>CM055965.1:27100000-29860000 GCA_029531755.1 Holothuria leucospilota
TGATAATTGCATGGGAGGGCAAAGCTTGGTATATGTGTGGTGTACTAAAGGGGGTTTAATTGCTCTTGTGTAGTCGAAAAGAGAGAGGTAAGTCACTTGATAAATTATCCCTGGATGCCCCAGACCGGATAAGGATGTCAACTTGTATTGGCGGTTACGTATTCAAGAGAGCACATAAACTACACCTTTAACCCTCGAACTACATGGTCGTTTCCTTGAATCTTCTCTGGAGACATTCAAAGTATACTCAATGCAATGAAATAATTCCATGTATTATTTCTGTAACCGTTTCATAGTATGAATATTCCTATGCGAGCAAGCATGTATTATCACTAGTAAGAAGTGGGTTTAAGTTCAAACTGACAGAAATCTTATTCTTGCCTCGTGGCCACCTGCTGCTGGACTGTAGTACCCCCTCATTATTATTATAATAACACCATGACTTTTTCTGCTGCGTGCTTGATTATCAAGTATTAGTTTTACCCTCAACTTACTCATATTTCCATGTTAATAGAATTGCCCTTAAAGGATTTATTTCCCATCTCCTGTGAATTTCTGAACAAAGTGGGCAAACGATTCATATGCAGAAACATGGGCCTTATATGTCACGTCAAGATCAACTCCAATTGAATTTTTCCCCCAGATTTTTGCAGCTACATCACTACTTGGACTGTACTTTCCAAGGGCTATTGTATTGTGTAACTTGACCGCATCGTTGTAAGTACTACTTAAAATAGAGAATGTAACAGGATAAATACCAATTGTTGTTGCCATTCTTTTGGTATTTTGTGAGCATGACACAATGAAGGAGTTTTGAAGCTCCATGATATTACTTACAGCTATTTGGCGTCAGTAAAGAAAACTGACAATCCAGTCATAACCTAATTTTGCCTTATTTTACTTTAATACTTTAATTTAGCTTCAATGTATTCTTTTTCTTTTCTGTATTTATACAATGCTTTTATGGTTTACCTTCTCTGTGACTGCGCCTTTGATCACGTTTCGTGGATATGTTACCCTTTATAAATGTAATTTTACTGTTACTCTGCTTTGAATTTGAGTCAAATACGTTAGTAATATTTACATCAAGAACCTCAATTCTAAAGAGTTCTCCAACTTCTCACTGCTCCTAACATTTTATATAGGAAATGGAAATGGCAGGAAATCCTTTGTGACAGCTCCCTGTCGATGTAGCAATTCAAAATAAAAACTTGAAAAGGAATTTCATCCTATAATTTGAATCGTGTCAATTTATCTAATGGAAGCATTGTGTTCTTCATGGAATACGTCACTTGTATGTGACATAGCCTATATTAGTATATTGACTGACAGAAATCGTGCTGCGCGACTTTTCCATAGACTAATTAGTAATTACATACTCAATTGATCATCTATAATGCTATGTAACGGAACTTTGCCATTTTTTTTAATATAGGTACTTCTCCGTCAGCATTTACCAAGCTTGGCTCCTCTTCATGTTTTATTTTGGTGATGAAGGAATGGCCTACACATGTATGGCAGGACAAGATGTGAGGATATTTTCTTGTTTTTCAAAGCCAAAAGTCACGATTGGAAAGTAAGTAACATTGCAAATAAATGTTTATTTCCTTTTATCCTTGTAATTTACATCTGGTTCTTATTTGCAATGATCCAGGCTAATCGGATGCATAGCACACAATTAGCGCTTCATCGGATATCTCTTTACCATATATCGTACGTTACATAAAATCTTATAACAATTAAATTAAATTGTCGAAAGCGTGTTTCTATAAATTATTTAAATGTTCAAAATATTAAGACACTGCTTACAAATAACTTCTTATCGACTGAAGGATTTGCTTTACTTTTTAATAAATCTTTTCGTTAAGCAATGCGTTCGTCACATATACAGAATACCATTACTGGAAAGTATGTCTCATCATAAAAGTTACCAATGATCAGGCCTAGGGCCAGATAAGCCAGTGGGAATGGGGTATTTCAGTGCAAGAAGTCACCATTCTAGAGGAGAGTCCCACTTCCTTTGAAAAATGTTTGCACCAATTGGCAACTTAGATGAGAAATGGTGCCGATATTTTACATCTCTCGTATATTCGTATTTTTTTCTCTTATTTTTACAATAAAGACTAGCGATTTTGTGTGTGTGTGTGTGGGTGTGCGTGTGTGGGTGGGTGTGCGTGCGTGTGGGTGCCCCCGTGGTGTGTACAGTCATGATGTGTGTATGGGTGTGTGTGTGGGGGGGGGCGACCTATCTATATTTATCTGCCTGTCTGTGCGTCCGTCCTTCGGTCCGTCCTTCAGTCCGTCCTTCTGTCATATCATTATAGATGTATATGAGGATATAGATACAGACAGAGATATTGATATAGATGAGATGTAGACAGAGATAGAAATGTAGATATAGATATATGGATAGAAATATATATATATATATATATATATATATATATATATATAGGTAGATTGATAGAAATATAGAAATAGATATAAGTATAAGCATGCAAGATATGCATTGCTCCTAAACCCTTAGCGTTGTATTGTCATTTACTAGAAAATGCAAAGTAAAGAACAAGAAACAGAATGAAAAACAAAATCCTGGTCTCGTGAGGAACTATTTGAACTGTTCACATTTGAAAATTCTTATTTCTTTGTTTCCTAGCTCTCCTGTCAATTAAACGTCCCCTAAGCTTTAACGAATAGCTAATTTCTCTTTGCTTTAGGAAAACCTTCCGATGGTTGAAAGCTGGTATTTTACAGGCAGCAACATTGCAGCCTGTAATCCTGTTTGTCGAAGATATCCTTTGGCTGAATGGCACTTACCATAGCAGTAAAGTATGGCTTCATTAAAAATGTTTTTTATCTGCTTTCACCAAAGTTTTATTTTGGATCGCCTTTCTACAATGTGCTTTGAAAAAGGGCATCAGCATGACAGTAATTAAATGAAACCTTTATATGGTGAAAGTACTTAGGTTGCTTTTCGAGAGGTTCTTACTTCTTAGCGTGGGCATGACACGACCTAAAAAAGTTTTGCGTATACAAGATCGGATACAATAGTGTATAAATATCAATTGACAAACACTTACGTACAAAATGCCTGGCCACCTGACTATATGACAAAACTGGCGGCACAAACACAGAACAATAGACGAGTTGGGAAATGAGGTAATTCCGGTGGGGTCACAAGGACAGCTGTACCGTGACAACTTTTTCGCCTGTAGACGCATGCGTTTGATATACTTGCCCCCCTGGCGGACGTGTATTACTCCTGCACTAACTTTGTCTGTGCTTGTTATACCAATGACATGTGTACGTCTGAAAGAGGTGTGCATAATGCCGCGAAGTAAGTGGTACACTTAACCATTGACCCATCCCATGATGCACTGCGTGAAAATATTTTCCCAACTGGTCTATTTAACCGGAAGACTCCCATAAGTGGAACTAGTGTAACGCTGAGATGCAGTTGTCTTAGCAACTTCATGAAAAGGCTTACATCACAGTACTTGTACAACGTACAAAACACCAAGCGCTGACCGCGTTGGGCGCTTCGGGGCACATCATTGGCCAATATATGCACGCATGCATAGGCGCTCGCGTATGTAAACTTTCCAAAGTAGGCCTTAGCCTCAGTTTTGTTCTGTGCAAAAAGGACGCGTTCGGCGCGCTTTACAGAACAGATGTGCACTTGTATGGACAGTCACTAACAAGTGTGCATATACTCCGTGTACTGTTCAGTGACGGTGTTACCGCGAATGCTTAGCAGCCACCGCGCACCGACGCACCATATACGATGTCATCACACGCACTGCCCTAAGTACCGTGGTATGGCAGAGGTCTGTGTAACGATGGGTAGCAGTGTTATATTCTACAAGTGCTGCCCAAGACCTCACGTTGTGAGACGCGCTCATAATACGGTTTTTTTTTCACTTCCAGGTTTCAAATCGGCTGTGTCTGGCCTGTCTATGGTAATTCACTATGACCGTATTCAGGTATATGAATCTATTTTAGTCCGGAAAACATTAGTTTTTCAAGCCGTATCCATACATTATTTAATGAGAACTTTATTTTGGTTGTGTCATGCCCACTTTAACTGTGACCACGGATGTTCCCTGCTGTGACATATCACGTGTGTTTTGGATGCTGAGGGAATCGATATGAAATTTGGCTGCTGATACATGCAGAAATCACAGTTTAAGGACAAACTTAGTCAGCGTTGTATGACAGGATACCTACAAAGCTTAATGAAATCATACATATCATTTTTGTGGAGAACAAAGCAGTAAGACCAAACAGAATACTACTTTTCTTGACTGATCTGAAAAATATTGATATACGTGCAGCATACTTTAGACTGTTCATATCGTTTTGTCTTTTGACCTACAATTACTGTAACCGTTTGTTCCCCCGACTGTAAATTGCACTTAAAAACTGCAACTCTCCTTCGGCCGTTCTTAAAAACAAACAAAGATTAATATAACTAAACTGAGCCTACGAACAGGATTTCACCATTACTTGGGTGGGAAACAGTAATAAGAACCGTTTTCTGGACTAGCAAAACAGCCTGCCAAGGAATTCTCAAAACCTATGAAAGTCGAGTACACCTGCCTGAATGTGAAGATGAATCAAGGGATCGTTACAAGCAGTCCCACGTGACTTCCCTGATAAGAAGGAAAGAAAATGTACAAGAGTCGCAACCAAGTCATACAAACCCAGGCATGTGTCACTTTAGCACTTCCCTACTAAACCACCTTTTACCTTAGCCTATGTAGGGGTGCTACTTTGTGTAAACAAAAAGTTGCCACTAGACAACTCCCTGATGAAAGAAACACCTCCTTGGTTGGAGAGTGACAAAAACTGGACCCCGCTTCTCTAAGCTAATATAGTAAGAACCTTTACTTCGCCTCCTAGAGCTTGGCATAATCTAGCCTTAGTATTTTCTTCTCATGGAAGTAACATTTAAAAGGTTGTCTCTTTTCCTAATGTCATTAAATGGTGCTTTTTATGGAGGGAAGGAAATTATCTGACTGCGATATTAGGTAATGTTGAATAAAGAAAATGAATCTTATGTAGGTATCGTCCTTAAAAACATAACAACTCCTAAATATTAATGTAATTCAGGTCTTGAATGGTAGTTATTCTATATATTAAACGATACAATCCCTTTACCATTTAATATGTGAGGGTTCTTATTAGCCGTATTACGACATATAAATTACTACTGTAAGGTTTCTAGACTATTGATTGGAAAATCCCATTTAGTGAATGTAGTAGTATAATGCCCACACTGATTATCACAGTACGTTTTATTTTCCTTTCAACAGCTGGTTTGGAACGATGCTTTCTTATACTTGAATGCATTGTCATTAATATCGAGTACCATCGCTTTAATTGCATTGGTTATTACATACAAAGCTTCCAAAATACATCTCAAGACCCAGTTTTACATCACACCAAAGTTCACCATAGTGATACTCGCACTGATATTTGCAAACATGCAAATTATTTTACTTCACATCCTCACGTTCTCGGGAGCTATTCCTTGCAACCCGCCGTTCAAATCCCAACAGCGTGCGCACCGTAAGTATAAAATTAAATCTGTTTACGTACCTCCAAAACGAATGTCTTCGCCTCCAGCTAGGTCTTCATGTAGAAACGAGGTCTTGTGGGAGGAAATTTGCATTTGTATGTAGCTGCAATAGCCTGTCGACATTAGAGTGGATTGAAGGGAATGAGTGAAAGCTTTTGAGTACATGCAAATCTTATATCAGTATGTTTGCAGGGATTTGAGGAAGATAATTCCGTTTGGCACAGAAACCAACATTACACCCACGGTCCTTTTAATGTAATTAGGACATTGTGTGACAACACTTTGCTGAAATGTTCAATTTGCGGTAGTGCTCTCACCAAACCATCAAATCACCTGAAAGAAAATCACCTTATGTATTACACATCGAGGACTTTCCTCTTTTCGATGTCTATACGGATTAATGCTACCATCGTCATAGGCATATGGGCAGAGTTGCAGTCTCTTCTATTCTGACAGAAAATATAATACTTTTATTCAGCATATTTGTGAAAATTTTATATAGATAGAGATATTAAACAAATTTGTAAAATTTCGGTCAAAAAATTTTTGAACATGGCCCCAAACGCCTAAGATCACCATCGCATTTCTTTTTTTCCTGTCTGCAGGTTACCAGTGCCTGATATTGTTGATTGAATCCTTTTGTATTCAACCTTTTGTTCTCATGTATTTTCGGACAAGGAAAGGAAACATGGTGGGTGTGCTGGAGACACGGGAGACGAGCTTTAAATACGATGTACTATCAAATGGCTACATCAGGACGAAACAGAAATACCCAAGACGTGATTTTAGTGGTCCTGTCCATTTTAATACCTACACAAGTATTTAGCCAATTTGATAACAGCGGATTAGCGGATCAGACCGAACTTTTTTCGCAGACCATATATGCACATTGTTATTTATCGTTATTGTGAAAATGTTAGACTAATTATGGTCTTATTTTAACACCTGTGCAATTATTAGGAATATGGGTAACTATAAAACTTAAATATCGAAATACCAGTCAAATTTTTCGTCATGCTGGCAAATGTAAATTTCACAAGTGAACTAAATATCTATCAGGGGGCGGCGTCACGGGGTGGGCAAGATGTTCAGACCCCCTTTATGGTTTTCTGCTGACTATAGGAGCTAAAAGTATCACTGAACTTTGACGCAACATTTTCTTTGAAGAACATGACAGGTGATATTTTGGGAAAAGTACATGGCACCCATTTTGCGTTTCAGCAATTTAAAAATGATGCCAAATTTAGAAATTGGGATGGATTTGCTACCCTTATACCCGTTCCTTTTACACGAATTAGAGGAAGAAGAACCATGAAGCAGCATGTATCAGTTCTCTTTGATCAAAAATGACGATGCAACTTTGTAGACCGTAAAGAGTCTCATTTTGCACCTGCGTAGCAGTTGAAAGCTTACGAAATGATGCAAAGGTAAGGGGCTCTCTTAGACCATTCCTCCAAGATACGAATAAGTAACATATGATAGATCTCCTGTCAGAGAAGGCTGGCGCTGCCCCTGGGCACAGTATTTTTTCTTATTATTCCACCTGCTTCTCCTTTTCATCTAGATAAAAGAGAAACCTATGAAGAGCGCGTGCGTGTGAAGCATCATGGAACGCCCCATCAACCCTAACTTGATAATAGTCCCCCTTGTTATGTATATACCGTGTTTTGGCAAAACTTTGAATTTGGAAAACTAAGCAAATTTAAAGTGATTATACAACAGAATGGAAATACACCAGAATATCTGAAAATATTTCATGTTAAGTTGTAGTAACATGACGAATTCTTATTTGCAATGGAACACCAAACATTTGCATGTAGTTTTACATTGGAAAATTGTAGCCTACTTTGTTTGCAGTGACATTCCATTTTGCAGTTGCAGAATTATTGATGCTGCATCTTGCAAACTAATTTACGAGTTTGTAATCTCAACCAAATTATTTTAAAAATGAAAAAGGGTTTTCTAGATTTGAAAATAGCACGTTACTTTGTAAACCATTTTTCGGGCAAAAATCAAATTTTTGTACAGTATCGAGAAAACTTTATACGTTGTGTAGATTTGGGAGGACAGCCCGAGGGCCACTCATCATTGACAAGGGAGTATCAAGCGTGACCAAGAATCCACGTAAATAGGGTATTTTTTGAGAATAGGCACGATACGTACGCAACGTGGAATGGGTTTAAAATCCACCAAAAATGTTGTTTGGGAAATTTCCCGTGGAAATTTTAGGAAAAAGAACAAGTTTGGAAATCGGAACGTTTCGGAAAATTCCGGAATTGAAAGAAGTTTTGTTGTTTTAGTCAAACACGAACCTTTTTATCCTGTTATTAGGTTAGCCCTTGATGAAACAGCGGCGAATAGCATACTGGTAACGTTCTCAGAGAATGGTGGTTATACTTAGGGTGTATGTTGAATCTCGGACAAATACGTGTTTAGGGTGCTTTCAAAAAATCAGTGGTCACGCTTGATACCCCCTTGTCAATGATCAGTGGCCCTCCGGGAGCTCAGAAGTCCACATTAAAGCTTGTGAGTGAGAACATCGCACATTACTTCAATGCTTTTATGAAGCCCACTTCCAATTTTAAGGTGAAATATATCACTGTGTTAGGTGGGACCCCAAATAAACTGGCCCTTTATTTACAGAATTATCATTCAATTAGTAAAATTTATTTTTACATTAATTTTACTTCAAAGAAAAATACAGTCAGTCATCCTAATTCTTGAATGGCTCTTTTTACATCATGTGCCAACATTCTTGTTACTGAATTGTCAAATTCACGTAGAATAACTCCTTGCTTCATGTTTTGTTTGTAGTAGTTATGTTTAAACATCTTCCGAGGTACTTGTAAGGCAAATAAGAGAAGATTTGCAAGAGTTTTCTGATTTTTGAAAGCAATGTTTGGGCGACTGCCTATTGCCTTTCATTCCATTGACCGCATTAAAAAGTGAAATACGTACATCTAGATATACAAGCAAAAACTCATTTTTACAAAATTAAGGTAAAAATTCATGCATAAAAGAAAACATGAGACGCAGAGTACCGTAAAAGTGGAATATTAAGTCAGGTAGTTGAAGGATAAAATCATGTTTGAGGAGTATCAAACAAAGCTCAAAGGGGCGATATGAAGAAGCTATTGCCCTTGTTAAGGAGATAGTTTCGTGTTAAACGTAAAATGCTGAGGCACCATGATCTAGCCAAGATGATGTGATCTCTACTAGGTCAGTTCTTATTGTAAGCAGGTAAGTGTTTCTGTAGAGCAAGGCAACCACCAGTGATTTCATCCCCTTCCCCTTAGAACCTTAATGTACTCTTTACCTAATACGCCACAGAGTCAATATCCGCGGGCAATATCAGGGAAGTCAAGGATCGTATTCACAATTGACCAACTTAAAGCGCGTAGAATGTACTGTTTGTGGCATTCTATATCAATACCAGCCCTTATATTGATTCTCTTTAAGAAGCCCTTCGGTGAATATATAAATTTTAAAACTCAGTCATTTGGGCTTAGTAAGCAGAATATTCGAAGAATAAAAGTTAGATTACTGAACCAGTAAAAGCATTATCAACAAGACTGAGAAAAGCTGGCTGATGAGGCGACAAGACTGTATGGACAGTACTTGAGAAGTCTCTGAAATCGGTAATTGTAGCCGAGAAACGGAAGTATAAATCGAAAACTGATAACCATTTGTCTGGCTCGTGAGGCAAGCTGCTGACAAGTAGATTCTCAAATGATACTAGTAAATATAGTCAGCTGTTTAGAATAGCTTCATGTGCAAAAATATGCTAGATATCATCTTTTCGAAAGACTTGATTTAAGAGCTGCACCCAGTGGCGCAAATGGCAGAGGGTAAGAGGGGGCGGTCACCCAGGAACCAAAATGTGGGGGCAAAGCCATCATCCCCCCCAAAGGACCTCCGCGATCCTCCCAACCATCAAACCGCTGCAGTGCGAAGTGAGAAAGGTCCGTACTCCCGTAGTGCCTATATGGTGCCCTTGTGTCGTTTGCGCGTCCCCATCCCAAACCATCCCAATAAGGCATTTATGTTGGAATGACAGTGCCATCGATGTAATTCGACATCTAATTTTTGCTCTCGTGGTACCCTTTCACAGCTACCAGCTATGAGGGGGATGTCTGCCCAAACGCTTAGAAATATTCTTGTCAGCTTGATTTCTTTTTACAGTTCTTTCAACCTTTTGTGAAGTAATTGTTTTGTACTGAAAATTCTGAAATGCTAAAGAATCTTCCTGTTTTCCTCATTAACTTGCCGTTACTGTTATGACTAAGGTATGTGACAATACATGTTTTGCCCTGAAAATTTGTAAATGTATAGTGAGAAGTTTGTTAATGCTATCTCAGTTATTAAGCACCACAGTTTGTCCATCAAAAAAGTCATACTAAATATACAGCTTTTCTTAAAGAAAAGAGTCCCTTCCAAATCTCAAGGCACTTAAATTGACAGTTGTAATCAAATAGTGCTTTAATGACACAATTCTTTAACTTTTCGTACTATTTGACCGCATGTTTTGGCTGAGAGAAACTACGAAATATTCCCATAGTTCATGAAAAAGCTCCAAGTTAGACGAAAACACATCTGCAACCATTTATAGCTATTTAGTTATAACTAAAGATTCTTTTTCAAATGACAAAATAAAATACAATAGCTTTTTCAATTTTCATGTGTTCAGAATATTACGTGCAGAGTTAAACCTTATTTCTTGTTTTGTGGATACACTATAGAGATGGACCTCACTTAGCCGACGAATCCGTCCTACTTTACCTGAACGAAGAGGATAAAAGCATATTATCGCTGATTTATCCACCATGCATTTCTACACTTTCGTCTGTATTTACGGGAATCCGGTGACAAAAACATATATCCAATGTGTAACGTATACGCAACTGTTTGCAAATTTTTAGAATTACAGTTTGAACTTTTCGTTCTTATATGTGAACTTTATATGAGCCATGGGGAACTCAAGAAAGTTTGTTTTAAAGTCCCGTAGATATGTGTGCTTTAAAGCATGGCCTTTTGCAAAAACCCAAAATCCGGCAGAGGTGGGGAGGGGGGGGGGGGAGTGAGGGGCAACAAGCTTAGCAGAGAGTCACCATTAGTTAACGTTCAGTGTACCAAAATGCCTCCCATTATTGCAGAAATTGCACTTTTCGTGCCTTACAAGTTTCATCAAAACAATCTTTCGACATTTTGATAACCAAAGGTTTCAAAGATCAATGTGATAAAAATTTACTTTGAAATGTCTGGGGGTGTACGCAACTGCTCCTGTTGTACCCCTGCTATGTACGACCATGCTTAAAAGCCTTGTCTACTGGGTGTAATTGAAGTAGGTGAAACCACTAAAATCTTCTCATGACCCTCTAACATTGCCAGTATATAGTAACAGTCTGTACCTTTCGAGCGTAGCATCATGGTAAGATAAAACACTGCAGAAGGAAAGTACTTAAAAACTAGGCCCTCGTTGGCACCAAATCCATAATTTAAGAGTCAGCCAGATAAAGTACTGAAGGTGGGGGGGGGGGGTCGAGATATGCTGAGAGTGCTAGGGGAGAAAATATTTTAGGGGGTGCCGTCCTTCCCCCTTTCATTATTGGCCTGCTACGAGTCAGCAATGGAATGTGAACTATAGGATAAGTATAATGAATCTTTTACGATTGTAAAAGGCAAGCTGTTCAGAGATAAAGTAAAATAAAAATGCCTTATAAGAAGATATAAAACAACAGTCTAAACATTTGAAAAAGTTGTAGCAATCGGCTAAAAGTTAAGGTCAACAATAGTAGTGTGCAAAAGAATATTGAAGAATCATGATAAACATAGACAGCTTCTAAAATTCTAGAAATAGAGACATTTCATATATGACTGGAATGTCGTTCTAGAAAATGTTCTGGAAAAGCCACCTCAAGAAAGGCTCTCCGGCGTTGTCAATTTTATCTTTCTATCTAGAGTTGTACTCAAATGTGTCACGGTCGATTGCATCTTCGGTTACCAAATTAAAATTATAACTTTCTATTCAATCTCATCACTCAAGGATTATTCTGTGTTGCCACCTACAAGAAGAAAGGGGACAGAAGGATTACTTGAAATCCCCAAAATTCTGTTCTCGCAGATGAAATGTTTATTAGTTTAGTAGAACATATTACAACCACAGAAATTGCAGACGCTATTTATTTGTTATCATTAAATTGAATTTCCCTAATGTAAGACAATTGTAACTTGTAAAAAGGCATATGAAATTTTGTTGACTATACCTCGAAACTTGACGGCCAAAGCGACGATGGTAGTTTTGATGACACTCAAATGTATTCTTTAAGTCTAGTTGAAAACTTACACTGTTCTATCAAAACCTCATAATAACATGAAAATTAAGTACTCAATTAGGCTATTGTTAAATTCTGCAAAAGACGGGTCGATAATAATTATGTGCAAAGAGTGCAATAGACCACCCTAAAACAAGGCAAATCGGAGACTGCCCTCTGTTGCGGATGGTCTCGATAATTTCGGATCTACAGATGTATAGTCTGACCGCGCCATGAAACCAGCGACATTTTGGTCTAGTGTGCATGGTCTGTCCGTTCTTAACACAAGATATCCCTAAAACCGACGAAATCAAATGACGTATATTTTTGTGAATTGAATGCATTATTTCAAGAATTTTATGAAACAAGTTATCATTTACGCCAGGAGCGGGGACCCCCTTTTCCCTGAAGGCCCGTTTTGATATTCATAATGTTTTCCAGGGCTCAACAAGCTTTCTCCGTAAGGTGCAGCATGCCCAGGGGCCAAGGCGGGCAATGGTAGGTTCTGGGGGAAACGCCCAGTTAATGAGCCGGGCGTAGTCCTGGAGGCTCTGAGGTTTGTACAAATTCTTAGAATTAGAATGCTCATTCACTATCTTTAATTGACATTAAATTTGCAAGTCTACACAGAAAAGAAGAATCACAATATGACCATTTTGCCTTTGTTGTTAATATGGATGAAGTAATAATGGACAGCCCAAACGAGAAGTGCCCCCGAGAATCGCGCAGAAAAAAAAAACCCACGTATAGGTGGAAGAAGTGAATTTTCTTCACTTTACATTCCAAATTTATCCATTTTTAAATTTTAATTCAGTTTTCGGAGGGACAGGAGTTCTGACCCCTAGAATCTACGGGAACAAACACAGTGCCTACTGAGTTTCGTGCTGTTTTAGGTAGGCGTATTCATGTGATAGTGCACTTCTGTTCATTGCTATGTAGCCTGTCTCCCACGCAAAGCTTCCGTTGTTACGAGTAGTAAATGGATTCTGAACCTAGTTTAGGTCTAATGAAACATTAGACATGTTACATTGTGCATGCTAGGTTTTGGTAATGTGCTGATAATGTTATTTCACAACGTATTTACGTAAAATGTCCAGAAAGTCGTATAAGTAGGATGAAACGGTGATGTTTAAGATTATCAACATTTCGAGTGATTCTGAATTTACGGTACATTTATAAATTGCCTCGAGGGATGGATCAAATGGTCTGGAGGGCTACATATTGCCCGGGACCGGAGGTTCCCCACCTCTGATATAAGCTGTACTAAAATGCCAGAAAAGTAGGTTTTAGCCTTTGTGTACCGGACTAAGCTTTATACAGGCTTAACTTATGGCTCAACTTGTTTGATTTTATTTCCTGTTGGTCTCTGGTGGCCTGAACAGGAAGCTCGTCGGTCTTTAGTGGTCTCGGTTATGTCCAGACCAACGAGTAGCTAGTCTGGACATCAAAAACCAGACCAGCACATACCTTTCATTGAATATGGACAAAGAAAATCCAAAGTTTTTGTTTCAAATTAATCCACACAAAGATAATAGTATGATCACTATCAGTAACTTTGTACGCGAAGCTCACATTTACTTCTAAAACTTGTTAAATGACCAAGTTATATAGAAAACTATATATTACACCCTTGTATAAAAGATATCCTAAAAATAATAAAACGAATTTCATCATCAACACATAGTAACTTAGAGAGCGATTTTCTTGCATACGCAATACGCGCAATGACTGTATACAGAACAAGAAATGAACTCATCTCTGAAAGCGAAAACAACATTTCACAATATGCTGACTATTTACAACTTTTTTGTTCAAAAACAATACAAATAGTCCCAGCCTTGGAGGTACAATATGAGGTAAACCAATGAATTAACTTTCTAAGAAACATGAATCATGACAGTCTTTTTTTTAGAATTTGATATTACCTATACTGGATACCGTGTCCTTCATTTGAGTTATTAGCAGAAACTCTGCAGGCCATAGTAGCAGCTACGAATATGGAATTTCAAAGATTTTATTCTCCTCGGGAGAAACGCAATATTCAAAAACGACGCGGTAAGTCAACTCTCATACATTTTCCAGTGTCTGCTAAATCATTCTGACAACAACTTGATGGGTTGCAAGCTACTTTTTGCACGTTTATGAAGAGTGGTGCCCCAGGAAAGTTCAGAAGAATCAAAGATATTAATCCTTTTTACAAAGTGGTCTAACGGTTTCCCAAGTGGATCGTTTTACACAAACACTTTAGACTTTCTGGATCAGCAGTTACTCCAGACATTTCAGTAATAAATCTGTTTTCTTCCGCAGGAATTGCAACACAATTGACTCACAGAATTTCCAAATATTGAAACATCATGAAGGTTAGGTGTAGGTACTTGGTATGGGGTAAAACAGTTTGCCAGATCCTGTAACTGCAAGCAAAGAAAACGAAGCAATTCAACCTTAAAAATCTATTGTGCATTAAAGGGAGGAGATAAGTTGAATAAACAACAAATTTTTCTTCATTCATTGCACTAGTCAAGAATTCAATAATATGAAATAAAGCAAATAAAGTTGCAAAGCTAGAAAGTAAATTGTCTTTTCACAAGATTCTATTACCTACGAGGTTTTCAGGCTGATATTTTTCCAGATGGGCAATTTCAAGTATGAATACAAATTTTTCTCAAAGGATATAGGCTTCTCTGTTTACCGGTACGACACTAAAATATATGACTACACAGGAACAGTAACACTAGGTTTAATTTCTTTACAGTTTGCAAATCATTAACCTACTACTTTTCTAGTAGTGTATAAAGTATATTTTGAAGAACAAAGACTAAAATCCTATATCTTACAGTATTGTTCAACGGATTTCGTAGAGGATGTACATAGATCTGTCCAAATACCAGTCCCGTTGCATTTCCACCTGAATACTCTAGTCTTATGTCGTCGGTCTACTGAGTTTGTAATACCCATTTTAGTTAGCATTTCATTAAAGGAGATGTACCTGACAAATGTCGTAAGCCACTCTATGCAATGACGTCATCATCTACTTGAAAAACACCCTTCATAGACAGATAGAGGGCATACTGCATGACTGGGTGTACAAAAGTGTGAACATGCGTATCCTCTGAGTGTGTACACTTCGGTTTTTATACATTGTGAGGTCATGTACATAAGTCTCTTGAAAACACTTGAGCGTTTATGGTAGTGGGATTTATTTAAACCTTAGAAAATAAAATCGCTGTGTTAATTTCTTTCTCCAGGGTCGAGTTCTCACTTAGTTTTGCCTCAGACCATGAATAAATAAAAATCTGATTCAGTCACTGTGTGATATTTTCAACTTGTCTTCCAATTTTGCCAAATTCTGTAAATACCAAAGAAAAATTTTAAAATAAGTTTTTATTTTTTACTGTAAGTACTACAAATGTATTAAGCGTTGGTTTGTTACTAGCACATGTATGTGCTTCTGAAAGTTTGGTATCGAACGTTTCCCTTTTACAACGTGTGGGAATTATTTATAGGTATTTCTGTTGAACGAACGGTAAAGGATCCATTAGAAAACGGGATGATTAGAACCCGCAAACGTTTTTGATGCTACAAACAGTAACCATAATGTATCTCATGTGATGTATGTGATCTGACGAGAATTTTATCACCTCGAGAGGTGTATTAGAAAGAATGTTAAGATTGATTGCAGTAAATCAGAGTGACATAGTCAGGGGTCTCTTGAGCATAAACTTTCAGTTTAGATCTAGTGTAATGTTGGACACATTTCTTATACAAAAACTACTTTAACGACGAAAATTCACTTAAAACGTGTCAGAATTTCACAGCAAAAATTTGACCAGAGGACGTGAAACATTTTTCCAAAATAAGTTTGACTCCGATAAAAGGGGTGTTGTGCCTTGGGAGTGGGGGGCTTGAAATTACGATGGCTCTGGGTAGTGAAACCACAACGCGAAGCTCAGTAGATACGAGATTTAAAGAGGTTGCATAGGCTGGATATCTTCGTCCCTTTCTGTTACTTACCTTTCCATTTTGATATCAGTGAAACGAAGTCCCCTTGACAAAATTGGGGGATCGGGAGGGGAAGTTGAGGGTACCCTAACCTCTCATGGGCACCACACCTCTGCCAACAAATGGCATTAAGTTTTGAAACCCTTCAAGATAGTTATCAAATTTTGAGAATGGAGCACGATTTCTCCTTCATCCATTTTCTTATGATGTGAAGGAATAACAAACACGCAAACACGTTCCCATATGAAAAACCGCCTACCGTGATAATAACAGTGGACAGCCCTCTTTAGCTTCCTCGCCATTGGGTGCACCATTTCACATGAAAGTGCCAAATGATGTTAACCTTTTTCTTTAATACTGAATAGCTCTTTATATAGAGACATTTTGTTTAATCGAAAACTAGTTTTCAGGATTTCCACTAATTCTATCAAGCTCCTAGAGTGCTAGAAATTCTTAGTCTCTCAATCTGACTATTGTAGTTGTAAGTGTAGGTAAGGGATGTCCTTCCAGACTGCAATGGGTTCTTTTCCGGAATGGAACGTAGCACCGAAGGGAAAAATATTTGCGCGCTGAAGCCGAAAACAAAGCACCCCCTTACTGAATTATTTTAACCCCATAAACTGTTTGGTAAACACTGCCTCTCTATTTAAAAAAAAGTTTAACATATTCCAGTGCCTGAGCTTGACCCTTGTAATTAATACTACCTCACACTTAACTATACATGTCACTAGTCCAAGAGTATATTGCCTTAAATAAATTTCAACATACAGTTACAGCATAAGAAAACAACAAAAATGATCTAATTCGTATAAAAACAGAAAGTCCAATACATTTTAGCTGCATTCAAGGCAATTTACTTGTTTCCATAGACTGTGCGGTGACAGTTTTGAGCCGTGAATATTGTGCTTTGAAATTAATTTTCTTTGTAATGGGAGTTAGGTGAAAAACCTAATCCTAACTAGTCAAATAATTTAGATAAAAAATACCTGGAGCAATGTGTAATTCGTCACCATATTAATCTGCCAAAACCTTAGATCTTATCTATAGTCTACAACTACTCTTTTTGCTTTTGTTAAATTTCTTTCAATTTTATATGGTAAAGTTGTGGTGTTAGCAGTGCACAGTGTAAGTCCTCCAGTATATATCTTACGCAGGATCTTGAACCATACCAGCTAAAGGTATAATATGTCAAACTGTCTTTTATATTTTGATATTTATCTTCAATTGCCTATCACATTTCAAAACTACGTAGCGTTGGTTTTGTTTTATACACGTAATCACTAAATAGTAAGAAGATATTATAAAATGTTGTCCCTTGATGACAAGTTGAACAGGTCCTAAAACGTGGGCATAGTGGCTTCAAAAGGTGGTATATGAAATCGACAAGCATCATACGTGCTAACAGGGCCATCTCTTGTGAATTGTTTCCCGTGACATGTTCAGAAGCCAAGCAACATGTAAATCATTTAACACTCTATTCTATAAGAGTAACAGATTCCGGGAAAGAATAAACCATTTGGGAAGTCAGTGCTTCGTTTTGGTGACATAATCATAGAAAATGCATTTCTTTATCACTAAGTGGAATATATTTTGTGAATTGCCGAAATACAACTATGTCAATTGCTACCATATCTTCAATGCCGCTCGAATAGTTTCACTGCCGTATAACTGCCGCTAAAATTGGAAATAATCAGTCTATGTTAGTGACATCTAGTTCAGTAACAAGGCTTCGAAACCTTCGTTAAGAAGAGATAGCTAGCTTTGCGACTTCACATTATAATTATAGTGATAACAATCTGGTAATATTGTTGCAGAATTTATCGGCCGTATAAGTCACAAAATATTGTGCCTAGTTATTAGCTGCTCTGCTCCAATACGGTAAGTCAATACCATCATTTTAAGGTTACAGTTTTTAATCTACAGATTTTTTAACAAATGCATACTTTGGACAGGTTACGCAACTAGACATTCTTACTTAGCATGTTCTCACATCACTTGAAGAGGTACGGAAACCTTAAATGGCCGTATAAGATGCTGTAAGGTGTAAGATACAACAGTTTAATCTAGTATTTTGTACATGAACCATTTCAGTAATCCTAGAACAATTGTCAAGGTTGGTTGATTATGTTTCAACTATCTTGAAGTTGAATACTTTTTTCGATGATATGTGCTAACATATAGATAATTCACTGTTTTTTTTTATTTGACCTCCGACCTATCAATTCAATAGTCAAGTAACAAAACTTTACTTGTGTACATATGTTCATCCACAAAGTTAAACAGTTATTCTAACGACTACTGCTTGACATACAACTTTGTTTTCACTCTCAATCAGTGCACACCTTTATTCAACAGAAACCACAACATCTAAAAAGGTGCAATATTTCATCTTGTACATGCATATGTATAGGGAGGTGACACAAACGATTGAAATGTGGCGGTGTAGAAAAAGAAATGTCTAAACTGATGTGTTGAAAACTACGAGAACTAAGACACCATAATAACATTTAATTGGTAACTCTGCTTACACTGTGTAGAGGAATGTTATTGGTCTGTTTATTTTCAGCAGTGAAGCTATATTCCCAGAAGTACCATAGGTCCAAGCTGGATTTTCACTATTCTACCCACTAAAGCTGAACTTTATTATGCTTAATTATGTATTATGCCTCAACAAATTTTACAACCAATGAAGAGAAATGCTACAAGTCATTGTATGTTATTTATCATAGTTATGGACATAAGGCTGTTTATAGGAAATAGTAATATTTTCCTCTGAAAATAAGAAACAAACTGACATTGTTTATCTCCATCAGCCGTGTTCCATAATTATGAATTCCTGTTTCACCCATTTAAAATACAAGCTTCATTGAAAGGTGCAAACTATTGTACACCTAATAGCAGTTACAAATTGTAATTCCGAATCAAATTCATAAAGTTCGAAGCATATATATGAAATGCATATTGCCGAGTTTTAGATATAACGGAATAAGGAAAATTGGTAAAAGTGAATACTCTGATAAAAGTCAGATAATGCATTCGTAAGTTGTCTCAAATGCCATGTGTTACTTTGTACAACAGGTTGAAACTATGGAAGTTACTTCACTATTTACGAGATGAAAGAGTCAAACGTGAGAAATAATTACTGTTTTCCATTTGCTGTATGTTACGAACAGGCTCTACAAAAGCTCTGCGTATGAACAGCCCACATAACACGATTCAGGATCACATTCTTTCATCTCTCCTCTGTATAGCAACCAAAAGGCCCATGAAAAAATTATGTAAATGTGATTTGAGATGGAGATTCTTCATTGGCTCTTAACATGTGTAATACTACCCTGAACATATCAGTGCCCGGTTTTATTCTTCAGCACACGTCACACTTGAAACCCCTTACCTTTTCTCTAATTGTCTTTATTCGTTAGTGACAGATCTAAAGGAAGAGAACAACGCCGTATATCTCGAGTTGTAAATCACTACTGCTTGCAATTTACAACCGACAGCGAAATGCATCGCCTTATTACAAGCTTTTTTGAGGTCTATCCTTAGAGACAAAAGTCTTGTGGAAAGGCAGCATAAGTGCGAAATCACACACAAGAATCAGTATCTGGCAGAGATAGCTTTTGTCATGTATGCAGGAAGCTGTCGACATCTGTGAAGGTATTCTCTTTTGTTTCAATGTTATAAAAATATTCATGAGTTTTTGATAGAGCATATTCTTGCATTTATATTGCTTTTGACGTCTGACGTAATATTGAGACATTATTTAGGAAAAAATATTTTTTAAGACACAATACCGTATTTTATACCCACTTTAGGGAACCTTTCCATAAAAGGTCACGACTAGATTTTTTGTGATGTTAAGGAATAAATAGAATATCGGTACTTGTAGTTATTTGTCACACAATGCTTTATCTACCTGACCAGTGTATCCTTTAGATCGTTCAGGCAGTAAACGAAATTAAGTTATCACCAGGAATCACCTGGAAATTCGGAAATATGAGGGTTGTCGCAGGAATATAGCATGCATAGGTTACACTGTTGTTCTAGACGACGGCGTGTAGAGGAACGGTAAGAATCACATTTTACGACGTCGCGACAGCTGGGTATTTATTGTCGATTCATTGAGTTCCTAGGCATATTATAAAACAAATAAGTTGTGTGTTAAAAACTTGGATGTCCTTCCCGGTGTTCTGATTGAAAACATTCGTTGCTTTTCCCGAACACGGTGGAAAATTCACTGAGGTTTTAAAGCTAGTTGCGAATTTAGTTTGAATCAAACAAACTCTCTCTGAACCCAAACCCCTGTCGCTATTTTTCATTCGCGTAAACAATAAGCATGTGATCTTAGATCATGCTGTAATGGTACCACAATTAGTTATTTAATAATCTTCATATTTTTACGTGTTACTATACGTGTTACTTTTGACCGGAATCTACACTCTAAAAACGTCCATTTCAGATTTGAACCGAATCCGTTGAAATGGGCATTGAACCAAAATCTAGTCATATATTCGACTAGATTTGGTTCATTTTGAACAGACAATGGTTAGCTTTGAACCAAAACTAGTCAAAAATTTGATGCTTTTTCGGTTAAGTGCCCATTTGATCTGTTTTCGGGCTCAATTTAAACCGGACGTATTCAAAGTGTAACTTGGAAGTATAGCATATGAACGAATCACGTGATTTCCTTATAAAGTATATTGGTGTCTTCAGTCACATAAGTAACATACTCCTAGTTGTTACTTCAATGAATATTTATTGCTCGTTTATATATTCACAACTTTCTCATGTTGTTGAATTTAATGGCAAAGTCTGTGTCACTGTCATAAACCTCTTCAGACTATAAAAAATAAATTTTTCAAAATACTCACTAATAATTAAATCCAGAAGGTTTACGACTGATTAATTGTGTACTTGGGTTGCAACATTCCCAAATCTACGATTTCCTCATTTACTGTATGAAATTAAGCTTTTCAGATACTACTATAATTTGCTACTATATGTTCCGGTGTCATTAAATCTCCCAGTGCAACCGAAGTCTCAATGCATACTCGAAACTACACTGTTTTTTTCAGTAAGAGGCCATAAAATGTACTGGGTAAATTACTCCTTCCAAATTGTTGCTGCAATAACAACCTCCCTCCTAATGTAAACTAACTTATGTTCTTTTCAACAGATTCCCAAATTGTCCACTACACTCAGGTATCATATCTTAATTCTATGTATTTTATTTAATTGCTTACTACGCTGACGAGACACATTAGTTATGCTGTCTTCTAAAGATTGTCCTAGCTTGGTTTTATGTCATGGCTACTTTGATGCACGGTATTGTTTTGATCTCTTCTAGTGTCATTTGTCTTTTCTAGCGTCATTTGTATTATGAAGTATTTCTTTGTTAAAACTCCGATTTTGTCAGTGACTCATGTAACGACATAAGAGAGGAAATAAGTCCAACTTCAAACACAGAATCAAGATCCCGTAGGAGCCAGGAACTGAAGCAATCCACCTGCAGACCTAATGTTAAGTCTTTCAATGGCATATCAATTCAGTCGATGTGTATTCTCATTTGGGAGCATATGAGCCGATGGGGTAATCGGGGTACATCTGAATTTCAATTTTGATAGCTTATGAGTTGCAATTTCGATAAGAGGCACACGATTTTCTATTACTGTTTTGCACTGTTCCAGCTTGTTTCAAATTTCTCATGCATTACTTGCCTTTCTGGCATAGAGTTTTGTTAGGTTGACGCCTGTCCTCCAGATGACAAAGAAATACAATTGGATAACTCCATTTAAAACTTTCTAATAGCTCGTTCTCAAAATGAGTTTTCTAATATCAGCATATATCCGTACTGGTTCTTGAATCCACGTGAGCCGTGTAGGTTTTTCAGATATAAGCGCCACTTTCGAAATTACCACAGAAAGTTGTACACATTTGATACCAAGAACTTGACAAATGTATAAGTACCTCGTTTTTGCAGTCAGGTGAAAAAGTATCCTATAGAGCAAGGACTGGGCCTTCTAAACAGCGCTTGATTGATAAAGTTTATGTTTGTTAACTTAAGTAATGCACTCAAAAAGGATATTGTTCCAGCGTTCCAGCAAGGAAGGTATTCTGTAACAAAGGCCTAAGATGGAGAAATCTGAGCTTGTTATGTTTACTTTTTGAAATGTGTGTGAGAGTGTAAAGCTGCTTACACTCAAAATTATAGAGGTAAAATCCTTAGATTGCGATTACATATTTACAAAAAGATACCTCTAATGGAAAGGAAAATTTTAAATGGGAGCAAGGATGTTCCACAAGTCAAATATCTCCCATCTTTCTGCTGCTTTTCATTTCTTAGGTTGCAAAGGATGTTGGAGACGTTTCTTTTATTTGCCAAAGGGGAATGCAGAACAATTTGTCATGAGAAACAAACGATACTCACATTATCTTAGTTTTCTTAATAGTTAAAATGATTGCACAGCTTTTGTAATGACCCATTGTCCCCCCTAAATTTGAATAGAAACCACGGGCATTCAAAAAAATTTTATTACAGAAAACGCGGATAAAATTGTTCATACCTAAGGTGCAATGGGTTTATTAAAGTTAAAAATCTAAGATAACTGGTAAGGCAGTGGGCAAGGATAAAGTAAAGGTGACAAAAAGGCTAAAAGAAACAAAGAGAACGAAAAAGTGCAAAACATTAAGACAACATTTGTGGAGTACTTTATGTCAGATTACACAAGTCTTTGCACTATAATTCAGCTAAACAAACATGATTCATCTCAACCTTTTGTACCAACAAGGAGTGAGCTTTTTAAGATGCACGTTGCACTTTCAACTTTCATTACCTGTATATGTGTAATATTTAGCACTTCCGTTTACTGTTGGGTTTGAAGATATGCTTTTGTAATCATTTTGCATATCAGGTATGCCAAACTATGCGTGGCTGCTAATTCTGACTCGATGAGCTCTTTATTGATGAACTTATGAAATTTATGTTTAGACAACTCTTTGGTTTATTCACGACATACAACATTTCGTTTATAAATTATCATGTAAGATGATTGTGAGGAAAATTAGAGCGGATCTGAAAGGTTCAATCAACTCGTTTCAAAGTAACTTTACGCCTGTTCACTTTAACCAACAGATATCTAACGAAACAAGTTTTGATGACGTGTAGGCTTTACAGTTGGTACTAACACTTGTCCTGTACCCTTGAGTTGTCGCTGCGCATAGTTTTATTCGCAGTAGGTTTTGCTTTCAATAGAAGTACTTAAGTATTCTTTATTTTACCTCTTCAATTAAAAAATATTATTATCCTCATAAGTCTACGAGATCACTTTCATGAGGTGAGGATGGGGCTTTTTTGGGGGGTTAGCACTTTTGTCCACAGTTTTAGGCACCCACCTATGACCGAAAAATCGCATATCGCATAATGGGTGAGGCTACAGCCCTCAGCCACCGCCTCGTATAAGCCTATGATTTCATTGCTATCGTGCCTTTTATTCGACAGAGATTCCAAAATGTTTCCTCTAATTGTTAAAACGGTTTTACCTGTGTAGTGGTCTCAAATATGCTATCTCTCATATCATTTTAACCACTTGACCAATATAACATCCTATTCTGGCTGCAATTGATGTTTTCAAAAGTACTTTGTGGATGTACGTGACGATACTTTTGACATGAATCTGTGTGTATCGACCGATTTTGCCAACATTAATTACAACAAGCTAAAATCACCACAATTGAGGGTCACGGTTAGGACCTGCTTAACTTTCTTTAATCTTTAAGGAAAATCCATTAAAGCGGAATGACAGACATCTCAGTTCCATTAGCTATACCTTCTTACCAGCATCATTTGTTTGCTTTCCGTTTGGGCATCATGACATATTTACTCTGAAACTGAACTGAGAGCGTGATTTCTTCAGCTGGATTCATGGCATTATACATTGACCGTCCTTTAGATTTGTTTGAGAATATGAAAAAAATCGGAAAAATAGCAGTCTTCGCAGATTTATGTCTTGTCATATGAAAGAAGAGTGGATGGGGAAGACAATAAAAAAATGAAATATTGAAGTACTGGGAAATGACAAGTCATATACCTTACAAAATTCTCAATTAATATTCTGAGACATTAACATTATCACTGATTTTCGGCTAAACCAAGCTACCCCAATAGCCTATGTCTCGTTGGAGACATACTTTTGTCCTAGAGCTAAAAGACCTTAGTGATAAATGGTGCCATATAAATTTGGAAAATGTTGAGTAAAATATCGCACCCATTCCTTCCTGCTGTCACTTTCGGTTAATCAATACTTGCAGCAATGTAAGTTTATATGGATTTAAGCAATACGTAAGTAGGGATATCTTGAGAGAATTTAGGGAGAGAATGTAATACACAGAAAAGGGGATACCTTTGAATGAAATCATGTCAGCCTACTCACTGTAGACACAAATTAGTCAAGTCGGTGTCAGAATCGACTTATTAGGTTAGTTAAAAACATTTGACAATTTCTGACAAAATTAATTAGACTTCAGACCAATTTTAGGCCTCGTTTACTGGTTTATCTTAGAACGTTATTGTACACTTAAAGTATCTTCAGAAGGTATCCAAATACGAATGTCTTTTGTGACCAGTCGACTTAGACAGACACTAAGACTCATTTTAGATGATTTGTGTACGATGTTAGCATTACCGCCCCCTTTTGAAAACAATGTGCAACAGGCACTTGTAAAGCGACAATATAGTGAAAGCACAGTCACTGATTCTACAGGTTGAACAGCACAAGCAGAACGCAATTACTAGTAAGTTTGCTCACAATGCATTTAATACATTCGGCAATGAATGAGCTTAAATTGAAATATTCTCTGTCGCTGTCGATCTGTGTGTTACCCCTTTGCGCGTATGTTGGCAATCTTTCTACATCTTTCATCTGTTATTCCGCCTTGTTGAAGGGTTTTGTTACATCTCTCCTTATCCTGGAGCACACTTAGCCATTAGTTCTTACCCTGGATTGAGAAAAATCGATGCTCTGACGGATTACGCTACAACTGCAGGGATGACATTTCAAGCTTTACTTGTACCCCGCATCGTTGGCTCACATGCCTAGGCAATCTTAACAGAAATGGAATAAATCGTGTCAATAATGGTGACGTTTGACTGTTACATGTAAACTATGGGTGATGCAGGCCTGAACACGATTCTGTTGTATAGGTATTCCAATAAATACGTAATATGATTGGTATAGAAATATTTTAAGGCCTCTATGGTACGGTACGTAGAGAGAAGACCTAAAGTACATTTTTAGACAACTTTGATTTTTCAATCAACACCAGGAGTCGACTGTTGGGGCCAGCGTGTCCCCATGTAACACCATTCGTAACAAAGGCGAACTGGACAGACCAATTTCTGAGACTTTAGATCGTCCGTTAAACGGAAAGGAATGTTTTAGTTCAGTTAGATGATTATAGGAGGAGAAAAGTTGAAATCCCCCTGTAACAAGACCTACTTCTAAGTTGTCTTTGGCTGTCGAGATTTCGTTGTACTTATACTGATTCCCAATGATGCTACTTTTATGGAAAAATGCTGACTTGTGGTAAGTCTAAAATGACATTGCAGACAATACTTTTAGCTTATGCAAGTTCTCCCCAATTTATTTCCACTGATTTTAACGCTACCGTTCAAAAAGCTTTAGCAACTTCTACAAGTTGAGTACAGCATTGTAAAATTTCCGACTAACAAGCGGAATATCCGAATATCCTATTTTTCATGTGGGGAAAGTTTAATTTAGACAATAATAGCACTCTCGTGGAGCAAGGATTCACGATATATCAAAATAAAAACAAAGTGTGACATCACTTTCTCGGAGGTTACGCCCCCTTAGATCGGAAAATTCTTCTTCATACGTTCTACACTGTGCAGTTGCTGTGAAAATGCAATTTAACGTCGAGAAAGTCTCGATATAAAAAAGAAAGAAAAAACTTGGCCTTTATGCATAAAATTGCACATTTCTGTAATAACAAATGCCGTATATGAGTATTCTTATATTTAAATTTATTATTTAAACAATTGTGCTATGTATTTTAGAGATGGAGAAGAAAACAGTGGAAACACGTGAGAGTGAGTACTTGGTTCTGGGAGCTTGCATGCACCGTTGCCGTGGTTACACATAATTGACCTGTGTGTGACGTAATACCCTCGGCAAACGGACAACCAATTAACATAAGAAAACATGGTTTAAAATAGAGTTTAGAATTTTCTTTTCCCATCTTTCATCTTGATGTGATTTGATGTATTTATGAGAAACCTCAATTATATAATATACATACACAGAGACAGTCACGGAATTATTAAGCTAGACAAAATACTTGCAAAATGTAAAAATCAAAGTATTTGTCCAACAATTTTGGAAATTCTACGAGGTAATTGAAAAGTTTCACTTGGTTCAACAAACGTATGCATAAGTGATAAGTTTTATCCAGTGTACGTGATTAAGCGAAATATCTAAGTCTTGTTTCCAAGCTTTTGTTATAGCTGCCGGCTTTCTCACAGACAGTTGCTCTGAAACTTGAGAAGAAATGCATTTCAGAGCCTTCATGATGACTTGATAGCACTGTACGTATACATTTCGTATTGTTATAGGTGTAGGTTTTAGTTCAGCTTCTCTTCGGGTCAGAAAGACCAAGGTTCTTCAGGGTCGCTGTAGAGAGGTGGCCTGCTCCGATTGACTACTGTTTACAGGACTGCAGTAATCAATCCCAATCCTGTTACAAGGACCCTCAATCGAACGTTCCCATCTGACCGACGAGAACGTATTCTTCAGTCTTTAGCTACTTTCGGAAAGGCTGGAACGGTCTACCCAGGAACTGTTGCGAACAAGTACCAAAGCGGGAAACACCTGTTCGTAAGGCAAGAACCTTTTGATTTCACCATTCGAACAGATTTTCCTTGTCCAACAGCTTGGCTGCACAAGTTTACTTGCCTTGCATGGAAGGGAGTTCTACCGGAAAATCGTTGGAATGCAAATTGCAGTTCCCTTCCCTAATCGTCACGCTATATCTCTTCATCCACTTTCCCAGCTCCTCTTGCACAAGGTTTTAAAAAGGGTTACCTTCCCTTGTTTTACAAACGTTGTTGAATTTTATCTTTGAAAGTTTAAGGTGCTGTAGATCTTCTTCAACACAAAATAATGGTCTGCAATAGCCAGTTGCACTACTACTAGGTGTATTAAGCCAGTGGCTATTTAACTGCATAGGCTAAGTCTACAGTTGTCTTAACGTTAGGCTAAACCACCATTAACGTTTCTCTGGTAACGTTACACACGTCATTGTCAATTACCACGAGTCTTAATTTAAAGGGCGCAGGAAGAAAGGGGCTGGGGTTGGAGGAGGTGGGGCTAAATCCCCCAGTCAAAAATGTAGTGGGGAGGAAGTGAAGTATCTTCCGGCCTTCCTCAATTCAAGGACGAAAACCCCTTATTTGTTCCCTCTGTCAGTGGCGTAGCTAGATATTTTTTGTAGGGGGGGGGGGGGCAAAAGCAAACCATTTCAGAATTGTTTTTTTTTTTTTGGCTTTCCGGGCAATTTGAGAAGACCGACTTTTGATTTTCACGTTGACATTTCGATGTGTAATTCCGCTTACAAGCATAACAAGTGTCGTAAGTGTTTCAAATGAATTGTTTTTAATTTATTTCCGACAGAGGCCTTCGGAGGCTTTGTGGGGGGGGGGCGACCACCCCCTGCCCCCCTAGCTAGCCACTGCCCTCTGTAAAAAATGTTCAAAAATTGTTGTAATTTTCTTTACAATTTGCTCAAATATTACACCAAATTTCATCTAAGGACCCTAAAATATTCAAACAATTTTCCATTGGGGAGGGGATACCCTTTCTCCTTAAACCCCTCCGCATGATAGCAGTCTGAAGCAGTTCCCAGTCGTAAACCGCTCACTACGCCTATGCTAAATTTGGCACCATCAGTGTAAAAATTGATGAAAATTAGCGATATTCACACATTTGGAGTCTTTCGTTATTCTGCCAAAATTGTAGTCTCGACGGTTCATTTCACTAATAATAGTCCTTCAAATGAGGTTTATTCCCAAAATATAAATATCACAGTCATTTACTTACGTCATTTGTAGTATTTGTCGAGATAAATTCAGTCTTGCCTAAATGCCTATAGAGGCATATGGGAGTCTTATAAATAGGCCTGATTCGAATTTTGAAAGATTAAATGACAGCTGTTTGCTGCTATAAAACATAAAATAATGAAAATGACATGACGTGTTTTTGAAACGAATTAGTTCTTGATGAAAGGCTTTGGTAAATGCTAGTAGTTCCAAGCTAGAGAAAAATATATGTTGGGTCAATATAAGGTATAAACTTGTATATGCGTAGAAAGCAATGTAGTTTCAAAATTCGGAGTTCATCTATTTACCAACCAAACAAAGATGATGTTAATGATGACATAAAGGAAATAACTGCATTTGAAAGCAGAAAGTGAAAACAAACGTGAAAATAGTATGATTATTCTGATTATTCCACAGAGATATCATTCAAAACTGCACCCTCACAATTACCACTGCGAACATTCTTTTCTATTGATCTCAGATAATATCAACATAAATATAACTGGTGTAATTATAGTTTATTGTAAGTATACTCCATTTATAATACACATCTGGAAAATATAATATACGTTTCGATTTATTGTAGCTGTACAAGTTGACATACAGACAGTCATTTACATCATTTTCTCCGTGGGAGGAATATCGACAGTTGCTAATCTCTACTATTTTAGTCAAGTAGAGCAATCTTCTTGGGAGAGGCCGTAAGAAAATCTCCAAGCCTCTGTTATCAGTGAAGTACTTGTCGTTCGGCACCTCGGGGTTCTTGAATAAAAATACCGTCAAATACGTGCAACTGACGTTTCCAAAGAATATTCTTGAAACTGATTATGCGATAATAGTAGAATATCAAATTAAATCGACAAGGTTCAGAAAGTCCAAGGCACTTAAATTTCTATTAGCTGTGCGCATATTATTCTCATTTCTCCTGGGAGATCATTTGAAAATTCGTCAGCATACCCAAAAATGAAGCCCGAACAGGGAAAAAAAATAGGAAAAACATCAGTGCATCCATACAAAATCTGAAGTGATAGTTTCATACCAGCGCAAGTGGACGGAGCAGATTTGTAAAAACATAGAGCGCGGTGTGATTTATACGCTCTACGTCAACGTATTCGTCAAAGATACTGCTAAACACACATTTCTTTTTCATTACTCTAAGTAAACGAAGTAATTATGGTAAAATGGTAAATAAGGTTCTTTGGCTAGCTACAATTTTAGAACGGGAAGTTGTAATTGCGGCCCCATCATATGTTAGCTTACACTTTCCATAACTCAAGGAATAATATATGCAGCTGAGCGCTAGCATGTCTGTCGTCTTGCATGATTTCAGTTGGACTTGACTCTTCACGATCTAGGTACGTGACGTGATGAGAGGTAGAAAAGAAAGACAACACCTCAGGGCTGTAACACCTTAGTTCGGGGCTGGATTCAATTACCGACTCAAGTCGGGTTCTTGATGGACTTGGAGTTGGCCCGGAATAGGAGGTCCTGGAATAGGAATTGGCCAGGAAGGGGCTGCAATTGGACGTGGACTTGGAGCCGATTTCAGCAGCGTCCTATAAAATGTACGTTTGTGAAGATTGCTCAAGGATCCATTATTATTGTTGTTTGTAAATAGCCAGAATGACACACAGTTAAGTAAATTATTGGTTAAGCCACAATATGAAATATACTTCTAAAAATTGCCTAACCAATTATATAAATGTACACTTGACTGTAAAACCACGTGCATTATTGTTCCTTTGCTAAATTGTCATGTGGACTTACATTTAGGCCGTACTCAGAACCGGCTCAGACTCGAGGGGTACCACAGTCGGAATTAGCCCATAGGTACCACTGGAATCTTAATTGGTTGGGTTCAGGGGAGGGGGTTCTTAAGGATCGATGAGTGGGCCTTTTCCCAACAAATAAAGTATAAAGTATCTGTGTCATGAACGGTTATCGTTTTAAGGGAGTTTTTACAAATGTACAAAATGGAAATTTCGTGTATAACGGGAGGCCAAGATTAGCAAACAAAAGTAATAATAACAATAATAATCTACCGGAAAGTTTGACCTTGCTTTTCATTCAGGAAAGTTTGAATTTGCGTTTCATTTATTTCACTCTTTCAAAGCAGACATGCTTCATTGAACAACTAGGCAGGTATTCAACCAGGTGGCCAAAATCACCTTTTATTGTTTTCGTTTGAAAGACGTATGGAGGTAAAAATTTCTGGGGCTGGTGTCAAGTGTTGTCCAGCTTTTTGAACCAAGTTCGAATCGACACTCCTGGGGATGGGGATTGGATGTTCCCTTTCCCTTAACCTGATGCGCAAAATGATGTTATCCTTTTTATCTGTTTCCAGTATCTCTTCGGTTGACATTTTCTTTGTTTTAAGAAAAAGGAACACCAATTTTTATAGCAACTTGGCAAAGCTTAAATGTAGTTTGGGACACGACCCCTTTTCCTCTTTGGAATAAATCCTTCCAGAGGACGTCTGAGATGTTAAAAGGTGCTATTATTTTCATATTTTGCAAGTATGTTTATTTCTTATTGCTCCTTTAGAAGAGGTAAAATACACTTCGGAGCATTTGAATAAACAACAAAATCTTGCTTTTGCGTAGGACATAATTTATCATTTTGACTGTCCCGTTTTGTTCACGTGTTCACGCCATTTTTCTTCTTGAAGGACTGGGGTGTATGTCCCCTGTCCCCTCCTGCCCCTGTGCCTATGTCCTTGTCTTGACTATGCAGGGCTTAATAGATCGTAAACCTTTGATATCTAAAAATTTATGAGGTTCCTGCATTACTGAAAGAAGACCAAGAAACCTTTTCTCTATACATATAGGCGGTAAAAATTAATTGCATCATCCACTCAGACACACATGCGTTTACAGACTGTCTGGAAAGCTAATGGTGAGATTTACCTACTTCAATAATCAAAACGTCATACACGTTTATATAAACGGTAACTATAAAACGCCCTGAAGTAACTTATTGCAGTTTATTGTATGGTTGTGAACCAACTCGTTTGGACGTTTACCGCACTGAAGGCTACACCTATAGAATTAAAAGTGACAGTGTAATTGCACGAAAACTATCAAAAATAAATGTTACGGTTCTCTTTATTTATAAAAATGGCTAAAATTAGATTGCAATGAAAAAGGGAATGACATGGAGATTAGGAAGCATGGTCGGCAATTAGTGTATGAGTGGGTCGTAAGATTCAACGACTGGAAGATTTAATCCTTGGGCTATTCCTTGCCTTGCCTCGTCTCGTTTACAAGATGGTACCCAAATTTCTTTTCACAGAAAGGACTAGAGATTTAAAGGGGGAATTGTGAGGTAGCCCATCATTTAGAGTAAGTTTCTACAACCACGAAAGTAGGCTGATTATTAGTAGATCGGTTACAGTAACATCAAAGGCAATGTGTGAGGGGGTCTTTGATTAGAATTTAATGTTAGTGCCTTGTAAAAGAAAAGATCAGCTACACATTTCAAAAATGCACATGACAGCACATAAAGGTAAAGAGTTTCGTAATTCGTCTTCACCATCTCGTGTATAAGCCAGTACTGGACGCACGATAAGTATGCTGTGACAATGTTATTATGCGGACGAAATTTGGAATTAAAATCGAGGTCAATGCTTATTAGGAATGACACTACACTAGCACCTTCCCTTTTCCCTCTTTTCTTGTTCACGGTTCTAACTTTCTAATTACAGTGATTTTTCTTAGAGTATTGTGTCCCACAATTTTTAAACAGAATCTTGATAGGATCCGGATGAAACTGGTCGGCTCCTAATGCATGGAATTAGATTAGGCCCACAGATGTCATAGGACTGCAGCTTCTTTAGGTTCATTTGAAGGATACAAACTTAATGGAATATATTCGTCCCAGAATTCTCTTACAGTAGGCTCAGTAACATACCTGTAATTTTTCATCTGTGACCGTTCATTGCTTGGCCTAAACAAAGGGCAATGCAACTTATGCATCGAATGTTCTTGAGTCATTAAGATTGCTCAATGATATTTGTATATAAGTGAGAACCGATGAACTTTCCATAGTGGGGGTCGCTGGATGGCAGACTGGGTTCGAATCCCGCTCGAGGTACTTACGGTATTTCTCCTAGTACTACGGCTCTCCCTTAACTTGGCATACACTTGCCCAGGCATACGGTTGCCAAGACTACTAAGTCGATTGCTCGTCGGACTAAAGTACCTTCTGGCAGTCAAATGGCCGACTTTGTTTTGCCGTTCCACAGCAAAGGGGCTGTACATTGAGGTAACACATTAAAGATTCTTGAATTACATGAGCAAAGATTGTCTGAAAGGGCCTGGCAAGCTGGTGTCTTTCATAGAGAATTAGACTGTTGTTTGCTAAGGGAGCTGAATTGTGGGGTGCTCAGACAGTGTGAAGATCGGAGAAGGGGCAAAAAGTAAACTTCGGTGGAAGAAGTTCCAGAAAAATGATGGAGGACCTACAGCGTACAGGGCATTTGCATGCCAGATTTCGACATAGCAATCCTACACTTAATCCAAAGCGGAGCCAAAAGAACGGAGAGAAGAGAAATACTCTCATTGGAAGAAAATCTAGGCACCATTAGGCAAGGGGGAGGGACGTTCTTATTCATTTTCTACCAGAGAATATATGTTTTCCTGATTTTTCAAGGGACAGTAATCCTCACGATATGTATTAGCCTGATAGAATCTTGCAAATGTTGTGTATTATATACCTATTTCCTTTATTTTCACCACTGAGTGGAGTGGAAATTCATTTAGAAAATGCACTAGGACTACAGGTTAATTGCTTACCGCACAGCTCTTGGGAGGAGTAAAAGTAACAGCATTAGTTCAGAAAAGTGCGTTTACAAAGTCAATGGAAAGTACAGGTACCATAGGCGTAGGAGACTAATTTGATTTAGGGGGGCTGTAACGACCTGCCCGAAAAATGTGACCAAAATTTTTCGCACTCTTCGCACACGAGCACAAGTTTCTGTAGTGCGGGGGGGGGGGGGAGGGATGAGGAGGCAGATAACGTGTTTGCCCAAACTGCCCTCCCCTTCAAGAAAATTTTGTTAAGTTTAGGGGGCCTAGATGGATTTGTTGCTATCCTTGAAAAAACGTTTCAACTGTACTATACTTTAATAATGGTCAAGAAATGGAGTGCAAACGATGACGAATGCGCGCAAAGCGCGCTGAATTTTTGCATGACCTAGCTATCATTTCTATGACAAAACTTACATCTGCATCGAAACAGTTTCAATTCCTCAAAGAAACCTATCTACAAATCACAAGGCAATTCTTCTACCTGATGATTCGTACCAAGCTTTTAACTTTTGCTGCTGTGCTTCTCCGGGGGTTGTTATCCCAAGGTAGTGATAATAAGGACAACATTGAGGTTAGGTCTAAAGCGTGCCGTGCGCGCGAAAACTCTGATAGTTTGAGAACCATTTGTGATAAAACTTGATGAAGAGAAACATTATTCAGTCAAAAACACACCTCACCCCACTACTACAAGGATAAAGCTTAAACGCCTTTGGGGTGGTTCAATAGACGACATGCGCTCCGTTCCTCCATGTCACTGAGGCATGGAGTATAAACCCGTGGCACTTGCGAGCGAAGCTGGCAAAAATTTTGCGTTACAACTGTTGTAGAACTCATTACCGTTGAACAATGTGAATGTGACTGAGGAGGTGTTAAAGAATATAACAACAGAACTGAAGATAAAAGTGCGCAAAGCGCACGAAAAGTTTGGTAATTTGGGAAAGATCTTTGATAGAAAACTATCAAAATACATCCATTATACGTTTAAAACGACACCTCACCGTATCCCCTGCTGACAGAGGATGGAGATATACCTCTTAATTTCGGATCAGTGTCTTGGCCAGAAAACTTTCGTGTAATTTTGTTTCCCTAAAATATAATTATGGTAAGATATATAGTGCAAATCTTGACAAGGGTACGGAAATTTGAATTAGGAATCATTTATTTCCATGACAAAAGTTGCATGCAGACTCTACACCGAGACATCTTCAGTTCACTAAAAATGCGTTTGCCCAGTTACAAGGTGAACTTGATGCCTTGTCATCCAATAAAGCTTTCAAATTTCATTAACATAACTTTGACAAAAGAAGAGGAAGGGAAAAGAATTCCCCTGCTTTGCATTCTTGAATGCTATGCTGCTCCATAACCACACCTATCAGCCTATGCACATGAGTAATCAACCTAACTGGGGGCGATGAAAAGTGTGAATACGTTTAAGACACTATTGATAATAAATAATTAATGACACTGAAAGCGCGCCGAGCGCGCGAAAATTTTGGTACTTTACGAAGTATCCAAGAAAATGGTGTTCTGTGATGCTAACGTACAACACTGAAACACGAAAAAGTCTACAGCAGATAAGAGATAAGCATGGAGCACCACCTGTGTAAAATCTCTAATATACAATTGTTTTTTTTTTCTGGCAGGAATCACTGTTTTTATTTTTTTTCGGGCAGGCGGTCGGGCATGCTTAGAACGTTAGTTTAACTTACTGATTTAACAAAACTTTATTATCGCAATTTTTTCTTCCGGTTCCAGAAAAGTTCTCTACGCACTTCCCGAATTTTTTCACAGAAATATTTTTAGGGGGGCTGCAGCCCCCAGCCCCCCGTCTCCTACGCCTATGACAGGTACCAATATTGTTTTTCAGTTAAATCCATCGACTGCAAATAGGAGTAAAGTTGCACACAAAAATGAGCACGAGTAGAAACCAGAAAGCCCAAATCCTGGGTGATTCCTTGCCGAAAGGAAATTTTTTGTTGCAATGAGGTTTATCGCTCAAATTTATCCTTCTTGAGATATCTTGTTTACCGATGTTTTCATAATTTGACCTCTGGTGACCTCACATGACCTTTGAACTCTACCAATAATTAAATGACACAAAATGAAAACAAAAAGAAATGCCTTGAATGGGATTCGAACTTGGGCCGTCTGTATGAGACACCGACCACTTTCCACTACTCCATCGACAAACTCGTTAAACATATGGTATTTCTAATCATTATATAGTCACATCTCTGGTGACCTCAAATGTCCTCTGACCTCCACTGAAAACAGTACGATTCTTCTTTATATGATAAATCTATACACCAAGTATGAAAAACGTCTATCATTGCTTTGTTGAGATATCGTGCTTACCAGCAGTTTTAAGGATTCCTTATTTGCACCTCTGTGACCTCAAATAACCTTTCACCTTCCACTGCAAACAGCAGGGTTCATTTTCTGACTATAACCATGGAGCTACCACACGGATGCTATAACGCATCCGCATGCAATGTTTGAAGATATCGTGTTTAAAATGTTTTCGGTTTGTGACCTCTGGTGACCTCACATGACCTTTTTACCCCCATTTCTCTTAACTTGGTAAATCCATATACCAAATATGGGAACAATCCATCATTGCTATCTTGAGATATCGTGTTTACAAGCCGTGCACACACACACACATTAAAATCTCAGTTCATTTCAATGACTTCGAAGCATTTCACTTCGCCTTGTTTATGAGGAAGGTATTAGGAAAGGTTGATTACTTTCCTAGATCATTGCAAATTGTGCATTTGAACTTTAGTAGAATACACTTAATCACAAAGGACCTGCTTTATCCCCCCGCACATGGCGATCATCAGGAAAAGAAAACGTTTATTTCTCCTGTCGTTTCTTGAAGCGACATAGTTCAGATTTAAACGAGGTATGAACCAACTTACAAGTAAAAATGTGCTTTTCCCGAGAAAAAGCTGTATTCAGGATACAAAAAAGAGTAAAAGGGGGATACTTTTGTCGATTTTGTTTAGCGGTCTTCACTACTGTTATGCAAATGTGATAGCTCATATACCTGAAATGTCAATGTGATATCCCGAGAAGAACGTCTCGCAAGACAAGGAACAATTCAGCCCTCCCATAAAGCTTATAATGACCCATTTGGCTTTTGGATCGTTAATGGAAATACTGTTATTTATTAGGAAAAGGGACAATGTACGCCTTTTCCCAGTAATAGCCATGCATAGTACTATTAACATCATAAAAAAGTGGGGTGCAAAGTAGTTTTACTGTGACTAACGGCAAAACAAGTTCTCTGGAATTTTTCTTAACTGTCACTTCAAAAAGAATGTTATCTTTGAGAAGACAATATCTTGGCACTATAATCCCTATGGGACAAGCAACAGACAATCTTCTTTCTAAGACAAACTTGTCAATTTAAATGATGCTACTTTATTATACAGGAAATAATATTGTTACTACTACTATTAGTGTGATTGTTACTGCTACTGTTAACGTAAGTGTTACTGTGTTACTGATACTGTTACTTTATCGATAACCACAACAATTTAAATTCATTGCGGTTTGTACCAGAATGCTTAGGTAACATATTAAAACTTCATACAAACCTGAACCCTTTCACAAAATCCATCGGATTGCTTAAGTCAAATCATGGAGCAGATATTTTTCTGCAGCACTGAAGGTAGGTATGATAATCATACGAAAAAAAATATAAAAAATCAAAATTGAATCAAACCTTAGTTGATAAAAATGAAATTTTGGTCTTTGTCAAAATAATGTGAAAGTGCTCTGAGAAGTTTCATACATCATTAAAATTTTTTATCGGGCCATTTTTTTGCCATTTCCTTTTTATTTTGACGTAGGATACATGTCATCATTATCAGGAAATCGTATATAGGCAACCATTATAACGGAATTATTTACAGGATCCAAACCCGGGGACAACCACTGTCTCGATTATCAGATTAGTTCATTTAAACATGGATATTAGAACACTTTACTTAAATGCCAGTGACAAAGGTAAATGGCCAAAAGCGTCCAATCATTCACCCTCATAAACCCATAACCCTTGCCCTATAAACTATCAGCACTTTAAAAATCTTGACTCCTTCTTGAAAGGTTGCTTTAATATCCGTAAAGGAACAACTTATTTCTGAGGTTTGCTCAATTGGACCCATTCCACCTCTCAATTTATCGCTTGAATACATATGATAAGTATTTTTTCAGGAACATAACTACATAAGAGCACTCAGCTACTCAGCTCCTTTAAGTTGGCTTCATTTCGACGATCATAAATATCATGAACACCATGTTTCGTCATTAACTATGGTAATGCATATTTATCACTCACTTATACTCAGCAAGACATGCATATTGTTGCAGGGTAATTACTTGATGCATTTTTATCTCTTTTCTCTGTCTCTCTCATGTCGATTGTTTTTACGTTATGTCGATTGTTTTTACCTTAAGCATATGATTACTCGAAAAATCTATTAATTCTTTTTTCCAGTGAAGGGGTTTTAAATTTGAGTTGTGGAGAAGACTGTGCATAACAACTAAGGCAGATGGAGTATGTCATACCGTATATACAAGTAACATTTAAAGGAATGTTTTAAAGGTCACGTCAACAAAAGACTGATGACGATGACCAGTGGCGTAGCTACATACTTTTTGTGGGGGGGGGGTGGGGGCAAAGGCAAAACATTTGTGACAGATTACTATCTGGGGACCTTTTTCTTTCTTTGCTTTCCGGGCAATTTGAGACCGACTTTTGATTTTCACGTTCACATTTGGATGTGTAATTCTGCTTAAAATAGTAACAAGTGTTGTAAGTGTTTCAAATGAATTGTTTTTAATTTATTTCCGACACAGACTAGAAATTTCCGACAGAGGCCTTAGGAGGCTTTGTGGGGGGGGGACCGCACCCCTGCCCGCCCTACTCTACCTACGCCACGGACGATGAGGTTTGTTTTACAGTGTAGCTTAATAGGCTGTCAAAATGTAACATCATTAACACATTAGGTCAACGTGCCTGCGTCCTTGAAATTGGGGCACTCTCTTTACCTAGCGACGGATTGTCTCGAACGTTTAGCACACTAATTGAGTTTTTTTTTACCCCCAAAAAATCTTCCTTTCAATGATCATTAGTTATAATAAGACAGAAGAGCAGATTTACGTGGTTTGTGGGTTTTAATGACTAAAGCCCTACATTTGAAATTCTAAATTGGTGTCCAGTATTTTGGAAACGAAGAAGGATCGGCCATTTCATCTAAGGCATACTTAACACATTGATGTACTTACGTAGCGTACGCGCCTAGCCTAATGTACTTTCTGTCCGCTTGCACCAATGGCTGTCCCAACGACAGTTTGACCTCAGTGTGACGTTATGACTTTTTCAGAGAAGTGTAGGGTGATAATTATGATGCCCGTACTGCCATGTTACCAATTATGCAAATACGAAAAGGTTTGATTTTACCACGTACTTGCACTGGGCAAAAAGTGCACATTTCCGGTGTAAGTATTAAATATCGAAAGGTATAGATCAATACGTCTCATTTTTTTCCAATATCCAAAGCTTCATTGTTTACTCTTCTTTAAATGAATTATGTTTGATCTAACATTGATCACATTGATAAGACGGTAAACTTGATATTTGATTACTAATGTAAATTATTTTCAGAGTGGAGTTGAAAAGGGTGACAAGTGGTTTGATATGTGGTTAATGAAGCGTTTAGTGCTTATTTATTGAATTGTTTTTCTATTGCCCCAACACCATTGAGTATTCATTAGCCGTTAAAAATAATTTGTACAGTGAAAACATTTAAGGAATACATTATGCTTCCTGCTTTGTGTTTTGTATTAAGTATTATTTTGCCGTTTAGCTTAGATCGCATGTAGGCACATCTTGTCGTTCGTTCTCAGCTTTCTGCCTACGGTCGTCGGTGGGTATCTGCTCCAAATCAGCTTGTATGAAGCCACACGAAACAAACTTACAAAGGAAAGGTAGAAAGGCTGAGCGATTGGCCATGTTAAGTAACTGGACGTAACTTCCATTGGGAGTAGTTTGTTTAGTTTTCGGCCTTCAGCTTAGGTTGTCAGGACTTAAGAATATTATTTTTCTTTCAACAGTTCCAACGGCCAAGGAAACAATATTATCAATCTCCAAAGGGTACAGAGTGTTACTGTGTTGGTTTGGGACAATTGTGACGATAGACGTTTTTCGTTACTGTTGGTTTCTTATATTGTGACGTTTGACAATCTGGTATTAAATTTAATACAGCCTGGGCTGAAACACAGTTTTGTTTCTGGTACGTCAACGATGGGGCTTATAACAGAGAGTTCTTTCAGAGCGAAGATGCTGCATAAAATGTAAAGTTCCAAATTATAAAGAACTATAGCCAATCAGATTGCATAAAACGTAAACATATTACAGGAGGATGTTAATGGCACCACTTCCCCCAGTTCGTTTCTCCACAAAGGTACACATTTTACAGGAGTAATGCTCACCTCAGGGCGTTTTGCTCTCCAATATTTCTGCTTCTGCGCTTTCCCCTGTTTTGAAATCCTGGCGTAGCCACTTTTGTACACATACAACATGAAGTAATGTTACTATGCATTGACGTCAACATGTACTTGACAAAACGACCCTGTCGTCCATGCTAGAGGACAAACAATTAATGTAATGTACATTATAGTTATTTAAAGGCATACATTAGCCGTGGGTGCACTTCTGTTTCTATGGTACACGTACAACATGAATAAATGTTACTTACATAGGACCCTATGCATATACGTCAACATGTACGTGGCAAACGACCCTGACGTCATCATAGAGGACACGCAATGGATGTGATGTACATTATAGTTAGTAAAAGACTTTCATTAGCCCTGGGTGCATTTCTATTTCTGTGGTATTGTCGACGTCATGTGCATACAAGAAAGGACTCAAAAGATATTTCTCATGTTATTTCATGGACAGTTGTAATGTTTTGTCTAAAGAGTAAAAATGTCTACTTAATATATGTCAGCATGACTTATTAAAATGCAGCATACACTCTAAAAGCGTCCGGCTCAGATTGAACCAAAAACGGATAAAATGGTCACTTAACCAAAAAATGATCAAATATTTGACTTATTTCGGCTCAAATCTAACCATTTTCTGTTTAAAATGAGCCAGGTTTAGTCAAATATTTGACCAGATTTCGATTCATTTGAATGGATTCGGTTCAAATCTTAACCGGACGTTTTTAGAGCGTATTTCACATGTTATATACAGATATTTAATGGAGGTCAATGACAAGAAGGAAGTACATTCAAATTGCAACACGCAACATTATTATGTTTCTGTATAGCTTGCTGAAAACGTTTACCTAAAAATTGTTAAAAGATATTAATCTGAAGCTAACAGTTTCAAATTAGATATAAATTTATAACTGATGAGCAAGACATTTTTCGGGTACACGACCACTAACCTTTACTTTCAAGAGGGAGTGACAGTCAGACAGTTGGGATTTGGTGTCTTAACATGTTGATATTACTAAAAACTTTGTGGTACTGGAAAGGTCATACCTTTAAACCGTGAGTTATAGGGTAAAGTAATACGTTGTACAAAACACAAAATGGATAACTTCTTTTCATAAAACGAGGTTCTCGCACAAAGACATTCACCTCTTTGAAGATCTTTAAAAATTTTGACTTAAACTCTCCAGTGTGTAATATTCTTGGAGGTGAAGCCATTGACAGAGAATGGTTTGGTGGTAGAAATGGCTTTATAATGTTTAAAGATAATTCTCTCGGTGTCATGTTGACGGAATGAATATCAATCTTAGCCACCTAGTCTTCCAACTGACATAAATATGGTGTCTAATACGACATAGAAATCGTGCGAAGCGACACCAAATTATGAGAAAGACTTGTAGAGATGTTTAAAGATATACTTCAGTTGACTTGACTGACTAGATGGTTTGAGGTGTGTAAATAGTTTAACTTGACTTGCGAAATGCGAGCACTCGATCACCTTTCGACTGTAAGGTATTCCGTAGCGTTACTTGTATAAATACTAAATGCTGTAAAAAATTACGTCGTAAGATTTTAAACCGTGTCTCAGAATGTAAACGTTCTGTAAATCAAGAAAAAAAACACCCTTTCCACACCCACCCATTAAATGAACTAACCAACTCACCTCTACCGTAAATGATACATGAATTATTCATAAGCTGAAGATGTTAAATTTTTTTCACTAATGCTCAAACACAGATTACATAGAGCACAGTAATCTCCTGCACTACAACTATGACCGATTTCAGTCAAATTTTGTCGGAGAAGAATAATAAGATAAAGAGAAATGTTGCTGAAGATAGATGAGCAAAACTAGCTTTCTCACTAGAAAGGGACTCTTTTTTGTCCGCAGGTCTGAATGGTTTATGGTTATGAAATATTTCTCTTCAACATCTTCCAAATATGAAATTCTGCGGACCAAGCACACGGATCAAACAATCAAAAAGGGCTATTGAAGTACTTTTGCTCTTTCTGTTAACTGCTTACTATGGTATGTTTGAAACCCATTATCATATATTTTCGTTTCAAAAAGTTACTAAAACTTAAAAGGTTCAAACTTTTTATTATAACGTCTAGTTATTTCTTAGACATGGTATTGTACACAGTATCCACAATATTGCCAAAACTACGTATGTAAGAAAGGCTTACAAACGAGCATACCTGAAAATTATGACCATTTTGTGAATAAATTTGTCATATGTAGAGATTTGCTATTACGAATTTCAGTTGACTGGGGGTTGAATAAGAATTTGACAACGATTTGAAAGGCCAGTTGCATATCTCTCCAGTTTAGGAGTCATTTGCATTTCCAAATATATTAGTGAAATTACCTATCGTTAAAGTAAAATACAACAAGTTTTTAGTTATTTTCCATGGTCTCATGCAGCGTCAGGATTTCAAAGACAGACAAGTGTTTCGCTGAACACTAACGTGACACTGAGAGCTTCTCCGCCGTCTAGAGAATCGAAACCGGACTGGGACCAGAGTGATTCTTACGGGCAGCCAGGATTTACGGAAGGTAAGAACGATAACTATTAATGGTGAAAATTCTGTTTCAGAGCATAGCCCCTCGAATGGTTATGAGCGTAATAATTGTGTTCCATCAGCCTGAAAGTAAAACAGAGTGGTCAAACACTTCATTAAGATATCATCAGTTTTAAAGTGAAAACTATCACACAATCATATTGCAGACTTCTGGGGCAGAAGAGTCCATCTAATAGGTAGTGAAATGAATTTTAGTGTAATGGTAGACAGAAAGGTTAAAGCGTTTTCAGTTTAAAAAAATCACCCAAAGGATGGTAGTTAAACTCAGCATTGTCAATTTACTGTTATTGACAAATTCTTGGACATCCAAACAGCTTGCTTAACCAAAGAATAATTTTCACAACTTCATTCATACGAAGTGAATAACTAACCAAGAAAACAATATTTCGTCAATAAAAGTGTAGTCGCACAGCTCTGTAATGAATATGCAATAAATATATTTCACCCTTTATGAACCACCAGACCGATTTGTGGAATAACAGAACTCCCCTATATCGCTCATAATACGGTTTACGATAATCCCATGTATGGTGAAATTTCTTTCACTTCCTTCATAACAAAAGAAATCAATTTGGGGCAGATGCAGATCCGCCTTTTCTCCATTTTCTCTGCTTGTTATGTCTTGTGGGCTTGTTCTATTTAAATCCTTCAACTCATTTTAGACGATATCAAAATGCGACTTTGTGATAAGCCTTGAAATAATTGTAAAAGTTTGTAGAAAGGGGAAACATAGAAGAGAAACAGGCTGCTGACTGTTTTCTCGTTGAAACGGATATCTACAATAAGAAATATTTTATCACGTTCATGCAGCCCTCTTTTTTTCTTCACTGCCTGTTTTCCTTCTTTACTAAACCAGCAACCACAGAAGTACCATCAACACCAAGTATGGGCACAACTTGTAAGTAATTTACATCAATGAATTTGTTTGCTATCTACTCATGCCAAAACACGAAATCCTGATTTCACACAACTCCGTTAACTATGAAATTTAAAGGGAAAAAGTGGTGGTCCCAATCATATTTTGGAAATTCAGCTAAACCCTTCAAATTTCCTCTTGCTTTGTTATCTATTTTCCTTCATGATTTTTCTGCACATAATTATTGCATACCAAACTAAGGCAAATCAAAGATTTATCCCGCATGGATTTACCAATTCCGTATCGAAAACATTGTCACATGATTAACAACAGCCATATAAATAAGTATACTTCAAATTAGTAATTGGAGTGAATCTTTTTATCCTTTAAGTGTCGATGACATTCACAAATTGCTACATTTTCATAACTTTTCTTCCGTGAATACACCCACGTATGCATATGCATTAACTGATCTATACACAGTCGAAAGATGGTTTATAATCTAAATGATTAAGAATACAATCCGACGATCTTGTCAAGTATCAGAAGTACAGCTTCCGAATATTTTAGGTTTTTCCTGCCTTAAGACATACAAACTTACCCTAGAAATACGAAACATTCTGGACTGAATGATTCAACCCCTTGTCTCATCTTAAAAACCTTTTAAGGTATGCGTCTGAGATACAGTGTCCTTTTCCTGCGTAACACGTAGGAGGTGAGGTAGAACTCACACCTTAGGATTGCAAATACATATGAATCCCCATTCTCCACAGACACAACGTCATGTGTCAATTCTTATATTTCGGGGCATGCAATTGTGCCGAAGGGCATAGCTTCCAGTCTAGTAGATGACACTTCCCAATACTAACGAAGACATTTATCTGATAGAAAGCACACTGGATTCTCATTTTAACAGAGGACATTATTTACGATACTTATGTAACTTTTCTTTTCAGGTTATCTTCACTCGTATTTGCTGCCTATATTTTTCGTGGCTTCCGTTCTTTTTCTATGCTAGAGAAGTGGTGATCAAAGATCAGGGAAGGAGCAAATATATCTGCATGAAGGATGTCGTCCTTGGTACTTTTATCATGTTCTTGATGTAATTTGTATAACTTCTTTTTGATCATCTAATGTATCTAAACTCGTATTTGGACCAAACGAGTATACTTGTACAAAACTTAACTGTAAGATCGTCTTTAGACAATGAACGACGTGAATGTAGGTTAACATTTGTATTGTTTGTGTCGTTCATCATTTATTCAGATGTTACCAGTTTCTTTTAATTAATGTTGCCTATGGAAGACATGTTTTTGCAGCTTCGCATTTTAAGTAATTTGTAAAATATGCTTTATTCCATTCCATCCATATTTATATCACAACACAATATTAAAATAAGGTGTGTCGTAAGAAAATATAAGCTATATAAGGTAAATGGTAATAATTCATAATTTAATGTTGACAAGGAGATAACCTGAGAAAACCTTTTGGGCTTGAAGGTAAACCCACTGTAGAGAAATGATAATATATATATATATATACCAACCACAAATTAAAACTATTTGTCATATCATACACCACCCAATTTCTCACAAACCAACATCCAAGTCCGCAGCTTATGAGGGGGAGGAGGCCCTAAGCCCCGCTCGGAAATTTCGCCCCTTAAAAATTCCAAGTTGCCGTTGGGTAAACACATTTTACACATCTCGTCAGTGAAGTAATATTTCGCCCCCCTGGAAGCCATCTCGCCCTCTTCAGTAACTTGTCTGGCTGCCGGCCTGCCAACATCAAGTACCACAGGAGGGGATTGAAGGTCTCTTGGATAGTTTTTTTTTCGATACACACTACATTTAACATTGTGGCCATATCTGGCCTTGCCCTCCAGTCCCCCTTTCGAGAACCCCTGAACCCCGCCACTTGTAATTTATTGGTAAATGTCTTTGTAAGCCTTTCCTCAGAGACGCATCTAAGGGACGTAACTGAGTATAATGTGTTCCAGGCCATAGGGTCGTAGGCCTCTAGAGTGACTACCTAGAGAAGTAAGTTAACTTTAAAGAGGCGAAGATGAGGACTATGTGACAAAGGTCTACGAACCCGATAGGTTTACACAAAATATAAGAAGCAAAAAACAAGACTCTAGATTAATGATCTGACCTAACAAAGAAATCTATAAATAACTTACATCATGACACATGCCATCCTTATCTCATTGAAATCAACAACCATCAGCTACATTTACACAGTTAACGATTTTTTCTTCTATCCCTTCTTTTACTATGTTGGGTATTAGAATTGATGTATTGATATTACTGGTTTGCATAGGTTTAGTACCGTCCTTAGATTTACCGTGTTATTGTAACTTTAATATTTCGTGAATTATTGAACACTTTCCTTTCTAATACAAAGAAAAGTTGACGGAATATCTACGTCAGAAAAATGATAAAACTTTCCATTGTAATATGTTTAATATGTAAGGCAACCATTTTTATTGTAATTTTTTATTTTTGTTGGAACTTATTGTTATTTGCAACTAGAAGTCGTTACGGATATCAGAAGGCAAAGAGAAGGCAAAGCAATAGGTTACTATGACTGTGTCGATCATGTACTGAAAAGGTATATTAAAACTTACTGTGAAAAGGTAAAATGTGGTTACTCCACACTCGCACACCGGGAAAAAATGTGGAATTCGGGAAGCTCATTCCCGGGAAATTTGGCGTGAATGCCGTCACTCGCGGGAATTTTCCACTGACCAAAAAAAAATTATCATTAAAAAATGACCAAGTCATAGCGCCAGAAGCTATGGTCTAAAAGCAATGACTTTGTTTCAATACATATAAAAAAGTGTCGGATATTATCGCCTTTACACGATATAATGTTTCATAACTGGTAGCACTAATACAGCAGTATTTACAATCGGCATCTTGGAGCGACACGACACCGATCTGCAACTGTCTGTGGCAGTCAACAGTGTGGGGAGTGCAGTGAAAAAATCGATCGGGATAGATATCCACCATTTTTTTAAATTGTGATGAAAAAAATCTTCCACGACCTATAGGGCACAGAAAATAAAAATTTTCTAAGAGAGAACACTTCAGGCTTAATAATCATGCTATTTGTGTAGTTATATGCGATACTGACAGCGAGTAAACATGAACTGCAAATTTATGAAAGAAGTTTCATCGTCCGCTCGAAAGATTCACTCAATATTAAAATGCATGCTGTGTGCTGAGAACAGGCATTGGACTCGTAATTAAACACGTGTCAAACGTTTTGGCTTCCGCATTCATTTGTAGTGCTTGAAAACACTAATTTCTGACTTCGTCACAAAAATAATTTGTAGTGCATGCATGTAAATAATGAAAAAGACAGCACCATTTTAATGTAAGTCCCCTCCTGAAAGCATTTTTTTTTCAAACGTGGAGAGGAGACGCCCTCCCCGTGTCCCCCTTCCCTTATATCCCTACCCCTCAGGACGGTGATCACTAACTGTTCTTACGGGAAATCTGAGTTGCATTCCAGGGAAATCTGCATTTATTCTGGCCCTTCTCCACAGGACCAGGTCGGCTTGTTTAAAGACGCAATGTTTCTAATTTATAATGCCATTCGTTTCACCAAAGATACAAGTAACCATTGGCATTTTCGAAGCTTAGTGTGTCCAAAAATTACAAGAACAATGCAACATCATTCGTCTTCATTGTAATGGCCCTACAGAGGTTTGGGCCTAGGAGAAGTTGAGAAGTTATTTGCCACGCTATGGACCCACTTAAGCAGGTTGTGGAAGATCTGTATAACATCCGTTGACATATGTTTTCAGGATGATTTACTCCGCCTTTGCAGAGGTAACAGTTGAAGAGCTTGTAAAGAGTTGTGGGCCGTCCGACAGGGTGGTACTCTTTTGGCCATTTCCCTATAATGCATGCGTTGTTTCTAATTTTTAAGTATGATGTGTAGTATTGTGTTCTTAGCCGGTGAGGAACAACCTCAAGCCTCAGGGACCGCTCGGGGCCGCGCAAACTCTAGCTACGAAACAGGCTAAGCAACATGCATGCTACACCTATTCATGCAAAGTATGGCCTACCAATGGTATGATACAGAATTTGTCTTAGGATTGCCTTTTACTATTCGCCAGCTGGGTCAGCAAGATTGTAAGGCTACCGGGCCCAGCCAGAAACTTCCTGTGCCAACTTTCTCAGTGAGTGGCTCACCCTGGCTAGCCTCTAGACCACCAGTTAAATTTAAACCTTATCTTGTTATATGAAGTTGGTAGCGTCGTGAATAGTCACTTTTCGGTTCTTGGGCTCACCTTGAAATGAGCTTTACGCATAATTCCGACTTACAGCTTTTCCCGCCTTTGTTAAAAGGTAACGTATAGGTGAAATTGGTCCATTGGCAGTTTTTTTAAAGCATGGACAACAAATAACTCACATTAGTTTTTCCTTCAAACCCTGTTATAATGTCCCGTTCCCGACTTACAGACATCGCCAGTCTTTTCGAAGTGGGGGGGGGGGGACACTGGGGTACAACGTTCAGTCGGAAGGGCACACCAACATGAAAAATTGAGAGACCCGGAAGGCGTCTTGGTGACTCGAATCACTTCCCTGTAAGTGTTTGGGGGTCTAGAGACTCACCTAAGGCCGCTGCTGGGGTCCAGGGACAACGCACCGGTGGGGTTTGAGGGAGAAAAGCTTTAGGATATTTACAAAATTGTGACAATTAGTATGAATAACGGCACTGGATGCGCACTAAGAAGATCACAAAAATAAAAATCACAATCTGAACATTTGGCCATTTGATGATGCTAAGGTTTCCATTGGGTTTTAGGACGATGATTTTACATTGCTGCCCAATAGAAATAAGTTTCGAGGCAACTACTTACGCTTGGTATGCCACTGAGGGGAAGTCCTCACATTAGAGCATCGGATATGCATCTATGTCTGCGGATCTGGGCGTCGCCGAAGAAAAAATAAAAAATAAACAATTGTATGTAGCTTAACGGGTTTCGGGTAAATAAGAAAATAATGACAAACATACTTCCTGCCTTTTTATCAGCAATAAATGAGCAAAGGGGTAGCTAGCACTCGCTGCTACCAGTCCTGGTGCACCCGCGAAGAAACATCTGATACTCCCTTATGGACGTATCACCACTTTATGATCTCTGGTGTGGAGCTTGGCTCCGCTTCGGCGAGGACCCAATAGAACAAAGTCCCCCCCCCCCCCATGGCACCGTTATTTCAAATAAACGGTCATTAGTCTATGAGATGAAGTAATTAAATTATCCTTACATATTATTGGACACCAAAGGTATGCATAGACCGGCAAAAACCGATACCAAACCGAAACCATTGGAAACCGAGATCGGTTTTGGGTAGCCTTAGATCTCCGACCGACGGTTGGGTGGTCCCAAGTGTCATGAAACCGACATCATTTCAGTTGCAGGTCTGTCTGTGTTCCACGAAGCTCTAGATAGGACATGGTGAAAAATAATTTTATTACGTACGTACGTAGTAATTATTACGTACGTACGTGAAAATTGTTACGTACATACGTGATATTACGTTCGTACGTACGTGATATTATTACCTCCGTACATGATAATTGCTACCTACGTACGTAGGTAATAATTATTACGTACGTACGTGATAGTTTTTACGTACGTATGTAATAACTATAACGTTTGTAGACGTTAGACTCTTATTATACGAACGTAGATACAGTAACTTGGCAATAGGCCCATTTATTGTGAAGGATTTCATCTTAGGGTAGATTATTCTGGACTTTACTTGCGCACTAGTTGACCTTCAAACAATCACGAGGTGGTTGACGGCAGGAAATTTCTAGGGTGCTAAACACTGTCATAGGCGCTCGGTACTAGTATCGGCTGGTCAACTTGTAGGCTATGCAGTTACCATATTCACTCTTGGCCAGAACACTGGTAACGAGCGTCTGTGGTCAAAATATCGTGAAGTTCCAATCAAGTTAAGCCAACATAAACTAACATAAAAGGCCAGCAGAGAAAGCAGTCCTTAACAAATTTAGTCGTCAGGTATATCCTTAGGAGTGGCTTGGCCAGATTTTTCGAAATAGGGGACATCGGGTGACAAAATATTCCACCGAATGGGCACACCAGCATGAAGGACTGAGCTGCACTGAATGAGTCGTGGTGACACAAAGTGATCCCCTGAAAGAGTTGGGGCCTAGGGGCCCTTCGAAGGGCCCGTAGTGGGGTCCAAGAACAACCCCCAGTGCGGGTCCAGGGGGAATATCCCCAGAGGCCCTAGGTTATCTTATTATAACTTGCAAACGGCATTACGTGGGCACTAAGCAGACCACAAAAATAAACATCACAATTTGACCTAACTCGGACTGACAACATACTGATTCGGATTATGTTATGGCTTGCATTGGGCTGCATAAATCTATCCATGCTGTCCAGAGGAAATTAATGTTGAGACAACTACCTTCAAAATATGCCACTTACTTTTGTGCGCGCCTCTCTCGTACACCAGGTTAAGTCTCAGCGGGCATTAGCCACTATTTTCTCGGTTTACTACTAATTATAACGCAGGAAATACCTTTATTCTAATTACAATTTAAAGGCACCCCAAAGCTAGGCTCACTTTATCACATACAAGGCTTTTTCCAAATTTTTCAGGCGAGGCCTTGGATCCGCCGCTGTACATGCACTTTCGATGCACTAATGCACTGATTCTCAATACAGCCCTAAGGCCCTGTCAGTGCAGCCCCTGAATTGATTTTACCTTTCGAAAAAAATCATGTTTGACAACAAAAAAGCCTGGCAAAGTTAAAATAAGGGGCAATAACCCATGCTGACATGTATTTTGAATAATTTATTTTGAAGTCAATACTTGACTCATTTCAAGTATGTTCTCCTGAGGTGATGCTAGGTTGCTCACGTGTCAGGCTGCAGGGCATATTCCTTGTTTAGCCGAGCGTATCCAAGATTGGGTGTTTTGTTTCGTGTGCCCTGTTGGTGACAGTTATAATTATTTTATACACAGTGGCATATAGTGATGCAGTGGCGCATTACGGTGTGTGTGTGTGTATTTGTAGTTTGTAGCAAAAATATACCCCTCAGATCTTAATTTCTACCTGGGATGATTGTACAATTCAAGGACGTATCGTGATAAAAGTGTATTCATTGCAATTAAAATCTCTGCAAGTCATTTTTCAATACTTGTAGAAATGTAGATCTAAAACAAATGTAATTGCTGCGTGGCATCACCCAGTAATGCGTTGTGACGTTTTCACGCGATCGCTCTTTCCACTGATCTAATACTTGAAACAGAATCATTGCATCAGCTTTAAGGGTTTCTTATCGAAAGTTTGGATTACGGCCCATGAACTCAGCCCCTCCTTTCTGTCTGACCAGGAAGCTGTAGGCGAGAATAACTGATCGAGAGCTTACTGGTTACTAGCGTAGGACTGAGTTTCTGAGTATCTATTGCTCTTTTTAATTTGAATACCATGAAGAAGCTCTCATCAACTATTAGGACTATGGGCCCTATACTTGTTCCATTAAAGCTTGCTTCGGGTTGTTTTCGGGTTGATGGTGTGAAAGATTTGTCGGTTTGGGCGGTTTGGCTGACTCCCAAACCGATGCAGGTTTGGTCTAGGGTGGGCAGGTTTGGTCTCGGGTGGGAAGTTTGGTCTCGGGTGCGCTGAGCATGATTTTCGTTGTGTCCAAACCGATGAGTGGGCGGGTTGGGCAACAAAACCCAGACCGACGCACACCTTTATTGAACACAGGTTAAAATAGGCAACATAATCGCATTTTTAACAGACTTTGAACTAAATTTGGACTAAAAGATAACCTTCATGAGGCAACTGTAGTGAATGGAGGGGTAGTGCTTCAGAAAGTTGACCAAAATAGACGGGCTTGAAGCACAAAATGTAGTTTGCAGAACATGTGTGCAATTCCACCCCCTGATTGACTGATACAGTGACCTGGGTCCTTGTGCCCAAATTAATATATATACAGGATGTGCCAGTTGCTGCATAGTTTTTGAATACCCAAATCTCATGGGGGAGGAGAGTGGGGCACCACAAAAGAAATTTTCGGGGGAAAGGGGTGGAGGAAATGGCCTCCTGAGCCCCCTTGGCGGCGCCACTGTTTTTATTAGAAACACAAGAAAGTTGCTGAAGCTACAAAATGCTACTAAAAATAGATGGCCCGAAGTGCGCAGCAAAAATATAGTTTGGAGAACATTTGTGTAATTTCAGCCCCAAGCCCCCTGATTGACTGATAAGTGACAGTGGGTCCTTGTGTACAAATTGATATCTAGGCATATACGGTGTGTTCATACTGTAATACCCAAAATCTCATGGAGGGACCACAAACATTTCAGTTTTTTTTGGGGGGGGGTGCACGTGGCCTCATTGTCTCCCCTTGGCTATGCCACTGTTTCTCATGGTAACACAAGAAAAGCTACTGAAGCTATAAAATGCTACTAAAAGTGCATAACGTGTACTGTACAAAACAAATACAAGCATTTCTCGTAAAGACGTATGCCTCCAACATGGCGCCGCCGTTGACAAAATGTGAACCACGTGATGAAATGGGTCTACATCACTTTGTTTTCATGTTGTTTTAAACCATTTAGTAAGTGATATTTGAAAGAGTAACTTCAAACTGAAAATAAAAGGGGTTCTTCTAGCCCTGGCTCGGGTTCCGACGGTCCTGTTGTAATTTACGTACCAATGTGTTGAAATTAGCTCCGAATTGGCGAATGCGTTACCTGGAAGTTTGATATCTCAGGTATTCGGAGAAATATTTAGAAGGTTAGAAGCAGGCATAAAAGAGTACATATTTTGTAATGAAAAACAATACAAGAAACTACAAATAAATGATATTTCACATCGTGCACTGCTCCTGTGTAAAATGCAAATCGCAGTCCTCATGTTTATTGCATTATTCAAATTGTTCAACAAAAATTGCCTTACAAGCTCAAAATTATACTCCCGCTTGTGAATAGAGATGATGGAAATAAGGTGATGAACCTTTAAGTATAAAGAAAAAATACTCGGCTTCATGCCCTCTTTAGCCATATAGCTGAGTTCTCGCAATTGGGTATGATTACCTGAAGTTTTACTAAAATCATTAGTAATTATCCTCTTCTTCAAAGTCTTATATATTCTAACCCTTTCTTTACCAATGACCTGCATAATTGACTGGTTTCCAGGGTCAAGTTTTGTATCTAACAATGTCTCATCGATCTTTACAGCAAAGCACTGCAATTTCGATAAATATTTCATGCAACCATCCGTCAACCATTCCTTAATCCATGAAAAGAAGCTACAAGGGAAACATCTTTATAAGCCTTTGCAAAAAATTAACGAGCCCAACAGTCAATATTTCGGATCTATTTAAAACTATCAAACAAAAAGTATCGAGTATTATTTTACGTACCTTAAAGCACCCATACATCCAAATTATGACAATAACTCACCCCTAAATCTAAGGTAAGATCGGTTCATTCTAACATTCACGGTCGCTATAAAATGTTTACAAAAATTACATGGCATGAACGCCGCCATGTGTGTTGTTTTCATATGAGCGGTTACACATTGTGGAGTATGGACCGATCTTAATTTTTTTTACGCCATAGACATTATGCGCTGACGTCACGAGGCGTCATTTTAGAGGACAAGCAATGATGCTCGCTAGATAATGTACATGGAGTTGGTACACATACTGCACGCATGTGAACGACGTAGTCTTCACACGTGTAAAAAGTAGCTGTTTACATTTGCTGTTGCAATTTGCATTGAAAAGCGCTTACCTCTGCCGAGGGCGCAATTTCAGATTTGTGACATAATATGCATAAGGTCTGACTTCTTGACTTGACTTTTTTGTAAGATTGCGTGCTATTTACGTGCTAGGAAACGGACACGGCGAAACATAAAAACCAGTAATAAATCTTCAAGACTTCACGTCGAATGCTGGCTAGGTGTTGTGGCTGGGATACGACGTCTAATGCACCTAGACATTCGTTTAAATACCGTCCTCTTCAAAGTTAATATTGACGATGGTTTACGCCATAGATATTCTCCTCTCAACATCTAATAATGACGGTTACTTAACTTTGAGTCTTTTCGGTGAGTTAATTTCACGCTTTGCTTTCAGTACCTTAAACCTTAACTTAAAATTGTCATGTGATGAAGATAGAATATTGAATTTTATTATCCCGGCTCTCATTTTATGCATTTATAATAAAATTATGGTCACTGTGCAACATATCTATCTTCTAGCTACCATATTGCCAAAGACATTGTTCAATTTAGTTCAGTTCAGTTTATTTATTCTTTAATACCTCCCCGGAGGTGTGAGAGTCAATACATACAATGAATAAAGGTAAAGAGTATTATACAAAAAGCACCAAAATCAGTAATAAGCAATTAATACAAACCAATTTAGTACATTTAACTGCAAAACTAACTTAAACCTAGTCACCAGACCCCAACTGAACATAAAGTATTCAAAAACAGAAAATTGGATGGACATGCATGAACCTACACACATACAGTACAAAAGCACAAACACAAACGAACAAACATGCATGCACATACATGCATACACTCTTACAATGAAACTACCGTACTTATTTAAAACGATTGGTTATAGTATTACAGAATGTGGCCAGTGTTCTTTGCTTCTTGCTATTTCTTGATGTTAGAAGCTGAGCCATTTTAACAGTATTTGGCCCACCCCATAATAATGCTTCAAATAATCCTATTATTCAGCATTAAAAGCGTACATTGAAAAAGATAATGGAATCCATCACCAATCGAACCACTTGCACAAAGCTCACCAAGTCTCTCATTTTTCAAAATGTAACAACTGTCTAATTGTTGTACAATGGTTTGACAGTACAAGCCCTCTTTCCAACAGATGTCATGAGATGCAACTATATTTTTCTAACATCATATGGAAAGTTTCATTCCAAAAGGAAACAGAAGTATGGAACTTGACTTAACAAGAAAGACAAATATTTCACAATCGACTTTATCAAAATTAAGTGCAATATAATATTTCATCATGTTTTCATCTCAGCAACTGAGCAACTGAATAAGGTATAAATTCGGACGTTAGTACACTGAAACTTTTATCCCAATACGTTTTTGTAATTAATTTTAACATTGGGTGCACTTACTCTAATTTCCACATTTTGTGTTATTTTAAATCTGTTTAAGTCCTGTTCCATGAGTTTCACGTCAAAAAGAACTGTCTTGCTACAATCAAAGGCGAGTTAGTAAAAATTTCGTGCATTATTTAAGGAACATCCAAAGTATATGAGGAGAACATTTCGTGGGCGGAGTGAACGCTGCATGGAGAAGCACTTGGGTAAATATGTAATTGTGCTGCGATTTTATATCTGCGAGTAGACAACAATATGACATTAGGTTATACATTTCACTTGCCTTCAACAAAAAACGTCTTCTTGGGTTTACTATTAGTCTTAGTGGTACCAAGCATTAAAACAGAAGCAATGATTAAATCAACTTACGCCATCAATGAGACAAGCAGCCTATTGTTTAGGCCAGGGGTCGGCAAACTAGGGGTCGGGACCCTTTTGAAGGTGGCGAAAATATTTCGAAGGGTTACGAAAAGGATTCGGGAGCGAAAATTGACAAATTTCTCATTAAAAATAAGCAATGGGAGTGATTCTAATCTGAGAACTAGTGATCTGCTTTATTCACACTGCATAACCAAGTCAACTCAAACTCCTCTCACCGACCAATTTGAGGGCCACCAAGATTCCGGAGTAGAAAGTTGGGGGTCACCAAGCAAAAAAGTTTGGAGACCCCTGGTTTAGGCTACTTAACTCTGTATGAAAGTATGAATTACGTGTTAGACACCGCGGCCATAGACAAGAAATAAGAAAAGGCAATACTCCGCTGGGCCAACACTTCCAAATCTGTAACAATTTGAATAAATCGGGCTTCAATCGCTTGCAAACGCTTCCAAACATAAACGGGAGGCCATAGAGCTCAGATGGGTTTATAGACTTGGTAGCCTTTCTCCGGTGGGCATCAATGTAAAAGATGTGCGTACGGTGAGATAATCCTCTCTTTCAACTTTTCAACTTTGCTTTGGTTCTTCTTCTTTTTTTTTTGAATTTTTGGCTTGGGCTAAGTCTTTGTTTGTATCACGGCCTTATTTGGAGCAGCTATGTTCAGGACTTTTTGTATTATTCGTTATGTAGTGACCAAGGATAACAGATCTATCCGAAACGTCTAATAGCGGTCTTCAGGGTAACTGGGTAGATCTACAGGAACTTCTAGTTTTAGTTATATATATATATATATATATATATATATATATATATATATATATATATATATATATATATATATATATATTTCTTTTCACCTCATCCAGATTTTTAGCGTACCGATTTTCAATATATGTATATGCATACATATATATTTATATATAAACATATATATATGTGTGTGTATATATATATATATATATATATATATATATGAGATACATATATGGTTAGTGTAAATAAAGGACTGCATGTGTCATTGTTGGCGTATACATTATCAAAAGGAAATACCGAGACAGTTGCTCATGCTATCAATGAAATCCCTTGAAACAAAAAACGTCTAAAAAAATTCACGACGTCCACGAAGGTTACAGGTAAATAGTCGCCGAACAAAGCATGATATAGTACTACTCATACCTGACCCAACATAGTCTTAAAAATGACTATGTACTTTGTGTCAAAAATAGAACACAATGATAGGTTTTTTACACCTACATCTGTACATACAATGGTAAACATGCACGGATCATCCACATTTTAGCAAAAGTGGGCACAGCGCTGCGCGTACCTGCGAGGTGACAGCGATTTCATGCAGAAATTGTTTCAAAACATTTCATAACAGAAGAACGGGACAAGCCTTTTGTTCAAGTACCTTCAGGAATAAACTTTTGTATTCACCGCAAGAAGCCTCATGAAGCAAAAACGAAATAATCTCCCTAATCCACCCACGTATAAAGCCTTTTACTAAAAAGATTTAGATCCGTAGAATAGTGTTGCATGAAATGGTCCCCCTGTTTTCTGTGGATAGGGTTTTAGGGGAGGTGTAGCTTTGCCTTCCTAGAGTATTGAATCAAACTGCTCCCCTTCTTGTTACTCGTAGCATTTGGACATCGTTCTTTCCTTTTCCCGACGATACACTATATTTGACGTGATGACAAAGTTTTAAGAAGAATATCATCAACGTAACTGTCAGAAAGACTGCGAGGAAAACACCCACAGCAATTACAATATAAATTATAAAAGATTCAGTACGACAGTTCTCAGTTTGTTTCTCTACAACAATCGTGAAGCTGCACTGGGCAATGACATTTCCAGATTGGTTGGTGAATGTGTACGTTACCTCACTCTCTCCTGTCTCAAACAAATCTCCTGGAGAATGTGATGAACTTGTAGTTACTTTGGAGTTATCATCCAAAACCTTGGGAGGTATCCACGACACAACGCTTTCCGAATTGCATGTGACAACTGTCTTCGAAAAGGGACACATGGTCACCACAGGACCGACTGCAGGTTAAAATAATAAATACCGAATCACTAAAACATGATTGAAATTAACTCTGCGTTTACGGAATGTTTCTAAAAGGGAAGCACTTTGTCCACTTAAATTCAAATCTGAATAATGTGCCTTGATTTAAGTATATATGTATGGCTCAAACCTGACACTTGCTTAGGTGAAAAATTGAACTAATTGGTTCTTTTTTTTTTGAGCCGATTCTAGTCAACTATTTGACAAACTTCAAGTGTTTGAATAGGACGTTTTTACTATGCGCGTGTAGAATAATTTTTATCCAAAGTTGTCCTTTGAATGTATAAACATCTCAGGCCGCAAAACTGCAGAAGAGAAAAATAAATAACAAAGGACCAGTGATTAATTTTCAAAGAAGTTGATTAAAGTGAAAGAAAGGTGCAGCTTATTCAAGCCAAGTTAAGGATTCTATCTATCTTGAAGAACATACAAGCAGTTTAAAATTTGAATTTTTGGACAAAATGTTTCCGAGGTCAATCCCATGTCTACAACGAATCAGGAAGGAATGAACATAATATAGTCAATACTCTATTGTTCTATTTAAATTGCTGATATAACGCAGCTTAAGCGAATGACATATGCATTACTATCTACAAAACGTCATTACAAAACGTCAATGCTTTTCAGCAGGAGTGAGGGAAAGTTTGTTTTTAACTATATTTCATCATTTCCATAAACTCAAAGTACTAGTATATCTTTTGCATCTCCTGAGACTATAGAAATGAAAGTGAAGGAGAACGTTGATACAGTGCATCGCTGCGTGCGTAACCAGTGAAGCCACGAAAATTGTGAGGACGCTTCCGCTGTACCGCAAAAAGCTGGTTGATTGGTGTGTCTTGGTACGTACAGTGTGCATTCAACTTAAGAGGTTAAATGTCATTTTATTCGTTTTTTCGAAAGATTAGGGGCAGTTTTCACAACAGAGATAAGTGCTGGTGTCTTAAGTCTTTTGTTATATACTTCTAACTTGAAACTAGTCTTGTAGTTTCTCAGCCAATTACTGAGGCCAAAGACACGCCGTACTGTTTGTATTACGCGCCGTTGCTTTTGTTGCCGTACAGAGAGTCAAATTAGTGACTTCAGTCCAGAAAGCCTGACGTCGGCCTCCCTTACTTTAATTTCTATCCTTGAGACTTAAAATACAGTCCTTCAACTTCTTCATGCACCGAGAAGAGGGCATGATTGGGTAAACTGGAAATTACGTTGTGCATCATGCAGTGTAGATTTTTCATAAAATCAAGTCTAAACATATAGTTACTAGAAATAGGTTAGCTGAAAGCTAAAGAAATTATCAAAGATTTTCCTGATTTTCATTGTACGGAATAGTAAAAGTACAATTTTTTGCTTTTAATCCCGACACCGTACTTAAAATTGTTCATACCCGCTTCTAATAGGATAACTTCAAATGTGCAGTTAGCTGTATTTCCAGATGAATCGACGAAAGAGTATGTAACAGTGGATCTGCCGATTGGAAATCTGGATCCTGGGTCATGGCTTCTTATCTGAAGTGGTTCATCTCCTGAATTATCGTAGGCTGTTGGTTCTTCCCAAGAGACTGTATGGAAAGAAGTTCCCCTTGGTACTGTTTCAGTTATATCGCCCGTGCAATTTACAATGGGTGGGACTTCATCAACTGTACGGAAAAAACAAATGAATTCAATAGCACTTAATTTAACAGGAGCTCGGCATATTGTACAATACAAGGAAAACTTCACTGTAGGGGCTGACCTACACATCGTACGCTGATGACTCTAAAGAGATGAAATTATGCCAGCTACATTACGGTCCTATCCATTTTAAAGCCTTATAGGTCAATCTTATTCTTCAGTGGGTGGGCTGTAAACACAGAGGTATTCTGGAGCATGCCCCCAAATTATTCCGCGACTATGACTTCACTTACAGATGCCAAGGATAGATCCATGAAAGTATCCCTCCAAATGTAATCTTTGGCCCTCCAGATCTAAGCAGCTGACTCGTTACTGTCCAGATATAGTGTTTAAAGTTTTTCAGGCTCTTTTTTGCAGTGCGGCGTAAATAAGTTTCGAAAAGCAGTCACTAGTTTAACTAGGCGGGAGTCGTCAGGGCGACGCATTTGAAGGGGGCGGTCTTTTCTGTGCTAAAACTTTTTTGGAGACCTGACATTTTTGGTCTTATTCCAATAATATGGAAAGGATGAGGTAACCTTTTTCAAAGGGGTCCCTTGTACAGGGAAGACAAATTCAAAGAGCGCTTCAGGTGGCATAAACTCTACCTACACTTTTGCATGCTAGCAACGACATTGTCATTTGCTTGGTATGTGCTCTGTGGTGATGGTTCTGCAGCCTTCAAGTATAACAGAAACATGTCCTTACTCTTAAAACTGCCGGGAATTCCACCCATGTGTGGTTTCCACCAAGATGTGAAAGCAGGAATCCACGTGCCTTGCTCAACCCCTTGGATACTTAACTGACTGGGGTACACTTAATGCTTTACCTGCACTATCGTTGCTACTGTGTCGTTAATAACCACTTGCCTGATTTAAAGTATTGTCGGAACCCTTTTCTCCCGACCCGTTTCCATCGTGTGGCTAACTCAAATATATTGATAGGTGGTATGTTGATGGCAGATGCAAAGGTGTAATTGAGTTTGGAGGCATGGTAACGTTTTGGTTACCCTAAAGAATTTAATTATGTTCCAATATTCAAAGATATAGTTTAAAAAGGTTCTAAGTTTTGTATAAACTTTTGTCACTCATAGCTTAAAACTGACAAGGTGGGAGTAGCCGAGAAAGAGGAAGTAGCCGAGAAAGTGACTCATATGTATAACCGAATAGGAAGTACCACAGAGACGATTTTAAATACTGTCTTATTTTTATTTCCTATGTTGAAATAACGCAGATGTTTGTATTACTATGCATTTATAATATTATTGCAAAAGATCAATGGTTTTAAATCGTCAAAGTGAAGGAGTGCTGGGAATAGTGGGTTTCTACAGTTTTTACCGCCTTCAATTAGCTAAACGTATGAACTAACTCTTATTCCTCCAAACGCTGAAAATGCTACTTAGCAGCGGGTAGCGTAAGTGAAGATGTCCATCCGATAGTATGGACCTTTAATTTAAATGAATTTCAAAACTATTTACCAAAATGCACCCAAGCCTCTACATCGTAAGCAAAATATCTTCTCACCTTCTTCTTGTAAAATAATTTTAAATGAACATTCAGCTGTATTCCCTGTTGCGTCAACGAAAGTGTAAGTGACTGTCGTTTCGCCAATGGGGAATGTAAATCCTGGGTCATGGCTTCTTATATGAAGTGGCTCTTCTCCTGAGTTATCGTAGGCGGTGGGTTCTTCCCAAGCGACTGCTTGTGAAGTAGTTCCCTTTGGTACAGTTTCAATTATATCATCGGTGCAATTTACAGTCGGTGGTACGTCATCGACTGTAATGCAAAAGAATGAATTAGATGTCTCTCAATAAACATACATGATATCCATATTTGTACAAATATGTAGTTTGACGCACAACGCAATGTAAATGCTCACTTACACAATAGTACACTGTCAGAGGACTTCAATGTGACGAAATGAGGAATCTTGTAATTCGGTTTTGTAAGCGTTATACCGTTAATAATCAATTTTATCCCACACTAGGCCACTTCTAGCGACAGGAAGGAGGGGTCTTGAGTGGTAATACGCCTATCATAATTTCCACCAGGGGCGTCAATCCGTATTGAAGTGTGGGGGGGGGGCGCACATGACCAGGCGCGTAGTCAGAAATTTGTTGGGGTGGGGGCGAAGCGGTAGATTCTGCGAGGGAGAAAAGGGGTTTAAGGGGAGGGGTGTCCCCCTCCCCTTTGAGAATTTTTGAATATTTAAGTACCCTCAGATCCAACCTGGTGCAACATTTAGCATCACTTGAAGACAATTTTTGTGTTCCATTAACAAATTATTTTCAGAGATCAATGGGGGGCATGACCCCCTGCCTGCGATTAAAGTTTGATCAGTAAGTCGTTTTGATGGAAGCATGTTAGAGACGAAGATAAAGACATTACAGACTTAACAGTAGGTGTGACTTCATATTGTTACTTTAGTTACCAGTCTTTGGTGTTATTTTTTCATTTCGAGTCAATAATTGTGTCATATTATTTATATGAGTGCAGTTGATTGTGTTGTTCTATTTGTTTAAGTTCTTATATTTCAATCAGAACCCATCAATAAGGAAAAACTTAAAAAAAAAATTTAGTCAAAGCCCTGGCTAGTGTCTTTTGACTTGTTTTTCAAAGAAGTGGATGCAAGAAAGCACTAGTATTGACTTCAGCAAGAAGGATGGTAAAGCATGGATTCTTTCAAAGTGACTAACATGGGGTTTTTCAAATTGTTAAATACAGTAGATTCTTTGAATTTTCAAGCGAATGTTATTCGTTACATATCGGAATTATAATCATTCGCAACTGCCCAAGTAAAAAGTAACTAACAAGTTGTACGGAACAACCTAAATAAACTTTAATTCCTTTAACAAATTTTAAAGAAAAGGGAAGTAAGAGAAACTTGGATGACTTCTACAACTGTTCACATTTCTTACCTTCTTCTAATAAAATTACTTTGAAAATACACTGAGCTATATTTCCAGCTGAGTCGATGAAAGTGTAAGTAACTGTCGTTTCACCAATGGGAAATGGAAATCCTGGGTCATGACTGCTTATCCGAATTGGTTCTTCTCCTGAGTTGTCGGTGGCTGAAGGTTCCTTCCAAACGACGCTTTGAGAGGTAGTTCCACTTGGTACTGTTATAGTTATATCATCTAAGCAATGTACAGTGGGAGGAACATCATCAACTGTAACGGGAAAAGAATGATAGAAAGACCTGTCGATAAACTTGCAAGAGCTATGTACTCAGAACAGGTATTGACCGATAAGACGAAAACTGTACCATTGGAACTTACTGTCAACGCAGTCTGGAGAGCCCATTGATATGGTGAGACCAATTGCAACTTTGTACCGATAAAAGATAAACTCATTCCAATGAAATAAAAGATATTATTTCAATACGTTGTCCAAAAGCAATTGTCAAAATGCTGTCCATGTCTGCTATGCGTGAACTTAGGACTATATTAGGACAGCCAAAAGTTTAACTCTGATTTGTTCAGTGTTATAAATATCACGATAACACCTCCGAATCTGAACTTCCAGTAGCGTTGACTTGATGAACCTCAATGCATTTGTCTCGTGCAATCGCAAATAGACTAAGTACTGTAAAAGTGCTTGGGCAAAACTTCGTTCACGGTGCCGTCCCCAGGGACCATCGATGTTGCTTTTCTTACCTTATCGCGTGCCCTTAGTTGAATAATGCGCTCAGTTTGGCCATCAATATTGAATTTTCCTATTGGCTTTTCTAGCATAAGGTAATGGCGGTAGCAAACGTAAGAATCATAATTCTGCTTGCTTTACTGCGTGCACATCTTGTAGTGTAGGAAGCAAACATTAGTTTCAGTTCCAGAGTTGAAACTCTGGAACAAAGCAGTTTCGAAACCCAGACTCAAAGCTTAAAGGTAAAACAAAGAGGTTGACTTGATTATCGGATTATCTTATGTATGTGTTGAAGTCAGTAAACTACTGAAATGTAATGCCTGTAATAATTTTAACTGCAACGTTATGATTGAACAGAAAAGTGGCTTATGATTTGATTAGTTCGCATAAACTCAAACGACACTCATACATCAGAAATCTGAAAATAAACACGTGTGTAGACTCGTGGCTGGCAAAACAATACGCTCTTTCTGTACTAGAGCTATATATATGTATATGTATGGTCAGAGCATCCGCCTTGTATGCAGGGGTGTCCCCCTCCCCTTTGAGAAATTTTTGTTAATTTAATGCAAAATGGTGCTATCTTTAGGATATTTTTGGAACTGATCATACATGGCTGGAAAATATCCATTATTCAGTGAATTCTAATTTCATTATTTAGTGAATTCTAATTTTTGGTTAGGTGAAAGAGGAGAGTGTGTTGTCTTAGAGAAGGGTATATTGTCAACAGACCTCCCCAAGCCCCCCTTTTGGCTAGGCTGTAATGCCTTCTATTCGGGGAAAGTTTCTACGACAAAATACGTGGGTGGAGTCCACAGAAACATTCTTGGACTATTACGAAAATTTTTCTTTGTCTCATTGCGCATTATAAAAGGGTATCTTATACTGACAGACACCGGTATAGTATGCCTCCTAGAAACTCTGGATTAATTATATAAAATGGGGCACTAAAATGATGATTATTACCTGACATCCAAATGATACTATAGAGTATAATGCCGGGCACGTTACAACAATGGTATTTTTATTAAGTTTGAACGAAAATCCAGATGAACATCTTCCATCAATGGGTAATAAGAGAGAGAGAGAGAGAGTATAGGTGCAGGGAAGTGATATTAGACCCCCCCCCCATAGGTAAAGCAAAAGGGGTTAAGGACTGATAGGCACGTTTCAGAATGTTTTTTGCGTTGTAAGTGTATTAACAATCACCATCTATACCGGTAGAGGCTGCGCACGAATTTTTGAAAAATGTATAACGGCAAATATACGCACTTTCAATCTTCCACATCATACTCAAATTAGATTGAAAGATCCCATAGGCCCCTACAGATGTTGGGGATGTACTTTTGTTTTTCGGAAAAGTGTTGTGATCAGAATAGTTGCATGTGTTATAACCTTAATAATGGTCATGAGTTGGAGTGAAAACCGTGACGAATGCGGGCGAAGCGCGCCGAAACTTTTCATTAAATAAGATGACCATGACAAAACCTGCATTCATATTCTGCATCGAGATACTCTGCATCGAGACACTTTCAATTCCCCAACAAACCTATTTGCCAATCACAAAGCCACTCCGAGTTTACCTGAGAATTCGTAAACAGCTTTCAGCTTTTGTTGCTGTTCTTCTGCCGGAGTTGTTGATAATTAGGACAATATTGAGGCAAGGTTTGAAGCGCACGAAGCGCTCGAAAATTTTGAAAGTTTGGGAAGGATTTGCGATAATTCTGATAGTTTGAGAGCTATTTGTGATGGAAAACGGTTACAAAAGATCCATCACTCGGTTGGAAACCCACCTCACCCTACCCCATACATAAATCTATAGCTTAAACGCCTTTTGGGATCATTTTAAAATTTTCAAAAAATTTTTTTCTGAAATCGATTGGGGGGGGGGCACGCGCCCCCCATCCCCCCGTGCCGGCGCCACTGACCTAGACGACATGTAATTACAAAGCCTATTGTAAAGAATTATTATAGGTTCGGAAATCACGTTGCAGGTGTCAGTCATACCCTTGCAATGGTGTCAGAGATTTTGTATAGTATCAGCTAGAGAAGAAATTCGTTAGAGTGAGAACAAGTGCATTGTTTGTAAACGTAGAAAAGCTACTGCTGGTCAGCTAATTATGGCGCCACTTCCCGCAGCGAGAACACAGATGGATAGCCTAAGGGCATTTACAAGGGTGTCTGTAGATTATGCGGGACCCTTCTTACCAAAACAAGGTAGAGGGGGAATTCAAACAAAACGGTATCTTTGTTTATTTACATGTCTGGCGACAAGGGCCGTACATTTGGAGTTGGCGTACTCTTTAGATACAGATTCATTCCTTAATGAATTTTTTAGGTTTGTAAGTTGCAGAGGGCAGCCTAGGGTTGTTTTTTCTGACAATGGGTCGAATTTCATAGGAGCAGAGAGGGAGTTGAAGGAGTTCAAGGAGTTGACAAAATTATTAGATCAAGATATAGGATTCTGGAAGAAAGTGTCAACAAAGGTTTTCAGTGGAACTTTAATCCACCATTAACACCTCATTTTGGAGGTGCTCATGAAAGTTTGGTGAAGTCAGCTAAAAGAGCAATGTATGTCATTCTGGGAAAAGCTGACAGAAGTGATGAAGAACTACGTTCGGCAATTGTGGGTTCCGAAGGGTTACTTAATTCTCGACGACTAACATATCAGTTGGCATCAGTCAAGGACACCGTACCTTTAACTCCGAATCAGTTCTTGCATGGGTAGATGGGTGGTAGGTTTGCCGCAGATGTTCAAATTGACACAACACAATTTAATCTTACGAAAAGGTGGAAGAGAGTTCAAGAATTAGTCAATCATTGTTGGACTAGATGGTTAAGGGAGTGGATACCAACACTGAACCAACGTAAAAAGTGGAGAGAAAAGAGTCGAGATCTTCAGGTAAAAGACATGGTTTTGCTAAAAGAGAACGACAGTTTAGGGGGACAGTGGACATTGGGTAGAATTACAGAAGTATATCTAGGACCAGATGGCCATGTCAGAGTCATTAAAGTTAAGACAAGTGAAGGGGAATTTACTCGAGGTATTTCACAAGTGTATCCATTGGAGTATGTTGATCAAGCTTAAGTAAGCTTATACTGTTGCATTGTTGGTTAAAGCAAGTAAAAGGACATTGTACTTGCAGGGTACATGATTCTTTGTTTTATCTTTATATACTACAAAGTTTTGAGTTTTACAGGCATTGTTCTTTCATACATGAACAAAATTTATGAAGAAAGTAGGAGTTTGTTTACACGTATTTGTACTCATGTTTAAAGCACTTCTAAGAATTTTATCTTACCTTGTGGGTTTTATCTTACAGTATGTGAAATAATTGCACATGCTGGAATAAAAAAAAAGAAAGAAAAAAATGTGGTGCTCTAGAAAGTTAAGGGTCGACAGGAGGGTCTGTCGAGGAAGGGGAGGATGTTCCGAAGGAAAAGGAATTTCATAGGAACAAAAGTGGAAAGTGAACGACGGTAAAAAAAAAAGATTGCAAAATAGATGCACTGTGAAAAACAAAAAAAAAAATGATTGCGAAATAGATGCACTGTGAGAAACAAAACTTAAGAGAATCGCCGATTAGTTCGTGTTTTGTTCATTGCAGGAACAATGGTGTAAAAGCATCACGCTACAGCTTATGACAAACGTTGAGGTTCGTACCTGCTTGTAACACTAGAACGTTGAACATGCATTCAGCTGCATTGCCTGTGGAATCCAAGAAAATGTACATCACAGTCGTTTCACCGATTGGAAATGTAGATCCTGGGTCATGGCTTCGTCGTATCTGAACTATTTCTTCTCCTGAGTTGTCGATAGCTGTGGGTTCCTCCCAGACGACTGGTACAGCATTGACTCCACTGGGTGCTGTTATACTTATATCATCAGTGCAATTTACAGTTGGAGGGATATCATCAACTGATAAGACAAAAGAATGAACAAGTAAGTTCAGAAGTTTACTAATTAGGTTACACTCGGATGAGAAGGATGAGAAGCAAACTGCTCCGTTGAACGCTATTCTCTTGGCCGTATCTCTCATAATATTATGAAACGTAACAAGCTTTCTGAAGTAATGAAGCCGGTCCCTTGTTCCTCAAAGTAGTAAAATTACACACCATTAAAATTGTATTGTGATTAAAACTGCTTTTAAAATATTTTGCAGAGCGTTGATCTAAACTGCAAACATCTAAACTGTATGTAGAAATACGACCAAGGACAGTTACGTTGAAAATAAACAGTAGAATTTCCGTTGGTATTAGTGAAGGTGTATTACTGTTGTACTTCCAGTGAAAATATGTCCAGGTCAGGTCTACGATCGAGTTGCTGATTGTAGTGACACTGATCCATATTCATCAGATACTGTTGTTTCAATGAAGTATACTAAGGCACAACCCTTCCCAAATGGTGCGTATATTATGACAGCATCAATGCATAAAACAACAGGTGGATTAACGTCAACTGTAAATATGACGAGAGGACAATTCAGAAAAAAGGGGTGGGGCTAATAAGATTAACCTGTATTTAAGAATATGCCTAAGAGTTATTCCTTGAGAAAAGATAAAATCCCATTACCAAAATATTGAGCTTTTATTTTATTCCTTTATTACTAATTAACCATTACAATCAATTTGTAGGCCTTATTTATAGAACGATCACAGGTGCTACTAGTTCTACTAGGAATATTTGATTGGGGATGTGTGAGAAATGGGTCACCACTACAGATGATGTCGCAACACAAGCTTCAGATTTCGAAAACGGCACTTCTAGGATAATCAAGCACTGGTATTTCTAGAGACCATGTTTCAGCGCTATGTCCGTGAACGACACTGAATGTGATTCCCTCCAAATACTGAGTTACTAGATAGTTTTAGATAGTACTAGGTAGTTACTGAAATATTTTGGTAGTACTAGGTAGTTACTGGAATAGTCTTACCAACTTTTAGGAGAACTTGATGACATCACCCGGTGTCCAATGGCCCGTAGCCAGACAACATACTGAATGGCGAGATAGCTTCCAGGGGGTAGGGGCTACAGGCTTGATGAGTGGGAAGCAAAGCCCAGGGTTATGAGACGTTTCAAGAACGCTGGCGCATTTTTTCACTTCCATGTTACGTCAGTAGGATCATCGTTACGGGAACAAGTATTGTTCAGTCATAATGATGCAGAAATTTATTTAGTTCATGAACATTTTCGAAGAGAGTAACAATGATGGTGGGAATTGTAATTTACTGTATATGGAAAATTGTCACTGATGCTATGTGTTTCATCCTACATAAATAGTTCTCTCCGCCAATATTCCTCCTAACCATATGGAGCCTCCTCCTATTTGTATATGCAAATGAGGCCTGCAAAATGATGTTAATGTGCGGTAATAAATAAATGTCACTTTTGAGCCTTTGAAGGGTTAAATGCAAGTAAGTGTTTCAAGTAAATGGGATCAAGTACCTCATACCCTTATACTGATTCTGCGAAGAAGAAGGGCTAAAGCCGCGGTCACACTACAACGAATTCGGATCGGATTCCGATCCGATTTTTGTGAGTTTTTATTAAAATCTTCTCCATTTCGGGTCGGAAAGAACCCAAAATTTGCCAACCTGGGTAATTATATGATTTTTATCACAGGACTACAAAAATTAAATTTATACGAATTATTTCGTGACGTTACATCGACAGAGAGCTTTTATTGGACTACGTGTGTCCGATAAAAGCTGTTTGTCGGTGTGACGTCACGAAAAAATCAGTTAACATTTTATTTTCATAGACCTCTGATGCAAATCATATATTTACACTGGTTGGCAAATTTTGGGCTCTTTCTGAACAGAGATGGAGAAGATTTTAATAAAAACTCACAAAAATCGGATCGGAATCCGATCCGAATTCGTTGTAGTGTGACCACGGCTTAAACCCTCATTCACACGATACGATTTTTTCACGCGATCTGTCGTATGCAACCATCGCGTGCAACAAATCGTTTCGTGTGAATGGATTTTCACGCAACCTTTCGTCGCGCACGACTTGTCGCGCCAAGCAAAATTCGTCGCCCACAAAGTTGTTGCGTATAACCCCACATTAATGAGCAGCCTTTTTGTTTTTCTTTAATCTTTGCAATCAGTTTTCTCCTCAACAGTCACATGTTATCGAAATGTGATTGCATGCGAGGCATGGGGAAATTACAAACTTTACATTCCCCATGGAGAAGTCCTATCCCATTTAACTTCAAGGTCAACTCAGCAAACTGAAAAAAATTAAGGAAACAAAGCATTCCTTATCAATGTCAGGAAATTATATAACCTTTACTTGCAAGGGCGCAGATCCATCTCCAAAGGTGTGTGTGTGTGGGGGGGGGGGACTTTTCACCATTTGTGAATCGCCGTCCCGGGGGGTCTTAGGGGAGACCCCTCCCCCCTCCATTTTGAAAAAAAGGAAATTTGAAGATGTCTACATGGCAAATGGTGCCATATTTGGGCGCAATTTAGCTTTTAAAATGTAGTGTCAATTCGTAATCTATGTTATATTATTGAAAAAGTGGGAACTTTTTGGAGATGTCCCCCTTCCAAAAAAGTGAGGGGGACGCGTCCCCCCGTCCCCCCATGATCCACGCCCATGTTTACTTGTTTCAAGCTCACTTTGGGGCACAAATGTAATAACTTCATTTGCTAATATCTCGAGTAATAATACACGTCCTGTTTGAATGGAAGTTTTACCAAATTGCGTAGATTTAGTTGCTCTTTCACTTATGAAAATTAATTTTTTGCTTAGACCCTTCACACATTTCCTGAAAAGGGCCCATGTGCACTTCCTGTCAAAATTTCGAGCCTTCTACGCTGGCAAGAAAGACTCCTCCCTTACACGTTGAATCCCTTTCCCTTTTCAAAGTCCTGGACTTGCACCTGATGTGAACTTCAGTCAAAATCAATTTTAGCGATGCTTTTTGTTATATTTTGGAAAAGAGAAATAAATGTTAAAGCCTGGCTCATATTGAAAAGGGTGAACTGGTTCAAAAACCATCATTGCTTTATAGTGAATAACCAATTCAACCAATTTAAATGTGGTACTAGTCAATGCCTGGAATGACGTAAGTCTTCATAAAATCGTAAGTTTGGCTTAATCTCACCCTAAACTTAACCCTAACTCTCAATTTAAACCATTATTTTGGGTCACTTATGCTAGGTTTAAGCCTAGGCATAAATGGATTTTCAAACCCCAAATTTGGCAAATTCTCACCAAAAACTTAATCCTCACCATCATCACTAGCCTTCACTTGGGCACTGGTTCTAAATTAGAGCTTTGAAACTTGTCATAACAGGGTCTTTGTCAAAATTACTACTCCTCTCTTTCCTACTTTCATCAGGTTCAAGAGTGACGCACTCGCCTCCGCAGTGCATACATATATGCTTGCACACTACGCGAGTGGTTTGTCCCCTGGGGAATGAGAAACGACTATTTTTTACCACATTATAAGTCAACATGAACACACTTTCAATGTAACAGTAGTTAGTTATTGATCTCATATCTTTTTTCGTCCCATTTCTTCTTCTCTACACTCCCACTTTGACTGACGTCTGTCATTTTGTTTAGCTACTTGTCGTGCTGCCCAAAAATCGCATTCAATAAGTTCAACAGTGTTTAACTTTCAACGACAACGTCGCGCACGATAAAAGATAAGCAAAAATCCATTCACACGCAACGACAAGATCGCGCACAACTTTTTCAGAAAATCGCACGCAACTTTGTTGCGTGCGATAATTTTCATTCAGCTAAAAACAGGCTTTCACACGCAACGACAAGGTTGCATACGACAAGTCGCACGCAACCAAAATCGCACCCGATCTTGTCGTATCGTGTGAATGAGGCTTAAGGGATTGTTTGCAGACTACTCACAAGTAGCAGCTTCCTGATTTTATGATTTATTTCGAAGCTGTATCTGTTATCTAAATAGGGCAGGGTGCAGGGGCAAAGAGGCAATGGATTATGCCACAACCTTTTTGAAATTGTTTGTAACAGGTAAAAGCATTTTTATTTAAAAAAGATCGCATGACTGATACTGTGTATCTTGCATAGAACTGAATTTAAGGAGCATGGTACCATGTGATCGAAAATGAAGCCACTCATATAACTGAATGTACGCTAAGAAACCAACGGCGCGTAGTATAAACATAACGTCGTCGCTTTTTACCCTAGTTTTTGGCGGAGAAACGACAAGTTTTCAGTGTCAGGAGTATGTAGCGAATCTTAAGGCACCATGACTTAGAGCCTGTTACGAAACTTACTTCTAATCTTTCTAAAAAATGGAAGAAATGACATGGGCTTCCTAAGTTGAACCAGGGGGTTGTCATTAGAGTGCTAGAGTGCGTATGGAGACAATGCATCTGGATTCTGGCCTCACAGAGAAAGCGCCCTCATTGTTCTCGTCCTCACACAGAGCCGTACCCTGAGTTTTCCCTTCAGTTTGTGCGGCATCTTGTAATTGATTGCATTATCAGTGTTGTGTCTCACCTATTAAGTGCTTCATTGAAGCATGAAGAGTATATTCAATGTGCAAGAAATAAATGTATTTAGAACCTTCCACACAAATAGCTGTTGGCTATCGAATCATAATAGTTTAAGCTTTAACCGAGGCTCTGTGATAGAATTTCTCCTGATGACATACGGAGCTGTGCAGCCAAATCATCGTAACGAATTAAGAAAACGCATCATGACTTTCCAACAGATCTGGCTGATTCGTGTTAATAAATCACCATTTTTCAATTTCTGCTGTGAAATTAAACCTGGAGATAAATGTGCATGTTTGGGTATGCGTGTCAAAAATGCTGTTATGATTTTGATAAAACACTCACATAACACAATCCATGTATATCGCATCATCACTTTACATCTTGTAGTGTTTCAAAGTAAATTTTTAAACAAACTGGATACGACCAAATATTTTTGCGGATAATTGACCGATGACGTCATCTATGCACATGGACAAGTTTTCATAGTTAGGTACCCACCCACCTCGTTTAATCGTACTTTTGAGGTTTGCTACAAAACGTCACAAATTTAGTTTAGTTTGAAAATTTCCTTTTGTTAGCACTTTTACCTCAGCTTACCGCAATCAGAAAACACTATTTCAACATTTGTCGCATCATTTTCTACACATCCTGTAGTATATATAATGGCTCTTTGCAACATTCTAAGGAGCAGATAATTTCAGCAAGAGCACGGAAACAGTCAAAGCTCAGCTAACCTGCACAGGTTTTTTCCTGGTGAAACAGTCGCACGTATTTCTTTTCTTCAATTGAAAATTCGTAACTTTAAAACCGCGATATCACTCAGAAGCTAGTGTAGCCACCGTGATTACTTTGTACCCTACCAGCCTTGAAAGGGTGCCATGGCACAGCCGAAAAATCAAAATAAGGAAAGTTTCTAATCATATAACCAGTTTAAATCCTTTGACACAGGTAGCACTATTTTGCATTTAGGGAGAGTGGTATAAGGCACATCATTAAACTAAAAAGAAAAGGTATCATTACACCCAGCCAGATATAGAACAAATTCGCTAAATAATGAGGATTTCTAAGTATATGTTATTTAGGCACAGCCACAATAGGACCATTTGGCATCTAAGCCATCATACACAAAAAAGAATTACTCAAAGAGAAAGGTACCACTCCTCTTAACCTCATCAAGGAGGACACACCTGCACAGGGTAAGAAGTAAGTATCCGCCAATGTTGGGTATTCGGTTTATATATAGTGTCATGAAGTGCTTCCTGAAGATTTCGCCCAGCCAACGGCCCTGTTTAGGTATTCTGAACGTTGACTTATGACTCCATATACAGATATTAACCAGTTTTCAAGGTTGGGTACCTACTACAGGCGCGGATCCAGAGGGAGGCCTGGGGGGCCCGCCCCCCCCCCCTCGCCACGACAAAAAAAAATGAAAGGAGAAAAAAATAAGAAAAAAAAAGAAAAGGAGAAAGAAAAATTAAGAGCAACAAATGAATGAAAGTGTCTAAGAACGTATTCAAAGTATATATTTCTGTAGGGGTTGAGTGGAGCTATCGCTGGATTATCTCTTTATATATCTTGCAAAGTGGTTGGCGACGAAAGGAGCGCTACAATGTTCGAAAACAGGTGAATAGCTGAGTAATGATCCTTGACGTATGATCTAAATAAGTAAACATAGTGACATATGTAGTATGGGCTTGGCTAGCTGCACTGAAATTTAGTAACAATTTTGTGTTAAAGAGTGAATTTTTTTTGTAATCTAGAGGCAAAGTTTTCGCCATATAAAGACCTTGCAGAATGAATACAGAAGACAAGCTGTCAGGTGACGTGCTATCGTGCACAGTGGCACCAGTAGTTGCAGGCAAAGTAGCGGCGTGCATACCCTATTCGATTTCGGAATTGTCTGAAAAGTTTTAAAATGAACTCAAAAGGCTTTTACGCTACAGACAGTGGCATCGGCACAGTGGGCAATGGGTGACGTGTGTCCCCCTCCCCCATCGATTCTTGAAAATGTTGAAAATGGTCCCAAAAGTCGTTTAAGCAACAGATTTCTGTGGAGGGTGTAGGGTGAGATGTATTTTTGATGACTGGTATATTTGTTCTAACCATTTCCTTTAACAAACTATCATAAGTTTTGGAAATTCTTGATAAATTCCAAATTTTCGCACGCTCCGCTAGCGTCAAGCCTTGTGTCAGAGTTGTACTTATTATCAATAGCTTTCGGAAACTACTCACGGGGGAACAAAGGAGCAAAGGTGCTTTTTAAAGAATTCTCAGTCAGAAGTTTCGTTTCTGAATAGCATAGGTTGGTGGGAAAGTGACAGTCTCCGATGCAGGTTCTGAAATGCAGGTTTTGTCATGGACTAACATTTTATTCAAAATTTCGGCGCGCTTCTCGTGCATACGACAGGGTTTACACCCGATTTTATATACCACTGGCAAAGCTATGACGCAAGAAATTATTCCAATGCAACATTTTTCTAAAAAGTACATCTCCTTCTCTGTAGGGCTCTCATCATTATGGGATCTTTGACTAATCTAGTCTAGCACATGATTTGAAAGATTGAAAGTACGTAATTGCCGTTGCTTATTTTCCAAACATCTTACCGCGACGTTCAATAATGACGAAAATCTTTTCTGAAACGAATTTTGCCTGTCCACCATGATCCTTCTTGCTATACCTAAAAAGAAGGTGATATATCATATCTCCTCCCATATGGATGTCGGGTAGTGAGAATCCCGTTGGTCCCTCTTTTGTTTACTGTAACTAATTAAGAGCTCCCGGGAGGCTCTATACTGTTCTCTGTCAACCTTGGATATCCTTTTATGTAAAGGAAAAATTTTATTATAGTCCAAGAATTTTTCTGTGCACTCCACGCAGGTATAATTGCGTGTAAAATTTTCCCATGGGCGTGGATCATGGGGGACGGGGAGACGCGTCCCCCTCACTTTTTTGGAAGGGGGGACATCGTCAAAAGTCCCCCTCACTTTTTCAAAAATGATGGAACAGACTGCAATTATGTCTAGGAAAACGAAATTTTTAGAAGAAAAATAACCTAAAAATCGTACACTTTTGTTGCACCAAATCGCATCTGAGGGCATTCAGTTCTAGAAAAATTTCCCTTAAACACTTCCCCAATGCCGAAGATCACAAAACTTATTGCCTTCCCGTGACGCAAATTCTGGCTACCACCAACTGCTTCTTCCACGCCACCAGGACGGCGATTCACAAAAGTGAAAAAGTCCCCCACACACACACTTTTGGAGATGGATCCACGCCCATGATTTTTCCTGGGACTTAAGGAGGTTTGAAGACAATATGTTAACCGTCACTTACTCCCCTTTTTCACCCGAAAAAAGTTAGAATTCACTAAATTGTGGATATTTTCTAAACATACAATCACTTTAGAATGACCCAAAGATACCACCATTTTGCATATAGCCCCCTAAAATTAACAAAAATTTCTCAAAGGGGAGGGTAAACCCCTTCCTGGGATTGCATTCTCATGTACTAATAAGAAAAGGCCCTCCCACTCTTGTATAAAGGGGAAATAGCGTATACAAAATCCCACTGCCTAAAAAGGCACGGTTTAGCAGTTATCTGCGGTTCCCCCAATCACCAACTCCCGCCGGCACCATCGGTCATAGATTTCTGAAGGGTATACCCTTCAGAAGTCCATAAAGAAGGTGATAGATCATCTCTCCTCCCATATGGATGTAAGGTGGTGAGAGTCCTGTTGGTCCCCCTTTTCAGTGTACAATTAATGCAGAGCTCCCGGTAGGCTCTATACCGAAAATTTTCGGCGCGCTTCGCGCGCAATTGTTTACTCTCAGGGAGAGAGGTACGTTTTATTGAGTGATGGATTTATTTTATCACTTTTTACCAAAAATCGTTTGAAATCTTTCACGATTTTTGCAAAGTCTTCTCAATATTTCTTGATTTTTGCTTGATCTGCGCACTGTTAGCCTTGAATTGCTCCTTTTACTATCAATAACGTCCCAAACATATTCGCATTACTCATCGGTGGGGTTCTACCATAAGCCAATTATTCGTGTGCATAAACGTGATTTCAGAGTCAGCATTGTAAGGATGTAAAACAACTGATATTCATTTTTCACCCTCCTCTTCTTATGAGAACTGAAAACTTGGTACCGAACCCACCTTCTAATTGATAGACACACATAAAGGGAATTAACACCGTTAGTCATAGCAATGGTTTTAAATGTAAATTCAAATTTTCGGCGCGCTTCGCGCGCAATTGTTTCATCTGACGTCCTATACCTGAATACCGTATAACGAAAATAAAACACTCATTATGGCAAAAATCATTTCAAGTTACCTACACGGTCTCATTGTGTTGGCGTGCAAGTTTTAAGATAACTTAGATTCTCCGTAACTTCTGCAGGTACATATAGTAACTTATACTGAGCGCAGCATACACATCAAATTCCATGCAACATGAAAAGGTATAAAATCTCACTGACATAAGAACTGGAGCCGATTTCTGTGCTCTTAAAATGCAATATTGCGAGAGCTTCCGTGGGCTTCGTCCCCTGCACCCCCACCGGGGCTCCGCCCCTCGACCCCGCCAGGGACCCCGCGCCCCTGGACCCCACGCGTAGGGACTCGAGCTTCGCGCTCGTGGTGCACCTTCGGTACACATGAGGTTTTCCATCTTGGTCCCCCCCCCGTCAAAATTTCTGGATCCGCGCCTGACCTACTATACCTACCCCCGCCAAGCTTGACTTTACGATTCAGGAGATAACGACGCACTTCTCTGCAAAATTAAGGCAATTTTTACCTTTGAGATGTACTTGACCTGACCATTGACCCCTAGCAACCAAAGTGCATCCTGCTCGGAGAAGTAATGCCCTCGATCAGTAAGCAAGCACCTGTTAAAACACTGTAAATTAACTTTCTTTATTTTGCTACCCTTAGTTTATTTTCTTTTTTGTTATTTTCTGTTTTGTATTTCTAGTCACTAGGTTAGTTAATAAATTGTTTCTCTAGTATATATCAGACCTGTCTATGTTGTAGTTTGTATGCGTTTGCACGGAAGAAATCAAATAAATGAAATGAAAAAAAAAATAAACTAAAAAGCTTCAAGTTGAAAATTTGTGTACTCCTTCATTACAAATGTCATGGTTGAATTTGTTTCCACGTTCTAGAGAGCAGATATGACATAAAACAATAATGGATTATAGAACCTCCGATCTCAGATATTTGACCTATGGCATCATAAATCACACACGCTAAAGTTTTAATGAACGGTTTCTACCAGGGGGTTTGGAAGTAATTGGAATTACAGTTAAAGAGTTTATGGCACAATTTTTTACTCACCTACACTCATCTTCATATTTCAAATCTTCAGGTGAAGTGCAACATCTCATGTAAGAAACCTACCGCATTATCAGATTACCATTATCCGTTCAGTGTTCAATTAATGGCGAAGCGGTAGCTAGCCCATTATACATGCATAAACACTACCTACTGTCTGGGCAATTTATAATACTTTGCATGACAGTAACTTAAAAAATCAATAGAATCAAACTGAGAAATAGTGAAACACCAACCTTTTATTTCTACGTTGAACGAACAAGAGGTTGTAAGTCCTGCACCGTTGGCAAAAATGTAAGTTACTTGTGTTACACCGATGAAGAAAAAGGAAGGCGGTGCATGGCTTCTATGTTGAAGATACACTGTCCCGGAAATATCGATTACTACTGGTTCTTCCCAAAATACAATTGTTCCCGGCTGTCCAACTGGTACCCAACGTGAAATGTCAGAAATGCAATAAACAAAGGGTGGTTCTCCTTGACAGTCTAAATAGCAAAAAGAAAAAAAAGTAGGGAGGGAACAGAAACACACAATTGAAAATCAATGAATTTGGAACACCTGCTGAAATTGACTCAATTATCAATTGAGATTTAAACTCGAAAACTCCCATTGTGAGTCAGGCAGCTCTACGAATCGGGCTACAAAGGAAGACGCATTTCCCTGTGTTAAAAATGTCTGATGTAAATCTTCTTCTCAGTTCTAGAAAATCTTCACAGTTAGAACATTTAATCCCAATGTTCGGATCCAAAATTGTTAGACGTCATTTGTATTCAAAGTATTACTTAAAGGTATGCAGTGATTTATCTAGCATTTTCAATGAGAAGGAACCCAACCGAATAGTCGGCCAGGCAACTCAACTCCCATTTCTAAACAGGACACACAAACAAAACCAGCAAATGCAGGGAACACCGTGTGAGGATTGCGACCTGCTTTTTAACACATCGATTTAGAATTAAAAAAATGAAATAATTGGAAAAAATTGTCGGTCGTGGTGTTTAGGGTACCAAATTAATTCGCATGCTCCTGTAGCCCTGTCACTCGGTAATCGGTGTACACCAGGTACAAATGATTTCGATTCTTAGAGGCACAATGCAATTAGCTCATCTCAGCATGTCTTCCACTGAGGTAATTACAGGAAGAAAGATTTATAACATTTTAAATGCTTACTTTCTTTACAGTGCATGGAAAACTGAAAGGGATATTGCATAAACTACTTGACATAAAATTAACCAAAAAGCCCAAAGGCTTAGAGATTCCGTGCTGAAAGGGAATGTTTTGATGCACTGACTCGGTTCATCCCTCAGATTTACAAATATTGACTTTTTCATTTTTTTAAGATGTTTTCAGATCTTGACCTCAGCTGACTTCATATGACCTTTGGAGCCTCCCGAACAGTGAATAACAAAAAATGAAAAAAAAAAAAAAAACAGAACACGTCCTAGGAGGGAATAGCAAAGGGACGGTCTGCGCGAGAAACCGAACTCAGATCTAATCCACTTACCCATCAAAGAACTCGTTCAGCATATAGTATTTCTGATCATCCTGTGGTCACAGCATCCTTTACACATGTTGATAATTATTACTCTAATAGTTATGCTTGTGAAAAAACGAACGTTTTTCTCTATAATTTTTTTTTGAAATGGTATAAAATTCAACCTTAGCTTTTCGTTTGTAACCAAACACCGGACACACTTTGGAGGTACCGCCCACTGTCTATTTAGTTTACGAGGTTTTCGTAGTTTCACCTCTGATGACATCAGATGACCTTCGACCTCCAACAAACCCGAGGGGTTCTCTTTGTCTTAGAGTAACACATCTGTATACCAAATATGAAAAGGATCCTTGATCCCTGTCTTGAAATATGGTGTTTTTTTCAAGGTTTTCGGTTTTGACCTCTGATGACCTTAAATGACCTTTGACCTCCACTGAAAAGAATATGTAACTTATTCCGAAGTCAAGTACTTTTCATCTAGGTGTAGTCCAAGTTAACGGATGTAGAGACAGAAGATGAAAAAGAACGAATTTCAGTTTTGATTGCACTTAATCTACACGAAAGAGAGAGACAATATTCACTAACGTTTCCTTTTAACAGTTTTATGACTTATGTACTGGTTTTCATGATATTAGCAAATCCGTTTTAGAATTTACAAGTTACCATGTACAATAGAAATGTAGAATCTGCACGTGGCTACGTTTCCTGCTGGGTCACTAAACTCATACGTCACTGGCGTTCTTCCATACATGAAGAGGTCTCCTGGCTTGTGACTTGCTGACTGAAGATATACTGAACCAGAAATATCTGTTGCTGTCGGTTCAGTAAAGTTAACCTCAATATAGGGTTGTTCAAAAGGCGGACAAGGGGATAGATCCATGCTGCAACCAGTTATAACAGGTGGAGTAGTATCAACTGTAGGTGTAATATAAGTAGCAAAAACAAATTTAGAAGGTAATAAGCCTTTCTAAGATGCTAGAGATTACAGTTGTGTTAAGGTTTCAGATGTCACTAACGGGACTTCCTTCAATTATATGCAAGCTTACAGTCTTTTCAGTATTATGAGGGAGGGATGTACTTGGACTGTTTTTTATATTGGTACAATTCTAAAAGCTGAAAAGTTGTATTAACAACTTGACTGTCCTTTCTTCCAACCTGGAGTAATAGACTAATCACTGGCATGCACCACTTCATAGTGTGTTACCAAAGGACACCAGCACCTGGGCAGATAACAAACTCTTAAGAAAACTACAAAATGATAAAATTTACAATGATCTTTTCATCTAATAAACTACGGTTTATTATGGAAATTCTTATTATACATGGAGACTTTTAAAAGATGCATACTCTTGTGAAGACACTGAGGGCAGAGTGAGCTATATATATATATATATATACATACATACATACATACATACATACATACATACATACATACATACATACATACATACATACATACATACATACATACATACATACATACATACATACATACATACATACATACATACATACATACATACATACATACATAGGTGTAAGGCTTCTTTGATGCATAGAGCTGTGAGCTAAGGTTATTGGCAAAATCCGCCATTTTGCTCTTGACAAGAAGTTTAGCTAAAGAATAAAGATGGAAAACTGCGGAACTGAAAGAAGGTCTCGGGGAATATCTGATGGATTGCAACTTGTACCACTTTCAGATTGTTCTGTTTGACCTTCTCTCTCATGTTTTTAGAACCTCTTTGAAATGTCTATGAACAGAATGCAATATATTTCAACTTGATCTCTTCTGGATCGGGCTTCACACGCATAGCTTGCTTTCCTGTAATTGGAAATTGTTTCTTAATTGGAACATTCTCTAATTAAAATTTTCTTTCCTTAATTTAAGTATCGTGCAGTGGCGAATCGAGTGATTGTGACGCAAATGACAACAGTTAATCATACACGGAACATACAAGAAAAAAGAAAAATAAATTTGCAACTTCCTGCAAGCAGCAACCGATCCTCCATCGGGAGAAGTGGAATTAAATGTGTCAGTGGTTGCGTGTAGTAGCCGTTGACGCAGACATAACCAGTGTACGTGCTTTAGCAGAATCCATCCACACCATTCCTAACAGATCACACAATGGATGTCTCGGTTATTTCGGTACGCACTATCTTCGTCGTGACAAGTATTTTTTTCCCAAAAAAGGAAATGGTTGCGCCTCTGTCAGTCGAATGTTTAATTATGTTGATTTAATTCTGGAAAACGAGCATTTAGCATTAAACTCTTAACTACCATTTCATTGCCACCATCCTCCAGTATTTAATCCGGCTATCTAATAAACTGCAATAGGTTTAACCAGTCTTACATGTTGTGGGTTACGTCAGACACTTCGTTAAGTTATCTGTTAGGTAACTGAAATGTGTAAACCTAAATGAGACTCTTCACTCCCCCTGTTTCGGATAAGGTTGTGAATGGAGACGAGTGGAATCTCTTCCAGAGCCTCCTTTACGATAGCAACCTAAACACCCGGTGAGTCAAATCTTTGTTTCTACCACTTACATAAAGACTAATGTGTCCAGATTACGCTCATGTTTTGTAAGATGCATTCAAAACCTCTTTCTTTTGAGGCAAGAATGACCCATTAAGAAAACTCTAATGAAGTTTACCAAGGTGAAATATTTCTGTGGCGCATCAAGGCGACCGACGGGATTCGAAACTGGGAGGTGTCTCTCAAACTTTTAAAAATTGTTAAAAAAGCGTTAAAGCTTCAGTTTTCCAACGGGATCCAGGGAGAGATGTGCTCCCTAAGATGCACCGAGGCTTGAAAAGTTTCATTTCTTGTCATTTAGGAAAGTATTACATGTTAAATGTTCTTTGTGCCCTGAGCGCCAGTTGATTGTGGAACTACTCTTAACAATTGAAATTACAACCCTTTACCGACACAAAAATCGTGGGTGTGCCACTGATTTTTACAAAGCGTACCAAGTAGCGTAGAAGGTTTGACCATGAAAGTACTGCCGAGTACTTCCATGGTACCAACGACTGAGCTCATATGCTTGTCACAATGTAATGGGGGATTTTACAGAAAGGTGATTTATCGGCTTTAAAGGCACAGTTGGACGCAAAGAAAAGGGAAATTCAGAGTTTATAAGGATATCTTTAAGTGGCAGGGAATTTGCCTCTCACGCAAAGTAAAAGTAGCAACATTAAGTTGGTGAACAGTCCGTTTGACGATTGCATATCTATTTGGATCCTATCATTTAGTAGCCAAAACGATTCATATTATTAATGTGCTTGAACGAGTGTATCATGCTTGCATTTCTGTTATGGAGAAATTACTTTTAAGTTAGCAATATATATTACAAATGTTTCTTCTATCATTTAATGTTTTGGTCACAGGCCGATATATATATTGTAAACATTAAGGTCTTTTAATGCAAACTGGGCGCTAAAATGCCCTAACTGGAGGAAAAAACAGGAGGAAAAAAACAGGGCCGTCGGGCTCTATTGCATCCCCTGTACCTATGCACAGTTGGATCGGCGTACTATCAAAACAGCGCTATCCATCTTTTACTCATTACCATTAAACCTAGCCATAACTACACGATTATTTGAGCCAATATGCTTCTTCACATTTAGCAATAGAGTAAATTGCTATCATCAAGAGAATTTATCATGATTTTATACGTAGCGTATTTGAAACCAGAGAAGTTGCGATCTCCAGTAGTAAGGAATACTATCGTATGTGGTGGTGAAAAGCTATGACATGACCGCTTTGGGCTAGCCGGTAGCATGGGCGCAGGAGCCCAAGCAGAAACGACTTCCCCGAAAATTATAACCAAAAATTTCCGCTCGCTCCACGGGCGTTCAACATGTTAATGTACATATTATATAGGCATAGATCGGTTATCACAACGCATACCAATTACATACAATCATTTGCCGTGTTACTACCCTTCCATATTGATTACAATTTTTTGGGAAGACGTTACAATAATAATGATAAAAATCAGTGGCGTAGTCAGGATTTCTCTCTCATGGGGGTAGGGGAATGCATTATGTTGTGTGATCGCCGGCCTGGGGGAGGGGTCTTAGGGGAAAATTTTTTTGAAAAATTAGGTGTCCTTACATGCAATCTGGTGGCACATTCTGGTGCTAAGTAAAATTTGTGTTGAAGAACTTACGTATTTTAGGTACTAAAAAAAATCGGCATCAGTGAGGGGGCGTGGCCAAATGGCCGCCCGAAATACACTACTGATAATCATAATACGGTATAAGTTTAACCATTAAAAAACTCACTAAAGAATTAATATCGAGTACATAGGTGCTGGTGCAATTCAATCAGACCTTTATTTTAATTACCAAGGAAGGTTCTTAAACTATTGATTGCCTTTAGCTACATCTTTGCATTATTTTTCTTTCAGTAGGTGCCCGACAAATTCTCGGCATATTGCCCGAATTTTCACAAAAATATTTAGTTAGGGCTGCAGCCCCCAGTCCCCCGCATCCTACATCTTTGGCCTGTAATTAAAAAGAATAAATGCTAAGTGTGCGAGAAGGGTTGTGAAAATGTTGGTTTTCCTATTGAAATTGTGTCTGTAATAGCTCCATGCATATGTTCAAGAGACGGTAATTGTGCCAAAATGCGAGACCTATTTATCGTTACCCCCTCTGCCTTCCGATTCCTAAGTCAATGATGAATAGAGCTATGTTTTCTGATTTATTATCTATTATTTATTGTTCTCTACCTTAAAACACTTGAAATATATCTGTAGGAAAATGTAAATTAGGCTTACTTGGTATGATTTCAACAAAGAAACTGCACGAAAAATTGCTGCCAGATGGGGCATCTGTAAACGTGAACATGACCTCTGTTACCCCTGGCGGAAAAATAGTATCATTTGAATGACTTTGGGATATCAACGTAACATCTTCGCTGGATCCTAAAATAGTTGGTTCTTCCCAAAAGATGACAATCCCTTGGCTTCCAAGCTCGATCGAAAACGTTGCGTTCGAGGGACAAATTGCGACAGCTAAAAGGGATAAGATGAATATGTAAGTTCTTAGCAAGCAGAAAGACGAATGAACGTACGTGTTAGAAAATGATACCCTTACTGTATTTTTTCTTTCGCGATTTTCAAGGACAGTTCTTCCTTCTTACAATAAAGATCAATCATTCATTTTGTTATGAAATAGGCTACACCTTCCTCAAAACTTCTTTGCAGAATTAAGGTAACGTTAGGCCCACTGTCAGATATATTTCACCTTTATTAACAAAGGGGGCAGATATCACTGAGAATCACTGGATTCAAACAAGGAGTTGTTGATCCCACATGTGGGTAGAGTCGGTTTGGTGGTTTGAGGGTACTGTCTAGCATCCCCGTGGTCCCTGGATCAAATCCCGGTGAAACCACATGGAAAGTTTCTGGTGAATCGCAATTGCTGTTCTGCGTAACCGTTGGCAGTGATGCTGAGGTCTAAACTGATGATTTAAATTGGGTTTCTGGTTGTCCGTCTCAGGAGGCTGTACGATTTAGGAAGTTGCCCATCCTTGCTAGGTTCAGCTGTCGAGTGTCGAGCAGTTGTGCAGAGCAAGGATTCACCACGCCTCTCCCCTCTGGGGAAATTTGCCAAAGACTGGGAATACAATCACGTCCGTCAAATGGGGACATTATATGGCGGTCCCTGGAGTAGAATTGGGAGCAGTTAGAACATCTTGGCCCCGTTAGCCTCTGGACACTAGGTGTACAGAGAAAATGAATCTCAGACAGTAAGAGAAGCAAAAAAAAAAAACAAAAACAAAAACAAAACAAAAAATCGAAATCGTCACTCTTGGAACCGGTACATTTCTTCCTAAATATTATTGTATCAATCGATAATATTTGTGGACCAGTTAAAACTGGATGAAGTAATGCTTTTCTGTCTCTACACTGTCAGATTCTGAATCTTGACAAACATTTAAGATCTCTTGTTGAAGCAGAACACTATCATTTTTACGTCTAAAGAGAACATTGATAAAAATTCTCAATGATTTATGGAATTCTTTATTTCTACAACAGGGTTAAAGGCTCTACTTTTGGCAGTGGCGTAGCTAATTATTTTTTTTTGTGGGGGGGGGGGGCAAAAGCAAAAAATTTCCGACAGATTATTATCTTGAGGTAATGATGTACTATCTAAGCGTAGCGCCACCATCATCTGGCGTGTAGCGCGCGGAAAAATTAGATTAAAATGTCTCCTAGATTGCCTTAAATGACATTTCCAGGCCTCGTCAGTAACCATTTCGATGTGTAATTCTGCTAAAAAACATAAGATGTGTTGTAAATAAACACCTAAGAATATAATTTTAGCTATTAATTTCCGTTGTAAGAATTTTTAATTAAGGTGGTAAAAATTTCCGACAGAGACTAGAAATTTCCGACAGAGGCCTTCGGAGGCTTTGTGGGGGGGGGCGCCCCCTGCCCCACTCTAGCTACGCCACTGACTATTGGCTTGGAAAGGAATCTAAATTCTTCTTTCTTTAGCTTTGAATAAGAAATTAAATGTCTCAAAAAGAATGAAAGTGTGTTGGATATGGACATTACCTTCTCAAGAAAACAACACCACGGTATGATGTATAATATGGATTTTCTGAACGATTCAAGTAACAATTAAGTAATCTAAAACATATTCCCAATTTTGATTGTAACTTTTATTAAAGAGCACAAAAGAGCAGTACCTTTTTTTTTCTACCCTTACGTTACAGCGTCCAAAAATATGGTACAGTCTGTCAGTAGAGTGATCACATTCGAGAGCATTTTGAAGAAATTTAAACTGCTAGGCTTCTTTATTTAAAAGTGAATTTAAGCACGCATATATCATTAGAAACTACGATACTTACGCTGACTATCGACAGTCCAAAAGTTTATCTTCAGTAGGAAAATCATGCAGAAAATTACAATAAGCTTGGTATGATAAGGGAACATTTTCCTGGTAGATCTACAAAAAAGACAATATTAGGTAGCCTTCTTTAAATAAGCTTACATCCATAGTTGAGGCTGACAAGAGTATTTTTTGATAAAAGCAACAATCACTTTAATTTTAAATTAAATTGTATGAGTTCCAGCTGTCGTAAAGGTGTGGTAACAAACGTAGATATTTTCACTTTGGAGAGGCTCAACTGCTCCCCTTGACTACTCCTTTTCATTTGCATCTTACACTACTCCTTTTCATTTTACGTGTTGTTTTAATGATTGGGGTAGATGGGCATTGCATAACATTCGATGCTATCTTGAAATTTAAGATGTAAATCCTCAAGGCCAAGTGTTTCAAAGCATTTAAGGGAGAGATGGCTATTGACTTAAAAGTTGTTCTGTAGGTTGGAGACACCTTGAAAAGGCTGCAAATACTGAACATCTGTGTGTCGGTGAGTGAACTGGAGAAGATCCAGGAACCGGAACCAGACGGGACTAACGACGACCAAAAGTCCACTTTGGTTGAGGCTATTTGGCATAAAGCACCCTATTTTGCAGGACCATTACACCCTTAATTTTGTTTTAACAGTTATTCGTCACATTTACGTTAGGGGTTAGTGATGTGGAGGAAAAATTGTCAGGAATTCTAAGTGTTCTTAGTTTTAATAGTAATGGATACTGAATCATCTGGCCTCCTCCAACCAACGATTTAAACCTGCATGCTAAATTGATCCCCTGAAATCTTGTTTTTCAAACCTCACCACCATCCTTTTGTTCTACTGAGGTACATCATGTTACAAACCCTATCCCCCAAGGATATTTTTTATCACCACAAGAGGATTCTTTCCTACCCAGGTTATAAGAAATAACACAGCAGTGCCAACTCCTTAATTACTAACATTCTGTTAATGTTCACATTAAATGCAAGTTGCACGAAAAGCCTCCTGTTGTAAGTCCGTCTGCAACTGCAAGATGCAGAGAGTAAAGCAGCATTTTTGACTCCTTGCCGAAAGCGAAAGAAGTCTGTGCAATCAGGCTGGCGGTTGTACGCCCTGTGTATGTATGTGTGGGTGTGTGCTTGTGTGAATGTGTGTTGCGACAACATATCAAGATAGGAATGATAGATAAGTCTCAGACTTAGTGTATAGAATCATCATATTAAGAGAAAGATTACTATTGTTTTGATGGAGCCCGAGGGTCATGTGAGGTCGCCAGAGGTAATAAACCGAAAACATTGTCATGGTAAACACTATATCTCTAGGTATGAGACATGAATCCTTTATACTTGGCTTGTGGATGCATCATAGTCAGAAGATGGATCCTATTGGTTTTGGTAGAGGTCAAAGGTTATCTGTGGTCACACCGGATGTAAAAAACGGTATTCTTTAAAAACTGCTTTTAAACACGACATCTCAAGATAGCAATAATGGACACTTTTCATACATGTGTATGATTTTATCATATTGAGAGCAAGAACCCTATTGCCTATTGTATTCAGTAGAGGTCAGAGGTGAATTTTAGGTCATTAGAGGTCAAGGACCAAAACATTGAAGAAACACGATATTTCAAGAGAGCGGTTATAGATACTTTCAATACTTGGAATGTAGATTTGTCACCTTAAGAGAGAGAGAGAACTCTATGGGCTTGTTGTCGGTGGAAGGTCATCTGAGGTCATCAGAGGCGAAACTCCGAAACCTCGTAAACTAAAGAGACAGTGGGTGATACCTCCAATGTGTCCGACGTTTCGTTACCAACAAAACATTAGGGCTGAAGTTTGCAACATTCCAAAGGTATAATTAAAAAGAAACATTTATTTTCCACAAGCATGACTGTTACAGCAATGGTCAAAATAAGCAGTCGAATACCAGGAGCTTCTTTCTGCCAAAAGTAACTCCTGGTCCACAGGCTTTTAGGCTGGACTAGGAGTTACTTTTGGTGAACCAGGAGTTACTCTGTAGTTTAATATTTTGGGTTTTCTTATCGTTACTACCTGCTTTGTACACATTAGTGTTTGCACGGGTACAAAAAAACAGGAACCGGGTACCCGATCGCCGTACCCGTCGGGTAGCCGGGTACCCGGTATCACGGTGACTTAAATCACAGCTCATTCTGACAGGCACAGAGACTTCATGACACATGCCTTATATGTACACATGTAACGGAGATGTGGCGATCACTTCAAGGAGACTCAAATTCTCACAACAAAATTTCGTCGTTTAGTTTCAAATAAAAAATAGTAATAAAAGAAACGTGAATGGAAAATAACCAATTAAGAAAAATGAGTACTTCATAGGGCTTACAACCGTCTCAGATTAAATTTTAAGACATGACCTAGATCAGCTAGTTTTGTAGAAAATCACGAACGGGAATCGCAAAGCAACCTCTTTATAAAGACCGTTTAGAAAAACTCCGAAATGAGTAACTCTGTGATAATTTTTAATCTCTTTAATTGTGATTTTTTTCAGCAACAAAGCAAACAAATGGTTCAATCTCCTGAAATATGCAACTGTAGCAGGCTCTACTTTGGAGCAAAAGCTAGCTCCTGGACCTACTGAAATTAGGTGTCACCAGGCGCTTTCAAATCATAAGGCTCATGAGCACTAATCGCGACTGAGCGTCCGCTTATTTTGAACCCTGTGTTACAGTTATAATCCTAATTTTAATTACCTAATTGTGAAAGCGTGTAGATAATGCTGTGGCTATAGGATGATTAGAAATACCATTCATATTATGAATTTCCTGATGACGTAGTAGTAAAAGTAGCCGGTTTCTCAAACAGATAACCTGGGCTCAAATCCCATTCAAAACACTTCCTGTTTTGATTTTTCTTATTTTCGGTAGGGTTCAAAAGTCATGTGAGGTCAGCAGAGGTCAAATTGCTAAACCATGGTATAAATTATTTAGTCAAGAACGAAAACTTTCAGGGATAAACCTTGGTGCAACTAAACATCCCCTTTCGGCAAGAAATCGCTAAGCCTCTGGGCTCCCTGGATCTGAAAGTAGTTTGTGTCAATTCAGTTTTCTTTATGCTTTTAGCTGTACTTCACAACATGGTTACGGTCATGACTATGCCCCCCAGGCATTTGCTGTAATGGAGATCAAATTTTTTTCCGAGATCAATTTTCAATGCACAACTAGACGCTGCAGGTGAAAATTCCAAAGATGGCATTTGAATAAGTGCAACTAGATCATTAGCATAAAAGGAAAACAAGTCCTTTTCACAACATGCACGTTAAAAAGTTTATTTTGCATCTCCACATTCAACAATTTATTCCTAAGCACATTGATATTTGTCTACGTTCATTACTTCATCAGCCTGCGAACAAAGGAAAGCCATGTTTTCTGTTTTAGAAAATACAGCGAACAGCATAAACTGACGACTAGCAGGGCACGATGGTACAGCTGTGTGCAGGTGTCCCAGTTCTTTTCTCTTTGTTATATTATCACCGAATATTTGCATTCATGGTTTGCAAGTCACACCTTGTGGAATGTAAGAGAGATTTGAGCATGTATAGAAAGATGTACCCGAAGGAAAGATTAATATTATACAAAAAGAGGATACGGTACAAAAACTCCCCATGACTGCTATAAGGATCTGTGGAAGGTAATGAGCGACTCGGTAGTAAAGAATCTGGGAATTTGTTGGACCCACATATCGATTCCCCAAATGTTTTCTCACAAATACACACTCTTTGACTACGCCCTTGATTTAAGTGACTATTTTCACTTCCTTTTTTACAACTATAAACATTCATTCCACTCAAACTTTTCAGTCCAACTTTGAGGGATTTTCTTCAAAGTTAACATTTTCTTCAAAAGCTATTTTCATTGAAGGAATGGAATTTGCCAGAGAAAAAATTCAATGACTTCAAAAAATGCAAAACAATTTTCCCTTTAAGGAGGTGAAAACCGCAACACAATAGCTTGTAGCGTTTCGAAGGTACTTATTCTCAAAGAATACATTTTTTCTCACGATGAAGAGCATTATGGGAAATCTATAATGTCATCGCGGCACATTAATTTGACTACCATTGAATTTCTTAATGATATTGACGCAGCTGTAGGAAACATTTAGTAACTTTGTTTTTTATGCCCTACATATGGTGTAGATTTATGCTAAATCTACATGGAAAGATATTCAAACCTTCCAACAGTATCAAATTTCAAGGACAAAGATCACATCTAATTATAGAGAAAACAAAAGAAATCTGAGGCAATCTGCCCACTATACATATCATTCTGTTATCTTGATGAAAACTGGAGGTATTCTTTGACAAAAATGAGTACCCTTTAATATGAGATATCTCAAGTTGGGAAAAGAGTATTGCTACGGGTTTGAAGGGCATGAACTATAATTTTTTCTCTTTTACATGAGACCCTTGTGAAAAGCTACTGGAATATGCCTTTAACGTGATGTAGTAAACCACGATTTTAGCGCGAAAATTGTGTGTGGAATTTTAAAAATACTACAGATAGCCTGTGTCGTGGTACAACTAAAGTTTAACCTTTCCCAGCAGGCATGGTAATTCTGTAATACCAACTTGAAACTTCCTGATTGACATCAATGAACTGGGTATTGCTTACGCAAGTACATTCTGCATATAATGTAATACTAGCAATAACTGCTTTAAGGTGCAATGATCATAGTCATAACCGAAGATTTGAACCATACACAATAAAAAAAAAAACACAATGAATGCCTTTAAATGCATAATAATAAGCAGTGGTGTAGTAATTCAAGATTAGAATCAAACCTGGTAACACTTTGAAGTCTATGTGTTACTGCACAAAGATATCAGCAGGAATCTTGCTGCTTGAGTCAATACGTCAGGTTTTAAGGAAAATGACTATCCACCATTTATACGACTATAATGAGACCAAGCTAGAAACAGAAGTTCCTGTTAATACTTTCTAAGTACGTTACTACACTTGTAAATCGGCACGTCGTGAAGGACCCTTTCAAACATAACCCTGTCTACTCTAGTCTAACAAGGTGATTTACTTGACGTTGGTTCAATACCACTACCTATAAATATAATAACCTCTACATTTTCAAGAAGGTGGTTCAAAAAATGGACGCTTCACAAGACAGCAACAAAAGTAGATCCTTTATTCAGTGGTAGATAAGAACACAAAAGAAATTGCTGATCAATGACTATCAATGACTCGTTCGGTTTTAATTCTTCCTTTGTGTGACCTTGCTAAATTTAACACTGTGTATAATCAGACCATGGGTGATGGGAGGTGGAAATAACATGCCCTTGATCAGAAATGAACTGTATCGCATCATTTCCTGTTAATGTTTCTTGGTTGTTGTGCAGTGGCGTAGCTAGAGGAGGGGGCAGGTGGCGGTCGCCCCCCCACAAAGCCTCCGAAGGCCTCTGTCGGAAATTTCTAGTCTCTGTCGGAAATGAATAAAAACGATTCATTTGAAACACTTACAACACTTCTTATGTTTTTAAGCAGAATTACACATCGAAATGGTTACTGACAAGGCCTGGAAGCGTCATTTAAGGCAATCTCGGAGTTATTTTAATCTATTTTTTCCCGCGCGCTACACGCCAGATGATGGTGGCGCTACGCTTAGATAGTACATCATTACTTCAAGATAATAATCTGTCGGAAATTTTTTGCTTTTGCCCCCCCCCCTTACAAAAAAAAATATCTAGCTACACCACTGTTGTTTACCCTTCTTTGTATTTATACATAACACGAATCGGTAATTAATATTGGTTCCTCCAATGTCAGAGTGGTTTACTCCACCTGCTGTGCACCAATGTTTCACAAGTGCGTGGGTTCAATCCTGCTTGAGTTACGTGGGTTTTTCTCCGGGTACTCCGGCTTTCAACTCTCAAAATGGTTGCCTAGATGGTTGCGCGCCTCGCTGAAGCGCCCTCGGAGGACAGTAGTGAACAGACCCATCATAAAAGCAATTGCTAAAAAAGGACCCATTATAAGAGAAAGTAGTCATAATGTACCCATTATCAGATTATAAGAGCAATTATTCATAACATGACTCTTATAAAACCACTACGATAGGTCCTGGCCAACTGAGTCTGAATAAGCTAGACGCAAAGTATATTTTTAAAGGTAGCGGGACCGACCGATCGATACAGACCAAGGATAGGAAAACTACTCGAAGGGATGACTACTGGACACAAACAAGACTCTTATTTGCTCCTCGATTAAAAAGTCCATACTGAAGAATATCTTTACACAAAAGATGACAAGCTGTTTTACAGTCTACATAATCGATAGGTTGTAATACTGGCTTGTACCAGGAAGTTATTTGACTGGAGATTTGTCTTAAAAATTTTATAAGCCTTGTCCCTAAATCTGCCTCAGGACACCCAATCCTGCCTTTGCAAACTCTTTGAATTTTCACCAAGGACAGGCTCCCCTGGGGACCGGTTAAATTTCCTTTGAAGACAACTAAGGATGTCACCGACAGCTCCAAACGCCCTCTATCGGCTGAGATGATTTTGAAACATTGCTCTCTACAGAAATCGATGGCGTAATGGGAAAGTAGAAAATAAATGAGGTGACACAGTTAAAATATATGTGCAGTTGAAGCTTGGACTTAAATCTTTCCATGGGTAAGTTCCTTTTCTTTCGGAATTTTTTCTGAGTTTAGTTTTCCTCCCTTTTTAATGAACCGTATTGATCGTATGATGACAACATTTTACGGTCAAACTGCAATTTTAGGCCCTCAAACTTAAGTATTTTTCGTGCTTTTTCGCATTGAATCGCAGTTTCTGAACGTACCATGTGGGAAGGTATGATTGTGTACAAATAATAGAGCCGGACATCCGGGTCAATGGCCACGACGTTTTCTATCCGTCGTGGCTATTGACCCGGACATCCGGCTGTACTATTCGAGCTTTTCATGTAATTGACACGGAAGTAGATGTTGGCATCAACCCATCAGCGAAAGGAGCAGGAAGCGCAATTTTTTCCCACGAGGTTATGGGCAAACCATACCAATGGACCAATCAGCTTCTTGGAAATAGGCCACACCCCTAGTTCCAAAATGACAGCTTTCCGACCCTTTTATTGTCATTCTGACACCGGATTATGAAAGAACAGGCCAAATAACCCTTGGCCACCTAACCCTAACCCTAAATATAAACCCAACCATGGTTTTGAAACAAATGTAAAAAATTTTGAAAATCAAATTTGCCCATAACCTCGTGGGAAAAAAATTAGGTCCGCAGGAACACGGCGAAAGCAGCGAAACCAGCTAGGTGTAGAGATAGGCTATGTGATGTGTACAATGTATTGCCACTGGGACGAATCATACAGTATCTAGCACATGCATGCACAAACCCTGTCAGCCTGCAGAACCAACAACATGTACAGTACACTCATCATCGGAACTCAACAAAATGAACGTCATGAAGGTGTGGAAATGGAGCTGCGACTGGGAGCTGAATTTACCTTTTTTGAAGATCTCAGTGGCGCGAAGGAATGTACTCAAAAGAGAGCAATGTCGTATACGTTGTAGGAGATTGTGGAACTGTAAATGTTGTTCAGGCCTAGCCTAATGAGAGACTGAAAAAAAAAATCTCCAAAAAGTTAGGTCTGGTTCAAAAACAAGAGAGTCTCGAGTAACTAGGCCGGCGTCTAGGTCAGTTGTCAACTGTCCAGTTACTGAACCGGACAAACCGGGGCGCTCGTCTTAAATTAGAAGTGACATCCGGGTCAATTACATGAAAAACTCGAATAATAGAGCCGGACGTCCGGGTTAATAGGCCCCACCGATAGAAAAACAACCAATACACCATCGTTATTATTTTTAGGTGGAGATGTGAATTAGCCACTACTATAGTGATTTAAGTCGATTTTGTGACCTTAGCTACCCTTAGTTTAATTTGGTTCTCATTGTCTTTACGGCAAGTCTCGCGCGGCTGCACGTGCCTGCCTTGGCAAGCAGCCCGCCCTCCAGACACGTACGTCTGCTGGGTTAGTTGGAGGTCAGCCAGGCTAATGGGGAAATCCCGCGAATTCCTTACCGGTACATTAGTGTGTGTGTAAGGAAGCGAGGGTGAGTATGGGTGCACCCGCGGTGTGTGAGCGATCCTGTGGCTATGGGTGTGTGTGTGTGTGTGTGTGTGGTGCTAACAGTCACAACATGCAGCTTGCACTACGCAGATATGGCTAGTTGTTGTTTTCTCGGAGAGCCGAAGGGCTGCCGAGTACTACCGAGTGTGTGCAGCGTATGCAAATTAGCTACCGCACACGGAGTTTTATTGGACCTAGCTGCATTAAGAGGAGTGTTATATTACATGTCGGCAACTTGGTGACTTTAAAGAGATTATCAAACAACAACTTTCTGCTTCTCGTGAATTGTTTATGCAAAAATGATACTTTCACAATATTTTTTCAGTCGATCAATCTCATTTATGTTTGGCGAAAGTTTTTGTGTACAAAGACTACATCGTAATGTTGTGTCTGTTTTGTTCTAGAATATTCAAAATAGATTGACATCTCGTCAAGGTTGGTAAGTGCTTCTTTCTGTCTTTTTCATATCATGGGATAAATTACGCAGTAACTCCTGAATATCACTGCTAACATAGCACAGTTGTTGCCAATCATCAGGGTTTAAATAAAATCATTTTCGTCGTGTACCTCGAGAATGACTCACTCTTGAATTGGTTCGTTTTATACAAACGTATGTCTTGGGACTCATACGTTTCACGGTCACAAATCTAGTCTTGCTTAACGGGAAGTCTTGGGACTGAGAATGGTCCATAGGTTCGGTCACTTTTGAGAAAGGAGGCTTTGGTGTGGGTCGAAGCTCAAGCTGCATGGTTTTTCCACATATAGGCTTTGCCGGCTGGTTTCCTGTGAGCGAGGGCTATGAAAGTAAACTCTCCCATTTGAATCGACCAATTTTTTTTTCCATGGAGAAGTCATGGGCAGGATCGTTGTTGCTTTGACGACTCACAACAAAGAAATGATGGTAATGACGCTCTATGATCATATAAATGATGAACATGTGGCCCCGTAGTCCTTGCATGTATCGGTTTCGCAAAACTGGGGTAACAAGACTTTGATATTTAACTGAATCACTCGTAGGTTCCAACCCTACCAAAGTCCCCCTCCCCCGCCTTCGTGGGTTTATCGACACACTTTGTCAGGTATGGACTATCATATGACATTTTAGCTGACGCTGTGTCTCTTTTAATATCCGACTACATGGGAGTGAATTGCTACATTGATCATTTCAACTTTGATTTTTGGTCACATTATTTGGTCATATTATTTTACTGTATGAAATATGCCTTTCATCTAAACTTTTAATAAAGGCCTACAGAATATTAAATTTAGGCTAATGGTCATCTCAACTAGGTTTTGAGGACGAGGTTTCATCATAAACTAACTGCGTCAATATTATTTTGTCAAGCATGCAGTTCATGGAAGGTGCCTCAAGCGTCATGAGAGGGTGTAAATGAAATTGGCAAAAAGGTCAGTATTGCTTCCCTGTTAATATGCAACATAGGTCTTCAAAACGATTGTCGCTGATGTCATCAGCAAATGAATGTGTGTAGTGTCACATTAATTTTCATGTGCTGCTTTTGGTAATCTAAGCAATGCCATCTAACTTTTCCGCTTGACTGGCCTAGGAAAAAATAATCGCCGCATCATTTTATGTTCTTGGTACTCATTGGTGTGTAATTACATCGAACCTCTTTCCAAGACAAATTTTACTTTGATTGAGACTCAGAGAGCTGTATGTATGGCTATGTATCTGGATATGGTATACAAATTAATGTTTGTCAATTTTAAATACATATTTGTACTCATGTAATAATGAGTCTGAGCTTACAAAGAGTTGTTGGAAATGGTTGGATAAAATGTTCCAACTTGTAGGTGACAGGCACCATGGGATATCATTTGGACTACAGGTTTCGATTATTTCTTTCCTTTAAAGCAAACAGCTTTGTCGCAGGTGTCTTGTGCAATGACTACGTCATCACCTTATCACAACCACATGTTTTCACATTTATGGACAAACTCAAGTTGTTAAAGGGAGTATACATAAATACACAGGGCCAGCAGAGGGCAATTTAATACTCAAGAAATTAAATAGTCTAGGCCTGCGCAATGGTTTAAATGATCGGATCGACTACACACCTATATAAAATGGTGTGTGTATCCCTCCCACTTTAACTTAATTCAGCCTAGCTGGCAGGATACGACGCAGCAAACAACCCATAGCTTTACTTATACGTACTGCACTGAGGCGGGGCCTATAGAGGACGAGAACTACAATGAAATAGTCTTATGCTAGCCTTTATTCCTTCCACTAATATTAAAGATGGCCATAGATCCAAACAATAAGTAAACTTAACAAAACAAAAGACTACTGAATTTCCCCTAATGAACATAGACTGATAAGACACGGATCTACAATTTCCAAAAAGGGGGCCGACCAAACATTAGAAGAGCACAGCAATGTTTCACCGCACGCGTAGTGCACAAAGAGAAAATCAGCTTTTCTAGCTTTCCAGAGTTTTATGTAACTTACCGTATATAAAATTAAATTATTTACTACTGACAGTTCCAACAACAAAACTTGAGTACTTTAAGATTCATGGCTATGAACAGAAGGGGCTAAAGTCACCTGAGCCCAGTCTGGATCCGTGCCTGTATATAAAAGACGGAACCGTGCCTGTATATAAAAGACGGCACCGTGCCTGTATATAAAAGACGGCAGTGGTTACCTGAATGCACCCCCACCCCATCCCCGATAACCCACATAACTTCACTCCCCATCGGAAGTGGTTTGGGAAAATTCCAGGGTAGTTCACAACATTTGTTATTTGCTGCGATTTCCCTACAGAAACCCCAAAATTTTACTTGGTTATTGCCAAAATCTCATGCACTGAGCGTACTTTTCTGAAAATAACCCCTGGGTTTGATTTATTCAAACTTAGACCGAAATACCTCAAGTTGTATTTCAGGTACCAAGAGCTTTGCAAGAGGAGCACATGGTGAATGCTGAATGCTTGAATGATATTCTGATATGATTGTGATGTTGCAGTACATGATTTGTCATTATAAGAAGTTAATCAGCTTGTAGGCTCCTGAAAATTGCCTCAGGTCTGAAGCAAAAGCTTGAGTACTAGGGCCCTGGACAAGCTGGACGCCAATACCTTATTTCGACCCCCATCTGGCACACAATTTTGGATGCAAGTGACATGAACCTTTCTCAGACCTGAAGGTAAATCCTCCAAAAATTTGATCGCTGTATGCTTACTACAGGTTCACAAGTGCAATCCAATGGACGTTTTGTTTAACATTTCTTGCTGGATCCGTGCTATCTTCAAACTAGCCTTGGAGGCCTGAGATAGAGTCGATATATTCCGAGTGTTGACTGTTCATGCTGCACACTGACTACTGCACTGTACGTAGCATGAAACAACGATATTGCACGTACACGTGTGCACTTAATATTTTCAGCAAAGATTTTTTCGCGCATTTCGGACATGACGTTTATGGTCGTGGGAAAGAAAATAGTCGGTCTCGTACCCGGTCTCGGCCCGAGTCCTCGAGTCATATCGGTCGAGTCCGAGTCCGAGTCCGAGTCCTGAGCGCCGAGTCCGAGTCCGAGTCACGACAATCGGGACTCGAAACCGAGACCGAGACCGATCTCGAGTCATCCAGCCCTGGTGTGGAGATGTCTCCACCACAAAAAGCAGAGGATACAGTGAGTATCAGCAAAGTGGCCCGTCCCTTTCCCATAGGTTATTTGCCACACTGGACAGAGGAACTCTTTACCTTTGCCCAGCGTCTTCCACAGCATCCCGTGTTTTATCGATTAAAAGACTAGGAATATGAATGGTTAGAAGGTACCTTCTCTGAATCTGAACTATAAAAGGTAACCAAAGATGGTGCAGATATGTACCGTGTCGAAAAGGTAATTCGCAAACTTAAAACGAAGGACGGGAAAACCGAATGAAAGGGATACCCTACCAAATTCAACAGCTGGGTGAACAACCTTATAAAATTGTAAGCACAGCAGGATGTTTGTCAGTTTTCATGATGCCTTTTTACGTGACGCTTCCCATCAGGAGTTCAATAGATGTACATCCAGACTACATCCTTTCAATATCGAGTCAAATTGTCGACGTAACTTTAACTGTCAGGTCCACATTCCACATTCAACAACAAACTAGAAACTAGCTATTAAGTAACAAAAACGTAACTTATAAAAGATTAACAAAAGAATTCAGACACTGTGCAACACTCCACATCATATGTTTTGCAGAAATGTCTCAGAAATGGTCAAACGTTGAAGAAGAATATCTTGACAACGGAAAAGATATTCACACAACTCCAACGGATTTTCCATCAGGGAATCTTTATTTAACATTGATGAGTACAACAACTGGTTTGGTTACATGTCCACAGACTCTAAAGGACGCCACTTCAGACGCATAGAAGACTTGGCGAGCCATTTACTGCCCGGTTTTTTTGGAGATTTATACGGCATCACCTACAATGACATACTGGCAAATTCATGATCACACCTGCTAACTAGTTGCTCTTGAAAAGTCTTATTTGTTCCACGGTTAGTTTTGAGGATCTCTGTGTGATAACGACTGCTCTGAATGCTGTCCGTCATTTGTTTGTCTACACAGATATTTTAGAATAGCACAATTGGACATGGGAAAGCGCCTCTTTTGAAAACGGGCCCGGTGCATGGAGACTTTGGCGATACCAATAACGTTGAATACCAAAATTCTCATTATCCATTGAGTGTCATCGATACCATCAAAATCAATATAAGGGATGACACTAGGAAGAAATTGTCATTTGAAAGATCGTGAGTCATCGTGAGCCTTCACTTTAGACAGAAACGATCGTCTTATTTGTAAACCATGCATCGTACTATGTACCACCAAGGCGCCCCTCTATACGAAGACTATATATCTATATCAAATTGGCAGGAGTTACCAGTTTTCTCGGGTCCAGCTTTGCAAAGAAGACATGGACTTGGAGGTGTTCTAGGTTACGTTATGCAAATGACGGTATCGCTTCTGAAGAATGAGCCAAATTTCTAGGTCTACAAGCTTTTCAAACAGGTGTGGGTCTTGATGAAGATATGCTAGCAGAAAAAACATTAAGTCTTCTGCCAAGCAACGGTTGACACAAATGGGTGCCGATACTTTAGAGCATACTGAACGCCAAGTGAAGAGAAAAATCACCACCGATATAAAGATTGTAGTCAAAACCTATAAAAAGTAAATCAAGTTCTCACGTCACTCTGTCAAAAGCAGCGAAAGTGGAAAGACCTACTCCTGACGCTTTTTTATTAATCATCATGGCACTCGTTCAAGATCACTTCTGCGAATGTGTTAAAGCTAAAATTGACTTGTTTACCATACCACCGACACAGATGACAATTGAAAGAGGGGACTGGAAAGTGTACAGACCATTGTCCAGTATTAATGTAGACGGACCCATTGAGCTTTACGTGTCAGGCTCTGGCAAAGAATATATTGATTTCGACCAAACACAACTGTACCTTCATGTCAAGATAACTCGAAAAGACGGATCTGCTCTAGACAAAGATGATGCCGTAGGCCCTGTCAATCATTTTTGCACTCACTGTTTAGTCAAGTGGATTTGGCACTCAGTGGTAGAGAAATTTCTTCGGCAACACCAACCTTCTCTTATCGTGCTATGATCGAAACGTTGTTAAAACATAGTCATCCAACGAAGGTGGCTCAATTGACGAGCTCTTTTACAAAAACACTGCGGACAAAATGGACGTTGTTGACCCACGGTTAACATGAGGCTTAGAAAGCGAAGTCGATTCACCAATGAAAGCAAAGAGGTAGAACTGATTGGACGACTGCAAAATTATATCTTTTGTCAAGAGAAGTATTTACTCAGTAGCGTGCACATGCGTTTGAACTGACACCAAGTAAAGATTCCTTTGTCCTCATTTAATCAATGCATGATCCAGAACAGGGGGTCATATTACAACAAGTCTCGTTGCTTGTGAGGAAAGTCAAAGTTGCGCCATCTGTTCTAATTGCACACGCCAAGGCACTGGAGAAGGACACCGCAAAATATACCGTTCGTACTGTGCAAACCAAAATTCTGTTGGTACCAGCAGAAAATTACAGTCTCAACGAGGATCACGTGTTCCTAGGACAGTTGCCGAAACGCATTGTCATAGGGTGCGTAGAGAATGACGCGTTTAATGGTTCATACACCAAGAACCCGTTCCACTTCAAGCACAATAAATTAATAATTAAGCACTCTATTACGACGGTGTACAGATTCCTCCCAAACAGCTGAAACCAAATTTTGATGGGGATGATGCAGCTGTCCGTCGCGTCCGGTCAAATAATGTTCTTTCAATTTTACCCTAGACTTTCCAGATGGTGGACATTTCTATTTGGTGAAAGAAGGTAGTTTGCGTCTGGAAATGAACTTTGCACAGGCACTGCTCAGGACTAAAAACGTGGTTGTGTATGCAGAATTTGATAACGTGATGGAAATCGACAAAACCCTCAATATCAGCTACTATTACACTAAGTAACGGATGGTGAACAGATAGCGAACGTTCTGATTCGTGATTCTTGTGTGCAACCTCGAATTGGTGTTTTTCCTCGAATCGTCTCCCTAAACTTCCTGTGAAGCAGCGCCCGGCTGCCATCGTCGTAAACACGGATCCAAGCCGTCGTCCCGGAGAGTATTGGATTGTCATATACCTACCCAGTGTGGTCCTGTGGAATACTTTGACTAATACGGCAAAAAGCCCAATGTCGCTTCAATTCGAACATTTTTAGCTACAAACGGTGGCACCTTTAAGATGAAGCCAAAATCATTACAAGGACCTTCATCGTTTGTGCGCGGACATTATTGTATCTATTATTTGCTTCATCGTTGTTGGGGCCGGTCTATGGAAGCTATCACTAGCAGATTTCATGCCGATCAGCAAAGAAACAGTTGGGATGTCTTTGAATTTATCAACAGTCTTATGACAATGTAACTGTTTGCATTACTATGCTATTTTTTCAATTTGATCAAATATTTTAATATTTTGTTTGACATATGTGACATATGTAAATATATATGCTTTTGTCTGTTTGTTGTAGTAGAGTAGATAAAAAGGGTAAAAAGGATGCAGTCTGTGAACTTCCATTACGCCTTTAAGAGGTCAGTACCACATAGGCTGTGACCTATTTTCTGGTGACTGAAGAAAAACATCGGAGAAAAGAATGACTATCGGTTGCTTTTCACGCTTTGATGGAGTTGGGCGGGGCCAAAAAGGCGTTTTCTGTAACGTGAGGATCCGAAATGACTTATACACTCAGGAACAGAAAGTGCCTATCTCCTCGTATTAAGAAAAGTAAGTGCGTGTCTTTTCAATGTTCACTTGGAACTGAATGACCAAATAAACAGAGCAAATAAACAGGTGATGTCAAACTTCATTCTGTGCCCTTTTTTATATTGTGTCATGTGTCATTCAGTAGCATTCTTGGTGTTCCGCATCTCTCAAATATCCCCATCCTCGATTGTCTGTCATCAGTTAATCCTGATACGTTGCATAGTAACACCTCAATATCCATCGTCATCTTTCTAAACTTACACAAACAGTTGCTCCCAGGAAGAAACTTCCCTGCATACATTTCAGTCACTGATGATGTCATCCTCAAATGTCCTGAAATGGGTATATTATGACTTATTGCTCTTAAAGTGAGTCAAGTTATAGTTTTACGCTTAAGTTTAAACCAGTTTATATATATATATATATATATATATATATATATATATATATATATATATATATATATATATATATATATATATATATGCGTGTGTTTATGTGTGTGTTTATAACTGCTCGGCCTCATTGGGAGTTGGGAGCATGTCTTACTCGTAATACTGTATTTGTTTTAAGCTGTTTCGTGGTGTGGAGTTGCTCCCAGAGGTACTTTAATCCGTGGTACTTTTGATTTGCGCACTTACTCTAGGCCACTTTATGTATACCTGAATCACCATAAATATTAAATATCGACTCGGTGCTAGCCAATTGATCAAAAGGCCAGAATACATCATGCCAATCGTCAATCCAAGCTTTCATTCTGAATTAATCCTGTCCTGTGAGGGTTCAATTGGTAAGCCAGTGAAAGATTAGACCACACCGGATCCACCTCCTCAGTATCCACCCGCCTGCTCCACAAAATGGAACAACTTACTTTCTTGTTTACCGGACTAATTACTCAATTGTGGGACATCCCCGACCTTTTCTGAAAACAGTGTAGACTAATACGTATGATTAAGTTAATTGGTAGTAGGTTGGTGATTGTACTATGTAGCTATATGATATGAACCCAAGCTATGAACGAAAACCAATGGAACTCTTCAACTGGGGAAGCGAGCCAACAAATTTGGGTCTTATTTCGACAATATTCTGTGAGATCTCGGAAAAGAATGGGTTGTGTATGCCGATCCACAACTTACACAGCCTTTAGTTGACCGAATGAATAGGCGAATGAAGACGGAACAGCAGCATTGCGTATCTATTTTATGATTAAACCGGCCATCCCTTAAGACAAGTATCCCGTCCCCGGGATCTCCGTCAATGCTAACCGATATTGATTCATAATAATGAAACAACTGTACTGAAGTTCTTACAAACCTGTCAGTGAAGAGTTCGTGGCACCACTCAACGTATTCAGCATACTTGTTAAATGACTGCTGGATAGGTGTAATGTGGGTATAGGAAATTGAATTCAAATTGAACGCATCGAATAAAGGACAGAAGTCTATGTGGGCCTATTCGTTTTCTCTTAACACCGACTGTTTGATCACGGTTTCTACTAGCTTCGTGGTTTGAACTAGTGGTAAGATCGTCCGCCTCTCAGGTGGAAGAACATATGATGACATCCCAGTCGAATCATATCAAAGACGTTAAACTGGAACCTGTTGCTTTTTCTCGTGGGTCTCAGCATTAGAGATGGCAAACGATTAATGTCCCTTGAAAACTAACTTGCATAAATCCTTAATACTGAACCAAATGGGGGCGCTCTTTACTTTCTGAAGGCAACATCTCTAAATTGGACGTGCTTGGTAATCTGAAGGTCTAAGTACTGTATGTTATGCTAGCAGGATTCATGTTGCACCGATGTGCCCTGTTGAGTATATTGTCCGCTTTGTTTTGAATCTAAATCAGTGTCAGCGGGAATGCGTCCAGAATAATCGTGACGTTACATTGCTACTGAGATGTGGGTAAGTGTTGACAGAGTCACATGCCAACAAAACAGAGGCACAAACGACAAAATGTAGCCTACAGCGACAATCTTGTTCCAACAATTTTAACCAAGACTGCATTTAAAGATTGTCCATGCTGGTTTGCCCATGTATGTAGAATGAATGAGAACAGACCTACAAAGAACATATTGCGCAATAAATTGTTGTATGACTGTCTACGACTGGGATTTAAAGGTTGACCATTGATGTTTTAGATCACTGAAAGTTTCTTACAGACGACTAAAGAGTATGAGAAAGGCTAACTTGAACCCTTTGTGACAATTATGGTAACATAGGTTTGTTACAGGCCTTAACCTTCAAAATAATAAGCCTTTTATCACCTTTACCTTATCACTAATACCTCGGTAGGCTGATTTCTACCTCAAACTCCTCCTTCCAACATATGCATTTATGAGACACCGAATACATGTTTTCAATCCTCACACTTTGAAAAATCAGACAGTTGCTAGCAACTCTTTGAAAAAATACTGCACTTTTATTCCTTATGCGTCTGAAAAAGTGCTCCATATGTTTCTTCACCCAGCTGAGGAATACTCTTGAGTCGCCTAGACATAAAATGTTCAGGACGAATTTCCTGTATTGTGGTTTGAGATCACTCGACTTTTAAGACTGAAAACTAACTTGTGTTGCTAACCAGATATCAATTATTAACTTCCCATATACACTGAAGCTTTGAAATACAACAAGTGAAGAAGCAAGAGGGCATTCGTCCTCCCCTCACGAGATCAAGATGTGCTAGCAAGTCAATCGTTCAATCTCATGTAATACCGAAGTGGGGTGTAAAGGAACGGTAGAATCAACTTACAACATACGAACATCATATTTATCGCTTTCTGATCATACTAACTTATTCAGCAAGAGAGCCCTCTACACAATATCTTCTCAAACGTTATGCACTTACCGCAAATCAATTTAGAGAACACTTAACCATGCTACTACAAGAATAACCCTTGCAGTATAATTTTGTACAAACGTCTTCAAAATCGACATGAAATTAGCAATATGTTTGGAGTAAGTATTTTTACTTTTCCTTCAAAACATAGTAAATCCTTGGTCCTTTTGTTAGAAAAAGGAGCTATAAATATAATGGTACCTTCTTAAGGTACAAATCCGTAACAGAATGCAATGTCTTTTCGATAATTGTAACTAAACGGAAATACGAATTTCCGAAAAAGTGTGATTGGTCATACGTAACATTGACATGAAAACGTCTTTTAATAAAGCACTATAGTCTTAAAAGATCAGAAAGAAAATCTTTATAAAGCCATAAACACCACATCTCAGTAACTTGATTAAAATGCAATCAACCTTGAATGCTGCTTTGATATTTTTGCTGAAGTAAGATTCAAGGAGAAACGATTACGTACTTTTTAAAAAATAAAATAAAAAATAAAATTAAGTCTTAATGTTGTACATGGAATTTGTTCACTTTTTATATTTAAGCTCCAGTGGAGGAGCTAGTGATGTCGGTCAGAGGTCGAGAATGGTATTTTGGGGCGCTGTGTAGTAGTCAGATACCCAGTGTCTCGACATATAACCCAAATTTGTGAAAGCATTTTGCTTTGTGTGGCAATTTTTTGCCCTTCTGTGATCTATTGAGGGGCTGCATCGGGGCCGGATATGGGCGAGGGGTCTAAACTAGTCTAAGGGAGATGCTAACTTCCTCTTTGTACAGAATGTGCAGATGGAAACTAGTGCTTCAATTTGCAACTTTTGAAACATTACCTAAATCCAAAACAGGAGAATCTAGGGTTAAAAGAAACAGGTTTCCCATAAACGCCAGGGTCTTCCGCTGTTAAGTTTGGAAAGAGGAAGCCATACATACATCATTTTCTAAAGGACATGGAATCGTCACCTACCCCCTACACATAAAATTTTCAGCATTTTCAACTCGGTAAAGAAATAAGGACTTGAGAACGATTACAGAAACTTTTGTACGATTGTACGATTGGTTTTAAGTGTGTGAAGAGGATGGATACGTTGTTGGTTGAGAACCCACTTGGATCTACGCCTTCAGCGTTCCTAATTGTTTAGATCTCCATAATTCATTATTAATGCTGCATATTGTTGAAAACACCTACATTACGGAAATACAAGCGCCTGTAGGGTGATTATGTTAGTGACTTCAGGGTCAAGAAGCCACTGGGGCTCATCAGGACACTTTGAAAAGTTTTACACTCGTGACCTGATTCTGAATGTAAATATCCACCTGAATTGGCCTAAAAGTCAACTTCAAATCATGGTCATGTAACAGGAAAATGACCGGAGAAAAAAAATTGATCTTGTATCGCGGGAAGCAAAAATAATTGCCGCCGGGGGATGTAGTTTGCATGCATTTAATCTATTAGAAGCACCACCACGGATTGGCGCGTAGCCTATGAAATTTGTTTTGCCAAAAATAATCCCCAGATTACCAGAGAGGACCCTTTCTATGAGCATATTGTTTCCATAATAGTCACTCTTTGAACACTTTCTTAGTCAGGCTTGAAGAAATACCATGAAATCGTTTTAATTGAAAATTATGGCAATAACAGTGTACATCTAAATAAGCTCGGTAAAAGTTGAAAGGACGCCAGCAGCTTATTAGAGTCCTAGGGGCACGGAGACTGACTCCCCGAAAACATGAGAGCTGCACCACTTCTTACCGTACTTCTTGTTGTAGACAACGTATTTTAAATACAATTTTCTTGGTTTAGTGATGACATGCTGATACTGGATTTGGAAGGCATTTGATTAATCATTTCCTTGCATATAGTCGATCCTTACTTTTTCAGTTATTACATGCAACCTCCTCTAATTCTTCAGCCTAATAGTTTTGATAAATGGTCAATAGGTAGTTTTAGTAAACTTTTGGAATGATAAGGCACATGAGTAAAGTTAATATTGACACCGAGGTCGGCTGAAATTACTTGTCTCTTTTCCCCGATATCTGTGCAACACCTTATCTGTCGCGACTGCACAGAGACAATATTGTTTTTGCTCTCAAATTTTATTATCTTAAATATTGTAAATATGGCCTTTTTTTACTAATCGCATAACCTAAGAAATTATTTTTATCCTATCACTAACTAAAGTTCGACTTGCAATATTAGACCAACACATGCACGAGGGAAGTCTTATTTATTTAGCAGATTGTTTCTCTATTTTGTTAAAATATGAGAATTTCCCATGCAAATGCAGACGATAACTGGTTAACGTCAAACAATGTCTAGTGTGTGACATTACATATGAAGGGGAAAGTAAAATGTAAGTGTATATTTTGTCTGTTGAAGAGGAATGCCACCTAGCAGACAATTTCAAGAGAAAGTTTCATCTGCAAGGTAAACTTTGTTTAAGGTTCAGAAAGCTGTGGGCTCTTGATACGGAAATATTTGTTTCATCCAAAGTACATCTCTTGGGTATCAACACGTGGTTACTCCTTGACTGTAAGTATTCAAGTGGCAATGTTGACTTGTGTGCGAAACCTGAAAGCGGACGGAATTATGCAGATTTCAGGTAGCAAAATGCAAGACGAAGGAAAAAGTCTACACCTCACTCAAAAGACTACAAAAGGAGACAAGGTAATTGTAATAATCTTCCGCAATATGTTTTATCTTTGCATAGAGGGTGAGGGCCAAACGCATAGGCTGGACTGAGATCAAAGGCAGCAGGGAGAATATATGTCAGACTTAGACTGAGGACACTCAATCACCGTGGCGAAATGCCTATGAGGTTCCGAAGCTGTAGCTACCGCAAAGGGTGGCAGAGGTCCGAATTTTTCACAGGGAGAGGTACCTGAAGAGGGTAATCTCCACTTTGATAGCGTGTTATAGGACCAACCTGACTCAGACCCACCCATGGCAGGGACTGAGGTAAGAAAATTCAGCTTTCAAGACCACGTAGACTGCAGGAAATTGCTTTCTACACCAAAACTTTGTTTCTACAATCAGTGATGGGGCCACAATTTGTCAAAGAGGGAAACGAAACTAACTGAAGGAGGCGGCAACAGAAAGCCACGACCAAGGCGACGACGTTGCCGAAAGGATGACGTAAGTAAAAATGTTTGCCAAAGTTTTTTGGGGTTCTATTGAAAAATCTGCTCTCTTTGAGAGCAAACTAAAAACATTTGTCCTGGCAGCCGGTCGACATAAAGGGATAACATACTGTATCGTACTCATTAAGGCTCTTCGACGGAAATGGAATGTCCTCACCTTGCGCCACCCTGTCTATTCTGCGTCTAGCATGCGTGAGTCACTAGTATGATCGTTTTAATGTTTATCATGGTGGCGTATATTTGCAGTGTAGGAAAAAATAAGGCATCCCAAACTAAGGAGGTTACTGAAAGCCGCATTCAGAAACGTAAGAAGTCACGACAGGTAACCAGAATGTGAAAAAACTGTTGATCTGTTTTCTCATACGCAGTCAGACAGAGAAACGCGACTGGGGTGGAGAACCACAGTCCATAGCATCGAAAAATTTGGAAGTAGATTGACTGATTCTATTTCATTTGACAGAGCTCTGAGAGCAAGCGCATATTAAACGTCGCAAGCGTACTGTTAGAAAATGCCAAATGATTACATTTGTGCAGTTTCTACAAGTATTGCGATCTTAATTTCAGTAATCAATCAACGGATGTTCAAGAAGATGTGTTTTGAATTGTACAATTCCACACGAGGTAATTCTATTTCCGGGATATACTTGTGCTACAAGCTTTGTCAATGCAAGTGCAAGCTCTTCGCAATGCACCAAATAAATGCCTCCATATACAAGACATGATTGTTGACAACATAGTACGCAAAAATAATTTCCAGTTCTTGGCTAGATACTGAACAAAGAATATGCCCCACAGTCTAGAACCTATACAACCTAGCACGATTTCAGGAGAGCAGAAGGAGTCAAGTAGTGACTATAAAATAGGCTACATAATGTGAAGAAAAATATCAGTATGGATTATTTGTCCCTTTTTTCAGCTTTGCTGAATTTCTTCTTGTCGAAGATGATTTTCTCAAAACGTTAAATCAATTCCCGGGCCCCGGAGCTTCGTTTGAGAGTCACTGGCATAGACCTCTTTACCTAGTCATGCTTGTGTATTACAACCTGATATAACGGTACACATTCTTTCCTCCTATCAGCCATGTTCGAACCTTAGCATCAAGAACATTGGGTTAATGCATCTTTCGTGGTATGTGTGTGTATTTGCCTTTGCATGTTTACCTCAGTGAAGGTAGTTCTCCAAGCAAGGTAACTTGAACTAGTTGGCCGGACCATGCATTCACATGTGGAAGGCCAAAATGCCACAAAGACGCAACCGTTAATGAAAACATCACCATACTTCCACTTGAACCTAATCTCCGGTAATACAAACCAATTCGTATCGACAGCCGTGAGGATTAAGCTGTCATTTCCCTGTAGGTATATTTCGTTACGTCATAGGGACATGACCCATTCCCTGGTTCAATGTTACTTCAGTGTAGACATTCTGCAGTATCAGCAATGTTCAAGGCATTTCCTGATGAAGGAGATTCTTATCAGTGTTTTCAAAAGGAAAAAACTAACAGTCACTTTATTTTCTCTATAAGATAATTAAGCCATCTAGCGTGGTTTGAGGTAGAAATTCCTATGGGTCAAAATCAACGCAAAGTAAAAGTTATACTGCTTTACAGAACGAAAATTGCACCTTTGTAACAGCTATTTTTAGTCAAATTAGACCGCTATTTTGAAGTCTCGTTTACACGCCGAAACATGATCTAAGCGGTGCAATGGGAAGTGCTGAAACCATCTAGAAGGTTTCTGTGGAAATTCCGATGTGGTCAGTAATGCAGAGTCTAGGGGAAGTTAATGAATACATACCCATATATTATAAGCAATCACCACAGGGGAGAAGGCTAACAATGGTTTGCACAATTCATTTTTGTCAAAATGGTTCTCTACGTGAGCTGTACAAAAATTTCAACACTAAGTCCTTCATCACTTCAACAAACGAATCCAGCTTTCGGGAGTTCATGAACAGTTCGTACATGACACACTCTTTAAGTATAAGAGACCGTTAAACAGAAACTGCACTTCACCCCTCTCACCTCCACTCCCCAAAAGGGAAAATGAAAACAAAAACCCAGTGCTGTCCAAATGCAGATACAGACGACAGTTTTCAGTGTGTTGCTTAACTTGCTTGGCTAAAAACAATTATTTACCACCTGTTTCAAACTTTTCTTTTTGCAAGTTGCTGTCAAGGGTAGATGAGTATACGTCACTTTAAATTGCATTGAATGAACGAAAATAAAGCTGCTGCCTCTGATCAGGACAAGAAGGGGGTACTTAAGACTCCTAAGACACCATGACGATAACAGGTCGTTTTGAAGACAGCTGCTTTTGTAAATTAATTGAAGGACTTTGCTGGATAATAAATGAAGTGCGTAATCAATAGAGATTATCCTGTACTGATCACCATACCACCCGTGAGAGGCATCCAAGGTTACTAAAAGGTGGGAGATGTAAAACGGTTTCTTTGACATGACAGAATTTATCCTACTTCTTGAAATCATGAACATTAAGAAAATTAAGAATGACAGAAATTTGGACTCAAAATGTTTATCAGCCTAAACGACGTGGAAGTTTACTTTATTACAAATCATATCGGGGAAAACATAGCATAGGCTATTGTAATAATATCGGTTCATGTATCTTGTAAGGGATGAAAGGCAAAATATTACTTAATGACACTTCCAATATGGAGTCGACACAAGGGTGGCACCAGATGAGGGCAGGGGTGGGGCCATGATCCGCATTGAGAAGGCTGGCCCCCTTCGGGGATATCTTCTTAATTCGTTAGAGCGCCTCATGGGTATGGTAAATTGCGTAATCCTCGACTGTTACCAGTCTCGGAGACAGTTTACTTATTTTTGCACTCAAGAAGGACATACACTGTAAAAGAAGAAACCCAGTTTTGGGATAGTTACCCCAAATTTTCAAAGCTTTCAAACCCGATATTTTGACTTCGCCGTACTTTCGTCAACCCGTTTTAGGTGCTTCTCGATGCAGCCTCCTGCCGGGGAGTTGTTCCCCCTCCTTCTGGAAATCCTGGCGCCACCACTTGCTGAAAAGTGAACATATAGGCCAACCTTTTCAAGATTACATTTCAAAATACTAAATCGTCGCCTCTAAATTTGAAGTTGAAGCTCAGAAATCGAAACAAAAAACCATTCCAAACGTAACTGATTACTTGTCGCCTTCGTCGATCATTGTTTAATAGTTATGAAGTTGTGACAACCTATTGTATACAACTTTTCTGCCTATGCCTTCGATGTGTCTCTTTCCTCAGTCACCCCATTCACCCTCCTATTTCCATTCACCATCCTTGACGCATCTTACACTTTGGAGGAATGACATCAAACAAATGTAAGCCTCAGGTGCCCCCAGCCCTGCCCCTGAAAAAAATATTCGCTAATCCACTGATCCCTTAAATGTCATATAATTCTGAATTGTGGGTTCGGTCGTGGCGACATGTAAATCATTAATTGTTTACTTGTTCAACCAAATGTTTCCTTGGTTAAAAAAAGTAAAGCAGAGATCTGTTAAAGGAATTTAACCGAATGAAATTTGTCAAGCTTATTTTCTTCTAGATTAAGTATGATTCTGAAATATGAGATCTCAAAGAAAGAATACCCAAATACCTGCTAAAAGAGGAAGCCCTCCCATTATAGGAACATGCTCTAAAAGGAGCCAACACTAAAGAATAAATGAACAGAGTGAGTAAACAAAGCTTGAAGAAAACTTATTGACGTCAAATGAAAACGTTTATGAAAATGTTATTTAGAGCAGGCTTCAAAATTGGGGGGGGGGGGCCTTTCCATCCCCGGAATTTCTGTACTAGGTTAAAGCCAGGCAACAGCCTCTCTTTCAGACATGCAGTTAAATCAAGGGGGTTTAAATAATTCTAGATAATTTATGTTTTATACTTTGAAGGATAAGCTTGGTTATGATAACTTCATCAGAAGCTCTTTCTGATCAGTACGAAACAAGATGGAACAATATGACAACAAAGTAAATAATTGAAAATCGATGAGAATGTTTAATTTACTGCATAATGAAGTGACCATAAGCACCTAAAACGCTATTCAAAGCAAACTTCATAGAAGGGCCTAAAGCAGCGAGCCCCACGAAACAACATAGAGGTAGATGGAATACAAAGAAAGCAATTATTTATCAGAAAAGGCTGTGTCCCCCACGTTGTATTTGTAATGTAATATTTTGGTTCACGATGACTGCATATTAGGTGTTGCCCGAAAACCACTGCAATTTGCAAAGCTGGTGATACCCAGGGTTCCCCTTAATGAAGGGTTAACGGGAAATTGTGGTCATAAGTAGAGAAAAGCTTTCAAATTCTCAAAAATGGCATTGATACTGAACAAGGTAAGATCATAATTGGTCACCTTTTAATGTTAATAATTACAGAGATTTACAGCCAGTCGAGTTAATGTTGGGGCAGAGGAGCCGGGTGGCTAGGATTTCAAAAGTGGCGGACAAGTAGGCGACAGAAGAAAAGGGGGCAAAAAGTTGTGGGTGAACATTGCTCCTGTAAGCTGTATATTTCTTTACATGAACGGAAGGGGAAAAGTGGGGGAAGGCGTTGACTAGGGTAAAATGCCACCCCATGACCCGCTTGACAGTACCACTGAATGGGGGGAGGGATGGTGGTAAGGATGATGGATTGCCAGAAGATTAGAATAGTTGTCTAAACAATCAGTCCACTCACACTTCAAGAATTTCTTCCCTCACTGCACTCGACAAGCACTTGGATGGGGGGGAGGGGAGGGAACTGAAACAACACGTTGCGTTAAATTTTAACCCCATTTGGGTAAAATGAAGCTTATAGACCTATAAGTTTTTGATAATTCGGAATATCGTTCAATATATGGTGCCATGCAGTCCCCAGTAAAAAGTTTGTTTCCCCGTTGCGTTTTTCCACAAAGATACTTCACTACGAAGGCATTTGACTGATTGGAAATGCACAGCCTTTTATAGGGAACTTACTATGGTATGTCCAAATAAGTTACATGCGCGCTTATATCGTACACGCAGAAATAGTAGAAGAAATAAGCGAGTTTCTTTTCTGAGCTTAAAGTAGTGTGTGTCAGATATATTCCGAATATAGAACAAAAGTAACTGTACGTCTATTATGAGCAGTTGTGATAACTTTTACTAATACATAGGGCAATTAAAACCGTTTACACTACACCGTTGTAACAAAGCATTAACTGCAGTGCGCGCTTATTATATTTTTTTCAAATCACTGAATAGAACGGTGGGCATATTAAATTCACATTTATGCCTTGATATATGAGTCTCAATGAGGAGTCACTTCCCACAACGAACTGGCTTCACTGAGGGTTTAATGACACAGACCGCGACAAAAATTCCAAACCAACTCACCATTCGCTGAGTGCATCAAAAATCTAGCGATGGTGACCATGAGCGAAATGTTACTCTTCAAAAGACCACTTTCCGAATAGCGATTATAAAGGATTTTGGGATTGAGTTTTGTCAGGGGTTGTTTTTGTCAATGTCATTTACTGTTATGGACAGAAACAACCCTTACCAAAACTCTATCCCACAATCCTTTGCAATTGTTATTAGGAAAAGGGTCTATGGGGAATTAGCGAGGAGTGTGAAGAGAACTGCATGGGCGAGTAAAAAGATAAGATAACACTGTTAGAAGAAACAAAATCTCGAATGAATGGAAAGGACTGCGGACGAAAAAAAACCTAAAATGGTAAGAAAATTAGGAGATTCGTTAAAAGTCAATAGGCAGTCGCCCCAAAATTTGCTTTGGAAAATCAGCAAACTCTTGGCCTTCATCAAAATAGGCCATACATGAATTAGAGTGATGGGGCATACTAACCCTGATTGGGGTGACTGCATTTTCCCTTTAAAAGAAATGCCCTGAAACGGCGACTGTTGTGCATTTGTGAGTTATCAGAAGTGTGTGTTTGTAAATATTGACATGAACTCCCCAAGTACAAGTTTGCCAGACAACTTTTACCAACCATAAACGACATCATTATATCGTCACGTACTCCCCCAAACAGTTTTTGAACAGTTCACTTGCCCACTTTGTAAACAAGTGTACACACTGAACACTACGGCGCTCTCAAAGTGCGATAGGACTCAGTGGCGTGACTAGAGGGGGGCAGGGGTGCGCTCGCCCCCCTCCCACAAAGCCTTTGAAGGCCTCTGTCGGAAATTTCTAGTGTCTGTCGGAAATAATTAAAAAAATTCATTTGAAACACCTACAACACTTGTTATGTTTTTAAGCAGAATTACACATCGAAATGTCAACGTGAAAATCAAAATTCGGTCTCAAATCGCCAGGAAAGCAAAAAAAAAGGGTCCCCAGATAATTACACATCGAAATGTCAACATAAAAATCAAATTTCGGTCTCAAATTGCCCGTAAAGCAAGAAAAACAAAAGGTCTCTAGATAATAGTCTGTCGGAAATTTTTGCTTTTGCCCCCCTCCCCCCCACAAAAAATGTCTAGCTACGCCACTGATAGGACTTGTCATGATGGTAAGACAATTTATCTAATGACTTTGTATGGACACTCACCTGCCCACTGATGTTAGCTGCGTGCGCAGTTCACATCGAAAAATGCATTGTGAAATAACTTGGAGTATTAACACTGATTGTAAACTGCAACATAAGAATTGTCTCACCATCACAATATCCAGTCAACATATTTTAGTGCAAGGTGGCTAATTCCCCGAGGGAAAACAATTTTTCACTCGGTGGGGGCAACTTGCAAGGGTATAGGGGTATTCCGAATCAGTCCGTTAGTTGGACTGTTTGTATATATATATATATTTATATATATATATATATATATTGAATAAAATACTTGCTCTTATGTGTCTGTGTGCGTCTACGAATGTCTTAGCACCGTCATGTGTGTGGTACGTGATGCGCACTAAGCATGTCGGAACCGACATGGCTTTGTATAGTCAACTGAGCCAAAGATTAATCTTTGACAAAATGTTTAGAGGAACGAAACGTTTCCCCCTCCTCCAACCAATAAGGAGACAATGTCTTTCAATCACACATCCCAGCAAATGTCATTCATGTAGACCAACTACTGCGAGATTAGCAAAGTATTCCATCCCCAACCAAATCATAGGGGAAATGGCCACCCTCAGTATGATCGCCACCCACGTCAATAATAAACTTGTGTCTTCTAGTGGCTTGGTAATCATCAAATATAAACTTGGATTAGTATGCACAAGGAAAATTCTGTTTCCATGAACACTGCGTCATTGGAAAGTGGTTGAGTCACACAAGCATTAGAATCAAAAATCCATTTTTTCCAAAACATTTAAGGTGTATGCGTCCCCATCCGCAATGATTAATTGTATCGAGTACAGGAGCACATAAACCCTCTTCTATCTTATTATTCTGAAAGTCAATGCGTCAAAGGTGCAACTGATTGCGTCAAAATGGCGTGATATCGGCTTAGCAGAAACACTGGCTATTGTTCCGTGTTTTTACATAAGTCATGAGGAAGTGTTAATGTCAGGGCAAAAAAATCAACCTTGTGAGATTCTAAACCGATTAGTAAATTGAAAAGAGAAACGAAAAAACTATGAACAGGTTTTCTAAATTTTGCAAAAGAAAACTTAAGCCTATCTCTTTCTCCCCCTACAAAATGTATTCTTCCTGACGAAAATGAAAGTGAGATAAGAAGGAAATAGATCATTTTACTGGAAGCATGAAATATGAATATTAAGTCACAAACTGATAGGAATACTGATCCTTAAGGAGGGCAGGTTCAATTTAAGGGAGTCACGTCACGTGCTATGAATACAAAATTTCGGTAAAGTACATTGCATTATGTGCTATTTTCGACATTCACGTGTATTGTATTAACAACGTGATGGGCATAGCATGTTTTCCGGGACTTGAAAGCAGCCATGAAAGATATTTCGAAAGTAGAACGTAAAATATCCTCTTAAGTTACACGATAATCGTTTGACAGTTAAGATTACTGGAAGTAAGTCTAACTTTAACGTAATGGCATTAGACTAGTATACCATCTCCAGATGAGCAAGTTAAATAGGAGTTCCGAGGGTATTGTTGGAAGCTATTAAATTGATTGGTAGGCCTCCTACTCTACTGCCTTATCTGCTGACTAACAAAAAGAAAACCTATGGACTACGTATTCACCTATGACCATCATCACTGGACTGCGCTATTCATGAGAGGAACTTGCCTTGTAGCACTTAGTTTGACCAGAATTAAGCTCACAAGTCACACGGTTAAGACAGATGAGTCTAGCATGTCTACCGTCAAAATTGTAATTATTGTGTCGTTGATTGGGCACTCAAAATTTTAACTGTGGTAAATTTTTAGTGTCCATTGACTCATTGACTGATTGAATTATAGATAAATGTATACAAGGTTTTCCTGAGAACTGTGCAACATATTTCTGTATGGTACCAATGCCATGGCCGGTTGAATATAGTTTGCGGCAATGACGTTTGAAGGAAAGGGTCATAGTGAATGCAAAGTAACTGGTTTCAATCCAACTTTGTCAGAAAGATATGTTGTCTGGTCTATTCATGGTTCCCTACATGAATGGATCTTTCAAAATGGGCTATTGGCTACTACTGGACTTTTTAAATTGCAATTAATTTTGTTAGCAGTGTTTCATGATATTTTGTGATAACGTGATTATTCGCATTACGTAGAAATAATAATGCACAAGCCATAATGTAATGCCAGGGAGCTATTACGAAATGAGATAAAGCACTGCCCTTTTCTTTGAAACTTGGCAATGTGGTTTTCGGAAAATATGCTCCCGATTGTCTTGCCCTTGAAAATTCCATGTTCTTGTTGTCTTCTAGATTTCAAACAGTTCTTGGGATGGTTTAAACCAGAGGTGGGGAACCTCCCCCCTGAGAGACCATTTGATCCTGCCCGCGAGGCACTTCGTTTTGTTTATTGTTTTTTCGCTTTACATATATACAAACAAATAAAGAATATGACTTTTACATAAGAATTTATGTACATACATAAGCGAAAGGAAGTCCACTTATAATGCAATTTCAGCAATACATGATTAAACTTAATTAGTTATTAACCCATCATTTCTCTTGCACACCATTTTCAGAGTAGTTCAGGTAAATACAGCACCTAATATCACTACAAATGTAGTATCAACAACCTGCGTAGCTGGGAGTATAGGCTACTACACCCCACAATATACAAAATGTGGTATACACTGTGTACAGCGTGTCTGTACAAACCATGCAGGTGAACAACCACGTTGCAACTTTGAACAACTACTGGCACAACTAAATGTAGTAGGAAAGTCTATGAGCTGTATTTGTGCGAGATTCCAGGGGGCCAGAATCTTTCACACTCCCTTGAGAGGGTGAAAAGTTGGAAAAAGTTGATTACTTTTACAGTATAAAGGGAAGAAAAAAAATAATAAAATGTTTTGAGAACGACTCTTTGTCGGTGAGTCTCGGGAGCACTTTTCACAACTGTTTGTTAATAACTGCTTTATGCATCATCAAATTGACCTACCGTCGGTCCGAACCAAGATTTTTTTAAAAAAAAAAATAGTCAAGTTGTGATGTATGTGATCTGCTCAGTTAACTCATCCAAAAAATGAAATGCTTCAGTTAAATCCTCATAAGTTTGCTGATACTCCAGATTTTTCGAGTGTTTCCCGTTGACCCACAAAAGCCCGTCCGAGGGTTACTGAGCCCACTCCAGTTTAGAAATGGGATTCGGGTCCCTTGACACCTACGGGATCGGTGGCCCACGAGTTCACCACCCCTGGGTTAAACCATCGCTAGTCACCAAGCGAAACAAAAACGTTTTTCGTTCACGGTACGCAATTTCTCAATTCTTGAAATTGTTCAGTACAGTTCCCAATAACTTATTGCTCATGAAAACAATGTTTCGTTTTTTCAGGAACAATTCAAATCCAAAATTTACATTTTTTAGACTAGAAAGGGTTAACCCTTGCCGGCCTCGCTGATCACTTCCAAGCATTGTCCTTATCGGGTCTTTGTTTGAGTATGTGCGTTTAACTTAGTATGAAAGAATCAAACTCTCATTGGGAAGGTTAAATAAAGAATAGAAGAACTAAAAGACGTGTCCATCACAGTCTCTACTCATAAAAGGTTAAAGTATTGTGAAGTGCATATTATCTGACAGTTGCAAGTGCTTGCAGTGGTGGAACTTTATCTGTAACACCTCCATGGTAATACGCAACTATGTCACGTAGTCTTTTCGGTAATCTACGCATGCTTACGTCACTTGGTTTGCATATAATCTACATCACGTCGAACAAAACAGTGAAATACGAAAGTTGTGTCTTTTAGCTTCATCCATTTTGCATGCATGCGTACTTGACATGCTAGGTTCAGTTTTATAGATATTTTTACAGTCAACAGCCGTTCGTTCATAGATATTGTACTTTCACGCCTGATGAGTAAGTGTAGGCGTAAGTATACCATAAACGCTGGTTACCAGTGACAAACTTAGCATCATAGAATATACTCTTTAAGATGTTTCTGCTATGTAATGTCTTAAAAGGACTAGTAGTACAATAAAACTAGCAATAAATCTCCTCTGATTATAACAAAGCACTGTTCCTTGATGGCATTCTTTATTGTATTTTTCAAATTCTGTTCATACGATCCTTGCAAAGTAGTGCCGATTAAACCCTTTTGTTTTGAAATCTCAATTATACTTTGTTCAGAGTGGTATGGCTAAAACTAAAGCATTACATTGAAGTTTCACTTTTACCAACTGGATAGGGTTAACTTTAATGAGATAGACAACCGATCCGCGTACACATGACCAACTTGAGAATCATTCACAAGCTGTCACTTTCTTCCCGTATTTCGATCGATAAAGCAAGACAAAAAAGGGGCACAGTTGCAAGTTAATATTTGCTAAGTCTGGCGAAGAATCTAAAATTGCTCCTGGCTGTTCTGTTTAACTGTGCATTTATCTTCCAGGTGCGATCTTTTTAGGCGGGTTGCGGTGACAGAATGTTTTGTAGCCGATAGTAACACTGTTTTACAGATTATCATAAGGTCATTTTTTTTCACTGCCGTTGTCTCATCTGGATTGTAAATCTAGGTATTCCGATAAAAGAAGTGATTTTTGGTCTAAAGGGGGAGATTAAATAAGAGTAACTACCACTCAGTGTTAACAGTCGACCTTAGATCTATTACGAATTACGAAAAAAATACTACGTTCTAATATATTCCAGGCCAAAAGCTTTGTAGCTTTATTACTTTTTTCATATCTAAAATTATTGCAGGTAGGGCATTGCAGCATCTCATTTTGTATAAGATCAAGTAGTGTATCTGACACCTGGTAAAGCGTAGTTATAGGTTATTTCAGACAACTAATACATACATACATTTATTAGTAGTAATTTATGCGCTTGCGGTAGCTATTTAGAAACCGTGAATGTGAAGGAAGCTTACAAAGGCTTATGAATTACAGCATAAAGTGCCTTTCAATTTTGGAATCGTTGCAGCCTGGATATAACACCCACCTTGTTATAGTCTGCTGGGTATCGAACCACGGACTTCCCGATTGTCAAACCGTCTCGATTGTTTCTTAAACCACTGCCTTTATCCACTCGGCCAAGGTTCCGCTCTGTAAATTTTGTGCAAACCTTAAAGAGGGATTTGCATCACCCCAAGTATGACTTTTACTTGGTGGTAAGCCCCGCCCATAATTTTTACTGCTTGTCCTTGTGCAGACACTAGTTCACTGCTCGAGGCCACGTCCTGGTGAGCATAAAAGACCCTATGTGTAATCAAAACATTCTCTTTGCGTGCTGTGTAATATAAGCTGCTCTGCATCTTTTTAATTTTGTAACTCTGATGTCAATCAAAGAGTAGTCACCAACTGAGACTTTTGCTTACCCCCAAATAAAAGTCATACTTGAGGTGATGCAAATCTGTCTTTAAGAGTATCTTTGACACTGTCCTTTGGGATTCACAAAAAAAAACTTATTGAAGAATAAGATAGTTTAACCACAAGGGTAGTAAGTGACTATTCATTTGGTTTAAAATCTAATCTCCCATGTATTATTTTAATCGTACTAGCATAGCAAAGATGGAGGATGTAAATATGATCTTTGGCGTTTGTCTTCATCTTTAACGTATGCGTCTTCATCGATAAACGGATGATCGTGCAGACACTTACAAGTCATTGTTTAACTCATTGTACTTACGGTTTGGGTTTGAATTCGTGACAACATGTTTTGTTAAGTGCAATATTTCGTTACGGAGAGGCTTGTTGATATCACAGATCCCTAATTTACTACATATCATACGTTTTTATATGAGATAACAATCACAATTTTACAGTGTATTTAAGTACAATAATCAGACCTCATCCATGATGATTTCAAGTGAAGTCACACAAAGTGGGACGAAGATATATCTGACACAGCAGTAGTCAAAGATTATTCAAAACATAAGGCTGGTTTACTTGTGGTAATCGATGTAGGCCTACAATTCTTGTATCTTGTAATTTTGCCGATCGACCATTTAAACAATGGCCTCATCCTACAAAAGTTTTGAAATGTCCAATAACACATGTTACACATCAATCGTACGTCTAAAATCTTAAACACATGAAACAGCTGGCTTTTCCCCCTTTGGGGAAAACTGGCAAAAGCTGCGGAAACGAACAGCATCCTTTAATAACACTCCCATAGTCTTCATTTGGTTATTAATAAGGCGTTATCGTTCGGGCGTCTCGTAAATGCTAGAAGTACCGGTAGAAATGAAGCTTTAAAATTTCACGCTCAATTTCAAATTTATCCAATGACACAATTTAGTGTTGAAGAATCTAACTGAAAATCGTCAAGGATTCAAACACTGTAAGAACCAGAGGACCACCCGGTAATCAGTCGAGATGATACTTCACTTCAAGCAAACTGACCCATCTCCATGCATCACCTCACGCGTTTTAGATAAAAAAGAAACTTCTAATATTTTTCAAGTTGTCTATGAAGACCGAAGGATTGATATAATCCGCCTGTTTGTAACTGCTATGACGAAAGCATCGTGGGGCTCCCAGACTTGAGCAAGGGAGAAAGTTGATGAGGAATGTATGACCTACATCTTTAGTGACATTAGAGAGGTAATAAAACGGGTACTTAACAAGTTTCAAACGACTTGAAATTTTGGTATAGCCTTCACCTTATCTAAACCTAATTGTTTAAAGACAGACTGTCATCACCCCAAAGTATATTTTTAGTGTATGTATATCAAAATTCTCAGTTGGTGACTGCTCTTTGATTGACACCAAGGTTTGAAAATTTGAAAGATGCAGAGTAGCTCACATTCCACACAAGGCAGAGAGAGTACTTTTATTACATTTTATAGCCTTGTATATGCTCACCAGGACATGGCCTTAAGCAATAAAACAGGTTTATTCTTGCACAAGGAAGAGCCTCATACAGTTATGGGAGGAGCTAGAAGATGCATAGTTGGGAGAATTGGAACTGTCTGGGATCATGAAAATTCCCCTTTAAAGTATTTGCCATTGTTTTACGAGAACTTTGTTGAAGCTGTGAACAAAGTTAAGAGTAAAGTACCGACTGTAGAATTCCACAAAACGAAAAAAAGAAACCCAGAAAAAAGGACAAGCTATAGAGAGTGTGGTAAGAAACTACTGTATTCTAAGCAGTAAAGTTACACATCTTAATTGGCCAGATTTCAGCATTTTATGGGGGGGGGGGGGGGGGGGCTTACAGCTTGGCAAGAATGGTTTCAATCTTTTCAAATAGTATTAACCCATTACTTGGAGGTTAGTTATTAATTTGTATTCATTGACTGTTCATTAGCCAAAATTTTAGCATGATTCTTTTCGTTCACTTTGTAGCCTATTGACCTACATTGCATTTTTGAGGATGAAGTTGTTCTCATTGTTTCTGGTAAAGATGGAGACAGGAACAACACTTGGTGGGTAATTGTGGTTGGAATTTAGACAAGTTAAGCTAGTTACAGGAACCTTTAAGTAGTGCTGTAGGTTCCGTTAACACTCTCCTAAAGCCCTTGTGTGCAGACAGAGATCAGTTCATGCGTCCTCAGTGTTCTGTAATAGTTGTTATTCGACTGTTCATGCAGTGAACAGATTTGCAGTGAGCAGTCCTAAGCGTTCAGACCAACATGATATGATCCTTCCGCCAGTATTTACAATGCATATTGGACTGAATGTAAACTTAATGTGTTCGGTAGTAATACAGCCCGGCCGAAAATGAAACTTCGTCGTCAGTTTTGGTTGGTGGATTGATGGTGAAGCGGCTGTCAGAATTGCAAACTGGAAGTTGCCTTTGGTTCGCTCATTATAACCCATATTAACAAGTCAAAAGTATACGAAGCAAGAATTTAAGTTGATCTAACGTCAAGGATAACAAGATGTATTTTAAAGGTTGGAAAATGATTTTCATTTATCCAACTCCCATTTTCATACCTTACTCCGTTGCTTAGATATAAAATGTTGAAATTTATTCACTTAATTTGAAATAGTCGATTGCCCAGTACTTTGTGATGTCCTTCTTGTACAACTCACATTACCTGAGTTTGTTTACATGACCTTGGAACATTTTCTGTTCCCTTGCATAGCACGTTGCACGGAGAGGACTTATAAAGCCAAGTCACCCCTTAACAGTAGACAGTGATCACATTACGACACAAGGTACAGTAGTTTCGAAAAACAAAGAAAAACAAAGACAGTAATTTGAGTAGTACAAGAATGACATCACGAATTATTGCGCAATGTACCATTTTAAATTGTGTGAATAACCTTTAAAATTTTATATCTCAGCTCAGGGAAGTCCCATGAAGATGGGATTTGGACCTTGGGATGCATTTTTAAGCTTTGTAAAATATATTTTTGAAATTTTAGACTTTAGGTACACTTAATACCATTTCCCCCCGAGGGGAGCACGAGTTACTTTATCAGTCTTACATCACAGCTCAAAACGTATATAGTCAGCCAAGCTCATTGGTCTGCAGTGAAGTTACTTCATAATTGTACTATTGGGAGCAGACTCAGCTATTTACGATATAGTGCACTGGTTTATGAAACGGTGCAGCATAACATTGAACACCAAACAATTTAGCATTACTTGAATTATAATGCCAGATTTCGCTTTGGTAAGCTTTGTAGGGCTGTCAGTAAAGTTTTTTCGTCAGGCTCGACCGTACAAAGGGAAAAGACAACAGGAGGGATATTAAAAAACTTGCAAAGTGGGACTAGAAACAAAGCCAACTTTGGGAGACAGAAAAGTTGAATTTCTCCATACTTTTGTCCAAAACTTGAGTTAACATCTTTCCATAGACGGGGAAAGTTTGCCGAGATCGACTTGTTTCGAAAGAGTTTTACATCGTGAGGCTCTTTCTTTGATCTAGTAATATTTTGTGATAAAAAAAATTAACGTTATAAACTGGGGAAATTTAAAAAAGAGAATGTGTACCCAGTCTGCAACGTAACCCAAGGTTACCGTTTCCTTTTCCTTAGCAGACTCTGTAACATGACTGTATTGTCTGCTGAGATATGAAATTGCATCCGCCATGCTCGATCATCAATAAATGTACATAATCAGCTAAGGATACATTTCTACGCCTTTATTCTACCCATCCGTATCACCCCAAGCAGGAGCATGGTGTCAAAAACTGGACTGAACATTTGAAAATACGTTGACCCACAATAATCATGACAACTTGTTCAGAAAACCCGAAAAGCTAAACTGAATGCAAACGTCGAAAGAGGCAATCGAACACATTCCCCCCTCACTGCAATGAGTACGCCGATATGTACCGATTTCGCTATTGCCGCAAACAATACAGAAGACTTATATAAGTTTTACAGAATACTTTACGTTGTGGCTTATGAGTGATACTGTTACTGCATGATGGACTATGAAACGCTAGTTTCACACTCCGGATCACTATTATTAGAATATACAAACAGTTTCCTTCAAATGTCAGTAGACCGAGAGCTAGGATCACAGAAACTCTCACACCGAAAACTCAATACAAAACAATTACTGAAATTGTAGAAGGATAAGTGACATTCATTGCTAAATGGAGCAAATAAAGTAACCCAAACTTCAATTCTGACACTCCAAACCTAGAATTAGATTAGAAAAATTGAAGAAAGGAACTGCAACTATACCTTGATCTTGCGATGATTTCAAAGGAACCCAAGTTAAAAGCAAAAATGTGTATTTATCTGATGGGGACAAAAGGTAGAAATTCGAGAAAGTGCCTGAAGATAGGACATTCACAGAACATACTGAAAGCTTTTGATAAGTATTGAAGCCCTAAAACCAACAAAACAGTTGAACGGTACAATTTCTTCGTAATCAAGCGACCGGGGAATCATTGGAGCAGTATATCACAGAGTTAAAGATTCGTGCCTCCACTTGCAATTTTGTCACTACATGACCCGTTGATAAACTGCAAAATAGTGTGTGGAATTTCTGATTCATCCTTAGTTGAGAGGCTGCTAAGGGAAGCAAACCAACATCTTGAATCGTGTGAAAACTTTTGCAAATCATGTAAACTGTGCTAACCCAGAGTAAAGACAATTGAAGAAAATCAGGCAACAGTACAAGTTGTTGGGTAGAACAGAATAAATCCCCCTGAAACAGCAGCAGTCATCATAGCAGTTGCAGAAGTGCAAGTACTGTGGTACTATACACTAGTGGGGCAAAGAAAGATGTCCTGCATACGGACATGAACGTACGTCATGTGGCAATTTAATCAATCACTTTGAGAGTCAATGTACAGCTAGGCCCAAACGTATAACAAGAAAAATAGACGTAAGAGTGCTGAAGGGGGGCAAAAAAGCCTCTGGGGGGAATTTTCCAGAGAGGGCGAACCATACTAAAATGCATTATGGCAATGCTAATTTTTGATCTTCTGGGGGGCAAAACTTTTCCAAGGGGGCCAAGCCCCCTTGCCCCCCTTGACTACGGGCCTGAAGAGTAACAGAGGGAGAGTTAATGCAATAGACTGTGACTCATACTCAAAAAGCAAACTCCAAGCCATGCATGAGAATATGAAGGAGTACAGTCTTTTAATTTAATACGGTACCAGAAACTATTCCATGTAAACACAGTATCATCACAAGAGTATAAACATAACATCTATGCAACTATGATGGCTGTTTCAGCTGAAATTCTGTTTCAAGTAGATACCGGTTCTACCTGTAATACTATTCTATCAACAGTGTCTAACATGCTAGAGGACTCCAATTAAAGAGAGTGAAATGAATGAAATAAAAAACAAATCAGGTCTTGACCATGTCCTCAGAACAACATGAAATGTAGAATATATTGTGTTGTAGTTGATGATGGTAACGCTAAGGCATTATTAAACAGCAAAGCATCCTAACAGATGGGTCTCAGACAGATAAAGTATCACCACATATCCTTAGATAAGTCAGCTAACCGAGACAACATGACAAGTACGAGACATGTGAATAACGTCAACGACAGTGGGACGCAACTTCCACTGACAAAGGAAGAGATGACTAATGACTTCTCAGATGTCTTTACAGGTACTGGTTTTCTATTCGGCAAAATCATCTTGAACTAGAGTAGGATGAGAGGTCAGTCATACACCCACCGCGTCATGTGCCAGTATCAACGAAAAATCTTCTCAAGAAAAAAAAATCAAAAAGGTGACTCCAGATAAATAATAATATTAACAATATCTGCATTTTTAATGCGGCAATATCTACACTGTAAATCAAGTATGTGCGTCATGTGAGTTTATCGATGAGCCTGAAGAAGATGAGCTTGTAGTTTTACTTCAGGCGAGTCACTGTCCTATCTGAAGCGTTACTGATAACACTTGAGCTGCCACTTTTCGGTATGGTCCCAGACCTCGTAAGTCGAGTAATACTGCAAGCACTTGGAGTGACACTAACCGCACCTCAAGTGGTGCCATCTGCACTCTAAGTGAAACTTCCTTTCCTCCGCTAGTATTGCGCCCACCTCAAGTGCACAATGCGCACAAAAGCAAGTTGTTACGGTTACATCATGCGTGTTGGCGTCAAGCACATGCTTGAAAGAAGTGATGGAAAAGATGGCTGTCACACTCCATCTCCAATACATGTGATAAAGTAATCAGGGTATTACCTTATCTGAGTATGTCCATTACTGACATGATGAATTAAATAAGCTTAGTATATTGTTACAGCGTTTTAACCTACCGATAAATTATCGGTAATATATAACCTTATGACGATTATACCCGTACCCACAATTTTCTTACAAAGGTTACAAGTAGGCCTACACTTCATGTTTGTGTGATTGTGCACGCCTGATTATCATACATAGGACACCATTCCACCCATTCTGACGTACTTTAAATGGGCATACTTGATAACATAACCTGTTGTAACGACTTTCTTTGGTAAAGAGCGCTATCATGTGTATTCGGTAGAAATTGAAGACCCCTTCACAAGCAATTATTGAAATTACTTATGATACTTTCTAAGAAGTCTAAGTGGCCGGCTCGCTGACAGAAGGTGGAAGTTGTGTACTTTGACCTGATCGTTTCAACCACAGCCCTCATATAAATTTTTCGTAATAATCAGTTCAGAGTGCAGATCTCCCATCCTTCACACCATAAACGATAAAAGACAGATACTCGTTACCGTAAGTATAACTTTTACTTGTTCACGGGTACATGGCAAAAGGGACCCAGACTTGAACCTTTTCACTTCACTGTGAGTCTCATCGTTTCGTGCATCTTTTCATTGTGAAGAGTCTGGAAAGATCTGAAAGTCTCAATTGGTAACTATTCTTTGATTGATATCAGAGTTACAAAATTCAAAAGATGATGAGTAGCTCACATTACACACATCATGTTCACACGTAGAAGCTTGAACGTTAACTGCAGCAAAGGTCAAGCAAGTACACTTCAAGTGAAACGGTCCTTTGAAACAACAATCGGAAAAAATGTACAATGGGTGAAAAATAATAGGCCCAGTCATAGAAGTGCTTCTTTTGGTCAATCCGTCATTAAATATTAAGAAAAAACATAGGGAAGTTAAAAACGTCTAATGTCATCTGATCAAGATCATGTGTGTGTAGGAACGCATGAGAGAGACAGTCCCACGTGACGTCATTGTGGGCAGAGCTACATTTTACACGATTTAAACCTTATTCGCCCTGATTTCTGAAGCTACACAAATATTATCCATTCACTGTGAACTTCATACTAGCAAAGATTGTCCCAATATCTAAATTAAGCTTATTCGGCTATGTACTCAACTGAAATTCACAAATTTCAAGGAATGTTTTAAGTTCACTATCAAGGCAGACAAACACTTCTTATACTTAATGTATTCCTACATGAAACAATAGAATATCACATCAGGTGTTCTTTGAAATGAGATCCTGCGACCTCAGGCACCTACTATGGTAAGCACTTCAGGTGAGTTTCATCGGCAATTACCTGGCCGATAAGGTGACTATATTTAGTCACTTCAGGTGCACCATCACCTCATGAGCTCACTTTTTGGAGACAAATAGGTGCTAGCGAAATAGTGCTAGCAATTACATGCCCATATTTACTCACATGAAGAAGATCCCTCCCCTCCTCAAGTTCGTGTGCAAAACACGTGAGGTGGTACAGGCTGAGTCAAGGATTTTCCTTTACTTCCATCATTTGAAGTAACACCACTCACCTGATGCATTCACCTACATGCATCTGAAGAGCTCACTTTTTGGAGACAAAAAGGCATCCATATATAAGTACCTGAGGTGAAATTTGATTTACAGTGTAGGAAATCTTAATCAAAGGCGCAACACAATATTAACCCCGCTTAACGATAAGCCGTCCATGAGACAATCCCTCCAGTTCCGAAGCTGGTCTAATGGCGTGCAATGACAATTTACCTCACAGGTACCCATTAACCCCCCATTTAAGCCCTGGGTGGGGAGAGGCAATTTTGATAAAGCATCATGCCTAAGGAAGAAACATTATGACACAAGAAGGAATCGAACCAGAAACCCTTGGATCATAAGTCCAACACCTTAACCAATAGGCCACCAAGCTCTCAAACAACCGATATCATAAGCAACACCGTGGGCCTCGAGCCTTGTAACACCAGATAAACTAAGAATAAGTATTGGCCCTTAGGACCTAAACAGGAGTCTCGGAAGAAGTCCCTACCCAACAGTGACAAGTTTACGTGACATTCTTAACGAACTCAATAATGCACTCATATCCAGTGAGTTCGACGCTAGACATGGTTTTTGGCATGTGAAACTTAGCTAGGAAAGTTCCTTACCAGCTACTTTTAATAAGCCAACAAACAAACATACAAGCAAGAAACAGACAGACCACAAGTGAGTAGAGCAGGAAGGCAGACAAAACTTCAGTTTCATTTAAAAGATTTTACAGGGTAACTGGTGTAGAGTTCTTAGTTGCTTAGATTAGGACAAGTACTACCAAAATAGAAGCAAGAAAGTTGTCATTTTAATAGTTTGTTGTTTTTCTTGTGGGTTCATTGTTATTTTTCGGGGCCCATTCATGTTATGTGCAAACATAATTCAGGTTGTGGTTTTTTTAATTGGAAAGAAAAGGGGTGTACCATGACTATATCGTTTGCAGGCGATTGCCATGCTTGATCATGAATAAATATTCATAATCAACTAAGAATACATTCTTACGCCTTCTTTCTACTTATCCGTTATCACCCCAAGCAGAAACTGGCTCTGCATAGGCCCATGCTTACATGCGCAAAATAACGAGCTCAAAAAAACTGAACAAAACCCTTAGAGAGAACAAATGGATTCAATTCAATGTCTGAATTACCTTTTTATAGTTACTATACTCTAAAAGACTCGAAAAATGCCACATTTTAACAATGAAATGACTGCAAGGACGGCGTGTTTATGATAGCAAGCATAGCAAGGCCTTTTTCCTCATCACTGTGTCTTCTCCTTTCTTTTTTGTCTACTTTCTTTTTTGTACAACCTCGCAAAACATCCCCGACAATCCACTCTCTGAACAGCTGGAATCCATTTTAATTGTGTGTGTAATAATAACAATTTTCCTCTCGTTCAAGATTTGTACCTTTATGCATGTACATTGTTTTTTAATGGTACGATTTTCTCATGGTATCCATATATCTTTGAACGTCATTTACACAGGTACGCAAGCGTTACCTTTCTGAGTAAATATTGCGTTTTACTGTATCTTATTACATCATTACCGTATATCTTGTATGTCTTTCCGCCAACTATTTGTCGTTAAGTTTCACTGTGCGTACTTCGGAAATTTTGTAATTAGGGCGAAATTAAAAGACGAAAGCCAGTCAAAAGTCTCACTGGTCATTCTTCTAGTGGGTAAGCGACTTTTTCATTCTGTTTTGTTCGATCGATAATATAAATTCAACATGAATTGATTGTACTTATCACTTCAGCAAAGATGCCGGAAGACTTTGTACATGTTATAGTAACTATACCCCTCACAAGACTATTCGCCTTCATTTTGTTCTTTGTCACTTAAAACTTTTAGAAAGGAAGCATGAAAATGCCGACCATTTGCAGCAAAAAACTGCTTCGGAATCAACGAATTTTCATTGATTTGAGCCTTTATGTAGAACTGCAGCAGCCTTTGCCATTGCCAAAATCTTTATGTTCGTGGCCAAAATCTTTATGTTCATGCCCAAAGTCTTTATGTTCATGGCCAAAATCTTTATGTTCATGGCATGGCAACATACGATGAAATGCCATCTGCCGTCTACCTACCATTTCAAGTACTCCCTCTTTTAATCTGTTCCACGTAAATGCCATTTGCTGCGTATGATTAGCAAACATGTTTTTATACCTTATGACTAAAAGTGTTTCTGCCATACGTCTATTACATTATATCAACAGAATCACAACTCCATCAAAAATTATGACTCTTTATCGACATAGTCATCGAAGGAACGTTCACTTAGTCTTTTTTATTACGTATTGCTGTCGGTCATACGTCGTTCTCCCGAGAACATTTAAGAATCCATGAGTGCCTTCGTTACCATGAAATGGTTTGCACCTCACGGCCACCCAATATCGACCTCTCATTTGGTCTCAGGTGTCTACAACATTTTTTCTCAATCCTTTCCAGTTAAATGGTTTGATTACACTAATCGTTACTGACATCTTTGCCTAAGATCACGCCTATCATCGTCAATGTCATCGAAGAGCCTTGCCATGAATATCAAAATAAAAAATGTACGTCAAATGTCTTGCTTTTTTAATATTACCCTTTATCGGTCTTATGGCATTCTTAAAATCACATGCCAAATCGGTGACATTGTCGCTGAGTGTGTGTGATGTTTGTATAATGTGTACTTCATTGTTCGTTTAAAGTTCATGTATCTGTAGTTATAGAAGCAAAATTTTGCAAATGCTGATGCTGTTTTTTAAAAAATAGATTTCTAAAGCTAGTATATTCCGCTTTTAACACTTTATGTCCGAGTTAGAAAGCCTCACTAGAGTTTATCAAAGTCTTTGCTAGGACGATCGTAGATAAACACTATTATGTTCACTTAAATTATTCGATATTTACTTTTAAATGTAGAAACATAAAAAAGACGCCAAAGTCTTGGGTCTTATTCTTGAAACTGCTAAGCCTTGTTAACTGGTCACTTAGCAGGCATGTTTTACGTACTGAGCCAAGTTGGGAACTAAATGATATTCCTGTTACACTACCCCTCGTTCATTCTAAGTTTCTCACTAAAGTTAGAAATGATCTATAGGTAACTCTAAGTCGACCTAACTGCCGACATGATAATATGGCTAAAACAATCGTGAAATACGTATAACTTCCTCGTGCCACGCAAAGACTGTAGTAAGCTGGTGATGGGCATGGATAATACACCTCTCACACTACTTAACTATAGTCATCAAAATCAATGCTATGCATTCTAACTAAAACTTAACACAGTTGCAATTTCTCTTCAGACAATTTCATTTTCCTAGTACGTAACTAGTAGGCAAGGTTCTTGGGAAGATTTCATGAATCACAATTTAGTTATTAGCTCTGTTGGTGGTTACGATAGCTATTTGGCATCCAATTTGTGTCCTCTTGGCTGCTAAGTTAGGTTGTACGAATATGAGCCATTCAAAGAGATTCGGGAAAGTGAATTCTGAGCATGAGAATTGTGACGGCAGTCTCGCCATACATGCACGCTACTGTGTATTTGCATTAAACTGTGAAAAGCTAAACGAAAAGATAAAAACATTTAAGACGTGGCAACAACAATAAGCATTACACTATATTGTATCCACAACGTAAGGACTTAAAAGGGATGTTACGTCTAAGTTATTTCTTCTTTTTTGATTCCTAGCTGAAGGTAAACGGAATGTTTGCAATCACGCGGACGATTGTGTGTGCGTGTGTATGTATGTGTGTTTGTGACGCTTGGCTTGTAAACACGATATCTCAAGAAAGCAATGATGGATAATTTACATACCTGGGATATAGAATTATTATATTAAGAAAAAGAAAGATCCCTATTGTTTCGGTGCAGGTCAAAGGTCATGGAGGCCACCAGAGGTCAAAATCAAAACCCTTGTTAACACGATATCTCTCGGTAGGAAACATAGATGCTTCTCATACTTAGCATGTGGATGCGTTCAAATCAAAAGATAAACCCTATTGATTTTGGTAAAGGTCAAAAGTTATCTGAGGTCACCGGAGGTGAAAATACGAAATTCTTTAAAACTTTTAAACAAGATATCTCAAGACAGCAACGACGGAAAACCTTCATACTTGGCATAACTAACTTTATCATATTAAAAGGAAGAACTCTGTTGTTTTCAGTGGAGGTCAAAGGCCATTTGAGGTCATAAGGGGTAAAAAACAGAAACCCTTGAAAACCACGATATTTCAAGACAGGGATAATGAATCCTTTTATACATGGTATATAGCTGTGTTACTTTAAGGGAGAGGGAACCCTATGAGTTTGTTGGAGGACGAGGGTCATATGAGGTCATCAGGGGTGCAACTACGAAAACCCCGAAAACTAATAAGACAGTGGGCGGTACCTCCAAACTGTGTCCGGCGTTTCGTGAACAACGAAAAATTAGGGCTGAATTTTTCTGCCATTCCAAAGATAAAGTTATAGAGAGCAACATTTTATTTTCACAAGCACAACTGTTACAGTAATAAGATTAATTTAAATTAACTAATTATGAACACGTGAAAAGGATGCCCTGAGTTTCTTACTGTAGGTAAACATCTTTCACGCAAAGCTGCAACGTTACCCCAAATAGTACAAGAATTTTGCACTTTGTCCATGCTCATCGACACGGCATGTAAATTTATGTTTCATTGTGCATAGTATGAGTCTAGTAATATTCCACAGTAGTGGATCAAACCAAGCGTATATTTACCTAAAATGTCCCGAAAATAGTAAGCAGCATAAACAGCAGCTCAACAAATCAGTATCAATTGAATTTAAAGTGTTTCTGAAGTGCCTAGCGGGCCGGATCAAATTCTACCGCTGGCCCCATATGACCCATAGCCCGGAGGTTCCAGACCGCTAAGTTAGTAAAGTCCTTCAGGAATGTTTTACAGAGTTTTTACTGATTCAGCTTGCATAACCTTATTCGAAATATCTCAGGATCAAAATTACGTTTACAACTTCAACATTTCTGGTGCACTTTTCATACGTGAAAAAGGTTGCCTAAATAATGCCAAACTCGAGTGGCTGTTTGTTTTAGTACATGGTTTAAGATTTCAGACAATAAATTTGTCTTGCACATTATTGTCTTGATTGTGTTGCCTGTCGATATAAGGGTTAGGAAAGTAAGTTTTCTCGATTCCTACCTTACTTCGAAAGGTTTAATGATCGTGTGGAAAGAAGTACAACGTTGATTTAGCACGACTAAAACTTAGATACGCTTTTACTACTCTTTCAGTTAGGGTCCCAATCGATTACTTTATTCCTCAGACAAAGTGTTACACACATAACAAGATGAAATCATTGTATTGGTGTGTGTTGTAAGTATAGTTTATCGTCTTGCTTTGTGCTCGACTTTACTTTGCAACGCGGCATTTTTCATTGCATAAATTCTAACCACACTGAAAAGCTGCATTAATCTGACGTAGTATAACAAGATGGACCTTTAACGATCAAGTCAGCAATATTGGTGAAATGGCTCGGAAATCACGCCTTTACATTATATTCAAAGGAAGGATCAATAAGAAGTTTTCATGATATTCATGCAGCGAGAACCGGACAGTTCTAAGGTTTATAGTTTGTTGTGGGGATAATAAATTGGATTTTGGTGAGACAACAAAGATCCATGGTAATAACTATCACCAAGAGATATTCTATCAAGTCAGGTGCCATATCCAATATGTTACTGGAGCTCAAAGTTTGTTTCTAAGCCCAAATTTGTTTTTTGCTCATATTTTCCAATCCATTTTACTCGTCTGAGATTGTTGATTTCCACTGTAACCCAGGTCTACTCCTGCTGCAGCATTCTTATTTGTTATTGAAATTTATGTTTGAAGTGAAGAGTTACCTGTTTCAATATTAAACTATATCGTTTTCTCTAGTTTTAAAGAAGATAAGAATGCTTAGCACACTAGTGTGGTTTAAGACCATGGGCGTAAATCCCGGGGGATATATCCCCCAACATTTGACTAGGGGGATGGCCCATGTAATCATCCCCCCAATGTTTCAGTCTACAGATACGTGGATGATGGAAAGTTTATTTTATTCTCCATTTTCGTAGGAAATTTTTCAATCTCGCTTCACTTTCTATCACAAATCTTTCTCAAACAATCAGAATTTTAGCAAATCGTTGGCAATCTATCAAAATTTTCGCGCGCTTCCAACCTTACGTCAGTGTTACTCATATTATTAGTATCTTCCGATAGCAACTTTCGGAGAAGCACAGCAGCAAAAAGCTGAAAGTTTACGAATTAATAGGTAAAAGACTGGCTTATGGCAATGGCATGTAGGTTTGTTGGGCAATTGAAGTGTCTCGATGTAGAGTCTGAATGCAGGTTTTGTAATGGAAATATTATTCGTCACTGTTTACACTCCATGTCATGACCATTATTAAGGTAATAATACACGAAACTGTTCTGATCACATCACTTTCCGAAGAACAGAGATACATCTTCAAACATCTGTGGGGACCTCGCATCAATATGGGATATTTCAATCTAATATGTAGCATGATGTAGAAGGTTGAAAGTAAGTATCTGCCGTTACACATTTTTCAAAAATTTTTTACAACAGCTTCCCCCGTTCGCGCTTAGCCATTAGGCCTATCGGTACAGATGGTAATTGTTAATACACTTATGACGATAACAGCACTCTGTAACGCTCTTATTTGTCTTTCACCACTTTTGCTACACCTATCAGGGAGGTCTAATATCACCTCCCCACACCTATATTCTCCCTCCCTCTCATTTTCCATTGCTGGCAGCTGTTCGTCCGGATTTTAGTTCAAAAGTAGTAAAAATAAGATAGTTGTAAAGTGTTTGGCGTCGTACTCTATATTATCATTTGGATGTTAGGTAGTATACGCATTATGTCATTGTCCACCCCCGCCCTATTTAATATGATTAATTCAGAGCTTCCAGGAGGTCCTATTCAGGTATATGCTAGCCTTAGATGCCCTTTCATAATGCAAAATAAAGGAAAGGACATATTTTGTAATAACTCATCAAGAATGTTTCTGTGGACTCCACGCACATAGTTTTGTGTAAAAACTTTCCCGAAATAGAAGGCAGTAAAATAGACAGAAGGGAGGGGGCTTCAGGAGATTTGTTGACAACGTATCTGTCTCTTAAAAGACAAAATATTCTCCTCTTTTACCTTACCAAAAATTAGCATTTACTAAATTATGGACATTTTCCGGTCATATATGATCAGTTCCAATAACATCCCAAAGAGAGCACCATTTTGCATCTAAAAGACCTTAAATTAATAAAAAAAATCTTAAAGGGGAGGGGGACCCCTTCCTTAGGATGACACCTTTATGTAGTCACAAAAGAAAGATCAAAACTGCTGCATGCAAATGCAGGAACGCATGGAAAATAAAGGTGTAATTTACGCAGACTTGGGGGAACTGAGGTATTATTACAACGACATCATCTATGGTGCCCCCAATTCACAAAAAACCTTGCGAGGCCACTGATCTCAAGCCAAATTGCAGGTCTTGTAATGATCTTCGAATTTAAAATCCAGTTGTGTGGGATGATCCTATATGTTGATCCCTGCCTTTTTAAGCTTCACAGGACATTGTTGCTCTTGTACAATTTCAATCCAGTGCAGCTTATCAACGAGTTTTGTGCTCAAAATAGCATTTCCTAAACACGGTATATGAATATACCAATAGCCTACCAAAGAACATTACCACTGAAATTAACCCATTAAAACAGTCTTCCTGGCACTTCTGAGACATTAAAACCCAGGAGCTTCAGGGGGCTTTGCCCCTTGACCCCACCAGGGGCCCTAAGGCGGGCCCCTGGACCCCACCCGTCATGAGCTCGCGCTTAGAGCTCGCCGTGCACGCTTCTCGTGCACATTTTCCACATTTGCAATAGTTCATCCCATCCCCCCCAAAGATGAAAAGAAATCTACGCCCCTGTTTAAGACACAAAATATATCAGAACGCGTTGGCTACTTCTATAGTCATTTTCGTCACCGAAACCTTTGACGATAATCCCGTTTCTGCGGTTTCAAAAATAAGGCACTTTCTAAAAATTACCAAATGTTTTTAATTAGCAATATTCGAGTTGTGCATTAGAATTAGGGTATCTTCTCAATTTAAACACGCTTCATTACTTTTGATTTATCACCTATGAGTTGCCGCTATGTAGTATGAGATATCGCTAAGTGGATCCACTTACATTTTTCAACAATTTAGCAATGGACTATGAACAATACCGAGAAAGTATCAAGGTTAAAAATATTTTATGGTAAAGCATTTAAAATTGGATAATGTCGCTAAAGAGAAGATGCAAGGTATGGTGCTCTTCTGATCTCCGTATAAATAGTTTTTCAAGCTTGACTACACACACAGTACTTGACCTTTTGACGTAGATGGGAAGTATTATCACACTTTCTTATCCCGTAACGTCAATACATTGTGCAAACGGTGCAAGAATAGAAAAATGGATTCCATTTTGCTACACATTTAACTGACGTGAGGATAGTCAACGTTTCTTTTTCAGTTTGACGTTTACAAAGAATAAAAACATTCGAATGTAGTGTTCAATACGATACAGTTGTATGTTCTTTAAGTGCAGACATTAGCGTTTATGGTTACTTCATTTGAACCTCTTCGAGGGCAAGATTAAATGACGTCACACACAACAAGGCGAGCAACTGAGAATGATGGATGGATGCACCGCGTTATGTCAAAGGCCTTTATGTAGGTGGCCCTCGACTTTCATATCCGTTATACAGAGGTACCAATTTACCAAAACATCTAATACCGATACTTATGACAACATGGGAATACCAAAAATGCAGTGAGGCGACATACGTGAGACTATAAACCACACAATTAAAGGTCATGGTTTGCCAAACACGCTTTCCTTTCATTCCATGATACTGGAGTAGACTGCCTCCTTTACGTTATCGTTTTTTTTAACCAGACGGAATTTCTATCATCTTTAAGCATATTTTGTGTGTTTGGTAAAAGTTTGCAAATATCTCAGTAACGAGAAGTCAGTCACCCTTTTTAAAATGCTACATCAATAGCAAAATGATAAAGCATGATAGAACATTAATTATAGTGCTTCTTTTGCGAATGCCGTCAATTATGTCTCTGTCCTTTGGGGTTTTCCGCTGATTGGTTCACTTAGTTTCTATCAGTTACACCCACATACTGCCATTGGAGGGATAACAGGGTTATGGATGACTGATGCATTACAAATACTTGTTAGCCCTTCGAAGATTTACTCCTCTGCTTGATCGGATACTCAGTATATACAGGGGCGGATCTAGGGTCTTTTCTGAGTGGGGGTCCAACATAAAAAGGGCACATTCATTTTTTTTTTTAAATTTTGGTTCCCATAAACCAGCGGCGTAGGAAGATGTTTGACATTAGGGGAAGGGGGCAGACCAGATGTAACTTCTCAACCTTGAACCCCCTTCCCACACTTAAACACATTTGCTCAATGTGATCTTCCGATTTTAATTTGAGCAAAATAAAAAAAAATATTCAAAGCAAAAGGAAACAAAAACAACACCATGCAGGAGTGATTTTTGGCTCTGGAGGACTGGGGATTTTGTGGGGGTGACTCCCGTTTACTATCTAAGCGGAGCGCCACCATAGGTTGGCGCGCAGCTTACCAAGAAAATTTGAGATTTGAATACGTCCCAGATCGCCGGAAATGGCACTTGTCAGGCTTGATAGCAGCCATCAAGATGTGCAATTTTTGTGAAAAAAAAGCTTGATTTGATTTTTTTTTTATAAAACACATTTCTTGAGGGCAGACTAGTTGAGCTGGCCTGGACTTGGGGTCTGAGGATTGGAAGTTTGAACCCCATTTACTATCTAAGCAAAGCGCCACCATAGGTTTGCGTGGACGGAGCGTACCGAGAAAATCTGAGATTTTAGTACATCCCAAATTACCGGAAGTGGCGCTTGCCAGGATTTTTGAAGCCATCAAGATGTGTCCTTGTTGTGCAAATTTTGTAAAGTTTGATTTGAATTTAACACTTTAAGTCTGTTACAATCTATCCGACTACATTCAAAATTATTCAACGTTGAGTTATCCTCCATGGATTTCAGTGGATTAGTTGGAACTGAGATTTTCTACAGCCAGAGTCTGTTAACTTATTATTAAGTTGAGTAGAGGTAGCCCCACGATTTGCCCGGCAAATGGCCAACGACCCGAAGCTCCGACAGCCCCAATGCCGTCGAGTATTGGTGAGGTGGGATTTGAAGAAAGGCAGTGTACTAGCCTCCATTTCATTGGGGTCATATAATGCATAAAATTTGTATATACTAGAGAAGCTAAGTTCCGAGTTGATTAAATGTTTTTTCCGGAATCTAAACTGTAAAACTGCAAAGCGCGCGAAGCGCGCGAAAATTTTTCGGGTCATTTTTCACAAAAAAAAAACAAAGGCCTATGTAATTATTAAAAACAATAAGAAAGAACAGCTGTAGGGGTTCTAGACCGTATAGGAGATAATATGCATTGTATCGAAAGTACCTTGACTATCCGATGAAATAGCCAAATATTGCTCGGTGAGTCCTTCACCAACTGGCCGTACCGCATGACACACAAGACAACAGTAGCTAGGCTTTGCAATATGGGATGAAATTTACGACCTCTACATAAACTGTGTACTTTTCCTACGTGTTATGGTAAGGGGGAAAGGACTTGCGCTATCTAGTGATGTAGAATGAAACTATTGAAGAAACCAGAATATCTCTCCTGCGCGCGTAGCGCGCCGAAAATTTTAGGTTTTTATTAGAGAAATTGTCCTCTTAAGAGCAAAAATGGGTAAAACGAAACTGTAAACTGTCGCAATTATTGGGGGGCCACAATGACATTTGGCCCCCCTTCAAAACATATTGGGGGGCCATGGCCCCCTTGGCCCCTCCCGGTTCCTACGCCACTGTAAACGTCAGCAATTACACAACTTACCGCATATTGACAAAAAAAGGATAAACCAAGAGACATGCAAAAACTGGAATCAAAACCTGGAATATAAACGGTGAAATTACAAAGCGCGCGAAGCGCGCGAAAATCTTTTGGGTAAGCCTACACTTATAAGAATTTGTACTAATTTAAAGCTTATATAGAACAACTGAGTGGACAGTTGGGCCCTACCGGGCAAAACTTTATTGTACTTCCCTCCTCGAGTCACTAGTCGTACCGTACGACAGACACAAGTGAACGTTAACCAGGTTTAGCGATATGCGATTCAATTCCCGACATTTACATAAATCCATGTATTCTACTTATTAACTTGAAAAGGTGGAAAGGGTTTGTACTATATTTAGCTTTAAGTATAACTGAACTGAGGAAGAGTGGACAAAGCGTACCGAAAATTTTGGGTTTTATCCCAGAAATTACCCTTATGAAAGCCAAAAGAAATAAACTGACCATGGGTGGCGGCAGAATTTTTCCAACAGGGGGCCGGGCCATGTCAGCTACCCCAAGTTCCGACATTCCCTATGTCGAGGGTATGATGAGAAGGGCAAATGTGGGAGGCTCATTATCCCATGCAATTGCAGGCATATTTGCATTATATCACTTCATACTTCATGATCCGAGTTGCGCACTGTTAGTGTTCTTTGAATCTGGATCGTGAAATTGTAAAGCGCACGAAGCGGGCAAAATTTTTTGATAGGCTTACACATAAAACATATGACGAAACGAAAAAAAGAACTGTAGGGTTTGTAGACCGCATCGGGTGTAACATACATTGTATCGAAACCACCTGGACTACACGATGAAATAGCCAAACTTTGCTCCGTAAGTCGCTCACAAACTGACTGTACCGCATGACACACACAAGAGAACACCAACTAGGCTTTGCGATATGGAATGAAAGTTACGACCTTTACATAAACTATGTACTCTGCCCATATGTTACTTGGTAAGGTGGACAGGACTTGTGCTATCCTGCTATGTGGAATGAAACTATTGAAAAAATAGAGTGACCCTACAGCGCTCGTAGCGCGCCGAAAATTTTGGGTTCTTATTACAGAAGTTATCCAATTGAGAGGAAATAAACAGGTAATCCGTCGATAAGTTGTCGTCAGGGACTGCGTACTTTCGACTAAGACTCCCCTACGAAACTGTAAAACTTCTCCGATAGGGGGCCAGCCTTCCCCGACGGGGGCATGAACCCTTCCCCACCTGACGCTACCGCTATCTCGACTGGGGGAGGAGGTTAAAATACTGTATGTTGTGTTCCCTATATAGTTGCGGCGCGACTGCCAAAAACACTCTGTCAGAATAGATGACTGAAGTCGAATGTTTGCTTTTCATTTGCGACAGCAGACCGGTCATCGGTCCAAAGACGCCAAAAAATTGAACCGACTGACATTGCGTTATTTGACCTGGTGGTGATTTTATAAAGTAATTTTAAAATGAAACAAACACCGATTTGTCTATTGTGACTTCTGGTCAACTCTTGGCTGTGGACTTTACTTTACCTAAGACTGGCTTTTTATTCCTATCACTAGGGCAACACTATAAAAGAAGAGAGTAATTCCAGACTATAAATATCACAGCGAAACGTATTTAGCCTACCTACTCTCTCTTGTTCACGAGAGGATGGATACTAGAGGGTGGAGGGAAGGTTTCGTAGATGCAGCGTTTATGGAGTGTGAACATATAATTATTTTGTAAGACCGAAAGACTTAGCAGTGACCTTTTGGAATCAACATTAAAACCCAATAGTAATCCGTTGCATATAGCTAGTGAGTGTGACGTAATATCTGCGTGTTATGTATTACTCTGAATGCCCAAGCACGCCACACGTGGTTCCAAGGGAAAAGTGATTAGGATGCCTGATTGTCACGCAGACATACTGTAGTCACATTCTCTGTAAAACGATTGCACTGTTCGGGTTTCGGGGCGGCTAATATAGGCTACTGTAGTCAAATATATTGCCGAAAGTTTCTGCGATACATGGCTAGACTTTTACGAGTGGACTGATCGATACTGGATGGGGGTAACCAAAATCTCCTCGGAATTGGACAACACTGTCATTACCTGTGAAACTGTCTCTTTTTTTTTTTTTTTTTTGCTACTGTGAAAAAAAAAAACATTTTTTGAAAAAGGGCACATTGGAAAATTTGAGGGGGGGTCCGGACGCCGGCGACCCCCCCTGGATCCGCCACTGATATATCTGTTACCTTTTGTCTTTTGGTCTGTTGTAACACTAACATTCCTCTTGTTAGGTTGAACAATTGTTTGCAACCAAAGGTAACACTTTAGGGTATCTTTCAGCTTACAGGACCTGATGGTGTTATTGGTGTGTTCTTAAATTTAAAGTTCTTTAAAAGGTCTATTTCAGTTGAAGTGCAACTTTCACCTAAAATTCATCCAACAAAGTTCTTCAAGATCCGTTAAAGATTCATGGAGGTTAGAAAAAGTCAGTAGCTCAAGTTAAAATCGAACTTTCATCCAAGGAAATTATCCCTCTTCTGTATCAAGTGGTCTTCAAATTTATAACTTCCCAAACTGAAGCACAAATTCTAAAATGGTTTTACCACCCGAGGTTCAGTCTTACTGGAACAACTACTCTTCATCCCCATTCGTGTTTGAAGATATCTTCAGGAGTTTCTCACTACTACCACCTACATCTGAAATGAGGGGTAGTGGTAAAGCTTTCATGTAACATTGAAAAACGACTTGAAGTTTGCTTTGGGACCAAAGACAATAACGATTCAGTTAGAATAAAGTTCTGGTTTAAACTTGATGAAGATAAACCATGTATTCTTGCGCTGTTTGATGGTAGTCTAAAGATGTTGCCAGATGTTTCAATGGTCTCATACGTGATTCTCAAACATTTTCAGGGTAAGAACCAAATAGGGTGGTAGGGATGAGGGAGCGGGCCCCGTAAGTTTGAGGAAAAATCTGTTCATCACCGCGGTACCAAGAGGAAATAGGTTAAGTGTGCAAAAGCTTTTCCTCAAGATTCAGTCATGGGAATGAAGGTGCAGAAGGGGCTTCAGGAACGCCAACAGCTCCTTCAAAGGGCGAGGGGTCCAAGGGCCTGAGTAAGGATCCTTGTGGGATGCAGTGGCACCGGGGACTAATCAGTAGTATCTACAAAGTAATTGCAACCACATGGAATTGGACGTGCAATAAACATAGGTCTGCACCACAAAATTCACACATTCATAATTTTTTTGTAACAGCCTAACTCGGACTAACGGCCGATGGCTTTGATAATGAGGATATGTTGGTGAGGAGGATAGATGATGGTAAGGGTAGGGTGTAAAACAATGATTTCGCCAAAACGGGCCTACGAAAGCAAATGTGACTGCTTTATATGATGGGACGCACAAAGCGGGCCAACATTAGCCTTTTTAAAGACATTTTCGTGGTGCTTTACTTCCTTTATCATTGCAAAAGTTTTGTTTTATAGCAATATTCCCCACTAATTTCTCCGACCCATACTTTTTAATTAGTGTAACTTATTTCCTTTCGTATACTCATGAGATGTCTAATGCCCTGAACGCTCTCTTCCGTGGCTGCACCACTGAAAGAGCAAATTCCTAAAATGAAAGCATAGATGGTATGTTTGTGGAGGGGCTCAGGATCTTCCCTGGAAATATAAATTTGAAGTGCAACGCTCGTGGGATTTCCCTGACTCCAAGAGGCCAAGGGCTGTGCGATTCACAACTATGAAATTTTGAGCATCTTCATTGCCACTAGATACAGAATTAAGTCTGCGAAAGGGGGAACTCTAAAAGGTTGAGCTCCCCCAGGCTCCATTTGCTCTGAAGAAGTATTAACAAATGATGTAATTTGAGAGATTTTGTTCTTACCCCGAACTCTCCTATGTTGTCGGTTTTTTAGGCGATTTTTCTTTTTCAGTGTGAAATCAAGTCGGGCGTCACTGAGAGGGCTAGAGGGCTGCATTTGAGAATTAGGGGTCTAAGATATTAACTTTGAGCAACACAAAATGCTCTACTGGCTACAGCCCTACACGTGTCAAACTAATGTGGGCTAATCAAGAGGGTCTCAGTCGCAATATTGCAATAAACAAGCTTCACTGGCCAACGTTGGTACCGGCAACCCATGCATTCTCCTGCCCACCCTCACGTTAGTATCTAAAGACTTTAAACATAACGTATATGGTAAGGGACTGTAGTTCTCAATGGAGTATCTGACATGAATATCTGGTTGGTCAATCTTCTCTCTCTCTCCTTTCCTTTGCCCCATTCTCCCTGTATTATATTTCCACTTTTGCGTCTTACAATTTTTTATCCAGTACGTTTTGCTTCAATGAAACTGAGTTTCACATATAACCTAGACTTGAAACGAAATATGAAAGGAGACCATGCAAATTAAAAGGCCTCCGGTTCAGTAAACAGTATGTCGATCTACAAAAAAGTAAATGCTATATGCATCACTTTTTCTTGTAATTCATTTATTTGGGCACATGCAGATGATTGTTTGTTCCATGTTGTACTTCGTGAGAATTTGAGTACCCTCCTATGACATCACCGTTTCTTACTGTACGAATGTCCTTATCTTTAAGATTAATCTCTGCAATGCCAACATGTCTTCAACCACATTTTGTTAAACCTTTTACTCTTTCTGTCTCTATGTCTAGCCGCCTGTTTTCTTCAGGTTTGTTATCCGTCGTCACAGCAACGCATGGCTTTCACATGTCCCCACAGATATCCTTCAATGACTGGACAAAACCTTCGACATCCTCTTTTTCGGCACCTTTTCTAAAACTGTCCGTTCAGACTATTAGGCACTATTCATTCGGGAATCTCAAGAGGACTGATATTGTCAAGAGGGCATAGATAAACATATATTATACAATGGTTTTGCATCGTTTTAGGGGCCATGGCGGTTCTTTCGATAGCCAGAAGGTTCTCATCTAATTTTACTTGCCAAATTGTGAAAGTAGCGTTCTTATCCAGGGTGTTGATGGCCATCCTTGTCGACAATATCAAACATATGAGAAACACGAAAAAGTGTCCATATGCATATTATATGGACTTCTTATCTAGCAAAGCTTCCCAAATTACCCGAACAATACCCCCTTGGGAAAATGTCATGTAAACTAAAGCTAAGCCAAGGATATTCTCAAACCCTTCTCGTTTTTCAATAAACCCGAATTAATTTCATTATTGGTCTCGTTCAGGAATGGAGGCCTACATTTAATGATCTTTGTTTACATACGAATATTTTTGAATAGAGGAGCAAGTTGAATTTGTCTCGCTTGTGTGAAAAATGAAACATCTGAATCTGTATCTTAAAGTATGACCATACAAATGTTAAACAGAGTATCCTCATAAATTACATATCTTTGCAATTTAAATTTTTTATTAACTGCTTGGCAAACGTCTTAACATAACTTATGGAAGGTATGAAAAGTGATGATGGTAGCTGTTATGGAATCTATTGTGCAGCAAACACCTACTACATTCAATGGGTGTTTTTTGTTACAGCTCGTAACAGACGGCCGATAACTTTTTCACTTCATTTTGTTATCCCTTTTTAAGTACGACCGAATCTTTAGGAGGAGACACTGTAACACCATTCTGACACGCGAATCACTTTCAGTGACCAAAAATAACTTCAATCTTGAAATTCACCGGCATTAATTCCATATATGTTTCAAAACTGAGTAATGACAGAATATATTTCCCTCTTTTGAAAAAGGACAACGTTTGGGCATTTGACCTAGGGTCACTTAAAGCTTGAGAATACCGTATGCTTTTCCTAGACTGAACAATCGTGTTTTGAGAAGAGTATGCTCAAATCCGAAGATTGTGACCGTATCGTTAATGTAAAGCAACTCTCCGATATTACAATCAAACACAAATTAAACGAAATTGCACGGTAAAGACTTAAGTTTTGCAATATAAGTTGACCTAATTAGTGAGTTGATACATTCAGGGGGCTGTCCACAATGGCAGCTCTATGTTTCATTACTTACTTAAAATTTATTTCCTACAATCCATTTCAAAGGTAACATTACATGCTAAAAATACATTAAAGTGCTTAAAAATAATGGGTTCATCAAATATTTGCATAAAAATTATTAGGCAATAATGCAAATAATGCAAATAATGCATGTAGAGAAACCAGAAACAAGAACTTTTCGAGTCTGGTCCCTTTCTTAAGGTACATTTTACAAAAGGAGAATTGTGACAGAGGACAGGTTAAAGGTGCATTCACACCAAAATCGAAATCTGCTGCGTTTTGTGTGCGGGAGCCGCAAAGCAAATGGCTGGTACGTATTTCTATGGAACCGTTCACACTTAAGGACTAACAAACTTAAGAACAGAACAGCAACAAGATTTTGCAAATTTACAAATTACATCAAACTGTTGTTAAGAAAAATCTTTAAGCCCCTTTTTGAATACAGTATGTGAGTAATTTGGGAGGCTACAATATCTGGAGTGATAATATTCCAAAATTGCACGTCATTGCTTCTTCTTAAGTTGGAATGTACAAGTTTGTTCTAACAATTGTTATATGGAGTCATAGAATTTTTAAATTGTATGCCAGTGCTTTGACATCTTAACTGAGAATGTGCAAGCTTTGTTTTCATATCTAATATGGTTAATTTAAAAAGTGTCTGGATCTATAGTGCTACAGCTGTCAAAGTTCGAGTTGTTTATATAAAAGTTAGCAAATGGTGAAGGAAGAAGACCACGACGAGACTGAAAGGATTGCCAAGCAGGTGTTTATAGAGATCTTAAGCTGTAAGTACACTGTAAGTTTCTGAAAAGAAGAGCCGTGCTTGCTCTGTAAGGAGCAAGGCATGTATTTCTGACAGTTCAGTCCCTTTTGAATGTGATACAAATTACTTAGCGACGTTACATTGGTGTTACCCCAGAGAAGAAGCCTTGAGTATAATTTAAATGCAGAAAGATGAGTATAAAACAGTGAAAGTACGTGCTTAGGTACGAAGTGCAGAGAGTGGGCTTGGACTTTATTGAAAATTTTCAGACGGTCTTGCACAGTCCTTTCGGAGACGTAGCTCCTTTGGAGCAGCAGAACTCCTTCGGGAGTAAAGTTTGATTTCGCCTATTGGCTCTTCACCAGAGAGTCGAGGGGACTTTAGACAAAGTAGAGTGGGCTTGGCACGAGCAAAATAAAATTTGTGCAAGTTTCAAGTGGATACGGTAATACCTGAAAAGATGACTCACACATATCAAAAACATATGGGGTCAGCAAAAACGGCTGTTTTCGAGGATGCCTTTTATTTCGCTATCGTTTCCAGTGTACAAGAACCATCAAATTTCGCGAAAAGTTAAAAAGACAGCCAACAAAAAATAACTTCCATTTTCAGTGAGTTGTGGCAAGTGCTACCATTGGCAGGAAAGCGTCACTGGACCAGCTCCCCGAAGCTCCAGCCACCAAGTAGTGTATTACCAGTAAGTGCTTTAAATTATTTTAAGGTAAATGTAACCTAGAAAGAATAAGTGTTGCCAGTCATATGATACCAGAGAAGAAGGTGGGATTCTCGCATTTGTATGAGGTAATTAATATACTTTAAATAGTTATTTTCTTATCTAAACAAATTAGGCCTACTTATGTTGAGCCCTATTTGCTCTTCAGTCATGCAGTATTTTTGTCTCAACTTAACGGTTTGTTCCTTTCCTATACGAACCTTGTGAGAATTTGGAGGCCTAGAAGGAAAAGGATTAAAAGCATTATTTTTTTAGATATTTTTTCCTTGAAAAGTTTCATGGAGGATGGCTGTTTATCGAGATTATTGATTTTGTAGTTATTGACTGGCTGCAATATAGGCCTTTTGTATGTTTGATATACGCACTTGCTAGATGAACTGTTTATACTTGACTATTATTCGTCAAATTACAGTAATTTCGTTTTTCAGTCTGTTATACAAATTGTTCTGTCATATTAAGCTCTTTAAGCTTTGCATCTAGTCTTAAACTCGCGTTCCCCAAAATTATATAACGCAAAGGAAAGCAATGGGGGTATTAGGGTGTAGAATTTAAGACAGTTTGTAAAGGAATTAGAGGATAGAGACGGACATCAAAGACAACGCGAATATGAGAGAGAAGAGAATGAATATGGTCTTCAAATTGCAAAACAGGGATCAGTATGACTCTCTGAATGAAAAGAAATCAGATTGGAAAAATATTCCAAAGGGATCTGCATTTCAGAAGGGTGAGATAAAATAGACTCCTTCACTCTAAAAACTGTTGGGTAAACTTTTACCCAGTAAAAACTACCTTAGTTGGTTACAAATATACCCATTGCTAGGTAAAGTTTTACCCGACCAAGGTAATTTTTTGACCAACTGTGGTAGTTTTTACCCAACAATTTAGCAGGAGACATGGGTAACCAACCTGGGTAAAAGTTTACCCAACAGATTTTAGAGCGTATTTGAAAAAAATTAGACGTATGCTAACACCAAAGTCTTGAATTTCTTAATTTCTGCCTAAAATCTTGCATATGCAATCTGCTGAACAATGTACTTTTCAGTTTATCATAGGTGTGGCTAGCTCTTCTGGAATTACTGAATAAATTTCACTTTTGCAGTCAAGAGAGCACTTAATGGCGACCCCCACTCGTCTCTGTCCCATTCCATGATGGTAACTAAGGGCCTAGTGAAGGAGCAATGGTCCCTAGTGTTGAACCATGAGCACCAAAATCTTAGATAATGTATGATGACAAGCAGAATTGGTGAATTGGACATAATGACATCTGTCATGTACGTGACCATAACCCTTAATTGCCACACCTCGTTCAAAAATAAGCAAATAACTTATTCATCAAGATATAACGATCGCTAGTGACAAAAGCGTGGGCAGGTCCATAAAGATGCCAAGGGTAGTGAGTTTATCGTCCATGCCTTGGGCAATTTTATCAACAAGACTATTGAAGCCACAAAGGTAGAGTGATTACTATATACGAAAAAAAAACATATTGATTAGAATAAAGTAATAAATATTCTTGTGATAAATTGGTACCCTCGGATGTAAACTAAATGTTACACAACCTTCAAAAATGAAGGCAAGAGTGGAAAAGTTCTTTTTTGATTGAGAACATTTTAGGATCACCTGACTAAAAGATTGGTACAATTAACAATCATAAGGTCCAGAAAACCTCTTGTAAAAGATTAATATATGCGTGGCATGGAAAGAATATCTACCGCACTCTTCATATCCCGTTTGTAATATTGTCGTACCTAGCGCTTTTGCCACTCTTAAGTTTGAGGATTATTGACTTTACGTCACTCACATCATTACGAAACAGCACATAGGAATTAAATATCACATTGTTATCCATGTATCCTGTAGAGGAACTATTACAAGTTGATGGTAGGTGAATGTGAAATTGTCTGAATCTGAACGATTTGAGTCCTTGCAAGTTGCAAGGAATGTAGTAATCAATGTTGGTTCCTCCTTCCGTGAAATCAGCCAGGCACCTGTATTTGGCAAGTCTGCCAACCCAACGATAGACTAATTTTCTTAGAAGCTGATCAGAATCTCTCAAAATTAACCAAAGCATACAATGAAGTTTTAGAAACTTAATCCATTTTCACATAAACACTGTCATGCCGGTTCGTAATTCAAGGAATGTATTACCGGAATGAAATACGGTGTTTTCTTTAATCTTCGTATAGTTTCATATATCATGTTAATCTTTTAGATATGCCATAGTTGGAGCAGGGAACTGCCATTTAGATCCAAGGTAGTATCTTAAAACCTTGAAGTATTGGCTATCAGAGAATAAACGATTCAGTAAACTGAATCCTCCTTAGCGCGAGTATTCAAGTATTATAGTAATTAATGAACGTCTTTTTCTGTTGGTTCCTGTTTCCCCGAAATTAAATAACCATCTGTATTTGGCCATTCTGGGGACCCGCAGGTTGACTACTTTCTTCGATTCTGATCAGAATCCCTCAAAATTAACCATATCATACGCTACGATTAACTTGCGTTGTCAGGGTAAATTGCAGGTGGATGAATATCGAACGAGGTAAATTATCCAATTCCAACCACGCTTCCTCTGGAATAGAGGGAAACAAAGGGTAGTTTGACAAAGTTTTAACCAGTCTCCTCCACATCCACAGGGAGCATGAAGCTTTTCTTTATAGACATGAAAAATGCAGGCTGCTTTTGAATTTTATAGAAGTACTGACAACTGGTTAGGGCCGTTGGCCAAATAAAGTGCAGTTGGTTGTATCCATTACAAAATATTGTCTTTGGAATTTTCAAAATGAAAATGATAATTAAATTACTCGGTATGATGAAGATCAGGATATTTTCAGAAGTATTTTCGTCTAATTTTCATCTTAACCTATGGTGACTGCGAAGTTTTACAATAAACTCTAATAGTTCGTAATTTCTACTAAATCAAAACTTTCAATGTTTGTGATTTAGGTCTCGACTGAGCCATGCGAAAGTCGTGTGAATCTCAGGTTGATTTAAAAAAGTGACTAAATTATACCAATTATACCGTAACCCATGCCTTTTATCTAGCTAATGAAATGTTCAGAATACCGTATCACTTAAACAACCGTTTTGAACTCTGCCCGTATCTTCTTTTTTCCCCAGAATTGTGGTATGGAGACGTACTCCGTGCTCCCTGGAAAACTTGAAAAGAAGTGAATGTCAGGGGACTAGAGACACATCACACGGTAATGAATGAGGCATGCTTTGCAGTAAGCGACCAGTGCATGTACCAAACACACGGGAAATGAATGAATATGATTCGAGTTGACGTAGATTCGGAAAAAATATGACTCGCGGAATAGCGGGCCATATCATTCCAGATACGATTAAAACTTGACGAGGATAAAGTTAAACCAGAGGGTAATCCTTGGAGATGCAAATCCTACTCTCCAAATTCTCTACATAACTTGGGGTTAAAGAAATTGTTTACCATTTGTTACAGTTTCGAAAATGAGCCGTAAAACCTCATCTAATTCTAACTCACTGTTTCATACCGTGACATACTGTTATGCAAATAATGGGTAAAACAAATTTTAGCTCATTTGAACTTTGACTTCTTGATTTTCGACATGACGCCAACTATTGCGTATGCTAAAATTTAGGCAAATTTTGCTTTCGGCCTAAATGTTGACCTTTGACTCCACTTTAACAGCCAAAAGGCAGTGTTTTAAAAATGATCTCATCAGTTCTAGCATATCATGTGGTTATAATTCTGTTTCTAACATACTGAAGGGCGAATGATGGCAAAAAAAAACCCAGTTTTCAGCAAATTTGGCCTTTGGCCTCTGATCTTTAAATAATGCATGCATGAGACTTATAGTCACGTACCTACCCACCAAGTTTGAACTTCACCCAAGCTAAGGCATAGAAGGAGTTCCCGACATACTTTTTCACACAGGCAAATTTAACATTTGACCTACATTTTGACCTTTAACCCACCCATAGCAACCAAAAAACCACTATTATAAATTACTTTATCAATACTAGCATATCATGTGGTATTATTACTCTATCTAACATACTGACTAACAAATAATGGCAAAAACCCAATTTTTAGCAAAAAATTAACATAAAAAATAACATTTGACCTATGACGTCTTCAATTACGCATGCATGAGTTTCGTGGTCAGGCACCTACCTACTAAGTTTGAACTTCATCTGATTTATGGTTAAGGAGGAGTTTGCGACACACTTCTTTGTTCACACACCCACACATACACACACAGCTTCACTGTGACATTTCTGATGTTAGGTGAAGTACATCTCATTTCCTTGTACTTACATGTAGGAAGATAATATAAAAAGACCATAGGGTCCAGTCGGAATTCTAAAATGGGCACTTAGTTTTTATGACTCAAACACTTAGTTATTACCTATGTCCATGAATGTAATAACTTTGACAGGATGTTGCGGCTGTAATGTAGATAGTAAAATTTACCCAGAACCACGAACGATTTAGATATATGTTAGATCAGGCAATTACTGTACAAGCCATGAGGATCGGGTGGTTAGATACAAAGGATCACTTCTCACATTGGCAGCCTTTACCTCATTAAAAATCCTTGTGATGGCTCCGAAAGGGGATATGGCCGGGAAGGGGGGCAATAGCACGCCCGTCGAGGAAAGTGGTAATCCTCGGGTGTTTCAGATACATTCTTTATTCTTGATTTTCACTAATAAAGGTAAATATTAATCTGATCTTGTCCATAATTCGTGCAGACTTTTGTTTTTTTTTAAATTTCGTGTGGGAACCAAAGATCACACTGTTAAGGTTAATCCCCGACGACAGTCAGTCGCTTTGACCGTTTAACTGTTTTGCCCTCAGGTAGGAAAGATTCTTTAATACTACTTTAAATATTTTCGGCGGACTTTGCACGCTGGAAAGCTTTCTTGTTTTTCTAATTCTATCAGCTTTGGTTTCATTGAGCCAAGTAGTAACCTCTTGAAAAAGGTGTGTGTGTGTGTGTGTGTGTGTGTGATAGGTGGGGTGGGGGATACCAAGACATACATAACTTACACAGTTTCTGTAAAAGTGAGAAATTCCATCCTCAATCACATAGTTGTTCTCTTGTCCTAGTCGATTGGTACCCTATACAGTAAATGACACAGGAACCCTATTCTTTAGACAAACTGGTGGGTATGTACCATGCATGTTCTAACTTATTTCATTATAGGTTAGGGCAGGCGGGCCATTGTCCATCCTTTGGGAAAATTTTCTACTTCCGTCGAACAAACTCAGTGGTAACGACCAAGAAGCTGTTGCGGAAGGAGATAAAATAACAAAAGATAAGATTAATTCATTTCGTCCAAAATCACTTGGAAATTAGTGGCCCCGCAGAATAACGTACAAAACTTTAAAAACCTATAAAATACAGTGAGAAGTACAAAGCACATACAAACAAAGAAACACGATAAAGCACCTTATCCAATTTTATCTATCAGAAAATACATGCTGAGAGTACTTTCATTCTTTTTATAGGAAGGTACTTTGATTGACAGGTCTTTTAGTTCCTCTCTTAAGTTTGTTTGACTTAAGCTTCCTAATGAGTTTGATGCCTTCATATTAACGTAATCCTCGAACAAAGGCTTGATAGTGACAATGCTTTGAAGTGATCTGCGATGCCTACAAGTGAGAACCAGAAGAGTCTTCTGGTCTAAACGACTATAAATGCATATTTAAGTGATTAAATTGCTTTATTATTCTAATTTCTTCCATTAGGTAGTAACATCTCTTTTCAGGAAGTAATGCAAGTCTAACTTTTACGTATGAACTTTGTAAAGATTCCGAATTGTTTCTCAATTAGCGAAGCATGTGTCCATGTTCGATAAGGCAATTAAAGCTGTACTAAACCCTTTCAAAAAGTGAGCACTGGCGTACAGTAATAGAATAATTTTTGTTTTCTTTGTAGACTGGCAATATAATAACAATGTGTGAAATTATGCCAAAAATGTTTGAGATCTAGCAGACGACAAGAACAATTTTAGTCACTTCCTAATCCGTTTTAAGTGGTAAAAATTTTCAAGACCTACACAATCATGAGCTTATTGTGGGAAGTTTGATAGATTCAAAGGAGAGGCAGGTGCTTTATCTCCTTCCGTAAGAGCTCGCTGGTATGAGAAAGCAAGGAGTTTCAGTCTCCACGAAGGTTTACCTGTTCTTTTTTTTCAATAAGGACAGAACAGGATCCAAAAATTGTCGCCGTCATTCGCGGGCTTTAGAGTTTCCTGGTTTCACTTTTCTTCATATTTCCATTTCATAAGGCCTTAAAAGGCCTAAATAGCACAACCCTCTCAATCTTACGGAGGACCCCCTAAATAGCGTACACAGTTTTGTATAAAGTCTGGGATTTCATCCCTTTCTTCATTTGTTCGCTTGTATTTCTCATTAGGTGCAGTAAGCGACTCTCAGTGGCAGGATATTTTATCAGGTTTATGTACGTGACTATTTAATCAAGTAGCCAGTCTGGATACGATGCAACGTAGGTTATCCCAGACAGAGAGCAGCCGCTCCGATAGTTCATTCAATCTTGCCCTGTACCTAAACATTCTTCTATATGTCCTCAAAAATACACCCCAAGAATTTACAGCGTGCTTTGCGTGTTGTACGAAGTTTGTTTTCCTTCCATAGTTTGGTATAATTCGTGTATGTGAATAATAAATCCTGGCCAACTTGCACAACAAGTTATGTATTCGTAGCTCACACATTTTCTGTAAAGGTACTTGTCGATCGGTTTCCTACAGCAGCGTATAAATTTTAATTTTTCAGGGTTATGTTTTTAAGTGGTTTAAGAACAATCGCCCACTAGACAGTTCATGGGTTGGGGTCTACTACGGATACACAGTGGACCTTTCTTTTCGTTTGTTGGAAAACAAGGGGAGGAGGACAATTTTGGATTGTGGCTGATGAGGGGAAAATCACCCGTCATTCCTGTGATTTTTCCAGCCGGGTCTGCAGTAAATGACTCGGTAAATCTGTACTGAGACAGGCTGGTAGCTATGATACAATTGTATCAGTGTTTCCCCGTCAGAAGACAGCTACTACGACATATTGTTGATTTTTTTTACTCTCATCAAGAAGAGATTCTTTTACGGTATACCTTAAAACAATCAGCGCGCTCTGTTTAACTCTGCCAGCCGGATTCTCGGACTCAGCGCTAAATCAGCTCTGAAATCGATACAAGGAGATTTTATGTTGCATAAAAGAGGGAAAAAAAAACAAACAAACAACCAAAACATAAGATATGACAGTCTTGCCATGACGGCATACAGATATAAGATGTTGATTGGTCAACTGTTTTGTGGTGACATGTACGTATCATATTCGAGGGTATTGTCAAGAAGGATTTTTAGCCCCTTCGTCGGGAAGCTAGCCCCTTATGTTGTGAAACTTCCTTTCTTGTTGCATCTTTTGACTGACCAAATTATCCTTGCGAATGTCCTTGCAAATTTGTTTATGAGATGTAGACAGGTTTGTACATTGAAAAACGAATGCGAGGACGACAATGATAGGAAATTTGGTAATTATGGTCACAGTCGCGTGATTTCCAGTCAGGTTTATATGAGAGATTGCACCTAACATGTGTTTTCCTTATGTCTGCAAATTGTTTTACATAAGTATGAAAGAAAAGATCCAAGATGCAAGTAACTTGGTGTGCAGTGTAGTCTACCATGTCAAATCATTCTCTTGTAAGGATCAAGGGTAAACAGATAATTGCACATATTTTCACGAAATTGGCGAGTAACAACAACCTACTTTTTTTTCAAAAGAGTGTAAAAGCGCTTCAAACGATCGACCGTCGGTTTCACCGTAAAAAATTCACAAGTAGGGCAAACATAAACGGGTAAAATACAACTAGCCTCGAGCTGTTTCTTGGTGTGCCTTTCACAAACGATATTTGACACAACTCCTACATGATGTGAGGCCCCTTCTCGCCATTTTTCCGTAACTGCACGACTATTGGATGCCAAGAGAGTACAAGATAAATCGATACCACTATGTCCAGCGGTTAGTTCCCACACTTCTCCATGCAAGGTACCGTTAGGTTTCAAAACTGTTTGAAGTCCCAAATGAAATCTCACGGTGATCAGTCACTGTTAGAAAAACTAGCAAAGTCATACTGACAAAAAATCACGCCACAATGGCCTCATTCTCATTACCATGGCTTATTACGTGCTATGTACTGCAACAATTTTTTACAATGATATCGTAACCACTTGACGCAACAATTTAGCTTAGGGACTTCTTCAGGATGTTAGATGTTTACATGCAAAGGAGACAGTCCAAGGGTTTAGCGTTTATCAGAATTCAATGGCTTTTGAATTTAGCAACCTGTTAGCAACAAGTTTTAGAATCTTAGGTTAGCCGATATATATATATATATATTCTATATAACAACCTGTAAGCAACAAGTTTCAGAATCTTAAGCTGACCGATATATATATATATATATGTAAATATATATGTACATATATCTTTATATATTCTATATCTATTTATCTGTCTGTCTATATATATATACATATATATATATATACATATTCTATATCTATCCATCCATCCATGGGTATGTTATATATATATGTATATATATGTATATATAGATAAAATGAAGTAGTAAATAGTGCTAAAAGTTTGTGAAAAATTCCACGACGTTTCGGGTTTAAACCCTTCATCAGGTGGCAAAAATGCAACTGATCGTTGACACGGCCAAACGTACAATTTAAAAAAAATACACAATAAAATTGGGCACGGTAAACCTCGGCTAGGAAAACAGACAGTGTTAAGTGGTTACCACAAGTCAAAATAATGCAGGAATTGCTGCGTTATAACAGTTCAAGTCTAACGTTCAGACCATGTGGGGACAGGGTTCCAAGTTTCATGATTAGGCGGTTTTCGTCAGCTAGGCGGTCATGATCGGAACCTCGACACGAGATGGCCGCCGAAACCATCAAGTCACGGATCGAGCATGTTGACGGGGGATTGAAGTGGGTGGCTACCGGGAACCCTGAGAGGTTCTGTTTGATTGATCTCAGGTGCTCGGTGACTCGGTCAGCAAGACGACGTTTTGTTTCTCCCACGTACAGTATATTACAGCGTTTACATACGAGAACGTAAACAACATTGGCTGAAGTACAGGTAAAATGCTGATGAACGTTTAAACCGGTTGTTGTTGGGACCTACAATGGAAAGGTTTTTGTCATAACTGACCACCGGGCAAGTATTGCATCTCCCACGGTTGCAAGGAAAAGTTCCTGGGGTGTCAGGCACTACTGCTTGAGGTTGAGAGGCACGGACCAAGTGCTTAGATATGTTCTTTTCAATTCTGAATGCCGTGATGGGGGGATCAGGGAAATGGTCACGGGTGGATGGGTCATGACGGAGGGTCTCTACATTCCTGTAAATGGCACGTACAATGGGGGTTACAGATGGGTGAAAGGATAGGACCAACGGGATACGTCTGGTGGGTGTATGGTCAGTTTTGGGGGCAAGGGCAGAGGCTCTATCAATTCCTTGTATGCGTTTCAGGGCATTAGAGAGCACTCTTTGTGGATACTGGCGTTGTTCAAAGAAAGAAATAATCTGCTTGGAAACTTTAGCGAAATCCTGGTCGTCGGAACAAATCCGTCTGGCCCGTAAAAGTTGTGAGAAAGGAATCGAATTGGTACAAGATCTGGGGTGGTTGGAAGGGTACATGAGGTAGTTGTGAGAGTCAGTAGTTGTGACGGTCGGAGATGGATAGTTCCGTGTCTAAAAACACTACTGAGGAGTTGGAAATACAGTGAGTGAATTTCAAAAACGGGCAGAACGTTTCAGCAAAGTTAATGAACTTTTCCAAATCGTTTCGAGGACCCACTGCGACCCCAACAATATCGTCAATGTACCTTTTATAAAGTATGGGCTTGATCCCGGTGTATCGTGAGAACAACTGCTCCTCAAAGTGGCCCATGGTGAGGCAGGCCACAGAAGGTCCCAGTTTAGTGCCCATAGCTACTCCTTTAATTTGGCGGAAAAAACGACCATTGAACTGAAAGCAATTTTGTGTGAGGACTAGTTCAGTTAAGCGAAGAAAGGTGGTGGTAGGGATGCTAGGGTCCTGGCGTTGATCAAGGTAATGGCGTATGGCTGCTAAAGCAGCGTGATGGGGGGATTGAAGTATAGAGGCTGCTGACATCCATGGTGAATAAAGTACGTTCACTGGGATTCTCAGGAAACTCAAAATTTTGAATTAACCTAAGGAAGTGAGGAGTATCCTGGATAAACGAAGGTAGGGTTGAAACTAATGGGGAAAGTACAGAATCTACGTACTGTGAAATCAGAACCGTGGGGCAGCTGTGGGAAGACACAATGGGACGACCAGGATTATTGGCCTTGTGAATTTTGGGCAGTAGATAGAAATTGGAGATTTGTGGGCAAGGGTGCAGAAGGGCTTTAGCCGATTCAGGAAGATGTTTTTGACTTACAAGGGTAGCTAAGGTTTTCTTGACCAAGGTTTGGATTTCAGAAGTGGGGTCTATCGGCAGTTCGGTGTATGCTGTTTGGTCTGAGAGTTGTTTCTCAGCTTCAGAAACATAAAGATCTCGACGCCAAACAACAGTGGCACCGCCCTTGTCAGCAGGCTTAATAATCAAATTCTTGTTCTTCTTGAGGGACAGAAGGGCCTTCTGCTCGTCCAAAGAAATGTTACGAAAGGGAGTTACTTTGGGAGGAAGGAGACGTTCTAAATCGGCATTAATGGACTCAATTACACCGTCCAGGACCTTGCTTTTACCAGGTTTAGGGGTCCATGGAGATCGCTCAGACTGAAATGAACGGAAAACGTCCTCCGATGAAGTGTTGTCGGTTTCATCGGAATCTCCAAAATGTAAGCGAAGGCGGAGCCTCCTGCAGAACGAGGCCACGTCTCTGCGGATAGAAAACTCATCTGGAAGGGGGTTAAGGGGGACAAAATTCAAACCTTTTGAAAGGACTGAACGTTCAGGGGAGGATAATTTCATGTCAGAGGGGATGGTGACGACTAATCTAGTGTAAGGAGTACGGTCACTGCCAGGGGTTAGAGTGGAATGCTCCTTGGGTAACAAGGAAGCTAAGGTCTTAGATTTGGATTCTTGTAAAAAGTTGTAAAGTTTACGGTTATAGACATGGATGAGAAAATGTACTTCGCCAGCGTTAGGGAGTGAATTAGAAAGAAAAGACCTTTGTTCATTCATGGTCCGGTCAAATAAGGCCTTTTTCCTAACCATTCCGCTAATAGCAGAACGCATCAAACCAAACGAACACGAACGTAGGTAACGTGTGGTGTTACGTCTATGAACGGGGTCTGAGTAGGTATGAACGTGAAACTTGAGTTGAAAACCTCTTGGGATAACCTTCCTACGTAGGCACGTGCCCAAGAAGTGGATGTGGCTGGCAAACCTAGTTTTACTGAATGTTGCCATAGCAAGAGAAAGTATGGTGGGAAAATGTTCGCTGGGATAGCGAGCAATTTCCTGTATAAATGTACTACGAAGCCTTGAAACCGCCTAATCATGAAACTTGGAACCCTGTCCCCACATGGTCTGAACGTTAGACTTGAACTGTTATAACGCAGCAATTCCTGCATTATTTTGACTTGTGGTAACCACTTAACACTGTCTGTTTTCCTAGCCGAGGTTTACCGTGCCCAATTTTATTGTGTATTTTTTTTTAAATTGTACGTTTGGCCGTGTCAACGATCAGTTGCATTTTTGCCACCTGATGAAGGGTTTAAACCCGAAACGTCGTGGAATTTTTCACAAACTTTTAGCACTATTTACTACTTCATTTTATCTACTTACTTCATAAGTGCTACGCAGTACTTTGACCTTATATGTATATATATATATATACATGGTAGGTGGAGTAAAGCAGGTCGACTATGAACAAGTAGGTCGAAAGATAAGTTGGTTTCGATCACATTTTCCTTCTGTTCTTTCCATTGTTCATTGCCGTGACCATTTCCCCGAACCCCCATCACAGCATTCAGAATTGAAAAGAACATATCTAAGCACTTGGTCCGTGCCTCTCAACCTCACGCAGTAGTGCCTAACACCCCGGGAACTTTTCCTTGCAACCGTGGGAGATGCACTACTTGCCCGGTGGTCAGTTATGACAAAAACCTTTCCATTGTAGGTCCCAACAACAACCGGTTCAACGTTCATCAGCATTTTACCTGTACTTCAGCCAATGTTGTTTACATTCTCGTATGTAAACGCTGTAATATACTGTACGTGGGAGAAACAAAACGTCGTCTTGCTGACCGAGTCACCGAGCACCTGAGGTCAATCAAACAGAACCCCCATTGACATTTTTGTAGCGTGCAAGTATTAACAAATTTATAGTCTTATACATACTTTCAATCCGACAGGCAATTCATTTAAACTGCATTTAACTAACTAGTAAGCAAGTAAACAACATATAAACCGCTTGTTTTAAATGCCTGCAAACTCAGCGCATGTAACATAAATGAGGAAAATCCATGCTTCCATGTCGGAAAATCAAGCTTACCAATACTAGGTAAAACATCGACACTAATTGCATTCATAACGTGGACCATTTTTCACAGGTACAAACACTTAAGAAGCGAAAATACAAGTAAATAAGCACTGCATATAATTACTGAAGGTTTAATATGTTCATAATAGTCCGGTACCGTGGCTACCTTCACCTTCAGTTGTATAAGAAAAGACAAAGCTTTCCTCAGCGAAGGAAAACAAATCACAAAGCAAAACGGCAAATCACATTTCTGTGTGGCATTGTAATGCTTAAACTTATAACTGAGTTAAAAGTTTCGTGAAAACGTTAGATACGCAAGTCATCATTTTGTTTACTGAAGATATGATACTCCACTTGCAACAGAAATTTAAATATATAGAGAAGTGCTTGTGCCTCTGGCATATTGTTTTGGAATTTATAGTTTCAAAGAAAGTATTTTTCATGCAATATAAAAAGTTAATCGGGTAATTAATACCGTCATAGTAGCCAAACTTCACACAATTTGAGGCTAAATTACAATGTGTGAGGCATAGTTCACAAATAAATACCAAAACACATGAGTTACTCGGCAGGGCAAAAAAAGGTGCTCATGGGTTTCAATGTCAAATTTGTAGAACGTACACATGGGGGATTCTTTAAATACATTTTTTGTGTAAAGAGTTGGTGCCAATAATGTTATGAAGAAAACGGAATTGAAAGTATTGGACTTTAGTATCTTGAACAGCTGCGTAAGGCAACAAAAATACCTTGTTCCAATTAATGTTAATTATAACATTTTCTTCCCACTTTAAGACCCCCTTAGGAGTCGTAAATTTGATCTAACTAAATAATTATAAACAATCTTAGTAGGACGTGAGTTACTAGACTAGTATAGATTATAAAAAGATTATATATAAAACATTAATGGAAGGGTTTTCAATTTGATAAACACTGGTTTTTCCATCCTCTTGGATTGCCCTCAGGACTCCATAATAAAATGTGACTGGAAACTTGTTTGTGCTCTTGAATTTTACAGTGAATTCATTTTACGATAATGTATTACCATAAGTATGAAGAAACTCTTAGCATGAAAACACTCTTTCAAGAAAAATCTTTCTAAGGCATTAACAACTTCGAATAAACAAGGCTCTTGTTAATTTTGATACATGGATTGTTTAGAACATATTGATTTGAATACTGAGATAGAGGGCGGAAATTAAAATAAGACAAAGCACTACAAACCTCATAAATGAAAGTATTAGAAGTAACAATGTCAGTTTTGTTGTAATTACATTCAAAGAAAAATTACCACCAAAACTTCATAGAGTCAGGTCAAAGAGAGTTTTTCCATCCTCCCAAACCATCGTTATGATAAAGTTTCACTCACTTACATTTAAAACTTTTCCAAGTCAATCATATTAAGCCCAACATTGCATTTTTTACTCAATAAGACAATGTTAATTCAATCGGGCCTATTTGACCAGATAAATTTGTGGAAATGAGTATTTAACTCCCGGAAGTAATGTCTCGGGGGATCTTATTGATAGAAAGAACCCTGATAGAATGATAGAAAGAACCTTATTGTTTTAGGTAGAGGTCATTTGAGGTCATCGGAAATTAAATTGCGAAAACCTTGTAAATGGCTTGTAATCACGATATCTCAAGATAGCAATGACCGATACTTTTTATACGTGGTATATAAATTTGTCATGATGAGAAAAGAAGTCTAAAGTTTTTGATGGAGGTCAAAGATCATTTGAGGTCACCAGAGGTCAAAGACCGAAAACCTTGTAATCGCGATATCTCATGTTAGGAATAAAGGACACTTTTCATATTTGGTATATAGAGTTGTCATGATGTAAAAAAGAATGCTATTGCTTTTGGTAAAGGTCAAAGGTCATCTTAAGTCACCGGAGGTTAAACAACAAACCTTGTAAATGGTATGTAAACACATATTTAGTATATAATTTTGTCATGTTCAGAGAAAGAAACCTTTTTAGTGAAGGTCAAAGGTCATTTGAGGTCACCAGAGGTCAAAGACCGAAAACTTTGTAATTGCGACATCTCAAGATGGGAATGAAGGACACTTTTCATATTTGGTATGAAGATTTGTCTTAATGTAAGAAAGAACCCTGTTGTTTCAGGTAGGAATCAAAGGTCATCTTGGGTCACAGGAGGTTAAAAGGCAAAAACCTTGTGAATAGCTTGTAAATAGCTTGTAAACATGATATCTCAATGTAGTAAGGACAGAAACTTTTCATATTTTCTATGTAGATTTGCCATGTTATGAGAAAGACCCCTATTGTTTTTGGTGGAGGTCAAAAATTATCTGGGGTCACCAGGGGTCAAACACTGAAAACTTTGTTTACACAATATCTCAATGTAGGAAGCTTGGACAGATTTTATACTTAGTATGTGGATGCATTATGAATGTGTCTACGTATTTATCATATGACTCTCATCACCAGATGAAAGAGCCTGAAATAAAGTTTATGAAACGTAAAAAAAAACTTAAAAAAAGAAACTTTCAAAGAAGCCTATTTTTTGGTGGAATTTAAGGTCATTTGGGTCACCCGGGGTCAAACACTGAAACTTTGTTAACATGATATCTCCAGATAGGAAGCTTGGATAGATTTCATACGCGGTACGTGGATGCCTTATGGTCCAAGGAAGAACCCTTTTGTTTTTGGTGGAGGTCAAAGGTCATCTGTCGTCGCCAGGGGTCAAAAAGCAAATATACCAAGAATTCCCAAGATCGTCATCAGGGGTCACTAGAGGTCAAAAAGCGAATTTCCCAAAAATTTTCAAAATCCAAGATCCATTGGAGTTGGAATCCCTTTCAAGACACTTCCGTTTTTCTTTTTTGTTATATTTTGTGGGTTCAAAGGTCATGTGAGGTCATCAGAGGTCAAATTATTAAAACATCATAAAAGGATATAGTCAAGAAAGATAAATTTGAGGGATAAACCTCAGTGCAACAAAGTACATCCATTCAGCAAGGAATCACTAAGCCTTTGGGCTTTTTGCTTAATATTAGCCTATTTTGAGTGTATGGTTGCAAGTTTTTCGTCTTTTGAAAGGTAAGCAGCTTGTTTAGTGACGTCACTAGCTATTTGACTTAGTTTAACATGAGTTTAAGTTTATAAACATGTAGTACAAACACTCTCCCATTGCACTTTGTAAAGCAGAACGTTCACAACCCCCATACCCCTTCATATTCACTAAGAGACCAATGCAATGCATTTATAGGCGCTGCCAGATATCAACATTCTGCTTAAAGCTATTAGACTTACGTTTTTGCAGGCATCATGGGCCTTCAGCGGGGTTCTGAATTTTGTTTGTAGCCTACCATCAGGACAAGTTTCCACTTCATGTGGTTACGACTCCATAATGTCTGGTAACCTACTCGTAAACTTATGTCTGATGGATGTGATGTGATTTAATGTGATGTAATATATCTTATGTAACGTATTTAAAGCATTCAAAGACGTAGGCACTGATATGAAAAGAAGAAAAAAAAAACATTTTAAAACAATAGCAGTTTTTACATAGATAGTTAGCAACATTATGGTCATGTGCCTCTCACACTTTCTCTCCTTCCTACCCCTGTCGGATATTACTTTCGCTATTCCCAACTCTGTTCCCCTCCCCAATTACCATTTGCAATCATTGTTTCCATGTCAATCTTTACTTACAGCTGTTTTTGTCCTGACTTGTTTCTTCATCTCCTGATTGCACTTTACATACCTGTTTCATAATTATATCAAAAGTCGGAGCCCTCGAGAAAGTCCAAGAACGTCCAGATGACAGGAAGTATCATAACGTCATCAATGTACTGTTGTCAGTTTTAATAACATAGATCGGTGGAAGACTATACTACGTATTTACGACTTTAATCACAAAAGTACAAAGAACCAAAGGGGATTCACACATGCGTCAGTTGTTTACACCATATTCAGGTTTTAGTCATTCGGTGTGCAAATTCCCACTGGATTTAGGCGTATGACGGGTTCAAAATGATAACAACTCCACAGTACAAAACAATCCTATGAGCTTTAAAAGATACCACCTGGTTTTACAATCCCCAATCTCCGCTTCCTTGACACAATGTTCCTTTCAATATTACCTAGAAAATTCTGTTTCTAGGTAATACATCGAATGAAACTTTCTCTTTGTTTAACAAAGAAATTAAAAATATTGTTTTACCAAAAAAAAAAAAAACGATGTGAGACATACCTTGTCTGAATGTTGGTATAGAAAGCTTACCTGTCTCCTAATATTTATTTTACTCAAATTTCCGTTACGTGATCAGTTTCATGTAGGGGTGAACTGGATCCAAATTTTGGGATCCAGCCGGAACCTCATCTCTCGATCACACCCGGGGAAAACTTTTTTCACTTTGAGGGAGGAACCTTGAGTAAGTTACATCATGGTCGAGAGGGGAAAGGGAGCCGACATCGACTACATGATAGAGTAGTACTAGGTCAGTATAAAATGATCTGTACCCATCCACTAACAGACTTAAAGTTTTAATCACATTTTTGAGTATTTTGAACAAGGTACATCAGTTTGACTGTGCGAGATTCATTGTCGTTCAAAACATATTGTGAATTGTTCGAAAAAAACACGAACGCTATCCCTCATATAGACTAAAGTACAAGGATAAATTAACAAAACTTTTATCAATACATTTGATAATTGTTTAGTGGTGGATAACCTATGAATGGTAAGTTAAAAACAGTTTTCACTGTAAGCCCCAGAAAATAAAAACATTGAAGTCTGAATCTACTGCATTTATGATATTTCAGTTGGTTCTCACTGTCATTGAACTTACATAACAAATTAAAATAAAAGGGTAAACATTTGGCCTATAACATTTTGGACAGTCTCTTACTCTGTAATATTTTGCTTTTTAAAATCATTTTCCCTCTGCCTAATCATAAGGTAGTTCTGCTCAGGATTTGAGAAAACCCTGTCAAATTTCGTTAAAGATCCTGTCGAAACTGAAACAAGATTGTTTTTCACTATCAGACGAGACCGAATATCTGGTTCACCCTGCCTTCTGAAATATACAAACACATTTCAGGAGGCGCCCAATTACGGCCGAGAGCTCGCATTAATGGCACGGAATAACACTTCTACAACGGTGTTCTATAGTGTTGTAATAAGAAAGTACAATGATATGCATAAATTTTGAACTGAAAAGTGCACACGTATATTAAAATTAATTGTTTAAAACGTAATAGTTTTCTGATTTTCCGAAATGGTAGAAATGCATTAGTCTAGTCGATGATGGAACTAATTTTACAAAGTTGAGTGTTTATCTCGTGTGATGAACTTTGTTTGTAATATATTCGTGATCGCTCTGCGAGTTCGTTTACAACAGCTCGGTTTGTTCAATAAATTGCACAAAATGAAAAGAAAATCGTGACGGCAAAGAGCAGTAAATATTGTCCCAAGACAAATTAAGAAAGTTCAAATTATGCGGGTTTAACACTCACGTAGGAACCATAATGACAGTTATCCAAAGATAGTGATGAATTTTAGTGTCGTAGAATGGAGAGGCCAACTTGCTCCTCAGAGATAAAATCTTCATCAAATTGAAGCCTACTGTGTCAGAGTCGCATCCTGACCTTATCACACTCTTAATCAGACGGAAGAATATACGTTTAAGAAAAAAATATGAGAGATTATTCTAGAACTGTTGGTTGGTATGAATTCAGTAACTACAAAAAACGAGGGTTCAATGTCTCAAGTTCGCCAGGACTTGTCTCCTGTTGATGACGGAGTGTATGCGGACATTTGTATGACAAGATTCGAATAGGTTAGCTGTTAATTGTGCCTACACGTGTGATTCGGCACCTACCGTAGCCTAGAAGGAAGGGAAGACAGGAAATCCTACCTCTCCGAATAGCTAAAAACGTTCAGCAGTAGTGTACAGGCTGATCTTCACAATACGTCCCTTACTATAGGCCCTATATTTATGGCCCATGTTTTGTTAAGGGCACGTTCATTATTTTCTCGTCTTCATAAAAAATCGAACTAAGCTACTCTCCTTCTTGCTTAAAAATGTAACATATGAAATAGGCATTGAACTAAGAGCTGCTAGAATAAGTGATCAATTGACAACTTTAGATTGCACTGCAGTTTTGACTCCTGTTAGTTTGCACTACACTACTGATTCGTTGTTAAAGATAACGATGGGCTTTCCTGTTCGATTACGTGCCGAGTTCTGCGATTCTACTACGTCGCGAAAACAGCGCTTAGATGTAACAGTCTATAGAGCGACTGTCGATCGTTTGTTCCCCAGTGGTCAAGCTCCGAACCGCAGTAGGACCTGACTTCTACAAGTTCCTTAGCAACGAGACTCCGGAGTTAAGTTCGTCAATAATGAGCTCTAATCTCCCCTACTGTGTAGTCTTTTGTGCAAGTACGTAGGAGAATATGAAGATTCATGCATCGTATTAGATAGTCGCATATATACTCCATATGTTGAGCAGGTATGGATTGAAGGGCGGATTGGGAACAGGAGTATCCACCCAATATCCAAGAAAGTAAAAAATGCCCACATATCACCAGTATATTGGGAGCAATTTGGATATGATCCCTTTCCATAGAACTGGCAATTTTTACATGTAGAATGAAGTAAACAATTACCAAAATGTCCTCGAAATGGATTTTTTTTTGGGGGGGGGGTCGCTTTACGCCTGCTCATCTCGAACATTTGCATAATTGTTCATTCCTCTCAGGCAACTTAAGAGAAATTTTTGTTCCAAGTCCTAAGTGACCACCCACATACATCCTGCATCATCAAGTCGTTCTGATTTCAGTATGAGGTAGATCATGGGAGTGAAACTTGGCAAATTGTGACTTTTGTGGTTCGCATCTAATGGCATTTGAAGATAGTGCAATTATTCATTCTAATGACTACAAAGTTCGCTTCTGGTCCATACCGGGAAGCTACCCGGGAACCAACCAGGGCCTTAATTAAGTCGGGTCCTTATGCTCACAGCGGAACACGCCGCGATCCCCGGTGTCTCCTACGCCGCTTGTAGTTTGACATATTGTGTCCTATTGTGTCCTTACCGTTTAGCTTTGTGCTTTCCTAGTGCTCACCGCTTCCAGAAGTCTGGAGACGCCACTGGCGTCATTAGGTCAGTGTGGTCTTAGTTCTCCATCACCTACCCAATACTGGCAGATATTGCACCTATCCATGACAAGTATGTAGATCGTATTCATCACTCCCTGTACCACACTGCAAATGATACTGATAAATCGTAGTAGAGCCTATGTATTGGCATCGTACATGGTAAATGGCTAAGTACAGAATATGTTGATGTCACGTCTTTATCCCTACCTCTCAGAACTGAGCACAGGAAGTTGTCAAGAATAAAGAATACTGTTTCGACCCTCCGCCGGTGTACAGTACAGAGTAAGAAAGCTTTAGGCGTTACCAAGTGAAAAGCAACATTGAAAACCATTTTTAGCAGTACTACGAGCCATTAAATTTGCCCCCAACAGCGGCGCTTACATCTATGTTGACAAGGTTAACAATTTCTAAAAACTAAAACCGAATTTCATCTTAGACTCATATGATTAGCTTTGGTTTGGAGTTGTGTTCAGCTGCTGTAAGAACGAAAAAGTCCAAAAGGCTTAGTTATTCGTTGCCGAAAGGGGATGATTTGTTGCACTGAGGCTAACCCCTCAAATTTATCCTTCTTGACTGTGCCATTTTCTCGTATGCTTTCACAATTTAACCTCTGTTGACATCACAAGACCTTTGAACCCCAACAAAAATTAAATAAAAATTGAAAAAAGCAAGTGTCTTCGAAGTGATTCAAATAAGTCTGTGTGAAAAACCGAATACTTTCCACTACGTTATCAACGAATTCGTTAGATGTATGGTATTTCTAGTAATTCTGTAGTCACAGCATCTTTTACAGTACGTGTTCAAATTAGGTAATTAAAATCCGAATTATTACTGTAACAATTATGGCTGTGAAAAATAGATGTTTTCTATAATTTTGTCTTTGGAATGGTAAAAAAATTCAGTCCTAACTGTTCGTTGGTCGCGAAACGCCGGACACAATTTGGAGGTACAGTCCACTGTCTATTAGTTTACGAGATTTTCGTAGTTTCACCTCTAATGACCTCAGATAACCTTCAACCTCCAACAAACCCATAGGGTTCTCTCTCCCTCTTAAAGTAACATGTTAATACACCAAATATAAAAAAGCATACACCACTCCTGTCTTGAAATATCGTGTTTTTCAAGGTTTTCGGTTTTTGATCTCCAGTGACCGCAACTGAATGACTTCCGACCGTCATCAAATACAATAGGGTTCTCCTCGTAACATGACAAATTTATACACCAAGTATGAAAAGTTTCCATCATTGTTATCTTGAGATATCGTGTTTACAAGCAGTTTGAAGACTTCCATGTTTTCATCTCCGGTGACCTCTAATTACCTTTGACTTCTACCAAGACCTACAGGGTTCATCTTCTGACTATAATGCATTCACATAGCAGGTATGTAAAGTATCCATGCTTCATACCTAGAAATATCGTGTTTACAATGTTTTTGGCTTATGACCTCTGGTGACCTCACATGACCTTTGACTTCCACCCAAAACAATGGAGTTCTTTCTCTCAATATGATAATTCCAAATATCAAGTACGAGAAGTATCCATCGTTGCTATCTTGCTTGAGATATCGTGTTTTCAAGACAAGCGTCACAAACACACATACATACACACACGTGTATACACTCGCGTGATTGCATAGATTCTTTTAGCCTTCGGCAAGAAATCAGCAAACTATAAATGGATGTATTTACCGTATTTTATGCAGTTCATTTGATTGAATGTATGTATGTTTCTGTAAAAGAAAGGAACAGACAATTTTGTTGACTATGAAAATGATATTGCCTCCTTGTCGTCATATCACGCAAACAGCACTGAGCGAACGACGTCAATGGACTGATACAAAGTGCTCTTTTCTTTCATTTAAGAATCATGTTGTAGGTCAAAAATGTTCAAATGCGTATCTTTTTCCTTTTCAGCTCAAGATGTATTCCGATACTAAAAGTCAAAATGATCCGCAATTTGGCATACAAACGAATTTTATCCTTTGATAGATTACTACATACGCGATTTGATCATTTCCCGTTCGTTGCTCAAGCAGTGGAGGCATTTTGCACATTAATGGTCGTGTAACAAGATGGCAATTAAAGATACAGAATGATGCTTACTTTCACCCAATGTGTCCCTTCGTCTTTGAACAAAACCTTACTGGACATTGCACATCTTTGTTCTACAGATGGTGAATTTGCTGAAACTTTGAGATTAAATGATAAATAGACTACAGGTTTTAGTTGTCACCTAATGAAGATCACTCAAAAGATTAAAAATAGGTACATTCCGATAACAGCAAAACAAAAAAATATTGTTTGGTTATAGAAATACTGGCATTGAAAGGAAACTACTGCAAGACTTGAAGTAAGTATAAAATGTCATGTTAAAGGCACGTTCAGGCCAAGGTAAATTTGACCTCTCCTTACAATTTTTAAATTGATAGAAATTAAAGTAAATGGACTGGTTCATTCTTCCAAATAATGCGCAACTTCAAAATTGATTAAGGAGAGCGAATCTCCACAGTTTTGACTGAATAAAAGTAAACGCTACAGGCAATTTTAGCAAACTACATATTACTACTTGCCATGAAGTCATCACAGTTTAATACATGTAACCATATGTGCAAATGGCAGCCCGCTGTTGCAGAAAATAAGTAGCCGTATCTCAAAAAAACGTCGGGACGGAACTAGACGTTGTAGTTCTGAATGCGTTTAAACTTAAATTTTACCTTCTTACTTAAATAAGCATTTTCATTTACTAAAATGTTGGAATTACATTCTTCTTAAACATGAGGCTTTTAAATATCTATGGCGGAAGAAAAATGTACTGGATTCAGAGTTGATTCCAGTTCGTTTTTATTACGATAAGTACATGACATCATAGGCAGAATAACACAATCTGATTTTTTTATTTAGCAAGATTGATTAAATATGAGAAATTTCGACATAATATAGAAGAATATATGAAGTCGGAGAGTACGGTCTATTAAAGGGAGTGTGTTTAAAGAGGAGGGGCAAAGGAAAGTCTAGACAAAATAGGGTGTAACATTTGTTTCAGTAACGTCACAGTTTTAGAACGATTTAAAAGCTTTTTATTTCTTATAACGTATCTTAAGCTTGCTTTCTTTAATTGTTTTTTAATTGCTTTTCTTTATCAGTGTCCAGATGTAGGATAACTTGAAGCCACCTATTTATCATTTGAACAGCTAGTGTAGCCTATTGTCCGATAAGTTGTGGATTATGTAATCGACCTAGAGCAAATGTTCTCTGAAATTATCTTCCCACACTGCCGTCTCCAACTGTGCATCTCATCTAGCCCAGGGATTTCCTAGCGAGGATATTCCAAACACATGAGTAAATTTGTCATATATACATTATTATTTAAAAATATACTCTACAGAAATTTCTAAAGCCGGCACATCCAATGTTAAAAAACTTTTTAGATGGGAAGTAATTTTCGAACTCAAACATTTCGCCATTTCGTAATATTATTTTGTGTTTATAAGATCCTTTAGCGTAGACTCTCTGTGTTGCTGAGAAACTAGGCTCGGACCAGCAGTCTGAACGGTGAAGCGAAATGACCTCGATTATCTATCCACTTAAGATTCCCATCTGGATTATTTTCATTAGGACCTTATTTGTGGCACCACAGTATTCTCCCGAGATCATGTAGTCGTTAGAGTAAATATTAAATCAAAGGTCAGGCCTCTAATCTATTTTCAAAGATTAAAGAAATGCTCGTTTGAAATATTCTGCACACGTAAAAAAAATCCCAAAGTATGGAACGCCAAAACAAGACAAAAATAGCAATATTCGACTTTCTCATACGAAATTACCAACTTCGAACAGTGCTATATATCGTTCACAACAGTTATCAGTTTTCTTTTGGCCTTCAGAGGAAGGCTCTAAGTTGTGACAAATTATTATTTCTTATATATATAAACTATCCGGTAAAACTATGCTACTTTTAATTACATGGCGATGATAGCTTCATCGCTGCTCGAAAACATTCCGAGTTGAACTTACCAACTTATATCTTACGCGTTGAGAGAATCGATATGAAACTCGAGGCAACAAACTAGCTGTGGTCGTCTTAAAGTAACTGCCGAGTTGCGTTATAAGTTTCATAACAGATTATGAAATATTAACTCTTATATCATATTTCTGTTTTAATAATTTACTTGTACATTTTAAATAAAGCCTGCTAAGTCGAGTTCATGAAGGTTTCTGACCCAATTTCAAGAAGCTGCTTCCTGCAAAAAAAAAAAAAAGGAAAACGAGAAAAAGAGAAATACAAAAAGACAAGGAGATAAACATGAAGTTGGAAATCTCCTCTCCGTGAGCTTCTCTATATATTATGTGGTGTAAGTAATGAAACTTTCCAATAAACTGACAAGCAGATGTGGGCTAAAACCAATCTGTCGCATAATCGAGTTGTTTTTACCCCGAACTCTAACGTTTGTATAATATCGTTTGTTTAAATTATACATTCACAAGATTACATGGTCAGGTATACATACCCATCAAATTTGAACTTGTTCGAACTTGTCAGCTAAGGTGGAGTCCACAACACGCTTTTCGCAAAGCTAAGGCCCATTCGACTTTTGCACTATGTTATCCTCAACTTCGACATTTAGCAACCTAAAAGCACAATTTCACAATTTGTCAGTCTCATTATTCTCCAAGTACCATGTAATTGAACGACTTTTTCTGTTGAGCAGATGAACAAATAATGGACAATTTCTTAAATATTTGAACTCTGACCACTGACTTTTGACTTCTGACATTAATAAAGCATGCACAAGTTTGATGGCCATATACCAGGGGCGTAGCTAGGATGAAATTTTTAGGGGACCTAGGTATCAAATGTGGGGTCACGGCATCGATCACCGTCCTTAATTCTTACACATTTTATCAGGACACGCACAATTGGGGGGGGGGCGGGCTTGGCAAACATCTTGGGGCCAGTCCCCCAGCCCCTCCCCCCGTAGCTACGCCCCTGACCTCCCCACAGGAGTGTCAACAGCTTCTGAAAGTGGGGGACATGACCTTGACCAGAACCTCAAGCATGTATCGTGAATCAGTAGGAGCGAGGGATCTGGGGCTCACCCAAGGACCTTGGAAAACATGAAGGCCAGATGATCTGCTGCGTATTCTGGGGCATTGATCTACGATTTCAGTTCATTTAATGGTTGTTTCCACCATTTTCGACTTGGAATTCATTGAATCAGCTATATATCAAGCTATGGAATCAATAGTGTAACTACTGTTTTCGGTGGGTTTTGGAAAAAAGTGTGAGGGGATGGATGAACTCCTCATTTTCGAAAGTGGGAGGGAACCATGCCCCTCGTCCCCCATCTGTCGACGCCCATGCCCGCCCACAAAATTTAAACTTGATCGGATTTTTCGGTTTAGGAGGAGCTTGTGACACCTTTTTGCTCACACACAGCCTCCTACTCACACACACACACACTCGCACACACACACACACACTCGGCCATTCACACATACATCATCACATTTCTGGTGCAAGGCAAAGTACAAAATCTCATTTCCCTTCACAGTGCATGTAGGGGGACGAGAGAATAAAACATCCCAAACCACCTTTTACCAGGGATCGTTAATATCTAATTTCGGGTTCCTTTTCTATAGACACGACAAGTAGAGCAAAGTCGATACACCAAAGATTTTAATACCTCCGAAAAGTGGTAGGTTCCGCAACATATGATAAGCATTTCATCAGACAAGCTTGGTAAAGAGACTACACCATTTTCATTTTCTCTCTTTTTTTCGTAAGAAGAGTGGAAGGAGGATGAGGGACACATCTTACTAATGTAGGCTATATGTCCAGTCAAGATTATTAATCATCAGTTTAGGTTTATTTTGAATCCAGAAACCAAGAATTACACCCAAAGTTGGAAAAAGGAGGGTAACACACTTCTCCTTTTCCCTAGGACACAGATCAATCTAACTCTATTTAGTCCCTTTCACACAGGCGCCCACGCTCCCCCCCCCCCTTAACTTATATCACAACCATGCGTTATATGCACACTTTAGTTTGATGGTAACATAAGGTGATACTGACATTCTCTTAGAAGACTTAATTTGTCTTTCACTTTGATCACTAATGCTTATCACGTTAGACCACCATGAGGTACTTTTATCGAAATGTACTATTTGTTTCTTTGAAAAGTGTTGACCTTATGATGGATAGCCAAGGATAACATAAATGCCAAGGGCACTACTGATAAAGTCACCTACATGAAGTTTCCAAATGAAAAATGACAGCCACTACACTACGTAGAAACGCAAGGTATGAGCTCAATTAATTTGCTGGATTATTCCGAGATATATCTTATCCCATCGGTTGATTCATTTATACCGCATTGGCGCCAATTGGATTTTAACATTCTATTTTGGACCAGTCGTGGATGCATCGGGACTTACGTTAACTTAGTTACAAACACTAGGTCTATGATTAAGGCCGTCATAATTTCATCTCATGTTGGGCCTTTAACGGATTTGACTTACAGGGTGCCAAAACATCACATATAGCCTACGCAGCATAGTATAGTGAACAGCCTTAGAGCCATACCACTTGCCTCTGGCGAATCCGTGTTGGAGGAGTTAACGATTGCGCTTAATAGGTCTTGACGTGGTGAAGATTTCCTGTTATGTAGTATGTCTCCAATGTGATCATGGGACAATGTTATGACGCAAAATGAGCTGCAGATATCCTCAGTCTAGTAAAGCCCTGGACAAAGGGTGTACTGATTAAGGGCGTTTTCAAATATGGATTACAGTAACGGTCTGTTCGCTGAGTGAATTATCAAGTTCAGTTTGGAGTACCACGTAGATACGCAACGTCACCCGAGAGACTTTCACTAACTTAGTCAGCTTTGACCGAGAGAACTTTCAAAACTGAGGGCGCTTATAAGTTTGTGTTTGCGTACCCGAGTATACCACTGTTTGACTACAGCTGGTTCAAATATGAACCGACTCAGTCTATTTTTGAACCAAATCTAGTTAGAAGTTTGACACAAGCCCAGGGCGCAGCCAGCAGGAGGGACAAGGGATGCCTACGTAACGTGCCCGCGTTATGACTACTCTTGCCTCAGTTGGCAACTTGATCGCTCCCAAAATTTTACTACCTACAAAAAGGGCACGGCATTGTTGACACCTCTGTCTGATCAACAGTATTAGGGCAATAACACATTGAACTATTATGACTAAACCAGATGTATATATTCAGCCTTCTCATACGTCTGGCATCGAGAGGGGTTTATGTACCATTCCAGTATCTTGTGTAATATTCGTATAGCGTGATGACTGTAATTTGAAGCATTACTAGGTACTCAGACTTATTCAGAATTTTTCTTTCCATGTTGACTATATAGGCCTATCCATGCAACACATAAGCAAAGAGTAGGAATTTTGAATCATACTTTTTAGTTCTCTTCAAGTTAATTTGGTTCACTCACTGTTGTGTATATTGTCCGTGCAAGTTGTCGTTCAAAGTTAGTAAAAGTATATTTTTTGTGAAAAGGTAATTGTACTCTTAGTGCCATTTGGAGGTCAGCTGAAAACTTAGTACTTGCTCTTATCCCAAATGGGCAAATACCCCAGAGCTTCCAGTGATTCTCCCATGGAACTCCACCAATATGTTACTCCTTAACCCCACTGGGGTCCTGTGGCGGGTTCCTAGATAATCGCTGTTCGGAAAATACTCCGTTTCAACGGCGCTTAGAGAGCCGAAGAAGCAGCATTTTATTCTAATTCTGTTCACTTGTGGAGACTATCTACGCCTGTGCATCACAAGGGGGCTGTCATAGGGGAGGGATCATCCACTGTGGTTCCCTAAAAATGTCCAACTTCTGTTGCCCCTTCCCTTTTGTAGTACCGATGCCCCCTGTATCAGAATTCTTAGCAACGGGTCCAATTTGATAGGATTCCGGGTAGTGCCTTATCGACTCTGTTGCTTTTAGAACCCAAGTGTGCCTCTTTATCATCACGTGACATGTTTGTGTTTACCAATACTGTTGTTCAGTGATAAGCTAACTCCAGTTTTGTTGAGGTATGAAATATTTGTGTTGAGAAACGCATAGTTGCGAGAGAAATACTCGGAGATTTGATGCTTTCAGCTTATGTTTCAACGTAAGATTGCGACAAAAGAGACAAAAAAGGCTGCTCAAATCCACTTCTTGATGACGATATGGCCATGTGTACTTAATTAATACTAGAGGGACTATGGGAATTTAATAATGCACATAAATTCATAGAAAAGAGTAGAATTAATAACACCCGAGACCGGCAAAAAAATTTTTCCTCTGTGACATAGACATTTGCTTTTGACTTTCAGATTTAACCCGACGTCTGTTCTTGACATTGTCACTTTTATAGAGAAAGACCCGTCATGTTCTAGTGTGAAGGTTCAGAATAACATTAAAAACTCTCTATTCGTTCAGAATGTCTAAATTTGTCGAGGCTAGATAAGACATCATGCAATCAGGAATATGAAACGAGACTCATAAATACTAATTCGCCAAACCTTGTGGTTACATGAATAACATTCGCTAATCAATTGAATGTTCTTACAACCTGAAAACCTCCTATGAGACTTGTCAGACAAGTTACTTGTTCGTAAGGTCTGCTTCAGTTTGTCGTTAGTTTCAGTGAGTGGTGTTCAAGCTACAAATTTAAAATAACGAAAAAGAAGTTCACCTATTACGTTAATGGTGTTAACTCTCGGGTTGTATTCAAAGGTAACGATTCTTGGCGAAAAAGGGGGAGATGTCTTAAAAATGATGCCAGTATATTTCAATGTTGTCGTCAAATGTCCCCTAGCTATCACAGTTTCGTCGAGTAACAAATCCCTCATGATGGTACCACGGAAGTACTCGTACAGGCATAAGCCCCACATCTCTTCAGAATGGATAGGTGCCTGAGGCGTTTACGCATAGAGTAGAAACGTACGTAGCCTATTCAATAGTTAATGCTGACAGGTGGTAATATCACTATATTTACTACTATATATTTCGGGAATCGAATGCTCCAGAAAGCATCAAAAGGAAAACAGTTTGATATTCGATGGCATTTATATCGCCTCTCACGGTCTACTTGCACCTTAAGTCAAAGGCTGGGATGTAACGAGTTACAAGTAACGCCGTTACTGTAACGAGTTAATTTTGTGTAACGGAACCTTGTAACGAGTTACATTTGCATTCCAGTAACGGAGCAAGTATAACTAGTTACAAGTCTGCTTGAAACAACTGTAACGGCGTTAGATTTGGTCCCGTTACTTTCCCGTTGCAAGTAGTAAAAAATGAGTACAAATTACATTTTTCTCGAACTAGTAACAGAAATTTTTCAAATAGATGGCACTTTGGTTGTCAATAATATTTTCGATTTATTTATAATTCACGCCGTCCTCACCAACATCAAATGTTACTCACGATTAGAATCAAAAGTTTAATATTAGCAAGGAGCTGTTATAGGGGCTAAAGATTTGCACGACCGCTGGATTGTCAATTTGGAAAGCATTGACTGACAGGTGAGTTCGTTTATACTCCATATCAGTCTTATAACTAGGTTTAAAGCTTGATTTGTGTGTTTAAACAGATCATTGCTCATTAGCTATCAGACTGGGTCTTTGTGAGATTTTTCAAAAAATACTTCAAGGTTCTCCGGCAAACTTTTCCCTGAGTCAGTGAATAAACTAAAGTTAATTAGCAAAAGCTTAATTTGTTAAGGATTTGTTGTATGTCCTTTACAGAAAACAGTGACGATAGTACGTCGTCAAAAAACGATTTGCCCACAGACAGACAGTCAAAAATTATTTTACTTTGCATATTTTAATCATTGCATCTGAGCAGGATCCGAGTCCACCTTATCCGAGTCGGAGCCATCTCCTATTCCAGATCCCCTAGTCTGGACCAACGCCGAGTCTGTTCTGATTCCAGTGGCACCAGTTCCGAGAGCAGTTTACTTGCCAATGTATTGCAAATCATACATATTGCTTTTTTAATACTATCGTACATGTTAACTATTTATGAGGTTATCGTTTTGCCTGACTTACATAGTCTGGTCTCCTCAGTAATTTATTGATTGTTTGTAAACATACTTTACATTTGTACATTGTGCACAAATAACGAGGGAACTTAAAAGCTAACTCTGTAATTTTCATATTTGACAACGCGGCTGGAATGGTCTCCTAGTCTTAGTCCATGCAGTTATCAATACAAAATGAACCTTGGAAGTTTGTGCTCTGGGATTATTACTTATGCACTTTAGACCGTGACATTTTAAAATTTAGGCTTTTACAATTACAGGGCATCGTAAAAAATATTTATAGCCTATAAAGTAGTGCAGACTTTTGTCACTGCAATAACCTCACGCTTCCCCTTTTATATTAACTAAACTCTCTAACTGTATGTGGGATTGTAAGGATTTACATTTTCAAACGATTATAGTTGTAACTGGAAAAGTTTGGGTTATAACCAATGTTCGTCCAACAAATAGTTTTCGTAAGCTCCGACACAGTATTTTGATTCGCTGCCGCGTGCTGAGAGTTAAGAGCCTCTGCCGGGATCGCCTCTCGGACGAGGTACCGTTTGTTAACGTTCGAGTATCTAGTTACTTTTAAAAGGTAAGTAACTAGTTACTTTTTCAACATTGTAACTCAGTAACTGTAACGAGTTAAAAATTTTTGGAAATAACTGTAACTAAAACCAGTTACTTTTAAAGTGTAATGGGAACAACCCTGCTTAAGTCCCCGGTTGTTACACTTATGACGTAACCGTTCTTGTGCTGTTGGAGAGTAATGTTACAGTTTTGAGTAGACCTACAACATTATGAGTGGCAAACAGCAGGATGTGCTAGACATGTAAATTTGTGTCCGTGTGAATTTTATTGATGCTAATTATGCACTCACTTTTATTCCCACTCTGTGATGAAGTAATCCTTCTGTCAGTTGATGGTTTAAAGTATTGCATATTGATGATAAGTAAGTAACCCTTTATTATTCAGCTTAAAAACATGCAAATTTGTGGTGATTTGTTTCTATGTTAAAAGCTTGTCCTTTCCCCTTGACAAATGATATTGTAAAACGAACATGTGATAGAAACTGAATTATTTGAAATTTAATAAAACTTCGTGTTTAATGGCTATTGAGAAGAGTGAGTCTGAAAAGTTTGCCACAGATATACCATTCTATTTAATAAGCTTCTTTCTTGAGTGAAATGAAACGCGTAACCAAGATGTTGTTACGAATCTACGTCACTCTAATAAAATTAAAAAGCAAATATTAGCCACGACTTTCCTTTAAAATAACTACGCATTTATTTATTTTTTGGCTTCTCATGGAAATTATATATCTCTTGTGTAAAATTATATAGGTCAGAATGCGCTTTTTGGGGATTTTTTTTTACAAAGCACAAATGTTGAACTACAAATTGCGACCTCACAACTAGGTTTTCCCGCATTTCTTTGTGAACAGGCATGTTACACTATTTTTAGGCGTACGACTCGGATGCTTTCTGCGGAACTGCGGAACTGCGGAAGGCCTTCATTGAGGTAAAAAGTGTTCTACTTCTAAAATTTCTTTCTACGAAATCGCTCAAATTTTTGACAAAAGTGCTTAGCCCCAATTGTAAGCGGTCTCGAAAACCCATGCTACTATTTCATGACTTGTGCGAGTGTGGGTTATAGCTAATATAAGTAGTAGCTGATAAAATTCATGTGTGACACTTTAATCTTTCCGTCAAAATTTAATTATGAAGTTTCAAAACTGAACAAGTTGTTAAGAATCTGGAAGAAAACTAGAAAATATACTCTGTAAGAAATTACCTGATAGACAATGTCAGGGAGAGTCACAGGAAAAGTTTTAGGCAGGTTTTACTCTGGTTAATCTGAAGGTCAATTTTGACTTCGATTAGTCCAATTTTGTAGCCTCGATCAGCAGAGTCGAAAGTTAACTGTTTGCAGTATTTTCTTATTTTGTTAAAACAAGATTATAATTAAGCCTGTTGGTATGAGTCAGTGCTCGATGAAGGACCAATCTTCCGACAGGGAGGTAGAGGGACAGCAAAATCAGCCCAAACAAAAACAACTCAACGAGTTGCAGGAAGGATTGCGAAAACAAACTTTTCTGCTCGCCGTGCTCTCCAAACATTTTGTTACTTTTCTGAAGAAAATTAAAAAAAACTTGAACATTTCTGAAGAAAAATTAAAAAGTTGGAACTTTTCTGGAAAAAATTTAAAGGATTCATTGGAGAAATTTGGAGTTTTTTTGCAGAGAGTAGGAAATTTTAGGGTTTTTATTGAAGAAAATTTGAAAAGCTGGTGCTTCTGTGAAAGAATCTGCTTTCCGTGAGGGCAAAATTGCCGTAGGGATTACGTACTTTTGGTACCCCTTAAGGCTCTGCACGGTAAATTGGGACATTTCTCCAACGGGAAATGGGGAGGGGTTGGATCCCCTGGCACCCTTGCCCTTAAAGCTGCTTTGTTTTTCCTTTTATTTTCTCTTTTCCTGCCTTTCGTATCATGTTCTTCTGTACAGTTTTTGAACAAATCACTAACATCAATTATGAAGTCATGAAAGGTGTTGACCTGAAACTTTATTGGGGACGATATTTTGCATGAGACTTTCACCTCTCAGTATTTATGCATTCTCGAGAGTATACGTACCGTTTACAATACTTTTTAATATTACCAAAAAAGGTTTGAAATAAGTGATGTTCAGTGGTTATTCGCTCCCTACTTACCCTGTTCAAGTTACCTGGAGTATCCTTTGAACTAAACAAAGATCGAAATTCTATTAATCTTAATTACTTTACAATTTTTTTTAAATCAATTTTTCCTTTTAATTTTTTGTCATTTTTTGATTATTGAAATAAAAGGAAAAGATGTTCTTTTGCCAGCCGAGTGATATGCCTCCTATAACATGAAGCTTATCACAGAACGTGGACTTAGGGTATCATCTGGCAACATTAAAATCAGGTCTTCTAACTGTTCTCAATAGATCGGAGTGTAGTGCCCCAGACTGGTAAATCGCTTATGCGTTTAAACAGTGTGTCACCCGGTTATCAGTGCGTGTTTTTGTAGCGACGTGTTAGACACCCCTAATTTCTTCACCAAAACTTCCATATGGTATCACTCTTCCCTTGTAAAATCCCTCAACACAGCCATGTCGTGTTGAACGTTGTTTTTCACACCACACTATTATAATGCCTAAGTGGGGTATATTATGTTCTGACTCATTGCCTATGGCTTTTGCAAATGTAAGGAGCTCTGAGATTTATTTCTGTGAAAGAAGTTTGTGTAGATCAATTTTTTCTTTGAGCTCATTGCTTCAACTTAATTGCTCACACTCATCGGCAAAAAGTAGGAAAATAACATGCAGCTAAACTTTTTTATGGAGGCGAATTCTACTCGTCACGCGATTGACCCCACCAGGAGCATCTTCTCAATTTGTGAGTATGTGTATGAATATGTGTGCTGTCGTTAATTTTCACCCTTCGGCCTGCATCTCTCTAGCACATCCCTGCTTTGGTCATGGCCGTTGGTACTTTTGAAATGGATTCTGTACGTTGACGTCACCATCTAATTGACAACTGACCCGACGTCATGTTAGAGGACAAACAATAGATGTAGAGTAATTTTCAGTTAGTGGATTACTCAGCCAAGGGTGCACTCTCACTTCTATGGCCCTTTGTCGTCATTTGCATACGGTCTATAGGAGTAAAGTCTTGGACCGGGTTGCGAAACGATCGATCTTCGTACTCTTCCGAGATGGTCTGTGCTGTCGTTTAAGTCCTGCCTTGGTTGTTGCGACTTTTTGAAAGAAAAGTGCAGCTTGTTAGGCAGTCCTACTCTTATAGACGACTGCGGTCATTGGCAATATAAAAAGCAAGACGTCAAGGGCCAGTTTCCTTCACTTGGCGTTCTGTCCACGATAACCTAACCAATCAATTCCATTGTAATAGAAGGGCAAAAACATTTACCAGGTGAGTTTAGGCTATACACTCTTCAGACTATCGTTATGTACCGATGTAAGGTACGACGTTCCGTTTCATCCACTTAGAGATAACTTTATTCTGCAGAAAAGCTGACCTGCGGGAATATCCCTGCAGGTTACCTTGGTTACCTTCAGGAAATGCTTCATTGTCCAACCTTTGCTTTTATTCCATTAAAGCAGAGCATACTAGCCCCTCCCCCTTTGTAAGTGTTCGGGTCTCTTCCTTTTCAATGTTTTAAATGGCGGTGGAAAACCGTCCGCATATACAAGATATTTTGACCAGGGGGGGGGGGTGACAATGCCTTGTTTAGCGACCTGTGAAAGAGGGTAGCAACTTTCCTTTTTCTTTAACCCCGGGCGCTCGCCCCCAACGCTTCGTCCTAGGTACGCGCCTGCACCATGCCAAGATGATCCCTCAGAACTGACGGTCGTAAGAGTTGGCAATGAATTGGGAGGATATGGCCTTCAGTGCCAGTTTATTTTATGGACTTCTCAAGGTTGATTGGTACTGGGTATATTATGACACAAGGGATTTTTCAAAAGAACACCTTTGTCAATAATATTATTGCATAAATCAGATTCTATGGAAAATTTACACTTTCCTCGATCTAAATTTTGTCAAATGTAACCCCCCAGAACGTTGTAAATAATAGAAGAAAAGTTAGCAATAAATCTCAAGTAACTTAACACCTGTTCGACAGCCACTAAACTTACTCCCTGCCGTCAAGAGAGTTGGAACCACAGAATTAGTTAAGAACGATTTGGTAAATAAAATGAAATACTGAAAAACGATGTGCTAGGTCAATAAAACTCAAATGAGGGAGTAGGTGCAGCTAGGGAACACCTCGTTTATGAGCTCTCCTTTATGACTAAGTTACATTTTAGGCTGACGGATATTTTATTGGTTTGTATAACTATGTCTTCTGTGGGATCAGTCAACTTCTCATGACATTTTATTTACTAGGTATGGTAAAGCAACAGTTGGTGTTGGACCATAAAGAACATTTTGCCCGCACTTTGTAAAGGAAACCGATGCATAACCTCTACAATACTTTATATACCACAACACTTGTCAAAACTGTTGAGAATATGAATCATAGCCAGGTGCAAAGTCTTCTGCGTTGTTTCTTGGAAGCTTTATACACTATCTGCACAACATTTTCAAATAGATTCCACAGTACTTGTCAAAACATTTAAAATATAAGTTCCTCTTTTATCCAAGGTGTTATTTTGTATGAAAAATGGTCATAGTAAACACACTGTTGGTAACAAAAATCTACAAGTAGAGAAATTATAACTCGTTGGATGTTGTAAGAGGTATGGAAATACTCAATGAAAAAGCGTAAGTAGGCTATTGCCTTGTAAGGTATGTAAACTAAGCAACTGCGGTTTAATGAGAGTAGTGAGCCGTGAAAAACAAAAACCTGCTTATCACTTTATTCTAATAGTTGATAATCCTATAAAGATACTCTTCGGTACAAAAGGAAATTGTAAATGTCGTATATTCTCTTTGTATTTATTTGAAAGCCACGTTACAGTTAGCTTGTCAAATGACTAAAAAATGCAGCACTTTAAAGGAGGGTTGGTACTACTCTTCACGTACAGAGGATGCCTTTCGCTGACGGTACACTGCATCGTGCAATGACTGCGTAATTCCACTTTCCGCTGTTCGTTAAGACTGTTAAAGTTAGGCTTCCCTAAAATATTAAGAGGAAGTCACAATAAGTCAGGATATTTTGCTAAACTTCTAACACTACTAGTGCTACGAACGGTAAGCCTGATTTTAGGACTGGCATAATATTCTTGTAACTTTGACGAAAGATTCTTAAGTAATTGTGTTGTCTGACATTGCAATGGTTCCCTCTGTACACTCCCCAGCCTGCAATCCCAGTGCTCTGTATAGAGCACTTTTCAAGTCATTAGCGTGTGTTACACATCATTGCCCCCTCACCGAGTGTTAGCTCTCTTCCTCCCTGAGAAAAAAATAATTTCCGTCATTTGTACTACCACCCTTTGATGGTGCCTATTTGGAACAATTCAACAGTTCAAAGGACAGATAAGACTCTAAAACAGAAGAAAAAATACACTGTGAAAGGTTTCAAATACTGTACACTAGTGAATTAAGCTCCAGAATGTTGCCAGATTGGAATTAAGTGCTTCGTTGGTCTTGCATGTACTATGGGCTGGTTTGTGAAAAAAGTGAAAATATCTCGATACGATCGAAGCGTAATTTCCTAAACCCAAGTTTCATCATAGTCCCCACATTTTCTTCATAGGTCTTAAAGGGAATATAGGCAGTCGTCCCATATCCAATTGAAAACAGCACCTTCGTGTTATAAATTCCCTCTTATTTCCTTTATAAATATCTTTCATGATGTGTCAGAACAAAACTATTTCATATTGAAGGTAAACTAAGGAGACATTCTGCATGAACTGGACATTTAGGTAATATATATATATATATATATATATATATATATATATATATATATATATATATATATATATATATATATATATATATAATTAAAGAGGAGAGTTGCACGTGTACTCCGATAAAATATATTGTAAAACAGGAAAGAAATAAATGCTTCACTAGTTGACTTAATGAGTACAAAATAATCCAAACTTTTATTCGAAATTTTCGGTTCCCCTGGAACCCTCGTCAGCGAGATCAGATAGTGAAGACATATATATATATATATATATATATATATATATATATATATATATATATATATATATATATATATATATATATATATATATATATATATATATATATAGCACGGTGCTTGCCCTGCCTGAAAGATAATACAGGCCAAGCCACTTTTGTCAGTCTTCTTCTTTGAATATGAATTGTTTCCCAACGATCAATGAATCTTGCCTCTAGTGGCAGCTCTTTGCTGAAACGTTCTTAACAAAAGAACAAGAGGCCAAAACAAGCAAAACTTGAGATGAACGATCTCCTGTGCAGTTGTGGGTAAATTGATGTCGTCTTATCCATTGTCGGGTGATGCTACTGCAAGAAGAAAGATTCCAGGTGTATTGGAACGAGACGACAGGAACACAAAGAACGTTACCATCCTTTGGCAAAGAACGCTGTGAATTCCACGCTCAACCTTCGGTAAGCGTGAACACATCTGAACAAATCAAAGTAGGCTAAAGAGAAAACGTTAAGGTCAAATATGTATCCATATCTATATAAGAATCTGTCGAATTAACAAACTTTATCATGCCAGTTGGTTCCTCTACTTTTCTCTACAAATCTGACAAAACTTTGCTGTCGGGCTTTTAATTCAATCTACCCTTGGGTTGGTTCTTTTGTACAATCATTCTGTATCTGTAGAAGTACCTTACAGTATAGTTATTGAAGGCTTTGTATACTGTTTAAAGACAGTACGGTTGTCTGAGAACCTTTCCAATAAATTAGTTTGGTAAACAAATATGTATTACCTATGTTACATAGTCCTGTGACTGTCATTTGAATATAGGCTACTTATATAAAACCCTTTTCACTCGCCTTGTTAACTTGTAACGATGAAAATCCACTTTGCAAATCAACGTTGACGCTGATACGAAACAATGTGTATTTTTAAGATCTGAGGCATATGGCTGCCTTTCCGATCCTCTAAAAGCCCTCAAGGTATTTTAATCGAAACTTAGAAATAAGTAAACACAACGATTTCTTTTTAGAAATAATTTGTTTTGAAACGTGTTTCTCATTTAAGTTCTCTTTTACTATAGATTTAATGATAAGCACCATAGTTAGCAGTTTTTGAACGAGTACATACTTTGCTTTTATGAGCCTGTTTAATTTGAAACGTGATTCTTTCCATTAGCAAAGAAGATAAATTGCAGGCGAAAGGCTTTTTTCTAAAACAATACAGCATTAGCTTCTTACAGCGGTTATAAACAGAGGAAAACTGTAGTAGAAACGTGAGTTTAACAAAACTATAAATGTTCTTCAGAAAAAACTAAAACCTCGCGTGTCTGTTGCATGCGAAATATAATTTCTCCCTTAGTAGCACATCACAATAACTTCAAATGAAAATTTTGTAAATAACCTTTAAGTTTAGATTAAACTGAATTTCTTCAAATTCTGTTGTTTAAAGCGCTTTCAAAAACGTATAGACCCATAAAGCTTTAGAAATGACAATTTTATCTACAGTTAACTTAAGCACGAAAGGTTTCCCCTCAAGTTTGAATAAATTACCTTTTAAAGTGCACTTAATATAATTTTAAATGTTTTGAGAATCCTGTTAAGGGAAAGAGATAACCAAATTAGGATTTCACAGGATCAGAAAAATTGCTAAGAAAAACACATTGCGCCCTTCAGCGACTGTACTATTCATTTTTTCACACATTTCTTATTATCGAAAAGCTACTTGGCCTTGAAATGTTTCACAAGTTCTCGCCGTTATCAACTTTTATGAGAAATCCAATTTAGTCTAGCCGCCAAAATTATCTCTCCACACTACGAGTATAACGAACTTGGGATGACGAAAGGCCGTGTTCTCATAAGTTTGTTTTTTTTCCTTGAAATTCAAAGAAAATTGAGCTCGCCAAGGGAGAGTTGCCCAGCGGACTGGCAAATAACATTTAATTTGGCGTTCAGAATTCTTAAATATAGCCAAAGGACGATTGGGGTTCCCCTACATTTACGACTCGACGAACCGATAATTCATATCTGCCACGGCCCAAAACTTTTAGTGCCTCTTGGGTTTGAACTTGTTGCAGTTACATAAAGCAAATTTTGCGACCAAAAGACCATTTCAGAATATGCTCATTATCTGCCTGGAAGTATGTGTTATGTATTATGCAAGTATTTGATGTGATGTAAATGTTATAAGAGTAAGAGAAGATGATAAAGCTACTGACGACAGTGACAGTGACGCAAAGAGAAAGGCAGGTCATGGCTTCTCGTAACTATTAAATGTTGCTCAAAATCCCGCTCCCTTTTTTCTCGGATTTAAATTTCTGAGTATTCCACATAGCTACCGACAGCTTTGTAAGCTAACCGGATGGTCCCTTCCGGATCATATGGTTCCGCCGCTGCTGACTTAAAGCAGTGACAATGCCCTCCTTTTCCGTAATAGTCAAAGTCAAATCAGCCCCCACCCACACGCACACTTTTTTTCGACTGTAAGATACTACAGCAATTAAACAGCTTAACGCCATTTTGTCATTTCATAGTTAGCTTCGTCATTTGACCGATGGAAATTTTGTTTTCCAGCTAATTCCACTACTTCAAACTGACTGATTTTGGTGAGAACAACGCTTTCATGTTCCTTAAACTTTGATTATTTGTGACGCCGTAAAAGAAGTCAACTTTTTACGGATTGCAATCTTTTCTTCCACTAAAACAGAGAAATGTGAATAATCATGCAGAACTACGTTCTTATTAACGATAAACGAGGAGGATGTTTTAGAGCGTTTGTGAACAATTCTTGGGCCATTTTCATAGTCTCTCTCAGATAGTCTCTTCTTCCTTGAATTCAAAAGTTCCTTGGGTGGAGTTTTCTGTATAACACCTCTATACAGTCTGTCTCGTGTCATTTAGATTGACACACCAGTGATCAGTAACGGAACTTGGTAAATCGGTTCCAGCGTCTCTCTTCTTCCGGTTGCTTCTTTGCCAAGCCAATTTTACTGGATCCACTACAGTGTTTGTATTTTTTGACTGAAGAGCTATGATTTATCATTTGTCGCATAATAGCTTGTCTTCACGGCTAAGAGAAGACTATCTCGGGCAAACACCGATCACCAAAAAGAGACCTATCTCTTTTTTAGGTAAGGCCATTTTGTACACTGTAAATTTCCCCGTACAGTGTTATTTTTATTAAAAGAAAACCGTGGAGCGAGGTTACTGCACCTGGAAGCTTACTGTACCTTCCCCATTTCTTCAAGCAGATATGATTGTTTATTTCGATAGGATGGTGGCCATGATGTGAGCGCCGGAAGCACACCAGATCCTACTGTCATTGAAGTTTGTGCCAAAATTGATTCCCACCTACAAGCCAGGGTACCAAGGTTTATTTCCTGTAATAAGGTGAGACAGGGTTCTGGACTCAAAATTGGCTTCATAAACATTCAACACCTATACCCAAAGATGGATCAGATAGGAACTCTACTTGCGTATGAAAATAGTGTCTTAAACATTTTAGCTATTAATGAAACATTTTTAAATGAGAAATTTTTTGATCATGAATTAAGCATTCCAGGCTACAAAACAGTTAGAAAGGACCGATCTGGAAAAGAAGGTGGCGGGCTTTTAATATATATTAGTAACGACACATTATTTATCAGACGTAATGATTTTGAAGTAAACACTATAGAAGCTATCTGGTTAGAGATTAAGTTACCTTACAATACAAACGTGTTTTTATGCCTGACCTATAGACCCCCAAGTGCTAGAGTTGAATGGATCAAAATTTTCCATAGTATGCTTACTCTGCCATATAGTACCTGTCAAGATATTGTTGTTATAGGTGATTTTAACTTAAACGTCTTAAACGGAGTTAACAATAAGACATGGGAAAATACATTATGTCACTTTAACCTAAAACAAATGGTAAAAGACCCAACTAGAGTCACTGAAAATACTTGCACTCTAATCGATCATATATATACTACAAGAAGTGAAATTGTGAACAATGTCCAAGTACTGCATGTTAGATTAAGCGATCATTTTCCGGTTTACTTTTCTTTAAACCACAAAGATAAGCAAATAAAGAAAAGAAAACATACTTCAATTACATACAGGGCAGTGAAAAATATGGATGATAGCGCATACTTGCAAGACTTGCAGTTATACAACTGGTGCAATATACTCTCCGAAAAGAATGTTGAAAAGGCACTTCATATGTGGGAAGCAGCCTTGATAGGTATCGTTAACACTCACGCCCCAAAGAAAGTAAAAAGGGTAAAGAGAAGGTATCAACCTGCTTGGATAACCGAAGAAATAAGATCTGCAATGAAACGGAGGGACAAAGCCAAATTCAATGAACCCGTGCTCTATCGTTTTTGGAGAAATAAAACAACTTCCCTCATTCGCCAATCTAAACAGAATTACTTTAAGAATGTCATTGCTAAGAACAGTGGGAATACAAAAGAACTGTGGCAGATCTTAAGAACTGTTCAATCATCGTCCAATTATCCAAGCTCCAGTGAAACTACACTTCTTGAGATTAATGGAAAGAGTATAACCGACCCAAACGAAATTGTTGATGCTTTTAATTTATTTTTTACTTCTGTATCAACCAAGTATGTAAACACTGATTATGATTATGACAAACATGATGTAAATAGAAAACACGAATTTTTAAGTCAGTTTGTATCTAGTAAACTACCCCCTGGCACTAGATTTAATATACCGGAAGTTACGAATGAGTTTGTCCTTACATATCTTAATAATTTAGACACTACCAAAGCTACTGGCATTGATGAGTTAAGCGCTTTTATTCTGAAGAAGAGTGCACCCTACATTGTGTCAAGCCTTACTCATATATTAAATCTTAGTATTAAGGAAAACGTCTTCCCCTCGACTTGGAAGTCAGCCAAAGTTATTCCGATTTATAAAAGTGGGTCACCCGTTGACCCAGCAAATTACCGACCGATTGCAGTGCTACCAGTAGTGTCAAAAATCTTAGAGAAACATGTTCACCAAAATCTGTATGAATTTGTTAATAGTTTTAGCTTATTAAGAGCAACACAGTCAGGATTTAGAGCTAATCATTCATGTGAGACGGCCTTGCTTAATTTGACTGATTGCTGGATGGAAAATCTCGATAATGGAAATTTAGTAGGTTCAATTATGTTAGACCTTAGAAAGGCATTTGACCTTGTAGATCATGGTATTCTGTTGTAAAAAAATGAATATTTACCAATGTTCTGATTCATCAATGAAATGGTTTCACTCTTATCTATATAACAGGACTCAAAGTGTATTTTTAAACGGAGTACTCTCAACCCCCATGTATGTTAAAAGTGGTGTCCCACAAGGTTCAATTCTTGGGCCCCTTTTATTTTTACTTTATATCAATGACTTGGATTTATGTCTTAAACACTGTTCTGCAAATATGTATGCAGACGATACAACATTTCATGTATGTGATAAGAGTTTTGACGAGCTTTCTTTGAAATTAAATGATGATGCTAGGCATATATACAAATGGTGCCAGCAAAACAAAATGGTCATTAATACTGAGAAAACAAAATGCATGTTAATATGTTCTAAGCAAAGGCAAACTACCCTAGACCGTAGAAACTTAAATGTCACGATAAATAACCAGCTGTTAGGTAATACTACGTCTGAAAAGCTTTTAGGTGTCAGAATCGATGCGAATCTTACTTGGAATGTCCACATTGATTATGTTTGTAACACCATAAGTAATAGAATATCTCTGCTACGAAGGATTAAAAGATATATTGACATCCCTACTAGTGTTTTATATTATAAAGGACATATTTTGCCAGTCATGGAGTATTGTAATCTTGTATGGGGTTCATGTAGTCAGGGAAGCATTGACCGTATTGAGAAGCTTCAGAAGTGTGTGGCCCGAATTATTCTAGGTGCGAGCTATGACGAACGGTCAAGTGACCTTTTTGCTCGACTTGGTTGGCATACTTTCTGTCAACGTATCAATATGAAAAGACTTGCTATGGTATATAAATCCCTCCATGGACTTGCCCCACCTTATATGAAAGAAATGTTTGATTATACGTATGGAATACATAACTATGGGTTAAGGTCAACCACGTCATCAGGACTCTTTATGACTGGTGGAAAAACTGAATTCCACAGAAAAAGATTTTCCTATATTGCAGCCAAACAATGGAATGCTTTACCAAATGAGACAAAAAATGCAAACAGTTTAAGTAGTTTTAAAAGACAAGTTTTAAATTTTATTTAATAGCCTTTGTTTTTATATTTTCTACTTTTTTATGTGTTTTAAGTCTTATCCCCATTTGATTACTTACTTAATATTCATGAGCCTTTTTTACCATCTCTTTTTAAGTTTTTTTTTTAAGTTTCATAGCATTTTTTTACAGTATTTCCTTTTAAATTTCGTTAAGTTCTCTTATTATCTTATACTCTTATGTTTTTATGGTTTTTTGTAATCCTTTTATTCTCTGCTTGTTACGTTGTTTTTTTGAAGGCCTCGTGGAAGATTAGCCACGTACGGCTAAACGAGTCACCTTCGTGAAATAAAGTTTTAATAATAATAATAATAATAATAATAAAAATTAACTGCCAAGAATGTGTTCCAGTAATATTAGAATTACCCGTTCGTTGCCAGGATACGTCTCATCCTTTGCTTGCTTTATCAATTTCAGCCCTCTCATTCCCCCATGTGACAGCTTAAAAGATACTCTCACGCACAAAGGTTTGAAAAAGATTCTATTTTATTGGGAGTCGTTCCTAGGTAATAGGTATAGGTATAGAGAAAAGAGATTAGCAGACTACTGTACACGCAAGTGTACATTGGTAACAGAAAATTTACAAAAGTTGGAGGAACTAACAATAACTTCCTAGACAGTATTATTTTAAAATGTTCACTCTTAGAAAACAAAATCATGGACATTTATTGAGTCAATAAAGCCTCTTCAAAGGTTAATTACTGTAATTGATGAAATTCTTTCCTGTCGGGGATGCAAAAAAGTGTTATAAATATACGTGAGTGTAATGTACTGGTATTTGTAAAAGGCAAGGGTACAGGAAGCCTTTTCCATCCTTTCAAAGGTTCCAAGCCCCATGATCGGAATTGCTCAAGTCTTGAAACCCACAATCCAATTTGCCACATCAAACCGTTAACCAATACTTTGCTATGATAGGCGTACCACTACGGACAAGGTTTTCTATGTTTTTAAGTTGGCCGAATTGTAAAGGCTACAGTGTTTGGCGACTGTCGGGATCTATTTTAAGGATCACCGATCAGATTCATCTAATGGAAGTAAAATACTCTTGAGATAAAATTAGTTAAGGTTGCTTTCATCCTAGTTTTCCACTACAACTACCAAAATGGCACCCTTTACAAAACTCCCTTAAGATATATACAAGGAAAACGGATTTTAAAATATAAACTAGACAAAATATTCTCGTTGGTGCCTTTTTCACGCGTTAAGCTAACTTTATCAGTTTCAGTGTAGCGCCATCAGTCCGTAAGTCTACCATCCACATTATTACGAGTCCACATAACATCATGTACCGATTTTAAATGTGAGTAGTACTATGTTTGTAGTTTGCGACGTAGATATTGAGCAAAACTGACATTTGAGTCTCCTGCTAATTACATGTTATGTTAACACTGGCGTATGAGGGCTCATGGGAATACTTAAAAAAAAAACACTTTTCACATCTGTGCTAATGGTAGCAATGTATGTTGTTATGTATTTTGAGTTGAACATTATCGAATGAATAACACACAGTACTTTAGATAAAGAAGGAAGGCATTCTAATAAGGTCTTATATCTACATTTGTAGAATCACGATTCAGAATTTAAAGTGCAAATTAAAATTAAGAGGTGTTTTTACCAGAGTGGGAAACTTCCTTTTGCTTATATCAAGTAGGCTACATTAAAAAGTTTCCATATTTTCCTCCTGTGAAACATGCTTGGTAATATTGATTCTTGTCCTGTTAGCAATTCTTATTTCAAAAACCACAAAAGTGTTACCCTGCGGTAAGTGAAACTCAGCCCATGCGTTCCTGAATTAATGAAAGCTCAATTATCCCTATGTGACATTCAAGTCTGTTGCTTAGTAAAGAATTCGTCATCCGCCATCCGCTTTAGAAAAGCTATTTCTTACTCGCCTTCAGCTAAGGCTTATCTATTTTTGTGAAGTTGTCGAGTGGTTATGGTCACGTTCCTTTTATTACATGCAAAACACCGTGCATAGTCTTTAGAGCTATTATTTACCAGTGACCAATATGAGTGGTTTCATTTAGAATCAGGGGGATATCGAACGAATCCCAAAGGCCAAGTTGGGAGTGAGAGGATTCTGTCTAGGTATTAGAAAAATTAAGGTCGGCAAACTTCAAAAAGAAAGAAAAATATGACCAACAACAAGTTAGATGCACGATGCTTACGGTTTCATGTAGTGATAAAGAAGTGCAACATTTAAAGAATATATCATCACGGCCCTGAGTTCGTTTGCTACATCAGAGTCGGTGAAGTTTAGATGGCATGCCCTTCCTCAGCACCCATCCCTGTATATGACGTTGAAACACATACGCACAAGAAAACGCACTCGACCATATGACGTTCTGTTATCGTTCATCAGCTGATCATGAAGGTCTCAGTTGGAAATAGTGACACAGATTTTAAGACTATAATTAATCCTCTAAGTCTGGTGTATCTTTTTCGCTTTAGGCATCCTGACAACCCCTGAAACATCGATTTTATATTTTAACATCGGTTGCATCTTAACTAGATAACAATTGTTTAACCGAAGGTTTCCAAACTTCCACACTTGGGTTACAATCACCGCTCAAGGATACATCATCGATCCCTGTAAATTTTCATCAACTGCAGATGATTCTTGTCACTCGTGCAGTAGTTATGACGAAATCTGAAGCAGAGGGCGTTTTTGCTAAAACGCTGCATCGACTGGACGGTAACTTTTATTATCGTGCTCACTACGACAATTTCAGTTTGCCGTAAGTTTTCATACCGATCGTACCCGAAGTTACCTGGACGCAAGAGGAGACAGTGTACTTTCAAAACTACCAGATACGTCCATAATCAGGCTTGCTTTTTGTTGTATTTACATATATGTGTAACCTATGTATACGTTTGTACGTTACAACGCCTAATATTGAATAAGATGTTTGTAGATGGAAATTGTGCTCGATTCAGCGGTGTTATCTTCATGTTGTGTGAATTTTACTTTATTAGACCAGGCTGCTCAGATTATCGGCTGTGACTGTGAGCAGATCAATAGTCGCCTGGCGCGATTTTAAGCTTGTATGAATTTGTCGAGACACGGGAAATTAAAGTATAGGGGAAAGCATTTGCTTTCCTTTAGCTGACAGGGAAAATAACAGCAACAAACTTGCTGATTTTAGTGTTGAAGAAGCTACATCGCTGGGTTTCTTAAATTACTGGTACATTCTGTTCAAACAGGAACGTTTACAATACTACATCTTTTGTGATGGCAATTTGAGGCATGTGTTATGACCAATTGAGTCCAATGTTCATATCGACTTCAACTGTTAAAACCTACTTTGTTTTAAATTTCGACCAGTTATCGGAACAAGTTGTGTGTAAAATATAATAAAAGAAATCATTTAGGTCTCTTATCATGGTTGACTTGTCTAAAAGCCGGGATCATTATTACGAATTGGATTAATTTATTCTGTTCATGCAACAAATGTGTGAAAAATAACTGTTCTAGATCATCCGTGGATTTCATTCCACCTTACCTGATTTAACAGGGTTATTTAATGTGGCATGGTGTTATACTAGGAAGCGCTACCCTATCATTTTGGATTAGAAAAGAAATAGCAAAGTTGTAAGGCAATTGATCCAATGCTTTAAATTCATACAGGATTAGATAACTTTGAGAGGAGAGCCTTTCAAGTTGTGACAGCCAATCATACCTTGGAATTTACCAACTTATACTAACATTGTGAGGAAGTTTATTATTTTCAGTCTTGTTGATTGGATGTAATCGATACTTACCTGTGTTGGACCAAAAGAAAAACATGGTAAGCATACTATACGCAGAAATTATTTCATTGTAAGATTTGATTTGTTAAATGTAAATGGCAAATCTTATTGAAATTAGTAAACTGTAACCTAATCAAGATGAAATCGTACGTTCTTGAGCGCAATCATGCAAGACTAGAATTCTATAGCTTTATCGTCACTGTAAAGCTTTCGTGCTGGCTTTCTATTTTTAAATAAAGTCCTTTAGAGGTTTCAAAATCCCGACGCAACATTGTATAAATAGTCTGTAATATGCTAAAATGCTTGACAGGAGACGAATCTACCCGCCAATTTAATTGCGGCTGTTTATTTGTCGTCAAAATATGAAATTCATTAGGCTATTATGATTGGGGTACCAGAAGGAAGACCAAAAGCTCCATGCATCGCTGATGCGTACTAAATTGTTATTTTAAAGAAATCATTATTGAAGACCATGACGCAGTGAAAACAAAAAACCGGAGTTCCTGTTATTAAGTCTGTGTGTTGAGGGTCTGTTTTTTGCATTTTGCAGGTACAGGTAGTATCAAAGTTGTTTTCATGTTAAAGTTGCTGAACTTTACATCAAGATTGGTGCCTTGAACGGGTTTTCATTTTTTATCTCATATACACTTGACGATGGATTCATGTATCTAAAGTAATATGATTAATTTTCACAAAATACTACAGTATGTTGTAATTTACGTAAAAGGCATCAAATTAAATAAAACTATCGAAGAGTCGCTATAAGCCTGTAATAAGTTGCGTGTTACTTGCGCGGCGATGGCTTTGAATAAGCCTTCAAACGCGAAATCTGTGTGACTCCAAACACAGGCATGTTAGATTCGTAATGTGACTGTGGAGAGTGGATCAATAGTTCTGGAAACCCATTTAAATTGAGGACTGAAAGTTGTTATGTCTTGATTTCATGCCTACCCGTGTAGGGTTCCTTGTTAGAAAAGAAGGTTTACCAACACCTATATTGAACGATCATCCACGCTGACGATTCTAAACTGACATGGCGATATGTTGTACCAATGGTATAGTTATGCATCTACTGTAAGACATTTGTTATTGTATGTGCGCGATAAGGCAATCAATATAGAAACAACGTGAGGCGAGCGGCAGGTGTTTTAATAAGAATGCAAAAATGTGCAACTAGGAAGGCAATGTACAAGGTTTAAAATTATTTTACAAACGAAGTGCTACGTGAAGGTATGCATGTAAACTTGCTAGACAAACCGTATGATTGAGGAAAAAGAACATGTCGAGCCCAGAGGGTAGGAAATCTAAAGAAAACCAAGAAGATTTCCACTTTGTTCTCAATGCATACAAAGTATTTTTAAGGATTTACTGTTTACTGTTTACGGAAGGCATAATCCAACTTCTAAATACAAAAAGGCTTGGTAAGACACACCGGAATGAAATAACACAAAAAGGTTTGGGCTTATGAAGAAAATGGTGATAGTTTACAAGATTTCTTCACTAAGTATTAAGGTCCAAAGTCACAGTTATATAACAATATGTAATATCTGAATAGATAATAACGGCAACAATTAGCCTCGAGTGGTCCTTTAACATGAAGGTTGATAAATTGGACCAAGAGTGAATCGTCTCATTTACAAGCACAATAAATTGTGCAACAAAATATTTTCGTATAGATGACAGGTTATCGACGTGGTCATATCTAAAGGTGTTTTGTCAGGAAATCCTTTAAATGCACAAGTAACAACTTCTAGCCCAAACTTTAAACCTTCCTACACTTTCTTAAATGCAGTTAATAAACTATTAAAAGCAAAGATAAAACCCGGGTTACGACATTTTCCTAGATTTTCTTGGGTAACGTAATAACGAACAAATCAAATCTAGGTGATTTCGGATGAGTTACTTCACTTTGCTACATGTTTAACAGAACGTGAAGTAAGCCTTTAAAGAAAAGACGCTTTAATTTTCTTGCCACTCTAACGCAACATTAAGTTAGCCTTCAAACTCACAAATAAAATCCACATTCCTTACACTTAGGTATTAGTGTCAGACTACGCAATCATATTCAGCAAGCCGCATCCCACAAAATGAGCTTACCAGAAATGAATCCCTTCTCCCTTGAATAGTATTTTGACCAAAGTTACGAACAAGAAAGTAAAAGCTTTATCAGATGTCATTTTATAATATTTTATGAAGGTAGTCTGACTCGATGATTTGTACAAGTTAAACTCCACACAAAAATCTGTCCTGATTTAAATAACGTAATTGTTAATTAGACTCTACTTATTTCTATATGTTTCATGCATAGGCAAATGAGGACGGCCTCCTCTGTCCTCTTCTTCATGCGTATTGAGTCCTTCCACATTCAAAGAATTAAGAATATTTCTAGAGCATACTAATTGTTTAAAAAAGGTTTGAGGCTCTTACTGTGAAATTCATCAAACTTAGATGAGCATCATCAAATGTTTATGTACTGAACCAAAACGCACAATGCACAATTACGATTGTCACAAGGCATTCGGCCAATTTATTTTTTATTATTTGTAAATATATCAAACTATAACTTAAAGATTCATATTAGATCTGACCGAGTTGTGTATGCCTGTACTTTTTTCCGACAAGATCAACAAAACACTGATTGTAGGTTTCAAAAATTTGAATTTAGGGTATTATTTAAAAGTTTTAGAAAGATAGGCTTCATTGATACGTATAGAAGAAATATAATCCCTCATATATAAGGCGTGCTCACCACATGGGATCGAAAGATATTAACCTTGGCAAATTAGCTCATTATCTATAGTTTTAAATTGGACACGACATATCAGTGTTGTGTGAGCAATAGTTCCAGAGATTAATGACGTATCGGTAGAGACTACACGTACGCCAATAGCTTCATTCTGTCACACTGGAATTTTTTTCGCGTAAACCAATGTTAACTGAATTCAGTTTTCGCGAGTTCGGAGGCCGCAGGAATCGATACTTTGCCACAATGTAGCAAACAGTGAACTATATGTGTAATGCTTTTCTCCCAGGACTTGGCTGGAAAACGGAAAAAATTAGATTATAGTTGGGTATACCGATGTATACTTCATGCAGACTTGTAGTTTCAAGTTCCGTGTTGTTATGAATAAGAAACCATTGTTTGCCTCGGGGGCGTTACAGGACTAGGAACAACAGCGTTGTGTCCCTCGATACAGAAATCAGGAAGAAAACTTGAAAACATGACATTACTGAAGGATTCTTGCACGCTTTCAATAAATTAGAATAGCGGCAGGCTGGGTTAAAAGGGATCTGTCTAAATGTAGGTACGTAATTGCAGCATAAGGGAAGATAACTTAAGAGTAAGCTAAAATTACAGGTGGACTGTTTCCAGATGTCACTTGATCAAGGTTTCCAATAGTGTGGGGGCGGTTCAAGGGTTTGAAGCGCGAGAAGTGGGGAGGGAGATCATTTGTGATGATGAGAAACCCTAATTTTTAAGATCACCGTCGGAAATACTGTTGCGAGTATTCCAGGGCCGTTCCCGAGAAAATTAGAGAACGAATTTGTAATTTTAAGAATTCTAAGAGCCTTACAATTACAAAGAATAAATTTTCAGCACTTTAGTCAGATTATTTCTAAGCTGTGAAAGATAAAAGATAGGGTTCGGGACATTGAGTCCCCACCAAGATCTATGCTTGGAATTTACATGACCATAAAACTTACATTAAGATACTGTGATAGCTAACTGATACTCTGTGTAAAAAAACATTTAGAAAGAGTCCTATGAGCAATGACCAAAATAGTAATAAAGGAGAAAGTCACTTGAAAGGAAATGGAGTACACTGAAAATGACAATAAGGCAACATTTAAGGTCGTTTTACCAAAGTTTAACAAAGTCACCTTGTCTGTTTCTTCAATGAATCACAATGTTTTCACTGTAAAAGCGCATTCAGTGTTACACCAATTTCAAATATGTAACCCCAAGCATCCGTATTAGACTTAATCGTGTTGAGAAAATATCGTTTATTAATAGCTACGACTATAGGTGTTCATTTGCTTTGAAGAACCATGTTATTTGTTCAACACACATACACTTTTCGACCACGAATGGCATGGTCGTCAATTTCCCGAAATGCTTCAAAATTGTGTTGGAAAAACCCCTAAACCGAATCTCTACTAGGTCGACACTCATTTAGATTACGTTTTTGTTAAGCTCGTCATCACGTCAGGTGACGATCTTAGGAGCTTGGAAGGTAACGAGTTCCATTTGTCATTCCTGTGACGAACGAAATAACTGTAAATATTTTTACAATTCTGCTTCATCTTAACTGATACAGTATAACACTTTAGAATTGATTATTGTCGTGTTACAAGTAGTCACCTTGGCCAGATATAACATTTTTCTTTCTTCCAGGAATATAGTTTTAAAATAATGGCACTTTAAGAAATATGATTTCGTTATATTTAATATTTCATTGCTTATAATGTCATCTCCACCGCCGCGTCATCACTTTATGTTCGTCACGTTCGGAGTCAGAAGTTAGATGTATATGTGGAGGTTTACACACCGCCACTTGAACTTCCTGTGTTTTTTATACATCAGCCGTTCGAGTAAAGTAGTGTGTGCAACAAGTCGTTTGTTTAACAGCCCTCTAGCCTAAATATGAATTCAGTATGTGGTGTTGCATATTACAGATGGAGAACATTGAAACTAAGAAATAAACTACTCCCACAAAGGTCATTACTGAGCATATCCAGTTTAGCCACTAAACACCGGAGGTTAGGATACAAAGCTAACTCAAGTTTTTTTTTCATGAGTACTTACTGAACACAACTGTGAAACATGGCCTCTCCCCAAACAGGAAAGGTTAAGTCACATGCAGCGCCAAACACTAATGTTACATGTTTGGTCCTGTCATTTGGATTCTCACTGTGCGAAACGTCCCGGAAAATAATTATTTTATACTTTGGAAACGTGGAATATTTTATTTCTGGTGATTCCAAATAATGGTGTAAAGATTGTACAACAATTTCCTAGAATAACTCATTTTAAGAGAGTGAGGTGAGCTTAGTCCGTGGTTCTCGATGTGAATTTTGAGTAGTGTCACATCGTAATACCACTTTTAACTAATCCGCCACAGACCACTGACACGAGCTGATCGTTTAACAATAATAAATACATCTAGAAACTCGCTTAAGGGCCTCTCAGTGTGAAACATCACGTCGGGTTCGAGGTAAGGAAGAAGCGCTCCCGGAAGATGAAGGATTATCCTTAAATAGTGGCTTGCGAAGGCCCCATGCCATACAATCCTCTACCAAATAAAAAGTAGTTTTCATGATCCATATTTATGTTGGCTAGATTCTAAAATTACTCATTGTAAGTGCTTTATTATGTCTTTTACAAACTTTTCATGTATCTTTTGAAACCATGCTGCCCTCTACTTTTGGCATGAACTCCTCTATTTGAGGACTTTCCGGCCTTATCTAGTGAAAGCAGGGAGTTCCTATTTGACAAATAGCAACTCCCTGGTGAAAGTCATGATGTGTTTATGGCCCTGATCGCTTTAAACAGGGAGTTGCTATTTGACAAATAGCAACTCCCTGCTTTAAAGCAAACAGAAGACACCCGAGTTATATATGGGGATGCGAGGTTTACAACTTTCCAAACCGCAGTAATTGCCCAGGGCAGTAATTATACGCTCGGGCTGGCCGAATGTAATTTGAGATTATATGTTACATAACACACCATGAGAGTAACTGAGAAACCCCCGATGCCATTCACACGTTTCTTGGTCCCACCAGAATAGTGACCAGGTTGTATTTCCTTAGTCGGAAATACAGAACAGGGATTGACCCCTCTGGGCCATTTCTCTTCAAAGAACGAAATCAGACTTTCGTTGTAACAGTGTAACAGAATATTGGTAGGAAAGTTTGCTTATGTGTAGCTCCACAAAGACAATATTTAGACCCCGTACAACAGGAGTAGTAAAGAAGCCGACTTCACGTTGCTATCTATTGCCAAAAAGAGCTTGAAATCAAAGGATGGACATAATCCCTGCGTGTAGTTTCCAACTTCAAAGCTTGCGTTGATTTACATGCAGACATAAGAAACTATTTTGTTACCATGAGAACGTCTCTTGGCAGCAATTTTCAGTGACGGCTTGACAATTTAACCGATTTAAAAATTACAGCGTGATGCGATATGCAACTTGCTGCCTATGATACTTATGCATCAGAAGCTTAAACCAATGGTCATGAAAAAACACCACCTTTTAGTTCAACTCATATCCGGTTAACTTCTCACTATCCACTATATTTTCTTTAGCGGTCGATATTTAAAGGTTCTGTACATTCTAGAAAGGGGAGCATACGACTTTGGTTGTCATTTTTGATTACAGGCAATTAAATCTCGAATCACAATCCACGAATTTCACCAAGTTCCCGTGCTACTTTTTTATTGCTTCTCTTCCTGCAGGAAAGACTCCCCTTGTAACCTTAGTGACGATCGGTGTAAGTGATTTGGCTCTACTGGTATGCTTGTAGTAGAACCCCCAGGTTATTTCTGCAAAACGGTATTTCTTTTGGTCACCTTTCTTTTCCATTCAGAACGATGAGCAGTGTATTCATGTTGAATCAAGTTGCGTTTGAATTGTCAGAAAGTACCTTTTAATCGAACTAACTGTTATTGCAGCAAGTTCTGTTAGAAAAATCTCTGTAGCAACAATAAGTTTCATCCTATTTGACCTTGAAAAGGGTAGGTGGTGTCAAACTATTGTCATCGTTTATTAGGCCTGATCATTTTAAGCATCCTCTCAAAAGACACCTGGGTGCTTTAGATTCCCTGTCATACAATCGCCAGATGTTTTTTTTTTTCCTTTGAGTGTCCGTACATTCGGCGCGTGCTTCTTGTTCAGAGCTGAAGTTTCTTACCTTTTCGTATTTAAAATCAGGCAAATACTAAAATGGTCGCATTATGATTCTTTATACTCTGAACTTAGCAGCCTTCCCCTCACTGTTATACAGGTCTTAAAAGATGTGATATAAAAAAATTTAAAACGTCATTGAAGGATGATAGCCTGAGCATGGAAAACTGCTTACTCGTACTGGTTTTATAATTAAAATTGATCTTTCAAAAATTTCTACGCTTTACTCAATTTGATTTGATTTGCACAGAACATTAAGCACCAGTCAAGGACTGGAGGGTAAGACGATCGAGTTGATCATGCGAAGGTTTTTGTTTTTTTTTTTTTTTTCGTTTTTCCGGCATAGTCTTTATCTTCGCATCAAAACTTTCTTCTTCCTTCGGTGAATAATTAAATATTTCGTGCGCATCTAGTCAATGAAAGAGTGTCAAAAAACTGTTAACAGTGCACTGTTAATTACGACCGAAATGGCCTTCCATAATGATCTTTAACATACCCATGTGGTTTTTATTGTAGAATATTTAGTCAGCAAACACGAAGTTCTCGTAAGAGTTGTAAAATAACAATAATTTGAATCTCCGTAGAAATTGGAGGATGACGATGTTTATTTCCTACAATCTACTTATTCTTGGACTAGAAGAAATGTCCTTCTCTTAGTAGTGAAATTTAATCAAAAACATTTATGTTGAAATTTTTTCTTACAATCATATGAGGTCAAAAGGGATAAAAATTAATTTAGTATATGTAATAGCTTATACATGATTCTATTCTCTTGAGCTGTTAAATACACAATCAGCAAAATAGTTCACCTTCACCAAAAGAAAAAATTTTTATAAACTTCATTCAAGTGTTGTGTAGTTTGACTACTTCACATGACGCAGATTTATTCTCATGAGGGCCCTTGCACTACTTGAATTTGGCCATCGATGAGAACAATCGTTGCTAATACATCCTTGTTAGACATTTAAAAGCTCCCCTCCTCGCCAGGTAATTTAATTACATGTAGACTGACAAGAAAGCACATGCTCTTTGAAAGCGGATAAACCTCGGTATTTAGAAGTGCTTTTCTTTGTTAAAATATGTAAGTTTACATGATTTCTTTCCGCATTTATAAAAGGTTTTCTTTGTATTAAAGTCCCGAAAATCTCACTTCCAAGCATATTTAGAAATATGATGATATTTATAAACACAATAGGTGACGGCACTTTGATTGACATTAATTAAAAAAATAGCTTCGCTCTGGTTGGTAAAATGATGATGGGCGTGTTCCCAATTACTTACACACAGTATTGTGCGGATGTGACCTCCAGTAATTAAAACTCAGTTAAAACTACTACAGCTTTGTTTGAGAAGTTTATTAGACAGGTGTTTTATTTAAAATGGAGTTAGTTAGTTAGTTAGTTAGTTAGTTAGTTAGTTAGTTAGTTAGTTAGTTAGTTAGTTAGTTAGTTAGTTAGTTAGTTAGTTAGTTAGTTAGTTAGTTAGTTAGTTAGTTAGTTAGTTAGTTAGTTAGTTAGTTAGTTAGTTAGTTAGTTAGTTAGTTAGTTAGTTAGAAGAGGTTTAACGTCCCAGTTTCCAACCAATTGGTTCAAGTCGAGACGACCACGGCCTTTTTTCCAGTTGTGGCTCACTGGCTTGTTTTCCCTACTCCATTGCTTATGCTGAGCACCAAGCACAAAGGCAGTAGGTTCCATTTTTAAAGTCTTTGGTATGACCCGGCCAGGATTTGAACCCTAGACCTTCCGGCTGTTAAAATGGAGGAGAGACCAGAAGTATACTTAGGAGAATTTTTACCGTCTTAGGCCATATTGGAGCGCCTTTAAAGGTTTGGTGACTGACATGAAAATGACGTAATTCATTATTTGATGTAAAATCATAAGAATCCAGAAAAAGCACAATTCCCATCAAAATCTATGAAATCCATCTATTTCACACTTATGTAATGAGTAAAGGAAACGCAACTATGCATATTTGTCACGTGGAAGGAGGGAATCATCAAATATGGCTAATATTTTTCCTTGTTTTTCAACATTCATTTCAAAGAAGGTTGTTACATTGATAACTTCCAAGGCATTTCTTTTGTAAGTGAAAATTGTCTAACTGAAAGTTATTAATCTCCCTAATAAAAGTGCACGTAGTTAGGAGATAATAGGTACAAGGTTTACAAAAGAAATACAAACAATGTGCAACACGTCATATGATTTTATTTGCATAGGCAATAAGTTACTGAAGAGACCATCAAACTTTGAAGAGGCATATCTTAAGAACGTTAAACGATATTGAAGTAATTCCAACGGATCTGTCATGAGGGGTTTTTTGTTCTTGAACTGCTGAGCAGAAAAGATCTCGCTTTGGTTGTATGTCACAATAACTTTATCGTATTGATAAAAAATTGAAGTTGAAAAGATCTTGCGTCACATGAGGAAGAGGAAGCATCTATTAAAGACGATTTTCCGAGAAACGACGTTAATGATAATCAAAGCGTTTTCAATTGTTTTGTTAGTCAAATCAAGGACACATTAATATCATGACAGTGCACGGTTTCTGTGTATAAATAAGTTTTTATTTCATTCTTCTCATATCCATGAACAATAAGCAGGAAGGACATGTATGCAGGCTAATTGATGAATTTGCCGTGGGTCCGTGGTGGGTTGCATTACGTTTTTTTTTTCATTAGTACCAAATTCTTTAATTCAATTACGTTCTCTTTGTTTCATATGTACATGTGTTTCTTGAATCAATTCCAAAGTATATTGTGATGCTTTGTTTTAGTTTTAAACTTTGGAGAGCATACAACGGTTTTTAAAGTTTAGAGCTCTCTGTCAAAATTTAACTTTTAAAAATAATCAACTGGCACGTAATGAGAAATGATCACGGGCTTCTTTCCCCTCAGCAACTGGGGTGGAATTAAGTTTTCATCCTCTTAAAAAATTCAATTTTTCATCCTCTACCATCTTCTGTTTCACCTACACTTGGAGTAACTACATCGTTTGTTTTATATTTCTCCCATGAGGCAAGTAAGAATGTTCTCTCTCAGATTCTGACCTACATTATACAACGATCCCCCTCGCCGCGTATCTGCCTTATTCTCAGTATCAATGCTTTAAGCCGTTTGAAGGCAAAACAAAGTTGCATCTTTTTTTCTGAGAGTTGACTTAAAATCGTCTCCAGAGACCGTTAACCGGAAGGATATCTACTCGGCGCTCTGATGACAAGAGAATTAGTCAGAAACTGTTTGAAAAGAGTGAAACAACATTTCAAAACTCGTGAAGTCTTGTCCTCTTATAAGCTTTTCTAAATGCTGGAGGCATCTTCTTTCATCATACAGCTAAGGGGTTATCTTGTTTTATTATTATTTAAAAGGGGTCTCTTTTGCAAGATGTTGACGAGAGCTTCAAAAGCGCAACTATTTAAGAAAAGACAAACCCTCTTTTTCTTTTTTGTATGCGTAGTAACCTAAATCCTGAACTATTATAGGCAAATCGAGACTACTTGGAGCCAGTGATGAGCTACGGAAGCACTTCACTTTGTTGGCCTAATGCAATTTAACAGCAAATTGCATTTTTGTGGTGGTGGGAATCAAAATGTATGAGAAATTTTAAAAAGCTGTCTATTTGAAGTCACAAATTCGAATGAAAAGTAATTCCTAGTAATTTTTAAAAGTTTACAACATTCACATCGAGTAACAATTTATTTAAGCACCCCCTCGCAAAAAAGATTGAAACCTTCTGCTAATGTGTTGTCACCATATCGTCATCAAGACTGATTTACCATTACTTTTGGGGGAAAATGAAGGGATATCTGCTTACGCATAATTGATACACCGTAATGTCACTAAATGTCAGAGATGTATTCAAGTCACTCTTTTCTCAGTAAGTCAAGTCAACTGGAGCTATTTTAGGGACTCGAGTCAAGTCATTGACTCGAGTCTCTGAGTTGTTTCAATAGGGGAAAATTGCCCAGAATTTTACAAGTCAGGTAGTGTTGGCAGGATGTGACTCAAGTCGCGACTTGAATACAAGTATGCTAAATTTAGTTTCGTTACCTTGAAAAGAAATCATCTGCAAACTTTTCTCTCTGCATGTACCTTTATACAATCGAACCTGACAGCTTTTGTTTCCAGGTAATTCCCATTTTGTTCTCAAATTACTTGTGAATTTGTAAATGCAAAGGGCGATACCGTTGTGCAGCAATGAAAGCGTAACTTTAAACACGGAGCCTACAATTGTAAGAATTTTAGCGTTCCGTACAAAAATCCAAAATGTTTATTAACCAGCGATTCAAAGACCACGACCTTCACAAAACGTCTGAATCGGCGTCCAAATAGTATGGTGCCATAGTAACGATAAACTTTAACAAAACATTACCGCTTCATTGAACCTATGGTGGATCGTTGCGGGAATCGAGTCTAATCAAATTTTGTCTATATTTATCTCTAATTTTGGTCTTTAAAAACATGGTTTCCTTTAGGTTGTCATCATTCGGGCTGCCTCAAACTTTTGCATTCAAGATACATCCGGTAATTTTTACATACATTTTACATTTTACATTACATAGATGACTGTTTTGGCAACGGTTATGCTTACAACTTCCAACAGAAAGTTTACACTCTTATACAACCGGTAGGCTTAACTGTCATTCCCTTCTCTTATGAAACATTGTCAATATGGTCATCGTTAATTACAACTTTGGAACGATATCGGGGAACAAGTTCATTTTCGATAGAATCAATAGCTGAACTGCAAGCTTTAAAGTTTACCATCCCATCCCCAGTCTTCAAGGCCAGGGGTAAAAACTCGCCCTTGAGTAGGGCTTATTTGGGTTTGTGTTCTAGTATACTTTTTCATAAGTCCCCTCGACTACCTGGTGAAGGGCCAAGGGGCGAAACCAAACATTACTTCCGAAGGGGGAGATACTTCATGTAAGACTACCTCAAACTGAGGTGAATAGACAACTGAAGGGAGATGAATAGGCTGAATAGCCTATTCACTCGAAGGAGTCCTGCTCCCCAAAGGAGCTACGTCACCAAGGGACAACAAACCTAACTCTAGTATGCAAAGATACAGCTCCTCTTCCCGGAACGTATTAAGCTGAAGCAATTCCCCATGTGTGCTTTAGAATACAAACAATTTAAACACGTTCCTTTCCCAAAGGAGTTACAATGTAGGTATTGTTGATTGGTACATCGGTATGCGGTGAAGTGTGCTATAGAGATAACAGTTTTAGTGTTTACTGGAGCGGTAAATATTCTTTCTGCCGATCAGGTTCTTAGCTTACTGTTTAGAAGATCAACTACAGTTTCATTTAAACCCAACCTACTTCAGGAGATCAGCCGATGATACTGTTGTAATGGGTGTTTCAACGTGATGCTAGCTGTAACTGTGAGATGGAAAAGAACACGGTAGGTACTTCCAAGTTCTTGTAGTGTATTACCAACCACAAGAAGCGTTTAAATGGAAAAGGCAATTCGGAACATACATTAAAAGAGCCCATTTGGATCATTCCTCCCCAGCCATTATTTGCTCCTTTTATATTGAACAGTTATTTATCCAAATGATCTCGTGAAAAGATTCAAAACTTTTATTTTAAGTCAGGTTTTAAATTTACTAAGTTGTGAAGTTAATAGAAGTTACTGGAAAGCGACGTGATGTCATCTCTTAAAAGACACATAATTATAGTCTCTATAAGTCTCTTTCGTTTGTCATTTAACTAGATAGTAGGAAATAAATTCGACCAGTCATCGTTTCCGCAGTCACATACATTGAATGGTGAAGAATGGAAAATATTGAGACTTTCATCCCATAGATAATGGTCTGAGCTTTCACTGTGGCTGATTTACTTTCGAGCGGAATGGCCTGAAAAATATTTTTATCCGAATTTCGTCGGAATTTTAGTGAGGAAAAGCTGTCACTGCCCTCCTGCTCCTTGTCACTTTACCCATTTCCCTAAGGTTACGTTACGACACAACTGATGGCCATTAATAACGTGGCTGAAACCACCAGCAGGAATTCTAGTCGTGTCGTAATCAGAACAGAACACATATTCAAAACATTTAATTGTTACAATCCATCATTTGTGAAATGTGGCACGTCTTCACGATAACAGGGAACGTCAAAGTATGCTACAAATAAAATAAAATATGATCATTAGAGAAGTAATTGCATACTTTATCATGAAGAAAACAGATCGGATATTAGCATCAAGCTCTTGTTTGTGTTTTCGACTGTTAAGCAAAGTTGAAAAGTGGTTATGGCAGTTATTTTAGTAGCCTTTACATGACTACAAAAGGATTTTTGAAATCGTAGTATAGTTTCATGGTTAAGCAGTAATGGGGTTATATCAACTCGGAAATCACCTCGAGTTATTCATACATGACGATAAGCTGGGGATATACGGTAATGTCTTAAAAATTCAAACAGTCATAAGTTAAAATAGCTCCTTTAGATTAATTTAGCGGTAATGTTTTGCGTAGTCGTACGGGCCCGAAATGAAAGCCTCCCTTGTTTTTTTGTTATCTTTAGCTACTTCTAGTATTTTCTATGAAACAGCGTGCATTGGAAGCGATTGGCTCCACGCTGCAGTAAAAGACATTTCTCAAACATGGACAGTTTTACCAACATAGAATTTTAATACTTCTCTTGCCAGCCTCGTCAGATCCTCACTGAAGTGGCTTTTTTTCCAAAAGTCCCCTCACCTCTCTGGCGAAGAGCCAGGGGCGAAAACCAAACAATACTCCCGAAGGAGTTCTGCTCCCTTAAGGAGTTATACGTCCCCAAGAGACAACTTAACTACCGAACAACCTGACGTGCGAAGTCTCGTTCTAGACTGGCTGAATAGAACGGCCTCCGCCAGTGAGTTCCACCGTCGTGATCACGGATACTCCTGCGCCAGGGGATCCTCACTGAAGTTCAATCGGTTTGCGCATGTTTAGGGTATACTTTGTTCCATTTGGTACACTATATGCTACCAGGTTATAAGTTTGCCTTTCCGTCTATAGTTAAGTGAAAATTGCTGCAGTGTGTAGATCAAATTTTACTTCCACAATTTTCCCCGTCACCTTCCTATTTGTCGCAAAGAGAGCGTTGGTGTGAATGAAAATGGGAGATATCATGACTGCATTTGTAAAGATCACAAAAATCATATTGAAAAAATTTGTGAGTGCAAGGTTTGCAATCAACCCCAATGTAGGGGTAGATCGAAACAGTTGCAATGAACTTTATTTTTCGAGACAACAACGAATATGGTTAAAGCAAAGTTTCAAGTTTCAGTTTGATGCGCCAACACATGTAAATCGTTTCACCAGATATTCTGTTTCCAAAAGCAAGCTTCCAACAGTAATCCGCGCCTGAAATACATCTCTTTCAAATAGAATGCTTAGACTGAGTTTAGCACGTATGCTGTAGACAGTGGAAAAAGGTTTACAGATATTACCTTCATTCGCTTTTGGTCCTTCGTGGTGACTTGAAGCGTAGTGTCACAACTCGTCCCTGTTACTCCCCATCCTGTTTGCCCTACTAAGTAACAGGAATTCCAGATGCTAAAAAATGAAGTTTGACAACACTGAAAGTGAAAATTTTTGGGAGGAAGAACTACTTTCACCCCGTTTCGGCAATATTTACTTCATACCCTTGCAAAATAACAAAACTTGCTGTAGTGGTTGCACTGCATAATAATGGTAGTCTTGTAAAATGGTTCTGCACATACTTTCTACTTATATTGGTTCTCAGAAAACAGGAAATCGCATCTAACGGAGCCCGACCTCACGAAATTTCTCCAGACCCTGCGTGTCCCGGTCATGCATTTTACCTGTTTACGATTATTATTAACCTATTGAACTGAAATGAGAGTGATCGCACTTCAAAGTACCAGGTGGTGTGTGAAAATGATGTTTGCCTATCATTTTTCTTGATTGCTAAATGCCAAGAAATCGCATGTAACAGTGTCTGACTTAAACCAATTGCCCAGACTTCTTTGTCTTGACCATGTTACCCGTATTTGAGCATAAGCCAACTGAATTGAAATCCTATTTCGAAATTGCAGTGGTCGCACTTCATAGCACCGGTGATGCACAAAAATGCTTGTGCATTTATCTTTAGTGCTAGATGCCAGTAAATACCATTTAGTAAATACCATTTAGGAATTCCTAACTTCAAAATTTTCCCTGCCTCCCCCCTCCATCGAAGGTTCGTACATATGACGTTCGTAGGTTGGAACTTTGTCTTCATGGAGTTAGTCCGCTTTTTGTAAAATCCTGGATCCCCCCCCCCTCCCCCCACGTTACAGAGTGCTGTTCGGTAGACCTAAGTTGCGAAAGTAGTACGTACATGTAGGCTGTGTACACTGTAACCAATTCCAAAGGTTCATTTTCTGGGAAAAATTGTTAAAACAGGCATTGTCCTGGTAAGATTTTGGATATTGCATTGAGCAATAACATAGTCAACTCATAAACAAAAGAAAACCTTACACCGTGTATTAATGTATTAGTGCAGTGGTTTTACCTTGAAGCACCACTAATGTAAAATATGAATGTATCGTAGTACGAAGATTTATTCTAGTTTCCAGTACATTCTAGTTGCTGCTTAATTAACGAAAGTCTTCCAACCCACCAATAACAGCATAATCCTTTTAACATGACAATGTTAAATGTTATGCCAAAAATTTTGAATTTGTATAGGCCGAGGCTTTCAGAACTTACAACTTCTAATTCACTACCTTTCCTGCTAAATTAAATATCATTTTGTAAACGATATAAGGGCGAATATTTTACACAACTGATTTTTTGACAACTTTTCTGTCTCTTTCTTCTGCTTCTCTACCTGGCCGGTAAAATTTAGCAAATGGCCGCAAAAGTCTTTTCGCTAATTTCTTTCGCTTGTTTGATCATTTACCTTAAACCCTTTAGTGCTCCCAAGATTAGATACAAGTTACAATCGCCTGGCAGACGTCTTTTAAGGGACTTCGCCAGAGGATAAATAGATATGGTAAAGGTCAATTTCAACAGTAGACTTCACAGAGAAGTGTTTGTACTCGGAGATGCGTGCGATGAGACGTTACAGGTGTTCTTTTTCTCTACGTCAATTTCCTTCATATAGAATTAGATGTAACTCCCCGAATCTAGTCTCTAACTACTACGCACTAAAAGTACTATGATCCAATTGTAAACACTTTTGTCCTTTTTACCTTTGCAAAATGAATGCAGCCAACATGCACGGCTTTTAAAAAGAGATACCTGGCAATAGTCGCGACGTCACCGAGAATTCATAGGCTGACAATAGTGAAGAAAAATGTATCAATCATCTCTTGTACAATCCATTAACAACATCCAAGGTTAAATGTTGGTATTGTTATTTAAATTTATAGAGTCCCACATACCAAACAAAAAACACAGTGTGCAATGGATCTTTGAGAAAAAAAGAAATGTTACTTTTTTCAAAAAGAGGAATCCTAAGTCTGTTAGTTCTATATGATATTCATTCTATTGAGCTAGTCAGCCAAAGAGATGCAAGGAACGGTCGTAGGTTTCCAGGTTTCATGTGGACGTGAGATGCTGATTTTCTCAGTTAGGCGATACTGTGATTTAAATGTGAGAATTGTGACCACTCATGTCGCACTCATCGCTACCTCAGCTTTCACTTTTCTCTGCATAACACTCAGTGTAACAGATTTCATCCCTACAAAACAGATCTCTTATATATACTGCAGCTTACTAGGACAACTATTCTTTTGATAAAATGTAGAGAAGATGGATCACGAGGAAGATGTGGTTTTTAACAAGTTTGAAACGAAAATTAGGATAGGAATTTAACTTGTTGAGCAGAATGAAACTCGTGACCGAATAATACTTCAGAAATCTGATGTGATAAGTGGAAAAGCCATACGTATTTTCTTTCACCGTCGGTGCATCGTAATCGACAAGGAATACTAACTCTTGCAGACCTTGACAATTCCATGCCCGAGGTAAACAGTTGAACTGCATGTATCCCTTTGGCGAGGTACGCTTATTCCGGTTGTCCCTGTGTTTAATCAAGATCTGTCACTCTTAACGAAGTATTTTGTCGTCTACGTAATGTGCACAGATTGCATGAATCTGCTGTGAGAGTTAACATTCAAATTAAATGTCCTTTGTAGGCCAAGGATATGAAAACAGAGCAAAAAGTACATATCACCGATAAAACCGGACGCTAACAATCTTCTCAATTTGCGGTTCCTTTTCGAAATCCACTTTTTTTGGATCCATCTAGTGACAAATAGGAAGATGTTTCTTTAATAGCGGACTGAGGGATTCTGCAAGATCATCATAACACTTCCTGGAAATGCCCTTGTATCATGTCAAATAAATTTGAAAGCTGTTGGTTATGATAACCCGAATATGTAAACGTTAATAACCAAAGCAGCATTACTTAGTATGTCTCGTTTTGTAAACTTACTTGTTCATGTTTCTTCAAAGTTTAAGATTCGCTGGACAGGTTCTATCGAATTATCACACTTTGATACATTCACATTTTGCGTAGCCCTAAAACTGTCCAAGTCTATTATTTTGAGAATTCAAACAATACAACGATCCTCGGTATAGAAGTGAGTTTCACATTGTTTTAAATGTATAGCAGATAGAAAAATACAACAGTTGTCATTCAAAACTACAAACATAAAACGTTTATACCAAAAAACAAACATAAGAACAATATTCCTTACAGATAATGTTATATTTCAATCTGTTTGTACTACCAGGTAAAATTAATCACCGAAGACACTTTGCGCGACCGTTATTTTTGTTCGTAAGACCGTAAGATTCATAATTACGCCATTTGTGTGCAATTATGATGGTAGATATCCCTAGATGTGCAAGTTGGAATCTCGGTCATTCGTTTCTATTGGAGCATGTAATATACAAATTGGTTGACCCGTTCAAATTAAAAGAATATGCAAGGAGATGATTATGTAGCTGATATGTAGTTGTTCGTAGGTACTGTGAAAGTAACAGTTACATCAGAGTGTTGTGCTCATATATTTGTCATTAAGGTGCCACATTTGTATCTAGTCGCCATTTTGAGATGTTAAGTTGGTCGCTGAATTTTATTTGCAGTCCAGCAGAGACGTTTCATACCATCAATACTGACAAATCCACATATTTGATTGTCATGACACTATTTCTCCTTGCACTCATCAAGGTACCAGAAGATGTCATCCAGTCTAAACGGTTGCCTCTTCGAGTGAAAACTTGCCGAAAGACAACTCGTTTAAATTCTGATATGATATTTACACCCCAGTGTTTCTCTAGTGAATTATTGTAAATTGCCGTTTTAAGCACGTGCAGGTGGAATTCTACTTAGATAGTTTGCCATTTTATGTACAAAACTCTTATATCGTATTACTTTAGCATGCAGCGGTGACATGTGACATGCAAAATAAATCGTTTTACTTAGCCTATAAGTTTGGGCATTCTGTTATAAAGGGAGAGAAAATGAAATTATTATAAAGAATCCTGCAAAGCTGGCAGAAGAAATAGTCCTGAAGCATTTTAATTTTCATTGTGACTGCTAAATTATGTACGTGTTCCGTAATGTATAAGCTGTGGATCTAAATAACTGAATTACAAAGCGATTTCATTCATTAAAATGGACAAATACTTTGAAGCATTGTTTTATAACCAACATATAATACAATGGAACAACCAAAAAAAAAAAAAAAAAGACAAAAGACAATAGCAGCACACAGTTCTTTAGAAATTATTTTAAATGCTTTAGCAAAGTATTAAAAATCTTAAATGAACGATTTCATGGGTCGGAGTGTAATATAGCTGTTGTGATGAAAGTGCACATTTAAAATAGGACTCCTAGTATTTGCATTTACAATCTTTCTAAAAAATATTTGTACCCCGAGTTGTAACTTCTGAACCTGAATCCGGGGTACTTTTTAGCTAGATCACATACTGCTGTATCTTATCAATGTTGATCAGACGCGTAGCTACGGGGGGGGGGGGGGGCTGGGCCTCAAATTCTCGCTAGGCCCCCAAAAATACTCAGGTCTTAATAAAATGTGTAAGAATTAAGGACGCCAACCAATGCCGTGACCCCCATTTGATACCTAGGCCCCCAAAAAAAATTTCATCCTAGCTACGCTCCTGATGTTGATAACCTGCTAATCTTGAAGATTAGTTCAAGTATTCGTCTCATAGTTAGTGCAAAAACGTAACCCAAAATTAACTGTTCAAGCTGTTTGATAAAAATTAACCCAGGGATGATACGATTTATGGCACAAAAATCCACTGAACAATTGTAAATCTAGCGAGATGTATAGTCAGCTGCATCGGATTATCCTAAAGCCTAACTAGGCCTGGGGAAGAAAAAATAGCCCTAGAAAGTAAAAAAAGATAAGTGCCGAGAACGTGTTACCAGGGAGGTGTTACTTTCAAGCTTCACAGGCCCAGTACCTAAACACAAAGCAGGGAGTTGTTATTAGCTAATAATACTTAACTGCACAAAGTACTTAATCTGGACCTGGGTAGTAGGGTCTACAGGGGCCCATACGATCTGTCTAAGAAGAATTTTTATGACTGGCTAATGCTAACCCTAATCCCTAACTAACCCTTAACTTTAACAAAGGATACAATCGATACGATACAATACCACCAGCCAATCGAAAAATACCTTACGAGACAGTGTGCATCAGCTGGTCTACAGTGTAAGTGGGAGCCACCATTTGCTGGCGAGTAGCGTAAGGGATACCAAGAAAAGTATTGCCAACACGTGGGTATCGAAATGCTGGAAATTGCGCATCCAGTTCCGAGTTAGTTGCATCCAGTTTTATCTATCTTATGCTTAGAAAGGTGTGCTCCAGAACAAAATGGGAAATATTCGGTAAGATTAACGAGGTAAACTTACTTTCGAGAATTAAAGACAGACTGTCATCACCCCAAAGTATATTTTTAGTGTATGTATATCAAAATTCCCAGTTGGTGACTGCTGTTTGATTGACATCAAAGTTTGAAAATTTGAAAGATGCAGAGTAGCTCACATTCCACACAAGGCAGAGAGAGTACTTTTATTACATTTTATAGCCTTGTGTGCTCACCAGGACATGGCCGTAAGCAATAAAACAGGTTTATTCTTGCACAAGGAAGAGCCTCTTACAGTTATGGGAGGAGCTAGAAGATGCATAGTTGGTAGAATTGGAACTGTCTGGGATCATGAAAATTCCCCTTTAAAGCACCACTGGATAAACGGTTACATGACCAGGCGCGGATCCAAGGGGGCTTTCCCGGCCTCAGCCCCCCCCCCACCACATCAACCATAACAAATACGCGAAAATAAGCATAATGTTAATCTAGGAGAATATTCAAGGGGGGACTGAGCCCCCCTTTTCGAAATATCTGGATCTGCGCCTGATGACAATAACAAAAGTATCATCCAATACTTATTTTTTTTTCTTACAGATATGACAAAGGATTCAGGTTAACCTTCGCAGAAATGTCAAATTCAGTAAAGGGAAAATGACCCGAAGATCTACATAAAAGTTCGACATTGGTGTTTTCTTTGAAAAAATGGGTTTTTTGTGTGCAAATCAAAACATGTCGTCAAAACTTTTAGATCATAGACCGAAAATCAACCTTGTAGACCTTTTCTTTATCATGGCCTCTTTTTCATTGTTGATAATAAGATGTAAGGCAGAATTGTCACCAACAACAATGTCCCCCTCTGACGAAATTCTGCCGACAGTTATAGACACTTACTACAACGAGAGTTCTGCTGGCGAAGTTTCGACGACGACTCAGGGAACTCTTGTCGATAAAACTGAAGTAGATGTTCACGTTCCCTATGGGAAAAGCGATGAAGAGGAGGCTTCATCGGACGACATAGTTTCTAGGTTTCTGAAGCTTGTCGATGAGATCGAGCAGGACAAAGCAAACTGCAAGAAAGGTACGTGGGAAGACCGGCTACCGATGGGCACTGTGAGCTACGGGCCCATTCTGTACAAAGAACAAGCCTTCAAGACTGTCGACTTCGCTAATTTGTACACCCGTTTATGGAAAAACTTAGTCATAGATGAAGTCGAAGGAGGGGAAAACTTTTTTTACTCTACGGTTGCTTCTCTGGTAGAAAACGACGACAAAATATTCGCTGCTGGATCGTGTCATGATCATTTGAGATTCGGAAACTACACCGTGTTTTGCCCATATGCATATAGGAAACCTGACGGGACCATTAATGTGAAGGATTTGTCTTTGGAATATCAGTATCTTGAGCAGAATTCAGAGTGGTTTTATGAGGCACGTCTTAAAGGACAGCAAGTCGCAGCAGACCAAAATTCCAGGAATTCGAGAGGTAAGAAATCATGTTTTATGAAATGTCGTAACGAAGTTTTAGGCTCTTTCGCTAGAAATTAAAATGGTGTCATTTCTTTACTTTTTATAGAAACGATCAATTTAAATGTAAATGTTTTATTCCTGGAACTGGCTCATTCTTTAAAGCTTAAAATTGAGGTTGTGAGTGATCCACAAAGTGAAGACCAGTAGGGAAGTTCTACAGAAAAGTGGTGGTCAAATCCAGTCACTATAGAAGTTACTACGGAACATCAGTTTCCATGGGTTTCGTTGAAGAGAAGTTAATTTGTTCGTCGTAGCTCTTTCAGTAGACTTTAAATAAGTGGTTGGTAACCTGGGTTCCCGATCCCTATGGGTATCGCTGGGATCTTTCCTGGCCATAGGCTTCTCCCACATTCGTTAAGCGTTGTAAAATAACTGTCTTTCTAAGCTTGAATTATTACTATTAATTATAATGAAGGGATCATAACTGAAAAACTCCACATACAGTATATACAAAATAACTGTATGATACATAAAAGAGCTGCATTACAAAAGGAAAAGAAAAATGTCAGCCACCCCACTCATAGTGGATATCGCAGGCACGTTTCATTAGTCTGCCTTATCAGTAGCCTGTACTGGGTTCAAATTGCTCCAGGCAACATGGTCACCCACTGGGTGTGAGCTTAATTGTACGGAAGCCGAGAACATCGCGGTGGTGGGAAATCTGACATGCCAGTTTTCCCACCCCTTTCTTGGGTAAATATGGGAAGGAGAAATCAAGATACAATTTCTCCTTACCATTATCCACCGATAATGTGGAGAGGAGAAAACCAAAGTTATGGACAGGGTGTTCGAAAATAGACACTGTGTAATGGTCCTGTCTTGAAGTACCCCCTCACTAACTTTGGTTTTCTCCACTCCACATTATCGTTGGATAATGGTAAGGAGAAATCGTATCTTGATTTCTCCTTCCCATGTTTACGGAAGAAAGGGGTGGGAAAACTGGCATGTCAGATTTCACACCACCACGATGTTCTCGGCTTCCGTATAATTGAGAACACAACTGACTGTACAGGTCATTGCTGACCAACCAGTTAACATTTGTTTGTGTATGTATGCATTCCATATATTTATTCAAGAATGTGTCCTGAGAAGCCGATTTTTATCATGTGATAGCGCAGTAATTTTCGTGATCATAAACATTAGATTAATACCATATCCGTAGACCAACCCTTTTTTTGGGGGGGGGAGGGGGCAAAAGGATATTCCGTCCTCAAACAAATAATGGAGGACTTGGTCTTCTACCGCCCCTTTGATCACCTCCCTTGAGAACAATTGTCATATAGGCAATAACATGCAACACTGCTATAGACGTGTGACAGTGCTATTAAAGCACTCTGGCCCGTAAGTAGCCGTTGAAATCGGGTTCGATTCCCGATCGGAGATAAACAAGGTCAAACTGAAGTTTTCACAGTTGAATTGGAGAATCCAAACTTTGACCTAAATTGCATGATTACTCCCGATTCAAAACTGTACTTTGAAAACAGTATTATTCCTCTACATTTGTGTTTCGTGGTCTATATGACAGAATTGCCCTACAAGCATAACATAGAATTATAAAATGTTTTTAACATGTGGTTCCGTCAAAATGTTCTCATATTGTTAGATATTAAATTTATGAAAATTGAGAGACTCTAGAAGCTAATACTATCTAAATGTAGTCTCACACCAGATAAAGCCTTCCTTCTTAGAATATTGACAACTGTGAAAAAGAGAGCTAAATATACATAGGCTGAAGTTGAAGACTGTAAAAATGTTCAATGTAACGCCTAAAATTAGGTGACATTGTAAAAGTAAGCAACCGATTAACACCACATTGTTGACGTCCAGCTTCTGACCACTGACCTTGTAAGGGACTTTGAAAGCATGTTGTCGGGTTATTTTTGCTAGTGTTTGGCTTCGACCATTGTTTTCTTTTCCTTTCTGTTTTCTGCCCTGCTCAATTTTCCAGCTAATTCAACGACACCTAATAATAGATGCGCGTGTGTATGAAGGGTATAATATAATGATTAGAAGTATATATTAGACGTTTGGAAATCGGACGGGTTCATTATTTCGGCATAGCCACTTCTTTTTGTTTGAACACATTCCCTGAATTAATAAAGCACTAGTTATCAGCAGAGCGTGCGCTTAAAAACCTTGAAGTCATTCGTCCTTCTCTTTAAAGTTAACACGAGCATTCCTCTAGCAGGGACGGATGAAAAGTGAACGTGTACCAATTTTGCGTTTCGTCCGTGTGGATTTGACCACGTGATTTATTGGTAATGTATTAGATAAAGACCTTACTGAGAAATGACATTGGCGTACCTTCATTTAAACTATGATAGAAGTAATCAACCATGATCCCACCCATCCGCATGACGTCAGTGACAGAGGCAATATTTGTCATGAAAGGAGAAACGAAGGTTCAAATTTTAGTAAGACAAAAGAAAGGAAAGCAAAGTTCTGAATACCTTGCAACAAATCACGACTTCATATTTTGCTTGGTTTTGAGATATCGCAGTTCGGGTAACTTACAAGTGAGATGCGATTTTCCAAACAAATTGACTTGAAGCAAGTCCATTTTGGCAAGTTCTGTTCACTTTATGCCATAGGATGAAAGCTTTTTTTTTCGTAGTAACCTATTTTACTTCACTTCTGCTACACACGAATACAACACGTATTTGAAGATATGAAAAATGAGAACTTGTTATCTCCTTAACGTCTTCAGTGGCGTCACCAAGGGGGGCAGGGGTAGGGTTGGGTAAGTACCCCCAAACGTTGGCTGTCTCCCGTGTGCCCCAAAAGATTTTGGGTACGAAAGGATTATTCACAAATACACCTTTCTGCCTTTCACGCAAATATCGATATAAACAAGAGAACTCACTGTCTTTTTATCAGTCAATCAAGCCGCTAAAATTGCACAAAATGTTTTTAAAACTACAATTTTGGGGCGCGCTTTGCGCGCATTTATTTTTTTAATTTTTTAACTGTGCGAAGAACTTTCTTATTGGGAGATGTAATCCACGGCTATTCAATGTTTCAACATTTGTTTGCAACAGCTATGAGACTACTTCAGCCGTTAATCCTCTCCCTTCAATACAGTTACGACTTTAATTATCTTTTAGTGAGATTTTATGTTCGAAAACTGTACAAATTGTGATTTACGTTGCCTTTTCCAACGCGTATCCTATAAATATGAGGGAAATCCTCTGGTTAATGTTTCTTTTTAAGCAACGGTGCTTTCAAATTTGCAAGGAGAACACTCCTTGTTCTCCTGATTCCTCCGAGAGGCGGAGCCAAGCACCACACCAAGGATCATACCTCCAAGAGGAGTATGATAACTTGCACGAAATTTTCATAGATACATTAACTCCAGATTTTTCTGCTTGCTTCCCACGAGCACCAGTGGTAGAATTGAGGACGCTAACCACCCTTTTGCCATTAATTGCTGAAGAAAATGCCGGAAATATACCTTTCATAAGTATTATTTGAATGTACCCCAAATCCATTGAAAGGGTTTCTTTTTCCAAATTTTCCCGGGAAGCCTTGGATCCTCAGCCGTATGCACCTTCGATGCTTTAATGTGGAGGTTTAACTCAGTGGCATGCCTGAAAGGCAGTTATCTCAGTATTAATTCTTATTGGGCAGCATGAGTGGATTTATTTCTAAAGCCCAATGTAAAACCTTACATGACCCGTCGTCCCCACTCACCCCCCATCTTAAGTGCGAGTAAGACTAAAAAAATAGTCAATTTGTGGTTTTTTGTCGCCTGTTTAATGCACGATCAAGGCCACTTTGGAGATAGTCAAATGCCTCATTCTAATGGTCATAATTTATAAATACCATAGAATCTCCGGGGGCTTTGCCCCTGGACCCTCAATGGGGTGTTATCCCTGGACTCTACCAGGGGCGTAAAGTAGGCCTCTGGGACCCAACCCCTACAGGGAAGCATTGCGCATCACTACCACGCCTCCAGAGACGCTCAGTCTTCCATTATGGTGTGCCCCTCCGTCGTAACGCTTTTCCTCCAATGTTCCCACGTCGAAAAGTCTGACGACGCCACTGGCAGGCTTCGGGACAAAAGTGCCCAAGGCAAATACTTAAACCCAAACCATAACATACAATACGGCTGAGGCAGAGACATGCAAGTTATTGACACAAACTGCTTTCAATTAAATTCATTAGCTGACTGAATCTTGTTACTATTTTCGGACACAAACCGGGTAATCTTTGCATGCTGCATTGTTCTCTTTTCTATCAATTGTACACTGTAATACAACCATTTTCTAGAATAACAGAAAGTAAAACATCGATGAGGAGTAGGCACTGGACACTGTTGCCATGCCTGTCTCATTCACTGTATTCGAAATAGTATAAGGCAATCGTACTGGTAACATGATAATATCCCACTGTAACGACAGAAAGGTGATGTTTGAAAAGCGCCTATTTAGCGCAGTCAATACAGCATGATAAATACATTTCTAAAACCAGTTTATATTTGGTTGCTGATATACCAAATGAATGGTTAACAAGACATAAAGAAAAAACAACCGATTATCAAAGGAAGTGAACCAATGACATCATGAAAGACCCATGGATGTCACTTTTATAGTAGTGAAACTTGACTTTTTTCTTCCACTTTGATCACTGTATTTTTATAAAGGGTCATCCGTACTTTAATCGGTCTGATTTTTCAATTAATATCATATGTTGACTGCAGGTGGCACTTCGCTAAAACTCTTATCTATCCATTAACTTAGAAGTTTTATCATTCATATATCTGACAATTTGATCTGCGCATTCTTAGATAATTTCTTTCATAAATTTGCAAATAAAAGCTTAAAGCATATAAAATATCACCGTTTATTGATTTTGCAAGCCCAGCTTTTTTTCAAAGAATCCCCTGCGGTTGGTTGATGGAGCTTTTCACAAATGAAGGAGTTATCGGGTTACTTTATCTAAGTGTAATATCAACATTAATCACGACTGATCGGATTCTTTTGAAGAAAATGTTAAATTTGTTTGCCGTATAACGCTCAGCGATTGTTTCTGAATGTATACGTATTTAATGACGAAGTTTATTTAACACAATATACTAGGTCATTCAAGACTAACGACTCAGCGTAGTTAAACTAAAGTACACAGTATTAGAAGACATTCCTGTTTGTAATTCAGGTGCACGCAAGTCAGATTTCTCGCAATTTGTAATATTTATATCGTTATATGTTATAGTAGAAATGCAGCGACATCTTCACCTTCGTTTACGTAACCAAGGATTCCCTCTTCAGCATTAGCACTGGACGTAAAACTATCATCAGACTGTGCCGTAATTGTAGCAGTGCGTACTTACGTACAGCAGTGTATGGGCACGCGCATGCCACTAATTTACACTATACTGTGTATATGATATTGTGGACCTAGTCGTCCAACGTGGAGTGAGACCCATCCCTGACGTCATCTGCATGTCCTATGTGGGGTAGAGCAGCTATAGATTATATATGGTGAAGTTTTGAACCAAAGCGTGTGACAATGCTTTCAACAGGGAAGGGGAGGTGGGAGGGGAAAACTTGCTGGAATATTAAATCCATACAATAGCATAAATTTCGCCTAGATATAGTAATATTCTGTCCGAATAGAGACTGCATCACCAGCCCCCGAATATTACGCCTATGGTTTGGTTAAGAACGTGATGCACTCAACAGAGACTACATCCATATTTTTGGATAAAGAATATGTAATATAAGAATATGACAAGGGAACTTCAAAGGTAATTCGAACTTAACTTAATTACGCACAGAAATTACAGTTCAGACAAACGCTTTCCATATCGTTGAGTACGATATGTCGTCTTCACTTCATGAGTTTTTTAATGTTTAACTAAGACAATTAAACCTACCCCACCCCACCCCCTCTCTCAGGGAAAACTTTGGTTTTAGATGTTTTGAAACACTTTCTGGTTAGACTTCATCAAGACGAAATAGTAGTTTTTACACACTTTTTCCATTACTCTATACCAATGCTCTTTGTCCTTCCTATCAATCCATAACTAAGAATTTCCCGAGGAAGTGGATGTCGTCTGTTCACACCTTGCCCTAGCGTTTGAGTTTCAAAGGGTCGGGAATGAATCGAAACTGTCTTCTTGTCAGAACTTTAGTTTACAAAGACAGGCAGGACTATATGCTGGTAGTGAGTAGTCCATCTCCGTAGCTGGAACTGGTTTCTAAGGAAAACGTAAAAATACCCTATAGAGGGATTTCATGTGACGTCACGCGCAATGGATTCCCAGGCACTGAAGGGCAAAACACACACGCAGTAAGCGAACTTACAGCTCACGCGCGCGGCATAACCATAGATACTAATGTGACTCAATGGACGCGTGCCCGTCCAAACCAAAGAGACGCGCGATCTTGCCCTTCAAAACAAAAAAGACGCGCGATCTTGCCCTTCGAAATTGCGTCTAGTTGGTTAAAGTCACGTGACTGAAATCCCTCTATACCCTGTAAGACTGTGTACATGCATAAGCTTCTTTAAGTTATTTATTACCTTTCTGTAGACTAAGTTACATATCCAACGAAAGATGACTCACAGCAAATTACCCCATTTGAATTGTCAGATACTTCATTGGCGGGTGGGGATTTGCCGTATCAACCTCCATTTCCCATCCCACTCCACCTCAGTCTACGATCTTGTTTTGTACGTGTTATCTGTATTAGGCTATATACTAACATTGAACTTTCAGAAGTTTGGAGCAATACACCGATCAGTTAAGCTTGCAGTCCCCATATCAAGAGGAAACGACTGATCTCAGTCTATCAATGATATTCATGCATCTATGTATATTACACAGAAGGGAAGCAATTGGCCTCTATCTTCCGGTCATTTTGATACGATTATACCTGACGTTGATTGCGAGTTTAAGTACTTGAAAGTGATAACTCGACAACGGTGAAACTAGGCCGGTTCGTAACACCTAAAATAATTGAATGTTATTTAGTTCCACGTCAGAAGTACGTTCTTGATTTCTGCATGGCCTTGTTATTGAATTTTCAAAAGAGCATTTGTATCGGGTATCGACCTACAAAAATTCTCTCGCTTTGCCAACGGGCCATCTAACGCGAACAAGCGCGTTTGATAGTGGCGTACCGCAGGCGGTGAATTGAACCTATGCATCGTCACCATATCAAGTGGACAAAACTCCCTATTAAAGACCTTCCCATCTCACCGGACATCCCTTAAGAGAGTTGTAATGAAACTTCTCCTTGCATTTATATCTTTGGGGGACGTTCTAAAGAAGAGGAAATTGTGAGTTTCAACTCTACACAGTAAAAAAGTAAGAAAGTGATCAACTTCCTGGTAATTAGTAACGAAGCTCATCTCTACTTGGAAAGGTTGCGTAAGACTTCATTTTATGGAACACTGGACCGAACAACGGTCAGATAGGTACTCCATAATTTGATTATGGCACTCCAAGCTTTAGAGTATTCTTCGATTGCAACATCGCTAAATTCCCAAATTGCAGGCCTATTTCTTTGGGCATTTTCTGCAAATTGCAACTGAACGCTTGCACGTCGAGATTTTTTAGTTCGATTAGACGAATTTAATGTTTTCATCTGTGCGTATAAGCATTTGAAAGTAACTTCTGTGATTTATGAACATGTATGTAAAACACTTTTATTTACTTTACATGGCGAAATCTTTACACGAGACGTTAGATGGATGGATAATCTTGATGATTGTGAAAGTTGATTAGAAAAGGTCTTACAAGTTTTACTATAATAAATCTCTCTTCAGCCGTTTAACTAAACCAATTTGAATGCATTACTTTCTCCTATAGCCTAGGTTTTCAGAAAATGTGTAGTATCCTGTAGCCCCTGTACATGAATGTCCTCACTCACCTCGCTGGACAAAGTAGTGTCTATCACAGTTGCACGGAGTGTCGAAAATCCTTGGAATTTAGTTTTTATTATTACAATATTCACCATTGTATATTTTTTAAGATTGTTTGATAAAAACACGGGTAAGGAACCTAATCATGGGTTTCTTAGTGTTGTTGTCGGTTACAAAACAAGAAATGTTTTAGAATCTATAGTTGTTTCATGTAGATGAGGGAGGCCGTATTAATCTTATCGATGCAAATATGGTTTGCGTGAACCAACTTCACTGCTGGAGAAGTGTTGTATTCAGAGGTCGAATGATTAGTACTGGTAAATATCTGCGAGGTCGCATTATTACGTGCGTATATCAAGGGTGACGCAAGCAGTCAAGTGAGTTAGCCCTATCAGGTGATGAAATGTTGAGCATATTCTCGTCATAGAGCCCTAGATAGCAGAGAGAGGAAAAGTAAAAACTCAAAATTGTCCAAAACGACCCCTTTAATATTCCTTGCACTGCAACAGGCAAATCACGATCTTCAGAGCTCAACATCCGATCTTCGCAACCACTTTGAATTTAACATGCTGTGAATTGGAAATAGATGACTGCGCTTGGACTTCTCTAAAATTCCACTTAAGTAACGCTTATCTGTTTTCATCGTTGATTTCGAGAGTTCGTCCTAGTCGAAAACAAATGCGGCTAGCTAGAACACGAGATTCAATGTTTCCGCGCTTACCGAGATACGGTTAAGGATAGTCTGGGTCTGCCACTTGCAATATGAAGTTGTTACATAAAAGATCCTTCATCTAAGAAATCTTAGGAGAAGAAAGCCGGGTATGACGTCACAGCTGATATTCCAGGCTACGAGGTTACGAGACGATAGAGCTGCGACCTACTTACTGGTTACTTGCAGATTTGCCGAGGATTAGCCCTTTCCCCCAGTTTTGCCTCATTCAAGTATTGCCTTGATTTTAATATTTCTAAGAGAAATGTAGAGAGAAATTGTTGCAAAAATATCGTTAAAGTTTGTCATTAAGAAGCCCAGTGAAAGTTGAATTACAGGATGTAGAGGCTTGAAATTTGCGACTATTTCCGCAAGATGGGTCAAAAGACCAATATAAAATTTAGAAAGGTAGAACAGTACATTTTGAGTGATCTTTACAATCACAAGCACAGAAATAAGAAGATTTCCATCAGCATTTCGGACATCCCTGGACAGTGGATAGATTTAATCCAACGGAAGCTTGTCCCGGGTGTAAACGTGATTTCGAGGTTTCCTGAAAATAATTGTAAAAATGTATTCCCAAACGTACACGCCTGTCTTTAAAGGAATGAGTAATATGTGGCCCTTCTTTGTCTCATTTTGACGAAGGGCAGTCACAACGTGGAAAGTGCTTGGAATGAAAGGACTGTATAGTGACCAATTACCTAATTATTTACTTTTTGCAAATGCCTGGCTATGTAATATCACGTATGACCAGCAAGAGCGTCCACAGTTGCTCAAAAGTGTGTGTTGGGGGTATAATTTGGACGAAAATAATTAAAGGGCAAATCGCAAAGCCCTAGCAACGAGCGAGGGGTCCCGGGAAAAATTGGATTTTCAGAAGATCTGAAACATTTGTTCACCATTTAAATCCATTTGAATTATTGAATTAGCTATTTTGCAAGCTATGGAATCTTATATGTACCTGCTGTTTTGTTAGGGTTCGGGGGGACAAACGATATGCTATCCCCTCCACTTTCAAATGTGAGGGGTCATGTCCCCCTCCTGTTGACGTCCATGATGGCCAGGCAACAAATAACTTAAAACGAACTTGAAAAAAGGTCCTAAGGTACTTAAGTGGAAGTATCTTTTTTAATATACAGATATAATGCTCACACCGTTTCGTCAAAAATGGCAGAGCTACACTGTTAGCTTGATTTTGTTTCGACTATGTCAAGTTAAACAAGACGATGCCAAACCCTTCAGTGCGACGTTGTGTTGTCATAAAATGGTGAAAATACGAGACTTAAAAGTAGACCTGAAGTCTCAGATTTCCAACATAGCCTATTACAGGAAGTTAATAAGGGACCTAATGCATCTAACTCCTCGCTTCATAGTTTATTTAGTTACTGAGATATCAAATTTTAAAAACTATCCATTTACCTAAAAATTGTCTATTTAGCAGTAATTTGCGATGATCTTCTAGTTCGACTCACATTGAATGTTTCTGTTAACTTTTTAAGTCAAAAAAGTAACATGGCCTTGAACCAACACTCTCTTACCGCATGTCATGTGAGGAGAAGGCTTGTTCATTCGTGTCACTCTGTAACAATAAGATAGTAAACAAATTGCATCCTAGTTTTACGTTGCTGCACGATGCATTTATACACAAGTCCAGCTGCTACTGTCATACTACCTTGCAATTATGAGCACCTAGTTCACATAGCCTGTACAGTAAAAACCGATAATGATAATGGTTGAAGAACCATTTTCAGTTTTAACCGTACACAACTTATGGTTGATAGCATAGATTAAACCATGATCAGTTTTAACTGTACATAAATTATGACAGTAAAAATAGAAATAGACTATCAAGTGCAAAGAAACTTTACACAGTTTTAACTGCACATGGTTTAATCTATGGTATCAACCATAAGCATTGTATAGTTTAAACTGATAATGGTTCTTAACCATTATCAGTTTTAACTTTACAGGTTATGAGAATCGGTTTGAAGAAAAGAATTTCAATAGTTGCAACAAGCTAGAGAATTTAAGAAAGATGCAAATTTTCGTATGATGTGAAAATTTATGAATGTTTAGGGGACCTTTATCCATTCAGTATTTAAAAAACAACAGTTTTAAAATTTGTAACTATAAAGCATGTTTAGCCTTAAATGGATTCAATTAATTGAAGGATTTGATAGAGGATACTTTTAGGTAAAACTACTAAATATTTACCTACATGCGTTTGTATGTCTCCCGTTTATCAAAGAAAGAACATGCTTGCACGAAATGTATTGTTACATGTGTTCGATCCGAAAACATTCCTTCACTAGGTGGTAGACTATGGCAAACTGTTTAGGGGTACTAAAACGACCCTCTCTAAGGCCTACTGAATGTGTCACTTCAATTTGTTTATGTATGATCTTGCGGGGTTGACAAGAAAAGTACTCTTTATCTTAGTTGAGATGTAGGCAGGCAGTTTTTTTTTTTTTTATCTGTATGACCTTTTTCAGGAAAGGGATATTTTCAACTTTGCACATAAAATCACATGAACCAAATTGAACATAATCGATCATTCCGACAGATTCTCTTTTTCAGGAGAAACAAAAATTCTCCTGAGTTGGGAAAACTTATGCATTTGCGTGCAACACAGTATACAGGCTTGCTAGCCTAACATAGCCAAGTTTTACCAAGATAGAAGGCCTCGTAAAAAGTGGTGGTGAACCACCAATAATGAGGTAGCATTTGACCGATAAGCTTTGCAAAGGGGTTCCGAATACCGTTCGTCACTGAAAATGTACACACAGAACACTCAGGGGTGTTGGTAAAATAAGCAACTAGCTTCGCATATGTCCAATTTTTCTCTCGACCGCTACAAAAACTAGATTCTCCTCAAAAGGAGAATCTCGCGAACTGTTGATAGTAACCTTAGTAGCCGAAAGATTTACACCTTACTTTGTAATTCCAGCATTAAGCAAATTTAGTCCACTATTCTCAGTCCTCAGACTGGCAAACTTATAGCATCTTGGATTAGAGTAGTAAAACTAGGTATTGCACAAAATCCAAATATTCACTGTTACATCAAAAAGTTATTTAAGAAAAAATGAAATCTTGGTCCAATTTTAGATGATATCACCTTCTACCCTATGCCTCATATGCTATATAAAGTTTGATACAACAAAGACAAGTGTCAAACATCCAGTGGAGGATGTTTACATTTTTCGAAGTTACTACATTTTGAGGTACGAAATATACTTGTAATAACGGAAGAGCTCTTAAAGCCTTCCAAAAAGAACGATAAGTTAGCTGTTATATGCCGTCAATGGACCCATAACAGTTTTATAGAGGTTACTTCCTATCTACGTAGGTTCACTTCTAACGCGTTACTACCGGATACTTTAGCGAGCAATGTGTGTAGGTGACAAATATCCATATCAACATTTTATTGTTAGTTTGGTCGGTAACAACATGTTTTCCTACAGAAAGGAAATCCATTATTGGGAGCCATACGAGTATAAGTAAAACCCACCATCAGTTGGTTAATTGTTAGAGACGCTATGGTTCCCAACAATATGCAGATTTGAAGTTCTACCTATGATTGTTAACTTACGTTGCTGTTATTTTCTTTTTACTAAGGAAAATGAAAGTAAGAACGTCTCCTGAATATCAAAAACGAAAGCACTCCAACTTTTAGATTTTCACACGAGATCAAACCAAATGGTTTTGGAGAACCGCAATCTAATCTTTGAAGTATAACGAAACCTTCTGGGATAAATAAAAACCTCAGCATAATACTCAAGTACAAGACCCCTCACGTAAAATCAGAAGTGGCATTTAAATTACTGGAGTACTGCAATTTATACACAGTCGCAAGTTGGTAACACGAATATTATCTATCTGTGATCTAATCCTATCTGTGATTTTGAAGCGCGAGGATAGCGTTCCTCCTTAAAAGTCTTCCTTGGTTTATATCTCAGATGATATATTCAAATTATGCGTCAGACTGTTTCGTAAAATCCCTTACTTCATTTCATAATCACCATTACACAACGATGAGTAGAGCCTTGTTCAGGGAGAACCATGTTTCTTCAGTTTCGACAGCATCAGTTCATAAGTGCAAGCAGTATATTTAAATCAACCGTAGTACTTGCATATCCGCATGGACTCTAAATCCAATACGCAAGGGAAATTGTGGCATCTGCTTAACTTATGAACATGACCTTGATATTCATCCGCATTGGCGGGGGAAAATCTTACGTGGGAGGAGCCGTAAGGCATGAACTTTAAAGACAGCCAAGCGTACGGGCAACCGTCAATCACTGTAAGCACCGACAGTCATCCACGTATTATATGCGCCCAAAACATCTTCAGTTTGTGTCATCCATGCCCAAAACTTCCCCAAATTATGTCATCCGCATTACAGCTCCGCGCGTGATTCACATACTGAAGTGTTCTCCACAATCATACGGAGACGTGGAATACAGTCTTAACTAGCATCTAAAAAGAATATTTCAAACCACTATGCATAATATAGTCTGATGCTTGAGAACAGTAGTAGAAGAATGGGAGTTCACCTTTCGCACATGTCAGGCCGTGGGGGCTTACACAACAGTTAATAAAAAGGGGCTCTTTTAAGTCTGAGATTCCTAGTACGGTATCTATGTCACAAAACCTAAACATATGAAACACATTGGACCAGCTTTCATCTTCATAGCTCATTTCTGTGCTGACATCTATGACGTCGGCCATTTCAAATTACTTCCCATTGTTTTTCTGTCATTGTAAGACAAAATAGGGCGGTAACGTCAGGAGTACAAGGAAAACAGCAATGCTCAACATACATTATTTTGAATTAAACTTATAAGATTGAACATTTAAATCTCAGTAACGGAATGAACTTCTGCTAATGGTACTTGGAAAAACAAGTTTCAGTGTTAGAATTCTGTTACATATTTTTGTTGATCTCTTACTCTAGATCCCCCTCAACTAATCTGACATGATATTCAGTAGGGTATATGTTGCCTATTGAAAATGGCTGCAAGCCAGCTTTCAAGCTGCCATTTCGCCTGAAGGAACCTGATCCACCCTTGAAAAAGTCTATCAGAAAATATCAATTCAACTGCGCATGACATAAACGTCAGATCAATTAGTACTGAGGGCGTGATGTACCGCCTGTGTCCAAGGGATTTATGTTGTCATTTACAATCATATACCAGGTCTGTTTACAACACTTTCAACGCTTGTTTTGTACTTGTGTAAACATTGTGCCGTTTTCATCGTGCACACGTGAATTTTTAGCTGACGTTAAGATGATTAGGCTAGGCAAGTTGCTTAGCACACTTCTCCCCGCATGCGTGGATTTCCAATTAAGAATTTCCACTAGTTTAGGCAGCCTATCCACTTTTTATTTCAAATATTACGGAGATTGTGACTTTTAAAGTCAAGCTCATAAACAAGTAAGTTTTCCATGATCACTAATGTGGCAATCCAAACTGCTGAAATTTAATGCCCTCCCTTATTTACCGTCGCGGTCGGCCATTACTGTTGGTGTTATGTAGACCATGCTGACGGAATGCTCTTAATCCCAGACGATAAATGTTTAAATGAATATTTGTTTTCTGCTAACTCGCTGCAACATGTTAAACATGCTTTCATAACATGTTTTCGCAACATGTTTTCACAGATACTTGATTTTTGTTACCGGCCTTCCTAAGATAAAGTGTTCTTTGTTACTTTTTGAATTTCTCTTTGCCACCATCTTTCCCCTACCGACCGATTTGAAAACTACACATTGTTCATCTAATATGGATGTACAAACTTTGAATTAGTGAGGTCAGAGAAAGTCCATTTGTCCCTTCAAGTCTTGTCACATCTGAACCAGCTAATATTTTTCGCAGCTATATATGATGCCCTCTACTTTTATTAATTTTACAAAAAAGCTGGCAATAGTTCGTTTGCTCGAGTGACCTTGCATTGTTCCCATTTCAATCTCTTTTTCGAACGAGATCTGCTTATACTACCAGACTTTGAATGATTAATATATATAACGTGAAAATATCCGTTCTTGACCACTCGGAAACGCACTTCATATTAAGAAAGCACTTTTACTTTGGCAATGCATTTTTAACGTGATACCAAATTGGGGAGGCCTCGCTTGGCATTTCACCATAACGAGCTCTCGTAATATCCGCCCCGTTCAATTTGCGGCAACTTTGCAGTTGACGCGCGTTAAGTAAGAACCGCCTGGACAGCTCCAGCAATTACTCTGATTAAATGGTTGGGCGTATTTCCTCGCGGGAACAGGCAGCTGATCCTGTGAGCAGGGAAGTTTTAATTTCGCTGATTCTTCGTTCAAATCCCTTGACGAGATGTAAAGTGTCGAAAAAGGGACAATGCAAGGATCTTCTTTTATCAACAGGCTGAGGCATATGGGATAGACCCTCTACATTACAATTTCCCGTGTCAATATAAAGTGCAACCCTACAGGACACTTACAAGTATTCAAAGGTTCACATTCCTAGTCAGTCTAAGGGAGACAAGAAGTCTTGGTTGCAATAGTTTAAAATTAAAAGTTACCAGAAATATTTGTTGAAACATAAGTACACAAATATAGTTGAAGTATCTCACAATCATAAAAAGAAGGTTAACAGCAACTCAGAATGTTTTATAAAACATAACTTTTAGCAAAGAAGTTCTTGCCTATCCAGACGTAAGTTGGACGTCACCGTAGGTAATTCTGACATCATTAGCCTCGTCATAGTTAGCCCTTTGTCCTTCGGTATTTTTATAAAGATTTACTTATATCCTTGAGAGCTCATCATAAATGTTCAGATACCATATTTCCTAAGATTTGACAATCGTGTCTAGAAGAAGCATACTTACTATTATTTGCATCACACTGAGTATGAACAGTAAGCATCCGATGACCTGGCCTAGATTACTTTATACATATTTCACGGTTTTCTTTAAAAATATTTTCACAATAAACAACCACTAATTATCATCTGCGTTTACAAATTATTCGAGTCGACACAGATCGTGATTCTTTTCCAAATCACTAAGCAAACTTTTCTCTACCTGTCGAAGAGCAATCGATTGAAAACCAAACATCTTTATGAAGCCCTCTCCATGGCGAGATGAAATATGTATCATTGAGTGATAAGAATAAAAATAGTAAAATCTTGGTTACATTTGAAGGTTACCCCATGACCCATTTTGTGTCATGTTGGCTTTCTGAGTCAATGTACCATGAAAACTATAATCATGAAGTTCGTGAGAAAAAAATTCAAGTAAAAGTAATTTCCTACGTGGATCAATGGTAATGATAAAAAAGCGGGCCGATCGAGATTTTTCAAGAACATCGAAAACACTATTATCCACTTCAACAGACTAACGCAATTTGTCGGGACAACGATTTTCCGTCGAGAAGATGGTTCGTGGTCTAAAACAAGTCGCTAATGTTTTTTTTTTCTGGTATTTCTTCCTTCTTAAAAAGGAGTTTACTTTATTGATTTTATAACAACTAACTTGTTTTGTTAAGCAGTGGCTATCGCCGTGAATAATTATTTGTTGCTAGAAAACTCTGATATACGATGCTAAGGTAAAGGTGAGTTTAAAAGGAATGTGTTTAGCCGTTCCTTTTTCGTTTACCATATTGACTGTAGTTTCACTACCTTATAACATATCGATTCAAATCAACAGACTGTGGAAGGACCCTTTACCGATCAATACAAGAAATTGTAGATTTTAATAAAAATGTCAATCAAAATTTCCCTCATTTTTAATGACGAAAGATGTGGAGCTTTCAAAGTAGTAATAACACGAGTGACGAGATATCGGATATTTTGACAAGTTCATTAAATTTTACGAAAAGAAATTTTTTGACTATTCGCGCTATTTTCTAAAATATTTGAAATCACCCGTGGGAGATGGAACTTGAATACAAATATGCATTTATCTTTACTTCAAGAATATCTAGAGCACTAAAATACAGGCTGGTTGTTGGCGATGTCACTTCTAATGGGTTTGGGGAACGCCACTTTCCATGGTCAGTTCGACAACGGCAAATCTAGAGCCTAGGGCTAGTTCTGTGTTCACCACATTTTCTTTTAATGTGTTGTAAAGCTGCTATGCAATAAGTAAAAATTGAAATTCACAACAGAGAATTGGAGGCATTGCATTTGTTGCATTTGAACATTAACTCGAACCTTGAACTAACATGGTCAAGATATTGTGAAGACTTTTTCTTAGGGCCTGCTTGTCATTCCAAATGAGCAAATGGTGTACCCAATTGCAAATGTGACCTCCTCACAACAGCACCGTGCACAGTGCCGTAATTATGAGGGTCAAAATTAATTTGAGGGGAGCTCTCCAAAGAGGTGAACAACTTATAGGCACAATGCAGGCCGTCAAGAGGCTGGCCTCACAATATTGCTTGATTCCACATACCACATAGTGGCATCTGTAAGGCGCTTAGCGAGTACTTTTGGAAATACTTAAGCCATATAAGCTACTGTGATATGTTTGCAATATATGGGAAAGGAATAAAATGTTCAGGGTAGCTAAGTCTCAGGGTCTGTACATACCAAGTGTAAAGTTGTGGTGTCCCATGCCCCGAGAGTCCATGTAGATGATATCGTCGGTCTACTCGTTGACTAACTGACCGTTCTTTGTATCCTATTTAACAAATATTATTGCTATGCAGGACTAAACTCATGAATTCTCAGGGCGTCTCTAACAGAATTAAGTATGCTCTTTTGTGTATTGAAAGAACTATTAATATCTTCGATGTTTTCCATATTCTCCAATTCTTTACTCCACAATGCAAATTAATTGCCAATCCAGCAAACAGTTCAGCGAGGCACCCGCAAAGATCAGTCGTGTAGAACATTATGCTCAGAGTTAACCAATTTGTTTCGTACTTTTCAGAGCGTATAGCAAGGGCTTTTAAAATCCAGTTATATACCTAGAGCTACGTGTTTGCTACGAAAAGCAGAGTGGAGTTTTTTGAGCTTTCGGATGTATACGGGAGATCTGTCTTTGTCTCAGATTAACAAAATGTCCTCCTTGGACTAACCACATATTGCATAAAACCTAGATAATTTATCTTACATATTTTGCTAGGAAGTTACAACTGCATATGTCTCTGACGCGAGCTATAGATGGGTCAACAGCTATAGGATTTGTCAGTGTGTGAAATGCTTTTATCTCGAAATAAGAACAATAGGTAAATAGAACACACGTAATCTAAAGTAGGAATGTGCAATCACTTTCTAATCAATAAAACTCCTGTCCATATATTTCAATTGATTTAATCAATTGGATGTGATGTGCTGTTTTGCTGAATTTCTGTACAAAAATTTACGTCACCTGTCTATATTTGGTTGTCGGATATATAATTATGACAAATTTATCATGTAGGGTTTAATAACTCCAAAGATTCTGCATCGTGGCATCGATCAAACCTTTTCGGTTCTAATGAAATGGGTTTCCTGACTGTTAACAAAAACCCATCTTCTTTATCGTGAAATGATCTGGTCGTGAATCGTGATATAAAGGTCTTTGCACAGGCAGAAAACGAATATTTAATTCATTAGAAAAAAGAGATCCTCCCAGACTGTTTCGGAGGTAATTCATTACATGTAGATTTGCTATCAATAGAGCAATCACTAAGAATATAGAAATGTTAGGTATTTCTTCTTTGTGTTATGTAGTTTTATATTGCACGTAATTTGAGAGCATTAGCGTGTCAGTAAACACGGAACGTTTCAGGCATGAAAGTTCTTGAATCCTTAGAAATAAATGATCAAACGCAAGGAGAGTGATTAATTATAGGTATGTCACAAGTACCAAATGACTGTTGTATCCAACAATTAAAGATGTCCATCCCGTAATGAGAAATCCTTTAAAATTATTTCAATATCTTTTGCCCTTCTCTAACTGCTTGATATAACCGTAGATATTAGTTTTTTAAGACAAGTCCTGCAGGCTAATAACCCACGGGCTTCAGATAAGAACCCGAAACTGCTCCAAAGTGAAGGGACACGAAAGGGAAAGAGATTTATCTTATAAAAGTTCCACCGACCAGTGCCGAAGGGAAAAGATAATGCTTCGATAAGTAGAGCGAAGGGCAAGAGACTAGACATTGCTATGAAATGGTTCGGATTGTAACAGTGTTGGTATTTCTTTTGGTTAGCCGTATAAAAGTAGGTAAATTCACTCATTATTTGATAGCTAATGTGTAGTTTGGTATGACGGTGATGTTGATATTTGTCAAGAAGATAACTGTTCCCTTTTGTAAAAATTTCCTCATGTGATAACAACATTAAGTTTGTCCTGGAAATGAAAGTTGAACGAAAACAAAAACAAACATTAGAAACATCTTGTGAGTACCTCCTCTCATGTCACCGAAAGTCATGCTTGGTTAATGATTATTCATAATGCATGTAAGTGTAAAATAATTTTTTTTTCTAAAGGATGGTCAATATACACTGGATTTTACTCACTTTAAGGATTCATTAGAAGGTTATGTAAAACACTAAACTGTGGATCAGAATAAGAATACATCGCATACCTCCTATCAGTATTAATTGCTATATTATAAAACATCTTTACTACCTTTACGCTTTTGTCCTCGTAAACAAGTTATAACAGACTATTTATAAATCTTTATTCTCTCCAATTTAAAGACTGTGCAAGAGTATTATATACAGCGTTCATTTTTTGAATAAGAACAAGAACAAACCGTACCTTCCTTCCATCTGAAGCCATGACCAAATGTTGGACTTATTTGCTGTCCTGTTAAGCCCATTTCTTTGACCGGTGTGAACCTTTCATCCAAGCTAATAGACAACGCGCAGAATGATTAGCATAATATTTTTCTTTGTATATTGAAGATTACATGCTTGTGCAGAAGCTACTGCGGCAGTTTATGTTGCACATCATATATACTAAAGCTGTAATATCGTTCGCCAACCTTTTTAGAGAAGTATTCAGTAAAATTTTTATTGATGGGGCCCTGTGCTGTGAGTTACGTTATGATTAAATAATACTTCGCTTAACTAGGTTGAAGCGGCTTATAGCAAAGGCATAGAGATAGCAAGGAGGAACGCAATGGCGATTTAAAGAACTGGACAATTCTATAAGGTTTGTTTTATGATAACAACCCGGCGGTCGGTTAATCTAATTACAATACAATAGAAGTGGGAGAGCCTAGAGCACTTGTGGGTTAACGTAAGTTCGACCTCTGATTTGGTTTTGGTTCAGCGACAGGTCGGTTAATCTCCACGGAATAAAGAAAAAGATTATTGCTGACGGTAGAACCCAGCTGGATAAGGATAATTCACGCGACGCGAGTGCAAGGTGAGAAAATTAATTACAGATTAGACGGACATAGAAAAATTGCGGGCATATGCACTAAGGTTTTGGAAACTTAAAACTGGTCCTGAGACAAATGATGTTCAGTCACTATTTACCTTGCCCCGAGGTTACTTTAGTTCAAGTTGAATTCGTGGATTCGGTACCCTCACAGTAAAACCACTTCTGACTGCGTGATTAAGTAGACGAGCCAACGTACTTCGATAGTGACCTGCATACATCAACAGTCACATGTGACGTCATATGTTCTGGTCACAGCATAACACACATGAGTGAAATTACGTGTATGCAAAGGCACAGAACCGAACTTCGAAAGCACGAAAAAACGTAATCAAGGAAAGAACAGGCAAAGGCCAACTTGAGGTGATTGATTCCCTTGAATCTAAAGGGTAATTTTCTTGTCGACTTTTCCTCCCAAATTGACCCTACCTTTAAATTCAATTTATAATCATGTTAAATTGGGTGGTTGGATGAAAGCTTAATATCCCTTAGACTTTTATGCGCTGTCCGCACAAGGCTGGAAGTGTTGTTTTCAAGAATATGAAAAGTGAAATGTGAATTATTTGCTTCATTGTGTAGGAACGTACTTACCTTGCAGGCTACCTCTGCTTGTAGTTCTTTATGGGTTTCACTAATTGAGGTAAACATGTAAATCGTTACAATGCATCTTTGAAGTCGATGGTACCGCAAGTATTTTTTTTTTATTTTTTTATTTTTTTATTTATTTATTTATTTATTTTTTTGAGGCGAATACTTGTGAACTACAACTGAGTAACATCAGGCTTATAACTTAACTGCAGGCTTTAAGAGCAAATCACTTCAGTTTAAAAAAAATCAATCAAAACTGAGTTTATTAATGGTTTGAGACATCATTTGAAATAACATTATTTAAAGAGATGCGTTACATGACTATAGTTATCGTTATTTTGACGAATTATTGAGCTGTGAGAGACAATTTTATTTACAGTATTCAAAAATTTTAAGCCTAATGCTGTAGCAGTAACAAGGCCAATTTTCAAACATTAAGAAATATTTTTAACGTACCCATAAAACTCATTGAGGTTTGCCTTTCTGTTTTACTAGGAGTATTATCTCGTTTACAAATTTTGCTACTAATTTGCTGTTCTGTATCCTCCTATTCAAAATCACAACTTTACTGCTTCGGTGATGAGTTCTATATTGTTCAGTTCTTAGCTGATAATTGTGATGCTTGATCTTAATTAAGTGAGCGCAGCATCTGACAATCTTAACCTCTCAATAAAGTTATATCAGGAGGTATACAGTATGCGACACGTTAGCTTAGATTCCATTACTTTTCTATAAGTTTAATTAGGTTGCCGAGTTTTCGAAGTTCGATCCACAAATTAGGTAAGTTGGGTTTTCAGGGAAATGGCCCGGCCGAGAAAAGACTGAAATTGCAGATTCAGTGACTCGATGGCTTGATTCATAAATCATTAGACCAGGTGACATGTAAAGATGTGTACAAGTGTCATATTGAAATAACTTTGACGTTCACAATTTCCTTCTAATACGTATACGTGGGATAAGTCAGAAGTATCTGTACTGTAAACAAGATATTGCAGGTATGATTTTATTACATCTATAGAACTTGATCACAGAGAATGCAAAGTGAGCCGACTTCACACTGTAGACGTGAAGCCAACTGTGTGTAGTATGTACGGCACTGTTCATTAGCATTACATGACAAAGCTGCAAAAGCTGGCGTAGTGCAGAGATAAATGTCAATTACATAACGTGTAAAAGGGAAAAGTCAACAGTGCACTACAGTATTAAGAGGCAGGAACTCAATGACAACAAGAGTTTAGGCTCTGCTAGTTTGACAATTTGGTAGCAAACGCATGAGTAACATTTCGATTAGACTTATTCACAGTCGAACAAGACTTATACCGTACCTTTTACTGTGGCTTTACTCAGAAGTCATGTCATAAAAATGGGTCAACTCGAAATTAACTTTGGACTTTTTCTGGCCAGAGTAGCGTCCAAATGTACAAAGACTTTCCGTTTCCTTTCTTGAGGCCAAGACTGCGAGTTCTACTAGCCCAGTGGTTTCCAAGGGGGCAGTATCGCCTCCTGGCGGCGTTTTCGCAACTCAGGGGGACAAGAGCTTAAACCAGCAAAGGGGCGTTTGAAAAAAATGAGATACCATACTAAACTAAATCGGGGTTTAAAAAGATACCAAGTATTTTCCTCTTGCTGAACTGTCAAATTTGTATGCAATAAAATGGAGCCAACAAGTCGAGTAGGGCTAACCTTCCGTTTTTAGGTGACTGCAAAGTTGGTGAATTATCTCATCTGCTGGATGCAAGGAAATCGCATTTAACAGTGTTGCATTTTCAAAATTTTCACTGTGAGGACCCCATGATGAAGTTATGTACGCTACCACAAGGTCATGAACGAATGTCACAATGGATAGTGCTGAAGGCAACACTTCATAAAATATCAGCATTATGAGACATTACTTTGTGGACGGCATGTGTTGCAGAATAAGCACCTACGGTACAACTAATTGTATTAAATGTCGATAAGAACTGCAGTTGTAAAGTTCCCGGTGTGTGAAGTATTGTCTCGGTCTCGGAAGGGCTAGTCTCGGTCTTGGATATTGAGGTTTGGACTACAACATTGTTTCAGACACACGGCCTAAAAGTAGCAGACGTTTCGCAGCCGTGTACAATAACAATAGCTTGGCTGAGTACTAATTTTGCTAAAGACCAGATAACATTTTGGAAGTGACTGACCATCTAAGGAGTGTAGCTATGGGAGATAGCTCCTGCCGGAAAAGATTTTTATGGGTCGGAGAAATTGAAATGGGGAAAATGTTGCTTTTCCTTTATTTAGCCTTTAGAATGAGGAAGTCTGCCCTATTAAAATCGACCCTTTTCCTTTAACACTAACTTACTAGGCAAAGTGGATTTGTTGCAACAGGTGTCAAATTAGTTATGTGTATTATCATGCAGGAAAAGACTTGAAGGGTGTAAAAAATTTGTAACCAGAGATAATCCGATTCCCCGAAAAATCTACAAAAATTATTAGTTCTGATTTGAAATATTATTTTATTTCATAAGTAAACCAGGAATTACAGGGATTTTATTACCGATAACCTCACCACAGTGGCTGGAAATAGTATTCACCAGATTGTTTTTCAACTTGTTTTTACTTTAGATGAGTCCCAGCTACGTAAATACTTCCCTGGTTCGATTACTTTTCACAATTTAATATGTATAATGAAGACATAACCGCACAAAGTTTGAAAAGCGGGTTGTAAAAAGTTCGCTTCAGTTAACAAACAATGGCTAGAAGTATGTGTCAATGGGTTTTGTACTCGTACCCATACCCACATATCAGTGGTTTCCAACATGGAGGTATCGCCCCTCAGGGCTTTTACCCAAGTAAGGTGAGCGATAAGAGCCGGGGGGGGGGGCAGTGGGGGAATTTGAAGAAATGAAATCTTGATAAATTTAAACAGGGCTAACAATACCAAGTATTTTCCTCTAGTTAAGTAGGTCTATACATGCCCGCTTTAGGTTCACAAGAAAGTTGTGAATTATCTCATCTGCTAGCTGCTAGGAAACCTCATCAAACAGTGTTGAATTTCAAACTTTTCCTTGTCAGGACCCCCATACTTAGTGGTGGTGAAGGGGGGCTATGGAGCCCATAGATCAAACTTATCCTGTCACTTTAATCTCAAACGTAATTCTTGCCTTGCTGTACCTAGAAGTACATACTGACATAATCGACAATTGCAAATAATTGAAAAACCAGAATGCAAAAATGCATTGAGGTTTCGATGATACATGTTCTATTCCAGATAATGCCATGATGTCCCATATCTTTCAGTCACTGGTCAAGTGCTATCTTAACATGTTGGAAAATAATTTTAGGTTCATATTTGATCTTGGAAATTACCGGGAAATTTTGCATTTTGACATCTGATGACTCAAGATGATGATCTTGGGAATTCTTGGGAAAATTTGCTTTTTGCCTTCTGGTGAACCCATGAGACGATCTTGGGAATTCTTAAAATTTTGCCGTGATGCATGTACATACTAAGTATGAAATTTATTCAAGCTTCCTATCTTGAGATATTGTGTTAAAAACATTTTCAGTGTTTGACCCCCCGTGACCCTACATGACCTTTGACCTCCACCAAACGTGATAGCATTCATCTTCCCACCATAACACATCAACATACTACCTATGAAATCTATCCAAGCTTCCTATCTTGAGATATCGTGTCAACATGGTTTTCAGAGTTTGACCTCCGGTGACCCCAGATGACCTTTGACCACCTTCAAAACTGATAGGCTTCTTCCTCTTACCATAAGACATCTACATACTACGTATGAAATTTATCCAAGCTTCCTAACTTGAGATATCATGTTAACAAGGTTTTCAGCATTCAACCCACGGTGACCCCAGATGACCTTTGACCTCCACCCAAAACAATAAGGCTCTTCCTCTTACCATAACGCATCTACATACTAAGTATGAAATTTATCCAAGCTTCCCATCTTGAGATATTGTGTTAACAAGGTTTTCAGAATTTGACCTCTGGTGACCCCAGATGAACTTTGACCTCCACCAAAAATTATAGGGTTCTTCCTCTTGCCATAATGCATCTACATACTAAGTATGAAATTTATCCAAGCTTCCTACCTTGAGATATCATGTTAACAAGGTTTTCAGCATTCGACCCCCAGTGACCCCAGATAACCTTTGACCTCCATCAAAAACGATAGGGTTCTTCCCCTTACCATAACGCATCTACATACTAAGTATGAAATTTATCCAAGCTTCCTATCTTGAGATATCGTGTTAACAAGGTTTTCAGAGTTTGACCTCCGGTGACCCCAGATGACCTTTGACCGCCACCAAAAATGATAGGGTTCTTCCTCTTACCATAACACATCAACATACTAAGTATGAAATTTATCCAAGCTTCCTATCTTGAGATATCCTGTTAACAAGGTTTTCAGCATTCGACCCCTGGTGACCCCAGATGACCTTTGACCTCCATCAAAAACGATAGGGTTCTTCCTCTCACCATAACGCATCTACATACTAAGTATGAAATTTATCCAAGCTTCCTACCTTGAGATATCGTGTTAACATGGTTTTCAGAGTTTGACCTCCGGTGACCCCAGATGACCTTTGACCGCCTTCAAAACTGATAGGCTTCTTCCTCTTACCATAACACATCTACATACTACGTATGAAAATTATCCAAGCTTTCTAACTTGAGATATCATGTTAACAAGGTTTTCAGTATTCAACCCACGGTGACCCCAGATGACCTTTGACCTCCACCCAAAACAATAAGGCTCTTCCTCTTACCATAACGCATCTACATACTACGTATGAAATTTATCCAAGCTTCCCATCTTGAGATATTGTGTTAACAAGGTTTTCAGAATTTGACCTCTGGTGACCCCAGATGAACTTTGACCTCCACCAAAAATTATAGGGTTCTTCCTCTTACCATAATGCATCTACATACTAAGTATGAAATTTATCCAAGATTCCTACCTTGAGATATCATGTTAACAAGGTTTTCAGCATTCGACCCCCAGTGACCCCAGATAACCTTTGACCTCCATCAAAAACGATAGGGTTCTTCCCCTTACCATAACGCATCTACATACTAAGTATGAAATTTATCCAAGCTTCCTATCTTGAGATATCGTGTTAACAAGGTTTTCAGAGTTTGACCTCCGGTGACCCCAGATGACCTTTGACCGCCACCAAAAATGATAGGGTTCTTCCTCATACCATAACACATCAACATACTAAGTATGAAATTTATCCAAGCTTCCTATCTTGAGATATCCTGTTAACAAGGTTTTCAGCAATCGACCCCTGGTGACCCCAGATGACCTTTGACCTCCATCAAAAACGATAGGGTTCTTCCTCTCACCATAACGCATCTACATACTAAGTATGAAATTTATCCAAGCTTCCTACCTTGAGATATCGTGTTAACATGGTTTTCAGAGTTTGACCTCCGGTGACCCCAGATGACCTTTGACCACCTTCAAAACTGATAGGCTTCTTCCTCTTACCATAACACATCTACATACTACGTATGAAATTTATTCAAGCTTCCTAACTTGAGATATCATGTTAACAAGGTTTTCAGCATTCAACCCACGGTGACCCCAGATGACCTTTGACCTCCACCCAAAACAATAAGGCTCTTCCTCTTACCATAATGCATCTACATCCTAAGTATGAAATTTATCCAAGCTTCCCATCATGAGATATTGTGTTAACAAGGTTTTCAGAATTTGACCTCTGGTGACCCCAGATGACCTTTGACCTACATCAAAAACGATAGGGTTCTTTCCCTTACCATAACGCATCTACATACTAAGTATGAAATTTATCCAAGCTTCCTATCTTGAGATATCGTGTTAACAAGGTTTTCAGAGTTTGACCTCCGGTGACCCCAGATGACCTTTGACCGCCACCAAAAATGATAGGGTTCTTCCTCTTACCATAACACATCTACATACTACGTATGAAATTTATCCAAGCTTCCTATCTTGAGATATCGTGTTAACAAGGTTTTCAGCATTCTACCCCCGGTGACCCCAGATGACCTTTGACTTCCATCAAAAACGATAGGGTTCTTCCTCTCACCATAACGCATCTACATACTACGTATGAAATTTATCCAAGCTTCCTACCTTGAGATATCGTGTTAACAAGGTTTTCAGCATTCGACCCCCGGTGACCCCAGATGACCTTTGACCTCCATCAAAAACGATAGAGTTCTTCCTCTCACCATAACGCATCTACATACTAAGTATGAAATTTATCCAAGCTTCCTATCTTGAGATATCGTGTTAACAAGGTTTTCAGCATTCGACCGCCGGTGACCCCAGATGACCTTTGACCTCCATCAAAAACGATAGGGTTCTTCCTCTCACCATAACGCATCTACATACTAAGTATGAAATTTATCCAAGCTTCCTACCTTGAGATATCGTGTTAACAAGGTTTTCAGCATTCGACCCCCGGTGACCCCAGATGACCTTTGACCTCCATCAAAAACGATAGGGTTCTTCCTCTCACCATAACGCATCTACATACTAAGTATCAAATTTATCCAAGCTTCCTATCTCGAGATATCGTGTTAACAAGGTTTTCGGAGTTTGACCCCCGGTGACCCCAGATGACCTTTGACCCCCACCAAAAACAATAGGGTTCTTCCTCTCAATATGGGGCATCTATGTACCAAGTTTGATAACTGTCAGAGTTTCCCTTCTTGAGATATCGTGTTAACGAGCAAAGTGTCACAAACACACATACACACACACATACACACACACACATACACACACACGCACATACACACATACATACACACATACGCCATCACGAATGCATTGGTTTCTCTTATCATCGAAACCAATAATAGAAAGATTTTGCAATGCAAAAGGAATTGGGGTATTAAAATTTTTTCCAAAATGCTATTTTTGGTGTGCGAATTAGTGCTATCTGTAATAAAACCCGGTGTAGGACACATTGAGTAGCATACGTCTTCCAAAGCCCCATGCAGCTACTATCATCCTTCCTCCCACCAAGAGGATAAGCCAACCGCAAAATCATAGATACCTTCCATTAGTTACTACTCAGATACAAATGGTCAAATGGTGATTTTGAAAAGCCGCGATGGGGTGGGGGAGATCACGCCGGCGCTGAACTGTACTACGCCGTGCGGCGCGGCCTCCTGTGTGGACACCCCTAAGTAATTTCATGTTTTCCTTTTTTCCAAGCGCGCACAGCGCAGAGTCTGGTGTGATCCCCTTTTGTAGATTATTAGAGATAATCAAGTGCTTCATTAGTTCTCGTGCTGACAATTTTGTAAATACTTCAGAACTTCAGTTAGTTTCGCTCCTGGCTTTCCACTGGGACATTGCCCCATCAGGGGCAGTAAGGATGGCCACTAGACTCCCTGCCGATCTGAAGTCGGAGTCCCCAAAATCTTCCCCTCTTTTATTAAAATCGTTTCTCCACCCTTGACCCCCATGAAGGCTTTACACCTTTGTTAATCATCGATTTAGGAATTGCAATCACAAAAGGAAGCCAGGTACCGCTTTTGTCTTTTTATACTACCCTGGACCAGGCCCACACATGCGAAGGCTATGTGTACCTTTTATTTCAATTTGTACTTCGACTTTTTTCGTTTCATCTATAGTAGTACTTTGTCGTGGACATGAAAGGGGGGCATTTGCCCAACCCCATACGGTGAAAGGGGGAGATGAGCTCGAAATGGCTGGGAATCACCGTACCAGCCCATACAGCTGATCGTTCCTTGAACTGGTAAGCTATCAAAAACGTATGAAAAAATTTCAATAGTATTAACTCTAGGCGATCATTAGTGACTATTTGCATCAACTATGTATTGACTCCCGCCTAATTGGTTAAAAATATCTTGTTTGCAATGAGGTAATATCCACCTTCATAGGATTAGAATCAGATGACGTCATTTGAGAAGAGAGGTGCATTTAAAAAACATGTGGCCTGTTTGCCTCGCAGATGTTCATACCTCAGAACCGTTGCCACTGCGACATTTTCTAGGTTTCTTGCAGAAGATAGCAGAAGAACAGACTTTCCTTGATCAGCGCGTTATTGTAGAATGTGATTTCGAAATAGCTTTGCTCATCCGTGTGGACAAAGGGTGATCATCGGTATTAATCAGTTCTGGCCGAACAGATTTAGAATACGATGATGCGCTTTGCAATGTAAGACCACCCCAAAGCAATTTATGTTACATTGGTGCATCATATAACTACGTCACGTGTGTTATTTAGGTGAGGTCCATGGCCTCTTCTTCTCCACAACTCAGTTGTGGTTTGTTTTGGTTAAAAGTTCCTAGTTAGTACCTAGTGACTTGAAAGTTCTTACAACTTGATATAACATGAACCATGAAATTTAAATTGCAATTGAATTTTAATTCCAATGAAAAGACCACCAATCTTCAAATCCATTTGCAACAGTCTCAAGGAAGACGGGGTAAAGAAACAGATTCTGTGAGCCAAGCCCTTAGCCAAAGGAGGAGAGGGGGTGGTTCCCCTGAATTTTCCATCCTAACAAAATTCAAAATTACCATTGCCTTAATGCATTTCAGCATGTCTCCACCCCCCCCCCCCCAAAATATTCCCATTGGAAGCTGTTTCACTCCCTTCAGTACCTTGTCTGGCTACGGGCCTGCTAGTATGAGCTAGTGTTAAATGTCACGTTTGAGTATGACTCCCAGTTCTAGTCACTGTTCCTGACTTTCTCGGATGTACACAGCGTTATAATGGGGACTCAAAGATCTGCCTCCTTCTCCTACAACCTTATAGGACACATTTATATTTAACTAGCTGCAGTGCGAGCTGGTCATTAAAATATTGTAGCACATTACCGTTCTGACGACTAATATGGTATTTCGTTTCTATATATTTGCACGAAACAGTCGATGGCCTCTGACCATTCATCGAGTAAGCACATATGGCTGTATGGCAGAAACCGTACTCTTCTGAGTACGCAACGCAGAACCACACTATCATCTGTAAGCGTTCCTGGAGTGCGATACACATGGTGCTGTAATGGGGCTGCCCGGCGTTTTCGTCTTACCGACAGAGGGCGCTCTCATATGGTTCCTACTAGAGTACCTTTATACGATATACCATATAGGAACCCTAGTTCCTACAAAAATATTACAAACATAGATCGCCCCATCCGGACAGTGTATCATGTAAAAAAAGTTATATTATACATGACATGCAAGTCTCGAGACGCAAATGTGATACAAAACGGAACAAAACGTAAGGGTTTGGTGCATAGATACCATTAAACTCCTATACCTACACTGTAAGACGCGCTGACTCTGCTGACTCGGGGCGTAAGTGTGGATTTGATGTGTGCGTCGTTCTGTTCGGTGATCTGCGTACAAAACTAAGGACGTGTTACAGAAAATTCCATTGTTAAAAGAGTTGACGTGTGTGCTCATTAACAATGCGTTCTATACGCGCGTAATACTTTTCTTGGGGATTTTCCGGAATAATTGACTACAATACTGCGCTCTTGGAAAACGAACGCTTTGGTTGCTTTTCCGTTGTTAGCGCGTAAGAATTCAAATGCATGTATTATGAAGTGCGCTAGTGAAGATACCATAGAAACAGACCAATCAGTAGATGAACTTCAAACCAGTCACTGTGCGTTCATATTCAAAAGTACTGGAAGAAGAGAAAAGTGTTCCATGTAAGTGGAATTTATTGACTCGAGGAACGAGGCTTCTTAGTACAACTACCGGGCTATAGCCGAGCGACCTATCTTTGACTCTTGCTGTAGTGAGTTGGCTACTAGGCCGCTACTGATACTAGGTCCATATTAGGGATGTAGTCTTCTTTTCTTCTGGTTATGTTAACCCTGATTATCCCTTGTTTACATCTGGGTACTGCCCAACAATGCTTTGCGGAGTACTAAAAACTCTTTAACATTCAGCTTCAACAGCAACTTATGAGAGTACGTAGGCCTAGACGTAATAAGCGATGTTTTGTTTACAAACTTCGGCGTCGCGATTACGTTTCGCGCAATTGGTAGGAACCATATGAGAGCGCCCTCTCTCAATTTTTACTCTGCCGGGCAGCCCCATTCTGCGCTCATCAAAACTTCAACACGCTCCCATATTCAAATTTAGTTAACTCACACGAAATACATTTCGCTAAAAGGTTGCGCGAAAACCCTTATCACATAAAACATGGTACATGCACTTCACGCTATGACGTCATCATCGAACTTAAACTTGGGAGCACAAATTATAGCTGCACGGAGCTTCATGATTATACTTAAAAGGAAATTAATCATTCATGTCGTGTGCTGTTGCTAAGCAACCACTGATATGCGGATTTAAAGAAAAGCACCGAACGATTCAATTAGGCAACGTTTCGCCCATTGTGCGTTTGGAAATGAATAGTAGATTTTAGGCAGTAGGAAACAAAATCACTATTAGATCAGAAAAATCTTAATTTTCGTGAACGTTTTCGCCTCTTTGTGAAGGTTATGCTAGAAGGCTGTAAACTATGGGAACTTGAGGTGAGGTTGCTTTATATTTCACTCTATATTGGAACTCATAACCAAATATCACGTAGTGGGTCAATGGGGAAAGAGAGTATCAAATATGAGTAAATGTCGTGACACGGTTTTAATATTCATCTCCCATTCGAGTGAAATTCGAGTGAATGAATTAAAACAGAAAAGAATGGGGTAGGGGGGGGGGCTACCGAGCCTGACTTAAATCTGAGGCGGGAGGAAGGGTCAAACAAGATAAACAACTATTATTAACCTGCTAACATTATTAACAATATCTAGAGCAGCAAAGAATTTACCGACATTAACACCTCCCACCACCACCCCTCTTCCTCTTCGTCATACCGCATTTTCCGAAAATCAAATTTGGACCATGTTATGTAATTGTGTGAAGAACCTAAGCATTCAAAAGTATTCCGATATCTAAAGTAGTCAATATAACTGATACCGAAACTTCAATTCTCGATGTCGGACGGATACCTACCGGGTATCGATGTTTGAAAAATTATCCTACTGTACACTAAACCACGCGTGTCTTAACGCTGCTACTAAGTGCTGTGTCATTTAGGTGAGGTAAAATGTTGGGACTTTCCGTCGAACATACTAAAAGATCGTAAAAAAATTTATGAAGTATGGGACCAGAAATATATCGGTTTGTAGTTTGTAGAGAAATTTTACCGATACCGATGAAGGGCGGAACAGGGAACAACGGATGATACCGATATTTACTACAGATAATCAGTTCAACCGTAGATCAAAATACGATTTTTTCCACGCATTAGGGCTTACCCAAGTGGAAACAGCAATGACAGCATGCGACATTTATGCCTCAACATTTATTCTAGAGAAAAGGAAATTACTTTACATTAACCTCTGGGGGATAATGTCATCGTCACCTCCTCTGGTTACAGCGAGAGAAAAATACGTCCCGACATAAATATTAAACGCTAACAACTTTACAGATTTGTTTACCTACATGGTACTAACTTGACTTTGAAACGACTTCGATGACGTCAAGCAGGGCCAAGGAATGCCCTCCCTCAACGAGAAGAGCCGGTTGTCTCTCCTTGCGACTCGGCAGCTTAATTAAGGCATCCAGAAAAGAAAAGGCGGTATGCAAGAAACTGAACGTTACATCAGTTCAAATAATCTCAGCTGTGAAGCTCATTAGTTTAGAAATGCAACGTGAGCAGCCTGAATAAATATTTATGGATCTTGGGAACAAAGAGAAGTGTTGAACAAGCTGAGTACACACACACATTCGTTACAGGCTATTGCTATTTGATCATCATATCCATTCATGTATAATGCCTATTGCAGGATGTTGAGTAGAGAAAGGGAACATTTTACATATTAAGGGCCATTTTGATAGTCATAAAGTCATTCTTAGTCCAACAGTAGAGTACAGGCAGTGGCGCCGCCACTGATGATTGGTGGGGGGGGGGGGGCACCACGGAAGATGTCGTAATTCCACTCCAGATTAACCCAGAAAGTCGGTGTAAATGTGCATATGCGTATCTATGGTACTTTTCACCCTCGTGGACTCTTCCTTTGTCACCTAGTGCCAAGGTGTCGCCCTGGGGAAGGGGTGTCCCCTACCCTTTTCAGAAATTTTTGATCGTTGAAGGTAGCTAAGGTGCAAATGGTACCATCCTTGGCAAAGTTTCGAACTAAATATAAGTTTCTTCATACTTGAGTAAATTTGTTCCTATGTTTGTTGGGTGTAAAGGAAGGACGTGGTATCTAAGTGGAAGGGGGTGAAACTCCTCCCCTCGAAAAATCGTTGTTTTTAGAAAGTGGCTTAGATGAAAAATGGTGTCTTCTTTGGCAAACATTTGAACTGATTACCTGTTAAGGAATTACCATTTCTGAGTGATATTGGACTGTGGCATGGCACCCCTCCAATGCTGGTACCATGATGCCGGCGTAGGGCCTCCTGGAAGCGCCGGGGGTAATAATGGAAGTATGATGCTTAATGACACTTCAGGAGAGCCCACCGAGAACTTCCCAAAACTTAAGTTTTACTCATTTTGATCGAGAATCCAAATGAATACCAGTAGGTTCCACTGGGAATGACCGAGAGTAGAGGTAAAGCAAAAGGGGTAGAGGATTCAAATATTCTTTAAATGCACTTAATCAGTGGCGTAGGAACCGGGGAGCCAAGGGGCCAGGGCCCCCCAATATGATTTGTGGGGGGGGGGCAAATGTCATTTTGGCCCCCCCCCCAATATCGCGACAGTCTACAATTACGTTTTACCCGTTTTTGCTAGCAAGAAGACAATTTCTCTAATAAGAACGCAAAATTTTCGGCGCGCTACGCTCGCAGAAGAGCTACTCTACTTTCTTCAATAGTTCCATTCTACATCGCTAGTTGTATAATGGAATAGTCCTGTCCACCTTACCAAGTAACACGTAGGAAAAGTACACAGTTTATGTAGAGGTTGCAAATTTCATCCCATATCGCAAAGCCTAGTAACTGTTCTCTTGTATGTGTCAAGCGGTACGGTCAGTTGGTGAGGGACTCACGGAGCTATTTCGTCGAATAGGTAAGGTAGTTTCCATACAATGCATATTATCTCCTATACGGTCTAGAACCCCTACAGATTTTCTTTTTTTTTTTTTTGGTTCTTAATGTTTAAATATGTTTTTGTGAAAACCTACCAAAAATTTTCGCGCTTCGCGCCCTTTGCAATTTTTACAGCTTAGATTCCAGGGAAACATTTAATCAACGCGGAACTCTATGCTTTGCTAGTATATACAAATTTTATGCAATACATGCCCCGAATGAAATGGTCTAGTACACAGGTTTTCTTCAAATCCCACTTATACCCGACGGCACTGGGGCTGTTGGGGATTCGGGTCGGTGGCCCCCGTCGGGCAAATCTTGGCACCATCAACTTAATAATAGTAGACTCTGGCTGTGGAAAATCTCCATTCCAATCAATCCACCAAAATCCATGGGGCTAACTCCACTCTGAATAATTTTGAATAAAGTCGGATAGATTGTAACAAACTTAAAGTGTTTTAGAACAAATTCAAATCAACCTTTAAAAAATTTTCACAACAATTGCACATCTTGATGGCTGCTATCAAGCCTGGCAAGTGCCATTACCGGCCATCCGGGATGTCTTAAAATATCAAATTGTCTCGGTTTGCTCCGTGCAAACTTATGGAGGCGCTCCGCTTAGATAATAAATGGGATTCAAACTTGCAATCCTCGGACCCCAATTCCGGCCAGCTCAGCTACTCCGTCCTCACAGAAATGTGTTTTAGAATAAAATCAAATCAAGCTTAACATTTTTTTTTTTTCAAAAAAAATGCATATTTTGATGGCTGCTATCAAGCCTGGCAAGTGCCATTTCCGGCGATCTGGGATGTATTCAATCTCAAATTTTCTTGGTACGCTCCGCACCAGCCTATGGTGGCGCTCCGCTTAGATAGTAAACGGGAGTCCACCCGCCCCAAATAACTCCAGTCCTCCAGAGCCCCCCAAACAAAAAAATCTTAGCTACACCACTGCTGCATGGATGTTGATGTTGTAGTTGTTTCCTTTTTGCTTGAATATTGTTATTGTGCTTACATCTGTACATTAAAATCGGAAAAATTATGAGCAAATATGATGTTCTGGTGTGGGAAGGGGGGATCAAGGTCGAGAAATCGCATCTGGTCTGCCCCCCCCCCAATATCAAACATCTTCCTACGCCGCTGTTAATGACCTTTGAATACTCTCTGCAATGAGTAATATACCTCAAATCATGTACATCACGCTAAAAATGTTGCCCATAATACAAGATTGCCACATAATCGTCTCTTGATGCAAGCCTGATGGAGGTTGGACTTGTACTTATATTTTCCGAAAATAGTTCCAGCTAGAATAATTCCATGCATTATCTCCCTAATAATGGTCATAAGGCATAGGCATCGAGTGTAAACCGTAGCAAAGCGCGGAGATATTTTTCTTTAAAATTGTTATAAAAATCCTTGCCCGTACCTCTGAACAAATACGGTTATGGGATGTTATTAAGACTAAAATAGACTTGACCGTTACTAGGGGCGCAGCGCTCGAAAATTTTGATAGTTTGGGAATAATTTGTGATAGAGAAAAGATTAACCACATCCATCACCTCATTATTCAGTCGTAATACACCTCACCCTACCCTTTAAGGAAGTCTATAGCTTAAACGCCTTCTGCGCTCATTTCAGAAAAAAATCTAAGCTGTTCTAAATTCGATTGGGAGGTACGCCCCCACGCCTCCCGAGACTCACTGGTAGCAGGCACCAATGAAGTGCGACCCCTACCGCAGAGAGCTAGTTTAGGCATCCTATAGGGCGGATCCAAGGGGCTCTAGATAGAAGGACTAGTATGAAGCCACGAAAGCTATACAGTATCTAGAAAGTGTGTTCATTAGAACGAAGCATTAAGTCCGGTTTGTACTTCCAAATTTTCACGCGTTATAAAGCTATAAGAACCACATATGATCACCCCATGTTCTTCCGGACCAATCACAGACATTACATAGGTTTATAGCGCTGTACTGAAGTACGAGCCGGTTTTTACACTATCTGTTGGATGCACGAGGATTAACAGACTACGAATATCACAGTTGCTCCATGTATATCTAATGTATCTTAGCTCAGACTACCGACAGGCCGATTTGACAGTTTATGAAGTAATAATGGACAAGCTCATAGGGAAGGTGCCAAAAATAGTATCTGATAAAAAAGATTATCCACTTTTTCTTATTTCAAACAACTGATAGGGTATGGCATCCAGAATCCCTCGGAACTGCCACAGTACTGATGAAAATATTTCTCACCGAGTTCCTGCAGTAGGCCTGCATTCAGTTTAGTGACATGTAACATATCACCTGATTACGCAAAGTTGCAGTTCCAAGTTCTGCATCTGATAGCATGCATTGTACAGCGAAACGGTGTACAGTGCATGCTATATTGTGCAAACTGCGGTGTACCGTTCTTCATTAAAAGTAGTACTTACTACTCGGAGCATAACGGTAAATATCCAGAAAATGAGGTTCAGTGGTTGGTTTAAAAGGACTATTAACTATATTTCATGTGTTTCGTGAGTTTCCTTTATGAATTAGGCCTACTTCGCGGGAAGGACCCAATGGTCTTGAGGGCCGTATGCGACATGAGATCCGGAGACTCCCCACCCCCATGTAAAGAGTCACTGTTTCGATAAACTTAATTCAGGAAAAATGATGTGTTTGGTTCAGATATGACCGAATTCCTTTGAAGAATTTCACAGGTTTTGGCGTACAGGGAATCAACATCCACCCTACTTTGCTTAACAAATTTCAAATAGGCCTACATCCCCCAACATATTTATTTATATAAGGCTATATGACTATAAATAAATACATACATATATCCAAATTTTATAAGAAAAATCCTTGAAGGTTTGTTGACATTTAAACAGAACAGTTGTTATAGTTAACAAATGAAGATTAATATCATCTGATGAAAAATCCGTTGGAATTATTTGATTATCCTTTAGCGCTCTAAAATATACCTCTTAAAAGTTTGACCTTTTCTGATATTTCTAATAAGCTATGGAAAAATTATCATGAGGAGTGTTACACATTGTTTGTACTCCTTTTTTAATCCTTTATACATAATCCGTTTATTACCTACCAGCTAGTTCCTAGTTTGGTTTTTAGTGTTGACATTTTTGAAGTAGTAATTAGCTACTTGCAAAGTAAACCACTCTGGGTGAGCCACCATCACAACTGTCCTTGAAATAAAGTTTAAACAAGCAAGCAAGCAAGCAAACAAACAAATAAACAAAGGGTAACATAACACATACCACATGGGTCCTTCTTTCCATGTCACAAATTTGCGTAATGTAGCTCTTGCTTATTCGCTTATTCGTGATATAAGTGCAAAAACAGTGATTGTCTCGTACATTGGTCAATATTTCTATTAGCAAAGTAAACCACTATGGTTGCGCCGCCATTACAACTTTCCTTGAATGAAGTTTTAACAAACAAGCAAACAAAACAAACAAAAACAAAGGGTGACATCACACATACCACATGGGTCCCTCTTTCCATGTTACAAATTTGCATAATATAGCTCATGTTTATTCATGATATAAGTGCAAACACAGTAATTGTCTTGTACATTGGTCAACATTTCATGGAATGTAATGGGAATTGCTACTATTTTTTAACGTCTTTTTTACACCAGACAGGCAGGTGTGACATTTGCATATTCACAGACCTTTAAGTGCTCCCACCATTCTTCCACATCGAGAAAGTGACAAAACCACGTCTTTTTACAAGTAACAGAACTGATCTTATTTCGAAACATCTCTCCGACTTTTACTTTGTTGGCAAGTATTACAATTACTGATTACCAATTTGAAACTCTCCCAGTTTCAGCGGCTACATAGCACACGTAATAACTACAGATTCTTGGTTTTGCGGACAGTTAATTGTAGTAACTAGTAATATATTACAGAAAACAAACGGTATGTTGACGCATTGACAACAGTGGGTCGCATGAATTTTATCACACTTTCTTATATTTAACAAAATTAATGCAAAAAATCACTAGGTAACTTATTGTGATGTTAGTCCTTCCATACTATTTCACATTCACTTGTTATTTAAACGCTCTTTGCTCTCATGTCCTGTAACAGCGAAAACCCGTCAACATAAAGCATCTTGATTAAAATATGCCACCGTTTTTAAGGAATCTTGAATTTTCGCGTCGCGTTTGGAACGTGCGGTTCCGATTATTCAATTTGAGCCGTGCACCCCAAAAGTTCAGTCATTGAAATTCCTACCAATAACCCTTAAAATTCTATTCATGTAAACTTCATTCTCACCTGTTTAGGCTAGCAAATTCCATCGAATGATTTTTATGCACGCTCTATAAAGAGGTAGCTTTACTACATATAGCCACAGATGACTAGTGTAAACTCGACTGCGTTGTGTGGAACTGTTGGTTTATTCATGGAGTTGTCAGCGACAAGGAAATGTACGCGCCAAAATTGACAGGAAGTGACGTAGATATTTAAGTCGAGCAGGTTGTTCACCCTTTATGACACGCACATATGACGGGTAACTTGACAAAAAGTTACTGGACAACTGACGCCCAGGGACGGTTACAGAGCACGGACATGACATGCGTGCGCACAGGGTTGGCGCTGTAAACCAGGGCAAAGATCTAGCACATAATATACCATGTGCGTCAAGCACCATGTTGTTCCTTTAATTTCTTGTTACTCTAGGTCGACCTGATCTCTAGGGCAAAGCATGCATGATTAAATATTGTGACGTAACTTCCGCCTTCGGAATCATTCAAAATGGGGCCTTTTCGAGGATGAAAAAACACAGCAAGACTGAAACGTGATTCGGTGATCTTTGTTCGCTCCGTTTGGCTGCTCAACCTTGAAAGTTTCACCTTGAAAGTTTATGATCCTGGAAGCAGAGCATAAATCGTATTTCAAATGAAATATTGACAGTAAGCTCCGTGGTGGCCAAGAAATGGACCTGACTGATGACTAACAGACCACGACAGAGCCTTAGCGCGACACACAGTTCCTTAGTTACCGGTTTCGCAAATGTGTCTAACGCATACTTCCAGTACGGAGTGTAATTCCTACTTATCAGGTCTCACCAGGGCAATAGTTGTGCAAAGCATGAGCGATTTAGAGAATCGTAATAGCTGGTGAACTCCAATTGAGGCAGAGCTAAGACACCAGTTTCAACTTTTGTGCACATATTGTCTTCCAGTTCCCGACATCTTTATGTGCCGACTTTGCGTACATAGAAGGCTGTCTATTTCTGTTCAGTCATATCCCTAACTGGGGAAGCCTTTAAATGCACCTTAAGTTTACAATCATAAGTAACACTTTACAGGCTGGAAAATGAGTCGCATTTTCAAAGCTTACTCTGCTGAGAGGTAAAATGTTGAAATTTATTCCCTGAACTTGGAATAGTCGATTGCGCAATAATTTGTGATATACTTCTTGTACAATTCACATTACCTGCTTTTGTTTCCTTTTGACATCTAAATGTTTATATGACCTTGAAAAATTAACTCTTTTGTTGCATAACATGTTGTATGGAGAGGGCATGATAGTCAAGTCACCCTATAACAGTAAGACCTGAACTGAAGACAGTGATCACTTTTTGGCACAAGGTGCGGTGGCTTTTGAAAAAAAAGCGTTAATTTGAGTTGTATAACATTGACATCACAAACTATTTTGCAGTATATCATTTTATATTGAGTGAATAAGCTCCGACATTTTATATCTCAGCGCAAGAATGTTCTGTGAAGATGGATGTTAGACTACTTGGATTCAGTAATCAAGCTTTGTAACATATACTTTTGAAACTTTATACTTAAGGCAGGTTCCTAACACCTCCCTGCTTTAGGTACACTTTAAAGAGGGAATGAGTAAGCCACAAGCCCGCTTCGCGGTTTAGTTGGCTGTCCGCTTACCCTTACTTAGAGATTTCGTTTTAATATCACGTGGATAACAGATAATGATGGGAATTTCACATACACATTTCGAACATTACGCAATTTTTGGGAAATCTATTACAACTCACGAAGCTGGTTTGCATTTAAATTATTATATGTAAAGCAGAAGCCTGAAGAAACACACTGGTTAATTTACTGCCTATAGCTCTTTCAAAGGGCTCAACCTCAAAATGACTTCAATGGCAAAGGGGAAATTGATTTTAATTGATACTAATTTTGAACTCATTTTTTGGCCAAATAGAAATACAGTTGATGGTATACTCCCCTCCTTTCAACATATCCATTTATCCCATCTTTCATACATTTACATACTTTGTTATTTCTGGAGTTATAATTGCTACGAAACCCCCTTTTTGGTTCAAGAAAACTCTCGTCGTAATTTGTAGAGGAAGTAAAATTCTACCATTATTTTTACTGTAAGGGGTTTTGATTACCGTAATAGATCGTAATGTTGGACCACATTTTCATCGAGTAAACTCTTGCCGCTAACAGACAGGCCTACAGTGGATTTTGCCCATGCATGGTTTTATGTTCAAATGACTACGCCGTGCCCAGCTAGCGAGAAGCTCTCGAGTGACTTAGTCTTCACCTGAGGGCTTTGGGTCCTGACTGGGCCGGATGTATATCTTACGGAGCCTGGGTTACTTCATCTTTGCGACCATCAAACGCGATTGTAGGGACATTGAGGTGACTTCTTATGTGTTTAGGTGACAGTCTATGCGGGGCGCCACGATCAGTTGGCGCGTAGAGTAACAAGGAAATTTTTGCCAAAGTGTCTCTGAGATTGTCGTTAATGACACTTCCCGAGCTGGTTATTGTCATTGACAGACAGTCTTACTAAGTACTAAGTACGTATATTCTTTACCACTTAAAAACAAGAGCTTTTAATCTTGTTTATTAAAACTTTGTAAGTTTTGAATTGATGAAACGAATTTTTAGTTGTCACTATTTTACAGAACAGGCTCTGTAACAGTTCTCCGTATTAATTCGGACTTTTGTCCAGAGGTTCGTCTGAGTCTGAGAGGTTCGTGTAGAGTGCCTAGCTGGTGCTGTGAAGGATGAAAAACCTGGAAGAAGACCAGAAGGCAAACTCATGTGAGGCCTCTTGATGTTTAGAAGGTTGTGTACAATAGGATGGCCCACTTAATTATCCACATCTACAAAAATCTACATCTACAAATATTCCAATTTGATCATTTCCTTTTTTTATAGTAAGAGTATAAAGCTTTTAATAGCTCAATGGCCCATTCGGTGACCCTCATCAGCTTTGAAAAGTGTGTCGGAAAGGGGGAGTGGAGGGTAAAGACTTTACAAAGCGGAGCCATCGGTTGGCCTAATGCGGCAAGAATGCCAAACATGCATCCCAATTAGGTGAAAATGGCAGTTTTATACTTTACAGATTTACACTGCAAATAAAATAGATAAAGCCATTCAGCCAGTGCATTTATGCAATCAGTGCTCTATACCAAAGAGAATAGACCCTGTCCAAATTCATATAAGTTTGGTTAAAAAAAGAAAGTACCCGTAATGATTTCTCAAGTAAACAAACAATACAACTGGCCCACTTCAAGTTGGACAACTCGAAATTCCCCCTCTGAGCTTGCTTGGTCTACGTCTACTCTCGGCCGGTCCATTAGCTGATGCAGTGAATATGGGCGTGGAGCAATTCCGTAGACTCCATGGGTTACAGGACGTCATTACGTACGGCGGCGGGTAGTACGGGCAGGTGCCGACTCAGGAATTTTCGAGGGAGAAGCCCACGGTGGGGAATCTCAATTGCACCGAAGATAGACCCGAGTGCAAATCATTCCAAGTCCCCATCACCCATTTTAGCCTCCTACAGATTTCAGGAAATCGCACTGTAGAGACATATTTGTTTCTGCAGTTAAACGCTTACGGTGGGCCCCCACCCCTCGTAAGTGCGCCACTAACTTCTTACGTTCACGTCCACTAATCTTTGAATTAGCATCAATGCATCTCAGATGTTCTTCGCACTATGTAGCTCTCAGTCAAGCCTTTAATCTCTTTTTAGGACTGCCAGTGAAAACGTTTTTACTATTAGGCTTATCAGATCACTTAGAAGGAGAAATTCCAACCAACCTCTTTCAAACACTATACGTCCTAAGCACTTTTTAGGAAAAGATTAATTTTTCATCTAGTTTCGTTTCCTTTTCAGTTTTTTTCTTTTCGACTTCCTTTTTTCATTTTTTTTTTGAGAAGGGGGAAGCCAGGTCTCCAGCCCCACCCGAATCAGTACCTGAGCACGAACGGGGAGCATTTACGGCTGGTGCGCGCAAAGCGAGTCGAAGAAAGAACCGTTTCAGAAGTTTACAGTTTAGTTACGCTTCGTTTGATTTGATTTTGTAATGAGGAGTTATTCGTTAGCCTGTACAAAAATTTTACAAAGAAGATTGATAACTTTTTTTGCAATTTGACTTTTATCTCAATTACTTTGTTTGGTGGTTTCTATCGCCTCGCGGACCGGATGTGCCGGGACGCACTTTGCCGTTTAAAAACTCATGCTTCACCAAACTAATGAATTAAGATAAAATGTAAAAATGGGACACATTGAAAAACCAAACTTTTTTGATTCAGCATCAAAACAAAATGACAACATACAGAGTAAAATGTTACAATCCCTACGGTCGATCGTTTCATCTTCGTGCGATCGATGCGGTACTTACAAAATAGAATGTCATCAACATGAAGTTTAATCTATCATGAGAAACATCTGCTTTGAATATTGCCAAAGATGGTCAAATTTTGTACGGCAGACTTTTGGTATGGATACATTCAGGTAGATAATGCAGGGAGTTATCCGAATGGAGATAGCACGAACAGTTAAATTTATGCTAATACTTAAAAACCTATTTAAGTGTGAAAAGATTACCAATTATTAGCTGTTGGTAAAGTTTACAAGGATTTAGGCTCTTTAGTTAATGCTTTCAATTTGATGAACTATCTCCTTGCGACATCATTCACCTTTACTAATACTTTAACAATGGCATTAAATTGAACAATGCTTTGATGTGTAGGTTAGTACCGCCAACCTTAAAATGGCAGGGTATGGCTTTTAAGCTTAAACGACTGTTTAACAGAACTAGATCAATACAAATGTCCCTACCTCACCTTAAGAGACCATATGCAAATGAGCTAAAGAGACAGAAGGCTAATTCTTATACTGCATGTTGAAAAGTTTCCTCAAGTTTCCTGAGTCAACCGGACATAAATCCATGTTCACAACTTCACATTAAATCAAGCCAATATGGTCTCACTCGCGACACCAAGCGACACCAGAGAGAAAATATATTTAGTTTTCAAGCGATTGGCAATCCCATGGCAATGAATAAAATCGCCATAGTTCTACTCAAGATGAGGCAGACGACAAATCTCTTTGTGTTAACTTTCTAATCCAACTTAGCTCTTGTAGAAATCTAAAAAGCGAGATAATTGAATGATTGGTTGATTATTAGGTGACCTTGAATACGCAAACCTCACTTAAGGGAGTTTTGGGGAGCTATTCCATTCGGATAACGTGCATCTTTCTGGATAATGCTCGTTCTTTAAATCAATGGTAGAGAACAAACATTCTGGTTGGTACATAGGCGAACAATACATAATCGCTTTGAAATGGCTTGCTTAACGCGAGGTATGAAAATGTATGCATTTAAACATAGGCTAAGCAGGAGAAGCAGGAGAATTGGGAAAGGGGTAATTGGTTTAGGTGTACTTCTTGGAAAAAAAAAAAAACAAAACATGACATATGTCTGGAAAGTACAGTCTACTTTTCCCCATCGTTGTATCAATGAGACCTCCAGCAGATGGGATTTTATGAGGAAATTCATGAAAAGAAATTCTGTGTCTTTTCTGTAGAATATCTTTATCCATTTAAAATGTAAATACTATTTAGATTTTTAGATATGGGAGAAAATGTTTGCAATTGCTTTAGTTCACTTTTTACCTGAGGTTCGTTTATTACGAAGAGGATTGGGTCAAAGGTCAAACGAAATTTTGACATTCACCATAAGTAAAAACATGTCACACTGTTGATAATAAAATCGATTGGTCATACGCCATGATTTAACTCCATAATTATTTCGAATAGCAAAATCAATACTGCATGCATCATCACGGAGATGCATTTTTGCGGGCTAAGTATACATACAGTTAATACGTACTGATCGAGTAACCATGACGACGTTATGCAAACGCCCCTGACGAAAGAGCTCATTGTCTCCTATTCCAACGGAAATCACAACTACATCGGAAGTGAAATTAGTGAAATAATTAAATTTTAAAATTTCGGGCCCTGAAGGATACTTATTTTACAAAAACTAGACTACCACAAACATGAGAAACGTCCGAAAGACTTTGCACTTAAAAACTATTTACAGGTTTCTTCGAATTCAACACCGAAACGAAAATTACATCCATACTTGTTCATCATCTACATTTTCAAGTGTGACAATTTGTTGCATTTACAACGATTGCATTTGAATGAATGTGAAAAATGTTTATGGCCACAATGCACATCCGTAGCTTTTTACCTTTAGGTTTCTAATTTTTGTTTAGACGTCTAAAAACTGACAACAAATGTTGAAAAATCCTTCACTTTTCAAAACAAAACTTTAAAGAAAAATATTTACATACTTGTGATTGGATCTAACCAAATTTTAAATCAAACGACCTTGGAACCAACTCAAGTTTTTCACATTATTCCCCTTCAGACTGCTTTATTTTACTCCCATAGAAGTGAAAAGTAGTCATAGAATGTCGTCAAGAAGATTTTCCTTTCTGGAGAAAAAACTAAGCTCGTCAGTACGTAATAAGTATTAAGCCTTTCTCCATGGTATTAAAATGTTTGTCAATGAGACGAAATTGAGCTTCACATACTTCAACATACTAAACTTTCTGGCGCCTTGTTTATCTATGAGCCACGGGGAATAATTTTTCTTATAGATCACATGCCATGGCACATCAATTAATGTAATTATTTTCATCCTATCCCGGGGTAATATCGTTCCTCTTCTCTCATAATTACGTGTATCAGTTTCAGATACAGAAATGCATATCGCATAAAATATATATGATAGTGATGACTAGAAGATCCCTTTGAAATTTTAATGCGTTAATTTACAAGAAAGGTACCTATCCCTTTCTCCGTGGGAAAGGATAAAATTCCATTTCGTGTGATCTGTTAGTACTTGTCTGCGCGAATGACGTAGAAGGCACCAAAGGTGCTCGATAGCATCTCCCAGTTCGCATCAATGTGGGAATTTATTTCCCACGAAAATGATTACAATACTGTAAACCTATTGAAATGAATGTTGCCATCACAACCAGATCAAAGAAGGACAGATTTTTTTCATGTCTTGCCCTCAATTTTCTGTTCTGTTAAACTAGATGATTGCTATGGATGGTATAAATTTTCTACCAAGGAACTGCTTCTACGCCAATGTCAAAGCGGCACATGACCCTGTACTTGAACCATTTGTCGCCAAGCGTTCCCTGATCAGCCGAACCTATGGTTTATCTTATGAATTTAGTGCATTTCTGAATGCAGTGCTGCTCGTCACAGCTTATACGCAAATGTGCGTTACAGGTACTCGCGCACAGCTTCATGTTACATGCAATTGCCACAAAATAGTTGTCAACGTGGTAGACTTACACAATCAGAGCCCCGGGGACGTCATGTGAAGAATTCGTTCAATGAAAGAGAATTATATTTACTCCTGGACGAGTGACCCACAGTGAGAACTCTTTTACTGAGTCAAAATAGACTGACATTTCACGCGGCTCGAAGTGGCAGTTAATCCGAATTGGGTGATAATGCAGCTAAAAGAAGAGAGTATAGTCACTCGATCACAGAGAGAACTTCAACGAATTGCCATAACTGATCACATATGATGATCTCATAGCAGTCCATAAAGACATTGTCACAAACATCAATCTTATAAAAGCGTATGGAAGGTCTCGTCTTGTTCCTGGTAGCCAGTGGAGTAAGTGTGACGTCATTTCTGCGCTTTATGTTGCGCACGAATCACTTGACCAATTTTTACAAAGGTAAAACGTGCAGAAACAACTCTTAGTAATTTTTCTTTGCCTTCTTTTCAGCATAAAAGAGTTTATTGGGCAGAGTAAAACTAAGGTAAAAAGTTCCTTATTTGTAGCCTACAGCGCTTTAAAGAGGGATTTGCATCACCCCAAGTATCACTTTTACTTGGTGGTAAGCCCCGCCCATAATAGTCTTTACTGCTTCTCCTTGTACAGACACAAACATAGTTCACTGCTCAAGGCCACATCCTGGTGAGCATAAAAGACCCCATGTGTAATCAAAATATTTTGTGTGTGCTGTGTAGTATGAGCTGCTATGCATCTTTTGAATTTTGTAACTCTGATGTCAATCAAAGAGTAGTCACCAACTGAGACTTTTGCTTACCCCAAACAAAAAGTCATACTTGGGGTGATGCAAATCTGTCTTTAATGACAGCATATCTCAGTGCCCTTTACAACTGAAATAAGAAGCAGACGAGAAAAAAGCCTTTCAAATGAGGATACAAAAAACATGACAACAGTTCACAGCAAGAGATACATAATACTTGATGAAAGAACGATCTTGACTTGAGACTGAACACATTGAAATGTGTGCAAACCACGTTTCCGAGGCAAGGCCTCGCAGTGCGCAAGTAAAAGTAACCCTGTTCCCGCTGAGTTTGCATTTATTGGTTGGCTGGAGTGGGGTCAAGCCTTTCGGGCGATTAGCGTGATAACAAAGCGCCAAGTTAGAAGTTCATGTGAGTAGGGCGGTGCTAGGCCGCTCAAAGGAACAAAACTTAAAAAAACTTAAAGCATGAATTCTGAATGCGATTCGCTCCTGAAGTGTAGGCAAGTTCGGCGCTTCCAAAACCCTAATAAATCATTTTAACTGTTTAATTAGTTATATGGATGAAGGGGGCTACGGAATTGTAACTGAGCTTAAGTTTCTGTGAGTCGTCATTCGGTGATATCATTCCTTAAGACGGTATTAAGTTAACTAAGGAATCCATCATTTTGTAATTAAGAAACAAATTGAGGATGTTACAGATTCTTTACTATTTAGCACTTGCCCAACGATGCTGAACTACAAAGGTTCGTCACGTGAGTTAATGCCGGTTCATACTTCCAAATTTCTCGCGCGAGAAAGCGATCAATAACCATATATGGTCAAAATATCTTTGCCGCCAGTTCGATTCACGGTCATCGCTTGGAGTTGAACATTGCTCAACTTTTCTCGCAAGCTCTCGAGATATCGCAAAGGAAACGGTTTCTGATTGGCTGCTTGTTAGGTGAACGACCTTTTGAAACGAGCTCACGATCCTACTCGAAAACAATGGCGGACCTTTCCAGATACCGGCTCATTACATGTATTCGGGTTCCATGCGACTATCGGCGGCCTGATTGTGACAGTGAGAGTTGTAGGAATGAAGGGAAACAGTTATTGCTTCCCACGAATTAAGACAAGGGTTAGTAAGGCAGGATTTTCTTGTATTCCCTAAAATTATCACGGTAATCAATAGTGTACTTTGTCGTAGAGCCAATCAAACCGCATACATATATGTACTGTACTTGGCCTTTGCATAGGCAGGTATTGGGAGACTGTGCATTGCATGACATGCGAAAGTTGAGCTATGCGAGAAAACTGAAGTATGAATCAATTTTACAGCGGCATATCGAGATTCAGCTAACATCCTTAAACACAGCTTTATAGCGCTATAATGGAGTATGAACTGGCCTTAAAAGTAATTAAAATATCATGGAACACAACACCTACCTTGATGACACGGCATTGTTTACGACCTATGAATGTTAGGTCAGATCGACAGTCTCGAGGGCTTCCCTCTTCTTGTAGGTCGCTCTGCACCGAGCAGCCTCTCTTCCATGCTTCAATAAATATCTGGAATTGCTGTAGCCCCTTACCCTGAAACTGAACCATTTTCTTAGATGAACTACCACTTGTAATGTTATCAACCGCTTTGGTCATGCAGTCAGGCGCTGCGGACGTGATGATGAGCACGTCATATACCAATAGCCCGTCCTGGAGAAACCTTGTGTATATCAAAGAGACATTAACTGACCTCATTCCGAAAGCCTCTAGCCGCCGACATCGCCAGGTATCAATGTGGGCCAATTGCGTGAACTGTGTGATGTGGACATTTCAATTTGTCAGTTAGGCTAGTTAATCAGCTATGTGAACCCTGGATAGCTTTGATCTTCGAAGTACCCTGCGAAGCAGGCGTCTACAGTGTTAGCACCCGGGGCTTTCATCGATTTCACTGTTGAAAAGAGCATACATTGGATGAAGATTGGTGTTAAGGATGGTCATAACGACAACTTCGCAGGTAACTTACCGTTGCTATTGCGCACACTATATCAATTATTTACACTATTAGCACAACCCTCTACTAGGGGGATATTTGCTTGTTTGCCTGTTTCCATATTTTAAAGTGGGTCTCAAATTTCCATCTGTAAATAACTAGAAAAATTCATGATAATATCAATCACAAACAGAGACCGCATTTTTGAAAGAAATGATATCTTTTGAGAGTACCTCTGTACAAGAAGGCCTGTGTTGACGGGTGAAGAATATCGGATTTGGTGATTAGTTTATTCTTAGCTCAAGTCGCAATATACTTTTCAGTAGATAAACTTACCAGATTCAACCCCGTTCAAGTGTCAATGCTATTCCAAAGTTGGGACCGCGCAGAGCATTTGACTGTATGTTAGAAGAAACGTTTCGTTCCTCATAAAATAACTTAGACCCACGTACACCAACGTAATGTAAGCTACACTAGACGAAGAACTTTGATTGATCTTAAAGGTCTGGTGACATGAAAATTACATAGTTGGATATTTGATGTTAAAGGCATTAAAAATGCAGAAAATAGCCGCAATTCCCATTAAAATTCATCAAATATTGACCATTTTACAGGGTAATTTCTGTTTCACACTTGTAGCATGAATAAACATGAGCTACAATATGCAAATGTGTGACATGGAAAGAAGGACATACCATATATGGCTTATGTTAGCCTTTGTGCTTCCAACCTTTATGGACACTGGTAGCATTTTTATCCCCTGAGGGGTTTTCTATGAAAGTTAAAATTGTTTCCTTGTGAAATATTGATATCACTCACCAAACTGTAAGCTATCTGATCAGTAGTTAAGAGATAATTAATTAATAAAGGGTTAACAAAAGAAATCTTAACACTATGAAACACTCCACATCATTATTTTTGCATAGGCAATGAGTTACTTCAGAAATAACCAAACTTTGAAGACATATACCTTGAGAACGGTAAACGATATTGAAATAATTCCAAAGGATCTTTCATTGGGGGATTTTATTCTTTGACTGACAAGTGAAGCAGCTCTTTTTGGTGACATGTCACCAGAACTTTAAGCTTTAGTACCTAATCAAGAGTTTTGTCGCTTCCCCGTTCCTTTGCACTTTACTGCGGGACTCTGTCGTTTTTACCACAAAATTGTGTCATGTAAGGCCCACATTTCAGGATTATTTCTCAGTTTCCCCCTTTTCATTTTGTTTTTAATTTCATCTATTTTTATTAGTTTCTTGTTTCCATTTTTACTGATCGTTCAAGGTGATATTTTCTTAAAAATTTAAATAAATTGTCAGCGATATGAACGGATAATTCTTTTCTTATAATTGCATTTTTTCGCATCGTTGAGTTGTTATTAAACCTTCTGATGAACTGTTGAAGTGTTGAGGCCAACTATACTAGTATACGGTGTTGAGTTTGTATAATGCGCAGCGACTCGAAAAGTTTTATACAATGACATTCTTTTAGCTTACTTTATGAGGTTTAAACTATTTTCCCTTGAGACTTCAGCATTACCATATTTTGAACGAAATTGTGGAAAAAAGCTGCAGTGAAAGGCCTAACAATTCGGTTATACGCCACTAAGTATTTTTGACGGCCATGGTTGAATGTCAAGTTTTAATTTTGTTCTATATCTTTTTCACAATTTAGCATCTGATATATACTATAAGCGACCGTCGGTTAATTGTGGTATGTTATTCCTTGAAATCATGGGCGGCGATCCGTCTTTGCTGAAAGTGGGGGAGGGGGAATATAGTCACAACCTAAGCGGAGCGCCACTATCGGTTGGCGCAGAGCGTACAAAGAAAATTTTGGCCCGAAACACCCCCAAGATCAACGGAAATGGCCCTTTCCAGGCTTGCAACGTGATACTATGACAACTGTCAGAAGTATTTCATAAAAGCAGTTTCCTTAATAACTAATTTAACTGTTTTACATTATGTTTGAATCTGCCGGGTTGATTTCATGGAGGGGGATATAGTATACAGTATCCCCCATCCAATTCCACTGGGATATATCCCCCATCCCTCAGGATCACCGCCCATACTCGAAATAAATAGTCGAGAGCAGTATCATGATATAACAATTGAAAAAAAGGATCTATTGTCGCGTAGTCGTCGTATGTCTTGCTATGTTTTCAACGGTGCTTATTGCAGTCGTGCCTGGTTCATAATTTAACCAGAGTAATGGCTGTTGAGTATAAAAGGGGTGCAAACTAATGTTGTAAAGGTTGTAACTCCTGAGAATATTCATAGAATCAACAAAGTTTTACTTATCCTTCTTGGAGACTATCGATATTTAAAGTGTTATTTGGGAAAAGGTTTAAACTCTTGTCACGTACAATATACATTAAAACTTTCAGATACTTACGGTGATGGTGATGACATGTTTACAAGATTACATGCATGATCAGCAATTTGTAACTTTTTTACAGTACAGTTCAGTATGTTTCATTGCTTATTTCACAACCAGTGCACTTCAGTACTTCACGGTGTATTGCCATACAAACACCTGCAATTTCGTGGCAACTAACTGCAGGGTTGTATATATATAAAACCATTACTTTATTTCCTTTATTTAATCACATGAAATTTATCAAATGTCTCCCTTTGAACTGAACTGAATTTTGTCGTCGAAGTGTAGGAAAAGTTGAATGACAAATTTTCTTGGAGGGGGAGGGCTGTAAAACCTCTTTTTTATGGCTAAATTCCAATTCTGTCCATTTCATCTGGCCGTCTTTATTTTAACATGCTCACTGAAATCGTTCTTTTCTGAGGCTAAAAGCTGCACTCAACTTATTGTGGGCTTCAGTATGTGTAAAATAAAAGAAAAAAAAAACGTAGCCATGAGAAATGGGAAATGACAGATGAAATTAGATTTTCCATACGGGGGAGTCTCCATGAACATCCCTGAATCATCATTGGGAAGATATACCCCCAACGGACCCTTGTATTAATGTTTTAACGTAACGAAAAGCAATACAGACCAATCAAGATAAGAATTTCTAATTAACTTACAAACTGAAGAGAATCTGATCTCCTGACTATGACCACTGAAAAGTACACAAAAACCTCAGCAGGATCCCTTTTAATCAACTGGTTGACTGACACAGAATTATGGCTGTGCGAAGGTCTCTTGCCATCGTGAGATGGTATTACTAGCTTTTTCGGTTCAATTGATTCTGCTTCTGCTATAACAATTATCAAAAGAAGGTATAACTACAGTATAGTTACAATTGCCCAGACCAATAGCTTTGAAGAGGAAGGAATTATGGGACGTGAAAAAAATTGATTATCTGACAGTTAGGTTTTAGGCGTGCCAAACGCACATGCGTAAAAATGCATCTAAGTATACAAGCAGAATCACCAAATCAACAGAATAACACAAAAAGTAATTAAACGAATAGACTACCAACATAAAATGGAAAGTAAAAAACTTTAAAGAAGTGAGATTAAACAGAGGTTTTTTCAATTAGAGAGAGACAGAGTTAATTGCTTTCAGGTGAAAATTATGATACCATTGTTTCAAACCCGTTCAGTTGATGATTGGTGACTTAGGCAGAACAGTTACTAGAAAGCCTTGCGTGATGAGAGACTCCTTACTGACCTTCAACAAAATTCAAACAAACTGTGAGATCATTGTGGTTACTCGACTTATGGTAACCTACAACATATTTCCTGAAAACATTTTTTATTCTTTGAACAATAATAGACGATTGCGTAAATAGACTAATTGCATTCCGTATAACTGTTTTTCCTAACATTTTGAGAATCTGTCATTTTTTTCTATGGCAGCCAAGATTGAATTTAATTACGTCTTTACACTTGTTGAAAATTTAAAAGAATTTAAAGGGCTTCCTCCTTTTTTTTGCTGTTAAAAGCACAATTGGCAAATCATTTCAGTTTATATACCGCTTACTTCATGTGGATTGGTTAAAAACTCAGTCTGCAGCCATCCTGATCGGTGCCTGAGGTATAGTTGATAAAACTAGGTCAGTCAGGCTGTAACTCATTAAGGTTTTTATATGATGTACTCCAAGCGTGAGTGCAAACAGGAAATTCGCTCAGTAGTTTAAAAGAAAGTAGAAGAATTATAAAATTTATTGTAGTTAACACACCGCAACATCTGTAAGGCTATACATTTTGTAGCAGCTTAAGGGAGATTGTCAAAATAGACTTCACAAAACGAATCGTTCATTAAACAAACAAGATTGACAAATCAGAGTAATGTTGGAACAAAATTCGAGATGTACAGTACAGACTTTATCGTGATAGTTTTTGGATAATGGGATAAACAAGTGCTAGGTAAAGACATCACATGTAGTGCGTGTTGTTACCACATTGCTTTAAACGATTTAGGAACGAAGTGACATTAAAGCATACATTTGGTTAATCAGGATCGGAATGTATCTGAAGACAATGAAGCAAATTTCATCAGGTATTTGCAAAATTACTCTTTGACATGGGTAAAAGACTGGCACTGATAATATATTTCAAATAAACGGTGATCCTAAAAGAAAAACCCGAACACAACAACTCTTAAACCACCAGAAGGGACGTGTCCATCTCAAAACTGTCGCCTATCTCTTGATATGACACCGGGAAACAGCAGCAATCAACCCCTTGCTTCGGTTGTGAAAATAAAATATGGACACAGTGTGTGGTCCTCTTCTAATGTTACCCAAAAGTTGATGTTTCTAAAATATTTAGCTAGAAACAGGATAAAAGCTTTATTCGTTGCAGCAGATGTCCTGTTATACATTCCTTCTAAGCGTCCGTCACAGGCTCACACCGTTAAACCAGGGAGCTTCCACTTGGACAGGCAGCTCTCTGGTTAGACTAACTTAGAAATACACTCATTCAAATTAACGACCAATGTTCGCATTTTATTTCTTTGCGTCATCATTGAACTAAGCCTCCGCCTAAAAATAATATCCACTCTGTTATAGTTACATGGAATATATTTCAGCTTATTCTTACCCATCACCAGTGTGTCTTCCCTGTTTGAGATTTGTAAGAATTCCCCCAGGGAAATCATAATTTGATAAACACGATAAGATAAATATAACCGGGGAATGTCATGGACTTGCAAAGATAAAAAGATAACACTCATAATCTTTGGAGAGAAGGTTTTCAAAATTTATTTTTGTCCCTGAAACTCCCTTTGCTTGCATTTGAATCCTTACAGCTAGTCATCCCGTCGATATCTGGAAAGATATTTCGCTGCCGATTTTGTTGCCAGACTGGCCTTCCAAGGTTAACAAAGATTTCGAACATAATTTTAAACTGTTTTGTCGCTCCCCGATTCGTGATCTCTTGTAAGGGCACGAAGCTTGCTCTCGCTAATGGATGAGCAGCCGCTTGTAAACCCCATGGGATTCGCTTGAATTTCTTTTGCAAATAGAACCTGCCTTCGTCTCCTTGAATTTCGGTCTGAAACTTATCTTGATTCGAGAGTGTAAGGGAAAGAAAAGAGTGAGGGAAGTAGTTAAGAGAGCCTCAAAAGTGCGACAAAATGAATGTTTTATACGAACATCATCGCCCACATAAACGTAAATCACAGCGTTAACTACCCTGTGTAGACTCGAATTGCCTACAGTAACGAAATGTTAGCCTAGCACTTCTAGATCCTCGAATGGAAGATAAGGAATGGAATTTCGGCGAAAACCTCCATCTGAAATTTAACTTGTTAACGGCAACAGTTAAACTGGCTATGTACCACCCATGCTTAAAGTTTTACAAGATAAAACAAAGTACAAATGCAACAATTTATCAATCTTATCTCTGCTATATCAGGTCTCAAAATTAAACAACAAAACATCCTTTGTTGTCATTTACCCACGACGTACCATACTGTAGTAGGCTTTACGTTGAATAAATCTTGCGGAAAATCCCGCCTATCATGTAGATACCTCACCATTAACACCGCTTCCTACCCCGAAAAAAATCGACCCATCTTTGGATAGATATAACTGGTAAGATGTTGTATTAACCTTTATTGTCAGATCGTAATGCCTAGAAAGCTGCACTTGCAAATTTGCAACGAGGATGACACCGACAAAATAATTGCAACAAGACGTTTGTATTTTCTTGTTCATCCTCTCTAGAGACCCAGAACAGTCAAATATAGGTAGCCCTAAATCTTATCGTAACTTGTGACACAGTCTTGTCACTTTACATGCAGTTTTGCTTATTTTTACCTTCAAAATAAGATGACTTTCCTTTAAGACGTTTTCACAATGTGAAACGCCATCCTTCGAGACGCCTGTAGCACATCCATCATGAGGAATGATACTTTGGTATAAAAGGAGTTAACGCCCTGCCCTACTTCCTTCGAGTTGACGCCATCATTTCTATCGTATCCGCCATATTTAGACAGCATGGATTTCCATCGAATAAGATTTACAGCCTAAGTTCTCAAGTAGCGACCGGAGGGCTACTTGCAGACCTTGCAAGAGGAAGATGCGAGAAGCCTCAGATTTAAATAAATTTAAATGATAAAGCAAACCATGTAATTTAATTCTGTCTAATGCAATTTTTCAAAGTAAGAGCTTATGAAAAAGTGGCCCTGGGCCCAAAAAACTTGAGAATCTCAGATCTGTAATCCACAGAAATGCATGAACACCTACCAAAAGAAAGGTGACTATTTTTGTTTCATAGAAAGTAAAACTTAATGCAAAAAGTCGTATGTTGTACAAGATCAAGTCAATTGCTTTTACCACGTTAGACTGTCCAACCTCTAAATTATGTAGTAATTTTACACCATAGTACAGCTGGCACTACTTAAAGTACCTTGAAAATTACTTGCGACGGCAAAAGATATGAGGAATTCAATTGAGAGGACTCAGAAGAGTACGGTAACTCTAGAGGAGTACTTTCAATCAAAGACAGAGTAAGTGAATATCGATTTCAAACATCACTAGCAAAACACAGGACTGAAATGATGTTGTAAAAATTCGTCAGATTCAGGAAATCAATTGAAAAAAATGAAAAAAAAAACCCCTGTCAGTTACTATGTTACATCTGTGCAAAACACAATGCTAAATCAACTGATTTAGGCCTATATTTAAAATATTGTACCAGTACTCACTTACAAAAGCCGAAGACGTAGCAAAGGGAAGGGTGGGAGGGGGTAGCTTACCCCTAGAGCAGGTACGGGAATCAAATTTTTTCGAAGACTTTTTTCTTCTCTGCATGCAAACCAGGCCTTAAAATCCGCATGGCAAAGAAAAACCATCGGTGGCCAAAACAAAAAAAAAATTAAGCGACTAAAATCATCCCCAGACAGGTGAATAGGAGGCCGAAAATGTCAAATGTTACACCAGACTCGCCCTCTCTCCTACTTATATGAGAGTAAATATCTAACATGTTGGCTCCAAAAAAGCCTCTGCAACATTTTAGTTGCCCCCAAACGTTTGAAAATAGCACCCTCAACAAAAAAATTAATAAATTAATAGATAGAAAACGTTTGAGCCCTTTAAAAGATACTTCGCTCTGGGTAAGGTGAGTCTTCTGTGCGTCTCTGGAGTAACTTGGAATATACATACTCCTGGTGTCGCAATATCATTTTCTTTTTGGGGGATAGCTGAAATTTGGATAGAGCTATCATCAGATTTAGAATATAATGTACCCTTTATTAGGTATTTGGATGGAATTAGAATGAATTTATGTTAGCCCTTTTACTTTTTTAAGAAAGAACTCAAAATATCGCTGGTTATTTTTTCCGGTCTCGACAGCGATGTCTTCTCTCAAACATTTAAATACATTAAGAGAACAATAACTTTATTATATTAAATATGACATACGTTGCTAACCTGTGACGCCTCATTAAATTTATTTGCCTTCCACTTTTATCCATCCGAGGAGCTAGCGGAGGGAGAAGACGTCAGGTGCGCCGCTCTGAATCTTCGTCTAATTTTAGAAATGACCTTTGACCCTTACCTTCAATTGCCACTTTATAGAATTTAGTCAGGGACACCTCTGCCCTCCCTTCCCTCAGTTAATCATAACTTAGTTGATAACGTCCCCCAGTGTTAGACATAAAATTTGTAACAAGGCCCCCTTCTATCCTATTAGATAATACATCGTGTCCGAAATATATCTTTGTTCCCCTTTCCCTACGCTGTTGCAAATTATTTCAGTCAAAGAGGTTTATACAACCCCTGAAGGTACTGTAATTTCCTTCTTGATTGAGTTCGGGGTTGCTGATTATTTCATACGAAAAGATCAAAAGAGACAATTATATCCTGTCGAAACATACACTGTGTTTGATCTTCAATACTCTAAGTCAAAAACTTGTTCAGCAGACACCGAAGAACGGAGAAATTGGTCAAATTCGGGGAAAAGTGAATCATTTGATACAAAGAAGACCTTAAGTTGTAACCAAAAGTAAATATGAAAAATCAGACAAGAATAAACAGGTGTTCTGACCAATTGTATGAAACTGTGACAAGTTCATATCAATAAATTAATCGTTCGGTTCGTACCCTCACCATTGGGTCGTCACATGAAATAAGTATGAATGGGGTCTGCGGGAAGAGCATTGAGTGTTAAAAGAGCACCATATCTCCCGGCTGGCTGTCACTGGCAAACAGAAGCGTGTCACGAGTCGTTCCAAGAATCATTGCCCTTAAATACATGGCAAAGGAATTATTTTTTAAAAGATTCATTACGTCGTGTTTCATGAGCAAATGAAAATCAGTGACTTACGGCCAAGCGAAATATCAACCCTTCTTTCTTTTTCAGCATAGCTAAAAACTTGAAAAAAAGGTTAAAACCTGAAATATATTCATATACTATGATTTTATGATTTTAGTGATAAGATCTGGACAGAGAAAGATACAGTAGAGCTACCTCTTAATGTATAAACTAGGGAGATACTAACAGGAGCTTACGAAAAAACGTGTGGTCACACACACGCTTAACCAAAACTCATGACAACCTTAAGATAACTTTATTACATCTGGGTTTTGTTATCTTAAATAGAGCCTTAGTTAACTAAAAAATTAAAAAAGGAAAAGGAGTTGTCCTTTAGTTTCAGTAATGAAGACTTAAAAGATGCATTACATCCAACAAACTGCACTAACAAATTTGTTTTTGAATATCCTATTTAAATGATAACTTCTAAAGACTTAAAGCAATTCCATTTTCATTTAATACAGAAAACTACAATATGATATAAGTTAGTCTATTTATTTGTTTTTGGCACCAAAATGAAGGTTTCCTTTAGTTCAAGTAGTTAAAATTTACCTATAGTTTCACCATTTCTCAAAATTTACTTTTGTAAATATTAAAACCTTGTTCAATAACTTTACAGTGATAGTTGTATTGAAGGGTACCGTATTCGGAGATCTTGTTTCGATGCGGCAAATTACAAATTGTCCTGAATAAAAAGGTGAAGATGATATGGTGTTCTTTGGTGTTACTTGCTTAATACTTGTTTCTTTGTCAAAGGGATAAACTTTTAAGTTTATCTTTGTTTTTCCACACGATTTCATAAATACAATTTTGTAAGAGAATTCTTGATATTCTTCAAAGGTAATGTCTTTGTCATGAAGACCGTAAATCTTCAACCTAATCATACTAAAAACTCTTTAAGACAGCTTTAAGTAAAAGATAAAATCGTACTTAACAAAATTTGCATGGCCACGAAAGGTGTGCAAACTAGGCTTCTGTCTAAAGGCTGACGACTGATTTCTTCCTTTCAAAATGACAAAATCCCTTGATGTGTCAGCTACAAACTTAAGCCACCATTTTGTTTTCCCGTCACTGCTGGTTTTAAATTTGAAAGCAAAACAAATTTCAAGAAACTAATACCTTTCTGTTGACTTTGGCCCCCACCTTGAGAAGATGAAAATATTTCCACCAGTTTCAAAAACAACTATGGTTGCAATAATTACTTTGCAGGTGAAATGCGGTTTTTGGAAAGATTCAAACCGTCTACCTATGGAGATCTATCGATTGATCACGACTTGAGGATGTCTTCAAATGCCAGTCCTTGGGCGTAATAGTCTTTCATGTTTCCTAGTTTCGATATGTTCTCGTCAGAACTCAGAAAGGATTACTGGAGCATTCGTCTACTAAGTACTTGTGTAAGGAGTACGATAGATGTCTTCAAGCGATCTCCTATTCAGTCGTCAGAGTCAGTAGTCAACGAGGGTATGAGCAACAGATCCGTTATGCCTCAAAAAGGTTGTCCAGTCGGGCAGTGGTTACTGATGAAGGGAAAACACTCGAAGAATAAGATTGGTGTCCTCAAGAGTTTCCCTAATGATCTTGATACATATTTACGCCATTCATCTAAAGCGCTCCATTTTCACGATAAGTGTTGATAAACGCACAGTCATTTTCTGAAGAACACTTGAACAACCTTACAAGAGAGGGCTCGTGGAAAAATTCGAGGTCCTTGTCCGACGTGTAACAGAAAAAAGCACTAATGGTAAACCAGGCGTTTAGCCGTGGGTCAAATCCAGGCGAATAAGGCAATTCTCCGGCCGAATCGGAACAATCCTTGAATTTCTACAGTTTTTCGCATTTTAAAAGGAATCGACTGCGAAAAGCCTTGTTCTATGGTATAGTAAAAAGGTGGCGGTATTTGAAACCCTTAACGAGGGTATTCGATGCTCTATTCCCGGTCGGGTTAAAGTAAGGTCGGTGTTGTTATCGAGAAGTTAGGTATGGATATGGGCTAAAATGTTGCACCGGGAGCGATGGAAGGAGACGTTATTCTTTAACCATTTTTGCGTTCTCTAACAAATATTGAAGTCAATTTTCGTCGTTACACATGCAGTGGTATAAAGAACATGATCGAATTCTAATGTTTTGAAGGCTTTTTTACACTAGAGGCGACGCGACACAACTCTATACTATACAATACCATACGATGATAATGTGAATACGATGTTGTTAATTACACCCATTCACACTAGGCGCTATTCCACGCGGTACAATGCGACGCGATAAACTTGAGTTGAAAAAAATCACTGCTTTAAAACTCTTTCGGCCGGGCGACATTTTGTGTAACCAATCATGAAATGAATCTGTCATTTTTTAGACCACGTGTTTAATCAAAAATCGCATACCGCTCAGAGATGAAGGAAAAGTCGCCTGTAGAGTGAAAGGCCTGGCGACAACTTATCGCAGAGAGTGTTCCCTTGCTTGGAGGAATATGGCGTATCATTGCAAGTTACACCAACAATGCAGATAGCTGATTTGTGCACCGGGAGATACGCGCGTAAGTCAACTACAGGCGCGAAATCTACTACAGGTGCAAATTCTACGCCGTGAGTGCATGTATGTTTCATTGTTTTCCTCCAAAATGACTAAAATGATTATCTTAAACGCTGTTTTCAATTCGCGATTGAACTGGATCGTCCTTTTCATTTGATTGCAAATAACACAACTTTCCATCTTATTCATTCAATTCTACATCTTCAGAAGTTTACAGAAGTGAAAAGTATAATGACAATGGTCTGAAAGTAATAATTTAAATATTTTATGATACTGAAAAGCAAACAGGTATTCATGCTTTTTCTGAAATGCTAGTATAAAAGTTCAAAACTTTTGCATTGTTCTTGAGAGAAGCTCTTTGCCTTCCGTTTAAAGTCACAATTTTCTGTCCCACAGAATCAACAGAAATCTCATATTTCATATTTTTAATTGTTGCAATACATCTTTTCACTGCATTTTTGTTATGTCTTCTCCTTGGAGTTAAAAGACTCCCCGCATTCTCCAAGCACATGACAAGAATACAGACGCGGATGTTATCTAATTTGGGAAAAAGAATTTCAATATATTCGCTCTCTGCTACATCTTGCTTATTTCCTTCTTTCAATTTGCTCACCTATAAAATTTCTTGTCAATGCCAGAAAATGCGAATTTTAAACAAAAGGCTAAAACGTTTGAAGGAATGATAAATGCTTCCCTTGAAGTCAAATACTTAAGAACAGATTTAGAAATGAGAGAAAAGCGAGACGGTAGAACTTTATAACTTGACTTTTTTCACTTTGATGAAAAAGGCCTTTTATAATTTTGATTTAGCACGAAGTGACATGAGACAAATTAAAGCATTCATCAAATGTAGTCCCGGTTCTTCTTCTCACATTGCACGTTCAATTGGGTCACAGTTTCGCACTCAGTTTGACATAGTCAATAGATCATATTTAAGGCAGAGAAGTTAAAGCTAAATGGATACATTATGAGCATGCATGCGTCTCGGGAAATCAGTTTTTCATTGTTCCGTTACAATTTCTAGAATTGACAAGGCACGGGAACCGGAATTAACTCTTTCAGATGTAGACCGGTAAAAATAGATCAAAGGAACCTTCTATTGATATAAACACTATTAGGGTTGGTCATAAACCTCTACTTAACATCGTACCATATCATGCAAATGAGTGTAAGCAAGCATGTCTGTTTGAACGCAGATGCGCCTGGGAATAGAGATACAATTCTCTTCATGCATTTCAAAACTCGAATTAATTTGGTTAGACCGGCAATTATTTTCAAGCCTGTAGATCGAGCGTCTCAGCGGCAGATTACCGAAGGATTAATTTAAGCATAATACCTCCATAAAGGTTAAAATATATTCACAATATGAAGTAGGAGAAATGGCGTCACGAGTTAACCCGTTTCCTTTTAATTATATTATTGATCTAGCTATACCCTCGGCCGCTAGAGAAAATACTTACGTCATTTTTCAGTCAAAAATGTTTTTTTATACTACCGAGGCTTTCAAGGCCAAAGTTCTCCACGAACTCCTGTTTGGAAGAATAGTGATGGAGAAAATATCTAAAAGCTTTCAAGTCACCGAAAAGGAACTATAAAAATATTATTTAAAAGGTCGGAAAATGCATTCGTTTCATTTCTTACTATAATCGTTTTTGAAGAGACCTATCAAGGCCGAGTTCTGTTAAGTCATATGCAAAAGTTTCCCGTTATCGTGTCCATTGTATCTTGAATCTGAAAGTACATTTTGGTTCAACATCCCAAATTGCCTCTTTATAAGTGTGGTTTTTTTCGCTGGAGACTTTTAATTTCAATCATAGAAAAGGGAAATGACTATTTTTGTGTCTCCACATATTTCGTGACAGAAATTAAAAGCTTAAAAAAGTTATTACTGAATGAAGAATGGATAGTCTTGATGGATAGAAAAATGAATTTCGGTTTCACCCTGTATCTGAACTGTGAAGTGTGGTACTTCTGTAAATTACATTAAGTACAACAACCACTAAGTCTGAATGGAAGATAATTGCATTTTATTGGCAAGCCTTCAAGACATCTGACAATTTATACTGTAGTTCATATATGAAAGGCTTTTTCAAGCAGAAAAAAAGTGTTTACAATGCAAGAAACTATTGAACGTTATGCTGCAATGGCTGCGCTAAAAATTATTTTCCACACTCCACAATTGCATTTTCTAAGTGGTGTATACCATCCCCATAGTCTTACTCCAATGCTAACGCAAGGAGCCCTGAAATGTATTTTCGTAGATGTTTGTGTCTTCGAGGTCACTGCTTTAAATGAACTGTGCACCCGTATGTATAACGGTGTAACAAGATCAGTAACTGTTGATTATTTTGAGGGAGAACAAGGCAGGTGGTTGTTGCCGAATCTCCGTATTGAACTAAAGTTATTTTTCTGCATTATCAAGATTTCAAACATAGCTGTTTTACGTGGCTTGATCATCCCCCCCCCCCAACTTTAATTCCAATGCTTCTAAATACAAGTTGAGAGCACTCTTATTCGAGAAATTCAGCCTTCGAACGTATTCTAAGCCACTGATAAAAGTGTTATTACATCAATAAGGTATGTCAATTTGAGCCCGCGGTTGATCAATTCACATTTTAACAAACATTTCTTAGAAAACAGAGGTCAACGCCAATTTTCCCTTGGGAACATCTTTTAACAAATTAGAAAAGAGTTTTCTCCACAGAATATCAGTTCGCATTATCTCAAGTCGAGGTAACAATGGAAATTCTCATTATACTTTCCAGCTATCCCCTCACGTTTATGTCCTTTTAAATACAAATGAATCTAGCCAGTGGCATTATTGGTGAAGGCCGTAATCATTACACATACACTGGCAAACATGTTTATTCTGAACTATTCTTAAAGAAAGTGTACTGAACTATGATTGTCTTAATAGCAACTGATGTTGCCAGCTACATTCAGTTTAGGTTGTATTTTGACCATAACAATGTTTGTGCCCACGATCAGACAAGTTTGATAGTATAAAGGTGCGACAAAATCACAAAGCAGCAATGCTGAATTTAGTACGTACAATGTTCAAGGGGTAGGACCATGTTTCTGAAGGGAGGTGATTTTAAAAAAGGGTTTTCTTTTCTAATATCTTAATTTTCTGATATCTTAATATCTAATAAATCTTTTTCTAATATCACCTCCCTGGTTTCTGTACGTTTTGGTAGCCCCTAGGACGACTCAAAAGATGATTCTCCAACGTAGTTATATAAGCGACAGGATATTAGGAAGATAACCGAGGGAAAAACTACAGAGTGCAAGCAGGACTACGAATTTTAAAGTGGACCTAAAGTCTAAAAATTCAAAAATATATATTTTAGAGGTTACAAAATTAATCTTATTGGTCCAACTTCCATTGTCATAGCTTATTCCATTGCTGAGATATTAAATGTTAAAATTTATTCACTTAAATCCAAACAGTTCATTGCGCAATAATTTTTGACATTCTTGTTGTACAACTCACATTAAATGCTTTGTTTTCTTTTAAAATTAAAAATGTTTATATGACCTTGACCGCTTCCTGTTTTCTTGCATGACATGCTGTACAGAGAGGGCTTATATAGTCAAGTCACCCCAAAGCAGTAAGAACGCGATCACATTTTGGCACAAGGTGCGGTGGCTTTCAGAAAAACAAAGAAATACAAAAATTGTAATTTGAGTAGTACAACAATGACATCACAAATTATTGCGCAATCTACCTTTTTTAATCGAGTGAATAAACTTCAACATTTTATATCTCAGCTTAAGAAAGTCCTGTGAAAATGGGAATTGGACCATTGGAATTCAGTTTTCATGCTCTGTGATATATATTTTTGAATTTTCAGACTTTAGGTACACTTTAAGGAAACCTTCCTAGGACTATACATATCGTTCAGGTCTACTTTTTTCCTTTATATTGTATTGCTTTGGTAACTTTCAGGGACGAAATATGTATTTTTTCCCTGTCCCTGTGTTAGTTACTTCATCAGGGATCCGTAACAGCTGAGATACAATCCTCGGCATGCCAAAAGGACCAATTCAGTGTGTCAGTTAACGGAACTCAGATTTCTGCTGGACTTCTCTGAAGAGATGATAATTTACAATTGTGCAACATTCACAATGTGTGATATCAAAATTTTGAAGAAATACAAAATCTACGTTAATCAATTGATCCAGATGACACCATGGATTTCCTGTTATGCACTGCACAATTCAAAAAATAACATTTCTTCAAATGTTTCCTTCAAATGCAAGGTGCTATTGAGATGAAGTTTCCTCTTCCTAACACAGGAAAGACTGCATTTTTTGAGAATATCAAATTTGGTCACTAAAACATGCTGTGATAGGTCTAGACTCAAGTTATAAATACTGCCTCATACTCTCTAAAAATTTAAGCTTCAGTCCCGCCTTTAATTTTAGCAACTGTCAGAAAACATTCATCTAGCAGCTTTATTACGTTAGGGCAATGCTTCAGCCCCAAACCATGGTGTCATTCGTTTCAACCACAACCTGCCCTAACTGTAGTTGGATTATTTGAACTTGTGGTACCCCACTGTTCTGGGACTCTTCTGTGGAAAGGTCATTATGTAACTGACCAATCAGAGTGGCACAGGCGTATTCGGCGGTATAGTCTGACTTTTAGAAGGGCGTGGTTCTATTTGGCTATTGCAATTTTGCGCTAGTTTTCCGATAATTAAAAACATGGCCCGTTTTGGGAATTTTCTGATTTTTCCAACCTCTCGGCTGCTCCTGGTCCAGTCAGTTTTAGGTACTGTGTTCGATGATTTTTGTCAAAAAGCAGCTTGCAGCGATGAATTGTCGCGAGTTTAGTATCTTTGTATCAGTTCATTTCTAGTGCAAAAGCTATTGACAATCATCAGTAAAACTACTTTATAAGTGTTTGATACTGATGAAAGACAATGAAAACGATACCAATTCCGATAAAAGGTTACTGTTGCCTATTTCTACTGAACCTCAAATGCTCAGATTTTAGCGTCAATAAGATAAGTAGGGTCTACGTCTTTCATTAGAAAACACGCCCATCGACAGAGTGGTGATAATTACAATTTAGACATGTTATTGAGAGTGGATTAGGACGGTAAGAATGTTCGTCTAACTTCAAGACTCACAAAATTCGACAAAAAAAGCTAGAAATTTGTTTTGCAACACCCTGCACATTATTTTTACAATAAGTTCTGCTAATTTCTCATACCACTTCAATAAAAAGGACCTTCAATAACCATTTATTATTACAAAGAGGGGTGTAATTCCTGTCTTTTTAACTACCCAGTACAGTATCGTAGCTGGGGGGCAAGCGGGCAAGTTGCCCCGGGCGCCACTCTAGGGGGCGCCAAATTGAGATCACTTAAAAAATGTTGGAACTACCATTTCCCATGAGCATGATATTGATATAGCAATTTCATCTTTAATAAAATAATGTGTATGATATTGCTAGTGTTTCCCCGTTTTATATGCGGTAAATAGGCCTTGGAAGTGCCATTTCCAGCGATCTGGGAAGCACTTTGGGTCAAAATATTCTGGCGCGAAGCGCTGAGAGTCTGTCTATGGGCTTCCCCCCCCCCCCTTGACACAAATTCCTGCATGGGTACACCTTTGGCAACACTGTGTGGAGTAGCATCTAAACTCTTATCTGGGAGTAAAATATTTCCCATGAAAAAAGTTTGGCCCCCTAAAAAAATTTTCCCCCCGAATTTTTTCTGCGGACGTCCATGGACATTTGTTCTATTTTAAGATCTTGAGTTGTGTAAGTATTCATAAGATTACCTCCTCCCCGAAGATGGGGGTAGGGGTGCCAATTTCGTTTCTTGCCCCGGGCGCCTCAAACCTTAGCTACGCCACTGACCCAGTATGGAAAACTTGAAAATCAGTCAAGAATTCTTTCAATTTTCTTATTAAAGTATCAATCGATACGAGTTTTTTGAAGTATACACTGATCAGTCGTTTCGTTGGCAGTATGTAAATTTGAACTGTTGTTCGTCGAGATTTATCGCACTTCTAATTTTTCAGGAATAAGTTTTCTATCGATTCACTCAAACAAATTGTGAAAAGCTCATGTCGCCTGGGGAATAGTACAACCAAGTCCCGTTTCTGGTTCGTAATTCATTTTCGCTCCGTTCATATGTTGTTTCACAATGAACCAGATTATTATTCACAATAGGAAATTCAAACCTTGGTCAACAGCAGATTCCTTGCCACGTTCCATATCCCTTACTCTCATGAAATGAAAAAGTAGATATAATTGAAGTGGGAAAAGTCTGAAACGTGAGATGACCGCTGTCATTTGAAGCTTTTTTTCTGTTTTTATGTTCTAACTCGGTCCTTACATGTTAATACTTACATATGAGGTTATATGATCATAACTTTGAACCAGGCACCAGAGCCGTAGCCTGGGCAAATCTCTAGGGGGCAGTTCATGACACTAAACAGAGCACCAAGTGACGTGCCTATAATTGACACCCGGTCTCGCCCATCCTTTTTCACATGTACATGGGTGCCATCCTAGGCGGGGGAGGATTCTGAGGGGAAGGGGTGGCATGTAAGCTCTAGCTTAGTTGCAAAATTGTGCTATCTATTGCAAGCTTCGAACTCATTATATCTTTAGAAATTGGCATTATTTAGTGATTTTTTTCCTTTATTTGGCTGCAATCAAAACAAGAGGAGCTTCCTAAGGGGGAGGGGACGACACCCCTAGTCCTTGAGATATTTTAACTGTGTGAAGTGGCTTAGGTGCAAATTGGTACTGTCTTTGGTAAAGCTTGATAAAGGTTTGAACTGATTATATGTTAAGGAATACTCACTATATTGTGATTGTTTTTTACTATTTTTGGTCGGATTTAGTTGAAAGGAATGTTGCCTAAGGGGAAGGTTGACACCTCTATTCTTTGAGACTTTCTTTTTTCTTGATTCTCTAGATCTGAAATGGTGCTATCATTGGTAAAGTTTTGAAATGTTTATATGATTAAAAATTCTACTTATTTACTGATTTTTCGGCTGTGGCATGGCAACCCTTCAAGGCGGGTACCCTATGCCGGCTGTTCCTCTTAATGCGCAAGTGGGGGAGCCACCGTCGGGTGGCACGTAACCGTAGCGAAGACCTTGCAAGAAAATGATTGGACAAAATGTCTCGCAGATGGAAAAAAAATTGCACATTTTAGACCTTGTAATTTGCATCTGAACATACTGTGTTTCTTTTTAGATTTCATGTTTTCACAGGCTCAGTGACTTTAGCTTATAATTAAAGGTTTTTGCATTAAAGGTAATCATGGGCTATTTATAAAAGTATGCTGTGGCACGGTATGACAAATAAAGATCTTTAGCCTGTGTATATGCAGGTGTATTCAAGATGTGTATCATGTAGGAGGAAGAGTGTACATTCGTCAGGAAGAGTAACTCTTATAAGGACACGTCCATGGTAAGGGTACGCGGGACTCCCGGGAAAATTTACTAGGAAAAAGGGGACCCTTGCATGCATTTTTCAGAGCCTTAAAATCGTAATAAGGACAGTGCAGTTTTCAGCATTTCAGTATTTTTTCCTTAAACAGGTCAAATTTCATTTACGATTTGGAAATGTGAAGGCACCCTCCCCCGTAGGCTAAGGCCCTGGGCATGTTGGTATGATAAATTACTTCCGAAGTACCCATCATGTGACTTTGTTGAAAAAACACCACAAAAATTTGGATCATGGTATGACTCAAGCTTAACCTTTTGTAGTTTAGAGATATGGAAATATAACACGTGTTTAAACCTAGATAGTATCTAAATGTTACTTCCATGAAGAATACGTTCCTACTAACGTAGTGAAAAATTAACCGCAATTAAATCCCTTTTAATCTGTCTATTGCCAGGACCGACGTCAGTTAAAATCAGGAATACAATGGGTAAAGTGCTTGCTTTAAATACTGACTATCTGGTCCTTCAAAAACTTCAGAAAGTCTGCCAAAATGATAAAAAAAACTGCTGAAATTATCATGATGCTTGTAAGAAACGTACAGAATCTTTGAAAATATTATGTCTATCGTATGGACGTTGGGCAACTATTTTACAAATTAATGATTACAATTGAAAAACAGGATTTTAGGACAAGGAGATTTCATTGTAGTTAGTACCAGTGGCGATTTTTGAAGACAGTTCCGGGAGGTGTTTGGACAAACTCGGGCAATTTTCCGGATACTGCATGTTTCTTTTCGGCAAAATCGGTTCTTCTCGTTAGGAAAAATATCCCTGACGCCTATCGATTTAAGAGTATTTGGGAAAAAAATGGGGGGGGGTGGTCAGTCGGGACGAATTGGATCTTGTCGACAACTGTTGATTACTCAAATCTTGTGAATGCCACTGACTGATACACAGTTTTGCATGTAACAATTACCATTGCGACACATTAAAACAACTTGAAATCGTCTATTGGCTTTTAAAACTGAGTAGGTAGAACTATCCCCCCAGTGTGAAGGTGAATGTCCAGCTAGTTACTATTTAGTGTGTGCGAACTCTTTTAACGCTTGAAATTTTCACCAAATATTCACATTGCAGGTATTTTTGTAACAGTAATGTGGAGGAGACAATGCCTGTGATGTGAAAACTTATTGCATTCCAGACCCATAAGCCTACCGTTCCTACATAGGCCTACTAAAACTACTAACTACTACAATATATACGAAGTCTCGAACTACAGTATGACTGCTGTGTTTGTATTGTAGTGTGAAGCAGTAAAATATTGGAAGATCAGAAACAACCTACACGGTCTTGGCGCACTCTTCAAAAGAATAAAACTATAACAGTAGAAGATGAAGTGTTATCCAGCTGGATTGCCGTGCCAAATGGATTGTATTGCTCAACTTTGTCTAGAAAGTGTGCTGAATTCAAGCAAGTGCCATTTTTTCAAGGTCTCTTCAGCCATTATTTTTCAGTAATGAATGCAGCTCCTATGAGATAGTTTGGACTATGTTTCCCAATTTTTTCGATTACATCTGATGAGGAGGATCCGAAATAACAGGATGGTGTCAGAGTCATATTTCTTTACTTTAGAAGTCAAGAGTTTGAGGTCTGATGTTTAAATTAGGAGTGGGGCCAAGATGGGGGAGGGACCAGGGGCCTTAGTAAACGTCAGGGAAGGTCTCCTCCCTTCGGGGAAAGTTTTCAATTTTGTCCGCGAGCCTTAACGAGAACGATAAAGCTTGTAATCCCTGATGACGAAGCTCCGATTTTGCTCTCACGGAAGGTAGGTTTCCTACAAAAATCACAAATTTTGACATTTTCCCCAATAAAACCAACTAATTTTCAAAATTTTCTAAGGAAAAACCCACATTATTCAAATTTCTTCATTAAGGACAGAAAATTTTGACTCTTAAAGCACCCCGAAAAAACTGTCTTTCGTCATCCTTCCGGCAACCCGTAAATCTGCTTTGATGCCCCTACCCCGGTTCGGCAAATCCTTGCGCCAACCCTGGTTTAAGTTAATTTTTCAATTCATAAATTTTGACTTTAATCTTATTTTAGTGACCTTAGAAGTCAAACTTGGAATGTTCAAGCCATTGAAGATAGTTAAATCCTTTATTCTATTGGTCACAATTCGGTAATACCCCTTATTTTAATCTTCGGTCTCTATGATTTGACTTTTAATCTCAAAGCTAAGTCTGTAAAGGTACGTTAAAATGTAACTTCCAAGTGTCACTACTTTGACTTAAATATAGTTATTATTTTGACTCTCATTTTTTTGAAATTCTGAAGTCAGATTTTAACTTTTAATCTATTTTTTTCATTTTAAAGTCAAAACTTTGACTATAAACTCATAAATATTACTTATTTTAGTAATATGTTACATGAAAGTTTTTTTTTTGGGGGGGGGGGGTTTACCTGATTATTTTGATATTGCACCTCCTTTTTCCACTTGATAAAGTAACAAACACCAGGCCGGCTCGGATCCAGAAATTCAGAGTAGAGGGGCTCAGGATGGGAAATCTGAACTGCACCTTAGGTGCACCACTAGCTCGAAACGCGAGTTTGCACGCGTGGGCTTTTCCCTGGGGGGTCCGGGGGCGGAGCCTAGTAGGGGTACAGGGGGCGAAGCCCCGAGAAGCTCTCTCAATATTGCATATGAAGAGAGTTTTACTACTCTGTTACGGAGATTTTGTATCATTTCATATTGTATGAAATTCGATGTTGATGGCTTAGTAAAATATGTACAGTTGTAGAGTCATGATAAGAAGATGAAGCAACAAAATTTCTAAATTTAATGTATTCTTGATTAACAGAAGATTTGGCTTACATTTATTGAACTAATTAACAAATATACGCAAAGTGACCGCCACGCTGAGTTCTAAAATGGCGGCCAAACCCCAGTCGGAAAAATAATTTTGATAAAGTTCTGTTTTTTATGCCCCTTATCAGAAATAAAAATTCACGATGGCGGCTGAAGATCACTTTGAAAAATGACACCATTTTTTCTAAATTCAGCCTAATAAAATTGGCAGACAGAGGTAAGCAAAAATCCATTTTGGCGCTACAATTCAGCTGGAGGCAAATTTGTGACATTCAGTACTGTAACATTGTGATTCACCAGGTCTGCCCGATTGTACTGATGAGGCATCTTGTGTTCGTTGAAAACACCTTTAAATGCACATCAGAACTGAAGGTCTTTCTCGCAGACGGTCATATATTATTCTTTACGTGTATGTTATTTTTATGGAATGAACAGTGATCAACGTTCTTGATATTTTGGTCGTGACAAAAAAGAGATCGTATATGTTTATGGCATCGTGATTTCAGTTTTCGCAGTTTAATCATATCGCCGCTTTCTGGAAACTATTACATTTTTCCACCTGCAATAATAGTGCTTGGTTTTCGCTCATCGGGCTTAAATAATATTAGAACATAGCATTATGTACGTGATGGCTAAAGGTATACCTTGCTAACTTTCTTTATGAATTATGATATATCCAGGACAGATTAACGTTTTTTTCATACTTACCTTCATGTATTACGCTTTCCGTAAGTATCTTCTTTAATTAAATTTCGAGAGGGCATCTACTTCATTTCTAGGGGGAAGGTGCAAAACGCAAACATCATAGTGCATAACTATGATAATCGTGACAGTGAAGATATTGTTTATAGAGATCTGCCTCTCGATTACGCTTGGAGGGGAGTTTTTTTTTTTTTGAATATGAGAGTGTGCGATCGCTCTCTGTACCGTGTATGTAAAACGAAAATCATCCCAGTAGACCAATTTGTTAACGTTCAATTAAACCCAAAGAGCTGCGTTTAAGGTGCTGGAGACGAGGAGCTGCTTTGAATTGCTCAGTTAAACGTGGTCCTTGTTCAATGCTTCCATTTCAAACGCTGATATTCTACGCCATAGCCTGAAGGGGCTCTTCGTCCATTTCTTCTTTTGAGGTGTATCTGTTGCGAAGTTGACATTGACAGGAGATTGTGTGCGAAATGAGATACAACATTTCTCGTTCCTGACGTTGATAAGAGCCTAACAATCTGAGCCGATTCCTGCCATGAGTACCTTATGTGTATTACGTAGATAGATGCTTAGTTTCCTGTGGCAGTATTCTTGTACATGTAATACAAAGACTCATTGCCCATTTCACTAAAATTATTACGCTGTATCGACAATGTAAAGTCGAGATGCCAACTGTGCAAAAATCTGATTCTATCTTCATGGCACATCTAAGCTGTGAATCTAAGAAACCCATGACAGAAGAACTTTGAAAAATAGCATGGCATAGAAGACGCTGCTCCTTTAAACGAAACACCTGGATACTGTAATCTGACTATCAGCCCTATGTTTTGTATTTTGACCAACTGACATGCAGCAACGGCCATCGTAATAAGGGATTTAAGCTGACTATTAGCCTGTTGAACATGTCTGGTCACTTGGATCAAATGTGAATTTAACGTAACATATAAAAAAAAATCATTGACAAACAAAGCAACTGGGTACACGACGAATCGTTCTTTTTAAAAATGTTCAACGACTCCTTTCCTAGCTTTACACATTGGTAAGCTTTTAACTGGCAATTCAAGTGAAGCAGGAAACGGTAAGCACAAATACTGCAATTGATTGACATGATTGACAACATTATCTGCCATAGAAATGAGTATTCAACAGCTCATTGTCTTTACAACGACTTTTTGCCATAGGGTCAATGACATGATATACCCAACATTATACAATAGAGTGGTGGAGTCTGAATTGGACCGTTACTTTAACGCAGTCAATGCAGCATGCAGAAATGGCTATACTTCAGTTAAAGATCTGACCTCGGTGAAGAAGTTACTGTACGAAAGATAACGTCCTTTGGTTTCCCTTTACGGTGTGAACTTTCCTTGAATCCTAATGTCTTAAAAACTGCTGAGATGAAACTTGCATGACTCAATTTCTTGTTATGAATTAAAAATCTGTGACATTAGTTAAGGTGGCAATATAGTCACTAATATGGAGGAAGTCCTTGTAAATGGGAGCACAATGAGCTTACGCAGATCAGAAATTTAATTCCTTGCTATCAAATTATTTCTCCTGGAAAAGTTATGTAATTTGAGGTTATTTCTCTAATGATCCTCAGCTTGTTTGTAAGACTACAAAACTGGCTTCACAACAATGGAAGGACACACCACATTTTCAATAGCAACTTATTTTCTCGGGACTGTTAAAAGATCAAACTGGATAACAATTTCTCTTAATTTATCACGTATTCAAAATCATGAACGGTAAGCAAACTATTTCTGTATTTAGGGAATTCTTTACATGCAATCACGTGAAGATATAATTAACAATTGGTCGGAAATATTAGAAATAAGGACATATATGCAAATACATTCCCTTTGGGGACAAATGGGGACATATTGGGAATAAACGTTTTGTTTGATTCTCGTTCTTCAAACACAAAGACAAATGCTATTTTTTACTGCTATATGTTAGAGAGAAGGGAAGTGACAGCTAAAACTAGTTTTGATCACTCATTAGAATTCTAATGCGTCAATTGAAGGAAAAGTAACCTTTTACAAAGTGACTGATTGCTTCAATGAATTAAATTTATCAGAGCTTTCAAAACTAAAATTTTTGTGACAACCAATAAACGATAAGTTTTGTCAGCAGTAAACAAAGCACTATTTACTTACCCTTGATCCTGCTATTGCTTGTGCATGCTATTTCGCTTTTGCACGGCAAAGTATAAATATGTTCAGGCACTTAGTAGTGTTATACTTTGAAACAGCATGAGAGTTTAAGGTGTCTATGTCTTTAGATGTTATTTTCAATTTCACTGTTAGGAAACAACACATTCCCACTGAGAAACCTGGTTGATTGAAAAGTCTCTGGGGGTTATCTTCTACCGTGAACTTTAGTTGACCGTGCTGTTGATTTAAAAGTTACATTCCCCCACACAAAGTTACCTGACTTTGAATGTCTTGTTAGATTACCAGATTATTCAAACGTAATCTAATCCCCGTTTTACAATGGATGCACCCATGTCCACCTACTACTTTTTCAAGTACGCTTATTGGACGATGTGAATCTTATCTGAAGTACCATGCCACTTCAATTCATGACAGTTCTACGCCACTAGATTTGAGGCGCTACGAGTCTCGTACTCATTACACAAGGGAACTGAGTGCTGAAGGGCATTTTTGTCTTATTTTAAGTCTATTTTTGGGGGGACTTTCTGTATCGATGACAAAAAATGTTTTCGGTTAAGATGGCAAAGGTTTTCTTTAGTATATATGATTCTGTATGCGAACCCAGGTTTAAAAGGGCCATGGGTCAAGACCGTTACCTTTAATGGATCCCACACTTGGTCTTCGTGATGACCCATACCCAGTGGGAGAATCCTATTACCTTCAGCGGGGACAGGTAGTTAAAAAGTGAGTATAAAACCTTTGTAATCCCTATCATTACCTATCTAATAACGGGCATGGGGAATTCCCATATTTAGCACATCAACCATGATACTTTTGTTGGAGAACACCATTTGTCTCATACTGAAGTGCACAAAACCTTGTAAACAAAAGGTATCATTAAATATGGCAACAGTCAACCAATTTCAAACTTGACTCACTGATAAATTCATAGAGAAGAATGGTTTTACTGCCTGTGATCAAAGCATATAGGCCACACTATGAAAATCTTGTATATACAACATATGGAGAATTAAAACGAGCGAATCTCATACTTGGCATGCCAATGTCCCAGTACTGAGAGAAAGAGTTTTATTGTTTACGGTGGTGGCCAAATGTTGTTTAGGGTCAACAGGAGTCAAACTATGCAAACATGGTAAACAAGATATCTCAGCAAGAGTAAAATTTAAACATCATGCATAATGTGTTGATGTCTCATAGTGATAAGATGGACGCAATCTTAGTTTCTAAGATTCTTAAATCCTTAACACGTGAGATCTCAAATAGAGTAATATCGGCAGTTCCCCAACTTGGCACGTGGGTGTTAATTATTAAGCTGGGAGAGTTACTGGTTCGGTAAGTCTTAAAGTTCATCGGAGGTCAACATACTTCGTACTTACTATAGAAGAATGCGCCGCTTTCACCACAAAATAAATATAATGTAAATGAAGAACAGTATGGTGGTGGCAAGGAACTTTGTCAAGACTGAATATCTTCTTTGAAACAAGATGACTTTTTTATTAAGCAGTCATCGAAACTTCAATGCAATTTTGCATTGTGGTCTTTAGAGAGCATCACCTAATATATTTTTCTTGCTATACCAAATCTCCTCAATTTACCTTATTTAAGAATTTCTGACAGCGCGATCAACTCTTCTTACATATATGAATGTTAAAAGTGACAATTTTTCCAATAAAAGTTCATCTGCCCTTCTTAAGTACATTACCTTGGCAGTACTTTCGTCTAACGAAGGTTGCTATTAATTTACATCAAGATTCGCCCGAAGTGGGCAGCTTGAACAGATTTTAAAAACGACGGGAAGAAGTTGTTAGAAATATATGTACGTCAAATGAAACATGAATATCTGTATGTACAACTTGTTCTTCAATTACAAAGGCCATCCCTGGTATCTTTTAAATTGATCAACAAACTCCTCTAAGTTGCCATTAAAACAAGTTCGATTCAAGAGCAATTAGTATGGTATAGATAATTTACATGATTTTCGAAAGTTTTCACTTCTAATGTTTTACGTCGTCCGTTAAGATAAAACAAATTATTAATAGGTTATTGCCTTCTGTGTAACCGATTTCAATCTGTAAATGATATGACTGTTTTTATATTTGTGTCATACCTTTAAAAAGGTTCCTTGCTTTTAGATGTCAGAGTGATATTTAATCAATTAAAGTCCTCTACGACAATAATCTAAAACGAGTTCCATGCACTATTTTGTTTTAGTCTTCATCGTTCATTTTGCATAATGTTTCCATAAACTTATTTTCTATTTTGCTTACTGTGATGGATATTGCACTATGGTACAGGTATGAGGAAGGGGTATAAGCCTTGAAGTTTTCTCTCAAATCCAAAATTAAACGACAACATCTCGCAATATCTCTTGATGATGAAATAACTTTGAGCAAGAATATATATATGATTGCAATTTCGTGTTATTATGATAACCGTCCCATTTTTCGCATTTGCCCATTTAACTTCCGGCTTCATTCTTTCTTTTGGGTAAGAGTCACATGTACGCATTGAATTTTGTGTTCAATTTGACCGTAACGGGAAGACACGTATTTCTTGTAAGGACCTCTGGATCACGTTCTCAGTTAAAAGGACCTTAATGTTTTGTTTAATAATGAATAGCTTTACATTCGCAAACAACATAGCTTGTAAGGCTGAGAGAGGGAATATACTGGTAGCATAACAAAGGAAACATGCAAAATTCATAGTGAGCCCGAAGTCTATGGAAGTGTCTTTACAAAAGGTAGTAAATAAAACTTACTGCTAAAATGTCTTTGTTCATGGAACATTTCTGAATAATAAAATGATGAGATTCATTCATTAAATTTTAAGTGGTAGACTGCCAAATTTGTGATGTCACTTTTGCAATTAGATGAATATTTGTATTTTCCTTTGTTTCCCGAAAGCAACTACGTTTAATTCCAAAGTGTAGTCACTGTCTTATTGTTATAGACTGACTCAACTATAGAAACCATTTTTTAACAAAATGTTATGAAAGAAAACAGTCATTTTTGAATGGTCTTATAAGTATCTTCTTTTTTCAAAAAGAACTTGGAAAAGCAGGCAATGTGAGCATAGTAAATGGATGATGTCACAAATTATTACATAATTGAATATTTCAAACTGGTACATAAATAAAAAAAATTTTATAATTGTCTAAGCTACTGAATAAAGCATAAAAATGGAAACAATGACTTCCATTTTGCAACGCCTGTGCTATTCAACTTCTTTGTATGTTTTTACTTTCTTTCCTTTTTCTCTTGAACTCATTTCCTATGCTTTTAATTCAGTTATTGTTCAAGAAAAAGTTAGGCAATGAATTTTCATGACAGTTTTTCTTCACCATTTTAAAATACGTTCTGTTCAAAAACGTTGTCTATTGGAAATTTTAGGTGATTTGTAATGCTGGCAAACTGCCTAATTTGTTCTCACGAACTCCCTTACATTGTTATTCGAAAGGAATGGTAGGCTACCATATTATCTCCCTTACAATCAAAACTCTGTATGAAGTTGTCAAAATATACGCCCACGATCTGATTGTCCGGACCGTTAATATTTCGAAATGAGGTTTATCGCTGTGTCAATGAACGTTGAAAGATTTTAACGTTGCTCAATTGACAGGATTCAAGACAAATTGGTACTGTAATTCATTCTGATAGGTAAAACGAAGTTTAAAACATTGTTATAGCGTCTTTGTGGGGATACATAAATAATTTAGGCTATAAGTTATTAACTGATAACCTCAGTAACCTACACATAGATGTATATATGCCGCTCACACCTTACTCGACGTTACGTGTGGGTTTGTTTATGTATAGCTCAAAGTCATTTATGTATGTTTTGCTACATTGTATACGGAAGGGGGTACTTCCTATGTATCTCTAGCATATAAGCAATATAAAATATACCTTACCCATCTAACTTAAGACACGTTCGGCCTTAGCACCAAAAGGTGCCATCACAAGGGGTGTTACAACTCTTTCGTTTCTCCAATTTGTGGGCAACAGAAATTATACTTTGCTATTATTCAGGTGCACAAGGTGACCTTACCGTCATTTTAAGATCACAGAAAGTACAATGCTCCAGGTTTATTCAAGTATTCATAGATGAGTGGATACATATGCGTATTAGTAAACATATAAGCGTGCGTATACTTTTACGAACATGCTCATGGACTGCTTTCCTTCCCTCTCACCCCCCCCCCCCCCACACTCGTCTAGTTACACCCTCGAAAGTTCCATGGCGCACCAAACAGTGCATTTAAACAAATTTGTTATATAGACGTACATCAGAATTTCAATACAATCTTCTTTAGAATTGGATATGTGGGCAATTATTTAACTTTAATTAAATATTTAGCTTGCCCTAGATATGAAAAGTCGTCTTGGGGGACAGATGGTTGTAGTTACATTAACTGGGTTCAACAGTTCACCCGTTGAACTGTCAAGGCTCTTTTGTCAGCTGTGGTTATTCACCTGTACGATAATAACTCTTTTGTCATTCAAATAAATTAAAGACTCAGTTCCAAGTCAATAACGATGGGTAATGACTTACGGGTATTGTAACGCCCTTGAGATGTACCTAATGAACGTGTAGATCACTTCTGCTCCTTATGTGATCCCACTTCGATTTTGTGTCGCCGTTAACCGTCACGGCTTTTAATTAAACACGAAATGGAAAGGTGATTGAGCTTATGAAGCTTACATTCATTATGTAGTAAGATCATTAATGTTTGAATCTGAAAGTACAAATTCCTGAAAGCAATAATCGCTAGTGATAAAGCGTGGCATAGGATAACAAGGGTAATCTTATGCCTTCTGAGTGTACATCGAAAGACTCAGCAGCTTAAACTACTAGTACGGAAATTGATTTGGTGTGTGTGTGGCCTAAGTCCTCTCCGTGTGGTGTAGCACACTGATAGACTGTAACCACAAGTCTGGTACTGATGGCATTGCTAGGAACTGGACAGGGTTTTACTAAACGTAGCACTAAGTCAAACATGCCAATGTGCCAAATAAAGGAATTATTGCTGTATTTAATTGTTGTTATGAATCATCAATGTAATAATCATATTTAGCTACACTTTGTACGTTTGTAATACTTCTAGGACTGCTTTCCGTTTTCACATCAAATCGAAAATTTGTCCTTCCGGCCGGGACATCTTTTATTTCCTTCATACCGGAATTTTCCGATGAATTTGTACCAATGGTAGTCGTCGTCACAGATCATTTTACATGTGCATAATTTTAGTACGTATGAAACTTTCAGGAATGTCACCTGACCGAAGTTTTAAGGAATTTTCACGGGTGTTTACAGATACTGCATACTCTGCTCAAAAATAGGAACTACATAGACCGAATGAGGGTATGGGGTTTGCAACTCCCAGCAAACGCAAAACTGCAGAATGCCTGTTTGTAATGGCAGAAGCTTATCCAAATTCTGTGCTGCATTCTTTGGAAGTAATCACATTTGTGGAGGAATTAATTACAACCAATGGTACAATTATGTGATTGACTTTGACATAAATAACTCTTTTCGCTTAAAAATCGATAGCCTTATCCTCCTAAAGTAGGCCAATACCATATAGCCATATAGCGAATAGAATATTCTCTTTTATCACTGTGCTTGTGTATCATTTGAACAGTTGTTTATTTTTGTAGGTTGTGAGCCTACTAGTTTTGAGTCGTTTGTACAGTTAATAGTTAGTTGTCTGTTGCTGTAGTCTCATAAATACAGTGCATCGTATTACCACTCCCTATCCTATCTGTTTCGTCACTTGTGTCTTTGATGACGTCATTGAGTGGCAGTGAACGATTAATTGTTGGGTTTGTTCATTGCCAAAACGTGATACACCAGAAATGAAACACATTTGCGAGCAAATTTGCAAATCCATGCCCGCGAGACTTGAGTAATGCATCATGGCACTGGAGCCTACATGAGTTCCATGTAAACGAATGTTGGCAGTCCGAGGCAACACCTGTCAGGAAGGCTTGACTGTTGAACCGTTAGGTAAAGGTTCTACTTCGAGTAGGGTCTTACACCAGTCATTTCAAGAAAATGATTCATTACAGTGATAAGTTGCCTCTGAGGACGGAAATGAAATGGAGCAACCTTAAAGCCGTTCATAGAGTGTGTTAAAATGATTCAATCTATCATTGAAATGGAGTGAATTTTTCGCCTGTCTGCAGAAAATTCTCAAGTATTAATCATTTCACTAACTTTTAACTGGCACTTCCAAGATTATATGGATTGCACTAATTCTTGGGAGAGTACTCCAGACCCATATTGTTTCAAGTTCAATTTCTGGAGTAAATTTCAAAACTTCACCTGCTAATATCACAAGAACCAAACAGAAATTTATTTAGATTAAATTGCCCTAGAACATACTTGAGATATATTTGGGTTTGTGGTATTCGTTTAAGGTATTTGATCTGCAAAGTTTTCGATGCAATTTAGTATTGCACACAATAACTTAAAAGACCGAAAACATTGTGATGATGGCAGTGCGTTCCCACATTAATAAACAGGAATCAAATTCGAGACAAAAGACAGCCAAATACTACCCAGTCAGTTCCTTCTTTCTCGTACAAATCTATACTGTAACATGATTTTGTATCTAGCCAGTATTTCTTCTGTCGCCTGTTACATTTTCATTTAGCCTTAGGCTAGCACACGTAGAAGGGTAAAATGCAATTTCTGACGCAAGATTTTCAAAGAATTCCTTATTTTCCATATCAAAACCTTAAAAATAGGATTCATTTATAGATTCTCCCATGTGCGCCTTCAAAGATACACGTTACATGCTTTGTCTTGGGAAATTAAGGTGAGTCGGATTTTCTTTTTTTCATGTCATTGCAAAAAGAAAATCTCTGGGCTCAGTTGCCTAACATTGGAAAGGGATATAGATTCGTAAGCAACGCCTTAAATGTTAATAACTCCATACATTAAGGATTTAGAACAACAGAAATATTCTTCCTGATTCTAGAAAAGGTTTAGTCTTGTTAAATTTTTCGTTTTGAATTTTCTTCTACAGTAACCTATACTTTCCGGTACAATCAGTCGGAGCACGGAGAGACCGTTGATTCGGATTCTCTACTCGTCAGATACGAAGATGGCCATTGGAGTTCTCCTTACTTTGATTGTGGTGGGGGAGATATATGGATGATGACGTATACTGTACCTTTCTTGGGATACGACGAGAACGGTTCTTATTTTTTCAAGTAAGTTCACGTTACATATGTTCGATGTATGTTCTTTTATAAACTCTAAGCCATAAAATAAAATTCTAAATTTGCTTTGACCAAGTTTGCTTCACATAAGCTAATTTTTCAAAGCTGGGAGGGGGCTTACTTTCCCCGTTTTAAGAGAGTACCTACATTGCTTATACATGACCAAGAATATCGACTATACGTTTTTCAAAATTTGGAACCGAATTAAATGGCAAGATTCTATTGTTTCAATAAAAGCTATGTAAAATGAAAAGAATATGGGGATATAGCAAAAATAAGGCAAACGTATGTCTTCCTGGCAAAAAATGGCTAACTTAAAACCAAAGATTACTTGGTAACGTTTTCTAAAACTTTTTTTTGTTGCATTTAACGTATGCAAAATGGCCCCTTAAAGCGGCAGTACTTAAGTCGTACATTTACGTGAGATGTCACTAGTATATGTAAACTACACTGTTAAAACACTGTTTAAAATTTTTAAACAACCACATATTAACCAGTGAATCGCTCAATGTTGTTTAAATTTCAAACAACCTTGTTTGAAATTTGAACAACATTGTTTAAATTTCAAACAACCTTGTTTGAAATTTAAACAACATTGAGCGATTCACTGGTTAATATGTGGTTGTTTAAAAATTTTAAACAGTGTTTTAACAGTGTATGACTATCACAGGGCTCTACATGGGTTTGATAACGTCAAATCCAGGCTAGGGGTTGCCTTCCGTGCTTGTGTCGCCAAAACATTCAGAGGGTAGTCATAAAACTGGAAATATCAACACCTCGGAAGAGTCATTCCCTACAATCTGTGAAGCATTGTTGGTGTCATTTGTCACTGATCACTGCACTTCGATACTATCAAACAATACATCCGGAAAACACTTTAGTGAGGGTCACCATGATAACCAAGGCATACTCTTGGATTCAACACGCGAAATTTGTGAATTCCAGTAGGACTTGATTCCAAGGTGGGTCTATGACTATTACAGGGCTCTACATGGGTTTGATAACGTCAAATCCAGGCTAGGGGTCTATGAAGTAGCCCCCAAAAGACCTCTTATTTTTGAGCTCACATATAGGAATGGATAATTTGCATGATTATATAACGGATATAGTAATTAAGATGATGGTGTCCATATAACCATTGTACTCCTGCTTCAGGTAGTGTCGCTGATGTCGGTGGTTCGTTTTATTAGGTACAGGCTCTGTCATAGTTGATGGAGACCAATGGATCTGTGAAATTTCCACCGAGAGTATTCTCGGGGTCAGACGTACATCATTTCTTCTTACTTAAAAAATAAAAAATAGACTAGGGCTTATTGAGCACTTAGTACTACTCCAGTGACTGTTTTCATTCCAACGCGCAAAGGAGTGAGGGCGTAAGGTCACAGTGCCAGAATACTAAAATTGCGTTCCATTGGTGAACTGTGGCAAGAGAAAGATGAAAGGGTCAAGAGTTGTTTAACCCGAAGTAGTCTTACAATGAAAGACGCCACTTCACAAGTTGCATTACCGTATTTCCTTCTATGTTTTAATATAAGTACGTGTCTGATAATAAAACCATTATTCTCTAGCTAAAACTTGAAAATGTAACCATTTACATAACACGTCAACTAGCTGTCTACTGAGAAAATTCATAGTGAGTGATAATTCGTTTTCTTTCTGCTAACCCAAGATACTCTGATTATTGCAAAATACACTGCACCATCTCGAGTAATTAAGATGAGATATCCATACACTACCAGTAAGCAGACCTTTGGTACAATAGACCTTATGCATATGACGTTACAGAGCAGAAAGCGCTCCCTCGTTTGGAGGAAGCGCATATCATTACAAGTTACACCAACAAATACAAACAGCTGATTTGTCACCCAATCGCATACGCGTGTAAATCTACTTCACGCGCATGCGAAGTGAGTACTGCGTGTGTGCCATGTTCTTCATTGTTTTGCCTCCAAAATGACGTCGCGTGACGTCAATGCATAAGGTCTATAGTAGATGACTACATTACCCAAATTATATTCATCGCGTTTTTCGATAGATGCGTACAGGTAACTCATACAATTTTGTGCGAGGAAAGCACATAAAATAAGCAAATATGAACTATTTAGAACAAAGTTTGATATACTACATGTGGTCAGTATTTTTAACAAGCTTCGAGATAACCAACATCATAACTACTGAAACTGGCTATTAATGAGAGATTGTCGTGCCATTTGCCCTAGGATAGTCTTACTTGTATTATCTTCATCTCAGTTTAATAAGGAAAGCTGGGAACTGCTTTCATATAGTCCTTATGCATGTGACGTAACAGGACCATGAAAAATAAAATGCGCCCTCGGATGAGCAAAGCTCGTAACTAACTATAGTTCACATTGCATTCATTATTTGTCTTCTAACTTCCGTACGTTGGGTTCGTTTTTGAAGTTTTCGTCGACATTAATGCATTGAGTCTATACTTTACATTTTAGTAAATGAAAGAAACAAAATAAAGAAGGAATTATCCGAGAATTTCGTAATATGATTAGTTCCCTATTATTATACCATCTAGGTGTTTGAATTACTTTTAAGCCGCTTACATCGGTACATATGCAACTCTTTTGATAACAATTAGGAGAATTTAGAATATGTGTTACTTAATCTTGCACTAAAAACTTGTCGTCATAACCGTAAGCTCGATGGAGGCTATTCGCATACGTTTAAAACAATTTGAGCATGAATTAAAAGTATTGACCACACTTTCGTACCGATGCAAACCAATGATTGCAAATACTTGATTGGATGGTGGGGAAAGGTGGTGTTCAGTGGCTTTAACGTTGAATGTGTACATGCAAAACAAGTATTACACTGGACTACGGCCGCTAAGTGCAAAGACCTGGACATTGCACGATCAGAATTACCGTTTTATTACCCTTCTGGTTTGGAATGCTACTGAAAATCTAACTGCACGGTAATTAGTTTTTGAGCATGACATTGTTTGCATTTGGTAAATTCACCTCTTGTTTATATATATTTACTGTCACAAGTTTGTCCACTTTAAGGAGCTAAAAAACTCTTAATCAACAAGAAAATTGAGGGCAGTACACATAAATCTCTCAGTCTACCTAGAAATTTGAGAAAATGACACGAAAATCGATCAAAAGACACTTAAGCAAGGATATCGTTTGTAAACAAGAGTAGTGTCCAGCAGCTGGGCTAGCAAACCTAGACTTTAAAGGAGGTTCACTATTACCGAATCTGCTTAAGAATTCTCACCTTAGTAGGACTAAAATTTGTGCATTGTTTTCTTAGTGAGAGCAGAAATGTACTGGCTGAATGCCATAAGCTATAGTCTATTGAAAAGAACGACAGGTGCAAAATCCCTGTCACAGAATCAGAGTCATACATTTGGATACATTCTGACTAACGTATGGGAAATTAGCAATCCAGGAATCCTAAATGTGCAACCTTATACACATGTTTCGGGCTGAGAGTTGTTATTACGTTCAGTCAAGTTTTATCCTAAGTTGACATCTATCCTTAGACCCACTCTTTGAAGCCTACATTCCTCTCAGAGCCTTCGTTGATTGGAGAAAAATTTTAGTGGATCAGGTGAGCACTGGAATTTTAGATTGCTTTTCTTTTTATGTAAGTTGTTAGGTCTAATATGCAAGGGTAAAGACTTTGAAACTCGTGGAGCGTGCCAGAAGGGCTTGCTGCAACTACAGTTGATGGAAATGCATTCAAGTTTGCCCACTTTACAATATATTTATGCAGTAAATAAAAGTTGGTTTATCACATGTAGAGAGATAAATGCGAAGGATGGTAGTTACATCTTCATCAATGAACCTCCATCCTGCCCCCTCTCTCGCGCCCTTAAGGCTTGTAACCATCCATACAGCCTCATGATCTAACCTTCTCATGGTGTCGTTATTGATTGTTATTCACCAATTGACGACTTTGTAATGGGCACTACTGATGACACGTTTAGTCACATTAGTGCCGTCAAATTCACATTTTGATGTAAACGAGTGCCCCTCGCTGAATACATTCCTCTTGTGTTAGAAGATGGACACATTTAAACTAAAGGAAATACAATAACACGTCTATCAACATTTGCAAAAGGGACTTTTGGTAAAAATGTAAATCTATGATAACGAAAAGGGGACTCTAACATTTTTTTTGCAACGGAATACTTTGTTCATTGGACTGCAGTTCAAGGTAGTTTACTATGAAAGTTTGAATAACGAAAGCACAAAACCAAAATGCACCCAGACTGTTTAACGTGATAAAGAAATCAATAAACACCTTACACAAAATTAAGGAAAGAACTACAGGGCATTGTACTTTACCACCCTTCATTACTATTCCATCTAAAGAATGAATACTCCCAGAAATGTCCAAACTTTGAACCGGTTTATTGTTAAAACGATCGTAAAAGTTGCAATCTAAGTTCAAATGGATATTTTATCTAGTGAACTGGACCGAACTGAACGGCGACAACTCGCTGTTCTTGTGTACTAATTTGTGCTACGAATGTCAATTAATCTTTGATTTATTCCAAAGATTGTTATATTTATATCAAGATAGTCTTTGAAATTTATCTTACCTTTCTTCTCCCTTCTTACATCTTGTATTCGTTAAAGCTATCCACGCACACGAAAGTGATACCAACACTGTTAAAAATGTCTCTAAATTGTTGTAGAATTACAGAACAAAACATAAAGAAATACAAAGGGAATACAGCAAAAGTGTTGTCAATTTTTTGAAACTAATTGACAGTACTTTTGCTGTATTCTTTATGTATCTCTTTATTTTTGGTTCTGTAATTCTACAGAAATTTTTAACAGTGTACAAAGCCTAAGTAAATATGCACAACATATATGACAATAGCAAGTATACACTACTGATAACCCATTTACACACCAATAACCAGTTATGCCAAATTATGCAATTTCTACTTACTTTGGCTTTCATTAGTGAGTAGAATTCCAATTTTAAAATCATCGATATCTTACAAGGGTTACATTTAGTTCATCTACCCCGAATTTTGTCTATGCTCTGATATCCGTGAGAATTACCGAACCGTGCAGAATTCGTAATACAAATGAATAATAGCGTTTCAAAACGACTGGCTAGATGAAACTAGGATGCGAAGCAAATTAAATTAGCAAATCGAAAGAGTTCGTAAGGAGGATATAACATATACCGCTGTTAATTGGTGGTTCATTCGAGGATTGCCTTCCCGTGTAATAGTCCGTAATCTGGAATGTTAATGAACTGAAATGGTAAAAGCGAAATCCGTAGACTAAGAGAACAACTAAGAAATGCATTGAAGCACCGAACCAACAATATCGGGTAGAGGCGAATGCAACCATCTTTCTCTTAAAAGTTTTATAAGAGTAGTTATGGCCAAAAGTTAAGCATGTCCTCCATCTATTTAAGCTAGAACAAACAAAACACCAATTGGTTAAAATGTTATGTAAAGGGATAATATACCATGTTTGAAACAAGTCTTAGTCTGGATAGGTCGCAAGCGGCTCTTTCAACTCAAGTTAGTATTTTGTACCTTCTAAAGCAACTTATGATCTTCTTTGACCTCAAATGGTAATACGACTGGCCTCTAATAAGTACGTCGATGACTGTCTCGGGTATTATAGAGATCAGTGGCCAACGACATAATGTGCAAATAAGATTAACTAAACTTTTATATTACCCTTGAAGTTGTTGTACCGAAGACAATTTAAGGAAGGTCACTAACGCAGTCAATATTTTTGGTGGAATGGAGGGTTGAAAGTGTAGAGTAATCGTGAGTTTTGCTTTCCTCTTCTGAAATGTCCAGATTAGAATACATTCTACTTACACCCCAAATTCAATTCTTAATAGCTAAACTTAAGGGGTTACATTTGAGCGAAAATAGAGGAATGGGGCTCTTTCTTTGCGTGTTTACGAATTACCCCTTTACCACATAAGCGGTAGGATGGTTGGAATGCATTTCTTACGAGCCTGATAGTTTGGAAGCTACATGTAGATTTCAAGTTAAGGGTATTTAAGGGAGGGGGAGTAAGAAAATAAGTTAAACTCCTTTCGTTGTGTCAAGACTAAAGAAGACTGATTTTTTAGAGCCCTCTGCACCCCCTTTACCCTTGCAGTAGACACAAAAAATAAAAACACAAGGAAAGGGACTATAAATCATGAGAATCTGTCTAAAACAAGTTTCAAAGTGCCGCATTTTCAAGAATGAAGTTTCTGGGTCGTATCAGCTGTTTTGTGCTGCCTTAAAGAGTTCAAGTGACACAAAACGTTCATTACGGAACCCAATGTCACGATCTTATCTTGTTTTTTCCTGTCAGGCTAGAAGTAAGACGGAAGGTTGGAAGACTTATTTTTACTGGACCTCTCCTGCCTCGTAACACAAGACACTGTTCATTAAATCAAAACAAAGGTTGCTAGATGCGTGTGGCTTTTTAATAATGCGAATAGTTCTCTTGGGTCTACACCTCACTCTGTTTTGTCATTCGATCTGCCAACCTATTTAACTCTCACCTTTTCCTGGCGCAAACTCATTAAAAGATGCAAACATACTTGTTAAAACGGGATCAAGTTGTAATAAGCGGTAGGGTCCTGAATTAAGTGACTTTGGGAGTAATTGAGCACATTGTGATTGTTGGCACCAGAGGAGGGCCTTGAAAATGGCCCGGGGTTTACTTTCTCTTCAAAAGAAATGTTATTTTCATGTTCGTCAGCCCCACGGTCAAGTGTCATGACGTCACACCCTTAAGATGGAGAGTGTTTACGAGAGAGTCCTTAAGGGTTCGTAAATTGTTTGACTTTACAATATTCCTGACAGGCACCAGAAGTTAGAAGTGATCGACAATGGGAAAGTAACTAATTGATACGAAACCGACTTGCTATGACGTGGCTGGTTTCGTTTAGGCTCACCCGTTGTAACAGGTCTTCTGGAGATACGATTATGAGTTGCTTCAGGGTATGGAAATAGGTGGGAGCTCATGAGCGATTAAAGAGAATCAAGGCCGTAGTCGGGGGGGGGGGGAGGCAAGGCGGCCGTTGTCTCCAGAGATTATCAAACCCGAAATGAAAGATTGCCTTTTTGAAAAAAAAACTGAGAATGCTAAACACTCCATTATCCTGATTGTGTTTATAAGGCCCTCAAAACCTGGAAAATTGCGTATAAAGGTTCCTCTTCCTCAAATGTTTTTCGGGGGAATTCTTCAGACCCCCAGAGTAGACGGACTCTTATGCGGGTAACTCACATCGGCGACTAAACTTTTATCTCCATCTACAATGCATACAACAATGCTGGAACCTATACGTTGAAGATATTTGGTATTGTTTCTCTGTAGTGACACAACACGAATTATATAAAATAGCCTATGATGACCTTTAATTTCATCCCAAAATCTTTTACCTACTAAAGAACCTTTTAGTTTTGAATTCTTAGCTTCTAAATTATGAAGCGTTATAAAACTTTCCATGCACCTTTTGGGGGTCTAGTAAGTTTCATTTTGGCCAATGTAGGATGAATTTTGACAAGAAATATGCATACACAACGCACCAACCGATGGTAGCCCTCCAAGTAGTGCACTAAGAGGGGGAAGATCGCACTCGATACCAGTAGCAGTCTGCGGCTGTGTTATGGCACGGTGCCATGATACAGCCGATTACAAAACATGTAATCAGTTCAAAGCTTTGTCAAAGATAGCACAATTTTGTATCCAAGCAACCTTACAAACGTAAAAATTTCTAAATGGGAGGACCTTAAACAGCACCCTTCCCTTACACCCAGCCAAAAAGGAGAAAAGGGCACTAAAAAGTGATAATTTGTAAGCATGTATACAACGCTTTCCAAAAGATAGCACAATTTTGCATCTTAGTCATCAACGGGTACAAAAAACATCTCAAAGACTATGTGTTTCACCCCGGCTCGCAGACACAAAAAAGAAAGACTAGATAACGAGAATTTCTAAACATGTAATCAGTTCAAAGCTTTGCCAAAGACAACAATAGTTTGCACCTATGTGACGTTACATCAATGTCTCTTTTTCTACTCAGACGTCTCTTGTTAGATCCTTCCCTTAGGGCAGCACTGGGTGACAAAGACTGGATCCACCCGGATGCCACTCAAAGTAGGTACGCTACTAGACGATGCCATGAACTGCCCTCAGGAATTTTGCCGAGGTCGTACCCAAGCATTTTGCCAAGGTTATGATCCTGGTTGATGTGATTCGCTACAAATACTTACGCTTTACCCTCGAAGGAATGTAAACAATTTTGCTCATCTCTTGAGATTCAACTTTGCAATATTAAAAATAAAAAACGACGAAGTGATTCCAACAATGGTAGGAGATGTGGCAAAAATTCTTCTGCAATTTTTTGCTACAAAGCAATACAGGTTTAACGTACTGTAATGTTCCCGTTTACCTTACTTAAAGACCTTTATTTCATTCCTTAATGACTTTTTGTTTGCACATTATGAGTCGTGTGCAGTTGTGCGATCAGGGGGGGGGGTTGTTAATGCATCTCGGCAGGCACCAAAATGTCTCTGCCATATGACCGTACAAACTCTGTTGGCAATTAAATGACCTCTACATAATAAAGTATGTTAAAGCTTACATTATTTTACAAACTTAGAACTTAGTGATGCAATTAGCGAACATCGAATGCCCTGTGGGACAACTGAAAGCTGTATTGTTATGTAAACACTCTACAACGTCACCTTAAGTCCTTGCCAAATTGTTGCACCTTAATCCAACTTGGTACCTAGCGTAACCCTTCAACACTTACACTAACCGGCCACTCAACTGTTGTGAGGTGGAATTGCTCTACTTCGTGCAAGGAATGTCATACTGAAGGTATAACAAGAGTGCCAGAAAATCACACTTGCTTGTAAATACATGAACTGTGATGGAAAAGAATCTAAATAAGGTAATGTTCCTCTAATCTTTTGTAATTAACAACCGATGAAACAAATTTTACTTGAGTCTAGTGTACATATGTTTAATCCAAGCAAAGAACACTACAAGGAAACTAACTAATCCAACTTTATTTTGCCTAAAGACCTTACTTTGAATGCTAAGAAAAACAAAAGTGTTCCCCACTACCACATATCACTTTTCTCGCCACATCTGCATTTCCAATAACAAATATTCGCCTCTTCTACGCTAAGAATACGTGGCCCTTTAGATCAGCAAAGAAATGTTTAGGCAAATTCCTCCGGAATGTTTACTACCTATTCACATTCGTCTCGCACTATCAGATATAAATGTATTTCCCAAAAAGTTGGCTGAGCAAACAAAATCGATATCATATTTGTATTCCATTCCAGCATCTGGATTGAATACACACAACAGTTTCGGTCTTGTAGGACATTTTTCCTACTTTATCTTCACAAAGCAATCTTTAAAATCCATCCACTCGACCGAAAGTTTTGCGTTTCAACTATCCGAAGCTTACGGGTGGTACTTTGCGAAGTCAATCTTTTCAAGGGTCGCTTGGTTCAGATTGCAGGGAATTAGAAAGGACAGTATGGCACACTGAGAATTTTAATGAATTTTAAAACTGCCGTAAAAAATCGATAATTCTGAGCGTTTCGGTGGTGTTTAAATAAAGCAAAAGTAGTGCATGAAGAGTTCGTAGCTTGACCTATAAATGAGTGAATGTGTACTAAAACATACGATATTTTACCGAAGAAAATCAATTCCTTAAACAAAGCTAGTACTGTTGTATACAATATGAGTTCCAATTTACTGTCATGAATTGATATCTTTTGCTGCACTCTTCAGACTGCAACCTTAGATTGTTATCAACATGAAGTAACATATAGTAGTTACAGATCATTGTTGCAAGTCACTTTTATTCTTATTGTGTAGGATTACTCGTTATGTTAATGCAACCGCTTCAAGATCTGTCTTTCGCAGGCATGTCACCTAGAATTTAGATAGCACATCATGATCCAACTTGACATGAAACTCGGGCGTCAATGTAAGAATGTCCTTGCGTCATCTAAGACTACAGAATGTTTCAGTATGAGTGCAGAACCTGACTGAAAGAAGTCGTTTAACAGGCAATACTGGGACTGCATTTTCTTGAAGAATTTTACCAATTATTTCGAATTGTGGACCCTCACTAGGACACAGTCTCAGCCTTTTGAGTACACGACTCATTTTTAAAGAATATAACATTCATATAAATATAATGTAACTCTGCACCTGCAAGTACACTTTGTATTGGTAAGAGCATGTTTACAATGTAGCATGGGAATCGCGTTCGATCTAACAACAGATGAAGGAGCTGGCAAGGACCTGACATTATTAGTAAAGAGTGCATACACCGTGTACATATGTTCCTTCTTTGTGCCATCCAAAAATGCAAACCGTAATTAAAAATAGTTGGCATCGTAAAACTTGTTTGGTTGTGAAAATTAAATCGTTTCATTCTTTTAAGTTTTCTACCTGTTTCCACTTTCTCTGAAAGATAAATGCATTGGCACTTTATAATTAATTGTCGTATTTTCCTTCAGTGTACAATTAAATTCGGTCTTCGTTGTTGAGAGTAGACTCCATGCTTGCTTTGGATGAAAGGCACAGAGATACGAATAGCTCCTGTCGTAAAAAAAGGAATGTCCATCGCTAATTGTACTTATTGAATTTAGCCTCATTTGTGCAGATGGTAACCAGGTCGTCGGGCGACATAAAAGGATCTTGTTAAATCTAGTAGTGAGTTTGATGTCTTCATCGACAATAAGGGTTTCACCTAAAATGGGGCTTATTACTATGCGCTGGATTACCACGAACTGTGAAACATGGAAACGATAAGTGTGAAGCCTGGTGGGGTCCTTCTGATTAGACTCAACGTGACGTCTTTTAATGAAGAAAATTTCCCTCTCACAGAAATGATTGTAGCTGGTTTGCTTTTTCCGGTCCCTGAAATAAGAGAGCAGATTCAATTTAATGAAATTCTAAACCGTTTTGGGAAAGGGAGCCGTACAGAGAGGTCTGGCCAAGTGTGAGCTAAGTTTTGTAGAGGCCAAAGAAAATTTGCTCAAATTTTGACTTATATGCAAAAAAGCTTGTAGCTAAATCCCCCTTCATACAAAATCATCAACGATACTGTGTCCAATAAACAATAACTTGATAATGAATGGTGTGAAGATGTTGCTTGCGATTCATGAGAAGCAGCGGGGAACGTGTGATCTGAGGGTTTTAAACTCTGAATAACACTTAAATACCAAACTTTTGCCTAGATAATGCAAATGCTGCCAAGCTGAAGTGAAGTCACAACAAACTGATGTATGTCAAGAGCACAGAAACGCTGATATTTCCAAAGAAGTATTTTTCAGGTGAACTGCCGTTTTTTAAGTATTTTCCCCAGCTCATCAAAATGTTCATTTTACAATCATCACAGGCCTGACTCCATTCGCAAATGTTTCCCGGGCGCTCATTAGCAAGTGACTAAGGTTTTCAGAATATACTGATTTTGTGACGTCAGCCACTTCTTCCTTGGTATGTATTAACTATATACGACCCCCGACGACATGGATTTAAAGTACACACAAATGTATCCTAATTTTTCATTTTGTCATAAATCCTTAGCTTTACTGCTACAGCAATGAGAACGATTGGTTTGTTCGATTTCTCTGCCACGACACAAATAGCACCTAACAAAATCACCGATAGACTCGTTGCCTATTTTAATGGTATCTTTGCTTTCTTGAAAGCTATTACATTGAAAGAGAATCAATCTCAAAATATCTTCTGCCCATCTACGTTAAGGTAATGTTAAAATCAACTTTCCTGCCTGTTGCATGGAGCCGTTCAGGTCTGTAGCATTTCAAATGTTCGTCCTTATCACGAACAAATCTAGAGAAGTACCGACTCGCGGTCCATAAGTACCTTAAACATGACTTGAAATGTAATTTCAGGCAATTTAAGTTGAAATTTGCCTTAATACACCGTTATGAGTCTTCTTAATTTTCCAATAACATTTCACTAAAGACTTATCATTGACTTTGCTTAACTTCATGGCTATATAAACTGAGGATCTAGCTATTTGTTGCTATGGTAACATTTAGGCGCCATTTTGGGGTGATGCCTTCAATTATACCACAAGAGTGTGTATAACCTAAAATCGTGTTTTTACAGCTATGTATTAGCTTACGTCTTTCTCGAGTATCTATTCTAAGCTACTTGTTATTAGGATGTAGTCAAGTTCGCTTTTGTTCATCTACACATTGAATGGTCATTTTTAAAACCTGGCAGCAATGTTAATGGGGCCACATTGTCGTGTTACACTCCTGTCTCAAAGCAAGTCACATTTCAACAAAAAACATTCTGTTAGCTTTAACTTTGAAAATTACCGGTGTCGTTAACTCTAATTAAATTCTTGGAGACAGAATTCCTGTATATTTGCTATTTTCCCCAATTTTTTTCATGAATTTGCCTCGCAGATAATGAGTCTGATGATGAATGTTAACTTCCTTTTTTCCCTTTCTAAGGTATTTCATGCAAGAAAATCCGAAGAAACCAGATATAGATTCCTGATCTCAGGAAGATTTTGCTTAGAGTTTTGTTTTTTATAAGCCTGATTTATTATCAAACTGAGCGTGTGACGTAGACAAGTCATAATGTGAAGATCGTAATGCATATTTATTGTTTTTCAGTCTTCTGTATTACTCTTCAATCAAGCAAAGGTTAATATATATCATGCTAAGCTAGCAAACGCTTTGACATGTTGTCAACATCGCACGTCTTTCTCGAGTTACCTTCTGAACTATCATTAACGTTGACATAAGACTTCTCTTAAATAAGACAAAACTTATCTTATAGTTTAAAATTTGTCATCTTCTTTTTATTCGAAAGTAAGAATAAGAAGGTAAGGTTTTGTTTTCTTTTGGACCCTGCGGTGAACATGAATCCAATAAATACGTTGTAATCTCTTCCGCCGGTGTGTAATATTTGCGAATATTCGTGTTACGTTCATCAACCTCTCCGTGCTAATTTGTGTAATCAATGTCACGTACTAATACCCTATAGGTAACGAATACTCTCTTCAGTGTGGGTGTTCCTGATCTCGACGAGGAACGGTAAACCTCATGTCGTATAACCACGATGGTAATGTCGACAGAAAAAATTGTATCCTGTCAACAAGAGAGATAAAACATGGTGTCAAATCAGGAAAATGAATATCACAGTTAGAGCATGGGAATCTTACCATAGAACTTCAACTGTATGATAGAGAACATAGGGAGTGAAAATGTAGTACAAATTCAGTGTAATATATGTAGTGATAAGTTTATGAATTTCTTTTATAAAATTAGAACAAATCAGATGGCAAAAGACTTGTTTTCTTGAGACATTATTGGCCAAGCGAAAGAACTTAGAAAAATCATAAGTGGCAGAATTATCAGTCCGGAAGATAGCCGTTTTCCGGTAAAAATGACTTTTCACCCGATCGGGGGAAAATCTTGCCATAGTGGCGCCATTTTCAAATTTCTCCCATGATGCATTGCAAACCTACAGCGCAAATTCAACGGAGACGAACGTTTACAACAACCTAGAAAATTTCGTCGATTCCAGGAAAGAGAAATACTGGCATGTTTGGAAACTTTGAAGCTAAGAGAACAAAAAAGCAGAGCTTGGTAGTTCACCGTGCAGTAATTCTTGAGATAATGAGCAATTTTCTAAGTTCGCTTAATTTATAGACTCCGCATGGCTGCAAGTTGTCTGCACCGTTTTCTACACAAGAGTGTGCAAGTGGATCATGCCGTTACTCGTGTTCATTAACAGGCAGTGGAAGGTTCCTTGTGTTTCGCTCTATGGGCGTGGACTATCATCTCATTCTTGAATAAAAGCACGATCGACGACTATGACGTAGTAGACACTAAGTACTCGTAAATATTCATGGTTTGAGCCAGGCAAAATTTTTCCCCCGATCAAGTGAATTATCCTTTTCATCCGAAAAGCGGCAATCTAACGGACTGATAATTGAGAATAAATACCTTTCGTATTTATTGAGCATTGTTCATTTTAAAAGTAAGTAACATTTTGGCCTCAGAAGCAGGGATTTGTAAGGAGAACGTACGACTGTAGAAATATGTTTCGTGTCAGTAGGCAGGTACAAAGAAAATCCAAAGGGGCTTCCTTTTCTGATCAAAATGGGTCCCTTGTAACTTTTTACTTTATTACAGATACAGGAGGACAGGGATGACTTTTACGAAATATTTCTTCTCAAACAGAACGTACCCGCTCCCCTTATTGACTCAAAAACATGATTCGAAGGTTTAAAGAACTGGCAGATGATACAACTTAAGAATCATTAAACTGTTAAACTGTTCTTTTATAGGACGATGTACGGTATCGTTATTAGAACATACCGGAATTTGAATAAATGAGCGAATCAATAAGCAAACGAACGAAGAACAAACGACCGAACGAACGAAAAAACAAGCAAATTTGGCAAATATCACCTCCTTTAGATCTCAAACTAAACTTTGTATTATTTCATGTATTAAGTTATATGATACTCATGAAACTTGGATGAAATTATAATTAGTCCAAGAATGAAATCATTGAACACCGTTGGTTTGTTATTTAAAAAAAAAGAGGAAAAATAACATTTTTGTGAAGCACAATCTTTTGTGTAGTAAGAAGTTTACTGTTAAGGGGGCCATGGTAAAGACTGCACGTTCAGTCGATTTTTTTAATTAGGTAAGCGTAATTCAGTGTACCTTTTAGTCCTTTAAGTCGTAAAATACACAGGTCTACACAGGTCTGCACAGCTGTAAATAAACACCCTTGGTGGTGTGAAATGAAAGTGCAATCATACTTTCTAACTGTTTACTTTATTGTTTTGTCTACGAATTTTACTTATTTTTCGCAAAAGATGAAACTCTCCTTGTAGACCCTCTCGTTGGGCGTTTATAAACTTGACAAGATAAGGTAACTTGTAGTTTTCGTTAATTTCAAGCTGGTGAGTATAACTAACACCACGGTCTCTCCTTGACTACGCGAACTTTGCAGGTAATGTCTTTACAAGGAAAGTTTTTTCTTTTATGAGGAAGTGAAAGTACAACTAAGGTTGGCTCAGTAGGATCTCACAGATCACACACCACCACACACACCGCGCTATATATCTATATATATATATATATATATATATATATATATATATATATATATAGATAGATATATATATATATATACATATATGGGTGAGTGTGTGGGTGTTAGTGTGTGCATCAAGAGTACAAGAGTATAGGTGCATAACGCCAAAATGTGGTCTTTCTTTGGGAGCGAGCATGTTGGAGCTGCTCAGTCAAGGCCTTTTTATCAAATATTGACCAGCTGGATTTATTAACTATCTTGCCATGCATTACTTTGGATATATTCCAAATGGCAGCAATAACGTTCAATTGTTTTAAAAATAAAAATATAATAGCATGTCCTCTGCTGTACACAGTTTTGGTACTACAGTATTATCTTTGGATCTCACCCGTAATTTTTTTTTCAAATAAGTATGCAGTAACCTACTTACTACATTGGAATTATTTAAATATTTTCCTAAAAATAAAGCCAAATTTCATGTCCCACAAATTCCGGTAAAGAGGCTATTATATCTCTCGCAATGATACATCTTCAGTATTATGGAATTAGGCTTTGCCATCACTCCGTCCTGTAAAACCTGGTCTGATATAATACGTTTTTATTTAAACACTTTGTATTTACCCAGCCAATGAAACCTCTGGCGGAATTATCTTCAAACGTTTTCATGTAACCAAGCAGTTTTTAATTTAGAATTCGGAGTCAGCTATAGCAAAATATTAATCTTAGTGACCCGCCAAGAAGAAAGCAACAAAGCTGGGACAAATACGATGACCACGTCCTAATTTTCTCCTCCTATTCAATGAGTAAATATAGTTGCAAGAGACTTGGTCTTAAGAGGGCAATGTGATTAAAGTGATATGTTACAGTTTGATAGAAATGTTGTGTAGGTTTTTCTTTTTTAAATACGACAAAGTAAAGAGTGTGAATTTTAACGAAGCAAAGTTTAATTGTAAGCATTGGTTCATATATACTTTTGCATACGTCATTTCTGAAGTGAGATGAAAGGTACGTTTGGGTTTAGTCAGAGGCTTGAAGACGTAACTTTGCTCTATTAATCGAAACAGTAAGATGAAAAACATAAAACTTGATTATAAAGAACGTTCCCATCTAGGTTCCTGTATATAGCTTGAATATCGGATAAAATGTGGGCTAAGAATCCATCCGAGTCGAAGTAGCAACCAATTGATCTTGAAGGCTAATCCAGCATCCCGACCTATTGCTGTCATGATCATTTCTATAATCATAACAGGATTTCCATCCACTATCGTTGACATGATGTAATGATCGTAACCCGTGGAACGATTTTATCTATAATTCACGAGCTCTTGAGAATGTCAATTTTGACGGAACGTTTGTGACAGCTGACGATGAAACTGTTCTACCACTTGGATATTGATAATATGATGGTTCTGTTGTTTGAGGTCAATTCATAACCGATTTTAAACAAGCATTATGCCATACATGGTCATGAATGCATCTTACAGCAATGTTTTCAGTCACACAGGAAGTGACGTAGCATTAAGGGACAGAATTATTGACAGTATTGGTACTTACAAATAAATGCGCCACCTGGGAGACATACCGTCTACATTGCTTTAAGATATATCCCTTACCTCTCTCTGATTGTATCTCTAGAGGCACGAGTGGCGTTGATATTGATTTGAGGGTAATCGATATCAACCAATGTCCATCTGAAAATGAATCCGCGTCTGAAGTTGACAACATCTTTGCAGACTCCGCCAGATGCCACAAGGACTCCGAGAAGGTAACATACAATTTTTCTTTCATGTTTTGTTTGAATTTAATATCACATCGTGTCACATGTCTGTGAGGATATGACTGCATGTGTTATGGTCCATTGAGAGTCTGTCCTAAAGTAAGCTGTTATATCTTGTTTCTTTTCCCTTGGATTATGGGAAGCACAGCTTCTTGAGACTGAAAAATGTAAATGAAGACGGTAACATTTTTCCAGTAAGTATTTATCATAGTGAGGCCGGTTTATTTTAACACGTCCTTTACCTTTAAACTTTAGACAGAACTACATGAAACTTTCAGCACGTTCCTAGATAATAAAATTGTTAAGTTGGTGATGTTCTTAACTTATAAATACAAAATGAGAGGCAATTAAGACTAGGGTATTTAGTTCATTCTTTTCAAGAAGTAAAGTTCTTATCAAATGAAATTCTCTGCTTTGTGTAAGTTTTTCTACCAAAGGTTCACATTTCAAATGATGCATTATTAACAACTTAATGCGTAATAGGTTTGGGAAAATACAAATTGCAAAAGGTCATTGGTTGTACCGGATAAATTGATGACGATAAAAGCTATTTCCTATCTTTGCCATGGTGATGCAATTTTAACTTCACTTGTTTCTTTACAGTTTCTTGTCATTTAAAATTGTCTGAATGTGAAGTAAGAATAATGCACGAAACGATCAATTACTTTTGACAGATGACTTTAGAGAATTCTAAATAATGCTCATATAATTGCTTAACGTTCTCTCAGTAATGTATGGGAATATGACCAAATACCAATATGATCACCATGCACAAAGTTCTTTTTTGACTTAATGATAGTTAAAGGTATGAATTACCTTTCACATTGTTAAATATTGTAAATAGCATTTCTCACTCCGATATCAGCACTTATTGTTATGCCTTTGACGAAGCAATGAACCGAAAAATCCATGGCAAGTCAATGAAAAGATTTGACGTGAATTTATTAGCATACTAGATGTCACAATGCATCCCGAGTAGTATTACAACCACGAAAATGAGAAATGAGAGCTTTCTCAAACACATTTTTCAATATGATAAAGATGAGTTGGAGCAATGTTCTTACGATGTCCTTTTCCGCGATATTTAGTCTGACGTGCTAGCCGTTAATTTCAGTAAGTTCTAATCATTTATGACAACGTAAAGGGAATGTTGTTACATTTGTGGTAATGAGGCTTAGGAATCAGAACGTATTGGTTTATGGGCCACAGCCGAATCGAAGAAGTTTGTTTGTCAATAGCATTGATTTATGATTTATCATCTTAACCAGCCTTCCTTTATCCAAACTTAGGGTAAACTAATATTCCTCCTTTAGTTACAGTTCATTTTGAGATAGACAAAAGACTTCGGCCTAGTTGAAGCATGGCACGTAAGTCATATAGAACCTTTTAACTGCAGTCTCCATTGGTCCTTAGACCAAAGCCTAAGATCAACCCCTAACAAAGAGGGAAAGGAATAAACCTTTGTTGCACAAAACATATACGTTTAACGTGGTGCAACCCGTTCGGATGGACCGCATACGTCCACACACGTAACCTCGAATGGCATGTCTTAGGCCTGTAGCACGCATTTTATGTTTAATACGGTAATCGATGACACGTAATGACAACAATATTAAAAATTCTTTACCTTTAACAGACCTATAATTTGACCATATTCATTGATGCAAAATATAGCTATTTTTCTCCTCAGCATCAAATCCTCTTGTTTTCAAAGCTCCAGGTTCCTTACCTTGTTCAGATATGCAGGTCGATTTACATATAATTCACACTTTCCGGAGATATACTTGCCTTGAATCTACCTTCATCAATCATATGTTACTATCATCTCGCGAATTAGGTCATCCCGCTGCACGACATTACCCCGGTTATCTTGCCTTAAGGTTATTAATTCTCAATTTAATTAATCGCGGCTGAAAATTCCTGGGCTTGTTGGTGATCTGCTTCCAAGTTTTCACAGTGCAAATATCATGATAATGGGCTGATAAACGTTGAAATAATGACTGCATTAGGTCGTTTTTTTTTTCTATTTTTTTCTTTTTTTAAGAAATTTGTTCTGATATTTGAAATTGTTCTTAATTTGTTATTTTGGAATATCTAAATGCTTGCTAGTCGATCTTTGAGAGTTTTCAAATTACCGTAATGGGCAGTATCACTGCCCGCGATTGGTTAAAAGAAATAGACTCTTATCGTCTGTATAAACACAGAACATCAAAAGAAGTTGTTAATGGGGGCACGATTTGGTCTGAATGCTCTGCAATTTCGTAAATAACGTAAAAACCGTTACAACATTTCTTTCTGTCTCTTACTTCCGACAATTACTGGAAAAATCTACAGGGAAGAGGACAGCATGTTATTTGACCAAATGAGATTCTTTAGTACAACGTGTTACTAAGTGTGTAGCGAGCCTTTCAACCGAGTGTAATCGGACGTCATAAAGCTAAGATTCCCAGCTGAATTCTGTGTTAATGGATCGGATTACAAGTTTACAACGCGTCATAACTGGAGCAGGGAAGCCTCATAATCAATTACCGGTCATAACGAGAAAAGTTATTAGCAAAATTTATCCCGGTTTTTGTGGCTCGTCCATAAAACCAAGTTGACAGATATTAAAGAAGAATGGCCGGGATAAGCAGACAGACGGACAGACAGACAAGCAGTTCACTCTGATTATAATTCCCATCTGCCTCAAACCAGTTTTCAGTTGAATTATAGGATTCTTTGATATGACAATGTTGACCAGGTTCCTGTGTATCCCATATGAAACTCATACTAAAGACTTTAAAAATGGAACCTACTGCCTTTGTGCTTGGTGCTCAGCATAAACAATGGAGTAGGGAAAACAAGCCAGTGAGCCACAACTGGAAAAAAGGCCGTGGTCGTCTCGACTTGAACCAATTGGTTGGAAACTGGGACGTTAAACCTCATCTAACCTAACCTAACCCATATGAAACTCCCCTCATATTTCGGTTTTAGTATTTCATGGCTACGTAGATTGTCGCCTAAATTCTTGAAATTCCATATTAGTTCTGTAAGGAAGTAAAAGGAAATTCATTTAGATGAAAGAAGGGAATCTAGCCTACCGTTTTACCTTAAAAAAAACAGTCAATTTATATGTCTTAAATTTCCAAGCGTTTTGATAAAACAGGTGCTGTTTCTTTCCAGTCGATTTATTTATATTTTACTCTCAATCTTTGTAATTCCTCCACTTTATTTACCATTGTCCTTTACGAGATTCTCTTTAACAATATTTGTATCGATCACAAATAAATTATTTAATTTTGTTTAAGGCTCAACACCTTGACTAGATACGTCAGATGAAATAGATTTTTTAAGACATAAAATATTGGTATAGTTTGTTTAAGCGATATCACTGTAAAAAGAATATAATCCATTCACTCTATCAGCCTGCATAGGAAACTAAAATTTATGTTTGACCAGATTGAACTTCGAATTAGAAATGCTATTTTTAAATTTAATTGATCTAAGTGACAACAAATCTATTAATATAATGGCCAGTACTAGTATTTTTCCGTTAAAAAGTTTTTCAAAGAAAAGTAGGCTAGCGTGATCGTGATAAAACAAATTTTCTGCTCATAACTTGACTCCGTGTAATATAATGCCTAGCTATAGACCTTTTTCCAAATAGCAATTACAAAGGATTGTGGGATAGAGTTTTGGTACATGTTGTTTTTGGCCACAGTAAAATGCCATTGACAAGAACGTCGCACGCCAAAAGTCTGTCCCACAATCCTTTGTAATCACTATTTGGAAAAGGATCTATTACCCTTCATATCTTTATTCTAAAATACTGGTTATAAAACCAGTCTTAAAGTCATACTTGCAAGTAAGTTTGGAAGAGCTACAACAGCTACAATGCTACAATGAGTAAGTTTCTGTTTAAAAGAGTGTTTGAATTTGTGGTTAAAACTTTTTTCATATTACCCGACCTTAATGGAAACATATTTACAGACTAACATTGGCTATCTACAGCAGTTGTTTTTAGCCGTACGTTAGAAGAAACCAATGCACATGGACACTGCTCAGTCAAAAATTTCCAGGGTTAAAGAAGAGTCCTTGATCGGATTTCTATAGGAATTGAATGATAAAATTGCTCCATGCTGCAAGGTTAAGTGTCTGTTTTTAATGGTAAAAAAACAAGAAAGTCATTAATATCCATCTCTTTATGCAATTGTACAGAAAACTCTTTTTTGGTTGGAAAAAGTTCAAATTTTGGAAAACTTGTTGTCAACGATTTCCACCTTTGAAAAATGTTCAATGAACATTGTTGATTCGTTGTGTTCTTAATGTTTTAGATTCACCGTCAGATGCGGTAGTCTATCAAATTACAACTGAGTTTACGCAAATGTTTTTTTCGTTTTGTGATAGAATAATTTTCGCTAAAAGGCAAAGTGCTGAAAGAAATATTGCAAAAATTTGTCATTAAAGAAAAATAAAGCATATCCAAAATAAAGTATAGTACATCTTAGTGTAAAAATCTCTAAAGAAGGCAATGTCCGTTCTTCACGAAATCCGTTGGGGGTTGTAAACATCAAAAAGAGGGATGTTTGTGAAAACTGGAGAAAACATAAATATCTCCACTTTACTTCAAGTTAATATGAACAAATGTTTCACTTTGAACTATTACAAAATGACGGAATTATGTTGGACATTTGGGTGAAGAAGTGCCTAGAAATTTGATATGGTGATAGTGAATGTTTCGGATTTAGTTACTGAAAGCATACCTTCTATAAAATGACAAGTGAGTGCAAAATCCGTTCCATAAAGGAAATTCGAGCCATTTGTGACCTCAAGCGACGAGCTCGTTGTCAACCTTGGCATTCAAATCGCGTATGTCAAATTATTTCTAATTTTTTTTTCATTGCTCCCTTGGTTTTGGTCCGAAATAGAAGAATTTCATCTCAGATGTGAGGTACAAATTTGAAAGAGATGCTGAGGCAAAGAAAGTCAAGCAAAATGAAAGGATGAGATATATCAGTTAAAGACTAAAAACAGATTAAATCGAGACATCGGAGTAAAATCCGCAGTTTGAGGATTTTGTCCTCGTTGAAGACCTCCACATTTGATGGAGAAATGTTGGTTGGAATTGACAGAATTTTAAAACTTTATTAAAGATATTTATAACTTGAGTTTCATGAAAACAATAGTTCAGTTATTTTGTAGTGCTGCAACAAGTGTGTGGTGAAACTATTTTGATATGTTGCACTTACATCGCGCAGTCTCTTGTCAGCAAGTTGCAGAGAAATACGCAGTGACTATCGTGTCTAAAATGTATAGAGTGTGTAGTTATTTGCCTTTCTTCGAAAAGTCACCATGAGTGAAATCCAAGCCAATGGTATAAATTTGAAATATTGAGACAGAGTAAATAACATTGCAGAATTCTACACTCTGAAAAAAAAAAGTCTGATCAGAGGGCACCGAACAGGAATCTGGTCAACAATTTGACTAGATCCGGTTAAGAAATGTTCGGTGCCCCTCTGATCAGATTCGGTTTGAATATGACCAGACCTTTTTAGAGTGTAAACAATCTAATTATTCCTAATGTGCAATGATCTGCTTAGCAGTGCTCAAGGTTTGAACACTTAGAGAATGGGTGCACAAAAGAGTGGGAAGGGGTAAACTAAAATAAAGTAAATGTCGAAAGAAGAAAACACTGTCTTCATCCAAGTCACAACAAAAATAGTCGTTAACTATCTGAAACTTGCAATGCAACTTGATTTTCTCCCCTATCTTTACAAAAATCGCTTATATCTTCCTGGAAGAAGATAATCAAGCGATGATTTTTATGGCAATATGCAGGGGGGGGGGGGAGATATTAAGGTTTCCCTAGCTTAAACCCTTAATATAAAATATATTGACAAAACCACATCAAATGAGTTGAAAAGAACATTAAGCGCTCCACACCTAAGCCGGAAGATTACCTAGATTTTACAAAGTAGAAAAATTTACTCGACTTCATAAACTTGATGTACACTAACATATATGGCTTCAGCCAAATGACATTTACCTTATAAACATTCAGACAGAAGAAAGTAATTCGGATCCACGATATCGTCGGTAACCAACCCGCAGGGTAATATGATACGTATGTATTTATGCATTTGGGTCAAAGATTTCAATTGACAGTCTTTATATGCATCTCAAATAAATAAAATCATTGAATATATGAACACTCGATCCATCTTGCAATAGAATGCAGTCATTTTTTATGTTTATGAAACTTGTTAATTTTGAGAGGAAGTGTAATTTTAGAAGGTGGTTCCATTTAAACGGTCAGAAACGTTAAATCGTAGAACGTACATCAGCACCGAAATGGAACGCACTACGTTTAAATGAATATAAATAGGAGTTGAAGTTACTTTGTGAAACACGCGGGTGGCATAAGTAACTTAATGCAAATCGATGTGCAAGTGAAAAAGGGATATCCATGGACTTTATCCAAAGATGTGACTTGACAAGTGTCACGTTCTTCCAATATAGTGCGTTATGACCTTTAAAAGTACAAGGGATATCTTGCCAGCAGATACCGCAAGTTAAAGACTCTGAAGCGAAAGACGTGTAGCTTTTACTATTTATCAGCATTAGGAAATTGACAATTACCTACGTTTGTGTCCAACTTTTCGGAAACAAGTTGTGATTTTTTTCTTTTTTGGTTTATTGGTTAAACTTAAGCAATTTTAGAATGAATTAAGATCTACCATTTTACCATGTTTTTCGTCCAATATCTTCATACGCCGGGGTTGGGGTGGGGACGTGAAAAACGTGGGATGCGAAAATTTGCTTCCGCTCCTCTCAATTGAAGATTCAAGGACGAAAACCCTTCACTTGTTCCCTCTGTAAAAATGTAAAAATTGCAGCAATTTTAAGGACCCTGACATATTCAAAAATTTTCCAAAGGGGGGGGGGGCGTCCCCTTCCGGTCGAGAACAGCTTCCTACGCCCATGCTTTCTTTCATGAAGACAGATGTCATTAAACAATTGCAAGCCGCACAGACTTATTTCGGTATGGGTTCGGTACCGGTACAATATCGATGAAAGGAGCCTTCAAACTCACCGGGTCGACATCGATTAAAGTGGTCACTCGTTTCTGATAGCAAGAACATGCATAATGTTCAGATGTTATAGCTCACAGTATTCCCGTAGTTGAGGAAAATTATCAAAAACGTCATGTACTAAGGGAGGCCATCGTTAAAAAGGTGAGAACAAAGATCATCACGAGAATGTAAAGGACAAGGTAAATTTAGTCTAATTATTTTGCCTATGTCGGAAGGTCTTGAGGGTTTCAAACAAGCGAAGCATGTAATGCCGCATCACATAGATACATCCCAACTCAGATCATGGTAAAATGCATCCATCCTTGAGGACGATTATAAACTTATCAGTCCATCGCACTCTTACCTTCAGGTCGCGCTTAAAAACAGCGAAAGATCTTAAACTGATAAAAAAGTACTGCTATGCTATAGCTGTGTGTCAACTGCAAACAAAGAATTGTTAAGCCGTGGTACAAACTTACTAGCTCTGTAAGTTCGAAAGGTCTTGTATACTAGGTTTGCTTGCACTTTCGCGCCCTCGAATAAAAACCCTTAAAGTTAATTTGTTCAGTTTGTCACCTAACTTTCCTATAACAATGTCATCTTTATGAAATTCCAATGTAAGAGGATTATCTCCTTCAATTGTTTCCTCTTACAAAGACAAAAACAGATTGAGTGCTCTTTTTCCTTAATCCATTTTTTAATTCTTTTTTAAAGCATTTTCGATCAAGGAATAATGAATTTTACTTGGCGGCATCCCACAAATAGGGAAATTGGGAAGGCACCATTTTTCAGTCCCTTGATCACCCTCCTTTTCCAAAAGCGTACCAATTCATCGTTGGAAATTTACCTTTGTTATACTAGATAATCGACAGCGAATTCAGCTGTTCTATCCGTGTGAGAGAAATTGAATTATGAGACGCCCGGGAAAGGATGCAGATTGTTAAAACCACGATGTAGGTGTCAATTGTCATGTAAAAAGGGGTCTTCCTCATCTGCCCGAGAGGTCTTTGACACGAAGCATTACCACTGAACGTGTTCAATGTTGTGTTGCGGGGACAATTAATGTCGCTTCTTTGGTAAATTTGTCTCCTGCTAATGTCTCTCTCCCTCTGCTAATAACGTGATCGTGGTTTTCTCTCCGTTAGGATGCGTGGTTCACGACCCCCAATTACTTCCATTTTCGTTCCTTCATTTTGACAAACGATGCTGTCACCCTCGTGACGAGGGGACTCTGCAGAATATTTTGTTTTGAGAGCAAAACAAAAAAAAAATCATTTCAAACTGAGGAGCTCGTATGTTGTCTGATGCGCACAAAGTCTGCAGTACAAACTCTACCCTCTTCCTCCTCAGAATGGAAACCTGATCGGTTGTGAAACGTACACATTGACTTACTAATTATTTTCCTTTTTTCCACAGTGTGTACACATCCAAGGGAGGGGCTTCTCGAGAGGATCATACAAATGTGTCTGTCGAGAGGGATTCTTCTTCCCTGACTTGAGTGTCCCTCCAGAGCTTCGGTATTACAACGGTACCGATATAGAACATCACTATACCCAGATGGATTCGGGACTCGATAACGATTATGAGAAAATGGTCTGCCTGAAGTGCGGAGTAGGATGCAACGTGTGCGTAGATGGCAGGTCATGTATGTTTGAACACAACTGGATCCTACGGACAACACTTCTGCTTATCCAGTGCACTGTTACAATCTGTCTCCTGCCTCTCTTAATGTTTACCATCTACTTTAGAGAAGTTAAGGTGAGCTACATTCACAGAGTTACAGGCTAACCTCAATTTTAAACAAGAACCCTTCCCTTTGCATGACCTGTTCCACGGTAATATTGGGAGAACAGGTGTACATGGAGGGTATAAGTTTAGGTTAAAGTCGGGGACCAAAAATGCTTCAGACCTGTGGCGTACTTTGCTTTGATTCCAGTTATTCTGATTTGGCTGTACATACCAATACATCTTACCCAGATACATGGGCCAGATTTCCGTTCCATCTACTTCAATACCTAATACTTGCTGAGGTTTGATAAGTTATTACTTGCAGTTTGTAATTAACTCCTTTGCACTCGTATCACGATAACTAAGAGGGTATGGAAAATTATCAAAATATATGACTTTCAGAGTCAGGAATCTTACATTTTGTAGCGGTTTTTCGGGAATAGAATGTTCATGAGTTTTATGTACTCTCACGGGAAGGAGTTCTGGAGAGCGTTTGTCAAAAAATAGCACGCATAGCTGTCCTGGGTTGCTGTCGCCAGTTGTAAGATGAAGATAGTCTGTCAAAGTTTCACATTTCATTTTTAAGGGGTGTTGAAATGTCCACCTTATGGATGTTCATTGTTTTATATTTCTTTAGCTTTGCTAGGAATTTGCAACATGACGATGGAACTATTTGGTTGATAGGCAGTGTATGGCCCCGTTTATAATTGGACAAAGCGGGTTGAATTGGTAGTTCCCTTAATATTTGGTCGTATGTGTCCGACTAATGAAGCAAACGTGTTGTTTGCGCCACCACCTTTAATTGATTACAAGCTTGTATAATGTTACATTCTGCGGAGACAATGCTTACTCCTAAATCAGACAATTTTCATTAGGTCAAAGAGATAAGCTGATGGCTTTTGAGATATTGGTAATTTAAATTAATTTATTTGAACAAAATTTTCGCACCATTGCTTGGGAAAGTTTCATTCATGATAAGACACTAAGCCCTCGATAGAGATGGCGACATTATGCATTATACCTTAGGCCTGTAATCATATGACGCTTTACGATTCAAAGAGATAACTGATTTACCCTCGGTCATTTAAATGGAAAATCGTAGGTCGGATATGGAAGTAAACTTTCCTTACTATGACCCAGCCGGGGATCGACCCATGAATCTCCCCCGGGAACATAAATGCTTCAAATGTCATTTCCTTTTGCTCAGTTATAGTACCGAACATAAAAATACCTTGTTGAGCTTTCACAGACTTAGAGTGGCGCTTGCGCAGTGTTCCATTGTAAAAAGAATTGCACATGCATCGAACTTTGCATTTCCACTTGAATTTGAACTATTCGCGAAAGTACCCTTAGCTAATCGAGAATAAAGGATTTTCATTCAGAGGACGAATGCAAATACCTAGTGATAGCAAAGTAGATCTTGAATGGTTACTCCCGATGCATTCTAGGAACCTTTGTTGTATAGTGCCACGAATAACAATGATTCTTCAAGCGTGTTAATGGATTCATGTTGCATGTGCAAGGTAGTTACAATGCAAATTATCTATTCCCATGACTATTCTGTTCAAGGTTAAACTCAAGGACGCAAACCTAAAACTAACTTGTAGATATTTTTCTTCTTTAATTCCCTCGGTGGGGAATTGGTTTCCTGCCTTGGGTAACCTTGCCTTAATCAACTAGAGTAAAATGTATTGATCAAATCAAACTCCTTCACGTTAAAAGGGGAACAAGGCTACTGGAACTTTAAACTTTTTCTTTTTATCAAACTTCAGTATAAATAGATTTTTTCAAATATCTTTTAAACCTAGTTGGAGCTGCAGAGGAATATCAGTAAATTTGTCCTGACTCTCGTTTATTATCTTGTGCAATTTGATATCACTAACCTCTCTTTCGATCCATTACATGTTGATTTATAAAGAAATATTATTAAATACACAGAATGTAACCAATTTGTAGTAAACCATAACTGAGTCATGCAGATCACCATTATTTATTATGAAGTGGTAGAAGACTAAATCGTACTAAGGGTAATATCCCTCTACCATTACGGGTTAAAGGAGTCATACAGTAATAAATAGAGAAATGGGTATACTGAGGTTTCAAAAAAGAAAATAATCAGTGTAACTTTTATCCAATTTCAGAATCGAAATTTATACAGTATTCTTTTTATCATGAAGCCATATTTTAGTTTTGAAAATGAAAATACGTTGTGAAAATATCTCCATGACATTACCTATAACATGCAGTTTCAGAAACATCATTAACATAAAGATACTTTTAATTAAGGGAAATAAGAGGAGATATTATGAAATACACACTGTAACAGAATTTGTGGTAAACCACAATAGTATTATACGGATAACAGATTTGAAAGATTTGTAAGGTGTATCTGATTCAAGAAAAATTTGGGTGACTGCTTCGTAAGGTATAAATGTTCAGTATAAGGTTTGCTTTATTGCTTATTCCGTCCGTTAATACGTGACTGCTCATCTGATCAGAAGCAACTCGACCGTATACCTGATCAACTTCTTCACCGCAAAAGGCCTCACCACTACCGAGTGATTCTCCCAAAGAATTTGCTGACAGGTTCTTGCACTATTTTAATAAAAACATACGGACCATTCGTGACACCTGTCTATCTAAAACTTCAACTGAACTGCTGAGGATTTTATACCGTCAAAGTTGGATGTCTTTTAAACCGCCATCATAGGGGAAGTTCGGAAAACACGTTTTCGTTCACCATCCAAGAGTTGTGAGCTTGACCCAATGCCAACCACCTTATTGAAATATTGTGCTGATATGCTGGAACCTTTGTTAACCTAAATCATCAATCAGTCAATTACCAATGGATCTGTACCTCTGTCTCTGAAATGTTTAGTTATTCGTCCTCTTCTAAAGAAACCCAATGCTGAAACTGAAACTTTGAAAAATTGCAGACCCGTTTTTAACCTTTCTTTCATATCAAACTTGCTGGAGAGGGTAGTTTTCGCCAGCATCACTCCATATCTTTAATGTTACAGCAGCATCCTTGATTGTTACCAATCGGCTTACCGATTTAATTGTAGTATCGAAACAGCATTCCTACGAGTAGATCTCTTGGAAGCTTTCAAAACAATCAATCATACTATTCTTCAAACCAGACTTAGATCCCTTGGTTTTGACGGCACTTTCTGGAAGTGGTTTTAATCACATTTGGCGGATGGATCCCAATGTGTTAAAATTCAGGACCATTGTTCGACTCCTACCAAGTTGAAGTTCAGTGTTCCTCAGGGATCTGTTCTTGGTACATTGTTGTTCTGGTTAATAATAATGGCAATTTGGTACAGGCCGGTATCCGTCAGATGACGCTCATGAGGCTTTCGCAGTCACAACCAGAGTTAAATGTCTAAGAAATATAGGGTTTTTAGTTTTTTCTTGAAAGTACGGAAAGAAGTCACAGAACAATCAGATGAAGGGAGGTTATTCCAGATTTTGGCAGCAGCAAAAAAGAAAGATCAACTCTTCCACTTGGACAAATTTTTCAAAAGTTTGGTCTGAAGTATCATTTTTATACTGACGGATCACAAATTTACCTTCCGTTCAATCCCAACCAAGTTGAGGCCACTGATGGAATACATCGTCTTGAACCATGCAGTAATGAAATATAACGCTTTGGATGTCTCAAAAAGTTTTGAAACTTAAATGATGTCAAATCCTAACTTAGTGTTTTTGGAACAAAACAGCAGCGTGCAAAGGTAGAAATTCCTTACCTTTGCATTGGTACCTGCACCATAGCTACATCAAAAAGTCCGCAACATGGGTACCATACTTGATGTTACCATGTCATTAAATGACCACACTTCATCAGTATCCAAGAATGCTTTATTCCATCTGTGCAGTCTTAGCCTCATCAGGAACTACCTTACACAGAATGATGCTGAACAACTTGTGCATGCTTATGTCACATCACGTCTTGATATGGGGTATTCACTCCTTTATTGTTTACCGGTATTGCAAATTAATCGTCTTCAGCTCATACAAAATATCGCTGCTTGAATTGTTACTCGAACCCAACCAAAAAAAAAACACATCACACATATTCCCAGGGATTTACACTGGTTCCCCATCTAGAACAGAATCGTTTTCAAAATACTGACGTTGGTATATCACTCTTCTGTGTGTGCCTTCCCACTATATTTGTCTGAACTTCTTCACCATATCAAGTAAATCGCTGTCTCATGAGGTCACACGGTAAAACTCTACTCTGTGAACGACGCACAAATTGATCACGGGGCATAAGTCTTTTGCTACTGCCGGTCCTTTTTTTTTGTGGAATAATCTACCCGAGCATGTGAAATTTAGTCCTCCTTTCTCTTCCATCTTTTAAATATTCTCTCAAGACTTATCTGATGCAAACAGCTTAATTATCTGTTCTGTTTTCTTTGCATTTTTGTGTCACTGAGCCATGAACGTCTTTTCTGTCGGATACCGGCGCATTATAAATTTCCACTTTTCATTATTCCCTTCAATGTTGTAGGTTTCGCATTTATTCGTGCTGTCACTCTTTAAGAGCAATTTCACGAATTATTGCGCAATGTACTTAATTTAAATGCATGCTTTACTGACCACACTCCTTTATAATCCTTACTTTGCCGTTGTTCTACCGGGATTCTATCTTTTAACAAACCACATAAGGCTAGTTTTCGCCACAATTGGAGTCTGTTCTACTCAGGGCACAAACAATAACACAACAGTGCCTGTTCTTATTCAAGTCTTGATTGGGTGTCAATTGATGGTTACACTGGATGTTGCTAGTCTAGAGTAATTACCTCCTGTATTTCCTTAGGCGAGTTGTAAGATACAGAGGAGGTAAATGCATTTTCTGTGAATTTGTTTGGTCGATCAATTGTCTCTATACACCTTGGCTGTATTATGTGTAATTAATGTGGTCAAAAATTTCCAGATCTAAACATTAATTAAGATGGGGGAGTACAACTCGCCACTGTAGCATTATCTATTACTTATGCTAAGCCACTCTTATCACAGTAATTGTATTTATTTTTACTTGTATTTTTTTTTTTAAGTCTTTGAGACGTTACTTTAAATTACATAACAAGCCTGATTTTCTCAAAATTACCTAAATCAATTTTCAAATTCACAATTCATTGAAACATTAAAAATCTTAATGAAAAAGGGCATGTAAATTGAAAAGTACGAAAATGACATCACTAACTAATGCACAATCTACTGGTCATATTTAGTACAAAGTGATTTTTTATTCTACTTTTTGTTACAAGCGCCCACAAATTTCATTTGTGAATAAAAGATTACCTTTTAGGCTAACTGCATGGATAAATTACTATTCTTCAACTGCACCTTATTTACTGTTTATAAAGCATGTGAGGTACAGTACTGTCACGGATGGTTTTAGCTGATGGCTTCTTCTAAATCCCGATACATTAAACTCGAAAGACGTCCAGTTCAGGCTTGAGCCAAATTCGCTTAGTCGGGCACCGTTTCAAAATTTGGTTTGTGTATATCTGGTTCTGTTTAACCAGAATTGGGTCACCTTCGAACCAAACCTTGTCAAATACTGTTGTGTGTTTCTAGTGTACTACAAATGAAGTCATTGTCACTAGAGTATAGGTGGCAGCGACTCTCGCGATACGTTAAGCTCTGACGCAAATCGAATCAAACTTCTTTCATTTTGCTGCCAGGCACTGCTGAGAGCTCTAAGTGTAACGTGATTACAATTACAATTTCTCCATCATTGGACAAAAGGGGCTCCTCGACACGGTTTCCGATTAAAAAGAGTCTAGGCTTGGGTTTACGAGATCACACTTTCAGCCATCTTGGGATGGAAACAGACAGACGACTGGAACTGCCAACTAATGATGGCCACAGGTCATGACGCAAATCAAGAGACTCCAGTATGGGAGAAAGGCAACCAGCCGCTAGGGGCTGTTCACGTCACCGGTCTAATGCAATCCGGTCCCGTAATAAGACGCCAGTTCTTGTGTACACATAAAGTTACACACGAGTTAATGTTCAGAGCTTTCCTCTTATTTATACGAATGGAAGCTGTAAGTGGATTTGACATTCCTAGTTCAAAACAAGGTCCAAAATAATTTAAAAAAGATTCATCCTTTCGGTCGCTTTGAATTGCTTCTTTCGCCAAGCCTGTAAATTTCTTTGGTGTTATGGTCAACGAGTTTAGGATTTATTTATAGATGTGGAAATGTTGCTTTCCGGGTTAACCTCTCACCAATATCTTCTGTCTTTATTTGGAATCAATTCAATACCTTAGAACATGTCTCTAATCGAAAACCGTACTTTAGTTGCAAAGTCAGTCTGCTTTAATTTATTTCTTTCGAAGACACCATCAAATGGGCCAAATGCGAAAAAGTTTTCTAGCCATCACGTATTGATCTGATAACATAAAGACAAAAGCTAACAAATAATCGACAACCTGGATACGGTGGTGAACCCAGGAGGTTCTTGGAGTGGTTTCTTGAATCAAATTTCGACTTGTTGAAAATTTATCTTTCGAGGCCTTAATTTGAGGCAAATTGTTCACGTGAAGTATTTAAGAACTATTAAAACTTAATGAGGGTTGAAATTACCTGAGTTTTCTTTTAATTATGGGTGGAAACAGTGAATTGTCACTACGTATTTTATGCACGTAGGGTAATCAAAAGGTGGTGCTCAAGAACAGTGTTTGAAAATCCATAGTAAACCTGTGTTTCAATCGATTAGTCGGAAACAAGGACTGTTCAAAAGTATTTCGCCAGAGAAACTTGTAACAGTCTGTTCTGGTCTCCCTAACAGTTTTTCCCTCCGATTCTTGAATTTCTCCTGGGAAAACCCACTCTAAACTGCAGAAAATATTGCCTTTAACCCCGATTATTCGTGACACCTTAAAAGTTTGTAATAATACAAATAAGTAGGCTGATAGGAGCACCTCGCAAGGAACAAGGAGGAACACCTCGCTGTTTAGAAGATTGTTCATTCAATAATGACCTAGTAGTAAAGACAGGTCAAATGTTCGTTCAAAACTATTGATGACAATCTATCGTATGCAAAGTTACTGGAATAGGAAGCTTGCAGGTAAGGTCGAAAGGCCGACGAACGCCAGGAAATAGAAGTTCTTTACGTGACTACATCGTGTAAACGCAGTATCAGACGAGGTGTAAAATATTTTATCCCTTCTTTTCAAAGCCTTCTTTTCAAAGGAAATTTTCCTTTCTAAAATGTTAAGGATCGATTGTACCCATTTGTTTGTGTAGGCCTACGTATAAGCTATATGTGTTTGGTATAAATGCGTTGTAACAAACGCATAGAAAACTAATATTCTCAATAACATTTTCACCGAAAATGAAAGGAGCCCTGTACAATCTAGTTTATAGGCTTTGGACTCCCAACATTACCTCCAAAAGGATTCCAGATACTTATCTAGCTCTTCGTTGTACATTTGTTAAAAATCGACGATAAAATTGCAAGCCCTGTGATTTTACATGACGATTACGCAACAAACTTTCTCAATCATCAAGAAAACATCTGAAAAGTACAGGTACAGAACATGTTAGACTTTGACCAACACTTTCTTTATTCACAGGGTTTAATTATGTTTCGTGCAATAACTGACGACCAATATGGCTGACTTTGTTTTTGTCACATGTATCTGTTACGTCAGTGGAGAGTCTCTATGCGCGTGTGAACTGTCGTGTAACTGAAAAGCAAAGAAAACTTACTTGCGTAGGTTAGACAAATGTTAGTACTTGCATGGGCTTGGCTGTGTTCCAGCATGATCATGTAAGCTCCCTTTAAGGACAGCAAGTGGATACAAGTCTTACTGGCGGTTAGTATCATCAACTGATTTTAATGGACCAAAACAGAGTTCTCTGCCATGATATTTCAAACTGCAGAGTACTGGGACAGGTTACCCAATGATAAGCAACTGCACATAAAGCTGATAGCCTAATATATCATTTATGCCGCGGAAATTATTATGTGCTCTCTGTGACAGTCGTTGAAGACGTCATACAAGCAGGTAGTGCTCCCGAGAAAGGCAGCGCTGGTAAACCTTTGGTGAGTAACATGCATATAGTAAAATCAACTTTATTAAGAATGAATTTAAAAAATGTGACTGAATGTTTGACTGGAGAGGGAGGCTAGAAGAGGGGAGGAAGGGGTCTATAAAATTCGTTATAGAAGATGGTACAGGACAGGTTGAAGACAAAAGCATTCATTTGACTCCGATCCTGTCGTATATCTCCATGGTTTAATTGGTATTGTAAATATAAGCCAGAATCTTACAACCACAACTGCAGCTCTTTAGATCAATCTCACTCTTGAGAGCTGATCACGAACGAGTGACCAGATCCGGATAATACCCTCTGATTGAGATCAAAGATTTTGCTTTCCCAACTGATCCCTTGTGGTGAATCCGACCCCGATCAAGCAATTGACAAACAGGAAGTTACAAATAAGACACAGGCGATACATTGCACATAATATGTGTTAGTGTAGGCAACCTCATATCTACATCGCCTTTCCCTACAAAATGCTTAAAAAAGAGGATTCCTTTAGTGCTACATTACTACAAGCCATCTTTCAGTTTGCAGATTTTCCACAATTTATTATTACCTCTGACTGAGAATGACCACAAATAACCATAAAAAAGCCAAAATCCGAAAGCTAAAGGGTTTCAGCCTCCCTCTTCTCTTAATCTTAGAAGCCTACCGACGGCTGTGTTGAGTTTTTCGCAGCACGGTCAACGAAAACAACGAGACTAACAATAAGGCGACATAACATTTTGCATTGTCCTCGGCGTTACAAGTTGATTTGTTTTGTGAGAATAATTTTCCAGGCTATAGCGAGAGTAAGCTATTATAATATTATACCGTGTACAGCACGGTAAGTTTGCCACTACCTGTGCTAAGGTATTTGTACATTTCCCGGGAAAAGAAATGATTATGCGTCAGATATGTCATCGTGACCAGGTTACCTTGATTCCTCCAGCTTTCACACACAGGTTTTGATCGTTCGCTTGAGATCTGATCCACCCAGCGGGTGGATCAAAATCTCGAGGTCTGAGCTTGAGTGCAAGTGCTCTCACACCAAAGATTCGGATCTGATCCTCTGCTCGAGATCATGTGTGAAAGCCCTCTTACCTACATTTCTGTAACGTTACCTTCATACTCTGCCGCTGGAAAACGTTAGAATCAAATAAAAGCTAGCGGTCTTAATGCGTAACCTTGTCACTGAGTCCACTAGCCGCAGGCATCGTAGCTATCGTATGAAGATGGTACGGAAAGGGTTTCTTTTTGCAACTCATGACCTCTTGCAACCGATACCGTGATGTATTAGCAGAAAAAGGTGACAGTATTCTACCAACAAGTTGCTAGAAGATCTAATTGATATCTGGTGAAGGCCTTCCCATCACTGTGGAATGTAGGTCACCCTTTGAATCAATCGTGAGATACTGCTGCGAAGACATATTCTCAAGAGGATCCATTCCTGCTTTAATCAAAGAGTCCCCTCACGAGTTGAAGCTAGCGAATGCAATCATTTGCTAATGGGGCACAGTCACTCTATTTATTTCCAACAGAGAGCTGGGTTTCAGGTCAGAAATACATCTAGAAAGGAAAATTGCTGACCCCATACAAAGTACTCCATACGTTGGGTAGAAATGAATTTTTATTATTTAAAACGTTTATTCAGCCCTTATTTTCATTAGCCGTGATAGCTTCATCTTTTCGAAAACAGGATGGAATAACGTCCCTCAAAAGATTACCCATAATGAAAAGTAATTCTTTTAGTTTCCTTTCATTTGAAAAGGCTGATAACTTCAATGCCCTATGCAAGAATGTGTAAGGTGGGATGGCCGTCTACAAAAAACTTAGATGTACTACGATGATCACAGTTTGAGGTGGCCCATGGAGGCATCGGTACAAAATGACGAAAATTCTCCGAAACCTCTGTGAATGAGCTTTGAAATTAAGTGACAGGACTGTCAAATCCATTCTAAGTTTTAAGTAATTTTTCACATGATGAACCTGCTGCAATAATTTGGGCTCACAAGTATCGTCCCAAGGGGGTGGGCAGGGGACTGCTTACCCCTAGAAAAAATTTTCTCCCCTAGAAAACTCAAAATTAACATGCCTTAATGCAGTTTGGTATGTCTCGCCCATCTAAGAAAATATTTTCCCCCCTGGAAGCTATCTCGCCCCCCCCCCTTCTTAGTACCTTGTGTGGCTAAAGGCCTAGGGGCTCAATTTCTGTGAGTAATAAGTGGCCTATAAAATTTCCGCTTCTGTAGTTTTACAATTTCTTCTTTCTTTTTCAGGTTGTTAAAGCCGCGAGTCCAGTTTTACTACGAATCATACTACTTGGTGGCCTTCTTCTTTACTGCCCGGTAGGTGATCAATTTATTCACATGATGTATTTCGAAAATAAAATTTTAGCTCAAAATTATTTTGGGAATTTTACACAGGAACACTAAATATTGACGTCCTGGTCGAAACTGCATTTCATTTCTTTGTATGACTTTCATGATATTAGCAGATAAATTTTTCCCATTTCCAAACCAAAGTGAACTTGAAACAAACAGAGCTGATAATATATCGTCACATTTATCAATACCGCTAAATTTTTCCTCACACTTTGCAAAAATTTCTATCCCATAATGTCACTCTTTTGAATTGAGAATGCATGACAGGTATAAGAAGTTTACACGCTTTGCACTTTCTACTTGGTTATACTCATAACAATCTATTGCAAGGTCAAAATAGTGCTTTAAATAACAACAACAAAAATAAAAACTATATCTCGTCGAGTGAGGAGATGACGTTTTTCCTGATTGCATCAAGTTTACTTTGGGTAACAAATGTACTAACATCAAATGAGTTGAATGACAATTTCAACAGAGGTCTTAAATTCATATTTTCCATCTCAAAACTAACTTGTAGCTTAAATCCTTCCTTTCAGTACAATCTCTTCCTTCTCTTAGCAGCAACAAATTTCGACTTACTCTAAGTCAGTAAATATTGCAGAAAATTAGAACGACCTTTTCATTTTGTTGCCCAAACTTAGCTTCAATTGTCACTGTGATCATGTGAATGTTAAAAGGACCCAGTGAATGAGCCCCACATGGGTTCTTAAAATTTCGAAATTAGTTTTAAACATAATTGCTCCTTGAACAATAACTTAAAACAGCAATTCTTAGAAAGAAACTTTCTGTAAATTGTATCGAATACCAACTATTTGGTCAGACCATATAAATAAAACAAGAGGCGGTATTCTTAAAGAAAAACACTTCAGGATAAAAGAGGATCTACAAAAGTTATCTTTATCTGAAAGATTTTATTTCTGAGGATGAAAATACTCGGAGGCATACTACCATCATTACAACTAAGCCTGATCTACTATTATGAGTCCATGGAAATTTATTTTTTAAAGTTCTCCAGTGTAGAGTCCCAATGCAAACATTGTTCCATTAATGTCTGGCCGGTTTAAAGTTTGAGATTATTTCTTAATTTCCTATTCCCGTTTTATTAAACTCCCTGACCTAATCTACTATTCAAATATTTCAAAAACTTGCAAGTGTGAAATATTGAGAGGAGGGTGTTAGTATTTTATGGGACTTTGCCCTTATCAATTTTACAAAAGTGTACATTTCAGAATGCTCTCCAATTTTGAAGTAAGTGTCCATCTCAGAATCTATGTAATAACAAAACAATAATTTAAACAAAGAACAAACCTTATGCCAATATCATTTAAAGAAGATCTAAACCTTTCTCTTACTCCTTTTTCTTTGTTCTTTTATGACCACTTGAATGAGAAATTGCTTTAAGTATAGACCTGATCCACATGACGTCAAAATGTCATAACAACCGAAGTGCGCATGCTCAGAGAATGTGCATGTTAACACTTTTGTACACTCATTAGTGAAGCAAGTCCTCTGCAGAGGGCGGCTTTGAAGTAAGTGATGTCATCAATGCGTTAGGTCTGTATCGTCTACACACTATCGTCACCAAGTCTTTCCCTACAAGTCTGAAAAACCGTTAGACCTTCATTAACTCCCTGACCCAGACGTGCTGTACAGATCATTTTATAGACAAGTCTGAAATTATTTATGTTCTGACAGCTTTTAGATTTTGAAGTCCATCCCGAGGTGTCATTGTCATAATAGTACAGAGCCAACGATCCGGTGATCGTCCGCCAGCTCATGTTAGATTCGCACGTCATCTTAGGTTAAATAAAACAGCTGTATTTTTTCCTTGCTTGTTAAAAAAATCTCACGAACAAAGACAAAACCTTTTTAGGTGATGAGTTGAAAATACTACGGCTTTATTGGAACATGAAATTGACTGTATCACTTCCGAGGTGTGAGTTTATCTATGGGTATAATTCCTATCACTTTCAAAAGTTGCAAGGGCTAAAACACTTTTGAGGTTAAGTGCTCGAGTTAGACATAGTCATGACGTTTTTTGTACTAAAAAACATCTTGTTATAGAGAATAAATACAGGTTTAGACTGATCTGTGATCTAAATGTTTTCTCACTAGTGCTATGCAAATATTGGGATGGTATCACATTTGTGCCTTCTATCATAACAATCATATTAGAACTATATTTTCCTCAACGCTGGTACTAATCAAATGCGTTCCGTCCCAGAAATTAAGCCACCAATGCTCTCATTCCAATTTCAAACACTTACTTACTCTGGTAAGTCGCTACCAATATACCTCAGTTTGCTTCATGTCTCCGAGTCATCCTTTCCAATCAGTATCTCTGGGACCTACAAGCTCCTGTCTGTTTCTTATCCAACGCGTACTCGAAGCGGGCGGGGTGTCTAATCAACTTTAAACCAAAGTGAATTCATACTTATATCGATGACAGTTACGTTGCCAAATCGTTTTAGGTTTCATAAGCGGACTAATAACCGGAAAACGAAACGTGAGAAAAGAAACTAGAAGAGCTGACCTTAACTTGATACGTCGCTGTCACTGATAGCGTAGCGCCGTGACTTCATTTTAACCAAGCGAGTATAGACGATGAACCGATGGGAGTGTTCATCTTTGAAAGATAGGTTTTTCGAACAGAGGTATGAAATTTGATGCCCTTACTTTCAGACTGGGACCAGTTTTCTACTTCTGTTGCACGTATTGAGCTGCTGAGAGGAAACTAGTGGACTACTGAAGAAAACAAATGTTTTTGAAAATACTTAATGAATACCTGTACAAAAATAAATGTAAGAATGCAAGTTTATTTACGTAAAATATTTGTGCTCGCTCATAGAACATATGTTGGCTTTAGTTTTGCTTCCGACTAAGCGAAGTATTTGACATTCCATTAGGCGATAGGATTTCTATATTAATACTTTCCCTTTTCTGTCAGTTTTGGGTTTTTTTAAAACTTTAATGGGAAGTCTGTTATGTGGTAGATTTGCTTTCCCAAACTTCTTTTTGCTTCTTGCACTTTTATGCAAGCACATCTCACTTTACCGTAGATTTCAGTGTTTTGTTGCAAATGATAATTTAGGTTATGTTTTAATTGTTATGCTATATGCCAAAAAAAAAAACAAACTGAGTGTACAAACAAAGACAAGGAAAAACCAACAACACCCTTAACTCCCTCAAGTGTCCGAACTAGCATTTCCAAACATAGGATATCATCACATATTGATCCTGCATTCTTCTGATCGAGAGTTTTTTGACGACTAAACACTTACACTGTAACAACTTCCTGGATGTATCTGGCAAGAATTGTAGTCAACGGATATGCAATCTTTCCTAGCTAAATTAACAAGGACTACGATGCCAAAATTACTATTTTCCTGGTAATGTTAAATCAGGATTTTTTTATTGTTCCCACTGCTACATATTTGTGGGTGCCGGTAGTCGAAAGTTAGTAGGAGCGCATACTACACCCGTAAAATAACTTGAACCGAAATAAAAGTATATAGTAACATGTGCTCATAGCTAAAACTAAACTTGAAACAGTATGTAATGGTTTGATTTGGTATAAACGATTATTCCTTAGTGAAAGCCATCGACGCTTCAAACGATACAAACGATATATGAAAATAATAAGACCGAGGAACAGATATGCAGACTAATCTGGAAAGCTGCCTTTTAATGAACTGGAAAAACAGCGACTCTTCTGGAATAGACTCATATCCCGCACTGAGTACGTGCATTGTTCAATATATGCGCATATCTATAACTAGTCCGGTTTTCCATGCCCAACAGCTTGTGTACTTGTTATCGTCGTGGACGCTTATATGTATGATCGATGGTCATAATATGTAACACGTATTTATATCCACAGGCCACATTACGTACGGGAAAAGTGGCTGCCACAAAATTGTAAGGAGGAAAAAGTGAACGCTTCGCCAATTTTACTCATGATACACCGTCTTTGATGAAATTTCAAACTATGAATAGCTAAATAGAATGAATTATTTGTACCTTATGTAGATAAACAATTAAATACCACAGAATAAAAAAGTATCAGAACATTTCACGAAGTTCTGCTAAGTTACCTCGTATGAAGCAAATTAAATATTCAGCACCAATCCACCATTGATACCCGTGGGTAAACATGTTGAATATTTTAAACCCAATCAAATTCTCAAAAGCTGGTAAGACACTCCCTGATTTAATTAACAATTACATGAACTATGAAAGAAACTTCGGTGTTTTCGTAAATTATTACTTCCATTTGTTTTTGCAGGTTTTAGTCAGTTATTCTAGCCCAACAGACTTCAACTGCGCTGCCATGCAATGGTTTAAAGAGATTGGATTTGCAACAATGTTTGGGGCTTTGCTTCTGAAGACATGGAGGTAAGTTAGACCCATACTAAGAAATCACTAGGAGTAATTATGCTTTGGACTTTGGAAAAGCATTTTAAAGGTCGTGTGACATGAAAATAACGTAGTTGGATATTTGATGTAAAAAGCATTAAAAATCCAGAAAACAGCCACAATTCCCATAAAAATCCATCAAATATTGACCATTTTACAGGCAAATTTCTATTTCACACTTATATCATGAATAAACATGAGCTAAGTATGCAAATATGTCACATCCAAAGAGGGACATACCATATATGGCGCATGTTAGCATTTGTTTTTTCAACCTTAATTTCAAGGACACTGGTAGCATTGTTATTCCCCGAGGGGTTTATTATAAAAGTTTAAATTTTTTTCCTTGAAAAATATTGATGTCACTCATCAGACTGTAATCTGTATGATCAGTAATTAAGAGATCATTTATATAGGGTTAACAAAAGAAATCTTCACACTGTGCAACACTCCATATCATTATTTTTGCATAGAAAATTAGTTTCTTCAGAAACCATCAAACTTTGAAGACGTATATTTTGAGAACGGTAAAAGATATTGAAATAATTTCAACGGATCTTTGATTGGAGGACTTAATTCTTTAACTGACAAGTGAAACAGCTCTTTTTGGTGGCATGTCACACAACCTTTAACACAAGTACAGTTTGGAAACTGCACTTTCTGAGAATTTCTTTGACACAGACTGTTTTACCTGAAATTTGTTTGTAGTTACCAAACCTTTGAAGTAAGATCATGAGATAAATACCATTAATCTGGGATTTGTTGAAGACATAGCTCATGACCTCTGCTCCCACTGTTGTTCTTAGTCTAGTCGACATAACCAACTGTTACTAGCTTACTATATTCCTTCAGGAACACACTGCATGTTGATGATATTTCCGTGTCTGAATTTTACCTCAGAAAACGCGCTTTTGATATCCTGCATTATTGAAATGATTTGGTTTAAGACTAAAAGTTTGAAACTATTGTATACCACGGAGTTGTTGGAAAAGCATTTCTTGGCATGGACTGGAATTTAACAAGCGTTATATGTCCCGTGGTATGACACCACTTAAGATTAGGTATGGTGATAAAGCAGGTGCATTAAAATATTTGAAAGTGTTTTAAGGTTGTGGGCAAGTTAAACCATACGATAAGAATGTAAATTTGATTCTTACTTCACTCTAATAGAATAAAATTTCGTCATTATACGTTCGAAGTACTCGATATCCCAAAATGTTGTGCATGTGAAGAATTATAGCATTATAAACTAATTAAAAACAGAAAGAACATTACTGAAAACTGAAACGAACATTAATTACTCGTTCAAACACGAAGGTGTAAAAATAGCTGAGACGACAAAAAATTAGAATCAGAAATTTAACTTTGATTTGAAATAATGTTGCTATTTTATTTTGGATAAAATTACTCTTACATTACTGCAAGAACCTCAACCTGATCGCCTTATGCTCCGTCGTAGGTATGATATGCATAGAATTGCACTGCTTTATTTTCGTGTTTCGGGACAAATTTTAGGTTAGAGCGAGAAATTGTTTAGAAGGGGAAAGGGCAGAACGGAAATTCTAACAATTTCCTGCAGGTAAAATGGAGTGTCCCGTGGCCCTCCTGCGCCCAAACCAGACAATAAAATCATTATTACAAGGAGTGGGAGTGTTGGCAGCGGAGGAGGGGGCCGGAGATAGCCTGGTTAGTGACCTAACCATCAGTGTATCTCTTAAAATGGGACTTAGTTGGTGAGGGAAATGCATTAAGTCGATTGTTTGAGAAGACAAAAAAAAATATTTTGAAGTTTGTAGGTATTTCAGCATTGATACAAATTACAATAAGGCTTAACGTTACGCGTAAAAAGGAATGCATTATACGCGATTAGAGTTTGTTTGACTGCTATAACAGCCTGGAGTGAGCCCAGTGATATATTAGCACTAGAATGAAGGCGAAAAACAATATGGCCAAGTCCACAATTAGGATTTATATTTGATTTTAAATCAGTTAAAAGCATTTAAGCATGTGAATTATTTATGTAGGAATCATCTATGTCAGATAGTATCAAGGGCATATGATTTGGCAGTTTGTTACGTCACTATTTCCGTTTGACGTCAAGACCACCCCAATCTCGAATGATTATATGTATTTTGTTTCTTGTAAACTATGGGCTATTTATGCTTGGAAAACACGAAACGTTTAGTTTTCCCTTTCTAGCACCTTCTAATTTGGCCGTCAACGGAGTTGTCGGATTGCAAATCTAAGCACGAGATCGATTTAATGTTTAATGTTCCACGGCCTAGATATACACACGCACCTGCTGCTGCGCATCTTTAGGTCCAATTAACAACGTGAGATCTGGCACGAGTGTTCGATACCTGATCGGAGCACAGTTATCGATGCACTAGGTCACATTCGAGGCATATCTGGGGACGTTACATGATTCGAGGTCACTTGGAGGTTTCACTGTCGGTGTCGTCGGATACGTACATACAACCATTTTCTTCTTTAACAACCATTTGAGGGTAAAATGAAGGAAAATGTGTTGTGAAGCAAACTTCTGCGAAAGTGACCTCTTCGAGTGGGGAAAATAACTGAGTAAAGTTTCAAGAAAAGATGTTGTCGTCTCAGCTATTTTTACACCTATGTTTGCATAGGCCTTCTTTTGAATCACGTTTGCAGAAAAAAATGACACTTCGATGTACTGGTTACAGTAAGAAAAAGTTAATCAAAAGAAGGTTGTTTTCTAGGAATGAAAACCTGCATTGTGTGACAAACTGATGGCCTACACCGTAGGAGTAAAGTGATGGCGATGTATTGCAATCTGGTATTTAGAAATCCACTTTATTGTTATGTCCACTGGCATAAGTAAAGGTGCGTTCACACCAAAACCGAAATCTGCTGCATTTTGCTGGCGGAAGCCACAAGGCAAATGGCTTGTACGTATTTCTATGGAACCGTTCACACAAAATCGCTTTGTGAAAAAAGTGCCTGTGTGAACGGTTCCATAGAAATACGTACAAGAGGAGGTTTCGATTTTGGTGTGAACGCATCTTTATGAAGAATTCAGAACAAGAGACTAGGTCGCATTTTGGTGTATTACATGTACTGCAAGCCTACTGCAGTTCTTACCGTCGATTTGGAAGAATTCAGAATAAGAGACATGGTGCTATTTTGGTGTATTTACGTGTACTGCTGTTCTAAGCTTACCGCCTGTGGGCGTCGTCGTATGATTCAACTTGGGTGAGGGGACATACTGGGGAACTACAGGTCAGATGAATCTCCACAAGTCGGAATCTTTTCTTCCGCAAAAATGAACCTTTCCAGATTCCAGATGACACAACCTAGTCAGAGACTAAAAGGTCGAGCCTTCTTTAATCTTTAGAATGTTAATAATAAGGTATTAAAGGGATGTTCGTAGTTTTCCACAAATTACAATCAATGGTTTCTGAGCAGGTTCAAACGGAAAAATATGTGTATCGCAAGGACACATCTGACAAAGGTCTGGTCAATTTTGTAAAATGTACGCAGTGGATATGAAGAATAAATAATGTACAGATTAAGGGGGTTGACATATCAATAAAGAATAACCTTCACTCGCTGGAACATTTTGATGTCCGTTGACGAAAAAATCTATTTTAGAGGAGTCGTATGAAGGTACTACGACATGGGGAAGGGTAGATTCTCTACACCTAAAATCAGACACATCATCAGTGTCATATCACGGGAATCAACATTTACCGCCTTAAATCAACATATACTAGTATTTGTCGAAAAATCGACATATACAAATTTGAAACCGATATACACCAGTTTCAATCGACATATACCAATTTAAATCATATCTCACTTTTAATTGGACACGTTTTCAAATGATGCTGGTTCGGTCAGATAAAACTCCACAACTTTTCCTTTTGATCACATTGGTCTGTTTGAGATATTTTTATACTGCTCCAGTGACGTAACTTTGGTTTAGGGTGCCCGGGGGCAAGAATGGGTTGGGTGCCCTGACCAAATCGCATGTGCGCATGATGCAGCAGAGCGAATTAAGTTTTGAAAACCACTTGCACTTTCATATGATACTTACCTTCCAATCAATTTTATATATGTTTCAAATAACTAAGCATGTTAAAGATGACGGGTCGTCATATTCAGTGGGAGAATGATGTTCATGTTCGTATAGGCATATAGTTCGAATGTTGGATGACTAGTTGCTAAAATATACTATACTGTAATTATAGTAGGGATGAGTCTGTTCCTCAGTTGCTGAATGCCAGGCCTAGGTGGGGAAAGGTTTCCACTTTCAAAAGTCTATTGCAAACAAAGTATCATCGTGGGTGCTAGACCCGTCAGGTGCCGGGTGCCCGGGGGTTCGCCCCCTCAGAGCGTATAGGAGTTACGCCTCTGTGCTGCTCGATCAATTCAAAATATCATAGGAATATTATGTATGTGTTTACAATAACCATATATAGACAATTTGTAACGTTAGTATTATTGCTATCTAAGTTTTGGGCGTTTCGTCAGATGATGTGCATTTGGCAATGGTCAACCAATGACATACGACTATGTAAAGCTGTACCGGAATGGAAAAGAGCATGCATCACTGCAGTTCAGAAATTGCGAGAGATGTGAGAATAAGTTAAATCGGTACATCAATTTCAAGTTAGTATATGCAGGGAGCTGGAAGACAGCTCCCTGGTATATGTCAATTTCAATTGCTATATGTCGACAGATACAAGAAACGGTCGTTTTAAACCGATATATGTCGATTTAAATCGGTATATGTGGATGTAAATCGGTATTTGTCGATTTCCCATGATGCGAAACTTATTACTCGCCGTGAGCCTTCAAATGAAAAACAGTACCTCCCTGCCCATGCGATTAGTACGACCACGGTGCTGACGTTGTTCCCTGGTGATTCATTTGCGGTTCCTCTTTAGTTAGTTATGCATGCTCTTCAAAAGTAAAGTCATTTTATTCACTCAGGGGGTATCGTCCTGTCAAAGTGTCTTTAAGTGTGATATTTGTCACCATCATAACGATCACATGCCTCTCAAGGACGCCGTACTAATCGAAACCATGCCCAAGCGATTAGGCGAAAGCTAGCGGTAAACCGGCTATTAAGTGCATTGATACCTTGGAAATGGGCAGTTTGCTCGAACCACTGGGGACAAACAGAAAATTAACTTTTTTTTGGGGGGGGGGGGAGGAGAGGAGAACAAGTATAAAGCATGTCTCGTATACAAAAGTTGGCCAAATATTCTAAAGGACATTTCCTGCATTTAGCGTAGTCAATTTTTTCCATCGCAACCACTCAAGCGACAACGTTCTACAGAAGTTTAATTGAATGAAGTGTGTATAATTATTCCCATGCTCCCACCACCTTAATTATTCATGTCTCTACGTATATTTGTCTTTACATATTCTTTGAAGGCAGTGTGTACCCAGGTATACGATTTATGATGGTTGGAATGCAATTTAATTTTGGCTATAACGGAAAGTTGCTCTATTAAAGTTCAATCTTGTCTACATTTTAGCAAACTGCACGCGATCTCTGCAAAAAGATTCACTGTTAGTTCTCGAAAATAATGGGACTCATTACTTCTGAAGAATGATCAGTCCTACTTGTTGGTGGGAGTGCAAAATTAAAGTTTACTTATCTACACTTCCTTTACCTGGGCAGCTGTAATGTTTCCTCACTTGTTTTCATTGACCAGCTTTTTTTTCCAAAAGTCCCTTGACTCTCTGGCGAAGAGCCAGGGGCGAAAACCAAACAATACTCCCGAAGGAGTTCTGCTCCCCGAAGGAGTAACAACGTCCCCAAGGGACAAACTTTGACTTAACTGACACCACCTGACAGTGGTCCCGTTCTAGACTGGCTGAATAGAACAGGTCCCACCCTGGGAGCTCCGCCGTCGTGATCACGGACACTTTCATTGACCAGCTCAGTCATGAATTATATGTCCTAGCTCCCTCATCAGGATACCTTTCTGTGTCCACGAAAAAGTTACATTAACACTGGTTTCCCAAGCCCCGATTGATACAATTTGAGCATAATGGCATGTAAGCACTTTTCTTAGAATTTTAAGGGTAAGTAGCTGCAAGGTTAACTTTAGATCGTATGCATATGACGTCACAGAACAGAAAGTGCGTATCGTTGCAACGTACACCAGCAAATACCGACGGCTGATTTGTGTACCGGCCGGATAGACGCTTAAGTCTATTACACGGTCATGCGAAGTCTACGTCGTAAGTACAATGCCCTTCATTGTTTACCCTCAAAAATGGCGTCGCGTGACGTCAATGCATAAGGTATATTTTCTCACAACTATCTGGGAGGGAAGTGGGGAGGAAAATAGGAGGTATGTGTGATTACATCTGACATACTGGTTATTCTAGCATAACAGAATATTCGAGCATAACCGAATGTGCGAATCAAGTATAATGACTAGACTGGGTCCTGAGAAAACGTCAGGTGTACACAAAGGTGGATACCCTGTAATTTTGTTTGCAGCCATCTTACAGAGCCTGGTAAAGAAAAAATGACAACACTTTTCTAGTTTTAAAAGGAAAATATCAAAATTCTTTCAAATATATTTTTCAAGAAAGAAGCCACTCCTTCATATTTAGCAATATTTTTTATGTTTGCCTATTTTTCGGGCTGTTCAGCTGGGAAAACTAAAAAAAACTGGGTAACGAATGCTTATGTCATCTGTCAATTTATCATATGACGAGCAAAATTGAAGGTCCCTTACATAACATAAACCCTAGAGACGAATAGAGGACACCACTTACCAAGAACAAATGATGAAATCTACCACTGGATTCTTACCAGGGGATAAAAGCCCTACTGAAACCAGTTCTATAAGTTTCAACAGTCTGAGATGTTAATAGACATGAAACAGGAATCATCAGGAACCAGTGTGTTTCAACAGGCTTCAACAGCTTCTAAGGTTTACGCATTACTCATGAATTCAGAACCAACTTCAGTCATAACATTAACATACTCTCTAAATCCAAAAGAGTGAAATTATGTACGGATCTAGAATTAAGACTGAATATTCACTCTAAAAGAGTAAGAATGGCTATTTTTTGGATTGAAATCTTTCAATCCAAATTTAGGTTGGTCTCTAATTTCACTCTAAAAGGGTGACTTTTCACTCTAAAAGTTTAAGAGAGTATATTTGGCAACAGGGATGACAATTCAATTCAAATTTGTTTCTCACAGTTAAAACTTGCGACTCTCAATAAGCTAATTTGATTTAAAGACTTTAAAAGCATGTCAGAAATTTTGTTGTTCTGTCAAACCAGTTCCCTTATTTCCTCATACATATAAGTTCTTCAAGTGCTGTTCTCTTCTGTCTATTTAAGAAAAGTTACCCCCTTTTACTCTGTTGAGCAGGGCTGTATTCCAATCCACCCAACCCGATTCCGAGCTAATTCCGTTTCCAGACCCCCCCCCATTCCCGACCAATTCTGATTCTGGGTATTTCACAATGTAGCATCTTGTACAAATGCTTTTTAGTAATATTTTTGTGCTCAATTAAAACGGGCATTTTTATGAGTAACTTTTATACCCTTGCTCACCCTGTTATTTAGTCGACTGTAGGTAGTCATGTGTTGAAGTGTTCACCAATAACAATGTCACCCTAGCTAACATGTATGTAACTTTAAATTTTGTGGACTCGGCTTCGAGTCTGAGTCCAGCTGCAGCCCATTCCCAGCCAATTCCTACGCCGGGACCTTCCATTCCGGGCCAATTCCGAGTCCAACGAAAAACGGACTCGAGTCCTGAATCAAGTCTGATTCCAGACTCGGACTCTATAACCCTCCTGTTCAGTCCAAATTTAAGATATTCCCCTAGAAGATATCATCATTGGCCTAAGGGGCTCCAATTCTGCAGGATATTAGCTGTTTTGAAAACAAAAAAAAACTACTTTTCGGGCGAAATTTTGAAAGTTTTCTGGAAAATGTGCTCATCCCCTACTTTGACAGTTAGTCCTTTATGCTAAAAGCAAAACATCTTCAAAAACAGCCTCTCTACCTTGCAAAAACCACCCTTATAACGCGAAGAGGGTGTGTGCTAATAAAATGTTCAAACGTAAGGTCTATGTTATCATTACAGGTAGAGTACCATTCATGTTAAAAGATATCCTCCGCCACAGAATGGTTGCTGACAAATTTAGTTCTAAAAAACTTGGAAGCAGTGTATGTCGTGTTGCTGAAAGAATGTGCTCAATCTGTTACGTGGATTTTGTAGCAAATGAAATGTACTCATTATTCAAAAATGACGGCAATTGAAAATATTATATTATAATATTATATATATATATATATACATTATTAATATTTTTTGCTTTATATATCATTTTGTACAGAAACGAAAATTGAGTGAACTGTCCAGGGGGGAGCCCCTAATCTGTTATAGAGGCTCTCCTAGCTCAAAAGTTAAACGATCATGGTAACGCAAATTTGGAACCAATGTGAAAGACGTACTCACAAGCTTTCATAGGTGTATCAAGGTGTATCTTGTGCCTGTTGATTGCTCCTACAAGGGTCCAGATGCTTCCAGACTGGCCAGATTTAATGTTTTAGTCAATGGTTGAATAATCATTGGTGTGCTATAACTTCACCGAAACTTCAACGGTTCTCGGCATACATGTTTAATCCTGAAATGTCCAACTCGCGTATTATAGAGTAAGTTTTGGGTGAGACAAGGGCTACGTTCGCGTACTGAGCAAGGGCTAGGTGTGCTTCATTTTCTTATTCAGCTAATCATTAATAAATTCTTATACCTTTTAGGCGCGGATCCAGGTGGGGAATTTTCCGGCTGAGTCCACCCCCCCCCCTTTTTCAACAACACTTTCTTTTTGAGACGGTTCCAAAGCAATACTAAGTTTTATACACCAATTTTATTTGTTGGATTCCAGGAAATACCATTTAATTCTGTCTGATTTAATTTTTTCCCACCCCGTCTCCCATCGAGGCTTCGCACATTTGTCGCTCGTGGCTTCGAACTATACCCACACGAAATTAGCCCGCCCCCCCCCCCCGCCCTTCCTTTGTTGTAGAATCCCGGATCCGCTCTGCCTTTCGTCTTTATATCGTCAGTGTTGCTTACTTGCCTGTTTGTTACATATCACTCTATTTCTATCAATGAAATTTGTCCCGAAGTTTCTGAAACTAAACTCGAGTTGCTATTAATAGCAAAGGCGTCAACTGCTTGATAGCTGAAATGTTGCCAGTGCTAAGGGTGACGCCTAGAAGTGCAGGGTCCCTGGCCCGCCTAAAGGCCTGGAAAAGTTCGGATTATAGATTTGTCAGGTTCTGTAAAAAGTGAGAGGATAGGACAAACAATATGATATCCCAAGTTTGAAAGGTGGCGGGGCAAATTCACACCCGTATCCAGTCTGTAAGGGCCCATGATCAGTAGTATATAATTACTATGCAAACCGAGAACGCCATGTGCTCGAGTGTCCATTAAATCATAAAACAATTATTGAAACATAGACGATCTTTGTCAAGGCCCGTCAACTATATCATAACGAATCAAAAGTTTCCCATGATCATTGTCATACAAGTGTACGATATAATTTCACCAGGTGGTAGCTCCGTGGTTTCACAGTTACCTACTTGGAGTATACAGCACCGTGTACTGTATGAGCAATGTTCATGCGCCACATCATTAAGTTCCAACTTGAATGTCCTAAATTGTTGATTTTTGCTCAATATCCCTATAATCGAGTAATACAATTAAGGCGATGATTTCTCTCACACCGACCATACATCATGAGCAAATGATAAGAATACATCAACATATTTTCAAATGTTTTGATCACTTGTTGGAAAGATGAAACAAGCAGCTAAAAGTTTCAGAACCGTCATACTGGTTAGACGTTGTTCAACATTGGTAGGAAACCCGTCCACATGATCATACATTTGTTCATGAACACCGTCATACAAATGTATGATGGTTTGAACGAAAGTATCATCATGTAGACGAGCTTTATCCTATCAGTTTTCCGAGTAGACAAAGCCGACGCCGAATTCGATCTTTATGGCCGGAATTTGTTTACCCAAATGCAACGGTTGTCGCAAGAACTTTCTGTAGAATTTGACAAAACAAAAACCCTAAACTCTAAGCAAAAGGTTCGCATAGTTATAGAGACCTGATATTTTTGAGATGTTAGTGGAATAGTTTTTGCAATTTTGCTAAAATATAAATCAATGAAAGCGAAAGATTAAGATCTAAGCCATATACCTTTCATTTCTAGTAGATCCAGATGTTTCCAATAAAACAGGTCTCGGTCACAACTTGCTTTAACATATGAGTTCGTTTCGCCTTTCTTCCGATCGCTGTCACAGACTACCGCTCAGATAATCAAGAAATACCTTAAACAGCCAAGAAAAAATGAAATGATTAACTGGTAGAGATTTTATTATTGACATTTAGTAGATTGTATATGCGTAATATGTGTCGTTCAAATACCTTAAATGATAGGCGGAATACTTAAGGAATGAATGGGATCGGTAAATCTCTAAATTGTAGTCTTAGATATAGGCCTATTACTCAAGACCTAAATGGATATTTAGTACACATGCTTTACGTTTTACGGTTGCCATGGTTACAAGGGTAACACACCTGTTTTTAAGCATGATTTATTCATTCAAAGACAACTGATTTCAATTCTGAAACGTTTAGAAAAAAATTTGCACAAGATTTCTGTTGCATTGCGCATTGCAACCTGCAAATACTGACGCAGTCGTGCGTACAGTTGGACAACGTATGGAGAATACCATGTTATTCCCTCCCTCCCGCATGAAAAATGTCCCACAACTTGTTGAAATCAAAGTAAAATCTTGTGAACCACTGGGTTAACGCCGATGTTTGGTTTTCCTGGCAATGATAAATTCTTTGCTCCTTCTCTCGTCCTATTTTCTCTTCACATGTTGCAAGGAAGCATAATCGAGGATACACTCTAAAAAACGTGTTTAGGAATTAAACACGATTTTTCCCCCACTTTGGAAACACGTTTAATTCCTAAACACACATGTTTAATTCCTAAATATTATGTGTTTAATTCCTAAACATTATGTGTTTAATTCCTAAACGTGTTTAGAGTGTAAACGTGTTTCCAAAGTGGGGGCAAAAAAGTGTTTAGAAAAGTGTTTAATTCATAAACACTGTTTTTACAGTGTATAGCTTATAATTATCTTTAATGTGATTCCTTTGTAATTTATTTACCTTACATGTTAACAACTATTTTTCAGAATCTCAGTGGTATTTCGAGTGCGGTCTGCAGCAAGAGTTCGTATAACAGATGTGGACTTGATAAAAAGACTTGGACTTATAATTAGTGGTTTTGCGCTGTATCTTATCGTCAGAATGGCGGTGTCAACACCACGAGTTAAAGAAGGAATATCACTCGAAAAATTGAAAACTTACCAGTGCCATTATGACTGGTGGGACTATGCAGCAAACATAGGTGAGTACCTCAATGGTCTGATAAACCCGGCATTGAACCGGACTCTGGTCAAAGATTTGACCTGATTGTTTTAAAATAATTAGTTCTAGTCATTGTTAACCAAATCTAGTCAAATAGTTGATCTGATTCCTTGTAAGTGCACGGATGACCATATTCGGTTCAGATTTGCCCCAAACGTTTTTAAATATAGAGACCTCAATTAAATAACATAAAGTTCCGAACATCTCGATTTTACCCCTCACGGAAAGTTGTACAGCATTCTACAAAAAGAGTATTTAGAATTTCTACCAGATTTGTATAGAATTTATATAAATTTCTGTTGATTGACAAATAATTTCTTTTTTTTTTTCGGAATAAATTCTAAAATCTTACTGCGTCCAGCAAATCTATAAGAAAAATTGAAAGATGCTTGGTAAAAGTCTAAGAGAGGTTTCTTATAGGATTCCAGTCATTCAAGTCTTTGACTGGAGTCACTGTGTTATTTCAAGAGAAGAAAATATTGGAGTTTTTGTCAAAACAGGTAGTTTGGGAAGGCTTTGACTCTAGCCTTGGCTTGATTACAACCTGAAAGTAGTGTTGTGATGACTAGGAAAGAGTGATTACTTAATAAAAAGTCAGAGAGTATTTGGGTCTTATTGCAGAGTAGTATACAAAAATGAAGAAGTGCATTTGCTAAAGGAATCCAAACGCCATTTATCATACTGCCATACTTAGGTCCCTGTAAGTGGTGAGGGGCTAGTTTGGGTAAGCTAAGACCCATCTGGAGCAGAGAAATTGCGTTTGTATTTTAGCCCTTTCAACAGATGCATGGTGCAAACTATACGTATGTGACAAAAACTGGTCAACTAGCTGTTCCATGACGTCACGAAATAGGATTCTGTAATCTATCGTTTGTTGATAGTTTTATGATACAGCGGGTTCCCGATAAAAGATAAAGAAGCTATTCAAGGCGATTATTGGTAATTGTCCTCAGCTGCAAATAACAATTATTAAGAGGAGTTGGTGGTGGGATGGGATGGGATAGGATTCGGGGAGTTGTTGAGAAAGGAGTCTAGTTTCTACGGAATTAAATTATAGTTAAAATAAACAAACTAATCTTTGTGTTACTTACACAACTTTTTGTAAATTGTCTTCAGTTGAAATGTTTTTAATATCACTGAAAAACTCATTAGTATTTTGAAAAAAAATCTGAAGACATTAGTTTATCAATTCAGTAGAGTCTTCATGGCGGGCTTTCCCTTGTATAAAATTTGCCGATAGGCCCGAGCACTATTTCTGTTCACCATCTTCCATCCTTACTCTTATATTAAGTCGAACGACATCATGACACATGAAGCCCCCAAACGTAATGCCATACAGTAAAGCACAAGACAAAAGTGTTATCTGTAGATTAATCTTTCTGAAGCTTGCGAACGTGACAGCGAATAAGAATCTCGAAAATGAAATGAGACCAGAAAATAGTTCATGGTAATTTCTTCTGAATTTGGAGACAATCTCAACCCGTCAAGGTTTGTGCTTTCAAAACGTGTCCGTTGAGAAATATTCAAACATCCTCTAATGCAAAACAAGGCTTTGCATGACGAGGTAAACATTCATTTCTGAAAGGACACCCCTTTAATCTCAGTGCTTGCCTTAGTATCATAAAAACAAATCCTGTACTTTTGAGATGACAGAACAGAGATATCGGGCCTTGAAAGCCAAATCATCCGTGTACGTGCTCTTCCGGGTAAAAATTGTATTTCTCGTTTCTTCAAGATTTGACTTTGCTTGTAAGAAAATGTTTTTGTCTTTCTGACACTCGGTCGTGTACGTACACGCTTGTTTTTCGTCGGGTGAGCGTTTGCTTTGTGACTTTTGACCCAAATGTTAGTATATCCTCGCGGCCCAATTAGTGACGTAGCCAGGTTTTTTGTCAGGGGGGCAATAGCATCAAGATTTCCCCCAATTAGTGATCTGCTTCCTAATAATCAGTGTTGTCCGCAGGTCCAAATTTTGTCCGGGTGCTTCCTCTGACCTGGCTGATGTGAGTGATTGCCGTCCTGGGGGAGGGGACACAAGGGGAGGGGTGTCCCCCTCCCCTTTGGAAAAGTTTTGTTCATGTAAGGTAGGCTAGATGCAAAATGGTGCCACATTTGGTGCTAAATGCAAATTGCATACATCACCAAGAATTTCTTTTTTTAGGAAGCTTTTTTATCTTGCTTATCTTGGTGAATTTTTCTTGAGTCCTACTGGTATTTCAGAATCACAATGGGTGAAGTATAGTAATTAAGTGAAACTTGGTACACCTTTCCCTTCATCAATTCACCACATTCACCACAATCAGCCCAAATTTTACGAGGACCTGCCCCAGTATCAGAGTATAGCACTTGACCACTGACCCATTCTAACAAACCGCATATACCACAATGCTGCTGCTTTAATTATCAAGAAACATATTGCAAGTATACAGTAAAAGAACAGAGTCCCTTTTCAGAGGTCCAGAGATTCCATACTGTATAAAACAGATAGTAAAACATAACTAGTACAACTATAAGCATGGTGTCATCATTCCATCTCTGAAAATCTTAATGAGGAAAGGTTGTGCCAGTGTGGCATATACTTTTAAATAAGTAAATTGTACTGGTTTAGAAGTTTAAAATTTTACCAAATCATGCGCAAATTTCACCATATATTCACTTTCAAAATTTCCCCCAAGATTTTTCCAGAGGGGGTAACTCTCCCCCGTCCCCCTGGCTACTCCACTGGGCCCAATGAAACAATTAGTATAGAACTGATGCATTGACGTCATCGCCTACTTGGTAACCGCTATCTTAATGGACATCTGCACCCTTGGATATACAAAAGTGTGCACATGCATGTTCTCTGTACAGACACACTTCGTTTTCTTTGACCCAGTAACGTCATGTGGGTAAGGATTATGGAGGTTTTTCAGCGACGATAGCACCTCATGCGTTTTTCTGTTGACCACCTTCCACAGGTTCCAAGCGTTTATGACATTGCACCAAGAAAGGGTTCTGCTTTGGGCCTGTACTATAAATACTCCTATACTACACATGATCAGTGACCACCGACGTGGCACTCTGAAACCTACTGACGTCACGTGAAAATCAACATTTCATATCCGAACCACCATTTGGCTAGATGGGCTAGAAGTACCAAATTTGGAAAACCAAAAAAGGCACGCTTGAAAACGAAAAAGGGGACAGAACGTGCCACGAACGGGATATCTAAAAATGTTTTAGATGCATTTTTTCTGCGTGCTTTCCGCTCACCCATTGCACGTGCTTGTTACTTTCGGTGGGACAAATTGGGTAATATTAATTTTTTTCAGTCCCTTCCATTATCTGTCTTCCCCTTCCAGCCTTTTCAAACCCCCTGTATTATCAAATTTACCAGTCTTTAGTTGGACAATTACATAAAAGTTTTTGGACAACTGTGCCCCATCAAAGCTCTATACTTCGACGAATTTTTAAGACTTGATTGACATCCGTCTCTTTCAGGTGCACTTATGAAATTGATAAGGTGTATGTCACTTCTTTCATATACACTCAAATGATATCCCTCGAGATTTGATTGAGTGTTGGTTGCAATATTCACAACGCTAACGATCCCGTACGAGCTTTGATGTACCACATGATTTGTTACGCTCTTATGACTCCGGGAGAGGCGTTTTAATGTCTAAAAAGACATGGTTCCCGTAAACGCACCGTAGCGTGCAATTGAAAGAGATAAACTCTCACAGATAAGGCATCTACATAAACATTAAATTTGTAGGGATTTCTGTTCTAATTTAAAAGGTATTTTGTGGAAGAGGCACAGAAATGGGTTGATAAGTCATGGTAACAAAGCAGTAGCTGTGGGTTTCCTCCTATAGTTGCAATCGAAAGATATTGGAGTAATGGTTCTAAAGAACCAATGACATGCCTGTCCTGAATTATCAAACCCCTACCCTCCCGCAAAGAAGTATTATGTCTGGTGAGGAAGAGGAATTATACTGATTAATTGAGAGCCGACCACTGAACTAAAAAGGAGGATCTAAGCTCAAATCACGTTTTGATATGTTAAAGGGGGTACTTATTCTAAGCATTTTGGTGAAATTTGCATTGAAATCCGATGTTTGGTTCTCAAGATATTAGCAGTTAAATTTGTCACATTTTCAGCACAAAGTGAACTTGAAGCAATCGTATATGATGTCGTAGCCTCACATTTATGAGCAGTCTTTTGTTTTACTTTAAACTTTACAACTAATTTTCTCCTCCACAATCAAATGTTATCGGAATAAGATTGCATGAGAGGAATGGGAGTTTTACGAACTTTACATTCCCCATGGGGAGGCCCTATCCCTATTCACTTCAAGGTCAGCACAACAGACTGAAAAAAAAAACAAAGAAAAGAAAGCATTTCTCATCAAAGTGAGAAGCTAATATAACCCCTGCTTACCTCAAGCTCCCTTTGGGTCACAAATGTAGTAACTTCATTTGCTGATGTCTCGAGTACTACATGTCGGATTTGAATAAAAGTTTCACCAAGTTGCATAGATTTAGCTCCTCTTTCACATGTAAAAATTTATTTTTTTGCTTAAACCCTTCCTTTAAGTACTATGGAATAATCATAGCTATATGCAACCAGGGAGGTGTCTTCTAGCTTCCTGATAAAACACAAAGTTAAATGAAGCTGAATGCACTCACCCGGGACCTTTCCCCTCGGTGAGGCCCAGACCCCTTCGGAAGGAAAATGAAAATTTTGGAGAGCCAAAAGTGTTACCTTTTCTGCTATATTTTTATCGTAATAATAAAGATAAATGCCAAGGTGATTTAAAAAACACCTCGTCAGGGAGCCATAAAGATTAACCCACGACAACTGCCACTTAAAAGGCATTGTCTGGTGGCATTTTGTAGGAGTTTTATATAAAAGAGAAACATTTTTCATAACATTTCCCCTAAATCCCGTACCAAAACTCTATTCCTAACTCAAAGACATGCGTTCTTGAAAATTGGTTACATTTATCAAGAAGAACCCCAGGTTTCCTCAAGGTCACAGAATGTGATGCAAAGTGGGCAAATTGCTTCAGATGCCTTTTGTTATTCCTTATACTTAGATACTTTTGTTTACCCTTGGAATTAAATAGAGTTGGAATGCTGAGATATTTTCTCCATGTGGATATAGTATAAAACTGTTCCATACTTACAGTGCAAACAAAGTTATGAAATATTCAATGTAGTGATATCAACGTTATAAAGAATTTCAAAAGCTACGTCCAATCACTTTATTCAGATGATACCACATATTTCCTATCAAGCACTGCGAAAGCTGAAAAAAGTTACATTGCTATAAACATTAGTTTCTACCAAATGCAAGGAGCTACTGAGAAGGGGTTTATACTGCCTAACACAGAAAGATTTTCTGCATTTTTGAAGACGTCAGATTTAGTCACCAGAACATGCCTTTAACATTTCTGGTTCTCAAGGAAAGCAGATTGTTCTTGAAGAGAGAGCAGTTCCCAAGAGTTATGTTGGCACTGGGCATCCAGAAACAGGAATTGGGTAGTTTTGAAACCGAGTCACAATGAAAGATTAGAAGTAAGAACGGGACCACTTCTTTACGCAGCTTCCAGGTTAGAAGACCATGATTACAATACGTAGATCCTTTCATCAGTTTCACTCTAAGAGATACGCTTTATGCCTTGTTTAAGAGGAGGTAAAACGCTGTGAAAGAAGTAAAACCGATAGATTAAAGGCCTTAGAAGGGAAGACATCTATCTGTCTACAGCAATTCTAAGGTTGTAGAGTAGAAGGATTTGTTGCTGTTTACATAAGACACTAAAGGAAGGAGGAGCAATAAAGGTTGACACAAGATTTCAGATGTATCAAGGCTTATGATTACCTCTTACCATGTATATGTTCTGCTTTCAAGGTCTGAAAGGCTTTGATAGACGAGTTGGGAAAATGCTTTCACGCAATGCATCATGGGATGGGTCAAAGGTCAAGTGAACTACTTACGCTGGTGAAGAAGTTGTCACGGTACAGCTGCCCTTGTGCCCGCACTGAAAATACTGAATTATCCAACTGGTTTATAGTGGTGACAAATATATTACACCTTCTTACATGCTGTACTGAATTTGCTGAAAAGGTGTTTTCCTCCCCCATGAACCTATTGTCTAAGAGGGGTATATTATGTTTCCAACCCCATATTGTAGGATGTTGCAAGTGCAGGAACTTAAGCTTTGAAGTGCTTTTCTTTGGAAAATGTTTGTGTGTATCAATTTTGTCTTTGACAACACTGCTTCAACTGAACTAAACATACATAGGTAAAACTAGGAAAATAAGAGCTGAAAATTTTTAGAGAGGCACGGTCGTTATGGAGGAGGCGGTATGTTAGAGTGGATATGTATGTAGAAACAAAATTGGGTCGACTTATCAGGCATGTACACTGTCTACCTCAAGTCCGTTTTATCTAATTTATTCAGCGAAATAAATTAGCATAGTCGCACGAGGCGGGGGTGGGCTGGGGGTTGCTGCAGATTTCTTTGGGGCAGAAAATTTGCTATTTTCGGGCCACACAAATGCTTTTTTCGGGCAATGCATGAAAATTTCGGGCAAAAGTGTTGTAGCAACCCCAACCAGAAGCAGTCCTGTACGCTTATGTGAAGAATCATGCAGAGGAGTATTCTATGCGAGTTTTGTTATCGCTATTTAATTTATGTGGGCGTTGTCGTCACTATCTAATGCTTTTAAGTAGTAAGTCCAACCCATCTTCAATATCCTATACAAATCTTTGCTTCTGAAAAGGTTCTTAAAGGCCTACCTGTATATGCCTCAATGCTTTTCGGTTCTTGAGACCATGACATTAGCCCTACATATTCTTACATTATACGATCATGAGACCTATAAATAGCGGTCTGCATTTGTTAGCCAGGCATACAGGAGGACACGTCGTGAAATAGGTTTGATAATTCAATCGCACGAGATTACTCAGCTGATATATGGAAAAAACGTCCTTTCTTTAGAAATTCTAGGGCATGAACGTTGAAAAGGGACGAAAGGCATCCAGTAATCGATAGACAACCAAGTTTTGTTTGTCTATCTCCTAAAAAAGATGTATTCATTCATTATATCGACATGAATGCGCCCTACTTTTCTAGGTCATCGACTTTAGATGCAAATAGCATCACAAACGGCAATTCACAACTTTTGAGTAAAGCAAATGGAGGAGAATCGCTCTCAGACTTGTTCATGACTTTCTGGCGTATTCAACCTGCCTCTTAGAGTTAACATTTGATTCGAACATTTAATTTTGTAGTTTCTGACTCGTTAATAGAATGCTTTATTCAATTTGCGATACATCAATATGTACTAGCACCGTCAGGGTGTATTTTAAGGCGTTTGACTTGATTTCAGTATGCATGTAGATGAAGAATCCAAACTCTACAGGTATAGATTTTTCTTTTGACTTTTGAATTATAATCCTTCAAACGTCACCTGAAATTTTCAGAATGAGTGAGGGAATAAAATCCTGTTTGAGGTGTAGGCAAATAAACGAAAGACTCGATAGTTCACACAAAGAGACACACTTTTTACTACACCGCAAGAATGTATTGCATCATGAGGACCTCATAGAGAAACAGGTTCTGTAACATCCAGAAATGACGAAATCACATTTTGTATAGTGTGAAATGAAATGACAATATTAGTCTTATTCATGAATACAGAAGTGTGTCTAAAATTACATTTTGTGAAAATTATGGCGAAATATATCGGGGCTTACGTTACTAATGGAAATAACTAAATTGGACAGGACAAATGGTCATGAATATTTTGAGTATAAAATGTCACTTAAAGGTATAATTCGATCTGCAGGGAGCTCAATCTTTCTTCCGACTCTGTTAAAGGCATATTCCGGTGAGAAATTGTAAAAGTGTCATAAAATCTGGGGAATTTCCCTTTATTTATGTGGTGGAAAGCATATCTTAATAGAACGCTGACTTTAGAAGATATCAAGTATCGAAAAAAAGATATGTATTTCACAGAGACACGTTGCTTGATGGGAAATCTGTGATTCATGTAAGCAGATGAAATGATAAAAGGATGTGCATTTCTTTATATCATCTTTACACATGGACCTTTATGGACGCTTTGCTGTAATCTTTATTTTCTTCCAAGTTGTACGGTACGCTAAATCTGAAAAAAAAAACACCAGTTAATTTTTCGCGGGTGTCAAATAACAAGGTAAAAAAGTAACACTAAAATTTTGCACGAACAACAAAGGATTTTGCGAAGAATATTGCTGTTTTGCACAAAAGTTTGAAGAAACAAAGTGTTCACACGTTCCTTAACAAAGGTTCGCTTGGTTAGGACATGAAATCCATATATGAGACTCTGAGAGACTTTTCACTGTGTGTTGTAGCGCAGTCATCATAATTTTTTATCGAAATGTGGCTTTACGAAATCTGTACACTACATTCTTTTCTTGACTCACCTCATTTCGACTGTCGTGACCTGGTTTCACATAGTTGAACCACCTTTGAGGCATACGACTGAAAACGCACTCAACCGTCACGATTAACCTAATCTGACGTGATGCCATAATTTTTGAGAACCCTCCTTTGGATTCATGCACAACTTAATGCTGATACCTGAGTGGTAAAATTGCTTTCAAAGAGGGTTTAAGCTCAAATTAAGTTTCACATTTTAGAAGGGTACTTTATGTACTTCTAATGAAATTTGCATTCACTCTCTAGTTGTGGTTATCAAGATGTAAGCAGAAGAGGATGCAACATCTTCAGCCTTAAGTGAACTTGAAGCAAGCACAAGTGACATCAATAGCTCACAGTAGTCAACTCTGGTTTGTCTTTAAATTTTACAAGAACCAATTTTTACGCATATATTTGAAACGCAAATGGATAACAGACATGGAAATTTTGAAAACTTTACATCCACCATGGATCCCTTATCTCTCACTATTTCTAGGTCAAAATAATAGATTGATAAACGAAGAAAATAAAGCATTCCTCAATAATGAGAGGAGATGTTATCACTTTTGCTTACTTCAAGTTCACTTGAGATTAAAAATATAGTAACACCATCTGCTAATATCTCAAGAACCACACATCGAGAAAAGAATGAAAATGTCAACACAAACTGTATTGAATGCATAGTTTGAACAGATGAAAAGGATCCTGACTGTTTCTAGGGGTTGGATCAAAAACCTTGAAAGAAAAGACCTTCCTGATTCGGATCAGACTTGAATTATCCTAGACCACTATCTTCTAATTTGAATATGTTCGAGACCCATGCCAATGAGACAATAAATTATCAGATATTATACTATACAGGATATACTGTTACACCTGCTCGCCTCATCGGTGAAGTAAACCCAGTAAATTTATGTTGAAATCTGCGGCTTGTTTTAGGTATGATACTCGAATTGACTACTAGTGTGCCTCAACTCTCGAAGAGTGGTTGAACTAAAGCAAATGTCACGGCATGTCACACGTATAGCTCCCTCCCAAACCACCTGTGTTATTTCTCTATATATCAATCTCTTATTTTAGCCTGAAGATGTTGACATTCTAACTTGAGCCCGAGGGGTCTGAAAGATTTTCTGGCATACACTTGGGTTCGAGAAAAAGTAATATACTGACACTTTAGCATTTGAGCGCAGAAACGAAGTTCTGTTAAAGAACGAAGATAATGTAAGATTGGGAAAACATGTCTCTTTGGTCCTTTAAGATTAAATTTTGGAAATAAATCACAGCAAACAGTTTGAAAAAACTGCAAAACCACAGCACACAGTTTGAAGAAAGCTCTCAATAAATTTTCTTTGATTTAATTCCTTAACCTAGAAGAAAAGAACTAATTCAAAGCAAATTTAAAGAAGCTCAAAACAACAATGGCGAAACGATGTCATAGTCTGATGGTAGAGACAGGAGCAAATATCTTATTCGAGGCTGCAAAAATGTGACTTTTGGGTTTTCTCCTGTAGTACTTGTCCCTTGTTTTCTGTTGTAGGGCATAAGAATGATTTAACTACATTAAGTCACAGTCTAAGCATGCAGCATGTTGTTCAGTTTGTTAAGACTATTTCTACTCGTATACGGTCTAGTGATTCACAGATTTCGTGATTGCTTTTATTAATGTCGTTTAACTCTAAAGATTTCATAGTTAAAATCTAATCGCATTGCCTTCAACCTGTTGGTCCCCTCTCCGAACAAGCATCAGTTATTCTGCCGGCCAAATCTGTATGATTACTTAAAATATTCCCGCTAAGGTTAGCCTTCGGATGACGATTACTTCTACGGGCAAGAAAGCACAGTGGACCTCTCGTCTCGGGTTTGTTCTATTTTTATCGATCTCACAAATTAACTTCTCCCCAGGGATGGGTTCCTTATTCCTTTTAGAGGTAGCAAATGAACATGTCTTTGTTTGCAGTTCACTGCAATGTGAAAAAACCGTAGCTTCAAGGCACGCCCAACAGACCTTCATCATTATCCAATGTCTCTGGACATTTCTGAGGAACATATACGACCGTTCCAGTTGTCTATGCGAAGAGCAAGTTTTTACACAGAGTGATTAAATGTAGACCATACTGTCCCGAGAGGTCTTTACTCTTGTCAAGATAGCTCGACTGGTGCACGCTATATGTAAAATGGCACAAATGCATTGAACAGGCTTCTAACCTTCTAATATCAAGTGGTTCTTCACTCAAAGTAGGACTGAAAAAAAAAACTTTTTAAAATTTTCCTGGTGTAACCAGCCAACAAACGTTTTATTTGACAAGGGCAGAATGTTTAAGAATGTTTAAAGATTCATCAATTCAGTTTACATGGAATCTCTATTAGTATGTCTACGTCGAGACCTTAAGAAAAGTCTTCGCCACACTTTAAAAACTGTTGGTTATGTATGGTATCTGACAACCTTTCAGGCAAAAACTACCCAATCTGGATACAAATGCCCATTTTAGGTAAGATTTGTATACTTTTTGACCATCCCGGGTAGTTCCTTTATCGAACAGTTTGTTAAGGCGCGCCCGATAACAAGTTACCTCACAGATACCTATTTAACCCGTAGATGGAGAGAGGCAATTCAACTAATTTGTGTTATTTTGCATATAACGTGCATCGTGTTGAGCTATCTTGACAAGAGTATAGACAGACCTCTCGGGACGATATGGTCTACATTTAATCAATTAAGAGAGCTTGGTGGGCTAGATCTTGGTGCATTGAAAATGCAAATATAATTACTTGTAATGTCGGGTGGCAAGCGTGCCAAAGGCTTTTTAGAGTGTGAGTAAAAATACTTAACACCTTGTTGGCTCCGGCGAAGGTTCAAGCCTTGTCTAGACAACCGTATGGTTTAATTCTACATACAATTTTTAGATTTTCGCAGCAACTTACAATACAATTGGCTAAAAATGCAGTTATCTGTTAGAACATGTAACTAATTGGATACTCAGTTGGTTACTGTAATTAAACGGTATGTCCTCAAATGAACACTGAGGACAGACCAGGGACAGACCAGGGACAGACCAGGGAGAGACCATGAGGGAGATGATATTAATATTACCTCCTTGGACAGACTACGTCCCTAAATGCAAATAAATGGCGGTATAAGGTTATTTTTATATTTTTTTTTATTAAATGACCCAAACGTTCAACCGAATACTGTTGTGGAAACGGAAAACCTATTTTAGCCTACGTATTCCAATAATTCTGATCAGCGCACGGGAGAAAATTCGGTGGGTGGGGTGGGATGTTATATCCGTCCACTGTATGGAGACGCTACCATTGATTTTCACTTTTTCACATAAAAAATTGCTTGAAGGGCTCATCATCAACCCCCCCCCCCATCCCACCCACTTTTTCATACATATCTCAGCTACTGTATATCTTGAGGCTTATTCTTTACTGTTGCACAGTTAGATATTGCATGCGATATTCTACGACATTTTTTTTTCGTTTCAACAACAGTTTCAAAACATTTTCCAGAGTGAACAGATGTTTCCGATTTGTGTGGACAGAGCCAGATTGCAATGGTTCATCCCTTCTTAACAAGTGTCCCCGAAAATGTCCTTGATTTACCGAGAAATCCACAAAAGTTTAAAATATGGTATTTTAGTCACGGCAGATTTAGAACAGCTGTAAAAACTAAGCTCTCGTGTCTGCTGCATTGTTAATGCACACAGCTTGGGTACCTTTTCCAAATTCCCCTCGACTCTGGCAAAGAGCCGAAGAATGAAAAACAAACGTTTACTACCTCCCACGGACGCCTACAAGCAAAATCTAGCCTACTATAAAAGTTTTACTTAAGGAAAGGGCCTTGATGAAATAAAAACTAAATTCTTCTGAAAAATGCTCTCTTAGAAATGAGACAAGAATTTCAAGTTCATAAAGTATAGGCAAGAAAAAGTTGTACAGTATTTGCATTATTTTATTACAAGTATTTACTCCCCTTAGAACCTTCCCCGATTTGTTCTTTCCACTTATATGTAGTTGTCTAAGATTTTAAGTAATAAATTCTGGTCAGCTTACACTTTGTGGCACAGGTTTATAGATAGCTGCATCTTTTTTTAAAGGCTGAGTAGGGAGTTGTTAGGAAATAAGGTCTAAATGCCCAAATCTGTCAGACAACCTGTACTTGAAAATAATTTAGACCCTTTTCAGATAACCAGATTTGATTGACAGGTCCTTTTATTCTCATTGTATGGCGTTTTCCGACTTAAAGTTCCTGATGATGATCCGCTCCTTTCAAACCAAAGTAGTCCAGAAACAAAGGTCATTGTTAACAAGTTACATTAAAGTGCAGCCTTTTTACCGACAAGGGCTAAGCTTCAATGAAGATTTTAAGTTAAACGACTGTCCATAAACTTTAACTAATGTAAGTTTTTCTTGTCCCTAAGATCTCAGCTTGATGTGTCGTCTCCTTGACACATTGTTCAATCCTAACAATATATATATATATATATATATATATATATATATATATCATTTTCACACCTTTCCGCATTAGTTGCAAGCATTGTTGACATAGACAGTTTCAATAAATTCTTCACTGAAGTTAATTGAAATGAGATTAACTGTGATTTCAAATGACGAAAACTTAAAATTTTGAATTTTTCCTTGATTACTGGCAATGTAATGCTAATAGGTGTAATCATCATAACGAGTCTTTGAGATGAAGCAGACAATACACACCCTTGATTTCAGTAACATATCTCTTTAAAGTCTTAAGTCAAACGATTCAACAGAAAGACAATTGGCAGCTTAATGTCGGCAACCATCCAGTCTCGAAGGACATTTAAATGTTGGATCTCCTTCCCTAACAACTCTCTGCTCTGAGGCAGATTGCTTTTATTTTGTATCATATTCCATACACATAAAATAGCTTTTACAATTATGAAACCATTTATTCTCAATAACAGACTCTGGTAATAGCTCTTCTTTCCAAAGTATTATTTATTACAAGAGTTGTTCATGTTGCATCATTTGAAAATTTGAAAGTTTAGATAAAGAAATTATTCATGAGCTACAAAACAGTGAATATCTTTCTGAAAGATTCTCAGGTTATTTCCTTTTTTTATTTTAAAGGTACAATTACTTCTGTCTGTACCACATGACATTTGAGGTACTCTGTAAGGTATTTCACCAACTTGCATGATGTCCGTCGAAATTGCGCACCACCGCTAACTTGCCCAAAGCCTCAGCCTATACGTTTTAAGTTAAAATGATGGAAGTAAAAATGAGGTAACTGAAATTTTCCTAAAAAATGACCAGAGACCATTGTTCCCAACTAGAGTACAAATGATCAACTTAGTTACCTTGGTGGTATCGGAACTGGATATTTGTCTCTCTGGCGTCTCTGATGGCAAGGTAGACACCACACCGCTTCAGAGAACTGCCCATGGTAAAGTACCCGTAAATGTGATATAGACTGAAGGAGAAAACTTGAAGGAACAGGCATGAAAGGAATGAAAATGTTTCCATATAATGAACTTTTCTCACAAGAAACAAGAAAACCCATTTCATCAGAAAAATTGCAAGTTTTCAACCCCTTACCTAATTCTTTGTTTTTCTACCGTAATACAACCTATGGTGGTCTTTTTCGATATAACCATAGTAAGAAAGGAAATCGTATCCCTCCTGCTATGAGTGTTCTTAATTTTTGTAAGAGAAATATTTCCCTGAATTTATCTCCTTAAACTAACAGGATGTAGTCTCTCAGAGGCCATGGTAACGTCTTTAACTATCCGGGGAGTAGGATGCTTTAGAGAAGCGACGTTTGGAGTTACAAAAACAGATTCCACCATAATGGGATCTACGCCAAAGCTAAACAAAATTTGGTGTCCACGAGGGGAGGTAAAAAATCAATCTTATAGATTTTTGCCTCGGGGCGAAATATGTCGGCCGACTAATGTGTGAGAAATAAGCAAGATGCGGGAATATGGGTAACATAAAATTCATAAAAGGAAGAAACGGAGAAAATGCAGGCTGTCTGTTTGTTTTCATTAAATCTGTTTTAAGTAGGATGAGCAGTGTGATAAAAACCCAAACTAGATAGGATATTTCACTGGCCTTTCTCAACTAATCGGAAGCTGTCCCTATTGAGTAACAAACCTGTTCCCATTTTGGAGAGAGTGTCAATGTCTCGGAGAATCGTAAAAGATAGGAACGAAATATAAAGAGAAAAATTTTCACCTAAAAAGCTGTGGCCTTATTATATTTATTATAAATCAAGATGCCATCTTAATCAACAGATTGTCAAGTTCTAGTCTACTGCCGAGAATGAGCATACGGTGGCCTTAAACGACCACTTGTTCTTCAAACATTCATTTGGAAGGCAATTGTTACAACTTACTGCATGTTTTAAAGTTTTGCAATGGGAGCACAATATGACAATAAAAACTACTAATGAAGCTACTAATAACAACCCATAATCTCTTTTGCCAGATTTTTGTTTTATTATATTTAAAATCCTCAAAAATGAACGACAGAGGGAAAGTACCTAAGGACGCCTGTCTTTTCTCACTACCCTCTCAACACTTAAGGTATTAGGCTAGCGCAGTCCCTACATGTGTATTTCACAATTTACATGCCCCTGTGGGTTGGGGGTTGAAGAATATGTTCATGGTAATTCTCACCTGTCGAAAGAGGCGGCTAAAGGGAAGGACTTGTACACTAGCGTAACTGAAGGGGGCAAGGGGTGGTCGCCCTCCTCCACTTGCTTCCTGGGATGGTCTGTCGGTACATTTGCTGATCTTGTCGGTACATCCACCCGGTGTGGACGACGACTAGTCTTTCCGACTGTTCACCAGTCTTTGCTTTCAAGAGGACAATTTCTCTAATAACAAACCAACATTTTCGGCGCGCTACGCGCGCTGTAGGGTCACTCCAGTTTCTTCAATAGTTCCTTTCCACATAGCTAGATAGCATAAGTCCTGTCACCCTTACCAAGTAACATGTAGGCAGAGCACACAGGTTATGTAGAGGTCGTAAATTTCATCCCATATCGCAAAGCTATTTGCTGTTCTCTCTCGTGTGTGTCATGAGGTAGGGTTAGTTGGTGAGCGACCAACGGAGCAAAGTTTGGCTATTCCATCGGGCAGTCCAGGTGCTTTCGACACAATGTGGGTTATCCCCGAAACGGACTACAACCCCTACAGTTTTTATTTTTTCTTTATTTTTCTTAATAATTACATATGTTTTTAGAGTAAGCCTACTAAAAATTTTCGCGCGCTTTACAATTTTACGATTCAGACTCAAAAGAACACTATCAGCGGGCAAGTCGGTTCTTGAAGTAATAAGTGATATTGTGCAAAATATGCCCTGCAATGGCATTGGATAGTCAGGCACCTTAATATCTACTTCTCACCACCTCTTGGTAAAGGAGCTGACGGAACTTGGGGCCGCTGGCATGGCTCGGCCGCTGGCATGGCCCGGTCCCCTGTCGGGAAAATTCTGTCGCCACATATGGTCAATTTATTTATTTTGGCTTTTCAAAAAGGGTCATTTATGAGATAAAACCCAACATTTTTCGGCACGCTTTATCCACTGGTCCTCAGTTCCGTTACTTATAGCTAACTATAGTAGGCTAAAAACCCTTTCCATCTTTTCAAGTAACTTCATAAATAGAATACACAGAATTATGTAAATGTCGGGAATTTCATCTCATCAATTTTCTCTTGTCTGCTTGTATCTGTCTTGCGGTACGCCTAGTGACTCGAGGAGGGAAGTAAAATGTAAGTTGTGCCCGATAGGGCCCAACTGCCAGGACAATTTGACCTATGTAAGCTTTTAATATGCACAGATCCTTTTTAGTATATAGACTCACACAAAATAACTTCGAGTGCTTGGCGCGCTTTTTCACAGCTTACAGTCCGGCAAAAACATTAAATCGGCGCGGAACCATATTCCTCTAGTAAATACAAATTTTATACAAAATATGTCCCGCAATGACATGGTATAGTACACAGGTTTCCTTCAAATTCTCCCTCACCAACCTCTCGACGGGATCGGAGCTGTCCGAGGTTTCGGGTCTCTGGCATTCCCGTCGGTGAGTCTTCCCCCACCACCCCCACCACCCCCACCACCCTGGAAGAGGGGGTCACGGGTGCGGGGTGACCTGCTAAGTGATAACCCTTTGACACTAAGTGTCGGTACATTGAATATATGCTGTCGGTACATTTTCCTTATTTTCATCCCTGCCCCCCCCCCCACTTCAAGCACCCCAGTTAAGCCACTGGACTTGCACCGTATTAGATCTGTATTTGAAACCGAATTTAAACTTTAACCATGTTTGAAAACCCTATTTGAACTTGACTTTTTATCTAGTTTACACTATATAACACATTCGTGTTGGTGTGTCGTTAAATCTCATCTAACTAACTTCACAATTTACTTACGGACAGACCTACAAAAGTGAACAATTTTACATAACAATTCAGTTCTCATGTTTGTGCCTTCAAACGGACTAGAATTCATGGAGTTACTCCGTAAGGTCTGTCCAGAGAGTAAAATTTACCCTTGTATTATACGGTATTAACCTATGAAATATGCTATAAAATTCTCGCTGGTGTAAAACGTAGTTCAGACCTTGAAGGCAGTTGTTTTACGATGCTAAGTGACTACGACTATCCGTGGAGAAGTATATGGCTTATGAATTACAACGACACGTCGGGTGGCTAACCAACTCAACAGTTTAAATTAAATTTAGTCTCTTTATAAAAATTACATGTAATTCACTTATAATAATTATGATGATGACGATGATGATGACGATGACGATGACGACGACGATGATAACCGTTGTTTTACGACGCTAAACGACAATAAATGTGGGAGAAGTCTGGGCTCATTAATTACAACTTCATGTCTGGTGGCTAACAAACTCAACAATTTAGATCAAATCTGATATTGTTTGAAAGGCGATTTCAGTATCTATGTAGTATGATACGTAGTATGATACGTATGACGTCAACAATGATCTGTTTTCCAGTTTCAAATCGAGGTGTCGATATAACCACGAAATACAAACGTTTCGTGAAATCCTCCTTCCCACATGACACCTTTAATCGCAAACTCATTTTTTATACAGCAAAACTTTTTTATAACCAATGTTTTAAAAACTCAGCACACTATTGCTATAAAATTGATTTCAGAAATTTACACGTCTTATGGTTACACTTAGATTAACGAACACCTGGGCCCCAAGTCACGGACAACAACATGTAACGTCCATTGCTTGATAGTGGCAGTTAACTACATAGCTGACATCTAACTGCTGCCTTTGGAATACAGTTACTTCGATTAAGTCGACCTAAAACAACTGATAGGTTACTTTCAGCCCTTTACAACAAATGCGGTGTTAAATATGCTGCACTGACTACCCTAAAAAACTGATTTTTAGCCCCAGTAGATGACTTTTGTACTGGAGTAGAGTCAGCTTACAGGCCCCATAACTTAAAGGGGAAATCTTCTCATCCCAGACAGTTCCAATTCTCCCAACTATGCTAGTTCTAGCCCCGCCTTAAACTGTCTTTAGCTTTCTCCTTGTGCAGACACAAACATAGTTTATTGCTCAGGGCCACATCTTGGTGAGTATACAAGGCAATAATATGTAATCAAAACAGGCTCTCTGTGCTTGCTGTGTAATGTGAGCTGCTCTGCATCTTTTGAATTTTGCAACTTTGATGTCAGTCAAAGGGTAGTCACCAATTGAGACTTTTGCTTACCCCTTTGTAAAAGTCATACTTGGAGTGATGCAAATCTCTCTTTAAGGCCATGTCCTGTCACCTCGAGAAGACTTTTCTTTTCACTCAAGTACTGGTGAACGACATCAATTCCATATCTTTCCCCGCAATTGTATTTTATTTCATGGCACAGGGTACGAATATCTGTCCACCCATAGGCAATTGGTGTAACCAGGGAGTTGCTACCTGGTGTAATGGAGAAAAGTATATAAGTGAGCGAACTGAACCGTTTTTAGCGTAACCAATTTCTCATGGAGGCCGTTGAAAAGCCAAATAGTTACAACACTATTATGAATGACTGCTTTATGGTTGCTTTCTTTTCTGCATATTTGTTGTTTTGAGTGCCGTCCCCTCCTCCTCTGTCCTTCTAAGACCTTACCTTCTCAGCAGGCGTCGAATATGTACTCCTCTTTTGACGTACATACTCTAACACCTGCAAACAATGACAGAGATTATCCAATTTCGCTGTATTCATGAACCCAATCTGCCGCTAGCTCTCGACTGTTGATTGGTTTCGATGTAAGAATATTCATATTGCACGACGAAGCTTCAACTGTATCGTTGTTCTGCTACCTACTCACTTTTACACAGTAAGTCAATGGGACTTCTTCATTGTGTGAGCTTTAAGCTGGAGAAATCACACACTAAAACCCCGTTGACTTTGATCGTCTGAACAGCATGGTAATCGGACTTGCCTCAGTCGTTTTTTCGTTGAATTTTTATAATTATTATATTATAATATATATTATATTATAAATTTTATAAACAATACTTGTCCTCAAGTAACCATCAAATCCATGTATGTAGTATTGTTTACAAGAGCTCAGTTTTTCCTCCAGAACTTCGAACTATAATATTTTAGGTATCGTTCTCAAGCCTATTAAAACAGGGAGTTAGTGGCAACTCGTTGCTAAATATAGCTGAAAGAAGTTCCCCTGTTTCATCTTACTAGCAATGTTATGATTTCGTTACGGCTCAAACCCCTTTATGTTTGAGTTATTCAATGGGAAAACCACTGTCTCAAATTAATTCCACTTGACAGTGGTGCATATCTGCTAAGAGGTCAACACTGACACTAACAGTCCATGTCGTTACCAACTAAATGGCTCCCGTCTGATGTTGAGAATGCCCTAATACCCAAATAATGTAATTTTATCCTCCTCAGTCTTCATACAGAGAGGCTTCTGACCACTGGATTCCACTTCAGTACGAAGTGCATCATGCTCTTGTAACGCCTTAGACCCATATAGACAATTGCAATTTCAGTTCACTTGAAGCTCCAATACTTCGTCCAGTGGTCTGTATTATCAAATATGTCGACATTTAACAGAGGACTTCCAACAGATTTATGCTGAAGAGAGTTTAGATATGTAGTTTGAAAAAGATGAGTGGTATCCGCTAACTCTAGTAAGAAGATACCCCACCGTCTTTAAATTCTGTTTAAGTTAGATTCGAAGGTTCTGTCCACATTTGATGACTATAACCGTAACACACTCAATACAAAAAGAAGATCCAGCTTTCATCAATTTTAAAGTTACTTCTTAAGTTACTTCTCTTAGCAGCTCCAGACAGCTAACACCTTGAGAGATAAATGTACGTGAATTAAAGCCTGTCTAAAAATTTGGAAAATAAATTCTAACATTCATCTTTCTTTAGACTGATGTATTCATTTGAGAAGTTATAAACTTGAATCAGACGTTACAAGTCACACATCGATTGTGATTAGGTCACGAACGAATGCCACCACACGCAATGCCTTGAAACGAAGAACGAATTAAAAAGCTAAATCATAATTTAGATGATTAAAAAGGTAAAAAGGTATGGCAGATTTGGGGTTTTATCAACGTCGACAGACGGTGATGTGTCTCTTTATACCAATAAATAATAGAGAAGAGTAAAAATGAGGTCTGCACTTTTGACAAAAAAATATTCAATATTTCTTTTTTAACATCAAGGTTAAAAAGGGTGTTTTAAAATTTCTCGTTTAGATCTTTGTCAACATTAAAAGGTAAATCTAAATGACATCATAAGGAGAGGTTTGTCTGCTATCTGAAAAGTGCAATCGCCGATTTAGTAATTTTGTATTTTTATTCTCTACGACGTCCTTTCTCAGTTCAGTAAGTTTAACCAGAGAAGGGAATTCAGTTAAGTTTTACCACAACCTTTATATTTTTCTTCGATCTTTGAAAACAACCTGACTGACAGCTGGTCTATCTAAGGGAAAATAATTTGAGACACGCAGCTTTGTTGAACGTTCGTAGCGAGGCGGACACTCCAAGGACTCCATTCTCAAACGTGGCGTCTCGGAAGACATGCAACCATTAACTACTTAAAGATTACCCCTTCAAGGCGATTAAAAATGCCATTACGAAGGGATATCCTTCTGTTTCAAAAAATCAATAAAATAATTCGAAATAAACCATAACCCTCTTCCAAGTTGAATCTCGTTCTCCCGGATGAGGGGTCAGCTACGCACAGAATTCACGGACGTTTCAAAATCGTAATTAACAGGTGAAGGACAGAATTAGGCGGGCAAGAGTACGGTGTCATCGTTAAAGATGCATAATGTGTAGAAAAGAGGGATTGACAAACAAGAGGTAACAAATCTGACATTTATTATTAACTCGTTATCGATGGGAAATGGATGAATTAAATTATGATGAATTAATGGACAGGACAGAAACTCTTTGTCCTTCCTCCAAGGGCTATCAGAACCCGAACTACACCAGAATTCACCTGTACTACAGAGACGCTCCAAAAGGCAAAGACGAAATATCGTCTTGTAAGGTTCCACTGGAGCACAAATGGCGCGTTATTATGGTGACCGAATACTGGAAAAGGCAGTACGGCGGTTTCCGCTGTATTTGGGAAGGAAATATCTAACTGCGTACCATGCTGAACACGCACTAAACATTCCAGTGACTCGGTTTTTGAGAAATTATGGTATGGTGATTTATCATCATTAATTATGATCAAACTCGGCCTTCAAGATTCCTCCGTCTCACGATTTACTACTCATAGCGAAGATCATCAGTCTCCTTGACGGCATGATAAAATAAACAAACCAAATCAGACAAATTGTAACAGAGGAAACAAACTTTTCAGGGTTATTTTTAAGTTTTTATTTACACCACTTTCTACTTTTTTAATTTTTCAGCGGAGCTACTTTTACTACTGTGGGGCGTGAGGCTCTGCTACGTTGTCAGAAAAGCCCCGTCGGAATTCAACGAAAGCCGATTCATCAGCTGGGCCATTTACAACGAAACATTAATCACGCTCTTCCATACAATAGCCATGTAAGTACCGCTGATGACAGCGACCGTTTTGTTTATCCATACATTGCTTAGGTTTTTGTCTGTGTTTTGTCATGTATTACAGGCACTGAATATTCATGACCTATCCTGTAGTCCTGTCATCCTACACAACATATATTCTACAGTCAAGGCTGGTTAAGGTTTGTGTAGCCTATTTTGGATTCTGTCTGTACAGCGTCTGCCTAATATATTATCGTGCTTCAAGGGAAAGTTTGTTAAGTTGTAACTCTTGTTTCTCGATATTGTATTTTCCCGATTCCAATCCCAAATTTTCCTTCCCGAGTCAGTTGACAGCCCCCGGCTTCTAGCATATGGATTATGCCCTTGCCACTATGCGAAGAAAATTTAATCATTACGTCAACCAGGAGCCACTGTGTAAACAAACATCTATGGTAACGGTGAATAAAGTTTTCCATAGACCTATGCTTATCAAAGGCTTAAAATGGTTTTGCAAACATTTATATAAAATATTTGGAAGAGTTTGGATGTACCTGTCATTGTTATCCTTCTGTTTAAGAGTAAATTGGAATTAAATGTCAATAAAGATGTACCAATTCCTTCATTTAAAACTCATAATGCCAAATGTTTTTAGACATGAATGTTTACAAATAGTCTACTGATTGATGTATCGCATTGCTTCTTCCAGTTTATCATTTAAATACCCGTCTATTTCATTTCCCGTTTTACTATTGACTGATATCCTGAGGGAAAGAATTAATTCATTTTGATTAAAGGAAATGTAGTTTCCTACATCAAAACTTCCTTGAACCAACACATCACAATGTGCATAAAAGAATTTATAGTACCCCGACAATTGCATTACTACCGTAATTTACAACTTGATGGAGTGTTCAGAGTGTGGGGTTTATATATCTTCATCTCGATCAGTTATGTGGTAAGAAAGATACATGAAGCGAAGCTCGGGGTTTGGCAGGTATTTTCTTCAAAAACTTTAATACACTGCTTTCGGGATCGGTAGACTAAGATGAGATCAAAGTACAATCCTGTTAAAAACACTTCCTTGGCTGCATTGTTCTTTTGTAATTGAAACCAGTGGCGTAGTGGGGGTGACATGGGAGCACGTGCCCGCCCCCCCCCACGACAGTCGTGCCACTCCAGGTGCCCCTCCCCCCGTGGAAAATTTTGGAATGTACAGTTTTATATATTAGTCCTATTGAGAGGGAGAAAATTTAGAAATTGTGTCCCACCAGGAAAGGTTCGTGACCCCCAGTACCCCCTACGCAAAAATCCTGGCTACGCCACTGATTGAAACTAGATGATAAAGATTACACGAAAGGAAATAGAGCGCTTCGTGGGCATTTTGAAAATGTTAGGTTGGTCAATTCAAATGACAATATTTGCAAGGGAGTCATTCATATGCAGGTTAACCTTCTTTATATCTTTACTTACACCCTCCCCCACTTAGACCAATATATTTGTTTATAAATTTATGTGCACAAATCTCTAAACGTGTTGAAGTTTGGGGAGAAAATGCAAAAATAATGGCCAGGCGCTGCGGACGGTGAGAATGTCAAGCCCTTCCCCCTTCCGCAAGGGGTCCAGATGGCCTGTAGGGCCCTTAATGGGGGGAACCATGGGGAAGCTCCCGAAGCTTTGGGGTACTTAAAAATGTGAGCAACAGACAAAAGCATTCAATTATGTACAAATCGCATGCACTGAATACGCACTAAAGCGATCATACAAATCGCACTATTCCTCTTTTTTACATGGCGAAATTCAGACTAGCGGCCGATCGAGTCTTTCATGATGCATCGAGTTTGAAAGTGGGAAGGATGGGTGATCGTAGAGGTTGCACGAAGTATGCAATAAGTCACACTGTGGTACGGGAAGTAATAAGACAACCAGCGTATATGATGGATGCGTGCGAAGCGAGCCGGAAAATAACATTAAAAACCAACATTGTTTTACTTCAGTTTCCATTGCAAAATTATTAATGTAAAATTCCTCCTTCAGTATGCAATCATTCTGAAAATTTCAGAGGGGGACGAAATGATGGTTTCGCTTCCCATTGTATGTTATGGGGGCACCGCAATAGAACTCAACCCCCTGCTCCTGTGATTTGTTTTAAGGAACCCATTGGTGCATAAATACAAGTAACTGAAGTAAATACAAGAAACTAAAAGAAAGGTAAGGGGTAATGCACTCCCTTCTCTAAGCTTCACACATCACAACCTTGGCTCGATTGCACTTGAGGTGATTTAAGTGGGTATCAATAATTCCAAGAGTGTTCCCGTAATCAAGGAGTGATATAAACAAATGCTAGGCGATATCGTAGCAAGATTCCTCTTCCCAGAATTTCCCATTGCGAGAGATGTTGCTACATTGGTTGCTAATTATAAGGAAGAGTACCTGTTCTTGACTAGAGTATACCTGTACTTGACAAGAGTACCTGTACTTGACTAAACATTGTAATATCATTGTCAATTACCACACGGAGATTTCTAACTGAACTTACAGATTTTGCTGCTGTGTTGTCAAATTTGAAAGTCAAAGGAAGCTGTGCTCTAAAATTAGAAAATTATACAAAGATGCACAACTTAGTAAAATTCAGTTTTATCCCAGACTAAACGACGACGTTGTTTGGTGCAAAATGGCCCCTATATCACGTCACACAAATTTCTCTCTACGTGACTGTGACAACAAAAAAGAAATTTAGATAAAATAATGGAAATCATTTGAAAATTATTAACCTAAAAATTTCTCTTGTCCGAAAAAGGACAGGACTGCAAAACAATGTTGAAAATGGCAAGTATGTGTGTATAGTTATAATAAAATCTTGGAACACATAAGGTTGCTTTAAAAGGTTTCTGAACGAGATCGCTGGGCCAATGAATATTCCTACTGTTGTCATTTTGAAGAATGATTATTATTATTATCATTACTATTTTTATTTTTATTTATTTTTTGCTGCATACAATTGCATTCAATTGGATGTAAGTTAAGTTTAAGAAATATGATCGTTGTGATATGGGGTGCGTTTTAAATGTACAACTTACAAGAGGAACTGCCAAAGCCCTAGGGGTGGCCCGGGGCAAATGCCTACCCTGCCCCCCCTGTGGCGCCGCCCCTGGGTGGCCCAAAGGTTTGCCGACAGGTGAGCTAAGCTCCTCGACGGGCGAGGGGGGAGGCAGACACCCAAGCCCAGACAAAGTTGAAGAGTTACCTTGAGGAAGGCTAACGTTAAATTTGTGGGCGCCAAAAATGTTGGCTTTTCTTAGAGCAAAAACAAGCAAATTGTCGGTGCGACAGGGATTATGTACTTATTGTACCAATTATGGTTCACCGACGAAATTGGAAAATATCTCCAGGGTGACTGCTTTCCCCGGTAGGGGACCCCTATCCCCCACCGCTGCAAAGCTCATCAAACTTCAGGCTGAAAAGTAGAATAAGAAGTAATTTAACCGTTTATCCACTGTCGCCACGTCCGATATTTTATTGCAATGGGTGGACTTAAGTTGCTTTTGATATCCCCAGTTCTCTACTCATCAAATACGTTGGTGTGTACCGTGTTTCCAAACACAAGGAACTGACGAAAGTCGTCATAAAAGCAGTTATGATGCGTAACCCTGAGCGGGTCAGAGGTAACCACATCCGTATGCAAACCTCTTGCGATTGTGCAGCTAATATAGACTATCTCGATGTTAATGAGTGAAATAATTTGTTGTCGAGTTCAATACCTATTGTCTAATAGTCTGCAAGAAATTATGGACTACACAGGTGTGTCCAGATATCACGTCTGGGGTAGGGCTGGTGTCCGCTACCTTATTAATCATGTGCTCTTAGTGGCAATCTTGTCTGGCAAAGGAAGACAACCTTTCTTGACATCAGGCGCGTATCCAGACTAACCAATCTGGGGGAGCACATCGATGTTGAAGTTTTGGAGAGGGATCTTAAGGGGTGTCCCCCTCCTCTTTGAAAATTTTTGCCTATTTCAAGGATTCTAGATGCACAAATGGTGCTAGATATTCCATTTTCTTCTTATATTTGTTTTCCAAAAATGCTGGTCTCGTAATAAATTTTTCCTCCTTCAGTTCAAGACCTGTTATTGAAAAATTTTTAGTGGGGCCGTGCCCCCCCCCTCCCGTGGCTACGTGCTTGCTTGACATTTCTCCGAGGAATACTAACATGATATTCATTAGGTTCCAAGCTTAACTAGAAATGAGAAAGGTGTTTATGTATAAGTTTTAAAACAAACCTTGCAATACATAAGGAAATTTTGATAGATTACAGCACGAGATCGCTGGATTAACGAATATTCATAGTGTTGTCATTTTGAAGATTTTTTTTCTTGCTGCGTACAATTGCGTGCAATTATTTGTAGTTAACTTTACGTAATATGATCGTTGTGTTATAACGTGAGTTTTTAAAATTGAAGAGGAATGCCACAGCCCATCAAATTTCAGACTAAAATATTGATTAAGAAGTAATTTTGACTGTTTTCCCACTGTCGCCACGTCCGTCGTTTTACTTCAAGTGGTGGACTTAAGTTGCTTCCGAAATCCCCAGTTCTCTACTTGTGTGCACTATTTCTCATATTAATAAAACGAGTTGGTGTGTGCCGTGTTAAGAAACACAACGAACGGAAGAAACTCGTCAGCTACGTTGCCTAACCCTAAGCTGGTCAGAGTTAGCCATATATCGTACTATGCTAACATTTTGCGACTTTACTATCTCGATGTTTATGCGTGAAAATATATATATTTTTTTTTATCGTGTGGATAAAGGCGGTCGTGTTTTAAGCGATGTAGTTTAGCAGCAGGGAAGTTCGGATTTTGATCCCCGGCGTGGTCTAAGTAAGTGGATAGGTTTTTTTCATTCAAGAACAATCTACGATTTTCCCATCTGAATTGGCCTTTTAAAGAAAGCAGACCTGATCTAAATTGTTAAGTTGGTTAGCCACCCTACTTGAAGTTGTATAATTCATAGCCATAGGCTTCTCCCACGTTCGTGGTTGTCGTGGTCGCTTAGCGTCCTGAAACCATTGCTCCTCAAGGCCTAAATTAATCAATATTACCTATTGCTTAATAGTCTGGGGCTATAGAGGTGTGTTCAGATAACACATCTGGGGTAAAACTGATAACACATCCGGGGTAAAACTGATAACACATCTGGGGTAAAACTGATTACACATTTGGGGTAAAACTGGTGACTTTTGTCTTATTGATCATGTGCCCTTAGCAGTGGCGGATCCAGGGGGGGGTCGCCGGCGTCCGGACCCCCCCCCCTCAAATTTTCCGATGTGCCCTTTTTCAAAAAATGGTTTTTTTCACACTAGCAAAAAAAAAAAAAAAACGAGACAGTTCCACAGGTAATGACAGTGTTGTCCAATTCCGAGGCCCCCATCCAGTATCGACCAATTCACTAGTCTAGCCATGTATCGCAGAAACTTTCGGCAATATATATTTGACTACGGTAGCCTATATTGGCCGCCTCGAAACCCGAACAGTGCAATCGTTTTACAGAGAATGTGACTACAGTATGTCTGCGTGACAATCAGGCATTCTAATCACTTTTCGCTTGGAACCACGTGTGGCGTGCTTGGGCATTCAGATATTACGTCATACTCACTAGCTAGTGCTTTATGCAACGCATTACTATTGGGGTTTAATATTGATTCCAAAAGGTCACTGCTAAGTCTTTTGGTCTTACAAAATAATGATCTGTTCACACTCCCTAAACGCTACATCTACGAAACCTTCCCTCCACCCTCTAGTATCCATCCTCTCGTGAATAAGAGAGAGTAGGTAAATATGTTTCGCTATGATATTTATAGTCTGAAATTACTCTCTTCATTTATAGTGTTGACCTAGTGATGGGAATAAAAAGCCAGTCTTAGGTAAAGTCTACAGCCAAGAGTTGACCAGAAGTCACAATAGACGAATCGGTGTTTGTTTCATTTTAAAATTACTGTATAAAATCACCACCAGGTCAAATAACGCCATGTCAGTCGGTTCATTTTTTTGACGTCTTTGGACAGATGACCGGTCTGCTGTCGCAAATGAAAAGCAAACATTCGACTTCAGTCATCTGTTCTGACAGTGTCTTTGACAGTTGCGCCGCAACTATATAGGAAACACAGCATACAGTATTTTAACCTCCTCCCCCAGTCGAGATAGCGGTGGCGCCAGGTGGGGGAAGGGTTCATGCCCCTCGTCTGGGAAGGCTGGCCCCCTATCGGAGAAGTTTAACAGTTTCGTAGGGGAGTCTTAGTCGAAAGTACACAGCCTCCGACGACAACTAATCGACGGTTTAACTTTTTTTTGCCCTCAAGAGGATGAATTCTGTAATAAGAACCCAAAATTTTCTGCGCGCTACGCGCGCTGTAGAGTCACTCTATTTTTTTCAATAGTTCCATTCCACATAGCAGGATAGCACAAGTCCTGCCCACCTTAACAAGTAACATATGGGCAGAATAAATAGTTTATGTGAAGTTCGTAACTTTCATCCCACATCGCAAAGCCTAGTTGGTGTTCTCTTGTGTGTGTAATGCGGTACAGTCAGTTGGTGAGCGACTTACGGAGCAAAGTTTGGCTATGTCATCGTGTAGTCCAGGCGGTTTCGATACAATGTTTGTTACACCCAATACGGTCTACAAACCCTACAGTTCTTTTTTTCGTTTCGTCATACGTTTTATGTGTAAGCCTATCAAAAAATTTCACCCGCTTTGCGCGCTTTTCAGTATTTCAAAGAACACTATCAATGCGCAACTCGGATCAGTAAGTATTAAGTGATATAATGCAAAATATGCCTGCAATTACATGGGATAATGAGGCTTCCACATTTGCCCTTCTCATCATACCCTCGAAATAGGGAACGTCGGATCTTCGGGTAGCTGACATGGCCCGGCCCCCTGTTGGAAAAATTCTGCCACCACCCATGGGCAGTTTACTTATTTTGGATTTCATAAGGGTAATTTCTGGGATAAAACCCAAATCTTTCGGTACGCTTTGTCCACTCTTCCTCAGTTCAGTTATACTTATAGCTAAATATAGTACAAACCCTCTCCACCTTTTCAAGTTAATAAGTAGAATACATGGATTTATGTAAATGTCGGGAATTGAATCGCATTTCGCTAAACCTGGTTAACGTTCACTTGTGTCTGTCGTACGGTACGACTAGTGACTCGAGGAGGGAAGTAAAATGAAGTTATGCCCGATAGGGCCCAACTGTCCGCTCAATTGTTCTATATACTGATATAAGCTTTAATTTAGGACAAATTCTTTAAAGTGTAGGCTTACCCACAAAATTCCAGTTTTTTTCATGTCTTTTGGTTTATCCTTTCTTTGTCAATATGCGGTAAGTTGTGTAATCGCTGACGTTTATTGGAACCAGAATTTAAGAAAAATGAATGTGCCCTTTTTATGTTGGACCCCCCTCAGAAAAGACCCTAGATCCGCCCCTGCTTAGTGCCAATCTTGTTAAGAACGGAAAGGCAGCCTTTTGCGATATTTCTCCCTGGAAAATGAATATGATATGTTCAAGTTCGAAGTTTATCTTGAAACTGGTTTTTCATGAGAAAACATAATCCTTATCAGATAATGAGCTCATCATTAGAGGGCGATCAAAATCCCCTATGTGAATGCACTCACCATCAACATGTGTTCCTTGGATCATGACCGCGAGTCACCTTATCATCAAGATCATAGGTGTAAGAAGCAGGGGGCTGGGTGTTTAGTCCTCACTCAAAAATGGAGGATCTCAAGTATGGTTCGGAACTATTAACCTTGAGGGACAAATGATCCTCATTTGTCCCTCATGTAAAATCTGTCAAACATTTTTGATAAAATATAAAACCTTTTAAAGAAGTATTCTTCAAATATTGCGGAAACTGTGACATCAAATAGCCTCTAAAACCACTGAAATATTAGAAAAATCCAAAGGGAGGGGGGTAATCATTCCTTTTTACCCCTTCCCGTTTGACTCTTTTCCCAGGACGGTGGACTGAAACCTACAGCTCTCATTAACTGACAAACCTTCCTACCCCTATGATCAAGAGTACAAGCTCGTTATCGGGTCACCTTAAAAGCTGGACGTGAATGGTCGCGGTGAAGTGATGAAGTGTATTCCTTTTAAATGTAACGCTCATTACTGCGCGAGAAAGGCGTGCAATTCCTATCATAGCTTACATAAACAGAATGCCAAGGGAAGTTCCCCGGCAGTTTGACGAGGCGATCGTTATCTTGTCACTTGTCACGCTCTGTGTAAACGCAACTTAACCTCAGATTGACCGTCGTGGTTTCTCGTAATCACCATGAGGCGCTCGTTACTACGTGTAACAGAAGGGAGACTAAAGCTACACTAACTGTGGACAACATTTTAATTGCTTTACAACCCCAGATTAAGCTGCGTTGTTTGCAAGCCACAATTACAGAATGAGAATTCGTCTAGACCAGACTAGCCTAATCTTTTTATACGATTTTTCTGAAAATGTACCCATAATTCTTGTAGACAGAAGTTGCACAACGTGCAAAAAACAAACCGTATAAAAAGTGCTTGTCAGCATCGATATTAAACTTCATGTAGGTTTTATCCAATAATAATCAATGGTGCTTGGAAAGGCTAATTCGGTTTGAGAGACTGTTTGACGACTTATTTCATTTCGTGCAACTTTAAGTACATTTTAATTTTGCCTTTCAGCATGCAACATCATACTTTTTCTGTTACTGCCTCATCGTTTTATAATTCAGACAACCCACGTTTTGTAATTATCTTGAAACTAACGTACGTGACACTTCTTAAAGATATTTGATATAATAAAGTAAAGTATTAAAGTAGTGTTTTGATAATCAAACGTCTTGCCAGATAAATCTTACTGTCTTTTCGATGATATCCATCTCGAAACTTTTTTTGCTTTTTTTCGGAGGTTAGTTGGTTGTGTGGTTGTGGTGTAAAGTTCGCCACAAAGGATTGTTATCATCTTCAAATAAACCGTTCAAAGCACTTTTCAAAATTGTTTGTAGACTTTTAAACCTCATTACTTTACCACGTTCAAAGACGGATTCATCACCAAGGCAAATTTGCTTCCGAATAGAAAGAAAAAGACCCTGACTTTTATCACTCTGGCTTGTTTCGACAGGAAAATTTAATCTTGACTCTTTGAGTTTGATAAACAAAATGACCCAAATTTTCATGAGGCCCAGGCACTTTCATTAAGTCCTGAAGCTGTTAATATCTTCCTGTGCATTTGTATCGGGGAGCTATTTGTTTATCAAATGTAGTGTGATAAACTGAGACCTACACGCCATGGGCTCTGGCAAATAGTTTGCTGTGAGAGAAGAACTTTGACTGTTCCGTAGGGTTTAAGCCTGAAAAAATAGAACATGAACCCAGAGGATTAAACAAGTATATCAATAATGAACGAAATGACTCTTTATGGAAAGCGGTAAATGAAATAAGCAAGGTAACAGGGCTTTCTCTTGGGCGGTATATGACGTTGCATATGCCAGCGACATTTAAATATTTAATCAAAGACTACATGGAGGTAAGGTCAAATGCCGAAACGCATAGTCAATCGACTATCCGTCGTCACAGAACAAATCCTTCTCTCTGTAGATAAATTGGAACTTTCATCCCTTCTACCTACGTATGTCAAGGTGATATTTTACCGCCTGATAAATTTCATCGTCAAACAAAGTCGATATAAAAGTTACCTGTAATTTATCATCTGCCTGTAGACTTCTTCCAATAAAATACTCTGGCAACACCTCGAGTTACAAAGTAAATGTCATTTGAATAGCGGCTGCAGAAGTGATCTGTAAATAGGTGCATCGGTAACTATATAAAACAGAACATTCTGTCAAAACCGTCTGGCATTTCCTATGACTGATCTTTTTCTAATCATTTTCCTTCGCATGAACTGTATTTCTTGTATAAAAATTTAAATTGTATCAAGACAAATGAAACATTTTTGTATTCAAATATTAAATTAATTTTCTTTCAGTATCTTCCTGCAAGATCTCGCCAATCCAGACGTCTTATATCTGATTTGGTTTCTATTTAGTCAGCTTACCACTACCATAGTACTAGCTCTCTTATTTGGTTCTAAGGTAAGTCCAATGATTCTATTCGAAAAAGATATGATGAGGCACGCAAGCACGGAGAATTGCAGGGGGGGGGGAATAATAAGGAGTTGAGGCAGTTGTACAAGAATCACAAGGGCAATGAGCAGCTGCACCTAAATTAACTTTGACTTCTGGAGTTCATATTCCCTTTTTGAAATCGATTACCGCTTTGCCATCCTAGAAACATATGTATATGTAGACTTTCTTGAATAACAGTCACGGTATTATGGGTAGGAATTTCCTTGTAAAATGTCGTCTGAAAGTTTGGTTCTTTCGGGGACAATCTGTCACCTTCAATTTTTGGTGCAAGTCAACTCGAGCTCATAACGTCCATTTTTTTTTTTCATTTTAAAGACTCCTGAGAACATTAGCGCAAAGAGGTTTCAAAACATATGAGGGTACGAAGCTTGTTTTGATAACTCCACCATATTAAATATTGACTATTGACTAGGGCTATACATTAAATTTAAAGCTTTTGTGCACATTGCTCACTTAACACAAACTGGTGATAAAAGGTCCAGTGGGTATCTAGAGGCTTTCCGAAGGTTTCTGAGTGTTAATATTAATTTTCCAAGTTTCTCTGCGTAATACAAGACTGAATCGAAAGACCAAACGGTATTTTTCAAATTGTCATTTCACCTGGACTTAAAACAAACCCTATCAGGGTAAAATGTGTTTGCTTCAGTGTTGTAATACTCTCTGTAGATGAAACGCCTTTAACTTTATTTCATAACAAATGAGTGGAAATATGCATAAAGTACAGTAAATACGTCAATTTCTAGAACTAGAGCATCGAGAGTTTTGACTGAGGGGTGGAGAGAGGCGCTGCGCACTCTTCTCATAATAGCTATGCAGGTATTGTATGTATTGTAATAGCATGTATTTTGGTGCAAGAAACAATTAGTAATCCTGAATTGGGGCTGAAACCTCTCCCCCATCCCCCTTCTCGAACTCAGGGCCGGATCCAAGGGTAGCGTAAGGGACGTACGCCCCCTGTTTTCGGAAAAGCAATGATTTTTGTAACCAGAATTTTAAAAAGGTACCGTATGATCAGGAAAAACCCTACCAGAATACATAAAACAAGTTTAACCAAATGTTGGCAACTATAAGAACTTTGCATCTGGGAAATCTACCCCTTCCTTTGCACCATGCTTTTCTGCAGAGAGATACGCTCCCCTTTTTCACATTCTTGCATCCGGCTCTGTTACTCACATGCACATTTTAAATATTATATATGTTATCAAGTGGGTGTGGTGAGGTTATTCAGTTTACAGAGCAAATGCAGTCACTGCAAGATGAAGTAACATACCATTCATAGTGTCAATTAAAGTATGGTTGATTTTAATCAAGTAAAAATATTTTTGTTATCAAACTCACAAAATGCGAAACACCTTCTTATTTTCTGTTTTTTATATATGCAATGAAATGGTCCCAAACATCACGGAAGATTAAATAAGAGAAAATTTGAATATTAAACTTACGTTCCAAAATAAGGCAAGCGCGAATACTCTTCAAGCTTTCACATTTCATGAAAGTGTAAGGATGGGTAGGTGATCTTTCATAATATATTATTTTTTGAATATTCACTTGTGAAGTTCTACTAATAATACCATACAGAGTCTGGTGTGTTTATTATTCTTGAATACAAATCACATTACCTGATAAACGTACCTTACAGGAGTTACAATGTAAAACATTGTCATTGACAACTCAAATATATGTAATAACCAACTTAAAATCTGATAAACTTACCTCAACTGGAATAAAAGTACAAAAGTGAACAAACAGTAACTTCCGCCCATCTATATGAAATAACTCGTCTTTTCTTAATCATCGCCTAAAGTAAAATGTAGACATATATTTAATTTTGGTCAAGTCAAAAGTAACGATTCAGATAAAGCCCGTTCAAAGATAAATTAAGATTTATAACGAAATGAAACACCGTTCTATTTAACTTTACATTTCTACGAAGTTTCATAACACGAAGTTAATTCTTGATTTAAAAAATGATAAAAGTTCCAGGCAGAATCCAAGACCTCGGGAGCCGGAGAAACAATATTTAGAGAATAACAAGTGACGTCAGCGCGTGTCCTGTTGCAATGCTATCGGTTACTGCTCATGCGCAGATGTTGCTTGAACAGTGGGTGTGTATAGCAATGCAATCTTGAAGGAATCCTAATGATGCATTTTTTCTATAAAAACATTTGCTTGACTTACTTTAAATTTCTAATGAAAAACTGTAAAAATTATGGATATTCCCAACTTCTTAATCCGTCTTTCGGTGACTCGGTGCTTTCCATTGTTCATGTAGACCCTCCCTGGACTTATAACTAGGCTCATACCCCTCCATCATATCATTCTACACTGTTCATGAAAGACGAACGTGACTGTTCCAGTGCATTATGTTTTTTTAACACGCAATATCTGTATTGTGGCAGAGAGAATACTGGGAATTCTCAGTATTCCCCTCAGTGGTACACGCACTTACCAGAACTGCGTAATTTTTCCAACGTCAACTGGCAAAAACTTTTTCCTGGCAGATAATGTCAAATCAGTGGAATGTCGCACTTAGCTTCTAGACCTAATAAGCACGTTATTAAAAGGATTTTCCGATAAATGTATTTGCATGTTAGCACAGTTGGTTTGCCAAAAACCTTAAGGGAAGAAAGAGTCAAAGAATTTTTAAGTGTCTGAAATGAATGATTTTAACAGTCGATTTCAAACGACCATGGTTTCCTCTGCATCCAACTGTCCAATCAGCTAATGGACAACTTACTTTTTATTACTGAAATAAAATAAACTAAATAAAATACTCCGACTGACCCAAATCACATAATCAGAGACTCGATGTTACTCGAGTAACATGATCGGGTGACTTGAAGTGGCTTGACTAGAACCCACCGGGACTCGAGGTAATTCAAACGTCTTGACTCGATGCGACTTAAAATGTTTAAATCTCTAGTTTCGACACTTTGTGACTTGGGGCGACTCAAGGCTCGAGATGTACTAGAAAGGCCGCGTCTGAAAGACTTCCAATTTAAATTTCATAAGAATCTACTGATTAGGAGAACGAATTTTCAGATTTGGTTCATTTTCAAAACTGCTTAATTTCGTAATCATATCTAGTCATTTTCTTAATCAAATATAGTCAAGTATTTGACAAAATACCTGTTTGAGTCCTTATTGAAATGCATTCAAAAATCATTTCATCATTATGACAGCCATCTTCGTACTACTGATTCCATTCCACTGTCCCTAAAGATTAATTTAGTTCTTGTCAAAACTTGCTTCCCAGAGATTCCTGACAGAGAAAGCTATTTGAAATAATTAAAAGATAAGTAAAAATAGTCCAAGGCTTCGTTTGTTTACTTGGCACCTCCTCCGTCAAATGATTCTTCGAAACCGTCTATTAAATTTCGCAGTCTCCTTTGCCAAAACTTATTTGATAAGATTTTTTTCGTCTCGGTTACTAGACACGATGCTTACACTAAGGTTTTCCTTAATTTAACCTGATATAAGAAAAGGTAATGTAATTGTTTTGTATGATGAGTTCTAATTCGTTACAATGTATCTTATTTCCTGGCAACGAGTCGTAGTTTCCTTGTTACTTGAATTCATACCTTCCACTTATGAAAAGTGATCAATTATGAGATAAAACAACCAGCCCCACATTCGTGATAAAAATAACATTACACAACACCCTACGATTAAAAGAAGGATCGGTATGGAAGCTTTCCCGAAAAAGTAAGAATAGCTCCAAACTTCTAATTCCGATCGGGTACTTCTTATGCCATTCCAAGTCTACTACTAATGAATTACTTATACCAAGGCCTATTACGTAACATTCAATGTAGTCTTGTTGTAATAAATTACAAAGTATCAAAAGGCGAAGACAACAACGCTGAGTGACGTCATCGGCACTGTAGAGTACGTGAAATAGCAATGAACATCTTTACGCACTTCACTTGTGTAGGAATTAAACACAATATGCGAAGCAAATTAACGTCTTCCAATAAGAAACCGCGTTTAAGCATTTGACAAGCGTGTTCAGCATCTAAACTTGTTTACAAAGTGAGTACAAAATGTGTTTGAAGAGTTAAAAGTTAACGAGTTCGTTCCTTCTATACTGTTTTAGTGAGGTACCGTAGGTATCCGTCTCTGAATCCATGTACTGTTTGGCAATGTTATACTGAAAGCTGGTGTGTTGACAACACTTAAAGTGGACCTAAACTCTAGAATTACAAGAATATGTATTTTAGAGGTTGTATAATGATGAATCTCATTCATCGAACTCCCATTTTCATAGCTTTTTCGGTTGGCTGAGATATAAAAGGTTGAAATTTATGTGCCTAATATGAAATAATCGAATGCACAACAATTTGTTATGTCCTCCTTGTACAACTCACATTACCTGCGTTTGTTTCCTTTTGAAATTAAAATGTGTAAATGACCTTGAAAAAGTTACTGTTTTCTTGCATAGCAGGTTGCACAGAGAGAGCTTGTATAGTCAAGCCACCCTGTGACAGTAAGACAGTCACATTTTGGTACAAGGTGTCGTGGCCTTCGGAAAAAAAAAACAAAGAAAAACGAAGACGGCCATTTGAGTAGTACAAGAATGACATCACAAATTATTGCGCAATCTACCATTTTAAATTGAGTGAATGACATCTAACACTTTTTATCTTAGCTAAGAAAAGTCCTGAGAAGTAGAGAGTTGGACCATTTGGATTATTTTTTCAAGCTGTGAAACATTTTTTTTTTTTGAAATTTTAGACTTTAGATACACTGTAACCTTCCGGCGACACCGTTGTGTTGCAAAGGTCATTCACAGTTCACTTCAAAGCTTCTCCAGGCTTTCGGGGAACTAAAATAGCAAAGTAACTTCGTAAATCCAAACTAGTTGTTTATTGTTTGTGTATATTGGAAAGGACAGTACACAGGGGGAACACCACATTGATGGGTATACAAGTATGAAGGTCAATGACACTCATCCTAGCAGTTTATACTAGATAGTACTATAAATGAAACCCGTTATAGACGTACTTGGGAAGCGAATTTTCGCTCCTTATTCCAATAGCAGTATTCAAGCCTACTGACCATCTGGCGGTGAATGGTCGTCGAACCGTGAGAGAGGTCCATTTACTCGCCCCTAAGGTGGATAACCAAGTCTTAATAGAGCAGGGTCCAAGACTTAACCTCGCTAAGGTCCACCATTCATTGATACGGAGACTCCCCAAGCAGCTCGGCTCAACTCTGTACGTGACCCGTTTTCACGGCGGTTCGATGACCATTTTCCGCCAGATCATCAATTGGCCTGAAAATTTGCTTCTCAGAAGATTTGATATTATTATTCTGTTGATGATTGTATGTACAAAGAGCAGCAAGCACAAAAGTTAAGTTAAAAGACGTAAGACAAATAAAATCCTTGAAATTTATCGCTCATCATTTAAAGCCGGAAAACAATTATAATAGCACTTTAAAAGTAAAGCATGCCCAGAGTTATATTTGTCATAGTCCTGACGTACCACATTCAAGTCACCGGTGTTCTGTCTTTAATTGTAATACAGTGTTAAGTTGCTTTGAAGTATATTTCAAAGTACGATTTCCAAAAATGAAATTTTTAAAAAAGTTCATTTCCCCGTGTATCTGAAATCAATCACTGAAGATTCTAACACAGGCAACAAACCGTATAAAGCACAATTAACTTACCCATAAAAATCAATATCAAATTAACTTTGCATTTCCTGAGGTAAAACAGGAGGCTGTTTGTGTAGAAGGAAGCAGTTATAACGAAGATGCATGAGAAAGAGGCCCTTAGGTACCTCTTTGATACGTGTTTGCTTTGTTCATATTCAGTCAAGACCAGTTGGATTATTTTTGAGTAGACAACCTGTCTTCGTCTGTTCATCTTACATCTTCATTCATATGTTTACCCTCATCAAAAATTTGAAAGTGTAAGAGGCATACTTTCTCCTTGTGCGGTGAAAGTCAACAACTAAAATCATGTGCAAAGATTAATTGGCTAATTTGGTTGTAATTTGGGCTTGAGATTCTTCAAACATCCCAAAGGTATGGAAAATTACAGAGACAGTTACGTTATAATCAAATTAGTTCAATTTGTTTATTAGATAAAGAAATGTAGGGATGAGATGGGAAAGGGGAGAAATAATGTCAATCTCAGCTTTCTTAATTTTATGTAAACTTTCGGTTTAATAGACTAAAAATCAAGATTTTGTTAGCTTAATGTTAACCAATCTAACTCTCACCAGAATTTCTGATCATGAATTTATTACGGAGAATCTTAGTATAGTTTTATGTATGTCAGGGGAAAGATACATATTTCAAATGAAAAGGAAGTGCATACAGTTCAAACTGTGTTTAGGAATTAAACATTTTTGCTATGTTAATACTTTTCTGCCCAACTACGTAAACATGTTTAATAACAGAACAAATCTTCAAATTTCCATGAAATTTAAGAGTCATTGAAAAACCAACCTTTTTCAAAACATCAAGCAGGCTATTCTTGTAAAATGTTAAATCTGGTTTGGCTTTAGTTTTCAGGAAAATGCTATTTGGTCTATTTCTTTTCTTATTATGAGAGTGTTGATGGATCTTACTTATGGAGCCTCCCCTATGGCTAACCTGCGATGAAGAACAATAATATGAATTGAAATATTGTAAAACATGTGTTTAGCAATTGAACAGTTTTTCCATCCACTGTGACTTTGCACATATGTTTTGACTCTAAAAATAATTACGGAACGTTTAAAAACTTAACACGTTTGTTTAGGAGTTAAAGTATAAAAACCACTTCGAAATTACACCTGTATTTTTATTGTTATGTCTAAATCCTGCTTACTTCATCTTTTTAATCTTCAAGCTTAAAATGTTACATCACTTCTATTTAAATGACGACATTTGCAACTGAAAAACAAAAAACCGACGATTCAACTAATAAATTGACTAGACTGACTTTAAAAAAGACATTGCGTTGCATAAGCTCTTGTATAAGCCCTATATCGTATGGAAACTAACAACACGTAGTAAAATGTATGTACGTAGCTGTTGATAGGCCTGTCGTTTTTATCTTATTTAATTAGTTAATTTATATGCCCATGAATTAAAATTACACGAGGCATATTGTTTACCACTTTTTCTTTCAATTCCACAGTTACAAAGACAGATCTATATATAGCAGAAGCAACGGCTTCCATGCGTAGAGCCTTACATCGATCAGTTTCTAAAATAGACTTACGTCATTGAAAGGCATTTATATGTTTGTTCTGAGCTAATTTCCCTTCCATTTTTGCTTGATGGAAACCTGACTACAAATGAAATTATTTGTCATTTGCATTCTTCCACTACCATTCTTGATTACTTTTGAACATGAAGTAAGATTGCCCTGATTACATAAATTGATAGCGTTCTTATTCTTATGTAAGCACATTCCGGAAGAGTGACCCCAAGAGGTACAAACATGTTTCAATAAACAGATGTTTGTTTTAAAATTAAGCCGTTGAGAGCTGTGGTTGAAAGACGCCCTCTGTAGAGTCGATGAGACCTGAGTAAGATAGATTTGTCTCTTCAAGAAAAAAATATCAAGATTCAGAACATGACTTTCATTATTATTAGTACAAGGCCGAAGTATAAAATGCTGTCCCTTCATCATATTAAGGTGAGAATGACTAAGTGCTGCAGTCAGATTCTAAAGGTTCCTGGGGTGGAAGATTATACTGAGGTGGGGGAGTCTCAAAAGTGCAAACTGTTATTTGTAAAATTACACTTTTCATTTAGAGCAGGCAGCAGGAGAAGGTGTAAGGTGATTTCCTTGCCCCTCTGACTACCTCAGATTAAATGTCACTTGGAGACGTAGACGTAGTTTATATCACTGTGTCAGTAGTGTTACCAGTTGCTAGAAAAAAACAACGCAATGACCCCTATCTCACTTCAAGCTTTAGTTGCCAAAGAGTTCAGCGTAGGAAGGGTTTTAGCAAAAAATTAATTTCACAAGCGAAAGAGGAACTAAGTCTACGCAGTTTGGTGAAATTTCCATTCAAATCGGACATGTTGTGCTAGAGACATCAGCAAATGAAGTTACTACATTTGTGCCTCAAAGTGAGCTTGAGACAAGCAGAGGTTATATCACTTCCTCACGTTGATGAGAAATGCTTTGTTTCCTTCGTTTTTAGTCTGTTCTGCTGACATTGAAGTTAGTAGGAATAGGACCTCCCCATGTGGAATTTTAAGTTTGTAAAATTCTAATGCCTCTCATGCAATCACATTCTGATAACATGTGATTGTGGAGGAGAAAATTGGTTGTAAAATTTAAAGAAAAACAAAAGACTGTTCATAAATGTGAGGGTGTAACGTCATATGTCTTTACTTCAAGTTCGATTTGTTTTGAAAATGTGACAACTTTAACTGCTAGTACCTTGAGAAGCGCACAGAGGATTTCAATGCAAATTCCACCAGAATGCTTAGAGTAAGTACCCCTTTAACATATCAAAACTTGATTTGAGCTTAGACTTTTCTTTTAGGAGATTTGGCAGGGACTAAGTTCAACGATTTCAAAAAATGCAGACGGTTTTTGCTGTTTCAGCCGGCGAAAACCCCATCTCATAGAATGTAACTTAGGAAGATAACATTTTCAAAGGAATGTAACTTTTCCGGAGATGCAATGATGATGGGAAATCTGTGATGCTATAGAGCCACATCGATCAGGCATAGTGTTGTATTCCTTATGATGTTGCCCCCTCTCTAAAGAATATTTCAAATCTTTGTTTGCTATAAATAGTTTTATGCTAGAACTAAGTGGACAGATAACTAAACATTCCAACAGTATCAAATTTCAAGGACAAATAGGATATAAAATCATGAAGAATAACAAGAGGTTTCTAAGGCAATATGCCCACTTTATATTACATCATGTGACATTGATGAGAACTGGAGGTATTTCTCCACAAAAGTAACCAATCTTTAAAATGAAACTTCTTTAGTTAGAAATGTAGGATTACTACAAGGATTAGAGGACATGAACTTACAACTATTTTTTTCTTTCACACAGGACATTTATAAAATGCCACTGTGAAATGCCTTTAATCTTTGACCTACAATCCCTATACTCAGTTCAGTCTCGCTAGCATCAGCACAGTCTGATCACTAGTTCTTCTATCTCTTCTCTCAATTGGTGTGTCTGCTAACCTTATCTTCAGTCGTTTCCTTTGTTTTAACTAATCAATCGATCTTTTGGATCGTCTCTTTTTACCATTTGATAAAGTATCACTTCTCATCACAAGAGACTGTTTTTCACGGTACCGTTTGCTTTGTTCGAAATGAAGTTTGAAGGGAGATTGCATGTCGTCTGCCTTCGTTTTAACTTGGGACTTGAATGATTTACCAAATTACTTTCACGTATTGAAGTAATAGTTTAAAATTTGGTTTATATTAGAGGAGAAAGCAATTTCCCCTTTCAGCATCGAATCTACTTGAAAAACTATAAACTGTCTGTCCCGTGACATGTGATATTTTCGCTTTTGCCCTAAGCTAGTTTCTTTCGCACTAAAAGAATAAAAAGGGCCATTATTTTCATGACTCCAACGACAGGTCCTCTGTACTCGATGTTGTCAGTTTTGCAGATAACGAGGACTTACTCTCGACTGGCGTTTAATGAACGTACTTGAAACTTCCTAACACCAAATCTGGAGTCGTTTCCTAAGATTTTGGTTTTGGAAAAGCCTAATGGCGTTCTTAGTCTCTTCTGAACGTTAACAAGGTTGTTACTGTCACAAACAAAAATCGCCGAGGTATCTTCCAGCGCGTGCTACAGCTGTGTATGCCTTAACTGCAAACCGTGTGCTTCTAAATTTGACAGCTTTGTTCTTATTTGAGAGCACACGAGACGCAGTGTAAACGCATTACCGTGCGACACAATGTGCTGGTTCACTTATAGAAAACCTGTCGTCATTGTTTTTCGTTTTAGGCGAAAAGAAACTTCAACAGCTTTGCAGGCTATGATACAAATTAAATGTACAAATTGATCATCTTCTGTTGGGATCACTGTTTGATGTGTTGCGTGTTGCCAAATATTTGATAAGTGCTTAGGTAACCCGAATTTATACTCAGTGAATATGCTTTCTGCCGAAGTGACGATGAAATCTCATAGGAATAAGCAGTCCCTCCAACCTGATTTTGAAATGTGAAAGGGTAAATAAAGAAGTTAGTCAACATGAATTGAACAATTCAGCCACGAAAATATTGTAACATAATTAAAAAGAGCCAGTCGTGAATAACATTTCCAGGGTATATGTTATGTGTCGTTTAGGTGGTTATATTTTCCCTTCACCTAAGCAAAATAGGAGACGCCTTCTTGGAATCGTGTGATCCAGAGTGTCTTGCTATTTTACTAATGGGAGGATCTTTACTTACGGTTTTTTCCTTCAATTCTTTCAAAACCATTTTTAGGATCCCATTTCTTGGGAAACGTGCCTGCTGCTATATATATAGTAGACATATCTATACATACGAGTGTTTAATGCAAATATACTATTAAAAGACTTCTTTTGCCGCGACATGATTCACTTCAAGATACACACTTTTTCTTGTTAAATATTGTAAAGGTACCGTAGTTAATTTTACCTTGGATTGTAAGCATGTAATGTACTAGATAAATCTTAAACTTCATTCCCTGAAATCTGGAATCTGGACGCTGACTGTTCCAAAGTGTTTTCAAGTAACGATGATATGGAATTCAAATTGTTTCCTATTTTCGCTTCATTGAACTTGCACCTACATCAGGGACATTCAAAATTGCCTAATTCCCATTTTGATGGCTAACTTATCTTTCTTTTTTTTTTTTTGTCTTTAGATACACTTGGTTCTACAGGGGAAGGGTGACAAGACCGATCATCGAACGATGGGGGGAACATCGATAGGTTTTCGGCAGCGAACGTGGGATCGCGAGGCAAACTCCACATCTTCACAGGGATTAATGACGTTTGAAGGGAAAAGCCTTAATCAGCTTGATATGCAGGTTGGTAAATTAAAATCGATTTTCACTCTGCAATTTGCAAGTAGATTCCAAACTAACCGAAGTGGACATTTTCTCCTGAACTGACACATCAAGGATTGTAGCATTGAGATATTGATCATGTTAATAGAAACCATACCCGTGGAATATTTCTCAAGAGAATTAGGCAGGTCAGAAACTAACTTACAGGATTTTCCGGTGCTAAGTGAATGGATATCCCACATGAATGAGCGGATAATTTTAACGGTCCATTACCCATAAACCATGTAGCCTAGCCACCGTGTGTACTAGCTCACCCGGAACCAGCGTCCGTAGATTATTTACTATTGGCAAAAATTACCATTCTTTGTTAATTTCGCATGTTTCATTCAAGTTCATTGGCTGTGCAATCTGTGAGTACCATTTCGAGAGGAGCAATGTTTAATGCTACGTTTCAAGAAAGTAAAAACTACATCAGGCACAGCTTGCACCAATCTACTTACCGTAAACAAGTGTTAAATTTATAGAGATTTTCAGGAGATATCAACAATTGACAGCATAAGATTCTCCATTATTCACTGGTGTTACGTGATAGGAATATTTCTTTCAGAATGAAATATCACAGACCTTTTTTAGGTGGTTTTATCATTTGATGATTAGTATATTGCTTGTGATCATGCTTGGACTGCGATGGTCTTCCCGCAGTTACAATACATTGAGATGATGCATTATCCAAAAACCTCTTGTCAAACCAAATTATCCTTTGTACGTGTATTTAAGTTCATTACGCATTGTCAATGTTCCACATACGTTTGCTCAGTGGAATACGATAAGGAACAAGTAGTCACGCAAACTGGCCCAACATCATCCCATAGAAAAAGAAATTCATTGAATGCAAATTTTCACTCCATTCATTCGATACACCGAAGAAGTGAAGCCTGATTTTTGCCATTCTATGCAATGCCGTGCATTTTATGGTCGTTTTACGTGTTTAAGGTGACAACTGCCGTTTTACCTGCTAACATGTGTGTTTTATTGTTTATTAAAATTGATATTTTTATTAGGGGTGTTTGTTATTCTATTTAGACAAAGCATCTAGGAATGTGTGAAGAAAAAACTAGACCAAAAACTTTTTCGGCAAAAACTAATTTTTGCCTCACTTTTCTCGCCCTTTAAAAAATTTTCGCCCCTTGAGGGATATTTCTCCCCATTCTTCCCCCTTTTTCGCTTTGGGCCTAAAAAAATAGCATTTGATAACAAGATTTTAGTTTTTCGAGTCCTCAACAATAACAACAGCAACAGCAACAGCAACCGCAACAGCAACAGCAACCGCAACCGCAACAGCAACAGCAACAATAACAATAACAATAATAATAATAATAATGGCGATGGCGATGGCGATGGCGATGGCGATGATGATTGACGATGACTGGTTTGGAATGAGTTCATGTGTTCAACAAAGGTTATGGTTCATCTTGTGTGTATGTTTTGTAAACCATTTCAGAGACGAATCTGAGATATTTCTTAAGACTGCTTCATAGCCAACAGAAAGATACGGTACACCAATAAGGATAAAAAAGTAAAATATAAAAGAAAAAGATTGCACACTTCAATGACTTTTAATTTCGACACCATTTTTAACCAAACATTCTGATCACTAAGATTAAAGGAAGTGTATAAAAGCAGTTTTAATATACACAAAAGGAAACAGATATTAAAACTGTTAAAAAATTTGTCCATGTCCTGTGTGTGGCACTCGAGATACCAGCAGATGAACTTTCTACACTTGCTACCAAAAACAACCTCACGCAAACAGGTGTGATGTCAACTCCTTACAATGATGAAAAATGATTTGCTTTCTTTGTTTTAAATCTATTCTTCTGTACTGGAAATATATATAGGTATGAGTTTACCCAGAGAAAACGAGAAAGTTTGAAAAGGTTCCATGCCTGTTATGCATACAATTTAAAGAAGTGTGATATTATTGGGGAGAAAATCGTTTATAAATTATAAAGAATAGAATTATGTTGGTGATAAATGTGAGGCTATGGTGGTACTTGTGCTTGCTTAAAGTTCACTTTGTGTTAAAAAATATGTTGAAAATGAGATAGCTGTACTTGCTTATACATGGAGAAACATACATAGGAATGAATGCAACTTTTACCAGAATACTTATATTGAGTCCTTTTTTAATATATTAAAATAGAATGGTTATCTTAATCCCTTTTTACCCTCACAACAAACTTACAAATAAGTGAAAAATGTGGTTCTAAACTTGAGGCCACACTGTAACTTCTCAACTTCTCTTCTTTACATAAATTAGTAATGACGGATACGCAACAAGTAAGTTTCTCCATTTCAATGTTACCATCATGTGACACTATTAGCAACCTACTATCTTACCTGAGGGCATCTTAGTCGTTTTTTCATTCGCATTTATAAAACGGTCTTAATTTCATATCCGGAACTTCATGAAGGTAATAATGAGGTACATTTAAAATTTGGAACTCTCCTTTCGGTCCTTCCCATTCTTATCAGACATTTCCCTTTAGTATAAAATAATCAATCAATTTAAATTTTTTCGTAAGAGAGAGAGACAAATTGATTGCAAAATGAGAACTTCATCCTTTGGAGAGGATTTAATTTTTATCCGTGTTGAAGTTCAACGTCTGCTGATGATAATGCTGGGTATTAATGAGAATATTTTATCTCCATATTTTGTTGCAACTAGATATTTTGCATCGTTCTTTCCTTTCCAGATACACTGTTTAAGCTGCGTTTCTGCATACAATTCACATTAATAAAAATGGCCTTCAGCCTTCGGCGTTTATTTTCCAATCCGAAGTACGGTCACGTTCCCTCAAAATTGTCTAAGAATAGATCATAAGGGTAAACTCGAGTGAAAATACGTTTTATTTATACACAGAAATTCAAATCTATTCCTTAATTGCTCCCTATACTGTCAATATCGTTTTGGATCTTCACCACTCATCGATTCTGTTTCATCCCCTCCTCCTTCCCTTCCACAAAATTTTGAAATGAAGGTCTGTAGCCTATAGCCAGATCCATATTCATTTTTCTACATTTTCACGCTCACAAAAGGGACGTTTTTATTGGTCCAAGATTGCAACGTTTACCAAGTCTTTTATGTAGCTATATTTCAAACTGTTTGCATCCATTACTAGAAATGTCCTTTACCACATTCCAAAAGTGAAAATATTCCCGAAAGAAAGAAAAATATATTCTTATATAAATGTGCACTTTTTTCACTTTTGAATTTTTGAAAACGTGCATCACCGATGTATTACCACATATCAAAATATTTGACCACTGAACACACTAAAGTGATAATGTGATAAAACCTAACAGGTAAACGTCAAAGGACGCAAACATGGCTATATGAAATTTTCACCTTCTTATTTTCCCTGCAACATAAATTTCTTTCTTGATAAAAATTTTGTACAGAAACATCCTTACAAAACAAACACCACACTTTTCAATTCTGAGTTCAAACCTGTTAGCGTATTCATGCATTTTACCCATTACCACCGATGAACCGACATTTACCCCAGCCCTATAATGCTTAAAATTTACTGAACGCCCGAGATCACGTGTACTCAAATTCTTCATTTAAGAACATTTTCACTATTTTCTTTTCTTCTTTCTCTTAACAGGAGGAACTAAGGAGACTCTACACACAACTAGAGCTTCTAAAAACAAAAAATATGGTGGCTGGGAATCCACACTTATCGAAAAAGCTGACAGCCATGGCGGAGGCAGCGAGGGCTACGGAACAGATCTTGATGGACTCAGAGACTACCACATCAACATGTCCCTTGGAAACAACGTATATGTTGAACGGGAGTGGTAGAATCACGAAAGTAGGAAACGGTGATTGGACGTGAAGAAATTTGTTTGATCATTGTAAAGGATGCATTTCCGTCGAGATATCGAGGTTCTCGCTTCACCATTATTCTAAAAGGAGGATACAATCTCTAGGTTAGCGCCTGTGACAGGACTTGATGGGCGTTTACAAGTTTAAAGTTAAGTGGATGATGCTTAAGAATTCCCTTAATGATACCCGATGTGTTCTGTGTTCTTGACTCTTTTTAATGATTTGAAAAAAAAAACGGATTAGTTCTTTTGCTAAGTTACTGTATTACATAACTAATTAAGGGTGTTGAGCATAATGTAAGTTACTGTATTACATAACTAATTAAAGGTTTTGAGCATAATGTAAGTTAACAGGAGACGAATATTGAAAGGTGAGTCCGATCTCTTGACTAGCATGGTCGGGGGCTGTGGAAAGAAAGTTGCAGTACACTCTACTGTGGAATTTGGGTCGTTGTGAAATGAACTTAGTCGAACCGAAGAAGGAAATTTTGATCTCGTAACAGTTGACTCAAGGGTGTTCACTGTGAAACATCCAATCAGGTCTCGGTGTCATTTCTGGAATCATGTACTACACTTTATTCACTTTGAACTACATGCCGAAGACCGGATTATTTCTTTTGATGAAAAGCCTAATTTAAATCTGTCATTCCATTCTGCGATTTGTTTATGGGCTGAATACGATGATGAATATATGTGTGTAGATAGCTTATGATTTTCGTTAACCGAACCCCCAAGGGCAAAGGTAATTAAAAAAAGGTTTAAGTAAGGTTGACTATGATATCCTTCGTCCAAACTCTGGTCAGCTACACTTTGACATAGCCCTTTGTCAAACTTTTTACCCATATTACACACTATAAGCATAAAATGGGCATGAAGATTTTTGAATGTGTATACAGATCTATCTGTGAACTATTTTGCAGACGGATTCTTGCCACGATATGCAATTGCTAACATAGTTTGCTGAGAAGAAACGAGTAATTAGAAATCATGCAGTTTGTATACAACCACGACACTTAAACTAAATTTAGCCAAAACAACGCTAAACTTCATTAAACATAATGATGACTAACGTTTGTCACAATGATGTCTCATGTGACCAATTAACGTTGTTTTGACTAATTTTAAGTTTTTGTTGACTCATTTTAAGCTTGTTTTGTACCAGAATTTTTGCCACAAAGAGTGCAAGATATTGCTTTAAAAAGTGGCAGAAACTTCTTGTGTTTCGATTTTGATAGAAACGTAAAAGGGCACATATGACGGCCCCAAAAATTACTTAAAAGAAATGGTTTAGTCATTTAAGCCTCCCACTTTCTCGGAAACAGGCTTGCAGCCAGAAAAATATTTTTGAAAGGGCCAGATATTTTTCAGAGGGTTAGATACTCTGCGTTTTCGTACTTAATTCTTCTATCGAAACTTTCCCATGGGAACGAGACTTCCTAGTTGTGCCTCCCAATTTCGTCTCAACATTTGCATTGTCCCTGCTCTTCAAATACCTTGTTTTTTACCCATATGTTACTTAACAGCTAGCGATTTATTCACTGCACTAGCCAACTCAGCAAATTCATATCTGAAAATGTTTGCAAGGGTTAGAGTGATAAGAAAATCCTTTTCTTTAGACAGAAGCAATCTAATTTTGGGAATTACTGGATTTACACTCATGGGTGAATGAAAAAAAAATTTACAACGGGAAGAAGCTGTTTGCCCTGAAAAAGTTTCCCTGATTGGCAAACAATCACAACAGGTATATGGCTTCAATTAGTCTGATTCTCATTTGGTTAATTTGCCCTTAAAAATTAAAAAAGGAGTGCCCTCAAACCGACAAGTTGTTGGCCAGAGGTGGCTTTCTCCCACCCCGAGTCGTTATCCTTTAGTTAGACTGTAACCATTTACTGTTGTATTTAAAGCTAACACGTCTGTCTTGTTTGGCAATTTTCTCAAAGTTAAAACGTAAAACATGTCAAATGTATAGTCTTTCATAGTTACTGATCCTGTTTATAAAGTGTAAACCATACATCAGGGAGATTTGCAGTTGCCATTCGTAAACCCATGTAACAAAAATCCTCAATCCTATTCGATCTGTACTAAATCGGAGTACCTTAATTAGTCAGCTTTAGGATAAAACTTTAGATTTGTTTAAATCATTCAAGGCGTGCGCATATCAATTGTACCAAAAATAAATATGCCGCCATAAAATTTTATTTCTTTGCAGATTTCATGCAGCTTGTATAGTGATTCTGTTTTTATTTATATAAATTTATTATTCCTTTTAATAAAAAGAGGAAACAGATTGCTTATCGCTACATAGCATCCATTTGTATTCTATGAAAAGAGTAACTGTATGTACGTAACTATAATTTAGTCAAGTCATATAATGCTTACTGCATATTTAGTTGGGATTTAATTTTAACTTGGATTTTAGCAAGAATTGTTTCTTTTAAAGTATGAAACTTACTTGAGGAAAAAGCACCTTCTGTTGGTAACATAACCTTTTGTATCTTAAGTAAAGAAAAATAGCCTACTGTAAATTGTAATTCGCCTAACCCAGAGTTATATGCGTCAAACTGAAATTTTAAGTTAAGCAGTTTTACATTCGCCACTGTGCGCTGGTTGTTCGGCCTTGGAGAAGAACGTTGTATGTACAAAGTTATACTGTAAGTAAGACTTGGTGTTAGTATCAAATATTATATTTATATACATGAACAGCCATAAAATATAAGGTCGATTGTGTCAGTTTTCTTTGTGCAAGTTTCCATTACTTTCTTCGTTAGTGTGCATGCGCGTACACTCTTAACTCCCGAGTATGCTAAATCGGGCACCTAATAAAAATGTACTCATATTTTTGACTGTACTAGGTTACTTTGACCAGAACTGGTTCATTTCTTAACTAAATATTTGTCCAGACTCCTGTTCGGTGCCTGTTTAACCAAAGTATTTTGTGAAGTGTTTATTTAAATTAACATTTTGTTTAGGAAACAAGTTTTTGACCATAGAATCAATAAGGATGTAAACTTCTTTTAAGAAAGCTATACTTTTCAAAAATGCAACAAAGTTTGTTAATAATACAAAAGCATGCACAAAGAGGTAAACAGGGTACTTAAGTCATTGTTAGTCAAATTTCCGTCTTTAAAACAAGGTTCTATGAAAAACCTGCTAATTTGCAAACGTAGACTTCAGTGAATACTTAAATGCATCCATGCCAAATCCTTTGCAACATTCGTATACATATGTATTTCTGTTTGTCTTAGACTTCTCTTGTTTATTTCATTGGTTTATATTTGGTTACCGTACTGTCTCGTTACTCAATGGGTGGGCTGTTTTAATTTTCAGTTATTATGCGTAATATTATTTCCTACGTAATTTTGAAATTGTATCTTTCTTAATGCAAATTATATTAGCCAAAAGGGCAGAGAGACTGTATAAATTGCTCAGCAATACTGAAGAAAATGTGTTATGGTATACTTTCTTCTTTGCAGCATTATCGTCATTGGGAAATCAGAAGGACAGTACTCTTCTCCTTCGGAAAAAAAAAACGTTTTCTCAACCCATGAACTATACCGTTTTTTTAGTGCTGGTATTGTTTGTATGTAGCAGTATGTGCCTCACGCTCCTCCCCTCCTTTCAAGAGATCCTTTATTCGCAACTGCGAGTTTTTAATCATCTGTTCGAAATACCGCCGATCCCCGTCGCAGATGAAACGGTGGTATCTTCAGCGAAAACATGCATGGTAATTATGACTCTTACCAATTACGCGAAATGTTGCAAACGGTTGCAAAACTACATAGTAGCTGACGTGACAGCTACAATTACAGTACCATATACAGACGTTGCCCTTAAGCGCATTTGGCTGGAGAATTCCTCTTTCACTCGCGATTAATATATGAGAAAACGGCTTGGACAAACCAGGGAGTTGCTCCCTGGATAAACGTATCCGAACGGGCACATAAGCAGATAAGATTTGGCCTGGTGTCACCGAATGAAAAGGCAAGAAAGGCCTGCTGCCTGGATGCACAGACTAAAAGTGTTGTAATCGTTTTGCATTCAGGTGCAAGCAGCTGTTCAACAGTGTCTTGGCAAGTCATGAAGATTTATGGCTGGAGACTCCTATGTGGAACTTCACAGCTTCGTTTTAGTGAACAGAGATAGAGGGTTTGGTCAGGGGACGACAATGGTTTTGGGGGCGCTTTGAAAGAGATAGATACACAGTCTATCGACAATGCCTTAGCGAAGAACCACCATAAGTCTGCATGTAGCATGCAAAGAATTTTGGCTGCAAATACCTTCTTGACTGCAGGAAGTGATCCTTCCCAAGCCTTACAAAATTGAAGATAAAGGTAAAAAGTTAAAGCCCGCCAACAGTCCCTATAAGCCAGAGGAGTGCCCCTTCAATTTAAAGACGATCCTCGGTTCATGTGTTTCCATTATAACCGGCCCTCACATACGTCATTGACGGCCTTGAAGTTGTTAAACGAAATCACGAGTTTGACTACAACTAGTAGAACGTTAACTGCTAGCATTTCCCTTCACTCTGAAAATACATTAGTCAAAACAACGTTGATAAGTCAAGTTAGTCCATCATTTAAACTAAAAGGAGACAAAATTAAGTCTAAGTTTACCAAATACATGATTCATAGACAGTGATTAGACATTACGCGTTTCTGCGATTGTATGTTCTTGCTAAACCCCTCCCCATTTAGAAAATCATCAAAACAATAACAAATTATTTGCTAAAGTCTTATTCGGCTGCCCTGAAAGTTCTCTTAACTAAAAGTTTCAAGATGAAGTACCTTGAACATCCATTACTCTATGCTAATTCATCATCATCATCTTGAATACCCAAGAAACCAAATTCTAGATAACTTGGGAGGAAACACGATTCGAAATACATTAAAATAAAGGGTACCCTGAACAATCCTCTCTGAGGTCCAGAAATGTTAACATCAAAACTCGTATGTCACGTTTGATTTATTATATTGTGTGAAGATTTGAATCTTCACTAATCATTCAACCAGTTGATTGGAGTAGAAGTGGGAAATAATTACAGAGGACACGTCGGGGTATTTTCTTAGGCCAACTTACAGCTTTTCGTTTTAGACTTCCTCTTACCTGTCATTAAAGGTTTTTTAAAAAGTTTATAACAACAGGAATCGTCCAACCACTAAATGAGTCAAAATAGGGCCAAATTGCTTTATAAGAGAAGCAAACTTTCATAATTAAAACACAATTAAAGACGTTAACAGTATGCTACTTTATGAGGCACAATACCTGCTTGAGAAAAAATGACGCCCATGGTTATTCTTTTCTGTCGTCTTGCCATTCGTGCAAAATTTGTAAAACATTCTACAAAGGGTTCATTACAATTCTACATATATGTTTAATTTTATAGAATTTCTATTGAAACCTTGCTGAACAATTTCCAAAATTTATAAAGAAAAATCTTCAAACATTTCTGTAGAAGTTGTAAGAATTTTTACAGAATCTATATAATGTCTATGGTATTTTCACTTTTCCTAGAGAATCCATATAGAATTTGAGAGTTTCAAAAACATTTTAGCAATTCTTTCCAAGTTTTTGTAGAAATATCGTTAGAAAGTTCATCGAGGTCCATAGAAATTTTGTAAGTACTCCACAGAAATTGAAGAAATCCGAAGCACTACACAACTTTTTGTGAGGGTTGTATTTCCCCCGTCAAAGGACTTGTTGACTACTGTCGTTTGATTCTGTGCATAGCATAGGCCACTATTGAAAATTTGAATGAAACAGCTATCAAAAGGCGCTACAAAGTGTCGACCAAGACCAGGGTTCACCTTGACAATGCCTCTACTAACTAGGCCTATTTGTACTTGCAGGCAAGTACAAAACGAAGCTCATGTACATAAACTTTGTGAATTGCCAAAAGAAAATGATAAGAGGCGATTGAAGACAACTTAAAGGCAAAATGACAGTGTAAAAAAGTGATTTTGTTCAGACAAGATATACTTATCGACCACACAGTTCGAAACCAATATGGTAGAGATGCCGCATTCATCTGTCCAGGGGAAAATTCTGATTTAGGACTGGAAAATGAAATGTTTTGTTGCTGCTTCACGAGTGGACATTGAAAGTGGACGTTCAACAGTCTGAGATACACTGTACATGTTTAAAAAGGGAACAGGGAAAGTAAGGTTTTAATGGTGTGACATGACTGGCCGAAAGAAGTGGAAGTGCTTACTCAAGCGGAATAGTTTACTTGCTCATTAAGCATCAAATTGCATTTTAATAAGTAAGTTAAGAAAGTTATCTACGTAACCACTTGACTTTTATTCCTGGGCATTGGAAAAAGTGCAGTTTGTTCACTTTACAGCTTTAAAGACTTGTTAGTAATATCCGTTACAGAGATTACGTGACAGCTTAGCCGTCCGCGTTTGGACAAATGGATGGCACTTGGCCAGGGTGTTCAATGTAGAATCTAATTGTCGTACCTGTCAAGCACGCCGGAAAAGCAACCCTACAATTAAAGCCGTGGGCGTGGAGTAATAAACGGTACATAACAAATTGTCTCTTTGGTTCAGGCCAAGCTGGGTAGATGACATCTAGTTTATAAATACACTGATACCCTCCTCCCACAAAAAGTCGTTGGAATCGCTTATAAGGGAACCATGTGACATGGGTGTGGATCATGGGGGGATGGGGGACGCGTCCATCTCACTTTTTGGAAGGGGGGCATCTCCAAAAAGTCCCCCCCCCACTTTTTCAAAATAATGAAAACTAAAACTGTGATGAATTGTTATATGACATAGATTACTAATTGACACAGTAGCATTTGAAATATTCACTCTTGGAATTTATGAGACAAATAACGTTAATAAGTTACATCATGTTGACTAAATTTAGTCAAAACTTTGACTCATATGACTAATTAACAGTTCGGGAGATTCCCCCATTCAGGAGAATCTACTTTTTCGATCGGGAGAATACTTGTTCATGGACGCCGCCATTTTGTCTATTTTACCCACAGTCCCACGCGTTCTTTGTATACATTGTCAGTGAGGAATGGGTTTTGGAACCCCCGTGCAAAAATTGTCGGTCTAATGTAAAGGAATTAAATGTATATTTGGGAGGTTTATTGTCATAGCTACAGAAAAGCCACGTCCTAATCGGTGGTTCACCACGCCGTTTTCGAGTTTTTGAGACGTTTCTATTCTTTCTTAACCTTTGTTTTTGTTAGGCTGGCAAGACTATACAATGTGTTGCATAAGTTTTCCCCCCTTCGGTAGAATTTTGGTTTTCCCCCAAACGGGAGAATCTCCGGACTGATTAACGCTTGGGTAATTTACTTTTGGAGTGCTGTAAACTACAGCGTGTCAGTCTAGGAGTGATTTTGTGATCCATTTTAAGTTTGTGTCCTTTGGGCTTTCTTGTCGGAACTCACTGAGACTGAGCAGCTTCAAGTTTTTGCTATAGGGTCGGTCATTGTTTGCAGGACTGTTTATGAATAGTTAGTACTAGAAGGAAAGGCATAAAGGATATTTTAGGAATCTTGAAATCGTAAAATATGTAGATTTTAAGGTACATAACTGTCAGAGAACTAACGGGCAGAAGGGGTAACAGGTATATATTGATGTGAAGAATGAAGCTTCGATTTATGAAAGGGTATGTCTCTCATACAGGTTAAGTGTTATTAGTGCCCCCACTCGATTATATGGTAACAATACGACTCAGTACTCCATACCAATTTATTTGTGACCCTTAATAGCTCACACAAAATAATCAGTGAGCAATTTCCCTGCTGAGACTTCAATGATATCTTCTTTGGACCAATCAGGGCATGTTTAAATGTAATTAATCTGTTGATAAGAAGAAAACGAATAATAATTATTGTCAATGGTATTTCCCAGCCATCCACAAAGTGAAACTAACAGGAACAATTTCGTTGGTAAAGTTATCGGTAGAGTGATTAATACAATTTTGCTCTAACTAATAAGTACACATTATTGGCAGTTTTCAAAGTTGAAGAGTCTACCGAATACTATCATAAGGAATTATGTCAGCTTAGTAGTCAGCGTGGTTATAACAATAGTTGTAGATTAAATTGAATAAATAATACAGGAACGTTGACTACTCCCGTGGCCTTATTTCACAACAAGAAGTTGAAGACGGCACGGAATGTTAGGTACACTAACTTTATGGGGTTCAGTGAGGTGTGACGATGTTAAGGTTCACTGAACCCTAAACCTATAGTGTACCTAACATTCTGTGCTACCGTCCTAGTGACATAGACCCCTTTCCAAATAGCAATTACAAAGGATTATGGGATAGAGTTTTGGCACGAGTCGTGTTTAGCAACAGTAAAATGCCATTGACAAAAGCGACACGTACCAAAACTCTGAGTCTACAATCCTTTATAATTCGCTGTTTGGACAAGGGTCTATTACCTGCATTCCATTTGGGATTGTTTTATAGTGTATAGTTTAAGGAACACTCTTACCACACATTGCTGGGAAAGCCTATATTATACTGGGATTACCTCTGCAGGTGTGACTGTTTGGAATCACCAATTCCTGATACAACTAGTGTGGACTTAAAGGTAACAACTACCTATATTGAATATAACCGAACTCTACAGAGTAAAACTATGATAAGGGATCGCAACAGAACTAGCCATGAATCCTGAAATACTTTCAAATTGCAAATGAAATAGAGGGTGGACGATGATAAAAGGTCTGTCAGTTTGTGACTATTGCTGGCCGTTGTCGACTGTGACACTGATTAGCCTTCAGACCAAACAATAATGCCCTAATCTCTTCTATGTTCCACTACTGGGACTTGCTCTCTCCATGTTTATATGAACATACTTGTGACCTTAGAAGTTTTATGGAACCATGGAGTTTCATGAGCATAGTGGGCTTAACTTAGTTTAACTCTGGCCCAGATTACTCAGGCTAAGGCAAATCAAGGACCTTGTGAAGTCTATCTTGGATCAGGGAGTTGTTATCCAAAGAAGCACTTCCTACACTGAATGAACATCGGCGATATTGTTTTCTCTTTTGGATAGTGTTACTGCCTTCTCTTTTGGATAATGTTCAGATGGTAACGAAGCAGGCCTGTACTGCTTGCTCCTGCGACAACTTTTTGACGTCACCATCTGACGGACGGAAGTGTTTTTTAGTTAAAGAATGTGAAAGGTTAAGTACCGTGCACTGCCCGACGACTATTCTGAACAAAGACCTATCATGATGAAAAATTGGAAAAGGGTGGGAATTAGATCGGTGACATGCAACCCTCTTCCATACAGATAGTATTCCTGAACTTTGGACTCATCTCTCAGAAAAATAAAAGGTAAGACAGGAGACAAGCTACTAACAAAACTACTATTTTCAACACATTCCATACTTAGTCACTAGTTTTCTGCACCAAAAAGTAAGTTACTTGGGAAACGTTTGTCCGAATGTACGGAGAGGTAGGATCTCAATACATTCCATGTGTAATCGGGAGAAGGTGTTAACTTTATGTTGTAGTTTACAATTATCTTCTGGCACTATATATGCAAAATTGGACAAAATGTAAAAGTCGGGTTAAGATACTCCCCAGTTACATCGTTCTGTCCAAGACGGTGTTGGGCAAGCATCAACTGTCATTTGTTGTAGTGGGCTGACAAGTGCGATGCAATGATATCCGTGTAAACTTAGCCAACATTGTGTTAGGTCTACTAAACCAAAAGTTTAAAGTGTATACGCAGTCACCCCACACTTATTTTCAGGCAACAGCTAACTGTCATAGTTACCCTCTTTTTTTCCCTCTCTATTCAGAACATAAATATTGCATATTCAACGTAAACCAAGGAGTTACTTTGCATTAATTTCACAATTCAGCGAGAAAAATAGTATCACATCATTCTCAAGAGCCATTCATGAAACAGGATAACCGGGTATACACTAATTCAAATTGGGGTGACTGCATTTCTACTTTAAGGATGAACATTGAAAGTTATCCTTCGAGCCACCCTATCTCTAACACACTTTTGCATACAAACGCAAACGATTTGTTTTTTCTTCAATGTGCTTTATTCCTTTGCCTTAAATTTTTATCCTATGAAAAGTGTAATGGGTAGATGGCGTCACGGATAAGTTTGCATTCATGTTCAACACCAGAAGCTATTGAATATATTACATTTACATGGCACGGGCATGTATACTACAATATCGAATGTACATAAGCACTGCTAAAGAATTTATGTATTTATGCTTAGTCCCACTGAGCTCATGTTCATACTGTCTTGACTGCCCTAATGATGCTGTTTTTTCACGCTTCATCATTCTGTTAAAAATGTATCGAGCTCTGAAATGCATTTATGTAAGCCGTTGCGTATAATCAAGATCTCTGCTGAAACCGAACTGTACACCAGTAGGTAAAACTAGGAAGCAACAGTTGGCCATTTTAGGGTTGCCAACTTGTCATTTTAACAAAATTGATGACGTAACTGCACACCCTCTCATGAGTCAGTCTACCAGGGCCTCTCGGATTTTTTCCAAGGAGGAATAGGGGCGATTTTCATTGAAATCATGAAAAATGAAGACTAATGCTCAGGTTAGGATTAAGGTTAGGGTTGAGTAAACAATGTAAATGAAATGGCCCGTCCTGAGAAAAAACACTTCGCGGGTATCTCAAGGTCGACTTTATTCAAAGTTACCACAAATGAACTTTTGCGCGGTTGATAGACAGCCTTCGTCATAGAGATCCACAATCTATCAAGTACCAAGTCAAGCGAACAATCAAAGGGACATTAATGTATTCCCCTGAGATAACTTTTCTGTATACAAGTTTTCTTCAGGATTTTCTAACTGCTTGTGGTGTGAAATTAGTTTTGGCAATGAGTCTTGCACTCCTTTAGTTGTTGGTATTATTTATCGTTCACCAAATTCTTGTGCTGATAATAATCAGAGTTTGTTCGAAAGTTTTAGGATAGTTTCTTCGAAAAGGGCAGTTGTGTTTGGGGATTTCAACTTTCCTGATATTGATTGGCATTCATGTACTAGTGGGTCACATGGGAGGGATTTTCTCGAGGCAGTGTCTGATGGTTTCTTTACCCAGCATGTTCTGTTTCCCACTCGTGAGGACAATTGTCTGGATTTGGTACTAAGTACTGATGAAAACATGGTTAGAAATGTAGCTAGTGGTGGTAAGATAGGATCTAGTGACCATGACCTCATAAGTTTTGAGTTACTTTGTTTCAGCAAACTTCAAGGTAGTGACAAAACTGTTTTAGATTTCAGCAAGGCTAACTTTACTCATGCTAAAGAGCTTCTTACCATAGACTGGGTTGCACGTTTGTCTCACTTAGGTCCTGCTGAAGCATGGAGTGTCTTTCGTAATATAGTTACTGACACTACAAAGTTGTGTATCCCACTCAAGAAAGCTGTGGTTAAAAATAGGCCAATCTGGATGTCTAGAGAGGTACTTAGAGCAGCCAGGAAGAAACGTAAGTGTTGGCGTCGATATAGGGTCAGTAAGAATTATGATGACTTTGCAGTCTACAAGAAGCAGGAACTCTTAGTTAAAAATTTGGTTATTGACACTAAAGCTAAGTTTGAAAAGCAATTGGCCATGGAGGTTAAGGTAAATCCAAAATCTTTTCATGCCTATGTCAGGTCTAAGCAGAAGGTTAAGGAGGGTGTTGGGCCTCTCCAAGGTAATGAAGGCACACTAGTTACTGATCATCAGGATATGGCTAATTTGTTAAATGATTATTTCGTATCTGTTTTTACCAAGGAATCATCTGTTTTAAGGACTTGTAGGGATTCTGATAATTCTTCTTTAGTTAGTGATGTTGTCTTCTCTGATGAGTTGGTTTGTAATAAGTTGAAGAGTTTAAAAGCTAGTAAGGCCCCTGGGCCTGATGGGATCCATCCTGCCATTCTCCATGAATGCTCCGAGATTTTGTCAGTTCCTCTTTGCATTATTTTTCAGAAGTTTCTCGATTCAAACTTTGTACCTGCTGACTGGCGGATTGCTAATGTTACTCCAATTTTCAAAAAGGGGGATCGGAGCTTGCCTTGCAATTATAGGCCGGTCAGTTTAACCAGTGTTGTGTGCAAAGTTATGGAATCTGTAATCAAGGATTGTTTGCTTAAATATCTCTTAGATAATGGGTTACTCAATCTGTCACAGCATGGTTTTTTACCGAGTAGATCTTGTGTTACTAATTTACTAAGCTTTCTTGAGGATGTTTCCTTATCTCTTGACTGTGGTCACAGTGTTGATGTCATTTACCTTGATTTTTCAAAAGCCTTTGATAAAGTTCCATTAGGTAGACTTATGGTTAAACTGCATAGGTTAGGCATCAAGGGCAGTTGTGCTGACTGGATAAATTCATGGCTCAATGGTAGATCTCAGAGAGTTGTTGTTAATGGTAATTTCTCTTCTTGGAAAGAAGTTACAAGTGGAGTTCCACAGGGTTCTGTTCTTGGCCCGCTTCTTTTCTTAATTTTCATCAATGATATTGATAGCTCTCTCACATCTAGTATTAGTAAGTTCGCTGATGATACTAAGCTCTATAGGAAGGTTAGTGATAGGGATGATGCCTCATTACTGCAAAAAGACTTGGATAGGTTATTTTCATGGTCTCAGACTTGGCAAATGTCTTTTAATGCAGATAAGTGCAAAGTCCTTCACTTTGGTCCTAAAAATTTCAGCTATGATTATAACATGAATGGTAGTATTCTGAGTGATGTGACTTTTGAGAAGGATCTGGGTGTAGTTATTACAGGTGATTTAAAGCCATCTAGACAGTGTGCAGCTGCTGCTGCTAGGGCTAATAGGGTGCTTGGATTGATCAAGAGGAATTTCAGTAGTTTTAGTAAAGAAATTGTACTAAATCTGTATAAGCAGTTGGTAAGACCCCACCTCGACTATGCAGCCCAGGCTTGGAGTCCCTTCTATGAAAAGGACAAGCTTCTTTTAGAGCAAGTTCAGAGGAGAGCCACTCGCCTTATACCCGAGGTGAGACACCTACCTTATCATGTTAGACTTAAGCATCTTGGGCTTACCACCCTGGAGTTGAGAAGGATTAGGGGGGACATGCTTCAGGTGTACAAATTTCTCTCTGAAAGGAATCCTTTGTCCTCTTGCAATTATTTAAAGGTTCAATGTAATTCTCGGGTTCGAGGCCATTGTAAGAAGCTAGTTAAGAATTTTGCAAGGCTCGACATTAGGAAGTTCAGCTTTTCTCATAGAGTTGTTAACGAGTGGAATAGTCTGCCTGAGTGGGTAGTTATCTCCACATCTGTGCACTGCTTTAAGGTTAACATTGACAAGTTCTTCCATAAGTGTGGTAGGATCTAATTGTGCTGGGCTCGTTTGGTGTTGGTTGGTTCTTTGTTTTCAGTTAAGGTTGTATGGACTTCAGGGCATCTTATGGGGCCTTAGCCCTCCTTTGCCCTTTAACCTGTTATGTTATGTTATGTTATGCTTGTGAAAGCTGAATTCGACTAGGTGGCCTGCTGGTGGTAGGCCCACGGGACGACTGCAGGTCATGTGTACAAAAGGTTGCAAGTCCTTTAGAAAGCAAAACCTCACAGTAGCTGTTAAGTGACTATATTTTGTAGTCCATTTGACGTATTCGTCAAATTTTGAGAGCATTCGGGTACAGGACAAAATGTACTATAGTGAGAGTAGTGCTGTACTGAATAACTGTATATAACAATACGCAGGGTTGGGAAGTAACGAGTTACAAGTAACCCCGTTACTGTAACGAGTTACATTTTGTGTGAAGGAACCTTGTAACGAGTCACATTTGCATTTCAGTAACGGTACAAGTAACTAGTTACAATTCTGTGTAAAAGGTAATTGTAACGGCGTTACATTCGGGTCCCGTTACTTTCCCGTTACAAATAGTCAAAATGACCACAAACTGCATTTTACTCGAAGTAATAACAGAAAATTTTCAAATTGATGACACTTTGGTAGTAAAATTATTTTCGATATATTTATCATTCATCTCTATTATCGACGTCGCCCTCACCAAATCAAATTTTATTCAAGATTAGAAGTAGAAGTTGATATTAGATGCACATGCTGCAGAAGGCTTACAGTGTCACTTGATTGTCGATTAAACTAAGTTTAAAATTTGATTTGTGTGTCAAATTACTTATTAGATAGATCAATGCTTACTATCCATGAGACCGAATCTTTGTGCGATTCGTTGAAAAATACTGAACGGTCCTCTGGCAAACTAAGAGGAATTTAAATACTAGGCTTACTTTGAAAGTTTAATCATTGCCTTTTGAGACGTTAGGGCTGAGCGGACCCGAGTCCACCCTATCCTAGTCGGAACTAACTGAGATTCTAGATTCCCTAATCTTTCCGAGCATGGTAGGTACCCCTCAAGTTCCGGCCAGTTCTGATTCCAATGGCACCAATTTCGAGACCAGCCTTTTGCCAATGTATAGCATATCGAACTTACAGATGTTTTAATTCTATTGTACATGTCCACCATTAATAAAGTCGTCGTTTGTAATCAGTTCCATAGCCTGGCCCCCTCAGCAATTTATTAGTTGATCATGTGTGGCAATACTTTACATCTGTACATTGTGCACAAATTACAATAGATGTAACTTTCATATTTGAGAACTCGGCTGGAATGAACTCCGGTACAAGTCCAGTTACATCATATTCCGGAAAAATTTCGATTCTGGATCATCTTTTCCGGGCAAATTCGCAGTCTAGAAAAACGCCACTTGAGACGGGCATTAAGCTAGTCGAATCCGGACTCGTGTGTTGGAGCCCAGTAGATTATACGGTGTCAATCGTCGGTAAACACCGTGCATCCATTTATGTATTTAATTTAACATGTGTGGTATCCTTATTTGATGAATCAAACGTATGAATTTAGGCTATATCATATTCTTTTCAATACCCGAAACTCCTTACACGCGAATTATAGTAAGGTTAATATAAAAAACAGCAGAATATTGAAATGATCAAATGGCGTTCAAAGTATCCTAACAGAGCTAATTGAAAGAGGAGAGAAGTGTCCGACTTAAAGCTTCACCTGTTTATTGTAAAGGAAAAGTGAATGATGGGCACATGGTCTGCATGTGTAAACAACATAGTCTCACCATTTCTATGTTTTATATCGGAACAATGTGAAACTTGAAATTTATGTGGAAATATCACTTAGCCCAACCTTAGCGGTGAGGTTTTAAAATTTTACCGTTAACAAATACAGAGCATTGCATTACCATATTTATGCCCTTGAGGGGTGAAGACTTTAATTACTGCTAAAACAACGCTCTCCCCCTTTAATAGCCGCTAACCCCTCTAAATTGTGATGGGAGTATAAATATTTCCACCCTCAAAGAAGTACTGTCGTAACTGGAAAAGTTTTGGTTACAACCGTATTCGTCTAACAAAAAGTTTGCGTAAGCTCCAACACATTATCATGATTTGCTGCTTCATGATGAGTGTTAGGAGCCTCTGCCTGAATCCCCATCGAAGATCACCTGGCATCATTGACTTTCTTTGGGGAACACCTAAGGATAACCGGCACAAACGAGGTTCGGTCCTCTCATGTGCCCCTTCTTAATATCTAATTATGACCCCTTTCATTTCAGGTACCGTGGTATCTTATATTCACCTTGAAGTAGCTAGTTACTTTTGAAATGTAGCTAGTTACTTTTCAGTCAAAAGTAACTGTAACTAGTTACTTTTTCAACATTGTAACTAGTAACTGTAACAAGCTACAATTTTATGGAATTAACTTACCTATAACGAGTTACTTTCAAAGTGTAACGGGAACAACCCTGACAGTACGTAAACCCGCCGTAATGTCACATTCAGTAGAGGAGATTTGTTTAAAAAGTGTGCGGAAGGATAGATGGCCCTTGAAGCAAACTATTCTGTTCGAAATTGTTAACCTTTCTTGGCTTTCTGTAATTTCAGCTTAAAAACTGAATTTAAGAAAGACAGTCGACATAATATACTGGATGGTTAGAGATATGCTCAAAGAGGAAAACAACCAAATTTTCTATTTATTGATCCTCACGGCAATTCTAGAGGGTGTTTTGTTACATTTGACCCTGCATCAGATCAATGAGGTTACCTCCCTTCTATATGCTTCAAAATTAGCAAGTCTTTTTCTTTGACGCGCTCAATCGAGTTCTTTTTGCATGTCTTTATGAACAAAAATCCAGTAACGTACATGAAAGCTTGTACATCATACTTTTTTGCGAAAAGTCCCTTCAGCCGGATGCCGAAAACCGTTCTGCACCCTCATCCCCGAAGCTACGTCCCCAGATCGAACATTAAGACGTAACATGACTGCCTTTCAACAATCAGACCCTTCCATAATAGGTCCGACATACATGTACATCATTGACAACTCTCTTAAGGTGGCACTGGCGTACCATAAAGTAGAAAACTCCCTGAATAAAGCCATTTATATGTCTTTTAACGCTTTAATTACAAACAACACATTGAAAGGTGTCATTAAAAGGCATTGAAAATGATTTCAAACCTTAATTATGAAGTTCTTAACCATTATGCACAGGGGTCGACGGAAGCACCGATACAAGTGCGAGCTGCCTTTGTTGCCCTTTCCTCGGCAGGGCTGCCCCCTTCCCGTCAGACAAGAACTACTCCTGCGTCTATATTGGCAGCACTCGTAAAACCATAATATCTATAAGTGAAAAAGAGGTACATATATTCGATACCTGCTACAAGAGTAATGCAGGGGGAAACCATGTGCAAACGGCTCCCATAGCTAAGAAATTAAACATATTTTTGCATGGTCTGAACAATAAAATCGTTTGGGGATTCGATCATCAAATTCGCATTGTAAAGGTTATTTCCCAGCGACTAAAAGTTGCCTTCAGCATTCTTCAATTCCACCCACATCATGTTTCTCACATCACTTGTCTACAAGCTCGTAGCCAGAAAATGTGTTGAAGGGGCGAGATATATTTGCAGTGCTGGCAAAACGTTTTTTCATTGGGGTGTCATAATAAATTTTGTTAAGTTTTGAATGTGCGAGAATTTAGGGGGCACCCTTTGCCTTCGCCCTCTCCCGCCTCTAGACTACCGGCCCCTTTTATTAGTTCACAACATACTCCTCACTTTTAAGGTTTTAACATTATTGCTAAAATTAATGGTATTTCATGCATGAAGCTATTTTGTCTTCTGTTCATGAATTGATTACAGTATTTTCCAGTGTTGTAAAGAGTCACGACTCGAGCCACTTCCTCTCAAAATGATAGTAACTCGAGAGAATTCAGGAGTAATTTCCCCATTGAAATAGTACAGTGACTCGAGTCAATGACTCGACTCGAGTCACTTAAAAGTTTGGCAATTGGTGATTCGAGTCACGAATCTAGTGACTTGATTACAACTCTGGTATTTTCGTTGCTTGATCACTCTATTCCAACGGAAACAACTGCGCAGATTTCAAACCGAGGCAACCAATTTCACTCCTTGTCAGAAGCTATCTTGATAAAGAGACAAATTAAACTCCACAAAAATTGATGAACAGAGGTTACCCTCGTGAGAATTGACTCCTTTCACTTGAGATTTACTTCATAATGTGTAATGATCACCTCTGACGTACTTTATGCAGCTTTCCTTAAAGCACTTGATTATGAAGCAAAAACGATGCAATTAAGATACTTATTTAATGAAACTGGGTCGAAGTAAATCTCCATTTGCATTATAATGGACGATATTTTTATGAACACAATAATCTTGTTCAATAAGGCCACCACTCAATCACATCAGATTTATGCCTTCTCATTTTTCTTCCCTAAAAATGTAGCATTCGACTGGAAACTTTTTCACGAAGAGTCAATTACCTCAAAAATTATAGGTTGAGGAAACAAGGCTTTGAGAATTGGTTTGACGGGAAGTAAAAAAAAATGCCAAAAGCTTTGTTGCACATGTCATTTACATCTGAATCGTTCTCTCTGAAATGCGAGAGTATTCCATTAATGCATAACTCTTAATCTAACACCAGTTTGAGTTCACACTTTCTGTGAAAAGACTAAAGAGTATGTTTAGTTGATTAAAGACTATTTTGAAATACTAATTGGGAGCATAGGTATGAGGTAGGGATCCTGGAGGGTCGGGAGCAAAACGTGTCGACTTCAGGGGGCTTTTAGGTCAAAAACCATATGGTTGTTGTTTGCCCACGAGGAATAATTTCAAGGACAACATTCCTTCCTCTGCCCCTCGTAATTTTTCCCATACATTTATCATTAGGAATGGTAAAAACATAATGCTGCTTTCATAAGAGCCGGTGTCATTAGATCACAAGGCAATAAATAAAGATATGATATTAAAAGTCGAACTACAAATTTAAGGTCAAAAGAGTCTATATCATGGGATAAGAAAGTAATTATTTAATAAGTCTGCATTCGTTCAGGTTGGGGCAACTGCATCGGCATTTTAAGTTTAACCACAAATGTTTTATTCAACCGAATGCTGCTGTTTCTTGTGCAATTTTGTGCCATGACCATTAAATAGGACTATGTCTACTGTTAAATGGCTATACTAGGTGTAATTTGTTTATTCGACAGTATATGATCGTTGATTTTTGCTTTCATTCACTTATGAGAATGATACGGCTGGTCGTACACTACGTCTGCAAGAATTCTGTTAGGTACTTTACGTTAGTTAACAACAATCCTCAGCACGATTATTTCATGTAGAGAAAGATTCCGTTACTAGGAAAAGAAAGCGTATAGTCTTTCGCTCTGCATCATAGAAAGTAGAACATAGAAAGTAGGTCAGTCTTTTGGTGCCATAGTCAATCTTTAGTGTCCTTAATTCTTTTCTAGGCTATGAATGTCACTCTTGGTTGTGTTGGTGAATCACTGATCAAGGTTTTTTTTCCCGAAACACCATTTACCACCGATACCCAGATAAATTTAAAGAAATATTTAGTTGTAACCTTTATTATCAATTGGAAAAGCACTACGAAGATTTCTCCAAAGAATACTATTGTTGAAGTTTACGTGTAAGAATCACTTACACTTGATGGGCATGCTCGTTCAAAACATCAGCTCGGCAAAAGTAATACACATTTTTGCCTAGGGTATCTCCAACATTCCATGAAAGTTAAAACGTAAAATGACCGTAGAGCCGTGCCTAAAGTTTTTGACTTTACATCAGTTCAGTCACCACCAAGGAGTAGAGAGCTTTGAAGTCTAGTAGATTGAATACTGATAATTAATGTACTATCACACTTTCTTTACAGAGAAACTAGTTACATCCCTCTGCTTCCTATATTAGAAATTGGATCACTTCTAGGCTTACTTGATTTTAAAATTATATGGTAGGACACAAACGATCGTCAGACTCGGACACCAAGATCTGCCGATAAAGTTGAATGCATCGAAGAAACATGTATAGTCAAATAATGGCTGCATTTACCGATGCAACTTACCTATGTTGAAAAAGGGTAACTCATTTTGCACGAGGATACTTGGTTTCAGATCTCAATATTTATACGTGTATGAATACTTCACAATCCCATCAAAAAGGTGTGGTTAAGAACATAACACATCTTAACACACCGGTGAACTAAGCTTCATCTTTTCCCTTATCAACAATAAAAAGTTCGCATTGCAATACATAATAACGTACAATCACCAAAGTTCAACAAAGCACAAAACAAAGGTCAGAACGGCCACTTTCCGATGTTGTGAGAGAAAAAAAATCGGACATCGGACCGGCCGGTGTGAGCCATTTCAGACCATGGTAAAAATTTAGTCTTCGTAAACTAATTACGTCGAGCTTTTTAAGTACATCTCTTCGATCTGTTACCAAATTTGGATCACATCTAAAAGAAAAATTCTTAGAATCAAGAGCTGGAGAGAATAAGAGTAGCTGCCATATAAGGAGAGAGTTGTAACGATAAGATGGGGAACGTGGTTAATTTCTTTCATGTCTAGGAATTTCAGGCGTACAAAGGGGATTCATGGAAGTAAAGTGAGTAGATTAGATGAGTCTGGTCGTTACATCCTGTAGATGTCTGAGATAACCGTTATTAAAATCAGACTCCTTCTTGGGTATATCTGATTAATTTATCAAAGGAGAAGCCTTTCTACTTTCAACAGTCTGTTGTATGACGTTTGCAAAACCTGGCGAGGAAAAAGTACCATCAAACAACCGAATTGAAATTTTCCAGTTTTGTTGTTATCATTAATGTTTATGAACTTAACTAAAATGTATTCTAGCTGTTAGTTAGCCAGTTACCAGCCAAGTTTCTACGAACTTTCATTGCGGTAACATTTTCGCAGTTTAAAAAGTTGTCACTTAGGTCAGGCTTGCCCCCAAGACAGCTAGAAGTCGATACAGCAGATGCTATTCTCAGATGCAAACTCTCATTTCTAAAATAAAAATATATCCGAATACTTAAGGCTCAGTTATGTATAGGGGTTCAGTTTAAGTGGAAATGTATAGTTTTTTTAATTTATTGGCAAATATGGAGAAATTTGAATGTCATATGAACACAAAACTAGTTTCACTTTACATATATATTTGTGATTTGGCAAATTTCAAATCTATTTGACAGGTATTCATCGCTCATTTCCGCAATCGACATTTCTGTTAGTGGCATTTCTACACGATGCCTGTGGTATGGTAGTGTTGACGATAGCGTATCTGCGGGGGGGGGGGGGCGATCAAGGAAGGAAGAGTACCCTTCGGAACGTTGGCGGGAATGGCCAGCTCAAACTATCAAGCTGATTAAGGCAAAGTATTGAAGGAAGGTTAAGGGGAAAATAAAAATTTTAACATGGACTACCGGTCCGTTGCAAACGAAATAAAACATTGAAACTTTTTTGATACGTTCATTTCTCTATCTATTCCCGCCCGCGCATCGCTGGTAACTGTAGTAGTCATAACTCCCTGATTTAGTGAAATTATTCCAAACCCTCATCATGGGTTTGCGCCTGCAGAAGGATAAGGGCCATACCGGTATGCCTCAACATCCAGTCCTTGCCTTCCGTCCGGATATCTTTTCCAATTTTGTCAGAAGTGATGTAAATAAGATAAAGTATGGGAATTTTGAACGGCGTTTAGTTACCTCAAAGGCGACAGCTTTCGTAATAGGACCTGTAATAGACCTTTTTCCAATTAGCAATTACAAAGGATTATGGGATGGAGTTTTGGTATGGGTCGTTTTTGTCAATGGCATTTTACTGTGGACAAAAACAACGCACACCAAAACTATATCCCACAATCCTTTGTGATTCTTATTTGGAAAAGCCCTTTTCCAATTAGCAATTACAAAGGATTATGGGATGGAGTTTTGGTATGGGTCGTTTTTGTCAATGGCATTTTACTGTGGACAAAAACAACGCACACCAAAACTATATGCCACAATCCTTTGTGATTCTTATTTGGAAAAGGGTCTATTACCAGTTATATGGCATGCTTTGTGGGGGACAAAGTTCCTGGCTTTTAGTAAATATCTGGGTTTCATAGAGGGAAGTATAGCAATCGCACCCTCCCATTACCAAATAATAAATTCATCCTCGGTTGTATCGGCTATTTATTCTGTTGTATATGTTGGTCTGTTGTAGGTAAACTTATTTGTGTGTTTGTGTGGAGGGTACTACCATTTTGATTGGAAGATGGGCAGGTAATTTGAAATTTTATTCCCGATAAAAGTCAACACTACCCTGCAATAATGTAATAAAGGACTTAATATAGCGCTGCCATCACAAGAAATGTTCGGCGGCGCTTTACACAGAAAAAGCCTCACAAAACAAGTAAGACTTAAGCTTAGATTTCAATGAAAGTAAATTGTGAGCATGCCTGATATCAGTTGGGAGTTTGTTTCACAGTGATGGAGCAGCACCAAGGAAGGCACGGTCACCAGCTTTAGATTTTGTAATGGGGGCCCGAAGCAGGTTGTCATCAGACGAGCGTAGGGTACGGACGGATTTGTAGAGAAAAACCAAGTCCTTTATGTATTCAGGGGCTAGACCATTTAAAGCCTTATAAACAACCAATACAATCTTGTATTTTACACGATAAGAAACAGGTAACCAGTGCAGATCTTGCAATATAGGGGTTACAAGATGGTATTTAAGGGCACCAGTAATTAAACTGGCCGCCATATTCTGCACACGTAGAATAAAGAATTATGTAAGTCCAATCTAGAAGTAACAAAGACATGCACAAGTTTTTCAGTTTCTGTTCTTGCCCTTAATGAGCAAAGATTCTCCCTTGCTCACTGAGCAAGGAATTTTACTAAAACAAAATAGATGCTTTCTCATGGGAGTCGCCAACTTAGGACCTACATGTCGGTCTACTGAACCTAAAACTTTTTTTAAAGTTCCTGAGTCTTTTTGCACGGACAACCTTAACTTCCATCAACAAATCCTCGTTAGGCGCTCTGTTCAATTAATAGTTCCGATGTGCCCACGCAGGTCATAACTTCTACCCGGATCGATATGGTGTTCACTGTTAGGCAAGAGCCTTTGCCCTATTTTTGCAAGCCTCTTCAAATACGCTAAGTGAATGTTGGTATAGGTAGGCCAACCTATGCCATGCAGGTATGCTACGTACTGTAAACTCTCCTTTATTATTCGACCCCTCCCCCCTCCCAACTCCCTCTCCTTCCGACAACCCAACAAGCCTGTGTTTATATTCTGTACCCGAGCTCGGATCGGTTTTCGGCGGCCCTGTCTAATTTTTTAATGCGATACATTTTCTGCTTTCTGCTTGTACACACCCTTACAATGCATAACCTTTGCCTGAATTAGCGACAACCTTAAGCGAAATACTAGGAAAATGTACCACTTTGTCTGGCGAACGGTGGTTTATCCTACCTAATACGGTATTTCGGAATGAACGCAAGTAGCGAAGGTCAAAGGTCAAATGAGGGGAACCTGCAGGGAACGGACGAACTTTTTGCCACCGTTACTGTGTAGCTAGAGCATATACACAGCCAATGAGAGCCGCTACGCAGACACTCGGCTGATGGCGGGATGTAAACATTCAAAAATTACATGTACGTAGGCCTACATGTAGGTACGAGATACGCATAGTGTATATATACTGTACACATAATTGTATGATTGTGCACGTACAAAGCGTTATTGTGCAGAGACAGGTAGTTAGCTGCTACTCGACTCATAAGCCTCACAGCAGTACTCAGATTGATCACGTTATCGACGCAGTTTAGGGAAGGTTGTCATGAGTTAGGCTCACAAAATCTAGGCTATTGAGATTTATGAAAGATGATGATGTATCTACACATTTAATTTGATAATGGCGAGTCGAGAAAACGGGGACTTAAACTAGCTTCGCTCTAACGAGTTAGTCCAACGTTAGTGTTTGCCACACTGAAAATGCCCGAACTCGAAACGCTACCGTTAGGCCTACCAGTTTAGAATAGAAGAAATGCGTGTGATAATGATCACCCGAAAAAAATGGTAAAGAAAATAATCTACGATTTCCCTTCACTAACCTTGTAGGCTATACTTGATGAAGTTCTCTAGCGTCACCCGACCCACACCGGCTAGTCAGTCTGCATGATATGTGTGCATGTGGGCTGCATAGTTAATAACTGCCGTATACTAGTACGCTTATAACAGATATATACGTACGTACATGCCGTGCACTAGAGGTACGTGCGAGAAAGAGTACGTACGCTTCGGTAGCTATGCAGAAGACATTCCACATATGTCTGCTTAAAATTCCATGTATTTAAAGAAAATGTCCTGAAACAGACACTAAGTTCGATTCATTTTAGAAAATATTTCAATTTTTGCACGTTTTCAGAAAGACTTTTTATTTCTAAAATTTCTTTTAACCTTTGAAACCATTTTTAAAGCTTCTGGAATGCACTAAGGTTCTTTTTATGAAAAGGAGATTTCCATGAAGGTAGAAATATAAAACACTGCTGAAACAATGAAAACCCCTCACTTGACCTTATTTCAAAGGTCACTACGCCTGCGCTGTAGAAGATTCCGAAATACCGTATTACCAGCTGCACGACAAGTGTTTTCACTCTAACATACGTTCTTTTTCTTGTGAAGATAGATTCACCAGCAAGTTCCATTGTAACATTGGGCACTTTGTGCCCGCTATGTATGCTCCCAGTTTGCAAGATTTTTTTTTCTTCTTTTTTTGAAAAAACACATTCGTCACACTTAATTTTTACACGTGGTGCCAAGAGAGCAAAGTTACGGGCAGTACTTTGTGCATCGTTGTTACTTTCTACACATTTAAAGAGCACTTCTGTTAAATTTTCCCCAAGGATAGTCTACATTTACACGGTGGGTTATAAAGTTGGTAGGCGGGGGAACGGGGTATGCTCATGTGACACAGAGGCTTGCTGGAATAGTATGGCTCGCCTGAACCCTTATCCACCTGCGAATCACGCTTCCTTTTTAATACTGAAAAGGGAACGAAGTACTATCTTCAAAAAGATCTAAAATGCCTACCATCATGCGCAATACAAATAAAGGCTGTTTTCGTTTATTGTGTTTACTTTTGCTTAGTGTGGCAGTTCATTGCCCATGTTTCCGAATACAGGCCTATTATTCAAGTTCTTTACTTCACTTTCTCTTCTCCTTGTGAACAAGCCATCTGCTTCATTTTTTGATGATAACTCCTATACGCACATCCCTACGATGAGAGCGTTCAACTTAAACATGCAGTTAGATGCTAAGTTCTATGTAGGGCGGGGGTTCGCTCAACACAAATGCGGGATTTGCTGAAAGGGGGTTGACCCGAAATCCCTGAACTCTCCCATCTGTCTACTCTCAGGAAAAGAATTCGACGATTCGGACCATAATTTACTGCTTTTACATAATTTGGCAAACAAGCAGAGGTCCTCTTAACTCTACCGTGTTTATAAACTAGAAGTATCGGTTACGGAAGGTGTTTATATTTAAAATCATGACATGAATCTTAGTTTTGCCCTAAAAAACCACAAAACTAGTTTTGTGCTCTCGGAGAGCTACGAGCTACTGAAAAGGGTGCCCACTAAGTTACGTTTGTAACGTCTGTACATCATAGTTGTTTCAAGTTTGACATCTCCAGGCGCGGATCCAGACATTTTGAAAAGGGGGGGGGGGCTGAAAGCCCCCTTGAATATTCTCCTAGATTAACATTATGCTAATTTTCGCGTATTTGTTATTGTTGATGTGGCCAAAAAGGTGGGGGCTGAGCCAGAGGAAGCTCCCCCCCCCTTGGATCTGCGCCTGATCTCGACGTAGAGAAAATATCCAGGAAGACCTTTTCTGAACTCCATTTTTTCTACCTTCACCTTTATATCTTGTGACCAGATTCATTTGAATAGTGATTATGGAAAGAATCTTATATGCCTATAAAGTCATTTTGAAGAAATTTTGTTGGAAATGTGTATTCGTGTTTAGCCAGGAGAAACTCCAAATTAGGAGGTAGAGAAAAACAAATCCTTAGCAGTGTATAATTTGGCACTTAGAAAGAACCTTTACTTTTATAAAGAAAATGCAATCTTATAAATGGATTTACCTGTAAATGTTAATTTTGTTAAATGAAAAAACGATAACAAATTTTTATACATATTCTTTAGCACATTATTGCCATTTTCCGGCTTACTCTGCAGACGTGACAACAAAGATTAGCCTATGAATGACTTAACATGCTAACTTCACTATAGTTTCTATATGTCTATTTTGAGCAGTATACTGATGTGGCCGTGGGAAACTTTTATTGTAATATTGCGTATTTCAGAAGATGAAGATAATTTTTATCTTTGCTTTAACTGGTTAGCTTTAGATTAACACAAATTGAATACATGATCTGTATATCGGACTGTTATGTTCGTGTTTGGCCAGAAGATAGTAAGTAAGAGGAGACAAAGGAAGAGGTCACTTAACTGTACAATCGCACCTCCATATGACTGATAAAAGTGACTTCATATACCGGAATTGACATGCTTCAATGCTAAATTTCTTAATTGCAAAAACGATTACAAGTTTTGTCCATTTTCTTGATCAGGAAGTATCATATATTTCACATTACTTACCATACGTTGGCTCAATACATCAGATATATCCTGTGTATTAATTTTGACTTAAATGTTACCTGGAAAATTGGTCAAATTTAGTAGAGATCTAGCTTTTCATCGGGATTTTTAAATTTAATCTGGTCCACATTTCCCCTCGAACTAAAACCTGTTATAGATTCACTTTACAAATCCCAAATACTTCTTCGAGTAATCCATCATTCCCCCATACCTTCTGTCAAATATGTGGTAAAAACTGACCTTAAACATGTAAGTTACGAAGGTACAGTAGGAGGTTTCACTCTATCCACGGGTGGCTCAAATGTAGACCTAGTTATTTCTGCCTGTGTAAACCCTCATTCGCTAGTTGCTCATCAACCTGTCAACCTTTCAGCGGTTACTGTAACGAGATGTTCAGGGCTTACGTATAGTGCTAGACCTGCCTTTTTATTTTATACATACGTTTTCCGTTTTGTTTTCATGTGTTATAAGATATGTGACATGATAATCGGTAATGAAGGTATCATCCAAAACACAAGGCAATTTGAAATAAAAAGAGTAACTGTGTTCAATCCTCATTCCGTTTACCATAATTGAATGTTTGTGGAAAGTCATGTGGAACTCATCTGCCCTAATTTATAGGGGTGGATTCTAGATTTAAAAAACCGCAAAAGCCCCAAAGCTTAGTGATTCCTTGCGGAAAGGAACTGCTTTGTCGCACTTAGATTTATCCCTCGAAATTATCGTTCTTGAGATGTAATGTTTTCACAATTTGACCCTTTGTGACTCAACATGGGTAGTCCACTTGCTGCGTATTAGATTCCTTACAGTTACATGCTACGTGTACATAGTTTGACATCTTTTGACCTCAGATGACCTTTGACCGCCACCAAAAAACATTCATTTATTGAACGCAATATAGGGGCATCCATATGCCAACTATGAGATCCGTCAAGGGTACCGTTTATTATTTCGTGTTAAAGAGGTTTGCACCATAAGACCACGAGTGACTCCAAATATTCGTTCACTTCCAACAGAAAAAGGTTCTTGTTATTAGTATGTGGCATCCAAGTATGAGATACCTCGTTAACAAGGTTTTGGTTGTTTCATCGCCGGTTACCTCAGATGACCTTTGGACTCTACCGAAAACAGGAGGGGCTCGTTTTCTATGTTTAACCCATCCACGTTTCAAGTATAAAAAGCATTCATGATTCCTAACTTGAGATATAATGTTTTAGAGGTATCTAGTTTTTTACCTTGTGACGTCTAGTGACTATAAATGATTTCTGACATCCACCAGAACAATAGGACCTTTCCTCTCAATATCAAAAGTCTATATCCCAAGTATGACGAGTGACAAAATACAAAGACTGAATAACAAAAACTGACAAAAAAGTGCTTGCACGGGATTTTTACTTTGGCCGTGAGAATGGGAAACCGAGCACTTTCCACTTCACCATCAACAGGCACGTCAGTGGTTTTTGAATACAGTATGGGCACAGCATACTTCACACAAATCCATCATTAGGTAATTGGAATTAGAATAACTTATAAATTTACTAGCCTGAGAGTTATGCTTGGAAAAGATGTATATTATCCTCTATAATTTTATCCTTCGAATGGTGAAAACATTCAGCCCCCATTTCTCTTATCACGGAATGACCCACTGTCCGTTCTAGAGATATCTTGTTTACGAGAAGTTTACAAGGTTTCGAAGTTTGACCTCAGACGACCTTGGGCCTCCACCAAAAGGAAAAATTATCTTTCTCTTAATATGAAAATTCTATGTACCAAATCTGAAAAGTATCCATCATTCGTATCTTGAAATATTGTCATTACAATTTTTTAGGTTCTGACCTCTGGTGACCTCAAATGACTTCTGACCTCTATTGAAAAGAATAGCAACTTTTTTCGTAATATTACAAATTATATACCCAGTATAAAAAGCATCCATCAATCCTATCTTGAGAGAACGTGTTTTCAAGCAACTTTCTAGGTTTTCGTAGCTTCAAATTCGGTGACTTCAGATAACCCTTTCCCTCTACTAAAACAGTAGGGTTCATCTCTGATCATTACGTTTCAACTTTCTACGTATGAAAAGTATCCGTGCTTTCTACCCTGAGATATCTTGTTTAAATGTTTTGAGGTTTTGACCTCTGGTGACCTCAAATGACCTTTTGCCTCCACTACACAATAGATAGGATTCTTCCTTTCAATATATTAAGTCTTAACACCAAGTATGAAATGTATCCTCATTCCTGTCTTGAGATACCGTGTTTACAAGCTTAGCGTGATAAACACACATGTATACATGCATAAATACATGCACTAGCCAACGTGAATGCATCTATTCCTTTTGCCTTCGGCGAGGAAGCAAAACGTTGCAGCTGTTTCTAAGAAACTAAATACGGCATCCCATTGTTTATCTTGGTGTCAAAATATTCAAGGGTTATACCATTAAAGTGCAGCAAAATCTGCGATAATTATTAGCCAATCTTAACCCTTACAATTGAATTCAATGGTCAAAACGTGTTTTAGAAAAGGTTCATGCTGAACTTAGAACCATTGATCAGGCCAACTATTGTGTGTCTTGATGAAAACTTGGTGAAAACAAAAACATACAATATATTAGTAGACCAATATATCATATTAACCAAACCCCAATGTTATCCGATTCCCTCATATATGCCGGTAGTGCAAAATGCAATTGTAACAGCTACAGAAGGTAAGAGAGTTAAGATCCCCGCCCCCCCCCCCCACTGTGAGGTAGTCGGCTAATTAATGGGATGACGGTACCTATAGATCCGGCCCACCCTCCCCATACTTGTTCGGTCATTTCTAGGTGTTATTAAGTGATGTATCCTGGCAAGTACGGTGCGGTATTAAGTGTCAATTTCTACGAATGCTGAGAGTGACATTGGCCTCAAACCTTAAAGGCTCTTCAAATCTCCCATAGACAGTAACAATTCCTCGTTCTACGTTTACTTCTAGCTACTCCAAATTAAACAAAAAATACACCTGTCTAGTAAAGTTCCCACACAAAGTAATAGTGGCTTGCACTAAGTTTACTATTGCTCAAGACCAACCATATTCGCGCAAAACCGTGCGTTTGAGGTTGGAAACACAACTGACTGCACAAGTCATCATTGACCAAGCAGAGTGAAGCCATTATTTGAATAATTGTCAGTCAATGAGCAGTCAACAATTGTATTTCGAGATATGATCATATTTCTAAATATGTTTGGGTTGATTCTGTAGCACCTTTTAGTTATATTTAGGTGAGTGTTGGAGCTTTTCAGAAAATCTGTAAAATATTGTAGCTACAATGGGGTCTTTAGTTTGTAAAGTATGATTGTTTCCATTCGAAGTGATACGCGATTCTTGAAATTTACTAGTAAATCTCAACTAGGAAGCCAATTACCAACAAATGGCCATATGTCAGTTCAGAGATGAAAATCTTATTTTTAAGGGTCTTATTTCATTCCTGTCTTCTAGTATAATTATGTGCATTTTGACATCAAGATTTGTCTCTGAGAAACAGCTTACAGTCATTGTTTGAGGTCTTTAACCTTGATCTACACTAAGTGATGGTTAAAAGCTAGTGTCTTTGTACTAAACGTAAAAGACCTTAAAAAGTGTCTTCACAGAGAAGAGAAACTTTGGTCAGGAACTTACGCTATGTCGTCGTGCTATTTCGGGTCCCGAATTTATGCTGGCATGTTAGCATTATCAGCAGTCCACTTTCCATAGCTTTTTAAAGGCCAATTGGATAGGTCTGAAAGATCCAGTGGCGTAGCTAGATCTATTTCGTGGGGGGCAAAAGCAAAAAATTTCCGACAGACCATTATCTGGGGACTTTTTTTTTTTTTTTGCTTTTCGGGCAATTTGAGACCGACTTTTGATTTTCACGTTCACATTTCGATGTGTAATTCTGCCAAAAAACATAGCAAGTGTTGTAAGTGTTTCAAATGAACTGTATTTAATTTATTTCCGACAGAGACTAGAAATTTCCGACAGAGGCCTTCGGAGGCTTTGTGGGGGGCGACCGCCCCCCTGCCCCCCTCTAGATACGCCACTGGAAAGATCCTGTTGTGTAACACCACCTCTTTCCTGTTCGGGAGAGAATTCTAAAAACTTGCCTTTCCATTGACTAGCTTGAACGATAGAATCTATAGCTAGAAAGTAAACATCTTGATAATCAATAAAAATGTTGACAAGAGAATTTTAAGTTGTTGCTTTTGGATCGGTAATCAAAAACCTTCGTCGATTTCCATCTGACTAAAACAACACATATAGTTTTCTGCAACTGATGTCTTACTTCTCGTAACAACAGCATTGCATAAACGTCGTATAAATCGTTGGCTAGGCAGAGTATGAAGTGATCATAAGAAAGTGACAGCTCATCAATAACTGTTCAATGGGAAACATTGCAAAGTGATTCTATTCTAAATTAATGTTGTTTTCTTATTCAACACGAATGCGTCAATGATTCATTACACTGCTGGTACTTTCATGGATGTGATTCCAAGTAAAATTTATGGTTGCACAGATCGTGTTTAATCAATATACATGATTAGATGATCCAAACTATGTAAGTATTTTTCACACTTTTTACTCAAGTGCATTTTATCAAGCTGGCGTTTTCAGGTCTTGCCTAATGAGAATCATTTAATTTGCACATGCAAACTTGAAATATGGAAAGATTGAGTCATAGACCTAACTCTTTGTTGATAATGAAAAAAATATGAATCTTTCAAAACGTAAACGGAGCGAGGACAAGCTGGTACAGACAACCCAAGTTGGTATAGTAATCTGCAAATGTTAAGGACATTTGTAGCACGGAAAAATTTGACACTTTCCAAAGCCATAATTTATGGCTATTTATGTATCGGTTAGCTCATGAGTAATTTGTACATTTGTTAATTTTATGGTGCAAAATTCAGTGGAAGGTAAAACAATTGCTGTAATTTGTCAGTTGAACTAAACGTGTGATAATATTGAAAGGCATCCCTTCTGACCGTCTTACTATACAATGGGAACACATTGGGCCGCCTTAAAGGATGATGCAATTATTTTGTTTTAAATCTTTCGATGAAAAAGTGAGTACAAAGAGTTTTAAAGAACTCTTACCATTGTTTATTTCTTGCCGAAGACAAAGGAACTTATGCCATCACGCAGGAGTGTGTTTGTGTTTGTATGTGAGCATGTGTGTATACTTATGCGTATGTGTGTTTGTGACCCTTAGCTTGTAAACGCCTCAGCTCAAGATAGAAATAATGGATAATTCCCATATACTTACTATCTTGATTAATTGTATTAAGAGAAAGATCTCTCTTGTTTTGGTAGAGATCGATGGTAATGTGAGATCACCAGAGGTTAAAAACTGAACCCTGTAGACACGACATCTCAGCGCAAGAAGCATGGACACTTGTGGATGCTTGTAGTCAGAAAATGAAACCTAGCGGTTTTGGTAGCACTCAATGTTTATCTGAGGTCCCTGGAGATGAAACTACGAAAACCCTGAAATTTGCTCATAAACACGATGTCTCAATATAGGAATGAAAGACACTTTTCATACTTAATAAACATTTATCATATTAAGGGAAAGACTCCTGTTGTTTTTGGTGAAGGTTAGAGGACATATGAGGTCAACAGAGGTCAAAACCAAAAACCTTGTATACATGATATTTAAGACAGGAATGATGAATTGACATACAGATTTGTCATATTAAAAGAAAGAGCCCTATGAGTTTTCGTGGAGGTCAGAGATCATTTATCTTAACCAGAGGTCACAAAGAGATTTTTTCGTTATAAATTGTCTCCCAAACTTGCGGTAACCTACGAGTTGTTCTTGTGCATATAATTTTATGAACAGGAAACATTATAAAATGGCGTAGAAAATAATTGACTAAAATTATGAATATGTAGGGAAAACACCTTGTAAATACGATATCTCAATGTAAGCAGCATGTACACTTTTCATGTTTGACATATGGTTACGTAATAGTCGAACAATAATCACTATGTTTTTGGAAGGGGTCAAGAGTTATCTGAGGTCACCGAAAATGAACTGCGAAACCATTGGAAATTACTCGTGAACACGATGTCTCAAGAGAGGAATGCTGGATACTTCTCATACTTGGTACATGAATTGTTTATATTCAGAGGCACCCGATTCTCATAGCCTGTACAGTTAAAACTTATAATAGTTCTTAAACCATTACAGTTTTAACTGTACAAAACTTACGGTTGATAGCATAGATTAAACCATGTGCAGTTAAAACTGGATAACGTTTCTTTGAACTTGATAAAGTCTATTTGTTTTAGCTGTCATAATTTATTCACAGTTAAAACTGATAATGGTTTAATCTATGCTTTCAACCATAAGTTTTGCAAAGTTTTTACTGACAACGTTCTTAAACCCACTCCAGTTTTAACTGTACAAGCTATGAAATCGGTTGTGAGAGAAAGAACCCTGTAGTTTTTGGTAGAGGTCAGAGGTCATTTAATATCACCAGTGGTCTAAAACCAAAATCCCTGTAAACAGGATACCTCAAGGTAGGAAGATCATGGGTGTTCTCCATATTTTGCATGTATATGTGTTATGACCATAGATGAACAGTTCATCTTTGGTAGATGTCAATAAGCCAGTTCAGAGTTATAACTGCGCATGTCAGGTCATAGGTCATAGGGGTATAGTAGAGTAAACATTGTACGCAGCAGCAACGCTTCGGTATGTCATTGCCGTGGTAAATGAAGCCTTGAAGAAAATTGACTTGACTTCAGCAGAAAGTATTGCCGAAACGATAAAATGTGGGACACAGGGGCTTACCGGGAATGAAAATTAAAGTTACACTTTAAAGTTTTTACAGTAAATTTTGATTTAACACTTTCGTTATGATCGCTATTTATGTACCAAAACTCACTCAGTCTGTAGTGCCGGCGACTACCGGGAACGAATTGCTAAGCCTTCTCGCCAACCATACGCAATTGAGGAAAATCGTTACAAAAATTATACTCGAAGAAGCCTTTCAATCCCTTCCCTCAGATATCTTACAAATGTGACATCTCAAGACCTTTATCAACCAATTATTTGTTATTTTACGCAAGAAACAAACTGTTTTTAAAAGTTATCGAATCGTAAGACTACCAAAACACAAGCAGTGTGATCATTACACAAACTCAATGGGGACTTCAATGCAAGAATACACACAAAATTTGTATTGACCGTTTCTCGGGTTGTGATTGGCTGGTTAGCTACACCCAGTTAAATGCAGTTAGGATTTCTCTGTATATCAGATTCTCTACATACGTAAGGTATCACCATGCTAGAACAGAAAGTTTTGAATACTTGTATGTGAAGTATGGCAGCTGGTCGAGTTGTAAATAGGCTAAGCGATCACTGTTCCTTGCATGCCTGCACGGTGGCTACCTATGGAACGCGAATTACGCAAAGTTCGTCAATAACGGCGTAATCGTTAGTAACAGCGGCGTACATTGAGTTAATAACGGCGTGATTATCAACAACAGCGTGGTAAATGTTGGTAATAACGGCCTGATTTTAAGAAACAACGTGGTTAATGTCGGCAACAATGGTGTAACTTTAAGTAACAAGGCGGTAAAAGTAGTTAAAGTGGTCCTGACAAGTTTCAACAATCCCCAGGAAATACTTATGAGTTGATTATTAGTACAAATTATCATGAAATCTTGTTTTACAGCCCCATTTACCACACTTTTCATAAAACGAGAGCATTTCTTGTAAACCCTCCCGTTTTTGGCATTCTCAAGCGCACAGTTAATAAACCATGACGTCAGAAATGGGACATCGATCCTAACGTACATGTAGCAAAGACGGCACAGAAAGCAAGAGTGTACGAAAATGGCCATTGACTGTACGCATCTACGTGCACGCAGTTTAGTTGGAATCTGAACCCATGACCTGTTGATTTCATACTAACTAAGCAATATAACTCGTCACCAGTTTTTGAATTTCGCTCACGAAATACACTGGGCAGGGATGGAAACATGGAAAAATCGTCCCGAAATGTATTTAACTAAAAGGAAAATGGGCCACGATGAATATGAAGTAATAATACTCACCAGTGGTTGTAATTTCAACACGAGAAGAAGCACCGTAAAACTAAAAGCACAACTTCACTGTATCGTTGAGTTGTAGGCTATTAACTATACCGAGGCTTCATGCACTGTCGTCAAAAAATGTCCAGAATAACACTCCAAGTTCATTATTCGCCAAGAATGTAGGAAATTTTGTCACAAGCTTGGAATTATCCTCAAAACTGAAATTCATAGCTGTAATCATCAGTTCACAAAGCGATTGTAGGCCTACCAGCTTTCGCGTGACCATCGTTACTTACGCCATTTTGATTGCACAACTATGTGATAATTACCACGCCTCATAGCAGTTTTCTCCTTTTTTGATAAAAATACCAAATACTGACATGACTTACGTGAATACCTTTAGAAAAATCCACTTTCAATCCATTGCGAAAAGTTAAGTAGTTTGTTAATATAAGAACAGAATATCAGTATTTTTAATCCATATTTAAGCAGCCCAAGCGTGTGCAAAGTTTGTAGGCCTAGGCAGGCCTACGCACCTCATAGAACATAGACAATGTTCGAACCGATGCTCTATACGGTTCTATGGCCAAATCCTCAGCTGGCTAAACGACCGTGGCAGCTTCATTAGCTTGGAAACGTTACCGGTACGATCGGCACCGGACTCCGTCACCGGTTTTGCAGTGATTTATTTATTCTTTAGAAAAAGAAGCCTTGCTGTCAGAGAGTTTACCGAAACCACCAATGTACTGTAACGTTAGTAACACTGCAGTTGATGTGCATATCCTTACGTACGTACGTACGAACGTACAGTACAGTATACACAGTACTACGTTTCATTTCACCTGGCTAGTCACAGATTTTCAAGTGCAAGATTACGTAAAGCGTATTGGTGTGTTGTGTTATTGTGTACGCAACCTACTGTACCTACGTGAGTGCGTGCGGTCTTTCCATTGCTTCGTCGGCCAAAACAGAGTCTACCTTATAACCTCTTTTACTCAAAAATTAAGGGTTCTCTGATTTTTTCGTGACCATGGAGACATTCAGAAAAAACTTGTCAACGCAAATTTGGCATTTAAACCCAAAATGCATACGTTGAATAGGGGTGAGAACGCATGAAATGGAGAGGCAAAATCCCCACATATAGTACATATTGCTAGCATCGAGTCTCATGTGGGTTCTTTTTATGACGTCACATGACGTAATGGGTTTCAGAAATTTTTTACTTCCCTTCAATCGAGCTCAAAAAGCACCCAGTTTCTCTTAATCTTTAAGGACAGAAAAGAGTCATTTTAGAAAACGCTGATGGATGCACCTTGTAGAGGATTCTTTGTTCTATCAATATCACTTGCAATTTGCCAAAAATATTTGGCAAGAAATTCATGTCAGGACCACTTTAACAGCGGCGTGTTACGAAGTGGCCTCGTACAGCAAGAGGTTAACAACGGCGTAATCCTTATCAATAGCGAGCTAAATGTCTTTAACGACCTTTCCGCGTTCAACGGGCTGATTGTAAGTAACCATGTAATATGAGTTAACAACGTGAAAGCAGTCAATGGCGCTGTTTCAGTCAACGCAAATGCAATTAACGACGATGTAAATGGAAGCAACAACACGATTGGTAGTAGGCTAAGTCAATGCAGCCTATGCAGGGAGCTGGAAGACAGCTCCATGCTCAATGTTCATGGAGCTGGAAGACAGCTACATGCTCAATGGTTCATGGCGCTTGTACTTAAAGGGGAATTGTCATGATCCCAGACAGTTCCAATTCTCCCAACTATGCATCTTCTAGCTCCTCCCATAACTGTATGAGGCTCTTCCTTGTGCAAGAATAAACCTGTTTCATTGCTTAAGGCCATGTCCTGGTGAGCATACAAGGCTATAAAATGTAATAAAAGTACTCTCTCTGCCTTGTGTGGAATGTGAGCTACTCTGCATCTTTCAAATTTTCAAACTTTGATGTCAATCAAAGAGCAGTCACCAACTGAGAATTTTGATATACATACACTAAAAATATACTTTGGAGTGATGACAGTCTGTCTTTAAGCTGCTGGAAGAGTGGGTGTTTTTTATCGCAGTGCATTTGAGGATTTTATTGAAGCTTGCACAAAGTCATGTACAGATCGAAGGCTTATCAGACTCAGAGCTAGAGGTGTGCACGAAAAATTTTGCTTGAAGAATACATACAGCCTGGCCTAACGAGATCCGTTTGGGATCGGGTAAAGGATCAAAATAATGCCCCCCTCCGATCAGTGGCGTCACCAGACTTTTTATTCTGGAGGAGCACAAGGTGACACAACAGTTCGACGAGGGCACAACTAGATAGTGGCCGGATGCAGTATGTTGTGTGATCGCCGGCCTGGGGGAGGGGTGTAACGGGAGGGTTGCTTTTTTAAAGAGCCTAGATGCAAAATGGTGCGAGATTGTCGACTTTTTTAATTAACCTTGGAGGTTTAGTTGTGGTGGTTTATTGGGGAAAATTTTTTTTTATCCTTCAGTGGAAATACCTTTTCATTGGAAATGTTTTTTTTTTGGGGGGGGGGCTTGATGAGAGGGAGTGGTTAAAGGGTGTTCTCTTCCCCCTTGAGACATTTGTATGCACCTAAGAGTGCTAAGAACAAAAGTGAAATGGTGATACTGTACAGTACTATAACGTTTTAGCAAACTTTTTCATGTTCTGTGTGTGCGTGTGTGGGGGGGAGGGGGGTAAATTGGGATAAAATTACTTACTTGCATTTTCCATGAACTAATTTCACGTGCGGAAAATCCTTATGCAACTGATTGTTGAAGTTACATTTTCGCTTTTTTTTTAAGGTAGCTTAGATGCAAAATGGTGATGTTTCTGAACTGATCATATGTGACTGGAAATGTTCATAATTTACTGCATGGATACTAATTTTTGGTTGGGTGAAAAATGACCGTATTGTGAAAGGGGTCTAGAGGAGGAGAGAGTGTCCCCCTCCCCCTGAGAAATTTTTGAATATTTTAAGCACCCTCAGATGCTATCTGGTGCAATATTTAGCATCATTTGAAGTCATTTTTTGTTCCATTACAAGAAATAAAGTTAAACAAGTTCGGCGCGAGCAGGAGGGTCTGGACCCCCTCTGGACACGCGCCTGCAACTTAAACAGAACGCGACCATTAGTCGGCGCATACATTACAAAGAAATTTTGTCCAGATTGCCAGAAACGGGACTTCCAATGGCTTATAAGAAAATTCATACATTATTTATAGACTATTTTATTTAGTCACTGAGTGAGGTCATTTTATAGTACCCCCTTCCCTCCCCGGCTGCTTAACATTAGGCAGTGACTTCCACTAGTGATGCAGACCGCGTGTTTGGTCTAGCGGTAGAGCATCCGCCTCTCACGCGGAAGGCCCGGGTTCGATTCCCAGGTCGAGTCATACTAAAGACTCTAAAAATGGAACCTACTGCCGTTGTGCGTGATGCTCCGCATAAGCAATGGAGTAGGGAAAACAAGCCAGTGAGCCACAACTGGAAAAAAGGCCGTGGCTCGGCTCGACTTGAACCAATAGGTTGGAAACTGGGCCGTACAACTCCACCTAACTAACAAATCCACCAGTGATGCACCCAGGATTTTGGGCTGGGGAGCTAAGCATTGTGGGAAGAATATCTAAGCGGAGTGCCACCATTGGTTGGCGCGGAGCGCAGGGTTGCCATTTTGGCGCTTTTCCGCCAAATTCCTAAAATTTGGCGCTTTACGGATTGGTTGTCGGCTGAAAGTTCTATTTGGCGGCTTGGCGCTTTTTGGGTGTAAATTTGGCGCTTTCTTCAGTCTGAAATACGTTCATTCAAACACTATGTTGACATTCAATTTCACATCATTCTTTGCTTACCGTTGCCCATTTTTTATGTTTGAAGTCGACGTTGTCTTGTAAAAGAATGGTACATTCTTATAATGTAGTACGTAGGCTATAATAATATGATCAACTTCATGCTGTAAAACGTGTTTCTGGACTCGGAAGACGCCGTGTGCCCATGCTTCTGTTATAGGGTTTACGGTCGTTTCGGCCCCTTGCCAATTCGCCCCCAACCAGTTCGCCCCCGAAAAACCAGTTTGCCCACAGGCGATGACCAGTTCGCCCCCAAAGACCTACCAGTTCGCCCAAGTGCTGACCAGTTCGCCCCCTAAATTATTGACAATATACCTTTGTTATTTTCTGCATTTTTGTGCCTTTTCTTCCTTTATGATGCATCCTTTGATGCAAATATCAAAAATTACACAAGAAAATTAGCAGAAAAGAGATGAAGTGCCTAATTCCGCGTACATGATACCTGATTGGTTGTTCTTAGTTGATTGCACATGCGATCGAGTATGGTCAAGAATATATTCTCCGCGTGCTAGTTTTTGTCGGCATTTTTCCAAATACAATTCCATGCAATATAAAAAAAAGTTTTCCAATATACCTATCTCATGACAATTGTATTTAAGTAAGGTGGAAATGTGATCACGAACTTAACAAAACTTAACACTAAGAAACCACTAGACTTCAACTAGCACAAAGATGTGATGCGCTGGCCTCATGTAGGTATAGCGGTATTTCAGTTCAAGTGAGTCCCCTCGTCACTTTTGTTTCCACATTTCATGCCATTTTGCTGCAACTGTATTTGAATTTTTTTACAAGAACTAACAGTTAGTGTTAGTAAAATCGAGGGGGCGAACTGGTAGGTACTTGGAGGCGAAACGACTTCCACTTTGGGGCGAACTGGCAAGGGGGCGGAACGACCGGGGCGAACTGGTTGGGGGCGAACTTTTCTGACTGTTATGTGTTACCAGTACGTTATAGTAAAGAACAATTTGCCACACTTGCTACCTAGTCGACGTGTCGAAAAGGGCCCCACCTTCACTCGTGATCCCGCAAAATTTTCGGTGTTTACCGTTATTGCTAATATTCGTTAACCAGTTAACCGTGCCAAGGTAGAGTGTATTTCTACCGAAGTAAATCCGTTTTACTTCGGCAATTTTTTGCCGTAGCCAATTTCTTATTCGGGAGGGCTGCTCGCAGACTGTGGAGTATTGTATACCGTAGTAACGTGAACTGTGTAAGTTAGTGCAGTATTTGCTTTCAGAGTACCCTTATGACCTTTGACCTGTTAGACGTCGCTGTAACTCTGAACTGGCTTATTGTTATCTAAGGTCATCAGAGGTGAAACTAGTAAAACCTTACCAATTGCATGTAAACGCAATATCTCAAGTTAGGAATGAAGGCCAGTTTTCATACGTGGTACATATCTTTTCCAAATCGGCTTTTATCCTAAATAGGGAAAGCTGTTTCAATCTCATCTTTGTTCATTCTGCTGCACTGAGGTAGCGGATCTTAACCACCTGTTCTGGGAACACAGCTTCATTTCGTCTTCTATTTAGAAACAGGGAGAGAGCTTTGTTAAGCAAGCAGGTTTTTTTCGAAAAAAGACTTTTAGCTGGGTTTGGGAGGGATGCTAGCCACCTTATTGCTTTTTAATATTGCACATGAAATATTTCATATATGATTGCAAAGGAAATAACCGTAGGCCAACTAAAATCGATTTCTTCTACAAGTTTAAGGCCAAGCTTTAGGGAAAACGGTTAAATAGCGATGAGGTTTCAAAAACAAAGAAGAGCAAGGTCAAAATTGAACAATTATTTAAAACCTTCGCTTCATGTTTTGAATTAGTAAATTGTCCGAAATCGTTTTTGTCAACAAGGAATTGTACTTAGTAAAATCTAAGTTTAAGCTTCGTAATGTAAAGATTAAAAAAGACCAGACTTTTTCGTTACAAATTGTCTCTCAATCTTATCGCAATCAGAGAACAATTACTGAGTACGTAATTAATATGAACAAAAAACATAAATTCTTTAGCAAATAAGATCGAAATTATGAATACGGGGAGGAAAAAACCTAAACATGCTATCTGAAGGTAGGAAGCATGGATTTGTTTCATACTTGTTATGTTAGTGCGTTATAGTAAACAAAATGGAACCCTCTTCCTTTTGGTAGGGGTGAAAAGTTATCTGAGGTCACGGGAGGTGCAACTACGAAAACTTTGGATTTTATTCGTGAACAGAATATCTCAACAGAAGAATGATGGACACTTTGTATACTACGTACATGAATTTTTCATATTGGGAAAAGAACACTGTTACGCAGAGGTCGTTTAAGGTCACCAAAGGTCAAAAACCAAAACCTTGTAAACAGGATATCTCAAGGTTGGAAGCATGGATGCTTACCATATTTAATGTGGATGCGTTATGATCTTTGTTTTTGATAGATGTCAACGTTTATCTGAGGTTGCAAGAAGTAAAACTATAGTTAGGAGTGGAGGCTACTTTTCATTCTTAGTATATATCTCTTTTATATTAAGATGTTGGATCTGATTTTTTCTGGAGCATTTCAGAGGTCATCTGAGGTCACTTAAGGTCAAAAACTGAAAAACCGATGTCTCGAGATATGAGCCATAGTTACTTTTCATAAATGGCACGTTGGTACGTTACCAATAGATAAACCATATTGTTTTTGGTGGAAGTCAAAGGTCATTGAAGGTCATTGGAGATCAAGCGGTGAAAACCTTGTAAGCTGCTTACACATTTGAGGTCTCAAGAGGGGTAACATTGATGGAACTCATACTTGGCATATGGTATTGGATGCCTCCATAAAGAGTAAAAACCTTATCGATTTTGGTGAGCTCGAAGGTCATTTGTGGTTACTAGAGGTCAAATGAATGGAAACCCCGTGAATACGATATTTCATGAAGCGTAACTTTGATGGATCTTATAGCTGGCTTTTCTCCCACCTGTCAGTGTATACCATCGAAACATGTTACGCATCTGATAAACTTAGTTGCACTCCTCAGTCTGAAGCACCCTTGTGTGGAGTAGCTATGTTGTTGACCTTGCTTGCTCTTGTTGAAGCCTCTCAAGACAAGTTTTGATTACACCTAGTTGAAGCTATTCGAGCCAGTTCTTGGTCAACCTATTGCAAGGCCCTCTAATAGCTTGTTGATAAGTCTTTTGCTATTCAGGGTCCTTTAGGGGTAATTTTAAGGTTTTGCCTACAGTTGGCGTTAGCTAGCAAGACTTTTCTTAGACACTACTTGGTGATCATAATGTGTCATATTATAATCCCGGAAAGTGAAAGTACTTAAAAGTACCGACAGAGGCAAGGAATCTCTTGGTTTACTGGCTTTCTTGTTGAATATATTTTGTAGACGTTTACAAACTTTAGTAAAATACTTCTTTTTTTTGTGTAGGTAAAAACGTAAACATCAAAATAAATCAAGGTGGAGGGGGAAATAATCAAATAACCATGTCGGGAAAAGTTAACACAACGTGGGTAGAGTTGGATAAATCAGAAGTACCGCACATGTAACTATTTAATAAGCTAGTAAGAAGAGTTTCTTAGTCGTCCTTTTATCCTTTTGAAACTTACCAAGCTTAGCCTAAAGAAGCAATAATACCAACGAATAATTTTGGAGTAACCGTAAAGGTGTCCCTAGTATACGTTAGAAAGTAAAGCATAAACTTTTAAAACATCCTGATGAATCAGACTCCGATCGGGAATCCAGGTCATTTATTTCATGAGATCTGGATCAAAATGAGCCTATCCGGGACATTTGTGATCGGAATCTGATCCCAATATGATTAGATTCTGGATCGGTAGCCGACTAACCTGGACCGGGTTGAAATTTGACCCGGACATTTAAGGATGTACATTCCACAACTGTGTGGAGAAGTAGTTAGTCTGGCATTAGATCCGGTTCCAAGCCACACCAGACATGGAGCCTGTTGTCTTCGCATTCGGTGCCAAGAATACACGCTTAGAAAGGTGGATTATTTGAAATAAAATATTTGGATTACATGAAAGCTTTCTATACAGTTCCTCACAAGATTTGCTGTGTAAAATTAACATCTTTGGCATTAGTAACCGTTGTAGTAAATGGAATGGGAATTTCTTTTAGTCAGAAGGCAGCAGGTGCGAGTTATTATTTCATTATCCATAAGTTATCCAGTTACAAGTGGAATTTCACAAGGGAGTGCTCTTGGACCAGTTCTGTTTGTTTTGTACATAAACGACTTACTAAATTCAGTAAGGTATTCTTGAAAGTATTTATTTTCCGATGATAGAAAGCAAGGGTGGCGCCAGCGGGGGGCGAGGGGGGCCATGCCCCCCCCCCCTTCGGGGAAGGCTGCCCCCCCGTCGGGGAAATTGTTCGGTTTTGTCGGGGAGCTGTTATGTATACGATAAAATATGTAGTCCCCGACGACAACGCCCAGTCGCCCCGACGATTTACTTAATTTTGGTCTAAATTAGGGCAAATTCTTCAATAAAAGCCCCAAATTTTCCAATTTTCTTCTTCAAAGCCCCATTTTTTTCAAATTTTCCATGGAAAATGCCGGCAATTTTTTCAAATTTTCTCCAAAAAAGGCCCAAATTTTCGGCGCGCTTCGCGCGCCAAAATTTTCCTTCAAACATCGTTTCGGCACTTTATTTCCTTCGTAGAGACTTTGGGTTGCTGGCCCCCCCCCCGTTGGGGAGCTTGCCCCCCCTGTCGGGGAAATCCTGGCGCCACCCCTGATAGAAAGTCTGGTAAGGACGATGAGGTTTTACTACAAGAGGACGTATCTGCTTTGCATAGTTGTTATGGACGTTAGTTATTAAAGTTTTATCCTAGCAAATGTGAAGTTCTTTCGGAACTAACAATGTTAACAATAAGCATTATCCTCAATGAGATGTGGATGGTAATAATTAAGTTAACGGTTTCCTGTTCCTAAATAGATATAGGATTTCTAATGAATCATAAAATAAGTTTTTCTAATCATTATCAAGCTTTGGTCAATAAGGCTTATAGAATAATGGGTCTGATAAGAAGAACGTAATAACGCATACCAACTGGGATGAGAACTCTTTCAAATACCTGTTCCAAGTTTTGGTCAAATCACATTTGAAATATGCTGCTAGTGTTTGGAACCCCCACTTGCAATGGGATATTGATCTATTAGAAAATGTTCAGAGGCGTGCTAGACGACTTATTTCATCCTTGAAGGCTTATCTTATTATGAGAGGCTGCAAAAATTAAATTTGCCAACTCTTCGATGGGGAGATATGATTGAAGGTTTCAAAATCGTTCAGGGCATTTATGACAGCAAGGTTACTTCTGATATGATGCATTTTAGTGCCAGAACAGATACCTCACGAGGTCATTCGTTTAAACTTGTGAACCATCATTGTCACACAAGTGTTAAGAAATTTGCTTTTGGATATAGGGTTGCTGATTCAAGGAATAATCTTCTAGCAACTGTCGTAGAATCTAACTCAGTTGCTACTTTTGAAAGGAGACTCGACACATTTCGGAATAATTTTGATGTTAAATTTGATCATGATGCTGACTATCCCTTCTGTTAGTTATTTTAGATGGTTTGTTGTACTGAGTTTATTAAATCTGTTTTGTTGTTGATGCGTTTGTAGAGGCTTTGTAAAGCCTGCGTACGTAATTTATCGTATCATATTATTTCATAAGAAGGGTCTGATCAGCCGGCATTGGACCGGAATCTGGTCAAATATTTGACTAGATTAGGTTCAATAATGAATAAATTCTTGTTATATTTTAACTCAATCTAGCCAAACAGTTGATAAGAGGATGGGTCCAGATCTTTTTTTGCATTGTAAGCGTATGGACCATATAGGCATAATTGCAGACTGTTGATGTTAAATCTTAACGGGAGTCTGGTGGTGTTGTTTAACTAAGATATATTCATAGCGATAGTCGCGATACTACCCACTAGTATTCATTTAACAATTGCTGCGTCGTCAAGCAGATATGAGCCCATCATTAACTTAGTAGACACACTCGTTTAAGTTTTCTTTCGTTGCTCTCTGACATCTTCATTTAGAGTCGAAGGGAAAAGGAAAACTTTCCCTCAACTGATTTTATGTGTTTACCTAATGAAGGAATAAAAATAAAAAGCTAATGTTCTGTTACTGAGATTTTTATGTTCCATCTCTCTCACGCTCTCTGTACTTTACAGCAATAATCCCGGTCAATCTTCATTCACCATAGAACCTCGCTGTTGAGGAGATATCATTCTTATTCGCCACCTTTATGATTGCACTCATTCAAGCTAATTAAGAATTACATATTTAAACGTTTTTTGTCATTGCTGTTATAGATAAAGTCATCTTCATGCCATTTGAAATCAGAAGCACGGTAGATAAATGTTTTTACGAGATCACGCACTTAGAAAAACCGTACAGAGGACGCTTGTTAATGGAGGTTATCATCGGCAATAGATTACTTTTTCAATACCTCAATATCTTTGATGGTTAAAAGCTTCCGTCAGTTTGTATTCTTCACTATGCACGTAATAGCTTCAAACATGACTCGGCTAAAAAAGTACTAATTTAAATTTTGCCAGGATAAATTTCAGTGTAATGGCTTTAAGTAGACATGGTCCATTGAAATGAAACTTTCAAATGATATCTCAGAAAATAAGAGTTTTTATTGTCATTGATATTTTCTTCAAATGAAAGGTTCGAAAAAGGATATGAGGAGATAGTGCGAAAGATATAGTACAAAATTTTGGTACGCAATGCTATGGCCAGAAAATTTGCCATGGGGCACAAGAAAAGGTGCAACCATTTTAGGGAAGCTTTAAATAAAGTAAGGGATGGAATGTTATCTAGCTGGAATGTTGTGCCAAAATAGATTTTATTGTTGAACTTTGTCAATTTTAGTGTGCTGATTTTGTGTAAAGTCAAAGGAGTTAGGAGCTATTTTTTAAGACCATCTTCAGCCGCAATTGTCAGTTTCAAAATGGCGGAAGTTTTGTAGTGATTTATCAGTAATAAATGCTTTTATATGACACATTAATTTCTCTACATTTGATTGGAGGATTAGTGGTCACATGCCATGGGTGATTCGGCACTCCCATCACGGTCGTGTGTTATCCATCGCCTCGTTGAATAGAACGTTCAATCTTTCAACTCATGAAATAATTCATACTAACGCACTCATAAACATTCATTATTTGTATGTTATGAGATGGTAAGTCAGGTAAACCAAAGTGGCGGAAATAACAAACTTTGCGCTTTGATAATAATTATTAATGTATTAAAATAATGAGAAAAATATTCATCAAAAATATGTTTGACACAGTTGCTCTAAACATCTATCCATATTTTATGCACAAAATCACAATGTACGTTTTCAGAACTTTTCCTGTTGGAATTTAGTTCAACCCAAGCCTTTGCTGTTTTTTTCCCCATTATTACAATATATTATAATTGTAACATTGGCTGCTATTTTCCTTTTTCCACCATCTTGGTTGAACTGAATTCTGGTAAAAATTTTCAGAAAAACAATTTTTTATTATTTTGCATAAAATATGGCTAAATATCAAGAGCAACTGTGTCAAAAAATATTTTTCTCTTTATTTTGATATATTATAATTGTACAAGGGAAACCATTTTGCTATTTCCGCCATCTTGGTTGACCTGGATCAGGACAAAATGTACAGAAAAATACGTCTAGAATATTTATAAGAGCATATGGATAAATTTGGGGTCTACTTGTGTCAAAATTAGTGTTCAGTTTTCGGTTCTGTTGATTTTATTTTTTTTTTAATTGTCAAATACTTAAGGCGCGGCTACACGTGCAACCGATTCGTCGCGAGTCTGCAAAACAGCCGACTCACGACGATCGGGGATGTAAAGTTCCCGATCCAAGACCGATTAGTTGCATGTGTGTCCTACCCCAAAACGTGTTACCGACTTGTCGCAGACCAGTTTTCTTCCGTCGCCGACGAGTTGTAGCTGATTGAAAAATCGAATCTGCACATAATCAGTTGGATATGTAGCCGCATTCGAGTTGCTGACTCGCCATATGTAGCCGTATTCCATAAAGCAAATAAATCGTCGGCAATACAGTAGCAACAAGCTGTCATCTGGCAGAAACACTCCTAACCCCTCTGTGTAGGCCTAGAATCAGGGGCGCCAATACCAAGGGACAAGGGCCCTGCCCCCAAGCCAAAGTACCAGGCAAAAACATCATTGCCCCTAAATTATACTAGTAAAAATCGCAACAATGGGTTGATTTAAATATACTGGATTACTTTTGCAGTGTATTGTGAGCTGTACTATTCCACGCCTTCCGGGTTCATTCCATCATTGGCCTATATGCCGTCTTATTATTACTTCATTATATATAACTTAAACAGTACTTCTTATAGATGGTTTAATGTTTTGCCCTAATGTCCATAATGCTGTAGGTACTACGGAGCTTCCTGTGGTTTCTCCGTTAACTTTACCACCAGCTGACCAGGGCGTTGCACCTGGACCCTCAAGAGCCCTATAGGCGGGACCTAGTGTACACCACGCCGAAGAAGGGAGCGTTTTGCTCTCCCGCAGCCCCCTTGAAGAAGTTGGATCATTAAAAAGTATTCTTCATGTTTATTTATTGATGTTTGTATTATTGTTGGATCACACCGTCAAAATATTGGTTTCACTAAGGTCCCTAAACTCATTTTATGAATGAATTGAAGGTTAGCTCGTACAATGTGCGAGGAATAAGGTTTACTTATCTTCATACCCAAAAAGGGACACGTACTTTTTACAAGAAACTAATAGTGTGTCTAGTGATAAGTCCTCTTGGCGTAATGAGTGGGGTGGTAACATTACATTCAGTCATAGTTCTTCTACAAGTAAAGGTGTGTATATATAATTCAGTCCTGGATAAGAAGTACTCATTTCACGTTCGTTTTTGTCGATAAATGGAAGGTACACTATGATTGATTTTAAAATCAAAGACAGAGTCTTCACTTTAGTGTGTATTTATGGTCCCAATTTGGATGATCCAGATATTTTCCATGATTTACTTGTAAAATTTCAAGATTTACAGGGAGAATCTTTTGTCACTGGTGGTGACTTAAATTTCGTTTCCAACTTGGAATTGGACGAAAAAGGGGAACCCAAGAACTAATTAAAGAGCTAGAGCAATGCGTATAGAATTAATGGAGACTTTAGATTTAGCAGATATCTGGAGAGAAAGGAATCCTTTTCAGAAGCATTTTACTTGGTCCTCCAATGTTTCACCGGACATCCACTGTCGTTTAGACTTTTTCTTGATTTTCCGTAACCTTGTTTCCCAGGTTACCCGCAATTTTTTCTCTCCTAGTTTACAATCTGATCATTTCATCATCAGTTTGGACATTACTATTTTTGCTGGTAGACGAGGGCCTAGCTTCTGGAAATTTAATTGTTCATTCCCTGCAGATGAAAATTATACCCTTCTAATTCAAGACATTATTGTCGCTATTAATTCCACTGAGCAGTTCCTCAATGCCTCTAAGAAGTGGGAATTTATTAAATTTAAAGTTGGTATGGTTTCCATGAATTACAGTTAATCAAAAGCGAGAGAAAGAACGAAAACTGAAATTGAATTAACTAAAAACATTTCTTATTTAGAAAATGTTTTTACAATAGACGTCAGCGAAGATTGTGCTATTTGTAGCAAAAACGGACACCACGAATAGACCTGAGGGCCCACAAAACGAAATAACAACGAGAAGAGCACGTAATGGGAACGGCGACAACGGGGACCACGTTATGACCACGAAATTAAAACGTAATGAAAACGTGCTGGTCGATATGAGAACGTTTTCCACGCCATGAAATCGTAGTTATCCCGGAGGAGACGCGAGATGAAAACGTAAAAGACGTTCTGAGGTCGACGTTGGACAGTCCGTGGCAGCTTTCTCCCGAAGTGAGAACGACATGTTGGCGTAGCCACGAGATAACCATCGAGTACTGCGTAATGAAAACGGCCGTAAGACAGGCCAACAATCAATCCGGGGCTATCCCGTGAAATCCGATGTAACTTCAGCCCAATCTCGAGAGCACTACGAGAATACTTCGACAAAGCCGTATTGAAAACGTTTCCAATTCGGCAATAAATTTCCGAAGTGCCCACGTTTCAGTTTTTCAACATGTCCAAAAACTTTTTGGGTGATCCGTGGAGCATCCGTGAGAATCGGCCCACGGAAGGAATCGACACGTGGTTAAATCGTAGTTAAATCGTGGCAACCCGTAAGATCCGGTTCCATTTCGTGGTTTCTTCGATTTTTGAACTTTTGCGCTCACGGACACCTCGAAGTAGCCACGAAATGGCTTTACGGATTAGTGTGAGAGGGGTATAACACATGTTCTTCACACTTTCAATAGAGATTTGCAGCCCTACCTAAAATATGTAGACTTAGACCCACGAGTTTACACGTCTCCGTGTTGGATTTTCACCATCCAAAAAAAAATGAGAGAATGGAGTACAGTAGTCATGTAGGCTTCACCCTGCTAACCTGTGGCAAGGAACGGTAAGGTCACAGCGAATTGTTGCGCGGGGGAAATCTCTGCACGATAAGCTGTATCTTGCTAGATGATAAGTGGTGAAATTCTCCCCAGCAACTATTCGAGCATGTACGCAGGTATCCAGAGAAATTTCAAAACATACCAAACCTCTTTTTTCGTAAGTCTGTCATCTGTTTAAAAAGCCCGGCACTCCCATACCTTTTGACAATGTGCGGTTTTACCTACATACGCCTTTTCGTTGTATTCGTCGCCGATGTCGCATCAACGAGATTGCAACAATGGCTAAGGCTAAAGTCTTCGTCCGTCCAACCATTTTAAGTCTATCGACCTGGCATTGTACAAGCCTCCCTACAGTCTATAAAATATGACTTGGAAAGGGTGAGGACGCGCGTGTTTAGATAAAGGTACAAGTTAAAGGCAACCTAGAGCTTTAAGTGCGGACAAAGGCGATGAGGGGGTTGAGGGAGCTCCATTTGTGATGGCGAAGCAAGAACCAGCTGGCGCCGTAGGCGTAAGGCCATATGGAGCCGGAGGGTCCTCCTCGGCAAATTTTGCAAAAAAAAAAAACTATGATGAACATGTAGTGTTCTGACATACAACGATCAAAACAAGTTTACACAGAAACAATTTAACGGAATCGCGTGTTACTGTGGAGTATGGCCACTTTGTGATATAAGACTATATAGGAAGCCGAGGTCATGGGAACATCTGTCAGGCATTTCCTGGCATCTGACAGTTAAAATAATTTACAGCGCTGCACAAACATTGTAGTGCAAATTAGGAGAGATTGTACCATGGATTGTTACTTAATTTTGCCTCCATTTTAAACACTTATGTGAGAGCTCAGAGGATTTAGTATCTTTTCATCCCTAGTTAAACCTGGTTGCTTATCTTTATCAAACGCCCTCTGTAGCTCCTAAGAACTATCGCCCTTGGGGTGCATAGTCGCCCCCGATCCTGGGATAAACAGAATTCACCATGATGTTTCCTATAATGTGTCGGCAACTACATGTAGCAGGCAGGAAAAGTGCCCAATGTGGTTGTATAGATGGCCGCTCTCGTCAGGAATCCAAGGATTGTCGATTGAGTAATCGACGATAAATTAGTTAGATGTGTAGCCCAGCTACTTGTCGTATAGCGAAGGATAGGTTACATGCGTAGCCATGCCTTTAGTGTGATCCGTCTTAAAATAGTCCCAGTCTTGAACGCCGCTAGGCAGCCTAACTCCTACACTGACACTACGACAAAACCTTTGACAATCTCCGATTTTTAAACACCTGGATTCCTTGCTTAAATTCGTTAAAACGTCTCAACTTTGGTTGTGCATGCTCAAATATCCAAATGTGGAGTAGCAATATCTTACGGTCTCCTTGAAAGATACGTTTCTTACACAGTTGGTAAACTTGTGTTGGCAGCAGAACATTTTTGCTCTCAGAAATGAACATGGCAAGCCGTTTTGCCCTTTTTTTTGTGCCTCATACAATATTTGTTCGATCAAGAAATCAGGTGGTACGATTATGCTCGCTTTTTACCTTGGATTCATACTAATCTTGTTAATCTGGATCGCCCTCAAAAGTTCCAAAACTTTGGTTGGACTTCATGACATAAGACCAAATATGACCAAATTTGAAAATAAGATGTGAAAAAATACCTTTTAAGATTATTTTCTTTATACTTACTTAATACAAAATATTCATTATTTTTCCGCCGCTTTGTGTTTGGCAGCCATTTTTAATGAGTGAGTTTTACTGTTTCCATTTGTTGAAGGAACCATGATAAGGTTTTCCAAAAAATTGGGTCGGACAGTTGTGGGGGTGCCCGTAAAGTGCTTTTGGCCAATGGCCTAAAAGGTTTGGCTTACATGTTTGCACTAAATAGAAAATAAAGGCAGTTTGGCCGCCATTTTGAACTCCAAATAGCGTTCAGACCCAATCTTGAAATATTACCCCCTTGTTTTAGCTCCTCCTTATCATAAGTGATTGAATAAATGGAGAAAATAGTCCAAAGCATCTCATATGAGCATTATGTGCTGGAAAATAAAGGAAAATGTCCGCAGTTTTGAAACTAAAAATGGCAGCTGAAGATGACCTTGAAGATGGCACCTATTCTTTTAATTCAGCACACGCAAAATGACAAAGGTAAGCAATAGAATCTATTTTGGTACCACAATTCAGCTGGATTCAAATTTGTAACAGTCAGTACTGTACTAATATAGAAGCAGTATACTTTTTCACGTTTTTGTGTTTTCCAGTGGGGCGGTAAGCGGACCAGTGTGTTTTTGTATAGGGAAACCCCCAGCCCACGTCCCTCACCTTCTTCACTGTTGGTATGTACAGAAAAGATAAGACCAGTTCAGGTGACGACGCGTACGATAAATGCCCATTTGCTCTATTGTTGGACCCATCCGGCCCTAAGATCTTTACAGCTTCAAAGAGAAAAAGGTACCCCTTATATTATTTGATTTCGCGAGGTCCACCACACCTTTCTTCACTACTACGTCGCACAGTCTAAAATCTTTGCCTACACAACAGTTCATTTTTCTATTGAATTGTTTCCTTAATCTTAATAAACTCATCATATACTGTAGAAGCTGGTTTACTTATCCTAATACAGGAACATCATATATCATATCTTTTGCTTCATGCAGTTTTCCGTTTACTAAACATTAAGTTGATTGTAAGCTCAACATCGATTGCCGCCCCCTCTCTACAGTTTCTAAACCTCCTTTGAAGTTATTCACCTTTAAAGGCGTCTTTTGAGCCTATCACATTAAAGCTTCGCAAAATCCTTAACTTCTCCACCTGGAAGTAATATGAGAATTAACGTTGCGCCTTCTTTAATAAATCAGTTTTGAAGTTGTTCGTATGGTGGTTTATTCAAACTGCCTTTCAATTTGTCGGGGCACCGAACAAATTTTTAAACCTTTCCTATCAGTACTCATCACATAACACAGTATAGCAGCGTAACGTTTACAGTGAGTTATTTACTAAGTTGCAAGTTGCATGGTTACTTCCAACAAAAATTTTAATAAGCTTGTAAATGATGAAGATGTTTCTTCAGTGTGCATTTTAGCGCGATCTTGTTTACAGCGTGTCTCTGCATAACTGAAGTTACTGGAAAATTAGAAAGTCACAATTTGAAACCGTAAAATTAACCCATAAATTATGCCCACATATTTGCCACAGTTTCTACACAATGGAAAACATACCGATATCTTGATCAATAACATGACAAAAATATATTTCATGTTTTATTAACTTATCTTGGAACGCCGTTTGCTCCAGTGATTCACATAAAGGGAACAGTGATCCAATTATCGCGAGAGGTTTGTCGGTACTCGAAACATACCTTACGACAGCAGACTCAAAGTAAAACTGAAAGCCACAGCCTTCTCTTTTCCGTCATCTCATTTGTATTAGACGTTTCAACTTCATCAAATCTTAACATAACTGAGTGAATTAAGTTTAGGCAGGAACATAAAAATCCATCCACTAATTGCAAGTGAACCCACGGGAATGAAATTGTGTCACAAAAGAATAAGAAGCAGTGATACTATTTTCCGTGTCCCTTAAAAGCTCCCGTTAAAGATTTATGCAAAAGCAGGTGCCAAGATGACTAGAGCTCTATCCCAGTCAGAATAGTGAAACTAATCACCACTTTTGACAGTAAATTTAGAACTCTTTTCTGGGTTAACGTATTTTCCTTTCAAATTTATATTTAACGGCCTGCTTCTTTGTAACTTCAGCAGGTCGATGGCGCTATGTTATGGTTATGGTGAACATGAGTGGACACTGCATGGATATAAAGATAAAATTATGGAGTTTATATGTGAAGAATTGTAGAAGTTTGAATTGAGTCCTATGTTTTTTCAGAAAGAATTCTTTGGTTTTTATAGGCATAGGCGTTAGAGCAGGTTTTATACAAGAAGAGCGGAAGTTTGTGGCAAGGAAAATATCCTTATTAGCTGGCAAACATGATATCCTTGCTCTGAATATTTGCCAGACGTTAGTCACACAATATGTACTTGAAAATAAATCCTGTAGCGGTACCAAAATTTGATTAACAGGTCTCTTTGTAACTATAGTTTAGCAGCTATTCAATTTCTTTCTAAATGGTAATTTACTCTTTTAAAAGCCAAGTAATCCGGAAACAGAAACCATTGTGAATACAATGCTTTGAAGTGCAATGCATAGTCGGCTAATGTGAAACGTTTTCACCTCATATCGTACACGACTGTAAGTTCATTTTTAAGTTACACAATCTATCATTATTCAATTTCTTCCTTAAGTAAGGAGTATCTCTTTTCGGTAAATCATTTGGAGTTTAAATTTTGTAGATGACCTTTGAAACAATTCCGGATTGTATCTAAAATAGCGATACGTGTATCCATATTTAATGAGTGGCGTAACGATAAACTGTACATGTACTTTTAAAAAATGGTACCTGGCGGCACAAGTTCAAATAATTTTATTCTCCTTGACGACTGGTAATGTTAACCATTGGGTGAAAACATCCCATGAACTCATCAAGATGAGTATATCACAAGAACAATTGTTTCCTCTGCCTAATCCCTTTAAGTGTTAGAGAAATTTCAAGAGCCTGCATATGTGTAGCCTACACTTTTAATGCAAAAGAGTGAAATTCACTCCAAAAGAGACTGTAGTTTGGGACCACTCCTACTAAGAGTGAATTTCACTCGGGGTGGAGTGAAAATTCACTCAAAGTAGAGCGATATATCATTCCATGCGAGTGAAGTACCGCTCTGTTTGGAGTGAATTTTCACTCCATCCCGAGTGAAATTCACTCTTACTAGGAGTGGTCCCAAACTACAGTCTCTTTTGGAGTGAATTTCACTCTTTTGCATTATGAGTGTAAGTGTAGGCAAAACACTCACTTCCAAAGGATATGGACAAGCGCTGGATCTCCATCTCTTACAATTCCTTGTTTATACTTTCCAACATTTTCATGTTACTGCCGATAAACTTCATACAATAGACCTTATGCATATGACGTCACAGGACAGAAAGTACCCCCTCCGATGGAGGCAAGCGTATATCATTGCAACTTACACCAACAAATGCGGACAGCTGATATATCTACTGGTGGGATACGGGCGTAGTCATCTACGAGCGCGTGCATGCGAAGTCAACGTCGTGGGTGCAGTGTGCTTCATTGTTAGGCATGCGTTTTTATTTTTATTTGCCTAAGACAATACTGTTTTAAAGCGAGATCACATAGTCGGTTACGCAGGCTATATCCAAACAAAGCAGATATAACATTACAAATGGCACCTATATCCCTCTACGAAGTGTTAGCTTACTGCAAGATTCACACATAAAATATAATCTTACATTCGTTGGGAGAGGACAATAGTGACATAGTTGCTTTAAGTTTCATGAGAAAGTGCCATTTTACCCTCATCTATTTTTGTCAAGGAAAAGAAATAACTGCAGCGATGGATTATGCAGCTTTTGTCGGCGTCAAAAAAACTCAGGTGTGGAATCTCCTGAGAAACGATGCGTAATTTAACACTGAATCGAATAAAACATGTAAACTTGTATCAAATGTCAAGTTTCGATCAGAAGGTTGACTACATTTCGTAGCGTTCTTTCATCTTTACGGCACAAAAAGAACATAACGGTGGCTTCCTTGAATATTTTTTGGCATCGAGCTTCATTTTATCTCATTTTTTATCGCACCATGCCTTTGAAAATCTTTTTTTTTTTCGTTTTACGTTTCTCAAGCATTTTCAAGAAACGGAATGTGACTTAGGCCTATAGTCAGTTTTTACATAGCACAATGTGCGCAGTGTGATAGTTTATAATAAACTGAATATCACTTGCCTGAACATAGTATTTTATAACGTAGGAAACAATATGCTTCTACAATCTTTTTACTTTCATGTGATGTTGAATAATTTTATCTGGAATTTAATATATAACATAATGTAGTAGGGCCTCCTAGTTCTGAGAAACATTATTTTTCCTATTGGAGTACATTTATGTTAAACAGAAGCTAAATACTGTAATTTGAGTTATGTGACCAAACAACTTGACAATCCTAGCTTTAGTTTTCAGTAATACCAACTTTTCTTTAACAATTATGTGAATGTCTATCTGTAATACACCATCTGTAACAAATTAAATACTTTCTTATGTATTAGAGACAAAAACTATAGAGAGAAACGTGACATTACCTTCCCTTAAAAGTAGAAGATAAAAGTTGGTTCCTACGATATAACCTTATAACAGTTCTCGACATAAGTAAGTCTCCCAGGTTGATTGTGATTATAAATTGCATTGCATACTTCTGTTCAGCAAAATTTTCCAACGAAATTTCCTACGGATAGCTGTAGCAGCAACAACCATAAATCTGGACGCTATCTCAGCGCCTTCAACAACGATCTATTATAATTATCGTTAGCACAAAATACTAAAAACTGCACAATTGGTGTAAATGGGGTGATTCTTGACTACCAGTCATTAGCGAATTAGGCATCAGCAGGAGAAATATTTCATGCAAACCTTTCAGGTAAAGCAAATGATTTACGACGTTCTTTCAAATGAAGAAGAACGGTAACCATGCCAACTACTGACTTTCTCAGATTCTGAACGCCGACAAGTAGTAAAATATCAACATGACAATAAATCTGTATGTTGGTATGCTCACAGCTGCCTATATTATTGGGATATGAACCAATTACTTTCCAAAAAGAAGAACAAAGATTTGTTTTATTTGACCAGCTGACTTATACTAAATGTTTTACTTATCTATTATAATGGAATATGAGGAAATCGAGCCAGGCTACGGACTATGATTGTAAGCCAAGTGAATGACCACCGGTAGAGCAGTGTTCTGTTAATGCCTTTCATTTATTTCTCAAACGGCCGCAACAAACAGCCTGACCAAACAGCCGCTGTGAGGTTAAAATAGAATACATGTAAAATCTTGTTAGCAAGTATAAAAATATTATGAGGTCTTCTTTCTCTGGGCATTAACTATGAATGATGTGGCAGGATGATGTCATGGCAGGATTTTGCATGAAAGAAGAAAATACAAAGCTGCAAAGTTATGAACCTCGCAAGACAACGACGAAAGGTCGTAGCTTTGATTATATGGGCTGCATTGAAGACAACTCCAAGCAATGCAATTACACTACGCAAGTTGATTTAATATGGTGCTCCAAACACTCAATTAGCCTTTTCGTAACTGTCACAGATTTCTGTCCACTTGAGGATTCCTTAGGCTGGTCTGACCCCTAAAATACACTTAGATGAAGTATTCTACCTGCGTTAACTCAGTATGTCATTAAAGATAACGTAGAGCCAGGTGCGTAAATACTGGGGTGTAGGGGTGTGACACCCCCCGTGAAAATCAAAAGTCGGTCTCTGAGGGCCAAAAAGTTGGTCTCAAATCCAGTTCAGTATGCTTTTGTTACAGTAGACCAGACATGAACAACATTTAAAGTGAAAAGATTGCCGGAATTTTCCGAATTTTTGATCGAAAACGTGCAAGAATTTTCCCGCGTTTTGCGCGCATGTAGTGGTTTAGTGGTCTGTTTTATGCACCTCAACTGTCACGATTTTCGGCAACTTTTTGAGGTTTCGGGCAAAAAATTTTCTGCCCCCCCCCCCAAATTAGAAGAGTTCCGTAAGCCTATGATTACTACTACCGTCCTGTAAATTGTAATTATCCAGGAAATTCGGATCGTACAACTATGTCAATGTGAGTTGGTCCCAAAAAATGTAGTTGGTCCCAAAATAGTTTACACCTCCCCCCGAATTCATGTATACAGGGTGTCCCAAAAATGTATACAGTTTGGGGCTCAATATATATGGTCATAGAAATAAATTTCCTGAAACAAAATTGGTATCATTCTAAAGCAGAAGGATGGAAGTTTTTCTGCATTGTCATTTTGTGGTTGTCCGGCACAGTCTGTCATGAATTAACCCTTCTCCCTCAGACCACATGCTGGATGTAACCCCCATGACGTCCAATAACGTTTCACATTACTGCAGGAAAATTTCTTGGGGATGTTGTTGATCTCTCTCCTGGTATTATCCCTGAGCTGATCTATTGTCCGTGGCCTTAGATTGCAATAGATCATGTCCTCTAGGTAGCCCCACAAGAAGAAATCTGGAGGAGTGAGGTCAAGGAGTACGGTGGCCATTCAATGTCCTCGTGAGGGGAGATTAGCTCTGGTGGCACTTTTCTCCAGGTGCCAAAACTCAATAACTTTCATACACTGGTGAATCGTCAGCCTTGGCATTTTCATAAGTCATCAATGGCTGTCAAACAAAACTTCCATGTCCTTAGAACAACCAAACAAGCATTAGATACAAATTTCAAAGGTATAAATTACTTAAAAAAGTAATGAAACTGTATACATTTTTGGGGACACCCTATATACGCCCCTGTGTAGAGCATAACAGTTGTGAACCATTTTGCTACATTTCGCTGAATAGCACTATATACTATGTTTTGAGTCATGCAGTAAAAACAGTGCAGTGAGCCTAGCCTAGTGGCACACAAATTTTCAGGGGAACTGGCATACAATACATTTAAGAGTTGGCAGTTTGTGACTTGTGGCTCACGGTAAAAGCATTTAACTTGGGATTCAAAAGCATTAACTCACCAAATCAACCATCTTTTCTGGAAGTTACAAAGCAACCCAAAAATGGAAAATGGACCCTCAGAATAAAACCTGATAGCCAGCTGCCAGGCAACACAAAAAGACAGGAAAACAATAAGTAATAGATATTCCATACATAAACCAAGTGATTTATAAACCAAAAAGAAATAATGATGCGTAAATAAAGATGATCTGTTCATAATGTTATTAGATTTTACAAGATATTCACGGTCCTTCCTCTAACGTTACGTTAGGAGAAATTTACTCAGTGTTTATGTGGAGTACCATGCTGGTCGATTTTTAGCTTTATTTTCTATAAATAGCTCTCATGTGCCGTATCCCTGAGGTAAAAAGTATAGAGCGTCAGATGAATTCTGGTAAATTCCTAAAATTATTCAACAATACACAAAATAATTACCCAGTCCTTGAAAAATTAACTTTTCCAGGAACTTTCTAAGCAGACTTTGAGGTCTCATGCTGTAAAGCCAAAGGCATTCACCCCAATTTGAATCTACGTATTACCTTAGTATGCTACAAGGGACTGTAATTGGATTGTATACTTTGAACACAGTAACTCACCGCTTTTTCTACGTTATGCAAAAGTTATGTTCTCCAGTAACATAAATACTTTACGGGTAAAGAAAGAAAACGTTCTCCAGTTGGTTTCATTTGATATCAACCCATCAGATTAGCAGCAACGGTGTTGTGGTGTTGACTGTATGACTGGATACTATGTATATTCTCTTTCAATTTACCTGCTGTTCCTGTTTCCAGTGTCTGAACAGCTGAATGAGGTAAATTTGGGTTTGTTAAACTGTGACGTTGTTTCAAATTGAAAAACAAAGTGTACCATATCCATATCTAGCCTTTGCTTAAAAAATGGACTGTCAAGTCCTGTTTCCAAGTTTGATCTAAAAAATACCGAAAAAAGAGGTCTTACGAGTTCATAACCCTTTCAAAGGTGCGAGTCACGTAATTTCTAGGATCACAACATGTTCTCATATTCCAATGAACGTAATTAGTTTTAAATGAAGAAGTTCGAAGCCTTGTCAAAGTTTCTTTTCTCCAAAAGTTTACCAACTGTAGAGACCAGAGAGGTACCTCCCGCCATGAAATGCTTCCTTAACTGAAAGTTAAGTCGCAAAGTATTGTATAGGTTTCAGCGTGGGTATGCCTTCTTCATTCGTTTTGCTATCCGATACAAGGTAGGGATACGTCTTGTGTTTTCCTTGAATGAGATTCCATTTTACAGCTGAACAGGTGTCGGGGGCACTTACCCTCAGCGTGAAACGTGATTAGAAAATATTTAGTATTTACCCTATGAAAGTACTTTAGCACTGCGACCACAACATTTGTACTTTGGAAAAATTAAACAATCTAATACTATTTTTACCAAGAGACTTGCCGAACAAGATCTTTCTCGAAATGTCATCAACACGAGAAACGGCAAATGTGTTTATCATTGAAGCGATATTTGATCAAGCGAAACAGATGGATGTACGAAAGAAAAGAAAGTTCTCCCGGGAGTAGAGCTTGATTACGCCATTGAAATTTTAATGCATAAAAACAAGATGGTATAATTGCATTATCGGCGTGCCATGGTCTGTCAGGGAATGTACATGTCCAACTTACGACGCAAACAATATCTGCGAGACTTCTTCGGGATCGGTTTGTTAATAACTTCATTGAACATTGAGATGTTCTGGCGACTCTGATGTGACCGCTCTGCCTCTGGCGAATGACAGGCGGCGAGATTTAAAATTAATACATCTTATGCATAGCAATTAAGTGCCTGATTAAATTTATTTTCGAAGAAACGAGGGCTCAACGTCAACATATCATACAAAATAGAATTGTTTCTAAATGAAACTCATAGGTCATAACAGGAACATTTATAGTGGTGAGGGTTAACAAACAGGTATTTTATTGACATTAGAGAATGCAGAATGATGATATTGATTTCAGTTTTAATATTTTTCCTATTGCTTGTTTAATATTATTTTCCATAGTTAGCGTCATACATTATTTTACACGAGCAAAACGAGTGTAGAAAACATTGTTTAAATTTCATTTGTGAGAGGAGAGAAGAAGAAATTTTCGTAACTGAATGTATACATTCCTATTACCAAAAAAGAAGCAGTAAACAATTTCAAAGATTATGATTCAACTCTCTCTATATTTATATTTTGGAGGTCAGTGGCAGGTATGGGAAAAGCCTCAGAGATTACCAGTCTACTTCAATAGCAGAGTTTAATGATTACGTCACTCATACAAAAGGAGCATGTGGTAACTGATATATAGTAGCACTAGCGCTAAGTTAGCAGGCACTCCATTTAGCATGGCGCCGGTTGTGTATGCTCCCAGTTCCCATCATGCATTGCAATCATTAAAGTCTGCTATGTAAGAGTGAAATACTTCTAAGGGAAGGGCATCGCAAGTTTGATAAAACAAATAGTAGCACAGTAGAAAGTTTTGTTCAGTAGATTGTGAGGGCGCGATTCAAAAGCATACAAACTTGAAATGCTTCCAGAAATCTGTCACATCTATAGATGGTTAAGTAAAATTTCATTTCCCATTATAGCCTCTTCTCTCTGGAATCTTGGAAATCTCTACAGGTAATAGTATCCAGTATGCAATAACGGTGAGGTTGTAAATAACTGCGAATTTTGGACGTCTTTCATGATCCTTCTAAAACTAATTAATTAGTCTTCTACATGCCACAATTTTAATTTCTTCCAGTAATAGAGCCAAGTCCGGATAAATTGAAGGTTCTCCCAAATAATGGCAGACATGTCAGAAGAGTTCATTTGGAGAAAAGAGAAATGGCAATGTGATACATTAAACTTACGGTTAATGTGATCCGAAATGTTCACAAGAAGAAATGTTTCGTCATATCTTCTGAAAATCAATTGCTTCACCCACCACCGAGGGACCCACCCGCCCCCTGTAACAGCTAAGGAAAGGTGCTACTCCCCAGTCAAAAATAAAAAATGGAAGCAATCACTAAAACATTAACTAATAACAAATGTTTAGCAACATCATCAGTTCAATGGTTTCCAAAGATAGCACCATTTTGCATAAATGCCACTTTATATTTACAAAAAAAATTGAAAAGGTAGAGTATCCCTCCACTGAGAGTAATAGACGCCCCATTTAAACTTATTCAAAAACAAAGCATTCAATAAAAAAAGGAATTTCTGGCTTGAAATCAAGACATTTTTGCACCACCTTAGATAAAACTAATGCGGATGTTTCAAAGGCTCCATCGATCTTCTGTACATACTGGTAAGCTGATCACTTCTTAGCAACACATTTAGATGGAGATTAAGGGTCGCTGGACACCTGTATGTAAGTTTCGAAGTAAATTTGGCCGGGAGGGCTTAATGGAGCTGACAATGCCACAGTACTCTAGAAAGTGAGAAGGAACCTGAAAGTTATCAACGAAACCTTCTAGTGTAAGAAAATCACCTCTATGAGACACTAAGTCACACACAAAATTAATTCCTCAATCATTTCAATGGCTATAGCAAACAGGCTTATTCACAGCTTGTGCAGACTATTGTCTGATTGTTAGCAATAGAGGAAAGCTCAAGATGGTGGTAGAATAATTACATTTCAAGCGAAAAATGGTCTCTATATTGTTCCATAAGTTTTAAGTGCTCACCAGATGTAAAACTTCGTTGGTCACGGTGCCGACTAATTTACAGAATGATTATTCCTTCAAACTCCTTAAATTCAAAAGTGCAGCTTTTACCACCTTCAAGAAGAAGCCATTATCATCTATTCTTCGAATGCTATCGTGGTCAGAGTATTTGGCGTTTTCTACAATATATTTTTGGCATGGCTGATGAGCACATTCACCTATTAAATCCCAAGATTGCTTTATTTGGCCGTTACTTTTCTGGGGTCTTGAAGTGAAATTTTTCTCAGTAAAAAATTATATTGCTTGTTGCTAAGGGAAAATTTTGTCCCTTCAATTGCCGATACCCAAAACTTTTGGGGTAATTATTTCAGATTAAAGCAATATGTCTTTATTGAAAATTTGCTTTACGAGGTTTGGGTGAGATATTGGCTTCCTTGGCTAAGGCTCTTTGATTAATAATTTTGGTTTGTTGTTAATCCTCTGTCCATGATTGAATGAGTGAGAAACTAACGTTTGAAATTGTAATCACGTTTTGTAGAAAATCCAGTTAACAGCTTTGATAAGTAAAGTTCTTTTGCATTCGACCTCCCACATACTAAACGAAAACTAAAAGAGTTAATGACGCTCCTCCAAAACGGCCGAGTCTAGAGAAACCAGGGAGTTGACACTGGTGGCAAGTGGCAACTCCCTGAAAAAACTACCCTCAGTCAGTAGAACTAGAAAATAAGAAGCGTTTGCTTAAAATTAAATAAGAAGTAAACAATTAGTTGAAAGTTTCGAGAAACCAGGCTGGTGGCAACTCCCTTGAGAAACTACCTCAGTCTGTAGAACTAGAAAATAAGAAGTGTTCGCTAAAAATTAAATTAGAAGTAAACAATCGGTTGAAACTTTCGCCAGATTTTGCAACTAAGAAACATAACATTTACATACAGTTCTCAAAAGGGAGGGGTTTAACAACCATTCAAAGTCTTTCCCAGGACTGTACTTTCAATAAAGGGTGACAACGATTGAACTCACCTCGTTGGCCACCTATTCTGGAACGCTGCGAGCCCAACCTGGTTGGAAGGAGCTAAAATGGTTGTTGATCAAACTCAGTTTTCTCTGGCCTTATCTCCTTAGCTTCATACTTTGTAAGCTTCCAATGCCACTCCCAAAGGTATACAATTGTTGCCATAAAACTTTCTACCAATGAGCCAATTAAATTACTCCTTTAAATTCTGATGTATAATAATTCCAACAGGCCGATGTTTACTCAGGAATTTTGGGATTCTTATAGTAAAAATTTTGAATGTAGCAATGGAATTCCTTACGTAGGTAATTAAAATGACAAATGACAAATATATTTCCTTCAATGACTTTATAAAAAGCAAAAGAGACGAACCGGCCCCCATGCAGTATTCAATTGTTTAATGTATTGAATTTGGGGATCTCGTCATCTTATCTTTTTGCGTAATCATAGAATCAGCCCTCCCACACTATGCTTTATTTTATTTCAACAGTATTAACTGTTATGGCAAATAAAGATAGCCAAGACTTTCGTCGGGGCCTATGAATTGGAAGGCTATATGACTTTTAAAATGTTAAAACAACTTTTACATAATAAGGGTGTTGTAAAAGTAATGACATCCACAGTAGATCAAAATACACGAAGACTGGGCAATGGTAAATAGTACGCCCACTATTGGATATCGTATGTAATAATTTAATAAGACATCAAGCGAATTGTTGGAATTGTATTATGATGTGTTTATAAATGTTCATTTAGTGTTTTCTTGTATATTTACGAATTCTATTTTATCGTATTAGTAGTAGTATTTTGTAATTTGAAACATCCTTGCTTTTAAGAACACAGAAACCTTTTCTGTTCATTCACTAATTTAAATTGCATTGAATGTACAAAGCTACACAGACCAGAAGTGTCAAAATATAACTGTCTTTTTATTAATGCATGAAGTAATAATGAATAGTTACATACGAAGTGTGTGCGCGAAGCGCGCCGCACACACCAAGTATTTTGAAACCAACTTTTTCCTTTTTCTCCCCTCACTTTGCATTGCAAAATTATCTACTTTATAACGTTTACTATTCAATCTTCGGAGGGACAGTTCTAACCACTCTCTGTCTACCGGAATAAATACAGTGATCACTGAGTCTTGTACTGAAATTATAGACCTGTTCATGTCATACCGCATTGCAGTTCTGTTCAATGCTATATAGCTTCCTACGCAAAGCTTGCGTTATCACCAGAAGTACAAGGATTCTGCACCTGGTTTATGTCCACCGAAACCGTTGGCATCCTACCTTGTGCATAGTAAGGATTTAGCAGGGAGGTCTAGTATCACCTCTCTGGTTTTAATAAGTTGTACGAGTAGTGTTTCTCAGCAGTCTTAAATATCCGGAAAGTGGTATAAGCAGGATAAAAGTGGGTACTGTGGGCTAAAAGATTATTATCAATTACTTTTCTAGTGCACATTGCGCCGTGGCCTGGTAAAACGGGGGAGGGGGGCGGGGGTATACCAGATGATGTTTCGTTGTCGGTTTCTCCGTTTATTCTTCACAGGCGTCTGGTACTTGAGGTGCTAAGAGCATCCACTGTCATCAAGTGCCTGATGGTAGGAGGTGGCCCTATTAAATATCTCCTCGCTCGATGAAATTTCGCTAAAACGTTTATGGCAGCAGGGATGTTTTAAATTATGATTGGCTACAAAGATGAGATGGACGTCCCTTTATATATCTATTCAGTATTTAATTTACGCTTTTGGACTTCTGGCCTTCATCAGGTACTGCAAAAGTTACATGTGAGTAGAAAATTAGCATGGCAGGTAGAAGGTAGCGGTAGACTACGGTCAGGACTCATGGGAAAATTTCTTTTACATATACATATAGAGGGATTATAGCAACATCAGGTGATCGCGCGTCTCTTTGGTTTTGAAGAGCAAGATCGCGCGTCTCTTTGGTCTTGATGGGAACGCGTCCATTGTGTCACAGTAGTATCTATGGTTATGCCGTGCGCGTGTGCTGTAAATACTCTTACTGCGTGTGTGTTTTTTGCTCTTTAGTGCCTGGGAATCCCACGCGTGTGACGTCACATGAAATCCCTCTACAGTCTAACAAATCTTTTGACGTATACAGCTTAAAGCTCCTGTTAGTCTGTTGTCTTTATCAAAACACAGAAACACCCATGACTCGATTTTGATGCATAACTTTTATACTTGAGATCTTTAGTTCAATCTGGGGGTCGTAGCTCTTTGGGCGGTTTCACACTTTCGTTGGTGTGAATCAGCAGACAAGGCAGGTTGATGAAATGATAGCAAAATCCGACTAGACGAACAGATAACATGGTGGAAATTGATGTGAATGTTTCAAAAAATATTCACTGGGAAGAAATAGGGAAAGGCTTTACAGAAGTCACTTTGTTTACCGAAGGCTGTACTTTTCGTAACAAGTTCTCTTTTCCTCCCCATGGAATGAATTCCATTTTAGACCAAAGACTGAATCCAGTTACCCAAGCAACCTTTCAAAGTTTAATTCTCACAAAATTTTTAGCACTTTGCTTATGGGAAAGCTTATGTGAGTAATTTGTACAGAAACATTTAGATACAAAAAGACCACAGCCATTTTTGTAAAAGATTCAAGTTATCCGACATATATTATTCATTTACTACTCGACTATTCAGTAAATTACAGAACCCTCTCGTTGTCAATATTCGATGAAACCTTTGAGAGTTCTAAGACGAAACGTGTAAAAAGACACCAGTGTATTTACACAGTAGTGCAATTGTATCATGTCTGCAAATTTTCTGCGAAATTTACCTAAGCTAGCCTTGCGTTGAACAGGATAAAATCAGCAAATCTGTGCACACCCTTTGACAATCATGGAGGCGAATGGCGTTTGTTATACTCTAAATAACGTTTACGCGTGCAGACTTATTATTGCCTTTGACAACATGTCACCCTATCCAATACGACGGCGGAATTCAACATGTTTAAAATCCCCATGACACCCAACGAGGCGTGATGTGTCAGAATCGAAGATCATAATCGGACGCGGCTGGCAATGACAGATGATCGTTGACTACAAACATTCGGATTTGCTTACGTAGCAGACTTTACGGTATATTCCTTGTTCAGGCATGTCCCTAACAAGCAGAGAAATCTAGCAAAAAGAGTCCTCTCCGCGGGGTACATTTCAGATCATAGATGTGGTGGAAATGCTTCTGAAGTGACGAGAAAGGAACGCTATCACGTGATATTGGTTTGAGTACCGGATCCTAACTTATGCAAAACCATAGAGTAGGATATAGGAACTCGAGTGCTCACTCCCCGAAACAGCTGTTATCGCATGGGGACTCGACCGCCATATAGTTTGTACACACATGCTCGCACACAGCATAGCATCTTGCCTCCACCTAATAATGGCGGACAGGTCCCCATCACTGATCTACATGTAGATCAGTGGTCCCCATGCAATCACAGCAGATTTACGTGGGCGGTATTAGAAGTGCGAACTTTAGTTCCTATATCCTACTCTATGTGTAAAACATCCCTTAGTTCCGTGTTTCTTCATGTTACAACTTGTTACAGAAGTAGCTATTATGATTAACATTACTCGTCAAATTTGGGCTTTCAAGAGTAACTCCCCTCATATTTAAAACCGGCGAATAACAGGGGAGTTCAAATCTCGCCGTAGCGATGAACCAGAAATTTTAAAATGATTGTTTTTTGGCCTGGAAGCCAGGCCCGTAGCCAGACAAGGTGCTGAAGGGGGCGAAAAGGCTTCTGGGGGGCGAAAAAAATCCAGAGGGGGCGAAACATACTAAAGTGCATTACAGCAATGGTAATTTTTGATCTTCTTGGAGGCGAAAAATTTTCCAAGGGGGCTTCGCCCCCCCCCCTTGACTACGGGCCTGCCGGAAGCGCGTTGTTTAGTGAAAGTTTGGTAAGTCATTGACCATAGGACAAAGTGAAAGGAGTCCTCTAATGCCAGAAGAAATGTTGCGGAAGGCCAGGGCCGTAGACTGGGCAAAATGCCAAAGGGGGCAGTTAATACCACTATATATAGGCCCGTAGCCAGGCCGGGGCACGGGGGGCCGTGCCCCCGTGCGGACCACTGTGCCCCACCATATGGAAAATCGATCGAAAATAAAATTTTAATACCGTGTAAACGATGGCTCTGGTATTACACCAGGCGATTTTTGACTAAAAATGATCCCAAAAGTCGTTAAATAATGAACGTATTTTGCTTTCTGTAACATTTTTGTTATACAGTTACAAAAAATTTTTGCGCGCTACGCGCGCTTTCATCTTCAGTTACATATGGCTTTAACACCGGTTTGAGATATGTTGGCTTTAAATAAGGGTAAAGGGTCCACAATTAGGCTATTGTTCTTTCGTGTAGGTGTGATTCCCGGAAAAACACAAACTTGAATCCATGAGAAGTTCCATCCTCTTTCTCTTATGATCAGGAAGATTCTTAATTCAGACTCAAAAAACATATTTTGTAAGAAACGTAAAGTGTCTCAATGTCCAGGGGTGGTGGAAGGTCGCCCCGCGACCAGTCGCCCGGCGTCTTGGTTTTGCTCTTAAAGACAGCCACACATCACCCCACAAACATTTTGGTTGAGAGAAAGCAAAATTCTCAATTGGTCAGTAGTGAATGCTTCTTGACTGACGTCAAAGTCAACAGATGCAGAGTACCTCACATTACAAAGCATGTGCAAAGAATGTTGTGATTACATATTATGGCCTTGTATGCCCATCAGGATATGACCTTAAGCAATAAACTAGTTTTGTGTCAGCACAAGGGTGTCTGCACAAGAAGGGGCTCAATACAGTGTTGGAAGGAGTAACTTAGTCGGGAGAACTGGAACTTGTCTAGGACGAGCAGGACAAATTCTTCCATGATGATAGAAACCCAAAGTTTCTAATTTTCCTTAATAAGAACCAAATAGTTTTAATTTTTCGTCAAGAGAATCCCAAATTTTTCGTCGCGCGCCAAAAATTTCGCGTTCGGCATCCTTTCTGTAACCCATTGCTTCTAGCGGGGCTTCGGGTTGATGGACCCCTTAGGGGAGCTTCGTCCCGTCGTCGGGCTTATCTTTTCACCAGCTTTTGCTGAGTCTGTATGCAGGTTTTACCGTGGTAACAATTTTCCTGCAAAATTTCGGCGCGCTTCGCGCGCAATTTTCACAAGCGAAGTTATATCGCCTATGAACATTATTAGCATAAAAATTCCAGTGAACTGTTCTAGCCAAAGCTAGGTGGAGGCTCAAACTTAGATGCTGGGTATCAAGGGGTTTTCATGTAGTAATCTAGTAACTTGAGTAACATTCGTAACGCGATGACTATATGGTTTGAAGCTAAATTTAATCGTACCCAAATTTATTCCAAAATTTATTTTTACTGTTCATGCTAAATTTCGTTCAAAGTAGAAATACGATAATGACCATCTGAATTGTGAATTGTGAAGAGATTGGTGTGCTCTCACTGTCTGTCATTCAAAGTCGTACTCAAAGCTCCATGTTAGTGTTCCCATTTTGCTATTTCCTCAGGCATTTGGGGAATTTCCCTCTGGGTCCTAACAAAATCATACTGGACCACACCAAGACTGCCTAATGGCAGCTCCTGGTCCCCTCGCCGTTCGCAAAGTACTCAACTCTTCACCTGCACTTGCGAAGCTGAAGAAGCATCATCGTGATCAAAGTCTTGTTCCCTTCACTTGTGGAGACTTTCCACGTCTTTCTATTGCAAAAGGAGGCGAAAATGTCCATCACAAGAGTGAAATTTTCGCGCGCTTCGCGCGTATGTGCACACATAAAACCGATACCTTTAAGCTGTCTATGGTAAGCTTGAGATATCATCCCCTGTAGTTCCTGCAAACTGTAATCATATGGTGGCTCTACTGTCTACAAACATAATTATCTTCTTCGGTGCCCCCCTATGAGGTGCCGGTGCCCCCCTATGTAAGAATTCCTGGCTACGGGCCTGACAATATACGGAGCCCCCAGTGATGTACCTAGGAAAACTGACACCCAGGCGAATGCCTCCATTGTCACCCAGCTAGGGAATCGCCCTCAGGAGGTGAGGGTCTGATGGGAGGGGTGACATTCACGTAAGTCAGCGAAGATGCGAACTTGCTATCTTTGGAAAGTTTTGAACTGACTACATGTTTAGGTGGATATTTCCTGTTTCCTGGCTGGGTAAGAGGTAGGGATATTGTCTAAGGGTGACACTCCCCCTTTGAGAAAGTTTTGTTTATGTATGGTTAGATGAAAATGGTGGTGCCATCTTTGTCAAAGCTTTGAACTGATTACATGGTTTCAAATTTTTATTACTGAGTGACTTTTCCGATGTTTGATTTTGACAGCCGGGATGTGAAGGGAAGTGGCCTTAGGTTCCAACTTTAGGACAATTTTGCAAATTTGCATCTGTATTATGGCTTACATGCAAAATGTTGCTATCTGGCAAGAAACCACTTACAGCTTAAAATTTATTTTATGTATAGAAGTTATTAGCATTTAGTAATTTTCTTCGGCCTTTCCATGACATGGCTCCGAGGCCGCCACTTGTTGTCGCGTACAGTAAGCCTTTCAAGAAATTTCTTGTCAAAAATGTCTTCCACATTGCCTCGGAAAGTGATACATTCTAGGCCTTGTAACTTGCATCTAAACGGGAAATTATCAATTGGATACCTTTCCGAACCGCTTAATATTCATATGCTTGACGTCATCGCAACAGGGACCAGAGAAGTAAGCTTTAGGGACCTAAATGTAGGACACCGTGCGGGAAATACGATACGTAGCAGCATGTGAGCTAACACGTTATTAACAGTGTGGAAAGTGTTATATGCTGTCACATTGCCGTGTTAACATAATAGCCTACGGTATCGGTGCTCTTGTGGGAGTGAATGGAGCTGCGAACCAGTCTGTGTATTATTGATCTTTCGTTTCCTAAAGATTCAGTTGCCCCAGTAACATGTTGATTCTAGGTAGTACTTCCATCATATGATTGAGAGAATATGACTTGCACACTATTTCGCCTGCAGTGAGAGCCCGCAGGTCGTCTTGGGCCGATAGTTTGTATTTGCCCTTAGTAGGACTTTTGGTAGAACTTTTGAAAAATATATAATAGAAGTATACAGACGTTTACAATGCTGTAGGTAAAGTGAGGGCTTTAAGTTGTGCATATCTTAAATTAAGGCTACAGGCGGACCATCCAGCCAAACAATGAAGGAGGGGAGGGTGATTAAAAAGATGCCAAACTTCAGACTCCTTTCCTCCCCCCCCCCTCCCCTTACAAAATAAGCTTTATTGACTCCATCCAAGTTCGTTCCTCTTCCAGCCTTCCCAGGGGCGGATCTAGGGTCTTTCCTGAGGGGGGGGGGGTCCAACATAAAAAGGGCACATTCATTTTTTTTTTAAATTTTGGTTCCCATGAACGTCAGCGGTTACACAACTTACCGCATATTGACAAAGAAAGGACAAACCAAGAGACATGCAAAAACTGGAATCAAAACCTGGAATCTAAACGGTGAAATTGCAAAGCGCGCGAAGCGCGCGAAAATTTTTTGGGTAAGCCTATACTTATAAGAATTTTTACTAATTTAAAGCTTATATAGAACAATTGAGCGGACAGTTGGGCCCTGTCGGGCATAACTTTATTGTACTTCCCTTCTCGAGTCACTAGTCGTACCGTACGACAGACACAAGTGAACGTTAGCCAGGTTTAGCGAAATGAGATTCAATTCCCGACATTTACATAAATCCATGTATTCTACTTATTAACTTGAAAAGGTGGAAAGCGTTTGCACTATATTTAGCTATAAGTACAACTGAACTGAAGAAGAGTGGACAAAGCGTACCGAAAATTTTGGGTTTTATCCCAGAAATTACCCTTAAGAAAGCCAAAATAAGTAAACTGACCATGGGTGGCGACAGAATTTTTCCAACAGGGGGCCGGGCCATGTCAGCTACCCCAAGTTCCGACATTCCCTATTTCGAGGGTATGATGAGAAGGGCAAATGTGGGAGCCTCTTTATCCCATGCAATTGCAGGCATATTTTGCATTGTATCACTTAATACTTCATGATCCGAGTTGCGCACTGTTAGTGTTCTTTGAATCTGGATCGTGAAATTGAAAAGCGCACGAAGCGGGCGAAATCTTTTGATAGGCTTACACATAAAACATATGACGAAACGAAAAAAGAACTGTAGGTTTGTAGACCGTATCGGGTGTAACAGACATTGTATCGAAACCACCTGGACTACACGATGAAATAGCCAAACTTTGCTCCGTAAGTCGCTCACCAACTGACTGTACCGCATGACACACACAAGAGAAGACCAACTAGGCTTTGCGATATGGGATGAAAGTTACGACCTTTACATAAACTATGTATTCTGCCCATATGTTACTTGGTAAGGTGGACAGGACTTGTGCTATCCTGCTATGTGGAATGGAACTATTGAAAAAATAGAGTGACTCTACAGCGCGCGTAGCGCGCCGAAAATTTTGGGTTCTTATTACAGAAATTATCCTCTTGAGGGCAAAAAACAGGTAAACCGTCGATTAGTTGTCAGGGACTGCGTACCTTCGACTAAGACTCCCCTAAGAAACTGTCAAACTTCTCCAATAGGGGGCCATCCTTCCCCGACGGGGGCATGAACCCTTCCCCCACCTGGCGCTACCGCTATCTCGACTGGGGGAAGAGGTTAAAATACTGTATGTTGTGTTCCCTATATAGTTGCGGCGCGACTGTCAAAAACACTCTGTCAGAACAGATGACTGAAGTCGAATGTTTGCTTTTCATTTGCGACAGCAGACCGGTCATCGGTCCAAAGACGTCAAAAAATTGAACCGACTGACATTGCGTTATTTGACCTGGTGGTGATTTTATATAGTAATTTTAAAATGAAACAAACACCGATTTGTCTATTGTGACTTCTGGTCAACTCTTGGCTATGGACTTTACCAGTAAGACTGGCTTTTTATTCCCATCACTTGGGCAACACTATAAAAGAAGAGAGTAATTCCAGACTATAAATATCATAGCGAAACGTATTTAGCCTACCTACTCTCTCTTGTTCACGAGCGGATGGATACTAGAGGGTGGAGGGAAGGTTTCGTAGATGTAGCGTTTATGGAGTGTCAACAGATCATTATTTTGTAAGACCAAAAGACTAGCAGTGACCTTTTGGAATCAATATTAAAACCCAATAGTAATATGTTGCATATCGCTAGTGAGTATGACGTAATATCTGCATGTTTTGTCTTACTCTGAATGCCCAAGCACGCCACACGTAGTTCCAAGCGAAAAGTGATTAGAATGCCTGATTGTCACGCAGACATACCGTAGTCACATTCTCTGTAAAACGATTGCACTGTTCGGGTTTCGGGGCGGCCAATATAGGCTACCGTAGTCAAATATATTGCCGAAAGTTTCTGCGATAACTTTTACGAGTGGACTGATCGATACTGGATGAGGGTAACCAAAATCTCCTCGGAATTGGACAACACAGTCATTACGTGTGAAACTGTCTGGTTTTTTTTTTTTTTTTTGTTGCTAGTGTGAAAAAAAACATTTTTTGAAAAAGGGCACATTGGAAAATTTGAGGGGGGGGGTCCGGACGTCGGCGACCCCCCCCCCTGGATCCGCCACTGCTTCCCTACCCTTCACTCTGTCAGGCCCCTTCTTCTTCCCTTTCCGTTTTTTCCTCGTCCCTACCTAGGCCTATACCTGGGGCCGGGTTTACCTGCAGAGGCCCGTAACCTACTGTATGAGGGGGCCCTTTCTGTGTCAGTTGCGGTGATATTATTTGTGGGGTGGGACTAACACGTTACAATATCTAAGCGGAGCGCCATCACCAGCTGGAGTGTAGCAAATAATTTGGCAAATATTCCGCTGGCGACAAATTGCCAGAAATTGCACTCCCCAGGGCCAGGCTTCCAATTTTCATGTAGCCTTTTTATTTTTTATGAGTTACGAATTTTTACCCCCCCCCCATCCCCTGAAGGGGACAACTCAAACACATTTTATTCCGCAAAATTGTTGTGTAAGGGAGAACTTCATAGAACTTGACAGTAAACTATAATGCTTTATTTGTTGTTACAATGTGTTAAACAGGAAATCGAAGACAATAAATGCACATTACGTAGGAAATGAAATCCATGAAAGGTGGCTTTGGCAAGTCCCAATTCGTGTTTATAATTGCAACTAGAGGGTTTACCTGCATGCAGGTAGCACAGTAATCTTTACGTCAAACTCCATATACAAAAGGGTGCTTGGGCATTCTGATAGTAGCCGAAGCATATTTCAAGTTTGGCATATGCTCAAGAAAATCCCAACCCGGAATATCACATTTTGGCACAGGACCGTTACCTTTACTCAAGTTAGTGCAAAAGTTTCAAATGAAATGTGTATTAAAATGAACAGAATACATTCAGTCACATAGCAAGGGGGTTCGGTCAGAGGGGGCAAGAATGGTATTTAGTGGAGCTTTGTATGGAAGTAGATACCTTATGCATCTACAGTACTACGCCAGGATTCCTAAAACTTGTCTTCTTGATTTCCTACTTGGTTGAAAACTTTCCCGATTCTTTCCCCCCAAAAAACCTTTTTACGAAAACTTACCATGTAAGTTTTTTAAAATCTTCTTCACTACCATGCTAGAATGAAGGCGAAAGTTCAATTCATTAAATGTTCATGTTATCTGCTGGGTGCGGCTTCACGATTTTGAAAAAAATAAGTCACTGGGGTTGGTACCTCACTTTGTGAGAGTGAAGATTTAAGGCAAGAAGCCCCGAAGAAGAGTTTGGGGCCTTTCCGGGAATACGTTGAAATGAAACACTGTTATATAGCCTATATGCGAATTCCTGAGATTTGACAATCACGATACACAAACATTTAATCGTATATCATTATGCAGTATGACCACCCTGCAGTTTTGGCAGGCCCAAGTTTCAAGGGGGAAGGGCGCGGCCCAAGGGAAATTTTTGTCCCCCGAAATATTGTTAGAACAAAAATTGCTATTGCTCTCCATATCTTAACATATCTCACCCCAGAAAACACCTCTCCCATTGAGGCTATTCCGACTCTCCTCAACACCTTGTCTCCCTACGGGTATTGATTTGGCATGTCAAAATGAAGAAGAAACAAGATGAGGCTATACCTTGATCGGGAATCCAGTACTTCTTACACAATCACATCCCCATCCACATTTCTCCTTTTCAACTCACCTAAAGTTTATTTTATTTTATTTTTATTTTTGTGACCCGACTTAAAAGCACTGATTTGGGCGCAGTCACCACCGTAGCTTAGCCTGCAGTCCTTAGAAAAGTTTGAGTTAAAAAAGCTTCTACATCGCCGGAAATCATGAACCTTTAAGCTTCCACTAGCAAAAATGAAAGATAATGACCGCCTCTTGAGTAGTTTGTAAATTAGACCTCAAACTGTCAAAAATAACAAGATTAAATCAAGTTAATTGAAACAATGTCAAACAATATAGCGAAAATGTAATTTCGCATGCACAGGGCTTTAGAGCACTGATGCAACCATGAGACAGTATAAATACTCTAGTATAGCCTAAGACAGTTTACCATCGATCTTTACCCACACGACATGCTTTAGTAACCGCTTCCTTGGTACATCTTATCAGTAATTTCAAATCACGAAATTATCTATATCACATTAGAGAATAGAGAATTAAGACTCGTGCTGCAGATTCTGTGTTTTTATAGGTAGGAATGTGGTCAGGATTTCTGTTTTAACTCAGTCAGAATAAGATGTGAAAGCTAAGCCAAAAACCCTAGATGCTCCTTTACAGAAATTTTCCAGGGGCCCCGTAATGTCAAAATATTGAAGGTCCCGTAACTTACAGTTGTCTACCTTATTGGGGGAATCCGGTCCTGCCTCGCCACATTGTAATACCCTCCTTTACCAAGCCCTTATCCCCTCCTCCATTCGTCAATAACCTCTACTCCTAATATTCTTTCTTTTTTGTGTTCGTTTCTTTTTTTTCTTTTGCTCCCTTCTTTCTTTCTTCCTCTTTTGTTTTCTTTAATTTTCCCCTTTTCTCTTCCTATTCCTCTTTTCTTTCCCTTTTTTCGATTTTGCCGCCATCCCTATTTATCTCCTACTTTTCTTCCGGGAGTGGGGAGCATGCAGCTTTCCCCCCATCCCCACTCTTGCTTCGCTACTGCATGTACATTTCAAAAATCACACCCAAGATTTTACACCTGATCTGACTGAGAAATACCCTCTTCACAAATGTGAAGCCCTTCCGTCCGGGGGTTGATTCCATGGTGCAGCCGACTTATGTCTTAGTAAAAAAAAATGGTCAAACTTTGATTGATGTGGTTTGTTTAGTGCGTATCCGATACTATTTGTAGTTGCTTTATTTTAAAGCCCACAACCTCCGGGGCTTCTCCCCTGGCCCCACGTACCAGGGGTTCTAATTAAAGGGTTTCTTGCATCACCTAAACATATTTAGGAATATGATCATATCTCTAAATACAACTTGGAGACTGCACTTTGATTGACATTAATTCAAACAGTACTAGCTTCACTCTGGTACCGTAGATCAAGCCCGTATAGTCAAGGGGGCCATGGGGGAAGGGGGAGAAATAAAAAATACCATTGCCTCGTTGCATTTTGATATATCTCGCCCCCAATTATTTCACCCCTTGTGAGCTATCTCAACCCCCCCCTTTCAGCACCACGTCTGGCTACGGGCCTGTACTAAACAGATGTTTTTGTTTAAACTGAAGGAGGAGCTAGAAACAACTTAGTAGGGAGAATTTTTACTGTCTGGGGCGATAATTAAGAGCTTGTATAAGCCTGGTGCTTGAACCCCACCCCCGTAAGGCTCCCAAGGCGCCTTGGGCGCCGTAAATTGTTTCAGCATTCCCCATTCCTTCCCACACCTAAAAACAAAATTTGTATCCTTGGTCGTCTCTTGGAAATGGACGTTATAGCTTAACCTCTACATTGCCTCAGTGCTAGAGGAAACCGATCACCAAACTTGTGGTTCCCTTCCAACTTACAATCTACAGTTTTTGGATACCTGTTCCTGGTAACATAGCAAGAATTTTTAATAATTCAGGCCTTAAAGGGAAGTTGTTTTGAGACTCTAAGCGACCACGGAAGTGTAAGAAGCCTATGGCTTATTAAAGGGGAAATGCAGTCACCCCAATTTGAAGTAGTGTAGTAGACTGTCCTGTTTCATGATTGGCTCTTTAGAGTCATGTGACAATATTTTTTCTCCTCAAATGTGAAATTTACTAGAAGTAACTGATTGGTTTACCTTGAATATGAAATACTGAAGTCCTAAAATATTATGAAAGATACTTTGAAGAGAAATAAGAAGAAAATTGTGAGATTTAGCTGTTGCTTCAAAATAAGTTTGGGGCGACTGCTCTTCACGTCGAGTGGCTAACCAACTCAACAATTTAGAAAAAAATTTGGTTGCTTTTAAAGGCCAGTTCAGATGGGGGAAAACCGTAGATTGCTCTTGGATGAAAAACCCACCTTATTTTAACCCGGCCGGGGATCGAACCCAAACCTCCCGGTTGCTAAGCTTCATCGCTTCAAATGCCACCTCCTTTATATCAACTCGGCCACGGCACCGGTATAAATATAACTAAGTTCTGAAGTGAACAATTAGTTTGACCAGGGAGCTGCTACTTGGTTTGACCAGACAAAAGAAACAGCTCTTCTTCACGAGTACTGTCAGAGCTCATATCATGAGCATATAAGCCAGGTTTCTGGGTCTCAGCGCAATTGTTCGCTATCTATAATTCATATCCTAGGCATACGGTCGGTAAACGTCAAGGATTCGTTGCACTTGTCTGCTTACGTGGTTAGTTAATGAACTTGGAACGTATGGTTCTACGGTATGACTATGACCTCTGCATCTAAGCCTGGGCTGCACAACAGACACTAGAATGACCTCATGTGTAGGTGGGTTACACAGGCCCGTAGCTACAGGGGGCCTGGGGGCCTGGGCCTCCACAGATGTTTGCTAGGCCCCCAGAGATGTTGTGCATGTGTCCTAATGAAATTTGCAGGAATTAAGGACGGCAATCAATGCCGTGATCCCCTCCCCCATTTGATACCTAGGCCCCCCTAAAAATTTCATCCTAGATACGCCTCTGGGTTACAACTGTATGCGTTACAACATGAATATTAAGCAGTTCGAAAAGGTGTCCAGTTTTATCAGTTTATAATCTCCCTCCTTTCCCCCAACTAAACATTCTTTAGTTTCAGATTCCATGCTTGCAAAATTTAGACTTCAAGGGAAAAGGGTAAGTTAAGGTTTTTAGAAAATCACTTTGCAAGGGAAGCAGTACTTGAAGTTACTTCACAAATTCATTGCACTGAGCTAAAAGTAATCTGAGCTATGCGTAAAAGCATGCTGTGGCATGCGTTGGTATGCGTAGAAAGAAAGAGTGGACCTACTAAAGAGTTAGCCTAATGCATTATTATTAAGACACTTGTAAGTGCGCTTTATCTTAAAAAGCTCAAAGCGCATAACAAATAGAGCGTATAGAATACAATAAGAAAAAGTGTAAAATAATATAAAACAAGAGGAAACAAGAGGATGTAGCATGAAGTTTAGTTAGTGCAACATTCGTAAGCGGACATGGGCTGATCCAATATTTAAGGAAGAGGCTCATTTGTCAGGGCAAGTCAACCACATGACGCACCTATCGCGGGGTCGGGGGATCTCCATGGGGACATTAAGGAAAAGGGGAGCCTCGTATACGATTTCCAGATTGTGAAAGCCTTAGTAATTGCGACAATCAAATTTTCAGCATTTTTTGGTGCGTGTGTGTGTGTGTGTGTGTGTGTGTGTGTGAATTTGCAGGTGTGTTAATAGGCCGACCTTCATTTAGAGTTCGAAAATCTCAGGGGGGGGGGGCACTTGTACAGGATAAGGTGATTGTATTTGTGGTTGAAGCTAAGATAAAAACGAGGAGAAGGTGACATTATATTTACTGAGAATGAATGTTTTGTCCAAGACTGCAAAGGAAACTAGTGTGCAATTATTTCTTACCTGATGCTAAAATTGCATCTAATCATAACAAGACACAAATCCACGTAACTAGACCTATTACGTAGAAGTGGTCCCTGATCTTAGGCAGCCCTAGGCTCTCAAACAGTGGCCCTGCCCCTAATCTGGAAGGTTTTATCCAACACGAGCATAAAATCGCTCTTTAATGATGCTTTCGTTATGCAAAGAGAACGTCCGAGACAAGTTTGATTTGTTTTCATTGACTTCCGACAGCTCTCTCAAAATAACAAGGGTTCAGGCATGGAAATTCCCAGGGCCTCGTACTTTGAACTTAACAAAAGGAAAAGCAAAGAAAGAAAATTATCATCAAGTAAAAAAGGCATGCAAATGTCGATTTGAAATTCTTGTTTATTTAATTTGAAGTGGACTTAAAAATTAAAAGGACGACTTCTTTTTTCCAGATTCTGGACAAGATAATGCTTACAGCTTCTTGTCGAAGGTCAAACTTTTAGAGAAAGAGTTGGACTTGAGGGAAAAGAAATGAATTTGGAGGCTAGATACCCTGGTTCCAAAGGGGTTTAATGTCAATGACCGGTTTAATTTTCAAACTAAGAACCGCCGTACTAGATAAGTGTAACAATTTATTTAGGTATTTTGTATCAATGCTGTTTTCCGTTTTCCTCTGTCCATTCCTCTCGTTCACCCTCTTCCTTAATCTTCTTTGGCTTTTCTGGAATCTTTTAGTAGTTGTATTGATCCGTTGTTAATGCACATTTTCTTGATTATAAACCACTGGATTCATTTTGCCTTTCTTGTATTTGTTATCTGGTATAATGCTTTTAGTGTTATTATATAATAGGCCATAAGTCCAAAAAGGAACATCACCAGAAACAAGTATAGTACCATTTATAGTGAAAATTTTCGGCAACAGTGCCTTCCTCAAAATACAAAACATGGCAAGTAAAAGCTACGTCCCAACTCTCTACACAAATAGACATACAGAAGCAAGGTGTTATCAGAGGAGAAGAAAATTACTGGACCGGAGCTAAATCCGCTACCAATGGTATACAAAAGTGCTGCAATGGTAGTAATTGAATACATAGATAAAGAGAAAGCTGAAACCAAAAGCGTCAAAAAGGAAAATAGGAAACATGGATTAGACCGCCCGTGAGGCCCTTCTCCTTGATATTCTGTTTTGGCTGTCAAACCGTCACTCGTATTTAGGCCATCCTGCCAAATTTTACCAAGTTTGTTCCACATCCATAATCTTTCAAATGAACCAAGTTTCCTGTGTGCATTATCCAGAACGAATTTCGTCGTAATATCGGACAATTCAGGAGGGAGAATAAAGAATTATATATATTATATATATATATATATATATATATATATATATATATATATATATATATATATATATATATATATATATATATATATATATATTAAACTGTCCAAGTGACAGGACTTACCAGAATGCTCAATTTTGTGAGCAAAACAGCTAGTATAAGTTAATTACTTCAGCAGTCTTGGGGTAAAGGCGAAAAACCTCTACTCAGAGTTTCACGCTGGTTCGTTCATCAGGAGGCCCAGATGAATAATCTGAATATTTATCTATATATATTTATATATCCCTCGGGGGAAATTAATTTAGAGCACCTGTTGTAAAACACCTAAAGCAAGTAGGTCTCAATGTCTCAATGCTTCTCACCGACATTTTATTGGCTACCTTTATGATTCCTCAGACGGTGTTATATCAGATGGTCAATATTCTTTTTTATTTATTTTGCGTTATAATGCAAAAATATAGGCGGAAATGTCAGGAGGATACCCACTTTTTCGAGATGCTCCCTTTGACTTTCATTTTTGACACAATAAATTTTGCTTGCACGGGGCCACCTATGCCCTACTTTTCCGCCCAAATGCCCGCTATCGGTGAAAACCTGTGTTTCTTGCATCAAATATTGTATTGATACTCGACTAAATAGAATACTGGTTCTATGCAACAACGAGTTAAAAGACAGTTCATGTGAACGAGTGTGCAATTCTCCAGTTTTAATTGTAGTAGTAAGCAAGATCTCCCTAACTAGGCAGGTAGAGAAAATGTGCTCTACACCCATTGGAGTTCAATGTTCATCTAGGTTCTTCGTAAATCAAACAATATCCTGTTTAAAGACTATTCATCGCTGTTACAAACTTATAGGTAATTTAAACATACGTTTCCAAATAATATATTGCTTGATTTAGTTAAACAAGCATAACCTGTCACTTGTGTGTAACTTCTTAAAAACTATTTTTATTCATATTTTGATGTAACAAGTTTGATGTAACAAGTATTCCAATTATTTATTACTGACCAATGCTCTGTCGCGCTTGCATACCGTTGTCTAGACGATTTTGCTGTATTTACGGTGACGAAGCCAATAGGCCTCATCTGTCTATAGGGTTTGCAATGGAGGATCAAAACGAAGATTACATTCTAAAATATCCGGTTCAGATTTAAACCGAATCCATTCAAGTGGGCACTGAACCAAAATCTAGTCAAATATTTGACTAGATTTGGTTGATTTTGAATATAGTTTATAGGTTATAGTTTTGAACCAAAACTAGTCAAATATTTGATCCTTGTTTTCGGTTAAGTGCCCATTTGATCCGTTTTCTGTTCAATTTGAACCGGACGTTTTTAGAGTGTTGCTGCACAAAGGAAACTTTTTTAAAATGTCAATGGATGGGCATGGAACAAAATCCAATTCATATCTTCTCCGAATTCATATGGCTCTAACATTTTCGTTGGAATTTGTTTGGAAGAAAAAAGTTTTCTCACACCTTAAAGATATGTTCCATTTGTAAGAGCATCTAAGTTAACTTCAAGTTGTGAGGCACTCTGCATCATGTAAACAGGCTTCGTTCAGACCAAATAAAGATAAAATCTTTGTAGCCTGGCATGTCGGTTTATATGTATTCATAAATTGTAAGTTTTATGTTCACAATAACTGAAGTAGCGATATAATCCTCCAGGCTAACCGTTCAAAAACACGATTCGATTAAACAAGAATAGGCGTATGCATAAGGGTAAAAACGAAATTTGATAAAATTACAATTTTTCTAGACTATAGGCTGTTCGAGTTTCAAATGATCCTTTTGAGATGTAATAAATACCTTTCCGGTGAAACTTTGGGATGCAAGATGTCCACACGAGTGATTGATTGTAAACTGAATGCAACTTTCTAGAAACTTCGCATTTTGTAATTGAATACAATGTAGAGACAAATTGCTGATTCCTATAGGGTAGGGCAACTTGAAACGTAAAAAGATAAAGAATTGATGGTTTAAATTGGTTTCGAAAAATGAAGCAAATTATTTCTGTCAGAATGATTCAACTGTCCGACGATTAAACCCCACAATGATGGAATGCCCTCATTGTAAACAAAGATTGGTCTAAGATAAAGAACCTTTGCCAGATACTGGAATCATTCCTGATTATTCTACGTTTGATGAAGTTAGCTTTGAATCTAAAAATTTCGCCAGAAGCAATTCCAACGAACGTATTTCCTGTGGGATGATAAAAAGGGAAAACGAATGAGAAAGAATGGAATATGGAAAAATCTCTGTCTGTCGTTCTCAAAGAGACCCAGAAAACCTTGACAATTAAGTTAATGCTTTACTTAATCTAGCTCTTGAATATCAACAGGTATAGCTAGCCTTAGGAAGGCTCCAGATGAACTGGAAGATGAAACAAAAAAGCTCGAGGCAAGATAAAAAAAACTTATATTTGACAAAATGTTATAAAATTAAAAAAAATTGTTGCTTTATGATCAGATCAATCACTTTCATGCCCACGCAAGGTATAACTTATCCCGTTCAATTTCGATTTTTTTGCTTAGTGGTGAGTTTTTACATGCGTGAGAAGAAACTCGCATTTATATCTTTGGCTTTAACTTGTCTTCAGTGAAAATACATGCTTTTTTAACACTGATGTATTTTTCATACCCATTCCATTGCTTTTATCTCCACCATCGACAAGGGTGGAGTGCTCCCTTTTTAGTTCAAAACATCAAGAATGGTGAGTTTTGGGTATAATTGCTGTAAAAAAGTTACTAATCATAACTCATTTGCAAAAGATATAATGTCACCTAAATTGGTCTTAAATGGTTCTAAAAATTCTGTCATCTTTTTACAACCTCAGTCTTCGTTGACTAATTTTCTTGAATGAGAGACAGTAACACCTTCAATAAGGACCATGCTCTAGACGTGTTTCTCTCTCACCATCTGTTTGCCCACCATTGAAAAGGATGGGTCGCCTTTGATTCCCATTTGGGTAACCGTTCGAAACACAAACATGTTACATAAATTATGCAAAAATCGAGTGTGTACACTTGTGTTTTTGTATCTTTCTTAAAAAAGTTTGGAACTTGAGCATCAACTTGTGCCTTTCACTTCATAAATACAGTCTTTTCATCTATGACTAAGGCCTATGTGTTACCCTTTAAAGTGACCATCATAACTGAAAATTTCAAATGGGACCAAAATGGTATCTATGTTTCCCACCCGAAATAAGGTACTTTATGGTCAGCTACACTCCAATCACAAGTGAATCGACTTACCGCATATTTGAATAACTAACATGATATCTGACTAATTGCACAATAATGGACTAAGTCATAAATTAGTCAAACGGGAATTAAACTTTGTCAAAATTAACTGAGTCTATTTGTTAGAGAATAATCAGATATTGTTTAGTTAGTCGACCCAAATACCTTTTAAATAATTTGTGATTATACAGTACATGTAGAGTAGAAAACATTAAGTGCCTGCTTTCATACTTATTATACTTATCAATAGGTATGGTTAGATAGGTATGGTAATCAAACTCAATTTTTATATATAGTATGACTAATGCGTTACCTGTAGGATATGTGTGTAGATTTCTGTTACAAAGTAAGTCATACCATATCCGGCTGAATAAAGCTTCAGTTTAGCTCTTGATCACCTCTCAAAATACTGTATTTTACACACCTGGTAGAAACTGAGATGTGAAGATTCGGTACGCTCCATGAGAGCGAATACATTTTATATTGCGATCAAAAGTGTTTAACAATAAAAAGTAGAGCTTCTCTTCTATTGCCTTCCATCTACATAACGTGCACTCAACAATTATTGCTCAAGACATAAGCCTTCTCATCTAGACTTTATTGTTTTGTTCGATGGAAGATGTGGTAAAAAGTTTGAAGTTCTCATGAGGTGGAAGATTTTCTGTGATAGTCACAGTCTTTTTTTTCCTTTCTCTTTACCTCCATGTCTCTCACCCACCTCTCTTATTCTCTTTCTTTGCAACTTGTCATCTTTACATCCTGATGCAAATCTTTGACTTGCAGAATCTTGTTAAAAGTCTTTGGAGAGGTCTTAGCTTCAGAACTAAACTATCGGGTTTTGTTAAAATCTTCACAAACTACCTTCTGTTATTAACTTAGTCTTTCTGTTTTCCGTAAGAAACAATAGTAACAAATGGAACCGACAATATACTTCAACCAGTCTTCCCAAGGTTGATCCTGGAATTCATACACAAGTAAGGAAATGAAAGTCCAATATAAAAAAAATCTGGGTTCAATTCATACCGATCCTCAACACTGTTTGATGAGATTTTTATGCTTCAGTAGTGAAAACTAAAACATACCCTGGAGCATCCGGGTGATAAATTGGGACTTTTTGCTCTGTAATAGCACAAATATCGACTTCTTCTCGTATTCGAGGCGGGCAAGATGACAAAAGAATATAGTGCGGTAGATCCTGCTGACGTCATAGCTTAAGCCCTCGAAGCACATTTTTCCATTTTCATTTTCCCCCACAGCTACCAAGGCGAATGTATTGGACAGTCAGGACACCTACATTTGCGACCGCAAATCTACTACAAGCCTAATTCCATCGTGAATCAAAGCACGTAATGAGATTCGAGATTGTAAGCATTGTAAATGTTATCATCTATTGAAACCTGGCTGCCTAGTGGAGATCAATAAGGGATGATTACCAGTCGACTGTTTTGACATGTTACAGTTTCGCATGACAGTCTCAAGTTCCCATCTAAAAAGTAAGATACCTAGTTTGTATTCGAAGGATCGATCACCGTAAGATTTTGAACAATGTTAAAAGCAGGGGCGTAGCTAGGATGAAATTTTTAGGGGGGCCTGGCTAACAAATGGGAGGGCCGACACCGCCGAGGGTCAGGCTTGTCAAGACTATCTAAGCGGAGCGCCACCATCAGTTGGCGCGGAGCGTGAAAGAAAATTTTTGGCTTTACAAACCCTCCAGATGGCCGGAAACGGAACTTCCCACGTGTTTTAAGCTGCATGTACCCAGCCTTGAAATTCGAATCTGATCTCTGCCATTTCTCAAATAATGGGAAAAAAATCAATCCATGAAAAACGATAATACACAAGGCCGCACATACACTTTTTTGCTAGGGGGCAAAAAGTGGGCATTACTGATCTGTGGCCTGGGGAGGGGACTAAAGGGCGAAAATTTGTAATTTCAGGAGGACGTATAGATAGCAAATGGTGCAAAATTTGAAGGATTTCAGCTTTAAAAGGAAAACGAAAAGTAGTGGTGACTAAGTGCGACAAAAGTCATTTTTGAGAGCGTGGTGGATATGATGTGAAGCATGACCTCAGCCATTGAACTCCGGTGTAGGGGAGAGTTTAAGGGAGGGGAGGGAGTGTTATTGGTTATGAAACGTTTTTATGACTAAACTGGCACGTTTTAAAAACGTTTTTAAGCCATTGATGATTGAAGCTACCTATAGCAACAACAGCAACATAGTAGCTATGCATAATCAATCGCGCGTAGCGCGAGAATTTTAGAAAAGTAGGCTAGAAATACATCCTAATAGAGCTGTAAATGATTGGTGATGTGTACAGATATAGGCATGAAAATATTGATCTGCCTATTTGAAATTGTTTAAGTTCTATTATTACGATCACGGCTATTTCTTATATTTTGACTGCATTTTCTCTGTATATTCTCAAAGTTGGAAACGGTGCACTTTGAAAATTTCTGGGGGTAATTGCCCGCCCCTGCTGTGTACGGCCGTGGATATCATATGAGCTGAGATAATACAAGAATCCTACTGAATTATGCATCCCTTTTCATTTATTTTGCCTGCAATTCTCCCATATTTACCTTCTGTGTATCTCTGTTACATTTGTCCATCACCCTATCCATAGGCTACATGTCCACTACTCAATTACATATCCCCTAGATCATACCATTTGTCTCCAACCTAGGGTCACCATATTTATTTTCTAGCAATAGCATAGAATACTGTCCTGATGTAGGGGTCTAAGGGTGTTCCCTTCCCTTTGGAAATTTTTCCGGTTTTCAATGGTGTCTAGATGCAAAATGGTGGTGTATTTGTTCACGGACTCAAGTCATCGGTATATTACTTGGTCAGACCTATAATACCACCAGCAAATCTTTCAAACTATATTTAACCCGCAAAGCAGAAGTAGGGATTATGTGGGAGACACATGAAATCCGGACCTTGTTGACAATTTTACAAATCCGTCCGGACCGTGACGCCAGTGAGAAGTACTAAAAAGAGGACTTGTCGAAAACAATCGTTCTACAGTGCACTTGTCATGGGCAAGGAGAGAGACACGACTTACTTGTTAAGAACAGAATAATTATTCGAACGCAGTACCTTACCGTACGGCATATTTTGTGTATGATACCGTATAGGAATGGTCGTGTAAGAATGGTCTTCAGTGTATGAATGCCATGTTTTCAGTTGAAATCAACCAGCCATCAGAAAGGCAGAAAGGATCTAAACCTGACAATGTCACATCCGAGTTTGTCGTCGGGACGTTCGTTTCATCGTCCAAGTGATTATATGCGAATTAAACGACAGTGCAGATTATATGCCTAATTAAGTGAAAGTAGGCATTTTAAAGTTACAAGTTGATTTCATACGTGCGCAAAATGTGTTTTTCACACATTTACGTTTCTCAATTCTTACACATTTTATTTATTTATTTATTTTTTTTTTTTTTTGAAGAAAATAATTCAAAGTTTATTTCCGTTCAAACATTCATTTTTTCTTAATTCTTACACATTTCATTAGGACACAAAAACTCTGGGGGGGGGCCTGACGAATATCTGGGCGGCCTAGGCCCGCCACCCCCCCCCCCCCCCCCCGTAGCTACGCCGCTGGTTAAAAGCTAGTTAATGGTAGGTCCTGTGATAACGAGATCAGGCCTGTAACTAGAGAGGGTCAAGGAAATCGGACGACGCCCTCCCCAAAAGAGAGTTCTGCCTTAGTCCTCTTGCACAAAAATGTACTTCGAAAATTGCAAAATGATGCACCGATTAGCACGTAAGCACCATTGATCTTAATTCTCGATGTTACCTCCATGCTACAGGAAACACCTTATCCACAGGACGGTGTCCATGTTCCTAAGTTTATTGACAGGTTAAACATCCTACCCCTACTTCCTTTTAAAAGCGACCCTCCTTATTACTGATACCACTTACACCACTTTCCTCAACATAAGAGTGTTACTATTCAACAACAGTCGGTGAGACTCAACAACACCGTTTCCATGTTCAGAGCAGCAATGTCTACACTGACCTATTGTAAAGGACAAGTCGAAGTTTATCATGCTCACAGTTTATCATGTCAATGTTTAAATTCTCATGTGAGTTCGCAACATTTCAATACAAATACAATTACGTGCTAACGCTCAACATAGAAAGTAACAATGCTCAACGGAAGTATCTTTATTCTCAACAATGCCATTTCTAAAATAATCACAACGATAATTCTCAAAATTGCGTGTGAATATTCAAATAACCATGTTAACACTCAACACTACAATGATGAAGCTGAAATCAGGCAAGTTAAAAAATAATACCGATCTTAATTCGCCCAACTAAAATGAACAAAAATTTCATGAAGTTACCTTTGTTGTTTACTGCATACTGCATACTGCAAGTAATCAGAGTGAATAATTTCTGAATTTTGATTTACTGTTGACTGTCATATAGGCAGTGTTTATATGAAAATGACGAATTTATTTTTTAAAGGCGTTTCTGTTAATGATCATCGAAGCGAAACAAATTACACGGAAAAGTAATAAATTGTTGAGCCAAAAACCTAAATTCTGTCCAATAACCATGTGTAGTACGAGTGATAGTTTCCAGTTTCTTGTTCCGTTTCCAATCAGGTCGAGATGTTAGAGTGAATCGGTTAGAAGATGTTAATAAAACTGACATGTATGGACTCTCTTAAGTTGAGTCTTATGTATGACACCTGCAGACTTATTGCTTCTTCTTTCACTATTTATGTTTTCCATTTTCTCATGGCTGTTTCCTTTTACCTGATTTTTCTAATTTTACTGACTATTTCTGTACTCTACTTTTTTATCTCTCTTTTAAGTTTGTTTTATATAGCCTTCCTGTTCCAAATTTTTAAGCCTTTCTTTTGTTTCATTCTGTTCTTTTTATATCTGATTTCCTTTTGTCTTTCTTATGTTTTCACTTTTCTTATGTGGTGCTTTCGCGTTACTTTTCTTATTGTACTTTTCCATGATTTCTCATTACGTTGCGTTATTTGTGTTTTTCTTACCATTCTAATTTTCCAAGTATGTATTGTTTTCTCTAATACGCTGTCATCGTTGTAAGCATTTTTATACATTTGTTTCATTTTCTTATTTTGTTGTTTATTCCATTTGATATTTTGTTCTATGTTTGGTTTTCTGAATTATCCATGTTTGCAAAAACTGTTCATTTTTTATTTGCTTTTTCTTCACCTTTCGCCTTCCATATCTATTATCTTAAGACAAGTCCATATGTACAATCATTAATGTAGCAATTCATATGTTTATTCAAAGAAAGAACTGTACCGAGGGGTAGATATTCCACTAAGGTGGATGGGACAACAGTGTGGAAAATTTAGTTTTTTCCTTGTATTCTCTGATAAATTTGTAATACTTTTGCATTTTCAATCCAAACTTTCCTTTGATACACAAACTAATGGTATTTCTTGCTCCTTATTTTATTCTGCGATTATAAATATTAGCAGCAGTAACAGTACTTCAAATAAAATGTGAAGAGTTTTAAATGCCACGCCATCTTATCTGAAAAGTCAAAAAAAATTATCATTTTAGCTGAGAAATATGATCTCCTGGACCTAGACCTTAGACTCCATTCTTCAAAATTAAAACAATTTATAATTAAAGCTAGACAAATATTCTAGCATCCCTTTTCTTTAACATAAAGAAAGAACAAAAGGAATCGGTTACTTAAGAAAAAAATTTCAATTCCTCTTATTTATGTCGGTGTTAATGTTTTTGTGTGCTTTCATTTTTTATTTCTCGTTGTTTTTGGACTTTTTCACTTTTCTCAGAATCGTTCTTGCTTAAATTAAAAGTAGATCATTGCTTCAGACATATTTACTTCTTTTGGCACGTCAGGTCTTTAAACAGCTTATGGGTATGTCGTTCTTGTGGAAAATGAAAAAAACTACCCTCCAGAATGTTTTCTTTAAAATAGTCCAGAAACGTAAACATACATTTAAGCCAAAGGGTTGCCTAGCAGGACCGAAGAACGAAAAAACACTTCAAAATACAGGGCTTCATATAAGAGGGTACAGAATTCCCGTAAAGTTGTCTAACCCATAACTAAATAAAGATCAAGACCTCACATGCAGAAGTACTCGCCAAACGCACTATGATAATTCAACATAACTTTTGCATTCATTTGTCAAGCATAGCACGGCTGGATTGTAATGCTCTTAAGAATAATCCCGAACGGGTTTCTGGAAATGGTTATGTTATTGAAGACAAACTGTAAAGACTTTCACCTTCACTTAATCACCAAATGGTCTATTAGTATTTGTTTCTTAATCTTAAGATCTTTGTATCGATTTGTTGAAAGCTGTTGACAATAAAACTTTTATAAGTTGGCTGTAGGATAGATATTTATTATCTACATTTAAGACGTCAATTAATTCTTATTATCTTATGCCTGTTTTTCGAAGAACACGTCAACAAGACATCACTTAACCGTCGATGAGACTCACATGACATTTAATGAGGTGTGAAGAACCTCAAACATCATAGACATTTAGTAAGATTTGTTCATTCAAATTAATGTCACTTCCAATGGTATTTGTAGCTTTTATCTCTTTTGGATAAGACACATTTTGTGATCGATTTGTGAATAATACTGAACTTCCATTATGATGTCATTTACTGTCATGTCAAAAAGCTGTTAAAAAAACGGGTCAGTACGAGTAAAAACTTCAGATGAAGCTCTTTGAAAGAGTGCTCTAAGTTTACTGACTTATCTAGATTTTCAGATAGAGTGCAGCAGTGCAAATTTCCAGACCGATTCTTATTCTTTCAAGCCTGTCGCGAATAATCTTCTTAAAATATTCGACCGCGAATAGTGTTCTCTACCTGCGTCCGTAAAATCTCCGTTAAACCTATAAAATCTCATACTGCAAATTTTCAACTTCCTCTTTTAGCAAGTTGTTCGAAAATCGAAACTTGTCCAAAGTACCCGGAAGGGTCTTGGCCCAGAATTTTATTCCAATATCATGTAGTATTACGAAGCCTAATATGGTTGAAAGTAATTTAGATGCTAAATCGCCGAAGGAGACCCGAGCCTGTTATACCAACCGATAAAATTAAGTGATGGGACGATGTTTTAACAAACGTTCTATTGCATAGCTAAGTGCTTTAAATAAAGGGTCGGTTTTCATAAACAAGTAGCAGAGCATCGAAAATGGCTCAAAGGTTTCTCTTCACAGAGCCAGCAGGTCTATGGATCGAATATTATTATATTATGCAAGCTAGAAACTTTGCTCAGTATCTACTGGCAACCAGTGAAGATTCCTTTTTTTGAAAGTAGTTTCATAGCAAGGCAATGTTTGAAAGAGAAAAAATGGGGGTATTATCCCTACCGAGCATAGTTAAGGCAACAACAGTTTGTATACAAAACATGGTTAATAAGGAAAATATTCCTATTATACATTCTGGGATATAACAATTACGATTCATTTTACTAATCGTGGATCGATGAACTTGACCTGGGACTAGCAGGTATGGAATGCAAAAGGGCAATTTTTGGGGGTTAATAGAGGGCGGTAATCAAGAAGACAAGTATTGTGACGTTACATCGATTCCATTCTAAAAGGTGTGCCCTAAATCTTCCTATATGATTATGCATATTATCCATGAAATAACATAAGTACTCGCTGATAAGCTTTTCAAATTGTAGCAACGTGGTCATTCCCTGCATTTAGTCCAAGCGAGTGTTTTTTCTCATGTGTGGGCTCAAAAAGGCAAGTTACGTTATTTTCAAGAAGTATATTTTGATGGCATATGTTACCTCATTCCGTTTTGATTATTACTAGATGCGTAACTCTCTCCTACGTACGTTTGATACAGTAGCGTTGACCACAAGCATTAGCTCGGGCAGTTGTAACTTCATATAGCTTCACGACATATGCGTTACCTCTTGGCATGCTCTCTTGACAAAGATGAAAAAGGTTTGGCGACCGTAAGTAAAAGTTGTATTTCTAGAGAAACTCGAAATCTCCGTGCAGTTAACAGCTTTTCTCTCGAACTGTGAAAACCCCTAAGGAACGTTTCAGGGCACGATTTGTAACAAACAATTTAGTTAAGCAAACGTACATGATTTTACTATACAAAACCGATCCATCTGCATTTGAAAATATTTTGAACAGTTTATCTTAATTTTAGTAGCGTCTCGTGTTTCGCCATTATTAAACACTAACAGAAAACCGAGTTGAACAGGCTCCTCTATTTCGAAAGCGGATTTGTATGACTTAGATTTCTGTTGATACAACTTTAATATTGACTAACCTATATATGAGGTTAAAGGTTCATGATAGTTTTAGGTAATATTAACAAGACACTGGTTACAAAACCATTGTATGGAATACTAACTCTTTATTACCTCTTGCACTGAATTATAAAATAGTAACCTAACCAACTATAGAAAGGAAAATGAATTCTGATAACAACAAAATTAAAAGTGATTGAAATGATAAGCTCAATAAAAGTTTGCCAATGCTAAGATTTGTTATATCTTGATAAGAATCTGTAAATTTGGTCCATGAAATCTCTTCGATACGTTTTATTGAGTTCATAGTCACGATTTATCTGACTTACAATATTGTAGATCCTGACGATGCTAATCGTGCTGTCCGTCGAATTGAGTTGTGCCTTTTGGGCGTAAAGCGGTGGGTGGCAGACAACAAACTGAAGTTAAGTGAAGACAAAACTGAAGTCTTGAACATTAAATCTTCTTATTACAAACATAGTAATTTGGTTCATCTGTTAATGATGGTGACACTAATGTCCCAACAGCTCCATATGTACGCAGTATCGTTGTTGTATTTGATATTGTTGTATTTCAACGGAACACCATATTAAGACCGTCTTTAAAACGTGTTACTTTCATTTAAGAATATCAGAGCTATTCGTAATGTGCTAACCGAACCGAAAAAGAAATACTTGTGCATATCTTTGTTACTTCTAGGTTGGACTTAATAATTGTTTATTCTGCGACATACTTCAGTCTATGTTATTGAGCTTATCCAAAATATGCAGAATATGGCGGCCAGGTTAATTACTGGTGCCCTTAAATACCATCATGTAACCTGTAAAATACAAGATCTGCACTACCTTTTTCTCATCGTGTAAAATACAAGATTGTATTGGTAGTTAATAAGGCTTTAAATGGTCTAGCCCCTGACTACATTAATGACTTGGTTGTTCTCTACAAACCCGTCCGTGCCCTTCGCTAGTCTTGTGACAACCTGCTTCGGGCCCCCATTACAAAAACTAACGCTGTCTTCTTTGACGCCGCTCCATCACTGTGGAACAGACTCCCAGCTGATATCAATCATTCACACAATTTACTGAATATCCTTTAAATCTAAGCTTAAAGGGAAATATTGCGTTTAAAATGCACCAACACTGGCATGCAAAGAAAATACCATAGTTAATTGATCATTGTTAAGCCATTCAGTCTCACCAATGCACTCCAGCAATAGCTTTATGTCCTAAAAATATTATGCATTACAAGAGTTACGGAAGTTGCATCATTTGAATTTTTGAAAGTTTGGGCCAACAAATTATTCTTGAGCAACAAATAACTGAATTTCTTCCTATGAGAATCATGTTCTTGAAAAGAAAGCTGTCATTTACTGCCTCATTTTAAATTATCTGTCATTCTGTATCTATAATATTGGTTTTAAAAATATGAAAATTTTTTGTTAAAAAACGCAATATTTCCCTTTAAATCGTGCTTGTATTGTGCGGCTTTTTCTTTGTAAAGCGCCTCTGTACAAATCTCATGGTGGCGGCGCTATATTAAGTCATTTATGATTATGATTATGACTATGACCATGATCATGACCATTGCCATGACCATGATTATGATTTACGAGGGTCCTTTGTTTGCAGCGTTTTTCTGTAGTCGCGCTTCCATTGTTACGTCTTCAAACATGAGAACGCCTTGTTGATGTAAAATGGAAGGTAAATGTTGCGTTCACATTGCAACAATACGACAAAGATAGCAAGCAGTCATTATTTAATCATTAAGCAATACTCTCTCAGTCAATTTTGTATGGACTACTAACTCTTCATTACCTCTTCTACTGAATTATAAAATAGTAGTCGTAAACAATTTTAGAAAGTAAAACTAATTCTGATAACAAAAAAAAATGGATGTGATTAAAATGATAACCTAAATAAAAGTTTTTCACTGCTAAGATTTGTTATATCTTGATAAAAATCTGTAAATTCGGTTCATGAAAGCTTTTCGACGCCTTTTATTGAATCCATAATCACGATATATGACGGTTCTTTGTTTGCAGCGATTTTTTGTAGTTGCGTTTCCATTGTTACGTCTTTAAACGTAAGAACTTGTTGATGTAAAATGGTAGGTAAATGCTGCGTTTACATTGCATCATACGGCAAAGATGGAAAACATTTAGTCATCATTTAATCATTCAGCAATACTCTCGCGATCAATTTTCCCCCAAAATATTGTGCAACCTCAGGCTTACAACAAGAGGTGATTGTGGGGCAATCTTGTATTATGGGCAACATTTGTAGTGTGATTTTCATGATTTGAAGTATAATACTCATTGCACACGATATTGTAAAGCCTATTAAGTGCCTTTTCAGAGAATATGCATTATGAAACATGCAACTTATTAATCCTCTTTCACCACTTTGGTATACCTTCACTTTCTCTCGGTCATTCCTCATTGGAAGCCATGCACTTGGATTCTCGTGCGAAATAAGTAGAACTACGATTTTTGGGTGTGCTTTGCTGAAGTGCCATTTGATGTTAGTTAAAAGCATACTAACGTCCCCATTTTGTAATTACCACAGAGCTTCGAGGAGATCCTATGGCGGTCTTGTGGGTCCAGAATTGGATGTGTGCCATGCCACAGCCAAGTATCACTAAATAATGGCAATTTCTTAACAAAAAATCAGTTCAAAGCTTTTTCAAAGATAACACCATTTTGCATCTAAGACAAGTTACCTACACAAATTTCTCAAGGGAACGAGTTTTGCCCCTACACTTAGACACCACGCCCTTTTTCATACACTCAACGAAATAAGAACAATTTTTCGACATATAGCCAGTTCAAAACTTTGCCAAAGATAGCTTCGTTTTGTAGCTAAGGCACCTTAAAAATACCCCTCCCTTACCGTCTTAGGAGCGGAATACCCCCTCCCGCTAAGACCGTCCCAGGGGAAGGCACACTAAGTGACAAAGGATGGGTCCAACCCGGTTCAAAGTATCGTAGATGTGAATACGTATACTCAAACTTATCTTTCACTCAAACCCCGGCGGCGAGACTAGATTTGGGGCTATGTTCCCGTAAGGGAAAAAGTTTCCAGTTTTGTCCGGGAGTCCTAGTGTATGCGATAAAGTATGGTATCCCCGACGGTTAACCTGTTTTCGCTCTCAAGGAGGACAGATTCTGCTATAAACCCAAAACATTTTGGAGCGCTTCCCGCGCTTTTTGGGGGTTTCGTTGTTCGTCGGCAATTTAATCCCCAATCGGTGGTTGTCACGGCCCGGCCAACCCCCTAGTTCTTTATTATTATTATTATTATTATTATTATTATTATTATTATTATTATTATTATTATTATTATTATTATTATTATTATTATTATTATTATTATTATATTATTATTATTATTATTATTATTATTATTATTATTTTATTATTATTATATTATTATCCGCATGGATTCCACCTTAAGGCGACAGTTCATGCTAATTCAACAACATTAAGGCGACACTTGGAATTAAGGCGACAGTTTATGTGTCGCCTTATTTCTCAGGTACTAGATAGAAAAATAATTTTATTGTCGGAAATAGGCTTAAATTATTCGTCCTCCTCTAGAATGTATCTCTACAAAATTTGGTTAGGGTAGGGTTAGGGGTAGGGTTAGGGTTAGGGTTAGAAAAATTCAAATTTTTGTACTAAAGTCAATGTAACTGTCGCCCTAAGTAGGTATCCACGCTTATTATTATTATTATTATCATCATCATCATCATCATCATCATCATCATCATCATCATCATCATCATCATCATCATCATCATTATTATTTATTATTGTCGTCGTTGTCGTCGTTGTCGTCGTTGTCGTCGTTGTCGTCGTTGTCGTCGTCGCCCCCCCCCCCCGTTTTCCCAACTAAATCTGGTACTTGAAAACAGGCTAATTGTTTGTACAAGAAAAAACCTCCTATTCAATGTATTAGAGTATTAGACACTGTACTTCTGAACTGTCTTGAAAATGTGTGCATCCGTCACCTCTACTTGGTATAATTAGGCCTATTCCTTGCATGGCAGCTTAAGCGATAATACTGTTCCAAACACATAAAACAGGCCCTGTGACGGTCTCATGGTACCAGCACTGGAGGGATGCCATGCCAAAGCCAAAAATATCACGAAATAACGGTAATTCCTTAACATATAATCAGTTCAAAGCTTTGCCAAAGATACTACCATTTAGCATGTACTAACTTACCTTACATAAGCAAAAGTTTCTCAATGGGAGGAGTTTCACGCCCTCCACTTAGACACCACACCCTTCCCTTACACCCAACGGAAGTAAGGAAACTTTGCCAAAAATAGTACCTTTTTGCATCTAAGCTGACTTTAATGACAAAAAATCCTCAAAGGGCCCACCTCCCCCCCCCCACCGCACCACCCCACTAGGTGACAAAGGGAGGGTCCACCCTGGTGCAAAGTATCGCAGATAAGCATATATATATATATATATATATGGGTTTATCTGGGGTGGAATTACGACATTTTCTGTGGTGCCCCTCCAATCATCGAATTCTGGAGGGCCCATTGGGCCCGGCCTATTACTGAAAAGTTGCTGATTCTGTTTCTGAAGGGGACATAATTACAGCCATTCCATTGTGTGTGATTTACGTTGTAGGAGTCACCAAATTTCATATGAAATTTTCAAGAAGTCTTCATGTCGAGAGGGGTACACTGTCGAGAGGGGTACACCCTCTCCCGAACCCTCCCCTCATTGTTTCTTTCCTGCTCATTCGTGCCTTTGGCACTCCGTGGACCCCACTTTGCTTTAAATCTAGCATCCACCCCTGCCCTCTACCAAAAACGATAACGTTTATCAAGTGACCAAAACGAATTTACATGTAAAGTTTAAAAATTTCCCTGTTCCCAACTTTGAGATATTGCGTTCAAAAGATTTTCCGTTTTTTTACCTCTGGTGACCTCAACTGACCTCTAACCCCACCAAAAACGGTAAGGTTCTTTCTCTGAATATATTTTATCTTTATACGATGTATGAAAAGTATTTGTCATTTCCATCTCGAGATATCGTGTTTACAAGCTAAGCACCACAAACACTCACAAACATACATACACTCGCCAGCGTGATTGCATAGATTCCCTTAGCCTTTGGCGAGTAATCAACAATGACACATGATGTTTGCACTTTTAAGCGCCAGATTCAAGCCCTATTTAGTCCTTATCAAAGTCACATTGGATAGGGTCGTCGAGTGGCAGAGTGGTCTATTCCAGCTGCTGTGCACCAATGTGTTTCACATGTGCGTGGGTTCGAATCCCGCTCGATGTACGTGGGTTTTTCTCCGGGTACTCCGGCTTTCCTCCACTTGGCATAGGCTTGCCTCTAAAATCGGTTGCCCAGCCGACGAAGACGGTTGCGCGCCGGACTGAAGCGCCTTCGGGTGGACCAGTTAACTAGCCGACTTTGCTTTTTTGCACATTGGATGTTATTTGTATTAGAAGTGCGTTTAGAGAAGCACAATCTAATACCCGACTGCAATGATATCACGTACAAACAACTGCTTAGTTACTTCACAGGCCCGCGATGGATTTTAACCATACAAAACTCTTCACAATGACACAAAACGGATCACAAAATTTAACATAGCACATTTTTTCCTCTGTAGACGAAGCTATATTTCTCTTTTGGAAACATGCGCAGAGCATTGTGCATTAATGTTCAGAAGTCAAACTGCTTTCACTACTCTATAAATATCCAGTTATCCTCAAAACTTTTTTCAACCTCCAATGTATTTTTTCAGCAGTAAATGTGGCTAACTTCGTATCCATGAGGAGAGGACAGGATGGCAAAGCCCCCTTTTCTGGTTCAAATGTCGTTTGTACAACGTGAAGTTACTACATGCTAATGGTTGCTTTTTGGACCGAACGATCCTCATAAATGTTTTGTAGTGAAGCCTTTATGATATCATTTTTATGAATTTTATTAAATCGCATGAACGATGACACAGAACTTACACTTGATAACAGGGGCGGACTGACAATGAACTGGGCCCCCGGGGAAATGGGTATGGGGCTCTTCCTTCCCAACCTGAGTCAACTTTCCCTCACCGACACTACTTATAATGGCCACAACCGATCCCACATAGGTTACCAACTCAATACCAGTCTTCACATTAACAAAGCTCACTTTTCAAAAAAGTCTAATGTTTAATTAAAGTAAACAGATCATGTTATGTTTGAATACAATTATCTGTGTGGGCCCTCGGGCAGTGCCCGGTTGCCCGACTGCTCAGTCCGCTTCTGCTTGATAACTGCTTCTTTTGATGAAGTATCTAGGAGAGCAAGGGGTAAACATGTGTTGAAATGCTATGGAGGGAAACGTGTTGAAATGCTGTGGAGGTGAATAGTCAGAGAGGCAATGGTGTAGTGTAAATGTCCTATGAATCAGAAGGGTACTTGATGAAAAGTGGTTAAATTTGAAAACACAGTTACTTTGTAACTCCTTTTCGAAATTGGGAGACGATCCTGTACTCAAAGACGTATCAAATAACACCTCTGCAATATATACATACAGTCACTACAACCAGAGGGCAAAAGTAAATCGATATTTTAATGTACCGTAGGCAGTGAGTCTTTTACTGACCAATTACAGTTTGAAGTGGAAAGTTCTGTAACTGTTAGGTAATTAACCTGTGTAAGAACTGTCAACAAAGAAACTAGAAATGTCTTAATATTTTTGTGTCATCAGGTACAATGCACCTTATACCTAGAATTTTTGTACAAGAAAGTCCATTGACAAAAGGATCAAAATAGATTAAATTGATAAGTAAGAAACCCCTTAAGTAAGGGGTTTCAAAAATTTATTTTGCAGATGTTAGTTTTTATAGGCTTCGTTCTTGATTCCAGTTTTCTTACATAGTAGGAAAAGTGCCTGTGTACATCTTTCTTTCAACGACACTCAGGGTGTTAAAGATCTTATGCATTGACGTCACGTGACGTCATTTTGGAGGGTAAACAATGAAGCATACTGCACGCACGACATAGACTTCGCACGCGCTCGTAGTACGACTTACGCGCGTACCGACCGGTATACAAACCAGCTGTCTGCATTTGATGGTGTAGATTGCAATGATACGCGCTTGCCTCCATTAGAGGGAGCACTTTCTGTTCTGTGACGACATATTCATAAGGTCGATTCTGTATCAACGTTAGTAAAAGAAAGCATAAAGTGGATAGGTGAGTGATGCTTACCATTCGTACTCCCAATTTGTCTGAATAATACAAGCGTAAACGAACCCTACTACATCTGACAGGACAGCATTCTTACAGAAATCATGTTTATGGATAAAATATTGTGGCTGTTAGAAAAGGTCACAGGTCAGAGGTCACAGGGACACCTTTCTGAAAGTTCAGAGAGACAATCATTTAACAAAAACGACCGTGAATGTGCTTGTTTATTGTTAAGTACTGTATAGGCAGGTTTTGATATACACACTGGGTTGATGTAGGATATTTGAATGATTAAATTACAAAGGTCCACCTTTCGGTTGAAGGATTTTACAGGTGTCATGTTGAGTATAGTGGTGACCATCTCCATAAGATTCACGTCCTGTCCAATACAGTTCATAATTTGAGCTATTTTAGTTCAATTCAATTACATGGAGAATTTTTATTACAATGATTATGCTTTACATTTTACCGCATCAAGCCAACCGTTTAGTGTTTTGATTTCGAATACATTTAGTGAAACCTCTGGAGAGAAGTAAAATCGATCAGTATCTGGTTTGTACAGAGCAAAGGTATTTTCATCGACGTATGTTCGTGCACGAAGTTGGTTCATGAAGCTCCACAAATGCTTATTAAGAAACGGGAATAAACACATAGAAAACGACAACGGGTCACATCGAGGTGTTAATGGCCTGCAGTTCTTGATTGGCAAACGACATTATTAGGCCTCTAATGCATTGGAAGATTTAATCTTTAAAGGAATCTCATTTCTTCCATGAAGTGTGAGCCTTGGGGCATCTAGGCTTTGAAGGAAAATCTGCAGAGCCTGAAGAAACATTTATATTGAATAAAGAGTGATGCATTTAATTTGACGAAGAAATGAAAATAACTTCCTGTTTAACGCTGTTTCTCGGATCTTCATTTTATCTACTTGACCACGTAGCTGACGGGAGGTCTTTCCTGGGACTAGATATTAACCTTAGTTTTGGTAGAAGTGATGGGAGGGATGGAAGGGATCGCAGGGCGGAGGAAATGGGTACGTCAATGAAAGTTTTGATACAGGTGTCCGTTGTGAAGAAAAACGGTTTCACAGTTCAGTAAGGTGAGAAAACAAAAGTAAAACTGGAAAACCTACGTGTCACTATACGTCATTTCAATACCTTGTTTGGTTGTCAAGATATAATTCACAAGGAAGCTGTGAATTGTATACATGCGCAGTTTATTTGTCTCTAGTTTATTATGTTGCCACATTGCTTCTTCCTTTTAGTGGGGTTAGTATTCTTTTTCTACTTATTTTGATGATGCAATCGACAAGCATATAAAAGTATTTTTAGAAGTGGATTTGCTTATAGGAAGCGGTTTGCGATTTCACACTGAATAACAAATGCTATCGTCGTGTTTGAAGAAATAGGGAAACCAATTACCCTGAGAAGCAAACTGATCTTAAATAAAAAAGTGGGCCTTAATTGTCAGAATAAACTTACTGCAAGTCAGCTTGCTTGGAAAGTGGCTGCTCCAGTATAAATTATGATATAAATCAAAGCAACCAAACAGGATGCGATCTGTGTCATGGAGTTAACAACTTTGTTATAATTCTTTCAATTTATGGAAATCTGAACCTTTCACTCCTTTAGGAATTGGTACTGGGGTGACAAGGGAATGGTGTATTGTATTTTAAATAAAATAAAAGAAAGTTGTTAATTATTATTTTTAGGCAAGCATTATCAATAAATGCCTTATGAATATTTTTATCTCTAAATGTCTTGTAGATGAAACATGGTTCTATAGAGTTCTTGTTAAACTTATTTGTGAGAATTTCAGGACGTCCACCTGTCCTCAGGTCCAACAGCTCTGTCTACTTCTACCCCTCAACCAATCCTACCACAAGTCAACCACCATTGGTTTGATTACCGGTATTTTTTTTAAATGAGTCAAAAGAGAATGTTTGAAATTTTTTAGAGGTAGTATCTCACATACCGGTACACAACATTAATTCCTTTAGCACTAGTTTGCTCAAGTTGTGCTAAGTCAACTGTCTTTAGGGACATTTTGAAAGTTGATTATAAGAGCTGGTGAAATAGCTTGGTATTGGCCTCTACTAAATTATTAGTCACGAACGGTAATTCTTTAAGGCAATTTGCTCTATAAAAGCAACACTCGATACGATGAAAGTGATGTACTTTCACAAATGCGCGCCTACTTCATGTTACAGTATCTCATCGGAAGTATTCGTCATAGTCACTTACATCGCCATTGCTACTGTAAGTCCAATATTTCTCTCAATGAACGTACAAATGTTTAACTCAACATCTCCAACGGTGCCTCATCTTCTGCAGGCCATAAGAGATTTTATGAACTTATTTTGACTACGAATTGCTTGAACACGCGATCAGTGAGGCTTTTTCCAGCCGTACTGCCATGGAGTAAAAAATAAAAATAATGCAGTCTTCAAGATGTTGGTTAATTGTTCTTCGATAATACAATTCTTGGCTGGTGAAGGCAGTTGCGAGTCGAAAAGCAACTGACGAGATGAACCAGAGAATCTTGAGGTCTGCTCTACTTCTACAATTCATTAAAAAGGAAATAGGGCACTCTTTCATTTGATTTCGCTTTCGTTCATAACTCAACCGCAATTAGAGAATTATCATGAACTGATGAAAATATAAGTAAAAGAACTACTAAACGATCTCTCATATGACAAATGTTAATTTCCTCCATTACGCGATTGGCATGTTCGAAGCCATTAAATAAAAACTAAAGACTGAGATGTTTAAAAGAAACTGGGATCCACGACGCTATAACTTCACGATGAATATGAGCGATGGTTCTGTGCTTCTTTAGGCTGAAGTTGTATAAAGCAGTTTACTTCTCCACTGCATTGAAAATATTTTACTCTGTATTGCATGGCACCTTGCCATAAGAAATACCCATCGTCCCTTTCTGACAAATACCTCAACTATTGGTTAGATTAAGCCTGTTCGAATATCTCTGAATCCTGTAATGAAGACAAAGATGCAGTACGTTAACAAGGAAATTGGGTTAAAAGCCGCAGCAAAAATACAGGAACATGACTGCCACGCTTAGGGTGAAAACATCTGCAAGTTACAAGCACACCTCGAAGGTGGCGATTTCTGTGAAGAGTGCCCTGAAATTATTAAAAGTAGTTTAGTGTTTAACACCTTGACGGCATAGTTTCAAACCTGCTGAGCACAGACATACCTATGACTTATGTGAAGGAAGAATAACTTTTTTAACGCCCTGTAGTAAATTGCATGGTTTTACATGTGAATTTGGTATGACAATCGTGCTATAGGCAAGGATTACGATGTTTGAGTTTTCAATTTCACACTTAGGCTTATACAAGCTCAATTTCATCAGCAAACATACGAAATGAGATTACTTTTCTAAGAAACTTTTAGGTGGCAATTCTTATAAATTCCTATAGTTTTAAAACTTATCCGTGATTGATTAATTACTTTTATGGAGTCAGGGGCGCAAATCCGGGGGGCAAGGGGGGCCTTTGCCCCCTCAAGTGAAAAAGTGGGGGCAAACCCTAATTTGGCCCCCCAAAAATGTGAATAGCAATACTCATTTTTTTCGCCGCTTGGTCACTTTTGACATTCCTTTGATAACAACACATGACAATACAATTATAGGCTATAACTGACATAGTATTTGAATGTCTGTTGATCAAGGCCGTACGGAATATCATCTGAAGCTGAAACCCGGCGCAGACGAATCAATTTTTAGTAGCAAACACTTAAGACATGTCTTAGTTATACCTTCACTTCGTTTCCTAATCTAGGCCAGAGCTATCTATCTGTGCAATATTTGTGCCCCGGTTCGGCAAGAGAACCCTACCTACCGTAACACTACAATAATATGAATTAATGCTGCCTGTTCTGAAGCTGTAAATGTGATTAATGCCACGCATAAAAGCTCTTGATGCGTACGTAGTGCGGACAACTGCACGTCATGATGAATCCTATTATCAATTAAGTAAGTCAATCTGTGGTCGTCTCGAATAATGATTAAACGTTGTCCTGTTTTTTGTGCATTCAAAAAAATCCCAGCCCTTTCAAAACTTTAATCCAGTGAAGCACATCAGTAGTATTAACTTTGTGCCCTAACTAACCCTTTTGACAAGCGTAAATGTTCTAAAACCCAGGAGCCTTTACACTAAAAAACTTCAGTTCGAAACAATCTTTCTGCAGCTTCTGAATACTAAAACCCATGAGCTTCCGGGGGCTTTGCCCCCTGGACCCCCACAGGGGCTTTTCCCCTGGACGCCACCAGGAGCCCTAAGGCGGGCCCCTGGACCCCACCCACGAGGGCTTCGCGCTCGCGGTGCACTCTACGCGTGCACAGTTTCAAATCCACGCGTACACCATATTCGTTTTCGCCCCCTCACTCTCAAACAGAGATGTGCGCCCCTGTATGGAGTTTCATTATTCATTCATTCCTTTAACTGTGTGTTGTTATGACACCTTTCATTACATGCGTGAGTTTAATAAATTGAACCTTGCCAGTGGGTGAAAGTCACTTTAAAAGACCAAGAAAACTGTTTCACTTTTTATCTGAATGGGTTACCAACTCGTTTCTTTGAAGCTTCTTTGTTATATTCTGCCTAACTAATTTTGTCTGTTTGGTAGTTCTTCGTTTCAAGAACAAAGCTAAAGTTTCCAACTAGTGTAATTAAAGGTTACTGATTAAATTTATGTAAACATAGAGTTTACATGGATAAGAATACAAGAAATGCTAAATATGTGCAAACTTCAATAGAAACCAGGGCCCTGAAAATACCAAATCCTAAATGAAAAATAGCCTACTTGAAAAAAACTGAAAATGCTAAAGACTTTTTCCTGATTATGTTTTTAAGGCCCTCAGAACATGGGAAATTGCATAAAAAGATTCCTTTTCCTAAAATGTTCCCGGGGAGGTCCCTGGACCCCCGTCACAGACGGGCTCTTGTGAGGGTAACTCGCACTGACGAATGTATCTCCATCCTAATGTTTGATGCCACAACATAGCTGATGTCCATACTGATCTTAAGTATTGTTTGTCACGCGGTACCACAGTATGCTTTTATAAAATAGCCTGTGATATTGCATTACTAAAATCAACTAGAAATGTAGGTACGGGAACCGTTACTGCTGTTTATGGAAGTGATTCGTACTTACACTGGCCTCACGTTAATATTCTTAGGCCTATACAATGTTACTTCGTTTACTTCTGTGTCAGCCACTGTGGGGGTCACTGACATAAACAATGGCTCTAAAGATGGCCTACTGTTTTCGATAAACACGGCTGTAATACGATTGTACGATATAGGCCTAGGGTGGGAACAATCTCGACCGAAAGAGTGGCCGGGCCGCATTATTTTTTTTTCCCAGGACGAACGTGGGCAAGTAGAGTTTTCAAAAAATTTTAAATTTGTTTCAAAATGAAGGTTAAGGTTAGAATTAAGGTTAAGGTTACGTAGATTGGGGTTATTTGGCCCGTTCTTTCATAATTCGGCGTCAGAATTACAATAAAAAGGGTCGAAAAGCTGTCATTTTGGAATTAGAGGTGTGGCCTATTTCCAAGAAGCTGATTGGTCCATTGGCCAGATTTTCCCTAACTCGTCCTGGAAAAAAAAACTACGCGGCCGGGCCGTCCCGAGCAGAATATAAGGACTATATCCTGCATGCACTCTGCAACTATGGCCGTACTAACGGTACCGTACTACTATGCACAAATTGGTTGTGTGTTTCGTGCTTCGCGGTTGGTCACAGTGACGCCGACTTCATGTTCTACAATCCTCGACAAAAGTACGTGGAACAAACCCCGCTCCCCGTATCAATGTTGAAGTTTCAGAACACGTTGGGCTCCCGCAAAATTGAAAAGGGGAATGGGCTGCAGATAGGGGGATGGTGATCTTGTTTTGCTTCATTTTTGTCGAGGATTGTAGATCTTCTGCACATACTCAAGAATGTCAAAGGTTTACTACTACTAGGACTAACAGTGTTTTATGCCATGACATCATATCCTACAAAAGTGAGGAAAGAGTAAATGTCACATCTTTCTATGAAGACCAGTAAATGATCCTTTTACTTACAAAAGTGTTATAAACAAAGCTAGCTTTGAAAATTAAGTTTTTCATCATATTATTGTAATTTTTAAACTTTGTATCAGTCACACCTAGTGGAAATCATTTTAAGATACCTGAATTTGCGCACACTTATTTGCCTAAGTCATTCAGGCGTTTGGACATTGAAAATTCTTTATAGTCTTATTTTGCAATGAAAAGACCATTATTTTCTTAGTGACTGCTTTACAATTTTGTATACGTGGTAAGAAATATACAGTAGTTGCGGCAGTTCTGATCATGAACTGCTTCTTCAGATAACGTGTTACAAAGAAACTGTCACGTGACCTGATCCTGTGTTATCACAATATGTTTATGAGAAGCTGCGTTTCCGTAAACATAATGAGCTTTGTACAATAGCTTTACCCCTCTTTTTTCCTACAAAGTGATTTTACTGAATACGCTTTTTAAGTTAAACTTTTCTCCATGAATTCTTTGTTTCTAAAGAATGAAGTCTCAAAAAGTTTAGATGCAACTTTGGAAGTCTTGAAAGTGTGATTGTTTCCGCCAATCTGAGAGGCACCCTTGACAAAAAATAGACCTATACGTTACGCACCAACCGATGGCGGCTTTACCAATAGCGCAATAAGAGGGGAAAGGTCCACACCAAGATTTCAGCTGTGTGATTGGCAAGTCATAGCCAAAACACCCTTAATACTGAGAATTTGTAAGATATGTAATCAACTCAAAGCTTTATCAAAGATAGCACCATTCTGTATTCAAGCAACCTCACATAGGCAAAAATATCTCTATAGGGACAGCACCCTTCTCTTCGACCTAGCCAAAAAGAAAATGGAAAATGCAATAAAAAGTAAAATTTGTAAACATGTGACTAGTTAAAAGCTTTTCCCCAAAATAGCCTCTAAGCCATCTTCATACACCAAAATTTCTCTTAGAGTAGGTGTGACACCCCGTCTTTTATACCCCTTCCCCCCACATGCAAGCAACTATGTAATGAAAATTTCTAAATATTAAGTCAGTTCAAGTTTTGTCAAAGAAAGCCCAAATTTGCAGCAAGGCGACCTTACCAAAATGTCACGTCCTCTATTTAGACCTCTCTTATTAGATCCTGCCCCCGCCTTCATGGCGGCACTGGGTGACAAAGAAATGATTCGCCTTGGCGCCAACTATAGGGACTGCGGAGACGGTCGGGGGAGGCTTTAGCCCCCGCACTTTTTCTGTCGTGGGCATTTTGGACCGCCTTAAGTAGGATGATAGGCTTTAATTTTCTTGAACACATATTGAGCCGCTTCGATGATTAGCCCTCCACTTCAAAACTGGCTCCGCGGCCCCTGAACTATCCTAAGTAAGTCACTGGGCGCATGTTATGAACTGCCCTCCTAGAGCGCAGGGATGTCGTCCAGGCTTCGGCCCTGGAAACAAAACTTCCTTGTTGAATGAAATGAATATTCTATTGAATGAATATCAGACGTCTTGAGAGAAGTTATAAGGAGAAGGTATTTGAACGGAGACGGTGGAAGTACTTGCCGTAGGATTTTAGGCAACGGTTCCCCTAAAGCATAGACTCCCGGATAAGAATCCTTTGAAGATAGGGAAACAAATGGACGGGCAATTATCATGAATTTATTGACTCTAATTGGCTTATTGCTGGTTCATACTTCCAAACTTTAAACGCTTTAAAGCTCTTAAGAAACACACATGGTCAAAATATCTATGCCGTTAGTTCCCTTCACGAACAATTCTGATCTGACACGTCATCATGTTAAATTTTCATAGCATTTCATCAAAGTAGAAGCAAAAAGATAGTGTGTGATATGGCTCCTTGGTAGGTAGGTGAACGACCTTCTGAAAAGGGCTCACGGCAAAGGCGACAATATTGGAGGGGTTAGTTGATCTCAGGTGTTTGAGTCACATGTGACTATCAGAGACTTGATAGTAACAGTGAAAGCACCAAGATGAGGGGAAATAATGGTTGGTTTGAACCAAGCACGAAGAAAACCTGAAGGTTAGTAACTATTCCCTAGTTGTCCCTAAACTGTCATGGTAATTAGCTTTGCTATGTATGGGAGATCCTAGTATCAGACCGCATACACACTGAAAGTTTTTGATGGGGGAATTGGATTCTTTTGCAGGTTAATTTTTCTGAACATTGCACTTAAGTGCTTGTTCTGGAAGTTTATCCATTCAAAAAATTAAAGCGTGAATCAAAAAATTAAAGCGTGAATCCAATTTATCCACTATTGCCTGGTAAGACCAGGGAGGTGATATTAGAATATCACCTCCCTGGCAAGACCCATCAGACATCTTTACAAGCATGTCCTTAGCTCTAACCGACGCCGTTAGAGTACCGGAAAATGGGAAACAGTCAGCTTAGCCAAAGGAGCCCTTGGCAGGAAACATGACTGCAAGACTACTTTAACTCGCCTTGAGATTTGAGGGTACAAGTATTACAGCAGTTGGTAAGGCTGAACCACCGATATAGGAACAGTCCACGAGTATAAGAACATCCATCCCTCCGTCATAGATGGGGCCCACAGGAGGAAGAGGGAGCCAGAGCCCTTGTCAAGTAGATCTACCCTTGTGCCCCCCCCCCCCCATGAAAATGGGAATTAAACCGGAGAAAACACATATTTTGTTTACCTTTGTAATGAAGATATATGTTAAGCTGATCTAATAAATACTTTGTGGGAATTTTTTATAGTTTCATGGAGGAACCACTATGACACGATAAAAAGCATCGTAAATCCCAGAAAACAGTCAGCCACCCACCCCCAAAGCTTAACTTGTTTTGTTCTAAAGGAAGACACTGAGTCACTATGAACCAACACATTTAATGCGCGTAATTAACTTCGTTGTGTCTCTTATATCAAGTAAATAAACAGTAACCCCGACCAAGTTGCATAACAAAAAAATCTTAGCGAACATAGATTTTTTTTTTACAAAGGTAGGGAATTTTGTCGTCAGTCGAATATATAGATCCTAAGACAGGCGGGTAGATGCCACACAATTCATGTAACCCCCATTAAATGCCCCTTGGCCACGGCGACATATTGGCTAGTGGATGAATATTTGTCTCAATAAGCGCAGCTTCTCCTATGCATCCCTAAGATAATTCATCGCGCTGTGCAACTCGGCGAGTCGGATTTTCAGACAAAACACTTAAACATCACTTAACTCGGTACATTAAGTTTGTGTATTTTGCAAAATATGCGTCATACTATGACATCATTCAAATTATAGGTCTTGATTGGTCATTCGTTGTAAGGTGATGTGACATACTCGCATTGACTATTGTCGGTTGTCAAGACGGTTGTGAAAATATTGTATATAGCACCCCCAGCCCTATCCAGTAGAGGAAGCTATAGTCGGGTAGATATAGGGTTTGACCCTAAAAAAATTCCTACAAGTGAGTTTTATGCAGTTTGGTATTAATTGAGGTGTATAATGTACCCAGGAAAAAATCCACCAAAATCCACCCATGGAAAGGGTCGAAATTAGGTCAAATCCAAAATGGCGGCTTTTTAAACCCTTTTTTTCCTACTTAATGTCAAAAAGGTGTATGTAATTTGGGTTTTATTGGCAATTTTATGCGTAAAAATGTTTCTATGACTATCTCCGACTAAATGTTTTAAGTTCCCTTGCAAAAACACAATGATGACGTCACAATGACGTCGTTAAAAACTTTCCATTAAGGTTTGAATGCCTTCGTATAATGGTTTTATTATAAAAACTGCAGAAAAGAGACGTGTAACTTGCGTACTTTAAAGGGTTTATGTAAAATTGAATGATCCTTGTGAAATTTTTAGTGCTGAAGCTTAGAGTGTTCAGAAGTTAAAGCCCGCAGAAAAGTATTGCGCAATACCATGTTCTCAGGAAGAAAGGTGCAAGCGCCATTTCGTCATATTTTGAAAGCTGATATCTTTTCACAGGAATTAGATCAATGGCTGAAAATTCGTGTGGTATGATGTATAGTTATATAAAAAGAATTTGATGTCAAAGCGGCATTACTTATCTCATTTTTGAAAACCTGGGCACTTGAAAATGTTATTTTTTACTTCTAAATGTAATTTTTTTAAAATTTTATGAATTTGCAGGTCTTTTATTAATTGTTAGATGGCCCTCATAATTAATATAACTTTAACATTATTCCAGGTCTATAAGCGAGAGAAAGCATAACTATTCAAAGCCTTTAATTATTAAGTGCTGAGGTCCAAAACCTTAAAATGTTTCAGCAAAGGGGCATGGGAAGGGCAAAAAACGACTAAAACTGTCCTGCACGTGACCTTTAAAGTTAACCTATTCCTTATGGAACCCAAGTATTTTGAATATTAAAGTAAAAATTTTAGTAGTTTTTTTTTCGGATTTGAAATCCTCTTATGACGTTCTGATACCAAACTTTTTGTTCAGATCTTTGTATTCTAACTTGAAATGCAATATAAAAGAGTATAAGTTTCATATTTTTAACTGTTTTAGTCTAAATATTAACTTTTAATCCCTTAAAGCCCACTCGTAGTGTTATTAATTTTTTTAGGCCATAACTGTTTCTTAAATCTCATTTTCATGGCTGTTTGACTGATAATTTTTAGAGTCATTATTTAGACTTTTCATTCGATTAAAGTGACATTTTTATCAGCAAAATGTTCACTTAAAAATCACAATTATGACTTGTCAAGGCACTTTCTAACATTTAAAGCTTAAACTTCCGCTTTACATTTCCAAACAAAAAGGTGAGTCAAACTAATAAAATAAAAATGTTAATTAAAAAGTCAAAATGATGTAACTGAAACTTATTATTTCATTTTAAAGTCAACATTATGAGGTCAGAAGTCCTTATAATGGGAATAAAAGAGGCAAATACATGTGACCCTAATAGTCAAAATAATGAAATTAAAAGTCAAGACAATATGATTTAGGACAAAAGTTTGACTTTTTCAAATCAAATTGATAACAGTAAGGGTGAGATTTTAGGTCACATTCTGTAATCCAAAAGTAACAGTATGACATTATTGGTCAACTTTATGAGATTTTAGATTAAAATAATGACAATCAAGGTTAGAAGTTGGAATTTGAAAGTAAAAATTGTAAGATATCTGTCAAGATATTGAGGTTGTAAGTCAAAACTGTGAACATTATAGGCAAAGTTATGACATTAGAAGTTAAAAATGGTTTTAAAGGCATTACTTGACCCCCTAAAAATCCATTTTATGACAGTTTGATTTTTTTGTTCCCTTCCCATATACCTATGCTACCCATATTGATACCTTTGTTGAACTCCAGCTACTTAATAATCGCTGGAAATGTTGTAAGGTGAATGATCTTCCCCACGCTTACAGGCCTTTATAAACCTACAGTAGCAATAGGTGGCTATATTACGAAGGCCCTCTGACATTTTGTCAAGGGCCATGGAACGGATCGGAAATTTAGAAAAACATATTTTAGGAGTGAAAAATTACAACTTTAAAGACCCGTATATTCACACTTGAGTGAATTATTGCAGGTTTGACTCAAAATTCTGTTAATATAGTAGTAAATCTCTTCACATTTGAATTTTCAGTTATGTATCTTATTCCTGTAAAATGATATCATCCTGCAAAATTACTAAATACTTCGCAGACAGCTTTCATAATGAAAGTGAATGCGCCATACTTTTCTGAGGTCTATACTCCGTGAAGGACCTAGGCTTGAAAAGTATGTCACTGCTATCATCCAGTTGTATAAACATTGTGGACCTGTGTTTATATCAAAGACTGTGGTTGCAGTGTATTCATGTGTGATGCTGGCCTTGTACGTCAGGGGCGTGTTATAGAATTTGGACCTCATTTGACAGTAAATGGCCTGATAATCGTATTTTAGGAACCTGCAGCTGATGTGCCCCCTTTTTATCCAGTCTGTTTCTACATGATAATAGCTCCAGTTCGATGGCAAACACTATAGCTTATACTTAAAATCTTATCTGTGAGTTATCTCGTGGTTAAAAATCCAAAATTGCCAAACTACAGAGCATCCAGCATATTCTTAAACTAGACATCTATATGTGTCATTTTCATGAAAACGTTTGCACTAGTTGATACCCTACTTCACGTTTCTGATTTAACCTTGGCAAGTTTCACCGAAATAAATGAGCCATCGTTTGGTCACTTGCTTGCAGGGGCCCACCAAGGATGGGGGAGGGGTATGCTATTTACTTGCCCACCGTCCATTCCTGCTTAAAGAAATACAGTTTACAGGAGTACCGTAATGTGCCAAAATACTTCCCCCATTTCTGCTTGCCGACCACGACCATTAAGTGTACAAACCCATTTAATGTGTTGATGACTATCCCTGAATAAAAGCAGCTTTACTCGGGTGTCACTTAACCAGATCACCAGTAGGTGTCTGTCTACAATAAGCTGTAACGCCGAGACGTACACGTAATGTGTCCTGTCTCTTTCCCACACTTTTGAAATCCTGGCAGCGGCGCTGTTAGTTGTGGCATACTACGTAAATATGACGGTACTAAGTTCGTCCTCAAATGCTGCTTTTCTTGTGTTTAAACAAATAAGTCGTAAGCAAAACCCAGTACTTTTTAGGTCCAGTTACCAAAAAAACCAATTCCTGTCATGCATTACCCGCTAAAAGTTTTATCCTACTTACCTTGCCCCCTAAATGCCAAAACATAAAAAGACCAAGTTTACCAAACATATTTTCTGTAGGGAAGGCAATGGGCCACAGGTCAACTGTACTACTGCTTTAAAATTCAAATGTAACAACATTTTATCAATCGAACATGCGTAGAACAAATTTCCTGTGATCAGCAAACTGTGCAACTTGAATAGATCTGCGAATTAATATGTCCACCATGACATCAGCAATTTTGAAAATGATTCATTATAATCAATTTCCTTGAACACATTTTGATAGACTTTTGATATAATTGGAAAGGGCTTCAATGAATAAACCCTTAAGGACATAGAGTTTGCCAAGGTTTCGTCAGCAGTGACACTATCGGGACTCAAGAAGTTTATTTGACTGTCAATGTGTTGCTCTCATGTCCAACCCTGCCAAAACTGATTGAAATCCTTTGCTACATAAATTGGGAGGGTGGGGGCTGGGTGGGTACATTTTGTCTCAAATCCACCCAAGTAGGTACAAGGCTACCTCAGTAACGTACAGTGTGAAAGGAGCAAAGAGCGAATCCACCACTATAGCAATTGCGCTTATAGAGTATGCGTTGAGATGGCACACTCAAATATTTCACTACTCTAAGAAAAATACCCTAAAACTTCACCAGCTTAATTCAGGGCCGCTCGGGAGGGGGACTGAAGCCCCACATAATTTTCAGTATGAAGATGTTTTCTCTGAAAATGTCCAAAATAGCAGCCTACCCTTAAAAAATGTCAAAATTCAGGAGTGAATTGTCCAACCACCAATCTTAGAAACTCTTGATGGCAGGTACTGCAATTGTAGAGCTTAACTGTTAAATGTTACTGCATTGTGTAGGTTATACACTGCTAATTTGATTATAAAAGGGTGCGACCAACAACCAAAGCGATAAGCAGCTTAACCAGTAGGCTGAAGAGTATCTTTTAATAAAGCTTTACTGCACTTAACATTACTGCTTTGCCCATTAATTGCACATGTGATAGCCTATTGTTAGAGCCTAGGGTAAACTCTACGGGGATAGGCTCATAACTTATACACCACAAACAGCGATGCTACCACTTGAACTGACTAGAAACTTATTTCAATGAAAAAGCACAGCTTCATGACAATCAATTGTGTGAAAATGGGAACATCCGAATATCCAACAATTAACAACCCTAAATCAAATTACTAAGCAGTCACTGCCGTGTTGGATTGAACATTACATAGTTCTGGTTGTAACGTTCTTGAAAACAGACACGGACAAACAAGGGGTGGTATCAGATGGGAGCAGGGGTCATGGCCCCATCGGGGAAGGCTGACTTCGAGGAACTTTCCCAATTTTGTCAGGGAGCCTTTATAGGTACGATAAAATATGTAATCCCGAAGACGTCCACCCCCCCCCCCCGACAACTTACTTGAATTTCCTCTCATGTACAGCAGGTTGTACGATAGTCCCCCCCCCCCTCAATTTTTCAGATTTTCATTCCTGAAACCCCAAACTTTCAGATTCTTTCAAAAGAAACCAAATATTTTGGGCTCGCTTCAGGAGCCAAAAATTGTGCTTTCAATATCCTCCCGGCAACCCATCGCCCTTTTCAAGTCTTAAGACCGCCCCTCCCGCCAAAGAGTTTAGGCTCCTCTAGAGCCAATCCTGGGGCCATGCACCCCTGGACAAACCAGTTGAAGGACCAAACCACAATTTGTTTCTCTCTGCAGTGCGCCCTGCCACTTGCTAGCTTACTACATTGAAAAATGCATAAGTAAAAATACTACCCCTGGAAACCTAAATGCAAGAAATCAAGAAAATTTTTTTATTTTGCATGAATTCTAGGAGTAGGCAAAGAACAGTCGTTTTGGGTGGTTTTGGGGACTTAAGTGTAAGATCATGGATGAATTATGTAAGCTTCAGGTCTACAGTAGTACTGTTGGTCAATTTAATCGTAAAAACATCATGCCAAACAAAATTTGAGTACAGCAAAACTTCCTGTAATCAGCAAAAAGTGTTATTTTAGGTGCATTTACCGTTACAATGACGTAAAAACGGCCATTTTGGAAATGACCTATTTAAATGAAGATCTCGTAAACCGATTTTGGTGGATTTTTGATATGTTGTTCCCCACATCCAAATCTACCAAAAACCACTGAAATCTCACTTGTAGGAATTTTTTTGGGGTTAAGGTATATTTTGTCACAAATCTACCCGACTACTATAACAGGTCCCCTCTGGAGCAAACCCAGCCGCATCCATTGCTCCTACAGTTCACGCGGCCTGGCAACTAGGCATGCTAGGGAAAAGTCTCTCCATAAGGGGGCGTTTTAAAATTCCTTACAGCACTCCTAAAGTCATAAACCCCTGAGTAGCACCTTAAACCTGGTTATTCAATAAATTTGATTCGTCTTTCATCTAAAGCGAAGACAAAACCAGGTTGTTTTTTATGATAAAGCAAAGCTTACAAGGCCAAGGTACACACTAATTAAACTGTTGTAAATTTTCTACGACAATGAAATTGGTTTTTCAGTGACAAAGATGCTGGCTAATATAATGGAAATACTGTATTCGACAATGGGATAGTACTGTAAACCATGACTGTGCTTTTCCCCAACACTCCCGCCCGACCCACCGTGGCTACGGCACGTATACAGTCGTTTGTGATCTTTACCTTTGTTATTCACTCGTTACTGCATTTTTAGGGATCTTCAGGTTGCGACACCGTGCGACTTCTTGCGCTCACCCTCTCACACTATGCGATCGACTTACGACCACTTGCGTCCTCTTGGGGAAGTCGCAAGATTTTTAAACATACGTTTAAACCTTGCTAGCTACGACTTCTTGCGAGCTCTTGCGACCAGTTACGAGCAATTGCTCTCCCACTAGGCGACGTCCTCGAGGTCGCAAAGAATCGCAAGAGCTCGGAAGCCGTTGGTCGCCTAGTGGGCAACCAGTATGTGACCTTCATAGGTCTAGTTTTCTCTTTAGCCTCACGATTAACATCCCCAGTCGCATTGGCCTGGTTCTTTTTTATGTTTGTCATATTGTAGACGTTCAAGAGATTTTGTGGGCAAAAATTGCGAGATCATGCACTGCATATTATGTCGACCAGGCCCTCAGCCGCCCAACGGTTCATCTATTTTTGCTCTCAACAAATACAGACTATTTTCTGGTGTGTACTTCAAAATATTGCCGCGCTTCTTGTGACTCCATGCAATTCTACTAGTAAGATTTTACAAATCAGTAAATAAGCACCTAAATCTCTAAATCGAATATGTTAAGCATGCCAAGTATGCTATGTTATGGAATGTAATGGCAAAAAAGCTTTCCTTCAATTTTCTCTTATTCGCTCCGAATCGTTGCCCTTCCCACTCCCTTATCGCTACCTTTCCAGCACCGTCTTCCAACCGGCCTATAGGGGCTTTGGGTTGTTGGCCCCTTGTCCGAAAAATACTAGCGCAGCCCTTGGTCTTAGCGATAGTCTCTATCCCACGTTTATCTCACAAAAGTTATATGTGTTTAAACGCATCCAGAAAGGTCTTTAAATGCGTAAAATTGCTTTGAAAGTGACGGGTTTTTTTCGACGTGCCCCCATGGCCAATGCCATATAATGTTAGGTACCGTATATAGAATATAGTGAAAAAGATTCTTCCAAGGAATAAGAATACAGGGTATATTATCCGAACTCCCATAGCGTGGGATACAAATATTTCACACACCTTACCTAAGAGACTGATTTCTCGTCTGAAATTGTTCAGTGACACAGTTTTTCAACACACCATCGATGACACAGAGCATACTGCAATTTTGTGGTGCTAATAGGAACCTTACATCCACGCCCCAAATCAACATGAAGCCTGTTTCCATCGCAAAGGCCCCGTCGGTGTCAATAAATATGGTAGGGTTGGTTAACGGAGATAACGGAAATATCATTTGAGATATCGCGATTACGAGCTTTTCGGATTTTTACCTCCGGTGACCTCAAATGACCTTTGACCTTCACCAAAAACAATAGGGTTCTTCCTCTCAACATGACAAATCTATATACCAAATATAAAAAGTGTCGGTCATCGCTATCTCGAGATAACGCGATTACAAGCCATTTACGAGGTTTTCGCAGTTTAACCTATGGTGACCTCAGATGACCATTGACCTCTACCAAAAACAATAGGGTTCTTCCTCTCAACATGACAAATTTATATACCAAATATGAAAAGTGTCGGTCATCCCTATCTCGAGATAACGCGATTACAAGGTTTTCGGTTTTTTACCTCTGGTGACCTCCGATGACCTTCAACCTCCTCCAAAAACAATAGGGTTCTTCCTCTTAACATGACAAATCTATATACCAAATATGAAAAGTGTCGGTCAATCCTATCTTGAGATATCGCGATTACAAGCAGCGTCACAAACACACATACACACCCATACACACACGCATACACACTCACACACACACACACGACATCACCATCGCATAGATTCCTTGCCTGCCTACGGCAAGGAATCAAAAACCAAACCAGAGAGTTGTCTGTAGCAACTCTCTGACCAAACTATGAAAGAAATACAAAGAAGCTTGCTCTACAGCTCGCATACTGGTGAGTCTGGTCAACAGCCATCAAAGACCAAAAACCTTGTAAACACGATATTTCACGGTAGTAAGCATGAATACTTTTCATAGTTGGCATATGAATGCGTTATGGTCAGAAAATGAACCCTATAGATTTTGGTTGAGGTCATCGGTGATCTGAGGTCATCGGTGATAAAACTTCAAAAACCTTAAAATTGCTTGTAAACACAATATTCAAAGATAGGCAGATGGACACTTATTTATATGGATTATCATATTAAGAGGAAGAACTTTATTGTTTTGGTAGAGGTCAAAGATCATGAAAGGTCACTAGAGGTCAAAAGCTAACAAAAACTCAGAAACGCAATACCTCAAGAAAGGAATTGTAGATACTTTTCAAACATAAATTTATCATCTTCAAAGAAAGGACTCTAATAGTTTTCGTAGAGGTCGGAGGTCATGTGGGTTCACCAGAGGTTAAAAGCCAAAAGCATTGTAAACATGATATATCAAGGTAGGAAGCATGGATACTTTCATACTTGACATGTGAATGTGCAGATGAACCCTATTGTTTACGGCATTTGTCAAAGGTTATCTGAGGTAACTTGGGGTAAAACAACGAAAATTTTGAGGATAGCTTATAAATACTATAGCTCAAGATGCGAATAATGGATACCTTTCATACTTGATACAGGTCTGCCATATTGAGAGGAAGAATTCTTTTAGTGTGGAAGGTGGTCAGAGGTCACAAGAGGTCAAAAGCTGAAAACAATGTAAATTTTATTTCTAAAGATAGTTTTCATAGTTAGCAAGTGGATGCATTTTCGATGAACTTCCATTGTGCTTGATAGAGATCAAAGCATATCTGAGCTCTTTGGAGATCAAGTGGTGAAAACCTTATCGATTGCTAACAAACATGATATTTTAAGAGAAATTACGATGGTGCAGCTGGTGCAACTCATACTTAGCATGAGGATGCCCCTATATAATTAGTAAAAGAACTATATTACCAGTGTGGAGGTCAAAGGTAATTTGGAGGCACCAGAGGTCAAATGGTGTAAACTTCCTAATAACGACATTCATGAAGGACAACCTTGATAGATCTTATAGGTGGCTTTCCTCCCATTTGTCAGGGCAGTGGCGTAGCTAGATATTTTTTGTGGGGGCAAAAGCAAAAAAATTCCGATAGATTATCTTGAAGTAAAGATGTACTATCTAAGCGTAGAGCCGCTATCATCTGACGTGTAGCGCCCGGAAAAAAATAGATTAAAATATCTCCGAGATTGCCCTAAATGACACTTCCAGGCCTTGTCAGTAACCATTTCGATGTGTAATTCTGCTTAAAAATATAAGAAGTGTTGTAAGTGTTTCAAATGAGTTGTTTTATTTATTTCCGTCAGAGACTAGAAATTTCCAACAGAGGCCTTCGGAGGCTTTGCGAGGGGGCGACCGCCCCCTGCCCCCTCTAGCTACGCCACTGTGTCAGGGTATATACTATACCATCAAATCAGTTACAACGAAATTGTGTTAATTTGAAATACCGGAAAGAAAAAGAAGTATTTTAAAAGTATTTTAAGAGGCAAGAAATCACCACTCCTTTTGGGTTTCTGGTTTCACTGAGCAATGTTTACTCTTCAAACTAAAAACGAAGGCTCTGTAAATTTGAAACAAGTGGGAGATCGATGACGTCACAACGTCGTTAAGCTTCTTCAAACATTTTTCCTAGTTGCCTCACGCTTCGCCAAGACCTATGTGTTCTTTTTCTTTCTGTCTGTCTTAAATGTCCTATTTGGTTTGTTAATCGTGCGACGAAGACCTCATTTATTGATTTAGATAAACAGGTCACGTGTTTCAAAAAAAGCAACGAAGACTTTCATATACCCTTGCCGACATAATGATGTTATCAATAGAAAGTTTGAGAGGGAATGCTCTTGTTTGTGACAAGAAAATGAAAACTGAAGATCGATAAATATATGATAAGTACTGTAAGGCCTGTCTATAGTACAAGGATATAATATACATAGGGTCACCTTTCATACAAGCAGCCTTTAAATGTCGTAAGTGGTACCCTTTCATACAAGCAGCCTTTAAATGTCGTAAGTGGTACAGCCCGTCAATTTACAATCATCTATCCTCCCATTATTGCCCCAGATTGTACCTTTTGCGTGGCAACTTGGTTCATCAGCTGCGTGTGTGGGTTGGAATATCAAACAAGGTTTTGACGTTAGAAAAGATAAACACTATCTCTTATCTGACGTGATTTGCTGAAGAAATGATAATGAGATTAATGCCGATGCTTTGAGATAATTCTTAGATTATTCCGGGGGGTCGTATAAAAGGGGAACTGTGGAATAATTCGTCAGCAACATTTTCAAGCGTGCCTTGAGCTTTGAGTTAAAGTGAAGTCAGTAACTAAGTTTAGGGCACTTTTGCTACAGATCAGGAGGAACACAAACCCTTAAAAAAGGGTCAGTCAAACGTCAACCCCCCCCCCCGCCCTAGCTTGCACGCAAGTGTTTTGATTTATTTTCATTGTTGTACAGTAGAAATTCGATCTGTAATCTCCATGAGGTTAAAGGGAAAATTGCGATGCAAATGTAATGTTAAGATGTTTTGGAAGGAAAGCAAGGACGAAAAATGACCTAACTGTCTAAGGTGCCTCAGAGCTTTGAAAATACTTTGCAAAACAGTAACACCAAACGATATCTTCTATGCTAGCTATGCTTCTGTAATAATTCCTTGCAAAACGCGTAGAAAAAATCATTTAAAATACATTCTTTATGCAATATACATACAGGAAAGGGACGTAATGCATGTTCGTCATGTCAATTTTATACGAATTTTGTCTTATTGTCAATTTATTTAATATTCATAGCCAAATTGATCATTTCACTGCCAAAACAGGAAAAAGTCATGAAAAGCTAATACCGACTACGGTACATTAAATGACTTTAGCCCAGTAGAGTGCAGGAAATCATGGTTTCCCTGAGTCATCGTTCTCTGGTAAATTCAATTTAAAATATTCTGCTAGACAAGATTTTTCACTACCGAATTAACCTGATAACCCATATTTGGGTGTAAAAAGTTTCACTTTGCAGCCCTGATTAGTATTTTATATGAAAAATAGAATAAAGATCATCAACGTTCTTACTTTCTCTTCTGAGGAATGATAATCTTGCTTTTGTCTGGTGAAAAATTACAAGATGTCAAGAGGGCAGTTCGGAGTAACACTGTCAGATCGGTAAAATATGTGCAGGACAAGTGCAAAAGTACATTGATCGTACGGAGAGTTAAAATTTCTGTCAACTTGTCTGGTTTCTCGCAAACATATTTATCGCGTAGCTCATCGCTCAAGCGTTCGAACAGTGGATGACATGAAATTACTGTTAAAAGTAATACATCTTCCCCAAGTGGAAGATAGTGCAGAAAACCGAAATTATGCCGAACGGAAAACATCTTTACTGTAGTATTAGACCGTTACAATTAACTTTACGTTTTTATTTTGGCTTTACATAATAAATATGGGTAGGCCGCCAAGTGACCTATCAATGAGTTGGTTGTCAGTGCTCCAGATGTGCATCTTATCGTGTAAAATAGTGGGAGTTTGATCAATTTTGTGATGAGAAAGTAGCAAATATGACAAAAGGAATTGGAGTTCTGGGACGTTCCTATCCGTTGTTACTGTTAACGACAGAAGTAGCGATCATAATTGGCCATGTAGTTCATAGATCCTCTTCCAAATAGCAATTACAAAGGATTGTGGGATAGAGCTTTTGTGTGCGTTTTTGGCCACATTAAAATGCCATTGACAAAACGACACATACTAAAACTCTATCCCATAATCCTTTGTAATTGGTGTTTGGAAAAGGGGCCATGAAGGTAACCATGACTGATAGTAAATATCCACGAAACGCGTAGAAGAAAATCATTTTTAAAGATTTTTATACAACGCATACAGCAAAAGGACCGGGCACAGTCTGCGTTCCTTACGTCAACGTGAATTTCGCCTTATTCCCAAATACTTTCATATTTATACTTAAATTGGTCATTTTAACTCTCAAAATCAAGCCAAGCACAGTTGTAAAAGCACTGATAGCGACTGGTGTATAAGGTCTGTGGACGTGTAACCGAAACAACTGTATTTAACAAAAATGATAGATTACAACCCCTTGATAAAAAAAATCCGTTGGAATTATTTAGATATCTTTTTCCGTTCTCAAGACATACGTCTTTAAAAATTTACCGTTTCTGAGATTTCTCATTAGCTATGCAAAATTGTGATGTGGAGTGTTGTACAGTGTCTGCATTCCGTTTGTTGATTCTTTATAAATTATATGTTAATTAATTACAAGCTAGTTTTTAGTTAAGTTTTAAATGGGGGCATTTTCAAAGTAGTCAATAGCTACGTCCAAAATAACACCAGGGTATGCCACCATTACAATTCTTTATGGAAAGAATGTTATACAAACAAATGATAACATAACACCTACATCACGAGTCCCTCTTTCCACGTCACAAATGTGGGGAAAAAGTTCATGTTTATTCATGACATAAGTGCAAAAATAGTCACTGTCTTGTAAAATGGTCAATATTTGATCGATTTTGATGAGAATTGCAGCTGTTTTAACCCTTTTAATGCATTTTACATCAAATGGGCTGGTGTGACATTCACTTGTCCACAGACTTTTAAGTAAATGATTCCGTAGCCAATCAGGATACAGAAACCAGTGTTTGTCCTAAACTTAAACTATCGTTCTCCTAATAGGCGCGTAGAAATCGGAAAAGGAGCTGAGGACCAAAACCTCCTGATAAAAATGTGGGGCTAAACCATGCTTTCGCCTCACATTTCAAGGACGAGAACTCCTTGTTATTTTGTTACCACTAGAAAATACATAACTTTTGCAATAAGATATCAAACTTTTCTATAAATGTACTTCGGAAGTCACACAAAATGTACCATCAATGCATTTAAGATCGCTCAGATATTCATAGTTTTCCAAAGGGAGTTACCCCCTTGTCTCCGATGCCGTCCTTAAAATAATGGTCTGAAATGTTTTACCAGGTGCCGGTATAACAGCTCCATACGCCTATGAATCTGTGATAAATTCAAACTTTCACACGACTACTGCATGCTAGACCACATTTGGGTGTAAAAATTACCATTTTACTGTCTGATTAGTGCATTTTATAAATAAAATGAATAACGCTCATAAGCATGAGGGAAATGTATCTTTTTTATATGATGAAAACTTCCCCGATGTCAGGAAGCAGTTTGAAGAAACACGATGGACTGGGAAAATGTGTGTAAGACCAGTACAAATGTACATTGATCTTACCAGAAAATTACAATATCTGTCAAACCGCCTGGTTTCTCTCAAGCACACTTATCGTGGAACTATTCCCTCAAGTGTTGCGAACAGTGGATAACATGAAATTACAGTAAAAAGCAAGGCCTCGGCCCTTACTGCCTTAAATGGAATGTAAATGATGAAAGCCTAAATTACTGTTAAGCGATTTTATTCTTTACTACTGTAAGAAATAAGAATTAACTTCATATATTTTATAATTTGGATTTAAATTTAGAAAACAGTTCTGTCAAAAAATAATAATTTTTAGTGTTAAAAATGTACTCCTTAGAATGAAGTTTTATCAATGATGTGAAAACTAAAATGTCATAAGAATTAGTCGCACGTAGCAAGATCCTGTCCATTGTTATTGTTTAGTAGAAGTAAAGAGCAAAGTTGCCACGTATAGTATAGGTAAAGGGTGCGCGAGAAGCGTAACGGAAAAAGCCTTCCTGTGATCAAGAGCGATCGCAATGTCGTTTCGTGCTCATAATTATCACGGATATACTATCAGATGACCAAATATTGGGTACGAAAGGTATTCCGACCCTTCCTACCAAAGCCCAGGGTTAACGACCTTGACAGTGCATGAAGATAGTGCAAAATCCTATCCTTCACAGTACATGTGTTCACTTCATTTGACACGCGCTAAATCAGGAGGCGCCGTAACTTAGACAACGGGACAACTCACTAAGAAATAAATGTATAAGGAGATCAACACGCAAAGCCCAGAAGATTTCTCAAACTCGTCTCAAAATTGAAGAAAATGTTGAAAGTTCAATCGTCCAAGGACCTAAGTACATTAGAAACGTACAAATGACTATAAATTCTGCTAGGAGCCTCCAACGACCATGGCCTATCGGTTGTTTCTTCAACTTTTCAAGCATTTTCTGCATTCCTTGCAGACATTGTCAAAATGCGAATTAAGATTGAAAGAGAAGTAAATTGTGGTTACTCTTGTTTCGTTTGCTATGGACCTCAGGGGTATACATTAAAAGTGTTCTCCACAGAGGAGAAAGCTGACATAGCTTTAAAAAGAACAGAGAATACATCAAAAACTCCTTATAGTCTCAAAGTTGTCTTAATAATGTGTAGGACTAACAAAATGTACTAAATGGTTTTTTTTACATCAGAGTGTGTTATTTATTAATGTCCCCTTTCTTCAGTCAACTGAATGTTTAGCTTCGGGACAAAACTTAATGGCTTATTCGTGATTATAAGGGATCAAACATGTCTTTTATTTTCCTCGTCTCATCCTCCGCTTTTTGCCATAATTTGTGTTGAAGTGAAGTACAGTTTTGCGTATTACGGTAAATCTTTTGGTTTTCAAGTCTCTTGACAATATCCTCGTTTGAAATGCCAAAGCATTCAAGCTGAGGTTACTCCATAAATAAGAATATATTTTGCCCATGTCTTACTATTCCTTCTCTTCCAGCTCGCTTTAAAGAAGTGATCAACAAACAAAGATTTATTTCCAAAGGATATATGACTTTCAACAAGCCGACGGGATTCCCTCTGAATGTTAGCAGACAAATATGATCGAATGTAAGTTTAACAACTCTCGAAATCTACTTGTCATCCGGACCAAATTTTTGTCTTCACACTTCATCCATCGATTTTTAGTTTTTGTTTATAATGTTTACAGAATGCTTCCTTTAAAAAAAAACTACCTCCTAAATAAATAGCTGAAGAAAATATTTGAGGGCTTAGGGGACCGTCCTCTGGCAGTCTTTAAATTTTCAAACGGCGTGAGTGTTCAAGTTCATATCTCCCTTAGCCCAGAGGAACCAATCTTTGGCGTCGGATATTGATAAAATTTGGGGTCTGAAAAACACGAGGAGAAGAAAATTGTCCAAAGAATGCCTCTGGATTTATCAATATTCATAAGAAACTTAAGAGTGACGACCTGATCGCTGAATTCTTAGAGAACTTTAGGATTGTAAGTCGATGGTGTTTCTGCATGGTAGGAGAGTTATCCGTACAATTGAGCATCTCTCCATTTACATTACAGTAAGATGTAAAATTCTTAGTTAGCTGAAAAGAGTTTTTAAGTTTTCCTTACTTGAAATTGATTGATCCACGTTCATGGACATTTTTGATTCCTTGCAATCACGCTGGTGAGTTATGAATGTGTGTGTATGTATGTGTGCTTGTGACGCTTGCCTTGTAAACACGATATCTCAAGATAGCAATGACTGGACTATGGAATTATCATATTAAGAGGGAGAACCCTATTGTTTTTGGTGAAGCTCAAAGGTCATGCGAGGTCACAAGAGGTCATAAGCCGTAAACACGATATTTCTAGGTATGAAGCATGGATGCGTTTCATACTTGGCATGTGGATGCGTTATTAGTCCTATGAGAAGATGAGCCCTTTCGGTTTTGGTAGAGGTCAAAGGTTATCTGAGGTCGTCGGGGATAGAAATAAGAAATTCTTAAAAAGTGCTTGTAAACACGATATCTCAAGATAGCCATGATGGACCACTTTTCATATTTGGTACATAACTTTATAATATTGAGAGAACAAACCATATTGTTTTCAGTGGAGGTAAGAGGTCATATGAGGTCATCAGAGGTCAAAACCGAAAACCTCGAAGAAATACGATATTTCAAGACAGGGATTATGAATACTTCTCATACTTGGTATATAGATTTGTTACTTTAACAGAGAGAGAATCTTATGGGTTTGTTGAGGGTCGAAGGTCATCTGAGGTCATTAGAGGTGAAACTACGAAACCGAGTAAACTAAATAGACTGTGGACGGTACCTCCAAATTATGTCCGGCGTTTCGTGACCAATGTAAAGTATATCTGAATTTAAGTATCAGTCCACAGATAAAATATAGAAAACATTTATTTTTCACAAGCATAACTGTTACAGTAATAATTCTAATTTGAATTACCGAATTATGAACACGTGTAAAGGATGCAGTGACTATAGGATGATTAAAAATACTCTTTGATGATCTAGTGGAACAGTGCTCGGTTTCTCACACAGACGGCCCTGGTTCGAGCCCTTCCTAGGGTACTTTCTTTTTCATTTTTTTGTTATTCAATTTTTGTTGTGGTTCAGAGGTCATGTGAGGTCAGCAGAGGTCAAATTGTGAAAACATCGTAAAAATGATAATGTCAAGAAATATAAATTAGAGGGATCAACCTCAGTGCAACATAGCACCCCGTTCAGGCATGGAATCACTAAGCCTTTGGGCTTTCTGGTTGTAAGACGTGAGCACCATACCTTGTGAAGATAATATCTACTTCGTTTACAAGGTATACGCCAATGGTGGGGCCGCCCCCTCTTCCTGCCGGGGATTTAACGCCTTTGAAGAAAAACTTGATATTCGTTTAGGAGAACCAAATCTATTACAGTTGTATCTCAAGAAGGATGAAGATTAATGATAAGCTGATAGGTGATAGTTTGTTGAGATTTGTTTTCTTTAATGTAATTGGGGATTCACATTGGGTGCGATGAAGAGTAATCCCCGAAAACCGTCAGTTTCCCCATGGTTGAACTGTTTTTGCTCTCAAAGAGGGCAGATTCACCAGTATTCGAGCTGTAGAGCGAGCTTGTTTGTATTTCTTTCATAGTTTGGTTTTCTATGGCTAAACAGTAACCCAAGCGGCGTTCCAAGACATACATAGCGTACAATATTTTCTGTTGTAGGGAATTCTAGCCCCGATAGCAGGGTTCCTCTCTTGTATGCTTTTCGAAAGGTAACCTACAGTAAATGACTCGGGATACCTACTCTTAAGACATACCGTCGGATGCGATACAATGCGTGTTTTCCTCGATAAAGGTCAGCCTCCTCAACGTCTAACTGTTGACCTAAGAGGACAGGCTCCTCTAATTTCGCCTTAAAATGTAAGCGTGCTCATCGGGCTGTGTAAGTGTAAGAGTCAGACTATAATAAATCGTCAGATAATCTAGTAAAATACTAAATTAGCACTTTAATAAGCCGGTACACAAGTTGTTTACTGCCCAGAATATGCTGTGGCATGGAGAGGTGGGTTCCGTCCAATCGTTCGGTGGGAGTTTTCCTGTCACGGGAGATGTGCCGTAAATAAGGTTTTTCCCTAGTCCAACCCTGACTCTCCGTGCCCACCACTGCCTTCTTCACTCGGCTCCCTATCGCCATACGTACAGCACCACCGTCCCAATCCTTTAAACAAGTTCTTTTCCCTGTCAGGGCTTTATGTTGAAGGCCCAAATTGGGAAAATTGCTTCCTACCCGGTCAGGCAATCCTGACGTCATACCTGAATGATGCCTGTGGGACTCAGATCGATAAGTACTAGTTACAAGTTTGTTTTAGAGTGCAGCTTCTTGCAATATAAGGTGTTTGGAATGCCAAATTTTCTGAGAGTGAGCCCTAGCCATAAGTGTTTGGAATGCCAAATTTCTGACAGGAGCCCCAGCCGTAGTAAGAGTCAGGTCGGATTTGGTCCTTTGTTGTCCTCCTCTTTAATTAGGAACTATCCCGTATGAAAAATTCCTGGATCCCGCACTACGTATATTGTTTTTCAGTTCCAAAAGAAGTTTGAGAAGATGATCGTGCTACAAACTAGAGCACAGGCTTTGTAAATGCATTTATTGGCATAGAAAAAGTTTTAATGAGCGTTGAGATGATGGATATTTGTAGATATGTTGTAATCGCCATAATAATATATTGTACACAGTTTTAATAAGAGGTCAATGGAATGTTTCACTGATTTCAGAAACGACAGCACGAGCCCGTGGCCTCAGGTTATTCTAATAAGAAGAAAATGTCTTCATGGGCGTTCGAAAGGGGGCGGAGGCACTTGCCCCCCTGAAAAATCAAAAACTTGAAAAAACGAAGAAAAAATAAAGAAAAAAGCGAATAAATATATCATCAACATTTCTTAACAGTTCACTCAGTGTGAATTTCTACTCTCAAAACAGGAATTGAATAAAAATATCAACACTCAGGTCCCAGCACCACCCCCAGCATATTTTTGGTATTTTTTAAAGTTTATATTTACGATATTGCTAGTGTTTCCCCATTTTATATGCGGTAACTATATAGGACTTGGAAGTGCCATTTCAAGCGATCTGGAAAGCATTTTGGGCCAAAATTTTCTTGCGCTCCGCGCCATCCCATGGTGGCGAGGAGAGCTGAGAGTCTGTCTATGGGATTCGCCCCCCCCCCCTTGAAAAATTCCTGGCTACGCCTTTGTCAACACTGTGTAAAGTAGCGTCTATAAACTCTTTTTGGGGAGTAAAATATTTGCCATGAAAAAAGTTTTGCCCCCTAAAAATTTTTAACCCCCTGAATTTTTTTTCTGCGGACGCCCAAGAATGTCTTACAAACGTGACGTAACGCAGGAGCTAGATTTTCAGTTGTAGTGATCTTACATGTGCCATGTTTAGGACTGTATATTGTTGTGAAAATTTTGCCCCCCCCCCCTCCCCCTGGTAGGGAAAGCTTCCAATTGCCGGACCAATCCTTGCACCTCCTTTGTTAAAGCCTACATATTTTCGGTACCGTTTTCTTATTTACTTCTTATTGGGCCCTGCCATACAAATTTCCTCAAATTACAAATTACTAGACTGCTAGCCAAAGAAGACGTGGATGAAACATAAAATGTTTTCAGAGGTGATAAGCGGACTCTTCGTTAGGGACTATCCACAACTAGCATCTGACCTATATTTGTATTCTATTAGGGAGCAACTCCCTGATTCGATATTGGTACCTGCCGATGTTCATCATAATAAGTCTAATAGTGGTACCTGTAAATTTTACCTTCAGTGCTGAAACTATATCCAACGGACATCGTTACTTCAATCAAAGATAACCGTAGGTTTATATTCGTCTAATTATTACTCCAGTATTTTATCTCACGTAAGCAAAACCCAACTTCTTGGCCACCTCTAAAAACCATATTATGTTTAACAGTACTCTCACGTTTTGTGAACAGTATAGATCATTTCTAAAATATTGCCACGTTGCCTGTCTCACTCAAACCTATACCAACAATGTAATTGTTTTCTTATGGTAATGATGTAAAACAGACGGCTCTTTTGAGCAAAATCTTGTCAGCTCTCTCCTGCAGGCGTAAACCTGAATCATGCGGACTACATATAAATTGTGAAGGGTTTTCATGTGTGTAATGTATATATATATATATATATATATATATATATATATATATATATATATATATATATATATATATATATATATATCATCAACACTGTATGCTCAGTGGTCAGTGGTCAGAGCATCCGCCTTGTATGCGGGAGGTCGCTGGTTCGAATCCTGCTTGAGGCTAAGTTGTCCATTCACAAATAAATATCCTCTTTCAGTATAAGGCAAGTGCTTTGTTAGAGGAAAAATGGCCTAAGGTCTCTATGCGACTATGTATTACAGCGTTGATTTGACTCATTCATATAAAGTCGCTACGTCACTCTACCTGTATATATATATATATATATATATATATATATATATATATATATATATATATATATATATATATATATATATATATATGAGCATTGCCTTTCATCATGTAGCAAACTACCTTTTGTTATTAGCATTGCAAGATAGAGTCGGCTTAAAGAAACGTGTTAATGCGTATAACTGGCACAGGAAACCGTAGGTAGGCCCTACCCAAAACCACATGTGTCTTTTCGGAAAACAACGTCACTTATAATGTAAATCGCCAAGTAACATTACCAATGAGAGAAATTGTTATGGCACCAGTATTGAATAATGAAGAGTACCGCTGCATAGGAAACATGTCCCCTTCTCTTCTACGTACGTCTAATTGTAATGTAGTATGAAACCAAAACACTCAGCATTACTCATTCTATCAAAGTATGATTTGATTGTTATTAAAGGGAGCTGTTCTTCAGCTACCTGTTAAAAACTGCCTCCCATTGGAAGGAGAAAGCCCGTTCTAATTGGCAGACTTAATAGTACTTCAACTGGGTTTGGACGTCCACAAAGATTAAGGATGTTTGTAAATTAACAAAACAGCTTCGAGGAGGATTCCATTTTTGCGTTAATGTAAACTACCTTTGTAGCTTGGGGAGGTATTTTAAGAAGGAGAACTTCACTCACAGACCGGATATTGATCATTTATTGGTTAAATGAGGACGTCTTTTAGAGGGTCCTCTTTTCCCCAAATATTTCATGGAAGTGGTTCAATTCCAACGTGACCGCGAGTTCAAGGGAATGTAAAATCGGTGGCGCCATTTCATTTTGAAGAGACCAAAGTACAAAGCAGGTCAAGATGATTTTGAAAAAGATTCCCAACACTAATGCAATGCAAGGTTGTGTTTCTGCAAACGCTCTTACTGCAACTGTACTGGAAAAGTTCTTACTATTACCCGAGTGTTGTAACGTGACGAGAATTATTGATGAAGCTTCTGCAATCCTTAGGGAATGGCCTATAGAACTTCCGTGTTGTATTCTTGTGAGCTTTTGGAATACATCATGCATAGTAAATCTTTGATGTACAAAAGAAATCCTTCATAGACTTATAAAACGCATGCGTTAGTGCTTATTTCCATACTCAATACATCATATTCCCATGTGGTAGCTCGTTGAAGATTTAAGAGCAAAGCAGGGCACTGTTTCCATTTGTAGTTGGACGTAGCTGGACTCATCTCTCTATTTGTTTTACCTCGTCAGGAACACAGGCTAGCTTACTAAAATCCATGGACACTGGTTTGGCAATTCTAGGGAACTTGCCAAGTCAGATCACTGCCAAAAGACTTCTTTGAAGTGGTAGGTTTACTTTCTTTACTGAGCAAGAACTATACAAGTATTACTCAGTGTGGTAAGCTGCATGCATTAAAAAATTATAAAATCAAATTATAAAATCACACTGTACCTAAATGCAAGATCTGAAACAAACGGTGTTGTTGAGAGACCTTTGATTTTCAAGCCCGCCGTAAATTCGAAGGCTCGAGCTGTCTTTCGCACGAGGTATTACATTTATCAATTCCATAATAACTTAGGTGTAGCCGTAAGTCATGTGTCACTTATTCGTACTTCAGCAGGGCTGTAGCATGGGCAAAATCTTTATGGGGGCAGCTTATGACACTATCTGAGAGGAGCACCAATGGTATGCCTACAGATAGTTAACACCCAGGCGGACCCTTCCTTTTTCACATGTTCTGGGTACCATCGAGAAGGAGGATGAGGGGAGGGGCACATGTAAAGCCTACTTAGGTTCAGACTACTGTCTGACTGTTGGCAAAGCTTTGTACTGATTATATTTTTACAAATTGTCATTATTTAGTGATATTCTGCATATTTTTGGCTGCGCGGAAGGCAGGAGGTGCTGTCTAAGAGGAGGAGGGGACGACGTCCTATACTCTTTGAGAAATTTTTGTCAATGTGAGGTGTCTTGGATGCAAAATGGTGCTATCTCTCTAAAGCTTCGTAAACCGTTGAATTGATTACGTGTTTAGGAATCATTATTAAGTAATTTTAAGGTGTAATTGAAGGGGATATTGCCTAAGGGGAGGGATTACACCTCTACTCTTTGAGAAACTTTTCTTGTTCTAGGTTTTCCTAGATCCAACATGGTGTTATCTTTGTGGAAACTTTGGACTCATTTTCCATGATATATGGGCATTGAAATCATAATTTGGACAGTGAAGTCTTCGGCATTTCTGTATATTTTCTCAAGCAGGCCAAATTTCATTTGCGGTTTGGAAATCTCAGGGGCAGTAGCCCCCTGCTCCCTCCTCCCGCCCCCAGCGCAGGCTACGGCCCTGGTCAGTTAGTAAGTTACATGAGATGAGGTTTGACGGCTCAGTTTCTAACCAATTGGTTTAAGTCATGTCGGCCACGGCCTTTTTTCCAGTTGTGGCTCTTGTTTTCCCTACTCCATTGCTTATGCTGAGCACCAAGCACAATGTCAGTAGGTTCCATTTTTAAAGTCTTTGGTATGACCCGACCAGGAGTCGAACCCCAGACCATCCGGTTGCAAGTCAGATGCTCTAACCACTTGACCATGCAGTCGTGGTCAGTGGCAAATTTAGTTTACACTGGCACATATGCAAGGTCAAAACTTTCTTGATGCAGTAGTGGTTTTGTATTTTCTTTTTTTATTAATGATATGATTGTAATCACATTCTTCTTTTACTACATATTTCTCAGCAAAACAGATACATGATAATAATGTGCGATCTAAGCATAATGCAAGTCCAGGAACACGATCTCTTTTTGAGCTTGAGACGAAAATGTGGAACTTAGGAATGACTCGCGAAGTGTCCCCCTTATGGCGTGGAGTCTATGGTCCCTCGTAGAAGCCCTGTTAGGGTTCAGAGGCAACACCCTGGTAGAGGACAAGCCGGGTGAAGGCATTGGAGGGTCCGGAGTGTTTGTGGGCATTAGAATAAAGCGTGAAACAACTCAAATGGCACTGCGTTGGTGCGCAATAAACGGATCACATACTTTACAATTTGATCATTATTTTGTAATAGCCTAAGTCGGACAGATGACCGGTGGGTTTTATGGTACAGCCAGTTTGAGGATGTGGGGACTGATGGGTCACTCAAGTTGTCCTGGAGGAAACTACGAGGTAACCAGGCCATACCTTGGGCACGGTCGAAACACGCGGAAAAAAAAGCATTTTAATAAAATTGCCTCTATTCTTTTCCATTATTTTGATAATTATTAGTGGTAATATGGGCTGAAAATAATTGTTCTGCCGCACTCTTAGTTTTGAGACCAATGGCCCTTTTTACCGGGATAAGGGCCTTAACCATAGACCTACCATCCTAGGGGCTTGGGGACTGCAGTCCCCTCCCCCTTGTTCTTTCCGCAAAAGGCAATTTTCGGGCAAAATATTCAGATATTGGAGAAACTCGGGCAATATTCCCTGTTTACCCTATTTTTGCTCGGCAAGATTTCTCACGCAGAAATATCCCTTACACCTATGGGCAGCATCTTGTGCCATCAAAGCTTCCTTTTTGCTTCTTTCATGGATAAAAAAATTATTTCAGGCGCAAAGCTTATCGCAAGCATTTATATTACCGTTTGGTTTTTGCCACCAGTATCTGAAACATGGTTTTCTAAGGTACTTGCTGGCATCGCCATGTTTCAAGCTATTGGAAAGTTTTAAGTTTAGATATTTGGCAGGTTTAGAAGATTGTTGAGATTTACTCGAGTACTGATAAATAGTTAATTGCTTGCAGGATCCGCAGTAGTTCTATGTTACGTGATAAAATGATTTTTGTATGCACTCAGTGGAAAGGACAACCATGGGTGGGTGTGTTTGCCATGAGATACATATTGTACTAATACAGCTTACTTTATACTTTTGTCTGATTCTGATAAAAGGCTGCATGGGTTCCATTTAATTATTCGTAACCATATCACAATGCCCCCGACACTGGTTTGACAAGGTGTTGAAAAACATGATTCGTCGCAATGATTGTCGGTGGTTCCCCTTTCGAAGGTTCCTCGGGAGTATACTCATTATAACTCATGACACTTGGGTAATGCAATGACAGCCAGCGTATTTTGGATTGCCAAGATGGACGGACGGGCCAACGGGTGGGATTGTACTAGATTCGGTTGGGTTGAGTTAAGTTGGCTTGTGCTTGGTTGGTCAGTTGGTTTGGCTAAGGTATGGTCGGGATGATTGGTTGATTGATTTGCATTCGAATGTTCGACAGGTCCTTCAGGCTTCAGATCAAAATTTCGGAAATTATGTGGGGAATGAATTGCTTGTCATGCAGTGGTGCTGAAGTACAAGATAAAGAAAATGATATTTTCGTTGCCGGTTCCCGACTTTGATGTTGTCGAAATCAGGTCTCTTCCTCTTCAGATTATAGGCATACCTTGTGGGACAGTGGTCCAAGTAAGGTTTCTCCACTGTCCCAACATTTTTACAGATTGGGATATTGGCTCGTAAAATTACTTACGTCCCAACATTGGGACAAGATGGGAGCTGGACTAAGGAACCCACATTTTTTTGACATTTTAATTTTGGTTTTTGTGAGCCTTCGTAAAATACATTACGTGTACATCTCCAGTACAGCTCTGTGTCAACAGACACCCAGGTGGGACACACAATGATTCTTACGTTATCCAGCTAATCTGTGCTTATCCTCTAATGTGAAAATGCTGACCAGCTATGGACAGTGCCTCCTATTGTGCATGTGTCACCCTAGTAACTATGTACATAGTATGATCACGTGAAACCCAAGTAAAGCTGCACTTTGTCCGGGATGATCATCAGTTTAACTTTATGTACTCGATATATAGCCTACCCCATCCATCGCGTGAATACAAGTAGTAATCCGTTAAGTAGAAAAGGTCATTGTTTTCCGATAAGACACCCGACATATCTGCTTGTTGATTAAAACCTTGATTCGAATCCAAAGCAATCATAAATTGAATTTTGATCTTCATCTTCTGTCGGTATTTCATATTCAAGAATACCCTTACCTACTAATAAGATGACCCTTCCACAAGACCGCAGGCGTTTCCTCTCTTCGTTTAGTCAGTAGTCGATGCCCCATAAAATTAGTAATCAAATTTAACAAATTTGATTACAATTTACAAATAGTTCCTTTCTCAGAGATAAATGTAATAGGCGTCTGCAGGGTGATGTTCACCGACGATAAACGTATATAGTCTTCAATGGCGTGTACTTGCCAAATTGATCACAATACTGTATGGAAACAGAAATAATGGCCAAAAAACTCCATGAAACACCGCTAGGGCGTTTTTTTTTTTTTCTTTTTCTTTTTCTTTTTTTGCAATCGGTGTATAGGATCCAAAAAGTCGGAAATGGGGGTGGTCGTGTTTTAGCGGATTGGGGGTGCGAAAATGCATTAAGGGAAAACACTTCCTTGGATTGACATGAGTTCAATAAAACTATCAGGAGTAACAGACACCTTTACGAATTCATGTTTCGTGTTTTGAGTAGCCTTCAGGCTAAATACGGGCTTAAAGTGATTGCTTACAACAAGCTTTGTTATAAGAAGCGGTTGAATGATGACCATAACTAAGAATTAATGATATGTTAAAAATTGACCACCTAAAAGTAGAGATGCTGCATCGGGCACTTAACTCTGGCCCCTGGTTCGGTTGATGCATTCTGTCTTTCCGTCATATAAAAAGTTAATGTTATTTCAGTCAGCTAGCACTAGGCCTTTCATAGTGGAGATAATGCAATTAAAAGATCCATAAAAAGTGAGCAGGTATAAAACTATATTATGCGAGAACTGAACCCGTTTTAGCGGAACCGATTGTATTGAAACCATTCATAAAAATGAATAAAAGAGCAGACATTGATATGAAGCGTCATGAATAATGACATATGATGATAAAAGTAAGTGAATGATATTAATCTATCAAGAATCATCATTCTGTCATTTCTTTGCTAATTATGCTATTGCACTGTATTACAAAATACAAAAACATTGCCATGGAAACGGAGAATGACGTTAGAGAGGGTGACGTCGAATTACTGCGCTGAAAAAAAGCTATCATCATGGGCAGCTGAACAATTTGAATAGTGAGGGGGCTAATCGGCTTTGCCGCCCGGCGGTTGCGCTTTACTGCTTACATTAAACAGGTGGGGGTAAGGAGCTGTGAAAAGTACATTCCAAGAAAAAAAATCGAAAAGCGTGGAGTACAAAATAAATTGTCTCTCTCAAATTAAAACAAATCATACATGACTACGTCCACGCCGCCGGTATGGTTTGCTTATATTTGAGGTACTATATTATAAAGTGTGAACTGGTACACAGGCTACCACTCGTGGCACAATCGGAAGGGAGGTAAAGCATGTGTGTTGCATCTCTTCTTGTGGGAAATGATACTACGCATGATGGATTTAAAGTGCAGTCTTAGGCCCCTGAAATTAGTTCGGGATAACGGCTTCGTTTCAGCATGGTAACAAGTTTTGTCATTCTTGTGGGTGGGTAAATTTCTGCAGGAATGTTCTTAATGTGTATCAACCATCAAGACGACTACATATTTAGACGATACTCTTCCAAGCCCCTAGCCGGGAGCAGGGAGAGAATTCCCCTGGAAAATTTTCGCCCCCTAGGAGATCAAAAATTAACATTACCTTAATACATTTTAGTATATCTCCTCAGTGAAAAAATTCCGTCCCCCGATAAAACTCCCATAAATATTGACCCCACGGTGCCTTTTTATCTTCACTGCTAAAAAGAACAAGCAGGGGGTCGCCCTGAGATGAACCTCAAAAATAGGTTTCAGTAGGGAAAATGAAAACTGGTGCATTACTATCGAACTTGCGAAGTAGGCACTATCTAAAATGCGTTATACTTCTTTCGATGTATTTCAATGCTGGTTTTATAGGCAAGCAGACTTCTGTCCTTACCTACACAACTTTCACTTGAATTTGTACACTTTCCTACGTAAGAAGGCCATGAATCCTGAGACTGAATACAAAAACCAGCCGCGTCAACTAACGATGTTGAAACTGAAAACTGCCTGGAATACTAATAAGAAACTATCTTATATTACTCAAATTCTTTATTTTCAAGGACTTCTTAACGAGTTACGGTATGTTAAGATTCTGGGCGGTAATTCTGTTTAAATATTACATTTCACGTGACCTCGAGTCGTTCCGATATGTATTTCCAATGTATGGAGACGGTTTTACATCCTACCGTGTGATTGAGATATTACTTGGAATTTTTTACCCTATCCATTTTTCCTTGGTTTTCCTTTTTACAAAAGTCTTGATCATATTACAGCCCTTAATCTGGTGCTGTTACGTATTCCCCCTGGCCTATAGAATAACGAGTGCATATTTAAGAGTTTCATCCAATGAAAGATTCACGTGTTTCTGTTATAAACCCAGGGAGCTGGAAGACAGTTTCCTGATGCAACAGGAGTATCATTTACAACAAAGATTACTTTTTGTCTTGTTCAATTCGTTACGGCAATGTCATTCGAGATGATACCTCATTATACGTATTATTACAGTTGTCAAATTCCACGGCCATGGCGTTGACAACTGCCCGTGATACGAATGCCGTGACCTACCGTCCTACTTATGGCTTTGTGGATAGGCAAACCATACCCGGTCGATTTCCTTAGCGTTATCACGGGTTTGATGAGCAAAACGTTGTTCTGGCTTTACTTTTGATCCCTCTAAGTCATATTCAAGTATCCTTTGGGCTAGAAAGATTAAATGCATCTCTCGCCCGGAACAGAATGATGAAAAAGTGGATTTATGATTCAAGTGTAATAACGGAGTGTAGCTGATCATTACGTCGAAAGCTCAGAAATATATAAAATTGGGAGGCCGTGTCAACATTCGACACAATGTGACAATTGAATCCGTAAAGAATATTTTTGTTTGCAACGGCGTAATTGGTAATAAGTGGTTTCGAGCTGCGATTGCGACAAGGTTAATTTCCCCATCGGTTATTTTCAGTTCAGGCTGTTTTCTATCCCTGGATCTATGCCTGTACGTGATCATAACAGATCTATTGAGAAGGAGGATGAGAATAAATATACTGACCAGAGTTGCAACTTAGGGAAAACTTCCATTTTCCCAAATAGCACAAAAATGAGCTTTCATTTGCAAGCAACTGAAAGAACGAGAGTTCCCGTCAAATTTGTGTTTCCCCACATACTTCCTTTCTCACAATCACTGACTGTTCTCTCCGAACCGGAGTTCTTAACTTTTATCGAACTCATTTTTTTCGTAATCTGTTCTCATCGCTTATTTGAATTTTCGGCATTTCTAGTCGTATGGTAAGCCGTTTGAGTAAGTTTTCGTTCTAATGTTACTACAGTTACGTCAGAGTGGTACTTCCATAGTTGCATGCTGTTGTGAATGCTCAAAAGTTATATGCATATTCAAAAGGTGTCTGTTATTTATTCAAGACCTCACCTTTCAATGTGCAATAAAACGATATTGATGCGTTCTATTGTATCCTTATCATGGTTAATTCTACTTAGCCTAATCTACCGTATCTACCTTCTGTTAAGGGAAGAGGTAATCACCCCTGCTGGAGTGGGAATTTGAAAACTAGGTCGAGTTGATTACTTGGAACAAAGTGGTGGACTTAACAACTGCCCGGGAAAATGGCAAGTTGTTTGGAAACTGGAAGTTATAAGTGCAGTAGGTCAGGCTGTCACGGAGTTTTTCTCATGACGCTGTAATTCATTTGAAAGACAAAATTATAGGCCTAGTCAAAGTGTAGTAGCCTACTATACTGAGGCACATCCTAACAACTCATGACGGAGGCCTAAGATTTTTTCAAAATAGCTTGTTGTAAGTCATCAGGGAACGAGTTCAGGAAAAGTTTATAAGTTTGCTTCCAATGTACATTTAATTTCAGTTGATGACATTACTTCTTTTAAATCAATGAACAAGGCGTACGCAGTGATTACAAGTAAATAGGCTGGGGACAACTGACTCACAAAAAGCAAACGCTAGCTGTTCTACGCTTGTATTGGGCGATCGCTCTTTCGAACGCGTTAGTCTTATTCTTGGCAACCATAAAACCATATGCAACAAATGTTGAAAGCCGGGAAGGGACACTGATCAATACATTTAGACTAACATGTGGGTAGAATTAATGAAACATGCGTGTAGAGTACGCAGTTGTTGTCGAACGCTAAATCAAGTGTTACAAATTTTGGAAGTCGTAGAGGAGCGGCCTCCGTGACTGATATATAGGCTTAATTCTACTGAAACGAACCGCGAAAATAGCAGTAGTACAGGATGTACGTGTGGGATATGCACTACGCAGACGATGTTGAACTCTCAATCAACAGATCAAGAGTTAGCAACTTGCTCACACGCACCAATGACTGAACGTATCACACGAATGACCCTGATCCATCATACCGAGAATAAGTTCACGTCCCGATATAACTGATTCAGTCTAGCTAGTAGAATATGTCAATGGTGTAAAAGCCTGCACATTCTGGACTGTCCTCTTATCATTCTTCTCAAATCGAGTGACATGATTCTCCACGGTTCACTGTCCCTTGATGTACACATCATATATCCAGCTGAATTAGAGAACATCACGTGAGTAATGTTTATATGAATGAAACATGCTGGTCAATTTGCAGGACCGTAGCCTGGGCGAAATTTCTAGGGGGCAGTTCATGACACCGGCTAAGCGGAGCACCAAGTGGCGTCCCTACAGGTAGTTGACACCCGGGAGGACCATTCCTTCTTCACCTGTGCATGAGTGTCATCCTGAGGGAGGGGTGCTGAGAGGGGTTTGTAAGGCCTGGCTTAGGTGCAAAATTGTGCTATCGTTTGCAAAGCCTTGAACTAATTATATTTCACAAATTGTCGTTATTAAGTGATATTCTTTTTAATATTTTGGCCGGCGTTAGTCAAGAAATGCTGTCTAGGAGAAAGGGGTGACTATTCATACTTTTTGAGAAATTTTTGTCTTTGTGAGGTGGCTTGGATGCAAAATTGTTCTATCTTTGGCAAAGCTTCGTAAAGCATTGAATTGATTAAATGTTTAGGAATCCTCCATGGGCGTCCGCAGAAAAAAATTCAAGGGGGGCAAAATTTTTTAGTCGGGCCAACTTTTTCCATGGGACATAGTTTAGATGCTACTTTTTTCACACAGTGTTGACAAAGGCGTAGCCAGGAATTTGTCAAGGGGGGGCGAAGCCCATAGACAGACTCTCAGCGCTCCGCGTCACCATGGGTTGGCGCGGAGCGCAAGAAAATTTTGGCCCAAAATACTTCCCAGATCGCTGGAAATGGCACTTCCAAGGCCTATTTACCGCGTATAAAAAGGGGAAACATAAGCAATATCGTAAATATAAACTTTAAAAAATACCAAAAATATGCTCGGGGGTCTGAGTGTTGATATTTTTATTCAATTCCTGTTTTGAGAGTAGAAATTCTCACTGATTGAACTGTTAAGAAATGTTGATGTTATATTTTCTTCGTTTTTTTCTTTATTTTTTCTTCCTTTTTTCTTCGTTTTTGATTTTCCAGGGGGGCAAGTGCCCCCCCCCTTGCCCACCTCCGAACGCCCATGGAATCCTCTTTATTGAGTGATTTTTTTTTCTTTTTAGTTGCGTGTAATGAAGGGGATGTTGCCTCAGAGGAGGGACGACACCTCTACTCTTTGAGAAATTTTTTCTTGCTCTTAGTTTTCCTAGATCTAAACTCGACTTCAACCAATTGGTTGAAAACTGGGACGTTAAACCTCATCTAACTAACTAACTCCTAGATCTAAAATGGTTTTATCATTATTAAAGCTTTGGACTGATAACATGATCTGAGATTTGAATGATTTACGGAAAATTTCGGCTGTGGCTTGACATCCCAACAAGGCTCGTACCCGGTGCGGGCTTCTCCCTAGCGCTCTTAGTACGCACTGGGGGAACCACCATCGGTTGGCACGTAGCCGTAGCGTGGCCTGCAAGAAAATGTTTGGTCGTAATGTGTCTCCTAGATGGAGGGAGTGATACATTTTAGACCTTAAAGTTACATCTAAACATTCTTTACTTTTAGATTGCATGCTTTAGAAACAAATTTAGAATTCAAGAAGAAAAGTTAGATTGATTTAAAGGGAAAATGCAGTCACACCAACTTGAATGAGTGTACCCGGGTATCCTATTTCATAAATGGCTTTAAGGATCAAGATATCATACGTTTCTCACTGAGTTGTGAAATTCACGTATAGTCTTGGTTTACCTTGAATATTTAATAAAACATATCAAGAAAGATACTTGAAGTGAAATAAAAGAACATTTGTGAAATTTAGCTGTTGTTTCAAATAAGTTTGCGGCGATTGTTAATGTCCGTTAAATTAAAAGTTTCTTTACCAGCTCATTGGGTTTAGCTATTAATCAAAGGTAATCATAGGCTTTTATTATCTTTAGCCAGCTGGTGTATTCAAGGGGTATATTTTGTGGGAGGAAGATGGTTCATTGGGCAGGAGGAGAAATCCACAAAAGAAGGTATCCACGGCGGAGTTCGGGACCTCCCAGGGAAAATTTGGGGAAAGGGACCCTTCAATGCGATTTCTCAGGTTTTGTAATCATAAATTTGGACAGTGAAACTTTCAGCATTTCAGTATTTTTTCTCAAGTAGGCAAATTTTCATTTACAATTTGGAAATCTCAGGGGGCAATAACCCCCTGCCCCCCGCAGGCTGTAGCCCTGATTTGGTTGGAATGTGGTTGAAACATTGCTGTCAGAAGTACAAATTTCATGTTGTCTTTTGGTTTGTTAACGATACTTACTTGAACTAGTCACACAGTACATGACTCAGTCTCATGTGGGCGATTATAACCGCATAGCCCGTGTACAGTGATGTTAGTTTCGCCATCAGTCACAGCCCTGGTGTGCACAGCGAGATCAGTTCATTGAACTGTCAATGCATGGACAGCAGGGGCGTAGTGCAAAAATATTTTTTCGTTGGGGGACCCGTAGAAGTGGTGGCACATATTTCACCATTTTTGTCCACATCCCCCCATCTAAGGAGAGTTTGCATGCGTTGAAAGAACATCCTCTTTCCAGCAAATTGAACTAACCATGCTAGTGGGGTTAAAAACTCCAGCTATTTTTTTTTTCGAAAACAGTTAACTTTTCATATTACCTTGGCATGTGAAGGGTTTACAAAGACACTTTCAGACAAAATCATATGACACCTTGACCAGGCGCGTAGCCAAGAGGGAGCGAAGGGGCAGCCTCCCCCTCCTTGAGCATATTGTTTGTATTTTTTAATGAATGTTTATGATATTTTAGTAACTCAAAATAAAATATGTTTAGATGCAACTTACAAGGCCTGGGAAGTGCCATTTCCAGAGGTCTGGGAGGCATTTTCGGCCAAAATTTTCTTGCACGCTTCGCACCAAGCTATGGTGGCGCTACGCTTAGATAGTTTGCCTACAGGCTTCGCCCCCTCCTTGGCAAATTCCTGGCTACGTGCCTGTCCTTAACAAGTATGGGGGAGGGGGATTGGCCCACGGGTCCAAATGAGCACTATGCCAGTGATGGACAGTCCTTTTTGCAGCCTGGCCAAATCTTGTGACATGATTTCTTTCAATGTTTTCAGATGTATGTAACATACTTAGGGCTGAAACTGAGATCATTGTGTCGGGTGAAATCATGTCGATGGGAAGAAACTTGCTGGTCAATTTTGGGTGGGATTTTCTGCAGTGTAAAGCCATTCGACTTAAATTGAGTTCGCTCTAAAAACAAAAGAGGGAAATTCACTCCAAACAGAGTGTGCTCACTCCTGGTAAGAGTGAATTTCACCCGGAGTGGAGTGAAAATTCACTCCAAATAGAGCGATATTTCATTCCATGTGTGTGAGGTATCACTTCTCTTTGAGTGAATTGTCACTCTACATGGGGCGAAATTCACTCTTATGAGGAGTGGTCACTGGGCACACCTCTTGTTAAATTGGATTTTGCTCTTTTGTTTTTAGAGTATTCATTGTGTCTGGTGAATCATGTAGACGGGAACGAGCTTGCTGGTCGAGATTGGTTGGTTTTAAGCTGTAAAATCTTTGTCCGAACATGAAGCTCATGTATAATAGCTCCATGGTCTAAATCACAAACTCTATGTTTTCTTTTGTTCTGTTTAAAGTAACATATTTGAGCAAGTCAGACCGTGCGAGATGCACATATTACCAGGGGCGGATCCAGGATTTTTTTCAGGGGGTCTGAAATTTTGATACAGGGCCGGATCCAGGATTCCGGAAGGGGAGGGGTGTGGCCTCTAGTGATTCTAGCCCTAGGTCTAAGGGGATTGGGTATCCCCTAGCCTTTTATGAAATTCTTGGATAATTAAGTAACCTCAGATGCAGGGCTGTCAACTTTAAGTGACTGGTGAGAGTGAGATTCTCTGGGAGACAGTGACTGGTGAGATTGTGATTCGCTTGGAGACTACTGACGTGGAGCGCGACCTTCGGTTCGCCGGGAGCGTCCCGTCAAGGGGACTTTTTGCCAAAAGTACCCCTAGATTGCAGGAAATGACACTTCCCGTGCCTCATTACTGCATGCTCAGAATTGCAGTTTTCAGATGTTTCATGTTCCTGGAAATTTTCAACGAGACATTTTGTTCACATTATATATAAGTGTGCCTACGAAAAATTGGAAATTCTGAGGCCTACAGGTATGTATTACTGAAAGCTTATGGCTCATTCACGTATCGTGTCGTATTGTGTGAATGAGGCTTACAATCGAATATAAATATGTCATGATAATGGAGGTGGAACGAAACTCAATGAAAATCAATACAAATGAGGGAATAATTCGTTCCTGGGACTATGGTTATGTTACTATTTATAAGCGATTTACTACACTACTGTTAACTTACTACAGACTATGATCAGTTTGAGAAGAACTAAGGTAGCTTGATAGCTGGCGTTTAACCGACACCCGACACATCGTTTGAGTTATGAGTGGATTTTTTTACACGATATTGAGACATTGCGTGAGAAACTGATGCTTAGTCGTGAGAGCGTGAGATTGCACCGAAATGCGTGACTCTCACTCTGTCGGTGAACCTCACAAACTTTTAGGAAAGGCCCAGAACCATCATACGCATGGGCGTCCGAAAGGGGGAAGGGGGCACTTGCCCTCCCCCCCCGAAAATCAAAAACTTAAAAAAAACGAAGAAAAATAAAGAAAAAAACGAAGAAAATATAACATCAACATTTCTTAACAGTTCAATCAGTGTGAATTTCTACTCTCAAAACAGGAATTGAATAAAAATATCAACACTCCGCCCCCCTCCCCCCCCAAGCATATTTTTGGTATTTTTTAAAGTTTATATTTACGATATTGCTAGTGTTTCCCCATTTTATATGCGGTAAATAGGCCTTGGAAGTGCCATTTCCAGCGATCTGGGAAGTATTTTGGGCCAAAATTTTCTTGCGCTCCGCGCCACCCCACGGTGGCGCGGAGCGCTGAGAGTCTGTCTATGGGCTTCGCCCCCCCCCCCTGACAAATTTCTGGCTACGCCTTTGTCAACACTGTGTGGAAGTAGCATCTAAACTCTTTTTGGGGAGTAAAATATTTGCCATGAAAAAAGTTTTGCCCCCCCAAAAAATTTTGCCCTCCCCCTTGATTTTTTTATGCCGACGCCCATGATCATACGTGTTTTCCTGCGAAAGATTTATTGACTTTTTAATTTGCCGTGCGTGAATATATTTTAAGATTGGTTCTTATGACCAAGCTAGACCGGTTTCTGTTGCCTCGCTCGTATTTGATGTCAGCAACTTTTTCACTAGCGAGCCGTCATTCGCGGCATGGGTTTAATATTCTTACTTTCAGTAGAGCAATAAAGAAAGTATCTAATAGTACCTCTCTATCATTCCTATACTCTCAGACCTCGATTTACAAGGCAATTTCTTTAGATTTTTACCTTCTGGTATGCAGAGTGAGATTTTCGGAGATAAAATGTAGACAAATACAGGCAGGTGTTATTAGCAAAATGCTTTGAGTCCCTTCGGGTGAGGAGGGTTTGTTATTTAGTATAAGCCACGCTGTTGGTGGCGCTGTTGTTTACCTCCACGTGGAGTACCTTTATAGGGAGAGTAGCGACATTGACGTTCCAAAAAATACAGGTCACTTGACAACAGGAGCCATTTTGTTTCCAAAAAGTTTCGTCAATACACAGTAAGTGTATTGTATTCGCCCAGAAAATGGGTTGATGTGCATTTGGGTGCAAAAATCGGTCCGAGAAAGGGTTTGGTTTAGAATGTACCGATTCCCACCAATATCAAAAGAAGAAAGGTTGTGGTTAGTGGGCCCAGGCCCTATATTGGGAACACCATGACTTTAGAATAACAATATGATTCTTGGTGAAATTCTTAGGTGATTGTGAACAACAGTTTCATGTCCTTTATGTGCTTTATTTGGAGATACCTCACATGTAATACTACGTAACACTCCACAATGTGTGGGACCTGGGCCCCGGGGCCCCAAATTTGGTATGGGGTTCTTAACTTGTACTCTCACGGGTAGAAAATGTATGGGCCCCATATGGGGTCCATCAAATTTTGCACCCAAGACTCATAAGGGGCCCATATGGGCCATATGTTCACATGACCCATATGGGATAGTTCTGGGGCCCATGTGGGGCAGTTGCCTTCATGGGCTCCAGAACTATCTCATATGCGTCAGTTGTCCACATGGGCCCCAGAATTATCCCGTGTGGGTTATATGGGTCATATGGGCTGGCCCATACGGGCCCCTTATGAATCTTGGGTGCAAAATCATGTGGGCCCCATATGTGGGCCCCTAGGGATTCCATATGGGAATGTTACCAGGGCTGTGCAATTTAAATGCAAAATACGTGACTTTAATGTATTTGTCTTGTTCGGTGCTCTTTTGCCCAAATTAGGGCCCCGGGCCCTTAACCCTTAATCGACTATCAAGCTGCAATTAATGTATTCTGAACCTTATACCTAAAGTACTCATGCCCAGCTATTATCCACCTGAAGTGAAAAGACCCAGAAGTGATGATTCAAAGTAAGGTATTTTCCGTTAGTGCATTAGTTAGGTTTCCCTGTAGCTAGGGCCCTATAATTTGGCCAAGAGATCCCAGGGCCATATTGTGTAAACAGAGGAAACCTTTTTCCCTCCTCTCTGAATTTGAACATTATACCACCAAAATGTCTATTTGGTGTCAAAAACTTCACCAGGGTATAGACTTTTTAGCCTTTGGACCCTTCCTGTTCAGGGGCCTCTTGCCATTCAATCCCCACCCGGAGCCCCCAAAAGGACCTTCATCGCATAATTTCAGTCATATGGTTCTCCACCGTGACATCAAGTAACAAATGTTGAAAACACTTTGTGAACTTTTGGTGTAAAAGGAAAATTTGATGATCGCTCATAAGTGTCATGCATACAAAAATGGAACTAATGATATGGCCTCAAGGGCTATTCCTCCCCCCCCCCCCCCGACCCATTTCCCTGTGACTGGGACCCAACAGATTTTTCACGCGATACGCTACCCCTCCCCACCCCGTTTCCATTGTCACCAGAAACGATAAAAATCAAACCCACAGCGCTTACATGGAATCGGGAGTCATTGTGCAGTGTATGCTAGACACTTAGCCAATGGAAACAAAATGGCGTCCAAATTTAAGTTGTCGCTACTCTCCCTATAAAGGTACTCTACCTCCACGTAGGTACATCCACGTGAGTGAACTCTTATTTAAGCGGTGTGGTGAGAATTTATGCTTTCAGTGAAGTGCTAAGTAGCGAATTTACAATTCCTTTGTTATCCTTCTGGGAAATGAGAGGATTTTGCTACGTACTATGTATCTCGGGGGTTGCAGTAGGCCTATGACAGTGTGTTCCCGTAGCTTTCCAGCCTTGAAATAGCAAGGCAATCTTGAAGATTTAAGCCTTCTTGTAGGCATTGAGAGGTTGTCGGGAAACTAGTTTAGATAATTCGAACACCTCAGTTTGAAAACTTTTCGGTCTGAAAATTAAGATTTTAGGCACTTTTGGCATGTGTAGCACGCGTGCACGCTATAGTTTTTTTTTCGCATTTGGCGACCGGGAAGAAACGACACACCTGACTTGTAAGGATAACCGTCCTACATGTTTAAAATTGGCGTGTAAAAAGTTTTTGGTGGCCAAGAGCATTGGGGCCGGACCCCCTAGACCCCCCCCCCCTCTGGATCCAAGCCTGATTACCTGCATTTTAGTCTACTCTGTAGTACCTGTGGCCCTTTCGTTTACAAAGGTATGGGTTTCCTTAAATCCTTGCATATAAATTATCAACACAAATCTTTTCCGTCATCATTGCTTTTTCTTCCATTGCATCAAGCCAACACAAATAGAGTGTACCTTAAGTCCGAAATTTTAAAAATATATTTTGTAAGGCTTGGAAAATGACTTCAAATGGTTCAACTCCCATCTTCACAGGACATTCCTGAGCTTACACATAAAATGATGAAGCTTATTCACTCAATTAAAATGGTAGATTGCGCAATAATTTGTGATGTCATTCTTGTACTAATCAAATTAGTCTTTGTTTTTCTTTGTTTTTCCAAAAGCCAGTTCACCTCAGAATGTGATCACTTCCTTACTGTTGTAGGGTGACTTGACTATACTTTCTGCGTAACATGTTCTGCAAGAAAACAGGAAGCTTGTCAAGGTTATATAAACATTTTAATTTCAAAACGAAACAAAAGCAGGCAATGTGAATTGTACAAGAAGGACATCAAAGTTTATTGCGCAATGGACTATTTCAAATTAAGTGAGTAGTTTTCAAGATTTCATATCTCAGCAACGGAGACTGCTATGGAGATAGAAGTTAGATGAACAACAGTCATTTTTCAAACTCCAAAATATACATTCTTGTAATTCTAGACTTTTATGTACACTTTAATAAACCATAACATCACACTTAGAAAGGGGATCTGGTGACTTGAAAATGAAATTTTTGGATATTTGATGTAAAAAGCATTAAAAACCGAGTAAACAGCTACATTTTTCATCAAAATCCATCAAATATTTACGTTTTTACACTGTGATTTCCATTTTCCTTTTATATCATGAATAAACATTAGCTAAATATGCAAATTTGTGACCTCGAAAGAGGAACTGGTAAAATGTGTATTTTGTTATCCTCCGTTTCTTCTTCATCCTCCATTTCAAGGGCAGACGTGACGTTGGTTTGGGGGATTTTTTTTTATAAAGTAAAAATTATCTACTTAAAAAATGTTAATATCCCCTCTCTAAACTGTAAGCCATCTGAGTAGTAGGCCTAAATAAGAGATAATTAATATAGGGTTAACAAAAGAAATACCAACACAGTGAAACTCCCCACATCATTATTCTTGCATATAGGCAGTGACTTACTCCAGAAACGGTCAGACTTTGAAGAGGTGAATCTTGAGAATGGTAAAAGCCATTGAAATAGTTCTCACTAATCTTCCCTTGGAGGGATTTTACTGTTTAACTGTCAAGTAATACGAGGCCTTTTGGTGGCCATAACTTAAACGTTCTAGTTAAAAGTCTGAAAAAGTCCAGACGGTGCGCATATGCACAATAGCTTAAGGAACAACAAATTTAATAATACGATATCCTATGGTCCCAATTTGGTATAATATTGTTCTTCAGCCGAGGAACAAACTTCTCAGTATGGTTTTGAAATATTTGCATAAGTTTGAGTTGCCCTGGGTTTGCTGCCCTTTTGTTCACAGCTATAAACAATCTTTTGCAATAGAGAATCAAGTACTTTGAAACATCAGAGTTCAAATCATCCAGCCGAATGAACTTTTGAAAAAGCATCAGAGCTCAAAACAGCGCGGCACCCAAAATAACATCCCTCGTGATTAGATGCATTTCTTCACAACATTTCCAAAGCAGATATTGAGGGCTTCGATTTCATCCCTTAACAGCTTAAGAAAAGGTGCAAAGAACCGACTCCATCTGAGTGTATTATTCAAAAACAACAAGAGAAGATCTGACAGTACTAAACCTGAAAATACTTAATTCTGATGGACAAAAATGGTTTAAAAGAGCTAAATTATATCTCATTCCATTTCGGATAATAATCATCAGACTTAATCTTCCGCTTCTTTTAAGACGTCGAGACATAAAAGAAGGGTTTAATTTTTAGGCTTAAATCTTTACGACTAATATTTTCCTTCATAGTCTCATGCATTTCAAATGTGACTTCACGACAGGCATGGAAATAAATTTTAGATAACGCATGGTAAACTAATATGCCTATCTTTTTAAGGTTAAAACCATAGACTGAAAAACAAAGAAAAACGAACATTGGTAACCATTGTGGGTAGGCGGCATGACTCCTGTTGGCTTCAAATTCACTTTAGGTAGCAAATGTAAATATTTCATTTGCAAATATCTCGAAAACCACACGATGAAATAAAATAAATTTTTTACCAAAATGCGCACATTTAATACCTCTTCCAAACTGAACAAAGAAATTTTTGCTGAAACCCTTCTGGTTATAACTGTAACAAATTATGTTCCACACAACCTTGGATGTGTGAAGCCAGAATCCTTGCCCTCAAGTCTAAGGCTTCTCGCCCATGATTGTCGAACAAATATATCAGACAGCAGTAACTCATCAATTGGAATGCTAGTTAGGCCTATACTTGTCCTAAGTACTTGAAATGATAGAGCATCGCTTTTCCCTGATGGCATTCTCGTCAAATACTTAAGAACTTTTCTAAATAGCAACATTGCTATTTATTCGAATAATACGAATATTTCTTTGAATTAACTCCTGGAGATTAATAAATACGGAGCCAGTGAATCATTCACGGCGCATTGTTACGGCTAGGTACAATACACAGAACCGAAACAGCGAAAAAATGCAGAAGAATGAGATTAAGATTCCAAATTGATTATTATTTAACCCCATTTTCCTTAATTTCTACAAAATACACTAAAATTTTCACTTAGGTCTATATTGACAATATTTAATCTATATACTTATCTCTAGTCTTTGCTCGGCTGAGGCACTCGTACCAGGATGGTCTTGGCTTCTCCGAAGACGGTGGTGATATCGGCTATTCAATGATAGTGAAGGCTAAGCTGGTGGTCGTAGTACCCCAACGCAATAACGACTTGGGCTAGGCTAGCTGGTCCATACAGTTCAGTAGTCGGCTACAGTAACAGGTGAAACATAAGACTGCTGTTACAGGTACAATACAGCGTTCAGGTGGCCTGCCACTCTCGAATACTGTAAAATTTGTCGATACGTCTGGCTGGTAAATGCCCGGTTAAGTTATAGCATGTCTCTAGTTTTTTTTTTTTTACTCTAGGACGGGTATATATATGCTGAGCACTGTGTGAAGAGAACTTGTCATTCATTCGAAGAATGAAGTAGAAGATTCGAGAATACGTCTAAGCAGTCAACGCAATGTTCTTTTATAGCCATGACGTAATGTCCCTTTCATATAGTCAAGCCAACCGTGGAAGTTACTGGAACATTCCAATTGTTGCGAATTGTTAAACTGGGTTGCAGGAGCAGAGTTAAATCCTCTGTTAGGGTCATGACCTTCTGGTTATCCCAGTTAGCGCCTCGTAACAGTATATAACTAGTATGAGACTATTTACCATATCTTTGATCAATAATGCAACTCCTGATGACTCATGATGCTGTTCACATAGCCTATTCCAATTACCTTGGTCATTCAACAAAAAAATCACCTAAGCCACCTCGAGGTATTTTTATTATTGCAAAAATATACATCATTTTTAACCTAATTGTATCCCATCCTGTCGTACCTGGTTTATTTAATGAAATAAATTTATACACCACATTAGCAAGTCCCAGTATTTAACAGTTTCTTTGGTATTTTGTCAAAACTGAAAAGATGACGACTAATTGAGAGACCTATAGGTTTTGAACAACCTTGATTTTTCCCAAAGGGCCATATCCCTCAATAGCCAAACTCTTTGAACACTTACAACTATAAGCTTCTTACATAATTATATGGGTGCTATTGCGCATAGGCATACATGTCTTTCAGATGTGTAGTAAAGGTCACCCCCAACAACTTAACAGGGTTAGATGTGGCCTTAATGTCATTCTTAGTGATTGTAACATAGGGGTGTTATTTCGACAAAAAATGAAGCGCAAGCCTTTTGGATTTGTTTTGTAAATTTATTGTATAACCAGTTTACAATTTGAAAACTAATATATTGAGGAGGTCACATCCGTTAAATACAATGTTGTATCACGTTGTGTCATTCTTACCACTTAACTATAAAAACATGACAGGAGGATAGCTGCTCACGATGACCAGTCAAAGGCCACACTTTGGCGTCCATTTTGGCAAGCTGAAGTTGTTGCTGCCCAGGCGTAAATGGCTATTTGCACGTAAAATGAAGTAAAAGTTACCTTCTGAATGTGCTTCTTAATAGGCCCCAAAATCCGTAAAACTGTTAACCCTTATACAGAAACTGATGAATGTCTTACTGAAAACTAAATAACAGAAGTAACAACGACTGACAAACGACTAGTCGAGCTTAGTACAATGACCCTGATGACTAGCTAAAGGTCACAGTTTCTTCGACTCATCAAGTTTTGTTCATTGACTTGTACACTTTTTTGATCTTCCAGTCCACTGACATTCATAAGGTAAATATAAACAGACTTTATGCTTTTCATTCATATGCAAATATTTTACTTGTGCGGCATGACTTCAGCACAGCATTCAATACATATGGCATCGTGTGCAAAAGCGTTATTGTAAAGTATGATTGTCGACAAAAATGACAACTTGAGATCCATTTGGTTAGAAAAATGACATAAAAAGTTTTGTTTTTATCATGACGTGTCCTTGGTCCAGACAATTAAATGAAAAAGTCTTTGGATATGTACGGTAAATATCAAATCTACCTTGTTTAATGTAAAAAGCATTATAAATTTCAAAAATAGCCTTATCCCCATCAAATTCCCCATCAAGATTCATCAAATATCGACCATTTTACAAGACAATTACTGCTTTTGCACCTACATCATGAACTCTGTATGCAAATTTGTGAAGCAGAAAGAGGGACTCATATGTTTTATGTTATCCGTTGTTTAGTTAAAAACCTTGAAGGACAATGGTAACATTGATATGCCCTGGGAGGTATTTTAGGAGTAGCCTTGCTGTTGACTGTTCGGGAAATGTCCACATTACACACCAAACTAGAACCTAACTGCTAATGAATTAACAGATATTTTTATAAAGAATTCATAAAAGAAACAGACACTACGCATCATTCCACATCACAATGAGATATCTCAGGTATGTTCAAACTTTGAAGAGGTATATCTTGAGAATGTAAAATATATTCAGATAATTTCAACGAAGTTTTTCACCTAGAGATCTTAATAAAGCTTTTTTGAGTTACAGATGTTTTGGTTACATGTCCACATAGCTTTAATGTGTGTCTACCATTTGTTGTATACATGTCAGGATGGAGCAATTCGCAGGCTCGGGTCCAGAGCGGGCTTTTTGGCGCCAGCCCTCTTTTTCGGCACTAATTTTTTGGGGGGACGGTCCCAAAGCTGAACTACAATATTTGAGTACTCTTTTTTGATTTCCATATTATAGGAAATCACATCTAACATGCTAAATTTCCAAATTTTTCCGAGGGAAGCCAAAAATCCTTGTGTTGCCCATTTTCAAAGAATATATGCAGGGCTGTAATTAACGTCCGAGTCCAAACTCGGACTTGATTCCAAACTCGATTCCGTTATTGACTGGACTCGCAATTGGCCCAGAGTATGGGAATATGCATATAGTATGAGTGTATATACTGTTAACTAGGTATACACTTTATTTTGAGTCTTACTATTTTAAAACACTTACCGTACTTGGAAATGACCCTGCTTTCTTTTTTACCCTTTTCTAACTTGCAAGCATTAAATATTCCTACAAATTAAGTTCCGTTTCTGTAAGATTTGAAGTCCTCACAACCTGATTTAAAAATAGACGGCGCTGCTTATATATTTTCTGTTAATTGCTATGTTGCTCTATTGGTAAAGACATCACGCCTTATCTTATATGCATGATGACATTACGGATTGAATCTTCGTGTTCTACAAATATCAGTTGCATCCAGTAAGTTTTAAAGGTGTCATTGCTTAATTTTAGAAAACAGAGGGCGCTGTTTGTTTTTTACGCCATTTTCTTAGCAGTTTGCAAGGTATTTGGCGAGAACATTGTGACTTTTGTATAAGAGGAATATGCAGAAAAGTTTTACAAAGACATCATGTTGCACCTTGGGGTGGACCACGAAACTTTAAAACTAAAGGCATTTTTGCCCTTTGCGCCACAGTCTAGAATGGGAGGTTTCTAATTTTGAATTGCCCAGGCATGGGCTGCAGATGGACTCGGAGCCGATTCCAGCCTATTCCACAAACTGAAAGTTACATAAATGTTACTTAAGGTTACATTGTTTTTGATACACAGTTTAACACATGAATATTCACACACGGTCAACTTAACCACATGGTGGACCAGATAATGAAATTGACTCCTTAATTGACTTTTTAATTTTCTACACCTGGAAAACAGAATTTGTGCGATATCCTACATTGATAAATGGCTGGACTAGGGAACTGGCCTGTAATGAGGGTTACTGGACTCGGAATTGACTTGAAATCGGGTTAGGTGAAGTCGGATACAGCTCTGGATAGAAGGTCATTGATAATTACAAAGGTCTGTTCGGAAATTGCTGGGTTGTCACACTGCCATATACTGCACAATTCCGTAAAAATGTTTCTCTGTATACGTAAAGGTACCCCACGGAGCGGACGAAGTTTTTTCGTTCAGCTCATCTGCGAAAAAAACCAAGGAGGGCGTCACCCTAATGGGGCGGCAGCCACAGAGGCGCTACGCAGGCTAACGTAAAGAAGACTTGGGCATGTTGACACATTTTTCAGGATTTTTTTGTAAATATTTTTTCGAGATTCATACTTAGCTAAACATAGGCGTGTGGTTTAATAAGAACAGGTAATATCATGACTGCATTTCAGAAGATCACAGAAAAACACACTGAAAAAAAATTGTGGGTACAAGTTTTGAAATCACCCCAGTGTAGTAGCAGATTGTAACAGGGCAGGCGGCAAGTTGTAAAGCCGTTTTGTTTCTCGGAGTCAACGACGAATATTGCTAAAGCAAAGTAGTGGAATATTTCATTTTGAAGTCCCATCATGTTGAACATTTCAACTAATATTCTCTCTTCGAAAGGACTAAATTTTGGAACGCTTTGTGTCTGTGATGGAAAGGTCTCTTTTCCCCATTTTTAGCCTCTGTTGACTAAACCCTCTTGCTTATCTGTTCCTTTAGTATCCTGCAAGTACACTCTAAAAACGTCCTCCCCAAATAGGCACTGAATAGAAATCTGTTCAAATATTTGAATAGTTTCGGTTCAAAACTAAACATTTTCTGTTCAAAAATGAAACAAATCTAATCAAACATTTGAACAGAATTCGTTACAGTGCCCGGTTGAGTAGATTCTATTCAAATCTGAAAAGGACTTTTTTAGCCTGAGTTAATGTTGAAACAAAGGCTAATGTTAAGACATACTTTGATGTGAATTTTGTTGCCGCCATTGGACAAGCGTTAGTCAAGATTTTCAGTCAAACAACTGCCAGTAGACGTTTAAATATTGTACTCCCTTTTTTGCTCTGATGCTTCGTTTGCTCGAGACATTGTTCATCCTTGTGCATTTCTTTCAATTTTGGCAATTTTCCGCATAACGTAGGAATACACTCAAATAATTCTTCAGTGACGTTAACTGAAGTGTAATCTATTTATCGTGACGAATAATGACGAAAGTTCACATTTTCGTATGACGACTAGCAATGATAAGTAAACCACTTCAAGGCTAGGAGTGGTTCACTTCATTGTCATTGTGACAATATGTATATCTGATTCTAGTTTATCTCGGTACTGTAATAAAACTTTATAGGGGAAAAACAAAGTTAACATCGGAAACGAACATTGCTTCAAAAATCTACTAGAATGTTGCTTCTCCATCTAAACATCTACCTCCCTGGTTACAACATTCCCCAACGTGTTCCTCTATAAGGTATTACAGACTAGGTCATTTAAATAAACTGTCACCGATGAAACGCCTAAAATACATCTCTTTCAAACATAATACTGAGCTAAACAGCTAGGGTTAGGCATGTATGCTCTAGACAGTGGAAAAATGTTTGGTGTCTAGGTCAGAATTTAGCTACCAGGGTCGAAAAAGGTTCATATAAATTACTTTCATTCGCTCTTGATCCTTCATGATGACTTTAAGGGTATAGTGTTACAACTTGTCCCTGTTACTTCACACGGTTTGCCCCCTAAAAGCAGGGATGCCAGATGCCAGAAAATTAAGCGCGACAATGGTCAACGTCAATTTTTTTGTCGGAAAGAACTCCCCACTTCCCTTTCTCGACAACATTTTACCGGATACGCTTTCTGGATAGTTCAAATTACAACAATGGTCACATTGCATCATAATGGTTCCAAGAAACAATTTTTTGAACACCCACTATTTACATCGATTCTCAGAAGTCAGAAAATTGAATTTAACAGTGTTCTATTTCACCAAGTTTTCCTTGGTCTCCTAGTCTTGACCATCTTACCGGTATACGATTATGAGCCTGCTGGTAGACCTGTATCGAAATTAAAGTGGTCACTCTTCATAGCACGCAAATGGCATTTGCTGATGTATCTCTCTTGATTGCCATCTGCCAAGATATCACATCTAACAGTGTTTGATTTAAAAAACTTCCCAGACCCCTAGCTGTGTCTTGACCAAGTTGTCAGTACATGAATATACGCCACTGACTGCTAAGCCTATTCCGAAATCGCAGTGGTCGCACAAAATAATGTACAGAAATGATGTCTGCCTGTGCATTTATTTTGACTGCCAGGTGCCTGAAAACACCATTTAGCAGTGTCTAATTTTAAAAATCCCCCGTGTTCATCGAAGCTTCGTACATTTACCACTCTTAGGTTCGAACTTTGCCCTCACGGAGTTAGCAGCCCCACACAATACGATAACAAACCTTTAAACTTATAGCGACGTCCTGAAGGCTATATGGGTCATATCAAAACGTTGACCATGTCCATTGCATATCATAACATGTGATTGCACTATGGATTAATGTTGTGTTACATTTAAAAATTAATTAACAAAACATTCTTCCGTGATTTAGGGTAAAAATCCCTAACTTATTCAGCATACCAATTTGGAAAAACTGTACGTATTTTTTTTTACCCATTCCAATGCACTGGCAGCGTGGAAGTCGCAAATGCTTTGTATTAACTACTATGCTTTCATTTAAATGTTTTCAACGCAATTTTCGCCAGGCAATTGACCTAGCTATACGTATCTCTCAAGTTTGTCCTGTTTATACCTGCACATTGTTTACTATTTCCAAAAAAAAATCAAAATGCAAAAAATTCTCTGACTGAAATCCTAGCAAATAAAATACTAAATATGAATGATCACGTAAACATTTCTCCGCACTAATCTATAGTGACGAACTTAGAAATCCTATCGGTAGTTAACCTCCCAATAACATCCGCAGAGATTCCCTATTTAGATACAGACAACAATCGTCTTTAAATGTATCTGTCAAAGCATGATCCTTGCACTATTTCAAAGGATATAGTTTTCATCATTTCATCAGAATTGATCGATAATGAGTAACCAAACTTGATCACCAAAGACAGCTAACTTGTGTTATTCCGATTCAGCTGAGGATGACAGCCTCTCTGTGAAGCAATTTTGTCACACCTTTCTGTGCTTTTCTCCCTTGCAGTAAACAGATGCAGTCATGCACACTTAGAACACATTATGACAACCTGAATTAAAGTGTTAAGTGGAAGTATAATCCATTTTGATTGTCGTGGCCTCAAACGACAAATTAAATCAAAACAAACAGAAGAAAAATGTGCGACCGAATTAGTCAAAAAAGAGAGGAAAAGTGTGAAGGAAAAAAGGTAAAAAGATAGAGAAGCATGAGTCGGCCTTGGAGACGTACTCGAGAATTCTCCGGGTGAATGAGAGTAATTAACTACGGTCATTGACAGTCTCTTTCCCTTCGGCTATTGACAAAAATAGCATAATGAGGAAGCTAGAATCCGACTAATAATCTACGGACTTTCCACGCTGATCGAGTTTACTCTAGGGATCGCAGCTTCCCCATCTAATATACTTCATGATAAATGTTTGTTATGATACCTGTACGGGACAAAGAACAGATCCTGATAATTATTCTGTATGAACAGAAACCCTATCACATATTTATAGGTCTCTGATCTATTTGTTTAGGTTTTACTCCATTTCAGTTTTGATTTTTGTCGGTTCTCTCTTGATAAACATACATCCCTTGATGACACATACAACCATCTTCTTTGAGATTTAACAGAGTCTGATTCTGAGTAATCATCCCCTCAAACTGACGATTGGTTTGTCCAAGTTGTCTCATCTCAGACAGATAGCTGAGGATAAATCAAAAACGAGAATGAGATTGTACACGGTATAGTAGGCGTGGCATAGATAGGGAAGACAGAACGGAAGCTGGCAAATTGATGACAGTGAAAACAGATTTGAAGTTTAAAATTTTTCTATCTACGACATTACGTGATTTATGAATCATCCATTGTTAAAAATTGTAAGGGACATGTGGCGCCTATCACGTATAATTGATGCAATCAAGAAGATAAGGGGTGCTGTAAAGTCTTAAAATGAAGTTCGAAATCGATGAGCACTTCTTTGCCACTGCACATGCAAGAAAATGTACTGGCCTGGGGAAGTGACCAAAGTTCAAAGTAAAAAATTATAATGCAAAAAAAAAAAAAAAAAAATTGGCCGCACTGTGCAGCAACACTCTATAAATTTTACAACCATCGGTGGTTTTAGGCTCGAATTGAAAAGTATTGGAATGCTGGGAAGACCATTATTAATATTGAATAAACTAGAACCAATGTTGGCTCGTCCAAGGTACTAAAACGTATAGACATATATATTTACAAAAAGCTCGTGCTATGTTTGATTTATATATCTAATATGTATGTCTCCAAGGCCGACTGATGCTTCTCTTCCTCCTTTAATTCTTTCCTTCGTTTTGTGATCATGCGAATCCTAAACCCGTGATTAAAGAAGGTGTGATGCCTTTATTAGGGTCAGGGGCGAAACATATTTGGGATAGGGACAGATCTCTAAGGGCACTGGGTCATGGGCCCACCTAAGGCCCTTGGTGCTGTCCAGGGCAACTTCCCGGTGGGGATCCAGGGGGTTAAGTCCCCGAGAGTCATGGGATACTTACAAATTGTGAGCACAAGAATGAGACGTTTGACTATCTTCTACTTATCTTCAATGCTCACTAAACAGATTGAAAAAATCAACCTTTGATCAGTTTGTATTACAGAAGTAACTAGCGCCAGGTTCCATTGTTGCTGTACTTGCCTTGCCTTGTGGTTAGGGAGAAAGAAGGATGGTAGTGCTTGCATGAGTCTTTGGAAGATTTACATCACTCAAGCTGTTCCACAGGTGGTAAAAATGAACTCGAAATTTTTTTTTTAAAAAAATCGTTTTACATAACAAAAGTTGTCTACAATGTTACAATTAGCTACAAATGTCAAATTTGACAGTATTTCTTGCCTATAAACATCCAGGAAAGAACTTCATTTGAGGTAACAAAAGGTGGTCGGACAATTTTTAGCCATAACCCCCATCCCCGGTACCGGTTTTCGCAGCCACTGATGGGGATCTGAGCCTCATCAAAGAAAACTTTTGATGCGACTGGCATCTGGCAATTTCAATGATTTACAAACTATGTAGTACACTTCAGGAGGGAATGTTACTTAACTTGCTGACTTCAGTTTATGAATATTAATTTGAGAGCTCAGATAGGTAAAACAATTTGTTATCTTTTTAATTCCCATTGCCAATGTAGGATCTCATTCCTTCAAGCCCCCCCCCCCCCCGTCCCTTACTCGCTTATTGCCCCTGAAACGGCCCAAGGGGAGATATCACCGAAGTTGGGAATACATTTTCCATAAATTATTTATAGAATTCAGTCAATTACCTTGCAGCTATAAATGAGATTTCTGGGCCGAAGGAAATGTGTTTTGCGTCAAAGTCTTGCGATGGGCTGAATGCAAAACTCCGTTCGTCACTAGCTACGGTCCTCCGCACAAATTTGAACCCTAGAAGAAGTTGAGTTAGATTTTAGAAATCACGTTGATGTAAACTCTAGTGCAATGGATTATACTTAACACAAAGTGGAAACAACGGTTTATTTCAAAGACTTGTCTCTCTTTGTATGTGCATGAAAGACTTTGTTGAACCGCAACTTCTCTTTCCACTTAGCCTGCGTAGCGCCTCTGTGGCTGCTGCCCCCTTAAGCTGCCGCCTTCAGTTTTTTCGTAGCGATGAGCTGGACGAAAAAAGTTCGTCCGCTCCGCGAGGTACTTTCCACTTGACATGCATTTTTTTCTCTTATCCTGTCGACTACGTTGTTGCAAAGTTACAAACTTCTAAGAGGGAGCTGTAAGGATCTCTCACAGCTCCCTGATCCTACAGAGTGCCCAGTTAAAAATCACGTAAAAATGATAACGGTTGTCACATTCTCAATCGTACCCCTGCTGAAATCAGACTGTTAATTGGTAAAGGCTCTAATTACTAAAACAGAGAACGAAGTCACTCTCAGAACAGTTTTCTTGTCGGGTTAAAGAATTTGATAAATTAATTTTCCCTGAGACTGAACACTATGGAGAGAGATTTAATTTCGTGAGGAAATACAGTGTGAACAAATTTTTGATCTCTCACGTTTTCGCGTTTTTATGTGTACCTTTGGCATTTTCCTCGATATTGAACTAGGGGGACCCACGTAGACAAACGAGTAAACAAAGCCAAAGCAGTGAGAGACAAAGTTGAAATCAACTTTTAGTCATCAGTTTCCCCGCAATCATACATATACTCATGCCACGGTGTACTCTTTATACATTACGTAAGTCGACTTTATCGTGACTGTGAAACTTTCACTTTCAAGTTGTTTCCACTAGGCCTACTGATAAACAGAAACCTTGATGTGGTGTCATAGGAAGAAATGCAGGGGGATGGACGGATAAATCCCCCCACTTTTGACAGGGGGATGGCCTACACAAAATCCCCCAGGAATATGCTCTGTATTATTATTTTTGGTCAGCAAGTTAATAATTTTGAGTAGTATGAAACAAAGTAAACATTACTTAACTTCAAAAATGTTTTTTATTCTGCTCGCTTCGCGCGCATTACGTGCATTGTTGTCTTATTATTAAACAAGTCAGCTTGAGCGGGATTAATTTTCGAACGCCCCATGAAACTCCTACCACCACGTCCTCACCAACCACAACTTGGGTGGTAGAATATCTGCGGGGGAAAGCCCCCAGTTTTGACTGGGGAAGCGTAGCTCAAATTACCGACTGCTGAAAGGGAAAAGTGAATGGAACAAAAACGGGAAGAAAGAAGGGTTTTTTAATGTAATTTGAGTAACTTTTATAATGCAGGAACGAGTAAACCTTTATGCGTTTTCCTCAAAGTGTTATTTTTCGGCCTTTGCCAATTCCTTTTAGACAACTTAAGTAGAATTATTGTTCCAATTCACCTCTTACCATTATCCACCTCTCCCACCCCAAATAACCTTGCACCATCAACTTTACCGGTCATTGGTACAAATGCAATTATAAAAAGTAATAGTCAAAATTCCAGTTTTGAGGTCTGTTTAAAGCGAATTCAACGTCATTTTTAGATAGTGAAATGAGTCATACCCCCGGGAAGTGTACACCGCGTTACCGCGGAACCTTCTGAACCGTTGGGTCATTTTAACTTGAACACTCACCTATGATCAGGGAGTTATTAGCACCCACCCAGCCCCCACCCCGCTTTGATAAAATTCTGTAGCGAAAGGTCTTACAAAGATAAATTCCATACACCTTCTCAAAGTGTCATGTATTCAAGTTTGGTATAGTGTTAATAGAAAAAGAAGACCGTTTACTTCCAGGTTTTAAAGTAAATCTCCACCGACGTGGGGTGTGATAACTATATTTGCGAATTGACTGTATAAAAGGCAACAAATCTTACCCCAGACGGTTAAAATTCTCCCTACTATAAGTGAACTTCTAGCCCCTCCTTCAATTTAAAGGGAAAATGCAGTCACCCCAATCAGAGTGAGTATGCCCTGTCACTCTTGTTCATGAATGGCGTATTTTGATCATGTGACAATATTTTTGTTAGTGAATTGTGAAATGCAAGGAGAATTTCTCCTTGCTTTACCGATTGTTTGTAATAGTTATGATCAAAACGTCTTCAGAGGTGCTTGTAATGTAATAAGACGAGATCTGCAAGACTAATTTTTCAAAGAAAATTTTGGGGCGACTTCCTATTGCCTTCAAAAGAAACACGGCATTTCTCTTGAAGCTCATCTCCTGGACTAAGCTACAAATAGGCCATATCGACCCACCGGCTGTCTTCCATACTGAGTGATCTGCAAAGGCATCATCATTGACCAATCAGAGTAATACTGTAGCGTAAATTTCTGTCAGTCAAAGTGTGTTCTCCAATTGTATTTAGGTATAAGCGGAAATTTCTAATATGCTTATAGGCAGATGCAACAGCCCCTTTAATTAAATTGATGACGTCACCATACAATATGGGTTGTGATTATCAGTGGCGTAGCTAGAGGGGGCCTTTCTTCGTACTGTTTGTCAGCAAAGTTTTCAGGGAGCGGGCCGCCCCCCCCCCCCCACAAAGCCTCCGAAGGCCTCAGTCGGAATTTTTACCACCTTAATTAAAAATTCTTACAACGGAAATTAGTAGCTAAAATTATATTCTTAGGGGTTTACTTAAAACACTTCTTATATCTTTAAGCAGAATAACACATCGAAATGGTTACTGACAAGGCCTGGAAGTGTCATTTTAGACAATCTCGGAGATATTTTAATCTATTTTTTTTCCGCGCGCTACACGCCAGATGATGGTGGCGCTACGCTTAGATAGTACAGGTACATCATTACTTCAAGATAATAATCTGTCGGAAATTTTTTGCTTTTGCCCCCCCCCCTCAAAAAGTATCTAGCTACGCCACTGGTGATTATAGCTGTATTCACCCTTCTCATTTCGTACCAAGGTTAAACGCATGTAACAAAACCCCCACCAGTAGGAGTAGAAGCCACAGTGGAGGGGAGCTGCAGTCCCTGGAGTTGTGGGAAAATTTTCTCTCTCGGAGTTGTTGAAAAAAAATCAGGTAATTTTCTCCGCTCACACAGATTTTCCTCCAGGACGCAAAAAATGGTCATCCCCAAGATAGATTTCCCATGCGTCAATGCTCTCACCCAGCCACACACATTTCCCCTACCTGCACAAACATACAGACACAAGAGTGACGTCAATTTCTACTGTGCTTTGTTAGCATCTTGCGTTTACCTGCCACTATCCTTACATCCATAACATAATTACTTGCCAGGAGCTGAAGATCTAGCTTGAGTACCTGACGTCAAAGAACCGATAGGATCGACCAGAATGCCCTCTGAATCATATTTTAATCTTACAAGAAGATGTCTCTCAAATCTTCTTTCCACATGAGAAAGCTTAAAACGTCGAGTTTGTATGTAATTTCCCATCACCAGGACATGTGAGGGATTCCCCTCCATTTTGGAGCATTGATTGTGTTGGAAAAGGCTTAGCAGTCTCGTTTTATATCAGTGGTAAGAAGGCCTAGAGCGGGGATATGTGTATACGTCAATGACCGTGTGGTCGATATCGAAACCGAATGCAAGTTAAGTATACAATGCCAGATTAAAGTGGTATGTGATACGAAAAACAGAAAACACGTCATAATGTACTATTTGAGCCTTCATATCGGTGTTGAAAGATCTTTTCGAGTCCCAACATGTTTGAAAATTTTCTTGAATCTGTTCTGAACTAGTCGCACGAAACTTATGCTTGATGTAGTTTTTCGTTTTAACCACTAGTAGTTTGACAAATTATTTATGTAGGAGTTTCACGTTTGTAAACTTTGCTGACCACCTCCGGAATCTACTTCAAACGGGTTGTTCATTCTTCAGATCAACTTTATACCGTTCGGAAAGCAGGTGGTAAAGTTTAGTGGTGATCACCGTAAACACTTTCTTGTGGATATTGCGGGAAGATATTGTTGTAAACAACATCGCCCATACCATTCTCTTTCACTTCGCAGTACTCCACCCGCTCTTAAATCGTTGTACTGACGATATATTATCGAGGAAGCTTCCTTAGCAAGTTGAATTAGAATAATTCCTTTTTAAATTGCACTCTAGCTGTAGGTTAAACCAATTGTTTCGTTCATTCTAGTTCGAAGTTCCAGTACTCGAACTTTAGTGTTCATACAGTAATAATATAAACCTTCCAAGGATGGCTGTTTGTTACCCGCAGCCAGAGACAAGGGGATCAAGATTTTTAGCCCCCTTCCCACATTCACGATTTTTGCTACGGTAGAGCACGATTTTTCAGAGTGGAAAAATCTTGATGTACCATAGCAATTCGTACTCAAAAACTCAAGGTCAATCGAATATTTTCAAGACGATATCAAGACCCCGTCAAGATGCAGTACAGTGCGAAAATGTCACGACAGTGTTACGAATTATGACGGTAGAGTTACGGCATTGTCAAGATTTGTCTTGTTCAAGTCGTGCTAGACCGCAGCACCATCGTAGTGGCATCGTATCATCACCGTAGCAAAGTCTTGGTTTGCCGTGGGTATTCTGTCTATTACGAATGAGTACGAATGAATAAGACGCCGTCGAGACACACATTGACAACGTCACGACGACGTTACGACTGTCATACGGTGCTGCTGCAGTAGAAGACGATTTTTTCCATAGCTAGGGTAGAGCACGTTTTCTGAACATTCCAACACGATGGCTGGACGAGTCACTACGGTGTGCTACGGTGAACCACGATGTCGTTGCGATTGTGAATATGCTCTACCGTAGCAAAAATGGTGAATGTGGGAAGGGGGCTTTAGACGACTCCCTGACTAAGGACAGACTGGGTGACTGGCACGTGGACTCGGTTACAGGTCCGTCTCACTATCTAAACAAGCCCAAAGTACTAGACCAAACCAAGCTGCTGCAGAAGCGAATTGCCACAACGGCCAGTCCCTTCGTCCTTAACCCTTTTCCGCCATCTGATTTCCTGCATGATATTATAATGGTTTGTTGTATGTTGTATTTTATGGTATATAGTATGCTCTTAATATACTGTTTGTTTGTGAATGTGGTACCCTTGAATTTTATTCAAGCCCATCTGTGCCCTACTTCCAAAGGCTGATTTGCCCCTAGACCCCAAAGGGCACTTTTTTGGCTTCTGGATGACATATTTGACCCCCTACGTCCAATTCCACCCACAAACCTATTATTTTATCGTCATTTTGGTTCGTAATATCACAGTACTCGTCTATTCTTTCACGTAATTTTCATAACTTTTCGGTATCCTAAATAAAACGCAATTTCATATGAGGTATACGTAAAAAGGAATTAGGGAAACTAGTTCATCAATAATACTAGCTTATACTTCATGTTATTATGTTTTTGTCATCAGCATATAGGGTTGTAAAAATACCAGAATTAGCAGAATTTATGTTATAATGCTATGAGGTCAAACACTTAATTTCAAGTAAACAAAATCAACAGCTTGTTTTGCATAAGAACATAACAAAACAAAGTTAACTACCGTGGGTTTAAACATGTTTCTTGGCAAGACGCATGCAGACGGGAAAATCTCCGTTAATTTCTCACCGAGTCGTGAGGCTCTAAAGAGGAATTCTTTTTATTGAGTTACCCCTTGAGTTATCATTAGACTATGAAGCCCAAAAGTCTTTCCCATCAGTCGTAAACACTTGAAGGAAGTACAACCACTTAAAAAAATATCCATTCAAATAGGTAAGGCTATTAAAGCAGGTGTAATAATATGCTAGGTTACTGGGGATTTGCGATCTATTGAGGGGGCGAAAAAAATGCAAATCAGGCACAAAAAATGAGGACATTATTTCTTCTTATATAAAACTGCAACCCATTAAAAAAATTGTTATGAAATGCAGATAGATCTCACGTAGATTCTTCTTTACCATTTCTTTCTCATCCTTAAATCTGAAGAGTATGGCACTTACACCAACAATTAGTTAAATGTTTTTATATTTAACTCATCCTTTTACAGTATATTGTACTGGCAGGCGACATAATGTGTTTCTTTTAACCTTGAAAACTCAACTGTGTGCTCATGACTTTGACACTTAACATTGCAAAATTAACCATGAAGGCGAATAGTGTGAAATTTTAGGTGTAATTATATAAGTATAAGTATGAGTTAACATAAAAGAAGAGGTAGGGGTTCCACGATCTCATACCCGGTCATAATATAGTTTTTTAGTTCGTTTGTGTGTCTCTACATCTAGGTGTATATGTACGTGATTAATTTTGTCAATAACTATTACTGTAGCTCAGGGCAATAACTTTATAATCTATCAGACTTATATATCCTAAGATAAAAACTCGACCTCGACAACGTCAAAGATAGTGGGTCATGTCTTCTTTTGTTTATTTTATATTTTAAAATTTCCGTATACATAGCCATCATTCATGATGGACCCGGCAACTCCTTCCCTGGCTCAGAAGATTCTCACCCCGGGTAAATTTTGACAATCAAACCAGCTCTTCGTCATTGGACCAGCTGATGGTTTTCGAGCGTGGCCAGGTGGGACTCAGGACTCTGAGTTGCAGTGCGTTGGTTTTCAGGTGCCGTGCAATTTTAGCAATACGTAATATGTCAAAATCGTCATGCCTGTTGAAAAAGAATAACGCTACAAAAGCATACATCGCACTTGCCCGCTCGGCGGACGTGTATTACTCCCGCACGTATATTGGCTGCACTCGTAGTACCAAGAGTATGTACGTCAAAAGAAGAGTGCATATTCGACACCTGCTATGAAGGTTACCACCGCACCAGTTTATTCAAAGTCAATTCTTAACATGGGATCAAATAGCGACCGAGACACTCGTAAGGATTCAGTTTGTTCTGTCACTGTGGGATTTTTCTTTGGAGCAAGTTTGAGTTCCAGTGTAAAATTTTGCTCCTCGACTGAATTTTAGTCTCACTAGGCTGAATTTTAGTCTCACTACGCAAGGAATAGAACGAATTCAGTTACAGATACATGACCAGAAATATTTCAGTGACAATTTAGATGACTATAAACGAAAGATAATAGGCCTTTTGCTTATCACGTATACTCCCCGTTCAAACATCACATCTGCACCTTGCTTATAACTCAGGATATTCGTGTTTGAAGATAACAAATTCTTTTCAAGAAAAGACTCCCAGTTTCTCCAAGGTTACAACGTTTTACGTAATGCGAGCAGTTTGGATACAAAATCTTTTGGTTTCTTTTTATATATTAAACTCATTTAGTTCCAGTGACCTTGAAACTTGATACAGTAGAACGTTGAACAGCATTCATTGCATACTGAACGAAAAAGTTTGGGAGAATAAAGGTAACAACACTAAAGTAGTATCTATATATTTCATTTACAGGCGCGGATCCAGACATTTCGAAAGGGGGACTGAAAGCCCCATTAAATATTCTCCTAGATGAACATTATGCTAATTTTCGCGTATTTGTTATTGTTGATGTGGCAAAAAAGGGGGATGAGGCGGGGAAAGCCCCCCCCCCCCCGTCGGATCCGCGCCTGATTTATATGTGTAAAGATACTATAGAAATACAAGAGATGCCCAATTTAGTCTGCTTGTGTGACATCACAGCCTTTTCTGTACTACACTGCAATGCTGGGAAATGAACGCTCGCTTTAAAATTCATAACTTCAAAAGGCAATATGCTATTGAAATGGGGTTTAAAGCAGTAAAGAGAACAAAATCCCTAGTTAATAAAGGTGTCATATTTTGTCATTAGAATATCCATATAGTTCCTTTCCACACGACGATTCTTAGACATAAATCAGGCGCACACGTTGAACAACATTCATTGCATATTGTGCAAAGCATTATTGGGACAATAAAGGTAACAACTCTGAAAGTGTCTATATATGCCTAATTTACGAGACCCACACTGATCGATCGGTTTAGACGAGTGACTTTCAACTTATCAGAGAGAGAGCCAAATGGAGGGGCAGAGCTGCATTTGAAAGAAGACATCAAAATGGACCTAGTTTATTGGATGGAAACGAAGTGGAAGGGCCGGGAGAAGCACCGAGTCGGATCCAGAATTTAGAGAAATCAGGCTGGATATAGCAGCAAGCTTGTAGTCAGCATTAAGGGAACAGGTTAAGATGATCCAACCGCTCCAAAGAGGCAGCGAGGGCGTCAATTAGTGATATTACAGAAGATGTGCAGGGTCCATTTTCCTGCCCTAGGGTCCCTGGTGAGGTCCAGAGTAACGACCGGCTGGGGACTAGGAGCGAATCCCCGTTAAGTTCAAGTTTATTTACACAAATTATGTGCATTATTTTGGGTATTATTGATGATTTCAACTATCTCGAAATGGCATTCAGAGCTCATTTAACAAACCACAAAAGCTCTCTTTTACCGTTTTTTTTTTTAGAATGTTAGAATGACGGGGTATTTATTGTGTAGCGTATAAATGATGGTAAGGGCAGTGCAGGGCTTTGCAATATTAATTAAACTCAAACTGTCCTTCAGAACTGAACTATGAAACAACTAGGTAGAGAGGTGCTTGCGAAGGGCGCCGCCAAATAGCAGCTTAAACGCACTTCGCCTAGTCATATTTTAATTCATTTAACATTGTAAAGATATTTATTGTAATGAACTTTCATGCTCTTTCTCCTATCTTCCTTTCCTTTCATGTTTGTTAATACTATTTTCCGCCCACTCTTAAGGGCGCTGATCCTATCGCCGTAGCTACGCGACCGTGGGGGAGCTTCACCTAAGAACACTGAAGGTAGGCTACATCTAAGTAGACTACTCGGAAATCACTGGAAAAATGTGAGGAAGTACGCCTTTGTTTGTTTGTTTGTTTGCAGTTTTGGGGCTTCTGACGGCCGTACAATCAAAACCAAGCTAATGATACGTTCAGCGATTCCACCTGATTAAATTGTGTCTGCGGAGAAAACTTTGAAGGAGATAAGGGCGGTTGACGAATCAGTCCTGAAAACAAATTAGAATACAGTTCAATTTCTTTTTACTTTAACCCCCACCTATGTTGTGTTCGTTTACTTTCAAGTTAAAGAATATATCTTTGAAATCTTAAATCAGGTATAGTCCGCACCAAGAGGATTTGACGGCGGAACCATCCTTAAAGACACTGTTTGAAAATCACTGTTTGAGATGGTATGCCTAGAGGTTCTTCAGCCCGGCGTGTGACTCCTTTCGTCGACAAAGCAACCATGTGTGTTGACAAACCAGGCCAAGTGAGAGGAACGCTAGCCTGAAAACACCCGAGGCGAAAACCCGTGTGCCCCAATCGAATGAGACTCGAGCCTTCATCTCACTATATTCCCCTTCCCCAGTAGTTCGAGATGCTTGTAGTTACTTCATCATTTTCACAAGTATATTTGGCTAAGCTCCTCATTTTTCCACACAGATTTCTGCGTTGATTCGGAGAAATTTGCTTTACAACACCATTAAGTGAAACGTATGCTCCTTTCTAATATATAAAAAATCGAGGCCTTCGTAAAGTTGTCATGTACTGAGAGAAAGATCAGTTTTGTCACATTAATAACATAATGGTCAGAAGCTTCAATTATAAATCCGGTCAAGAAATACTTTTGTAGTTCAACCGAACCAAACCGTTAAAATGTCTATGCCACCTTTCTCTTCTTTCGTACCACTTTGTGGTCGAATTTCACTAAATGACTTTGCCCTGGGTTGCATGTCCAAAAATACTTTCTTCGTGAGCTATTTTTCTGGATTTTGTTCCTCCGGGAAGATCTGTCTGCCTTAAACCTTTTTCCTTTCAGTGTTACATCATGAAGAAGATTTAACATATCCCGTAAAGGACACTAATTTAACTCTAAAAACGCTTCGAGTTGTTTTCAATATTCAGCTAGCTCTAATTTTGGAGGAATCTCCAATTCGGTTTCAAGGTCTTTAACTCTAAAAGCTTATCTCATCTCCTAAATTAGAGTGAGGCGAGTTTTAAGTGTCTGATTTCAGAGACATTTCCAAGTGACAAGGTGTCGAGAACTGAACATGATCCCTCTGAATATAATTGCTGTGCAGGTGAAGTAATCATAAGCTCGTCTGAATCTGGTTGAACCATCGGGAATAAAGTAGGTCAGTCACGTGATGATAATTATGATTTTTTTTTTTTTTTTTGAAACTGAGAAATGAAATCATGGGTTCGTCATTGCTCCCTTAGTTAGGTTGAACTTTTGTCATTTTTCATTTTTGTCATTTGTTGAGTGACACATTACTTCCGTAAAGAATAGGCTTTGCACCCCCTCACAAAAAATCGATGCTAGCCTATTTCTTACAAAAAAAAATTGCAAAATCGACAAGTACAGTCATCAGTTTTGTCCTTCTTAGCGTTCCATTTTGTTGTAAGAGGACGATGTTAAGGCAACTAGCTTCTACTGCTAAGGCCCGTTTATACTTCCAAATTTTCACGCCCTATATTGTTTTAAGAACCATATATGGTCATCCATTGCTCTCCCGGGCAAATCACGGACATAGCCCAGAGTTGAGCAGAGATGAACTTCCATAGCTTTATAGCGCTATACTGAAGTATGAATTGGTACTGAGGGCTGAAATCACATCGACATTATCACACTCAGAGGTAACTGATAAGTATTAAACTCCATTTATTTTAAATCCAATACAAATGACTAGGTTTGCTTCAATTAGAATAATAAACGGACAGGTATCATATTCACTTAATATTGATTAAAAAGGAATCTCCTTAAATTATATCTAAAAGAGTAAACGGAGTACTTGGTTATTAAACTATCTGGTAAGGAATTCCAAGTGTTGATGGCTCGAAAACATAATCCGGTCTTAGAAAAGTTTCTCTGGTTTCCTGGAAGGTGAAGACGATATCTCTGACGTGTATTGTAATTGGTGAACTAAACAGTTTTGACTGAAAAATCCTGGAGGGAGAAAGTTATTAACGAAGCGGTAAGTGAATGGTGCAATATTGACTTTGATAATGACATTTAATTTTACAAGTTCAGTGACCTAAAAAATATACTAGTGTGATCACGTGGAGCAGCACTAGAAATGTGTTTAATCGCTCGTTTTTGCAGAACAGTTAACTCTCTCAATGATGTATTACTTGTGCAGTGCTAGACCATAAAAGGCTGCAATAAGAGATGGGATAAACTCACGTTAAGTATATTGAACGAAGCACATTTTAAGGTGGGATATATTTTAGTCAACCAATTATTCCAATACCCCTAGCAACTTGTAAACAGATATGTGAAATATGGTCATTCCAGGTAAGCTTTGAACCGATGAAGACTCCTAAAAATTTAATACTGGGAGCAGTATGTAGATTTACGTTATTAATTAACAATATTGAACATCGGTTCTTACGACCAAATGCCGGGATTGCCAAGAAGGACAAAACTGATGACAGTGTGCCTGTCGAGTTTGCATTATACCTTGGCTTGGCAAAGTATAAGTTCCATGCAGTTAATTTACTATGTGCTTGCGATTGCGAATAAGGCAAGTAATATGATTCCAAACAGTAGTGTATACACTACCGAGGAGCAGGCCGGCCAGAGACCTTCAGGGCTGTCCTTGACTCGTTCGAACAGGAAGGCCGCCTACTAAGTCTACCAGGGCTTAAAAATAAGGTGAGGAGAGTTAAGGGGAAAGGAGAGGGTATTGTAACAAATTAGGCGCTGAACTCCATTTATGCCACTTTTTTCTTTTTGAGACGATCCTATAGCTGCACCACAAAGTTTATGTATACTTACCTTAATGAACAGGTGCCAGGAAATCGAATCTAACACTTGTTTAGTTTCGAAAATTTCCTGGAATATCCCCGGCCCCCTGTGTTGTCCTTTTTAAGCAGATACGTAGTCATTAAAAGCTAAGTATTCACATTGCGTTATCTTGCCAAATTTCCTGGAAAATGTTGTGGGTGTGCGTGCGTGCGAGTGTGAGTGTACTAAGAGGAGACCGAACATGCTGACGCACTTTCAGGATGATTCTTTCCAGATTCATACTTAAGAAAGCATAGACTTGTCCTTTATAAGAATGGGAAATATCAAAAGAGCACAGCTAGACAAGCGCCTTGCCTATGTGGCAGGCTGCACGGCATATTCCTTGTTCAGTCACATAGTTAACTGGGAAGCCTTAAAGAGGGGCTGAGCAAACAGATTCCGCTCCGCGGGGTAACAAGTGCCCCAAAATTTATGAGTGGGATTGACACAGTATAACCCCAGTGTTGGGGCTGGTTGTAATCTGGTCGTGATGGACCCTTCTAACACAAAACGTTTTAAGAACGTTTTGTGTTAGTGGGGGAGCAAGTAACTTTTAACGCCATTTATTCCTCAAAGACAGCAATGAATATTGCTAAAGCAAAGAAGTGGAATACCGGTATCTCATTTTGATATCTCAACGTATGTGAAACATTTCACCTTATATTCTCTTTTCCACATCACTAAAATTGGGAGCAATTTTTGTCTGAGCAATTCTTCAGTTCAACACCACACAATTTGTAAAACATGCAATGTAGGTATGCAGTTCGACTCGCACTTTTCATGTGCCCAGTCCAATTAGCATATTGTTACAACTTACCCAAAAGTATTTCTCTATGTGCTAATACAGACTAGTTCATTTTAAAGCAAACTTAGGCAACTTTAAATATGCCTGAAATATATCTCTTTCCGACAGAATGGTCAACTTGGCCTGTATGGTCTAGACAGAAGAAAAAAAATTTAGTAACTATGTTCAACTTTAGATACGAAGGCTTAGGGTCGTAAAAGGTTTATTTAAATTACTCCCATTCACTCTTGATCCTTCATGATAACTTAAATGGATTGTTTGTTACAACCTAGTAATCATTTTACTTCCCATCGATCTCCTCTTCTAATTATCAGGAATGGGGGATGCCGGGAAATCAAGTCTAGAAGTGTTTTATTTCAAGTATTTTCCTCTGGAAAAGGGTCCCTTTTTCGGCGGAAATTTTTTTCAGATCCGTTTGTTGAGTAGCCTCAATTACAGCAGGGAGTTGCAACTCCATGATTACAGTATTGCGTGGTCACACTGCATAATAATGATATTCCTTACAAAAAACTATTTATATAATTACTTCTTTTCTCGATTCCCAGATGTAAGGATATTGCATCTAACAGTGTTAGAAAAATCCCCCCTCCCACCCAGTGTCTTAACCACTTTACGATTCGGCCGCCGTTTAGCCAATTCCGAAATTGCATTGGTCTTCAGGTTAGACGTTTTCCAATTTCGTCGGGGATCCTAAGTCCGCACGATAAAATATGCAGTCCCCGAGGGCGACCACCAGTCACCGCGACGATTTACCTGTCTTTGCTCTCGAAAGGGCAGTTTACTCAATATAGGAACCCAAAATATTCGCCGAGCTTCGCGAGCTGTAGAGTTCTGGTAGTTTAAGATTTTCCATACCTCCGTTCCATATAGCGACATGCTCAAACACCCCCCCCCCCCTTACCAAGTAACCTATAGGTAGACTTTTCTGTTGGCCAGAAATTCTATCCCAAATCGCAAAACCTAGTTGTTCTCTTGACTTTGTCGCACGTCACTGTAGCGACGGACTCGCGGAGGGAGGTCTGACTATTTCATAGGGCAAACGGGTGGATACAATACATGTTATTCCCGATAGGGGGGTCCACCACCCCGACAGTTGACCTACTGTTGCTTTAAATGTTTATAGATTCTTATATATGTAACCCATAGGCGTAGGAGCCCAAGTTGATTTGGGGGGGCTGGACCGACTTGCCCGAAAAATATAACCCCCAGTTTCCGCGCGCTCTAGGCATGTTTTCGACATGGTAATGTATATATCATATAAGCATGCATCGGTTATCCCCCCCCCCCCCGATGCCAATTACTTACAATAATTTGCCGTGTTACTACCTTCTTTATTGGTTTTAACTTTTCCCGAAGTCGGTGATAGCCGGCCTGGGGGAGGGGGTTTCCCCCTCCCCTTTGAAAATTTTTGAAAAATAAAGTGTCCTTAGATGCAATCTGGTGACACATATCCTACCTTTGAAATAAACTTTGTGTTAAAACATTTACGTATTTCAGGTACTAAAAAAAAATCGGCATTACCTTCTTCTCTTAGAAAATTTTTGAAAAATAAGGTGTCCTTAGATGGAATCTGGTGACACATATCCTACCTTTGAAATAAAATTTGTGTTAAAACATTTACGTATTTCAGGTACTAAAAAAAAATCGGCATTACCTTCTTCTCTTAGAAAATTTTTGAAAAATTAGGTGCCCTTAAATGCAATCTGGTGCCACATATGCTACCTTTGAAGTAAAATTTGTGTTAAAAAATTTACGTATTTGAGATACTAGAAAAAAATCGGTTTTACCCCCTTCCCTTTGAAAATTTTTGGAAAATTAGGTGTCCTTACATACAATCTGGTACCACGTATGCTACCTTTGAAGTAAAATTTGTGTTAAAAAATTTACGTATTTTAGGTAGGAAAATATTAGCATCAGTGAGGGTGGGGCAAAGCCCAATAGCCCCTCAATACACCATTGATAATTATAATATAAGTTCAACCATTAAAAAACACACTGATGAATTAATACGGAATATATGTGCTGGTGCAATTCAAGTCAGAACTCTATATTAATTACCAAGGAAGTTTTTAAACTATTAATACCCTTTAGCTACATCACTGCATTATTTTTCTCTCAGTAGGCGCCCGAAAAAATTCTCAGCATTTTGCCCGAATTTTCACAAAAATTTTTGACTGGGGGGGCTGCAGCCCCCCCAGCCCCCCCCCCCCGCCTCCTACGCCTATGATGTAACCCCAAAATTCTAGCGCGCTTCCTGCGCTATGGATATGCAATTCCACACTTCAAAAAGAACTAAATTAGTAGTATAAAGTTTTCCAATTCCCTTTTCTCCTCTCCCGTCGACGTCATTCCCGCAACCCGTCGCTTCTGTCGGGGCTGCGGGTCTCTGCCGCTTCCACCCCTCCCCTTCGAGGAGCCTGGTCCTTCGTCTGCCAAATACTGACACCACCCCTAGTGATTTCACTTCATAGCACCGTCAACGTACGCAAATTATGTTTCTTGTGTATTTATCTTGATAACCAGATGTCAGGAATACCATTTAACAGTGTTTCATTTCAATTTTCTCCAGACTCCTTCCCCATCGAAGCTCCTTACATTAGAACTCGCAGGTTCCAGTTTTGCCCACACAAAATTAGCCCCTTTTGTAAAAGGCTGAACTCCCCCCCCCCCCCTTTGTTAAAATGTATTGCTAAAATATCTTTAAAAAGGCTAATTTTTCGCCGCGTTAGTCACGCCCCTGCGGGTAAGTAGATGATTTAGTGATAATGTCCTCCAGCTAGTGTTACGGCTCGGTAACATCTTCCTGGGTGCACTGAATTTTATCTATATCTCTCTAGGGAATACGTCTGGCTGTTGTATGTAGTTTATCTCTGCATCTCTTTGGAAAAACATGTCCTTTTATATATGGCTCGTTAAACGTTCCAGTATATTCTGAGTTTATAAGAAATTCTAGCACTTTTTTCGTACAGTGCATCCTCTAGATAAAATCATCTCTAAAATTATAATTGCGACTAGTCAGTTCCTTCTGTAATCATCGAGGGGTCTCTAGAACGTTGAAGAAGAGGGGAGCTGTTATCCGAACATGGAAGTTTTATACCTCCGAGGTAGTACTTCCATGATCCGAAAGGAGATAGCTCGCCAAAACTTCATTTGAAGTGAGGTTTGCGTATTCAAGGTCACCTAATAATCATTCAGTTATCTTGCTCTTTAGATTTCTTTAAAAACTAAGCTGGATTAGAAAGTTTCACAAAGAGATTTGTCGTCTGCTACATCATGAGTAGAGGTATGGCGATTTTATCCACTACCATGGCACTGCCAGTCGTCTGAAAACTAAACATATTTTCTCTCTGATGTCGCTCGGTGTCGCGAATGAGACCACATCGGCTTGATTTTATGTGAAATTGTGAATATAGATTTGTGTCCGGTTGATTCAGGACACTAGAGAAAACTTTTCAGAATGCAGTAAAAGAATTAGGCCTCTGTCTCTTTAGCTCATTTGCATAGGGTCTCTTCATGAGGTGCACTTGCATTGATCTACTACTGGAGTTTAAAAGCCTTATCATTTTAAGGTTGGCTGTACCAGTCTACACATCAACTTGCATTGTTCAATTTAAGCCCCTTGTTAAAGTATTAGCAGAGATGAATGATGTCGCAAGGAGATAGTTTATCAAATTGCGCCCTGTAACACTAGGATGTCTTGTAGCTTATTCTTTATTCCTGGAGGGTGTCTTGAGCAAAGATATAATTCAAAAGCCCATGAAACTACGTACATCCTCATCTATCCCTGCATCATCAAGTTGTTGTTGAGTTAGAATACTAAACAGCTAAAATAGAAACGTAAACTTGTGACTTTTGTGCCGTTTAGAACCCATTCTATGCTATTTCAATATAGTTAAATGCTTTGTTCTGAAGACCATATTGTTTAGAAATGCCCCAGCCTTTCAGGGAATTTTCCCCTGGTTCCAAATCTTTGGGAATAGCACTCTACTAGAGGCCCTAATAGGGGAGAAAGAAAATAGAACAAGGGACGAGAAGGAGAACAAATGAAAGAGAGAAAATGGAAGAGAAGGAAAGGGGCTTGAAGTCAAGAGGGAAGTATTGACATGGACTACTGAAACCATGGGAGTTCTGTGCTGAGACAGACATGAGTAGGAAAGATAGAAGGGGGAGGATATCACCACTTTCCATCAAGACCACTTATGAGCTCCTCCCCTTGGACCCCCCAAAGGTCTAGTTACAAGTCTAGAGCATCTGGGATGTCAAAGTTTCTCCCACACTGGTGACCCACCCATAGTAGACGTATAGTTCTAATGACAAATTTTTTAAGGATGCAATTCCCAACAATCTAGGGCGGTCGGGATGCCAAATATTCTCCTCATAAACCAAACAAATTTGGGGGTACACAATAAAGAGTCCATACTCATGTAGTGAAAAAAATAAACTGTTGGGGAGGTTGACTCCTGTCGGGGATAACATATACACTGTATCGTATCCACCCCATCTGCCTGTGGAAATAGTCAAATGTCCCTCTACAAGTCGCTTATCGAACGGTACAACAAACACAACTTTACGTAAAGCTGTGCAAGCTTTGCTTCCTTGGAAAGGTGAAGAGGCTGCTGTTAAGCTATAAAGAATAGAAGAATAGAAACATAGAAAAAACCGAACATTGAAAACTCTAGTGCCAAACTGTCGTGTTGAGCAACCGTCGGGGACTACATAACTTACCACACCCACTAACGTTCTGAAAGTGGGAAAATGCCCCAATGGGGGAGCGGGAGAGACCTTTTCCGACGGCATGACCGCTGCCCTCATCCCTGCGGCTGGAGTTTTTGGGCGCTTGCTCAAGACCGCTACCTACTATCTAGACTACGACGAGCAACTGCGTGGACAACTAGAAAGTTACATTGTGAACAGCTTTATTTGTTTCAAGCTTGTTTTTTTGTTTTCAAGTGAGCCTTCAACCTAAATTTCACTGTGTGCGGTACAACAAGTAAAACGGGAAACAAATGAGAAACAACTTTTCCCGCAATTCGTGTTTTCTGACGCCCGTGTGCATACTGCTTTAGATAGCCTCCATCTCACTCACCCCCCCCCCCCACCACCACCACCACCATTCACAAAATATTCCTATTACATGGCCAATTCAATTATTCAATTACATGCCCCCTATCGATTTCAGATGTTTTTTGAAAATTTAAAATGATCACAAAAGGCTTTTAAGCTAAAGATTTCTGTAGGGGGTAGGGTGAGGTGTGTTTTCGACCGAGTGATGGATCTATTGTAACCATTTTCTATCACAAATGGTTCTCAAACTATCAAAATTATCACAAATCCTTAGCAAACTATCAAAATTTTCGCGCGCTCCGGGCGCTTCAAGTCTTTCCTCAATATTGTCCATATTATCAATAGTTTCCGGTAGCAACTCCCGCAGAAGCACAGCGACAAAAGTTGAAAGCTGTTTACGAATTCTCAAGTAGAAGACTGGCTTTGTTATTGGCAAATCGGTTTTTTGGGGGAATTGAAAGTGTCTCGAGGCAGAGCATGAATGCAGGTTTTGTCATGGTTATATCTTATTTAATGAAAACTTTTGGTGCGCTTCGCGCGCATTCGTCACGGTTTGCACTCCATCTCATGACCATTATTATGTAAGGTTATAACACATGCAACTATTCTGATCATAAACTTTTCCGAAAAACGGAAGTACATTTCCATTCTCTGTAGGAGCCTATGGGATCTTTCAATCTAATTTGTAGCATGATGTGGAAGGTTGAAAGTACGTATTTTCCGTTAAACATTTTTCAAAAAGTTTTAGCGAGTGCTTCGCGAGCAGCCATTACCGGTATAGATGGTGATTGTTAATACACTTACGACGAAAAAACATTCTGAAACGCGCTTTTTAGTCCTTAACCTCTTTTGCTTTATCAGGGAGGTCCAATATCACCTCCCTGCACCTATACTCCCTCCCATTCCCTATTGCTGGATGCTGTTCGTCTGGATTTTCATTTAAGCTTAGTAAATACGATAGTTGTAAAGTGCTCGGAATCATACTCTATAGTATCATTTGGACGTCAGGTAAATAATCATCATATCAGTGCCCCATTTTATTTAATAAATCCAGGGCTTCCGGGAGGCACTATACCAGTGTCTGCCAGTCTTAGATACCCTTTTATAATGCACAATGAAGCAAAGGAAAATTTTCGTAATAGTCCAAGAATGTTTCTGTGGAATACACACACGTATTTTTACGTAAAAACTTTCCCCGAATAGAAGGCATTTAAGTAGTTAAAGGGGGGGGGGGGCTTCAGGAGGTTTGTTGACAACATACCCTTCTCCAAGACAACATGCCTCTTTCAGCCAACCAAAATTAGAATTCACTAAATTATGGATATTTTCTGGCCATATATGATCAGTTTCAGTTTCAGTTTTTAGTTTTCAGTTTTTGGAGTCTACATTTCATCATGTTTTTTTTTTCTCGGCGAAAAGAGGAGGGCACGTGCCCCTCTGTATCCTTCCTCCCCCTTGGAACAGCGTCTTAAAGTTTATTTCAAAGGCTAATTGTTGAGTGAAGCTTGCTTGAAACGCTGGACAGAGCGTGAATGTTGAATCAGGGTGATAATATTTTCTTATAAGTAGCTTCTATACAGTACCGTGCACTCAAGTAAGATGTTACAAAAACAGCTGTCTGTTTTAGCTAAGTACGACCTCCTTAAGCCTTACTCAGTAAGACTTCCACTTAAATTTTTACGGATTTTGATGTTGATCAGGTAACTTCTATGATTGGTTGCTTAACTACCCCCGCTGAGCCCGGACTCTGTTCATGGGCGGCGATCCCGGGGCGATGGGGGGACATGTCCCCCCCCCCCCAATATTTGAAAAATGGCCCATTGACTTTGATTTTTCACACAGTAAATTATTGGAAATTCTGGTCATGTCCCCCCAGTATTGAGAACAAATCGCCGCTCTTGACTCTGTTTGCACAACCCTGACTTTCCAAACACATTGTTTTGAATATTCATTAAAACTCCAGCAGTCTTAGGCGCACATATTTCTACGAATATAAATCCAAACTTTCAATTTGTACCGTGTTCCCTTGTGCAGTCCAGGCGTTTAGGGATATAACTGATAAAAGGAATACCGATTTAGGCTACTCCTGGCAGCCTCTTTTTCTCATGGGTTTGTGGGAGTGGCAGGCGGGGCTCATACCATGTGCGGGCCGGTGCTAATTAAACTGAGAATGTGTCTAAAAATGTCAATGCTGCTGGCATAAACAGTCCCTTCGAATAGGGCCTAAGTTAATGCAGGCTGGCATTAACTTGTCCCAGTCAAGTAAAGGGCCTAACTAAGTTTGTTCCACATGGCAGGCTCTTACTACTACCCTGATAGCAAAATTTGGTCGGCCCGACTACGGCCCACTGTCGGTTACTCCGGTCCGCCAGAGAAAAATATCTGGTGGTTAACCTGCCGTCCGCAGATGGCGGCGACGCTGATTGGTTAAAATGCTTTATAAACATCAGGCAAGTTTTCGTCCAGCCAGCGGACCTCCCGGCCGACAGCTCTCCGTCGCCTTTTGGCCACCGGCGGACCGCACCGCGGGGAGTGTTAGAGTGGCAATTGAACTCCCTACTACTTGCTCTCGGGAAGCTAAGAGCTCATGTTAAATATTGTTTGATACGGCCCGTCGTTAAGTAAACTTAGGTCATCTAGCTGCAGATCAAATTTGCACTAGTTGTTTCAGCAGGGAGTTGCTATTTGACCAATAGCAACTCCCTGGTTTCAGGCTATTTCAGCCTGCTACGGAGGCCACTTCGTAACACTCTCGTCATATTCCTTTTCAGTTATGAGGTCTCCTCCTCCTCCTCCTCCTCCTCCTCCTCCTCCTCCTCATCCTCCCGCAAAGAGAATAGTTTCGGAAAATTTAAGAATTCGAAGCCCTATTTTCATACCTATCAGACAAGCCAAATTGATTTTCCATCCTTTTCAAATGTACATGGATCTCTCCTGTTTTACCTTTTTGTGTTCAACCTTGAGAAAACGAAGACAAATAGTAAGCAGCAAGCAAAGTTGTTGGCAAATTTACCATCAATTGCAGGAATCTTGAGCCGTCAGCTTTAGGAATTTTTTAATCGATTTGTGGAATTGCTCGCCAAATTTGTCCATGACTAACTTCAATGCGGTATCTGCAGGTCTTCTTCAACTGAACAACGACCAGATCCAGAAATATGAAAATGAACTGCAAATCCGATTTTTGGGATTTACTAAAGCCTTCAGAATTCTGTTGCCGTACATAAGAGTCACATTTCTTGTTCCACTGCTACCTATTCGAACAATTTGCTTTGTGTATGTATCGCTCCCACTATTTAATAGCGTCGTGGATCCGGTACGTGTGTAACGTTATATACTAACTTTAGGCTAGATGTGTCAATGTCAGTCGGGCGTAACGTACAGTAACGTTACTGTAGGCCTAGCCCAAATGTAATATCAGTTATTGATAGGTCCAGACGGTGAGGCCGAAATAGCTTTTGCTTTTGTACTGAGGCTGATTGGTTTAGGGGATCATAGCCACTATCCATCTGGTTGTTCCATTCCATTGAAAAATAGGGTGTTGCAATCTTTACTTTCACATTTTTATGGTAAATGATGAGTCGTTCTCAAAATAATTCTTCTCAGACAATTTAAAAATAAAGGTGGATAGGCCTAATATACAACCAAAACATTTTGAGAACGACTCTCTTAATATCTCTTATTTTTAGCAAAAAGTATGAATACTTCAATATTCCTAATATTGGACTGTACTAGTCTACCGGACGGATAGTGGCCATGATCCAGTTTAGGCTATAGGAGGGGGAGGGGGGGGGGGTGGCAGTTTCTGCATTCTGGTAAAGAAAAGAGCAACAGAAAACAGGATGCCATTTGCACTTGAGTTGTGGGTTGTATGTTTTAGGCTAGGCCTAGCTGCATCATCAACTCCAGTGTTAGGCCCTATCATTTTCTTACGAAAGTTGGTTGCTATTGTGATTTAATAAAAGTAAAACCAGTAAATTTACGGTATATTGCTTTTGGGTACTCATCACATTTGTATGTAAAACTAGTGATAGCTATAGGGCACATCCGAAATTCTTCTCATACTAGGGGCAACTAGTGTTACAGGTAAAGGGCAAAAAACAGAAAATTCATATTTACTACAAATCGGAGTTATATTGGAAATCCTTGCAATACGTTCTTCCTTTTCAAAAAAACTAGTTAGATTATGCAAAAAAACCCATAAAATAACACTAGGCTATAGCTAGTCCTTGAACAGGACTGTGTACTGCGTTAACGGTAGAACCTACTCAGGACCACGGTCCTTGTCCTGCCTACACAAAATTTCCGGTGGTTAGCCGGTCTGCCAGTAGACCGGCATTCCTCACAGCTTCAAATATTCACCTATGATTACCATACTTTCCATGAACGTTCTTTGTCATTGCATCTATGCTTCTTGACCAGTTTTTCTTGGAATAGAGGGGAGCAAGAAGGTGAAATTTGAAGGTAAAACTGACCTTAACACTAAATGAGTTACAAGATTTTAGAGTGCCCATGCAGTCACGTGACTGACTTCCCTGTAAAAAGTTGTAACCAGGATAAAAATCTGAAACCAAGAAAATGTAACAAATCTTAAGGAAATCCTGCACTTAATTTCAGGAAATTGGACAGCAAAACGTGGAAGCGCTGCCACGAGCCATTCTGACAATATGGCTGCCGTTCTTTGGCGAACGATGAAGCAAGTTCTGTGAGTTTTGGCCTTAGAACGCACCTGTGAGCTGTGTGAATGCACATTTTTCTACAATATAATGATAATAAACTGAACTGCATTGTTTTAAAATCGGAGAAATGATGATTAGTGTAGAAACGATCAGTTTCTGATAAATTTTCCTCCCAAACCTTAACTGTGGTGTTTTTTGTGTAGGCAGGACAAGGACTCTAGTGCGGAGTAAAACAAAGTGTACGTAGCATAGAGTCCTGTTCAAGGACTAGGCTATAGCCTACCTACTGTATCTTGAAAATGAGGTGAATTTCTGCCAAGTCTGAGCGCTGGGAAGTGTTTGTTAGAAAAAGATGATTGTGCAATAAAATCAACTTGTTAGCCAGTGGTTTCTTTCTCATGAATATATTATGTGTACATACATAGTACATTCAAGACAAGAAACGACTGGTGCAAGGCTAACAAGGTGATTGTATTGCGCAATCATGCTTTTCTAATGAACAGTTCAGATGTTGCAGAAAATCATCTTATTTTCAAGCTAGGTAGTGTTATTTTGTGATGTTTTTGTATAATCTTGCTAGTTTTGTGAAAAGAAACAACACATTGTAAGGATTTCTGATATGATTCTGATTTGAAGTAAATATCTTGAATTTTGGGGTTTTCGTCCAATACCTGTAACACTAATTGCCCCTATGAGAGGAATTTTGGTTTTGCCCTATATACATGTCAGCAAAGGTCAACCAGGGGATCAACTAAGGTAAAGAAAACAAACTTCTACCCATTTTGTGTCATGGACAGACATTGCTGTGCACATCAAAAATGAACAGTCATGTGATAGGATTATTACATTATAGTACCAGGGTGCCCGTCGACTGCAGGCCAGGGTGCATTCCATGTAAAGCTGACGCCGAAGTTATGCCGAGGTGTCAGCGTTCGTACACCAACAAAACCAAAGGTGTGATCATGCCATACAAATGCCCATAAGCCTACAATCCCGAACAGTCCCCCACAGCCCGGGAAAGTCTTATTAGTGATGGTCAGTAACTTTCACATTCTGTGGTTTAAGTCTAGTGAGTTGTATCTTCACAACCATGCTCAATCCGGACATATGATCCGGCCAAGTAGCCACTGGAACTACTTATTAAGTACCACAGGTCATTATTCGCTTGAGCGCACATTGTGCTGATAGAGCTGGAGTTCTGTTACCTTGTTATGATGCAAGCCTGATTAACTGTGGTCAGCTTCTACAAGAATTTGGAATAAAAGGACTTTCATGTCATGATTTATACTACACAGTATTACATACTGTAACATTGCCTGCTCTAAGATGATCATTGATCATGCCTGAAGCAAAAAGTTACACATTCTTTCCTATTTAGCAGGAAGTAATCATATTTTATGTGGGACTCGATGTGAAATAAGTGGAAACAAACTGCAGCAGAAAATTTTGTAGCTGCAGTTTTGACTTAAGAGCTACAGAAGCTTGCAGTACAAAATATGTAGTCAAAAGTAAGTTGTATGCCAACTCAAGTGAATCCTCATGCTGCTGCGGTAAGTTGTATGCCAACTCAAGTGAATTCTCATGCTGCTGTGCCAAGCATTTTCCTTTGTCAATGCCAAAGATATTCGGTGTATAGTGAACAAAATGTACCCTGGGCTGTGGAGACATGGATTGCGCATCTAGCCTAACATTCCATGTCACAATCTTGGAATGATGGATTTCTTATTCGACAGTCACCCCAGTATACCAAAAATTCAGAATGGTTATGGAATAAACTTCTTCCTCTAAATATAATCACACAAAACATAAAATAGTTCATGACTAAAATAATTATTTTAAAGGAACTGGAGTAGTTAAAATGTCTATCCATGGCACATTTTTCAAAACCCCATACATTAAATGGTTTATTCCAAGATATTCGAACATGGTCAAGTATTTTCTCTATTTACAGTATTACAGAAAATTGTCATGTCTATCATAGTTTGGGATAAATTTTAACTTTGTATCCTAAAATAAAAATTTTGGTTCGAAGGTCACCCAGTACTAGACTACTGTAGTACTAAGTCTACTTCTGCTTTAGAATGTGCATGCACCTCCCACAAGTCCGTTTTCTTGTACTTGTGGTATAGGCCAGGCCATAGCTTAGGAGTAGAGCCGATTTGGCTGTAACATCAAAGTTTTGTTGTTTTATATTCTAAATTCATTAGGAAGGCCTAAGCCATAGGCATATGGAAAGTTCAATAGTTATAGCATAGTAACAGTGAGGGATACCTTGAGTCAATCAGTTCCTTGAGTTGGTTCAGTATTAAACTGTGCTCTAAGCATACTGGCACAACGTGATTCTATTGTTGGCTTAACCTGCATCACATACTCCTCAGACAATGTCAAAACAAGTATTGTATTTGTCTTGTTCTTTTTCATTTTAAAAGAAATAATTTACTTGCAGCCAAGTTTACAAGTTTCAGCTTTAGAATGAAGTAGAATATTACAAATGTAACAGAAAATGATGCCTAATGTCTTTGGTGTTCAAACATTTTGATACAAATTTTGACAGGAAAGACATTTTCTTTGATTTTAAACATTTTTATTATTGACTCTGCTAAAGTAATTACCAGTATTTTAGCTGTTATTTTTTTTAAGTGATTGACTCAATTTTCCATCATAAACTTTGTGTTGTGTACAGACTCAGGACTTGAGTTTTAGATTTTCCAGGTGTGCTACAAATCTCACTCCTCAGGAAATTAAGGAGGATTGAGGATTGCTCATTCCAAACAAAACCAGAATGTAGGAGAGTGGTGAAGACACATTAGAAAATATTACTGGAAAGTTTCATGCTTTTTATATCTTGACTGCCACAATGTTTGTTAAGTGAGTGACTCATGATACCCCCTGTATCAAATTATACAGCCTACTGTAGATCTTTGGCATATAAAAATGTTTGCCAAACTTTTTTGGTGAACATGGCATAATCACCAAATTCAGTTACATTCACCACTGGCATGGTGCAGAAGGAAAATGCCTACAACTAGCCTGCTACCTTGGCCAAACACATTAATAATCAGGAATGTTTAGTCCTACAGTCCTACATAATTCTTAGACCAGGTGAGAAAAAGGTGGTGTGGCATGGCTTGTTGCATGATAAAAATGGCGTAATTCTGTGGCATACTGCTAATTTATTACGAACTGTCCAGAATGGGGTCCTAGTGTTAATAATGTGGTTGTTGGGCTCAATGCAAATTACCTCTTGATTAAGTTCTGTGTGTTTCCCTTAATATACTGTACTCCTCCACAGCCATTGCGCAGAGCAGGCAAAGTTTTTGCAAGTCCTAGGGATTATGTCCAGGAACATCTCACACTCTCAGTTTAGTGTTCTGTGCGATATTTTCTCACTAGATTTGGTCCATCAACTCTTTTGCACACATTTGTAAGGCAAATGTTTTCAGAAAATGTGATTTAAAACTGAAAGTTACACCATGTACTGTACCAATGGCATCTAAAACAATTTAGATACAGAAATCATGTGGGCAACTTCTATACACATTGATCTCTAATCTGTATACGTGTTCAAAACTTTGGTGTATAAATACTGTACTTAGTACATTATCTGCCAGCATTACCCGGCAGGGCCGGCACTGTCTGGCACCACTCAGACTAAAAGAACTTGACTTGTACTATTTCCTTTTGTCAAGGAATCATTGAACAGATGTTCTGGTTTATATGAGAGGTGCCCTGTTTGTAAGCATTCTGGTGAAATCTTTAATTCCTGTGTGTGGTTCTCAAATATTAGCAGACGAAGTTGCAATACAGTATGTACTGTAACCTGATGTGAACTTAAAGCAAGCAGCAGTGATGTCATCTGCTCACACTGATGAACAGTTCTTTGCCTTTGTGATCATCATCATCTTTGGTACATTAGTTGCAGAATTTCATAGGGGTACATACAGTGGAGTGAGAGAGAGGGAGCCTCTAGCAATATGCCAGAAGACGCCTGAAAATGTCCAGTGTCTGAGAGTTAGCTTTGTAGTCATTTAGCTTACAGTATTCTAATTAAGTATAGTTGAGGGAAAGAAGGAAGATGTATACTGAGGGGTTCTGCAATTAATATACTTAAAGGCTTGTTTTTAGTTGGGTTTGCAATTGCATGGTTGTTTTCTCTATTAGCCATGGGAAATGTGATGTTTGTAAAATTTGCATGTTTCTCATCCATTCACAGAATGAAAACATGAGATTATGGAGTAGAAAATTGGTTCAATGTTACTGTAAGTTTAAGGGGAAACTAAACAGTAAACTTCAGTAATCCTTATCCTTATGAACTCTTGATGTCACATGTGCTTGAACTCATGATGTCATGCATGCTTGCTGCAAGTTCCCTTCAGGTTGAAAATGTGTTAACTGCATCTCCTTTACATCTGGAGATTCACAAACAAATATATGCTGTAGGAGTTGCTAATTTTGCCAGAATGCATAGATTAAGCAGCCTTTTAGCATATATCAAAAAGACATTGAAGGAAATCTTAAAACTCTCCTTTTTCAAACTTTTTATGGGACAGTGGGAAGGACCCAAGGTCTTGGCCATTGTGATGTATAAAGGGCACAGTGTACATGATGGTCACTGGATGACTGGCCTTTTGAAATTTCTGAGTGGTCATACTGCCCAATAACGCATGTTTTGATACAAATATTTCTGTTTCAAGACTAGAAATAAACAAAGGTCATGGAGGCCATGGCCATCATACTTATGGCAATGACCTTGGTACCCTACTGTACATAATGGCATAATTTTCAAGGCCACCTAGGCCCCTCCTGCCCTACCTAACAAAATACAACCATATACATATACCAGATAACACAAAATTTTCTGTTTGGCCTTGGTGTCCTTTGAGATGCATATTAAATGTGCCTTAAAAGCTAATATGAAAATGGCCTTTCTCTCATGATGTGTTATTTCCAGCCCTGCTGTTTGTGTGATGTAATGTATCTTATTTAATTCCCAGATGACAGGAAATCCAGTCTAACAGTTTGGGTACAACCTTTTCTATACATTCCACGTTAAAGATGAGATCAGACTGCACCATAACAAAATGTACTTTCATTTTGTAAAGTGCTGCATCCTAGCCTGCTGACTTTATTTGAGACCATTCAATGTGGCCCCTTTTCCCCCTTTCCTGCAGGTTTAGCATAAATGTGCATTCCAAACTGTCACCATTTTACAGTGAATACGTGTTTTAATGATTGAACTTAAGAGATGCTACGGAAATGAAGATCTAGAGGTTGCAACAATTTGCACACAACAGATTAAATTTTTTTATCCTATTTAGGTGTACATTTAATTTTTTGCATTCAAAAGTGCAAGAAATTCCCATTTGAATGGCAGACAGCAAATCCCTCCACCGACTTGAGGGTACAACTATTCAAACAGGTGGACTCGTTGTGAAGAAAAAATCTAAGGAATCTTCTTCTGCCAAAGATGACTTCAAGAAACCCCTTCTCCCAAAAGGGTCTCTCCTTGGGCTGGATGTTTTGGCACAGAGGAAGAGGCAGTTAAAAGAAGCACAGTTAGATGAACTACAGGATGAGAAGAGGTCAAAAGTTGAATCTTACAGAGAAGAGGAAGAAGATGAAATTGAAGATGAAGATGATAAGAGTCATGATAGGATGAAGAAATCACATGAAAGGTAAATTTGATTGCTGGTAATTTAGCAATTTTTTTGTATATGACTGGCAGGGTTTTAATTAAGTGATGGAAGTTGCATGTCATTTTTTGGTTTCGATGAAAGAGAAATCTATGCAGTCATGATGGCATGTGTATGGGTGTGTGTATGTGCATGTGTGTGTGTTTGTGACACTAAGCTTATGCACACAATATTTCAAGAACAGAAGCTTTGAAGCTCAAACTTGGTTTGTTGGCACCCCATATGCAGTAGAAGAACCTTGTTGTTTTTGGTGGAGGTCAGAGGTCATTTGAGGTCACCAGAGGTCATACAAAGAAAACATTGTGCATGCGATAATCTCAAGAAGGGAAACTTCAATGAAGCTCATACTTTGCATGGTAATGCCCCATATAAGCTTGGTAAAAGAACCTCATCCTTTTTGGTGGAGGTCATTTGAGGTCACCAGAAGTCAAGCAGTGAAAACCTTGTGTACACGATATCTCAAGGTACATAGGAAGCTTGGATAGATTTCATACTTAGTATGTGGATGTGTTATGGGTGAGAAGCAGAACCTTATTGTTTGTGGTGGAGGTCAAAGGTCACCTTGAGTCACCAGGGGTCAAACTCTGGAAACCTTGTAAACACGATATCTCAATGTTGGAAGCTTTGATAGATTTCATACGTGGTGCGTGTGTGCCTTATGGTGAGACAAAGAACCCTTTTGTTTTTGGTGGAGGTCATAGGTCTTCTGGGGTCACCAGGGGTCAGTTTCAGAAAATTTGGGAAAAAAGGAACTCTAACATGTGATATCCCAGGTTCATAATTTTTCTCAAGTAGGCCAACTTTCATTTACGAATTCCCCCCACCCCCCCCCCATCCCCCAACCGCAGGCTAAGGCCCTGCACTGTACTTATTCCTATGTGTGGTAATTATCATACACACCTGAAAGGATCATTTTTTTCATCTAATTACTGAAAATCTGGCCAATTATGAAAATAAAAAATTTTGACTGAATCCAAGACTTAATGGCCTGCAATAACAAATATGCTTTTACTACACTGTTGTGTCCAAAAAAATATTTGTGCACATGAGATGTACAGTATAACTCGAAGAGTATACAGTAGTGCTCTTGGAAGTTTACAGAAGTGGTGATTGCATGCCACAGTATGTGAGTGGCAGTATGTTCAGGGGAAATTTGACTAGGGGCAGGGTCATCATTGAGAACATAAGGTTTTTTCAGTATATGCATGTACACTTTACCTTTTTTATGATTCAGTGAAGTAGAAAAATTTTCAGCCTTCAGTTTGCTAAAACTGCCTTCCTTTTTGGATTACTACTGTCCTGTTATAGTTACCATTTCAATGACCCCCTTCCTCTAGCAGTCTTTTCCCTAGAAGTATTTGACAACCCCCCCCCCCATACAATTTCCACATACAAAGTGGATTCCACAAATGACTGCTGGTACTGTACATGGCTGTTTTCTAATTGACTCTCATCAAAGTAATATTTTGTGCTTCATAGGTTTAAAGACCTCTTTTGACAGTGTCATGGCAGAGTTAAATGTGCACTTTTCTTTGAGAACATGTACAGGGATGAATTCCTTTACAGTGCAACTGCTGTACAGCAATCTTTCCACTACATACTTATTCCAATCTTCTGGTAAATTGTAAATGATAAATATTCTCTATGCCCTAGTATTTCTTTGTTCATTCAGCTTGCTGGTTCAACTGTGCTTAAAAGGTTCAGCACAGTACCTTACAACAGGAACTAGGCGGAAGGCCCGGGTTCAATTCCCAGGTCGAGTCATACCAAAGACTCTAAAAATGGAACCTACTGCCATTGTGCATGATGCTCCGCATAAACAATGGAGTAGGGAAAACAAGCCAGTGAGCCACAACTGGAAAAAAGGCCGTGGCCGGCTCGACTTGAACCAGTTGGTTGGAAACTGGGACGTTCATCTAACTAACTAACTACAACAGGATCTACAGCATTAGGATCAAACCCAATATTCCCCCAACCTGAGAACCCGAAGTAATTTCTTTTTATCAGAAATCAGTTTAAATGTGTCAGTTTTGGAGTTTGAATTGTAAAAATGATGGGAATGATGATCATGGGCTATTGTTCTTTTTCAAATATGCCATCTGATTAACATCAAAAGTAAAAATTGCTTAGTGTGATTGTTGAGAATGAGTTCAGTGAGGAAATCTTTGTGTACAAACTCAGTTCAGTTGTCCCTTACGTACATCATGTTTTGTCGGTTACGGTCACATTTTTTAATTTGACTTTTATAGCCTACATGAATTGTGAGAAGAAAACTCTAATTAAAAGTTTTTGGCAGACTACCAAAAATTAGAACTTCACAAACTATTTTGTAAAAATATTATTTCCTCCCTCATCAAATAATAATATTTTGACAAAAATTGTGACAAATGGGACATCCACTGTTGGAATCCCTGTTATTAGCATAATGAATGAGGTGAAAGAAGTGAACTATTTTTATGTTTTTGGAAGGGTGGTTGTGTTAGTTCTCAAATTGTAGTTACTTAAATAAGGCATGTAGCTGGCTTGGGGACCCAATTTATTTTAAATATCCTGTATGTGACACCTATTTAAATAATTATGCAGATTATGCAAATTAGCAGCCTACCATTTATTGAGTTTATTAATTTTTCAAAAGATATTATCAGAATAAGTCCTCAAGCTTTACAGTGATGCTAAATAACAAATATGCTTTATTCCAATGAAATTTAAAAAATGACTTTAAAGGTCTGGAGACATAAAATGACATAGTAGGATATTTGATGTAAAAAACATTAAAAACCTATAAAATAGCTCTGCAGTTCTCGTCAAAGTCCATCAGATATTGACCCGTTTATAGGGTTATTTCTATTTTACAGCTGTATCATGAATAAAGGAGCTAAATATGCAAATTTGTGACGTTGAAAGATGGAGTTAACAAAGATGGCAAATATATCCTTTGTTTTTTCAACCTTCATTTCAAGGACACATGTAGCACTGGTATATACCCCGAGGAATTTACTTGGAAGTCAAACTTGTCTTCTTGAAAAATGTCAATATCAATCACCAAATGATAAACTCTCTGATGAGTACAGTACTTAAAGCAGCACATTGAGTTGATAGTGATGATTTTGTGAGGATTTTGAAGGGTACTACCACATGACAATGCTTATAATTAGCATAATTACAGTAGTCGTTTCACATCTAACACTTATTCAAAAACTAAAAATTTGGAGTTTTTGGACCCTTGCTTGTAATGGTCATGTGCAAATATGATAAACACTAAATGTGAAAAAGTGTCTGGTCACGAATTTTTGAAAACCAAATTGAATCGTTAATTAATCACTCATGAAGCGTTTATTTGCATGTAGGGTATGAGGATTGTCTCAGTTTGACCATTTGTCATGAGTAAGTGAAGACAACTTGACAGCTTTGGAAAAATTTAGTAAATTTCAAGAACCAACTCAAAGTGCCTCTTTAAGAGATAGTTTTTATAAGGTTAACAAAAAAAAAAAAAAAATACTTACACTTTGCAACACTCTACATTATTATTTTTGCATGGGTGATCAGACTTCAGAAACCATCAACCTTTGAAGGGGTATATCTTGAGAATGGTAAAAAATATTGAAATAATCCCAATGGATCTTTCGTTGGGGGATTATTTTTTTTTAACTGCCAAGTAAAAAAAGCTCTTTCTGGTGGCCTGTTACCATAACTTTAAGGGATACTGTAGAATGGCTTGGACCTGCCCAAATGGAATGTGACTACTGTATGAGGCACAACTCCTGTAAAGGTTGTAAGTATTAGACTGGCCCAAGTTAATTGTATTAACTATTGATGTTGGCATGAGCTGCAATGTCAGTCATTTTTCTACCCCAAGTTTTACTACTTGATCTTAGGCATTTGAAAAGTCATATTAAAGAAAATGGAGAAACTCTGATTGCAGCTATATAAGTATCTGATTAGGATTGTCCATTGTAGTGTACATTACTACAAACTACAGTACTGTTCCTGTATGATTGTGTGGTGACCTGTGTTGTACTAGTTTTGCATATTACTGTAGTATTACAGTAACAGTTGTACACATATATATTCAGGGGTAGCAAATTTCTGTTTTCCATTGACATGGAAATGCATGTTGCTCCTAGTCACCTTCCCTCTACTTCACTTCAGCCAAACGATCATTCACCACACTTCTAACCCCACCCCATATTTATCAGAATTGTAATCATGCTACTTAATGATCTGGTATTACAGTTAAGCTTATCACCCAGGTAGTGATTAAAGATCCCTCTCCTAGTTTCAGTTTCTTGGAGGTTTAATAAATATTCCCCTCTCAATAAGTAAAGGAAAATTTGAAGCAAAAGCCAAATTTTTCTGTAAATATGGAAGTGGTACAAACCTACACGATGTCAGTACCAAAGAGCTACGAATTCCCAAAGTTCTTTATGATTTCATAGGTGGAATTGAGAATGGTACAGTGAACCACATTAAATGGTACTTTTTCAAAAGTCCCCTCGACTCTGTGGCAAAGAGTTTAGGGGCAAAACCAAGCATTACTCCCGAAGGAGTTCTGCTCCCCTAAGGAGCTATGTCCCAGAAGGACACCATACCTGTATGTCCTCTAAAGGACAACTTAACTGACCATGTGTGGTCCTGTTCTAGACTGACTGAATAGAACAGATACCCCCACCCTGGGAGGTCCGCCTCTGCGGTCACAGACACTCTTGCGCCTGGTAACTATGTCATGCGTGGTCCTGTCCTTGACTAGCTGAAAAGAACAATGGTGCATGTGAAACTAGCCAAATGTTTTAATAAGTGTTGTTACCCACAAAATGGCTTCAAAACCCTAAGTATTTGTAGACAGATTCTTGATAACTAAAATAATGTGAAAAAGTCAGTGTTCACAATAGGAAGAAAAAGTCAGTCTCTTATAAGAAGCTGTAAAATATTGCTAGAAGTAGAAGCAGCCAAATTATATAAATAACAAACACATTATAGTAGATTTTAAGGTATTTTCACCCATCAAAACACTGCTTTCAGGCTTGTCACAAAGACTTTCACTAGTGCGTACTTCTTAAGAGTTGTCTGATTGGGTAAGCTGCTAGGCCAGGTCAGGGGTGTAGCTAGGAAGAAATTTTTAGGGAGGCCTAGGCATCAAATGGGGGGTCACTGCATTGATCGCCATTCTTAATTTTTACAAATTTTATTAGGACACACAAAATTTCTGGGGGGACCTAGCAAACATCTGGGGGGATCAGCCCCCCTCCCCCCCGTAGCTACGTGCCTGGGCCAGGTTAACATGCATAGTTACCATGTACAGTACGTATAGGCTGCACATATATGCCACTGGACTAGTCACTGTACAGAACATAGAGCTTGAACTGCCATGTTTAAACATTTAAGCTTTACTGCAGAAACTACGGAATGAGTTTGTACACTTTGCAAACTCGCCAGCCAAATTATTTCATTGGTCAATGTTTAGAAATTATCTGCAGAGATTTATGCACACAGAAGTGCTCAAGTGATTGTTGGGCAAAAGAGAAAACGTTGGAAAAAGCATAGTCACCTTCCAGGTAGAACATGCTGAAAGGTATAACAGTAGACTTAGTGTTTTAGGAAAAATGCAACGTAGCCTGCTCATTGTAAATGGAACATTACTACTGTAGTCAATACCGTTGGAACATACTTTGCTAAAATTGAAGATGCTAGGCATTACCCATGCAATCAAGAAGCTGTAACTTCTTAACAAAAAAAAAATGCAATGAGCTGCTGTTCAACAAGGTGAAATTTTATGACTGTGAGAAATGTAAAACATAGCCACTCTTTACAATTGTACTAGTGGCAGTTGCCATAACTCCTGGCTGGTGTAGATGGCTGGATTGCATACATGTGTACAAGCTTATGCTTGCAGTCAGTATACATATTCGTGCACGAGTGTAATTATTCCACTTATTAAACCATTATAGATTGTATTTCCAGGAAAACATGGCAGTCGGCCCTACAGAGCTGAAATTTCATGTTCAAAATCCAGCAAAAGGTAGCCAAATTTTCATTTGCAAAAGTTATTGTATCATACACATTTACGTGTACTAGACCTATAAACATTCTGAAGGCTTGCCTTCAATCATAATACTGGGACTTTAAATGTGCAAGTAGCTAAAGTACAGTGAAGAGGGTAATTCTGTGACAGTCATGCTCGCTGTTTGTCATGACAGAAACTGAATAACTGATTACTCTTTCAAGTTTTGAACACTGCAGGGTTTCACAAACAGATCAGTGTACATTTAGGTGTCTTTCTGTACTTCTTCTACTGACATTTCAATCACAAAAGTGTTGTTTTCTCAGTATGTCACTCTCAGGGGTATTAATATCAAACCAGAACTGTCACACTGCAACAGTTGAAATTTTATCAACTACAGTATACTGTAACTTCTTGTTGAAAAGCACTTGTGATTGTCTTAATACTGCACTGGGCCATTTCATTCAAGAAGTACCATGGTGCCACTGGCCCAAAGTGCTGCAGGCAGAACTTTGTCAACTTTCCAGGGCAGGCAAAAATGTTTATTTCCCAGGAAGTAAGTCAAATTTCTCACACTTCCTTCCATAATACCAGGAACAAAAAGTAACTTTCCCTCCAAATACCAAACTTTCTCATTAAGGAGCCTCCCAGCTTCCCAACTTTTTCCACCCATGCAACTTACAGTAGCTTGTTCTTGAAAATTTGGATCTTACTGTACATTGCAGTTTGCTTATCATGGGACAAATGATTAGTATCTGAATTGCACATTACTGTAGAATGTTAGATTGCTGTACCACATTGTACAGTATGTTAGTGTAGAGAAACTGTTTGATTGTTGAAAGCTGCTTTACTTATTGTTAAATAATCGTCAAATGAGGAGTTGGAGTGTGAATAAGGAACTGCGTCATTCAAAAATAGGCATGTCTATTGGTACATTTTTGTAAGTCCCCTCACTCCTCTAAAGAAATGGTCATCTACTGTTTACAATGTTTTGATGGTTACTGTCTACACTTTTAATTTCCTGCCAGCTGCATGTGGTTCTGTATGTACAGTAAATACAGAAGTTTACAGTACTACTGTACATCTCTAAAGGTCCAGGACAAACAGCTGTTTTTCTCAACAATCATGATAAAATGTCCATTGGAATTACTTGATACATCTTTTACCATTTTCAAGATATACCTCCTCCTTTGTTCTGATATTTCTTATTTGCTATTCAAAAATTATGATGTGGAGTGTTATACAGGGTTTATATTTCTTTTGATAATCCTTTATGAATTACAGGTACTTCTTAATTACTTGGTCAGCTAGTTTCTAGTTTGGTGATTAATGTTGACAATTTCAAAGAAGTCAGTAATTTCTCCCAAAATTACCCCCTCAGGACATGCCAACTTGACAAATTTTCTTGGAATGAAGTTTAAACAAACAAAGGATAACATAAAACATAAGTCCCTTTTTCCATGTCACAAATTTGCATATGTAACTCATGCATATTCATGATATGTCCAAAAAACAGTAGGCCTAAGTGTTTTGTAAAATGGTCAATATGTGATGGATTTTGATGGGAATAACCACTATTTTAACATTTTTAATGCTTTTTATATAGGCAGGTATGACATAAACGTGTCTATCCTTTAACACACTGTTCTCAGTCCTGTTATTTTTTACCACTGTATAGTATACATTACAGATTTTCGTTTGTCCTTCTGAAATATATGAAGACTATATTACAAGACCTGATCGTTTCCCTGCACTATACTGTCATAGAATGCCAGTCAAAATTGGCCAGTAATTGCCCTGTTGTACCTGTCTGTATCATTGACAATTATGCCTTTACCTCGTAGGTTTTTTGAAACTTGGTACGTTTTCTTGAGTGCCATCTGTCAAGAACCACTCAGTCATTGACAGGAATAGAGAATAGGGAATGTTTCACCTTCTCTCTAGCCCTTTGGATACCCAGAGGACAGATGATGGTTCAGATTACTTTGTCTGATATTTACAAATCGTCGTAATATGTGGAGCTTTTGATATCATGATGGTTACTAATGAAAATCACACCCTTTCTAATCAAGTAGTGTTCCTTTTAATCACATGGACTTAACATTCCACTGCAGACAATCAGAGAGGAACCAACTTGAAGGAAAGAGGTTTTTTTTTATTTATCAAACATTACCACAGAGAGTTCAAATATATCTTTTGAGTACACTGAATGCTGCTAACAAGGGATACATACTCTAGATGTGTTACTATTCTGTTTGCTACAATACTTTTCACATCCATTCTCAATTGCACTGAGAGCAGAAGGGTAGGATTTAGAAATGACAATAGAATTTAGAAATGACAACAAAATCATCTTTTGCCAAAAAGAAAAGTTCCTTCATCAAAACTACTGTATTGTATTGTAAAAATTGGGGGATGGATATCTCTAAATCATACTTTGGTTGAGGAGTAAGGTTGTATTGAGAAAAGCATGAATTAGACGTACAGTATGTTTATGGCACACATTTTTTTATGCTGTAATGAGGGAGTTCTATAATTTGTTACCGCATGGAATTGTGGGATATATGTGGGGTACACAAACCAACCTCAGCATATACTGTAGCATAATTTGTTCCCCATTTTTGTGGACCCCCAATTTTTGTTAATTACATACAGTGTGGCCAGCCTAACTGCATGAAATATGGGCCTCTATCCTACAGTACTTTATGGCAGATAAAATACAAATTTTTACAGCAAGGAGGCAGTTTATATGCAGTACAAGGCACAAAACCAAATTTAAGAATCCTTTCTATACTTGTGATGAGTTAAAAAAGGATGAATCAACAAATTTCTCAAGTAAACTCAAATTTTGGAAGATGTGATATAGATACAGTACAAGTGTGTTATATTTATCCTGAGTCCAAATGGTTTGGAGAATGTGTCCAGGGCTGGGAAGAAAATGCCAAAATTTCCCTCCAAATACCCAAATTTCATGACAAAGAGCCTCCCAGCTTCCCAACTTTGTCCACCCATGGATGTGCACATGTGCAGTCAAATGTTGAACTCGCTTATGTACAGTATATACTGCTCAGGAAAATATCCAAAAAGAAACCTTCAAGGTTATAGGCCTATAAAGCAGTGGCCCCTACAATTCCTATTTTAAAACTATCAGCTAAATCTTTCTAATTTTTTGAATGATATTTCAGAAAATAAATGAACAGCAGATGAGAAGGGAACCAAAAGTATTAAAAGTAGAACTGATATAAAAGTAAAGTCTGTAACAAAAATATCACATGATTAAGAACAATATGCAAACTGGCATCTTATGCTTTAATATTCAAATTGGGGTTACATCATGTGCTTCTTACAAGGATTGAAACTTTTATTTCTTTTTTTTTTTTTTTTTTGCCTTTTACACAAAAGTATACATACTTTAACCTGTATTCATTGTTTAAAGAGATCAATAGAAATAAATAAATTTGTACTGATCTTTTCAAAGTGTTTACTGACAGTATTAATTGCATTTTATGTGTGAGGTGTGTAAACAGATGCCGAAAAATTTCACCTGCTCCATTTCATACTTCCAAATTTTCACACGATTTATAAAGCTGTAAGAACCATATTTTGTCATCCCTTGCTCTTCTGAGCCAATCACAGACCTAGCTCAGAGTTCAACAGTGTTCAACATTCATGTACCTTTATAGTGTTATCCTGAAGTATGAATTGCATTTTATTTTCATGTGCTATTCAGACATCTCTTTGGCCTTAATCCACCATTTGCTCTGTTGATAAGAAGGCAGTTAATGAATGGGGAATACGGCATATTGACATGTATTGATGTCACCTGTCACCTCTGCCAGTCAACTGTGGAACTAACATAGTCTGAAGCTTTAGTCCAATAGATCCATTCATGTTTACAAACAAATGACATATCACTGCTGGTTGGCAAAAGAGTTGATAAGGCGTGCTTACAATGTTGTCACAATGGGAAGTAGATTCAGATTCGTCTATTATCTACAGTATGTGCAATCATGACAGCATATACACGTGCGAAACCTAGAAACATGCACTCATGCTGTACAGTACTGTATGTTTTTGCACATGCTCTAAGCTAACCAGTGCCTATAGTGATGTAAATATGAATGGTCCAATTATGGATTTAATTTTTTGAACAAATAGCATCTGATAAATCCAGTTATACAATTCCATTTCTACTCCATATACTGTACAGAAGATGCATGATTCAGTTACTGTATCACAATCTCCAACACATCATGACCCTGTAAGGACACTGTACATACAGTAGTGTAAGATGTGAGTTATTGACAAGTTCTGTTTATCAAATGGCTTTGTAGAGGTCAGTGGAGTCAGCATTCTATTCGGTCCTTTCAAACATGTTGTAATACTGTAACTTGACCATTGCATGTATTGTGAAGTCAGTTTGACCATCCTCACGATCATGAGGCTAGAAGTCAATAGGAGGATTTTAACTATCAGGCGACATAAGACTTCTATATTTTTCACCTGGGAAAATGGCCTTTTCTCGGGAAACTGGCTAAACAAGCCTATTGAATTCTAGCGGCATGCTAGGCATCAGCATATAAAGATAATATACCATGTAGAATATTTACAGTGCATAGAAATTAGTTTTGTTTGAATTGGTTGGTGTATGACATCGACGCTCATGATACTTCATGGTGTAATGTATGCCATGTGGGGAAGATTCCTTGTGGGGATTTAATTTGCCTTGCCTTGCCTTGCCTTGCCTTGTGCAGTTACTATACAGGTTACTAGTTATAAAGCTACTTGTGAATGACGTCTGAAAGATGTTAGTTCCAAGGTTTTGCAAGTTCAAAGCCCTTATTGCTTTTTGCGACAAAACTCTTTATGTATATACTGTACAGTGCAACAAATTTCGTCGTGCTTGAAATGAAGAACAAACGTGAATAATAAAGTAAAACATTAAAACTGTACAAGCCCCTCAGTATCCAAGTTTTGCATAATTGCCTAGTTACTGTAAGTAGTAATATTTATTTACCAGCCATGGCTAGCCTTCAGGTAAATGCAGTATCCTTGAGATCCATTCTACTTACATTACAGTGCTGTGTACAGTTAAAGGCTGTTTATTGCACGTTTGATTAAGTGTAACATAATCACTTTAATAGTATTCTGACTGGGATAATATACCTGATAGCTACTATAAATATAATGACATTTCCATTTTCCTATAGACCTATTGCCAAAAGGCCATTTGTTAATTTCATCCAACAAGTTGCAATTTTTGTGAGTTGAAGTCATATTTGTATTGCAGGGTGGCGTTTTCAGTTGTTTTTTATATTTTTTTTTTTCCTTCTTTTCCTCTTTATAGACACTACAGATCCCCTCGAATTGAGACCCCCACCCACACAGGGGGAGTTAGTAAAGAAGCTTTGGAGAGACAGAGGAGGAGAGAAAGGGATGCACGTAGAGGTGCTGTGTACGCTTCATCTAAAGATGATGATAGAAGACACAAAGACAGAGGTAAAAGGGTTGTTGATAGTCCGGGAGTAAGGTTGGGGGTAAGAGGAATGGTTGGATGAAGAAGTTACAGTACGATTAGTATTGGACGGATAAGTGGTAGGCCTGATCAGTATCGGTATCGGCTGATGTTACCCATTTTCAACCTGTATTGGTAAAATTTACGTAAAATGCCTATACTAATGCCTAAACAATGTTACTCGTCCTATACTTCATGAAAAAAATGTTACGCTTTTTAATGTTTGACTGTGAGTTCCAATGTTTTGCCCCACAAAAATGACACAGCACTTTTAGTGGTAGTGCCCAATAGCCATGATGAAATACGAAGTGTGCTCAATTCTCAAATATCAGTACTGGATGGTTTTGGCTGGTATTGAGAATTGAAATATTGGTATTGGTAATATCATATACTGTAGCATGCTATAATGCTCATGTTACTTTATCGGCTCAAGTATGGAATTTGTGGAGAATACATTCATTTCAAGCTTCAGCAAGTCATGACTGTCATTTACAGTAAAAGCCAGTAGATTCTTGAGAGATGTACAGTGTAGGCTGCATGTGCTTCAAACTTTGATTTGCTTGTTTGAATATCAGACAGGGTGAATCATTCAGTAGGAACAAAGAAAATGTAAGTTCTTAGTTTCACCTACTCCCACTGCAGTGCCCTTTTTGTCAGCTAATGCCTATGGTAAGCTACTCAACCTTGATAAAAGGCTACCACATTTTCTGTTCTTGCATTTTGTTGATAAAAAAGATGTGTCTGATGTGTTAAAATTACTCCCAGAGTTTTTCTACTTCACCCAAATTAGCCTAGGGTAGATTATGACCAATTGTTGGAACGCCATTGCTGTGTGTATATTCACACCTACACTAGACCCACATTAAAGTTTCAAAGCCTTGTCTTCAGGCAGTTCAAGGAGTAGAAATAGTGTTTTGACAGTTCAAAGTATTTTCTCAAATTTTCTAGCACTAAGACAATGCTTAACTAGAAATACTGAATTATAACAGGTCACACTGTGTGTGATGGAAGAATAATTTAAGAAACCTATTCACAGTACTTGAAACTGCAGGAAACAAATGCTTGACTTGACATGTGTAGGGAACTTCTCTGTGATGTTAGGAAAAGTTTTCATTGAAGAGGTTTGCCCCCTCAAGGACATACTGTTCTGTGTTGCATCGCTGCGCTGTACTGTTATTCGAGGAACAATAATCTCTCAAGGCTAGATTTGCATCGTGTGGTGTCTCCTTTCACAAATCACCACAGTTAAAGTTTAATCACAATATAAACTGCCTTGTAACTTGTCGCACACACAATTTCAGTTTTTTTAAATTCAAGGATATCTGTTAATATTAAAGTACTTCAGCATTAAAGTACAATGCCAATAGTTTCTGTGACTCGTAGTAACACTTATAGATCAAGATGGATATCTCTTGAATTTTGTTTTGACAACTTTCTTGAAAACCAAAAAATATATATATATTCCCTTCCTACTTTCTTTTACCATAATCATCCGTCAGTCTCTATCAGAAAAGCCGTTTTTTCCTGCAAAACAAAAACTTGGTGCCCCTGTGGCATTTACGGAAAATGATGTTTGAAAGCTTTTACCGATTAATCGAATGTAAATTGTAGTAATATTTACCATTTTTGACAATCTGAATGAAGATCTAAGATTTTTGGGGGGCGGCTTTTAAACTTCTAAAATATTAGGTACGTACTACAGTATGAGTGCTTGGAACATCCAGCTGGCCAATCTGTGACCTTTCTCAGGTAGTAAGGAGCAAGGGGGGAACGTTAGATCGGAAAGGGACAATGGGATGAAAAACCTTTTAAAGATAATTTGAAGAAATGTGAAGAATTTAATGGAAAAGGGAAAGGAGTTATGCAATTTTAGAGAAAAGCTTTATGTACTGTATACTAAAGAGCGAAGAAGGGGTTAATTGGGGTCAGAAAGCTTTACCATTAGAGAGCATTTTCATGTAAATTGATACATCAAAAGGAGTTCTGTAGGTACAGTTAATGAATGTGTTTGAAATAGCTGTGACACTCTGCACACTTAAATGGAGCCTCACTGCATGCATAATCACACATTTTATCAAAATTCATTTGGTATGACATAAACCATCCAAAGTACTGTACAGTACAGTATCTTAAAAAGTACTACAAGGATAAAGATCTTGTATGTTCTGAGAACAAGGAAAATTTATCAAAGTATGTACCTTCGTAATGGAGGACTGAAAGAAGTGAGGCATAAACAAAAATGATTTTTGCATCAAATGTCATAAAATTTATACAAGCTGAAAAATTCCAGAATTTGAAATGGCTTAAAATTTGAATTATTTCCTAGAAAGTGGGTGGAAGACATGCTGTTCATGCATGCACAGTACTTTTGTAATATACAATGTATTGTGAATGTAATGAGCACAGGTACAGAACACTGTAATAATGAAATATATGTTGCTGAGGGTAGCTGCAGTGCATCGTACATCAGAAGTTTGCTAGAGAAAGTGCTCAACCCTGCACAATTCAGTGTAGGAGGGGGGGGGTGGCTTTGATGAAAAGAGCAACCTATGTGTACATGCATGATTGGGTGTGTGTGTGTTTGTGAAATTGTGTTCATGCATGTATATGTGTTTGTGATGCTTAGCCCATTAACACAATACCTCAAGAAGGGAAACTCCAAAAGTTCTTAGTATGTGGATGTGGAAGAGCCCTACTGTTTTTGGTAGAGGTCAGAAGCCATCTGGTCACCAGAGGCTAAACTCTGAAAAACCTTGTTTTAAAACACAATATCTGAAGATTGAAAGTATGTGTTGTGAATGTAAAGAGCACAGGTACAGTACTAACAGTAGCATGTAGATGCACTATGTCAAGAGGAAGAACCCTGTTGTTTTTGGTGAAGTCAAAGGTCATCTGGGGTCATCAAATTTCAAACTCAGAAAATCTTTTTAACAAGGTAGGAATAGTGGATACTCCTTATACTTAGCATGTAGATGCATTATGTCAAGGGGAAGAATGCTATTGTGTTGAAGGTCAAAGGTCGTCTAGGATCATCACAGGCGAAAGTCTGAAAAACCCGTTAACACAATATCTCAAGATAGGAAGCTGTGATATTTTTCTTACTTGGCATGTAGATGCATTATAACAGGAGGAAAATGGTGTGTTTGCGGTGGTGGTGGATGTCTAAGGTTATCTACAGTATAGTCAAAATTTGAAAATATTGTTAACATGATATTTCCAGGTAGGAAGCATTAATGCTTACTATACTAGCATGTACTGTAGATGCATTATATGAAGAGGAAGAACCCTATTACTTTAGTGGAGTTCGAAGAAGATCTGCAGTCACCTGATATTTTATGCTTGGAAGCTCAAAAAAATTAAAAATAGCTTTATTTACCCTGTTCAATACAAGAAATGCTGTTTTTGTGTTTGGTGAGAAGTCATTTCAGCTCACCATTTGCCAAATTTTGAAAACCTTGTGAGTATGATATCTCAAGGTTAGAATCATGGCAATTTCTCATACATGGTGTGTGAATGCATCACATTGATCTAGAACATTAACATTTTAGATCCTCTGTAGTTTTAACTAGAGCTGAAGTCTACTGAAATGAATTCATCGAAACCTGGATGCATTTGTGCATTCTGGTTTTTTAAAAGTCTGAAGGGCAGTGAATGGTGCTGCCCTCTTTAAGGAACATCATATACAGTAATGCTGCTGATCAATATCCTTAATTGCATAAAAGACAGTCAGACTCAGAGTATTAGTACCTGTGTAAATGATGAAGAACTTTTACACTTTGCTTCTCAGCCATGCTGATCTTATAGACTGAGATTTTTCACATGCTCTTTAGGACACACTTTCAATCTTTGCTTTTAGATCGGAAAAGCCGTGATTATGACAGAGAACGTAAGAGGTCCAGAGATAGGGATGGCAGAAATTCTGAGAGGCGAGAGAGGGATTGGGAAAGATCAAGTCGCAGTCACCGTGGTGATCGCAGTGACTGGGAAAGGACACCCTCAAGAGATGACGAAGAGTACAGTACACCAAGAATCTCAAGAGGTGCAGTACATAAGTACATTTACATTTTAACTATTTAGGCATGATGACTGTAAACAAGGAGAACCTCATTTTCCCTGTGTCCAAATGGGATAATGAGGATGTTATTTCGATAACAAGATATCACAGCTGCACTTTGCAGTTGCTCATTATCAAGACCACTTTGTGTTCACATGAAGTAGCAAACATGATGAAGATAACAAGCTCATCATCAAACTGTCCTCAGACATCTGCTAGGTTTTGTTTAAAGCAGTGGGCCACTCCCACATAGTAGACTTTTTGAATGTGAACACATGCTCATGATGACATGGCCCTTCACATGCAGAATTTATGGTGATCTGATAGTGAGATGGTGGTCTTGATGATTAGCTGACCCAGAGTCTTGATCCTGGGGCATCTTGATAACAGATGCATTCAGGTGAACTTTTTGATCATGGTCTGATGACAAGCTTTTCATCTGATGACATGTATGTTATCCCATATGAACAGGGAGTTAATTGGAAGTAAGGTGTCTTCTGAAAATCAAAACTGTGGTATGAAAATTTGAGCCCCAAGCTGTAATGGCTGGATTGTGATTGCTATGTTTAAAGGTGATATGTAGCTGTGATGTACTGGTCAATGAAAGTTTACTGAAATGTCCAACATGAGTTACCAGCTTTAGTGTAAAAGTATATTCAGTCCCCAGGAAGTGTACAGTAATGTCACAGTGCAAGGTGGATAGTTTGCCAGGAGGGAAGTTTTTTTTTTGCTCCTTATTGTTACAAATCTACCATTGTTTTACCAAGGTCATTCTTGAGCCATTCTAATCTTTTATTTTTGATTTTGGAAAGACAAAAATGAGCACCAGCAAGAAAAAAACTGTTATAAAATTGAGGCATATAGTTTGGGAGGATTCCTTCCAAAAGGGTAATTTAATATTCCAAAGTATATTCTAAGATTTCAGAATAAATTAATGTGTAAGTACCTCATTCAATTTATGTGAGAATGGTGGTGGTATTGATTGAATTGTGGGTTAGTTTTAATATTAGGTTATTGTGGACTGTGTGTTAGTGTTAGTATTAGGTTATTGTGCACTGTGTGTTAGTGTTAATATTAAGTTATTATGGACTGTGTGTTTAGTATTAGGTTATTGTGGACTGTGTATTAGTGTTAGTATTAGTGTACATTGTGTGTTAGTGTTAATATTAGGTTATTGTGGACTGTGTTTAGTATTAGGTTATTGTGCACTGTGTGTTAGTGTTAGTATTAGGTTATTGTGCACTGTGTGTTAGTGTTAATATTAGGTTATTGTGAACTTTGTGTTAGTGTTAATATTAGGTTATTGTGAACTTTGTGTTTAGTATTAGGTTATTGTGCACTGTGTGTTAGTGTTAGTACTAGGTTATTGTGTACTGAGTGCCAGTTTGCCTACTAGAAGAGCACATACAAGCTAACCCATATCGCATGTAAGTACTAAGTAAAACTCTATTGATTGGCTTATTGATAATAAGTACTGTATTAAAGGTTTTGTCTAAAATAGGCTTAGTAGCCATAAGCAGATAAGTTGTGAAATCACCATGAGATGGGTCTGTATAAGCTAGCATCAAAATAGTAGAAATGTTCTGTTTTGCTTCACTGGGTTTTGTAAGAAATTTCCCTTTCCCCCTTGCATTCTTTAATATTTGTAAAGGATAAAACTTTTTTGTTTAAGATGGATCCATGTGTTCTTGTCCCCAGGTATCTCAACTCCATCTCGCTCTAGTTGGGAGGATGATGAGGATAAACCCTTCAAGAGGTCTGGATGGGACACCCCTTCCCCAGCACGATCAGTTAGGGATGGGGACGACAGCATCCGCTCTTCCAGAAGAGAACCGAGTAGCTCTAGATCGGAAAGGTCTGGTCGAAACAGGTAGAATATTGAAATAATTTGTAATGTAGTGTGCAGTTCATATTGATCATGTCAGTGAGGAATGACATTTTTACTCATTTTAAAGCAATCACCCTAAGGAGTCATCCATATATTTGATCATTTTCATGATGGTACTCTTTCTTCAGACCCCCCCCCCCCTAGCCCATGCATGCACCAAAGCATCTGAAAAATATGCAAAGCAATCATATTTGGCAAACCTCATCATGAGTCTTTCATCCCTTCCCCCTCCCCCCATGTACTTTTTGTGTCCTTGTCAAAATGGTGAAAAAAAGTGGATGATCCATGAAGTTATACCTTAAACATCACTTGACTGTTTCATGGTCCATGACATTTTATATACCTTGAAACATCACTTGACTGTTTCATGGTCCATGGCATTTATATACCGTGAAACATCACTTGACTGTTTCATGGCGCATGACATTTATATACCGTGAAACATTACTTGACAGTTTCAAATCTCTTCTCATTTATGATGATGTTTCACAAGGCAAATATTGCATGATACTGGTTAACAGTAATCCTGCATTAATTTACCATTTACATAAGATGAAAAGATCAGAGCACTTTACAACGAAGTACAAGATTACCATACACAGGAATGCTCATTTAAAAGGCAATAAGTCTCAGTAAAAAAAAATAAGACAGTAACACTTTTCCCTACTCCTTTTTCTTCTGGCCCCTCCTCCAAACAAAAACACATCTGTGTATTGCACATCCCTGTTAAAGCTACAGTAGCCTGCACTGAGGTTACTACTGAAGGCCGAATCAACACAATACTGTGTGTGAGCTTAAATGGGAACACAACTGATGCACAAGTCATCATTGACCAACCATTGAGTGAAGCTTCTGTTTGAATTAATATCAATCAAAGTGCAGTGACCAATTATGTTTAGAGATACTAACAAAAAAAAACTAGAAAAAATTGAAAGATGTATCGATTGGGAAATATTTTACACACAGGTTTTCACCGTGAATGAATTTGTTTCCAGGTGGTTGCAATCATGTAATATTAATTTTTGATTGGCTGAAACAGTAAACATCCTGTGTAACAATGTGGCTCAGTGAAACAGGGAATAATGTATCAAGTATCACATCGCAATTTGCTACACAAGCTGGTCAAATTTCTACACAAATGCAAAAATGTGTGACACTTTTTTGTGTGCACATCTATAGGGATTTCAGTGATTTTACACTACAGAAGGAAAAACTTCTCAGAACTGCTATGCAAAATTTGAATACTAAATTATTCCCTGTGAAGCTTACAGAATCTCAATCAAAACATGAACTCTGTCAACCCTAAAATTGCTAACAAAATCCTCATTATTCTTTCACTGATAGTTATTGGCATCTGCAGTATGTTTAAACTATTTTTGAATCCCAAAATTGAAGGAAGAGTTTTCAGTCGTGAATTCTTGGTTCAAATGCACAACCTAACCAGGCTACTGCTCTTTCCATACACTTTGCACTGTATTAGATAATGCAGTACTGCTGTACCAATGAGGCCTACAAGTACTGCATCGATTGTCAGATGAATCCAGAAATATCAATGCCAAAAACATTAAACTGACACGTGCCAAAGATCCTTCAACAACAATCTGTGAAATATTTGCAACTTATCAGTTGCCTGCAGGACAATTTCCTTCAAGGGGCTTGTCACTTCTACTGTTGCCTAAGGTGTAACACGTGTACACTAAGAACCTAACCTGCATGATGTGTTTCCACAGAAGTGAGGTCCTTACAGTATATACTGTGCAGCTATGGGGCATTGCAGCTGCTGCTAATTTTTTATTTCAAAGTGCTTATTAATGTTTTATATGTTCTGATACATGTTTCTAAGCAAGGGAATTATTATTTATGGACAGGATATTATCTTAGCTTGTCAAAATGTCTCACATATTAGTTTATTGATTTAGATTACAGTTACACGAGAATAGTACATTCTCATGACTCTTCCATTCTGATGACGCATGAAGTTTCTTGAACCTAATACTCTCAATCATAGATATGACCATAAACATCAGAGAGGAGAAGAGTATATGGGCATGCTTACCAAAAACTTTTATGTGTGCCCACCCTCCCTCCCCCCTTCACCCCCCTTCACCCCCTCCTCCCACACACGCTTATCTCATGCTGGTTGAGCTATTGTGATTGCATTGCATCCAGCCTGTCATTCTGTCAACAATTTGTTTCAAAGTTACCCTTGTCAGAGGTCATCTGGGGTCATTTTATGAATGAACAAAAAATACTGCTATTGCTTTTTGATGGTCATTTTGTAGGGTCATTGTCTCAAATGTAAATTCAGTGCATATTGTCATACAGATCATCCTGGAGCTTGTCAGTTGTGTCCAAGTCATCCCTAGTAAGAGACTATTGGGGTGTTGAGCAGTTTTAGGTCACAATTTATTTTGGAGCCATTTTGCATTATTCAAAGTTAAAAGTGTCATAGAGCTGGTCAACATGCTTGAATGCCTATATCACAAATTGAATAATACCCCTTTTAATACTGACTCTACATTGTAATGACACATCAATTTTTTGGAACTGCCCTCACAGTGAAGCTTTGCCCCACAGCCTATTGCACCCACAGCTATCAATTAAAGTAAGCAATAAGCCTCGAAGCCCATGATAAATCCTACTGCACAGTGTTAGCTTAACCTCATTGACTGTAAGACCATTAATTTTGGAGCCATTTTGCATCATTCAAAGTTAACAATGTCACAGAGCTGGTCAGCATGCATGAATACCTATATCACAGATTGAATAATACCCTTTTAATACTCACTCTACATTTTAATGACATAGAAATTGTTTGGGACTGCCCTGACCAGAAGCCTTGTCCCACAGCCCACAGCCCACAGCCCAAAACCTCATTGACTGTAAGACCGTTAATTTTGGGGCCAAAACCTCATTGACTGTAATGGTGTAGTAACAATAGGACTTAGTACCACGGAGCTGTGTGACTAAAACACTGTAACCTTGGTTGTTGCCTAGTGGGTTTGACAGCTTGCCAAGAGTGGATGAACACACTTCATTGCTGTGAGCAAATGCTCGTTTGGCGATGGTTGGTTCATAGAACTTTATGTCCTGCATATTCAGTGGTAGTAAAAAGCATAGAGGCATGAACTAGCTGTGACTTATACCTTGAGTTCACTTTTTCTGAGGTCTCTCTCAAACAAATTGTTCCTTGATTTGTAAGGATCTTTCCATAACTCAATTGCAGTTTAGTCACTGTGGAATTAATGTTCTAGTTCCCTGTTCAAGTGTTTGATGCTGATGAGAAATTAAGCATGCTTTGATGACTGATGTGCTTGAAAAATATTTCTTCATCCTTGAAAAGTGCTTCAGAAGTGCTTGATTTCATTTTCAAAAAAGTGTATGAACCCTGGCTATTGCCCTTTAAAAGTTAGTTAAATTTGAGCATGACACTGAAATTAACAAATGGTCACATGAACTAAGCCAATAAAATATTCTTCTCATATTATAATTGAACTGAATAAATGGCAAGTTTTTGTTCGTAACATGATGTAAAGAATTGTGACTGATACTGTGAGTAGGTTTACCACAGTCGTGGAAAATCTGAAAGTCAACATTAATCTCCATGCCTTTGAAGCCTATTTTAGTTTTGAAAGACTCATGGCAATTGACAAGTAGACTTCCAATTCATGATATAAGAAAACAAAATGACCAGTTCTGTCAGTTTATCACAAATGTTTATACAGTGAAAACAAGAAGTATTAGGCGACCATCTCATCTTTCATGAACTCAAATATTTTGTTAAAAATAATGAACACAAAACCTTCTATACAAGGCAATAAACCCTTTAACTTACCTTTTAATAGACTTGTAGAAAGGCTACGATGTCATGCGTACATTTGTCTGATTGAGAGTGGGATTGTACGTCTTTCTCATGACTAACATAGGTACCATATGGTTTTTTTAGTAAAGCCAGTAAGGTTTAGAATTGTGTGCTTCAAATCAACAAAACTTTACTACACGAAAGTAGAGGACCTCCTTTAGAGATCGGCTTCATGTTATTTGAGACTAACCCTGCAACTGACTTGTCCTACCTCTTAAGAAAAAACAAACAAAGAGGAGAAAAGTTACCCATACTTGTTTCAGTGATTGAAGCATTTGTTCTTACTCAGAGGTCATTTTGTTTAGTTCCAAATCATGACAGGAAATGTGGTTCCTCTGGATGTGGGCCTTATCTGCCTTTTCCAATTGCAAAAGCATTTAAGTTCACTTATCAAAAGCAAGATGAGGCCATTCCCATTTTGCAAATGATTATCCAAATTATAAAATCATGGTAAAGTACATATTTTAAAAGCAGTGGCACTTATGGTTATTGCCAGCTTTCGTGACAGATGAGATGGTCACTTTACACTTTTTATTTCCACTTTATAAAGTGCCCCCTTTTGGAGATTCTGACATATACACAAAACCTGTGTTTGGCATAGTAATTAATGTAATATGTTGTTTCATTCTGTAGTAGTGACAAAGACAGTTACAATGTAAACCTGTGTATACATGAAAAATTGAAGTGACAATGAAATATATTTTGTTTCATCTAATTACAAAACAAGGAAACAATTCAAAGGACATGGAACCTTCAATTAAGATATGTTCAATATGTTCAACTGAAAACAATAGCAGATTCAACACTATGCCAAACATGGGTTTTAGTCTACACTATCAGAAAGTATCCCAAAAGGCATAAAGGACAATCAAAGACTCCATATGAGGTAAGGGTAAAGACAGGAGTTAACTATTTTGTGGAAAACAGACAAAATTTATGAAAATGGGAGTACAACCCCAGAAATTACAAAAAAAAAAAAAAAATGAGGAGACCAGAATAATCCACATGAAAAAATATTAAAAAAAGAATCAAATATGTAGTAACTTCAGTAATGTTTTTATCATTTTCAAATGAATATCATACAATATGTCACTTAAGTCACCTCATCTGTGACCCAATTAGGTCCCAGAAACCCACCAAAAACGAAAAACAATTGATGTCATCTTCAAGTTCTGTTGTAAATTATAATAGCTATCAACACATATAAGTCATTACTGTTGTTAGAGTATGGAATCCTAAATTTATAGAAGTTCTGCCTTTACAAAATGAAAATCCATGCAAATATAGAAAACTGTTTAATACAAAACAGAATATTGCATTTACAAAGCAGTTTATGTAAAAGACAGAAAGTTAAACTCCTGAGGTTGGTCTAATCCCTCTCTTCTTGACTTGTTGTGTCTCAGAGATACTTATCCATTTTTAAGGATCAAGGCTGTCAATGTTACTACTGTATTTAGTTTCTAGTAAGATGCTAATTTTTTTGTTATGCAAATGTCATGTACAGTAACATTTTCCTATTAGTAGAAATACTTTTTTTAGTGTTATTTGTAGAAGCTAGTTACATAAAACATCTCTCCCTTTGAAAGGTGAATGCTGTCACTTTAGTTTGAAGTAACGATATGTCTGTATGCTAATTTGCATACTTTTGTTTTTAATCACCTATGTTGATATTATTGTTATTTTACTGAAATTTTTAATTCATGCAAGATAGGTCCATGGTGTAATATGCAGTATTTGTGTTATAAAACATTGTGAAAGTGCTATTAATAGTAAAAAACTAGGTAGATTTGAGAGATTTTGGTGATGCTCTGCCATACTGAAAGATGAGGGAGATGCCTTTACAGGGCTCGAAATAAGCTTGAAAAAGGGCACAGCCAAAATGAGCAAATTGGCTGTCGGTCTATGTTATTTCATAGGACATTGACTGAGGGGCCCCACAACCATGGCTGTCAGTGCTGCTGGTTATTTCAAGCCCTGCCTTTAATATTTCCCCTCTGTATTTTCTTTCTGATGTAGTCAAATTACTTCCATCTAGTTGCATCTGATAGACGAAACAAAATTTGAATACAGTAGTTTATTCTTCCCCACAGCAAAAGTAAAAGAGTGGATGAGACACCAGCTATGACCCCAAGTCACAAGTACAACAGTTGGGCCACAGACAGAAGGAAAACAGGAGCTACCCCCCAGGTGTCAGGTAAGATATTTTAGTGGTGTTAAAGGCTTACCCTCGTAGTCCAAAGATAATTTTCTGCCCCCCCCCCCAAGAAAATTTTTTTTTATTTTCTTAAGCCCTCATCCCTTTGTTTGGAAGAAATTTTTCAAATATTTTTGAAGCTGTCACAATAAGACATTGTGCAGTTACTACAGTTAACTTCGTCTGGGATTTACTGCGGTATATGCAGATTTGGTCATCGTAGGCAGTATCTGCTCTAATGCAGATTGGGTAAAGGTTCTTTGCATCATTTTAAAATATTGTTGTAATGGTCTTTTTTTTTTAAATTTTGTATTGCTTTACACTTGAATTTGTTAACCTAAATTTAATGCTCTTTGTATTGAAAAGAGTAGCTTTCTGATTGATAAATGAATCATCTGGTGTGCATAAAATTGGCACAAGGTCTGCATAACTTGATATAAATGATGGGAACACAGGATTTCTACTTCCCAGGTCAGGGTTGCCAGGGTACTCACAACAGAGCTATTGCTTGCATACAGTTACACACAAAAACTTTTGTACTTCTCCCATTTCTAAATCCCAATAAATGCCAGATGTGCCACCTATCAGCTGACTAAGATGAATTTTATGCGGAAGTATTCGTGATGAATTTTGCCCCCGGTCTTTGTCTCCCGCATGTCCTGTTCAGCATAGCTGTTGTGCACTGGTGCGAAACAAGGTCCCTACCTCACCTTTGTGATTCTTAAAAATGATTTAAGATATGAGCTGCTCTCTTTAGTGTGATGAGGAGAGATATCAGAGGAATATGGTTTCCTCAAACAAGTAACAGTCTGATGTAAAATTGCATGTATGGTGCACTGCCTAGTTAAAGGTTGTGTGACATGAAAATAGCATAGTTGGATATTTGATGTAAAAAGCATTAAATATCCAGAAAATAGCCGCAGTTCCCATTAAAATCCATCAAATATTGACCATTTTACAGGATAATTTCTATTTCACACATGTATCATGAATAAACATGAGTTAAATATGCAAATATGTGACATCAAAAGATGGACATACCATGTATGGCTTATGTTAGCCTTTGTTTTTTCAACCTTAATTTCAAGGACAATGGTAGTATTGTTATCTCCTGAGGGGTTTATTATGAAAGTTTAAGTTCTTTCCATCAGAAATATTGATATCACACAACTAACTGTAATCTACCTGATCAGTAATTAAGAGATAATTTATAAAGGGTTAACAAAAGAAATCTTAACACTGTGCAACTCTCCACGTCATTATTTTTGCATAGGCAATGAGTTTTTTCAGAAACCATCAAACTTTGGAGATGTGTATTTTGAGAATGGTAAAAGATATTGAAATAATTCCAATGGATCTTTGACTGGAGGACTTCATTCTTTAACTGACAAGAGAAATAGCTCTTTCTGGTGGCATGTCACATGACCTTTAAAGTCCAAGTAAAAACATTACAGTTTCCATTCCTTCAAAGTCATCTCATTTAAGAACTTTCTTGTTACATGAGCTTGTTTCAATTACATGCTTGTGATTATCATTTGACAAGATTTCTCAACTTTTTTTGTCTCGCCTTCTGTTTGGTTGTTTTTGGTTTCTTTCCATTTTGTTTTTTGTGTAATACAGTACCTCAATAAAAACCTTGGCTTAAATCTGTCTTGCCATTCAGCAGTAATCTTTAAGGTTTTCTAGATTAAAATGTTTTTGTGTCTTTAACCAATTTATCCTTTATTTCTCGATGTATGTCATATGATATTTTTGATGTCGGTAGAAAAATTGAATTATTTTGAATACTGAATCCATAATGATACCCCTGCTTTACTACTTTCTAAACATAAGTCAAAAAAGAGAAGAAAACATAAGTGCTCATTTACAATCTATCCGATTAAGTTCCAGGATGAATCTGTGATGACGTCCACCTATGGGAATTACTCTTAACTAACATATAACCATTTAAAGTTTGGGAAAGAGACTTCCTTGTAGTACTGTGGCATATTTCACATGCTCATTTTATGTTTTGGTATATACGAATGAGACATTTTATCCATAGCTTGATTATAATGATATTACAAAGCTTACCTGAAGCTAGTGACTGTAAAGTTTTCAGCGATTCTACTTTCCTTTGAAGTAATGAAATGCAAGAATCCCAAAAGCAATGGACTCAAGACCCAGAATTTTCCAATAGGGGGTAAGCCAAGTGCCAGGCAGCAGATTATCTTACAGGAAGTAATTGTTCATGTTGAAATATAAAATGACAGTCTTTTGGGCATTAATTTTTCAAAATAGGCCAATTAACATGGATCTATAAGGGAACCCTTAATACCCGGAAAGTGCAGTGAAGTGGATGTTATGTGTAAGGGCACGTCTCCCGATGAGTTCCTTGTAAACTCATCACTCATGAGACTCTGGCAGGAACTGTGACTTAACATATAATCACAGATTCCTTTGTTTTAATGTGTTTAACATTTTGATTTCCAGAAATTGCAGTTTGAGGGGTTATTTTCATTTCATTTTGTTTTGTTTGTTTTACTACTACATTAAATAATACAAGTGTATAAAATAACAAAAATTACATGAAAGCAAGGAAGAGAAAGGCAAAAAAACTTACAAAAACCCCAAGGGACTTTTCAAGGAGTTAAATGTCCCCTGAATATATTCAAAGTGCTCTGTGAAGTGTTTGTTGTTTATTATGACTAAGAGTGCCTTGGCTTGTATTAAAGTCATTTATGGTCATCATTCCAGATAATTATGACTTGGGAGTATTAGTTGATGGGAAGGTTTAAAATATGACTATGAAAAGTTGTTTTTCTTACTTCTTAGGAGGGGACACGGCTCAAAGATTTGCATCAGAGTCAGACAGACAAGACTGGGAAGATGAACAGAAGGTATGGTAACATTCTAGAAGAATTAATTCAGGGACTAACTTTGAACCCTTTAATTTATTTTAAAGTGTACTTTTGATCCATTGCCATAGGCAGCGGAATCTATGGGATGGTGGTGTGTGTGTGTTTGCATGTTGGTGTGTATGCCTGAAATTGTGAGTGGGATTCACATATGTATGAGATGTGTGTGTAGGTATGTTTGTATGTGACACTTTTGCTTGTTTACATGACATCTTAAGAAATTAATAAGCAAGAAGTTGATTTATGATCTTGTTAATTTATGAAATCAATCTGTTTGATAGGTGCCCATGGATCTTCAACTTTTTGCATGGTACCTTGACATAAACACAGTACCTAATAACTTCACAATGAAACAGTGTCAATGTGACTCCACATTACAATACTAAAATTATGTTTAAGTGGCAAGGAAACTCTAAATATTTGGCTCCCTGGTTAAAACAAAGTGGAAGATATTGGATGAGGGGAATAACAAAGGTATTTTTATGTATGCATTGATTTCAGTAAGTTGCAAAATTTCACTTTTACAAAACTATTGTATGCAGATATACAGGTTTTCAAACATGATGCCCTGGGGTACGCCCTCGTTGGTTAGATGTTTTGACTGATGAACATTGGATGGATTACAGCGGGGTCTGGTGGCCTGATATGCACTTGTGTAATTAATACCTTCTGAACATAAACTGTGACTGGCTGCATTGAAATGAGAAATGATAACACGTTATTGCCAGTCATGATGTTAAATAGGTTATGAATATTTATGAGTTTTGACGTCAGAGGAATCAAATGAAGAAAAAACTCAAGTAGCCCCAAATGTCTGACAGTTTTAGGTTTTAGGTTTAAAACTGTCAGGTTATGTAATGTAAAATTTCATGTTAATGTACATGAAATGTATACATGACACAACAAAATTCAACTCTCATGTTGATGTAGACAAAAACCCTGTCGGGTAAGAACATTTGATAGGGTAGGATTGACAAGCATGCACCTTAAATTATAATTTCAAGCGTAACGTGATATTGTATACCCTTTCTTTGAAAAAAATATGTTTATCTTTGTGACAAAATTTTTGCAGAACATGCTTCTGTTTTGGCAGAAACCCCCAAAAATGTCTTACAAGAGAAAGAGGGCTTTTACATTGAATATGTCAGTCACAATTTACAAACTATGCACTCAAAACAAGGATTCAATTAGTATGCAACAACACAGTCCTCGTTTTACAGTCTGTAAGTTTGTTGTCTCAACTAGTATAAATATTGATAAATCGTCAACTGTCCCACTTAATCTTATCCTGAGGCCATTCACGAAAACTACTGAAAATACACAGGGCTGTAAATTTTTCTTTTAAAAGAGCTTTAAGAATAATGCTCGCTAACTTAATTTCGTAAAAATCATTCATGGAATTTTAAATACTGTTGTAACTATATATAGCAATGTTCTCTTTTGTGTGACTTCTATGTCAACAGAAAAAGTCTGTATGTTTTTGGAAGCTGAGAACGGAATTTGGAGAGTGCTTTCCTAATTAAATCCTACATTTTTATTGATTTTGTTGCCAAGAGCAACACTGAAAGAGAAAAACATCACATGTAAAGAATTTCTGAAAAACTTCTTCTTCGTATTTGGAATGTCATTGTCAAATATTTTGTGTCACAAACAAGATTATTATCTTCATCTGAAGCGTCATTTCCCAGAACTATAGAAAAGTTAAGCTTATGTTAGGTTACTTTAGTTCATTATGAGTGAGACTGTGTTTGTGCCGAAGGTAAAGGTGTCCTTGATGAAGTAAACTTAGTGTATAATTGACATAATGTGTTTCTGTAAGGGGTACAATTTGCCAATGTTTTGGGACCTTTTTCCAAACTTTGATTGGAAGACAAAATGGTAAAGTTTTACCAATTACTGTGTGTACAAAATAGCAATTCTGGAAGTGGAGAAAATGGAAAATTTATGTGTTTGGGGAGAAACTATTACTTAATGTAATCTTTGTAACATTTATTCATTGTATCTTAAATGGGTCTCTTTTCTTGCCCTGAAATTGCAGATTTTCCCCAAAAAGTCTTCTTTTGCCCCTTGGTCCCTCTCAGCAACTGTCTTTATCATCAGTGACAAGTCTATTCATTGCCCAAGGCCAATTTTCTATACTGCTGAAGATTCTGCAGAAGCTTGCAAACCTTTTCTAAATAATCTGCTTTAAAACTTCTTGTAATTTTGAAATGATGTGTAGTACTTCTCCTTGATCTGTATCCTACATGTAATTGACCAATCACAGTGGCCTGTTTACATCTGTAGTCATAGTTTGAATTTGCCCTTGTTTTACATCAATCAGAGAAGGGTGACCAATTGCAAACTGTAGGCATATTACTATGACTATATTCAGAAGCAATTAAAGGGTTTGCTTGTAATCTGCATTTGTCATAAAGCATCACCAGCATTTTCTATATGCTGCTGTCATACAGCTTTTGAACGTCAAAACCAAAGGGAGGATAGGTGTGATCAGTTGACCAAAACCTCTGAAAGTATTTATGAAAGGAATTTTGCAGTGTCATGACATAAAGATCCTGTGTGACAGAGAAAAAAAAGTCAGCATATGTCCTCCAAACCCTCTAGCAGTACTCCATTTGTAACTAAAGATATCTTATTTTGAAGTTTACTTCTTTCCAGAAATAACTCCAATTCTCCTCAAGGTTACAGACTGTAATGTAAAGTGGGCATGTTGTTTGGGAATCGTTTGTGTTATTCCTCATTGTTACATGCCCTGTCTGGCCTTGAAATTTGATAATGTTAGAATGTTTAAATATTTTGACATTTGATCTAGCGTAGAACTGTGTCCTATGGTATAGCAAACAAGGTTATTAAATATTCTGTACCGGGGTGTCAGCATAACAAAGGAATATTAATGCTGTGTCTATTAAAAGATCAATGTGTTGCAGTGACATCACATATTTGCCATCATGCACTGTATCTTTGAAAAATATACCTTTCTTCAAAAAGTGGTATCATCTCAATGGTAGTTTGCTTACTGAGATGCAGTTTTCTTCTCCTGCAGAAATTTTGTTTGCATTTTTTGAAGGCATCAGATTAAGGTAGTAACAAAAGCCTCTATTAACTGGCCTGCAAAGCACCAATGTGAGTTGACAGCTCTGCTGGGCAAGCCATTGGACATTATCAAAATCCCCACAAAAATTCCAGATGGTATGTGAACGGGACAAAGACCTGTGGTTTCAGAAGTGTACCCTTCACCTCCTAGTAAACATTGTACTACTTCCCATGTGACCTCCTGAATACTGTGTGAATGTTGCAATCATGAAATGTCCCATGGAAATTCTCTAAGCAGATCCTGGTATCACACTAGCTCAACAGATTTAAAGGGGTTATACTTTCTGTTAGCTCAGAGTTTATCAAAAAATTGGGCACACACAACATCTTTAGTAGTGTTTCAGACAATTGACGTTCAAATTTGTGGTGAGCTTCCCATGTAAATGTGACAACAGTTTCTCTTTAACTATCTTTTGCTTGTTAAAATTTAACTCTTCTGTTTTACTGCAGAGGATAGATCGGCAGTGGTATGGCTCAGATGAAGGTTACGATGAAATGAATAACCCATTTTCAGCAATTCCGGAGGAATATACTCAGAAGAAAGAGAAGGAACTTCAAACAAAAGCCGTGAAGAGAATGTCAGCCCAGCAGAGACAGATTAATAAGGTACAAAGGCTGTGAAATCTGCCAGTCTGGTAGTTGCAGGGGGAGGGGGCATCTGGTGGATTATCAGGAGTGCTCATGTATTATAGGTCAAAGGTCATTTAGAAGTCATATGAAACCATTGTTTAAAAATACAAAAGCTGCTTTGTCTCACACATTTAAAGTAGATTGCATTAATAATTTGTGTACAGTTATAAGCAAGCACTTCCTGGTAAAAGGTGTTTTAAAAATTAAAGGTTGAAAATCCTTGAGGGGACATTTTAGGTCACTGTTTGAAAAATACTAAGTACTTTGTTCGATCTTATTAAAATATGGTAACAGTTAGGTTTAAAAGTGTAGTAGCGCAAGGGAAGCTACAGGACTGTAAGGTCAAAGGTCATTTTAATGGCCATGTTAGGTCATTGTTTAGAGATCAATAAAGTGTTTATTCCCCATAAATAGCACTTTAGTATACAGTCATTTTGGAAGACTGCCTTTTCAGTTGTATGAGCTACTGTATGCCCATTGGTGCTGTAGTATAATGGCTGTATGTAAAGGGTCCTGGCATCTCCCAAACAATTTAGGAATAGCCTTTCAGTTTTAAATACAACTGGTGACTGCACTCTGATTGACATATATTCGTACAGTAGTATCCTCCTGATTGGTTTGTCACCCATGACTTCTAGAGTTCACTCAGTAGTGTACCCAGACAGCACACGCACAGACTGTGTGGATGGGACCTTTAGCAATTTGAACTCTGTACAGACTGTTTTTACTTTGTCTGGGAGGTATATTTAAAGTGTGTTCTTTTTGATATTGAAGGAGGGGCGGGAAGTGTACATTGTTGGGAGGAGTGTCACTGTTTGGGGTGGGATTATTTCCCTTTAATTCTTATATCTGAAGTTTTTTCACACAACAACAAAAAACTCCAGTCTCCAGTAGTTACTTCATAGTTGCTCATCCATGTAATTCAAAATGACCAGTAAAAAAGGAGTACTGTTTGCCCTATTTATCCCTGTCAGTAAAATCCTGACCTAGATTATTAAAATACTCCAGTTGTCAGAACTTGGTGAAGAATGGCAAATCTTACATATCTGCAGGTCTTGTAACTACGCAGCTTGGTTTGCATGTAAGTGGCGAATCCAGTAACCGCAGCTTAGACTAAGCATTAGATATACTCATGTAGGGTTAACGTGACGAACATTGTCGCTACTGAATTGTTAAATCCATGCAACTTCCTCGGTTTACCATAAATATGCAATCAATGTGTTCATCAGAGGAATTTGAAGGGAGAATTGAGAGGAGATTTAAAGGATTTGACTGATGTCTCAAAAAAAGGTTAGGGTAACGTCGATTGTAATGCTTCATTTAAGAAGAATAACTACTTTTATTTCATGTAGTTCTCTCTCTTTCAATCAATTACATGAGCAACATGAATTTGAAATGAGTCATTGTGTGTGTCAACTTGGAAAGTGTGTCCACATTCCCATGTCATCAAGAGCCAGTTTTGTGATATATAGATGTGTTTGTGTAAAGGCATAAATATTGACTATATGGAAGTATAATTTCATCTGAATGATGACATATGAAGGTTGATAGAGTCTTGTAAGTGAACATACTATATTTTTATCAGTTTGGAATAGAAGTTGTGGAATGGATGTTGAATCTTGACGTAAGTAATGAGGAAACAGTTCAGCCTATCATATCACTGCTTTTTTTTTTTTTTTTTTTTTTTGGACAGGACAATGACAAGTGGGAGACGAACAGGATGCTGACAAGTGGTGTCGTCCAGAAAGTGGAGTATGACGATGATTTTGAAGATGAAACTGTCCGTAAAGTTCACTTGTTAGTCCACAACATAGTACCACCCTTCTTGGATGGAAGGATTGTCTTTACAAAGCAACCAGAGCCTGTCATTCCTGTCAAGGTAAGGTCTTCTAGGAGCACAGAGGGAGGGGGTTAAGGTAAGGTTTTCTAGTAGCACAGAGGGAGGGGGACATGTGGACAGGAAGGGCTGGTAAGGAATGCTTTGTAAGAAAATTGCATTTGCCCAAGTGACAGTCTGTGATAGTCGTGGGATTGTCAAATAGTGCTGTGTGGTCAGTTGTTCTTACCCGTGACCCATTTGCTTGCACTCAAACCAGTCATTTCTTTTCTTTTGACATTTCATACTAGTGCTAGCTGGTCACATTTTTGGAAAGTTAGCAGTGGTGTTACTAATGTAAAATTTGTTTTATATAGGGAGCTTGCACCAAAGGTCAAAAGGTCAAATTCAGTGGACGTGCTAGTTGTTCTGGAGGACACTGCATCATGCACCACATTGCTTTAGTACATGACCTAGCATCGGTGTTTGTTTGTCTACCAGAACGTGGTTGGGTTAGTTGACTTTTGCACACGTGAGAACTCCCTACACTGATGAGAAAAGGATAGATGTGGTTGTAGGTGCTTTGCTTTAACTTGTACTCACACCTTTGTACTCACAGTACAAGTCTGGCTGAAGATAATGTGATGGAGTAGTTTTTTTTTTCAGTTTTGTTTCCAAATCACCAGTCATTGTAATCTGTTTCAGCTTTGTAAGTTGTTAATCATGTAAACTGTATGTTTGCCCTTCATTAATGTTCGAGATAGTTCTTTTAGAATAATGTCAGGGGGACAAATATTTCGCGGCAATATTGCTCATACTTTGATAAATGATTTCTCCTTTGTTTTTATAGGATCCCACATCAGATATGGCCCAGATATCCCGCAAGGGTTGTGCTGTGGTCCGAAGGCACAGGGAACAGAAAGAACGCAAAAAGGCTCAACATAAGGACTGGGAACTTGCCGGGACCAAACTGGGAAACTTAATGGGGGTAAAACAAGAGGATGAGAAGGTATGTCTCAGTTCTTTGAAAGCCTGAGGTTTGAGTAACTTAGTCAACATTTTCTATATTGCCATGTTAAAATTTTGGTCTCCATTACTAAATATTACAGCTTCCTGCTTAAAACAGTTTAATTCCTGTAAATGTATAGCAAGAATTCTTTGAATGGTTGTAGAAAATGCTGCTTCCATCATTGGAGGAGATTCTCTGCATGGTACACTTTAGAAAAATGGATCAGAAGCATTATTTTAGGTTTATTGATGAAAGGTAATTTTTGATGATGATGGAAGTTCACAGTTGTATGGTTTAGGAGGGTTGGCAGAAGGATATTGAAATGAGGATGTTAAATCAAGAATGATATTATGTTGATGAAAAGGTAAATTCTGCTGTGAACGAGTTTATCACCCCAGTTTAAGTCCAGGAACTTGTTGTGGGGTGTAAAGTCATTGATTCTCCAGATTTTTTTCTAGGGGGTCCAAACCCCCTTCCCATATAATACATGCTTGGCAGGCAATGTTTTCGTATATTTTGATTTTGAAATTTTTGGCAAAGTTCTCCAAGCATGGATACTTGTGACAACAATCCTCAGTTCCTCCCCCTCCCCCCTTCTTCCTTCCTGGCAGAAATCCTGATTCCACCCCTCTGGTTCCAAGTTTAAATGGCCATTTCAGTGTCCATGCAGTGATTATTTGTAGAAGGATGTTTCTTGTTCAGTGTGTGTGCAGTAAGAATGAACAGAATCAAAACTTTGTAGAGAGTAATGTATCTGACATCATGTAGCAAATTGCCTCAAATTTTGTTAAACTTACCACATCATTTTGTTATCTAATATGGCTGACAGGCCTTTTAAACATAAAACTATTGTATTTTCACAAATCTATGACAGTCAACAGTCACAAATCTTAAAGCTAAAGAGGGACAGGATGGGGTAGTGTCGTGGAAGGGGAACAAATAAATATGCCAGATACAGTATTCACTTAAACTTTTATTGACAATCAAAATTCGGTTTGACATGTTCCATCCAATTTTTGTTTTCTTGTGAAAGGACAAAGAGGAAGTCAACTACAAATCACAACAACAGTTTGCTGAGCACATGAAGGACAAAAACGAAGCATCCAGTGAATTCGCTCAAAAGAAATCAATCCGTGAACAGAGAGAATACTTACCGATTTTCGCTGTCCGACAGGAACTCTTAAATATCATTAGGGACAACAGCGTCATAATAATTGTTGGGGAGACAGGATCTGGTAAAACAACACAGTTAACACAGGTAAAAAGAAATCGTTGTACACTGGCTGTACAGCTGGCAAGGTAGTAACCGTAACAAATATAATGCCATACCATGCAGTACAGATGAGGAGTTGAAAGGTTTAAGCAAGAAATTAATTTTCATATATGAAAGAGGAACTAAATCTACACAATTTGGTGAAACTTTCATTCAAATCATACATTTGTGAGCCACAGTGAATCTGAGGCAAGCAGGGGTTATATCACTTCTTCACATTGATGAGAAATGCTTCGTTTCCTTTGTTTTTTTCAGTCTGTTGTGCTAACCTGGAAGTTAATGGGGACAGGGTTAGATGAGGTTTTATGGCTCAGTTTCTAACCAATTGGTTTAAGTCAGGCTGGCCATGGCCTTTTTTCTGGCTTGTTTGCCCTACTCCATTGCTTATGCTGAGCACCAAGCACAATGGCAGTAGTTTCCATTTTTAGATCAACCCACGAAGTGTGGGTAGAGCTTATGTTATACTGTGGGCTGAAAATGTCTGTCTCATTTTTTGAAAGTTTTCAGCTTCTTCAAATTGCCTCAGATTTGTTTGTATTTTTGGGTGAAGGATGCACACCATGGTGGCAACAGATTTTGTTCTTTTCCGGGGGCTCAGTGAAGTGTGTTCGAAAATATTGACAATTTTCTGTCATTTTACTGACTTGACATTCCTTTTAAAATTCTAACTCTTTTGGACAAAGAGGTTATTTGTGTAAGTGGCTGTGTGGAGAGGTGAACATCTGGAGGGAGTTTGTCCATTTAGTGTAACGGACACAAATCTTCCATGTATTCTGTCTGTTTTCATTTTCGGCACACATATGAAAGCATGTATTATCATATCTTGGTCCATCCAGTGTACACCCTGTTTGTTGGAACATGCATGAATCACGACGTTTGGTGGCTGATTTGGGAAGGTGTGTACATATTGTTTCGGGCTGTTGGAAGACCCAGTCCTCGAGCACAGGCAGTTCTAACGTTATATAAAGCATACATATATATAAAGTCTATTTATATATATGTATGTACTATATAACGTTAGAACTGCCTGTGATCCTCAAGTAGACAATACAGGGAAGAAAAAATTACTCACGTGAGATCTAAACAAGTGTAAACGTGGTAGGCTTAGGCCTAGTTTACCTGCAAGATGACGCAGTTTGATAGAAAAACGAAAATACAGGAACAAAAAAAAAAGGAAAAAAAAACCGCAGGTGAGACCAAAACAAAGTACTCGGTACTAACGTTATAGACCTAATGTTAGGCCTGGCCTTACGCAAGTACAAGTAACATCGAAACTCAAAAATGTGATCGTGGTAGGCTTAACGTTAGGCCTAGTTTACCTGAAAGATGATGCAGTTTGATAGAAAAATGAAAATACAGGGACAAAAAAAAAAAAAAAAAAATCACGCAAGTGAGACCGAAACGAAGTGCATAGCCTATAGGCGTCTAAGCCTTACGTTAGGCCCACAGTAGCCTACGCTAGACGTAGCTTAGGCTAGAACTTATTGTAGGCCTAACTTTTGGAAGTAGCTTAACTGACTTGGTGTGTCTCGCACAGTGACCACTGATTAGTGATGTACATGTACATTAACAGCCTACCCAGAATAAAAAGTGGCGCATTACTGATTTTATTTATGCCTGACAGTACGAGGTCTACATGGCTTGAGTCTTTTTCTATTACATGTAGCCTATCATAGACTGCTTAAAACACCACAAAGTTTAGGTGAGATTGTGTTGGCATAGGCCTAGGCAATGAAATGGGGGATGCGAAGCCTGACGTTGGAGGAACTGTAAGCTACACAACGTAACGTCACGTTTAATGCAATTGAAGTATGAAGTGTTCAATAGGCCTAGCCTACAGCATGTATACCAATAGCGTAAAGCACATTTATTGATTATATTTTTCAGAACTTATCAAATTGTACATGAAGTAGCCTATCACCCATATCCAGTACAAAGACAAGCTTTCATACAGCATTAAAATAATCTTGCAAATTTTATTCAGATATCGGTAAACACAGTTTTGTAGGTTTCACCCTATTGGTAGCCTACACATACCGTAGGCGGAGCTTGGCCAAGATCCTTATTTGGTCCTTTGTACATTTTACTAGATGTGAAGGGTTAGGCACCACAACTAATGTCACATGTAACCTGGCCAGTCTCCTTGCATGGAATTATTGAGTAGGGAACTCAAATTTTGGATAGCGGTTTCAGGGATTTTTTACTTGTTTATTAGCTCAACCCACGAAGTGTGGGTAGAGCTTATGTTACACTGTAGGGAGAGAAAATGTCTGTCTCACTTTTCAAAAGGATTCTACTCCCAAATGCTTTCATGGATTCTATTGAAACTTGAACACAGTGTTCCTTGGGTGGTGGGCAATTTGAGGTGTGCAGGAATTTGTGGTCCGAGGTCCCGTATGGGCCCAGCTATGGCCCATTTTATGAAATTCTTCAAAATGTTTCTTCTCCTACAGATATTCTTGTACAGTGATGATGGTTTGTCATAGTGATACCCTGTTAGTGGTGCCTTCAGGGTTTTCAGGAATTTTAGGTCCATGACCCAAGATGGGCCGAAGGGTCCATTTTGTGAAATTTGCAAAATGTTTAACCCCTCCTCCGTATAATGTTAAACAGAGTTGAAGGCCTGTCATAATGATGCTTGGTTAGTAATCTGTGTATGGTTTTCTGACAGTTTTGGTCCAAGGTCCCATGTGGGCCCTTTGTCGCACTTTGTTTTTTGCTTACCAATTTCATGGCTGAGGGGAGAGAGGGCAAGAGGGGAGGGGGGAGGGGAGGGAAGACAAATGATAGCTTCCTCTCTACTGGTTATGCAACTGCCCTACACAAACTGGTTGCATTTATGCATTATGGCAGTCTAGTTTCTGATCCCTGCCCTTACATAAGGGGATGAACTACATGAAGCTATAAAGATTTATCCCTGACACAGTCCAAGTGCTAATTGAACAGTGTATACCATGGTTGTTCATACCGAAGATGGAAAGTTAATTACATTTTTGGGGGAGAGATATTTGTGTGAAATATTTTAATTGTGACAGTGCTGCATATCGTGACCTAAAAGAAGTGGTACAGTTATTTTTGTTTGGAACAAAAGAAAAGTACTGGTAGTTTTATCAGGAACCAGTTAAAATAACCACACAAATATCTTCGGTACTTTCATTACTGGTACTGCTACCGGTACTGGTATTTATGTGAAAACCGGTATACTAGCTAACACTAGGGTTGAGCGACAGCAGCATTGCTGCTCTAGTTAAAGTCTTCGGTATGACTCAGCAAGGAGTCGAACCCAAGACCTTCCGGCTGCAAGTTGGATGCTCTAACATCTTGACCATGCAGTCAGTCTTAATGGAGATAGGACCTCCCCATGTGGAATGTGAAGTTTGGAAAATCCTACGGTATGCCTCCCATGCAATCACATTCCAATAACATGTGATTGTGGAGGAGAAAAATGGTTGTAAAGTTTAAGAAAAACAAAAGACTGGCCGTTAATGTGAGGCTATGATGTCACTTGTGCTTGCTTCAAGTTCACTTTGTGTTGAAAATTTGACAACTTTAACTGCTAATATCTTGAGAACCACACACTGGATTTCAATGGAAATTTCACCAGAATGCTCAGAATAAGTAAGTACCCTCTAACATATCAAAACTTGATTTGAGCTTAGACCGTTCTTTTTTAAGAGTACATTCATGCACACTACATGACTAAACATAACCACATGGTTGCATCTACCTCACCTTAACGGAACCACACATGGATATGCTGCCTGACAAGTAACAACAAGTAACAACATGACTCCCAATCATAAAAGTTTGTAGCTGACTGTACACCAGTTTGACATCATTTTACATTCTTCTTGTAAAAACTTTATATTTTGAGCGAAAACCAATTCTGGATGTTAGTCAATCCCCTAAACACTCTCAGGCTAGACTAAATCTCCTGCATAGCTTGTTGTGAGAACAGCCATTTGATTTCTGTTAAAGGTGAGCATTCCAGCTATAGCCCAGCGGATTCCAGATTACTTTCCACAGGAGCCTTCAGGGTCATTGTCCATGGATCCTACCAGATCCCACACTATAAATGCAATACCCCCCAACTCCCCACCCCCCTCCTTCAATATTTTCTGATAGAAGTTAAGGTAGGACTCATTTTTGTCATGCGTCAATCCTATTTCACACATTTTTGAAAAGAAATTTTTGTTGGCAAATTTCCTTTGTGCCTCATCAACCTGTAAAAGTTAACGTTTTGATGTTTTCGTCCTTCAAACTGTTTTTCGAGCTCTGAAATTCTCTGTAACAAACATCTTCAGAAGAAGTTCACTTCAGCCCCTCACTCATTTTAATCTTTACTTGTTGTTTCTGTATTTGCAGTCATTTTTGTTTCCGTTACAAATTAAACATGGCCTTCACACTAAATTGAAGGGGCTTTGCTCTTCAGGAAAGATCTTCACGATGGCAGTGTGTGGGAAAATTTTATATACATGGGTGCATAGAAGTGTTTTGCCTCCCATTAAGCTCAAGGAATTGTATATGTGATGACATAATTAAGTCAACATCTTGAAAGTTGTCTCATCCCATAGGCTATGTGGCATTGAAAGGGTCTGTTTGTTGGGTAGGAAGTAAAAAGTCTTCATTGAGTTTAACTGTTTTGCTTGACTACCTTGGAACTTGATGCAGATATTGTCTAGAGTATGAGTAAATCAGACTGAAATCTTTTGTTAAAGGTCTGATGACATGAGAAGCACATAGATTGAAGTTTGTTAAAAAAGCATTAAAACCCAAGAAAATAGTAACAATTCTCATCCAAATCCATGGAATATTAACCATTTTTACAGGGTAACATCTGTTTCACACTAAATATGCAAATTTGAGACATTGAAGGAGGTACTCACAAGATATGTCTTATATTATCCTTTGCATTTTTTTTTTAATTTTCTTTAACCTTTATGTCAAGGACAGTTGTAGATTGATATATCCTGAGGGATTTATTTCAGGAACTAATAATTGTCTATTTGAAAAAGAAAATCAGATGCCACTATAATACCAAACTGTAAACTCTTGGGAATAAGTAAGAGATAATTTATAAATGAGACAAAAAAAAAACTGACATAGCTATTGAAGTATTTCCAATAGATCTATTGAAGTATTTCCAACAGATCTTTCAGGAAGGTTTTAATCGTCCACTGCTGAGTAAGAGCAGCTCTTTTTGGTTGGATTTTACCGTACCTTTAATGTCCCAGGATACAGTGCACTGTCCTTGACAATATCCTTCCTTCCTTCAGAGAAGATGTGTCACCCATGCCTATGATTTGTTTAGTATCAAGAATCTAAAGAACTCAACGTTTTCAAGGAATTTTTTCCACAAACTTGCTTTACGCATTTTTACGCATTTTGATCAATTCTTTGTGAATAGCAATGAGGACAGATTACAATGATTTAACAAGGTTAGGGGTTTTTCTGTTTGCTTCAAAGATTTTTTCAAGCAGTGAACATCCTTCGTATGTTTAATAGTACAATATAAATGACCTTGCCGATCCTACCCCTGTGTTTTTTTCCAGTTCAGGTATGTTTGCCCTTCGGCTTTATTATAAGTGTAATCAGAACACGTAGGTACAGTGTAAACATAATTAGTAAGAGTTGCATTTTGTGGTTTGCAACTTCTGTCTAGTATGTACAACTCATTGTACTGTTTCTCATGTGTATGTAACAAAAGTAATTGAAGGAAATATTTATTTGAATGATATGTGATGAACAACAGAAAAAAAGAAACAAAGGTGGTGGCCATCATACAAAAGAAAGAAAATCTCAAAGAAATAAAAGGTAAGTATTAGACTTGTCAGAGTCTTGTAAGTAACATTTTGATTGAACAGTTTAAGGGAGTGGGTATGGAAGACAGATGAGGGGGGCTGTGGGAGGGTGCTGACGTTGCAATTTAGCTGTGCAATTGAAGAAGACACCTTGACAGCTAGTGTGGGGTTGTATTGATATCATGATGAGGAGTTTGACATCATCCATAATGCAAAGTAAAATGGTGGAATAAAATGGGAGAATTCTTTCATGGTGTGGAAGGTGGCTTTGGAAGCAGAAAAGATGGCATTTTTATGGACAGAGCAGAAATTTGAAACCAATGAACATAATTTTTGTGTCTCTTGTAGTACCTCCATGAAGATGGATACACAAGATATGGTCTGGTCGGATGCACTCAGCCGAGACGTGTAGCTGCGATGTCAGTAGCAAAACGTGTCAGTGAGGAGATGAATGTCTCCCTAGGGGAAGAGGTTGGCTATGCAATTCGGTTTGAAGACGTTACGTGTGAGGTAAGAAAGTACTAACATAGTGTCAAACAAGTCCCATGGGTCCTGAAAAATTAGGACTCAGTACCACACTAAATAATTTCTAATGACCAGCCATGGGAGCGGATACCCCAGCTATAACTGTTCCAGAGCCTCCTCCACCCTGTCTCCCCCACCCCTACCATCCCCAACCCCCCCCCCTGATCCCAGTCAACCTTAAAACAAAGCTAAGTGAATAAGATCATATAGTGCAGTCTACGTCTTGCTTCCCAAGGGTCCCTCCCAACAAATATTTCACTGAGTGCCCTTTGAAATGCTAGTTGAACCTAGCATAAATGTTGTTTGAAGGTACTTTCAGGCTCCAACTCTGGCATCAAATCATAAAATACATAACATTTTGATCAAGGTTCAAAAATTTTGATATGATTTGAGAAGAATGTGAACAAATGCATTCCCAGAAATGCTTTGAAGTTCAATGTTCATAGGAGTGTATTCATGAACAAGTTGAATTCTCATCTGGACACAAGAAATGGTTATTATGAGATGTATGGTACTATATAATTTCCACGACTGAACGTGTGAAGGGAGGGGGAAGCAAAGAATTCTGCCAGTCAGGTTTATCAAAGTAACCAAGGCAAGTCATATCTGAGCTAAATTGTTGAATTGGATGGTCACTAGGAAACATACTTAAAGTCAAATCTTTGTCAGTTACTTAATACCAATTTGAAATATTATTCACATGCCTTGAAGTCTTCCCTTTCTGTAATGAACAAAGAGTAAGGAATGCTACAAGATATGGCAAAAAGAGTACAAATTGGTCAAGAAAATGGAGGCGTGGTTTATGCAAGTTTGAGACCCTATCAACTGTTCAGCTTTAGGTAACAGTCATAGAAACCAGTAGTAGAAAATAATTTATGGCATCCAGCATAACATTGCATTTTGCTTCAAAAAGGCAAAAACAGGTGAACTATTTTTCTCAAATACACCTCAGTATGGTTTTCAATGATTTTGTCGTGAAGACCCCAAGAATCCTCAACCCTTTGTATGTAACATTTGAGCACAAGGTTCCCTCTAATAAGTGCCAGAAAGGCTGGGACATTATGTCGTGATTGTAACTTCCTCCATTTATGTACAAAAAATTGTAAAGAGGAGTACAAGTCTTGATTGAAGTGTTGGTAATGAGTAAAAACTGAGCTTCTAATAAAATGCAATTTTAATACCTGAAGGCAGTAAAAGGTACTGTTGGACTGTGGCAAATTATGAGAAAAATAAAATAGAAATGATTTTGAATGAAGCATAAAAAAGGGGCTTAGTTCAAGGCTGGTTCTATATTTAACTAAAAGATTGGAGAGAGTGTAATCAGAGTCAGTGATGTGTTTCTAATCTCTGTCTAATGATGCAGAAAACAGTAGTGAAATACATGACTGATGGCATCCTGCTTCGAGAATCTCTCCGTGAACCTGACCTGGATAACTACAGTGCTGTCATAATGGACGAAGCCCATGAAAGATCGCTCAACACGGACGTGCTCTTTGGTTTGCTTAGAGATGTGAGTGGTTTATGTCACGGCCTTAATTTACGGCTGTGTGCCTCATTTGGGATTTCACTTGGCCCTGAACTGCGGAAATTGCTATTAGCTAGGCATGGCTGTCAGTTTGGGACTGTGATTTTCAGATTGGTTTTGTGTGCTGTGGTTTTCATGATGTAGATGCTTCATGGAAAGTGATATCGTTTATGGAATCTTGATTGAAAATGCAAACATTGAAGGGCATAATTCAAAGCTGTAGGGCTAGTATAAAGCATAAATCCAGCTTGACGTCATTCAGCTTTGCATCTCAGGAAGTAAAAATCAATTTTCACTCATAAAGTATTGAGTTTATTTAACACCATGGTGGGGGCCATTTAAAGGCACCAAAGTTGAAAAGTACTTTTCCAAGGCAGATCTTTTTTTTAACTTTTTTTATTTATTGAGTCCTGTTTCAATCTAGAACTCACCTCTTTTGCTGCTTACTTACAGAATAAAAGTGATCATTAATCCCCTTTTTAATGTTACATCCAAGTGAGAGTCGTCATATAAATAAGTATTGATTGAATTAGTTGGTAACATGCCACTATTTTTAAGCTGGTGTGAGTTTATATTATTGTGGGGCATCTTTCTGTCTGTCTCTCAGTCTGTCTGTCTGTCTGTCTGTCTGTCTGTCTGTCTGTCTGTCAGTCTGTCTCTGTCAGTCTGTCTCTGTCTGTCTGTCTCTGTCTGTCTGTGTCTGACCACAATTGCATAAATGGTCTCACACAGGTATTCGTTAACGGATTGTGATGAAACAATGGTTCATGGTTGCATGGCAATTTTTGACCAACAGAAAGTGGAGGTAAAAGGTCATTTAGGAGTCAGTACTGGCTAGTATGTGAAAATTTTAATCACCCCCCTCACAGAACACCATTTGTTTGAAAGTTGGTCATAGTTTTCTCAAAGTAGTACTTCTTCCTGGCCATGCACGGATTTTAGATGCTAGGTCATTTTAGGTCTTTAGCGGTCAAAGGGTGAAAAATTTTTGATTTGGTATAACTTTGTAACTGAATGTCGGATGGTTTCCAAACTTGGTGCATGTAATAAACATTTGGTTCCAAAAAAGTGAAGGTTAGTTGGAGGTCATCAGGGGTCATTTGATGTCCAAATCAGTGAAAATGCCACGAGAACATGACTTTATTAAATTTAGGTGACAACCTTTTCCCTTGATAGGGATTTGCCAGGGATTAAATTCAATGATTTCAAAAAAGGAGATATTTTTTCTGTTTTATCTGCTGAAAACCACAGCTCAATTGCATGTAGCCATTGGAAGATACTTATTTTCGAAGAAATATAATTTTTTCCAGAGATGCAGTTTATAATGGGAAGTGTGTGATGTCATTGTAGCACATTGATTAGACATGGCATTGTACTTCTTTATGGTATTAACACCACTTTATGGAATATTTTAGTAACTTAGTTTGCTAAACCCTACAGATGGTGTAGATTTATGCTTACCTATATGGAAAGATATTCAAACTTTCCAACAGTATCAAATTCCAACGACAAACAGGACATTAAATCATAAAGAAAAACAAAGGGAACCCGAGGCAATATGCATTATATTGCATTCTGTGACCTTGATGAGAAGTGGTGTTTCTTGACATAATTAACTGTTCTTTAACATCATGAGATATTTTGAGTTAGGAATGGAGTATTGCTACACGGTGGAGGAGTTGTGCTGGAGTTTTCTTTTTCACGTAAGAACCTTGTGCAATACAACTCTAATTATGCCTTTAAGAAATGGGATGATTGTTTAAGGTCGTTTGAGCATTATAGTAAATATAAAACGGTAAAAGTATGTAACTTGATTAGCATAACAGTAACATTACAAATATTGCTCAGTAAATTACTTTTAATAGTTGAATAAATTTCCATAATTTTTTGCTTTTTTTTTTTAAATTTGGTCTTTGCAAGGGACAATGCTGTGAAGATTATAGAGTTGAATGACTGACCTTGTTTTTCAGTCTCTGTAGCTTACCTTTTTTTGTAATTGTAGACTTTAGGCCCCCTTTGAACTTATCACAAGAATTTCTACAAAAGTGTTCAGTCTCATCTAAGATGTTATCAGATGGGATTATTTGTTTATATCTTTCCACTATTTATTTTACAGAGTATTTGTTTAAGCAGTTATGAAGCATTATCCTTTTTGTTTCTTTTGTGTTCTTACTTTGCTTATTTTGAAACTATTTTAACTATAATGTCCCTGGAGGATGGGGTCATGATTTAGTTGGGTGGTTTGCATGACGGTCATACTAGAAAATGAGGCTGGAAGTACGTAAATAAATTGCAATCGATTATTGAAAGGGCACCTCTTATTCCTTTTAAAGTTAGTGAATTGCTAAATTAAGCTAAGCTAATCAAATAAAGAAATTGAAGAGATTATGTGGGGTCCAAGCTTAAATTACTCTTGTTTTTTGACAAGAAGACATGCTTGTGCAGTTGAAAATTAGCACTTTTTGTTTTTTCTTCATTATTTATTTCTGGGACAGGTTGTTTCTAGAAGACAAGATATGAAATTAATTGTGACTTCTGCCACCATGGATGCTGACAAATTTGCAAAGTTCTTTGGCAATGTCCCAGTCTTTACGGTATGTTCAGCCTACAGGTTGTATGAAAAGCACATTTTTCTCATGCCAAGAGAGGTCGTTTTCCTGTTTCTAACTTTTGTGTCTTGTTCCTTGAGGTCATTCAGACAAAGTATCTATGGCAGATGGGCTCACATTAAATGTGATCGTGGGCATTTCCTTTATGTATCTAGTGGATAATAAAGCTGATTGTATTTGATGGGAAGAGAGTTGAAAATGTCAAAAATTGTCTCAGTTTCCACCAAAATCCATCACAAATGATTATTATACAAGAAAGTCACTACTTTCGACCCATAGCATCAATAAATATAATTTGTTAACTTCACTTGTCTGTGATGAACAAAAGGGTAACAAGATATTTCTTATGTGGTCCCTTGTTTATTCAATCATCTGTTCCAGCGACAGTTGTAATGTTGATACAGCTTAAAGGGTTTAGTTCGTTGATACTTTTGTCTGTTCGGAAAATGTGTTCCAGTACACACAACACTACAAAGTTATTGCCATTTAATTAAACAAATATTCCAAACCCATTTACTTTTGATATGTTTAAGAGGAGTTTAATATAAGCATTCCAGTGAAACTGTCATGTGATTAGTATGTTGTTTCTTCGAGAAAGATAAGCATTTGAAGCTAAAACATTTTATCTTAAAAACTGAACTTGGAGCAAGCAGATGAAATGTCATGGATTCATGTTGATGATCAATGTTTCGCCCCATACGTTTTGCATTCTTTTATGGTACAAAACTTTAACACACTCATACTACTGTACATACCCTTAGGGAAAACTTGCAACCTATTCAATCAAGGTCAAAACACTACATTTAAAATTAAATAGCTGCAAAACATTGTCACCGTTGTGAATGTATGACATCATGCTTGCTTGCTTAAAGTTTCATTTTGGTAAAAAATGAAATTTCAAATGCTAATACCTCAAGAATTAAAATGGCAATTTTAATGGAACTTCAACAGAATGATTAAGTTCCTCTTTAACATATTTTTAATAAATTTGGGTGTGTAGTATCTTTTCAACAGACAATTTATTTGTGACAGAAACATTGACACTGTCCTACATATTGCATCACTATTCCTCCCATACCCAAGGACTTATCCCAGAAAGTGTCAAACTTTAATCTTGAGATGGTAAAAACATTAAAATAATTCTAACAGACATTTCATGGGTGGATTGGTATTTGCAGCTGTTGAGAAAAGTTGTCACAGGATTCCCACAGAGTCTGGAGAAAGTCTAGAATTTTATATGGTCTTGAAAGTACTTGCACTTTAGTGTTTGGTGTGGAAAAAAGTGTCACATGATCGAGAAAATATAAAATCTTACACCTACAGTATTTGAGATTGTGATGTTGCATACAGAGCTTAAAATGGCCTCCAAAGAAAATCGTCCAATTATTTTCTGCCTACCCTAGTTTGTTATCCATGGATCTTGAGAGTAATGTTGAAACAGTTATTGGTATTCACCAGTGGTATCTGCAGATATTCCCTATTTTCATCCTGTATCAGTATTGAGAAAATTTACCTTAAATGCCGATATTACCAAACCAATATTTATTGTCCCATATGTCATGAAAATGGTACAGTATTTGAGTAGTTTTGAATGCAAGATCCAATATTTTACTTCATCAAGATGAAAAGACATTTCATCATGGTGCCCTGTAGACTATGCTTTATAGTTGCAGAATGCTTAATTCCCAAGTATTGGTATTGGATCAGTATTGGCCGGTATTGAGAACTGGAATGTTGGTGTGGATAATATCGGCTACTTGCAATATCTGTACAACACTACTTGAGAGGCCATCTTTGTCATGAAAACTTAATATTATCATGTCTGAATTATTAGATACCTATCTTAAAGGCCCATTTCCTCACCTCAGACAGTTAAAATTCTCTCAGGTTTACTCCTAACCTCTACTCCAGTTAAAAATGAGCACCTCCCTCATGTTCTTAAGTCTGTAGTTCAATTACTGAAGGCCATAACCTGCTAAGTACTCTACTGTGTGTGATTTGTGCATGTCATTATTGACCAATCAGAGTGGGTTATATTTGAAACTATAGATAAAGTTTACGCCAATCAAAGTGCAGTCACCAGCTGCAAGTGCAGATTCCCAGTGTTCCCTTAATATGTGTAGGATGATACAAGAGCATATTGATCTACACAAAGTTAGAAGATGCATCTCCACAAAGCAACAGTATAAACTAGCCCCACCACTTCATTATCAAATATCCGTAGGATTCCTGGTTGTGATGTTAGCTGGAAATATAAGGGGACTGAATTCTGCCTTAAAGTGGGTATGACATGGCCAAAGTACGTTTCTCAGTAAATATTCTTTGGGTACAGCTTGAAATGAAGCGAATGTTTTCCCAACTAAATTACGTCCATAAACACAGTAATACAAACTTGTGAATTCCCAATTACAGGCCAGACTCAGCCCATCTGAAATCCGAAGGCGAAAAAACGTATGTGAGCGCGTCTCAAGATCGTGACGTCATTGGAGGCACGGTTAGTAACACTGTACCAGGCAGCTCACCCATGGTTCTACACATTGAATCATGTGCATGCTAATGCGTGTTAGGGGGTACATCACTGCAAACACCTGTGCTACGATACTACAGCAGCGGAGCGCGTGACCAGTGACCACATTGTGAACTATGCGTCGTTGCGTGGTGACTGCTTATCATTCACAATATACCTCATGCATATGTCACAAAGGAGAAAGTGCGCCCTCCTTTGGAGGAAGATGGCAGAAAAGCACGTATCATTCCAAGTTACACCAATAAAAGCAGACCGCTGATTTGTCAACCATTCGTAAGTCTACTACACATGGGGCGAAATCCATGCCGTTCGTGCACGTGTGCTGGATTGTTTTCGCCCAAAATGACGTCAGTGTGATGTCAATGCATAAGGTCTATAGCAATGGTACTGAGCAGCTCACTGAGTAAAGGTGCACTTGTTATGGACTGTCCATACATGTTCATAGCTGTTCTTTACAGCGTGCCCAAACCGCGTTCTTTTTGCACAAAAACAAAGCTGTTTATTCTATGCAGGGAAGCTAAAACACGGGCGGATATGCACGCGAACTATTGGCCAATGATATGCTTCAAAGCCCCCAACATGGTCCGCGCTTTGCGCTCTGTATGTTGGGCGGGTATTGTGATGTAATCCTTTTCATGAAGTTGCTAAGATATGATAACTTTACGAAGCGTTACGTTAGTTCCACATCTAGATGCGCGTCCTTAATAGTGCAGTGTTTGTGCCTCCAATTGTGTCATAAAAGTCATGTGACCTGTTGCGGCATTTTTCGAAATTGGATTTTGAACGTTTTTCTTCAAATTTCATTTATGACGAATGGTACCGGTTTTAATTGTGTGTGAGATTATATTTATAGAATACTATATTCAATCTTGCAATACACAAAAGTAATTTTGGCCGTGTCATGCTCTCTTTAAGCAAATTTTTTGATTGCCTGTAAATATACTATTATCTGTATCTGTATCTGTATCTGTATGATCTGTATCCCCCACCCCTCTGGAGTTGCAGCAAAGCCAGTTTGGGGCAGAATATTATTTGGAAAACCCATGCGATTTTCTCAGTTCCCCTGCGTGCTTCTCTGGCAAAAACAGTGTAGCCTCCCTAGCAAAAGATATTCCATACACCCTATGAATTATAAGCTAAATGATTGTATCTTTTAACAAATGTGATATTAAAACCCTCTCATGTGCATTAACATGGAGATTAAACTCATCCACATTCTTAAGTCAATCCTTTCATGGTTACCCATAGAGTAGTGTTTGGAGTCACAAGCTATTAATGATTTGGTAATGGTTGGTAGTTGTGATTGGTATTTAAATTTCCCACACTTTGTACAAAAGCGTAGGCATAGAAGCCAGGGGGGTTGGGGGTCACAATCCCAGGAGTTCAGGCAAAGCCTATTCCTCTGGTAGACTTTAAGAAAATGAGGCAATTTTATCTGGCAGTACAGGCTTTTCTCAACCTAAAACTACTCAGCACCAATAGAAAAAATATCCCATACACCTATGCTTTGGTCACTATAGTAGCTGCTTGCTGGTAAGTTGTTGCTGAACTTTTGAAATAATTGCAATGATGTGGATGTTTCTTCAGTAGGCTAAAGTGGAAAATTGTGTAAGTGCATTTAGTAAACAGCTTTCATGATTGCATTTTTGTTGATTGAATTTTAGATTCCTGGCCGCACCTTCCCAGTGGATGTCATGTTTTCTAAAAATGTCTGTGAGGATTACGTTGAGTCTGCGGTGAAGCAGGCTGTGCAGATTCATCTTCAGGCAGCACCTGGAGACATTCTGGTCTTCATGCCAGGACAAGAGGATATCGAGGTCACGTGTGACGTGATTGCAGGTGGGTGACATTGATCCTTGTTTCGCAAACTTTTGGTCGTGACCTAATTGTGGGTCATGGGAATTCTTTGGCATGTTGTGATAATATTCATCACAGTATTTCCAAACCATTCCGTGCAAACTTGTCAAAACTTTCTGTGCCAACTTGTCAAAAGTAGTTGTGTATTTTTTCGCCATAGGGGAGCAACCTAGTGGTGACAATTACATTAGAAACACACCAATAAATGTAGCAAAACAACTTTTGAATACAGTGTTGCTGATGATCTCATTTGGCTCATCAATGTGGCAAATACTTTGTGGACAAAATCTGTTCTCAAGGTAACTAGCAAGAAATGGAGGCTGGCCTTTGACTTCTAAAGGTTACATATTTTAAAAATTTACAGGACATTCACAGGACATTTGTTTGTGTAGATATAAAATTTTTCAGTTTATTAACTCCATTTAAGTAGTTAATATAATACTAAATAATAATTAATGCTATAATTTTGTGATCTCACTCTTAAGGTACACTGAAATACTGAGATGCACTGTGGTGTGCAAATTTCGCAATACCAAACTCTTGTAATGTTGCAGTTTTTAGATGGGTAGATCATCTTAAGGGGTTACCCTTCATGTATTAAAGCCAGATCAAAAGTTTTTAAAGATGAGCAGGATATGTTGGCGAGGCTGATGACATTTTGTTGGGATATTCGTACTTTGTTAATACACATGTATCGACTGACTTTTGCCCTGTAGCTTTTTTATTCCAAAGGTTAAAAGTGACACACTCATTTTGATAATGGTGTAAAGGCCACTTGCCCACAGTATGAACTATCTGATTTTCTTTTTTGGCACTTAAAAAGATGTTTCTGACATTTTTTTTTCTACCAGAGAGGCTGGGGGAGTTGGAAAATGCCCCCCAGCTTGCCATCCTTCCAATCTATTCCCAACTCCCATCAGATCTTCAAGCCAAAATTTTTCAAAAGGCTCCCGACGGGGTCAGGAAGTGTATTGTTGCCACCAACATTGCAGAAACCTCTTTGACAGGTAAGTTTTATCTGGGATCACCATCAGGGCTTGTCATTGATGGCAGCTCTTTTAGGACACTGTTTTCAGTCAACCAGTTTTACCAGTTTATGACAGCAAAAATTTGATAAGGGAATTCAAACGGAAATAGAAAGTTTGGAGAAAAATGTCATATTAGGATGATGCAATTGCTTGGAAGCAATCTTATGTTGCTGCTGGCAATGTCAGGACTGGTGAGAAGTTGGAGTGAGGCCATAATTTGTTTAATAATAGTAGCAGATATGTCTTTTGACAGGTTTGGGTTTCCAGTGTTCAATATGCTGTGACTTTGATAGCTGTATTGTCTAAATGGAAATATTATTTTGGTGAATTTTGAACCTGAAAACATCTTCTGTTTAGAGTGAAAGAACTTCAGAGGAATAGTTCAAACAACATGGTTAGATGCTTTGAAAGGTGGTAAAAGCATAAAAAACTGGAGTCGTTTAAGCCTAATCTTAAGAAATATTTTCAACATCACAACTTGATTTGAAAGTCCTGTACAAATAAAAGTAAAATTAATAAAATATGCTGCAGGAAAGAATTTAACAGGAATGTCTTAGTTGTGATGTGGATATTTGATTAGACTCTGCTTTAGTCCTTAGTTTTTGGTTTCGATGAAAAGAGAAACCTATGCGGTCATGATGGCGTGTGTATGTATGTGTGTATGAGCGTGTGTGTGTATGTGTGTATGTGTGTATGTGTGTGTGTGTGTATGTGTGTGTGTGTGTGTGTGTGTTTGTGACACTTTGCTTGTTAACACGATATCTCAAGAAGGGAAACTCTGACAGTTTTCAAACTTGGTACATAGATGCCCCATATTGAGAGGAAGAACCCTATTGTTTTTGGTGGGGGTCAAAGGTCACCTGGGGTCACCGGGGGTCAAAACCTGAAAACCTTGTTAACACAATATCTCGAGGTAGGAAGCTTGGATGAATTTCATACTTTGTATGTAGATGCGTTACGGTAAGAGGAAGAACCCTATCATTTTTGGTGGAGGTCAAAGGTCATCTGGGGTCACCGGGGGTCAAACCCTAAAAACTTCGTTAACACGATATCTCAAGAAGGGAACCTCTGACAGTTCTCAAACTTAGTACATAGATGCCCCATATTGAGAGGAAGAACCCTATTGTTTTTGGTGGAGGTCAAAGGTCACCTGGGGTCACCAGGGGTCAAAACCTGAAAACATTGTTAACACAATATCTTGAGGTAGGAAGCTTGGATGAATTTCATACTTAGTATGTAGATGCGTTATGGTAAGAGGAAGAACCCTATCATTTTTGGTGGAGGTCAAAGGTCATCTGGGGTCACCGGGGGTCAAACCCTAAAAACTTCGTTAACACGATATCTCAAGAAGGGAACCTCTGACAGTTCTCAAACTTAGTACATAGATGCCCCATATTGAGAGGAAGAACCCTATTGTTTTTGGTGGAGGTCAAAGGTCACCTGGGGTCACCAGGGGTCAAAACCTGAAAACATTGTTAACACAATATCTTGAGGTAGGAAGCTTGGATGAATTTCATACTTAGTATGTAGATGCGTTATGGTAAGAGGAAGAACCCTATCATTTTTGGTGGAGGTCAAAGGTCATCTGGGGTCACCGGGGGTCAAACCCTGAAAACTTTGTTAACACGATATCTCAAGAAGGAAAGCTCTTACAGTTCTCAAACTTGGTACATAGATGCCCCATATTAAGAGGAAGAACCCTTTCACTTTTGGTGGAGGTCAAAGGTCACCTGGGGTCACCAGGGGTCAAACTCTAAAAACCATGTTAACATGATATCTCAAGAAAGAAAGCTCTGACAGTTCTCAAATGTAGTACATGGATGCCCCATATTGAGAGGAAGCACCCTATTGTTTTTGGTGGAGGTCAAAGGTCACCTGGGGTCACCTGGGGTCAAACCCTGAAAATATTGTTAACACAGTATCTTGAGGTAGGAAGCTTGGATGAGTTTCATACTTTGTATGTAGATGCGTCACGGTAAGAGGAAGAACCCTATCATTTTTGGTGGAGGTCAAAGGTCATCTGGGGTCACCGGGGGTCAAAGCCTGAAAACTTTGTTAACACGATATCTCAAGAAAGGAAGCTCTGACAGTTCTCAAACTTGGTAAATAGATGCTCCATACTGACAGGAAGAACCCTATTGTTTTTGGTGGAGGTCAAAGCTCACCTGGGGTCACCGGGGGTCAAACCCTGAAAACATTGTTAACACAATATCTTGAGGTAGGAAGCTTGGGTGAATTTCATACTTTGTATGTAGATGCGTTATGGTAAGAGGAAGAACCCTTTCACTTTTGGTGGAGGTCAAAGGTCATCTGGGGTCACCGGGGGTCAAACTCTGAAATCTTTGTTAACACGATATCTCAAGAAGGGAAGCTCTGACAGTTCTCAAACGTGGTACATGGATCCCCCATATTGAGAGGAAGAACCCTAATGTTTTGGTGGAGGTCAAAGGTCACCTGGGGTCACCGGGGGTCATACCCTGAAAACATTGTTAACACAATATCTTGAGGTAGGAAGCTTGGATGAATTTCATACTTATTTTGTAGATGCGTTATGGTGAGAGGAAGAACCCTATCATTTTTGTTGGAGGTCAAAGGTCATCTGGGGTCACCGGGGGTCAAACTCTGAAAACCTTGTTAACACGATATCTCGAGGTAGGAAGCTTGGATAAATTTCATACCTTGTATTTTGATGCCTTATAGTAAGAGGAAGAACTCTATCATTTTTGGTGGGGGTCAAAAGTCATCTGGGGTCACCAGGGGGGTCAAGCCCTGAGACAGAGCTCCCAACCAGCACGGACTTTCCATATTCAGTACGGAAAATCATTGTAAATATGGGAATACGGATTTTTCCTTGATAATCCAAATTTGGAATGAGTAAATAGGTCCTTTCACGAACTTTATTATTCTTTAGCCAACATATCAAAAGACTGAGAATAGACTACAGTATTTCCCTTTCCTCTACAGTACTGTAGTGTATTTATTTGAGCCCAGTAATCTATGCTGTAATGTTATTGGTTAAATTTTTGTCAACAAGTTGATGTTAAACCAATCAGTAGATAGTTTGCAGCAGATCCATGACATTCCATAAGCTACCATATCATTGGTTGATCAGTTGTAAACAGATCCACTTTCAACCGATCAAAAACTGTGTTAAAAGCTAGTTTCTGAGTGCAGTGACAGACTCCTGCCAAGGTCTGTTGAGCTGGCTGAGTAGCCCAACGTTAATGTTAGATTTGACTGTAACTGAATTGGAAAAATAGCACCAAGAAATCGAATGATAAAAATTACAGCAGGAATATCACAGTATGTTGTAATATGGCTCCTCTTCAGAGTAGCAGAGCAGTATGAGTAACTTTAGTGGAAAATTTACCAGGCAGATCAAGTTTTAACGTAGGCCTAGGCCTAACAGTTAGGGCCTAGCCTAGGCCTAAGTGTTGTTACAGACCAACAACAAACATTAGCCTACACACACAATAACGTTAGACTCAGTACATAAATCTAATGCAGAGTTCCAGGTTTATGGGCTAGGCCTAGACAAAGTCCTAGTCCTGTGACTAAGTCCTAGCCTAACTGCCACAGTACAGGCTAGCCTAATTGTAGTACAGTATGTATGGGCTGATATTACTTATTAGAGGTAGGCCTAGGTTACTGTAAGAGCTATGGCCTAGGCTAGGGCTAGTCAAAGCAGTTATTGCCTGTCAAATGTTGGTACCCATCATCTAAGTTTGTAGTATTTACAGAGAGATTTCTGTGACCAGCTGTGCATAGGCCTAGGCTAGGTTTATACTTATAGCTAGGCCTAGGCTAGACCTAGGCTAATGTTACTTAGGCTAGGGCCTTGCCAAGTATTTAGCATAGCCTCTAGGCTATACTGTAACGTTAGGCCTTGGGAATACTTGGGATATTTTGCATTTTGTCCTTTGGTGACCCTGATGACTATCTTGGGAATTCTTGGGAAATTTTGCTTTTTGACCTCTCGTAACCCCAGATGATGGTCTTGGGAGTTCTTGGGAAATTTTGACCAGTGACTGAAAGATATGGGACATCATGGCATTATTTGGAATAGAACATATATCATCGAAACCTCAATGCATTTTTGCATTCTGGTTATGTTTTACTAAAGGTGTATGCTTCAAATTCATTGTCAAATTAACCTTGTTATACCATAGTTACTAATCGTTAGAAACTCTCCACCGTGTAATGTGACCGTACAGCACAGCTCTTTGAGTGGAGATAACTCATCTAGAGCAGGGGTCGGCAAACTAGGGGTCGCGACCCTTTTGAGGGTCGCGAAAATATTTCGGAGGGTCGCGAAAAGGATTCAGGAGCGAAAAATAATTGTCAAATTTCTCATTCAAAATAAGCAGTGGGAGTGATTCTAATCTAAGAACCAGTGATCTGCTTTCGTAACACTGCATAACCCAGTAAAATCAAACTCCTCTCACAGACCCGTAAATGTGAGGACCACCAAGATTCCGGAGTAGAAAATTGGGGCCACCAAGCAAAAAAGTTTGGAGACCCCTGATCTAGAGTTTGCCCAACTATATGTCTTCAAGCAGAGACAGCTATGACAAATATATGTATACTTTCAAAATGTTGTCCACCACTGGCAGTAACGGTAGATATGAAAAATCTAGCAGTTTATTGATAATACCCTGTGTGGTAGAGCAGAAGTTGATTGTTCAGTTTTCTAATACCTTTTTGATTTTAACAAAGGTTATGGGGATAAACTGGTCTGTTTACTTCCAGGGATGTAAATAAGGCCACTGTGTCTAGGCCAAGTGAGGCTGCAGCTGTACCAACTCTCTTACTGCTCTCTTAAACAGGCCAAGTAATAAAAAATGAGTTTCCTATGATATCAAGCAATCTGCTCTTGTCGTTACATAATGAGATGAATAACAACACAATAGACCTAAGCCTAACATGTCACTATGTGTGTTATAGGCTACAAATGGATGCAATACTGTACAACAGAGGTGGTGAGACACTCAGCATTGTAAACATGAAAATAATGCTTGGATAAAATATACCTGCACTTTGGTATGACATTTTTGAGATAGAAGGTTAAATTTATCAGCTTACATCAGATCAGCCTCAAACTAGCCACAGTGTAATATTTTAGACTAGAGGGAACCAGACTGAGGCATCACCTCATAAAGCTGAGGCTGTAAAATTGGCTTCTTGGCAAAATTTGCAGCAGTTTTTTATGCATAAGCTTTATAGGTATTTCAACAATTTTTGTGATGAAGAACTTGATTAATGCCATAACTTCTGTGCAGAATTAGAATGCTAAATTAGTCCCTTGTAGTTAAACAGTTCTTGGAACTGATACACATTTGATAATCAACTTTTGTTCAAGCAGTAATGAATTTTTCAGGTGAGACATTTAGAATTTAACAGATCTATTAAACTTTAAAAATTTGACAGTATTTTAAATCTAAATATCTAGTAATTGTGACTGTAGCTGAATAGAACCATTCACAGTTACAGTACGTCACTGTAAGTATTGGTTGGCACAAAGCATCACAAAGCATGGGCAAAGATATGTGTTTGCATGTGAGGTATTCCACATGTAAATGCTGGCATGATTGCATACAAAAAGTAGATGAATAAGAATCTACTCTTTCAGTCTGACAACTTTAATGGCATTTTATCAATTCATTGCCATCCAACCATGATTTCATTTGTTTGTAAACATGAATGACTCTTCAGATCAAGAAGACACCGGTATTTGAAGAAATTAGGCTTAGCAAGTGAGAAGGTTGTAGGTCCAGTACAGACATGGCAATAGTCCCAAGCATGGTGGTGATATAGGCATTACTTCAGACTTCTCCTTAGGCAATTTCGCACTCAGTGCTAAGTTTGCACCCTCAAATTCGTAGGCCGATGTTAACCGACCCAAACGTTCCCCTTTGAATTTGTGTAGTCCACTTTCTTCTTCTCATATACCGGCAGGGCTCTACAAAAATGAGCATATGAGCCAGAAGTGTGCAGGGAGGGGTGTTGTGCTAATCTTAATGCAAGTTTGCTTTAAAAGTTTTAATACTGTTGGCATTGACAGTCCCTGCAGGTAAATTGTTACATTCCTTTATAGAGGGATTTCATGTGACGTCACGCGCAATGGATTCCCAGGCACTGAAGGGCAAAGACACACGCAGTAAGCGAATTTACAGCTGACGCGCACGGCATAACCATAGATACTACTGTGACACAATGGACGCTTGCCATTCAAAACAAAAAAAGACATGCAATCTTGCCCTTCAAAATTGGGTCTAGTTGGTTAAAGTCACGTGACTGAATCACTCTATAGTTCTTAGAAAAAAGGAGTACTTGTAAATATTGGTTGATATTAGTTTTGCATGCTCCTTCTCCAAAGGCTGAGACAAAGTTGCGTGGGGTTTTCATCTAGGAGTGATTGCCAACAATATTCCTAACTGAAATGGCATGTTAGTTAAAAACCCGTATTTGAGCTTGTTTGTTGAATTGGAAGGTATCAGAAAATGCACTCATGTACAGTCTCTTGAATGCTTCTCTCTTATCTCTGGTTGTTTATCATGATAATATGGTTGCCCTTGTGAATCAGTTCCTGCTTTAATACTTACGCCTTTCTTGTGTTTCACTAGTGGATGGTATTATGTTCGTAGTTGATGCTGGATATTGCAAGCTGAAGGTGTTCAACCCTCGTATTGGTATGGATGCCCTGCAGGTGTACCCCATCAGTCAGGCAAATGCCAGACAAAGGTCTGGTAGAGCTGGCAGAACAGGACCAGGGTAAGGACTTTTTTAGAATTTAGAAATTTAGCAATAAGGACTTTTTTGGACTGAATTCTACAGTACATTACAACTTTATTTACATATGACAAGTTTTTTTGTTTTGTTTTTGTTTTTTCATTTTCTATAAGCTTCTTCTTTCTCCAAGAAGGGGTTGTAAAGTAGAGGTCATGGTTTCAGAAACTTGATTTGTTAGTTGGGAGTTAAGATGGGAGAAAAAAGCAGAATGTAAAAATGGTTTAAAGATATAAAAGGGTAGAGAATGGTAGATGGAAATTTTCTTGTAATGATGAGCATTTATAAAGATAAATAAGAGTTTGGAACCAGTGTGCAAAAACGTTCCTTGATTGTTGAGGTATTGGCATTTACGATAATACCTAGGAATGACTTGAAATGCATCTATAATGTTTTAACAGAGCCACAAATTGTATAGTATTGTTTTGTTTTGATGATAAGATTTTATATTTATCAAAAGTAACATGTGGATTGGCTGATAATATTTCATAATTTACAATGTAACAAAAATGTAATTTAGAAAGAAATTTGGCAGTGCTGTCTGCATCGAAGAAAATAATTGCTACTGATTATAATAGAAAAATTACATAGAAAATCTATGACTTGTTGTGCTTCTGTGGCAGCATAGCAGACTTAGTATAAGCCATTTTTTGCAAGTAGCAGCTCTTTTGCACAAAAAATACTGTGGTAGCACAGAAGCAGAGCTGATACCTGTTTTAACTCTTGCATAATTTGATTCTCTGTCATTTGAATGTACTTAAATGTTAATATTAGCAGCTCCTAGCAGTTCTTTTATTTTATGTCAGCATGTTTGCTTTACTTTGATTTGTGTGAATGATTCTTTACGGCATTCAGCTTCTTATATGCAACTGGTATTTGTTTCCTAGATTTAGAACAATGATGCTAAATGAATGAAACATTAATATATAAGGTTGCTGCACAGTGCATCCTTTACAGAAAATCCTACCTGCCACTCCCAGAGTTGTAGGTTAAGGTTTTCAGTTTCGAATGTCAGCTTCTTTCAAAGTTGAGAGTTTAATAACCTTTCTGATATGCTTTTAGCTCTTTTCATATCAATACATATGTGTATCTTTTGCTGCTGTAGTCTTGTTAAAACCATGAGCATCAACAGGTGGGGAACACTTTTGAAAGTGAAGCCTCCCCCCCCCTCCACTTTTTCCAGAACCCAGACAAAAATAGCAGGTACATGTTAGATTCCATAGCTTTCAGAATAGCTAATTCAATAAAATCAAGCTTGAAAATGGTGGAAACAACCATTTAATGGATTAAAAATGGTGGAAAAATGTTTCAGATTACACTTCAGAACTTCAGAAATCCAACTTTTTTCTGGGCCCATATGCAGGTCCTGGATCCCTCCTTCTAGGGCTACCACATTTAGACTTGAATTACTTTCGTCAAAGTTATGCCCCCCCCACTTTTGCGAAGCTGTTGATGCTCGTGGTTGAAATTGATTTGAAACAGTGACCCTTGGTTACAATTTATAGGAATTAAATGAGTTTTGCACTATGTTACTATGAAAAGTTAGATTGTAATTTTGTATGTGCCAAGATATCTTTCACCCTCAAAAACAAGCGAACATAATATGATAAATGATGTATTCCTATACTTTCCTAGTTTCTGACTATTTATGGTTTTATCTGATTACAAATACAGCCAGTGCTTTCGGCTTTACACGGAAAGCTCGTTTAAGAATGAATTACTGTCCACGACTGTTCCTGAGATTCAGAGGACCAACCTGGCCAATGTTGTTCTTCTGCTTAAATCTCTTGGTGTTGAAGATTTGTTGCAGTTTCATTTTATGGATCCCCCTCCTCAGGTAATGGTATTACCCAGTTTTTGCTTTTGTTACATTTTCAAAGTTTGCATATAGCCATATTTGAATACACCACTACACTTCTTTGTTTACATCTTCAGAATATGTGAAGCATGTTTGGCTTTTGAATGCATCCATTCTTTTTTTTTCCCCATTCTTTTGTTTTATCCTTTTTATTTTATGCTTACTTTTACTTTTTAACTTCTTGAGAAGTAAACATGTATGATAATGTATTAATGTAGTGTCAGGTGAGGCTCTATGAATTAAGTTCTTGATGTGGACATGGCTGTTGGTTGGTAAGACAGACAGACAGACAGACAGACAAAGAAGAACACACTAAAAAGGCTATGTGTCAATACTCAGTTTATATTCAAATACAGAAATAATACAAGTGAGAGATGTATGGTCATGGTGCCCTCTAGTTAAACACAAGGCAGAGGAAGAGAAATTACCAACACAGCAGAGTAGTCATCCCAACAGCTAATTTATATAACGAAGAGAAAAAAATTACAGATGCAGCCTACCTAAGGCTGACAATACTGTAAACAGTAAATCTTACATTTTTCCATTTACAATGATAAAAAAAATTAATAGTGAATGTTTACAGTTGCATAAGAAAGACAGAAAGCTATTGCAGTGAACATACAGAGACATATGTAGTAGTGTAATTTAAAGCAGTTGAAAAGAGACTGTCTTTTCTACTAGATCACATACCTATTTTTCTCTTTAAAGAAAGTTCTTTGCTCATATAATGAAGAGATGATTAAATTACATTCATTCATCACATGTGTAACCTTCTTCATGTTGTTAAACAAACAAGAACTAATCTAATCAGAATAAGTTTAAAGATAAAGTATAAGAAAGACTCATAATCTCAGCATTATGATGAAATTTCATACAACTCTCATGCATAGGTTTAGAGATATTAGCTACGGTACTGACTTTAATGTACTTTCTTTCAAAAGTGACGTTGCATTAAGTGGATGAAATGTCATGTTTTCACAATGGTGATCAACGATTTGTGTATTAAATAGAAAACATGCATTTGTGGCACAGAAAATGTTCACACCTTTAAAGCATGATTGACAGATGTTAAATTAAGGCACTTCAAATTTAGGTAGCTGGGCAACTAAATTTTCAAGAAATAAGACTCTCAAAGAAAGGAAAGGAATACAGAGCTTTGTAGTTCATGAATAATTTGTTCACCCAATCTTTGATACTTTCAAATGATGGAAGAGTCATAACTTCATTTTGATACATGTAAGCTCAGTATTTCTTTTTAGCAAAGTTATGAAATGCACTTTCTCTTTAATCTATCCAAAGTAAATTTGGGCTTGGAGTATTCTTGCAAGTTTGACCAAACTGTATTTTACTCAAGTCAAATACTCCAAAATACCCGTAGGTCTTTCAAATGGATATCAACCTTATAAATGTGTTTTTATTCAGGTGATTAACTGTCAGTCTGAAGGCAACTTCCATGTTACATTTCTTGAATGGATTTGTCATTTGGATTTTCCTGTTTAATTGATTTGATGACAATAGGAGATGATTCTTTTTTCACTGATGTTTAGTTTTATAGTAGGGAAAGGATCAGAAAGAATATGAGAAAGCCCACCAAGGACCTTATGAAATGAACTCCCCCCTTCCTTGACTCCCCCTCCCCTCCCCTCCATTCCCTTCCCCTAGAAAGGATGAGACTATTGCCCCTATTGCTGCATGGCCTTGAAATATGCATCTGATGTATCCTTGAACCCATTTACTCGACGAAACAACAGATGCTAGTAAACAATTCCACTCATTACCAACCGGTTGCCAGAAAAATTCTCTTCTGACCCCTACTGCACAATGCATCTTTTCTAATTTCTGTCTGTGGCCTCTTATATTAATTGTAACCTGGGGCGACCTGGAAAAAATTCTTCGAAAGACAACTCATCCAATTATTACTAATTTCAGCAAACCTGGATCAAATGAGCCGGGGACCCCCTTATTTTTATTTTGTTGATTGTGTCTTTCCATAACAACATTAAGTGATACAGAATCAATTTGTTATATCCATCAGTCGACAGTGTTGTGGAAAGGAAAATGTACTAAAAACCCTGGTGTGCTTGATTAGAGCATGCTCCTGCCATGAAAAACAACTATTAATTGTTCAAGAGACAGGAGATCATGCATACTTGAAAGTTTTGTTTCATCTCATTTCGTTTATTTGTGTTATCACCTCACGTAATCATGTATATGTACAAACATAACAAGAATTGGTAATAGAAACATATAAAGTACATGAGGTGAAAGGAAGTGCACGGAAAATCCTTTTGGACTTGAAACTATGCACTCCTGGGATTACAATACAAGTAGCAAAAGCACTACGGCAAACACTAAACACGAAAAGGACAAAGATAGAAAGTGAAATAGCTGGTCTCGACATGGTGTTTTTTCCAAAGTTCCTAATGTGGCTTTAAACTTGAAAAAGGAAAGGATGGCACGAGAAAGACTGAATTATACTAGCAATCATAGAATTATAAGGTAAAATATAAATAACTGGTAGAAAATAGACAAATTCCTGCCACAAAGTTACATGCAGTGCGTATTCTATACTCATCAAGGTTAATACATAGAGATGTACAAAATAGAACCATTAGAGAGCATATTTATTGAATCAGACATCATAAAATATTCAGAAAATATCAGAAACATGGCATAAAATTATCAATAAACTTTACCAAAAGTTGGCACATGCCGTGGATTCTCCATTAGAACCGTAGAGCCTCTTCAGCAATCTGGGAGGCAGATCTCCAGGACTAGGAGTAGTATGCTTGAGTGATTTATTTTTAACACACTTTGACATTCAGGACTGATGGGAAGATGAGCTGAGCAATTGACTTGATAAGAAAATGTTTCGTTTGATCTTTCCTTTTTTCGGCAAATCTGGATTCAACCCCATGTGGGTGTGTCTGTAATTTTAAAGTCTTTCCATGAAAAGGTGATGACATCACTGTTTATGTTAACCCAGTCATACTTCACTGGGATATCTGAGTTAGTCATCTCATGCCACACAAAATTGTTTACTTTAAAGATCAATTGAAAAAGACATTTCTTCAAAATTTTATTATTGCAGGACAATATGTTGAATTCTATGTACCAGCTGTGGATTTTAGGTGCCCTGGACAACACTGGACAATTGACTGCCCTGGGAAGACAGATGGTTGAATTTCCCCTTGACCCTGCCCTCTCCAAGCTGCTTATCGTGGCATGTGAAATGGAATGTAGCACAGAGGCTTTGGTAAGTTTAAAGGGTAATTCTCGTCATCCCAGACAGTTCCAATTCTCCCAACAAAGCAACTTGTGGCTCCTCCCATAACTGTATAAATCTCCTCCTTGTGCAGACATAAACCTATTTTATTGCTTCAGGCTATGTTGTGGTGAGCATACAAGGTTAAAATGTGTAATCCAAACATTCTCTCAGCATTGTGTGGAGTGTGAGTTACTCTGCACTGCATCATTTGAATTTTCAAACTTTGATGTCAATCAAAGAGCAGGAACCAACTGAGAATTTTGATACCCCCACACCAGAAATGTACTTTGGTGTTGATGACTGCTTGTCTTTAAGTAATTCTTTTTTTGCTAATGAAGTGATGTCGAATTGATACTGTTTTAATTTTCATCAGGTTACGTGATTCTAGAGTTGAAACTCCTGGCCGAGAGTTAAGTACTGATTCTACTTTTCTTGTAATTACAACTCCAGTGGAATGTTTTGTACTGTTCCAAACATGCACAAAAATAGTGTTCTGGGGATTTGTCTGTTTCTTTATTCAATCACTAGCATTCCCTGTAGGTAAATGCTACAATTCTCCAGCATCAGCAGGAAGCACCACATCCATTGAAAATTGTTTTATAGGCCTATCAGAGGGCTAATGCTCAAGACTTTATTGCTGTTTTTTGTGTGTGTCAGTTATAACATCATTAGAGGGGTCATGACCCTATTCGAGGGGTGGAGGGCGGTGCAACTTCTATTGTGGGTGCCTACTATTTGGTGTCTTTTGCATTTATTTAGGTAATAAATATGTGGCTTTTGTACAGAGCTTTTCACAAGTGATAAGTCTCAAAGCACTAACCAGTGTACCCCTGATCAACCTGTCCTTGTCCCTGAGACAATCCCTTTAAGTGGCTGCAGTTGTGTACTGCACTCAATGATAGGTTACTTTACCATATACCATTTTACTTTAGGGTGGAGAGAGGCAATTGAGAGAGCATCTTGCCCAAGGACACAATGTAATGAAGTAGGCAGCAATGCAGCTGACAATCCTTGGATCACATATCCATCACCTTGGCCATTTGCCCGCTGTGCTCTTGTATAACAGTGTTGTTGCATGTATGACTGTGGTTTGATCCATTATGAAAAATATACCTTTTAGTCAATGCATATTTTCTAAGCTAGTTTTACTTCACTAGAAGGTGTTTTGCATGTGAGTTTATGTTGGCTCTGTTGTGAGTGGCAGTATTCAGAAGAGGAAAAACTGTAGATAACCCAGAGGTAATAGTGGGCTGATACAAAATCTGAAATGAACCGTTTCTATTGTGTATTCCATCAGTATCACTTTAGGGGTGTAGTCCCGGGTCTGGGCATGAGCCATGCCTGCAGGGACCCTGACAAGTGAAGTTAAGGACTATCAATTAGTGAAAGATCTCTACTTTATCATTTTTTGTAAGCCAGCATTGACTTACTTCCCTTGAATTTAGGTAACTTGAATCAGCTGCATGCACTGTTTATCATCACTGTTTTTTTATCAGTAATTGCCAAGAGAAATGAGATATGAATTACAACTGCAATTTCCAATGTTTATTTTTCTTGTTTTTCACTTAAACATATATCCTTTCATGCAACAGTATTTTGCTTTTAAAAATGTAGTTGCCCTCAATGTGTTGTATCTTGCAAATTTATTCATATTTTTCACTCCCCTGCAATTTCCATGTGAAGATAGTGTGAGCCTTTCAAGTGAAAATGAAGGGACACAGTGTGAGCCTTTCAGTGAAAATAAAGTGAGATAGTTTGGGCTTTTCAAGTGAAAACAAAGTGAGATAATGGGAGCCTTTCCAGTGAAAAGAAAGTTAGATAGTGTAAGCTTTTAAAGTGAAAGAGAGGTGGTATGGGATGACATTTTAAATGGTTTCAAGACTTAGAACTTTACTGACAGTTAGGTAATACCCAAACACTCTGGAATAGTAGTTGTTATTAAGTTTGCTACCTGTGAGTCTGTGTGAAGTTGACTTTTGCCATTTAATAAGTATCCCATTGCACACATATCAATTTTATGATAAAAGCATATCTGGGAAGATACTTGAAGTTATCTTTTCACAAACCCTCATGTAAACATTTTAGCTAATTTGTATGAGAGATTTATGGTTGGCACTAAAAATTGACTTTTATTTTTTCAGTGAACCAATAAGTTTTAATTGAATTGTCGAGTGCAGTTCAGTGCAGTGAAGGTTTTCAATTGATTCTATGTTTTGTCACAATAATTTCCATCCTGTACTTGTTTGAAAAGGTGTGGCAGGTACCTGGTAAAAATAAGTGAAAGTATCAATAATTAAACCAATTTGAAGAGGCTCAGAACTGAAAGGAAAGAAACAGTGACCTCAACCCTATTTTAAAACTTCAGCTCTTAAAATGTTTCAGTTCTGTTATTTCTCTCACGAGTACTTTTCATGATAATTCCCGATGTAAATATAGCATATTAATAAGGGTTGTATAGAAAAAAAACATTACGTAGCCCACTGGCCACCACATCAAAATATTTAGGAGTTTATTGATAAAGGGACTGTTTCTTCTCCTTGGAGAAAATAGTAGGCAACAGTTTCTCTCTGTGGTAACAAAAGAAGTTACCAAGTGGTTTGAGGGTGATTGCTTAAAGCTATGCTATCTCTGTGTGTAGTAAGGACATTGCTCTGGATTGTACTTTTCGTGAGCAATGCATAGTGCATTGTGTAGCCCACATGTACTGTATAGACTGGTGTCTAGCTGCTCACAGTTTTAGGAGCATTTGACACCTTGATATTGTCACCTTTTTCCATGTGCAAAATTTTTGTTGCATTTAGGACTGATTTATTATCAACTTGTACAACCCTGTTATTAATGGTAAACTAATGAGTCATCTTACACATGGTGGAAAAAGTTGGGTAGCTGGGAGGCTCTTTCCCAGAAAATTTTGGTATTTGAAAGGAAATTTTAGCAATTGGAAGGCAATTTTCCTTTTTTGTACATGAAAATATGGAAGGAAGTGCTGAAAAGTTGACTGCCTTCCTGGGAAATATACATTTTTTTCCAGACATGATCTTACATGTACTTAACAATTCAAGAACAGAAGTACAGTCATATGATTGTAAAGCAGCATACACAATCTATTAGGCTCCTCTATTACTACTATTGGACAGTCCATCTACCACAGAATGATCACTGGCAATGAAATTCCTAACTTGCATGGTGGCGCTATACTATCTCCTGCAGCAGACTATCCTGTGGTGCCCTTGTTTTATCGCCAGGTAAGTAGGGCTAATAGATTCACAAAACAGGTAGGTTTTGGGTGATTTTAGCATGAGGGTGGGGGAGGGGAGAGGAGGGTATGATAATTCAAATCTGGTTGCTTGAAATTGCCTTGAAATTATTTTGTCATCAGTATATCTTCCAATCTTTTAGTAACTGATTTTCATCATATTTTTCCTCATCCCAGATAATCGTCTCCATGTTGTCCATCCCGTCCATATTTTACAGACCAAAAGGTAGAGAAGAAGAAAGTGACCAGGCCAGAGAAAAATTTTCTGTTCCTGAGAGTGACCATTTGACGTACTTGAATGTCTTTCAGCAGTGGAAAAACAACCAGTAAGTATAGCAAGTGTCTCCTAAGCAGGACTTAAAACTTCAAATCAGGTAGTCAACATTCAGCCACCAGGGGGATGTGGGTTCTTAGAGGAGAGAGTTTTAACTTTGGGGCTTTTGAGATGTTAAATGGCACAAACTTTTCCTTGTGTGCCCACACCATTCTTTCTGGGGGAGACATTGTGCTTGATATGCTGCCTTTCATGGGGGTGGGGGTAGGCATTTTACAAGGAAGCTCAGGGGAATAGGGTGTGGCAGTCCAAATGATTGCTGAAAGGAACTCTGGCTTAGACTGTGCTTCAAAGAGAAGACCCATGTTAAAACTGGACCTGCAAAAATTTGAAGAGAGTATAGCCTGCCTAACACTGTTAAATTTGAATGCAGTTCTCTGGGATTTCCAGCTTCAATGTAATAAGCCAGGGTTTTCCAGCCTTATTTAATGGTCATACCCCTGAAGTATACAAGATCCATGGTGTGTAACCTCAGGCATAGGGAAACATTCCTGTTGCAAATATAACATAATCTTGCAACGATTTTATTGCAACTGTGCATGCAACTTTATCAGATGGGAATTATATTGTTCTACCATTAGAGTTTATAGTGTGCATAGGACAGTGTGCATCCTGTCGCAGTAAAACAAATGTACCCTATTGGTTTTGATGATTAAATGCGGTTTACTTCTTTTCTAAACATTATATTTTATCGACAAGGATATTCCAGTACTCCTTGAAAAACTTTGTGTAACCTCACGGGTACACCTAGGGCAGTTTGAAAACCCTTGCGAAATGCTCTTCTTTAATGAATGAAAACATCGACAAGTTGTAGGAAATCACAGTGAGCCACTGCAGCCAGTCCTCACAGCGTAAGGCTAACTTTTGATCACAGCTCATTTTATAGGCATGCTGAAAACTCTATGATAAGTGGTGATTAGCTGAGTAAAGCCACAGTCCTAAAAAATTTAGGGTAACTTGAAAAGTTGGAAGATATCTTAAGTTTACAGGTTGGGTGAATTGTCAGTGATTTGACCTGCATTCATATGGATACAGGTAATATTGATAATTATTGAATTGCAAGCTATATTTGATGCCTTCTTTCCTTGTCCATCTAGTGTAATTTTACTTACTGAAGCAAGTAAATGAATAACCTTGTAAAGCAAGGATTCATGCACGCAGCATTTTTGTCTGTGTACCCTGAGTCGGCAGTCCTACCTTGTACAGTGGGAAATCCAACTAAGAAGATACCATTTCTGCATTTTAGTATTTGTGTAATAACAAAAATGGTTTGAAATCAAATCCAATTCCCACCCCTCAGAGGATGTGTAACTGTTTGTGTAGGCAAGGGTGACATTTTAACTAGTATGCATCTTGAGGATTCCTTCTTTTCACTTTTTATTTAACATGCACTGTACATTTCGTAATACAATTTAGACTTTGCACTAAATATCATAACCAGGACTTTGCTTTTTAAAAGTTGTACCTTTAACAATGTAACCACAGATGTGTAAAAGTATTTACTCTTTTCTATGCAGAGTGCATAATAAAATTCATCTTAAACTTAAAAGTATCCCCAAAAGTATAATTGAACACTATATTATACAGACAGATGGAAAACATGGCAACAAAAACATAAGAAATGAAAGGACATATAAAGGAGATGAAAAATAAGCAAATTACATCAAATAAAAAAATGAATATTGTTGGATATTGCGAGCCAATCACTCCTGCAAAAGCTTGGGGGTGAGCTCCGGTACAGGAATCCAAGTAAAGTAGAGATTTCTGTTGTAATTGTTCCTGATTTTATTCTGGTGATTATTCTTCTTCCTCAAATTAATGATATGTACACATAATTGAAGATGAATTACTTCCTAATTACTGGCCAGCCATTGAAAATAAAATGATTCAGAGCTACATGCTCCTGGAACACTAACACTATGTATGATACATGTTTTCAGTTTCGAAGTCTGCAATAGAGTGTTGTGGGCTTGCAACCAGCGGCCCCCAACTTTCTACAGGAAGTAACTGATGTGGGATTTGTTTCTGAAAGTGACATGCCATAAATAACTAACTGATCACAGAGGGATGGGAAATCAGACAGACTAGGTACACTATGTGCAGTGTCCGATTGTCTAACTTTCTTGCAAATGAGATATTGCTTCATAAGGCTGCAATACAAGCTGTGAACAACAAATGGCAGCACTCCATTAAATTGATATTGCCTAAATTATATAATTCATTACACTATTACAAAGTGAAATTAGAAGGTTAAATTTAAATTCAGAAACTATCAACTAAATGATTTTTTTTTATAATGTAATACTGTTAAATAAAGCAGACTAACAGTAAGTACAAATTCATACTCACTCCAAGTCATAGTTTCCTCTGCCCATACTCATAATCATACTCACAAATTTTAAAAGTTAGCTATTGCTGGTTTTGTAAAAAAAAATTATATTTTTGGTTAAGAAGTACTTGTACCTGTAGTCACAACTAGAGACACTACACCCGTACTTTGAGTGAAATGAAATTGTGCTAACACTTTAAGTCTGGAATTGGGGGATGATTTCTCTCTTTAGGTAGAAGCATGTGGTAGTCTTTTCCTACCACCATGGGTACTTTTGCTGTCCACTTTAAAATGAAGGGGTAATTGCATAATAGACCATAACGTCTTGTTTCAGCAACTCTCAGTTTCATTGCCTGAAGATGTGACAGAATGAGGTGCTACTGCAAACATTATTGTCCCATAAAACATTTCTGCACAGTAATCCATGTACCAAACTTCATGTATGTTTCCAAACTTCACAAGTCAGTTTCATGAATACAACTTTGAAAGTACCTGTGTCATTTGCAAATAATTTGGCAGACACTTTCTACACTTTGTTGAGTCTGTCTTGGTAGTTAAGTCATCTCTCTTGTTAAGTCTCCTGAAAGGGGAAATTTGTTGTTACTTTCACCGACCAGACGAAAGTTTGATGGGGAGGTGGGATTGAAAAGTCGGTGGGTATGTTAAATATGCTTACAGAAACTCAGCAGCAAATTGCTAACAGCACTCCCTGGAATTTCCACATTGTTCATGAAGTCATGAACCAGTTATACATTTATCACTGGGGGCTTACTTCCACTTTACTATTCAAGTGAGCCTTGACACAGCTTCAATATATATTGTATGCTATATCACCTTAAGTTTCAAATATCAGTAACACCTACTACTAGATCTTGTATGAGCTGTCCCAAAGGGTGCATAGATGACATTCTCTCATGCTCTATCTTGCCTTCCTAAGTTAGTATTTATGATATTACAGAGGAAGATGTTGGCCTAAGAAACCTATTGAGAAAAATTTGAACTTCAGTTTATTCAAAATCTGTACCCATCTTAAGATCCACATCATCTAGAAAGACTTATGCAGTCTCCTGTAAATTATGCACCCATGACTTTTCAAATCATCATGTTGGTCTGTCTTTGAAACCAATAAAAATATCCCTACTACTATAGAATTAACAGTCAACACACATTTGTATCTATGGTCACAGTTAGGGGGTGGGGCAAGTTTAAATTTTGTCCACAGAGGCTCTGTGTTGTTTATCTCTTAGTCTCAGTGAGCTTAGGATTGACTTCTTGTGAAAGGAGTATTCTAATTGGCTTCTACCAATTTTTAAGCAAAACATAAACAGTTAGTTTAAAAAGTTTTTCCATAATGAGAAAAATGTTCAGAGTCTGTGAGAAGAACACTCTCTGACTGGAGTAAACGATTTAATGGAATGGAAGAGCAGTAAGGAGAGATCTTATAATAGGAAAGTTGTATGGTCACATGGGTTAGCCAGTTGTCGCTAGGCAACAGGTGCTGGGAGGGCATTACAAACCTATGCATGTCCTATAAGCTCAGCCTACGTGCTGTAGAAGTATTACATTTCAGTTTACATTCCAGTATGCAATATCTGCTCTGTGTATATACATACATGTATGGTCTGGCATTTGTTTGCCCTCCTTTACAATCAGTGTATCATTGAATTGACCTTTTTTATCTAAGATGCAAGCTCTCTGTAGAATAAATCTCTTCACTCAGACCCTGTAGTGTCTAAGCATTACAGAAATCTGGCCCCTGGTGGTCTTTAACAGACGAGTTGGGAAATTAGATTTTGTTGTACCATGTAATACCACAGATCAAGTCTAAGGACATTTTCACCCGGATACAAAGTCTTCAAGGAATTGTGTTTTTGTCTTCCCCGTGTCTTCCACAATTTACGGTCATGCTGTCTAACCATTTCAGTCCAAGTTAAGGAGATTGACTTCTAAAAGAACTTTACATCTGCAGAAAATAATTCTCTGTGACCAGTACGTGATGTCTGCAGAACCATACTTTTAAACTCGAAAATTGTGTGTGATTATACAAAATGTCTGTCTTGCACATGCAGTGTCTGTGGTGGTACATTTTCCTTCCCAGCATGCATTGTATATCGCAGTTTCCCAACTCATCTATTTTCCTTTCCATTTGTTTTATCACCACAGCTACTCTTCAGTCTGGGCCAATGAACACTTCATTCACGTGAAAGCAATGAGGAAGGTTCGAGAGGTCAGGGCCCAGCTTAAAGACATCATGGACTCTCAGGGGCTTCCTCTAAAGTCATGTGGGTCCAACTGGGATATCATTCGAAAGTGCATTTGTTCTGCCTTCTTTCACCATGCAGCAAAATTAAAGGTGAGGCTCTTTAATAGACAAGCCTTATGCTGTATAATTTTGCTCCAGTTTGATATGGCTCTCTGTGGCACAAAAGGGTATGATGTTCTGCTGCCAAGGGAGTGTATAGTTTCTATGTCTTTTTAACCCATCTGGAGTGGAGCTATGCATTATAAACTTGGATCTTTAAGCTTTAGTGCTAACAGTTTTATTTGTTAAGTTTGTGTCTTTTCAGGATCATAGCCCTCAGAACATTTTTAGGTTTTCACCTATGCTTGCAGTAACAGCCCTGCATTACTTTTCATAACAAGGTTGTTTTCCTGCAAATGGATATAAGGACTTGTATTAGGACCACATCAAAAGCACTCAGCATGAGGCCAGCTTATAAATATATTAAATATTTGAACATCCCTCCCCCCCCCCTGAGGACTTGCAGTAACCCAAGATCCTTAATAAATCTTTTCCTTTCAGTATCCTGTAATATCTATCTCAAAGACAAAGTAAGGAAACAAGTTTGAGCTAGTTTGCAGTTTTGACACCATTGTTACCTAAAGCAAACTTTTTGTTAAATTGAAGCCAGCTTGTAGTTTCAAGTGTTTCAATAGAGTACATTGTCTTCAACAATTATTAAACTCTCACAAAGATATATATTGTATATATTATATACTTACTTACAAATTTAGTTTGAAAATACAATCATTTATGTATGTGTTCGATCACAAATTGCAAAGGAGGACCATCGAACCCTTAAGTATTTTATAGCTTATCTCAGTTCGATGAAAGTAAAATGATTTCCTAGTGGCTGTATAAGCATCTCTCAAGAATTTACTTGTATTACCGCAGTGAAATTTGACACACAGTCTGACAATTAAAATCACTTCAGTCTAGTGATCGACATTCTCTCTTTTACTTTTGTGGTTAAGTTATAGCCATTGTTATTTCTCATTCTAGACTGAACCCAATCCTGATACTTAATACATTCTTCTCATGGAAACCATACATTCTTCTTTGAAAACCAATTTAACCATTCTTGAGGAAAAAGTATGATGGTATTTATTATACCATAGTATTTTTGGCAAATTTTTTTAATTTTGAAATGCACAGTGAAATGCTGGATGTCATGCCATAATGGTATCTGCGAAAACTCAGTCTATTCAAGAATGCTATAGTGCTGTTACTGCAAGTTCATGAAAGGTAGCTTTTTTGGACCAGAAATTTCCATCATTTTTTCAAAATTTGGCCTCTCATAGCCTTTTTTTTTCCCTGAGATTTCTAGCAGTTTGGATCTTCCATTGATGCAATAGAGGTGGCAAAGACTGACCTTATTCATCATTGCAGAGTTACTGCTACAGGCTGTAACATGACATAAAAATTAAACAGATAAATACCATTTTCTGTAAAGTATGAATAGTACCATGGTACTCTCATTTTACAGTACTATGGTACTTTTTCCTAAGGGTTGAAGCTGTTAGTAAAATTTTCCTTCAACTGAAGCTACTTCCTCATAGACCCTTTTCCAAATAACAATTACAAAGGATTGTGGGATAGAGTTTGGTATGCGTCGTTTTTGTCAGTGGCATATTACTGTGGCAAGAAACGACGCATACAAAACACTATCCTACAATTCTTTGTAATTGCTATTTGGAAAAGGGTCTATTGGTTAGAAAGTATAAATAGGGGAGCAGGAGTGGGGGAATGAAGGCAACATAGCAGAAGTCAGTATGAAGTAATTTGCATAGGTTATAGTGGACATCATAGGTGTGCTGCCCTCTAAAACTGTCCTCCTGAGAGTGTGTGAATATTGAGAGTTGTTGAGACCAGGGGAAATGTACTTTGTGAGAGTGTTTTGAGTGTTTGCTCTCCTGTTGCTGTTAGTTGCTTCAAGATAACATGCTGTGGATGCCTCTGTTTTTTGTGTTTCCAGTTTGTTTAAAACTCTTTCATCCTTGAAATCAATCACAATTCAATCATAGTTCACCTTCAGAGTGTGGGAGGGTTGATTACAGTGAGCTGCACTGAGTTTGCAAACGCATTTCAGAGAGTATATAAAAGTCATTTCAATAGCCACTGAGACTATTTGTGACCCACTGCAATCGCTCCTTACAGACCTTTTGAGAAAAATTACCATAAACTTGTTACTTAGTACGTTTAATGCTCAAACTGAAAGAAGTCATACCTCATTTACAAATGGCATAATAAGATTTGCAGGGCTTGAACATTGGCACTACCTATGACCATACCTGTTACCCCCCTTTTTAATGGCCACTGACCCTTTAAAACAAGTCTGTAGGGATGTCCAGCACTGCTGCCCTGTCTTTTTGTGTTGGTTGTAAATGCACTCTGCAATTAAAAAATAATGGATACTACAAATCTTCTGAAATGAAAAATGTAAGGTTTCTTACTTCATATCACACTGAACAGACCTCGGATGAAAAAAAACATTCTTTAAACGAGATTTTCCTGCGTTTGTGGTCGTAACCAGTCACAGCCTAGTGTTTCTGGCAAGAATATGTCAAATTATTGAAAATGAAGATGACTTTTGGTACTCCTATAAATTCTGCTGCGGTGTCCTCTTCAGTGGGTGTGATGCCCTTCAAAATTAACAAAAAGTGATAGCCATTTGACTGTGCTCATTTTGAATCTATTTTCAAGACTTCATTGTGCAGTAATTTTATCTCTCAAGTAGTCACATATGCTTCTGCATATTGATAACTTGTGAAACAAAGGGCCATGTCAATCATCCATGCATACTTTCAAACACTTTGTCATAAGGTTGACAGTAAGCCTCAGGTCCTATTGTAACATCTACAGGGCTTGCAAAATTGACAACTGTGTGAAGAAACAAAATAGAGGAAGGAGGGTTTTGTGACACAGTATTAGGTATTACTGTATGTATTGGTCCAGTTTGGAAAGTTGTTCCTTGTTTTTCCATAATCATGCACGTTAATAAGTTGGCAGGATTTACCATTTTCAATGGTCAAGTTTATAGATGCCATCATATCCCCAAACAGTACTGTAGATACCACAGTGTAAGTCCTCCGGACATGTATCGTGTTATAAATTCAATAAGTCTGTGAAAGACCTTGCTGATAATGCTTGACCAGAAATCCCATGGCACACCGTCAGGAGGGAAATTTGCAGTAACAGATGTCATAGGTGGGAGTTGCAGGGATTAGGAGTTTGGGCATTCCCCCTTCAGAAAATTTTACCTGCAGATACTACTTTTGCTACATTTTGATCTTTGGGTACATAGGGATTTCTGTCTTCCCACCTGCCCACCCATCCCCCACCCCCTCCCTACCAGTGTTGGCATTAGGTCTCAGAATTTGGGGGGGGGGAATTCCCCCTTGCAAACATTTTTTTTGGGTTTTGGTTCAAAGGGAGATCTTGACAAGATGCATCATAAAAGAGTCAAATTTTTCCCATCAGGCGTGGAAAATTCCTGCACCCAGTTTGGAAACTTGCGGGACTGTTGAGGGAAGTGCTGGAATCTCACTGCCTAAAGCAAACACTTCTCTTCCCCAACCCCACCCCTTCCTTTTTCAAGAAATACCGGATCTGCCACTGATATATAATATTCACAAAGAGAACATACTAACAAAGTAACAACATCACTTTTTTGTCTATCCTTAACCAGGGTATTGGGGAATATGTGAATATTCGTACAGGCATGCCATGTCATCTACATCCAACTAGCGCCCTCTTTGGTATGGGGTTTACACCAGATTACATCATCTACCATGAACTTGTTATGACTTCAAAGGTAAGGAAGCTATTTTTCCAAGGGATCAGTAAATGACCAGTGCTGTGATGCAGTGGATAAAGGCATTTGAAGAGATTAATCTGTAGCAACCATGTAGTCTCCATTTCACATCATAGTAAGGTGGATTTTACATTCAAAGAGCAGTCTCCTAGTTTCTTATCTGGAATGTCCTTCCACATTGTAAAGATAACAAATTTTAGCTCAAATGTTGAATTGGAAGCCACCCATTTTGAGTAAAGCCTTCCCACAATTTCTCCTACATTCATAGTCACTCACCCTCTTTAACTAATTTTAATCTCTACTCTTTAGGAATATATGCAGTGTGTGACATCAGTCGATGGAGAGTGGCTAGCAGAGCTAGGGCCGATGTTTTACAGCATCAAAGAGCCTGGTAAATCAAGACAGGTAAGATATGGAATGGTCTCTCAAAGCCTAGAACTTTAAAACAAATATGTTTAACAAAGGTTGAACTGTCAAACTGGTTGGTCCTGCTGCCATCATCATAGCTCTTATCCTCTGAAAACAATCACTGGACTAGTGTCCATGCCTACCAAGGCATCATATGTACCCTTGTATAAATCCACATGTCCTATACATTGCTTTCACTCTGGTACATTACTTCAACATGCCAGGTTTTGTGGAAGTGACTGTATCCGAACCCAATAATGCTGTGCAGAGTTCAGAATTTTCAAGTGGTTGAGTGGTAATTTGTAGTGTTACTTTTGCCCTACTCGCAATGTATGCTTTTATAGTTTCCTTTGAAGAGCAAAGTACTTTCATAACCTTGGAACATAAGCTACTTCTCACAAAGTAAAGAGTTGTGGGCTGGTGTAGGAGGCAAATTCTACATAATAATAAGGCACTGATCACATTTTTGATTCCTTGCCTAAGGCAGAAGGAATCTATGGCATGGTGATGTGATGTGTGTGTCTGTGTGTGTGGCACTTGCTAGTAAACACTATACCTGAAGAAAGGTAACCCCAAGGGATCTCATACTTGGCATGTAGATACCCCTTATTGAGTAGATGATTCCTATTGTTTTTGGCTAAGGACCATTTAAAGTGGGTATGATGTGTATTTTGCTTCTCAATACTAAATATTTAGATGTATTTTGCTATGAAATAATCATTTTTCCGTACCAAAATCAATTCATAATTACCACAAAATGGCTACTTAAACCCTTTTAGTCCCTGTTCAGTCCATCTGAACCCCAAAATGTGAAAAACAATAATTTGTTGTTCAATCAAAATGACGTGACTGGCAGCAAAATCATCCTGCATGGCACACTTGCAATCGCACAGTCTAGACTAGACCTGTTGACAAGCAGTAACATAATATTTCAATACGTGATGTACGTCTTTGGTGCTGTATCATCATGATGAAGTTTGCCGTTTGATAGATCTACTCTAACTTTTAAACAAATTAGAATGGATTCTTGATGGTTATTATTTGAATGTCATTATATTAAGCATTGCTGATTTGAACACTGTGCCTGTCCAAGAATCCGATCCAGAACAATGCAAGAAGACAACACTCCCAGGAATGTAAGCCTGTGTTTTTGCCTGTACACAAGCACTAAGTTTCTCATCTCCCATTCACACCCGCCGAGACATACTGTAACTGCCGCTGCAGCACATAGCCTAGTATTTAGCACTTAGGTTTTATCAATGTCATAGTTACAGAATTAAGTAGCATAAAACACTGCAGCTGAAACCATTCTATTCTCAAAATTCTTTTGTTTAGTGAGCTCAATATTCTACTAGTTACGACTGACATTATTTACATTAACGAAGCCAAAGTGAAATAATGAAATCTTGTAGTCTTGCCACAGAGATTGAACATTTCTATTACAGTGAATTGCATATGCTGTGACACGACAACCTTGGGACTAACATTACAAGCAGCAGCATACAACTAACAAAAAACGAAAGGCAACCTGACTAGGTTTTGTGGAAGGAGACAATTACAAACAACTTAATTCAATTCAATTCACTTTATTCCAATCAATGCATATAAAATTTGGATAACATATAAGGTAAGTATGGCATAAGAAATATACAAGAGCATTGATTGAGGAGTTCCCAAAGAAAGTTTAAAAACAAAACTCCTATATTAATAAAATAGAAATGATAACAACCACAGGCAAAATAAAATTACAGTACAACACCAGATACAGTACAGTACAGTACAGTACAGTACTGTACAGTACAGCACATACACCCTGGTGAAGTAATAGCCATCAATAATTTCGTTCAAATCTTAATCCAAAAATTTTGTTGAATTTGTCCTAAAATTAAGTTGTAAAGTCGTGACAGCCCGGAGTCAGTAATGACTGCCCAGCGATGATAAAGTATGTGATACCGTACCATACATACGTACATGCGACATGTGCACAACATATACACAGTCAGTTTTAGTACTCTACAGTATTTATGCATGTTCTACATTCAACGTTAATATTCTGCACATTGTAGGTGGTCCATGACATAGTATAATACTACTACTGCATTGCAGTAGGGCTACGTAGCAACAAAATCAGCCAATCGGATGAGTCTTTATGACAAAACAGTGTGTCACTTAGGCTAGCCTGTATATTACACAGTAGTACAATGCCAAGTCAGCACTTACCTTTGAAGCAGGTGTCGCATATGTGTGTCTCTTTTCATGCACATACTCTAACGAGTGCAGCTAATATAAGTCCAGGAGTAATACACCGCCAGGGCAGACAAAGCCAGCACATGCTTGCCTCCAACTACATGAAATGGTCACATTACCAGCTGAAATTTTGGCAAAGTGTCATTTTAAGACATTCTTGTAAAATGCCCTTTTGGCAAACTTTTACATTTTTTGATAAGTGCAAGTTAATTTTATATGTATTAGTGTATCCACTCTAACTATATACAAATTTTATGTTGCTCGTGTCATGCCCACTTTAAACATCTTGTGAGAGCAGCAAAAAAAAGTGTTCTCCAGGTCGTACTAACATGGGGCTAGGAGTTCGTGGTCTTTCTGTAATTGAGCAAATTTATGATGAACTATGTGGGAAAACTGATAAGTGTTTGGCAATGTCATAAACAACCACCACACAGTGGGTAATACACAAACTGCATGACACTGCATTTACAGAGCTGCATCCTAAACCTACACTTTGAACTCATATGGACATCCTCTACCTTGTAATAAAAAGAAATGAAAGTATTAAGATAAGCAAGACACTGCCTATATGGGGAAACCCCCAAGACCAAAGGTCCACAAGATCGAAGATCAGCTTGACTCAAAACCTCTTAGGGTTAAGCTAAGTTTAAAATTAAGGTAAGAGAAAGAATTAGGTTTAGGACTAAGATCAGGAGTCTGAGGTAGGATTAGGGTTTTTGTTAGGATTGTGGTTAGAGTTAGGATCAGGAGTTACAGGGTTTTTTGGTCTAGTGAACCTTCGATCTATTGTACCTTGCCCTTCCTATGTATTCTCTTACACCATGGCCAGCTGGCAGATAATTAAGTCTAGCCAACAGCCTGGAAAAATTGCTAGATTTTGTCGTGAAATCATTCTTAACTTTGCCAAATTTATCCCAGCTGCCTGCAGCAAGTTTACGAAAGACCCATTTCTCCAACGTTATTTCTATTAATAACATTGTAAAAAAGCTACCCATATGCTACAGCATCTCATTATTCTACACAAGCTGGTTAAGTTGCTGCGGAAATGCAAAAATTGTAGTTCTTGTGTATTCATAATTGGAGAGTTTCACTGGTGTTATGGCCGAAAAACTCCAGAAACACCAATTACTGCTCTGCAATGTATTTAAGTTATTCCTCTCATAAAGGGACTGATCTGTAAAAGTCAATGGTGCGTGTAAGACACTTGTTATGCACACACTGCTACACGTGCATACAGGTATGTATTGTACTAAATACACTGTAGTATTTACTGTCATTGTTCTCAGAAACAGAAAGATTTGAAAGCAAAAGTGAGAGAGACATATGTTGATGTATTGTTGGGTTTGTTTATCTTGTTATTTTAATGTGATGATTGGCATGGATAAAAGAATAGGTTAATAAAACTTGGTCAAACTCATAACTCTGGTTGCAGTTGTTACATGTGAGACTGACTTGATGATGTAAACCAAAACAATGATGATTCATTGTAGTTAATTTTATTGCAGTCAACTAGGATGTGTGGAAGCATAGGCATAGAGGGAGAGATTTCATAGTGGGGGGTGGGGGTGGGGGGTTGCCCTTACAGTGCACAATTAGAAACCATCTGGTTGCATTACGGCATTGATAAAAAACACTGCCACAAAGCATGAATTAAAAAAAGACATGATTTTGTATTCAGCATACATTGTAGATGTTTTACTCATCATAGAATGTGGGTTCTCCCACAATTATAGTTGCTTTATAGCAACAAGACATTACTTCCTCAAGGTATGATTTGACAAGCTTACATGACTTTATATTGTAGGGTGCATTATAGATGTTTTATACTCACCACACTTTTGAAATTAGAGTTACTGCAACATTCAACAGGCAAATTTTAGGGATATCACTGAGGTATGAATAGTGATCATAATTTTAGCCTTGCATTTCAAGTATTCCACAGGGAAAACTATCATCATGCAAGATAGAAGTTAGTAAGGGTAGTGCCACTAGAATAGTTGGAATTGTTTAACCATTAATCAGCTTTGATAATATTTCTACTTCCTGATATACTAGAAGTAGGTACTCACCTACTTATACAAATGATTGTGAAGTTATTTATATATGTGCCACTTTTTAAGGTAAGTTATAGAAAATGAAAGTAGCATCAGGCTTGTATATCAATACAGAACAGTGCTTTTACTTCAATCACATGAGAAACGTTTTGTTTATCAGTTGGTAATCAATTTAAACAGTACACCTTAGGAAATCATTTGGGAATAAGCAATTGCACCAACCTTTTGTTGGAACATCAGCTGAAGAATAATGCAGATCTCTTCTTTTTCCCCTTAATATGCAATTTTATGGCCTGGAAAATCAAAAAGGTCATTTTAAAAGGTGAACTAAATAAGTTTTTCTGCATGAATTAAACAGTTCAATAAAATATTGTCAGGTAATCAAAAAGGGGTCATTTATGAATAAGTATACTGGGGTATATTAATCCAGATTCAGATGACAGCAGTTGCCCTTTAAGACCCTGGGGTTTCTTACTTGATGAGAAACTGCTATACATAGTCTCATATGTGTGGACACTCAGTTTTCAGTTTCAGTTTTCACTCAAGCACCTTGTGTAGCATATTGTTACATCAAATCAGTTCTTCCCTGTTCAGTTCTTATAGTATACCTCATTCCCTGGTTCAATGTAATCAATATAAACAGTGTACTGCTCCACTTCAGGAAATCATTTTAGACCCTGGGGTTACTTGTTTGAAAAACTGCTATACATAATCACATTTGTGTAGCCATGTTTGTACCAGTGTGATAATAGATTAATTATTCCTTCTTACACCTGTAGAGGTATAATATGCCTCTTTGTCTGTAGATGATCAGCCATGTTCTGAGTAAAGGCCGGTTCATACTTCATTACATCGCTATAAAGCTGTGTTTAAGGATGTTAGCTGGGTCTCGATGTGCTGATGTAAAATTGATTCATACTTCAGTTTTCTCGCATAGCTCAACTTTTGCAGTACTGCCATGCAATGCACAGTCTCCCAATACCTGCCTATGCAAAGGCCAAGTACAGTACATACGTGTATGCCGTTTGATCGGCTCTACGACAAAGTACACTATTGATTACCGTGATAATTTTAGAGAATACAAGAAAATCCTGCCTTACTAACCTTTATGTCTTAATTCGTGGGAAGCAATAACAGTTTCCCTCCATTCCGACAACTCTCACTGTCACAATCAGGCTGCCAATAGTCGCACGGAACCCGAATACATGTAATGAGCTGGTATCTGAAAAGGTCCGCCATTGTTGTCGAGTAGGATCGTGAGTTCGTTTCAAAAGGTCGTTCACCTACCAAGCAGCCAATCAGAAGCCGTTTCCTTTGCGATATCTCGACAGGCTGAGAGAAAAGTTGAACAATGCTCAACTCCAAGCGATGACCGTGAATTGAGCTGACGGCAAAGATACTTTGACCATATATGGTTATTGATCGCTTTATATCGCGAGAAATTTGGAAGTATGAACCGGCCTTAATAATATGTTGCAAGTGACAAACCCTGATTGTCTGACCACCATCCTTGTTATATGGCTCCTGGGGAGGGAGGGGGGCATCAGATGGATTTTTGGAATGAACAGAATTAAGTAGAGAAATTATAATGATAATGATAATGGTTATTTTTATCATTGTTGTTGCCATTGTCGATGCCAATGTGGTTGTTATCGCTTTTACTGTAATGATCATTGTACATGTTAGGGATACACAGAACACAGGAAATGTTGCCAGGAGATACTGTTTGTCTTTTTGTAGGATTCCTGTTTTATCTGCTAAAATTCCACCAAGTAAGATCTTTCATGAGGGAACTTCCTCTTTCAAAATAGGCATATTATTTAGTATGAACCTCATTAAATTTTGAAAAAGAACTCAATTAATCGAAAGGAATACATTGAAAAATTGTAAGAGGATGCTGGTTTGAGTTTTGTGATTTGTAACAGTTGTGTTGAATAAGTTTTGTAACCTGAGAATGAAAAGTAATTGTTCAGTGAAACAAACATAACTTTTATTTCATAGTTGTTTACTGAACTTGCATATATGCAGCTGACAAAGCATTTTTTTCTAAACTTGATGTGTCTGCCATGCCCATAGACAAACTTTGAAGAAAAGGGTAAAACATCTGGGCCAAAAATGAAACTCTCTATGCAAGAGTAAAGTTTAATTGGGAGAGTCTTTGCAATGCAGCCTACATACAGTTGCTATGTACAGTAGTACCAAATGGCTTAATAGCAATGCTACAAAGTATTACAGTATTTTGAAAAAAGAAGTGTTTGCTGGAGTTTGCTGAAGAGTTTCATAACCATTGATAACCCTTTCCCTTCCCTCTGGCCTTGTATCTTGTTGTCAGTGCATAAATTCTGTAAGATAAAGCTCAGTAAGTCAGTAAATCAATTGATGTGGGTCCTCTCTTCTTATGTAAGTGGTTCAGACTTATTAAAGCAGATGGTTGATTTACCTCAGACAAATCAAAATGTGTGACACAGGATTTTTTACTGGATGAAAAAAATGTTTTGTTTGCAGAAAAACCGTCAAGAGGCAAGACAAGAATTGACAGCTATGGAAGAAGAGATGGAAGTAGCATCTGAGGAGATGAAGACGAGGAAGATGGAAGAGAAGGAAGAGAGAGACAGGGTCACCAAGAGGTATTGGTGTGAATCTTGATTCTCCCAGTATTAAAGGGCAAATACCAGAGGACCAAATGAATGGATCCTTGTGGCTTTATGGTACTTGAACCTGTGGTGATGTAAAGAAAGAGTATGGGACCTTTTCTTGGGCTAGAAGAATCAGCTCCATTGAAAAATGCACATGAAAAAAATTTTTACAAGATTGTTCCCAGTTAATATCTGTGATTTATTAGATGATTGATTTCTAGAATAGAATAATCAGCTTGAATAGGCCGGCCATGATGGTGGAAACACAATGTTCACATTAATGTACAGAGGTTGTTGTGAAGGAAACCCTCAAAATAGATCTTGTCTCTCTTACCCTTTTACTTAATACCATGCTCATCTCTTACTTAATTAATACCATGCTCTGTGCCATATGAATATAAATGAATGGATTGTAGGGTTAACCATTCAAAGGTAGGTAAAGGTTTTGGGAAACCAAACCAACAAACTGTGGATGCTAGCTCAAGGCTAGATATCTGGGATATGTCATGGGAATTTCATGAAGGCCAGAAGGAAGGGACCTGGGATCTAGGACAAAAGGCAGGTAATCTACAGTTGTAAACATTTTTCAGGCAGATTGCAATACAATGTTGGCCATCTTGATCAGTACTAGAATACATACAGTACTATATGATACTATCTCAGGCTAGTAAGCATACAGTAGATCGGAGATTGGTTGGCTCTGTAAAAATTACAGTTCTAGAACCCTTAAAATTAAATTGTGTGTGCAAGGAGGGTAGTTTAAACATGTAACACAAGTACACTAGAGAAAGTAAGGTGCACTGGTAAGTGGATTAAAAGTTGGAATGTACAATGTTGCAACAATGGACATTGGAAGTACAGACATGACAAGTTTTTGTTGTGGCAAGTTTTTTTTCATTTGTTCTCTAGATTCCCTGACCTCAAGAATATTTAGGTTATGATATGAACGTCTAGCTACGTGTTAATGAACTTTGTCTTTCCACCACTGGTTGTGAAGGTCATACCGTCTTCCACTTTATCTGTCAATGAAAATTAGGTAGAAAAGTATCTTGTATGTTGCAATAATATATTCTAATGTCACTACAGCCCAAACATGCTTCATCACCATGTCTCCTTTCAACAGGTTCAAAATATCAACTCCAGGTAGAGTTAACTCAAAGACCCCAGGATCCGTCCGCAAGAAGACCCCAGCTTCCTTTGGATTATGAGGGAAGAGAAAGCAGCATTTGTGAAGGATTGGATAATTCTTGTCAACCAACATTTCGGAAGCAAGGTTGCATATTCCAAGGCTTACACCAAGGTATTGAACCAAGGAAGTTGAGTGTGGTTGAAAGTTTGGAAAAGTTTCCAACATCTAAAATCATGGAAAGAAGTCTTACCTAGTGGTAAAGCATATACTGATGACCAAGCACTGGTGGCAGCCACCGGAAAGAATTGGATGAAACTGTTTAGCATTAAAGCTTATTAGATAAAGGCGCTTCTCTTTGAACTTGACCAACATTTGTAGTTGAGAGTGAAACATTCATTTTAGGTGATGTTTTTAGACAGAAATGGAAGGCAGTGGATGTCACCACTTTGTTGCACACCTGAAATGTAAGCTCCCCCCCCCCCTTCCTCATCCCCCACCCCCTCCCCCAGGAAAACTACAGAAACAGTTTCTTTCATACTCTGTGAGTTAATAAGAGAAATGTGGATCTGAGGATAATAGAAAGCAGTAGACTTGTCCATTCTTGTAATAGTGCAGGCCAAAAATTTTTCATTTGTTAAAGAAGAGTTAAATATCATTATTCTGGTAAAACACATCTTTACTTCTGATATGGTTTTTGAAGATGTAAGCAGGTGATACTGTATTTTCTACTCAAAGGAAACTGGAAGCAAACATGAGTTGTATCTTACTGCCATTTTGATGAACAAGGTTTGGCTTTACCTTTATGTTTCATTTGAATTGTTTTATACATAGATAAGCTGAGGTGAAGAGTGTGCGATCATGTCAAGTTTGTAATTTGTATTTTTGCATTTCATGTGTTCACATTACAAATGTATCAGGTTTTTGAGCTAGAAATTGGATGTGAATTTTAAAGGACTTGATTTCTAGCAATGTAATGATACAGTATCACCCCTTCTTGCATACATCACATTCACCTTGGGTGGAAAACATAACTGCAAATATCTTAAAAAGTGTCCATTAAAATAGCAAATTACACCATAGCATGCAGACTAAATTGCAAATGAAGTGTTAGCTTGAGCTATTGTTTTATGAAAGAAAGTTCAGTTTGTCTCATATTCAGTGACTTGTTTGAAACAGTATTATTGACTGTCAATCTTCCTGATGTGAATGCATTCTGCTTAAAGTTACTTTTGATAGTCCACTGATGAAAGAGGTGACTCCTCTCACCCTCTGTATTGCTGCCCAATCCCTCAAATCCCCCCATCTCCCCTCCCCACCTACATACATTGTATGTGCACATTGTCTTGTGCGATTGTATTAAAGGTACTATATAGAATTTGCCTTGAAAATGTAAGAAAGATATTGTTTGCATGTAAAGACATAATGTTGTGGAGTCTGTTGCTATACATGCAACAACAAGATGCCAGTTGATATGTGATGTAAACAGTGTTATTTGAAATTTTGCTTTAAAATGTGAATTTGTATAAAATAACATTTTTCCAGTGTACATAAAGGCAGCATCATGATGAGATCATTTCTAGATCACTTTGTTTGTGCATAATTTGAAGTCATAGTCTTTTCTTTGTTGTTAGGACTTTGGAACACTTCCATATTGCATACAACTCCATAAGGGAATTGTTACATGCTTCCCCTGGCCTTGGTAAGAAAACCTGAGTGACCCAACTTGCTTCCTTTTAAGCGTGCTAATTGATTTGATCACTTGGCCGGACAGTGAGGTGCTCAAGTTTCTTACGTTACGCTATTAATAACGTGCAAAGGCGTATTACACAATGAGTGGAGTCAGAGGTGGTGCTTGTGGTCGCCACGTTCTTCTCCACTGAAGAGGTCATGCAAATAATCGGCTAATTGGCCATTCCCAAGATTGTTGATCACAGAGATTATGTCAGTGATTGACATGAAGAGGTTGGTCTTCGGACTAAAAACCCAGTTGTTCACCTTATGTTTTTTACCAAATGGTAGCCTTTGTAGTCACTCGCTTGTGCCCTTTGCCAAATGGTGGCAGTCTTGTAACTTAAAAGTGTGGTCCGTTAAAGGAGAATGCTCTCCACATTGTAGGAATACTACAGTAGAAGTAGCTATGGATACTCCAGCCACAAAACGTCAACTATCTGGAGTCTGTTTGTCTGTGTTTGGTGTATGGTTACATGACAGCAAGCCTTCGTTAAATGGGTCCATCATTACACAGTAGCTTTCATTTTTAGTTGAGAATTGGCAATGGACCCCTAACAATTTTTGTTTGGGGAAGGGTTGGGATGATAGGAGGACCTTTAAAAGTACAGATGTGATTTTTCTTTGAAACTGTTATTTTTAATTCTCTGACCAAGGTTTTGGAAAAATAGTTTGCAAACATTTTTGAAATGTTTGTGTCACATTGGCCTTTTCTGTTTCTACTTTTCAGCAACTGATTTGACAACATAATTAGCTGTTTAGGGCTCTGAAAGCACTGATTAGTGCTTCCCCTGAAAAAAGATATTCTTTATAACAAAATTACAAAACTGTTTTAAAATATCCATTTTTCTGTCATTGCATATACATAATAATAATACTTGGTGAGTAATGCTTTCAAGGAATTTTGTAGTACTTCCAATCATTATGTGGTTTGGGGGTGTCGTGGATCTGAAATGGGCTAGAGTGGGAGCTAACTCCAAATTAAATCCTGGTTAGAGCCCCAAAAGTTTTAAGCTAGCATCATCTTGTCAACGTTCCAGAAACCATTGCTTTTTCTTCCCACTCATTATGTAGTATTATATTTGACTAAAAGAATTCTTCAAAATGACTCTTTTTCAGACTCCATTAAAGGGACTGTTACACCCCAAACATACTCAGGGATATCCCTATATTTCTATTAGCAATTGGTGTTAACACACACTTTGACTGAAATAAATTACAATATCTTCTGTCTGGTTGGTCAATGATTACATGTACAGATCAGTTGATAGCAGACAGCTTACCCACAGTATAGACTCTTTTCCCAATAGGAATTACAAAGGATTGTGGGATAGAATTTTGGTGTGCGATGTTTTTTCCACAGCAAAATGCCATTGACAACAACATTGCCTACCAGAAATCTGTCCCACAATCCATTGCAATAGCTATTTGGAAAAGGGTCTATTGTGTGGATATGGTCCCATGAGCAATTTCAATCCAATACAGGCTACTGTTCCTTTGTATGTGCAGTACAGAAGATGTTTTTTTTTGTCCCTCTGTTTCTTTCTTTCTTTTATTAGAGATGGGGCAAGACATATTTATAGCTGGGAAAACCTTAACTGTCTGTTGCAAGATTTTTCACCCTCTAAAGGTGGTTTGCAGAATTGTACTGCAAACACTTTTGTGTCACTTTTGTGTTCTGTGCTTTTTGATTCCGTGCCGAAGACGAATGGAATCTATGCAATCGCACTGACAAGTGTATGTGCATTTGTGCATGTGGGCGTATGTATGTATGTATGTATGTATGTATGTATGTATGTATGTATGTATGTATGTATGTATGTATGTATGTATGTATGTATGTATGTATGTATTTATGTATGTATGTGTGTATGCGCATTTGTGACTCTTAGCTTGTAAACATGATATCTCAAGATAGGAATAATTGATACTTTTCATCTTAGTACACAGATTTATCATATTAAGAGAAAGAACCCTGTTGTGTTTGGTGGAGGTCAGAGGTAGGTCACCACAGGCATTTTGCTGAAAGATTGTTATCACCTAAGCTCACAGAGAGTATGTGTAAGGCCAGAGAATGAGGAACATGTCATCAACTTTTAGAAAACATGCTGGATATTTCATTGTGAGTGAAATTTTGTCAGTATGTTTGTGGTAAAAATGGTATTTTTCGTCAGGGAATTTTCATTTAAATATTTTGAATGAAAGTTGATGTATATGCCATTTTCATATTTGCTATTTGGGGACTGGATTGTCATTTTAGCACACATTACACAACTCACCTTAATTACAGACTGTTTCAAACTATTCACTGCTTGTTGACATAGTGGATCACATTCCTCTCATCATGTTAAGGGAGGAAGCTTTTAATTATCATGGCCCATTAAGCAGCCACTTTGTTTTCCGCTTGGTTAGATTGCTGGATTAACTTTCCTTCTTTTTAGAAATAGTAAACAGGGCAACAACTTGCTGCTAGACCAAACAATAGAACCAGTTTGAGTTGAGAGCCTTGTAAGTTTGTTTTGACTTGTTCTGGACAAATATATGGAAACAAAGTTGTGAGAGAAGTACAGCAAGATAGCAGTTTCCAAATGAGATAGTGTGTAGGCAACACACAGTAATTGAAATGTCTGAACATGAGATACTATTGATTAAAAGCCACACCTGACTTTGGAGATCCAGTTTTTAAACACAGAAATGGGGGCTTATATTGTGAAGAGCTTAGGCACGGACGTATGTCACTTTCCTATAACTCTGCTTCCAACCTGTGTAGGCGACTGCAACTACAGCACTGCTCACTTTCTGTTAAAAATATGTACCCCCACCTCACCCTTCTTTACCCCCCCCCCTTTCCACTTCAGTAATATCAATGGTTTTCTGTATTGCTTGCAACATAAAAAGTTCATACAGGAGCTAGAGCATTACCCCAACTTATTTAAGGAAATGATGATATCTCTAAAAACAATTAGTAGCTGCACTTTGATTGACATAATTGCAACAGTAGCTTCACTTTCGTTGGTCAATGGTGACTGTTGCACTCAGCTGTATTCCCAAGCTCACAAAATGTGGTTGTGTAAAAGTGGCATTGACCTTCAAAGTTAGTGCAACCTACTGCCTCGGAAATATAATAGACAGGTGTGTTGTGTTTGAAATTCCACACAGGTTTGAGCTACTGCACCATTGGTGCTCTAGTTATTCAATTTTTTTCTTTCTGTTGCTTTCCTACTTAGGATATAGATTTTTGGTTTCGATGATAAGAGAATCCAATGCATTCGTGATGGCATATGTGTGTATGTATGTGTGTATGTGCATGTGTGTGTGTGTGTGTATGTGTGTTTGTGACACTTTGCTCGTTAACACGATATCTCAAGAAGGGAACTCTGACAGTTCTCAAACTTGGTACATAGATGCCCCATATTGAGAGAAAGAACCCTATTGTTTTTGGTGGAGGTCAAAGGTCATCTGGGGTCACCGGGGTCAAAATCCGAAAACCTTGTTAACACGATATCTCGAGATAGGAAGCTTGGATAAATTTCATACCTACTGTGTAGATACGTTATGGTAAGAGGAAGAACGCTATCGTTTGTGGTGGAGGTCAAAGGTCATCTGGGGTCACCAGAGGTCAAACTCTGAAAACCTTGTTAACACGATATCTCAAGATAGGAAGCTTGGATAAATTTCATAATTAGTATGTAGATGCGTTATGGTAAGAGGAAGAACCCTATCGTTTGTGGTGGAGGTCAAAGGTCATCTGGGGTCACCGGAGGTCAAACTCTGAAAACCTTGTTAACACGATATCTCAGGATAGGAAGCTTGGATAAATTTCATGATTAGTATGTAGATGCGTTATGGTAAGAGGAAGAACCCTATCATTTTTGGTGGAGGTCAATGGTCATCTGGGGTCACCGGGGTCGAATGCTGAAAACCTTATTAACATGATATCTCAAGTTAGGAAGCTTGGATAAATTTCATACTTAGTATGTAGATGTGTTATGGTAAGAGGAAGAACCCTATCGTTTGTGGTGTAGGTCAAAGGTCATCTGGGGTCACCGGCGGTCGAATGCTGAAAACCTTGTTAACCTGATACCTCAAGATAGGAAGTTTGGATAAATTTCATACTTAGTATGTAGATGTGTTATGGTAAGAAGAAGAACCCTATCGTTTTTGATGGAGATCAAAGGTCATCTGGGGTCACCGGGGGTCGAATGCTGAAAACCTTGTTAACACGATATCTCAAGTTAGGAAGCTTGGATAAATTTCATACTTAGTATGTAGATGCTTTATGGTAAGAGGAAGAACCCTATCGTTTGTGGTGGAGGTCAAAGGTCATCTGGGGCCACCGGAGGTCAAACTCTGAAAACCTTGTTAACACGATATCTTATTATGTAGGTTCATAAATTCAAACTTTTGCACGGGAATACTGCAACTTCTGGATTGTAAACAATTATAAATATAACTTAAAAACAAGTATAGGTCACTTGTCCTACGTTCCTCCGGGCTGTCGGCTCCCAGAATGAAGAGGAAAGGACCCATGTCTCCGAGTCGGGAGAGGGAGCCGATTTTTTGGTTGCATCATGATAGTCTGGAATTAAAACTCAAATTGGTGAGAAAAGATTAAGGATCTTAAGATTAAGGATCTTTCCCCCTCCCGTGAGTCCCCGCCCTCCCATGGCTACGAACCTTTATATATACGAAGGTTAGCCAACCGTTTCAAATTCTTGTTAGGTTCAGAGATAGGAAATGGCGGTACTTCACCGTGGTTTTCAAAAACATTTTTGTCTTTCAGTTTTTCCTTAATATTACGAAAGTGAAATGTAGAACATCAAAGCGTAGAAATAGATCGTACACAATAAGGACAGTATAGGAAGTTCAAATAAGGGAGGACATTTTTTTAATTCAGAAGCGTCAAGCTGTTTGTGCTAATTAGATATCAAAGCATTTGATAACAAGTCAGTTGACAAATGAAAGGCGGAAGCAACATTGAGAAGCACTAGGAACTAGAAAATCAAGTTTAAATCGTGTAGAGTTGAAATTTTACAACGAATGTCATTTGACGGGCAGACGTCTTGTTGGGAACTCGTTGAATACGGAACGCGAAGTTAGCGTCGTAATGGCCTTGATATCGTTTGGTCTCGTAATGCTGGCTTTAACAATTATGTCTAGTTTGTCAGCAACAGCCTCCCGACCTGGAGTTGAGAGCCGTGTTACACAGAGAGGGATCGACTTTCGTAAGTGTAACCATTGGTATATTTCTTAAAGAGAACGGCTTCAAGTTGATACTGTATGGAAGCAAACCAACTCTAGATTTACCCTTGTGGCCTTTGTAGCGGCCCTTGGCCAGCTCAAGCCAAGGGGTCCTCTCTTTTTCCTTAAGACAGTCATATTCATGAAAGTGGAGTCAGTGCCATAGCCGGTACCGACTAATGTAAGAAGGGTTTAGGCTTGAATTTAGATATGTTTAAGACGTATTTAATCTGATCATTCTCTTGAAATTTGCATTGAATTTTACTCCACATTAATTGGCATTGTATTGTTTTTCTATAAACTTTATCATAACCAAGTATCTCCTCCATAAGCTCATGCTTTTGTAATTTAAATACATGTGAGACATGAGAATTTTATATTCCTAATGCACGGGAAACTCATATTGCATGACTGCTTATTTCAAGTAGAAACATTGTAAACAAAGGCAATGTGAGGAGATGATATCACCCCTGCATGCTACAAGTAAACGTTACAAATATAGTAACGCCATCAGCTAGTGCCAATATTTCAAGTACCTGCACATCAGGCGCGTAGCCAAGGGGCGGAGGGGCAGCCGCCCTTACCCTTTAGCATATTTCTTTAATGATTTTTATGATATTGCTAATAACTCAAAATAAAAACCTGTTTTAGATGCAACATGCAAGGCCTGGGAAGTGCCATTTCCAGCGATCTGGGAGGTATTTTCTGTCAAACTTTCTTGTACGCTTCGCGCCACTATGGTGGCGCTATGCTTAGACAGTTTGCCTACAGGCTTCCCCCCTCCCTCTTGGCAAATTCCTGGCTACGCGCCTGCCACACATAGGTGTGATATATTTTAATAGGCTTCCCGAATGGTTTTTGACACATCCTGGGAAGGGCCCGAAACTTGAGCTCAGTACCACCCCGGTTATTTGGACGTGTAAAATCTTATGGGTGCAATGGTAACAAAAGTAGCACACAAATAGCAAAAAAGAAACAAGAAAAAGAAAAGGAAAGAAAGGGAAAAACATACTCCCGAATCAAATTAGCTTCTCAAAAGCAGAATTATGGCTCTGGAAACAGTCGCTCTATCTGTCTATAATGTTTTAAGGTGACTCAATTGAGAAGTGTCGATCCACTTTTCCCACTCGTTGATAAAATCATTCAACTTATCATGGGTTTTTGCGATATACGGTAGTATCCAAACATTAATAGCGTATAAAAGGTCACTTCTCTCAAGAACAAAGAAAAGTTTAACCTTCTAAAATTTATTTGTATAAATAAAGAATTTAAGCCAGATAATGAGTTTGTTGATAGCCCTTTTACTCTGGTCACTTTAAAGCCCGAACAATATCGTTAAATCATTACATTGAGAAGAAGCTCATTGGAGTAATTTGAAAGAATGAAGTCCTGCAAAGATAGAGAAGTTATTTTTCACATTTACAAAAAAGATGCGTAATAGTCCCTGGTACTTTCTTGGAAAACGTAGCTACAATACATAAATCAAACTGCAACATGCATTTTATGTAGAAGGCAGTTGGTGTCCGTATTCTAGTGTTAATACTGTATTGGAACCACTTATATTTACTCTCCACATGAAGATAAAGAGGAAGTTTGTTATGATTTGTCAACTTTCAACATCGTGGTTTTACTCCTCTTCCCATTTCTGTTGAGAGGTTGGGTTCGAATTTTCACAATTTAGGATGGCATAGAAATCTATGGAGCTTTTGTAATGCTTTAAAAAATATTGAAAAGGATAGGCCTGAAAGGACTATATTGCTTCAAAATTCGTCAAATAAGAGTGAAAAATTATCATCACTCATAAGATCATTAATGTAATAGACCAATCTCGTATAAAGAAAGACTTCTCATCAATAAGGATTGTATCATTAAACCACAAAAACAAATCACAACTTGGTTTTACAAGTTTTCTAGACAACAATTTCCTCTTTAGTCTTATTAAAGCCTTTAGATTGGAGCCTTTAGAATGTCCATGTAGAAAGGATATGATATGAGTGGCCCCTCTGGCTCATTTTCCAGTAAGTACTTAACCCCGTCCCCTTCATAAAGAAATTCGACTTCTGCTAGTACAAGATGATTCTCACGAGTTTGAGAACAGTCGAATATACCATAGCAACCCTACGAGTATGTACTCACTAAAATATGCAGCTCGAGTTTGATGGAAAACTATTTGAGAATTTCATATTCAGTAGACCGTATGTCTATGACGAACTTCGAAAGCCAATCAATTTCATGCCCGAACAAGAAGCGTGATTTTTTCTACACTTTTCCCATAATGCAGTGCGTGACGTCGGAATGAAGAAGCTGAAGGAAAAGATCTATTCCATGCATATTCCATCACAGTCTGGGAAAGCACATGGTGTGTCCTACGAAGTCTGGAAGTAGGTTTAAAATGATTAACGCTTATACCCTGTTGCAGTAAATATATGTAAGTTACCGACCTATACTTTCTATGACTCATGAATATTTACAGAATGCTAGTTTGCTACGAAAAGCATTAATCTAATGGCAGTTTGTTTAATTGCAATGACTAAGTCACGCTGACGTCACGACGTTGACATCCCATCCATAACTGGACGGATCACGTAAATGCAAGAGTGACATTGACTTTGAAGCGCACATTTTGCATGGACATCAAACGTCAAAACAACTCGTACTCAGTGTACATCCCCACCGCAATCTTGAAAATCTTCCTAAGCCTTTAATGTAAAGTATCAGTCAAAGCGTAAACTGTTTTGCTCTTTCTCTTCAAAGGACGTTTGCGTAAGTGAACTGTTACGAATCTGCTATACGTACGTGCGCGGGTGGGCTACGTGAAGGTTAAATGTGCTGAATATAAAAGTTTTGAAACGAGAACATAGCCTGATAGAAAACATATTTAATCGTGGTATCTTTAGGTTTCTCACCGGAAATGAATGGAACAGTGCCCAATCCTGTATGTGGACTCGGGAGTCTAATGTTTCTTCTGAAGAATTCCAGAAACCCATCTAACTCTTAGTTGTATGTTTTTTTTTTTGTTTTTAGAAATCGATAATAAGCTTTAGGCCCTGCGATTTTACTTTTTAATATTTGGGCATCATCAGGAAAACATTCTTTGAAAAAAGGTACACATCATTTTAAGCTGTGACCGACACTTTGTGTACACAGTTAGGTAAAATACGCAAAATAAAATGCGCGCAACAAGTTTGACGTCCAGTATGGCTGAATTTGTCCTTATCACATTCATTTGTGACGTCAGTGAAGAACCTCGAAAGGAACAAGAGACATGACCCTGTGCATCGTTTTTAAAAGTTTGGGAATATCCGTCCAGACTCGACAGGCACTTGTTGCAAGGTATGGACCATGCGTACCTCTGCGTGCGTATGACATACTGTTTATGTAATATTTGCGCCTTAATTTGTAACCAGAAAGTAGACAAACAGGGATCAGTATTTTATCTGGTGGCACAACTTCTGCCAGATAGTGATGGTGTTATCTGTTTACCAACATTAAAGATAATTCCTCACCACCCTCTATGAAGAAAGAACTGCACTTATCGTCTTTCCAATGAAATCTGTAACGACATTCTAACTGTTTAAAGTTAACCTTTGATTCCGAACAAAAGGCTTGAAAAGGTGCCAGGAGCAACGAAACGATGATTCTGTAATATTCAAAAAAGATCATTTCCTTGGATTCTTTTTGTAAAAAACCGTGAAGGTTGTTTACCTGATATTTACGCTGAAGACTTGTAACTGTTATATTGTTCAAAATTTGTATTAAGAAGTAATTTAGTTTCTTCTCTTGTTTGTCTTTGTCCCCTCCCTCCGCATCGTTTCTTTTGTGTGAGTGTTTGTGCGCGCGCGCGTGTGTGTGGCGGGGTGTATGATATTTTTCTTGTTTTGGTGAGGTTGCTTTGCATGATACACCTTGTCTTTTTCAGATTTAAATTGTATAATAAAAAGTGGATTTAACGAAAGAAGCAATAAACCAGATGATGTCAATCATTCTGTCTTGATACAGCTTGAAAGTGACAAGCTTCAACATAACCTATCCTAACATACAACTTGAAGCTGGCTCTGGTTTCAACATACGATTACGTGGTATCAGGGTAACTCTTACAGGAGATTACCACTACTCCGTTTTTGTGTAAGCATTACGAACTCGATCTGAATTTCGTCTTTTAGGACAACTTATAGACCAAACAGTCGGAAAACTGAATTCCATGGGTGATGGGGATGACCAAATCGCAAATAACTTTAAGTATGGAAATATTACTATGATAAATTGATTATTAAGTTACACAAGGGCTTACGTGACGGTGTGGGGGCGGACCCTCTCCCCATTTTGGGCAGAATACCTCGCCATTCGGGCAAAACATAAAATATTGTAATTGGGCAATTATGCATTTCACTTTCGGGCAAACGTGCTCAGCCCCAAATTCATAGTGGTCGGGGCGCACTCTTATCATATTAATTATAGTGTATGTGTTTGTTTATGACTATTTCTACAATATTTTACATATATCTTCTGATTATTGGAGTTCGTGGAGTTAAAATTTTGTTGATTTAACCTTCTTTCGACAGGATTAGTCATTCAGGACGATTGGACGTGAACATTGATTCCATGTCGGCATCTTTCACCATAAAAGTCCGTACGTCTTTAAGTTCATCTTTAAGTTTTGCTCTATACTTCATTTAAAGGGGAAATGCAGTCACCCCAACTTGAAGAAGTGTAGTAGACTGTCCTGTTTCATGATTGGCTCTTGAGAGTCATGTGACAATATTTTTTCTCCTCAAATGTGAAATTTACAAGAAGTAACTGATTGGTTTACCTTGAATATGCAATATTAAAGTCCTAACATATTATGAAAGATACTTTGAAGAGAAATAAGAAGACAATTGTGAGATTTAGCTGTTGCTTCAAAATAAGTTTGGGGCGACTGCTCTTGCTTATACCCTCACTGAAACCACGCCGTATAAGCACGGTGGGAGGGGAAAGGAAAAGTTTTCTTGGAAAAAATATCCCTTTATGACTCCTTGATTTCTTACGGAAAGCGAAAGGAGTCTATGCAATCACGCTGCGAGTGAATGTATGGATGTGTGTGAGTGTGTGTGCGTGTTCATTTGGAGTCACTGGTTCATTTGTAGTCATAATGAGACATCTCTTTCAAAATAGCTAAAAATCCATTCTGATGAGTCTCACGAAAGTTTGCTACTTCCGTAATGAATTCTTTCAGTTAATTATTTCACTTTCTTGATAGGCTGGTGGCAATTATCTCGCTGCCTTCTTAGGTACACTTGCGTCTGTTCTTTCTCTTTTTCACTGTCTTTTCATTTTCCCATATTTGCAAACTTCTGTCATTATTTGTTCTATGTATAAATGTTGAATCACACCTATGACTCTTATACTTCAAGTGAGGTTAAAAAGAGAATGAACTGAACTGAACTAGATATCTCATTAAGGTTAATCTTAATGGATCTCTTTGTTTACATGTGGATACCCCCATCATAAGTTGTTTCAATAATGCAATTGTGCTGGTGGCGGTCAAAGGTCAATTTAGGTCAATAGACTAAAAGAGGTCAAACTGTGAAAACGTGTGTAAATGTAAGAGATCTAAACGTAGCATGTAAACGACCCATGTTTTTCACAAGAACCCCATTGTTTTGGTGGAGGTCAAAGATCGTGTGAGGTCACCAGAGGTGACATTGTGAAAACATACCTCACTCAGTGCGACGGAGCATATTCTTTCGGCAGGGAATCACCAAGCCTTCGGCTTTCAAGTTTATATTTTCTGGGGAGGGGGAGTGTACATATTCAGACTTTTTGAAAGCAATTTCATGTCAACGCTAACTGTTTTCAATAATAATTACATAACTATGCAATTCAATCAGATTCAAATAGGTTTGTAAAGAGGTGTGGAGGAGGAGTTAAATTGTATAAAGTCTTAAATCCAAAACTATATGTTACAAAGCTTGAAAAATGCATCCAGATGGTCCAACTTGCATCTTCACAGGACATTTCTGAGCTGAGACATAAAATATTGAAGCTTATTAAATCAACTTAAAATGGTAGATTGCGCAATAATTTGTGATGTCGTTTTTAAACTACTCAAATTATTGTCTTTGTTTTTCTTCGTTTTTTTCGAAAGTCACGACACCTTGTGCGGAAATGTGATCACTGTCTTACTGTTATAGGGTGACTTGGCTACATAAGCCCTCTTCGAACACAATGATATGCAAGGGAACAGTAAATGTTTCAAGGTTATATAAACATCTTAATTTCAAAAGGAAACAAAAGCAGGTAATGTGAGTTGTACAAGAAGAACATCACAAATTATTGCGCAATCGACTATTTTCAATTTAAGTGAATAAATTTCAACATTTTATATCTCAGCAATGGAGTAAGCTATGAAAATGGGAGTTGAATGAATGAAATTCATTTTCAAATTCCTAAAATATGTATTCTTATAATTCTAGACTTTAGGTCCACTTTAAATCAGCATTAACGCCAGTCACACTGAACCAAGTTGAAACCATTATCTGGGTAACATTAGCATCCTTTCATTCCTTCTGAAATTTCACTTCCTGTTGTAAAGACCTGTTATGGTTATTTTTATAGACATCCTCACGCTAGATCGATACTTAATGCAGTCGCTTCTTCTTCAGGTGAAGCTTACGGACGCCCAACTGTCGAAAGTTCCCTAGACAGCTGTATGTTTGATGCTGGCAATGTGGCCGTCCACCTTAATGAAGGAAAACCGTAAGTTCGGCTACAAATTTAGATTACGGAACGGTTATAGGCGTACGAACTGGGGGATCTGAGCCTCTGAGGGGCTGTAGTCACTCGAAGTTTTGGCAAAACTCATTTCGCTGGTAGATTCTTGCAAAAAATCGGGTTCCTACTGTAATATAGGCTTTTCTCGGGCAAATTCCGCTAAGCCCGAGACAAACAACCCTTACTCCTATGGAAAGGGTGCCTTAGCATCCTCTTTTAAATGTACCAAATGTTGTTTCTATAATCTATCAACCATATTTGTAAACCTTTCCTTTTTACACCAACCAACATGTTATAAAAGTAAATTCTGGCTATCAGTGTATTTCCTGAAATCTTCCTCTGCTACTCAATGTACAGATAACACTTTCACATTTTATTACAAGTTATCATAGCTTTTCTATTAAAGGGAAACCACGACCCCCGAACCTTCCGTTTGCTAAATCTCATTCCTGCGAATGTTATGGCATGTATCCCCTTGGTCATAGCACCGAAATGCAAACGAAGCTCAAACTGTTACGAATGCACCGCCATTCCTCCTCCGAAAAGGTACACATTCTAACTGTGTGACGGTCAATGAGGGTCTTTTTGCTAAAGTCTTTAGCTGGATGACTGAGGGCGAAAGCCAAACGTTGACCCAAAGAGTTTCTCCTTCCCGAAGGAGCTACGTTCCCTATGATACACTATGACTTAAGGTGAACATCTTCTCAGCCGTCAGACCTATACATCATATAAATGTATCATGCGTGGCCCCGTTCTAGAATATAGAAGATATGCCACGTATGATCAAGCAATTTGGCACACAGTGCAATCAAGGAAGTTGCGTAGAGATCAGCAAAGCTTGCTAAAATCTAACTACACACAAAAAAGACCAGAAACAGCAAACGCTCGATGCGTGACTTAAAGAAGGTAGGGTGTTCTCGGCTCCGTTTACCGTTAATGTGTGGTATTTTTGCCTCCGGTGCCCATATGTAATAGGAATAGAGTCTCTGATGGTCTCTGACTATACGTAAACTTCATAAGTACATTTTATATAAAAGGTCATTCTCCAGTAACCTTCGAAGCTTCCACTTTCTTCAAATGAAAATCACACTCATTTGTCTTTTTTTTTTGTCATACATTAGGTCACGTGACGACAAGGCGTCGAGAGCTTTGAGGGATGCCCTTAATGGAAGAGTAAGTAGAACTCATTATGATTTAATCTGATCATAATTGAAGTAAGCCTAGTGTTTATCATCTTCATCATGTGCTGAATATAGATGTCTATCAATATTTTAAAAAGTGACTCTAAAAGTTCGAAACTTAAGAGGCATCCCAAAGAAATGTGTTGTCTTGTTTTTGTACTGTTCTATGATATAGTTAGCGTGGCTCATTGGTTGCTTCGACCTTCGACTGAGAAAAGCGTGATACCCACGTATCAAGCGGAACAACTTTTGTAGCCTCACACGTAAGTCGGCACATTACAAACATGTGCCATTAAAACGCGTGTTCTGGGTACGTCATTGACGCATATGTTGGAAAGAAATTTGGGCTCGTTCGTCATGTGATTTTGCGGCACATATCACTAACAAAATGGTGATCATCACCCCCTTGATGATAGCCTTAAATCCCTAGTCAAAGTGTCTAAAAATACAACTTTGACTTATATGATCTACTTGTATAAAAGAAGGAAGGAAATCGCTGACGATATTTTTATTCGTATAAATTGAAGGTGATTTCGAAAATTCCAATATGTTGTAGATGAAAGGTAGAAACGCTCGTCACCTAGCTAAAATGTAGAGGTGGGGTTTATGCAATGGTAGGCTGCCAACTTTCACAGCAGCTCCTTTCGCCGCCTTATTGCCACTTTTAGTCTAAAATTCCTCGAAATCATCCATGAGTCCTGTGGCCTTTTTGCTGTCGAACATTAAATAAATTGTAAGGGTTGTAGTTAATATGAATCATTACAATATAAAATTCTTCAGAGGGGATAAATCGCATTTGGCGGACTATTGTTGGTGAATAAACCGTCTAGGCTCCAAATTTGGCAAAATAACGGACGAGGCGAACCTGTTCTACTACCGAAAATGTGTGAAAAACTTTACTTTTATCAGTTTTTACGTTTACTGATCGTGTGTTGTGAATACCAGGTCAGTGTTGAACCAATCAGAATGCAGGATTCTCAATAACCGATGACTAGAGGTTGGTAAAATTAGTAGTAGAGCTAATAGTTAATAGTATGACGTGAGATATTGCAGCTTCCTTATTGTAAAATCAGCTGAAGATTTTGTAAAGTTAATTGAATCAAGTTTGCAAGTTTCAAATTCAGGGAAGTATGATATGTGGCTGCATGTTGGTATTTCCGTTGTGCCACATTTACTCTGGTCACCGTATGACCTTGAACAGTATTATAGCAATATGAGTCGGGAAATGTGTTTTAGCAGTAATGTAACACTTTCCTAGTTGTATAAAATATTCTGTTATTTTTTTTTTGTCATGGCAGGGGGATTAGGAAACATCGATGGTTTCGAGAGACAAGCAATTTTTGTAAAAAGTATGAACGCAGCAAAAACGGAACATTTTACTTTGTCCAAGTCACCGTTAATACAATGAAAAGATAAAACACACGAAAGTATCACGCATGCACACTGCTCCAATTAAGGTTTTGATTTGTGACGAAAGATCCTCCCAAACTTAAGAAGCTTGCTAATGTTGGACCGATTATCGCGGTATTCAATATCGTTATCAGCCTATATGATTGACATATCGGTACGGTATAGCTATACCTGCCATTTCGTTACAACATTTCTAGTATCGTGCCCGTATCGCCTGATCGCAAGGTGAAATTACCGTTATTTGATAACTTCTACAAGGATCTAGGGGCGACGAACGGGTCTGATTTAGTGTCAATGGGGCAATTATTAGCCTGAGGCGCAACCTTTAAGAATTTCTCATTATATTTACAGGCCTGTGGCGAAATTGTGAACGGAATTAACGAAATAATGGAAGAAAAACTCAGTCAGTTGAAAGGTAAGTGTTTCGCCATAGCCTAAATAAAAAGTTCGGTTTATTATATGTATGTTTGTCTTTTTTCTCCACAAACATGAAGACTGAAGACGAAGACTGATTTCAAAATTGACTATGTCTTTGAAAATACTGCTTTCCTGGAGAAAGCAAACAGCTGTTTTGCAGACACTTTTGAAGTAAACTTTCTAATGGTTCTTAATTTCATTAAACTCATCATATTTGTGTAATTGTATGAATGGTAATGCTCAGAGTCGGTGTTTAAACGTGAGGGGGGAAAGGGCCATGCCCCCTTTAAAGCCCATTTACCTTCCTACTTTTCCGTCGATCAAAATTGTTCCGGGCAAGAAAATATGTGACCGCCAGTTGTTTCATAACAGCAAGCTAGCGTGATAAATAACCGTTCGTCCGTCACTTTTCGTATGATAACGCCCATTGGCGTAGGCAGAGTTTGTGCTGCCTGGACGGTGCCACCAGGGCACCCACCCCGTAGCTAAGCAAGTGTTACCCCCCCCCCCCCCCGTGAGACTCGTATGAACTAACCCGTGATTATCTCCGTTCTCCTATTTTTCTGACAGTGCGCTACCCCATTCGCCAGATACTTGATCTCGACTACTCCATCGTAGCCCTACCTTTCTTCAGCACAAATCATATGGACATAAGTCATAAAGTGAGTAGAATGGAGATTAAGTTCCTTTTAATTGGACAACGTACTTAAAGGGTAATAAAGGGCAACCGCTTTTGACCTAGTTGAGATCAGCGTACTCTCCATGCTCATTAATTCATGGCCCTTTTTTAATTTTGTGACAATATTTTTGTATAGCTAATAAATTTGTACATTATACCTCCTTGTTTTAGGCCTACCTTTACCTTTAAGGTGCATTAGGCCTTATCTGGTTCAGAAACATCATATTACGTAATTGCAAGGGAAATATTAGGAAATTCAAACGGATGAGCTCATCTTTCAAAATAATGTTGGGATGTCTACATATTTAATCTTGGTGAAGACCTGAAATAAAATTCTACATTATGGACATGCCTATACCAACCAGGGGCGGATCTAGGATTTTTCGTTAGGGGGGGGGGGCGCTGACGGCCAAACATCCGCCCGAACGACTATCTAAGCGGAGCGCCACCATCAGTTGGCGCGGAGCGTACAGAAAATTTTGAAAAATCGCGACCCCTCAGATAGCCGGAAATGGCATTTCCCAGGCTTGTAAGTAGAGTCTAAGCAGTCGATACTTTGAGCTTTCGTTTGCCAAAAAATTTTCCCTTCAATCAAAACTGAGAAAATTGCAAAATGATTAGAAAATCACCAAATAAAATGCAGGGGCAAAGTCTATTCATAGTTCCCGTTCTTGACCGCGGTCATGGAGTGTCTCCTTTCCTTTTGAAATTTTTTTTGCTGTCCCCAAGGGCTTAAAAATCGTGCTATATTTTGCTTCTTTTCACACTAGATCCATGTGCTGAAAATGTCGTGATTTTCATTCTATCAATAATATTATTCATAATTTTTACGAAAAACGAAATACGATGTGGACGCCTACATTGTTCTGTTAATCTGTTTCGTCATAGTTTTCGATATCATAAAAAGATCACAGTTGTGAAGGAAATATTTCCCAATTACCCTCCCTCTAGCTCTAGGCCTCTAACCCTCACCCTTCCACCCGAACAACATCCCATCCGTCCCTCCTCTCGCCGTTTTATTTTTGATCCCCTTCATTTTTTCAGCATCGTCGACCGCGTCCCTAAAATTTCTGTGCGGGCATTCTGCCCCCTGCTGGCTAGGTCAGTGAAAACATGTACCACTACCATTGGATGAGATGGTCTTGTACCTTTCCGGGACAAAAAACCATACAACGGAATTGAAAACATGCTTATGACTGCGTATCTTTTACGACACTTGTCCGAACTGAAGGTCCACTGAATTTATGCCACTGTCTATATTGCTGCCCGGACTCCCGACTATAGATGAATTTACTCAGTGGCGTGCGCAGGAATTTGAGGAGAGGGGGAGACGTAGCCCATAGACAGACTCTCAGCGCTCCGCGCCACCTTCGTTTGGCGCGGAGCGCAAGGAAATTTTGGCTCAAAATGCCTCCCAGATAGCTGGAAATGGCACTTCCCAGGCCTATTTACCGCATATAAATTTGGGGAAACACTAGCAATATTGTAAAAAATAAACATAGAATACTAGAAATAAGGTGGGACTGTCCCCTTCGCCCCTCCTTCTTGGCTTATAATAGATGATTAATTAGATATTAATTTAAAAAATCATACTCGTCAAATTATAGATCAATAGATGATTTACCGTTTTTTTTCAGAACTGTTATTTACTTAGTGGTAAACCTTTGGAGGGTAAAACAAGTTTTAACAGAGGTGCGCAGGGTTTAATTCTTTGCTGTCCTGGGGAGGGGTCTAGAAACTTTTGCCTAAGAAAGAGAGCTGAGATGCAAAATGGTGCTATATTTGAAACATTTTGAAACATATTAAAACACACATGGTAGAGCGCGCCTGTTGCTCCGCCAGAGTAGGTCAGACTGCTCCCGATTTCCCCCGACCAGTTGATTTTCCTCCGACAACTTATAGAGGTGGGGCCCATGGCCCACCCGTCCCCCCCCCCCAATGCGCACGCTACTGAGTTTACTACTAACACCTTCTGAGAAAAACCGGTATGTCCCGGCCAAGATGGCTTTGAAGAATTTTCAGGCGGACTTATGGGAAGATTTTCTCACACTAAATTCATATGTGAAATTGAAGAAAAAGATACTTTTACCGTTGCCCGATTTGGGGTTAAAAGCACTGCAGCCTATAAGTAGCAAGTTTTGCACAATTGACGGTGGCTCACATTGAAAAATGCAAAATCGTGACCACACATAGTTGCCCAAATACGTCCCGACTAAACCGAATCTTCGCCTTATGATGACTACTGGTAGTACTGTCATAAAGAAATATGACACGTCAAAAATGGTCTTTGATTAATTTCTTTGGGCAAAATTTTGGGCTTTGTATACACCTATACACCCTCCCGTCTGTCAGTGTAATCTAGCAATTGAAAGCATCCCAGAACTTTTTTACAACTTTCGCGGGAATATTCTACCATTTGGGGCAAAGTTTAGTTTGGACGGGACTATGAAGTGAGACTGAGGAAAATTGTTTTTTCCATAAGCGACCCGGATGTGTCGCGAATTTTTGTGTTCTTTTCGTTTCGTCATGAAATTTTTTACTTTGACTATGATGCTTTTTTATGTTTCGGGCAAATGTTTCAAAGAATTGGGAGATTCGGACTTTTCGGGCAAAGTGTTGCGCAAGACTATAAAAAGAGGCTGAGGAATAAAAGTTTTTTTGACGCTTTTTAATTTTTCTGGCAAATCTTTGGAAGAATTCGGGCACGATAGGAATTTTGAGTGGAATTAAAACATGCGAGATTTTTTAAGACTCAAATGGCTGTGCAAACCCATGCCAGAAATTAAGATCTTGTGGAAATTTGGGGACAGTCTGCCCTCTGCCCCTGCCTTGTACGCCTATTTGACAAATGACCAGTTTGGAGTTCGACTTTCCCAGTATCTGTAAGCCGTAAGCGATCATTGGTTCGCGCGTAGCGTAAGAGTGAAATTTTGCGAAATGAGCCTCCCAGATTGCAGGAAATGGCCCTTCCCATGCCCTATAAGTTGCGAGATACGGTCGAGATCTTCGATGTCACCCTGTTGCCATTCCATCGGAAAACTTGATAACTGTATACTTTTAAACTGCTATTATCTTGTAGCAATTATAAGACAATACAACATGATGAAGAATCAAGTAGGCGAAATGATCCGTTCTACGAAGGCAAAAAAACAAACCTTGGAAAATTTTAGGGGGGCGCGCGCCGGGTGCGCCCCCGTCTAAATCCGCCACTGCCAACTCTGTCAATGAGGTTATATCACAGCAGGGGCGGCGATCTGTTTAAATTATCAGGGGACACCTGCTTGATTGAACACTTTGCGCCTCCGTCCAGGGTACAGGGGACCACCACAGGTCCCCTGTTGGGTTCAAGGGCTTCGCTACTATAAGCCAAGGGATTGGTGCATCCTAGAGGACACAAATCACATATTTCTGTTCTAAAGTCCTCCCCAGTTGCCATTAATAGGCTAATATACCGGGTAACAATTATTCATATCACAAATGTGAGTATAACGACATTCCTTTTTCTGCATACCTCTAAATGTTGGGGGGAATTTGATATGTTGTCCCCCACTAAAAATATTGAGGGGACATGTCCCTGTCCCCCTGTGATCGCCGTCCATGTATCACAGTTCCCCCCCCCCCCCTCCAAAAAAAAGTACGTAGTGCGTAAAAATGGAAAGTTATTACACCGAATAAGTTAAAATTCATATTAACGTTCGGACTTTGTATAGTGTCATTTTATACAGATAGCCTGTAGCAATCAGTGAAACGTAATAGCTCCGATTTTGTATAGAATTTTATTGAACAGCGGAAGGCAGTACTTGGATTTCTTTAAGTGAAAAATATGAATGATTTCTGTGCAAATTTTTAGTTCTGCTGCAATGAAGACTTAGGAAAGATCTGATTTGTAACGGAAGTGTTTGAACTATTCAAGAAGTTGCTATATCTTCCGTTCCTATTTTAAAGACTTTGTCACAAAAATCATTGCCGTTGCATTTTGCCGCTGGAACTAAATCATCAATACATCATTTGCTCTCTTCATACCATGTACAGGGCGAGGTTTATCGCATCCATAGCCACGAGGAAGCACCCTTACGAATACCAGAGATTCAACCAGATACGGACGTGTCACGGATGGCTTTTGTCTGGATGACAGATTTCGTTGCCAACAGCGCAGGCTACGTTCTCCATACATATGGATATTTGCAGCACAACGTTACCGAAAAAGACGTAAAGATCTTTTTACGCAATCTGACCAATAAGTATACATATTCTTAGATGAATTACACAGTGGGTAACTGACTCGTATAGCGGGCAAGTAGGTATCTGCCAGGGTTTATAGACGTGGGGGGGGGGGGCTTGCATGTGGCGGAACACTTTGCTGGATCTATGAAGACGGTCTGTTATTGAAAGTAAAGTTTGAGTCAAACTTGGGCGTTATTAAAATACGGGGGGTGCACATGAATGTCTCCCATGGCAACAAGCCCACTTTAAAGGAGGAATAGGCAAGTTATAACAGCTAGGTAACAGTTAGATATACATGACATTTAAACATTGAAGGCAGGGAAAGGGATGAAAGGAGGAGGAAGGGGCGAGGGACCACAGAAGGGATGAAGGACTGGGGAAGGGGTAAGGATAGGGGAAGGGAGAAGAGCGGGGGATGGGATAAAGGTCCATGGAAAAGATTAAAAAGCTGGGGAAAGAGGAAATGAGCGGGGGAAAAGTGGAGGATCGAGGATGACATGAAAGGTCGCAGAAAGGGTGAAATGTGGGGAGAAACAGGGATGGGATGAAGCACCGTAAAAGAGGGGAATGACCTTGGAAGGGAACTCCATTGGCTTTCTGGCTCACTGATTGATGTCCATACCACAAGTCACCCCTTAGCAATCTTAGATGAAGATGCCCAGATCAGCAAATACAGATGGCACAAGGAAAATGGGCAAATCCGCCCAGTCCATTTTAAGAAAGAAATACAGACGTATTTGGAGACAGATAATTGTCAGATAGAGGAATGCTTTCTGCATGAACACGACAGTGTCAAACGGTACTCGTCCTGACATTTCAAAGGGAGGGGAAAAGGGGTAGGGAACAAGGAAACAAATTTAATTTGTCCAAGTTCCGAAATGAACTTAAATTTGGCAAATAAGTTGTGGATTCAGGAGTTTGACTGATTCTTTAATGTAGACGCTATTCACATGCGCAGTTCAATCTGAGAAAAGTTTGGTCCTCCAGGGTTGTCGGCAGGGTAATATATAAACTCATTCTGGAAAGTATAGGAGTTCTACGTGCTTAGGTGGGATTGCCACGAAAGAGTTTTTATTATTTAAATAATCTTTGAATATGAAAAGTGTATAACAAAGAAACAGGTGTGTAGAAAACAAAGCAAACATATATTTGCATAAGAAAACGTGTTTATTTTCACGTCTTATCCATTTTACTTTAATCAGATTCCTGCTGGAAGTAAAATTAGCCTAAATACGTCAGGCTTTCCGATAAGTACTGTGTTTCCTCAGGTAATTTTCACACATATAACTTTCTTTATAGACATTTGACTACTTTGTCAACAACTTTATTACATTTGTACTGGGTTTTGCATCGTTTTGAGCTTCCACAGATATTAAAACTTATGATACAAACAGTGAAGGTCTGAAAAGAAGATAAATTTTTCGAGTGGACACAACTGGTTTATTTCGAGGCTGTATAAATGGCATTTGCAAACGATCGTAGTTTCGTTAGTGTAGGCGTCGTCAGGGACTTGGGTAAAATCACGCTTCATCGTGCACTCATCCAGGCAGTAACATTATTGCAGTCTGCTTTTAAAGCCAATGACACTTCACCTACAACAAGTAGTTCTCGAGGGCTTTCTTGGTTCGTTGTTACATTTCAGCACCGAGCATTGATCACTACGTAATAGGTACAAATATTGCAGAGGAAGAATGGTAATATCCTCATTAAAGCTTGGATTTTTTCGAGGAGCTTTTCAAACTACAATTATGATTCGAGATAGATATATTGATAGACGTACTAGGCGGAGTGCAGCCCTCTCATTCGGGTAGAAAAGTTGCTATTTTCAAATAAAATATATGCTGTTTTCGGGTAAATGTGCTTTCGATTTCGGGTAAACATTTCTGCAGTCCCCAGCTGAAAGTTGTTTTGTACCATTTTGCTTATATATTGTGTGCTTCATTTTAGGTGACCAAGATGTTCCCTGGAAAAATGATGCAGATCAATGTCAAATCCACGATTCCGCCAACAATGAACACGACGAACGAGAAAGCGACCATCGCAGTAAAAGGCAAAATAGATGCCTATGTTACACAACCAAATAAATCTCTTACTTACCTCTTCACCCTCTCATCTGTAAGTGATATCCTATTATTAACATACTTCAATTTAAAGAAGAAGCTAACCCTCATATTTAAAGAGATGGCGCTGTGGCTGTGGTAAAGCAACAAATTAAGAGCAAGACACAAAAAAGTATCCCTCATTGATCAGTGAGCAATAGGTACAAATGGGTACCACTTTTTAGAAGAAAACTGTCAGTACCCTCATATTTGGTCTGTTTGCTAGCTGCGATAGGGGGCTGCCATTTTGCAAAAATGTTTGGTAATAAGTCAACAATGACGCCATAGAGCCACAACAACTTGTAAATTTCATTTTGGTTCTTCTTAATTTATTTCAGTATTTTCTTTTATGCAATGAAGATTTTGAAGATTCTTACCAGATTTTTAGACTTTAGGTCGTTAACTTTGAGAGATGATGAGTAAATTGACACCCTTCAATTTATTGAAGCCAAACATTGATCAAAGACAAAAGAATTACATCGCAACTTAATATCATTGTTTTTAAATTCAATATTCCGATAAGCAAGGAATTTTTTCTTTGCTGTTTTCATAATCTTAGTTGTCTTTAAAATCTTCATCACTAGCAGTGAAAATTATCTAGTATTTGTTTATCCTCTAATGATTAACATGACTATTCAAAAAGCATTCTTGCCGTAATTCTCCAGTGATTGATAAATCATAAACATTGAAAACTTGTTCAATGAGACAAAATTACATGACATCGCCATTTGTGGGGATCCTTCCAATATTTTTAAAATATTTTCAATGACGAAAGAATGTTTAATGAAGAAATAATGCTTATTTAAATATCCTTAACAAAGTAATTCGTTTGTACCAAAACTGCTTTCCCTTGTTGTTTTTACCCCAAATAGCAAATCTCCTTGAGCTTCAAGTTTGGCGTCAAAAGTGGTAACGTGACCTGGGTTTCAGAACTTGTAAGGTTAGTTTTTTAACCAAATTCAACTTTTGAAATAGGAGTCGAGGAATCGTTAAATAACTTCGACTTCACCTGGGATTGTCTAATCTTATCGATGGCTCGTTAAACAAGGAAAAGATTAAATTATAGAAGCTGGATGAAACGCTTTCAACATTGGTATGGTCATTAGCATTTGAAAGAGTAAACGACTTGCCCGCAGACGTGTATCACTCCTGCACCTACATTGGCTGCACTCGTGATATTCGTTAGAGTACGCACTTCAAAAGAGGAGTACATATTCGACACCTGCTATGAAAGTAAAGAAACGACTCGCCAGCAACTGCGTAGATTTAGTCGCTGTGAAAGAAATGATAGGAGGGAGGATGGGAAGGTTATCACAAGCCGTATCGTATCCATTACTGGAAGGTAATTGAATGTTCGATAATTCATTGTGCATGATACCATGGAAGTACTTTCGAGGTAGTACTTCCATGATCGATGATGATACAGGTTTGGCGGGGGTGGGGTAGCAAGAGCATTTTTCTTCGCATAAACTCAGGGAGTTGTTAGGAAGGAGATACAACGACCAAATTTGTCAGACAATATGTACTTGAAAATGATTTAATTCTTTTCAGGCACTGCCATTTGATTGACATGTCCCTTTGTTCCTATTGTTAAGTCTCTGTTGACTAAACCCTTTTAATGATGATCTCCTCCTTTGTTTTCCAAGTAATCCGGAGACAAAGATCATTGTCTATGCTTTGAAGTAAGGTTTGTTTCGGCCAATGAACAAACTTTAACCAGGATTTTCAATAAAACGGCTGGCAATAAACGTTTGAATAATGTGCTTCGATTTTGCCCCATGACTTTAATACTTCACCTGCAGGAAACATTGTTCAAGCCTATACATTTCTCTTAGTTTTTAGCAAATCTTCCCATCATTAAGAAACATATTCGAAAACTAAGTTGTAAAGAAATTCTTAGCTGACGTTAAATGAAATGATATTTAGTGTGACAATAACGACGAAAGGTTACATTTTCACTTTTTTGCATGACGGCTGGCAACGAAAAGTTAACGAGTTCAACGTAACTTTTGTGTCATTTTGACAATGACATCACTGATCTTAGTTGATCTAGGTATTGAGATAAGAATTTTGAGAAGAAAGGTAAGATAACTGTCGGAAATGAACATTGCTTCGAAGAGTCTATAGAACGTTGGATCTCCTTCCTGACCAGGCGCGGATCCAGAAATTTCGAAAGGGGGGGGGGGCTGAAAGCCCCTTGAATATTCTCCTAGATTAACATTATGCTAATTTTCTCGAATTTGTTACTGTTGATGTGGCGAAAAAGGGGGGGCTGAGCCCGGGAAAGCCCCCCCCCCCTTGGATCGGCGCCTGCTGACACCTCCCTGCTAAACTATCATGGCAAACCGGTTTGCCAAATTGGGCGGGGGTGTGAAGTCAGTCTACACGTGTCCGTTGATACGGGCATGGTGGCGGGGTTGATGAAGCTAACAGATCAGTAGGCAAATCAGAGGTACCATTCAGGGCGTTCATTTTCTTGCTTGCATACCGGTACCTGGTCATCGTTATTCTTCTTTTCCGGGTTATTGGACGTCACCGTTATTTAAGGAGCCATTTAATTATAATTTTAATTTTAAATAAGGATTCTGCTTACAAGTGCGAAGTACAATGGGTAGTCTATTATTTTCTCTCCATTCGATTTTGCAGCTCTAGTGTGAAGTTGGTTAAATCTGCAATCAAAGATTTCAAGGTAATTAGTACACTTTCTGTAGTTTTTGTATTGTACTTTGTGGATGTCTGTGATTGATATTTTATTTTTTATTTTCATTTTTAATCTATTACGTAGAAGGTACAGAGTAAAGTGCCCTTAAATTTTGCAGTTGTACGTAATGCTAGTTCCAGCAGTTTAATTAATTAAAGACAGTTACTAAAGTAAGTGCCCTATTACCGGTTGATTTCGTTTTGCCCCGATGGTAAAAGAGACTTAAAAGACATCGTATTCCAAATCATAGCTTTTTAAGATCCGTCCGAGACTGATAAATATCTTCTTAAAAGTAGCTTAAGTACAGTGTATAATAGGTATAAGTTGTTTTTATCGCAACATTTCCTTTCTAACAGATTGATATCTTGAAGAAAATGCTTCCTATTGCACTAAAAACACAAGTTATACCAATGCTGAACAGTAAGTGTTAGGTGTAATGCACACATAACTTGCAAACTGCCTTGTTTCAGAAATCTCAGAATTGTGTTGGATGGATAATGGGCCAAAACGAAGTGAAGCAATGTAAAATGTAATAAATTGGATTAATGGCTCCGTTTGGGAATACGCTCATTTAATTTAACGACAGAAAATAAATAGTTTCTAGTTTGGCATCAGTTAATATGACAGAACCTTTTTGAAAGAAGAACGTAGTTTTGTGGACACTTTTCAGTTTCCACCAATGCAAAAATAAAATATAGTACAGAATTATTCGATGTGGCAAAATGTTTAATTTATTTTTAACTTTATGATTTATATTATATTATTACTATTTTAATTTGCAATGAATAAACTTTTAGGTAAGAGTCTGTTGGAACAAATGGAATCTCTCGAGTTGTCAGTCTGTCCCTAATTCTGTGAACTTGAGCTACACGTGTAACCTATAGTCAATATAATAAAAGCTACATTGAGATTTCCCACAGCGACGTAACCGATCTACTGAATCGCTCTCTTCTCAGAGAAAGGTGCGATAGGAATGGCTATTCCAAGCTACAATGGCGTCACAGCCGTTAACACTACCGTGCAACACGCTTCGGTAAGTAGTCCTGTGCTCGTGACCATGGATGCTATCTACTGCACATTTTGCATGTAATGAAATATGTAGGCTATGCCTAAAACTATATTTCCAATATTTCATCAAAGCGAAAGAACATAATCTAGTAAGTCATCATTTTGCAAAGTCAGGAACGTATATGTGAAAGCGACCCCCCCCCGTTTCCCATCCCCTTGCGGTTCTCCTCTATGAATGAGATGCCCCGTTTCCATCGGATTATTAAATGCAGATATTACTTGGTCTCAGGCCCGTAGTCAAGGGGGACAGAGCGCCCCGAAACATTTTCGCCCCCTAGAAAATTTTAAAGCCATAACACATCCTAACACATTCCCCGCGGAGAAATGTTTCCCCCTAGAAGATGTTGCATCTCCCTTCCTTCTCTTGGTCTCTTCTTATTACGTCCTGGAAATTTGAATACCTCAAACATGGCATCTATGTTTCATTGGTATAGGGCTGAATGTTTGACCCTGTGTAAAACTTTTTCGGTAAGACCTCTCGGTAAGATCTATGTGTTGCTCATAAAACTTGTATTTTATGATGTTTTATGATGTAATATTTTATGATGTCAAAGCGTATTTAGAGGACATGGGCATAGGAAGGCTTCTTGAACTGGGGGTGGAGGCTGGGACCTTGTAGCTTCCTGTATAGTTTGGCATTTTGGCTGTTTTCATGCACAACTAATGATAATTTTATAAAGAAAACTTCAGACTGAAAATTATTGGGGGCAAGTGGAACCTCCAGCCACCACTCCTCTTCTACGACAGCCCTAGAGGGAAGAAAAATGTGAGCCGTTAGGCTGTCTTTAACACAGTTGTAGTCAGTTCGTCTTAGGGTGTACTTTTCCTGAAGAGGAAATTTTGGACGTCGGACTGTTAACGGTACAAAAGAATAAAGTCAGTTACACATATGGATGAAATAACTTCCAAGTATTTTCGTTATTTTAGCATAAGAGGCATTTGATGATGTTTTCATCTTTCGTATGAATATGGATGAAACTAGTATAGGATAAAGAGGGCAAATGGCTGCGTTGTGAATCAGTCGTGAATTTTACTTCGAGAAAAAAGCAATAGCTTTTAATCACTCGGTATTTAACTTCGGACGAGCCTGTATATGCTGCATATTAATATATTACATGAAGTCACAATACTTGATCCTCATTGGACCATTGGTATGTTGGCCCTCTGTAGACTACCTATGATTGACGAAGACGAAACATGATGAAGTTCTAACGCCATTGCTCTCATCGAGACACAAAGTCATAAAACTCATTACAAAAGCTTCAAATCAAAATGACTCAACGGTTAAAACTAATAACTTACAATAATTATGAAACTGTCCAGTAAAGTTGACCACATGGATATAAAAGTTGCTAAATCCCGGTTCAAAACTGTTTCATGAACAGAAGTACCGTGTTCATCATGGTGCAAATTTGCTTGAACAAACTAGCCATAAAAATGCATAACATTGCCATCAAATCTCATAATATAAACACAAAATGGCAAGGGTATGGGAAGACTGTGGCCAAAATCAAAAAGTATTCTGTCGTTTGGACAATTATTAATTAGATATTTTGTTTCTTTTTATCCAAAGGGACATCTCAAAATAGGAACTGACTTTGCCACATTGTAGACAGTTTGAAATATTCCAAGCCCACGGTGAGGTTTAACAACAACAGACGTCGAATAACTCTAGCATGTATTTTGTATGGATTTTTCATCTTTAACGTCCATTAATTTTTGTACAAAGTTGTTTTCCCTATAAATTGGTTTGTTATGGTAGCGTAGCTAGGTGCAGGCCGACCCGGGAGGCACATTTTGAGAAGCGGTACTATTTTCAAATGCTATGAAAAAAAATTTTCTTGCAGAATTGTATCCGCGTCCACTTAGGCCGTGTCCGGACCAATTCCGATTCCGGTGGCCTACTTCTGTGCCATTTCCGAGTCTGGCTGGAATCTATATACCCTATGTGGCAATGTAGCGTGGTTTTAATAGTATTTCACGTGTGCAATTAACAAATAAGTTAATTTTAGGAACCAATTTCATAACCTGGTGATCAGAGTAATTCAGTTTACTTTGAGTGACCACTTGTACATAAAACTGTCACCAATATTCCAATAGCAATGGAGAATTTAGACAGCCATCTTCATTATGTATTTTTCACTTTTGTGGACTCGGCTAAAATCGGCTCCGATTTTCGCCGATGCAGTCCATTCCGGGCTTGCCCGCTTAGCGGACGTGTATTACTCTTACACCTATACTGGCTGCACTCGTAGTATGTACGTCAAAAGAGGAGAATATATTCGACACCTGCTATGAAGGTAAATTTCAGGCTAATTCTGATTCCGGGACCTTCCAGTTCAGGCTAATTCTGAGTCTGGTATAAATCGGAATTAAGTACGGAACAGAGTCCCAGTCAGGACTCTAGCTTTAAGACCTTGTTTTCCTGTATACAAGGCGACTAACTCGAGGACGCCCCGGGCGAGTGACACGTACTCCATCTCCACCACTTGTTCGTCATTTTTTGAGACGAGGATTAATCGAATCATCTCCTTATCATTCATCTTATTTGTGATTTTTCATTTTTACTTCATAGATCACCACAGGAGGTCTGGGGCGGCACCTCCCCCTTTCATATCAGAGCAAAAATTCCGTTTTCAGGACAAATTCATGTAATGATTGTCTCCCATATAAGGAAAATTTCAGAGCCAGCACCTTGTGAAATACCTTACTATACACCTATGAAGTTCACTTAGTATTTCTTTAAAATTACAGCGAATCCCTTTACGCCTTTCTAGGAAGCTTGTCAACCACATTAATGTTTGTCAGTATTAGCCTTTTAACAAACTGAAATTCCTAAATCTTCCCGTGTTATGTTTTCTACTGGGATTCAGTATTTAGCATTGGTTTTGTGATATAACCGATTTTCTTGGCAAGTTCAAGGGGAACGATTTGGTTGGACATGGGCGGTCAGGCTATGGTAGGACATGGGGGTACACATACGTGTACCAAGCCTGTAACCAGAAGGCCCGATCCCCTCCCCCGCTCTCGATAGGGAGGTCCTACTCAGGCCATCTGTTGGATAATGTTAACTTCAAAATTTGCAAAGTGCCTCACCTGAACCTGTTGGTAGGCCTATTTAAGCACCCTTTATTATGCGACAAAATGGCAATGTAACTTCTTCTTAGGCATCACCCTTCCCCCAGGACAACCCTTCACCTCCATAAGATATTCAAATGTTACAAATTCCACCTCCAGTTCCTTTCGAATGGAAAAGCAAATTTCCTGTAAGAGCAGGGAGGTGTTATTAGCGAATAACTCCTCCCTGATGTTACCAAATATTACGGTTATCGTTTCATTCAACCATATTGTTGGATAATGAAACCATCTTCTCCCCCATCTCCCTACACACCAGGTTAGCTCCCGTGGGCAAGGGTTCAAAAAGAAACGTCACAGCTAGAGTAATTTGAAGGCATTTTTATGAGGCAGCTGAACATTGATGAAACTATTTCCAAAATTAATAAGTTATAAGTGTAAATACTAAATACAAGTACCTATTTACAAGTTAATGCCAACTGTGTTTGTTTAGTTTGGTTACATGTATATCTCACTTAGCCCACATAGAGTGGAGGATATAATAGGTCGATGGGGGAGGGCTGTCCTCATCATGAGCCCATAGCTGAAGCGCCCCTTCCATCCTATTGGCGCCCTCGAGTGATAAACGAAGAACTGTTATGGTAAGTTTGTGTAATAAAGTGTTATTTTAAGCAACCGTGGAACAATTGGATGTCAAAGCTTATGGTGAGACTGAAGTCAGCTTTTACCCGTCCAGTATCCCTTTTTAATTGCAGCCCTCCCCCTCCCCTACGAAAACTTCCTGAATCTGCCATTCTAATACAGAGCGTTTACCTTTCGAAATGAATGTGCAAATAAGTTTTTGTGAAGATTCAGAGTCATATTTTTTATATCAGGTAAAGCGTTAGTTGCAATGCTTTATCTAAGGTAGTCTTTTAAAATACATAAAAACTTGACACAAAGGGTTAAGTTTTAAATCAAGTGTTTAAGTCTGCAGATTTACCACACTTTTAAGGGAAGGCGTCCGCCACGTAGTAAGTAGTGCTTAAAACGAAAAATAATAAAACGCAACACTGAAACCACATATCATTCGCAAGTGTCGTTTTGTCTGTTCTGTTCAGACTATCCCGTGGGCCAAACGTCATGTGGTGCTGTCTTTAGCCAGGTTTTTCGTCCAAGTGCCTTTACAACTCTTTAGACCTACTTCATAAAATTCTTAAGTTTTCCTCTCTGGTTCCGAACCCCGCCATTGACTTTTTAGGCAGTCTATACGCACGGTCGGGGGCACAGGAAAATTCGGGGACATTGTCTTCAAAATTTGGATTTTCGCCGTCATTTTTAGTACCGATCCTCAAGATGGATTCATGCAAGAATCCCTCCAATCATAGCCTCCGCCTTTTTAACCCGATCAGCTGACAAAGGACTCGTTACCATTGTAAACAAAAGTTGTTTAGACCTACCAACTAGATTCTTTGGCACTGCTATTCCAATGTACCGTTGCAATTTCTGTAGTTTCACAAAATATTTCCAAGATTATCTTTAATAAAAAACCTTTGCTGATATCCTTATCTGAAAGGCCACTATGTCGTAAGCGGTTTTTCGTCACCTCCTTGGGTAGGGCCACCTCTGTTACTAGTAACGTCTCGTATGGGGATTAACGTTTTAAATTTTTTAAATTATTTTCTTGTAGTAGATAATAAGACCTCGCACGATGGTTTTAATTTTTTTCAATTATTTTCTTGTGGTGATGATAAGACCTCGCACGATGGATACTACCTGCATACTGCAGTACCCATTAGTGTCTTGTTTAGATTACTCAATAGGTAAAACTGGTTGAAAATAAAATCATGCGGAAAAAAGTCATACGATGCCTTCCTTATAAATGAGCCCATTTTTGTGATGTTCTGTAATTGCTTAATTTACAGCAATTCGAAAATGCTAATTTCAAACAATGCTTTGCAGAGCCAGGTTATTTGGTGTTTTGATCAAATGCGGAATCCTCCCACGACCTCTTTCCAACGACAAACACAAATTGACACTTGCAATAGTCAACCCGTATGTTACTCTTGACTAGCGGTTCTTCCCCTAGGGGTCGTGACTCCCACGGGGATCATTTCCGCTTTTACGGGGGTCATGAAGGAGCCATAAATGAAGCAAATGTAGCTGAATTTTTTCAATACTTAACGTAGGGAGTCACGGTGCTGACATAGTTACTCTGATGGGGTCGTGGAGCCAATAGGTTTAAGAATCACTGCTATAAACTCTTATTGTAATGGCTACGTACTAAATCATCGTAATTTGTGTAGGCGGCAACTGTACCCCTCCCCTTCCCCTCATAAAAATGGTCACTTGTTCGCACAATCAACTGTACAAAAGCTGATCCTTTGCGCAGTTACCCCAACAATAATATCTCTCCTTCTGCCCTCTTCCCCTTCCCTCAGTTCCACTGGTTGTATTTCGAAGTTATTATTCAGCGTGTTCAAACTGCAACTTTTGTTGTTGTTCTTAGTGCGTTCCTTTCCTCCCTTGAGAGCGGTAAAACTTAATCGTTTACTACGTCTAGGGTCCCTAGAACCAACTAACTTTAAAAACAATCTACCCCCTCCTCCACCTGTGTTAGAAAATCGTACATCAGCACATGGAAATAATACTGTAATATAAATACTTGTTTTGAGGAAGCGTCGCGGAAAGGGAGAATGCAAGGCTCGTTGTCAGGAATTATGGCATGAAGTGGCAGGGATGACCAAAGGATTTGCCCGACAGGGGGTCAAGCACTCGGTCGCCGGGGGCAGCAAACGAAGCCCCTACGCGAGCAACGGGTTGCCGAAAGGATGTCGAAAGCAAAACCTTAGACGCGCTAAGAGGGCCGAAAATTTTGGGTATCTTTTGAAGAATATTTGAAAATTTTATTAAAGTAAATTTGGGTATTTCGTGAAGAAAATTAGAAAATTTGGAGTATTTGTTGGATTTGCTCTAATTTAAAGCGAAGTCAAGTATATCGCCGGAACGACTGGCCTTCGCCGGGGACTACATATTTCATCGTACCCATTACGGTTCCCAGACGAAATTGGAAAATTTCCCCGACAGGGAGGAACCTTCCCCTACGGAGGACCAGGGTTTCCTTGCTTCCACCTGGAGCCACCACCGTAGAGTACAGGGGCGGATTTAGGGGGGGGCCCAGGGGGCCCGCCCCCCCCCCCTTCCAAAAATTTTTGAAGTTTTTTTCAACTTCATAAAACAAATGACTAGGCCCTATTCCAATTAAATAGGCCTTTGTGATGTGTCAGAGTGAAATTTAAATTTGTTCATTATTTAAATTTCTACCTTAGAAAATAAGTCTTATGTTAATAATTCTGTTACTGACCTCTGGCTGATAACATTTTGGCTTATATTGGTCACAGTAACTTTTTTCTGGCATTGCAAGGGGTTACCCATCAGCGCTGTATTGCATTGCTAACTTCAGTCTATTACCGGCCGGGCCCATAGCATTTGGAACACTGCTTCTACTTTCAAGGGAATTTCAGAGTTCTTTAATATTTAGAGGAATATTGTCAACAACCCCAGGCTCTTAACTATAACTTGCTGCAACATTAACGTCTTCTTTAAGCTTTGTAATTTACTTTAATGAAATGTACTTCGAATTTAGGGTAATATAAGGAAAAAGAAGACTTCAATTCGGAAACTGCCATCCTTATATGTGGACAACAAAGGCTACTCTCCTCTTTCATCCGACCAAAATTTAAATTTCACTAAATTATGAGCATTTTCCAGCCATATATGATCAGTTTCAAAACTATACTAAAGACATCACCATTTTGTATCTAAGCAATCTTAAATTAACAAAAACTTTCTCAAAGGGGAGGGGACACCCCTCCCCTTAGACCCCTCCCCAGAGAAGCATGTTTCACCAAACCAAAATTTAAATTCACTAAATTATAAGTATTTTCCAGGCATATATGATCAGTTTCAAAAATATACTAAAGACATCACCATTTTGCATCTAAGCAATCTTAAATTAACAAAAACTTTCTCAAAGGGGAGGGGACACCCCTCCCCTTAGACCCCTCCCCAGAGAAGCATGTTTCACCAAACCAAAATTAAATTCACTAAATTATAAGCATTTCCCAGCCATATATGATCAGTTTCAAAAATATACGAAAGACATCACCATTTTGCATCTAAGCAATCTTAAATTATCAAAAATTTTCTTAAAGGGGAGGGGACACCCCTCCCCTTAGACCCCTCCCCCAGGACGGCGACCATTCATCACATCCTTTACCCCCTATCAAAATACCCCCTGGCACCACCCCTGGTGCACCGCCTCCCTGTTAGATCCCTTCCCCAGATCGGACTTTTATACAAACCACTATGACCTGCCCCCCCCCCCCTTCTGCCAAATCCTGGATCCGCCACTGGAGTAGAGAACAAGTACTGCATAAACGCATCGACAATCACTTTTCATTGTAGACACAATGTAAAAATGTGTTCAGGCATTAGACAACACCCACTTTTTCAACTTGTTTAGTATGTTTAGCAGTTAAACACTATACATGGTCACGGTTGCACAACCTACGGCCCACAGGACAAGGTTCGGCCGATAATTCCATGAAAATCAGGGAAATCCATGACAGTTCTCATGTTTGGTACATTGATGCCCCGTGTTAAGAGAAAGAACCCTATTGTTTTTGGTAGAGGTCAAGTAATCTGTGGTCACTGGAGGTCAAACTCTGAAAACCTTGTTAACACGATATCTTAAGGGAGGAAGCTTAGGTAAATTTCATACTTAGTGGGGGGATGGCCCATGATGAGGGAAAGAACCCTATCGTTTTTGGTGGGGATCAAATGTCATTTGGGGTCACCGGAGGTCAAAATATAAAAACCTTGTTAACACAATATCTGAAGTTAGGAAACATAAGTACTTCACATGGAGTAGATAAACCTATACGTTTTGTTGTAAGTCAAAGGACATGAGGTCACCAGAAGTCACCAGAGGTCAAAAAGCATAATTTTCCAAAAATTCCCAAGGTCAATTATGAACACAGAGCTGTATTTTTCCAACACATTAAGACAACATTTGACCAGTGACTGACAGACATGGGACATCTTGGCATTATTTGGGATTAAACATATCACCATCGAAACCACAACGCTTTTTTTGCATTGCATTCTGGGTGGTACATTTGAATTGAAATATTTAATAACTGGTGCAAAGAATCAGATGAGGCTATGTTTTAGTAACAAAATCAGACCCTGTAAATGAAGCCGGTAACGGTCTTCACTGAATCAGTTGTGATCGACAAACATAATGTGAAAAGATAAAGGATCCAGCTTCGTAGTCATGAATATCACTGGCCACTTCGGCTAGTATTTACGCAGCCTGGAAAACCCATCAATAATTTTCCAAATTTCTATTTTATTTTAGTATTTATCAACGGTGGTTTTAGTGGCTTCAATGCAGACTTTAAGTAGCTTCTCTCATGTTGTCTTACCTGAGCATGACTAAGCAGAAAGTGCTGTAATATTATGTAAATACGAATCAGATTGAAGCATTACTCTATATACCTCAATGTATTAAACAAGTGGCACCCATCCATGCGTTCTTAAGATTCTAATCTTTACATCACAGAACGGATTAACAAGAGTAAAGGAATTAAATCCAATGGGGGTAACAATGCCGCTATACTTTCCTATACAAACCCGTGAAATAGCAAAGCGGAGAAAAGATGTGTTACCGGTATGTATTATGAAATGGATACTGTGACGAGGCGGGCCAACGTTTTACGAGGAGTGTGAAAAGAGTTCGGATTTTTAGGGGTGGTGTCCCCTCTAATTATTGAAAATAAGCTACCGATACTCTGCTGATTTCAGCGGCTACTGGTGATTCATTGGGACATGTTTAGTTCTTGACGTTGAAACGAGTACTAAGGTAATTATTAGTAAAACTAGAAAACTTGTCATATCGTATTCTGGGAAATCCGGACTTGTGAATTTGTTGACTGACACTTTGGGCGAATTTGTGGGATTCAGACTTATAAAAGTATTATATGGTTATGAAAGCACTCCGTGGAGGTTACGCAATGGTTATATCTGGCAGGCTATCAACACTTGTTTAATATCGAACCGTCTTTCATTAACAGTTTGTTTGATTCTTTTCCCCGAGTAGCTGTTGGAATGTCATTTATATGGTACATACACGAATACAAACATTTCACTCTGGCGTCTACGAGCAGTGTCAACCTCACTAACTTATCATAGAATCTTTATTTGAAAGAGTTTCTTCTCCAAGAGGAGCTGTCATTTCTGGAACTAAGATAAGATCTTGTATTTAGAAATCAGCTCAAAAACATAAACAGAGTCGTTGATAATCTTCCTTGTACAAAACACCTTTGCTTTGTGTTACTGGGCTCAGTCCGTCCTCCTCAGTTCCCCAGTCGTCTGGAAGGTTTGCGCTATGTCAGCCCCATCCTGTAAGGAACCTGATTAAACAGTGAGTTCGTCCACTTGAAGTCCTTTTAGAATAAGGAGTAAAATGGCTAACTATATAAACTGGAACATGTCCACAAATACAAAGCTCGGAATCGGAGAAGTGAATTACCACAATCAACACAAGACGCAACAGTCGCCCATAGCAGGATTTTTCCCTGCCACTTTCCATTCATTACACACTGAGCTACATTGTACGGAAGAACGTCCACGATCAACGTGATGAAAGCATAAGGAACTAGTAGGAGGCTTGGTGGTAAGTACCACCGGGCCCATCCTGGTGGGGGAGGGGACGGGGTACTGCCGGGTCCCTTAACTGATGGAGAGTTCGAGGGAGGATACATAGCCTTAATAACATTCAGTGTATTGCACGGGCTTAAAATTAGAGCTCATTGCCCAGGGTCGAATCATGTCCTCTAATGCTGAACCATTCTCCGCATGTATGTCGAACGGTAGCCCATCTATCAGGCATTCTCGGCCCGTCATTCCTACCCGTTTGGCGGTGACGATTCGTGTGTCTTTACGATGGAACTATATAAAGACAGTCTTTTGATTTACATGTTTCAATAAAGTAACGTGAGAGTTTCTCCTCTGTACTACATTACATTTGAATGAGGGAATACAATAGGCATCATCATGCCAATCAAAGGAAATAGCGTACTCCGCCCCTATTTCATCCGAGGTTCCTACGTTCGTCACTGTCGGAGATCTCACTAGTTTCCACCATAGGCCCAGTGGCGTCACCAAGGGGGGCCAGGGGGCATGTGCCCCCTGGCAAACCTTGTGCCCCCCGTGTGCCCCCCAACTGACATTTGAGATTTTGAAAAAATATAGATCTTCTGTAAGTTCTGTAGTTAGAATATTTGACTACCATGTTTCATATGATTTGATTCTTCTTAGGACAAGAAAAGGCAGCAATTTGTATTTTTTCGAATAACAAAATGGCCCCATCTCATAAAGCAGACAGTGTTCTCTGTGTCGGAGGCTGAGCATCGGTCTGGGTAATCTATCCATAATCCTCGCCGCCTCAATAGGTGTGAGTATACGCCTTGATAAAGTGTAGCGGAAATATCTGCCTCGCGGACTCATTAACCAAAACAGTGAATGGTATTGTTTGGCACGTACAGTACCATGGAACTTACCTGCCACTTGCGCTGCGAATTGTAATGCAAGCTCAGTGCCAGCAATTTCAAGGAGACTTTTCCGTATTTTCTTCTTCGAAAAAAATAGTTCCAATAAACTTTAAAAGAGAAATATATGATACAAAATTCTATGATCACTTTAATCCCGTAAGACTCCAATCACTCAGTTTGTGGATCATGAGAATTTCACGTTAATTGAAATAGACCCCTCCCCCAGGCCGGGGTTCACACAACATACTGCATAGGTCGCTTTCTAGTTGTGCCCCCTCATCGAACTGTTGTGCCCCCCTTGTGTCCCCCAAAAATGAAAAGTCTGGTGACGCCACTGCATGGGCCTATATTTCTACTAAGCTGTAATGCAATTTTGATGCCTGCTAGACCATAGTTACCTCTCTTCACGTAGCCAGCTCATCAATTTTGTATGGGCAGTAAGTTTGAAGGGCAGAATCAGGTGCAGCTTCCAATGAAACTTGCATCCCTGGCATTTTCACTGTGGGCTCTCAAGGCCATGTCTTAGTAAGAAGTACCCATAACAAAGTTTCATTGATTTTGGAAAGTATTATACTATAATCCTCAAACTTTGATCGTCTTTACTCCTTACAAAGTTATACTTCAGCGTGGATTTTCAAAACTATCTTATTTTTCACAGTGACAAAAAATTTGAGCAGTCCCTTATTCCAGTTGGCACGCTTCGAGTGCATTTGTTTTAAATATCGTTTTGTGGTTACTTCCTGTAGAACATCTTGCGTGTTCTATAGCTTCGTACAAACTCTTTCATTATAATTGTAACTACCCACAAGCTAAATCCTCTCCATCATAAAATTGACCTGTTATTGTGAAAATGGTCAAAATATGATTCTTTGATCTGTCTGTTTAGTGCTCGTCGGATGTGTTTTAAGATAACCAAATGCTTCATTCTAATGGTTTTCATTCTTTAAATACCACAGGGCTTCCGGGGGCGTTGCCCCTGGACCCCAGCAGGGACCCTACGGCACGTAACATACTCGAGACAGTTGTTGAGAATTTTTCTTCCCCCCCCCCCCAATCCTGGAGCCACCCCTGCTCACATTATGCCAAAAATCTAATGCAATAAAACGTAGGCCTATAGTGCATAACTTGAAATCAATCATTTCACAGACATTTTAATTGGGAAGCAAATTTTGGTGGCAGCAAAGTCCATGGTAGGTGCACTGTCCTTGCAAACTGACTGAAATTTAAGTGCGGATACAACAGTGAAAAGTGTAGCTGAATATTTTGGAAAACAGTGTTCAAAGAATAAGGCACCGGACGGATCTTACTTCGTAGGCAAACATTTTGCTGGATCGTGTTGAAAACAGATAAAACCGTCGTAAAAATGGCAGTGATTTCGTGTGGGTTCGTCGTATTTCTGGCTTTTTCTGTCGCATCATGTTGTTATACCTGCACTGACCCAAATGCACCGGGATTTTCCAGCCGTATTACGCAGATCGGAGTGCAATCATGTGAGTGTGACACTGTCATTTGCTTTCTTCACGGGATTCACCTAGTCTTTAACACAGAAGTCGTAGTGTGTGCAATTGGGGCTTGGTGAGGGTACAATAGTGAATAGAAAAGGTCGAAGAGGTATAAAGGCAAATGGGAAATAGCCCTACAATAGCCCTACAACCATTTGTAGGTAACAAAAGCAGGTCCTGTAGCCAGACATGGTACTGACGGGGAGCGACACAGAATCCAGGGGCTGGGGGAGAAATATGTTTTAAACGGGGCGAGATACAATAAAAAGCTTTAAGGCAATGGTAATTTGAATTTTCTGGAAGGGTGAAACTTTTCTAGTGGTTCTAGGGGGTCTTCACTCACTGCCCCCGGGCTACGGGCTTAAATAGGTTTTAAGTGCACGAGGATAGTAGGCCAACCATAGTAAGAAGTTACCATGGAAGTACTACCTCGGAGGCAGTACTTCCATGAAGTTATACTTAGAGCTAGCTCCCCATGCAGAAATGTCGGGATAGCGCTGGGAGGGTATTTTTGAAGGGACACCGATTAAGAAGCGATTTTCCAGTTGCGTTTGGAATACTTTGTCAAGAACATTTCTGAGGACATTTTCTGAAAACGGGGAGGGGCGGCCGCCTTAGTGCCCCATTGACCAACGTGGGGAAGTTCTTAGCCAGTATGGCAATAGCAGTCTTAAACTTGTTTTGTAAAAACTATAATTTTCTTCGTTGTTTCTTGTTTAGCAGACTAGTAACACAGTTTGTAACTTTGGGTGAATTTCCTTTTCGTGGCCGTCCAGTCTATGTAGGCACCTACAGATGGACACATAAGCGCCCCCATAACCTCAAAACCAATATTCCTTATAACTTCCGCATTGTCGTCAAAAAGAGAACAGAACGCCAAAACCTTCCCAATATTTAACAAATTAAGACGAGATAAATCAGGGTTGAAATGTGTAAATATAACTGAGACGTTATTGAAATAGTTCAATATCTTCTTGTTAATTTGCAAGTTCTTCTGAAGTGCGAATCGCACACAGATTTAAAGTGCATATGCTACTATCTACACTTCATCATCATGCAGTCACACATCTTTTCTCCTTTGTACAGTTAATTTTGATATTACAAACCACATATTACGAGAAACATTTACTGTAGTATCTATGTACGGCTTGTCATATCATACACTGTGTCCTAACTGATATACGGTACTCGACTCACAGGACTTTCCATTGATCTAAATATAGAACAATGGTCATGTTAACACATATTTGGAATATAGCATTATACTGACGGTTACTGTGGAAGAGTTAGCCTGTTTGACGGTAATTTTTAGATAATGGCACATTTTAGGCATTTGAACCCAGAGACAACAAAGAATTACTTGGATAGATCTGTTGACATTAACTTGAGGCCTGGTTTTCTCTCCTGCAGATTCTTTAAGCACGCCAACATTATGGTAAATTACATGAAAATTGGTACAGACATAAAGTGACGTCATAAAAGCAAAACAATAATGGATAGCAATGTGGCGTTTCCCCTGGCGAAAATGGCGGCCATAATTAAAATGGTAGCCATACCATGAGGCCTCATGGTATGGCTACCATTTTAATACCACTTTAATGGTCTCAGTAGCTTAAAATGAAAGTGTTACAAAATTGGTGTCTAAAGGTCGCTTCGTACTTTAAAATTTTACCCCCGCTACAAAATGTAACCGAACTATAAATGTCTGAACGCAGTCGTGTATGGTCTAGCAGATATTAATTGAATGCCAAGGGGTAAGAAGGAAGCATTTTCAAGGGTGCAAGATAGGCCTGCTTTACCGTAAATTCACATTTGACAATCATGTCAACCATTTTAAAAATGACGTCAAAATACCATAAAGATGTGGGACCATTTGGATTTGGGCCACTTTTTTGCCCGAATCTCTGGGCCTATTTGGAAGAAATTTGCTCGAATTTCTATAGATTCTGCGCGAATTTTAGGGTTGTCCAAAAATTGTTGGGCGAACAGTGCCCCCTTTCCCCTCCTTTTCATACGCCTATACAATATACTTCAAAGTAGCTTTATCTTTAAATGCGATTGTCATAACTTCAGAAATCATACCCTCTCAAATCCTTATATTGAAGATCAATTCCAAAGTTGGGATTAGGGAAAATTCATCTTTGTATTAAAAGATTCAAATAGAGTAAAGATCTATTCTTAATCAATTCAACTTATTATTTCAATTGAAATTATCAGTTGGTCCCTAATTTCAATATTTTGAATTGATAAAGTATTTTGTATGAATTCATGGACTGCTAAAGATAGGGAGTATCATGACACCGTCATCAACCATCCCTAGAAGACTGTGACTCTCTAATTAGCCTATATTATTTTATTAAGATAAAGCTCATTCCTAGTATAAAGAAAATAATAAAGACATCGGCCATTTCCCAGCTTGACAAGTTTTCATGATTTGCTTGTATGACCATGGAAGTAGTACTTCCATGGTATGACCCGCTTGTTCATCTTTACCAAATTTAATGAATATACCACGAAGTGCACGATTCGCCATATACGCAAAAATTTGTTGGTGTAATTATTTGGACACTAGTATGTATCGTAAAGTCTCTCAATTAAGTTCGCACTTGCCGTTCAAATTCTTAAAAATCCATGTTCCCGACGTTGAACAAGTTCTCTGATGTATAGATTAAATAGCATGCACAAGGATGGGGTATGGGGCCATTCCCCCACCTCTGGTACCCAGTGAGAAATTTCAGAAAAATTAAGAAAATCACATATGATAAAATACTACTCCGCTTTTTCAATCGCTTTTTTGTGGGCTACAATTTTAGTAACATTTTTATGATTTGGGCGCAAAATGTTAGACCTTGGTTCAATTCCCTTATAGTTTACCTAAAGCGAAAGAAAGATTTTTCGAAAAGGGGCAAAACAGCAATAGCATAAATTTGGCAAACGCACCCTACTCCTTAAGCTAAGCAGTCAAATGGTGAAATGGTCGAGGCAGAGTAAGGGACAGAACCAGGGGCGAGATTTGATGTCTCGAAGTGGGGGGGGGGGGTAGCCCGGGAGGAATACCAAACGCAGCCTAAGGCGCCGGGGGAGCTCGCTCCTTTGAAGGTTTGGGATCGAGGTATTGAAAGAATTAAAACCACTGGAATGAAGCATTTGGGTATTTTAAAACTCATCGGATGTGCACTAAACAGATCACAAAATCACATTTCACGACTTTTATAATAGCCTTACTAAGAATAACAGGTCAGTTTGATGAAGGGGACTTGACTTGTCCCAGGGTGGTTACAATGATAATGGAAGAGTTTGTACGTAGAACACGCCAGATCTTCTACGAGAAGTAATCACCAAACTATGTTTAAAACGAGTGTCCCCAAAGCGCACAGAAGAAAACAACATTATTTTCAGACCTATCATTATAGCCTATTGTTTTTATTTCGTAAATGCAGTATTATCCACAACATAAAAAAATTCTCATGCTTTCCATAGCTACTTACTCCTTTTTCAATGTTTCACTTTTGTCGATGGCCTGGGAAAAGGACCCCTCAAGTGTTTTATTACTGTGAAAAATAGGTAGTTTCGAAATACGTGTTACAGTATACTTTTGTAAGGACGATCAAAGTTTGACGGTTGTAGAAATAAGTGCTTTCCAAATCAATGAATTGTAGCTATATGTAGTGGTTACATAGATATTGTTAAGGCTAGGTATAAAACACAGACCCGAAACAGCGAAAAGATGCAGAAGAATGAGATCGGATTTCAAACTGATCATTTAGCCCCCCCCCCCTTTTTTTTCGTAATACTCTAACAAAATACCCCAGATTTTCACCAAGGCTTATATTTACGATATTTAATCTGTATACTTCTCTCTAGTCTTTGCTCAGCAGAGGCACTCGTAACTGGATGGCTTCTACGAAGACCGTGGTGATAACAGCTGTTGAAAGATGGCGAAGATTAAGCTGGTAGTCATGGTACCCCAACGCGATATTTAGGCTAGACTAGCTTAGTCAGCTAGTCCGCACAGTTCAGTAGTCGGCTGCAGCAACGGGAGAAACACAGACGTTTGTCACATGTAAAAATGCACGGTACGAGTGTCCTATGGGTCAATCGGATTAAGCTCTATTTGTCTCTCTCTCAGCACTGTTTGTATTGCAGGTTGTGTCTTGTCGTTTGTCTGTCTCTGGCTATTATAACTTTAGAAGTGTATATATATATATATATATATATATATATATATATATATATATATATATACATGCATAATGCCGACGAGAACGTTCCATTCGAAGAATTAGGTAGAAGACTCGAGAATACGTCTAAGCATTCAACACAATGTGTCATGCATGACGTAATGCTCCTTTTATACACAGTCTAGACGATTGTAGAATTTACTCGAACATTCCAGCTAGTACGAATTGATAAACTGGGTTGCAGGACCGGAGTTCAAACCTCTGTTAGCGTCGTGACCCAGTTGTCCTAGTTAGTGCCTCATAATACCCCCCCCCACACACACACACACACACACACACAGACTTTGAAGAAAGTTTAATACTCTCAGTGACCCTTGTTTCAAGGCTTCGAGTCACAAAAGTGTGGCGGAGAGCAGAGGCCATGCTTTGAAAGAAAATATTAATTAAGATACCAAACAAAATTTCTCAACAACAATTGCCCGTTGACCCACCTTTGAGCTCCGCCGCTGCATTAGTTAGTTATCATTACGGGTGCGCGCGAAGAGAAAAATCTTTCCAGCATTTTTATGGTGCAGTATTTGATACTAAGTCCTCCCAGTCCTTCGTTTTTCATTGCAAAATTTATCCATAGTATAAAAAAATCCCTCACGTTTCCCTGGGCTCGCTTCCTTTCATTGAGTTTTTTTTTACTTTTTATTATTTTTGTAACTTTTGAAGGTCTGGGAAAGTGTGGGAAAATACCCCCCCTTACCCTTGCCCCCGTAATCCCGCCAGTGGACAGAACATGACACGATATTTAAATTAAGTACGGCTTTTAAATCCGTACAGTTAAAACAGTTTCTAAGGAAGCCTGGAAATTTTCACCACTTGAGAAGGAAATCAATCTAGAACTGCTTGTAACCCAGACCTGGTCGAGATCAATCCATACACAGACAGTATAACCACATGTCAAGCCCGTAGCTAAGAAGAGCCAGGGGCGGCGCCACCTCTGGAAACATCCCCCCCCCCAAAAAAAAATAAACAATTACATTGCCATAACGTTTTTTCTTTACACTCCCACCCCATCCACCCATCCACCCCCACCTACCCCATCCCCAACTCCCCAACCCATCCCCTCCTAAGAAATTTCCCCCTTAGAAGCTATCTTGCCCATTCAGTACCTTGTCTGGCTATGGGCCTGTCACATGTATGATGTTGGTTAATGTTACACATAACCTCCAAGTCTTGGGGAGTATGATCTTCAATGATTCCTAGAAACAGTCTCTATCGCTTTTTGTCCTGAAATAATAACATGCGCTGATGAGTCATGCATGGACATGCAGCGTAATTAATAATTTTTGTGCAATAAAATTGTTAAATCTTTTACATTTTGATCCACCGAATAACAAAGTGTCACTGAGTATTTAATTATCATTTTTTAATCACGTAGTTCGTGAATACGGAATCAAGAAACTAACTGAAATGGTTTACAGCCTGGAGATTCCACCACAGTCTGGAAAGAGCATCACAGTGTCTTACAAGGCATGGAAGTGGGTTTTAACTACATAATATTTACCAATTACTATCACTATTTCAAGGCTATGTCAATAATATTATGCATTCGATACATGAGCGTATTTTTCCTCCTGCAAAAACTGCTGTTATTACCTGGAACCTGCATGAAAATGTACGAGCTAAAACATCACCTGATCCACATCCAGTAATTCGGCGGATAAAGATATTGCAAAATATGTTGTGTTAGATATTATTAGATAAACCATTCAAAGCGGGTTATTATACTGTTGTCACCACTTTTGCAAGTATACAGTTGAGGTAACATAGGAATTTGCGCAAGAGAGCGTGTTTGTATGTCGTTGTTAGAACATAACCCTTATCATAACACTGACCTTCTTTCTCAGTCGTATCTTTTTGGTTCAACGACCAATGGCAACTGCATGCTTGGATCGTAGATATGAAATGGGCACCGCCATAATTGAAGGTCAAAGGTCACACGCCAAGGTCAAGGTCATATTAATACCGAGTTTTAGAACTTAGAAGCTTGAAAATGCGAAATTCGTCTCAGTTGAAACTTAAGCTTCAGTTGCTACCAACCCACTGTCATAGATGCTACCGCTTATTTTTTCTCCATTGACTTATGCACCAAATTTGGTCCGTTCCATGGCCTCTTGACCCTTGTAGAAGTTCTCAACACGCACAAGCTACCCCTCATATGAAAGCTCACGAGTAGGTATTGCACACTGATTCCAAATTTGTGTACCATGACGTTTGAGATTTTGAGCTAGGAAAGGTTGTATAATAGAATGGTGGTTCCAGCCTTTTCACTTCCTTCGACATGCCATTTTGCAACGCGAAAGGATAAAATGCGAAAAAGTGCATGAAATACCTTCAATTTTATTTTTGCAGGATGAGTACTTCATTTTCTTCCTACCACATCCACATCACAAATTGAAAGTATCATGCACTTCAGCGACACAGTCTAAACTGTGTTCCAACCCCACCCCCAAATATATATATACGATGTTAAATTCATAGGGTAACACCTTCCGCGGGGGAATTCCCTTCAAATCATTGGTACACTACCAACATGGATACTTTCAATTGCTAATGAGGTCAAAGGTCACAAATTCAAGTCCATAGGTCGTACGAAGTCAAATATTAAAATAGGCACGCTGAAAATATGGCTATCCGCCTAGGTCCTCGGTCCTATATTTCTACTAGCAATCCTCAATTTCAAAAACCTGTCTGGTAGGGAAGTCAAACTAAGAATGCAGGAGGGGATGACTTGTGAAGTGTAGTTATTTTCGTAAGAGGTGTAATAGCTAAGCAAAATACATCCATATGAACATGGGGTCATGCCGTGAAACATGCATTTTTGGTAAATACTACTTTATTCTCAATATGGTGAAATAATTAACCATAATGGGGTTATTTGCGTGTAAGCTTGCAAGTTTTAAACATTCATATAAGTCGTTTATAATTCATTGTAGGGACTTTGTACAAAGACTTACACAATAAACTCGAAGACGATAGGAATCGTAAATTGTCATATATGTTTACGTACTTGAAAATGTTGTATGTGTCATTGGAGCCATATTTATCTGCTTAAAGCCCATAATTCTAATAATTCTTAGAACTGGTGTAAAGGATCATATTAACATGTGAAAATTTTGCTACAGCTCAGTATTAACAGTATGGAATAATTGAGTAATTGCCGATATGTCATCATTTTCCCCACTTTTCCCTGGCAGCCTTAAAGTGACAAACTTTGAGGTACCTACGTCGAAGGTGATTCTTCAAGATGACATTGGAGTCAAGGTCATGCTAAGCAATATCTCAATATCCATAACAGGAAAATTCTGGTACAGAGCTTTTGTGTAAGTGATAAACTTTTCTTACATTGAAAAATTTAGCACAATGGTGACTTTGTCATTCTACTCACAACTCACTTTCATTATGGAACACTTTTGACCAACACCATGTAGCGTAAGTCGTGTTTGGGAACTTCAATTAAGTACTCTCTTCTAAAACACCCTAGTAATTTAACCAGAACAGTGGTCACAGATTAGCCGACCTATTTCCTGGTTAAAAATAACTAGGAAATGTTTGTCGACATTAACACTTTTTTGGGGGAAATTAATGATCAATTTGAAATTTTGGTCAAGTGTTAGCATTCTCCTGGTAAAAGTTAACAAGCTTCCCTAGGAAATGGTTGGCAAATCTGTGATAGAGTACTGAAGGGAAGGAAAAATATTCTACAAGAGCGAGATTTGCTAGGATGTATTAAGGCAATAGTAAGTTTTGCTCTCCAAAATTTTCTACGCGGCGAATTTTCTCTCTAGGGGTCGCGCTCCCTTTTCCCTCCCCCCCCCCCCTTAGCTATAGGCCTGGCTACACGCTGATTTGTTGAAAACTTACTGTCTAAATATATTGTTGTCCTCCACATATGGAAAACATTTTTTTAGTACTTAAATGAACACTTTAAGTCTGTTGACTTTAAAGTTTCTGCTGTATCTGTAAATGAAAGATGTTGTAAATATTCGTCATTAACCCGCTTTAAATATATTATTGCGTCACACCTTATTTGGGGGGTTTTGTATGTCAAAGGATGCATCTGCATAATGCGGCTAGCTAACAATAAAAATCATGGTTTATTAAAACAACACTAAAACGGACTACTGCTTGTGCTACGTATGGGGGAAAGACTTTTAGCCAATTCGACCTGTTGCTCTCTAGCATTCAACTCTGACATGTGCCTTACTCATTGACGTCATAAAGTACCGCACTGATAACAGGCATCTTAGAGGACAGGCAGCACCACTGGGTGGCTGTAAAAAAGGTGGAAAACCCCCTCCCCGGGTAGTGGCTTACTTCGGTTTCTATTTCCCCGTGACGTAATCTTCACAATGTTTTATCTTAAGCAACATCCAGTTGACGTCTTGAATTGAATTGCTGTCATTTTTAAATGAAAGTGCTGTCAAGGGTGTGGCGCTTTCTCACGTTTTCTGCTATATTCGTCTGTAGGACAAAGCATTCCGGAGACTTGAATATTAACATCAAGGGTATGTCAACCGCTTTTACCTTCGGAATCGGTAAGTTCACGATGTTTATCTTCGACGGTCTGTCATTAGAATAAGATAATCATGGGCGTCAAAAGGTGGGGGACATGTGCCCCTTCCCACTTTTGAAAATGGAGGGGATTCTCCCCCCCCCCCCATTATTTCCAGAACCCTAATGAAATGAGGCAAATGTTTGATTCCACAGCTTGCAATATTGCTGATTCAATGAAATAAAACGCGAAAATGGTGGAAACAGCCATTTAATGAATTAAAATCGTGTTAAAATGACTAAGATTACACCCCAGATCACCTGGTCCCCAAATTTTTCCAGGGCCCTTAAGTTACCCGTGGATCCCTAGCTTCTAAATGACTTCACGATTCGCGCCTGAAGCAGTTCTGGTAAAGGTCATGTCCCCCTCCCTTCCTCTCCCCAACTTTTGAGAAGATGTTGACACTCTTGGTTTCAATGAATATTTTCATGAATCCGAAAAACTCACTAATTATAAATCAAATTATTTAGGTCTTTTCACTATTTAGGTGAAACTGGTGGACGCCCGTCTCTTTTCTGCTACGATTACCTTTGCGATCTCGATGCTGGGGATGTAGCAGTTCACCTTACACCGGGACCAGCGTAAGATCGCCTTCATTCTTATAAATCCCTTTGAAAATGCTTTACAACTCAGACTCTCCTCAAAAAGTGTATATTGTGTTTATTTTGATCAAAATCGTACAAACACAAAATAGCTTTACCCATTATTTAACCATTTATTCCCACCAATTGACTCTGACAATATGGTAGCTTTTCTTCCCAAAAATATAACGCGTTACAGGAGTTTTGATAATTGCATCATTTGAAAATTTTAAAGTGTGGGTGAACAAATTACCATGAATGGGCCATTAAGCAGTGAATGTCTTTCTGTGGGAACATTATTTTTGTAAAACACAGTTACCAAGTAACTTATTTTGTATTGTCTGTCTATATCTATATCTACATTTATATCTATATTCATATCTATATCTAACTCTATATATCAATATCTATATCTAAGTCTATATCTATGTCAATATCTATAAGTATATTTATACGGTATCTAACTTTATATCTGTACCTAACTCTACATCAATAACAATTTCAATATCTATATCTATATCTAAACATTTATATCTTATTGTCATCTATATCTATAAATCATCATGGCTTTAAAGGTAGTAAAATTTTGGGTATTATAAACGTAATCCCCTCCCCTTTAATATATATGGATGTATATCGCACGATATAAGTATTCAAGAAACACGGCCCGACTTTTTAGCCTCCCTGTGTGCTTGGAAGAAATTCTAAGTTCGTTAAGGGCACACTAACATGATGCGGACATTCCATCTCTCCATATGTATAGTGGGTCAAGATCAATAGCAAAGACGTACGGGATATTTTTCTGGAAGGCAGAGCAGCTTTGCCCGAGAAAAGCCTTAATTGCCCGAGAAAGTTGCTTGAAGTTTCTCAGTAATCTCCCCTAGAATTTGGTTTGCTCCAACTCTGAGATGCTTCAGTCACCCAGCCCCCGCTCCCTTCCCGTTTGTACGCCTACTGCTAATGGGTGAAAACTAATTTTCAGGTATAAAACTTCTTTTTAAGAAAAGAAAATGTTGTAAAGGAGTTATGAGAAATCTGTTCCCGTTCTCATGTTTCTGCCTTCTTACATGACAATGCGAATTGCTTGTTAGCTTGGTTGCTTCGTTCATTTGTTTATTTGTTTTTATTTTAAGATCTCATGAAGCAGAAGCTGAGGCATATTTAAAGGATACATTGAATAAAAAAGTAAGTGGACATTTTACCATTTTTTTCAGTTTCACTCTGTCGATGCAAACATGAAAGAATGAAGAGTAAGCTTTTACAGTAAGGGCATGGTCAAACTGTATCAATTTAAAATCCCAAGAAAGGAGAGAACGTAACAAAATATTTTCGGGGGGCAAGGAATCAGTATGCTTTGGGCTTTCTGGTTGTGAAACACTTTGAGCTGAACACCGAAAGATTTCCTAAGCCTTCGTAAAGATATTTAGTAAACAGGACTTGATTGAAATGCAAGTAATGTATATTGTAAAACGTTGTCTTTGAAAACTTCTGATCCTATTAACAGGGTTGTTCCGAAATTGTGAAAAAGATTAACGGCGACGTCGATGAAAATCTAAGCAAGCTATCCAGTAAGTTTGGCAGTTATTTTATCACATTAAAGTAATCCAATCATGTATCATTTTTAGCATTTTAATGCAAGCTTTTGACAATGGTAAGGCTTTACCTATTAGTTCGCACAGTCGGATGACCATCGCATTGAACTTGTCTTTGGGGAAAGTGACTTGCAGTTGAAAACGGGATATATATATATATATATATATATATATATATATATATATATATATATATATATATATATATATATATATATATATATATATATATATATATATGGTTTACTTTTGTTATATATATATATATATATATATAGGGCACGGGGTATACAGCTTCTTAGTTCACTGGTTAAATTAATACTACCCCCTCCCTCTTTGTATCTTTGGCAGTGCGTTATCCAATTCATCAAGTGCTCGATTTCGACTTTTCTTTTGTATCACCGCCTGTTATCAACAACCAGTCTTTGGATATACAACACAAGGTAGGCAAACCAGCCTAAAGTTCCCTTACGCTAGCCATTTCACCATGTTCACTGATCCAATAACCGAGCATCTTGGGAGGCCAAAATTTAGAACGCTCTATGTGTGATTAAAATTATTACAGCGTATCCCAGGGATGCATAAAGCTAAAATGGTAGGAAATGAGTTTAAAAAAACCCGAGGTCGTCTGATGAGGTTGTCTCCAAAGTTCGTTGCTATGCTGTACGTAAAATGTTTAATTTCTTGGTCACCCCCACCCGAGACTTGATGTTTTCCTTAAAACGCAGTTGCACCTATGCGATTTTGAACGTCAAAAAGCGATGCAAAATCAATTCATTTGAATGTTGACTTGCAGAATTTAGTGCCTTCTCCAACAACACTAGGAAATTTCTTTCAAAAATGTATGCGGGTTAAGTTTGTCTGTGCGTGCACCCATGACTGCATGACATGAGCCCTTAAGCAACCGTGATATATTCAGAATTATGTGCATCATCTGTCGGCAAAACCAGTCCATCATATAGTGAAACTAAGGTATGTGTTGAGCACATTCACAGATTCACAATTTCGTAGGGTCCCCAGAGTTTCGGTGGTTTCATCGTCCAGGAGTCTAGGATGACAGAAGTCTCACGCCAACAAGATAATTACCCTTTGCCGAAGTAGTGATCTGTTTTTGATTCCTTGCCGTAGGCAGGCAAGGAATCTATGCGATGGTGATGTCGTGTGTGCGTGTGTATGGGTGTGTGTATGTGTGTGTATGTGTGTTTGTGATGCTGCTTGTAATCGCGAAATCTCAAGATAGGATTGACCGACACTTTTCATATTTGGTATATAGATTTGTCATGTTAAGAGGAAGAACCCTATTGTTTTTGGAGGAGCTCGAAGGTCATCGGAGGTCATCGGAGGTCACCAGAGGTCAAAAACCGAAAAACCTTGTAGTCGCGTTATCTCGAGATAGGGATGACCGACACTTTTCATATTTGGTATATAGATTTGTCATGTTGAGAGGAAGAACCCTATTGTTTTTGGTATAGGTCAAAGGTCATCTGAGGTCACCATAGGTTAAACTGCGAAAACCTCGTAAATGGCTTGTAATCGCGCTATCTCGAGATAGCGATGACCGACACTTTTCATATTTGGTATATAGATTTGTCATGTTGAGAGGAAGAAACCTATAGTTTTTGGTGAAGGTCAAAGGTCATTTGAGGTCACCGGAGGTAAAGAGCCGAAAAGCTCGTAATCGCCATATCTCAAGGTAGGAATGACGGACACTTTTCATATTTGATATATAGGTTTGCCATCTTGAGAGAAAGAATCCCATTGTTTTTGGTGGAGGTCAAAGGTCATTTGAGGTCACCAGAGGTCAAAGACCGAAAACCTTGAAATCACGATATCTCAAGATAGGAGTGGCCTGTATGGATTTGTCGTGTTGAGGGGAAGAACCCTATTGTTTTTGGTAGAGGTAAAAGGTCATCTGAGGTCACCAGAGGTCAAAAACCAAAAAACCTTGTAATCGCGATATCTCGAGATAGGGATGACCGAACTTTTCATATTTGGTATATAGATTTGTCATGCTGAGAGGAAGACGCCTATCGTTTTTGGTGAAGGTCAAAGGTCACGTGGGGTCACCGGACTTAAAAAGCCGAAAACCTCGTTAATCACAATATCTCAAGGTAGGAATGACAGACACTTTTCATATTTGGTATATAGACTTGTCATGTTGAGAGAAAGAATCCTATTGTTTTTGGTGGAGGTCAAAGGTCATCTGAGGTCACCAGTGGTTAAACTGCGAAAACCTCGTAAACGGCTTGTAAACACGACATCTCCAGATAGCAATGACCAAGACTTTTCTTATTTGGTACATAGATTTGTCATGTTGAGAGGAAGAAGCCTTTTGTATTTGGTGAAGGTCAAAGGTCATTTGAGGTCACTGGAGGTAAAAAGCTGAAAAGCTCGTAATCACGATATCTCAAGATAGGAATGACCGGCACTTTTCATATTTGGTATATAGACTTGTCATGATGTAAGGAAAACCCTATTGTTTTTGGTGGAGGTCAAAGGTCATCTTAGGTTACCAAAGGTCAAAAAGCAGAATTTTCCAAGAATTCCCAAGATTGTAATCTGGCATCACTGGGGTCAAAAAGCAACATTTCCCAAGAATTCCCAAGATTGTTATATGGGGTCACCAGAGGTCAAAAAGCAAAATATCCCAAGAATTCCCAAGATTGTAATCTGGCATCACTGGGGTCAAAAATCAACATTTCCCAAGAATTCCCAAGATCATCATCTGGAGTTATCAGAGGCCAAAAAGCAAAAGCAAAATATCCCAAGAATTCCCAAGATTGTAATCTGGCATCACTGGGGTCAAAAATCAACATTTCCCAAGAATTCCCAAGATCATCATCTGGAGTTATCAGAGGCCAAAAAGCAAAAGCAAAATTTCCCAAGAATTCCCAAGATTGTTATATGGGGTCACCAGAGGTCAAAAGCAAAATATCCCAAGAATTCCCAAGATCATGATATGGGGTCACCAGAGGTCAAAAAGCAACATTTCCCAAGAATTCCCAAGATAGTCATCGGGAGTCACCAGAGGTCAAACAGCAAAATATCCCAAGTATTCCTAAGATCGTCATCTGGGGTCACCAGAGGTCAAAAAGCAAAATTTTCCAAGAATTTTCAAGACCCAAGATCCACTGGAGTTGAATCCCTTTCAAGACACTTCAGATTTTCTTTTTTGTTATATTTGGTGGGGTTCAAATGTCATGTGAGGTCAGCAGAGGTCAGATTGTTAAAACATAAAATGATGTAGTCAAGAAAGATAAATTTGAGGGATAAACCTCAGTGCAACAAAGCATCCCCATTCGGCAAGGAATCACTAAGCCTTTGGGCTTTCTGGTTGAAATACTGTACCCTGAGTATCCCATTAGGCTACCATTTTCAAAAGTGTTGGAGACCACGCACTCTGTGTCCATCCCAGCTATGCGATTCTTGTACGTGGAAGTGTATGGAACGCCAGAAGGGTCAAGTTACTTTGTGTCCTAGAATATTTCGTCGTCTCCTGAGATATGTTGTATTTTTAAGTAATATGTTGTTTTTGTAAGTAATACAATCAACATTGTTGTGATTCACTTTCGTTGTTGGCTCTTTCTTCAACTCAACTTTTTTTCTTTTCCTCTGTCGTTTTTTCCTCGGATAACGCAGGGCGAGGTATACTTAATTGATAATCACGACGAAGCGTCGTTACCAAAACAAACCTTACCAAAGGATGCCGACATGTCACGGATGTTCTTCGCGTGGGTAACAGACTTCGTTGCCAATAGCGCTAGCTATGTTCTTTTTCAATACGATTACCTTCAATACGATATCACTGAGAAAGATGTAAGTCTGTTTTCTTTTGTAGAAATAGTTGTCCACTTTAACGATGACCACTTTATAAATTCTTGTATGTGAATTAATCACGTGAACATAAGTAGGTTAATTTAGGATCATATGGTAAGCGCACAGAAGTAAAAGTAAGGGAGAACGCTGACACAATGCATCCCTGCATATTTAACCGGTGAAGCCACAAAAATTGTGAGGGCGCTTTCGTTGTACGGCAAAAGACCGGTTGATTGGTGTGTCTCCGTACGTACAGTGTGCATTCTGCTGCAGAAGTTATAGCTTATTTTATCCGTTTTTCGGAAGATAAGGAGTAATTTTCACAACAGGAATAAGTCATGGTACCTTAAGTATTTTGTTTTATACTCAGTGGCGTCACCAGACTTTTCATTCTAGGGGGCACAAGGGGGGCACAACAGTTCGATGAGGGGGCACAACTAGATAGCAGCGTATGCAGTATGTTGTGTGAACGCCGGCCTGGGGGAGGGGTCTAAGGGGAGGGGGACAAAAATTAGGTGTCCTAAGATGCAATCTGGTGCCACATACGCTACCTTTTTGAAGTAAAATTTCTGTCAAAAAATAACGAATTTTTAGGAACTAAAAAAAAAATTATGCATGGATTGAGAAATTTTCATGAAAGTGAAAAAACCGTGCATGTGTATTGCCGAATCAATGATCAAATATTCGTTCGATTGTGGACTTTTCAATTAACGTGAAATTCTCATGATCCACAAACTGAGTGATTGGAGTCTTAATTACGGGTTTAAAGTGATCATAGAATTTTGTATCATATATTTCTCTTTTAAAATTTATTGGAATTATTTTTTTCGAAGAAGAAAATAGGGAAAAGTCTCCTTGAAATTGCTGACACTGAGCTTGCATTACAATTCGCAACGCAAGTGGCAGGCAAATTCCATGGTACTGCATGTACGTACCAAACAACACCATTCACTGTTTTGGTTAATGAGTCCTCGAGGCAGACATTTCCGCTACACTTTATCAAGGCGTATACTCACACCTATTGAGGCGGCGAGGATTATGGATAGATTACCAAGACCGATGCTCAGCCTCCGACACAGAGAACACTGTCTGCTTTATGAGATGGGGCCATTTTTTTATTTCAAAAAAATACAAATTGCTGCCTTTTCTTGTCCTAAGAAGAATCAAATCATATGAAACATGGTAGTCAAATATTCTAACTAGCCTACAGAACTTACACAAGATCTATACATTTTTTTTCAAAATCTCAGATCTCAGTTGGGGGGCACACGGGGGCACAAGGTTTTCCAGGGGGCACGTGCCCCCTGCCCCCCCCCCCTTGGCGACGCCACTGTTTATACTCCTAACTTGAAAACTTGTAGTTTCTTTGCCAATAGTTGAGGCAAAAGCAATGACGTGATATTTGTATTACGCGCCGGTGCTCTGTTGCCGTACAGCCTAGCCAAATCAATGGCTTCAGCCCAGATCGGCAGATGCCATTCTCCCTTACTTTTATTTCTATGGGTAAGCGCTTTACTTGAACTTCAAAAGGTATTTAGTGTATGCAAATCAGGCGTATATTTAGGGAGGGGCTAGGGAGTGGAGTGCTCACCCCCCCCCCCTTATCGCCAAAAAAAAAAAAAAAAATGAAGGCGGAAACGAGAACGCGAGAAGGAAGAAAGAAAAAGGAAAGGAAGAGAACACGAAAAGTTTCAAAATTTCCTTAAAACGTATTTAAAAATGTAACTTTCTGTAGGAGTTGGATGGAACTCGTAGTTAAATCATCTCCGTTAACAGTAAACCCGGGAACGGCCAGGCATTAACACAACAAACGATTAAGTCTCTCCCTGTGCAATCAATCACTTGGCCAGGCTCCTAAGGAGTGTGGTAGGTTGAAATTAATGAATGTGTAAATGATTTAGTCACCATACGCTCAATACACCACGAAGGGCTGTAACGGGGAAGATAACCCAAGAGAGCAAGCGTTAGGAATATATATAAATAATGCTAATTTCATGGAAATTTTTCGACGTTTATTGCAGGCTTATAATTAACAGTGTTAAGCTATTAACATTGAATTTCCCAAAATATGGACTGAAATAAAAAATTCCTTAACCGAGTAACAGGAATCGATTTTCTTCATCTTAAACATGTAATATTGCGACAGCGTCCGGGGTCTTTTCCCCTGTACCCCACCAGGGTTCCCCCTGGACCCCGCGCCAGGGGCCCTGACGCAACCCCTGAGCCCCGACCCGTTCGAATTCGACCTGTGGTGCACAAAGGTGCACTTGAGATTTCCCATCTCATGCCCCCCCCCCCTTGAAATTTCCTGAATCCACGCTTACTTATTAAAGGATTATTAGATCTACATCTCCACCCTGTTACCTCCTATTTGCAGATGTACCTTGAACTATCCCCAGTAAGAATCACGCAAACTTGATAGCACAGTGGGAGCATAATCTCGAGCCCCCCTTCAAGACCTTGACACATCGCAGTTTAGAATCTTGGTCTTTTCCGTCCGTTTTTCATCCCATTTGGAATTTATTGCAGGAGCTCTTGCAGATTCAATATGACATCTTTGTCCTCATTTCTTTGCCTAAAATGTGAATAGTACGAGTTTGATGATGCATTGTGTTCTAAAATTACATTTAGGCCCTACTCATATAGCAGCGTGTGTTTACCCAGTGTGCTCTCTTATGGGGGAACTATCATCTTTCTAATGTAACTTTTTTATGTATATTTTATTGGGTGTTACTCATAAAATAGACTAAACATACGTTAGAAAATTAGTTTGAAATTTGCCAACATCGATGTTACGACGTTCATGTAATTCTTATGAAGGGCAGCAATTTGTGTTGGACGTGGGAACGTGTGGACAGAGGATAGACACTTGACAATGTTCAGGCGCGGATCTAGGAGGGGGCTTTTCCAGCTCCACCCCTCCCTTTTTGGTACCACTATGTTTTGAAACCATCCCATAGCTGCACTTCAATATTTATGATACTTATTTTGGACTGTAGGATGCCAGGAAATGGTCATCTCTGGGTCATTCTATACAAATTTTTCCTGGTAAAGTGCCTGGAACAGGCTCTTTCAAACAGAATTATTAGCTAGGGTTATGTATGTATGCTCTAGACAGTAAAATAAAGTTTTGTGACTAAAAGTCAGAATTCAGTTACCACTTTTGGTCACCAGAGTCGAAAAAAGTTCTACGTAAATTAAGTTTCATTCGCTCTTGATCCTTCATGATGACTTAAAGTGTATAGTGTTACAACCTGTCCGTGTTACTTCCCAGTCGGTTTGTCCTACGAAATAACAGGAATGCCATTTGACAGAAAACCAGGTCTACCTTAACAGAGGTTAAGGTCAAAAGTCTTGAGGGACGAACTCCCGAGCCCCCTTTCTCGGCAGTTTTTCCTGAATAAGCTTGGTGGATAGCCTAAATGTAGCATTGGCCAAATTACATGTAATAATGGAACTCACAAAAAAATGATTCTTTGCACACTTACTTCTTATATCGACTTTCAGATGTCAGGAAACAGTCTTTGATTTCAGAAAGTTTCTCAGACCCCCTGGTCTCGACCATTTTACCAGTATACGTTTATTAGCCTGCTGATAGGCCTACTTCAAAATTGCACAGTGGTCGCGCTTTATAGCTCCACTGATGCACGAAAATTATGTTTGCGAATGTATTTATCTTGATTACCAAATGCAGAGAAATTGCAACTTGCAGTGTTTGATTTCAAAAAAAGTTATTCCCAGACCCCCATGTCTTACCCATAGGCATACGATCATAAGCTTACCTGCAAGCATGCATGCATACTTCGAAATTGCAGTGGTCGCACTCCATAGCAACGGTGATGCCTCAAAATGATACTTGCTAGTGTATTTATCTTGACTTTCAGTTGCCAGGAAATACCATTTAACAGTGTCTTGATATCCAACTGTTCCCACCCCACCTCGAACTTTACCCTCACGGAGATATCCCCTCCTTTTTGTAAAATCCTGTATCCGCCCCTGATGTTATCTGTTGTATACATTAGTACAATCATGTAAGCATACCATAATGTACAAGTGTACATTCCTGTTTGTGTGTGGGCAATCATCACTAGGAAAGTATTTGGTAATAGATATACGCAAAGCGCGTGGGAAAATCTCTTTACACAATCAGCCGAGTCATTGAAAAGTCTTGTAGGCGTTCTCAGAAATGTATCAGCAATGTATTACAGTGGTTGACCACATTAGAAGGAGAATGTAAGCTTTTCCGTCCCCTCATACAAATTATGGGGAAGGGGCATATCCCCTTCACCCACATGGTTGTTTATCGTTACACGTGCATGGTTCTTCCTTATTAAATCGTTCTTTTATTATTTTCACATTTCTTTCTGTATTAACAAGGTTCCAACCGGCAGTAAACTGAGCCTTAATACATCAGCGTATCCAACGAACGTGTGGATTCCGAATGTAAGTTGTGCCCAGTCTGTTGTAAATATCAGCATAGAAGAGGAACGAAATAGGCTTGCATGGGGAAGGGACTGGTACGAGGCCCTCCTTATTTACAAACTTTCATAGGAAGCAACCCTCTCCACACACGATAGGGAGTGGCAAAATACTGTTTTCACGTGTTATGTTCAAAGAAAACATCAGTGACAAAGAATTCTTTTTAAGAGGACTGCCGGAGGGCTTTACTAACGAAACGATCACTGATGATTCTTTTAACATTTTAAATCTAATTATAAATGCAAAATCTGCTTCTGTTCGGTCACCTGTATATCCTCGCTACCTAAAACCATCTGCAAATTGGATTTAGTATTAAACATCCTTTAAATAAAACATGTATTACACAATATTTTAATTGAATTCATCAGCTAATATTTAAGGGTCGTGCCAGTGGAACATTATGTATAATGTAAGGCCTCAATCATGCTGATTTCATGGGTGTGATAAACTGATAGGATCCATAAATTATCAAAAAAGAAGGAAAAATCACAGGCGTACGAGGCTGGGTCGGGGCCGCACCTTCATCCTTTCACAACCCACAAACCCTCCACCCCTTCCCATTTGATCATAGTATACGCTATTTGGGGACGAATGTGTGCTAGTTTGCTAGAAAACTTCTAACGTTGTTTCATAAAACTTTAGGGCAAATTCCTCCGTTCCCAATTGAAACTTTAGTCCTGTACACTTATGTTATGCCCATACAATCATATATTCGATAGATGTGTAGGTAAAAACTCATTAAAATATCAGACAACTCTGTTCATTAATTTTGTACGAAATCGTGTTGTTGTAACGTAAAAAAAACTTTAAACTTTTGGAACATTCCAAAATATTTTCGTGCGTACGAAAAGATTTTCGAACGCTCTAAATGAATGTTTTCGACCGTTTGAAAATATATTCGAACGTTCAAAAAATTTTCGTCAGTATGAAAACATTTTCGAAAATTAGGAAAGGTTTTTCTGAACGTTCCAATATATTTTGGAACGTACGAAAAGATTTTTGAACGTTTCAAAAGTTGACTTTTTTAGGAAACAGCAATACGCTTGTAATTTGTCCTCGTCTGGTGTTTTTTTTTTCTTTTTATTTATTGAAATTGGGTAGGAAATGGTAATAAACAATGACCTTCGGTATTTATAATTGTTTAAAAATAGAATTTACTACGCTTTCAATTGAAGGTACTCGTGATGGATCTATGTAAGTGCTCACTAAACACTAAGGGTCTTTCCAAACCTTTTATGGTGCCCCTCTAAACACTAAGATCCCCTCCAAACACTATGTACCCCCCTCCAAACACAAGTACCCCTCCAGTCACAATCCTGCCTTCCAAACCTTGGCTGCTATCTATCGGCACCCTCCAACACCGAACAGTTTCTCCGGCTTGGTACTGGTATTTTCAAGGATCCCCTAAAATTGACTGTTTCTGGTCCTCCCTCCCCCCTCCCCTCATAGTTACGTCAGCTTCATAAGCCTGTAATATTTCACAACTGCAAAAGGAGAGTAATTGTGTACATTTATGACTACAGTACCCAACTCAAATGGGAGGAATGTGCGTCCACTTTTAAATATTAAAGCCAGGGATGCTATAGTAAATCGTGTAACGAGAACAGTTGTCATACTAATCGAGTGTTCAAAGTAAGTGTTAGGCAGCGGGTTGTTCGTTACCTGTTGAGATAAATCCCTGAGACATTTTATGACAGAGTATTAAGTAACTAGCTGCAGAATCAATAGTTAAAATTTTATAATTTTTTATTGTTGGCTTTTTCATTTCTTGAAATCGCTTGTTCTTTTCATTTTTTTTTTTTTCGTTTTCATTGGAATAGAGATTCGAGCAATTCCTGTTTATCCAACGATCCTCGCAAAGTAATATCACAAGTAGTTTAATATTCTGCGTCGTAATATAGTGAAATATGTAATTAACGATAAGGAAAAATCCAAGTTTCGCTCTTTCATGACTTGTCACGGTTATATCTGGGTCGGTGAGTAACCGGTGTTACCACCGTCCCGGTTTTCTTTGGGGGGGGGGGGGTTATTACTCAGTTACCGAATCGGAACTGTTTATATCTGGTGCTTTCTTATCTTCCTCCTAGGTGACCCAAATGTTCCCAGGGAAAGTTTTGGAAGTAGGTCTCAAATCAACAGCGCCACCAACCGTCACCTCGACTACATCAGGGGTAACAGTCACTGCATCGGGCAATGTAACCGTTTACATCAACAATCCAAGCAAACCCCTGCAGTATCTTTTTACCTTATCTTCCGTAAGTCATAATAATCATTTCTTCTTAACCTGAAACGTAAGTTGGCACACACGTTACGTAATTAGCTGAATAATTGCAAGTGGTACCTGTCATAGGAGAAATACTTTCCTTGATCTGCGACTTTCTGTTGCACTGAGTTGTGAGCAGGTCCAAGGTGCGAAAAATTGACCTCAGAACCACACCGCCGACGAATATTTTCACCGCACAATTCACTAATCACTCTATGTGAGGTGGGTCCTGAGTGTGCGGGTTGTGGGGGTGGTTGTGAGAGGGCAGAGCTTATATGGCTTTAAGGGATCATCGAATTTTTTATTTCATCAAATCATAAGGGTGAAAAACGTACCTTAGGGAAGGGTGTCTAAGACGTTTGTGCGATTTTTGAAAGTACGATGATTTTTTGCCGAAAAATTATTTTTTACACTTCATTTTAAAAGTACCCTCTGAGAGAGGGGAGAGGTCAGAAAAGCGTAGGTGTTCGTTTTCTTGTGAGAACGATTGAAAATGGATGACCCTAAGTAAACCATTACGAAACATTCGTTTTACTGTTTACCAAGTACACGCACCAATTACTGATTCGAGGTAAGTAAAACATTTCAATTATGATCTTGTCCTCTAACGAGCTAGCACCAATGAATTATGAGTGAAGTTACACAACCTTTAAATAAACATTGTTGTTGTTGTTGGTATAGTGCCTATGAAAGGCAGATTCTTTTTTCTAGTGAAATTGTGATCTGTGATGTTGTTAGCATGGTTGATATTTTTTGTCTTTCGTTGTTTTTATTTTAAATAGCAACTGACCATGCTTTATAAGCTTGGTGTCAACCGAGGAAACGTGACATGGGTTGCAAACCTTGTAAGGTAAATGTCGCTCTGAATATTGTCTTAGACCTAGGACATGCCTGTGTAGCACATTGCAGTAGTTTAAATTCGTTTCATGGCTCCTTGTGTCGTGTTTTTGGTATGGGGAGGTGAGATGTTGAACTTCACCAAAAGTCAGAAAGATGAGGATGTATATTGAGTGCCTTTGTGTGTCTGCGTGGTGTATCTTTGTGAGTGACTGACATTGGAGGGGGTGGGGGAGAAAGATAAAAAATGTGTGTGGCGAACCCCTCCTTAACAGTAAGTCCGATCAAATTCAAACTGGTGGGAAGGTAACTGGGTATGAAAACTTGTGCATGAGTAAGTGATGACGTCAAAGATCAGAGAACCCAGTCAAATAAGTCAAGCATAAGGAGAATGTGAGGGAGATGCCATTTGCAACTCCATAAGTTGCCTCCTTGTTATGTTTTCTGCTTTTGTTTTCTCATCGAGAGATAACTATTGCATTTCATAATTACATATTCCGTACCACTTCGTTTACGTCAAACTTAAATTTCACCTCTCCGATCTGGGCTGTTCAATTTAAGTTTTCAGAAAGTAGGCCTACTTGTATTGGCCTTGCTAACATTACTGTTAGCAACCTCGCTTCCTTCTATAAACAAACAATAAGACGAGGTGGTATACTCGAATGCGCATGCTCGGTCAGGTCAATGAAGGAGATGAGTACTCCGCATTTGTGCACTTTGCTTCCAGGCTAATACAACATCCAAAAAAATTGTCACAAGCATGGAGAATAGATTAATTCCCCTTTTCCCTTTTTTCGTATTTATTTTTATATTTTTCCAGTCGTTGACTGTCATCATGTTGATTAAATTTCATATACTGTAAATCTGCTTGAATTATCTTTTTCTATTTAGCATAAACGTGAATTTGATTCAAACAGCCATTGGACCTTTTAAGGTAAGTTCAACTCAATTTGCTGTTCTTTGATGCCACGTTACTAAGATTGTTTCTTTTGTATGACTGTAACCCTGATCATTAAAATTTTGTGCATCCTATCTTCTCCGTTAATTGTTACTTTTGCTTGTATTTCTACTCAATTGTACCAGGGAGTCCAAATAACAACTCCTTGGTTGTATCGTTTGTTCTAGTACTCCTAATAACCAGAGGTAGCATAACCCTTCATGTATAACCTGCAAACATTTATGTTTCTTCTTCAAGTATATACATAGGTGTAAATTTACGGCACTGAAGAAATCATTCAGTAAGATTACCGTAATCTTAAGTCTTAACCATAAAGTAGGATATAGGAACTAGAGTGCTCACTCCCCGAAACAGCTGATGTGATCGCATGGGGACTCGGCCGCCATACAGTTTGTACACATGCTCGCACACAGCATAGCTTCTTGCCTCCACCTATAATGGTAGACCACTGAGCTACATGTAGATCAGTGTGGTAGACAGGTCCCCATGCAATCACATCGGATTAACGTACGCGGTATTACGAGTGCGCACTCTAGTTCCTATATCCTACTCTATGGTCTTAACGTTTACCTCACCAGTCGTATAAATAGATACCTTATAATTACGTCCAACCACGAAATCCCTAATGGACTTGTCATTAATTTAATGTTGTTGTTATTATGAATTTTTGTTATCTTTCACCAGATTGACACTTTGAAGAAGATGCTCCCAAAGGACTTTCAAACTTACATCATTCCAATGATAAACCGTAAGCAATGCTCCCTTCATTACATTTGCAAATTTTAGTCTAACTGAAAGTTTACAAAGTTTTATTAAACTATGTGATTCAAGCAAAATATTCTCCGAAGTTTATGAAATGGGGCTTATTCAAATTTTCAGTAATCATTATGGAAGGAAAAATTTGAAGCAGCTACTTTTTTGACGACCTTAGCGTTAGGGAAAATGTTAGTAAATTTGTACTTTTCTCAAATTTGATAAAGTAAGGGTTGTTTTCAGCTGAAATCTCAGCTTAAATGTACAGACTTGAGTATCCTAGTTAAGAAAAACTGAAAAGCATATAGAGGGCGCGTTCGAGGTAGTTCCCAGGTAACGTTAAGTTGTACTGTGTTTAACTGTATTGCTTCTCGAAAAAGACTAAGGCCGCGTTGATTTGCCCACCAATGTAAATCATTCTCGTATACCTTTCAATCATGTGTTCAATGTATCCCTATTAACGATTGTTTAAGTTTGTTTCACTGAAAAGAGAAGTGATTATTCCGGTGAAAGTATATTTCCTTTTAAAGTTCACGTCCTATTTCGATGATTACTGACCACATTTCGGGAAATATTTAGACAGACCTGTTGACATGAAAGGTTATGGTTGGTAATTTAACTCTATGAAAGCCATTCGACCATCCAGGCTACTGTCCTGCTTGTAAGTTACTGCATATGGTCACTAAAAATCTGAGGAGAGAAATTTATTTTAGGTGAAAAATGGGGTATGCCTCCTTACCCGACCTACGTGCATTCTCATGTTGATACCTGTGCGAAGGCCTGTTGCCGGCATAGGTGTGGGAAACGATGGTGTGTGTGGGGGGGGGGGGGGGCTAAGGTCCCCAGTCAAAATTGTGGTGGGGCGGAAGGAGGCTTCCGCCCTCACACCCCTCATTTCAAGGACGAAAACCCCTTATTTGTTCCCTCTTTAAAAATATGTCAAAATTTTGCGGTGATTTCCTTAAAATTTGCCCAATATGTTGCACCAAAGTGTATCTAGGGACTCTCAAACATTCAAAATTTTTCCTTAGACCCTTACTCCAGGACGGCGGTCCAAAACAATGTTTAGCCCCCTACCCCCAGTCGAGAACAGCTTCCTACGCCTATGGTTGCCGGGATTGGGTCTCCTACTTCGAATGAACCTACTCCTCCTCCATCCCTGTTTCTCCCGGCAACTTTTCACAAGATAATGAAATTGCTACATCGTTTATTAAATTAACAGTGTTATAATTTCAGGGTATAGTACTCAGTTATTAAATTTATGTGTTCTTTAGACTTAAACTACAGACCGATATCCAACACATAATCGCTCCACCTCCCTGGCCTTTGTGCATGAACCCCACTGGACCCTTTAGGAGCGTAGCCAGCCAGCCCTCTTATCTAGGGTGGGCAATGGTATGTTTGGAAAAATTCCCGGGTAGAAACGAAAAGAGAATAATGTGCATACAAATAATGTACAGTACTAGTTTGTCCCTGACCCACCTTCCCCATGTAATTCGCCTCGTCCACCCCTATCTGAGCTTCGGGGGCTTTTGTGTGGCCCCTGGCTACACATCCGGACCCATCCCCCCTTTGCAGATCCTGGTTTGAAGTCTGATGAGATTTGTATACAGCAAGTTTAACACCTCCAAATGATCTTCTCAAATGTGAAACAATCTGTTTCCTTCCCTTTGTCATTCGCAGAAAGAGGGGCAATTGGGGTGACAATCCCATGTTCCGATGATATCAAAGTGGTTAACACGGTCATTCAGCACGCCTCGGTAAGTATTTCACCAATTTTGAAGGCACTTCGTAAGCTCACCGTTTTCAATTATAATTATAGCAGCGTTGGTAGAATCACTAGCCTTCGTAGCAGTTGTGAATATGCACTATGTACGGTCCAGTTTCACATCAGTTTATTCATAAACCTTTTTTCTCGGCTGCTAATTGGTCCCTATACATGCATATTGCAAGCCAGTAACCAGGGGCCCACCAAATCCGGACGTTTTGTTTTGTAAGGTGACACATTTGTCATAGGGTATAGGGTTAGAAGGATCGAGACTTCTTATTTGCCTGATATCATGTTACGGATTGGGTGCAGCAGAGTTGTCTTACGGTGAGGGTCGCTTTTCCATTTTGGATGGGACTGGAGGTACGATATGTTACATCTGAATAAAGAAAAGCAAAACTAGAAACATAATGTATAGGTCATCCCAGTGGTATACTTTACCTAGAATAGTTAGCGCCCATGCAGACCCTTTCTTTGTCACCCCATGTAGGGTGCCGTCTTGGAGGTATAACGGCAGAAGATGGCAACCATTACCCCCTATAGACAGTTTTCTTTATTTTAATCGGCTAAAATGCAAAACGGTGTTATCTCTTTTGTGAAGCTGAGAACCGATTACATGTTTATAAATTCTCTTTATTTGGTGAATTTTCCTAATTTTGAGGCTTGGTCTAATGGGAAAGCTAACACCCTTCCCCTTTAAGAAATTTTCGTTTCTGTAACGTATCTTAAATGCAAAATTTAATTAACTCGTGGAGAAGCTTTGAACCGATTATAGGCCTATAGTTTGATATTGTCGACATTTAGTAAATGCGGCTTACTTTTTTACATGTTTTCAAAAAAATGTATTAGATAGAAGGAACAATCTAAAATGTATTGTGTCTCGTTTAAGACAATTTTGTATTTTTGTTCATTTAAGGGTTATCTGAAATTTGGAACCGACTTCGCTACCAACATTAAATAGAGCGAAAATACGTTCTGCGACTCTTCATCAACAAGCAACTGAATTAGATGTTAGAAGATGTGTTGGAGATTTCACTTTTTTACGTTAAAGTTGTATCAATTTGCGGGACGAGTAGTTCCTACTGATTCTTTTAAAATTGCTTTTCTATTTTGTCACGAATGGGTGATGAATCTGCTTAACAGTTGTGTAGAAAAGACAGCTTGTGACATCTTATAGGAATAGGCTATTTTATAGTTTCGTAACAGTGCTCTGTCATTTTTATGATTGACTTTAAAGTTGGACATTGCGAAACATTTACTGAATATTATCATAAGTTTCTTTATTTTCACCACGAGAAAGCACAAATGTTTTAAAAGCCACAGGTGTATTTTCCAGTTATGAAATAAGTAGTCTCTATTTTTTGGTTTAACCTTCCTACAACAACAGCGACGGCGAAAATTTTTGTAAAATGAATAAAATTAATTTGAGTTGTGGGCTGCGGGAGGTCCCTGGTTCGAACCCTGCTTGAGGCTAAGTTTTCCATTCATATATTAAAAATCCTCTTTCAGTATAAGGCAAGTGCTTATGTTAGAGGTTAAATGGCCTAAGGTCTCTATGCGACTATTTAAAATAGCGTTGATGTGACTCATATATCTATATATATATATATATATATATATATATATATATATATATATATATATATATATATATATATATATATATATATATATGTATATATATATATATATTTATGTATGTATGTATGTATATATATATATATATATATATATATATATATATATATATAACGCTAATTCCTACTGTACGGGGAAATCGATATATCGCGGTTTCGTTAAGGCGAAGAAAAAAACAATAAAATACATTAAAAAATATTTCCCCTTTTGGAAACCAGATATAAAACAACGCTTTTTCAATGGCCGACCATCCGTACGTGTTAAAAGATACGGGTACGTAACTTGGTCAACATTGAAGTAATAGCATGTAAATCATGTGGTGAAACGGACGTTACCATCCGTTTACGCATTCCTATATAGAGAGCGTGTGATTTCGCAAAGTCGACCTGATTTTTTCCCCTTTTAGACGATTTCCCCTTTTAGGCACACTTTTTCATACAATATTTCCCCTTAATCCCAAATTAGCAAAATATATATATATATATATATATATATATATATATATAAAAGTAAGTAATACACAAAAAGACTGGTAAAACATGAAGAATCTTTAGCTTTCGGGACCTCCCGTCCCTTCTTCAGAAACACGTTTAACAGATAACAGATAAAATCGAAAATCGAAAAACGTAGTCCCCTCATTTTATCCGTCACTGTTTGTATTCTTGTTTGCTTTCTGTTGGTGCTTCGCCTACATTTTTACGCTTTTGTGTAGGTTTACCTTTCCATTGTTATGTTAGTACTCTCTTTTATTTGTCTTGTTTATCTCGTAAGGTTTTAGTTCTTACTTTTGACCTTTTGACCCTGTGATTTTTTTTATTCTGGCTTTTTCTCAGTTTGAAAGTTTCTGTTCTATCGTTTTATCTATTTAGTTGTTAAACGTGTTACTGAAGAAGGGACCGGAGGACCCGAAAGCTAAAGATTCTTCATGTTTTACAAGTCTTTTTGTGTATTACTTATATATATATATATATATATATATATATATATATATATATATATATATTCATGGTCATGTACCCCCCAAAGAAGTTTGAACTTCTCCAGAATTATGATTTAAGAGTTGAATAACATACTTTTCTGATATAATTAGAGCCAATTTGACCCGCGACCTTGGCTTCAAGCTACCAAAATACTGCTTTAAATTTGTCGTACCATTCTGTATATATATGGTTTAATGACTTTTCCTAACATACTAATGAGTATATACGGTAATGGCTAAGCCCAGTTTTAGCTATTATGACCTTATCAATTACTCATGAACACGTGTTCATAGTCGGGTGCATACCCACCAAGTTTTTACTTGATAGGACTTACGGTGTAGGAGTTTGTGACACACTTTTCCCCCAATTTAGGCCAATTTGACCTTTGATCTCGTCTCTTAGCCACCTTAAAGCACACTTTATGATTTGTCTTATCGTTCTCTATGTGGTTAAATACTCTCTATAGTCTATACCATACTGATAAGAAAAAATGGCGGAAAAAACTTTTAGTTAATTTGACCTTTGACCTATGACGTCATCAATAAGGCATACGCCTGCTTACATAGTCAGGCCCCTATTCACCATGTTTCAACTTGATAGGACTTGAGGCAGAGGAGTTTAAGACACTTTTTGTTCACACACGCACATGCACACGCACACAGACACGCGCACACAGCTTTACATTTCCGATGTTAGGTAGAGTACACTATGTCACCTCCCTGTATATTACATGTAGGTATAGATGAGGTTATACAAACATTTCTTTCGATACGCTTTCCACGCGTCTAGTGCCAAACAGTCGTGCAGCGACTGATGATGATGTGTTAGATGTATTTTATAGAATTCTGTTACTATTTTTCGTTTGATCGTTCAGGTCATCTAAGATGTATTAAAATACTTGCTGCATTTTAGTGAGAAATATACGCTACATTAACGTTTTAAAATCGCAATATGGGCTAGATTCTGTATATATCCAATCTGTATATAGTGTTTCACTACCATTATTATAGACTGCATTGTTTCTTAAAGGAAATTGCAGTGACCAGACTTCCAATAAGTGTAACCTCAGTATCCTGCTTCATCAATGGCTTTTGTAAATCAAGTTACAAAATTTTTGTTACCGAATTATTAAATTCATGTAGAATAACTCCTTTTATAAACTTAAACGTTCAATGATTATGTTTGGAAACATCGTTAAAGGTACATGAAAGTAAAATAAGAGGAGATTTGAAAGATTATCTGATCTTTCAAAATAGTAATTTTGGGGCGACTGCTTATTCCCTTTAAGTAAATAATCTTGAAAAGGTTCGATCATGGTGCCATTATGGAATAGCTCCATCTTTCGATGCATGACATAAATCAGCAATAATTATGACAATGTTTCTAAGATTAGTTTTGTGACTTAGTGGATCCGTGAGCTTGCAAGTATGTAATAGATGCGAATACAAACAAGTCCAGACGGTTTTTTCATGTTCAATTATTGTGTACGTTCTGACAGTTGCATATGCATAAGGTCTACAAAATACTTTAGAAGACATATTTCATACTTCCCCTGGCCAATGTCCAATACCTTCGCTCCCCCTCCCCCACCTTTCAGTTCATGTGAAATATTACTCGAGACGGTCGTTGAAACGCCCACGTGATACATCGTCATTGTTTTCTTGTGGTTGGCATTCAGACCACCACCCTACGGAAGACGTTGCTCCTTATTCCACGGAGTGGTATTCCAAATAACAACTCCCTGCTTGTTCTTACAATTGGTGTTCCGAAGATTTTGTCGTGTGTTCAGCACGAGTAAACTTTATCTTAAGGCCTGTTGGTCCAACGTCAATTTTATGACTTACTTTCTCATCCTCGCGCTTAGTCAAGAAATTTCCCTATCTTAAAAAGCGCTGCATGTATGGACACAAGACAATCCCTGTTTTGTTACGAGAGATTCGAGGATCAGGAGAAGTTTCAAGCATTTTACTGTCACTGTGCTGTAGTACTACGTTTTGCGACCTTTGAAAGTACTCAAGTCAAAACAAGGAGGAAACGTGGGACTTATGACAGACTTCAAATTACACTGGAATGAGAAGATATCCAAAATGGATGTAGTCCTGGGGAGGAGGAACGGTGGACCAGTCTTTAAAAGTAGAATTTGCGAAGAAAAAGGGATCTTTGAACAAAAACTTTAAAGTTGTTGCAAAAATGACATCCTCTAAAATGCATTGATCGATCGGGCACATAACTGGAATCTGGTAAAATATTGACAAGATGTGGTTCTAAAACGAATCGATTCTGGTCATTTTGAAACCAACTCTTGTCAAAGAATTGATCGGATACGTTCTGGTGCCCGGTTGATCAGATTAGGTTCCAGTTTAAACAGGGCGTTTTAAGAGTGCACAAGCATGTAAGCAATATAGATGAATCAATCTATCTTATATTTTTCTGTTGTGTAATTATTTTTGCTTTTGTTAATAAACAAAAAGCTGAAATTAAAATTGCGGCCACGAAAAATAAATTAATAGCAAGTAAAAAGAGTAGTGTACCAAACTTTGGGTATACCTTGATGAAATATTGGGTATACCGTACTTTATTCAGGCCTTGAAGGGCAGTTGTTTGTCGATGCTAAGCGACCACAAATGTGGGAGAAGTCTGTATTGCTTATGAATTAAAACTTTACGACGGAAGGCTAACCTACTCAACAATTAAGATCAAATTTGGTTTCTTTTGAAAAACCAGTTCAGATGGGTAGACCGTAGATTTCTGTTGGATGAAAAACCCACCTGACTTTGCCCCGATCGGGGATCGAACCCTGAACCTCCCAGTTGCCAAGCATCATTGCTTCAAAAGCCATTGCCATTATCCACTCGGTCACATGACCGGTTCACATTTGATTCACTTTGATCAGCCTTAGGTGTGATCACACATTGGCTATGACTTGATCAAACCTTGGATATGTGTAGACCAAGCATTGGGTATAACGCCTCTATCAAACATTGGGTACGACTCCATCAAACTTTGGGTATACATTGATCTGTTGATCAAACCACACCTTGATCCCACGTTGGGTATACCTTGATTAAGCCTTGGGTATAACTTTATGAAGACATGACAGAAGAATTAGAGATAGAAAAAAGTTGAAGTTAAGTTCAAAACTTCGCAGACCTTTCAAAGTGACGCAAGTACATTTACAGGCATCATTAGGTTACGCAAGTCATAATCTCTCGACTAATCTACACCTGAGGGTCAATTTCTCGCCATCAGCTTCCAGATGCTAGTGCTAAATTGTCTACGAAGTATAGCGTCAATTTCCACGGGCAGTTTCCTTGTAAAATACAAACATAATTTTCATTTCTACCTTCACAATCCAACAAATACCTCATAATGTTTATTATTGATCAAAGAAGAGCTCCCTCGATTTCGGGCCCTGGTTCATGCCCTTTAAGCAAGTGGAAACTGTCTTTTTTACTGTTTTGAAGAAAATAATACAACTGTTTTACACGTTTACGTTTACGCATGGGGTAACGCCGGTTGAGGAAAGGAGGGACATGCCCCCCCCCCCCCGTCGGAAAGGCTTCCACCTCCCCGTCGGGGAAATTTTCGACTTTTGTCGGTAGCGTCCAGTTGCTCGGATATTGATATTGCTCTCAAGGTAAGCAGATTCTTCAAGAAACACATAAAACTTTGAATTTGCTTCAGTGAAAACCTAAACCTTCAAATTTTGTTCAGTTAAAACCCAAAATTTTCCAAATTCTTGTTTCGCTAAAACCCCAAAATTTTCGGTCCGAAGGGAGAGGGCCAGTCATTTAGGAATTCTGCCATGGACAGGACACCACTACAGCATTGCAAAGGGACATCGAAAATGACTCTTACTTTCAGCTAAACTGTAGAGATGTGTTATGCAAGGGCAGCGATCGAGGGTTGGGGTACCCCCAATAATTTCGTTGGGGAGACAAACCACCTTTCGTCCCCCCATATTTGGTCAACGAACATAATATTTGCTAATATTGTGAGGGTGAGACATGTAGTTCCCTCAAATAATTTGGTTGAGGGTACGGAATATCCGTTCGTGTTGATATTTTGACAAAACTCGCAATAATTGCTGATAATTTTGTGAATAATAGACTTTGCTGAAGTTAAAAGTCATGAAAAACGACTTTCCGGCGCGCTTGGCGCGCTGGCCATTCAGAGTACATGCTCGGTGGTAAACACACATGCACATTTCCTCTATAATTTGGTTGGGAACGTAATACCTTTGTTCAATCCTCCTGAAGACATGGTCAACTACAGTAGGCCTGATATTTTCTAACGGAGTAGTTTTGGCAAAACCCGCAATATTTGCTTATATTTGCATGAAGGCCCATAAGGCATGATCCCTAGTATTTTGGTTGAGGGGGACCCCAGTCAAAAATGTGATGGTTGGGAAGTATGTTTCCGCTCCCTCGATCAAGAACGAAAACCACTTATTTGTTCCCTCTGAAAAAAATTGTCAAAAATTTTCAGTAATTTTGCCCAATATGTTGCATTAAATTGCCCTCTTATATTCAAAAATTATCCATAGGGGAGGGATAATCCTCCCCTTAGACCCCTGCCCAGAACGGCGGTCCGAAACAACGTTTCAGCCCACCGTCGAGAGCAGCTTCCTAGGCCTATGGCTACCCTTTTCACTGTCTGTATTCCAGTTATGGGACATTCATTATAAAGCCCGTCTCAGGAGACACTAAATCCCGTGTAATAAACAAGAGTTTTCCATGCACTAGGTGTGCACGTGTACTCAGGATGCCAATCTTAACATCACAATATGGATTAACAAAAGCAAGCACGTTAATCCAGTGAGGCTAACACTGAACCTTGTTTCCTTTACAAAATATATTCGTGTAAAGCAAAGTGAAGACCAGCTGTTATGTACTGGATACAAGGGCTTAAGCCGTAAATGGAGTCTACTATAGAGTTTGCGTTAAGGTATTCTCCCTATTTATTAACATTATTAGTATCAACAAATTATATACTTTCAAGACCTTCTAATATACTGTGGATTTGAGGATCAAATGTTATGTGGGACATTCTGTGTACTCCTTTTTGAGTTGAAAAGTGGAGAGTACAAAAGCGGAGCAGAGTACAAGGACGGAGATTAGACAGTTAGAGAACTCAACACAACATACGACATTCTGAAAGGTCTAAACTTGTTCATTTACGAAGTTGTAAATTCTTTGGACATATAAAGTATCCTCTGCTTATAAGAAAGCACTATGTGGAGGTCAAGGGGTCAAATAGCAACTCCCTGGTCATGTCTGGTTAAATGTGACAACCTAACACCGTCTTCAACGGCGATCTTTCACATCGATTCTTCTCTTCGAGGAACTGTTATTGTTGGAACACACTTTTGGAATTTATTTTAAAAATGTCTTTAAGCATCCAAAGTTACGAATGAAACTGAGGAACATTTCACTGTGGAGTCTACACGTATATCGTCATGAAAACCTCTAGTCTTCAAATAAGTACCAACAAATCTTTATGTGAAAGGATAAAAGGGTGGTCTCTTCTCCCGAGAGGAGCTGTCATTAATCTGAACAACATTTCACTTGATGATAACCTTCCTCGGAAAAATTTGTTTCTTCTATGTGACTCGGCTCCTTACGAATCCCACCCACCCCCCTTCCCCCATCTTCTGAAGACTTGTTATATTAGTCACATCTTGTACGGAGCCTGAAAGAGGAGCTTCGCCAACTTGAAGTCCGGCACTTTAGTCTTAAATGAAACATGGGTAACTATATAAACTGAAACTGAAACATGTCCACGACTATGGAATTAAATAAAGGACGACAATCAGCGAATGACAGCAGTCGCCCTAAACAGGATGTTTCTCTGCGCCTTTCTGTTATTCTTTTCACATAAGTGGCAATGTACGGAAGGACTTGTGCAATAATCATAACAAAACAAGACGAACTGATAGCAGAAGGCTGGGGTAAGTACTACAGGGCCCAGGGCCCCTAACCGGTGGGTTGGTGGTGGAGAGAAAATAAGACCCTACTTTTCATTAATAGGCCTACTGGCCTAGATGAGTCATGTTTCAAGTTTCAAGATTCGTCACGTCATGGAGTCGATCGAAGCCTCGGCCCAGTATAGTCAAGGCCCCTACTACGCGGCGATAGGGGAGGATGCGTGACCTTAATAAGATTCTGTGCAATATACTTTTAGTTATGGTCTATTGTCCAAGGTCGGGTAGTACCCCATAATGTTGAATCATCTCTGCATCTCGCATATTTTAAACATGTCGAGAATGAGGGATCAGTAAGTCGCGCTCGTCTCGTTGTCCCTACTGGATTGGGGGGTGGGGGTGAAGATTCGTGAGAAAACGGATATTAAGATTGAATTTTAGGTTGCCAGTTTATTATTTTCGCATTTTCAATTAGCATATCTATTTATGTGTGATACATTACATTAAACTGCAAAGTCGATAGCAGAAAACAATAAGCATTACCATGACAAAAAGGAAATTGTGTCCTTCCCCCTCCCCTACGCGATCCTATGTGTCTATTCCATTAGGTAGACTTATGGTTGAACTGCATAGGTTAGGCATCAAGGGCAGTTGTGCTAACTGGATAAATTCATGGCTCAATGGTAGATCCCAGAGAGTTGTTGTTTATGGTAATTTCTCTTCTTGGAAAGAAGTTACAATATTGATAGCTCTCTCACATCTAGTATTGGAAAGTTCGCTGATGATACTAAGCTCTATAGGAAGGTTAGTGATAAGGATGATGCCTCCTTACTGCAAAAAGACTTGGATAGGTTATCTTCATGGTCTCAGACTTGGCAAATGTTTTTTAATGCAGATAAGTGCAAAGTCCTTCACTTTGGTCCTAAAAATTTCAGCTATGATTATAACATGAATGGTAGTATTCTGAGTGATGTGACGTTTGAGAAGGATCTGGGTGTAGTTATTACAGGCGATTTAAATCCATCTAGACAGTGTGCAGCTGCTGCTGCTAGGGCTAATAGGGTACTTGGTTTGATCAAGAGGAATTTCAGTAGTTTTAGTAAAGAAATTGTACTAAATCTGTATAAGCAGTTGGTAAGACCCCACCTCGACTATGCAGCCCAGGCTTGGAGTCCCTTCTACGAAAAGGACAAGTTTCTTTTAGAGCAGGTTCAGAGGAGAGCCACTCGCCTTATACCCGAGGTGAAACACCTACCTTATCATGTTAGACTTAAGCATCTTGGGCTTACCACCCTGGAGTTGAGAAGGATTAGGGGGGACATGCTTCAGGTGTACAAATTTCTCTCTGAAAGGAGTCCTTTGTCATCTTGCAATTATTTAAAGGTTCAAAGTAATTCTCGGGTTCGAGGCCATTGTAAGAAGCTAGTTAAGTGTTTTGCAAGGCTCGACATTAGGAAGTTCAGTTTCTCTCATAGAGTTGTTAACGAGTGGAATAGTCTGCCGGAGTGGGTAGTTAACTCCACATCTGTGCACTGCTTTAAGGTTAACATTGACAAGTTCTTCCATAACTGTGGTAGAATCTGAATGGGCTGGGCTCATTTGGTGTTGGTTGGTTGTTTTCAGTTAAGGTAGTATGGACTTCAGGGCATCTTATGGGCCTCCTTTGCACTTTAACCTGTTATGTTATGTTATGAACTCACTACTGTAGGAGATTTCTCATTGCTCTATTATTTTTTAGAGTGATGGAAGGCATGCATGCCATTTTAATGCATCTTGTATCATCGTTTCCAAGATATGTTTTATACCAGGCAATTAGTTCTAATGCCTAGACTTGTTTAGTGTTACATCTCAGACCAGCCCGTAGCCAGCTTACCGATTTTGGAGGGACAGTGACTTTCCTTCGAAGGTAGCAGTTTGGAATTTTTCTTAGGGGCGATAGATGTAAAAAAGACGTGCACTCATTGCCGCAAAGTTCCCCGTCCCCCCTTCGTGGCTTTGAGCTTGATCTCAGAGTGTCCAAGGGGCTTTGTGACAAAATAAAAGGAGCCACGTTCACCCAAAGCTTCATGAGTGTCATTAGTCCTCTTGGCATGGTGCCCAAACGAGTAGCGCGATTCTTCTTTGGTTCAATATTCTTGATGTACAAAACATATTTCGTGCTAAAGTGGAAGTTTGTATCTGGTGGTGAATCATGTAGATGACAACAAAAGTTGATCGTCAATTTTGCTAGGAATTTTGCCGTAAAATCGCTGTCAGAACGACACTTTATGATATCTCTTGTCCTGCTAACGGACGCCTACTTGAACAAGTCAAACAGTGCATGACTGCCACGACACACGTATTAACTGCTACCGTGTATCGATTATTGTGAAATATTGGTATTCTTCGAGAAGGTAGCAACCGTGTGCTTAGGCATTAGTTGATAAACTATTGAATTGGATTAAGTTAACGTTTTGAAAAAAATCATATTCGAAAAGGGAAATGAAGCAAAGCTGAAAAAGGTGCAAACAATCCTTGCTGACGTTTATTTTAAATTATGTATTTTGAAGTCACTACTTGACTCCTTCAAATTTTGCTCTCCTGAAGTGGTGCTAGGGTGCCTACCTAGCGGGCTGTACGGCATATTCCTTGTTCAGTATCTAGCCAACATCAAGAAATTTGTTTCGTGTACTATGTTGTTGACAGATCATGTTTTGTACAAGGTGTCACATAGTTATGCAGTGGTGCATTGCAAAGGGCATGTATTTGTAGTGACAAAACGTGTAGCAAAATTATATCTCGATAATAGAATTGCTGCGTTGGGTAACAGTCCAGTTCTCGTTGTACGTCCTTTCTCTGATAACTGAAATTAAAATCTCTGCAAATCATTTTTCAACCCTTGCAGAAACTAAATCAAATGACGTCAGCGCAGCGTGGCATCACCTAACAATACGTTTGCTATGTTTTACATGAGTTCGCTCTTTCCACAGTACTATTGAATGAAACAAAATCAGTAAGTTAACTTAAAGGGGTTTTTTCGATTTGGGGGGATGCCGCCCTCGACCCCAGTCCAGTCTCTGGCTGACCTCGTTTGAGAATAACTGAATTAGAGTTTCAGAGTGCCGTTTTCGGTAACCTACTTAGTTCGGGATGCCAAATGTTTCTCCTTTACCGGAAACTTATCAATTGAGATGGCCATACTGGTGACTCATGCATACTAGAGTCAAACTTGTAGACAGGAGTAGTGACACATAGGGACACACTCTAAAACACTGTATGGTCAAAATTGACCATTGATATGGTCAACTATGCACCGACCCATATATGGTGAAATTGTTGACCTAAATATGGTCAAAAGTGACCTCTTAATGGACCTTTAAGTTATCACTTTCGACCATATTTCGGTCAACAATTTGACCATATTAGAATCGGTGCATAGTTGACCATATCAATGGTCAATTTTGACCATAGTGTTTTTAGAGTGCAGGGGCCATAGCCCCCCCCCCCCTCCTACGCGGGAATTTATGTAATCCCCCAACGACGACAAGTTGCCTGTCGAATTTCTTGGTTTTGCTTTTAAGGGGGTAGATTTTTCAACAAAAACCTAAAATTTGCATATTTCCTTCAATAGAACCCCAACATTTTCTGCTCGCTTCGCCGGCCAAAAAATCTGGTTCGCCATCCTTTCGGCAACCCCGTCGTCTTTGTCGGGGCTTCGGATTGCCGCCCATTGGTGGGGAGCTCGCCCTCTGCCGCCCCCTGAAAATTTGTGGCATATAGCGCGATTTCCTGCAATCTAGGACTCCGGGAAAGCCACATTTTCTGACCTCAGCCCCATCCAAGGTGGGGATGAGGTCGAGTTGATCCTGTTAGACGGTACAAAAATGTGGATTGCCCTCTTAAGGAACCGTTCCGTATGAAAACCTTTACCTCTGTTACTGTTTGCCGTAGATTCATTGCATATGCTGATCAAAACATTATTGAATGAAAACTTGAACCCACTTGCAGGGTGAACACACTTTGCAATGTTGAAAAAGCCGATCCAGTAATAATGATCAAACCTTCAAATTAGTCAAGAATATTCTTCTCCTTGGAAAAGTTGGAATTTAACTCTTAAGTGTGTAGGCATTTAGAAATAAACACTACAGGAAGTTTATGTGTAAGTTATTGTGGAGTGCCAAGTTTCGGGATAGGCTACCCAGTGTATATTAGATCACGTTTACATGTGAAAAAGAAAGAATGTGAATTTTACTGATTAGATAAGATTCCACTACTTTTAAGGGGGCTACGTTGTATCACCCTAAACGTATTTAGTAGTATTACGATGTTGCGTAATATTTGGAAATACCCGACGCAAGAATTGGGGATAGGTAGGACAGACTTCAGGTTATGCTTGAACGAGAATACTCAAACTAGATGAGTGGAGGATGTTTGGTAGACCTTAAAAACATGACGTGACCCAAACCTAGAAACGGAAGTGCGCCACACCAAAGAGGACAAACTCGAATACAGTTTTGTATACTCAGAAATGTCCTCTTTATGCAGATATGGCGGTTATCAAACAGGTGATGGGGAAAACGCATCAGATCTATAGCGGTCTCCAACAGCATTGTGCAGTACGAGATCTTTCGGAATGAAAACAAAAACAGAAGTGTATTTACCAGACAAAGAGAAAATGACATAAAACTGAAGATATCGGTAAATTACCATCTATATTACGACAACTGAAAATTAATTCATAGTAACGGATGAGAGAAATACAACACATTTGAGGTAAACCGTGGTCAAAGATATAACACAAGAATTACAGACGGAAAATAATGTTGAAGTTAAGTTCATACATGCCCTAGAGTTATATATTAAATTCCTGTACTCAATAAGGTGGTCTCTGTTTCCTTAACCCGTTAAGGTAAATTAAATATTTTCTAGTTTCTTCGCACCACGTGAATGGACTTGGATGTGAAGTGAAATTACTGGAGCGAATCAAAACAAAACTTACTGCAGTCAATTTTGTGGCGTATGCAAAAGAGTTATAGAAATTAATATTACTAATAAAATGCACGTCGTCAATTCGAGTGACACACGAGAAAGATTTTTCTGTTTAGCCTTGCTTAACACGCAGGGGTGGCACCAGGATTGCCCGACCGGAGTCTCCGAGAAGTAGGGGCCAGCAACCCCAGGCCCCGACAAAGGAGACTGCGAACTGACAAAATTTATTGGGACACGAGGCGCGGGGAAGATTTTTACGATTTTCATTGAAGAACGTATGAATTTTTTGGTTTTCTAGTAAAGTAATTTTTTTTTTTTAATTTTATGGAAGAAAATTTCAAAAGTTTGAGCTGTTGTTGAAAATAAGCTTGAAATTTGAGGGCTTATGGGAGAATTTTTTTTTTTTTTGGGGGGGGGGAGGGTTGAGGTTAACTTGAAAATTTGAGTATATTATTGAAGAAAATTTGGAAATTCTGGGAGTTGTTAAAGAGAATAAGAAAATGAGGGGTTTTCATTGAGTATGTCTTCTTCGAGAGTACAAAAAATGTTAACACTTGGCGCGATTGTTCGGAGAGTATATGCTTTATCGTACCCATTTTGGCTCTTTGACGAAATTCAAAAACTTCCCGACGGGGGGGGGGCAGCCTTCCCCAAAGGGGTGCCTTATCCCTTGCCCCCACCCGGCGCCGTACCCATATTAATACGGTATCATATCCTGAACGAAATTTCTAATAGTATACTTCTTCCCTACTTAATGCCAGATGCAAAATTTTTACTCCGAAACTTTAAAATCAGACTATTCCACACAAGTACGTAAATTGTAAGCTTTGCATATGCCTCACTCCCCTCGCTCGTATTTTGTGAAACGCAGCTTATTGGATGCTTGGGGCTGGTGCGATAGGTCGGTGCTTATCTTTATGAATCCCTGCAATAGAAAAAGGAAAAGGAAGAACGAGAATGCTTAGTGCTCAAATGAAAAATCCCCTCACCCTACCCCACCCCATTACCACCCCGGGGCTCTACTATATGTGTAGACTATATATATGCATGTACACCAACTACCACTGAGGCAATTAAAAAGGATAATGCATGAATTGTTTGGTTGTTGTTTCTACAATAATTATTGAAGCTTTAAACACAAATAGTTAAAGTTTATGATCCGTATGGACTCACAGTTGTAAAAATAAGTCATTAAAATGCAATCAGTAGAAGTTTAGAAGTGAATCAACTTTATTTAAGTGTGACAAACCTGTCCTTGTGTGATCGATGGATTGGTAAACTTGTAACCCTTAACGTTCGGCAGAGGCACTCCGGTTTTTCCTTTTTCTGTGAAAACAATGAAACTGAGTCATAGCGTATCCTTTAAATAAGATAAATTTGTCAGTGAAATGATTTATCACATTTTATTTCGAAATGTCATCTATAAAACATAGAAACAGAGATAAATTTGGTGAAGGAAGAAACTTTAAAATAGTAAATAATCTACCAAGCAATTTCATTCAGAAGGGGGAGCGGAGCATACATTTCTCATATACCACGTCACCCCCCCCCCCCCCCATCCAAAAAATGAGAAAGAGTTCTTTTGAAACAAATTTAGCAACCTTATTGGGACTACAAAGTTCCATTGTAAAACGTGTCCTCCCAAAGTTTTTTCACCTCCTGCTTACCTCTAGGCCTACCCTTAGTTTAGTTTCCATCACACATGCGGTAGATTCAGTCACCCATTGGTGCATCCAAGGCAATTTACCTCAAATAATCCGATAAATATCTCGGTATTTAAACTGTGAATTCTGAGTTTTAACCGTAAATAGTACCGTACATCATACTAGATGGTCGCGCGACATGAATCTAATACAAAGTTAGCCACTCGACACTTCGTTTGTATTTGCTTAGCGCAGTAGGTGAGTCCCGCATTGGCGTCAACAGGCAGGGGGCGAGAGAAATGCCCCATATCTTTTGTATCCCTACTTTTGTCCCTGAACCCTAACGCAAATAGAAGGCACATGTTTGATTCCATAATTAAAGCAGCTGGTTCAATAAAATCCGAAAACGAAAAAAAAACTGCCATTTAATTAATAACATCATAGAAAACGCCTCATAATACACCACAGATCATTTTACTAAAGTTGTCCAGGGACCTTAGAGGGGCCTCGGATCCCACCCTGCTAGGACTTTGCGATTCGGGAATGAATTAATTCTTGTCGAGGGTCTGCCCCCCACCCTCACTCCCCACTTTTGAGATGCCTTTGACGCTCTTGGACCCAATGACCCAAAGCCTTGTCTGTTCATGTTCATAAAGCCGCAAAGGCCTTAGCTAGATGGGGAGGGCAAAGCCCCCCCCCCTCCCAGGCCTACACACCCAGACACAACCACAGGCATTTACTTACAGGAGTAACATGGAGACAATGTCAAAACAAGTATTAAGTACCGTAACTTACATCCTGAGAACTTTAACACGGTGACAAATATTTGGCCATTATGCCACCGTCACTAACAATGTTAAATAAACGGCTTGGAAATGAGGGTGATAACTGATATTTTAATGGGAACGTCCGCTTTGCATGTGTGACATCAAAATTCTTCGAGAGTCTAGATTCTAGAAGGTTATTTATGTGCCATATTTTTGTATTTTCAAATATGGCTCCAAACATGTCTTCATAGTTATAGAATAATGATTCGTTCTTACCATTCAGCTGTGGTATGAGGTAAAATTTCATTGCAAGCGGTAGAACTGTTTTCAGGTTATCAACCTGTCAAAAAGAAGTTTTTTGTGGAAAAAAAATCAGCAAATAATTGCTGCCCACTTACTCAAGTCACAGATTTTCTTACTTCTGTTTAATATTTCCTGTTAATCATATTTATGTTGATCACCACTGCTGCTTAAAGCAACTATGGCGGTTACCTTGAGAAGCGTTTGCTTACCTTTACACATGTTCATTTCAAGATGAGAAGAATTTTAATTAGGCGCCATAGGATCTTTATCAAATACTGAAGTGCACACCAAGATCACTGTTATTGTATGATAGCAAGCAAATGTGTTGTTTTTTAAACAATTGCACAGCCGGTTTCCCATGATGGGACTCCATAACCGGTATCCCGATTTCATTCAAGTATACCGAGTGTACCGCATTAACCTTCACTTTGAATGACGGATGTTTTTGCAACGTAAAGCTTAACAACGTTGGTTAAAGAACAAAAAAGGGCTCCGGGCTCAGGTTAATATTTCAGCATTATTATAACAAAATTTTCAACTCCGGTGAAAACATTGCGTTTTAACATTTCGTATGATTGACGATACATCGTCATGTTAATCATTTATAAGGATGCCCCCTTTACCCAATAGTGACAAGTCTCTCATGGTGTCATAGTTCCTTTACCATATGTTCAAACATATATCCATTCATTGCCCACTATGATCTTTAAGAAACATGTAGGGTAAGTACTGCATTTTTTTAAACCTGTTACCAACAGACACTGGTTTACCTTGTATGAAGATAATGTGAAACAAAACACAAAGAAATACAAAGTTTTCATGACAGATACAAGAGTGAGCATGGAATGACAAAATAGGTTAGCTACAAGTCAATTTGTTTAGAAAATGTCAGCTCCATTGTAAATGATACCTTGTAAATTATAAGAATGAATGTCATATCTTGATAGACAAACAAACAGCGTATGACGGTGTAATTTTTTTACATTTTTTCAGGAAGTAACACACTTACAGGGAGTAAGCAGTCACCCCAAATTTACTTAAACATATCAACAAAACCTGACAGACCTCCTGTAATGTTTTTTATAAGTATGATTCAAGATGTTTCGAAACATAATATAGCATTCTAAAGGTATAAACTAAGGGGTCATTCTGCATGAACGTAACAATTCAGATATAAAAATGTTGTCACTTGATCCAAAAGAGCCATTCATGAATTAGGATACCGGGGTATACCAATTCAACTTGAGGTGACTTCATTTTCCCTTTAAAGTATTTATGCCATTTGTGTTACATTGCCTTTACATTAATTAATCCCTAAGTTTCATCCAACTTTTCTGTTAATGTTACAGCGTGACGTATAGCATTTAAACTACATTTTACATGCAGTTTATAGCCTATTTAAAACTGATTTCCCCGTGAAGTTATGAAAAGCTCGAAAACACTCATACCTGAATACCCTTAACAGCTGAGTTAACAAGTGTAAGGTCCGAACTGTGGAAATGAAAATATGTTGTTTAAAATTCCTTTTGTGCATGAAAATCAACATAGTATGTTTTCCAAATTTCTTATCCTCTTAGGCAAGCCCGTAGCCAACGGGGGGAGGCCTAGAAAAATTTCGCCTCTGGAAAGTTTCAAATTACCATTGCCTTAATACGTTTTACACATCTCGTCACCCCCTGAAAACATTTCGTCCCCTGGAAGCTATCTGTCGCCTTCAGTAGCATGCCTAGCTACGGACCTGCTCTTAAGATGTCACGCTGGCTCGTATTTTTGAATGGGGGACCTGTTGTAAACGCTAACGACCAACACAAGGTTTGAATGACCAAAATACTAGTTAAAGTCTCTAAATTTACTTGCCTTGTATCTGATTATAACATTACAGCAGTGTTTCTCGCCCTTTGGGCCCCAAAGCGCTGTCTTATGGTCGGCCAAGTCGGCCGAAAAAGAAGAAAGCAAGTGCACCAGGGGTGCAGAAGCTCAAACCTAACTTCAATCCAAACCAGCAGTTTTTTCTACTAGAAGGCAATATTGTTAGTGACACTCTTGTATATATTATTCCGTCAACCCCATACAAACAAGGAGCGCAATAATGGAAGGGCTCAATGCTGATGCCTCACTAAAAGCCAGCAGCTTGTTTTATACTGTTATCATGAACATGGGCCTAAGGTTCCTTTTTCTGTATGGACCCTGAGTGACTTTCGAAAATTCGAAAGCTTCAAATAGTCATTATCATCAAAATGTCTGGTACCCAGTGTTACATATGTACATCTATGAATCTTTGGAGTTAGCCTCTGAACGACCCCTGATGCTTGTATCCACAGTATAGTACTTCCTAAAAGTTTATATATATATATATATATATATATATATATATATATATATATATATATATATATATATATATATATATATATATATATATATATATAGGGTCGAAATACTGCGGAGCACTAGAGTAGTATGTAGGTCGATAAAGGTTGTAAAAAGTGCTTAAAGTTTGCGGAAAATTCCACGACGTTTCGAGTATAGACTCTTCATCAGGTGGCAAAGAAATGCAACTGAATAACAAAGAAGTAGAAATAGAGAAGAAACACATTGAAGAAAGGCACGAACAAACCGGTCGCACAGAACGAACACGGTGTAAAAAAGCGAAAGAAGGCTGAAAAAACTGGTAAAAAGGAATGAAAAGGGGAACAGGTTAAAAAAGGTCCATTCTAATGTTAAGACCGTGTGGGGAGAGGGTCCCGAGTTTCATGATAAGCCGGTTTTCGGCGGTCTGACGATCACGGTCAGAACCTCTGCACATTCAATTTGTAGGATCTTTCTGTCCATTTTTGAAATTCACACATTGTATTTCTGACACTTCAGTGGTTTTCCTCGACCTTCAATTGTCAATTTGCGACCGTAAAATCAAGTCAAACCTACATTTTAAACCCACCGATTGCCATAACTACCTTTTGTACCCATCCAACCATCCCAAATCCTGCACCAAATCCATCCCGTACTCACAACTTTTAAGGGCCAGAAGGATTTGCTCAGAAGATTCTGATTTTTCAGCCGCTTCAAAAAGTATACTATCATTCTTTGAGAAGCGTCAGTATCCCACCAAAGTCCTTACCGGTGCTCTACATAGAATCCAAGGAATCGACAGAGCGGAGGCTTTGAGTAAGAAGTCTAACACGTCTACTAATCTACGAATTCCTTTGGTAATTTCCCATCACCCATCGGTACGCCCCATCATTCGTGCCATTTACAGGAATATAGAGACTCTTCGAAAAGACCCTTCAACCCGTGACCTTTTCCCTGAACCCCCCATTACGGCCTTCAGAGTTGAAAAGAACATTTCCAAGCACTTAGTTCGGGCTTCCCACCCACAACAACCAACTGACAACACACCAGGTACATTTCCCTGTGGTCGTAGTAGGTGCAACACATGCCCAGTGGTTGGCAAGAACACACTTATCAATATTTTGGGTTCTAACGGCAACAGATTTAGTGTGAACCAACACTTCACCTGCACTTCCACAAACTTGGTTTACATTTTAGTTTGTGGACGTTGCAATTGCCTGTATGTGGGAGAAACCAAACGCCGCCTGGCTGACCGAATCACTGAACACCTCAGGTCCATCAAACAAAACCTTCAAGGTTATCCGGTCGCCACTCATTTCAACCCCCATCACCGTGCTCAATTAAAGACTTGGCCGTTACTGCAGCCTTAATGTGCAGAGGTTCTGACCGTGATCGTCAGACCGCCGAAAACCGGCTTATCATGAAACTCGGGACCCTCTCCCCACACGGTCTTAACATTAGAATGGACCTTTTTTAACCTGTTCCCCTTTTCATTACTTTTTACCAGTTTTTTTCAGCCTTCTTTCGCTTTTTTACACCGTGTTCGTTCTGTGCGACCGGTTTGTTCGTGCCTTTTTTCAATGTGTTTCTTCTCTATTTCTACTTCTTTGTTATTCAGTTGCATTTCTTTGCCACCTGATGAAGAGTCTATACTCGAAACGTCGTGGAATTTTCCGCAAACTTTAAGCACTTTTTACAACCTTTATCGACCTATATATATATATATATATATATATATATATATATATATATATATATATATATATATATATATATATTCGGCACATTATTGAATTAAAATTTCTGACACTGCTCCTTTCAACCCCCCCCCCCACCGAATTGACAGTAGTCTCGTATGCGTATGGGTGGTAATATTGAAAATTATAACATGTGAGTGAAAACACAACCATAGAGCAAAGCAGAAAACATGGCGCGATTTATTTCTTACCTCTCGTAAGTTGAATTCCAGATGAGGTTACTCTGATTGACTCCAAATGTGACGCTAAGAGACAAATCCTGTTCAAATGTAAAAAGCGAAATTCGTCTTTTGCAGGATTACACTAAAAAAAACGGGACATTTTTCCTCTTCTTCCACTTCCCCCTCCCCCACCCACTCTTGCAAACATAATATCTCAAAACAGCGAACATCAATGAATTTCATAAATGGCATGTGGGTGTCCCATATTAGGTAAAAAGGAGACCTATGTAGTCTGGTGTAGGTCAAGATCATTTGGGGTCACCAGAGGTCAAACGGTGAAAACTTTGAAAACTGCTTGTAAACACGATGTCTCAGTATGGGTAACCTTGTGGAATCTCATATTAGGCATGTTTGTACTACGTATTGAGTAGATGATCCCTATTGGTTTTGGTGATGACCAAAGGTCATCTGAGGCCGCTTGAGGTCAAACTGAGGAAATTTTGTGAACATGATATCTCAAGAAGGGAAACGTAAATGAGTCGTATATATGCCATGTGGGTTCCAAAAATCAAACAGATGATCCTTACGAGTTTTGGAAAAGGTCAAAGGTCAATTGATGTTCATCAGAGGTCATCTATGGAAACCCTTTAAACACGTGTCTCAAGACGAAAAGCATGTATGAATCTCATACTTGCCATGCCGGTGATCAATATTAAGCATATGATCTCAGTAATATTTGGCAGAGGTCAAAGGTCATTTGAAATCACTGGAGGTCAAACTGTGAAATCTTTTAAACATGATATCCCTGGGAAAAACATGTATGAATCTTAATCTTACACTTGGTATGTGGGTGCCCCCTACTGATTGCATGATCTGGATAGTGGAAGTCAATGGTCATTTGAGCTCACCAGAGGTCAGGATGTGTAAACTATGAAACATGTTTAGATCAGATCTTATATATTTGGCAATGTAATACCCAAAACTAAAAGCATGAAACTGATTTATTACCATGTTCATATTATGTCGATCTGTTGATCTATGTCCATGGATTATTACCTTTCTTTACCTAAGTTTAGGCACAGTACATTCAAAGTGAAACTGGTAACTTGAAACCACAGTACTAACATTATATCCAAGAGTCAAGGAATCGGTAAGCCTTTGGGGTTTCTGGTACAAGGCAAATCGACTGTATGCCAGTGTAGGGCAATTGTTGTGGCAAGATGTCTGTTGTTGCCATGATGACCTGAAAATGATTTTGAAGTAATATGAATGTTGCACAATGAGTCTTTTAATTGGCGGAGGGGGTACTAGAAGTATATACTCACAACGCCAAGAGTGAACAAGTAGATCAGATTCTGGTCCGACTGGATGACGTAAGCAGCAATATCACCTTGCATTGTCGCTATCACTTTATCCGAGTTGGTGGCAATTGCTGGTGGCGCTGTTGTATTCAAGATCAGTTTCATCATCATTCCGGGGTATAGCTTTGTGACCTCCAATTGTAAAGAGAATAACGCATATCTTCTGTCCATGTTTGTATACGAATTTGTACTAATGTATACTACAAATAGACAATGACGTTTTTTACTTATGAATCCACTAAACGTGAGATATTGAGACATCATTTCCCGGACACGATATTACAGTTCTCAGAAGTGACGAGAAAGTAGAAAAGTAGAAAATATTTAATTTTCATGGCAAAAACAATGCGGCAAAACAGACTCAGTCAATAAATCATCGTCTTACCTGAGGTAGAAATGAGGAAGTAGGAAATTCCGAGGTGTTAAGACTAATCTTTCCACCGGACGGTAGCTAGAGAGATAAAACGTCGATAACTTATCTTGAAGTCACAAGTACTTTGAAAGAATGTCAAAGTTCACCTTGTTTATACTTGCATCGTCATGTGAAACATGCCTTGACGTATACCAGTTTCGTAGGGAAGAATTTGCACCTCAATTATCTCCCTGTGACAAACATCATAACCTGAATAATCTTTCTTGCCTTTACATGCAACATGAAGCAACTTTCTATTACACAGTGCACAGAAAGAATGAAGAACTTTCCTTTTTTTTTTTGATAATACTTTTCAGGAGAAAAAGGTAGCAACATTTAAAGAAACCATCACTGCTCACAAAATGACATTCTTCTGTCGATCACCAGAAGTCTCAATGTCAAAGAAAAATCAACTCACATCCTTCTGAGTTACATTGTATCGAAGGAAGCCAGTATTATGCAGTACATAGCCTGCGCTGTTGGCCACGTAATCCGTCATCCACATGTAGAACATCCGGGATACGTCGGGATCAGAAGGGATCGCTGGTATCGGCAGGGGCGCCTCTGTATGCTTCCCGATTGCGTACACTTCCCCCTAGTAAAAGAAAATATATTACAGCCATTTTTGAAACACTGTGGGTGTATTCGTATTAAATGATCGTATAACAGAATCATAGATCGTCTTGCTATCACTAGGAACATGTCACTATGTCAGGAATTTTCCCTAGGAGATGCCCCTGTGCACAATGCTAAGTGCATTGTCTTAAACTACACTGTAGCATAATCAGTCCACTCCTGAATTCGTTCGGATCAGTCGGTGCTGGAGATGACGTCATTCCTTCAAGTTAATGTACTGTTGCAATACCTTGCAGTATATAGGATTCGTCCGATCTGCTAAATAACTAGTTGTGGGTGGTTTATCGTGGATTTTCCGTGGCGGTGAGGGCAGATTCACCTACGCGGTAAACAATGTAAGCCCTGTGTGCATTCGTCACGGTCTCTGTGGCCCTATTGACATCCCAGATAGCACACTTACGTTGGGCCAACATTGTCATATGGTTGGCGATCGTTGGCAGTGGTCGCGGTTGGCTGATGGTAATTGGGCCAACATTGGGCCAACGTAAGGTGTCCAACCGTTGGTAGAAATGCATTGGCCCAACGTTGTACCAACATGTACCACCCAACGGTGGAATTCCGACACTGGCCCAACGTCGAACCAGCGGGGCGTTTACATGGAGCTGACTTTTCAGTAGTACTCATCTTTTTTAGTTTTTTTTTTTAAATAAAAATGCAGGATGGATATGCAGCCGCCAAAAAATTCGCAGCAATATTCTTGTAAGGATCCTACAGGAACTTGTTGGAGTAGCATTGGAGTAAGAAAAAACCAGTGAGCCACAACTGGAAAAAAAGACTTGGCCTGCCCGACTTAAACCAATTGGTTACAAACTGAGCTGTAAAACCTCATCTAACTAACAAACTAACTACAAGAATATGTTACTTTCCCATTCAGGAAAGACTCGATCATTCCTGTAGGAATTAAGAGTGTATTCACAACATACTCTCTACTTCATGCAGTGGATGCATGGAGGCGGGCTCAACTCCATTGTGACTGATCAGCAAAGTCAATTGTGTCACAACAAAGGGCTTTTGAAATGCTTCCTCTGTATGTGCAGTGTGCTGTGTGAAGCCATGGATTTGACTTTGTATGTGGTGTGGGCCTTCTTAAGCAGTGTTATATTGCATTAGTGTATTAAAAGGTTTACGGTCGTTTCGCCCCCTTGCCAGTTCGCCCCCAACCAGTTCGCCCCTAAAATACCAGTTCGCCCCCAAGCGATGACCGGTTCGCCCCCAAAGACCTACCAGTTCGCCCCAAGTGCTGACCAGTTCGCCCCCTAATTTATTGACAATATACCTTTGTTATTTTCGGCATTTTTGTGCCTTTTCTTCCTTCATGTTGCATCCTTTGATGCAAATATCGAAAATTACACAAGAAAATAAGCTGAAAAGAGCTGTAGTGCCTAATTCCTCTTGGGGCGTGGAAGAGAATACCGCCCGCGCACGTGATACCTGATTGGTTGTTCTTAGTTGATTGCACATGTGATCGTGTATGGTCAACAGTATATTCTACGTGTGCTAGTTTTTGTCGGCATTTTACTAAATAAAATTCCATGCAATTCTTAAAATACAAAAAAAGTTTTCCAATATACCTATCTCATGAAAAGTGTATTTAAGCAAGCTGGAAATGTAATCACGAACTTAAAAAACTTAACACTAAGAAACCACTAGACTTCAACTAGCACAAAAGATGTGATGAGCTGGCATCATGTAGGTATAGGCCTTGCGGTATAATGGGTATTTCAGTTCAAGTGAGTCCCCTCATCACTTTCGTTACCACATTTCATGCCTTTTGCTGATGCTGTCGTTAAAAAATATAATCGAAAAAGAAAATCAACTGTATTTGATTTTTTTAACAACAACTAACCGTGAGTGTAAGTAAAATCGAGGGGGCGAACTGGTAGGTACTTGGGGGCGAAACGACTTTCACTTTGGGGCGAACTGGCAAGGGGGCGAAACGACCGGGGCGAACTGGTTGGGGGCGAACTGGCAAGGGGGCGAAATGACCGGGTACCTATTAAAAGACTCCTTGACAGTAGTGGTATGATGCAGGCTACTCTGTAGTTGTAGTAAAAGAAGGTTGTGTATTGGACACTCAGTGTTTAAAATCTGGAGAAAACATTTGCTGTAAAACAGCTCTGGACTGCAGTATCCAAAAATCAGTGTTATGGAACCATTTGATTCTGTAGTTTATTTCTTTGGGATATTCTTTAGAGACTGGAAGAATCTGACATATTGACTGGATAACCTAATTGAAGCTTCAATTTTCTCTGGACTATCTTTTCTGTTAGAGTTAAACCATACAACTTACAATATTGTCATGTCAGGTTATGCAGTAATTTTAAACTGCAGTGACAACTGAATGCATGCATGCAGCTGCCTGAATGTGCTACTGCTAATACAAAGAAAAGGACTATATGTTCATCTTTTCTCAGCAAAGTGGATTTCAGTTGTAGGGCTGCTATAGTTATTTTTAAGAGAAGCAACATAACTTAAACAATCAGCAATTAATCATGCAGACATTTATTTGTCATCCTGTATCTTCTACTTGAATGAAATTTGTATTTAAGCATTAAGAATGAGTGAACTCTTTTAATGCTTTGAACTTAAATAGCTATGTCACCATATGCACAGGTCCCCAACAGTCAGTGCATGCTCCAACAGTTAATAGATCTTAGTCCAACGTCTATCCAACATCATGCCAACATTAAACCGATCATTGGGCCAATGTTGGTCCAATGTACTGTTTCCAACGTTGGTCCAACGTTGGGTCAATGTTCTGCTTCCAACGTTGGCCCAACGTTGGGCCAGTGTTGGATCATTGTTGGATATACGTCAGGAGCCAACATCATAACGATGAGCAGCCAACCAAACCCCAACGTTGAGCCAACTATGATCCAATGTTGCTGCCAACGTTGGTCTAACGTTGGCCCAACTATGGTGTGCTATCAGGGATAGGCCTAAGTTTTGAATAAATAGAAATTTTGACCACAAGTTGAGGAATATGTCAAAAATGTGTAAAAAATATTTCAAAAGAAAACCCTAGAGTGAAAGTTCTTTTTCATCACTTTACTCATTATGCCTTAAGCAGCCTGAAAAGGACGTTCTTAAGTATTTTTCCGCAAGCCAAATCACGCGCAGCAAGGCGTAGTCGTAGGAACGGGACGTGAAGAAATCCAGAGAAGTATGTCCCTTATGTCAGGGTCACCCTGGCTAAGGTAGGAGCCTACCATACCCTTCGAAACCGATAAAGTTTTTCGTTCAAATTAATGGCTACAAGAACTATCCGGCAGGCGCAATTTTTTTTCCCACGAGGTTATGGGCAAATCATGCCAATGGACCAATCAGCTTCTTGGAAATAGGCCACACCCCTAATTCCAAAATGACGGCTTTTGAACCATTTTTTTTTTGTAATTCTGACGCCAGATTATGAAAGAACAGGCCAGATAACCCCAGTCCACATAACCCTAACCTTGGAAATAACCCCAACCATGATTTAGAAACAAATTTCAAAAAATTTTGAAAATCAGATTTGCCCATAACCTCGTGGGAAAAAAAATTAGGCATCCGGCAGCAGCTCCTTGTGGCGGAAGCCACAGAGAGCCGTTAGGCATACAAGACCTGTCAAGTGACAACTCTTACTTTGTGTGCTGTGTTGATAGATGAATCGAAAATAGGTGCCGCGACCAACGAATAGTCAATTTCAGCTACATCTTTCAAAGGAATGACCACTAGAAAACAAAGAAAACATGAAACAAAGGTTAAATGAGGAATATGTCTCACACTGTAAGGAGTAATGGTCTTATTGTGTGATTATATTCTGGATCATGGGAGCAACGTACTTGCTTTTCTAAGAGGGAATTTCGATCGCATTTAAAATTTCTATGCACCTAGATAACTTCCAACGGGGGGTGGGGGATATAGGGGGAGTCTTCGAAACTCAGTGGGCATTAAGTTCTAAGGGGGGTTGCAGGGGCATTTTAAAAAATGAGAAACTAAATTCAAAATGGAACTAAAAATGATACCAAATAATTTTATCTTGCTGAGCTCTCAAATTAGTAGGCTACTCATAAAATGGAGACAAAAGGAAGTCAACGACGTCCTCTGATGTGTTTGGTAAAGCCTGTAATTAGTTTAACACGTGCTTTTATTCTTTTTGGAGGTCATTAATCGTAAAACTATGTTGTAGATACGGGAGCGGAAGTTTGCCCAACTTCATTCGGTGTAAGGGGGCGATGGACTGATATAATGTTGGGAACCATTGACCTAGATCATCTTGCCCGCCCGGCGGGCGTGTATTACTCCTGCACCTATATTGGCTGCACTCGTAATAGAGTATGTACGCCAAAGGGGAGTACATATTCGACACCTGCTATGAAGGTAATAGATCATCAGACTATTACCTATGGATAGTTCCGTACATAATATGCAGTACATTTTCTTCCCGCCACGGTTTCCACAGTGTGTAAACCAATTTTCCTAAGAATTGTAATGGCAGTATGATACATAATGTTATGAAATTATGATAGTGATAATAGCACTTTCTGCAGTGAATTCACATGCAACATCTTTTTACCCCTCCCCCATTCCTAATGAGAAACACGACAGCCCAGCCCTGTACTCAGTATCGTATCATTTAAACTTACCTTTCAGCTTAGCAACTTCCTCAGACAAGTCGCCATTAATCTCTTTCACGATCATGTCACACACCTGCATGTAAAAAAGTAATCAGAATGACGTGGTTTTTAATAGTAATTGGTTGTTTATGTGCTAATAAGCCAACATAATTTGGTGTCGTGTATAGTGACGTCAAGAAGTGGTCATACGGCTCGTTGCCGTGACCACTGGCCTTGGTAAGCAGAGCTGAATAAATATTCTACCCCTAGGTTAGTGCAGACTTTACACAAAGTGAGTGCTCCATATCCCTAGCTAACGTCTGGGTTCTCGTCTTAAACCCAGGCACGAAGCCACGGGGTGGCACGTTCCCCCAAAATTTTTCAATACAAGATCTTGCACTGAAGGAGGAAAAATTTATTACAAGACCAGCATTTTTGGATTACAAATATAAGGAAAAAAATGGAAAATCTCGCACCATTTTGCATCTAGAGTCCTTGAAAAATTTTCAAAGGGGAGGGGGACACCCCTCTTAGACCCCTCTCCCAGGCCGGCGAAACTCCAACACATATGTGCCCCCCCCCCCTCAAATTGGTTATTCTGGCTACCGGCCTGCTTAAACCAGGTTGAAAAGCGAACACTGGTACAGTGGTGTAGACTCAAATTGAAATTTTATTTTACCTGCAACATGTGCGAAGCAGCTTATCGTCGATCCATAATTATTTGAGCACAATGATACATCGCAAGAAGAGCAAAACAGGCCCCAGCGGAAGTGACGTCACATGTCATAATTGACTATAATGTCAAATTTTCTGACCTCTCCTTGAACTTTTACATTTTATGAGGGTGCGATCGGCTTTTGTCCCGTACGGGAACCCCCCTTAATAACTCACCAGTCCTTTGAAATTGACGCCCCACTGCCTGCCGTATTTGCACCATTTACAATGGCAACCCCTACTCCTACTCCTCGATACGTTCCGCTACTAGTTCATTTCTTGTACAAAAAGTGGCCCTTGGCCGAGATCACGAGAAAATTTGAACGCCTATAGAGAGCGTGCGCATGTGACGCCATAAATGCGATAAATGCGATACATGCGTAGCGGTGGGGTAATCATCTGTGGAATTGAAAAATTCCCCATATTTCATAGTTTTAAGTAAAACACACTTACCTCTTTATTTATGGCTTTTTGAAGTTCGTGAGCTATTTGATCGCGAAAGAGGTTGTAAAACCAACTGGAGAGAAAGAGAAAGTCGAACTTACTTTCTTACTCTGATAGTGGCGGTATGTCACTAAACATTTAATAATATTTAGAAAGTCGGTAATTACAAGCTAGCTCGCCAAAATCAGATCAAGTTCTATTTGCACGTGGCCTTGGATTCATATGGAGGTGGAAGTTCTCGGCCTTGTGGCTAAGATTATGTGTAATATCTGTTCTTTACGGCCAGTCTAGAAAGGGGCCACGCATGACAGACCCATGATGTAGTCTAGGTCTAAAGGTCAAGAGGTTGGTTACGCTTAGTTTGGGTGTCCTTTGGGTTCGTACCTCCTTTAAGGTCTGGGGTTCGACTACTGGCCGAGTCATACCGAAGACTTTAAAAATGGAACCTACTGCCATTGTGCTTGGTGCTCAGCATAAGCAATGGATTAGGGAAAACAAGCCAGTGAGCCACAACTGGAAAAAGGCCGTGGCCGGCCCGACTTAAACCAATTGGTTAGAAACTGAACCGTAAAACCTCATCTAACTCTAACTCCTTTGGGGGATAGAACTCCTTCGGGAGTAACGTTTGGTTTTCGCTCTTCGGCTCTTCGTCAGAGAGTTTGAAAGTTTGAAAGTGGAGATCGAACAATGCCTTTACTGATCATTTATCTGCTAGCATGCATTCAACATGTAACGATCAGATAAATTCTCTGCGCCATAGATGTCCAATAAAACTCAGTGGCGAATTATTTCACAATTATAAAGGTATTCCTAATAGCTCCACTGAAAAAAACTGTACTATTATTTAAGATGCATTCCCAAAAGGCTGCTTTTTTAGTGTTAGAAATTGAGAAAGGCGCTGGTCGCAGTGATGTTATTCGAACCTGCCGGAGTCCTTATGACAAGTAGTAGTACGGAACGGTAACTTCATTAACAAAATAAAAATACAGTGTCTGTCTTGGGAGTACACTGCACTGGTTATGTTGTAGAATTTAAAAACGTTCACCTCGCTCCATGGTGGAGTTTAACGCTGACCTTCCCGGCGTTGAACGAACAGTCGGTGCTGCTGCTTGAAACGGTAGGACGCCCGCTTTCATCAACACCTTGAGGGCACGAAAGGAGAAACGTGCGTAAATAATGAGAAAAACACCCAGTTTCATGTTTGTAAATTTATGGAAACTATTTATTACTTTTCCTCCACATATTATGTTAGTTTTCTGTTGCGACCTTAATTTTCTTGAAAGTCTGCTATAATATTTTAAAGAATATTTTAATACCTTTTCCTCCACATAAAAGCCACATTGGCTGTAACCTTTGAACTCAATAATTAACTGTGACGACTTTCATTCTCTCAAAAAACAATTGACGAGCTTACGCAGATATACTATGAGGCTATCGAAAGCATCAACAACTATTGTAAGAAAGTGAAACTAAAAAGAAAAGTAAGAGCTTTGAAGAAAGCTTTTTGTTATGATAGCGTTATAATATATCACTCTCAAACCAAGGGGGATAAATTTTATGTGAAAAGTATAGTAAGCTTGGTTTCAAACGATGAAGTTCTGATCAAAGTGTGAGGTTAATCTTTGGTAACTATACTTTGCAATAATGTGCTTTTTTGCGATTGATCGAAATGGATGACCGATGAAGGTTCATTCATTTCATAAATACAGGTTTCCTTCACTTAACAATACTTGTCAGTTTCAGGGCAATACACCAAGTTTTCAAAAAGTCCTCGAAACACATAATTTCAATATGACACTTTTTTCATTCTTAAGCAAGTTAACAGAACATCTACACAAAAAGTTCAGTTTGTGGTAGGGTTTTCGGTGCAAACGTTTTCACATAAAACATAGAGTACAGGCAAAAGCACCGGGAAAACAGCACCTACCCCATCACCGTTGTCATAAGTGGCAAAGGTCCATACAGTTAAAAAAATTGCCCCATTGCAACACAAGAAAACCTAACCTTTTGCTCCTCCAAAGTCGTACCCTTACTTAACTTGGGAACCTTTCCACCAGTCTTGACTTATCAATAGCAGTGTCATTATTACGTACCAACATGGATGCTGAAAGACGTTGATATCTCGCTGACGGTAACGTCAAAGGAGCCATGGTCTTTTATACTAAAAATTAATAGAAAAGCTTTTAACTAGTTTTGATCGCTGACATCAAGTAGTTTGCAGATATGGAGAGAGTTTGTAAACCTGCGTCATGGCCGTAAAGGCGGGGGGCTGAGGGGGACAGCCGCACCCCCCCCCCAAATGTCAGAAACCTGACAAAATCTGGCAGATATTTCGTCTCAGTAGGGCGGAAAATTGGGCAAATAAATTGGGCAGATAAATTAGATCCGGAGTCGGGCAAAAATCACCGCCCTCCCTGAGAAAAACAGTCCCATACGGCCATGACCTCCGTCACACTATGTAATTCTTTACATGAAAACATGTGAGCCATTCAAGCCCGTAGCCAAAGGGGGCCAGGGGCTGCGCCCTGATGGAAAAAGCTTTTCGCCCCCTAGATAATTGAAAGTCAGTAATACCTTAATACATTTTAGCATATCTCACCCCCAAAAGAACACATTTCACCCATCCTGGAAGCTATCTCGTCCCCTTCGGTACCTTGTCTGACTTCGAACCTGGAGCCACTTCTTCGTGGTGTACTGCCATGACCACAATTCTATTTACAGGAAATACACAGCTGCGTTGCCAGGATTTGATCCCGTGGGGGAGGGATCGCAATGGCGCTAGAGGCACCGCCGGACTGAAAAGCCCGTGTGGTTAATTCGCCCGCCTGCAGTGCGTTTCCTCGTTATGAGGATTACAGGCAACTGAGGAAGGCAGTCATATCGAAAAAGCAAGTGACTTAATTCCATTATTTTTTCGAACTTGAGTCCTGTTTGGGATTAGTTTTGAAGGAAATTTGAAAAATTGGGATTTTCTCTCTGGAGAATTCCCCCCCCCCCCGCTCGCCCTCGAGAACGCAAACAAGTAAACCATCGGCGCTACTGGCCGCCATCGGGTATAATATACTTATCGTATCCAATAAGGTTTCTCGACGACACTGGAAAATTTCTGTCATGGGGGCGGTATGGGAGGGGTTCCCGACGGGAGGGCATGCTCCCTGCCCCACCTGGAGCACCCCCTGCTTTAAAATACTCTGTAAGGGAGAGAGGGTGTGTTCTCAAATTGCGATAAGATGAACGTCACTTCAACCAAAAATTCGGAAGATAGGGTTCATTCTACTTTTGCGTTGAAACAGAATTCGATCGAGGCCGGGAAATGCATTCAATCATTTTAAACATGTCTTTGTTCGTACTTACAATTTGTATTTATAGTGGAAGTCACCGTGTAAAGACAAAGACGCCCCTTGAAAAGAAATGGTCACTCCCACTTCCGGTTTAGGGGTGATGGCTGACGTTGGAATATTGAAAGAAGTGATACGCATGCTGTAAAAGACATATATATGATGGAAATGCATAGAAGCTGTGGTGCAAAGGGATGGGGAACAATTAGTACTACTTACAAAATATCACTTGGAAAACTTGACTTAGTGTTTCAACATTCTTGATAGTATACTTGGTGTCATACATATGATATGGCTCTGCTTATAGTGTATCATGGCCTGCAGGCTAGTTTTTATTCGTAGAATGAAAATGAAAAAAATCGGTTTTTCAAAAAATTTTTAATTTGTTTCAAAATTATGGTTGGGGTTAGAATTAAGGTTAGGGTTTCGTGGATAAGAGATATTTGACCAGTTCTTTCATAATCCGGCTTCAGAATTACAAAAATTAGTCGAAAAGGTGTTATTTTGGAATGAGGGGTGTGGCCAATTTCCAAGAAGCTGATTCGTCCATTAACATGATTCTTCCATTTTCATGCTACGAAAAAAAAACTCGCGGCCTGCAGCAGCTTCATAAAGTAGGCGCTCTCTCAGAAATCATAATACAGTCCTTTTATAATTATACGAATATAGGAACCCTAAATCATAATACCCCCAGGAATACAGTATTTTACTTACATGTGATATACATATACTTGAAAATTAGATTTTTTTGACTGATTTAGCTTACAATAACCTGCTTACAGCAGGCTAAGTGTTAGTCAGGGTAACCCTCCCGCAAGGGAACGTGTTTTCATTTGGTCTTTTCACTTGTACCTCGTCGGGGGATTAGTGAAAAGACCAAATGTCAACACGTTCCCTCACGCTCACCTCTGCCAGGCAAACAATGCACCCTGCACGAACGAGGTAGATTTTGCACGCGCTTGTAGAGAAGTTGTGCGCGTACCCGACCGTTACACAAATCAGCTGTCTGCATTTGTTGGTGTCAGTGATGTGCATGCTAACGCGCGCGTTAGCATGAACGTATGCACAATCCCTGACACTAAAGATGAACATTATATGATGAAACAAATGATAAGTGTTTGCCACCATTGTAGGGAGCACTTTCTGTTCTTTGACGTCATATGCATAAGGTCTATTTGAAAAGGGGTCTATACATAAGATAAAGAGGCGTTTCATGTGACGTTATCTCATATCCCATTGTTTACTGCCGGCCAGTACACATGCGCAAAGTGTTTACGGGACGCTCTCACAGTGTGTACTTAGATACCATTGTGACACGATGCAGGCTTGACGGGCAAAAAGGCCCACAGTCAGAGAGACGCTCGACGCATAGACGTCTGTGAACATGTACGATGTTTTCTTTCTGGCGCATTGTTTCGTAGAAGGAAGTGACGTATATTCCACCCTGAGAACACTACGAAGGTCAGGTGGACTTTTATGTCGGTTATTGAACGCTTACATGGAAAACATTGCTTCCGGGTTACTGGGCGTATCCAAGTCAATATAATATGCAGAAACTTTTGCATTCCATAAAATTTTAAGCACGGCAGACTTGTATCAAGTTTAAGGGTCTGAGTTACTATACGTCTCGTGCCACTTGGAGGTGGTAACTCCTTTTGGGAGCAGTCTTGGGTTTTCGTCTGTAGTGGGAGGTGGCCACCAGGACTTCCTCATAAATACTATAAGAGAGTGAGAAGTTGTGTAGCTAACTTTGTCTGTTTGTGTGCTTTTCGGAGAAATTTACAGAGTTTGTTTGGAAAAAGTTGAACTTCGCTGATAAGTTTGACCGAAAGTTTACATACATCCATTCATTCATTTCATTTATTTGGTTCTTCACAATATTTGACAATAATTGAAACAATGCACACGAGTGTAGACAATATATAACATCAAGATATTGTGAAAGGAAGCACTCTAAAAACTCCAGAGGGCTTGTCGAGTAGGGTGCTCCCCAAATAATAGTAACGTAACGGAGAAAAGATAACATGAGTTTACCTTAGAAAAAGAGCGAAAAAAAATGACATGGGAGAAAAACTTACTTTTTCAGGTCGTAGTCGATGTGGCCAATATGATGAATATGCGCCGAACCAGACTGGTCGGGAATGGTGAGACTGGATACTTTAGACTTGAGCTCAGTCATTCCTATATCACGCACTGCATTATGGGAAAATATGTATACAAATGAATAAGTGAACTTTTTGAAATGTTTCCGTAAGGCTTTGTAAGTTGTTTGGTCATTCCAACCTGAGTGACATTTCCCTACCTGTTTCAAGGTCCATATAAAAATTGTGCTGGTCCCTTCCATCACTGATCCCACGTTACAAGCAACTTTCAGTAATTATACCATTTCCAACCAACATTTTAATATTTGCACTTTTACCTACTCCCTGGCGTTACCCAAGCATCAATACGCTCAGAACCCCAGGATAAAAGGGAAACATGTACTGGGGGAAGCCTCAACGAGTGGCAAACCTTACATGATCATGGAAGTAACTGTATCGAACTAGGAAGGTGTTAACAATCCTTAATTCTGCAGAATTTTGCTCGGAGAATTCTCAGTACTGCCCCCAAATTACACCTCTCTTCTTCTCCATGCACTGTTCTACCCCCCCCCCCCCATCTCATATCAGCCATCATCAAACGTCAGTCATTCTATTGTGCTGATCAGGAAGGGAACAGTTGAAAGGTTAGTCGAAAATTGTGGGCATCGTTTAAGGAGACAGGGACACAAAGGATGAAATCAGTTCATCGCCGAAAAAACTTAGCTAAGTCTCAGATAACTGAGACGGAAGTCCTAATACCGCCCTAATTCGTTCCTATTCCTGACCCTTTTGGTAGGAGTGCACCTCTCTGGTATAACAACCCTAACTTTCAAACCTAGGTTACAAAGTTACAAGCTATTCTCACACATATATAGTAAGAGCCGACCAGAATGGTTATTCCAGCCACAACTTCAACCAGCGAGTTTTTACTGACAAGCTGATATCTCATTTAACTCTACCACATACGTAGAAACCTGGGACAGGGGCCACAGCTTTGAAGCAACCAAGAGGGGGACAAGGGCACTGGGCCCAGAAAAATTTTCGCCACCTAGAACTTAGACATAACCAATGTCTTATTTCATTAGTATACCGGTATCTCTCCCACCCTACAAAAAAATTCGCTTCACCCCCATGATTCGCCCACTGGAAGCTATACCGCAACCCCGCTCCCATTAGTGCCTTATCTGGCTACTGGCCTATTTTAGAGGCGATGGGTTGGGGAAATGAATAGGCAGGAGGAAGAGCTATTTTCTTGTTTTAACACGATTGGCGTTTTCAGTTCACGCATAACAAGATTAGAACATTTTAGTACGGTACCTCAGTACGATACTGAACTAACTACTACTTTTCCATAAAAATTCCCGCCCTAACCATCACGGTTTGAGACATTGCTCTGAATATGATTAACTCCATATATTTATATATGAATACATCTTTAACGTTATATTTACTCATAACAAACAGCAGTGCAATAGTTCACTGAAATACTGTACAACTTACAGAAGTCAAGTCCTCTCTGAGTGATGCGAGATTTAAATCCGGGTTGTATGGCAACCGTGGCCATCGCCATGGACACAACCAACAAAGTTATTCTAGCAGACAACATCTTCAGGGATCTCCTTATTTCATTTGAGCAGCTTGCAAGCAAACCAGAGTTTGATAAATGATCAAGTGAAAGACGTCGTGTGTTACTAGTATGCGAATCTTTATTGCATGGTGATTTTACTTATTACAAGGTGATAGTTAACTTCCTTCTAACGACTTCCTCCAAAACATTTGAAAACCTTTATCGAAACTGACGCCATTTACGGTGCAGTTGTAACTAGGAACTGCGCAGGTTGCGTAGAATAAGGAAGTATTTTGCAAAGGACTTCGTCATAACCGTACGGGTGTACTCTCGATTGGAGAGCTGAAAACTTTGACCTTCAATGTTGATGCATTTTTGTCCCAAAATAGCATACATCTTGCCCCAAAATAGCAAATATTCTGCCTGAATAGAAGGCCCCCTCACAACCTCGAGGGCCCACGGACCTCGTGAACCAATGAAAGCCTTAATTGTTAAAAGAGTTCGTAGCAAATCTAAGACAACCACAGAAAGAAAAACAGGAACTCATTAAAACAGAACTGTGACAAATTTAATAAGGGGAACTATGAGATAACAACAAACTCATTATTTAGCCCTGAAGGAATGTTGACAAAATCTGACGGTGGGTGTTTTTGTTTCCTTTGTAAGGACTTTTGTTTGCATTGTCACAATGGTGTTAGAATACTTCCTTCTTCATGTCCATCTCGACATCACATGATTCTGTTTTCTCATACATTTATTCAAGTTCTTGACAGAATTCTGTTGCAATTTTGGTCCTTTTTACGAGCGAATTGCGAAGTATATCCGTCATATGTTAGAACTGCCACAAGTCCCATGTTGACAGTTCTCCGTCTCTCTAAAATCTTTGGAGTGAAAATCACTCTTTTAGAGTGAAATTAGGATCACTCGAAATTTGGAGTGAAAAATTTCAATCGAAAAAGAGTCATTCCCACTCTTTTAGAGTGAATATTTAATCTTAATTTTGGAGTCATCCCTAATTTCACTGTTTGGAATTTAGAAAGTTGTCTTGATCTGTCCTATACTTCTTATACAATACTGTAATTTTGAAAATTTATATTCCATTAAAATTAAATGACAAAGTAAGTTATTGGTGACAATTTGAAAAAAATGCGTTACATGCTCGTAAGCGATTCTCCTAAGTTTAAATCGTTGTGTCCGACCGCCTGTCATCTGTAGAATGCTGTTCCAAGCACATGCCACATACCCCACTTTCCCTTAACAGTAATAATTAGATGGAGAGCTAAACAATGATATTGAGCAACTAGTTTCAAAGAATTCACTGAAAACATGAATAGATTTTTGTTAAAATGGAATGATATCAATCACAAAACAGGATATTGATTAGGAGTATTACGTAAAAATTAAGGTTTCCTGTACTTGTAAGCGACGGATCAGCAGCAGTTGCACATGCATGCCAGTGACGGCGCTTGGGAATTTTCCCAAGATGTTGGGAATTTACGACTTTGCTTGAGAACCTTTGGGAAACAAGTGGATATTTGAGGGATAATCTTGGGAATATGGGCCATTTTCAGACATTTTGTTCTGTAAAATACGAAAATGTGCACTTTTGAAATCATCCGACTCCAGTAAACAGCTGTCGACTATAATTTATTTGCCTGGGTCCTTGTTACAACTCGCTAGACAACTTTGTTATTGTCACATTATGCGGGGGCGGATCTAGGGGGGCCGACCCGGCCCCGACCCCCCTTTTTGAAAATGCAAAAAAAAAAAAAAAATAAAATAAAATAAAAGAGAAAAAAGAGAAAAACGGAAAGGAGAAGAGCTAGAAAGAAGGACAGAGAGTGGAGTGATAGAGAATGAAGCTGCAATTAGCAACCTCGAAGCATGGGAGTCATAGCGCACAGCAGATCAGTTTGAACGTCGATTGGGACGTTCACACGCATGCTAACACGCATGCTTACTACACATGATTAGATACAATCAATACGATACAATACCTATACAATACCATCAACCAATCGAAAAATACCTTACGAGACAGTGCGCATCAGTTGCGATGGGCTGCTATCAAGCCTGGCAAGTGCCATTTCCGGCCATCTGGAATGTATTAAAACTTCAAATTTTCTTGGAACGCTCCTCGCCAACCTATGGTGGCGCTCCGCTTAGATAGTAAACGCAGTGGCGTACACTGGGGGGAGGCCCAATTGCCCTCCCCACTAATGCCGATTTTTTTTTTTTTTTAGTTCCTAAAATACGTAAATTTTTTAACACAAATTTTACTTCAAAGGGTAGCATATGTGGCACCAGATTGCATGTAAAGACACCTAATTTTTCAAAAGTTTTCAAAGGGGAGGGGGACACCCCTCCCGTTAGACCCCTCTCCCAGGCCGGCGATCACACAACACACTGTATGCCCCCGTGAGAGAAATCCTGGGTACGCCACTGAGTAAAACGGGATTCAAACGTGCAAACCTTGGACTAAAAGTCACACCAGCTGAGGTAATCCGTCCTCACAGAAATGTGTGATAAAATAAAATCAAACTTTACATTTTGTTCACAAAAATTGATCTTCTTGATGGTTGCTATCAAGCCTGACAAGTGCTATTTCTTGCTATCTGGGATGTATTAAAATCTCAAATTTTCTTGGTACGCTCCGCGCCAACTCATGGTACGCTCCGCGCCAACTCATGGTGGCACTCCGCTTAGATAGTGACGGGAGCCCCGCCCCCGCCCCAAACAAAAAATCCTATCTACGCCACTGCAAGAGAATTAAAATGGAAAATCATGCGAATTACAAGGTCTTAAAAGTGTCTTTTCCGGCTATCTGGGATGTGCTTTTACCCAAATTTTCTGTTATGCTACGCATAGGTGGCGGAAAGCGGGGGACGGGGGGAGGACACGTCCCTCCCTAAAATTTTCAGTGAGGGGGACGTCCCTCCATAAATAAATTCCTAAGGAGAAAAATGAGGAATTACAAATTAAATGAAAATCAGCAATCAACAAGTATAACCATAATCACTGACAAACTAAATGGCCAAATGCTGTTTTATCAGTTAATTAATCCCTCGATTTTTCTCTGAAAGACGTTCAGATTGGCCTACAGTGCAGGTCACCAACAAAATTTTATTTAGAAATAGAGTTGTCGGAATCATTACAATTTGGTCATTCAGTTTTGATACTATGTAAGGCCTACAATAATACCATGACTACACTGCCTGGACGTACCCTCAAAACAATGACAGGGCTGCCAAGTCTCGTGCATTTTGGGTCATTTTTCCTTTCTCATGAGTCCACGCAAAAGAAGAAATTAGGCAGAGGGGAACATGCACGTAATAAAACGTACATTTACTCCCACATGTCAATGCAAGGTATCTGGGTCCTGGCATCAAGTAGAACTAAGATATGGGTCACAAATTTCTCAAGGAAGTCCCTCAATATTCACCAAGTTAGAACATGACTACTTAAGATCTGATTAGACGCCTTGAACAGGATGCATTGTAGTAAGGCACTGTGCCTATGATAACTGTCTTCTGTTAATAACTTGTGGAAAAATTAATGTGTTGAGAGTTGAGACATGAAATTATATGAAGCAGAAAATGCAAAAATAAGAAATGGGAAGTGCTATTTCCGGCGATCTGGGAGGTCTATCTCGTCAAAAATTTCCTTGTACGCTCCGCGCCAACTGATGGTGGCGCTCCGCTTAGATGATATAGTGCCCTCAATCACAGGTCGAACAACTTCGCCCCCCCCTTTTCAGAAATCCTGGATCCGCCCCTGTTATGAGTGTGGAAGTACTTACAGGACCGACGCTAGAGGGGGTGTGGGGGTGTGACACCCCCCAAGATCCACGCAGTCGGCAAAATCCTGCACTAGTCGGCAAAATGAAGGAAAGAGGGAAATGCAAACGAAGGAAAGTTAGAGGGAAGAAGAAAGAGGAAAAAAGAGAAAAAAGAGGAAAGAGAAGAGGGAGAGAGAAAGACCGAGCGAACAGAGAAAAGAACAGGGGAGGGAGGGACAAAGCAGGGCAAAAGAAAGGGGCTGGTGCAGACGGAAGACAGGAGATTGGAATGCATTTGTAGACAATGTTTATTACAATATTTTCAAAGCCCGTAAGCAACACTTTTTGAAACTTAAAACATATTCTGTCGGCAAAAAAGCTACATAGGGTGTTTCAGTATCATTGTATACTAAAAGAGTTCATCGTTCATGTGGTATTCTGGCATTTAGTCGGTAAATTCTGCACCAGTCGGCAAAATGAAGGAAATGTGAGGAAAAGAAAGAGGAAAAGATGTGAAAAAAGAGGAAAATTTCTGTATAATAAGAACCCAAAATTTTCGGCGCGCTACGCGCGCTATAATGTCACTTTAGTTTCTTCAATAGTTCCATTCCACATAGCTTGATAGCATAAGTCCTGTCAACCTTACCAAGTAACATGTAGGCAGGGTATACATAGGTTACGTAGAGGTCGTAGATTATCCCATATCGCAAAGCCTATATAGTTGCCGTTCTCTAGTAGTGTGGCACGCGGTATACGGTCAGTAGGTGAGCGACTCACGGAGCAACGTTTGGCTATATTTCATCGGGTAGTCCAGGTGGTTTCGACACAATGTATGTTGTCCCCGATACAGTCTACAACCCCTACAGTTTTTGATTCCTTGCCGAAGGCAGGCAAGGAATCTATGCGATGGTATGTCGTGTGTGTGTGTGTGTGTATGCGTGTGTGTGTGTGTATGTGTGTGTATGTGACGCCTAGCTTGTAAACACGATATCTCAAGATAGCAATGACCGACACTTTTCATATTTGGTATATAGATTCGTCATGTTGAGAGAAAGAACCCTATTGTTTTTGGTGGAGGTCAAAGGTCATTTGAGGTCACCAGAGGTCAAAAACCAAAAACTTTGTAAACACGATATCTCAAGTTAGCAATGACCGACACTTTTCATATTTGGTATATAAATTTTTCATGTCAAGAGGAAGACCCCTATTGTTTTTGGTAGAGGTCAAAGGTCATCCGAGGTCACCGGAGGTAAAACTGCGAAAACCTCCTAAACAGCTTGTAAACACGATACCTCAAGATAGCAATGACCGACACTTTTCATATTTGGTATATAGACTCGTCATGTTGAGAGGAAGAACCCTATTGTTTTTGGTGGAGGTCAAAGGTCATTTGAGGTCACCGGAGGTAAAAAGCTGAAAAGCTCGTAATCACGATATCTCAAGATAGAAATGACGGACACTTTTCATACTTGGTACATAGATTTGTCATGTCAAGAGGAAGAACCTTATTGTTTTTGATAGAGGTCAAAGGTCATCCGAGGTTACCGGAGGTTAAACTTCGAAAACCTCCTAAACGGCTTGTAAACACGATATCTCAAGATAGCAATGACCGACACTTTTCATATTTAGTATATAGATTCGTCATGTTGAGAGGAAGAAACCTATTGCTTTTGGTGAAGGTCAAAGGTCATTTGAGGTCACCGGAGGTAAAAAACTGAAAAGCTCATAATCACGATATCTCAAGATAGGAATGACCGACACTTTTCATATTTGGTATATGGATTTGTCATGTTGAGAGAAAGAACCCTATTGTATTTGGTGGAGGTCAAAGGTCATTTGAGGTCACCAGAGGTCAAAGACCAAAAACCTTGAAATCGCGATATGTCAAGATAGGAATGGCCGATATGGATTTGTCATGTTGAGAGGAAGAACCTTATTGTTTTTGGTAGAGGTCGAAGGTCATCTGGGGTCACCAGTGGTTAAACTGCAAAAATCATGTAAATTGCTTGTTATCACTATATCTCAAGATAACAATGACAGACACTTTTCATATTTAGTATATAGATTTGCCATGTTGAGAGAAAGAACCCTGTTGTTTTTGGTGAAGGTTAAAGGTCATTTGGGGTCACAGGAGCTAAAAAACCGAAAAGCTTGTAATGACAATATCTCAAGATAGGAATGAAGGACACTTTTGATATTTAGTGTATAGATTTTTCATGATGTAAGGAAGAACCCTATTGTTTTTGGTGGAGGTCAAAGGTTATCTGGGGTTACCAGAGGTCAAAAAGCAAAATTTTCCAACAATTCCCAAGATTGTTATATGAGGTCACCAAAGGTCAAAAAGCAAAATTTCCAAAGAATTCCCAAGATTAACATCTGGGGTCACCAGAGGTCAAAAAGCAAAATTTCCCAAGTATTCCCAAGATCGTCATCTGGGGTAACCAGAGGTCAAAAAGCAAAATTTGCCAAGAATTTACAAGATCCAAGATCCATTGGAGTTGAATCCCTTTCAAGACACTTCCTTCCTTTTTCCTTTTTTGTTATATTTGGTGGTGTTCAGAGGTCATGTGAGGTCAGCAGAGATCAAATTGGTAAAACATCATAAAATGATGTAGTCAAGGAAGATAAATTTGAGGGATAAGGCTCAGTGCAACAAAGCATCCCCATTCGGCAAGGAATCACTAAGCCTTTGGGCTTTCTGGTTTACGTTTTTCTTTTTGTTCTTAATAATAACATGTTTTTGTGTCAGCCTACCAAAAATTTTGGCCTGCTATGCAATTTCACGATTCACACTTAAAAGAACACTATCAGTGCGCAACTCGGCTGCCATATTAAGTGATATAATGCAAAATATACTCTGTAATGGCATGGGAAAGTTAGGCTCCTGCATATCCCCTTCTCACCACCCCCTCGACATAGGGCTGTCGGAACTTGGGGTCGCTGGCATGCCTCCTCTCGGGAAAATTCTGTCGCCACCCATGGTCGGTTTACTTATATTAGCTTTCAAAAGGGTCATTTCTGCGATAAAACCCCAAAGTTTCGGTATGCTTTGCCCACTCTTCCTCAGTTTCGTTACTAATAGCTAAATATGGGACAAACCCTTTCCATCTTTTCAAGTTACTCTGAATAAGTAGAATTTATCGTTTTATGTAAATGCCGGCAGTGGCGTACGCAGGGGGTCCATTGGGCCATGGCCCCCTCTCAATATTTTAACAGAAATTTTACTTCAGAAAGCAGCATATGTGGCACGAGATGGCATGACACCTAATTTTTCTAAAATTTTCAAAGGGTAGAAGGGGGACACCCCTCCCCTTATTCCCTCCCCCTGACTCTCCCAGCCCAGCGATTCTTTGTTTTATAGTTCCTAAAAATACGTAAGAATTTGAACACAAATTTTACTTCGAAAGGAAGCATATGTGGAATCAGATTGCATGTAAGGACACCTATTTTTAAAAATTTCAAAGGGGAGGGAACTTCCCCCTAGAGCCCTCCCCCAAGCCGGCGATTCTTTTTCTTTCTTAAATACGTAAATATTTTAGCACAAGTTTAAATTCAAGAAGGTAGCATATGTGGCACCAGATTGCATGTAAGGACACCTATTTTTTCAAAGATTTCCAAAAGGGAGGGGGACCCTTGAACCCCTTTCCCAGGCCGGCGATCGCACAACATACTGCATAGTCCCCCCTTGACAGAAATACTGGGTACGCTACTGAATGCCGGCAATTTCATCTCATTTCGCTTAACTAAGTTAATGTTCTCTTGAGTCTGTCTTTCGGTACGGCTGGTGACTCGAGGAGGGAAGTACAATTGTAAATTGTGCCCGATAGGCCTGGACAATTGACCTATATAAGCTTTAAATAAGTACAGATTCTCTTTAGTGTAAGCTTTCCCAAAACTTTCGCTCGCTTCGCGCGCTTTGCAATTTCACAGTTAAGGTTTCGGGAAAAACCTTAAATCGGTTGGAACTATTTTCCTCTAGTATATACAAAATAGTAAGCAATATATGCCCCGCAACGGCATGGCATAGTATACAGGTTTTCTTCACATCTCCCCTCACCAACTCCTCGACGGCATCGGGGCTGTCGAGGCTCCGGATTGTTGCCCCCCTCCCCCTTGGGCAAATCCTGGCGCCACCCCTGCCGGACCAATATAGGTTGGACTAACGGTTCTCAGCTTTAACTGCATCGCTTATCAATACTTTCAATCGGCATTTTTTTTCTTCTCAGTCGGCAAATACGATTACACGGCACCCCCCCCCCCATGATAAATGCTCTGGCGACGCCCCTGAGTACTTGGTACGTTGACGGAGTTAGATAGCACCTTTTAAGTTTGAATGATCTCTTTTTTGTTTACATTTGATATTAAAATGTAAAGAGCATCAATCGAGGGCGCTACATAAAGCCAAAATCAGTCACATCTGTCTCTTTCTCATGGTTAAGTTTCTAACATTGTTCCAAAACACACAGTTTAGTACTTACAAGTCAACCTTGGCATTTCCTGGGACTTTTGAGAATGATCTTGGAAATTTTGAAAACCCGCTGACCCCCTAATGCATGCTACATGAAGCTGAGCGACGTGCAATATACGAGAGCTCAGCTTCAAACAACATATATGACTGTGATGCTATCGCACAGTGTAGGTTCAAGTATCCTGCTTTGTTTGCTACCGCTAGGGTATTTTTTTAGAAAACAAAACATGCCTAGCACCACAGTGTACAGCCCAACATCTGTGTTGTTTATCATACCATCGTGCAGGCCCTCCCTTGGAGGGCACACAAGCATTTCACAAGCATGACTGCAACGATACCTAAAAAATAGGCACGCGTGGAGGCTGCAGTGTATATTTTTAATCACTCTTATCATTTTTTTAAATCTTGTGCCGCAATGGAGATGTCCGACTTGCCGTCGGTCTAGCGTGAGTTCGGTCTCCCTCAGCACATTACTTGTGAAAATTCCTTTCTACAGTTTTTGTAAGTCTTTTTTTTTTTTGTGGACCTTGTGGGAGCACATGCGTGTTCGGTCTCCACGTGGAATTTGGGCGGGTGTGACAAAAGTGACTCCCGCACGCGACAAGAGAACGAGTCCTGTACTGGAATATCTGGCATTTCTGTACCGACAACCTGATCAAGTCTACCAAAAATTTTCTTAAATTATACCCATATCATTTCTCTATGGCTTCTTTTCATTAGCTTTTTAGTTTTTCACCCTATAGTGGGTTTCGCGAGTATGAATGTTTCGTATTCTGGCTTTTGTACGAATGACACCCTGTACCGTCGCAGCATGCATGGTTTGAATATGTATACATCTCCTAATGTGCATACTCTTACAATATGAGTGCAGGTATTAGGTGAAAAAGGAATGCAAGTCCACTGGGCAGGCAGGGAACGATCCCCTTCAATATTATCTCGTGATACCCGACGTTATGAAAAAATGAAGAGAGTTCGATATTAATTTGTTGTTTACTGTCCAAGCTAAGTCCTTTGTAATTTTCTGCAGTACACAGACTATTCAGGGAATTTTGCCTCATCAAAAGTTAACCGGGTACAATTATAGCCCCGTTTGAACAAGTGTACAACTTTTGGTGGACTAGCACTACTTTCTACTTTGGGGGTAAAACAAAAGTGTTAGTAGGTAGGGTCTTGGTACACGATAATATGAAGAACCTTAAACAAGAGTAACACGCATTCAAATGGGTTGCCTGCGTAGCAGGCTGTATTGCATATTCCCAAGAGCGTCAACAGCTACACAAAAGTGGGGGAGACATAACCTTCACAAAATAATTAAAGGGCAAATCGCAAAGCCTTGGCAACGAGGGATCCAGGGCCGGCTCAAGGGCCCCCGGAAAAAATGGATTTCAGAAGATCTGAGGTGTAATATGAGACACTTTTCCACCATTTTTAATCCCATTAAATATCTGTCTCCACCATTTTTGCTCTTGATTTTATTGAATTAGCTATTTTGTAAGCTATGGAATCTAATATGTACATGCTATTTTTGTTCAGGATCTGGAAAAAGTGTGGGGGGAGGGGGTAAACTATAAAATATCCCACCTCCACTTTCAAAAGTGGGGGGACCTGCCCCCCACCTGTTAACGCCCATGCATATTCCCTGTTCAGTCGTATCCTTGGTTTTGTGCAGCCTTAATGCTGTAATGGGGCTGAGCAGAGTCCGCTCGGCCAGGTATTAGATGGGTAACAACTTGAACGTGAGTAGTTTGCGTTTTCGTGAGGGCACTTCATTTATCCCAAAATTTCTATACCTAACCTAATTGGATTCCAATGTGATGGGACTATATACCCACCAGCGTACAACATTTAACTTTAGTTTACCACGAGAGTTGAAGGCTACAAAAATGGGAGAGTCGTTTGGGAATTATTTTTGCCTAGATAAGCTTTCAATTGGCCTTATTGGAATTTTCAAAAAGTTCCATCCTTCTCTTATTTAAAATCTCTACAAGTTGCTCCATCATAAATTTTTAACAAGCACGACAAAGGGAACTTACTACATCATAGGTGTGGCTATACAATATGATCCCGTAACTGACTTGCTCACAGTGCCGAAAAAAGATTCAGTACATTTTGTTTGAGTACCAAATACAGAGAAACGAGTATAAGCTGCGATTAAAGGAACACATTGCGTTTTTTGGTACATAAAATTATCACACCTTTAAAACCATGCTTATAGGTGTAGGGTGATATACAATAAAAAAAAATAGTTAGCTGGGTAGTTTTATTTTCAAGAAATAGGCTTTTTACAGAAAGAAATTCACTGCTTTGTAGTTCTAAATTAATTTCTTGTTTCAAACTTTTAAATATTCAAATGATGCAACGTTAAATTTCCCAACTAGTTATAGTGCATAATCCTCTGGGAAAGAAAAGCTATTTCCAAACTTTATTGGTGAGAATAAATGGTTTGATGAAGACAACATTTTCTGCCCTTGTCATGTAGATGCAATTTAGCGCAATATTTCTCTGAAAGACAGATTGAGCTACTCAGCAGGCATTTTCGTGAGTGAGAAGCAAATCAAATTATTTAAATGCAAAGGCCACAAAACGGTAGTATTTCTTATTCTTCTTATCTTGTTGTTCTGCATCCACCCCAATCACGATGCTTCTTTATAGGGTGACAAGTTTTAAGTATTCGACATACATTAGAGGAATTTCGGTAAGTTTTGTTTATTATTAGTTAAAGGCTTTGTGTGAAATAAATTTTTGGGCTTGGACTCGAACTAACCATGGGTTCGAGGATATGCGCATAGTCCAGTGGTGGTGCCCTTGTGTATACTAACAGCTATTTCTGTTGTCTCGGTACCTTATAGCCAAATCTTTATTGGAGTGAAGTTGGAGATGTTCTATAAAGCTTTGTATCTTCTCTCGTTTCATCAGATAGGGGGACATGGGGCCGTAAGCTCCCCACAAAGCTTCGCGTCGTTCCACTCCAGTAAAAAATATACCGTTTCCGTACTTGACACTCCCCATAAAGCGCCCTTCGTCCCTAATGAAAATTTGCTATATTACCTATGTGTTTGTGCTGGTCTTTTCTTTATAACGTTTCAAACTTTCGCTGACAATAAGTCCTCAAGGGAACAACTCCAATCAGACAAACACACCTTTTGACAACTTGCCAGATTTAGATGTTCTTGGCAAGTGAGGGGGCAAAGATAACTTTGCGGGAAGCAGAAATTAGAATTGGACTGATTATCGGTATCCAATACAGTTATCGGCAGACGTTTTCTGTTTTTGTCCTAGTATCGGTATCGTAAAATTTACGTAAAATGCCGATACTGTCAAACCTATATTTCTAGTCCCATGCTCCATAAAAATGTTACGTTATTTTAGAAATCCCAGTAATTTACCTCATGAAAATGACGAACTCACTCGTAGTGCCCAGTAAAGCGGTACACTCATTGTTCAAATATCAGTATCGGATCGGTATCGCCGATATTTAGAACCGAAGTTGGTACCGGCAACATCGACTTCTTGTGGATGTAATAACGGTACAACACTAGTTCACATCATAAGCGTATGGGATCATTTGGATTTGGGGCACACTTTTTGCCCTTATCTCTGAGCCTCTTTAGGAGAATTTTGCCCGAAATTTCTACAAATTCTGCCCGAAATCTCGAGGTTGTCCAAAACTTTGGGGTACACGGTAACACCTGCCCGCCCCAGCCCCACACGCCTGTGGTCCTCATCCCTCATTTTTATCTAAGCTTCCTTCATTTGATAGGGCATAAAACACTGTTTTTGAGATAGAAAATGCACTTGAGCATCTGAATGTATGCGTATGTAAGTGTGTGCGTGTGTCAGTGTATGTGCCAATGTCGATATCAATTACATATTTTGAGATCACTCATAGACCCTATCCATTGACGTAATAATCTACTTGATAACCTATCCATGACGTCATATTAGAGGACACAATGAATTTAAACGTATACAATAGATAGTTACGGGCTTACCTCAGTCGAGTGAGCACATCGACATCTATGGTCCTGTGACGTCATATGGACACGGTCTATTGAAGTTGTTAGGCCGTTCATATAGATTACACAGTGGTGTCGTTTTGTTAGTTGAGGTAAGTCAAGTTAAATTCATCACGCATGAATAGCTTGCTTTTTTGAATTAACACTATAGGTTAAAACCGGCAATTCGGTAGAGCTATGAGACTGGTAAGACAAATGCCAGTTGATATCGATATTGTGATACCATGACTAAACTGCAAAACCCAAACATTTCGATAACTTAAAAATGAGTGAGGTATCTTGCAGTATGATCCTTTCTAAGTTCAGTCAACTGAGTTTCTGCTGATGATAAAATAGACATTCAGAGAACTCAGTCGACTTAACTTGAAAACGTCCACGCAGCAAGTTACTACCCAACAAATTGGGTTTTACAGTGTATCCTTCTATACCTCACCTTTTCTAAGGCGCGGTGTAGGCTATAATCAGTATCAAAACTTATCCTCAGATCCCTGCCTTCCACAGTAATCTACAATTCAACCAGTTAACAGTGCGGAAAACGAATTAACACATACTCGACTAAAGAGATTCCCCATTACCCTAGGCTTAGTAAGCTGTTGTTCTCGACTGGAGAGCTAAACGTTGTTTTGGACCGCTGTCCTGGGGGAGGAATCTAAGGGAAGTGGTGTCCCCCTCCCCTTTGGAAAATTTTTTGAGTGTTTGAGGGACCTTAGATGCAATTTGGTGCAACATATTGGTCAAATTTTAAAGAATTAGAGAATTACTGAAAATGTATTACATTTTCTGCAGAGGCAAGAAATCAGGGATTTTCGTCCTTGAACTGAGGGGGTAGGCGGAAGCATACTTTCGCCCCACCACATTTTTGACTGGGGGATTTAGCTATGCCCAATACATTATATCCTCAGACGTGACGATTGTGTGCATTGGTCTATGTAGTTAACTTCGTTTCCTCACTGTGATATAAGGATAACACAAGAACCGTAAAACATCTCCCTCGTAAGAGCAAGCGAAGAATGAGTCTATGGCAAATTTTTAAAAAAAGTTCATTATGATACTTGTAAGAGGGCCTACTCACGGAGCTTACACATGACTTAAAATTATGAATCGAACTAATGTTTTCTGACGTAAACTGTAGCGCCGGTGCATTTACACAATGGAATGCTTTAGGCCAATTGGATATGCCTTTATTTATAAATGTACTGTAGGCTATAAGGTAAACTTTTGTAATGCAATGTTAAAAGTGTGACAGTTAAGTAGGTGTTAAATTAATAGTATAGTTTAACATATACGTGATCTTTACGACTGTTAAAAGGAACAAACACACGACACTTGCAGATTTACGTATGACGCCTCCTTGACATTTTACCCCGGGTCAACAAATCACTTTGTCATGGAAAAGGCACATGATCCTGCGCCTTGGCATTGCGCTGCAACAATTAGGGTGTAGCTTTTCTTGGTGTTAATGTCTTTGCACTTTTTGTGCAACCTTTACGGATATTGCTTAATAGTGGGTTCAACTTACTTTTTCCAAAGTCCCCTGGACTTTCTGGCGAAGAGCCGAAGGGCGAGAGAGGAGCTACGTCCCCGAAAGTAACTTAAACTTAACTGACCAACCTCTCGGCCTTCAGACCTCTACATCTTGGTTCGTTGGTCAGAAGGTTCTATTTTTGTTAACGTTCCCTCGACTCTCTGGCTTAGTAAGCTAATGGGTGAAACCAAACATTATTCCCGAAAGAGTTCTGTTCCCCCAAATGAGCTACGTCTCCGAACGGACACAAACTCAACTGATCAACCTCTCGTCCCTCAGGTCGAGAAGACAGTTGCCCAAAATTGGCAATTCTATTTATTACGATACCTCCCCATAAACTAACTTTCCCCAGAAACAGATGGGATTAACTATGGCAAGAAGGAACCTGGTATACTGGATTACAATTAATTATACACTGACGGAGCTTGATGAATTAAGCATATTACTGTACCACAATATAATAGTCACATAGGTCAATATAACAATTTGATACTCTTGGATTTTATTCTTAATCTTGAGCCATCCTAATCCATGCATTTAGACGCACAAGCACAGTTCCAAATTTGTGTATTAGAGGGAGGTTTCCTACATTATAAAGCTCAGGGGATGTGAAATTTTCTCCGTCACTGATTATCCAACATGACAGCCGAGCAACTTCAGCGACACATTGTTTAACATGAATTATCATGCAACATGAAATGTCAAATTTTTTAGCCTCAGCCCCAATCATGAGGTCCGCTGAGGTCGTCTATGATCACAAGTCAAGTGTTCCTGTTTAAGAACCAAACTCTGTGAAAATGTTTCCATTACTGCATAGACTACTCCCCTTTTAAGTTGCTCCTCTCTTTCGCAACAAAGACCGTCCTTTGAAAGTCTACTAATTCGATGCAGAGGGGAATTCAAATGAACGACGTCATACATATATTAGGTCTTGATTAATCAAATGTTGAAGTGAACACGCACGTACCATAGTCGGTACTATTGTAGTAAAAACTCAATGTCTCACACAATTTAAAACACAGGATTTATAAAAACCGAGAATAAGACCACTTCTTGATTCTCAACTGTCGTCTTTATTTTCACATCTTTATAGAAGTGAGCTATTTCATAAATCATATTATACACTGCACGGGATGTGTCTGGGATATTTGTTTTGTCTGGACCATTCAAACGGTTATAAACGAAGGTCTGGCTGTTTAGAGGGACCGAGTTTTGAAAAACGTTAAACCCTTCATACCTTTCTGACGTTATTATCACCACTTTGAAAACGTACAAAATTTAGCACTTCATCGTTTCGCAGACAACCTAGTTCACAATGTCATGCACCGTCATGAACCATAGACCCTTTTCCAAATAGCATTTACAAAGGATTGTGGGATAGAGTTTTGTTACACGTTGTTTTTGGCCACAGTAAAATGCCATTAACAACAACGTCGCACACCAAAAGTCTGTCCCACAATCCTTTGTAATCGCTATTTGGAAAAGGGTCAGTTTTCGATGGAGTCTTACACTGCATGAAGATTACGAGTTCCGTCCCCATTCACTGGCCCTGCACTGTTCAAAAAGTGAGGGCGCTTGTAGAGTCCTTCTCGGAATTTTGTTGTATGAAAGAATTGTGACATTTTCCTAAAAGATTTTGAAGGCATGTTACACAACATATTCTGTTTATTTGTAGTGGACTATCCTTGTAATCTCACTTCGGCCGTAAGTCCCCCACTCATAATGACCAGAAAGCGAGGGAGCACTCCATCGGTGTCCTATTCACTGTAACGTCAGGCATATTTCTTTTTTGTAAAATCAGGCTTGGGGTTTGCTCTAGTCCGCTCAATAATCTGCAGATACTTTGCTAGGTAAACTGTGTTGTTTCATACATCTATGTCATCCTTCCTTCGTGGATGGCGGCTTTGACGTTCCATCTACCATCACACTTGAATACTGTTCATGAGATGGCGCTTTATGGTTTTTGTAAAGAGGCGGCGTTGATCTGTGCGATGCATGGAAGATATTGCAATTCCTGCCGTAGAAAGCGTAGTTTTCTGCTGAAAATAATAATAAAAGAAACATTGTGACGTTCTTATACAATTCCGTGAGATTTCAAGAGCGGTCTCTCATGAATGACAGAGAGAAGCCCACGCACGTATTCTGGCCAATACATTCTACATTCACTCAGGTGTCCAATACAATCTGGGCAAATAAAAAAGACGTCAAAAAGTCGTCTGGGAAAAAAAAGGGTCGTTAAAAATTTTTAGGCTGTCAAATGAAGTATAGATACCTATTGGGAAATTCTGTGTAATCGTTTCATGTACACATTTCTTTGGTTTCCACCACTCGGCAACTCGTGGCCTTTTTTCGTAGCTATGAAATCAACGAAAAGCTTCGTGGGCTTCTCTGGCCAGATATTTCGACGAGCACAAACGTACTAATTTAAAGGGCAACGAATTTCGCATCACACATTAAAAATTCTCCCAAGTAAATTAACTTCTGGCCCCTCCTCTAATTGAAAAAAAGCACCTGTCTAATGCATGCCTCCCAGTCAAAGCTTCAACAACCTGTACTGAGTTTTAGTTTGCCCAAGGCCATACCCATCACACACACATGTGAGTGAGCTACAATCTTGGACAAAACTCGTTGGAACACCCCTACACCCCCTCTCCCCAGCACAATGTTCAAGGTAATAATGTCAATTGGAGATGCACCGCTTTAGTTTGGACACAACATTGTTCTGGGGGGACGGGGGTTTCGTTAATCGTGCGCAACACTGTACTGGGGGACGAAGGTTTCCTAAGTCATGCACGACATCATATTGCACACGGTACAACAGTTGGAGGTGTTCCAACAGTTTTGTCCAAGATTGTAGCTGTCTGATTTGCATTGAGAGATCTGCATAAGTCAACAATGACCAATCAGAGTGTTGCTATTGTTTAAACTTATGTTTATTAAAGTAATGTGACCATTTAAAAAATGAATATAGAGCAGTGGTTCTTAACCGGTGGGTATTTACCCTTTGGGGGGTAATTTCGGTATTTTAGGTGGATAATTATTGACCGCTGATCCTGTCCAGTATCTTTTTTGAATTATTCCAGTTCTGTAAGATTACTCCCGAGTCCGACGATCTGACATTGTGGTGAACGGGAGTACTGAACAGAAATTAGTACCATAACGGTACCAGACCCACTGTTTTAGTGTACTCACATATTTGGGAGATGATTGGGTTCTTATGACCGCTTTTTGGAAAAGTAAAGGGCTATTCATTGGAATATTGTCTCCAAATTAAAGGTAGGGTACCTTAGGAAAACAGGTCTGTTTTCTAGGGATGTTGGGCATGTTCTTTCAGTGTCGTCAAGTTATTACCAGGTTATGACCATAAAGCGGTCCTAAAGGTCATTGTCCACAGGCATTCTCTTTGCTGTGAATGTGAACTATGGAGAAAACCACTTTTGATATATGTTAGGAGGGGAATACATATGGTGACTGATTGCAAAGGGAGGAATGGGACGCAAAAGGTTAAGAACCACTGATATAGAGGGATATTCCGAAATATGTTTGAGGTGATGCAACAGCCACTCTAAAAGGTGCAGTGAGCAAGTACATAGATAATGCGGTGACCTATAATAAGTAATGGGGTGTATAGCCAGGCGCGGATCCAGACATTTCGAAAAGGGGGGGGGGCTGAGAGCCCCCTTGAATATTCTCCTAGATTAACATTATGCTAATTTTTGTGTATTTGTTATTGTAAATGTGGCGAAAAAGGGGGGGGGGCTGAGCCCGGGAAAGCCCCCCTTGGATCCGTGCCTGATAGCATTCGGGAGGTCGAAAGTTCAAACCTATGCCGGGTGAAAGTAAGTCGGACTATTCTCCACTAGCAATCTGCAGTTTTCCCCTATCGAACTGTTTTCCCCATTGAACTGATCTTTAAATGGTAAACAACATCCAAATTTGAGCTAAAATATTTTATTGGAAGCCACCTAACGTGAAATAGAATTTTGTTGGTTCGGTTCATTTTATTTTCTATAACATTAAAAGTACAGGTGAACACATAACAAGATATATCGTGAACAGTAGTGAGGTAGAAGGAAGGTAAAATCCTCCGAGTTTGTTGAGTTTCCATTTTACAATCTCAAAACCTTGACAACCACAAAGTGAACAGCAGAATGAATTAATGATAAAAAACCAAAACAATATAAACCAGCAAATAGAGCAACACAAAAGACATGAAGATCCAACCTTTCCTAATAACCCCATCCGAGCAACCCCCATCTTCACCCCATACCCCGACCCTCACCCAGCCCACACCCACAGCTCTTAGCGGTTTTTTCAACTGTTTGGCCGCTTAGCGTCGTAAAATTAGTATTGAAGATCACGGCTTTACAAGACTTGAATTCAAAGCTTGAAAAAGTAAGACACGGTCGTAATACAAATTCCTCACCTGCACGGGACAACGCGGAAGGTTGTCTTGGTATGGGAACCACGAAGGACGCCATCGAGAGGGCGCCTGATGAAGCTGGGTTCGTACAATGTAAACCCTCGATGTACGTTGATGCGTATGGTTTAAAAGGAAATGTCGATGCAGCTGCACCAGGAAAAGGGTAACACTTTTGAGTAGATTGATGGTAACTTGCCAGGGTAGTTTTGTCATGAAGGAGATTCTCCACTCTTTCCCTAATTAAATCATAAACAAAAAAAAAATATGCTACAAAATTATTTTACTCACTAGTATAGTTTGATTTCGAGCAACGAACAGCAAGGGGCGTGCGATGGAAATAACATGTTAACATGTAATACAAGGGAAATATTGCGTTTGTGAGACAGAAAATTTTCAGAAACGTTAACTCATGATTTAAAGGTATAGAATGATCATCAATTCAAACTAAGTACCTGGATAACTTTATTTTCGAGAAATAAGGTTCTCACAGAAAGAAATTTACTGCTTTGTAGTCCATTAATATTTTCCTCTCAAACTTTTCAGTTTTCAAGTAAAACAATATTCACTTCTCGTAAAATACGTAACATTTTAGTAAAGTGAAGCTATTGCCGAAGTTTTTTGGTTGGGACTGAATGGTTTATAAATGATAAAAGCTACATTTTTGTCTGCAGGTCCGAAGCCAGGCGGGGGCTCGGGGACCGTCACCCCCCCCCGTACTGACCACTGTGCCCTCTATGTGGAAAATCGATCGAAAATAAAATTTTACTACCTGTGAACCGTGGTGACCTGGCATGCTTCCAGACCATTATTTAGATAAATTTAAAACGACCCCAAAAGGCGTTTAAATATGAACGTATTATGTCTTCTGTAACAATTTTTTCTATAATTACAAAAATTTCAGGGCGCTTCGCGCACCTTCACCTCCAGTTCTATTTTGCGTAACGCCTGCCGTTTTAAACAATGTTGTTTTCGTTCGCCGGTAAAGGTTCCACAATATTATTGTTCTTCCAGTTTGTAGACGTGACTCTAGAGGAACACGAAATTGCATCAATGCGAAATTGTACCGTACCCTCCTTTTCCTACCTTTTCGAAGATTCTTAGTTCCGACCCATCAAGGTGGCAAACATATCTTGAAAGAAAATTAAAAGTGTCTCAATACTGAGCCCAGGGGTGGCGCCAAATTGGGGGGAGGGAGAGGAGGCTGTCCCCAGAGGGGACATTTTCCAGTTTCATCGGGGAGCCTCAATGGGTGATAAAAAGTATGTAATGCGACGACGACCGGTAGCCCAGACGAATTTCTTGGCTTTGCTCTTAAGTAGGGCACTGCCATATTCTTCAATAAATATCAAAAAGTTTTCAACTTCCCTCAATTTTTCAATATTACTTTAATAAAACCCCGCTTCGCGTGCCTAAAATTTCGCGTTTGCCATCCTTTCGGCAATCTGTCTCATCTGTCAGGTTCTAAAGTTACTGGCCCTCGTCGAGTGTCGAGGAGCCCGGGTACGCTGTCGGGGCACAGTCGGGTAAAGTCCGGCACCACCCCTGAATAAAACATCATGCAGGTTTTACCCATGGTCAATCATTTCCCTGCAAAATTTCGGCGCGCTTTGCGCGCAATCCTCCCAATCGACGTTGTATCACTTATGAACATAAATTGGCACAAAAATACCAATGAATTATTCTAGCCCAAACTAAGTGTACACTCAAAGTGAGAAGGCGGGCATCAACAGACCAAAGGGTTTTCATGTGGCAATCTAATACCTTGAGTAACATTCGCAACATGCCAGTGATAACTATATGGTTTGAGGCTAAACTTACTGTTACCACAAATGTATTCAAAAATTACTTTTACGGTCCATGGTGACATTGCATTTCATCCTGTTGCAAGCTGCTCATGTAAAATTAAAATAAGACAGTTGTGATAATTGTGTACTGAACTGTGCATGCGCGAAGAGCTTGGTGAGCTCTCAGTGTAATTCGGAAGTCGGCTCAAAGCGCCATGCTAGTGTTTCCATGCAGCAAACATTTCGGAGATTTTTCCTCTGGATCCCACCAAAGTTATACTGGACCACACCATCGCCTTGTGACAGCCCATGGTCCGCTCACAGTTCACAAAGCACTCGACTTTTCACCTGCGCTTGCGGAGCGAAAGAAACAATCATGGTCATAACCTTGTTCTGTTTACTTGTGGAGACTTTTCACGTCTCTATATTGCAAGAGGAGAGCTAAATTGCCACCAGAGAAGGGACTTTTTCGCGCGTGTACAAACGCTGGTCCCGATTCTTAAAGCCATATATGGGTGGTGTGCTTGGGATATCATACTCTGTGGTTCCCAAAAAGCCATCTGATGTGTTGAACAGCTGGCTAGAAACATAATCTTCTTCGGTTCCCCCTTTGTGGGGCCTGCGCCCCTCCCCCTTGTCAAAATTCCTGGCTACGTGCCTGTGTGACGGTGCTTCGTTGATGCAATTTAAGCAAAACATGTCCCTTTAATTAAAGAAGAGGGAAACAATAGAATAACTTCAAAAACTTTTAAACTTTGAGGGTACTGGACGTCGTGGTCAATAGCAGGAGACCAGACCACTTATTGAAATTACCGCATTGCACGATTATCGTTCCATCATTTCATCAGTTTGATCCTGAACAAAGTCATACAAATAAAAGCCTATACGTATTACAATCGATGTTGATGCTGTAAGTTTATCGAATGTGAACATTCTTTAATAAATCATTGCTGTAAACGTTGCTAAATTACGACCACCCCGAATGAGTGGCAAGCCCGTTCCTCGGATCACGTGACCCTGAGCTTAGTTGGCTTCTTGCCTTCTTAAAGGTACTTCAATTAAATTATGAAAGCCACTCTTAGAGAGGCGGCAGTTAATCACGAGAGCATCGTATTTAATGTCATATTTATTTACGATTTTCTCCTTATCTTTCGTTAAAAGCTGAATTCCAATTGGCCGATAAGAACCGACGAGTTGTTTCTGACGTCACAGACACGTCGCCAGCAAATGGATGAAGTGGAGAAAGAAACCTCCAATTTAAAACATTTTATCTGATAACTTTTTGTACCATCGCGTCAAGATACTCAAGCTTGAATAAGTCCCTCGGACGATAGGAAGATGGCAGTCGACGAATCAAAAGTCGAGATAGAACAGTTCAAACCGATTTATCTTTGCCAAATGAATTGGCGCTCTCGTGGCAAATGTCTGCATCCTGAAATTTATGAAACTATTGCAATCATCTCAAACTTGAAATCTCTTCAAAATATTTGTTTAAAGTACTTCAAAGTTTTATCTTTTCCCTGTCTTGTTAATTGGTGTGGCAAGTCATAAAATGTCAAGAGGTTTGACAAGACGCGTCATAAACGACCAGAACGACTAAAATTTTTTTTGTCAAGACACAGTAATACCGCTCCCGGCAGGCGCTGAGACCCTAGTCGCCGACTGTAAGGGTGATGACAGATTTTACACATTTATACCCGGAAATTAAGTGATGGGTTTTTGTTTTTCGAACCATTCAGCTTGTTTCTCACTTTTGAGGACTTTGTCTGTAGCCTTGATGATGCCATCAAACTTGACTTTAGTTGCGTTCTGGGGGTTAAGGCCAAGGTCACTCCGAGGTGTAAGTGGTTGGGAGAACTTTCTTCCAAAAACCACAAACAAGGCCGACAAAAGATTACATGTCCTAACAGACGGAATTTGCTCGTAAATTATGATTATAATTTGGTTAGGTTATGAAATCGCTCTTTTAATGCTTTAAAAATGGTTTCAATTTGTTTAGGCCCTGTTGGCATGGGAAAAGAAAACCGTGAAATTACAACTGTTTACTTCCATAAAAGAAAAAGTTATGATTGGTTGTCGTCTGCTGTTCCAACGCTGATCTCAAGTAGTTTTTGCTTGCAAATTGAGATAAGTTTATAGGTTTGTAGATCTCATACAAATTTTTCCTTTCTGGTAAGATTACTTGCATTTAATTTGTGAAAGGGATATCCAGTTTGTAGACAGTGGCGAGTGTTTGGAGAGTGTGGAAGGATCTGAAAAGTGACGGACAGTGGCGCATTGGGGTAAAGGTGTGTTCATGATGAACGACTACCTTTGGCAGTGAAAACTTTAAAATGCTCGAAATGCGTTTAGACTGAAGTTTGTCAACAATCAACAGGGGTTAGGACGCGTTGCATAGGACGTAAAAAGGCATGGAGAGTGTGATCTCCTGCGATCTAGGACGTACTGCTAGATAAAAAGTTTCTTCGTTCACTACGCGCCCACTGATGATGGCGTTCACATGGCGCCACGAAGTTCCAAAATGCGAGCCATCCCCTTCCTCAACAAACAATCCTTGGTGTGCCACTGGTGACGCACCAAGGAGACCTCAATGACCATTTGAAATAGGTCAAAATCACACCTTACCAGTGTGCAGTTGTAAAAGGATTTTACCGATGACTGGTATAGCCCAGCAGCAGTCCTGGCTAACGTTCGGGATCGGCTTTTCTCATCTCTCTTCCGTTACAAAGGGTAGTCTAGTATCGAGACACGCATTATCTTCCTTCCCCCTCCCCCGCCCCTTCCCCACATTATGTGGGGAAGGGGGCGGAGGAGGGGGAACTCACATTATGTTAACTGAAAATTTGGCTAAAGTTTGTGAACGATATTTCTTTAGAAGATGACTTATAAAATCACAGACCAAGTAAATCGCTCTAACTGCAAGTTTGTACTTAATATGTATACATACGCCCATTTCCCTCTGTGAAGTGGGTTACAATTATGATGTCCGTGCCTGTCAGATGACCAATACTTGGGTATTACGGTCGTGAAAGTCTATATCTTTAGCATGACTATGATCACTTTTACCCACCAGTATCATATTAGATTACATCGGTGTATCGTCGGACCCAAATTTGCAGTATGGGGAACAAGTAGTCGGGCAGGTTTAGTATGAAACCGAAGGCTCACCTTTCAAAGTCCGTCAGCCTCGAAGAGTCTCTAAATCCTTTAGCGAAAGGGTTGCTGTCAATTTTGAGTCTGGTAATCTATGGAGGAAAAAATGTCAAATTTAAGTGTTTTGTACAAAGAGAAAAATAAGGTGAATCAAAATTATGTACATTTCTACATTGGAGCTCGGCCTGTTGGTGAAGGTACGATGCCCTGATTCAATATATAGTGAGTTTCAATATTTTAGTTTGTGTCGATCAACTGCGTAACAAAGGGGGATGGGGTATGAGCAATTTCCCCAAACTGGAAAGCAGTCATTTTGGTAGGAAAATTCTTGCTTAGTAGGTTGATTTAGTTTAAGCGTCTCGCTGTGATTAACCATTAAATTTAATGTTTCAGCCCTCTTTGAACTACCCTTGTTACATCGTTGTTCTGTTCCTAGAATGGTGTGAATAACATGTGTTAAAAAGGATCTCCCTTAGATTTTGCATTTATCAAATTGAATAAAACAATTCGCTAAACGGAAGTCAAACTTTCTGGACACCACATTGCATCTCATCATTTCATTATGTCATAAAAGTTTAAAAACACATGTGCAATCCAATGTCACTCGCGTGAGAGGCGGGGTAGAATAGGCCTATTTGTTATTTTCAGGCAAATATTTACGTTATTTTGCTTAAAATTTCTTCCCTAAGTATTCGGCTTCCAAATTGGAAGCAGTCCAATTGACTTATGCTAACATTCATCTTTCATAAATACATAAACATATAACGCAAACAATAATTATACTTTTACTCAAGTATTATTTGGTAATCAAAAATAAAATATTTGCAAAAATAAAAAAAATGAAAATGGTGGCTAGTTCAAGTCATTCCTAAAGCCTCGCTAAAAAAATACTCAATGTGTGACTGGAGTATGCCGTCAAAATTCAAGATAATATTCCGCAGTAAAGACGGGACTAATCAACTCGATAAAAAGTTTGAAGTTACAAGCAAAAGGGTGTTAATTTACAGACGGATTTGACGGGGTGTTAACAACAATTACTTTGCAAAGTTAGGAGTTCAGTTCCCTCCCCCACCCCCTCTCTTTGAGACTCTGATTAAAAAGGAAATGAAAAGAAATAAACTTACCAGTTGATTTTGGTAAGCCGTGACAGCTGTGAAGGACGTTTCAGGAAACGCAAAAGTTTTTGTATGGCAAGATGACAAGTACTTTTCCAAATTATCAGGGTCCACCTTGGAGGCTCTCACAATATGGACCCTAGGCTGATAGCGGTGCATTGAGTTAAGAATGATCTGTTGAAATGTAGTTTAATATCACATAAAATAGATATTCATGCTGAGCATCTGATTTCGGATAATTCGTTGTGCGTAGAGATGAGAAGCGAATTAGGTGTACCAAACGCTTATTTCAAACCATGATGGAATTATTTTGGGACAGCGGGTTTTCTACGAATTGTTTGAAGCATTAATAAGAAAATTAAACACGTAAGATTTTATTTTCATCCTTGAATTGAAGTTGAAGATGCTACAAATTATTAGAGATATTCTTGACAAATGGCGTAATCATCCTAAATTATGTAAAAAATTATTTTACTATTCCTTTAGTTTATTCAGAGCCGTTTAAGTTTATTGCAGGTAGATGTACATTTATATGTAAGGTTATCCCTCTATAAATATTAGAGATTTCTCTTTATTTAGACAAGTTTTCAGTTTATATTCTTCTTTAGAGAGTGAAGTTAAATTTATGATACCTCCTCTGGAAAAGAAAGATGCCAAAATAAACCATAGTTTAATAACATTGTTTAAGATGTCGTTATAAAAGTTGAGATAACTCGACACAGAATTAAGGAAAAGTCGGATTTGAAGATGTTTGTCTTCAGTTCGATTTCAGGCTCTTTTGACTAGATTTAAAGATTTCAAAGTATCTTTTATTTGAACACAAGATATTTCGTAAACGACGTATCGATATTTTAAAATCGAATTTCCTTCCATTCATTTGTCTAAATATTTGCACATATCTGTAACGTCGCAAAAAAAATTTATCTTTCAGCAAAGAAATAAACACATCAGTTACTGAATTGTCGAGTTACATCAAATTTCAAATACTGAAAACTAAATGTAGATATCCCTGATCAACTGAGAATTTTTTAACCTTCTACATCTTACGCCATTATATTTCCAAATCATTAAGCTGATAAAAGAAAAATAACTTGCGCTATGCATACGCAAAAACTCTCAGTGCTTTTTTCTTTACGAATCGATTTACATTGCTTATCACGATAGCTTCTTATCCAATTGGGGATGGGGGGGGGGGGGCTTTTCCGGCTCCAGCCCCCCATTTTCGGCACAACTTACTTTTTGAAAAGATTCCACAGCTGTACTACATAGTTTATGTTGATTGCCAGATGCCAAGAAATGCCATTAAACAGTGTTTAATTTCAAATATTCCCCCAGAGCCCCCCATCGAGGCTTTGCACATTTGAAGCTCGTAGGTTTAAAACTTTGCCCAACGGTTAGCACCCCATCTCCCCCTTTTGTAAAATCCTGGATCAGCTCCTGTTTTCTTCGAAAGGCATGTGGTTGCCCACCCTACGGGATTACGAGAGTTTAAAGATTCATTTTTTTTTTTTGGTCAAAAGCAGTTAAATTTTGCCTGTTGATGTGATGTAACAGCCCCTTCAAAGGAAATAAACAGTCACTCCATCGATTATTTAGAATCATCACCCCAACAATATGTCAAATCTTTTTCACGATTATTCGGAATAAATATTTCATACGGTATTTATTAAAAATAAAACCAACTAGTTAACATATGGACATTCAACAATTCAGTAACAAAGTATTTTCACATGATTAGTAAAGAGTCATGCATGACGTATAAGGTACATGTTGGCCTATGTTCATTCAAACTTGGGTAACTGCATTTGTTTCTGTCCTGTTCCCAAATGCTTTAACGCTCCGGTACTTCTACGGTGCTTCAAGACTGCTTGGAAAGTTTCATTCCTTCTAAAGTTTACTCTCTTGATAAAGGCATTTCTATTATGGGTTGTATTACAATCCCTCCCCCCTCCTTCACGTCTTAGCAGGTTTTTAAGAGCCTACTTGACCCCTTACCTCTTACCAAAGATCTTTGTGAAAGCAAATTCTCATCTACTATCCCTCCCCAATCCCATGGTCTTTCTCAACACTGTACTGAGTGCCTTGGGAAACGCTATAATCGTACCCTTCAAGATTTTCAGAACAAAATTAAACCCCAACACAAACTTACATGTCCTTGGCTATCGAGGGCGTTGTTCGTCAATTTCACTTTCTCGAAGGATATCATCTGCTTGGACAAATGTTCGCCGGTGTACGGTGAATCGGGGTGTAAATAAAGACGGTTTTTTAAAGGCGGGTCTGCTTTGCCGGCGACTAACCAAGATGAGCGATGATACGCATACCGGTACCGTTTGTTATCTACAGGCCATATATCGAGTAAAATTGTGTATCGCGTTTTGGGATCCAATCCAGTGAAGGAAACTCTTAATGCTGGAAACATTCGGCTGAAAGAGAAAGGATAGTTATGGAAAAGATTTGATTTAGAACCTTGTTTTATAGGCCTATTCACAAACCATGAAATTTACTTCGTTCCATCCTTCGTTTGATACAGCTCTTGGGAAGTAATTCAAGAAATACCTTCAGGAAGGTTTTATTTTACAATGCATCCTATCGGACAAAATAGACTAATATAATGAAGTGCTGCATGTAATCGTATAAGCAGATAAAATGTGGTTGGAAAATGAGGCACAGCCTTGAAGTTCAGTCTAATTGTCAGTTCGATCATCACATTTTTTAATTTCATTAACACTTAAGTTCATTAACACTGAGCTCGTTTTGAATTTGTATTTGCCCGAGGCTTCATGTGCGTAAACAAATGAGTGGTCTGGGGGAGACAGTCCCCTTTCTTCCCGACTCCCCCTACAAAAATTAATGTTTATTTCGGTGTAGAATTCATGTCACGATTGTTTGATTAGGCAAAATGTTTTGGCAAGTACCTTCCACCCTTTTGTAAAATGTCTTCCCATATACGTAGGTACACATGAAGGTCACTTTTATAATCAGCTCTAGAGCAGGAATATGCCAGTTTGTCCTATACTAATGTCTAGTTATTCGCTATGCTATCAATTAATTGTAGCGGAATTTGAAACAATATTGATAAAATGTATCAACTTGGTGCTCCTCTTCCTAATGTCCCTGGGACTCGCATTTCAAATTATTTTCCAATTGCTTGAACTGCTATAGTATAGTGCCTATAATTCTCACCAACTAAAATGATGTGCGAATTAACTAAAAATGTAGGTATCGTTTTATCTACCACCAGACCGGTGTTGGTAAATGTAATTCTCATCGCTAAACAATGCTAGAGCATCCTATTTGCCACTTGCAACTATCAGACTAAGAAATGTCACTCGCAATTAGCGAATGATGTAGTGAGAATTTGAGTCATGTACGCCCCCCCTTCCCCTTCCCTTACTCCCTCGTAGCATATTCTTCGTGGTTTAGAGTAGAATGTTGAGTCCCGATGCTATGTAGTTACAATTCAGAACTGCAATCACATGAAACAGAATAACAGCCAGTAACTTAATGATATCGCAATACAAACATTAAAAGTCAAAAATGACAATCTGGTTTGTATTCCCTATCATCTGTCTTAGTGATGAGACATATCGGTTTATCTATTCGTTCGAATTCAGTTTTTATTTAATAGTCTGGTATAAACCAGGCGCGGATCCAAGGTGGCGGGTGGCTTTCCCGGCCTCAGCCTCCCCTTTTTCGCCACATCAACAATAACAAATACGCGAAAATTTGCATAACTTTAATCTAGGAGAATATTCAAGGGGGCTTTCAGCCTCCCCCCTTTTCGAAATGTCTGGATCCGCGCCTGTAAACGTTAGATTCTTCTCGTGACAACTTACCGTCCGGATTTTGTGATAATCATTTCTGTTCCCAATTCATGAAATCTGTCCCAAAGTTCTTTGATTTCAAGATGGCATTGCACCTTCGACATTTCCGCCTCACACCGCCCGGCCCCTTCACATTCATTACATTGTCGTCCTGACTGAAACGGAACCGCTGTATCCGGTTTACATACAGTGGTAACCGTGTTCCTTTCATTACCCGATGTCGAAATACTATTTGTATATTGTTCTGAATTAAGCGATGTATGGTAGTGGTAATGCTGGTAACTATCGACTTTATCTTCGGTATCACGATGAACCCGATGTCGGTATGGATGATAAGGTGACCGGTGTTTCGTTCTGTGCTTGCTGTCCTCTGTAGAGAAGAGAGAAAACAACAATTTAATCTATGGCAAAAAGTATCCGGTTTGGTTAAAGATACAGTCATACCTGTCTGGTTTATTTTATTGTATGCACAAACACTCTGCTTTAGGCCCGCCGCTACGGCAGGAGCATTCCCCCACCCACTCACTCGCCCACCCAGCCACCCTGTTTCGTATTTTTGCAGCTATCGCAGGTCCGTTGGGGTCTCATTTCAAGGAATACGTAGCGCTACCAATTGATAGGAGGAAATCCTGGGAGGATAGGGGCCTCTTTTTTAGAGATGCTCCCATTCATCATTTTTTCACACGGTAAATGTTGCCCCAATGGTCTTTTTTAGAGGTTGGAGGTGCCATTCCTACCTTTGAATTGTCATTGCTACGTAAGCCACCCGCTGTCACTTACTTCAACCACGAAGATATTCACAAGCAATCATAGCTAGATAAGTATATAAGTAGGGTGATGAAGTTTTCCTGTTTTTCCCCTCCAAACTGGCAAGCACCATCAGAATTTGTCGATAGTCTGACTATTTTTATGGAGAAAATTTCAAAAGATAAGAATAAAATTATGACAATTTACACGGTTTTGGTATAGCCTGCATGGCGAGAAGTAGTCTCTTTTAAATAGTAAAACCCCCTACGACAGAGTAGCGGTCGGTGGAATAAGTCTGGCCCATAAGAGGATCCGATGTGATCCGTGTACAAAATAACGGATCTGAAAAAAGTACCACCCTTTAAGAATCCTCCGATAGCTTAGCATGAATGGAGATCTAAAGGGATCGTGTTGTACTTGAACGGGGAGACGGTTAACATATCCTTCTTCAGCTAGCCTGCTTAGCGCGGTTCTATATTGGCTACCGCCCCATGATAGCAATTACATGAACAAACATTTGGTCCGCTCCACGAGCTACTCTTCTGCACCATGTTGGCTTGTGGCCAGGCCAGGTCAAAATTATCAAGTGGCCCTCCGAGAAAGTTCAGAGCCTGTTAGCTCAAACTGTTCAGTTTATGGCAACTCAAGCATAATATGAATTGTAAGAAAGAAGGAATATCTTGAGAATGATAGTTTCAAATTTATGACAAATAAGCAATCTCAGTGTTTTTAATTGATGATTGTAGATGTTTCTGTAGCAATTCTAAGGGAAGCGGATCCTTCCATTATAAAATGTGTAGGCACAGGCAGCTACGTTGCCTCCATGTGTGCAACCGAGATGCATTTGGAGAAGGATAAATATGGGACTTTTCCGAGGGTGGGAGTTTAATAGTTTGTTATTTCGACCCTGAACTGCGAAGACTGTGTTTATTTGATCAAAGCTTTCCATAATCTTAACACGAACTTCTTTTCCACTTTTCAAAAGTAAAGAATTTAATCTAGTTACTGTACCTTGTCACTGATAACATTACGTTCTATTCGACGCTGAAAAGAGCACGAGAAAAAATATTTCCTTCGTTTTATTTGAGTTATTTACAGCACTATTTGACTTTCCATGTACATAAAACACATAATAAAAGTAAAATGAGATTCGATTTTTTTTTTTTTTTTTTGAAGCGTGGGTCAGGCTATATGACTACTATACCCTAACAGACAGAAGCCAGTTCACACTTTATGCAAAATGTGCTCACACGTTGATACTGTGAATCTTTTGCAGGGGTCTCAGGTTTCTCGGTCGGCGGACCACTTTTAGCTGAGTTTGTTTTTTTTTTTTCTTTTCTATTATTACTCTAATTGTATATAATGTAGTGGCAAGGGCCTGCTTTGCTACAAATTTTTGCTCCTCGAGTCTTCTGTGAACCATTGTAATGCATGTCGCGGGCCACAACTTTGCCCTCGGGCCTCCACTTTAGGAAGTTAGAAACCAGAACATTTTATAATACCTGGTACATATCCCGGCCCCTGAAAAATATTTTGTCCTCCTGGAAGCCATGCCCCCCCCTCCCCTTAGAACCATTTAAATACGGGTTTCCTTCAAATGCATTTTAGTAACAACAGCGATTGTCGGTTTCTGTCTGCCAATGGGTAGCGTAATCCGGGGGAGGGGGATAGGAAGAATGAGTGTCTCCCGGGGAAATTTTCAGGAATAAAATGGAAATGGACACGGCAAAATTACAAACATGACAAGACCAATTGGGATAACAGAAAGGTTTTTATTTTTCTTTAAAGCATCTAACTATCATGTATTTCTGAAGATATGGTATTGAGTGGGCAAACCAAGGAGTATGGTCTTGTGTGAATTTAACAATTTAGTAGAAACAAAATATTGTCATGATAATGTGATTTAAATAAGAAACCATACGAGAATTGGAAGAGAGCGATATTCCAAAGAGGTGCTAAGATCTCCCCGGATATACTAATTCCAAGTTGGGTGACTGCATTTGACCTCTTTGGCAGGACAAAATATTGGGCCATGGCCGAGGAATCAATTAAGAGTGGAAGGTAGACGCCGCGGAAGTCAAGACTCTTGTCTCAGTGGTCAAAGGTGAGATGTTTTTACAAATTCAGAACCGGAATTCAGAAATAAAACCCATCAAAGCAGATATTTACACCCAAGTAGTTTAATTGAAACTCGGATAATCGAGTCATCGTGCAAGGCAGACATTTGAAGGACCCGACACGCCGGAGAGGACAGGAGAAGATCACATGACAGAGAAGAAACAAAGGAAATTGGAGTCATGTGACAACCCATGAAAAGAAAGATGTTTGTTTCGCTACTTTCGTCAGCTCTTTAATTAATTGTCGGTCATTTAATACTGTTATGATGATCTCATGTTTTTTACTCGTTCAATCAAAAACCGAGTTCTACTTTCGTACCGTATATACTAAATTTTATCGGCTTGTCTTTTAGCCTGCGTAGCTGCTCTCTATGGTTACCGCCACATGAGTCAGTAGTCCTCATGTACATTTTCATAGTGATCATCTAGAAAATCCTTTTTTAGTTCCACGAGGTACGAAATGAGAGAGTCAGTGATGATGAATCGGCTACCGACCGCATCTGAACAATGCATAGGCCTACACTGAATTCAGTCTAAAAAAAATGTTTTTAGTATACTTTCCGACAGAGCAATGGTTAGTGGTAAATTGGATGCCTTTGTTGAATTTTTTCTGCTTCAACGTTTCTATAATTTATAAACAGAACACAGTATATTCATTTTGTTTTTCTTTTTTACGTTTGCTTTCTTGATTGAGGTTTTTATTTTTGAGTGAACTCACTATATTTAATAATTTTATAACTTGTAAGTGTAAAATGTAATTTGTCTAAAGGATTTTTCAACTTTAAATCCTACGTCACGACTTCCCCATTGTTTCATTTTTACTTATCGTCACACCCAAACCTGACTGCATTATAGCACTCTTTGAGGCAACGACGAAATGGGAATGGAGAGCTCCCCCCCCCCCCCGCCGGCTAAATCCGCACCCCGGCGTGATGTAGTGAATAACATTTATCATTAATCAAGGCTATAGCCCACTTGACAGGAAATTTTGGCTGTTTTTTAATTTTATAATAACCCTTCGACGTCAAAGGAAACTGCATCGTGGGATAGAATCCGAGGCGACTGCCATGTTTAGATTTTTGAATTTTAATACTTATTTTTTAGTTAATCCCGCCAGTACTTATATTCATATGCTTGAATCAGTAGGCCTATTTCTCTGGCTTCTTTTCATCCTCTTTAATGAACTTTTATCTACCTTTATTTTTCATTGTTATTTATTTATTTATTATAATAATTTGTTTGAAGATACATCGCCAATCACCTGAAAGACATTCATCGATGACAAACATTTTTAAGAGCAACAAATGCATTCACCGCTAAAAGGTGTGAGATGTCGCGATCAGAGTTCCTTTTAATGCTATAATGATTCGGCGCGGCATGAATGCACGAGTTAAAAAAACCCCCACCCCTTAGCCAGCTGGGCTAATGGAGTTAGGGTGAATTTTGCCCAACCGAAACGGTCAAATCAAGAATACCATTTCACCAAACCGCGAAAACATTCAAATGTTCTTTATCAATCGAACATGGAAAGCCGTAAAAAATTGATTGTTTTAAGAGTAAAGTTTACGTTCCAAATGGTAACTTCACGGATAGTTAACACACGTGTCACACTGTTGAAATACGTCTATCCGTTGGTCGACACAGAAGACCCGAAAATTGATGTATCGGTTTTGTGGTAAGTTAAACCGCTGAAAAATAATCCAGGCGTATCGAAGTGTGAACGGGCGATATCCTTGAGGTAACGTTCGTCTACCGACAAAAATAGAGTTTTCACAATATACAGTATATCAAATCCACTCTTAAAATAATCACAAGTTTACCTAAAACTGCTAGAGTGAAGTTCAACTTGAGTAAATTCGAATAAGGCTATCAAAAGTTTCTCAATTGTTTCTTTGTTTGTAAAGTGAAAACGAGTTAAGTGGCTAAATTGATTGATTGGTTCATTTAATAAACAAATCACATGATTTATCGGACTCATTCGGTTTCCAAGGTATGATAAGTGACATTATATTACATCATGTTATCTTCTCCCTATGGTAGTATATATGTTCTCACTTTGCGAGAGTGGTTTGTTTGTAACGTTTTCGTTTGTAGTTATCAGAAAAAAACTTTCTCTGTCTTTGTAGGCTACTTCATTACATATATATATATATCTCAATCTCATTACATATATATATATATATATATATATATATATATATATATATATATATATATATATATATATATATATATATATATCTCACGGGGGTATTTGGGGGGCTGAGGAGCTTTTGCCCGAGAAAATTACCTATTTTCCCCCCATATTTACCCCATAAATAGGCTTTGTCATTAGTCCCAGAGGGTGGGGCTGCAGCTCCCCAGTAGCTCGTAGGTGTATATTTTTACGTAATTGTGGTGATGTTTGGTATACACAATCATTAAAGGTCAAGCACAGCTAAGCAAGTGGGCTTTTAGGAAAAGTCCTGACGGGTTTTTTTTTCACTGCAACCGATAACCTGAAGCAACTGACTGCATGGTCAAGTGGTTAGAGCATCCGACTTGCAGCCGGAAGGTCTGGGTTTCGACTCCTGGCCGGGTCATACCAAATGAAACCTACTGCTATTGCGCTTGAATCTCAGCATAAGCAATGGAGCCAGTGAGCCACAACTGGAAAAAAGGCCTTGGCCGGCCCGACTTAAACCAATTGGTTAGAAAATGAGCCGTAAAACCTCATCTAACTCTAACTCTAACCGAAAACCTGAAACTAAGCCCAAATAGAGTTACGATCTTGAAGGGACAACGAGGCTTATAACGAGAAACTCTCGGATAGTCCTGCGGTATAGCAAGCAAGAAATGTCCGGAACAGCTTCAAAGACTTTACTAATAAGGGCTATTTTACATTATTTATGAACAAAAATTGTTCATATTAATGGAAAGCGTGATATTAAGCTACTTTGTTCATTATTAATAAAATGACAATACGAGAAAAGAATCTTTGAGAAGTTGTTAAAATAAAAGTAATGGGGGAAACATGAGGAAAACGTGTAACAATACAAAAAACAAACCCTTGGAATAAAACTGCAAAAAAGAAAGAAGAAAGAAAAAGAAATATAGGAGTGAAAAGTGAGAATTACGCGGATTGCGTTCACGTAATCAAAGAAGAACATTTTGGTCAATTGATGTTTATGTTAATTATGGAAGGAACTAAACACCGTTTAGTTGAAATATTTTCAAGCACATAGCTTTCGGACCTTCGAAATTGCAAGTAATATTGATCAATATAATCACATATTTTAGTTTTAATTGCTTAAATTTACCAAAAAGTACTTTGACTGTCAGCTGCAAATACTGAGTAATAGAAGTTTAAACGTATCTTAAATTAAGGAAATAAGCACTCGCTCCAAACTTATTTCGAAATAACAACTGAATGTTACAAATATCCTCCAATCCTCCTTGCAAGTATTGTTCATGTTGTTAAGAGGTAATGATATAAATGTAAGATATTAAAGAAAAACAAAGGACTTATTCCGCATGAATTTCACAGTTCAGTGAGAAAAATATTGTCACATGATTCTCAAGAGCCATTCATGAAATAGGGTACCGGGGTACACTGATTCAAATTGGGGTGATTGCATTTTCCCTTTAATGTGAAAGGCCAACGCAGTCACCCTAACTTGAATTAGTATACTCCCATCCCCAGTTCCCTACGCGAATTCAGGGTAGCAGTGATCTGCCAAAATGTTCTATTTTACTTACTGCATTTGATAAAATCCAGCAGAATAGCTTGATATATTTTAAAAGTTAAGCCCGGCTCATACTTCCAAATGTTCACACACTATAAAGCTTAAAAAACCATGGTCATCCCTTGCTCTTCCGGGACGATCACAGACATATAGCTCAGAGTTGAACGGTACTTTCATAGCTTTATAGCACTATAATGAAGTATGAACTGGCCTACACTTTTTAGGCAAATAAGAGGAGATTTGAAAAGTATGACCTTTGTCAGATTACGGCAGGGGTAACTGCAAATGCCTCTTAAGATAAAACAATTGACGGGAAGTTTAGTGTATGGGAGTATAAAAGCAGAAATGGTTTTTGTAATAATGGAGTTATTGTTAAATCTGATTTTTTTTTCTTAAAAAATAATAAAATCGGAAGTTGGTTCAAGTATGAAGCCATGTTCAAGTGGTTTCCCGCAGCGCGGATATGAAATCTTAAGTGGAACGATGAGTTGGTCGAGGAGGCAAGAATCGACGTAACTATGTTTCTTTCATGAAATCGATAAACTTAAAATAAATAAATATGTAAGAGTACATAAAAGGCAATCGTCAGGGTAGTGACCCCGTCCAACCCCCAACCCCCCGCGCGGAACACACACAGATATAAATGTCCATACATATCATGTGAGATAAATCGCTTTAGGTTTAATATGACCGAAAGTAAAATTGATGTCAATAGGTACTTTTTGGTCATACTTTCAGTAGTATTGGTAATTTTGGTAAACTTATCGAGAATAGGCTACCTAGCAAACTGTTATAAAAATGACGTCACAAGCGGGCATTTTTAATCATCATGTGGTACCTTGGTAACAGGCCCTTTAAATCGCTCTTTTAAAGGGGAGAATCCAATATTGCAAATTTTCTCACAAATTAAATTTGAATTGAAAAAAATTCCAAAAAATTGGGGAAGTTTTTAATGATTTCTTTCAAACAATAAGGTGACAATTAGCAGTAGACAGAACAGCTTCGCCAAACGGCGGCACGGATCGTCAAGCTAGTGGTATTATTTTTACCCCTTTTTTCTTATCCCCCTCTTTCTCGCTAGTCACAGTTTTCAGTCCCAGACAGTTGTACTTCTGTACTTTCAGCCCCTCCTCCAAATTGTCTAAGAGTGTCCTTGTGCAGATAGAAGCCTAGGATATAGTTTAATTGCTCAAGGCGAGATTCTGTTGAGGACACTACTGTGTAGTCTCAGCTTTCTCTCTGTATGATGTACAATGTGGGCTACACACTCTGAAACTGCATTTTCTAAATATTTTCAATTTGATGTCAGTCAAAGTGCTGTCACCGATTGCGAATTCCGGTTACTTCAAAGCAAAAATGTAGTTAGGGCGATGAGCGTCTGTCTTTTAATTTTTAGAAATACTCGTTTGTGCACTTTAACAAAGCCACAACTTCAGGAATTAAAATACGAAGGATTTACTTATCTTGCGTATTTTAATTTTTGTCTTTTTCATGATGTAAACAACTGTACATATATCTGTAAATTTCCATCCAACCAATATGTCCCATTTTAATTGTTTAACGTTTAGTACCTACCGTTTTTACTTTGGAAAGATTACAAAATATTTCAATGGAAGGTCAGCTTTTTGTATCTATAGTTTTTCATTTATGCCTAAAAAATTACAAAATGTAAATTTGTCGAAATCGTGTCACGGGGAAAGGGGGGGGGGGGATAGTGATAAAGACTATAAAATGACAACTGTAAATTTACTAAGGGAATTTCCTCACTATTCTGAAACTTGAACATTTTGTGAGTTTTCAAGGCTGAAAATGCGTAGGCCATCGGACTAGGAGGCTGAGGTACTATACCCCCTGATAAGTTTCATTACGGAAATCTTTTTTTCTTAAAACGTCCAAAATAAATAACCTTATAACGTACCGTAACTCTGTATTTGAATGGTTCAACCCCCTCCTCCTCGCCCCACCCCCTAACTAATCTTGAGACACCTTCCGACTGCACAATTTCGCCACCTAATTATTTTCGACATCTGCACGCATTTATCAATTCAATTTTTCTGTTGTAGAAATAGGCTATGTAAAAAAATTAAGACTCAAGCAAACAACTGAAAGAAAATAAAAATAGATTCCTCTCATTGGCGGTGCCAAAGAAATAAGTAGTCGTGAATAACAAAAGACAGACTAATATGCTGCGCGTTTGGTAAAGTCATCAGACTACATTATTTTGGCAATAAGGAAATATAAAGATTAGTTAAAGATGGAGGTTCTGTAGGCTAAATCAGAATTTCGTGATTTCAATCTTTTTTTTGGGGGGGGGGAGCTATTTGCCCGTCTGTTACTTATGCCACAACCTCCAAAACACCAGTCGCTAGTCTGGCAGGACCGATCAATTTTAAGAAAAATGTACAAATCTGAAAACAAGATTTTGAAACTAATCCTATGAAAAAGTAGTTTCTATTTTTAGGTATGCAGGACAAAAGTCTGAATGTTATATGTTGGAAATGTATTTGTACTACACATTTTCCCCTGGGGCAGAAACGTATGACCCTGAGGAGACATTCTCCCGTTACCATTGTAGCGTCCACGCCGGGTATTTTTATATCTTTCCGAAAAAAATCACAATCTTTCTGTTCCTAAACTGCTTTCGGTAATTTTATTGCTTGTATATTACAGAAAAGGAGAAAAGCTCGTCACTTAAAGGCAATAGGCAGTCGCCCCAAAATTTGCTTTGAAAAATCAACAAACTCTTGCAAATCTCCTCTTATTGCATTACAAGCACCTCTGAAGACGTTTTGAACATAACTGTTACGAACGATAGGTAAAGCAAGGAGAAATCCTCCTTGAATTTCACAATTCACTAACAAGGACATTGTCACATGATCAAAATAGACCATTCATTCATGAACTAGAGTGACGGGGCATACTAACTCTGATTGGAGTGACTGCATTTTCCCTTTAAATACAGTATTTATCTTCTACAACAATATTTTCAGAGTAATAGTATTTTTAAGACTGTGTACACGGCAAAAACAAGGACAAAATGTAATTACACTATCATACGACCTAGACGGTGCCGTAGCTATAGGGTGACGCAAGGGGACGAAGTTCCCCACCCTCTCTCACATTCTTCAAAGGTGGTACCTTTCCACTTGTTTACTGAGTTTGATGAACTAGAATGATTTTATGTCGTGGTGCTTTTGATGTGATCGCTTAACTTTAAAATTGTCTACGCCGCTACTACAGATTTTGATTTGCTTAGTTACCAGGCAGATTCATTTTTACCCTATAACTTGTACTGTACCGCACTTCGTTCATACTTCGCAATCACAACCTCAAATTGGGATTTTTATGCAACAGCCGCGAATCGATGAACTACCTTATGCTTAACACCAAGTAGTAAATCAAAGTTTCTGATGATATGATAAACTTTATTTTCTCAACTTTACAATGTATCTGACTTTATCTGATCTCTGGTATTATAAGGATCCGCCTCTCAGTGAGGTATGTGGACTGCCTACCATTTTTACTAGAATTCGAATTTGAATTTCGAATTAGAATCTGCTGAAACGTATGGCTTGCAATGATAATTCTTATCTTTAAATGATTGATTGCATGATTCCTAGGAAATGTAGTAAAGAATCTTAGTATTTGATACGAAAAGTCTTAATTCTTTGTCAGACTAGCTCTACTCAGTTTCAGAATTCTTGGGGTTTTCAAGACAAAAACAAAATGCACGATTTACAACTTTTCCAAAAAAGAAATATTATCAAAATCATTAAAGTGAAAAGAGTTGTAAGTCGTTATCATTGTGGTCGGTCCTGTGGGGGCAATTTTGATGGTTTCTTGAACTTCCATGACTGCCTATAGCATAAATTCACTGGCCTAAAGCCTATGTTCCCTCACGCGATCTAGCGAGGCGCCCCATGAAGGACCGTGTAATGGAATAAATATGCATGGTATCCTCTCAGACAGACTAACTGAAGAAGAAAAACATTCGTGACCATAAATGTAGGTCTACTCCAATATTGAAAAAGAATGCCACAACTCGCACTTAAGGACCTCATACATTTCGCAAAGGGGAGGGGGAACAGTGATATTCTCCTAATACACCACGACGGCGATCCCAAAATAGGGCCCCCCGTTATCCACTGTCCTGAGGGTTAATGTTCATCCCAACCTTCTGCTTGACATACATCTCCAAAATATTACTTATTGCATAACTAATTTTTACCAAAAGTAATTTTTTTACCAAAAATTTGCATTGTGTATTTACACTACAAAGTGACCTGGAGAACAAAGCAGATGCAGTTTAAATAGAAATACGAATATTGACTTGTTTAAAAATATTTTTGAGGGGAAGGAATTCCGTTTAATCGCCGTGACTTCCTGTGACTCAAACACTGCAGTTTAGAGCTGGAAATATTTCGGGGCATTGGAAAGCCAAGGATATTTTGTCATTTTAAGATTGAATCACTTTTGTACATTATGCAAGCCATCCCGGTCTCAAATGCGATACTGGAAATAAAAATGCTGCCAGCAAAATTTCCGCAGCTGAAAAGTCCTCTTCGTGCAGACAATATCCCCGGAGTCAATACTCAACCGACAAAGCGACGTTTGTTCCGTCAGAGAGCTCGTGGCCAAGAGGGGAGGCCCAAGGAAAGGTGATCCCCTAGAAAAATCCCCCTTGAAATTTCAAAATTAACATTGCCTTAATGCATTTTAGTATGTATACTACCTTTCTCCATCCCCTGAGGAAACATTTCTCCCCCCAGAAAGCTATCTTACCCCCTTCAACACCCTGTCTGGCTACGGGCCTGCCCATCAGACCGCTGTCGATGTCATAACCTCTATCAAACAAGAAATTTTCCTGGGCCGAGTCTCAGACTTGTTGTCCAGAAACTTTCAAATCGCTTTCTTTGTGTCCTAGCTCCCCCACCCCCCAACGGACAATAAAAACCCGAGGGTTTCTTAAATTTATATACACTTGGCTATCATGTGATATGCGAATGAAGATAACAATAATTATACCGTATTATTAGTCACCCATGCACGTAAACCAGGTTACATCTTGTTATGTGTCATTTCCTTGGATAAACTATCAACTTATCAGAGAATTAGATTGTTCCTTAATTTCCCTTATCGGGATCGTTCTTTGGGAGTTTCTCAAAACATATTGCTAAAAGCTTGTATAAAACACAGCTTATTTTAGTCGTGAAAGGAACGATAGAATTTCGTGAAAGATGGTGATATATTGACGTAAAACTGAAGCAATTACAAAAGTAAATCAATTTTACAGGAATTTTTTGACAAAGTCATTATTTTGTATATCATATGAACAGGCCCGTATCGGGGGGTTCAGGGGGTCCATCCAAACCCCACCAGCACGACTTGGAGTTCCTCACCGGACATTATGAGTTCTGCCCGAAGGCCCGAAAAAATGTCCTCATTTCGTCGGGGACACAAAATAGGCCTCTAAAAGGGTAAAAAAAAAGTCTTCAGTTTTTGGGCATACAAAATACCGGCTGATATATATACCGCACGCCTTTTTGTTCCGCTTAGCGTAAATCGAACCTCCCGACTGAAAAAGCTGCATACGGGCCTGATATGAATATTAAATATCGACACAAAAGTCAGTTCGAAATTCTCTCATTGTATTTTAAGGAATTAAAATACGAAGGATTTACTTTTAAAATGGAACCTAAAATGTGAGTTCCTGTTTTCAGTACCGAATCTTGATATGACAAAAATATCAAACAGTTCTGTATTTTTTAATCCAAACTTTTGCAAATTAAGTTCATCTTAATGCAAAGAGATATCGCGTTGCATGAAGAAGTCATTTAACAATTAGGGCCCACTAAAACCCAAAACCTAGTCCGGGTTGATTTGTCCTAGGAAGGCCCGGCTGGAAGTAAAAAGTAAAAAGTAAAAAAAAAAAAAACTGTGCAGTAGGCTTATATTTTCTTCGCGGCTACAGTTCTCACTGTGCCTACTGATCAGTCCGGCCCTGCCTGCAAAGCAACAATGACTAATTGACGACAAGACTGTCAGTTTTTCTAGAAATGAAAAATAGGGATTAAAATTTAGGTCACGTAGGATCGAACTCAGTAGAGCACTTGAGTAACCAACTTTTAACTATGGAGGAATGGGGGAGGGGAGTTAGGTTAGGTGGAGGGTGAAGCTCGAGGTTTTACAAAAGTGTAAAATTGGATAGAACAAATTACATCTATGGTGAATAAAACGAATGTTCTTTTACGGCCTTTCGAACCATTCAGGCTAAACTACCAGCCCAATCTTAAGGTTCATGGACCCAAGGCTTCGAGTGCGCGTAGGTTTTCCTGGTCAAACTTATATCTCTGGATCCTGTTAAACCGACAGAATTTTGTATGTGCTCCTAATTCGAGTAGGAATCGTACCTCTTGGCATTACGGCCCATTAAAGATTCAGTCTTTGTCGTATGACATGAGGAAAGTCACCGTACAGTAACTTAAGGTTACGCCAAATGACGTATTTTATCAGAATTACAATAAGTCTTGCATAAATCGTTTATGTGTCTTGTGTAACGTTAAATCTTATTGTGCCTTTCAAATGTCAAAGTAGTGTTTTTTTTTCAAACTTGCCGGCCTTAGAGCGCTAAAAACGACGTAGTGTTCACCCTCCAAGTCACGAAGGCTTACATGATTGCGTTTGAGCAAACGGTAATTTTAAAAGAGGGAAGGGGAGGGGTAAGAGGACCCAGTCTCAAGGTTGCCAATAACGTGTATATTTATCAATATTCTGTACTTACCGACATTGCTCCTTTTGGTGGATTTTTTCTTCAACAACGATTCGATCGAGAAGGCTGCCGCACGAGACGATAATCTCAGCAAAGTGTCTTTCTTTCCCATCCTGTCCGTAGATTCCATCTTTGACCGAAAATCATTTATTCCCTCTTCGGTACGAGTAGATTCTACTTTTTAGCCTAAAGGGTATACCCGAGGCAAGGTTTCAGTGAAAAATTTGTAAAGTGCTTTTAATTAAATCCTGTCAGAAGTTTCATCTTCCGATTGGAGCCATTTTCAAGATATTTTCCATCTAGACCGAAAGCTCGGGAATTTTTGTTGTGATCCTATTTTATGTAAATAATTTTCTGGACAATGACTGAGGCAGAATAACCTCCTGTCTGCAAAACAAGTTACATAACGTTCAGCGTACAACTAATTCGAGTTCACACAATCTGACAATTCACTCCAAGTAACTAAATTTTGATGTCAAATGTCCATCTGTGAAATTGTCAGGGACGTAAGGACGGCTGGTACAAAAAATATATCCATGCAAAGTCCAAGCTAAAAGTGTCGTTGATAAATAAATGATACTTTCTCTTCACACAAAGTTTTCTCTCTTGAAGAAAAAACGAATTGTCTTGAGCGCGATGCGAATAAACAAAGTTCCCCGAAAAGTGACAACTTTTGGCACGTTTCACAATTGAAGTGAAACAATTTCTTTCCGATCAAATCACGAAATGCGGTTGTAATTGTGACCAAAAAGTCATCCGTTCACGTAGGGTACATTGAAGACGAGGTGGTGATAACGGTTGAGGCAAATAGCAACTCCCTGGTCGAGGGGAAACTGCAGTGGATCACCATGCGAGGCCTTTTGATGGAGGAGTAACGATCTTTACTGCTGTAACAATACTGACTTAAACATTGTTTATACCAGGCAAGGCCAATATACTTCACAAAAGTTCACAATAGTCCTTCCAGTTCTCCGGAGGATAAATTGTCGCGATGTGTGTACTCTAGATGTATGATGTGAAGAGTGCCCTCTGTTAATACCACACAAGTTCTAGCTATTCGTTTTAATGTGCTGCTGCTTGAGATGATTCGCCCCACTGGCGCCCGCGATGACGTCATAAAGATATACTCATCACTTTGCCCTGGCGTCGAATCAGAAAAGTAAATTGACGAAAAGTTTCAACACTATCTCAAATTCTAGAAGCACCCTATTTTTAAGTTCTAGTAATTAAATTGGGGCACTAATTTTTATTTTGGAATCAAGAGTAGGACAGAGCAGTCGTTTGAAATAAGAAGTCACGTGTTCCAACTATCCCGCGGAGCAGACTCTATTTGCTATGACCATTATCATGGCTTCCCAACGTAAAGGAATATAACTGATCAAGTACTGCCTTTGTGCTTGGTGCTCAGCATAAGCAATGGAGTAGGGAAAACAAGCCAGTGAGCCACAACTGAAAAAAGGGCCGTGGTCGTCTCGACTTGAACCAATTGGTTGGAAACTGGGACGTTAAACCTCATCTAACTAACTAACTGATCAAGTAAAATGCCGTACAGAGAGCTACGCAGGCAAGGTTACGGGACGGTTGGTGAACGATGAAAAGTGTATACTTGATATGATGCCTTATCTCATGTAAGCGTATAGTGGACATGAAACTTTCAATAAACGGACGCAATAAAGCAATATCTCCATAACATCTTATAATCAGTCAGGGAGGAGTTACCCCGCGTAGCGGACTCTGTGTGCTCAACCCCTGTTTAATTAAGGCTTCCTAAGTTAGGGATACGACTGAACAAGGAATATGTCGCACGACCTGCTACGTAGGCAAGGGAGGAGTGTGCAAATACAAGAAATGTCTTCTCGTGAGGGGCGGAGTTCCTTTTGTCCATTTAACAAGTTACCCTGACTTTTTGGACATGAATATGCATACTTCCATTTATTTGTTTATTCTTTTTCAATTAGATGAACTGAGTTTCCTGGCTTCAGCAAAGACTAAGTATTAACATACTACAAATGATTATTCTCCAAAGTGTAACCGAAGGGTGACGTCACGTAATTTGGCTGTGTATTTGTCTGTGTGGTATTTCCTTGTAATCTGGAGAGGTTGATAAGATTCATTTTGAGTTAGCGGCCTTTCTTCTTGTACTCAGAAAGTTTCTCTAACGATGACGGCTTTTAGAATGGCTGTGTGGTTGCCAACTCATATACTGCTTGCAAATGAAGCGACTCAAAGAATAGGCCTATCATCAAGTACATTTATGTAATTGGTTTTTGGCTAGTATACTGCAGTATAGTCAAGGGCTCATTAACAAGATAGCACCCCATAGACGCAAATAATCATTCGAGGGGCATGTAGGTTCTCTAAAGTATTTACTGAATTCGGATGCGAATCAGTGTGGGCCTTCTTTGTCGTTGTCAGGGTGTAATTAGGTCATTTGGGCCGATTAACACCCTCTTTGGCAACTTTAAGCGGGCATGAACGGGTTTGCGGTACCTTTAATTGGCTTAGCCTTAACATACACAGTCAACAAAGAATCTCTACAATGGCCTGTTGAAATGAAGCTCTTGACAGAATGTGAGTCTTTGCAGCCACGAACAATTTTCGGTAATCCTGCAAATAAGCCTAAAATAGGCACCGATATTGGAATGAAGTTTATTTCCAGTCAACGAGTCTCCGAAGAGAAGAGGAAATTACAACCAACAGATGTTGATGGTATTCTTCGCTTCTTCAAATAATTGTGTGGTAGTTACATCTGTAAACTTAAATGGCAGTCATTTATTAGCTTAATCCGTGCTTAGTGCGCAGTAATGAACATTTGGTTAACAGAAAGAAACGGCACCTCTTTTCGATTTTAAGATAGTTTGTTGTGTTGAAAGACAGAAATGATGAAAGAATCCTTTTTGAATTGTTGAGAAATGTTTTCGTGTTTAAGATTTGGCAAGATTAATTAGCGTTAACTTTGAGGCAAACTTTAATACAAATTGTTTAATGTCTTGATAATGTCTTAGATGTAATCACTCTTAATGTTAATTGTTTATCTACTAGTCTAGCTTCAGTTTAAATCCCTCTCATTGGTAAATTTGTTTATCCTTCGAAAGGGAAACAGGAGGCAAGGAGGGCACCAAAGGACAGCTAATGAGAGCATTATGTACACACACATTAAACACTGCTAGGGGCCGAGTTGGATACCCCATTAGGACAGAGGTAATTATTTTCTGAACTGTTGTCTTCGTGACACTATATATGATGGTTATTTGAAATTCGAAAGTAATAGTCCGGCTTTGCGGGTAACGTTAATCCTCAGTCACTTCCGGACCCCTCTCAAATCAGAATTGGAAAGAATTCTTGCCCCTGCCTTGGATTGTTCCCCCCTTCCTCTTCCCGGTTAACTATATTCCTTACACTGATCGGCGATCACAACCTCACTTTGTATTGGTTTACATATTTCCACCCCCTCGAAGTTCTCAAAAGAAATGCTCACTATTAGTACTCAGTTATAGCTGAACTTTTCTGAAATATGGACCATCCCACAACCTAAGGATGAAAGGCAGTGACATTAACTCTACGGTAAGGGTCAAACGTCTTTAGCGGGGTAATGCGTACGGCGATGATTTGTACAGAGTGAAAGTTTTGTTAATTATGTACAAATATTGTGACAAAGTGGTCCTCTACCGTAAACACATTTCAGTAGTCTACTACGCAGGCAGTGGTCTTGTGTAGACCACCCGCGAAGTATGTCCTTATGTGACCTTGTTCGCACCTACTGAAGTTTCTTTTTATAGTTTTTTTCTGGAATTTAGATGTGGCTTTCTTACACAAACATACGACACGATTTGTTGTAAATACGTTATCGAGCACAAAACGTGATACATCGACTATCGTACACACTGAAAGTTTACTTCTTTGTAAACAAAAATGTCCCCTGCTACAAATGAAAAATTTCCCTTGGTTTGAAACGCTTATCTAAGGTTGACTGACTGCAAGATTTTTAATCTAAACAGATAAGAAATGATTAGCCATTTAAGTTTAATAAGTTTTGATATTAAAGTTATGGTATTGGACGGATAACATCTGGTAAAATTTACGACTGATTGCTATTTTCCAAAACTTGCAATAAATCTCGCATTCGTTCAATTGGATGATTTAGAGACTCCCAAATTATACAAGGGCAATGATTGACAAAAGCAGAAATAAGCGTAATGAAATTACGTGGGCCTGTACAATCGTGCAAGTTTATTATAGTAACAAGGCCACTATAATTAATTGTTCAGACTTTTAACATTGTCCGATTTAATGGGGGGGGGGTGTTAAAATCGCCATTTTGGCTTCGCTCCCCACGATTCTGGTTTCCACGCATGGAAGACAGCAGATTAACGGTGTCTATTTTTTTTTTTTTTGAGTACCATTTCCAACAGTCTAGGGCATTTGAGGTTTTGTGTGTGTGTGTGGGGAGGGGGGGGGGGTGAAACAGCACTTTACCTTGAGGAGCATTGATCAAGACTTTTCATTACAGCCCTTTGTAATCGTTTTTCCCACTGGTGGCAAGGGAAATGAACGGTCCCGACCACCCTCACTAGCCACAGACCTAATAGTTTAGCTCAGTAGGGAGTCTGTTGGCCTGCATGTCTTTCTTCATGTTTCCAAAGGATACCTCCTTCAGTCCCTTGTTTTATCTGTTTACATCCTACATCTGCTTGTCCTTGTTTAATAAAGTGTCGGGTCCCAACTCTTTGCATGGTTGTCCGGGGGATGGTACCGAGAACCCGAGTTTGTAACCACCAATGGTTTGTTTCTGTTACATACATGTGTATGTCCTTTGTGGTGACACATCTGCATCCCACTGGAGTACCAAAACTTGTGAATACTTATATCTTTAGTATGGAAAAATGGATCCACTGTCGCGTAAAATGGATATCAACCTGTCATTTGCTCCCTTCACCCATTCTCAGCCCTTCGCTACGCTGCAATTGGACAACAATTTGACCTTTTTCGGCCTACCTTTAATTGACATGTATGTAACGGTTAAAAGAAGATCTTGGTTTCGCTTTGTCTGAACTTCCCCTAATGCATCAGTTCAAGCAGCCGCGTAACAAATTTGAGGTCCCTCCAGTTAAGAGGAAAGCCGCTACTTGATAATCGTCAGCATAACGACTCGTAAGCCTGTCAACAGCTTAGCGAATGTAAACCACTTTCGGTTGACGGGATTGTGGGTGCGGTTTGAACAATCTATCTTTTAAAAGTACTCTTGTATTGGCGAGTTCTTCAAGGTTCGACGGTCGTTATAAATACACTTCTTTATGGAGGGTCGAGAGATGATACACAAACCAGATACTGCCCTTGAACCAATCGGCTGCTTGCTTAGATGTTCCAGTCGTTTTAAAAACCACAATCTCTTCGGGATTGCGTTGCCTTCGTCTTTTCGACAGGGGGACAGAAGATTTTGTCCGGGATCTGACCATCGATAATGGATTTTCCCTGATGAGATAATAACGTCTTGTCATTTTCGGATTATCACTGTCAATGATGATACTCAACAGTCTAAATCGGCTTACAGTGAACGCTACATTGGATTTAAGAGTAAAGAAGCGAGTCAATGTCATTGAGAAAGAAGTAAACAACGCGAGAAGAGAAAATGAAAAAAAAAAAAAAAAAAATAGAAAAACTCCTTGATTTCATAAGATGTGATGTGATGAGGAAAACAAGAATGAGATTGAAGTTATGCTTCGACATGAAATATGCGTACAATCATACAACGATTCCCGCGTGCAGGATTACTATACGTCTATGTATCTTGTGAAGCATTTATCTTGTCAAGTTAGTTGAACTTAATGATGAAATCGCAAAATGGGATGCACGAATAATTCCTAGTCCATGTCCCACGCCCAGTAGGCTATCCTAAATGAGGACACTGGAGGCAGGGTGGCGCCAAAGGGGTAGGTACCTCCTGTCGGAATATAAATGTGAATTCGTCGGGGAGCCAAAAATATTACATTTGTTATTATCTTCATCATCACTGAAAACGATTAATGTTAAGTTGGTCTCATTGATAGCTTATATGAGCATTATTTGTTTAAATTTCGTCGGGGAGCCGCAGTTGGCATGGTTTGAGTTTGCTGACAACAACAACAATTTTTTGAAAACGACGCGAAATTTGTTTGGCGCGTTGTAAAGGTTCTGCGAGTGTTTTAGTGTTTCTTTCACAGTTTGATCTAGTATAGATAAATAACAATCCCCATACCTTACAAGTCGGGATGACATACATAACTAGTTACAATGTCTTTATTTCTCTTTTGATGTTTTTGTAAAGGTCGGAAATTGCATCCTCGATCGCATACTTGTTCTCTTAATTGCCAAACCCTATCCTGCAGAAACTAATTCGAAAAACTTAGTAAGTAGGACTGACTGATGGAAAGCCTTCGATACGATGTACGTTAGGCTATATCCCGTAAGACTAGCCATTTTCCACGACAATATAGGTGATCTATTTTGGCTCTCAATGTGATCCTTCTACGTATCAAAGTTTGAAGGCGCGTCGTGCTCTGTGCAATTTTATTAAGAAAGATTGAACAAAACACATTATCAGCATTGAACTCGGTGCAACAAGTCTATACATTGTGCAAAATATGCAGTTACAGACATAATATTAGCCTACCATGGAAGTATACAAAGATTTTAGGGCTGTTTGAGGTTTTTTCTCAAAAGATGTGTGACATCACACGAAATCAAGTTTAGTTTCCAGAGAGATATTTAGGAAAATGACAGTGGTGTTGGCTCATTACAATCGTGAGCTTACGCTTGCATTATTTCTGAATAGAGGTAGGGATAGAGTTTTAGAGTTCGCTTTCTATCAGCTTGTATCACATCTCCCTGACCCTCTTGAAACACCCTAGCCCCCCTGGTCGCCCCGCAGAAAATTCATCAAAGACTTCCTTGGAGTTTACAAATACGAAGCTGGACCTACAGTGTACCTGTGTACAGGAACTTTCGACGACGGTTGACCTCCCTATTGTCCTATATCTTTCAACAACTTAAAATGTGATGAGCTGAGATTATCTTGGAAATGTTTCTCAAGTTCGCAACATTCACACGAAGAGGAAGAATTGCGGAACGTAAATCATCTTATTCGCATGAACTTGACACATTTTTACGACTGAAAATTCTCGCGGGACGTGCTGGCAGCCCAATTCTATGTCCTCCTATTCAGTATTTGGCCGTGACACCGAAAGTTTTTCCGTGGGTGAATGAAAAGAAAACACGACGTTGTTTGAGGGGAGCACTCGCCGGGTTGCGTCCCTGGGTAATTTACAGGGGCGGGATGACAGGCAGTCAACACTTCAGTGAATCACTAGCGCTAAACAAACGCTTGATGGCTTCACCCACTGACCCACCTACCATGCGGTGTCGCAAAAGAGCATAGAAATATGTGTTATACGTGTCATCGCAAAATGTGAGCTATCTATATAATCAACTTTTGTCAATGAACAGCGTTCTTGCAAACGATTTCATTTCAATTATCATCGCATAGGGGAATTCAAATCGATGGCGCTGTAGTCCATCGGTATGTGAAAACGTTCGCACGTTAGTGTGCAAATTAATATAGTATGAAAAGTATAAAGTAAGCTCGTCTGATAAATTCGAAATTGAAATATTTTGGGAAATGTTCCTGACGAAGCTTTCTTCTCTCTCTCTTTCTTCATCCAGTGCAAATAATGGGCCTAGTTAATAATACTAACTGACTTACCACGTGGTGCATGCAAATTGCAACAATAGTAATCTCGTCTTACAACACAAGACATTGAAATTAGGTCATTTTCTCAAAATTTGGTTTCATGTACCAGTCTCCATGTTTTCATTGTGTAGATCGGTATCTTTATCAGTGAGGAGAGGCACTGGTGGATCCAGGATATATAGGAACATAGTACTTCCATGATAGGAAGGGGTGGGGAGGGAGAAGGCAAATATGGCCACATAACAAAATATCGGAACATTGTTAAGTACTTTCTGTATTGCAAAACAATTTCCGAAAAAGGAGGGGGCAGGTCTTCAGGATCAGCCCCTGAGTGAGTGAAGGACATTCAGCAATTAAGGCAATTCTGACTCCTTGCAGCCTAAAACCAGTTCCATATGGTATGGTACTTCAGGTTTTAATTCAAACTTAAACTCAATAAACCTAACTTGTGGTGGCAAAAGACTAATATTAGCTCTCTTCCATGGGTTTCAGCAAGGATTTAGATTCAGTCTGTATGATTGCACTGATAATTTCATATAGAGGGCGCACATACACGTCATTAGTTTTCTTTCCATGCCACTGACCAGGCTGAACAACATCTGTTCAGGCTAAGGCCTAGTGTGTAAGTACGGTCCGTACAGTACTGGAATGAACTTTCGCATGTCAATATTACACTATAAAATACACAATATACTTCCTACTCTGTATGAAGTCTCATTCAGTTTTACCCCCAACATATCCGTGGCATCATATTGACGTCATTTTTATTAGTGTTGGAACGATTATCGTTATTCACCATCGGTATCGGCCGATATTCCCCATTTTCGTCATATATCGGTATCGGTATAAAATTTACCTGAAATGCCTATATTACCTACCCGATATTAATCGTCCCATATGTCATAAAAAATGGGACACTATTTGAGTATTTTTGAATGCAAGTTCTAATATTTTTCCTTATCAAGATGAAACGACACTTCATTGTGGTGTCCCGTAGCCTAAGGTTAGTTGCCGAATGCTTATTATATAAACATCGGTATCGGATCGGATCGGTATCGGCCGATATTGAGAATTAAAATATAGGTATCGGTAATATCGGCTACTTACAATATCTGTACAACTGTACAATCTGTACATTTTATCCTCACTCATACTGGATTGACGCCCATGACTACGTACAGGTCAAAACTAGAGGTATGAAAGTCATTAGAGGAACGTCGTCACTTCCGATAGTGTCTTAGCTTTAACGCAGTGTGACGAGTCTGTTTCTTCATTGGTCCCTATACTTTTAGAGCAAGTTTGTTACTACTACTGTGATTCGTGACGAATGAAAACGGCTCAGTAAGTTAGTAGGAGACCGAAAAGATTCAAACCTATCTGCTGCTAACCAATTCGAGTGCAATTTCGATGGCTTGAAGGGTAAAACATCTCACCCCAGACAGTAAAAGTTCCAAATACTAAGTTTACCTCTATGCCCCCACCCCCATCACAAAACTTGTCTAATGTACCTCCCAGACAAAGGTACAGCAGAGAGCTGGAAGCTCTCTGGGTACAGTGAGTTTAGGCCTAAATTTTATCAAGACTACATCTTAAGCCTACATAGCTGTCTGTGGGCTGTTCTCTATACATTTGGTACTCATTTGGTACATGACTGCACAAGTCACCACTGATAAATTATCAGAGTCAAGCTATTGTTTGCAGTAATGTCAATCAAATTTTCAATCAGCATTTCATAATAGAGATATACGGATATTCCGAAATGTTTGGGGTGATGCAACAGTCCCTTTAACCAATATTTTTTCATCAGAAATATAGGAAGCCTGGTTTCATAAGTAATAACAAAGTAACTGTCAGTTTTCCACTCTTTGGTATCATCGACCATCATTTTGGAAGCAGAAGTTAATTGTTGAAGGTATAGACTGCAAGGCACTGGAGGCACTCTAGAGGGCTGTCGCAATTAACACCTCTGTCATGTCGCTACGGGCGTCCCAAGATCCGGTCACCGGTCACAGTTGATACAAATGATACATAAATGTAATTAGTGGAGAATTCGTTACGACTGCGAACACCATTGAAGGCTGAAAGGTGATACTTTACGTAACATATTCGGTGCAGTATGAACTGTTAATTTTTCTGTTGTAGTGCGGAACATGTCATAGGAAAATTGGAACGCATAATGATTGTCCCGATCATTTGTGCACGAGGTAGGGATTTGTAGGGGGCTTGGACTTCAGCGCAGCCACTTGGGAACGATGTATACTATTTTTCAAATGACGTCCTTAAAATTTTGGATGGCTCAACTCTCCACCCCTCTCCCCACCCCTTCATGGAAAGTAGAATTCGCCTTCCTTGAGAGCGAAATCATGTAATCCGTGGGGGCCCACTCGTCGCCACAGGAGATTACATGCTTGATCGTATCCAGGGCTCCTCGACGAAAAATAGGAACTTTTCAAATTGGAGGTGGGAGCCTGACGCCACCCCTTCGAAGCCACTACATTCTCGACAACTAATGTTAGCACCATTAACAATAGATATAAACAGCGAGCTGCCACTCCCTGATAGAACGAAGACCAACCGAACAGTTTGTGACCCAGTAGTTGAAAGTTGAAACCCATCTCGTGGTAAGTTTCACCATTTGTAAGTTAAACAAGTTTTATACTTGATTATCTTCTATAGGGAGCGATAACAATAGACACAGCATGGAAGATTTGTCTGTTTGTAGGTCATTTAAACCTGGCATTCGTCTTGGATCGAAAATAAAAATATTTTACGATCGTAGATAGAATTTGTCAATCAAGCGCGCAAGACGTCATGAACCCGAGCATTACCAATATCATAATTCACCGAAACAGGTGAATTAAAAATAGGTTGGAGTAGCAATCGACTTCCTCCCAGTTTGAGTTATAGGTGTCTCTAAACAAAACCGTTCGAGTTAACATCCGTGTCAGAATGCCATTAATCTGCCTCCGACTGACACATGAAAAATTGAGGATACACCGAATGAAAAAGTAACCAGTTTGTTTGCTAAACGTCGTACGAGACAATCGAGTGGTTTTCGGTGCTTGTAAAATGATACATTCTGCAAACAAACCATCCGGGACGGAGATTTTGAATCATAAAAGCATCCATGTACTGAACGTTAAGCGCAATATATCACATCCATGTAGGCGTTGATCGCCAAAAATGTTACATCTGTTTGCCGGGCGATGTTTTTAAGAATGTGGTGTTTAAATATGCCAAAAGGTTAGGGTCTGCAGATTAATTTGTCAGTCCCTTCAGCGTTTTCACAGTGAGTCTCCTTTGTTGAACTTCTCAATTTATCTTGCTTTTGTAGAGTATAGTTATAATATTTTCCACAATTTGTTTGAGACCCAAACATATTGTCATAAGGTGAACTTTCCAGTGTCATATGACCGAAGTGCCCTGGATATAACGCGGCGTAGCAATACAGTAGGTCGGAGCTTCGAGTCACCGTATAGCTTCAAGTTTGGTATTTTTTTTTCATCCATACATAATGTAAGGTTTTCTATTTAATGTTGAACTGGAAACGATCTGGAAGCCATTTCTTATACCGCCCGATTTATTGTGTATCGTGCCAGTCTGGACTTCCCCCGGGTCAGTGATGGAGTCGTTTGTTCGATAAATTTCACCTTGTTTTCAACCTGTCCATCATTTTGTAAGGCCTATCTTTCTTACATCACCGTGTAACTGTCTTAAAACAAGTTTGCTGCATTTACACAGTAACTATTAACCAGGGACGTAGCTAGGACCTGGTGATAATGGGGGGGGGGGGGGAGGGTGGAGGAGCTAAATTCCAGCTACAACTTGGAGCCAGTAAATTCAAAGTGGCGAACTCTATAGATACCATCATAATTTCAGTTATTGACCTACGAACCTTTTATACGATACCGTTCCTTCAATTGTCTTACATATTTGTTTTAACGAGTTAACTTGAGTGCTGATTTAGCGTTTTCATGCAGTCTGACTCGTAAAATTGGATAGCTGCTCGCGAAGCGCCAGAATGTTTAGAGATTAATAGCAGGATTTCTAATGAGTAACACAGAATCAGATCAACTAAGTGGCGAAGCGACTGACCTCCAGGCACGTAGACACACAAGGTACTGAAGGGGAGAATAGCTCCAAGGGGGTGCGATATACTAAAATACGCAAAGGCAAAGGTAATGGTAATTTTGATTTTCTAGGGGGGGGGGACAATTTTTTTATGTTATTTGTTTATTTTTTGTACATTTGCTCCGTTTTAAACACCAAATAGCACCCAGGGGAATAGGAGTAGTCCCACCGAGAAGGGGGGGGGGGGCTAGATATACTATTTTGATTTTCTTGGTGGGACAAAAATTTACCTGGGGAAAGCTGCTCCCCCTATTTTGCTATGGACTTACTGTCCCCTATCGGGGATTACATGCATTGCAACGTATTCGCCCCTCTGCCAAACGAAGTGGCCAAAGCTCCCACGTCGTTTACTGTACTGTACGACAAATCAAGGGAACAACATGCGATTGAGGATAAAATACCAGACCTTTATAGAAAGCTGCGTAGGGTGAGTTAAGCTATATGGATTGGCAGGAGGGGCTTGATTATTACCCAACTAAATAGAACGTAGCTATGACAGAAAACCGAGCGCGCTCAACACAGGGGTGACGCTAGGTAGGGACAGGGGACCATGCCCCAGCCGTTGAAGGCTCCCCGACTTCGGGAAGTTTTCGAAGGGTTTCAAGGAAGAGGGGTCATCCGTTAGGAAGAATCCATCACATGACAGCACTTAATTTCATATCTACGAGAGGTGGGGGGGGGTGGATTCAAGGGGCCTCTCCTGAAACTGGTAGAAGGAAACCCTTATTTGAGATTTTTTCGTTTTCCGAGGGCCTTACAGTCATTATCAGACAATGAAATCCACGGTAATTCGTCTGTGATAAAATAGCCTGGGGAGGATGGTCGGTTTGGTTGCCCCTCTCCCTGGTCAGGCATAAGATTTGTGTTTATCTGCTTTAAGGCTACGAGGAAAAGGGCCCGGAACGCACGAAAATTTGTTCAGTTTTGAACAATTTGTGAGTAAAATCAATCACAAGATGTACATTGGTTATTCGAAAAGACACCTACTCACCCCAGCCGCAGCTCAGGCCGGGAAACCTCAAACTCCGGTATATGATACTTACTTTGATTCTACTACTATTCGTAAGTTCCTGCTCCTACGAAAGTAAGAACTGGGTAGAGATTAGAGTCGTTTCCCTGTTACAGACCCCCTGTGCGCTGGGGGTTATAGAAAATGCCCACGGTATTCCCCGTCTGTCGTAAGAGGCGACTAAAGGGGAGGACTTGAACCGTATTATAACTTGAAAGACACAACAATATAGCACGCATGTGACGATTTGTCGTTAAACTTTACCTACCTATACCTTCCCCTGTTACAGACAAACGTATACATCAGCATCAGCTAAGCCCCAACCATGGCCCTTTTCCAGTAGCCGATACAGAGGGAGGCTCAAGGGGAGCGCGTCCCTACTGGCACCTAAAAATAAAAAAAATATTCAAGAAAGGGATCATAAAGGAAAAAATCGATATTTCTAGTACATGAACATTCTTGGGGTGGAAAGTATATAACATTTGGTATCTAACACCCCTTCTAAGAACCGGAATTATGCGCATGTCGGTCTTGAATTATGAAAGTCAATGCAAACGAATGCAGTACATATAATGCCGATAGTACTATACGGGTAAAAACTAGCGTAGCCTGCGCCCAGGGAGTCGCAAATCCCTGCTGCGCCTGTGACGTATATTTCTGACGTTAGCTGAGCATGAGAGCATGTATACGTATAATATGGTGTACTGTGCATCAGGTATATATCCAGCGGAGCGGTGAAACTCGAACCACGTGACGATCAGGCCGGTAGCCAGACGGGGGCATGGAGCGTTACTGCCCCATTTGGGAAATTTTCCTACCAACAGTGACGACAGAAGTTATGATACCGAAAGTTCAAAAGGTCTGTAGGGGACATTTTATTGTTTTTGTCACAAATCTTAACTGAGAAAAAATGTGCGCGCATTCTCCTGCTCTTCCATATTTCTTCAACACTCCTTTAAACATATTGCCAATGTATCACAGTTATTGTTTTTCCACGCATACAGATGTGATTATGGAGTTAGTTAGTTAGTTAGATGAGATTTAACCACACACCAACACGTATGTGTTATATAGTGTCAGTCAACTCGATAAAAAGTTCAATGTTTAAATTTATTTTCAAGTATGGTTCAAGTTCAAGTTTGGTTTCCCTTTAGTCGCCTCTTACGACAGGCGGGAAATACCGTGGGCATATTCTACAACCCCCAGCCCACAGGGGGTGATTATGGAGGGGCACAGATTGCATAAATTGGAAGGAGATTTATTCGATCTTCTCTGCCTTTTTAAAAAGATTTAAAATCCAAAATAGACATGGTAGCAGGCATATTTTGTTAGAAAGCTGAAAATAAGTCAGTGCTGACCTGCATGTAATTTTAGGTCAATGATTTCTAGTGCAAAATCTCTGCGCGCTTCGTTCACAAAATTATCAGCACAATAATACGCATGAACTAGCCCCAAAACTTTAGTCAAGCTAAGAGAACGACATCAAGAGGTTTTTTTATGTCGCAATTTAATACCTTCAATATAACAGTCGTAGGGCAATGACTGTGGTTTGAGGCTTTACTATATACAAACTTACTTAAACATATTTTCGGTCCATGGTGAATGTATATTTACTTAACACATTTGCAAAGAATAAACATTTTAAATCAGTGCTTTTATGTCTTGACCAACTTGGTTATACCTACTTTCTTTTTTCTATTTTTTTTTTTTTTTGCAACCTCTTTGGGCAGATTTTCGTTCAAAGTTTGTAAATAGTCGATGCCTGTGAGAAGGTAAAGAGCTTGGTGTGGTCTCATTGTCTTTTAGACGTCAGCTGGAAAGCTCCATGCAAGCATCCCCATTTTGTAAATGACACAGCTTCCGGGAAATTTTCCTCTTGGACCCCACCATAATGTTACGCCCAGACCACGCCAGGGCCCTATGGCGGCTCATGGACCCTTCTCTGTTTGCAGAGATTACTCCATGCTAATTCAAGTTCAATTGCGTTTGCGGAACTGAGGAAGCATTATTGTAGCCAGTTCTTCCTCTCACCTGTAAAAGACATCCTACCCCTCATTATGATATGACAAAAGGAAAATTGCCACTCGGTAGGTGGAAATTATGGTGCGCTGGCGTACATGTGTATACTTACCAACTTCCCAAGGCTATCTGGCTATGGCTATGTATATGTGTATATGTAAGAGACCTATAGCCTTTCTCTAAGTACGAAACATCAAATATTTCATCGTTAAATAAATCACTTGAAATAAATCACTGGAGCATTTGAAACACTAAAATGTATCGAGCTTCCGGGGGCTTTCTCCTTCAGATCCCCACCCTGGTTTTGCGCCCTTGCACTTCACCAGGGAAATATGAGGGGACCCTGCACCCTACTTATGGGTTTTGCGCTTCGCGTTCGCTGCGCACGCGTGCATAACCCCCACTTGTTAGATGTTCCACCGCCACTGCCCTAACCAACCATTCAGTTGAGTCCCCCTTATTGAAAAATCCTGGATACGCCGCTGTTTTCTAACAATCTAACGACGTTCGTGTATGACACAATTGACGCCAAATAACAAACAAAGAAACACATTTGCGCGATAAGCGTGCCAACTTGTTACGATGTCATCAGTAGGAATTTTTATTTCACTGACCCTAAAGTCCGATTTTTCTTGTACACTCATATACGAATAGGCTTTTAGTTAGAAATTTGTGCGACTATCTTCAATTTTACCAAGATTATGGAGGTGAGGCACCCAACACCCCCTCCCCTGAACCTAACTAGTCTGGGCTTGATTCTCTTTGAGTTGTGAAGGATCTTGTCATACTCTCCTACAGTTTGCCAAGGCTAAATATCATCTAACTAAGGGCGAAAATTCTCTCCGTTATCAACTAACCCGCAATTCTAAGCCTTCCGGAGCATTCAGTGAAGTGTATTTCTTTCTTATCGTCATATGTACATACACGAGAACGTGGAAATGCTGAGCGGTCTTGCTGTTAAGGTTTAACATGATCTGTAAAATGTAACGGGGGATTAACGACGGATTTAAGCACGGAGACAAAGAGATTAACCTGTCTAGATAAGGATTGGTTTGTTTAATTTAATGAAATTACACAATCTTGTAAAGTCTTCCCTGTCATTGTTTCAGCACCACCGTTGTCTTGACAATGTTTGTCTTGTTCAAAACTCTAGTTCATTTTGCGTCCACCACACATCAGCTGTGACGCAGGCTTACGCCGTCTACAGCCCTACTATTGAACTCTTCAGATCTAGTTCAATAGTTCCAAAGAGTTCAATAGTAGCCTGTGGAGGGCGCACTGGTAAGTATGCTTCACAGCCGATGTGTGGTGGACGCAGAACTAGTCTTGAACAAGACTACGACAATGTCGGAGAATGCACTCACAGAAAGTTCAAGATTTACCCACAATTTTCTGTAACAGCTATGTGGTATCAAGTTTTGTATATCCTTATTCTAATTCTCTACTACTACTGCGACTGCCATTGCTACTACTACTGCCATTGCTACCCCGGCTACTAGCATTCGGGGAGGGGACAGGGTAACATTTTAAGGGGAAAATCAACAGAGGAAACTTATTTTGAACAATTAAGTTATCTCATATTCTGTCATTTCATGGGGGCCAACAGGGGGGGGGGGAGGTCTCTGTCGGGGGATGAATATCGTCATGCAGTCCCCCGTTTGGCTACACACCTGACCAAAAGCCCGGGTTCAAAAACAGCAAACGCTATATCGCTGTACGACAAAAGACGGAATTCATGTATCGCTGCATTCTTTAATTGCTTACAATAACTCGGTTTTCGGGCCAGTCCCGTAGCCAGGAATTCTGACACGGCACCACAAAGGGGGCAGCAAAGAAGATTATACTTTATTAGCCAGTGGTATACCATCAGATGTTGGTATTTTGGAGGAATCAAAGGGGATGATATGCCCACCACATATAGCTGCAGGAAATCGATGTCACGTGTGCATATGAGCGCGAAGCGGGCAAGTTTCTCTTTCCCAGTGGCAATTTCCCCCTCCTCTTGCTACGTAGCAAGTCTCCACAAGTGATCGGGAAAATGCTATACCGATGATGCTTCTTCAGCTCCGCAAGTGTAGTTTGAGACCTTCGGGGTGTGGTCCAGTAAATCCTGGTGGGAACCAGAGGGAAAATCCGTGGAAGCTCTGAGGCACTGGCATGGTGAATTGAGTTGACCTCCAAATGACAGTGAGAATTACCCAAGTTCTTTAAAGTTTACACTTCATTAATTCCACAATTATTCTATGTTTACTTGGAACGACATTTTGCATGAACAGATTGCAAAGAATAAGCAACATTATAACAGGTACTGGGGCCGAGTAGATAAAGGCGGTGGCATTTGAAGCAATGAAGCTTAGCAACCAGGAGATTTGGGGTTCAAACCCTGGCCGGGGCAAAGTCAGGTGGGTTTTTCATCCAGGAACAATCTATGGTTTTCCTCATCTGAACTGGCCTTTCAAAAGAAACCAAAATTGATCTAAATTGTTGAGTTGTTAGCCATCAGACGTGAAGTTGTACTTCATAAGCCATATAGGTTTCTTCCACATTCGTGGTGGGTTAGCGTCGTAAAACAGCTGCCCTTTAAGGCCTGAATTAAGGGAGAAGGTAAAAATGAAGAAGAGGACTAGCAGATATGATTAAGAGTGTTTTTTTTTTCTTGGTAAAGGTGTTAAATACAAATTGCACGGTCACCATGGACCGAAAAAATAATGTGTTGAATAAGTTCGTGTTACGATCAAACCCGCCTAGCTTCGAATCTTATATTATAGTCATCACGCTAGGAATGTTACGCAAGGTATTAAGGCCCGTCTACACTGTCGTACATTTGTCCATGAACATCTTCATACAAGTGTATCACATAATTCCACAGAATCCTTCTTGGGGTATGCAGCATCTGGTACTGTGTAAGCAATGTTCATGCACCATATAATTTAGTCCCAAACTTGGACTTCAAATGTCAAAAAATTGTTGACTGTCCCTATAATCGAGTAATCAGAGTAAATTTAGGCGATGACTTTCATGTCAGACATTGTTCAACTTTGTTGGGAAGCCAGTGTACACGATCATACATTTGTTCATGAATATCGTCATTCAAATGTATGATAAAGTTATGAACAAATGTATGGTCGTGTAGACGGGGCTTAAGATTGCGACATGAAAACCCATTGAAGCCCGGCCTTTAATTTGGAGTATCTAGGTTCGGCTAAGTAAAGTTCACGTGTATTCAAATTTTGTGCTTATAATGTTTATAAGGCTTAATATATGATGGATCCTTCACTCATCTATGCAATTCCGTGTTTCTCCAGAATCCCGCCTGCACAGCAGAACAACAGTTGCGGAGCCTTTACCGTTGAACGTTGAATAAAGCCAACACATTTGAAGTGGCTGTTGTTGTTTAGGCCAATATATATATATATATATATATATATATATATATATATATATATATATATATATATATATATATATATATATATATATATATATATATATATATATATATATATATATATATATATATATATATATCTCGCTGACGAAGGTTCCAGGGGAACCGGAAATTTCGAATTAAACCTTAGATTATTTTGTACTCTTTAAGTCAACTAGTGATACATTTATTTGTTTCCTGTTTTACGATTTATTTTCTCGGAGTACACGTGGAACTCTCCTCTTTAATATATATATATATATATATATATATATATATATATATATATATATATATATATATATATATATATATATATATATATATATATATATATAAATCAGTGGTTGAAGCACTATATAACTGATGATAAAAGCGCGAGTGAAACCCTGGTAGTTATTGAAAAATGTGACAGAAAACAAAATACGTCTATATCAGTAGACGCCTTCTAGCATCATTTTAAATTCTGATCATTAATCGCTTAGAGGAATGACGGAACCACTGTTCAAAGGTAGTAAATATTCATTTTCGATCAATTTTCCAAGTAGCCTAGGAAAAGGGGAACAAATTGGTCTTGCACGAATGTTACGCCTCCCACAGTGCCCCGCCTTGGTTGGCTACGCGGTTTCATAGGCAAACGAAGCTGTTCTCGACGGGGGGGGGGGGGGGGAACGGGGCTGAACGTGGTTCGGACCGCCGTAGCGGGGGAGGGGTCTTAGTGGAGGGGGAATTGTGAAACATTTGAGGGCCCTTAGAAGCAATTTGGTGCAGCATATTGGGCAAATGTTAAGTTAAATTACTGCAAATTTTGATAAAGTGTTCACCGACGGAACAACTAAGGGGTTTTTGTGCTTGAATGGGGGGGGGGCAGAAGCATACATACAAGGGCGTATATACATGAATTCGCAAGGGGTGTGAACTATTTTTGGACCAACTACTTATCCTGGAGACCGACTCCCGCTGACATAGTTGTACGACCCGAATTTTCAAGACCATTTTTTTTTTGCTTTTTTTTTGCACTTCAAATGTTGTTCCAAATTTTCGAGGCCCTTTTCTTTCTTCTTTTTTGCACTTCAAACGTTGTTCATGTCTTATCTACTGTTACAAAGGCACACTGAACTGGATTTGAGACGACCGACTTTCTGGCGCTCAGAGACCGACTTTTGATTTTCACTGGGGGTGTCACACCCCTCACACCCCCGTATTTACGCCCCTGCATACATACCTATGAGTGGGTCTGTATCGCGCCTATTACCAACCGGGCTCTTATCCTGGATTTAGATTCAGTGGTTTGAGGAGGCTTAGAATAATACTGATTATAGAAAAATGAGGATATTGACACCATTTCTGTCAAATATTTCCTTTAATTCTCTCTCCCATTATTGATAAGAAAATGATACGTCATTTCAACGATTTCAAACCTAATGAAGGGGGTGAAGCTTTCCCAGAAATCCACACGCCTTCACTCACAGATGTACTGGGTGAACAGTGGCCGTAAAACGAACCATACGGGAAAGTAAGTTTATTAATAGTCCTGTGGTGTACAGAAACTCGAAATAGTTGTGATCTCGGAAGTTTCTGGCGGATGATAAGTGAGGGCGTAAGCGAAAATTTTTGTAACAGCCGAAGCCGGATAGCGCGAAACTTTTCTAGGGTAAGTGAAGACCCATCTTAAACTGTAACTATTTCCATGAAAAGTTTTTAACTTCTGACATAGTACTAGTACTCATAACTAAGCTGAATACCTTTTTTTGGTAATCTTTCAATTATGGAACTAAGAAGTTTACCCCGCACATGTCACAAGTAATCACCCACACGCATGTCCAGGTTGAGCACATGACGTCACAGGGTCCTAGTAGGACCCTGTGACGTCATGTGCATCGTTTACCATGAACATTGATTTTCAAAGAACAACCTGTAGCATTGTGTATCATCTGTGAACCTTAATTGAAGGAGGTGAAATATAAAAGTCTACACTCTGTTGAATTGTTTGGTTAGGTGATGGTTCCAAGTTTGTTCAACAGGTGAATATTAACTACAAGGGCAATTCACAAATTAGTTGCTTTCTAGTCTCTAGACTCAGTCTTTTATCATATTTCAGATTATACACTTTGTACCCTACCAGGCACAGTGTGGGTAATAGGTTCACAAAAAAATGCTGAATCAGAAGCATGTCTAGTAAAAACGGTCCACTGCAGAACAAAGAAGGGGTGGGGGTTAAAATAATCCCTAATTAGTGAGGTCACTTCTGTAGGTAAAGTTCTCGACTCTTAATAAATTATGTTGTTCTATGCCAACTCATGCCTTTCTGCAGAAAATAATAGATTTCAGTTCTTATTCACTTTGTCTGCAATCCAAGGGATGACACTTTTATGTTTAACTGAAATATTAATTCTGACTCTAGTTTTATGTATCACCTTAGATTTTCAGTGACTGATTCTGTGTAATCTCGAATCCTTACTGTCTAGGTATATTAGCCAATTTAGCCTGCCTAGTGCTCAACTGGAGGCCATCATCCAAAATACCACAGCAAGGTGCAGAACTCCTTCGGGAGTAACATTTGGTTTCACCCCTTGGCTCTCCACCAGAGAGTCGAGGGGACTTTTGAAAAAGTAGCACAGCAAGGTGGGTATTTCATTACACCCCTGCTAGATGAAGTAAAACCATAAATTAAACAAACAATGAAAGAATATGCAAACACATATTTTCTTTATTTTTTCTTTATCATTGCACAACTCATCATATGAGTCTATCTTTGATTTACTCCTCATTTTAAGTGCATGGAAATCAGTACACTGCAGGTAAAAATTACAACTCACTGAGCTTGACACACATCAACCAAACAAACTACAGTGTAGTAGAGATAGCTTAATAACTCTGAAACACACCTCATGAAACATTACAATATGACAAACAATCATATGAGACTACTTTCGATTAGGCGTGCAGCACTTTTGTCCAAACATTTAATGCATATTTGCCTCAAAATAGCAACTTTTCCACCCAAATGGGTGCTGCAGTTCCCCTTCCCCCTCCCCAACTCCTCTCTCTCTTTCCAAAGTGTATCATGAGAAGAAAAACATATTTTAGGAACAAAAAATCCTATGTGAGTAATAAGCTACTAATTGTGAAAGTATTTTCACTACTGTAACTACCACAAGCTATTCTTATCATATATTTGATGTAAAGAAAGGGATATCAAGATAACGACATCCACATACATATTCTTCAAACTCTCACACAAAAGCATTTTGCTATAAACTTATGGGTATGACTTCTTCATTTGTAAAACTAATTAATACTTCTAAAGTTCAAGTTTCCATTCCCATTTTTTATTTTTATTTTCTTAATACGGAAAATATCAAGAAAAGTACACAGTAAAAGCCATAGGCATAGGAAGCTGTTTCCAACTGGTGGGCTGGACATAGTTCCGGAATGCCATCCTTGGGGGAGGGGTTAAGAGTCCTTAGTTGCAATTTGGTGCAACATATTCTGCAAATTTTGAGAAAAATTACAGCAAGATTTGGACATTTCTTTACAGAAGGAACAACTAAGAGGTTTTTGTGAATGGAGGGAGCGGGGCAGAAGCTTACTTCTGCCCACCACAGTTTGACCAGGGGCTTTAGCACCCCCAGCCCCTGCCTCCTAAGCATATGGTATAAGCCTTTGCTAGCCCAGCCCAGCACATATAATAGCAGAGTCAGTCACTGTACATTTAAGCGGACTTGTAGTGTGACAAAACCATGAGAATGAGTACAGGTGTAGCATCTCTGATTGTGAGTACTAGTAATGCCAACACTTTTTTCCCGCAGGGTAGAAGTACTAGAAGTACAAAATGGTGCACTAGCACCTATGCGCCACTTCCAAATTCTGTATGAATACAAGGCTTACATTTATGTGCGACTGTGCTGAAGCATGTGCATGAGTATGAACTCAATTCAAGTCTTAGTTGAATGTGAACGGACAACTCTAACCAAGACAATAGCTGTGAAGATGATTTCCCTTTTCGATGATAATTCCCTGGACAACTCCCACTGGACAACTCTAGCCTACACATTTCCTACCCATAAAAATTGTCCTTGGCACGATTTGTCGGGAAAAAAATTGTCTGGGTGGGAACTGTCCCGTTACGAGGTGTTCAGTGGGGATTGTCCAGGTGGGAATTGTCCCATTGGGATGTGTTCTGTGGGGATTGTCTGGGTAGGATTTGTCCTGTTGGGAGGTGTTCAGTGGGGACTGTCCGGGTGGGAATTGTCAGGGGAGAGGAGTTGTCCAGAAACTGATTAGAGATTATTCTGGACTATGCAATGATTTCATTTAACATGCAAATGATGATTGATCTGGACATAATGATAGCTATTGAAAATTGTTCAGCGACAAGATTACCACTGACTACTCGCACTTAGTAAAATACTTTTGTTGACAAATATTTCCATAGCTCATTGGTAAATCTCTCCACAGACAAAAAGCTCACATGTAGCAAAGCACACAAGTACCATAAGATGTAGCCCTTAGACTTTTTTAATGACTTCTTGGATTTTCTTCAATAATGACTAGCAAAAATGTTAAAATTAAATCACGTAAGGCACAATGAATTCAAAAAGTGGTTGTAGTAAATTTTTCTGTTACTCTACATGCACCACTACAACAAAAGCATAGTAATGTCTTAAGATAATGAAACAGAAAACCATTTGGAAGTGATAAAGAAGTCTTACCAGCATAAAGCAAATTACATGTCAGAAGTCTACTCCAGCTGATTTTGTATTTTCAAGCCTTCAGACAAACATGAATCAACTACTTTGTTCTTTGAGCAGTGAGACTACAAAAGTTTTTGAAGATGTAAACATCACTCATTTGGAAGCATGTTTTACTGCACCTAAATGCTTTCATAGTAGTAGGGAAATCTCTACAGTATAAATACAACATAACACTAACATAGCATAACATTCATTATTTCCAAACCCAAAATTTACAGACAGTTGTAAGCCACAGAGATAGGAAAGTTTACTGAAGTAGCAACTGTGTTCCTGATGTCTGAGAAAGACCAATTATTGTAGTGCACTGTATCATTAATCCTTTGTCATCATATGCATATTTGGAAAGGAGACTACGAACATTTTTGTCAGTTTTTGGTCATGCCTGCTTCAGTTACACCCATTCGACCTGTTGAATAAGCTTGACTGAAGCCAAAATGATTTTATACTGGGTAAAGGTAGGTCCAATTCAGTCATGCAGAGTATGACAGGGCTTAACTGATGGACAATGAAAGAATGTTAGTCTGTAGAAAGATTCTCATTACACCTAAAAAAAAAAAAAAAAAAAAAAAAAAAAAAAAAAAAAAAAAAAAAAAAAAAACATAATTGATGCTTCACTACACGAGTGTAGATAAGCAACACTTCCACAACACAGTGCAGCACACTAGTCATAACAAAACTGTGACTCTTTTGGGGGGTTTTACTGATTTAAATGATATGGAAAATACAGTAGGGGTCACTGATGCCTTTTAATTGTATGGACTAGGTGACAAAAGATAACCTTTCACCTCCCTTTTTGCCATTCTGAAAAAGCTAACAAATTCTTGTTACATTATCAACAATACTGGCCATGGTATGCAAAACAAACAGTGAATTATGTACAAACAATACACTCTCACAGAGGGCATGCACAAAGACATGATGGAAATGCTACCACCACATTAAGAACAAATATTGTACTAAATCTCCAATCCCACTTCTGTCACCACCAGTTTCATTAACTTTACCATTGAGATGGTCAATTCTTTAAACACTCTATAATAAATCTCATTGTTGCTGCAGTACAACAATGATGCATGTACAGTACCACAAAGCTGCACTCATGTCCAGTACCGATGCTAATACAAAATCCACCATCCCACTTCTGCCACCACATATTTTGATACTCTAGCAAAATACTGATGATATCATCCACTTTAACTTTTTCCAAAATTATATTTCTAAATGTCATTCCAACTACCACATGGTATGACATATCAGAAAGTGCACCATATGAAATACAAGCATTATACAGAATCTCCAGCCTCACTGCTGTCACCCACCTATATTATGCACCTTTTTTGCTCTTTTGCACTGCAGTACAAGCCAATTTACTCTGTTTATAACCTGTTGCTATCGCCTGCTTTTATTCATTTACATCTCACATGAATCTTATTCCTGCTATTGTTCACCAGTTATTTATACTATTTTATCATATAATGAATTTTTGTTACTTATTTTTCAGGTGGGAATCATATAACCTTTCATCCTTCCAGATATGCTGTTTCCTTTCTGTTAATGTTCTCACTGACAAAATTTCCCTTCTAGTTTACACAGGACATGATTTGAGAGGATGGAATTTTCTGCAAAAGGAATGAAGAAAACAATGAAACATCTTTAAAATGGACCTTTAGAAGGAAAAAGACTTTACGGACCCATTTATATATTTTTGAACTTTTTCAAGAATTAACTATTCCCTTCTTATAATTTTATGTCAATTGGGGAAAGTACTTAAGGAAAAATACTACTGTAGATTGATTCGGTAAAGTTTGAGACTGCATTTGAATACACACATAGTTACAGACTACTTACATGTTTTGTTATCCTTGCTCAACTTTTCTTTCATCCCATCAACTGTGTCTTTAAATGACTGTCTATATGTTTTCTCTTTCGGAGGTGTTGGCTTGATAAATCCTCTTTTCCTGAGGGTTCTTATGGTAACCTCTGTTGCACCAAGGGTCACTGTATACCTCAACGGAGTGAAGATCTTGTACAAAGCATATGCCATGACGGCTGTACTTGCCTTTGAATGTTTCAAGGTTTCAATATGGTGATCACTGACTCCTACTTTACTCAAAATAGGTTCAATATCCACTCCTCTGAAAAATATTAATAAATAGGAATATTTAAGTAATCGATATGAATATGAATAATCATGAACGTTGACAACAAAAATCATGACTAACATTACAAAAGGCATGTATGGCATGGCTTGACATAACCAGCATGGCCAAAACAAAACTGCCATCATGCACTTGATATTTGCCAATGTCACTAAAAAGGGCATTCAGGTAAAAGTGAAATCTGTAAAAGTTGCTGAAGGTGCCCGTACTTCACATTCACTTTGGATGTGTCCATTTCAAGGCTTATGTCCTGCCCGGCAAAAGCATAAACATGGTACTTTTTCAGTCATTTCAATGATACTGACAAGAAAAGAGAAAGTTAGAGATACAGCTACCAAGGTTTGATCACTAATAAAAATTATTCTTAAAGTTGTTTCTTTTTTAGTGTGATCAGATGAATTCCGTCTATATACTGGGGAAGTCCACCCTCCCCTTGGTTTCCCCCAAAAATGATTAATGAAAAAAAGGAATTCCTTCATTTTATTTTTCATAAAGCATTTCTCCTGTTCTCTCAAGAGAAGGAAAACACTGTTTGTTATTAAAGCTGCTCAACAAACAATCTTTTTCATCTATGTGTACCTGAATGGTGAATAACTACTAAAGCATCCATATTACCACAACTTCAAAATTTTACCAAGTATTTGTTTGTTTGCCATCCCCTTGTCAGGTGTAAGAGTCCATAGCCAATAATTTTGAGGAGTTTTAAATGTGATTTTTTGATAAGCACATCCATACTGTTTAAACAGTTTAATCATATTTACTCGTGTACATTTGTATGTACATACAGAGTGTGGATAACGTGCTGAATAGAAAATTTTCAATTCATTGGTAATGCCATACTGTAATAATCAATTACATAATAATCAATTACAGTAGAACTACCTGAGTATTCCAAAAAACTTAACAAAGAAATATGAAACTCACATTTTAATTGCATAATAAAAACTTCCAAACCAAAAAGGTGCAATAATCCAGTGGACAGGAATTATGACGTAACCATACGTCTTCATCATAATCTTCATTCGAGCCCAATTACTGAGAGGTTTCCCTGTTTCATCTTTTGTAGGAATTATTGGCTCCTCCTCCTCCTCTTCTGCAGTAGACTTTTCATCTGTAACAGCACCCTCACTTTTAGAAAATTCGTCTTGTGATTTTTCCTTTTGGTAACTTAATGCAGATGAATGGAGTTGTAGCCTCTGGAGGGGCTTGATTACTTCTGCCTTCTGGGAGTTTAAAAAGTTTCTTTTATCTTGGGGTAATAGAATATGAAATGTGGCCAGATGTCTACTTTGCTGATGTACTGAATTCCCTGTTTGTCCATAAAGTTGCACTGCTGAGGATAACCTGCAAGCACCTGAAACATTTGAGAGTTGAGTCATAATTTAACACAGACGCAGGAACCATCTCGACTTCCCTTTATTGCAAACCCACAGACAAACATCTCTTGTTACATTTCGATAGTGTCCACCCTCAGAAACTTAAAAAGTCAATAGTTTACAGTCAATGTCTTCGCACCAAACGTATTTGCTCTGACCCTGCTGACTACGATCGTTCGATTTCTTCCCTCACCGGTTAGTTTCTAACCAACGGCTACCCCATCCACATTATCAAACAAGGTATACTGTACTTAAAGCTGCTTCAATTAATTGCTGGACAGGAACTTTTATCCCATAAAACTAAAACCCCCAATACGTGTATACCCCTTGTGCTTAAGTACCATCCCCTAATTCCCAATCTTGCAAGCACCTTAAAACAAGCTTTTGCCCCCCTCAAAGACGTTCCAGCCCTCTCGGGCATTTTTTCCGACCCCCCCTCTCCTAGCACTGCGCCAGCCCCCTAACCTTAGGAGACTTCTTACTTCCTCCAAATTACTGACCTCAGACGTCTCTAAGGGCAACACTCCCTGCAATAAAAAACACTGCCAAATCTGCAAGCATATTATGACTGAAGAACGTATCAACATCCCTAACATAAATTTTCTGATCATTCCTCCTAACTTTAACTGTGATTCCTGTAATGTTGTTTATATTTTCCTTTGTAATTTATGTAAAGACAAGCTCTACATGGGTGAAACTGTGACTTCCTTCTAAGATTCAATAACCACAGATTCTACTATTATTTCTTTAATACTGGGTGAGTGTACTGTATCCCAAGCATAGCCCAATATTTAGTGTCAATACAAAAATTCCTCAGAATAAGGCCTAAAGCTATTGAAAATCAAGAAATGACATTTATGCACAGGAGATACTGTCCATTTCAAGCAAGACACTGTTTTGTCCATCCACTGTGTGTAATAGTAGGTTTAATTCCTGTTATATACAAATACCTTGTTAATGTTAACACTGGACTGCAAAATGTTAAGTGTACACACAGGGGACATGTGATACATACTGGTATTCTATGGCATTGTCAGATTATTGCCCATTGGAAAGAAAAATTAAGCTCAATGTGTCAACTAAGGGCAGCAGCCACACAAACTTGAAAATTGTTGGCCATTAATAAAAACTTGTTATGCTTAAATCTCATTCCAAAGGCACAAATGTCATATACAAATTCAAACACTGTACATTCATGATCTGTTTTCAGAGAAAAAACATAATGTAAAAACTTAGTCCCATTTGCACTGCCTACAGAAGCTCTATTTATAATTTATGTAACCTCACGTAATAAAACCATTTCTTGACACAGCTGGTTCTACTTAGGTTAGGTTTATTACAGTTCCATGATACACTACAGTACTTCAACTGCATAGGTGCATGTAATTTTTGTAGCCAGAGAGAAAATGTACCATAACAGAAATGTACAATTAACTGGTGAAGGGGGAATTTAAGCAAGACTGCTGGATGAGCAACCACACCATGCCTGTATACAGGAAAGGTACAAAGTTACACATGCAGCATAATAAATTTTCCATTGCAAACACATTTTTATCTACACACGTTCCTACAGTACAAACACTAGCATAATATGCATCATAGAGTAGGAAGCTGTTATTGCTTGGAGGGTGAACATTGTTTCAGACTGCCATCCTCAGAGAGGAGATGCCCCTCCCCTCTGGAAAATTTTTGAACTTGAAACAAGCACATATGATTTCACAGCCTCACATTAATGAGCAGTCTTTTGTTTTTCTTTAAACTTTACAACCAATTTTCTCCTCCAGAATCTGATGTCATCAGAATGTGACTACATGAGAGGCATGTGAATTTTGCAAACTTTACATTCCCCATGGGGAGGTCCTATCCCTATTAAGTTCAAGGTCAGCTCAACAGACTGAAAAAAACTATTGAAACAAAGCATCTTTCATCAGTGTGAAGAAGTGATGTAACCCTGCTTGCTTCAAGCTCAGTTTGGGTCACAAATGTACAGTAGTAACTTCATTTGCTGATATCTTGATTCTTGAGTACTACATGTCTGATTTGAATGGAATTTTACCAAATTGCATAGATTTAGTTCCTCTTTCAGTTTCACGTATGAAAATTAATTGTTTGCTTAAACCTTTCCCTTAAAATTTAAGGGGTAAAAGCAGCCTAGGCCTAACAGGACTCGCATATGCGTACAATCTGTGTGTAGAACAATGCTACTGTTTGGCTTTTATATAAGAATAACTGCGAGTAATACCTTTCTCGCAGACGGAAACTTACTGCTCTGAACAGAAGGGCGTGTGGCATGCGTTTGCCAGTATAATGTAACATTAGCAAAGCTTGCGCAATTGACAATAGTTAATGACAATAACGCACACATAATATACCAGTGTACAGACTACGCTAGGCCTAATTCCGCTACAAAGATAGGCTAAGTGATGGATATTGCCAACCTTACCAAGTTTGTCTTGCATGATGCTCAAGCGATTTTGCACCCAAAATCTACCCCCTCGATGGATTGTCGTAAGTGCCGTTTTTGTTGCCATTGTCTCCTGCTGGTTGTTCGTAGGCAAATGAAATATTTGTCTCAGAAATCACATGCTGCAATATAATGAATGTTTACATTTTCAATCAAATAGTCGTTTCTCCAGAGTGTTTCCATTCGTTCGTCCAAAATATTCCTGAAAAAGATTGAAAACTTCCCAAAATTTAATATTTATCCTCTAATGTATTTTAAGTATTCCTACTTTTTAAAATAATTCTTAATAAATTTCATTTTTTAATTTATAAGTATCAATTTTGCCTAAAACTTCAGCAGATTTCCTCAACTTTTATTCTTTTTTTCTTAAAAAAGTAGAAGCACTTTTTTCAGATAACACTACGGTGCTAGCTTGAAACTTTCAGCACAGGATTCATTTGGGGTTGAGTGCTTAGTTGGGTATAATGTTCTTCTATTGTCTCGGAAGGTCAATTGCATTGAAAAGGAGTGGCCGGAGGGAGGGAATGAGATAGACTGGGGTAGAGAAAGGGTTTCCATGATCAGAAAAATCGTGAAGCTAATCTTTGTCTGCAAATTGGGATCGCCTCGAGGTGTAAAATCATCCTCAAGGGCCCGAGCATGCTGTGGTATTTTACAAAATTATGGGAAGTTTCTAAATGCGAAACTAACTTGAAGATTTGCATGGAGGAGGGGCATGGGAATGATGGATTTGCCGTAAAATCTGAGGACACTCAAAGCTTTCTGGAGTGGAAAAAGTCCATGTTTCAACTCAGTTTAGTTCACGTAGAACTACATAGCCAGCCCGATCATGGGGACAGCTCCTCCACCGTACAAATAACATGAAAAGCATGATGAAATTAGCCATTCCATCCGGGGTCCTTCGCAAATCCCCCGCTGGAACCTGAAATATATACTGCTACACCAAAGGCGAAGCCGGAAGCTCTGCAGTATGTTTTACGAAACTAAGGCCCCACTAGAATGAACTGCAGGTCATAACATAACGTTACTATACGAGCTAAAGGCGTTTCTATGTGATTACTGATCAGTACTCTGATACGAAGTTACTAGTTGACTGAGTTGTTGGTGGGGAGGATGGATGATGCTTGAACCACTCGTTGGGGTTCCGACAGTGGCGTATCTAGGGTAGACGTTGGGCCATGACCCCCTGACGCCGATTTTTGTTTTTGTAGACTAAAATACATAAATGTTTGAACACAAATTTTACTTATGTTCACCAGATTGCATGTAACGACACCTAATTCTTGAAAAAAGAAATTCAAACTGGAGGGGGACACTCCTTCCCCTTAGATCCCTCCAGGCAGGCAATCACACAAAATATTGCATGCCTCCACCAAATTTGCAACACACTGTGGGACGATTAAAGAAAAAGTTCACAGGACAGTGATTTAAATTAAATAGTTATAGTGATGTGGTCAATTCAGATCTGTGACCTCCGTCCCTCCCTCTTACACACTCCCTCCTCACTTTTTCATGCATAACTTCCTTCCTCCTTTCTTTCCTCTTCCCCCTCTATTAACTTCTTCGTTCCTGGTCCGCTATTGACTGCTTAGTCTTCTCATGTTTCTCATGTTCCTTCCCCTTCCCTCTCATCCTTTCCGGCGTCCTTTCCTTCCAGGCACAGATCCAGAAATTTTTGTAGGGAATGAATCCCACGATAGTACACCGAAGGTGAACCATGGGCGCAAAGGGCATGTTTGCACGCCTGAGTGGTCCGGGTGTAGTCCGTGCAGGGAGCCCCTGAAGCTCTCGTAGTATTCCATATTCCGAAAGCAGAAAATCGGCTTTAGTTACTCCGTTAGGAGATTTTATATCAGTCAGTTCATATTTTATGAAATAAGATGTTAATGGCTAAGTACAGTTTTTTCAAAGGCCTGTGATTTCTAGGGGCAAATCTGAGGATATTTCAAATTTGGACGCTAGCATAAAGTGCATTTAGTTTTCAGAAAGTAGTTTTTGGCATAACATAATAAGTGTTCTATTTGAGTTACAAGGTTTGTTTGAAGAACAAAGAACGGCGAAGCGCCCAAAAATTTTCCATTTAAGGTGTTACAGTATTTGTATGGTAAAACTTGAATTCAGGCAGTGCTTTGAGACAGTGCAATTTAGCTCTTAACAATGGATCTTTCAGGAAGAAAAGTCTGCTTTATAAATGTTTTGCAATCTGCTAAAGAACACTACTTTTCTTCAAATATGATTATTTTCCCGAAACTACAGGGTGGCGGAAAGAATTTCTCTTCCTCACAAGTTACAAAGTTACAACCATTGCTCTTGTATATGCAAGCCTAAATGCAAGCGTAAATGTAACAGTCAATATTACATTGACTGTTGAATGAAGCGAACTAAAACGTTTGAGATGGTATTGAAAAAGAGCATGAAAAAGAATGAACTGAAGGTAAAAGCCATAAATTTGGGTAGCTTGTGCAGGAAGTTCTACTAGACTGGTTTGTGAAAGATTTGTGATAGAAAACAAAGAAAATACGTCAATCAATAAATCCCTAAAGACATTTCACCCCACCTCCTGTAGAAACCTTTTACTTGAACTTGGGATCGGAAACCGTTAGGCTTGCACTCACCCCCATGCAATACGGCTGGCGTCACTGTTTGCCGTTATTATACCTTCAGAGAGACTTGGTAAACGGGGGTGGGGCACAGATGCCCACACGATAGAACGTCTCCTTGCTAGCCTGGCGTCATTGATAATCTTAGAACGCCTGTATGGAGCAAGTTTGGCATCCAAGTGCCCCTAGATTGCCGAAAGTTTCACAAATTTGTTACTACAGCACAATGTAGTAAGTTGTGTCCCCCCTACCATTTTCGGACATCGTAGCCCTCCATCTTGTCATTAACCACTTTAAATGGATATAAGAGAATTTCAGCAAGAAGCAATACCCAACCCCTGCAAAATGATATATTTTGAATACGTGTTTTGAAACTTTTGTGAACTTTTTCGTCTTCTCTTTCTTTTTCCTTATAGTATCTATACTTTTTCACCTTTCGTTTTGTTTCTCGGCAAAGAGGGAGGGGAGGGCTCGAATAGGTGCCCTAAATCTGAGCCTGTTTCTTCCTCACAAGGCCTGTAATGGCTTCATTCACCATACCTTTTACAGTCTTCCAGGGCTTTCATATCAGTGTCACCCTCCCCACCCCATGTCTTTTTCACAGTCCCTATAGCCCTGCCTATCTCAGTGTTTATCCCATCGATTTGTTGGTCCCTATTATCAAGACAATTTCCTCTCCCTTCCATCCTTTCTTTAATAATCCCCATATATTCTTGTCATTTGTTTCTTTTTCCATTCCCTTTTCAAATTTGTTTTCACTTGCTCTCCTTCCCTCTCGCTTTCTGCTTTCTTTCTTTCCTTATTTTTTGTTTCCTTTTGTTTATTTACTTCCCCTTCCCCGTCAATTTGACTACGCTACCTTCACACTATCCGTCAGTAGCGCACCAGGGAGGAGGGGATCATGGCGGGCTCGACCCCAAATATATATAGTCAAGTTTTCTGCTCAAAATCTCATTTCAAAGTATTGTCCATTTGACCAATGACCCTTAATGACCCTTGTCCTCTACTAAAAACGACAGCGTAAGTCTCCTCAATATGGTGCACCCACAAACCAAGTATGGCACTAATCTGGGTTTACTTTCTTGAGATATCATGCTAACGAGCTAAGTGTCACAAACATACACACACTCTCATGCACACACATACATTCACATGCACGGACATGCTTGCGTGAATACGTACATAGATATATTAAGGTGTAAACTAAAATCCTAGTTTCACCTGTAATACGCCAATTAAAAGTCAAAATTTTGACTTTCAAAGTCAAAATTCCGACATATAAAGTCAAAATTTTGACTTTAGAAGTCAAAATTTTGACTTTCCCGGGAATTCTTTTTCTCTTTCCATGTCCCTATTAAGCCACCGTAGTATATCGTAAGTCAAAATTTCGAGGATCAAAGTCAAAATATTGACTTTTCAGGGAGGTTTTTTTTTCTTTGAATTCCATGTCCTTATTAAGCCACCGTAGTATATCGTGTTTAGGGTGCATACAATTAAATCACCTTAATGAGGAGCGGTTTGACAATGTACCATGTGATAACTTTTCCCACCGATACTTGACCATTCAGGCTGTAACTGCGGGATTTGCGACGTCGTTTCCTTATTGCAAGTCAGAAAATACATGTTTGTCTTCATAAAAGTATTAATAATTAGCAAATAATCACGAACCGTATGCGGAAAGGTATAGAAATGTAACATGAGGCTAGGCTAATACTAAATAGTAATACACCCTAATCATCGCCAATACTAGCATGTTGTAATTCAACTTGTATTTCGTGAAACTTGTCCCATAGGTAGGCTAGGTGGCCATTAGTCCTTGAACAGGACTCTATGCTACGTACACTTTGTTTTACTCCGCACTAGAGTCCTTGTCCTGCATACACAAAAACCCCGCAGTTAAGGTTTGGGAGGAAAATTTATCAGAAACTGATTAACTCACCGATTAACTCACTGATTCCCATCGGCAAATGAGGCTGATGGGATCTTGAACACTGAGGCAGGCAGCCGCTTTTGGCTTATATAAAGCCCCTGTCTTTTCTTCAAAATTGGATCAATTTTGTTTTTAAAACTAATAACCCTTTCAGCAGTGACAGCTTCAAGAGGCAGGTTATTCCACTCAGAAATGACACGTTGACTAAATGAGTACTTCCTAATGTCCATCCTACAGTTGGGTTTATAAAACCTGAAAGGATGCCCACGAGTACGACAATCAGAGTGTTGTTCAAAAAAAATACAAGCATCAATTTTGTCTAATCCATTGACAATCTTAAAAACCTCAATGAGGTCTGCACGAAGTCTACGCATTTCCAAGGACAAAAGATTGTTTCTACACTAATTGTCATTTCTCAGATTTCAAAACAATGCAATTCAGTTTATTATCATTATATTGTAGAAAAATGTGCATTCACACAGCTCACAGGTGCGTTCTAAGGCCAAAACTCACAGAACTCGCTTCGTCGTTCGTCAAAGAATGGCAGCCATATTGTCAGAAAGGCTCATGGCAGCAGTGCTTCCACGTTTTGATGTCCAATTTCCTGAAATTAAGTGTAGGATTTCCTTCAAATTTGTTACATTTTCTTGGTTTCAGATTTTGAAGTCAATATCTACCGGTTTGAGGTGAAGGTCCATTTCTAATATACAAATATTTTCTCCAAAGTCGAAAAATGTGGATAGAACGACATACTGTATCCTTTTGCATACTATCCTGGTTACAACTTTTTACAGGAAAGTCAGTCACGTGACTGCACGGGCACTCTAAAATCTTGTAACTCACTTAGTGTTAAGGTCAGTTTTTACCTTCAAATTTCACCTTCTTGCTCCCCTCTATTCCAAGAAAAACTAGTCAAGAAGCATAGATGCAATGACAAAGAACGTTCATGGAAAGTATGGTAATCATAGGTGAATATTTGAAGCTGTGAGGTATGCCGGTCTGCTGGCAGACCGGCTTACCACCGGAAATTTTGTGTAGGCAGGACAAGGACCGTGGTACGGAGTAGGTTCTACCGTTAACGCAGTACACGGTCCTGTTCAAGGACTACCAGGGTGCATTCCATGTAAAGCCTACGCCGAAGGTACACCGAGGTTTTCGTGACCGTACGCCGGGATGTACGCCGGGATTTTCTGTACAGTGCACATACAATGCATGTACATAGCAATCCATAGGCATGCGTACATGCGTACAGTATACATGTACGTGATACGTAAACAGTCACCATACATTGGCAATGCACGTACAGGTATATAGTATACACACATTATAGCTAAGTCAGAGGCAATCCGTAAGCGATTGTACGTACTTATGTATACATGTACGTAATGCATATACCATTCATTGGCAATACAAGTAGACCTACAGGTATAAATAGCACAGTACTGTGCGTGAACATACTAGCGGGAGTTGACTGAATCGGCCCGCCGGTATGCTGGGAGTACCGTTTGCCCGCCAACTACGCCGGCAATCCTCAACTTACTGCATTTTGCACGCCGACAAAGGCTAGTTTCTAAGCGGCCACGCCGACCGAAATGGTATGGCAACGCCGAAGATCTTCGGAGTATAGTGCACTAAATGCACCCTGGAAGGACTAGGTGGCCATGTGAATAGCCTGCATTGGCTGCACTGCAGTCAGCATATTATGCATACACATCATGTTGCACAGAGTATTAGTATAAGTGGGACCATCATTTAAAGCCAGTTTAGGGAAACAGTAATATGTGAGGAATGGTTTCCCTGGATTAAATTGAGCTGAGTTCCCATAGGTCATAGGAAATTGGGAAGTAGCCTAGGCCTAATGGAATTTTATTTCCATTTTCCAGACCTCGAAGTCATGGAAACAGTGTCAACTTGCTTGAAATGAAAAGTCAAGGAATTTCAAAATTTGTGAAACACCTTTACTTGACTGACTTTATTCTAGGTGTAATTATGTCCTTTAAAATCAGAGTCCATTGTTAGTCTGGAAGGTCATGGAAAACTCATGAAATGCTTATTGTTAAAGTCATGGAATATAGCCTATACTGTAGATGGAAGAAAGTCTAATAACCCTGTTGAGGCATTTGTTTTCAAAATTATTATTGTCTCATGTTCTTGTCATTAATAATATGTTGAGGTATTGATGTGTAGCCTACCCTCTTATATTTGACTTGCTTAAATGATCTTTAGTTACCTTAGTAACAGTTGTTGAATGTACTCCTCTTTTGATGCACATACTTTACACCTGCGAACAATGGCAGGTCTAGATCATCCAGTTTTGCAATATTCATGAGCCCAATTCGATGTATCATGTACAGTATTTCTTAACTGTTGATTGATCTCATGTGAATATTCATATTGCACGACAAAGCTTCAACTGTAACATTGTTTTGTGACCTATTTTGCACAGTGAGTCAATGGGACTTTGATCTTCATTGTGTGAGCTTTAAGTAGGAGAAATCACACACTATAACCCCATCTTGTCATCTGAACATCATGTTAATCTAACTTGCTCTAATACATTTTGCATTGAATGTTTACATTTGTGTATGTTGTGATCATATATGAATAGTAAATAGCCTACACTTTGTACGCAGTTTGACGAAAAAGTCTTACGAAAGTTTGTGGATGTAGGTACAGTATTCTGAGTGCAGCCAATATAGGTGCAGGAGTGATACACGTCTGCCAAGCCGGCAAGATCTTTAGAAGCTTTTTTAACCATATTGCATTGCTTTAAGGAGTGTATAGTTATCACAGATTTGTTAATAGTTGATAGATAGGGCCTATAGCAAGGCTACAATAGGCCCGTAGGTTTACTTTGTTGTTAATCTGCTACTAAAATACTATAATTTTGTCAATTTTACACATTTACAATTTGCTGGGTTTTGAAATTGGAAGCCTTTGAAGTTTGAAGCTTTGGGTATGTTATGATCTCAAGAAACAGTTACAGTATGAACATTGAAACAACCAGTTAATTTTTGGCTCAAAGTTGTAGAATACCCTGCCCAAACAGCACTACGCAGACAGAGCATTTACCCAGGTTCATTATCATAGTCAAGGCAATTTTGACTATCAACTACAAATCCAGCTAAAATGTGACTTCAGCTACTGTGCAATGACACATCCAGGCCAAAATGGATATCTTGCTGCCAGATTGCTAGTCCTGGTCCCAGCTTTTTGTCATTCTGTTACCCATATTTTTGTGCAAAAATGGCTATTGTTATACTGTATAAAATGTTTATTTGCCTGGAATTGTCCCCTGATATCATAAAAAATCCCTCAAAAGCTGATTTGTTTAATAAACTTCACAGATTTTTCACTGCACATGGTACCATTGAAAGTCTTGGTCATATTTTCAGACATACCTGAAATTATCACACCTCAGAATCACAACTCATGCTCACACGCTCAGCTAACCTTATCACATGCCTTAGCTGTATTTGGAGAGAAAAAATTGGAGGGTCAGATTTTTCCTGAAATTCTCGATGTGAAATCCAAACTTCTGTTGCAAAACTACAGCTTGCATCGCAGAGTTGCACTGAGCTGAAGTATCGGGGTCGCGGTTCGCCGGTACCATAATATACCAAATAAGCCTACATTGTTGTACGTGTGCTGCATATACTGAAATCCGGTTGCATATATCGCTCCCATGGTAAAGCGTAAAATCTTCCCTGATTGCTTGTGTTGCCAGTTGCCAATAACAGATTGCATGCCATGTAGTTTCGTAAACGAATATAATAAAATCTGCGAGAAGAGTTCTTGTCATGTAGACTTGTAGCGTAGGATATTCTATGACTGTGAACACAAGTAATTTTCCTAAAATTTTGGTCATCTGATTTAGCAGAAAGGGGTACCAATAAGGCTCAGATTGCACAACAGAACTTCTGGAAGCTCAGGGCTTCCAGGGCCCTAAGGCGGGCCCTGGACCCTGGGCGAAGGGACTTTGTGCTTGTTTTGAGTTGCTTTCCATTATCTCACTCCCACCACTCACTCACCTTGGCATCTCTGTATTTTGTCATTCCATTGCCACTGTATTTCGTATGCATATTAAAGTTGAAAGGAAAGTAATTTCAAATCAAATTAAAGTGATTTGCCATTGACAAAAATCAATGACTTCAAAAAATGCAGGAAATTTTTCTCTTCTAGGAGGTGAAAACTGCAACTCAATAGCTTGTAGCATTTGGAAGATAATAATTATTTTTCATGGCAATTTTTTCTCAAGATCAATGGTGTAGCCAGGTTTTTTGTCGGGGGGAGGGGGGGGGGCAAGAGCACCAAGATTTCCCCCAATTTTGATCTGCTTCCTAATAATCAGTGTTCTCCGCAGGTTCCAATTTTGTCCGGGTGCTTTCCTCTGACCTAGCTGATGTGACTGATTGCCGTCCTGGGGGGGGTGCCCCCCTCCCCTTTGGAAATTTTTGCTCATATAAGGTGGGCTAGATGTAAAATGGTGCCACATTTGGTGCTAAATGTAAACTGAATACATCACCAAGAATTCCTATTTTTTTAGGAAGCTTTTTTTATCTTGCTTGTCTTCAGGTCTTGGTGAATTTTTCTTGAGTCCTACTGGTAGATCAGGATCACAATGAGTGAAGTACAGTAATTAAGTGAACCCTGGTACACCTTTTCCTTCATCAGTTCACCACATTCACCACAATCAGTCCAAATTTTACAAGGACCTGCCCTTGTAGCAGAGTATAGCACTTGACCACTGACCCATTCTAACAAACTGCATATACCACAATGCTGCTGCTTTATCAAGAAATATTGGAAGTACAGTATACAGTAAAAGGACAGAGTCCCTTGTCAGAGGTCCAGAGATCCCATGCTGTATAAAACAGATAGTAAAACATGACTAGTACAACTATAAGCATGGTGTCATCATTCCATCTCTGAAAACCTTATAGGACTGGTTGTGCCAGTGTGGCATGTACTTTTAAATAAGTAGAGTGTACTGGTTGAGAAATTTAAAATTTTACCAGATCATGCGCAAATTTCGCCATGTATTCACTTTCAAAATTTCCCCCAAGATTTTTCCAGAGGGGGCAACTTGCCCCCCTGTCCCCCCTGGCTACGCTACTGCTCAAGATAAAGTGAATTATGGGAAATCTGTGATGTTATCACGGCACATTAATTTGACAAAGCATTGAATTTCTTTATGATATTGACATTGTTGTAGGGAATATTTAGCAACTTTGTTATGCCATACATATGGTGTAGATTTACAGCATGCTAAACCTACATGGAAAGCTATTTAAACAATCCAACAGTATCAAATTTCAAGGACAACAGGACATTCAGTTACTGCCAAAAGAAAACAAAAGAAATCTGAGGCAAAGTGCCCTGTTTACATAACATTCTGTGACCTTGAGGAGAACTGGAGGTATATTTTGACAAAAATAAGTAGTCTTTAAAGTGGCTATGCCACGTGTAAATTAACGGTTTAAACCCTTTGGTATCTTTAGGAATACATACGTTTCCTACAACGAAAATCAACCATTCAGTTTGTTTATAACTTATTTTTCCGCTTGAAAATTGAGAAAAAATACACCCTCTTCCAGCCTTGTTAAGTTAGTCTTCCCGAAAATTTTCAAAATCTGTTACGTCATGTGACGTCACTTTAGGAACTGATCGTTGTTTGCCGTGGTATCCTTCGGACATTTGATACAGTGTTTGCATTCCATTGTACCGGTTACCAAGGTCGATACAATGTAAAACCTGCGTGAAAAGTTGTAAATTTTGGAATTGTTATCTCTTTTCTCGTGCTTACCAGTTGTTTTAGTCAATTAAATGAGTTTCACGCAGGTTATTCGTCTTGGTGTCATGATAAGTAGCTGCCGCGTACAAACATTCACAACGCAACAGCATAGGTACAGCATGGAAGTACTTCCAGTACACAACATACCTGATACTACACAATGTAGCACCAGCACTGTTTCGTAGTAGGTACCACGTGAAATCAAATTTAATACTTTCTTTGGAATGGCGGATCTGAGCCAGGGAGTTGCCCTCTAATGGCAACTCCCTGATCGGACTGTGGGTAAAGTGAGTTTTCTTGGATTTGAAATCAGAAAGGCGAAGGCGTTACTGAACTAGACGTCAGTGGTGCAGATGGGGTGAGTAATTCGTTACGGCGCATAGGACCGTATCGATTTGAGACTGTAAGGTGAGGTAAAAGTACAACACCACAACGATTCGAGAATGAGAAGCATTTGGAGCAATTGAAAGGGCTTTAGCTTGGAAAGTTTTATGTAGGCAGTCAAAATATGAACTTTAGGTTGTTTTCGTGCAAGTGTCAGTGGAAATCGTGGAACTAACCTATGATGGAGTGTGCACAGTATTTTGCTGGCTGCTGCCAGTCCACACACTGTACGTATTACTGCAGACCGAACCGTACGGTACACTGCCGAGTTTTTTCGTTCTTCGGTTACGAATCAAGAGTATTTGTAATTATTAGTAATAGCCTACTGCAGCTCAAAATGTAACATACCGACACCACTCTCCAAACAGGCAGAATAAAGTTCAAATTCAAGACATACCGCGATATACAATCATTACTATCTCTTACGTATGTATAGGCTATGCTGTACACCAGGTTTGGTATACGGAGGCTGGTGTTCCTAAAATGACGTCATTATCGTGTTGGCTTGAAATCTCATTTTCAACAGTCTATTTTTTGGTGCAATTTTTTGAAACATTAATTTCTTTTTAATGCTCAAGGCTGTAAGGGTGATGAAAACAGTTTTAGAAAGAGCTTTTTGTGTACTTTAGGCTAAATTAGTCTCCCGTTAATCCAATTTACATGTCATGGCCACTTTAAGATATCTTGAATTAGGAAAAGAGTATTGCTGCCGGGTTTAGAGGGTATGAACTGAATTTGTTTTTGGTCTTTCACATGGGACCCTTGTGAAAAACCACTGGAAAATGCCTTCAAATGTTATTAAAACTTAGTGGTACATGTACAGTAACATACACTGTACATCAATGTAATAACTCAACTCTCAAAATCACAGTGACTGCATAAATTCAATCAAGTCATGGTTACAACTTAGTGAACATTTGACAAATTCTTCCATTTGAAACATGTTTTTTCTCTTCAATTGTTATCATTCTCATATTTAGCCTTGCTGAGCAAAAAGAGTAATTCAATACACTCTTGTGATGGGGGAATTTGAAGTTCACAGGGCAAAGTTCTTTGATTTCATGCCAAGTGGTATTCAGTGTATTGCACATGACCACCACAATCAGTACTTAGCTGTGGGAAGAAATGACAGCTCCATTGATCTATGGAAAACTGGAAGTAACTGGTACCATCAAAAGGTGAGTAGACCAAAGGCTGGCCCACACTCACTGGACCGACCCGACTGTGTCCTGACTGCAATGTATCAGAAGAGCAATCAGGTTGGTTCCATGTGTTCCAGCTATAACCCTCTAATTAAATTTGTGTTAGTTAATTTGATGTTTTTTTTTGAGATAGTAAACCAGCTTAATGGCTTTTTGGTTTGGTGTCAGACAGAAAAAAGCTTTTATCATTTTTAAACCATAAGTCTCAATAATCAACTCTGGCAATAGCTTTTCTTTACAAAAGAATTAGACGTTACAAGAGTTACTAATGTTGCATCATTTGAAAATGATTCTATATGTGTATAAATCATCATTTTAAGGGTATGGAAATTTTGTTTCTCAAACATAGTATTTCAACGTAGTATTTCCTTTTTAATGGTGTAGAACTCTTCATTCCTCTGGCAATCATCTTGGTAGTAGTTTGCAGACTGTTTACTCTCATGTGATTTGATAATCCCGCCATTGTCTGTATGCACTACTATTCTGCTGTAATGTCACATATTGTGAAATCTCACTGATCTGCATATGTTCTTAACCAATCAGAGTGGCATTGGTCCATTTGACCTGAAACAAATAGTTTGAATTTGTGCTGTCCTTACCTGTAATGTGAAGTGCATAACTGTATGTAGAATGGCTCATTTTGTGTAATTAGTGAGTGTATCATTTGGGTCCTGTCGGGCTAATGTTTTTCACTCAATTTCTGTTCAGACAATACCTGGCAGTGAGCAACGAAATGTGAACAGTCTTGCTTGGGTCAAAGGTCGTCTTTTTTCAGCTGGTCTCCAAGGTAACATCACAGAATATGATTTAGTAAAGCTGTCACCAAAGGTAAGTAATCTTTAATTAAGCAGCCTTGAGATAGTCCATGCTCATGGCCAGGGATGTAGCTACGGTGGGCGGCGCTGGGCGGTGACACCCAGCACTTGATATTTCTGCCCTGTACTCCAGGCACACACACGTCTCCTCGCCCACCACAAATCTGCCTACAGAGACCTAAAACTAGCCCTTAATTTACTTCCTAAAGTAAAATGAGGGAAAAATGAGAAAAATAATGGCTGAAAAATGGGGTAGATGCCATGGGGTGGGGTGAGGTGCTTTCCCCAGATCAGACAATTACCCGGCACTCAAATTTGGCTAGCTACATCCCTGGTCATGGCAGTATGGGTGCAATTTGATCTTGTCACTTCTAAGAGAAATGTAAAGTAAAATCTTAAAAATTTGTTAACATATAAATGTCATATCTGAATATTTCCTTTTAAAACACATTAAAAACATTGAAAAGTGGCAATTCCTGTCTAATCCATCAAATAGTGACCATTTTACAAGACAATTACTGTTTTGTGCCTACATCATGAATAAACGTGAGCTACATATATGCAAATTTGTGATGTGGAAAGAGGGACAGTGTGCTATGTTATCTTTGTTTGTTTGACCTACATTCCAAGGACACTTGTAATGTTAGTATCTCCTGAGGGGTTTATTTTGGGAGTAGCTATCAACTACTTTAACAATGTCTGCATTAAGCACCAAACTGTAAACTAGCTGGTAAATAATCAACAGATAATTTATAAAGGATGAACAAAAGAAATACAGACCCTGTGCAACATTCCACATCATAATTTTTGCATAGCTAATGAGAAATCTCAGATACTGTCAAACTTTGAAGGGGTTTATCTTGAGAACTGGAAAAAGATATTTAAATTATATGTGCAGATTTGTCATCAGGGGATCTTAATATACCAATGTTGAGTAAAACAGCTGTTTTGGTTGCATAGTTTAATGTTTGTCATTTAACATTATGTCTAATATACAGTACCTTACTAGAGCCTCACTAGTGATAAAATTGGTTTAAGTGTAGTAGTGAAAGTATTAAGGCAAAGGTATGGATGGTTGTGGAAGGTGCGGGTGAGATCATTAGGATCAGGATTCTAGCTACAGTGGGTGGCACCCAGCACTCCTTCTTTGCACCTGGCACTCACGGTCAAATGTATTGTCCGGCCCGGCACAGGTTTTCTGCAAACTAAACTGAAATGTTGCTGAAAATGTGCTATTTTGATCTTATTCCAAGGACACGTGTTATAATTTTCCAATATGGAAAATGGAAACACTGAATGAAAGAAACAAAAGTTAATTAATAATAAGTTAAACAAAACAGTTTCTAGCCATTTCTATACTGCACCTTCAGATGATCATTACATTGAAAAAACATTAACTAAAAAAAGGAAAAAGTACTAAAAACATAAAAATAATTAAACATCATCTAAAAAGCTGAGTGCAATTTCACATATAACTAGGTCAAAAACTTGCAAAAGGTAGCACCATTTTGAATCTAAGCCCCCTTAAAGATATAAACTTTTCTCAAAGGGGAGGACCAACTGCTGCCCAGCACTGAATATGCTCTAGCTATAACCCTGATTAGGATGGCTAAACCAAGAGCCACTTAAAGTTTAGGAGGAGATAGTAACAAACTATGATGGTGTACTTGCCATATTGGTTTATGAGGTCTTATGTTCCACCCCCCCCCCCCCCCACCCCCCCCCCCCCCCACCCCCCCCCCCCCCCACCCCCCCCCCCCCCCACCCCCCCCCCCCCCCACCCCCCCCCCCCCCCACCCCCCCCCCCCCCCACCCCCCCCCCCCCCCACCCCCCCCCCCCCCCACCCCCCCCCCCCCCCACCCCCCCCCCCCCCATCTTGACAAGTTTTACTACTAAGCAATATACTACTGAAATTCCATCAGTGTCATATGAGATATAGTACATTAAAAATGATAGAAATAAAAGACACCCATTCCTTTTTTTTTTTTTCTGTTTTGACTTTGCCGGACCACTTCATGGCCCACCAGACAGCTCTCCATAGCCCAACAGCCCATGTGCTGAGACATGCTGTGCAAGACCAAACACCTACAGTACTAAGCATTTTAAGTCTACAATTACAATATATATATATATATATATATATATATATATATATATATACGTATACATATACATACATACATACATACATACATACATACATACATACATACATACATACATACATCCATACATACATACATACATACATACATACATACATACATACATACATACATACATACATACATACATACATACATACATACATACATACATACATACATACATACATACATACATACATACATACATACATACATACATACATACATACATACATACATATATATATATTGAAAGGTTGTATAAACTGGGTTACTACAAGACAGCTTTACAGAACTGTTTCGTAAGGGCCAATTTTCTCTTGTCTTTTGTGTTTGAAGCTAGACTTGTAGGCGTTGTATCTGGTTTTGAAGGTGTTTTCTGTTAGACCAATGTAAGTTTCTTCCTTGTGATTGTCATGGCGTGTTACAGTGGCTTGGTACACTATGTTGTTGGTGAGGCAGTTGCCTTGCAGTGGACACTGGCTTTGTGTCTACGCCCACAAGTCTAGCTTCAAACACAAAGACAAGAGAAACGCAACTGCACTCAGTGAACATGTCTGGAAGTTAAAGGATTCAAATGTAGAACACTCTGTGAAATGGAAGCTAATAAGCAAAGCTCAGGCATACTCCACATCATCAAAAGCCTGCCACCTCTGTCTAGAAGAAAAGTTCTTCATCATACTCAAACCTTCCTTAGCCACTTTAAACAAAAGAAACAAACTCATCAGCTCTTGCAGACACAGAAATAAACATCTGCTGTGTAATTATTCCAATAGGTAAGGTATCTTGACTCGACCTAATCACCCGTGCCTGTTTTCAAAAACGAACACGTTTTCTAAAAAGAACACGTCCACAGTACGGTTCAACGGGCACAACGTATTCAACGTTGTTGACACCATTCTACATCAGGCTTCTGAAGAGTGAGGACCTGTTCAAATTGGCCCTTACGAAACAGTTCTGTAAAGCTGTCTTGTAGTAACCCTGTTACAACCTTTCAATATTTTAGCTCCCTTTACAGGTTGCGCACTTTACCATTGACTGGTTAACACCTTTTACGATTATATATATAAATATATATAAATATATATATATATATATATATACATATATATATATAAATATATATAAATATATATATATATATATATATATATATATATATATATATATATATATATATATATATATATATATATAATAGAAATATGGTCCACGTGTATTCCGATAAATAATAGGTAAATAAGCAGAACACAAAGCATAGTTGACACAGAAGGAACACATTAAAAAGAAATTTATTGTTGAAATTTTCAGTCTTACCTAGGACCTTCATCGGCAACTACTAGACTGACAAAACAGATAAAAATACAGAAGCTGTCGAGAAGTGCAGAAGCAGTATTAAAAGATTTAAAACTTAAAAGAATTCAAAAATTGACTGCAACCAGTGTAGCATTAAAAGAGCACAAAAGGCGTAAATAACTACTAGGATATAAAAGAAAGCAGAAATAAATGGTAAAAACCAGAATGTACAGTAAGATGTGCTGTGAGACAACTGTCCAGAGAGCTGTAAAAGCTGCAAATAAAGGCGCATTGAGGAAAGTTAAGTAAAACTAATTCACCTGGTGGATTACGGGCGCTGGCTGACCCATGATAAGAGGTCAGTCAGGCCTTGCAGAACTGATACAGAGTGAAAACTCCTAAATCTTTGTTGATATCCCGAACAAAGGAATTAATTCTTAAAATCCATTCTATTTCTTTACGTTTACGTAATGCTGAAGAACTGAAATTAGAACCTACAAGAATGCATATTAAATTCTCAAGTGAATGGTTAGGAAGGTTAAAATGTTCCGCCACTGGAAAACCGGGCAGGTTATCCCGTATAGATTTTTTATGATTATTGAATCTTAAACGAAAAGCAGTACCTGTTTCTCCTACATAATTACCAGAATTACAAATAGTACAATAAATTGTAAAATAAATTCTTCATTTGGACCCACGGTATTGATGCATTTGATCAATTTAAAATACATGCTAATAATTTTCACCACTCTATTAAGTTCACTTTTCAAAAATCATTTACTGAAATAGCTTTCCTTGACGTTCTTGTCAAACGTGTTTGCAATGATCTTTCAACCTCAGTCTATTACAAACCTACTGATACGCACATGTATCTTAATTACAACAGCTTTCATCCTAAAAGTATTAAACATTCTATTGTATTTAGTCAGTGTTTAAGGATTAAACATATCTGTTCGGACCCTGTTGATTTTGACAAGCAGATCTCCCAGCTCACTGGCTATTTCCTCTCAGCTGGTTACCCCCTTCCCGTTATTAGGAAACAGATTAATAGAACTAGGAAACGTAGTCGTTCAGAACTTCTAGAGTATCGGATTAAAACCCCCAGCTCTCGTATTCCCTTTGTCACTAGCTACCACCCTACTATTAAAAGACTGATTGGTATCCTTAAAAAGGATTTTGAATTTTTAAAGGAAGATAATTCCCTTGTCACTACTTTTAACCAGCCTCTCATTTTAGCCTTTCGCCAACCCCCTAATCTTAAAACGTTACTTACTTCTTCAAGACTCCCGGTAGATCGCAGTCCTGGTGTAGGTAACACTGGCTGTAAAAAACCCAGATGTCAGATTTGTTTCCACATCACTTTGGGACCCAAAGTCTTTATTCCCAATGTCACTTGGCCCATTAAGCCCCCTGCCCTCACGTGCGATTCCAGCAATGTAGTTTACATTTTTTATTGTACTATTTGTAATTCTGGTAATTATGTAGGAGAAACAGGTACTGCTTTTCGTTTAAGATTCAATAATCATAAAAAATCTATACGGGATAACCTGCCTGGTTTTCCAGTGGCGGAACATTTTAACCTTCCTAACCATTCACTTGAGAATTTAAAATGCATTCTTGTAGGTTCTAATTTCAGTTCTTCAGCATTACGTAAACGTAAAGAAATAGAATGGATTTAAAGAATTAATTCCTTTGTTCGGGGTATCAACAAAGATTTAGGAGTTCTCACTCCATATCAGTTCTGCAAGGCCTGACTGACCTCTTATCATGGGTCAGCCAGCGCCCATAATCCACCAGGTGAATTATTTTTACTTAACTTTCCTCAATGCGCCTTTATTTGCAGCTTTTACAGCTCTCTGGACAGTTGTCTCACGGCACATCTTACTGTACATTCTGGTTTTTACCATTTATTTCTGCTTTCTTTTATATCCTAGTAGTTATTTATGCCTTTTGTGCTCTTTTAATGCTACACTGGTTGCAGTCAATTTTTGAATTCTTTTAAGTTTTAAATCTTTTAATACTGCTTCTGCACTTCTCGACAGCTTCTGTATTTTTATCTGTTTGTCAGTCTAGTAGTTGCCGATGAAGGTCCTAGGTAGGACCGAAAATTTCAACAATAAATTTCTTTTTAATGTATTCCTTCTGTGTCAACTATGCTTATTTACCTATTATATATATATATATATATGTATGTATGTATGTATGTATGTATGTATGTATGTATGTATGTATGTATGTATGTATGTATGTATGTATTTATGTATGTATGTATGTATGTATGTATGTATGTGTGTGTATGTATGTATGAGTATGTATGTATGTATGTATGTATGTATGTATGTATGTATGTATGTATGTATGTATGTATGTATGTATGTATGTATGTATGTATGTATGTATGTATGTATGTATGTATGTATGTATGTATGTATGTATGTATGTATGTATGTATGTATGTATGTATGTATGTATGTATGTATGTATGTATGTATGTAATGTGTGTACAAAATTATTATGTATGTATGTATGTATGTATGTATGTATGTATGTATGTATGTATGTATGTATGTATGTATGTATGTATGTATGTATGTATGTATGTATGTATGTATGTATGTATGTATGTATGTATGTATGTATGTATGTATGTATGTATGTATGTATGTATGTATGTATGTATGTATGTATTTATGTATGTATTTATGTGTGTATATGTGCAATGTATGTATGCATGCATGCATGTATGTATTTATGTGTGTATGTATGTATGTATGTATGTATGTATGTATGTATGTGTATGTATGTATGTATGTATATATATATGTATGTATGTATATATTATATATATATATACATATATTATATTACATATATATATATATATATATATATATATATATATATATATATATATATATATATATATATATATATATATATATATATATATATATATATATAATTCAGTACTAAGAATTCTTACGCACAGAACTGTGGTTCAGATTTAGGAAATAGGGTCAATTAGACTATATAGAGGTTACACCCTGACATCAGCATTAGCCATCTCAAATCTAGTGAACCTTAGGTAAAATGGACCTTCAGTCTAGGGGACCCTGCTTTTTACAAGGGACTATACTTACCCCCTTCTACCTGTACATCTTTTATGGGCCATTCCATGACAAGTGGTCATGATAGGGTAAAATTAGAACTCGGTACTACTTGTGCAGTATGTGTCTAATTTCAACCCTAAAGAGTAGTACACAGGTATTATTTCCATTTCTAGTGGAACTTTCATGCATTAAGTCATTCCTCTGGAAAATACCAGCACCAAAGAATGTCTTAAATACAGAACACTTCAAATGCTGAATTATCTATACGAAAAAGGAAATCTGAAGAAAAAGGAAGTAAACCAACTAGGTGGAAAATATCTCTCTTGATTGCAGCTCTGAAAACTGCTCCATCTCTTAAAGTGGCCATGACACGTAAATTGGAGTAACTGGAGACTAATTTAGCCTAAAGTACTGTACACAAAAAGCTCTTTCTAAAACTGTTTTCATCACCCTTACAGCCTTGAGCATTAAAAAGAAACTAATGTTTCAAAAAATTGCACCAAAAAATAGACTGTTGAAAATGAGATTTCAAGCCAACACAATAATGACGTCATTTTAGGAACACCATCCTCCGTATACCGAACTTGGCACAGCATAGCCTATACATACGTAAGAGATAGTAATGATTTTAATTCGTGGAATGTCTTGAATTTGAACTTTATTCTGTCTGTTTGGAGAGTGGTGTGGATCTGTTATATTTTGGGGCTGCAATAGGCTATTACTAATAATTACAAAAACTCTTGATTCATAACCGAAAAACGAAAAAACTCGGCAGTGTACTGTTCGGTTCGGTCTGCGTACAGTGAGTGGACTGGCAGCAGCCAGCGAATAATACTGTGCACATGCAATCATAGCCTAGGCTACTAGTTCCACGATTTCCACTGACACTTGCATGAAAGTAACCTAAAGTTCATATTTTGACTGCCTACATAAAACTTTCCAAGCTAAAGTCCCTTTCAATTGCCCCAAATGCTTCTCATGCTTGAATTGTTGTGGTGTTGTACTTTTACCTCACCTAACACTGTCTCAAATCGATACGGTCCTGTGCGCCGTAACGAATTACTCACCCCATCTGCACCACTGACGTCTTGTTCAGTATCGCCTTCACCTTTCTGATTTCAAATCCAAGAAAACTCACTTTACAGACAGTCCACTGACCATTCCTGTCCGATCAGGGAGTTGCCATTAGAGGACAACTCCCTGGCTCAGATCTGCCATTCCAAAGAAAGTATTAAATTTGATTTCACATGGTACCTACTACGAAACAGTGCTGGTGATACATTGTGTAGTAACAGGTATGTTGTGTACTGTACCCATGGAAGTAGTACTTCCATGCTATACCTATGCTGTTGCGTTGTGAATGTTTGTACATGCAGCTACTTATCATGACACCAAGACGAAAAACCTGCGTGAAATGCATTTAATCGACTGAAACAAGTGGTAAGCAGGAGAAAAGGGATAACAATTCCAAAATTTACAACTTTTCACGCAGGTTTTACATTGTATCGACCTTGGTAACCGGTACAATGGAATGCAAACACTGTATCAAATGTCCCAAGGATACCACGCCAAACAACAATCAGTTCCTAAAGTGACGTCACATGACGTAACAAGTTTTTGAATATTTTCAGAAAGACTAACTTTTCAGGGCTGGAAGAGGGTGTATTTTTTCTCAATTTTCGAGCGGAAAAACAAGTTGTAAACAAACTGAATGCTTGATTTTCGTTGTAGGAAACATATTCCAAAAGATACCAAAGGGTTTAAACCGTTAATTTACACGTGGCATAGCCACTTTAAGCATTGCACTCAAAATGTATGATCAGTTATGTGGGTTTAACATATTAAAACTTCGTCATTGCCACTATGACTTACATGACAAAAAAAAAAAAAACTAGAGCAGCAATGCTGCTGTGGCTCACACAAAAAATGGGTCATGTGATCAGAACTGGCAATTATTTATACATTGGCAACTCACATTTTCCCTCTTACTGTATTCTGAGTTATCCACTAATACACCTTGATTACCATCAAAATGAAAGAAAACTCAAAATGAATTTAGGGAAAAGGAATGTGCATGTGGAAACAGATTTTCAGGGCTAGACCTTCTCTGAGTATAAATCTTACAGTACTATGCCACAGATTCCTGAAACACTAAACATAATGAAACACATAGTGCCACAGCACAATGCAACTATTTAATTTTGGACACATTGGCAACTGATATTTTGTTCAAGCAACAACTTCATTTGTTCTGCTATATGATGGAGGGTGATGTTTTGCACTTTTGGTCTCTGTACAAAATTTACACAGTATTCTTTTATTAGAACTGAGCATTGAGCCATTGATACAAGATTCACTACTGTAGACTGCGCCTTCCTCACTGTCTCTCTTTGCATGTCTCTCTTGTATATTTGTTTTATACTTTTTAAATTTTTACAAGTTTTAATGTAAAAAATTTGAAGGTATTCTCTTTAGTTTTTATATATATCACAAAAGGGCCTTTATGGGAAAGAGAGAGACCAATGAGCAAACTGTTTTCATTGTACAGCATGAATAGGTAGGTTATGGAGATGTTCTTAATATGCATGCAAGAGAGCCATAAGAGTGAGGAAAAATGCTAAGTAATCAACAAGATAACAAGCCAAAAATCTTGACACTTACATCCTACATGGTTGTTCATTAAATTTCAGGACAATATGCTGCAACTTTTACAAAGCCTCATTTTCCAGAAATAGGAGTCATGAAAAACTATGTTGCAACAGAATGAACTCCTTTACTCTGTTTCTGTGAATTTATATTTCATGCTCTTCTTTCACAAAAGTAGTTTCCTACACATTGCCAAAATAATGACTAGCATTCAAACAAGCACTGCATACATCGTTAGGCCTAGGGGCAATTACAGAACTGAGGGAGCTTCCCTACAAACTTGCTTGATCCACTCCTATTGAATTCACTTCTTATCAACAGAGAGTATTTTTTCAAGGAATAAGCCAAGTGGAAAACAAAGTGGCTGCTACATTAAATGAACCATGAGAATTAACTCTACTAAAGATCTTGGCGAGAGAAACGTGATCCACTATGTCAACAAGCAGTACCCACTTTCCTACTACTAGAGTAGGGTTGTGTGATGTGTGCAAAGCTGACTTGATACTGCAAAATACAAAGAAAATATCAAGAAAATGGCTTATAAATCAATTTTCATACATGATATTCAACAGTGCTCCCTAAAAAAATACCATTTTGGCAAAAAACACACTGACAAAATTCCAGCAGCATATCTCAAAAGATGTAGAAATGCATGCTGTTTCTAAAAGTTGACGACAAAAACCTTAAACCATAACCTCACACACCTAAGAGTGTGAGCTAAACCTTAAGAGTTTTTACAGCGTAAAGGCAATGCCAGAGACAATAATAAAATACATATTGCAAAGGTACAGTGGTGTGGCAGACCAGGGGTAAAAGAATGCTGTCATTATTTGGAAACATTTGATTCCAAAACTTTTTTCTGTTCATGTTTGAAAAGCATGGCTCAGGTGACATCACGTAAGCCACAAAGGGTACTATGACTTATGCTACAGTTTCAAGCTAGCACATTTACACACTTTGATTTATAAGTCATTTATAATTTGCATCACTGCCCTCTAAATGCACTAATTTTTAACCAATGATTGCACCTCCAAGACCAGCCATGTATTTTTAATAGTCCTAAAATTAGGCCTCAAGCCATCACGTAGTATTTTCCAAACTTCACTCAGTACTGTAGGTGATAAAGTCAAATTGTACAGCATATGATTTTGAACTGGGTACATTTATGGACAGTAAACCTAAGAAGGGCTAAAAGCCTGAAACTTCTTTATATTAGATGAAAAATGGGTATGAAACAACTTACTGCAATGTCTTGAAATTTCATTATGTGATGATTATACAAGGTGGGTATCAAAAAGATTCATTCAAAATGGTGTTCAACTTAGAAGACTCAACCCCCTTGTGCTACTGACTAATTCAATATAGGGAGCTAGCACCAAAGGTCAAAAGGTCACATTTAGTGAATGCGCTGGTTGTTCTGGAGGACACCATGCCATGCACCACATTGCTTTAGTACATGACTAAGCGTCCACGTGTTTGCTTGTCTTACAGAATGCCACTGCATTTATAGTTGACTTTTGCACCAGTGAAACCTCCCTATACACAAGCCAGAAGGGCTGCAACCTAACATGCAATACCAAATTTTCAAGCTGGTTCAAAAGAAATCCAAGAAATTAAAACTGCAATCTTTGTTGCCATGCTCAGAGGGCTTGAGGTGGCTGTACAGTACCATACCTCTTCATTTATGTTTTCTGAACTGTTGAATATTGTGTCGAATTTTAGACAACTTTTTAACATTGTTTTAGTACCAGGCACCATAACAACACCTTTGTGTCTTTGCTGTCTCTCTGACATTAAGAGGGGGAAGGGGTTGCTTGGTCTACTGGCTTTGGTGGGGTTTCATGCAATTACCAACCCCAAAAATTTCTTTTTAAGGAGAATCTCTAAACATATAACGAAATCAGGTCAAAGCTTGCCAGTAATCATCACCGCTTTCAGCAAAGCCATCATACAGTATACAGGGTATATACAAGAACTCAGAGTTGCAGGGATTTCCTCTCCCCTTTGACCCCTCCTCTCAGATCGATGGCACCTGATATACTGAGTGACAAAGAAATAATCTCTTTGAGAGTCAGTCAACTAGTGAATCATAAAGTATAGGTATGCCTCTATTTGACCCTTCTTATTCATTTTTTTATTTTTAGGTAATGGTGCCACTTTTTTGCACAACCAGCACATTGGAATACTGTAACACACATAATGGTACCTACTGTATACCTGTACCTGTACTGTATCAGGGCATTCCCTTCAGTCGCAAAAGGTGTGAATCATAAAACCTCTTGAGATAAGTTTTTCCTCTCTTTCTGTGTTAATACATCCTGAAGGAAGATGTAAAAACAAGTAGCCACCCAAGTATTTTTCAGAACTATTGCACTCTTTTCATAGCATAATGCATGGTTCCATTGAAATCAATATTTTTTAGCACAGTTAGTTGTAAATCACCACTGGCACAATAAGAGTCTTGAAAAGTGCAGATATGGGAAGTATAGCTTCATGATGAATGTCTCAAAATGACCTATTTTTGACCCTGTCATTCTAAATATAATTGATACTCCATATACAATATATCTTAATTGCATGCCAGACACATGACCAACATGTGAATCAAAAAAAAAAGAATTTAAATAACTAGCTAGTTGGAAAGTGTTTGAGCGTGAGTTAACAGTACATGACACCATTTTGTGACTTAACTTGATGACAAACAGGTGTTTGTTTGTACCATCTCACAAAAAAATACTAAGAACTCAACATGACTACTTTTACATAGATTAATACCTTCTTTTGCCTATTAGAACCTACGTATCCCTTACTGCCTAGCAGTTCACAGGATTCTCATTTTTTCTTCATCAACTTGAAAAACTGCATTTTTCTGAGTGAAATACAAGACACAGGGGTGTGAGTGGGGTCCTTCAAAAAAAGAGGAAAATAGCTGAAGCTTATCTGCCGAAGCATAGCTTGCACATGGCCTTCCCAAAAGTCCAGGGTGGGAGCTCCCAACAGGTAAAGGGGCAGAGCTCCACGAAAATTTCTTTGAAATATGGAACAATGAGAGTGATATTGCCTGAATATTTTACACCATATTTTTGTACAGAAGAAATTGATTATCACTTTTTGCCAAACATATTTATTATCATATGATCCAACTTAATTGGTAACATGAGCCAAAATGGCCATTAGATGACCACTGACCTCCAATTTCTAAACACCTGCCCAGGAAGTTACCAAGTTACTTAATATCACAGTGAACACCCCAAGACTGGCAAGGGATCTTCTGGGAACATAGTCTTTCAAACTTATTAATTTTCATTAAATGTCCCAAAATGGACACCTAGATTACATTTGACCTCAAATCCCAGATCACCACAGATAACCTGTTATTGGTTCATCTTTGTGCCAAAGTTTCAGTAACATTGCCCCAGCATGTGTCTATGGAGTATGCCTTGAACTGTTGTACAGTATGCTTCATCGTACAGTACTACATAGGCCTATGGCTAATACAGCCAAATGCAATTAAAATAATCAAAGAAACTTCTAAAGACAAGTAGTGATGTCACCCTATCTATAAAAAAACACTAACCATGCATAACACAACTTTTGTGAACAAATACGACAATTTAAGCAACTTGCAACGAATATTACTGAACCAAAATACTAGGCCATGTTGCTCTTGTAGGCCGCCTATAACTTGTACAGTAGATCAAATGCAGTTGCATGTGTTGGTTAGGTTGTAATGTGTACATATATGTGACACGATAGGCAATGGCGAACATGCCATTCCTCTCTGAAGTAAGTTGCCCCGTATAGGAAAACCTTACCATATAAACTTGCAAAAACACTTCAGATAGTTCTTTAAGGGTCTTTTACACATGTCATGTACATAATTTGGAGGTTCTTGACCAAATGGGATATTTTGGATTCTTCAGACGATCGATCTTGGTTTTGCTGGCCTTTGTATTGAGACATACTGTCTACAGCACACAGTGTATGGAGAAAGTTATAGCTTGCGTGATCAAACCATGACTTTTGGGACTAAAATCACGCACCTGTGGAGTGAAAATTTTGCGAATGTATCCTCACAGATTCCAACTGCAAAGCTCTCACCGCTATATTTTTGCAGCAAGACTGCTAAGATCAAAACTCCCGATCGAGATTTTTAGGGTTTTAATGTCAAGGCAAGCCCAGCTAGCTATGTGAACTCCCGTACAAGCACTTTGCATACAATACTGCAGTAGTGCAGCATATACGGTAGGAAAGACGTTCTGGTATCATTTTTCCATTGACGGAAATCTTCGGTTTCGATGCACAGTTACTTCTGTCAGATTTTTCAAAAAGGAGGAAAATGAAATCGGGAGGGAAAATGAAAAAAAGCGGATTTCCGCTAAAAGGCGGAGATTTCACACCCCTGAAGACACTTAATGAGGGCACTAGCTTTCATGACACCTGGGGTAGAATTTGCCTACGTACAGTAGTAGGCTGTATGGCATATTTCTTGTTTGTCATATCTATCCCTTAGAGCACCTGGTAATGCATCAGTATCATGCGATAGTCCCCATTTTTGTCCAGTATCAGTATAATTTACCCTTATTATTGATATCCCTAAGTGATATTCATTGTCCTACATGTAGTGAAAATGGTACACTATTGGAGTATTTTCTACTGCAAGTTCCAATACTGTACCTCATCAAGATGAAATAACTATTACTTTACAAGATGATATAACTAATAACTTTTGGATTACAGGCATCAAAGAGGTCCATCAAAGAAATATAGGAGGTTTTATAGGATGGGTACTGATGAACATATTGGGTATTATAGGATTTTTCTACATAGAGTAAATACAAGACTGTCACACACTAGCAGTTCTAATTATCTTCAAAATTCCTCAAAGTTGTGGACAGGGAAAACACAGTACCTTAGGAAACTAATAAACTATACTGTTAAAATGATTCAAATGTGGTTAACAGTATCACAAGTGTGGACCAGTGGCAGAACACTGTGGTTCTACCATCAACATGGACTTAAGAAAACCACCTAAGTATTTTGGTGGAAGGGAAAGGGTAAATCCCCTGACGGTGGTGTATTTGCATATTTTGATCCTGGAATAAAATATGCATGAATGTTATTATTTGTGCATACCAGAAAGGCACCAAAATTTGCAATATAAAAGTTGAGAACACAGAATACGACCATGACGGTGCTTTGAATGGATTGGTACAGTAGTTAATGTGGACAATAAACTATTGCTAATATCCTGAACTTCCTGAAGTACACAGACAGAATTCAACTCAGCTCCCAATAATAACAGGGTTGAGGGGAGGAAATTTTTGAAGCTTAAATAACAGGAAATTGTCTCTTAATACAACATCTTGCAATAAACTATACACTGTATTGCTAGTCAATCTTGACAAGTGTGACATATGGGTGATGACAGTAAGATCATAGTCCTGCGACAATTGTACAGTATGCCTTATGAATACCTTCCAACTCACTTTTTTTCCAAAGGCATAGCCAGAACTGTCTCATGGGGGTCATGCAGTTTATTCTGTAATTGCCAGCATGGGGGAGGTCTAAGGGGAGAGGGTGTCCCCCTCCCCTTTGAAAATTTTTTGAATGATTGGGTGTACTTACATGCAAAATGGTGCTATTTTTTGAAGTAAAATTGATTTTCAAAAATTTACATATTTTAAGTTACTAAATTAAAAAAAAACAGCATCTGTGAAGGAGAGAGGGTATGGCCCAATGGTCCCTCCCTCTAAAAATGCACTGCTCACTTAAAATCTGTACAATTTGGTAGAACTGTGTAGTTAATGATGCCTACAGTGTACAAAACTGTCTCTGCTCTAAAATCTCACTTGAGGAAATTACATGACAAAATTAGAGAATGGGTAACTTGGCAATTAGTGCCCCACTTGCCACCAATGATGGTCACTGCAGCACCAGAACAATACATGGATTAGATTTTCCACTTTGGTCTGTTGGATAAATTGATGTGGCATCCAGGGGCCTGCCATAGAGCTTCCAGTGGAGTTTAGGGAAAACCTCCTTAGAGATCTACTATTTTTAACTTGTAAACATTACAGTGATACTCTTAATTTTCTCAAAGCACTAAGTTCTTATTCTTTAGGGGAAAATTGTAATTGTACAACAATCAACTGATCTAATGGCTAACTCAGTTTGAGGAAAGATGGTAGATGGCAGGGAAAATGTTGGTATTTTGAACCACTATACTACAATATTTTGAATTAAATTAGTTATATCACAGAACAGCTATCTGTACATGCAAAGCATAGGTAAGGGTTTTAAAATGTGGAATATTGCATGACTACAGGGGATGCCAGGCACAGTGCTCTAATTCACCCCCTTGACAACACCACTACAATTCCCTCAAAGAGATGAAATCATAGATTACTAAAAATCACAGGTGTGAGAGTAGAACATTAATGGGTGATGAAATAAGTGTTTATTAGTGCCCTATGCAGTTTGATCTGAGAATATTTCCAAATCCTATAATTAGCCATTGTGTTCTTGCATCTAATTAAGATACTTGGCATCTATACACTGCTACCTATCTGACTAAGCAACAGTGTAAAGACACTCTGAGTCTACAACTATCTTGGAAAGAATCCATCTGAAAATTTCACCCCAAAACAATATACAAAAAAAAATGTTTTGGCAGGATCAGAAAAATATAGGAGAATACAGGAAAACAAGTCCCAAATCATACAAATATAGGATTTTTTGAAATTTATAGGAAATATAGGATCACTTTGATGCCTGCTTTACTTGTGGTGCCCATTGGCCTATGGTTAATATACAGAATGCTTATTTCCCAAATATCAATGTTGTGAACTGAAATATTGGTACCGGTCATATCGGCTACTTGTAATGCCACAGCACTCACTGGCCTCTTTGCTTGGCAGCTTGGGTGGACTGGTTGGAAAGCCTTAAAGCTAGCAGGGGCTGAACAAATAAATTCCTCTTCAAAGAATTGGATGGGATCACAGATTTGTGAAATTTTGGAGACAGATATATGTATACACACATTTTACAAAATATACTTTTGAACTTACATTTGTATTTCATTCATGGTTCTAAGGGGGCCCTCTTACCAAAATTTCATCAAATGCTGTGACTTACTGTACCTGACGTGGAATGGCCCTTATGCATAACTCTCCAAGGGAAACTAGGGTTTCAGGGATTATTTTAGCTAGGCCCCCCTAATGTGACCCACACTAAGCCAGCCCATAACCATCCAAACCTGCCTCACTGGACTGACTGCATGATATATGAAGCAAAGGGTAAGTAAACTTCTACAAACTGTATTTGTGATAAAAGGAGTACAGATCTAAAGCTGTAATACACCTCACTTAAAAGCAATTGTTCCTCATTGTGTGTTTACCAATACTGATAAAAGCCCATTCAAACTGATGAAACCAGAAAGCCAAAAGGCTTAGTGATTACTTGCCGAAAGGGGGGTGCTTTGTTACACTGAGGTTCATCCATCAAATTTATACTTCTCTTCTACATCATTTTTTATGATGTGGTCACAATTTGACCCCTGCTCACATCAGCTCATGTCACATGACCTTTAAACCGAAACTTGAATAACCACAAAAAAATGAAAAAAAAAAAATAAATTAAACGTATGAGAAGGGATTTATCTGTGCTTCCTCCCTTGTAATGACATGTTTACAAAGTTTCAGTTTTTGACCTCTGGTGACCTCAAATGGCTTGTGACCTCCTACAAAAAACAATAGGGTTTTTCCTCGCACCATAACACATCCACATACTTAGTATGACATCTATCCAAGCTTCCTACCTTGAGATCCTGTGTAAACAAAGTTTTCAGACTTTGACCCCTGGTGACCCCAAATGACCTTTGACCTCCACCAAAAACTATACGCTTCTTCCTCGTACCATAACGCATCCACATACTTAATACGAAATCAATCCAAGCTTCCTACCTTGCGATATGGTATAAACAAGGTTTTCAGAGTTTGACCCCTGGTGACCCCAGATGACCTTTGACCTCCACCAAAAACAATACGATTCTTCCTCTCACCACAACGCATCTACATACCAAGCATGAAATCTATCCAAGCTTTCTAACTTGAGATATCGTGTAAACAAGGTTTTCAGATTTTGACCCCGGTGACCCCAGATGACCTTTGACCTCCACCAAAAACAAGAGGGTTCTTCTTCTCACCACAACGCATCTACATACCAAGCATGCAATCTATCCAAGCTTTCTAACTTGAGATATCGTGTAAACAAGGTTTTCAGATTTTGACCCCCGGTGACCCCAGATGACCTTTGACCTCCACCAAAAATGAGAGGGTTCTTTCTCTCACCACAACACATCTACTTACCAAGCATGAAATCTATCCAAGCTTTCTTACTTGAGATATTGTGTAAACAAGGTTTTCAGGTTTTGACCCCTGGTGACCCCAGATGACCTTTGACCTCCACCAAAAACAATAGGGTTCTTCCTCTCACCACAATGCATCTACATACCAAGCATGAAATCTATCCAAGCTTTCTAACTTGAGATATCGTGTAAACAAGGTTTTCAGATTTTGACCACCGGTGACCCCAGATGACCTTTGACCTCCACCAAAAACAATAGGGTTCTTCCTCTCACCACAACGCATCTACACACCAAGCATGAAATCTATCCAAGCTTTCTAACTTGAGATATCGTGTAAACAAGGTTTTCAGATTTTGACCGCCGGTGACCCCAGATGATCTTTGACCTTAACCAAAAACGATAGGCTTCTTCCTCTCACCACAACGCATCTACATACCAAGCATGAAATCTATCCAAGCTTTCTAACTTGAGATATCGTGTAAACAAGGTTTTCAGATTTTGACCACCGGTGACCCCAGATGACCTTTGACCTCCACCAAAACCAATAGGGTTCTTCCTCTTACTACAATGCATCTACATACCAAGCATGAAATCTATCCAAGCTTTTTAACTTGAGATATCGTGTAAACAAGGTTTTCAGATTTTGACCCCCGGTGACCCCAGATGACCTTTGACCTTAACCAAAAACAATAGGGTTCTTCCTCTCACCACAACACATCTACATACTAAGCATGAAATCTATCCAAGCTTTCTAACTTGAGATATCGTGTAAACAAGATTTTCAGATTTTGACCCCCAGTGACCCCAGATGACCTTTGACCTCCACCAAAAACAATAGGGTTCTTCCTCTCAATATGGGCCATCTATGTACCAAGTTTGAGAACTGTCCAACTTTCCCTTCTTGAGATATCGTGTAAACAAGCTAAGCCGTCACATACACACACACACACGACATCACCATCGCATAGATTCCTTGCCTGCCTTCGGCAAGGAATCAATAACCCAAAAGGCTTGAGGAAAATTTTCACTTCAGTGAGCTGAACACAATGTTACTGTACTGTAATTTCCTCTTCACAGTATCATGCATAAAAGTAACATTCAAACCAAGTGTTCAGATCCAACATGTCCACAACAGAAGCATCTCATACAGTCCCAGACAGGAATCTGAGAGTTTTTTGTTGGGAAATTTTGGTATATGGAGGGAACTTTTGAAAACTGGGGGGGGGGGGGGGGCTGGGGACTGAGCATTTTTGTGTAGGGAAATGTAAGAAATTTGATATGCTTCCTGGGAAATAAACAATTTTTGCAATCATGTACAATTCAAAAGAACAAGGTAACCAACTAAAAGGCAATTTGTAAGCATTACAAATTACTCATTTGTACATTAATTGGTTAATGGTTTACATAATTTTACCCATACCACTCACTATGCAATATATACCATATCACTTGCTTTACAAATTATAGTGTATACATGTATTCCCCAAAACTCCCTGGATTGGGAATCTACGAGCCCTGATACTTACCTCCTATTTACCTATAATCCCCACTTACCCGCAACTAAACCCTGGTAAACTAATAGCACAGTAGCCAGGGAAGGCGCCCTCCGAGAGGAGGCCGACCTCCCAAGTCCTCTTCCGCTTACCACCAGACCCCGCGTTTGGGCCTTGGTGGAGATAAACCCCCTGAGGAGAGATACGAAGTGATGGTTGGGAAAGGAGACAAGAAGAACCCATTCTCACCTCACAAACCCGTCACCTTCGAACGGCCACCTCGTAGTTCTGAGATATCATCATTGGTGAATGGTATAGCCGGAACTACTCCAAGGTGAGATATCAGTAAGATGAAGGACATCACCTCGAGTTCATGGTCCAGAGTAGTTTAAGATAAGGTTGACCCAAGAAGGTGGACGTCTTGAAAATCCGTGGTTGTGAGTCAGGGAGTTACAACTCCAAGTGTCACTGAAAATAAGTGTCCCGGCACTGAGATAGAATATTTCCATAACAATGTAAAAGTGCCCAGGCACTGAAGGTGAATAGTAATTGCACAAGTAGAAAAAGTGTCCAAGCACTGAAGATGAATAGTATTCACAGGTAGGTAACGAATAAGTGTCTCAGCACTAAGGTTGAATTAACAAGTCTGTGAACTCAAACTCGTATAAGAGTAACAACGTATCAGTGTTCAAGCCCTCCATCATTAAGTAGTAACACATTCAGTAAACTTCCCAAGGTAAGTAATTGAAATAACGAAACAGTGTCCGAGCGGTAGGAAGTTAAGTAAAACCACGATAGGAAACTTGTAAGTTCCAAAGGTAATTAATTGATAACTAGGCCCACAAGAATAGACAGTATATAAGGGCCTTGAGTAAAGATGAGGACGCCTATATCCTAATGATAGCAGGAGCACTGAACTTTAAATGTCAATAAGTAACACTTTAACTCCGAGGAAACAGTGTTGGAGGTCCGAATAAATCGGTTAATAATAACTTAGACTCCCCCAAGTAAGAATGAGAGTCACTAAACATCCAAGGATAAGTCTGAAGACAGTTCCAAGGTGGTATGGTGATAGCAGTACTATATGTCCAACAAAATGGTATTGGTTATAACACAGTTTGAGAATCCAAGAAAATAAAATAGCATTAGGTTCGTGAGAGGTCCATTGGGGATAGTATAGCTAACTTGACCTAGATATTCCAGCACACACTGAAGAGCTCACGAAGTAGATATAAAGCTCTGAGTCCCAAAATATTAGATAAACTAGTCAGTCCAGCGGGGCTGGGAGGCGGGATCCAACAGGAGGTAAGTATCGGTGAAGGAGGCTTCCAGGCTGCAGCAATCATGATTTCTTGGAGGGGAAGGCCTTTGAACCAAGCCATAGGAGAAGCATGAGCCCTAACGTGATGAGCCATAACCTGATCCCCTGGTTGAGTGTGTTCTGAGATCAGATTGACAAACCATTTGGGAATCGTGTCTTTCGATGTTGCAGTGTAAGGAGCCCTTGGAAGGACAAATAAGGCGTCTGAGGATCTGATGTGTTTCATTTGTCTCAGTACCACTTCAGACATCTCATGGGACAAGCCAGTCTGTCTTCTGGAACAGGAGAGCCTTCTGACATGTCTAGCAGGAAAATCGGGCTCGGAGTGAATGATAAGTCTGGTTCTTTGATAGAAACTCAGGATCCGGTAGCAAGAGAATGTCACAAGAGTCGAACCTGATGAAACCTCCCCTAACGGACAAAGCGTGGATGTCACTTCTCCTTCTTGCAGAAGCCGCCGCAACTAAGAAGAGAGTTTTCTTCGTGAGAGCGTCTAGAGGGGCTCTTTGGAGAGGCTCGAAAGGAGGTCTCGATAGTGACTGAAGGACATCGGAAATAGACCAAGACAGAGCTAGTCTTCTCTGAGGTGGACTCCTATTGAACATGCCACGAAGCTGCTTGGAAATCGCAGTGTAAGAGCTAATTGTAGAGCCGTCTGAAAACCCAGAATGAACAGTGGCAATAGCTGACCTGTAGTTCTTTATCGTCGAAACTTGCCTGCCACTATCATAGAGGTGGGTCAGGAAGGAACAGACTTCCTCTAGGGAAGCATCCAAGGGATTGAGTGTTGCTCTGACAGGGAACATAGCTGTAATATACTCCAACTCTTTTTGGAACATCACGAACTAAAAGTTTTTCTTTTCATTTCCTTGGAAGTATCTTTCATTATGTTTTAAAACCAAATAATGCATACATTACTTAAAGGAGAGGGAAAGAATCACGTCAGTAATAAAGAACTTATTTATATGACGTTCTAGAGCAGAAAGTGCTCCCTCGTTTGGATGAAAAGCGTGGATCATTGCAAATGGCACCAACAAATGCAGACTGCTGATTTGTCAAACAATGGTATATGCGCGTAAGTCTGCAACACCTGCGTGCGAAATCTACGCCGTTCATGCACGCGAGTTTCATTGTTTTCCTCCAAACTGACGTCACATGACGTCAATGCATTATAAGTCTGTAGATGGAAGATTAAAATTCTGTGCCCAGTGCAGAAAGAAAAAAGAAGAAAGGAAAAACAAAACAAAACAAAGAAGAAAAATGTAACTCTGTATCTTGTTTGATTGTTGAGATGTATCTGTTCTGCTAATTTCCAGCAAAGCTGCAAGTTTTAACATTAACTCTCTTGTAGTTTATAGTTTGTTTTCACTTTTAAGCTCAATTTGTGTCTAAAATTTCTTTTTCTTTGTCCACAAAGGGATAGAGAATGATATGTTTGTCGTTATCAGATTATGATTACTTTTTTATTCCTGAAATCATTTACGTGAATGGTGGCTTTACCATCCAAGCAATATGGAATTAATTCACAAAAGTAAATGTAACATCTGTGTGAAGCTGGTGCACCCGTGACATCACAGTAGGCTTGCTACATGAGGGAAATGGCAGCGTCCTTGTGCATGCCAAAAGTGGCCATATCTCAGTAATGGAACAAAGTTTTTGGTATGCGATTGAGAATTTGGTTTTCGTCTCTTTAGGGTAATGTAATTTTCATCTGGGATCTGGACATTTTCTATTTCCTTTTAAAGATATAAACACCAGGAGTTATTCTGCATGAAATGTGACTTTTCAGTGACAGAAATATTTTCACATGGTTCAAAACAGCCATATTGTAATTATGCATACTAAGTCAAATTGGATCACTACTGTACATTTGCCCTTTAAGAGAGACATGAAAAATGAGTTCGCTAACACAACCTGTCTATCACAAGACTCATCTTTGTCAAGGTTTCTGTAAAATTTGTCTGGTATCCTTGCTAGTATCCTCGGATACTGATTTTGCACGATTCAACAAGATGTAGCATTTCTGAGCTAAAGCGTTTGCTGAAACTTGCCTGAAAGTATGCGGCCTTCATCTTTGTATTAATAAATATGGCTAGACGCCGGGGTCTTGCTGCTTTGCGAAGCAGTGGCAATAAAAGGTTTTATTGCCCTGAATTGCTCTCATGTTAAGTGGGATGTACTAACTGTATTTAAAGTCTCTTCTCCCCGTCCTTGATGTTTAAATGCATCAAACCACAAAGCAATTTATTGTTGCACGATATAACGAACATATCCAATCAATATTTCATAGTTGAGTAATTAGGCATTAATGTTCATTTGTTGAGATTGTAAAAGAAGTACAGTACAATGTTGTAACAAATGATAAAAGTGCTGGTACAGGAGAAGTTCCTTGTGATGTTGGGAATTGGGTTCCTAGCTAAATGTCATTCATGAGTTTATTTGTCATTATTTTTGTACATTGTAAAGCTATATATTAAGTCATGCAAGAAAAAAGAACTGATTATATTCAGAAGGAAACAGATCAGTGCAAGATCTATTGAATAAGTTAAACATCTTTTACTCTAAACATCTCTTCAAAGTATGACCATTCGTGAGATAGCTCATTAATAATGATGTGCACAAAGTAAATGTGTTATTAAACATGGAAGTACTATGTCAAATTTGTTGCACCCTGTAAATACTTCTGTCACAAACCTGAAACAATGGCCTATTAATTGTTTGATAGCTAGTTTGTGTTTCACTCCAGCACCCCATAGATGAATTTGAAATGTCATGTCAGGAAATGTTAGCAGTGATTTCAAGTAAATATTGTGCACATTGTAGGATATCAAAATCCATATTATAAACATAAACAAGGAACTAACTCATATTCATTAAATTATGAACTATAGTAAGGCTAATTGCGATATGATTTCATAAAGTCGAAGGGAATTTAGTGTGTGTTTTCCCTCCACTATACTTCACTCAATGAAGAAGTTTCTTTGACTTCCTTGAGTAATAGTAAAAAGATGATGGGAGAAGGTCGTGATGAGCCAATCAGGAGTAAGGTTTACCTCCACCTAGTTTGTTGTGCAGTGAAGGAAGAGGGCTCCTGAACATAAATTGTAATAATGCATTACTGTGATGTTAGGATGTGTGTGGTAAGCACATTCACACCAGCTGCGAATGTTACATTGGGGATGGACTGTTGTTAGAATCTGCAGATATACAGACCATTTTTTGACCACACAAAATAGTGAAATATTAGGGCAAGAATTGCTTAAACCAGTTTTGAAATATAGGTCAAATTTGGCATCTTCCCATCTTTTTATTTGCAGTGTTGAGTGAAGGGGAAACCATAGATATTTCTTTAAAGAAAAAACTTACTTTTAAATTAACTGGGCAGCAATCAAAACCTGAAGCTCTCCCCAGACAAAAGCTTGCCTCTCCCAACCTAATTTCTGGTTCAGTAAACAGAGGGGTTTTTTTTCCATTAAATTCTCTTTAGTAGGTTACTTAGGCTCTCTTGAAGTTTAGTACTCTGCAACAGAAGGAAACCTTTCAATTTATCTATTTTCACCCCCCAAGGAGCCTTTTATATTATTGCTTGTCATGATAAATGCATGAACAAGCATTTTTTAAAAAGGTCACTGTAGTACACCCAATTCTTGTACAGACTTCCACCAATTAAAACAAAAATTTTGCATGTCCACAGCAAGAAAAGTAATTCTCCCTGAGGTACTGGCAGAAGAGAAATGACCTCTTAATGGATGATCGGACTTAATGATCAGACATGTATCTGTTGAAATAGGACACACTCAATATGATGTAATATTCCCCAAGGTTCACACTGAGTTCTGCCAACCGAAAACATATTAAAAGTACATGAACTGAAATTACTGCATGTGTACAAGATCATTTAAATATTTGAGGGTTATTATAAAAGACGCTTAGGTCCACAAAGGATTGACCTGTAAGAAAGAAATGAAAGAAGTTTGTGCCCCTCCCACACATCTTTTGAAAGTGCCCTATTTTGTCCTTCTCCACCTTTACTACCCTCCATTCTATATCCCACTGGTTCCACCCATCTTCTAAACCACCTTTTCATGACAGCTGTGTTGAACAAAGGGCAAGGAATCTTCTAAACCACCTTTTCATGACAGCTGTGTTGAACAAAGGGCAAGGACGGACACACACCTAGATCATACCGCCACAATCCCTTTGCAACATCAATTTGAAACCTACTTTAGATGGGAGATCTCAAGTGTTTCTCCTGTGGTTGGATTGGGGCATGACTAGCCACTCCCCAGAAAATTTCACACCAAAAGTTTTGGAATAGTCCTGGTAGGAAGTGTGTTTGGGAGCATTGTCATTGTAGGGAGTTTGGATTTTTCAGGTGGGAATTGCCTGGAGGAAGTTTGCTGGGAACTGAAATGGGGACGTAGGCCTGCATGCACCGGTATGTCCACATACACGTGAGTAACCTCTCCAGCAGACATGAATATGTCCCCTCCTTCCATTGTTCATATTCCAACATCCAGTCAAACCACATTCATTTGATTGCTCAGTTGCTGATTGGTTCTGACACTGTACAGTAATTGTATGCATATGCATACTGCAAGGTGGAACTAAAACTGTAACATTGCTTTTTGACCTTCTTACTGTAAGAGTCCAGAATGATTTATGACACAAGGCAAAATTACTTTGGAATTATGACATTATGAACAATTAATCTTAATATTTATTGATTCCTTGCCGAAGGCAGGCAAGGAATCTATGCGATGGTGATGTCGTGTGTGTGTGTGTGTGTGTGTGTGCGTATGTGACGGCTTAGCTTGTTTACACGATATCTCAAGAAGGGAAAGTTGGACAGTTCTCAAACTTGGTACATAGATGGCCCATATTAAGAGGAAGAACCCTATTGTTTTTGGTGGAGGTCAAAGGTCATCTGGGGTCACTGGGGGTCAAAATCTGAAAACCTTGTTTACACAATATCTCAAGTTAGAAAGCTTGGATAGATTTCATGCTTGGTATGTAGATGCGTTGTGGTGAGAGGAAGAACCCTATCATTTTTGGTGGAGGTCAAAGGTCATCTGGGGTCACCAGGGATCAAAATCTGAAAACCTTGTTTACACGATATCTCAAGTTAGAAAGCTCGGATAGATTTCATGCTTGGTATGTAGATGCGTTGTGGTGAGAGGAAGAACCCTATTGTTTTTGGTGGAGGTCAAAGGTCATCTGGGGTCACTGGGGGTTAAAATCTGAAAACCTTGTTTACACGATATCTTAAGTTAGAAAGCTTGGATAGATTTCATGCGTGGTATGTAGATGCGTTGTGGTGAGAGGAAGAACCCTATCATTTTTGGTGGAGGTCAAAGGTCATCTGGGGTTACCAGGGGTCAAAATCAGAAAACCTTGTTTACACGATATCTCAAGTTAGAAAGCTTGGATAGATTTCATGCTTGGTATGTAGATGCGTTGTGGTGAGAGGAAGAACCCTATCATTTTTGGTGGAGGTCAAAGGTCATCTGGGGTCACCAGGGTCAAAATCTGAAAACCTTGTTTACACGATATCTCAAGTTAGAAAGCTTGGATAGATTTCATGCTTGGTATGTAGATGCGTTGTGGTGAGAGGAAGAACCCTATCATTTTTGGTGGAGGTCAAAGGTCATCTGGGGTTACCGGGGGTCAAAATCTGAAAACCTTGTTTACACGATATCTCAAGTTAGAAAGTTTGGATAGATTTCATGCTTGGTATGTAGATGCGTTGTGGTGAGAGGAAGATTTCTGTTGTTTTTGGTGGAGGTCAAAGGTCATCTGGGGTCACTGGGGGTTAAAATCTGAAAACCTTGTTTACACAATATCTCAAGTTAGAAAGCTTGGATAGATTTCATGCTTGGTATGTAGATGCGTTGTGGTGAGAGGAAGAACCCTATCATTTTCAGTGGAGGTCAAAGGTCATCTGGGGTCACCGGGGGTCAAAATCTGAAAACCTTGTTTACACGATATCTCAAGTTAGAAAGCTTGGATAGATTTCATGCTTGCTATGTAGATGCGTTGTGGTGAGAGGAAGAGCCCTGTCATTTTTGGTGGAGGTCAAAGGTCATCTGGGGTTACCGGGGGTCAAAATCTGAAAACCTTGTTTACACGATATCTCAAGTTAGAAAGCTTGGATAGATTTCATGCTTGGTATGTAGATGCGTTGTGGTGAGAGGAAGAACCCTATCATTTTTGGTGGAGGTCAAAGGTCATCTGGGGTCACCGGGGGTCAAAATCTGAAAACCTTGTTTACACGATATCTCAAGTTAGAAAGCTTGGATAGATTTCATGCTTGGTATGTAGATGCGTTGTGGTGAGAGGAAGAACCCTATCATTTTTGGTGGAGGTCAAAGGTCATCTGGGGTCACCGGGGGGTCAAAATCTGAAAACCTTGTTTACACGATATCTCAAGTTAGAAAGCTTGGATAGATTTCATGCTTGGTATGTAGATGCGTTGTGGTGAGAGGAAGAACCCTATCATTTTTGGTGGAGGTCAAAGGTCATCTGGGGTAACCGGGGGTCAAAATCTGAAAACCTTGTTTACACGATATCTCAAGTTAGAAAGTTTGGATAGATTTCATGCTTGGTATGTAGATGCGTTGTGGTGAGAGGAAGAACCCTATCATTTTCAGTGGAGGTCAAAGGTCATCTGGGGTCACCGGGGGTCAAAATCTGAAAACCTTGTTTACACGATATCTCAAGTTAGAAAGCTTGGATAGATTTCATGCTTGCTATGTAGATGCGTTGTGGTGAGAGGAAGAGCCCTATCATTTTTGGTGGAGGTCAAAGGTCATCTGGGGTCACCGGGGGTCAAAATCTGAAAACCTTGTTTACACGATATCTCAAGTTAGAAAGCTTGGATAGATTTCATGCTTGCTATGTAGATGCGTTGTGGTGAGAGGAAGAACCCTATCATTTTTGGTGGAGGTCAAAGGTCATCTGGGGTCACCGGGGGTCAAAATCTGAAAACCTTGTTTACACGATATCTCAAGTTAGAAAGTTTGGATAGATTTCATGCTTGGTATGTAGATGCGTTGTGGTGAGAGGAAGATTTCTGTTGTTTTTGGTGGAGGTCAAAGGTCATCTGGGGTCACTGGGGGTTAAAATCTGAAAACCTTGTTTACACAATATCTCAAGTTAGAAAGCTTGGATAGATTTCATGCTTGGTATGTAGATGCGTTGTGGTGAGAGGAAGAACCCTATCATTTTCAGTGGAGGTCAAAGGTCATCTGGGGTCACCGGGGGTCAAAATCTGAAAACCTTGTTTACACGATATCTCAAGTTAGAAAGCTTGGATAGATTTCATGCTTGCTTTGTAGATGCGTTGTGGTGAGAGGAAGAGCCCTATCATTTTTGGTGGAGGTCAAAGGTCATCTGGGGTTACCGGGGGTCAAAACCTGAAAACCTTGTTTACACGATATCTCAAGTTAGAAAGCTTGGATAGATTTCATGCTTGGTATGTAGATGCGTTGTGGTGAGAGGAAGAGCCCTATCATTTTTGGTGGAGGTCAAAGGTCATCTGGGGTCACCGGGGGTCAAAATCTGAAAACCTTGTTTACACGATATCTCAAGTTAGAAAGCTTGGATAGATTTCATGCTTGGTATGTAGATGCGTTGTGGTGAGAGGAAGAACCCTATCATTTTTGGTGGAGGTCAAAAGTCATCTGGGGTCACCGGGGGTCAAAATCTGAAAACCTTGTTTACACGATATCTCAAGTTACAAAGCTTGGATAGATTTCATGCTTGGTATGTAGATACATTGTGGTGAGAGGAAGAACCTTATTGTTTTTGGTGGAGGTCAAAGGTCATCTGGGGTCACCGGGGGTCAAAATCTGAAAACCTTGTTTACACGATATCTCAAGTTTAAAAGCTTGGATAGATTTCATGCTTGGTATGTAGATGTGTTATGGTAAGAGGAAGAACCCTATTGTTTTTGGTGGAGGTCAAAGGTCATCTGGGGTCACTGGGGGTCAAAGTCTGAAAACCTTGTTTACATGATATTTCAAGGTAGGAAGCTTGGATAGATTTCATACCAAGTGTGTGGATGTGGTATGGTGAGAGGAAGATTTCTGTTATTTTTGGTGGAGGTCAAAGGTCGTCTGGGATCACCAGGGGTCAAACTCTGAAAACCTTTTTTCTACCATATCGCAAGGTAGGAAGCTTGGATTGATTTCATATTAAGTATGTGGATGCGTTATGGTGCGAGGAAGAAGCGTATAGTTTTTGGTGGAGGTCAAAGGTCATTTGGGGTCACCAGGGGTCAAAGTCTGAAAACCTTGTTTACACAGTATCTCAAGGTAGGAAGCTTGGATAGATTTCATACTAAGTATGTGGATGTGTTATGGTGCGAGGAAAAACCCTATTGTTTTTTGTGGAGGTCACAAGCCATTTGAGGTCACCAGAGGTCAAAAACTGAAACTTTGTAAACATGTCATTACAAGGGAGGAAGCACAGATAAATCCCTTCTCATAAGTTTTATTTATTTTTTTTTTCTTTTTTTGGTTATTCAAGTTTCAGTTTAAAGGTCATGTGACATGAGCTGATGTGAGCGGGGTCAAATTGTGACCACATCATAAAAAATGATGTAGAAGAGAAGTATAAATTTGATGGATGAACCTCAGTGTAACAAAACACCCCCTTTCGGCAAGGAATCACTAAGCCTTTTGGCTTTCTGGTTTATTCATTAGTCCTTCTTTTTCCTTACTCGCCCTCCTTCCAACAACAACAACAACAGCAACAACAACACAATAAAAGGAGGTGGTGTTTGATTTGATTTTCTGGTGCAAACACAGTTAACACTTCCATTTCTGTTTATTTTTTTTTTGAAATGCCTGATACTTACCTGGCGCAGGAGTGTCCGTGATCACGACGGCGGAGCTCCCAGGTGGGACCTGTTCTATTCAGCCAGTCTAGAACGGGAGCACTGTCAGGTGGTGTCAGTTAAGTCAAAGTTTGTCCCTTGGGGACATTGTTACTCCTTCGGGGAGCAGAACTCCTTCGGGAGTATTGTTTGGTTTTCGCCCCTGGCTCTTCGCCAGAGAGTCAGGGGACTTTTGGCAAAAAAAATTTTTTTTTGAAATGCAAACATGTTTTAGTTATAAATACCTAGCAAGAAACCCCCACAGTTGCATACTTGAAGACTGAGGATAATTCAGTTCGGTCTTGTCGTGTACAGCAAGCTTCCTTTCAGATCTGAGGCAGACTCTGTGTCATCATATCTTGAGAGCTGCACCAGTCTAAACCCGTAAGCATTTATTGGTTGTCTTTAATTGTCAAGAGGGAAACTTTTTCAGTGATGCCAGGTTTCTTTATTTCCAGTTAATTGAAAGCAAAAAATCACATTCAACCATCTTTTGATCAAATGTGCCACAGTGCCCCACTAATCCAAAAATGCATTTACAATATGACTACCTGGAGTATTGCATTTATATCCCAGTCTTACTAAAGTCACAGGAAATGTGTCAACATTTGGTAGCAAATGTGAAAGTTGAATCTTTTGTTTTTACTCTTTCAATTCTAAAGGACAAAGAGCAATACACTATTTCTGAAGTCTGACAAACTTTGGCAGAAATTCCAGGGGTATACAGCCTCCTTCACTGTTTTGGAGATGTTCCCTTTGACTCTAGGGAAAACAAGCCAGTGAGCCACAACTGGAAAAATGGCCATGGCTGGCCCGACTTAAACCAGTTGGTTAGAAAATGAGCTGTTAAACCTCATATAACTCCCTTTGACTTTCATGCTTTTCTACAGTAATTTTTGCTTCTAGGACCCATTATCCCCTCCCCCAACTTTCCACCAAACCTTCTACTAGATGAAAGAGGAATCTAGATTTGGATTCATAGTTGAAAATGCCTAAGAACTGTTTTTCAATTTAATTGCAAATTCCTAGAAGTACCCTTGGAAAAACATGCATACATTGATGTGTGTCATGTGAAGATCTGTGAAGAAAATGGAAAAATATCAATATGCCAGGAGTCCTTCGAACCTAGAAAAGAGGAATTTTGCAAGAAAGAAATTGTGGATTTGCTGCGACTGAAACATGAAGCAACAGTTCTTAGCTGCAGGGCAGAGAAATGGTTTTAGGTTGGAGAGGAGGTGGGGAAGAAGTTTGCAGAGACTCCAGTCTGAGGTTTTGGAGAATCTAGAATTTGTTCATGTAAGCTCTGGGTTTTGACAGTACGATCATTTATCTATTTTATCTTTCACTCAGAAATGAAAAGAGTAATTCCTCCCCATTGCTTTTGGAATTGAGGAATATTTTTCTTTTTCCCCCAGTCCCTTGACTCTTTGGCATAAAGCAAAAGGGTGAAAACCAAATGTTACTCCCAAAGGAGTCCTGCTCCCTAAAGGAGTTACAGTACATCCCTTGAAGGAATACTAAGACTGAACATGACCAACTGCTTCAGATATGATTGTAGCCAAACAGCTGAGAAGAGATCTGTATTTGTCAATAGTTTGATTCATCAACATTTATTCTGGTCATTTCATAGGATATTATACAAAGAAGTAAACATAGGAATCGGGCAGCACTGAAGGTGACTCTGGAGGAACTCTGAGAAAGTTACATAGAGCTTGTGGTATGAGTTTTCCTTGAGCAAAGATATACAATTACATTGTATACGTAAACAAAAACAGAAAGAAGTTAATTATAGAACTTACTCAGGACATGAAGTTTCAAAAATTTCTTAATTGAGTACAAAGTGTGACAACATTGAATTTTACCCGGGAAGTTCCATAAGAGAGGACTCAAGGGATATGTTTAACAGGAAGAAGTGAGCCTTAATGATGGAGAGTGTGGGCCATGGAAAGGTTTCTCCGATCTGACATTAATTATAGGTTCATTCAAACTATAACCTCACCTCTGATTGGTTAATGACACTCGGGATCAGTGAATTGCTTGTTGGCAATGAAACCTTGCTGGATTGGCTTACAAGGTTGTTAAGATTGGCAGAGGGGAGTAAAAAGTAAACAATAAGAAAAATTGAAACCATTTAGAGATAAGTCATTTAGCTTTTGAATAAACTGTCATGGCTGCATGTTACTAGGAAAGGAGTTAGTTTTAGGTTTGTGGTAGTTCTTATGATGTGTAGGATTGTAACCAAAGTCTAAAAGAGAAGTAGATACTCAAAACCAGAAAACCCAAAGGCCTAGTGATAAATTTGCTGCACTGAGGTTCATCCCTCACATTTATACTTCTCGACTGTATCATTTGTTACGTTTTGACAACTTGACTTCTGCTGACCTCATGTGAATTTGAACCACACTAAACAGTGAATAACAAAAAAAAAAAAAGAAAAAAAAATGTGTCTTAGGAGGGATTTGATTTGTACTCTGTCTGAGAAACCAGCTCTAATCCACTACACCATCAAAGAATTTGTTCAGTGTATGGTATTTCTATTATGCTATAGTCATAGCATCCTCCTCACATGTTCATAATTAAGTAAATTAGTAGTCTTATGACTTTATCTTTGGAATGGTTGAAAAATTCAGCCCAAACTGTTTGTTAGTCACATAAGGCAGGACACAATTTGGAGGTACCGCTCACTGTCTATTTAGTTTACAAGCTTTTCATAGTTGCACCTCTGATGACCTCATATGAACTTTAAGCTTTTCAGTTTTTGACATATGATGACCTCAAATGACCTTTGACCTCTACTGAAAACAATAGGGTTCTTCCTCTCAATATGATAAAGTATATATACCAAGTATGAAGATTGCCCATCATTGCTATCTTGAGATATTGTGTTTACAAGCACTTTTTAAGAATTTCATATTTTCAACTGTTGACCTCAGATAACCGTTGACCTTTACCAAAGTCAATAGGGTTAATCTTTTGACTATAGGGCATCCACATACCAAGTATGAAAAGCATCTATGCTTCCTACCTAGAGAGAGCTTGTTACAAGGTTTTTGGTTTAGGCCTCTGGTGATCTCACATGATCTTTGACCTCCACCAAAAACAATATGTTATGCAAAGTATGCTATTAAGGTATTCTGGAATTTGGGTTCCAAGGCTTGTTGAGGATATGTCCTTTAAAATCATTGTTTCAAAATTCAAAAACTGCCTTTCCTCCTGTGTTTGGTGGGTATCATTTAATGTTAGTCACATTAGTTCTTAAAGAGAGGCTCATAACAGGAAGTTGAGGTGAAAGGTCATGCAGAGGTTATTGTCTGACAAATTTAGAAGTCAGCAGATATTTTGAAAATTGCTGAAGCAGGTATTGGGGAAGTGTGGTAGCATGATTGGGTGGTGGAGATTGAAAGTTAAGAAGTAACAGTTTTTTTTGGGGGGGGGGAGGCGGGGGGGGGGGACATAGGATTAGAGTTAGATGAAGTTTTATGGCTCAGTGTCTAAGCAACTGGTCTACGTCGGGCCAGCCATGGCCTTTTTTTCCAGTTGTGGCTCACTGGCTTGTTTTCCCTACGCCATTGCTTATGCTGAGCACCAAGCACAATGGCAGGAGGTTCCATTTTTAAAGTCTTTGGTATGACCCGGCCAGGAGTCGAACAGCAGACTTTCCAGCTGCAAGTCAGATGCTCTAACCACTTGACCATGCAGTCGGGGAGGGGGACATAGGAAACCATTATTGATTTACACAGTACATTAGACTGGAACATGAAAACTTGCCAGTATTCTAACTAGGATGTGCTGCTTTAACTTGCCATCTTTTTGTGCAAATTTATTTTCAGTTCTGAAGGATTGTGTACATTGTATACATTCCTGTTGTAATGTGTCTGGTTCAGCTAGCTAAAGAAATGAAGGAACTTGATCAAACAATTGTTTCCTTTCAAGGATGATCAACTCATGTGCAATAATCCAGTAATCCTGCATCTTAGGGGCTGTTGATGTAAATTTTTGTTGACGGATATTTTCTTTGTGGGATAACTAAGGTGCTGGAATCCCCCAGTCCCTCACCAGTGTGGGTATCCCACAGTCAGGCACCTTTACATGAATACTGAGACTAGGGGTGCATTTACACTAGATCCGGATCTGATCGCCCTATCTTATCAGTAGATCGAATTACACGTGTGGCTTGATCCTGGAGCATTTACACTTGTCTCGTACTCTGATCCTCCTCCGTGCTTCAGCGGAAGTGGCCTCCAAGTGAATTACGAAATAGAAGCACACGCGGGTGCACACCAAAATGTATAAACAAAGAAATAAGAAAATACATGTGTGAGGTCACCGTTGATCTCGGGTCACCGTTGATCCTAGAGCATTTACACTACAAGTTTTGATCGCCTGCGCGGGGTCTGATCCTCCCTTCTTACCAAGAACAAAATAGGGCGATCAGATCCGGATCTGATCTGCGTTTACACTACAAATTTGATCTCGAGTAGTGGATCTGTTCCCGCGCAGGCGATCAGATCCGGATCTAGTGTAAATGCACCCTAGGTCTTCAGAGTTTGCACTATTCTATGGGTTTTTGATGCTATGGATCATAAAAGACTTAAAATGTGGAAAGTCAGGTCAGGTCAAAATGACATTACACTCTTTGACTTGATGAAAAAGAAAGAAGTTGAAGCCTTTCTCATCCCAGTAGTTGTGAAGGATATTCCAAATCCTAAATTGGAGCCCAAACCCTACCCACTTCCCAACTCTGCCATTGTACTTTATTGATACACAGGGATAAAAAGGCATGCTGCCATCACCCCACCATGATCAATTAAACTTCTGGAAGTCCTTTCTACTACTGCAGTAACAATACACCATTTTGATCCTCTTAACTTTGACATTAATCAGGAACCTTGCGAATTGATCACTATGTGTATAGTTCCAACGAAGAGAAGCATTTTGTGCTAGCGAATGAACTAAATGCAGGGAATTTTTGTGTGAGATTTTTGTATTAAATTCTGTAGGATTTTGTACTTTGTGTATATGTTTTTACTTTATTGTTTTGTTTTGTTTTTGTTAGCTAAAATGTGGGATAATTTCACCAGACAATTTTTTTTGCAGGATGATTGTCTCAGGTGCAGAAAGCCCACAAGGTTGCACCTTGGCATAAATACTGATGGTATTAAATGGGGGAAAAGGAAATTGCAACTATGTACTCCATCCATACTTATGAGGAAAATAGACTTTGGAGGTGGCACTTGTGCATTTATAAGAGTGAAAAGTGTTTTCATATTTGTAGTCAACTGAATCAGTAAGGTTTTGTACATCATCAGTAACCACTGCAGTATTAAGTTGGGAAGGCAACAAGGTACTTTAAGAACTTTTTGGATTTGTAACTGATATGGATTTCGTATACATTTGTCACAGCATGTTGTAATGACTAATCACGTACAGAGGAACTATGTTGTATCCCTTTTTAACTGTTTGTCGATGACAAATGTTGGAAAACATGCTCTGTTGCACCTAAATTTTTGCTTAAATTAGCTGTGCTTACCACTCTTTGAGGTTTGTTTCGTGTTTTATGCCGATACTCATGTACACCTTTAACTCCTCTGTCAGATATATAAACCCTGCCAGTATTAATTTGTCTCTCCATCATTGCAAAGCTAGCACATGATCTGTCCTTTTCATGAACTTGTCTGGATTAAAAGCCACAGCAGTGATAAATTTGCTATTTGTCGTTTTCCAGACTGAGTAATGAGTACAAAGGCTCTTATTTCAAGATCGGATCATTTGTGTGCGCTTTGTATAGTCTCATGTAAGAGATGTAAATAAGTGATAATAAGTCATTTGTTGAACTGCTAAAGGCTGTCTCACCTCTCACTATTCAAAAGACGAATAAATGACGAGCAAACACAAATGTCTGCTGTCAATACACTTACGATAGAGAAATTCGCTAGTTAGCTCATACCAGCAGACCAGCATACTATTGGGATCATGCAGCATCACTCTGTCTACAGTATCTGTCCACAATTGTTCAAAATACTTCTGCCAGGCTTCAAAGTGATCCTGTATTTCCTATAATTTCCTATAAATTCTCAAAAATCCTATATTTCCTATATTTGTATGATTTTGGGCTTGTTTTCCTATATTCTCCTATATTTTTCTGATCTTACCAAAAAACTTGTCTTTTATATGGTGTTTTGGGGTGAAATTTTGAGATGTATTCTTGTTCCAAGATAGCTGTCATAGACTTAGAGTGGCTTAGTCAGACAGGTAGTAGTGTATAGTGCCAGGGATCCTAATTAGATGCAAGTACACAAAGACCAATTATAGGATTGAGAAATATTCTCATATGAAACTGCATAGGGCACTAGTAAACACTGATTTCACCACCCATTAATGTTCCACTCTCATACCTGTGATTTTAAGTACTCTATGATTTCATCTCTTTGAGGGAATTGTAGTGGTATCGTCAAGGGATGGATTAGAGTCCTTTGCCTGGTATCCCCTGTAGTCATGAAGTCCTCCACATTTTAAAACCCTTACCTATGCTTTTCCTGCACAGGTAGCTGGTCTGTGATATAACTAATTCTTTAATTCAAAATATTGTAGCACAATGGTTTGAAATACCAATATTTTCCATGTCATCTACCATCTTTCCTCAAACTGAGTTAGTCATTAGATCAGTTGATTGTTCAAAGTGTTGTACAATTACAATTCTCCCCTAAAGAAAGAGAACTTAGTGCTTTGAGAAAATTATAGTCTCACTGTTATGGTTACAAGTTTACAATGTGCAGATCTCTAAGGAGGTTTTCCCTAAACTCCACAAGAAGCCCTATGGCAGGTCTCTGGATGCCACATCAATTTATCCAACAGACCAAAGTAGAAATCTGATCCATGTACAGTATGGGATCTGGTGCTGCAGTGCCCATCATTGGTGGCAAGTGGGGGCACTTGCCAAGTTCCCTTTCCCTAATTTCGTCATGTAACTTCCTCCGAGTGAGATTTTAGATGTTAAGTATGTTAATGCACAGACAGTTTTGCACACTGTAGACATCTTGACATATGTGGACTACACTGTTCTGCCAAGTTGTACAGATTCAAAGTGAGCAGTGGCATTTTTAGGGGGAGGAACCATTGGGCCATGCCCTCTCTCCTTCACTGATGCTGATGTTTTTCTTTAATATAGTAATCTAAAATATGTTAATTTTTGAAAATAAATTTTACTTCAAAAAGATAATAAATGTAGCACCAGATTGCATGTAAGTCTCCCAATCATTCAAAAAGTTTCCAATGGGGGAGGGGGGCATCCCCTCCCCTTAGACCCCTCCCCCATACTGGCAGTCACAGAATAAACAACATGGCCCCCCATGAGACAGTCCTGGCTATGCCACTGGAAAAGTAAGTTTGAAGGTATTCATAGCAACTGTTACAGTTGTCAGTTGACCTATGATCTTACTGTCATCACTCACATGTCACACTTATCAAGATTGACTAGCAATAGCAAAATGCTGTATTAAGAGACCATTTCCTGTTATTTAAGCAGCAAAAAATTTAAAAATTTCCTCACCACAACCCCATTATTATTGGAGCTGAGGTGAATTCTGTCTAGGACATTAATTAGCAACAGTTCATGGTCCAGATTAACTACTCATCCATTCAAAGCACCATCATGGTCACATTTCGTGTTCTCAACTTCTAATGTTGCAAATTTTGGTGCCTTTTTGGTATGCACAAATAATAACATTTATGGACAAATTATTCCTGGGTCAAAATTTGCAAATACATCACTGTCAGGGGTTTTATCCTTTCCCTTCCACCAGAATGTGTAGGTGGTTTTCGTAATTCCATGTTGATGGTAGAACCACACTCTTCTGCCATATGGCCCACACGTGTTATACTGTTAATCACATTTGTATAATTTAAACAGTATACTTTAATATATTAGTTTCCTAAGGTATTGTGTTTCTTTCCCCCATCCACAAGTTTGAAGAATTTTGAGAATAATTAAAACTGCTAGTGTGTGACATTCCTATATTTACTCTATATTTTCCTTGAAAAATCCTATAAAACCCTATATATTCATCAGTATCCTTCCTATAAAACCTCCTATATTTCTGTGATGGACCACTTTGAAGCCTGGATTCTCCTCTCACATGCTGTCATGGATTTGTTAAAAACTTGGAACCACAACGTTTCTTGGGGGTGGGCGAATTCGGGTGTTCAGGAATTTTTGGTCCACGGTCCTATGTGAGCCCTATGGCACATTATATGAAATGCTGCAAAGTGGTTCTCCTGCAGATTCTCTTGAACAATGTTGATGGTTCATCATAATGATACTTTGTTAGTGGTACCTTTGGGTGTTCAGGAATTTGGGTCCAAGGCTCAAGATGGGCCGTAGGGTCCATTTTGTGAAATATTGCAAAATGGTTAACCTCTCCACCAGTTAATGTTAAACAGACTTGATGGCCTGTCATAATAATGCTTGGTTAGTGAACTGTTTATGGTTTTCTGGAATTTTTGGTCCAAGGTCCCATATGGGCCCTATGGCCCATTTTATGAAATTTTGCAAAATCCTTATCCTCCTACAATTCTCTTGTACAGTGATGATGGTTTATCATAATGATACTCGGTTTGTGGTACCTTCAGCATGTATAGAAAATGTGGGTACAAGGCCAAAGATGGGCTGTAGGGTCCATTTTGTGAAATATTGCAAAATGGTTAACCCTTCCTATAGTTAATGTTAAACAAAGTTGACAGCCTGCCATAATGATGCTTGGTTAATGATCTGTTTATGGTTATGAAGTTTTGGTCCAAGGCCCATTTTAGGAAATTCTGCATTTTAGGAAATTCTCTTGTGCAATGTTGATGTTTGTCATAATAATACTCTTTTAGTGGTACCTTCAGTGTGCACAGAAATTTTGGGTCCAAAGCCAAAGATATGCCCCATGGTCCATTTTCTGAAATATTGCAAAATGGTTAACCCCTCCTCCAGTTAAAATTAAACAAAGTTGATGGCCTGTCGTAGTGGTTTGGTTAGTGACGTGTTAATGGTTTTCTGGAAGTTTTGGTCCTAGGTCCCATGTGGGCCCTATGGCCCATTTTATGAAATTCTGCAAATTGTGCACTCTTACAGATTCCTGTACAATGCTGATGGTTTGTCATAATAATACTTAGTGGTAACTTCACGTTGTTCAGGAATTTTGGGTCCAAGGCCCAAGATAGGTCCTAGGGTCTGTTTTGTGAAATACTGCAAAGTGATACATGTTTCCTCTAGTTAATGTTAAACAGAGTTGATGGCCTGTTATAATGATGCTTGATTAGTGATCTGCTTATGGTTTTCGGAAAGTTTTGGTCCAAGGTCCCAAGTGGGCCCTCTGGCCCTTTTTATGAAATCAGCTAAAATGCTTGTTCAACTACAGATTCCCTTGTACAGTGTTGATGGTTTGTCATAGTTATACTCAGTAAGTGGTACCTTCAGGGTGTACAGAAATTTTGGGTCCAAGTCCCAAGATGTGCCCGAGGGGCCATTTTGTGAAATATTGCAATATGGTTAACCTCTCCTCCAGTTAAAGTCAAACTGAGTTGACCGCCTGTCTTATTGATGCTCTTGGTTAGTGATCTGTTTATGGTTTTCTGCAAGTTTTGGTCCAAGGTCCCAAGTGGGCCCTCTGGCCCTTTTTATGAAATTCTGCAAATTATACTCCAACAGATTCTTTTGTACAATGTTGATTTGTCATAATGGTACTCTGTTAGTTGTACCTTCAGGGTGTTCTGAAATTTTGGGTCCAAGGCCCAGGATGGACCCTAGGGTCCATCATGTCAAATATTGCAGAATGCTGAACCCTGTCTTCTAATTAATGTTAAACAGAGTAGATGGCCTGTCATAATGATGCTTGGTTAGTGATCTGGGCGGCATTCACTAACGTTTGCGTAAGTTTTTTCATAAGTCAAAATACTTATGAGCTACATGAGAACTTTCTTAAGTGGTATTCAGGAAAATAACTTACGCAGTTGGTAGAGATATGCTGCATATAAACTACAATAAATGCACAAGAGCCAATCCTGTGAGTGGTTGCAGCTTGTGCTGTCACATTTTAAGCCAGTCACATTGTCTCTAATCATTAAAATGATGGCACTGCTTTCTGTGGTAACACACAGCCAACGTGGTGCAGCATCTCCTTGTCACAGGGCGCCTTTGTATGTGTTGCCAAGGCTTTTTGTACTTATGACAACTCTGAAGCTTGCGTAAAATTAGGCAAAATAATACCAACTAAAGAAAAATGCATTGCATAATTCAGACTTATGCAAATTTTTGTGGGTAAGTACCGGTATGCTTTGTGAATCCAGCCAATGTTTATGGGATTCTGGAAGTTTTGGTCCAACTTCCTATGTGGGGCCTATGGCCATTTCTATGAAATTCTGCAAAGTGCTTCCCCTACAAATTCTCTTGTACAATGTGATGATATTAATTCTTTTCAGCTTGATTTAAATTCACAATGTGCCTTTCTGAGGACAATAGATTAGAAAATGAAGATAATATGACAAATTTTAAGTGACATTCCGGAAGCTAGCAGCTGCCTTCAGGTTGTTCAAGATCTGGGGTCATAAGTCATTTGAAGTTATTTTAAGTAATATGACACTTGTACTAGTGAAGACAAGAACCCCTTGGGTTGAACGTATGAGTTCCTGTACCACTGGTGCTCTAGTTTTAATAAGAGTGGACATTTAATGAAACCTCATTTGTCACAAACAAACAGTAATAAAAGTATATATTGCCAGGGCTCAATTTTAACAGTTGTCCGGTTGCCCGTGACAACAAAAATTTGTGAGGGACAACCAAAAACAGTACAGGGTTGGTTGTCCATCGGACAACCAAAGCTCATGCAAGAAGAAGAGAAATAGCTTCTAGGGTAACTACTGTAAATTTTCTTTTTGAGCACCTAAATTTCCTTTTGGACAACCAAAAAGGGCAGACAGGTTGTCCAATGGACAACCATGAAATTTTCTTAAAATGGAGGCCTGGTTGCTACCAGTTGAAGTGATAGAAATATTGCAGTCCTTCCACAAAGTAAGTTACTTCAACACGGTGTGTGAGATTTGTCAAGTATTGTGGTAATTAAGATACAAGAACTGTAAGTATTTGAGTATCAGTTTCAACTCCACTTAAACAGTAATAGTGCAGGTTGTTAAGAATCAATGTTGCCATTTTATTATTTGCTTTGTAGGGCACTTCTGGGTCTTTCTGATTAAAACAGGTCGCAGAGACCTTAAAAAAGGTCGCAGAGACCTTTTAAGAAAGGCCTTTTTTTTACTTTGTAGTAGTGACTAGACTTATGGTTCATTGGTCACGTAGTGCTTCATGTGCACATTGCGTATTAAGTAATTGTCTGGATTGGCTCGAGGCGATATATCCTGAAAGAATAGCTTTCGCATTCAGAGGTCATAAATTTGCTATGGAATTACTTTTTAATGTGTCTGTGGAGTAGGGTACAGTTTTTGCAGTCTTAAGGGTTTGTATGAAATCTGTACAGTGTCACCCTCAGTTTACCATTGCTTTTGATTTTAAAGCAGATGGAAGCAGAGAATCGTAGGCATTTGAATGAATGCCTTAAGCTTAAATAAACTAGCTCTTAGACTGCAGGATGGAAAAGCTTAAAGTCTTAGTTTTCAAGAGTACTGTAACTTACATACAGTTTCAATGTGGTATACTGTGCATCTGACCTTAAGGCTTAAATGTGTGTACAATAGAATGTCAGGTTGAACTGTAGTATTACTCAATTTGATGTTATAAATCTGTATCACCTTGTTAATACCACCTCTTGGCATATCATACCTGAATGCCCATTGTGAGTACTTTCCACAATTATTTAAAGGGTTGTAGAAGGAAGCCCTCTTTGAGGGCATCCTTCACTTCTCCCTACTTTGTCTATCTACACTGAGTGAGTTGTATGGCATTTGGTTGATCAGGCCCCACCATATCTGTGGTTACGTGTCTTTTTTTTTTGTTTTGTGCGTGTGTGTTTGCATGTGCTTGTGTGTGTATGTGTAATTGCTCTTTGAAGCCTGATTAATGATGATCATTATTTTTCTGGGTAGATGAAAAACTCCACAGTAATGAAATAGCAGTGGAGCCACAAGTCTCATTATTCAATTCAGCTTAACTTGTGAAACAACAGGGTGTAATTATACAGTTGTTCTTCCTTTATGGACCCCATCAGAATTTATCAGGTAGTTGGAATCATTACAAAAAGTGACATAGTTTGTTTTCAGTTCTTTGAATTTTTCATGGGATCGTATACATGTGTGAAACTCTAAAGGGTTTTAGATTATTGAAAAATATAATCACTGAGCTCATGAATCTTAACAACGTTCAAAGTGGTTTATGCATTCATGCCTTGTGGGATACCCTGCTGACTTCACTCAAAGTTGAACTTTACTTGCACTTTGAAATGGGCAACCTTGTCAGAGTATGTCAACCTTTTTAACCTGCACTAGTTTGGTTGACATACTAGTGGTAGTAGTTTCAAAACAAGTTCAGAAATCTGGAAGTGCACCTTCTCTGACTGCAAGAGCCAACAAGATTGAAAGCCATTCATGCAGCTGAATCTTTATGCCCCCCCCCCCCCCCAAAAAAAAAGGAAAAGAAAAGCAAAGAAAAGGAAAGGAAAGAACGTGAAATTATGAAAAGTATATGTAACTTTCAGGCTCATTGTAGATGGGTGAACACACCCACCAGATTTTTTTGCTCTGTGTCAGTGTTCGCACTAAGGAATTGAAACTGTGCGGGAATTCCCCCTCTAAAAATTTTTTTGTGCGGGATTTTCAAGGCGGGACCTTATCCCTCCCATAAATTCTTCTTGAGCGGGATTTCCGTCGCCATCGCAAAACTACTCCCCACGCAAGAGGTACTACTTGCTGTTAACGGCAGTTAATGCGTGTCACTAACGTTAGTGCTTCTCTCCAAGTTCAAAGCCTCCTCCGATACAGCTCCAATTCGTCACTGGGTGTCTGTGTAAGTGGACATTGGCCCTAGATATCATTTCATTTTAGGTATTTTGCCCAGAAGGTATGCAGGTATTACAAACACAAACATGCAGACAATTAGCTTTTTAAATGATGCCAAAACAGGTCATAAAAACTAGAAGGAGATATGATCAGAAACACAAGTGGATACAGTACAAACAATTAGCAAACTGCTGATGTAGGCTGCAGTTTTCCTGTGCTACCCTGTGCACAGCATGTAAGGATCAGTGTCTGGACCAAGTATATACTGCTTTTAGGATTGTGACTGCTTATGTTCCAATGCCCCTATGTTCTGACATCTCTGTGTTTCCACAAATCTCTGTGAGGGTCAGTGTTAGGATAAGGGTTAGGTCGGGGTTAGGTTTACTGTGAAAAGATTATGGTTACATTACATTTGGCAGAAATAAGGACCTAACCATTTAGGATCATAGCCATTTAGGATATACTTGTTTTACCCATAAATTACATAAACTTGTTATAAAAAGTCATTTTTGGTATATTTCCCCTTTTTTAATCTTGGCTGTGTGCCTTTGGAATCTAACTTTTCTTTTTGCTGACAGTTCTACAGTCCAAAGAGGCTATGTTATAATGCCTTGAATTAAATGACTTGTGAATGGATCTATAAACTTAAAATTCATAGAGGGTTGCTTGTTATTATTATTTGCTAGAAATTGGTATAGCCCTCCTTCTGTGGATCAGAGTAAGCACAACTGTACGATCCATTAAAATTTTGTAAAACTCCATTCATCAGTTGGAATACTTACAGTACAAATTACTAAAGATACTATGAAACACTTAAAAATGCTATAAAGATATAGAAAACTGCACAAAAGGAAACATAAACAGAAAATGCTAAGTGAGTGAAAATGTGCAAATTTACAGCAAGAGGTAAAATGAACAAAAATTAGAACTCTGGGAAAAGTTCATTTTGAATGTGGAATCTTGGAATGCATACAAAGTACTTACTGAGTGGGAGGCTGTTCCACAAATGTGGTTTATAAGGTACCCACATGTAATGTGATTTGTGAGATATTTGGTATATTTTATCTAGGCATGGGCAACTCCATTATTTTGGGGGTGGATACCTGCAACTCTGTTAGTAGTGACCTGAAAGGACTCATGGAATGAGGTCATAACTGCCACAAAATGTAGGCCTATGTCAGCTGCAGACAGACAATAACTGGCCTTCAAATGAGTATTCAGGTACAGTACCAGTAGACCTACACTCTTGGCTTCTCAACATCTGAAGTGCCAAACCGCCAGTTTTGAAGAATCGTAGTAGCCTTACAGTAAATTTGTAATTGAATAAAGAATTAGACCAAAAGAGTCAGACATGTTTAAAAACCAGAGAAATCACACTAATGGAAACTGCAAATTATGATTTTGTTCATATTTTTGACATTTTTGAAAAAAGTTCCCCAGGAGTCCGTCAATAAATTTGGTTAACATATTGATTTGACAGTAGCAGTGATGAGTGAGAAAAGTTCGTGAAGATCTGAGCTGAGGGTAGCACGCTATAAATTGAATGGAATTCCATGCAGAAAGTGTAACCCTATGAGTTTAGCACAGTACAAAAGGTTTGGGGGGAGGGGGGGGGCATAGTATAGCCTGTATCCACCTGAAGTGATGTACTGACTTTGTGATGTGGCTGTGGTAGCAAAAATGCAGGAACCACCACCCTATTGTACAAGTTAATAGCTCAAAATCTCAATGGTCATGGTCCACAAATTTGAAATCAGTGTGAAAGGCCTACTTGTGTCTTTCACATGAGAGGTAACTAATTGTGCCCATTGAAAACTTTTACAAGGGTCCCTAGGCCACTAAACAGACCAAAATGAGTATATAAAAGAGGACTAAGGTAAGCTGAATGGCAAAAAGAAGTCAAAAATAGATTAACCCTCTCATTTAATTGGCTCTTTACTGCTTGATAGCTGAAAAATCATTGTCCAGCTTACTGTACCTTTGGAAGAGAATTTGGTCCATCCGAATTTAGCTCTTGTAAGTCAAGTTTATGCATATGTTATGTTCATTGTTGTCCTAAGTAACATACAGAACTGTGGCTTTTGAGATTTAGACAGCTTGGAAGAATTTACAGTACAGTAGCTTGTTTTAAAGCTTGAAATTCCAGACACGATATTCAAAGCCATCCTGTGTGTGACAGAATCATTTCTTTAGGAAGCTAAAAAATGCAGTTGGTTGTACCTATCCATGTAGAACCTGTCCTATCTATGGTAGGCCTATCTTGAGGGGGATTTGAGATTGAAAGATCACTGCAAGTAAGTAGAAAAGTTTTCCATGTTATCAGTTGAGAGAGTTCTTCCCTCTGGTTTCCCCAGGGTCCCTTGCCAGGGCCTCAATGTTTCCTTAACTTGGATGCCAGATGAATCACAGGAATGTTTTGTCGTGAAAGCCAAGTGATGACAGGGAAACAACATTTGTCTTGAGGGCGTGTCTGTGCAGGAAGCTTTTGAATAACAATTGGATTTTGAGAGGCCTTGTCGGTGGGATACCCCGGCACTTCTCGACGCCAAGAATCAAATATTGGCTGGTTATGTGCTCTGGTGGGCCTCATTTTCCATTTACCTGAACAAACAACCCGGAAGCCTGCCCATTTGGGAGAGAGCGAAGGACATGAGAGAGATTTGTGGGGGATATACAACCAGAATTGCGATTCCAATTAATCAGTTAGCCATTCCTTCAATGCGTAGACCCACGGAATAGAGAACGCTCCAAATTTTCAAGTCAATTCAGCCTGAAGAAAAATTGGAGTTTAGAAGAAGTCATCAGTTTATCAAAATTGCCAGTAACCTGGACTTTGTAGATAACGTAGATCATTTTATAGGATATTCACGCAGCAAATAGGTTTCAATGTCTGGGTCAACAGAGAACTCTGAAATCATTTTAAGGCCTCTCAAGGAACAAAGAAGTGTCTGGGTGTTGGAAAAAGTTCTTAGGCTTACAAAAAATTTAAGTCTTACTGCAGTTCGATGCCTCAAGGTTCCTTTCTTGCCAGTTGCCACCTACTTCTAGCTATTATTCTCTTAATCAGATGACGTTAAAGATTACAGCCAAGGAAGGACTGAGAGAGAAATGGATTGAGGAACTTTCCACGAGAGAAGGGAAAGTTTGTTACATGTCATTTTTTGTGAAAGTGCAAGGCTAGTTAGAAGACAGAAAGAAGGGTTTGTGCTTAAACTTATTTTTCATATGTTGGAGGAGCAAGCAAGCTGGTGAAATTTGCATTTGGTTTCCATTTGGGGTTCTAGCAATGTTAGATGAATTGTGGGATTTTCAACTCAAAGTGAACATGTTTCTGTAAATTTAAATAGAGGCATGAGAAGTTTACAAACTGTATGTTCCCCATTGGAGATTACATCCACTTCATGCATGGAAGTACTACCATGGAGGTAGTACTCCCATGCTTCATGGTCAAAAGGATAGACTTAAAATCAAAGAAAACAGAGCATTTCCTATCAGTGCGAGGATGGCATTACTCCTGTTTGCTTTAAGTTCACGTAAGGTTAGAAATGTTGTAACTTTCCTTTGTTAGTATCTCCAGAGACACCACTGTAATGGAATAAAAATTTTGCCTGAATTCTTAGATTTACTTCGCTTTCTGGTAAAGACTAAAGTTTCGCTGATATTGAAAAAAAACAAGACTTACATTTTTTCTTTTTTGAAAATGTAACTGTGTTGCTAATGACAATTCTGGAAACGTTATTTGTCTGAGGAAGTGTCAACACTGTTGACATGAGTTTTTACCCCTTATTTAAAGGGAAAATGTCGTCACTCCAATTTGGATTAGTGTACCTAGGTATCCTATTTCATGAATGGCTCTTGAGAATCATGTGACAATATTTTCTCACTGAATTGTAAATTCACACACAGTAACCGCTCGGTTTACCTTGTATATGCAATATTTATGTCCTCAGTGAATATCTTGAAAGATACTTGGAAGGAAAATAAAAGTATATTTGTGAGTATTAGCTATTGTTTCAAAATAAGTTTGGGCAGCTGCTTATGCCCTTTAAAGGTAGACCCTCATCCTTTTACACATATGAAGCAACATTTGTGAAATTTGGGATTGGTCACCACCTTTAAATTGACATGAAACTGTTGAAGTTAAACCAGCAATTTTACACCTCCCTGTTTGGATATTTCTATGTCACAACACCTTAAAGTGTACCTAAAGTCTGAAATTTCAAAAATACATTTTAGAAAGCTTGAAAAATGAATTCGAATGGTCCAACTCCCCTCTTCGCAGGACATTCCTGAGCTGAGCTATTAAAGAGGGTTTGCACCACCCCAAGTATGACTTTTTCTTGGTGGTAAGCCCCGCCCATAATTGTCTTTACTGCTTCTCCTTGTGCAGACACAAACATAGTTCACTGCTCAAGGCCACGTCCTGAGCATAAAAGACCCCATGTGTAATCAAAACACTCTCTGTGCATGCTGTGTAATATTAGCTGCTCTGCATCTTTTGAATTTTCTAACTATGATGTCAATCAAAGAGTAGTCACCAGCTGAGACTTTTGCTTACCTCCAACTAAAAGTCATACTTGGGGTGATGCAAATTTGTCTTTAAAATGTTAAAGCTTATTCACTCAATTTAAAATGGTTGATTGCACAATAATTTGTGATGTCATTCTTGTACTACTCAACTTACTGTACAGTCTTTGTTTTTCTGAGAACCACTGCACTTTGTGCAAAAATGTGATCACTTTCTTACTGTTATAGGGTGACTTGATATACAAGCCTCTTTGTACAAGATGGTATGCAAGAAAACAGTTACTTTTCAAGGTCATATTACCATTTTAATTTCAAAAGGAAACAAAAGCAGTTAATTAATGTGAGCTGTACAAGAAGGACATCACAAATTATTGCGAATGGACTGTTTCAAATAAACTGAATAAATTTCAACATTTATCAGCAATGGAATAAGTTATGACAATTGGAGTTGAATGAATAAGATTTATTTTCCAACATCTAAAATATATATTCTTGTAGTTCTAGACTTAAAGACAGACAGTCATCACCCCAAAGTATATTTTTAGTGTAGGGGTATGAAAATTCTCAGTTGGTGACTGCATGCTCTTTGATTGACATCAAAGTTTGAAAATTTGAAAGATGCAGAGTAGCTCACATTCCAAACAAGGCAGAGAGAGTGCTTATTACATTTTATAGCCTTGTATGCTCACCAGGACATGGCCTTAAGCAATAAAACAGGTTTATTCCTGCACAAGGAGTAGCTTCATACAGTTATGGTAGGAGCTGGAAGTTGCATAGTTGGGAGAATTGGAACTGTCTGGGATGATGAAAATTCCCCTTTAATATTCCGACAGTGCCCCCAGTATTATATACATGCAGACATGTGGCTTCGAGTGGTAGATTCACATTTTTATGTTCCTTTTACAGTGACCTTGAGAAGAATGGCTTCTGTTTCCCTGACCATGCATGAACCTAATCTGCAGTAACCCTAACCCTTAAAGGGCAAGAGCAGTCGCCCCAAACTTATTTTGAAGCAACAGCTAAATCTCACAATTTTCTTCTTATTTGTCGTCAAAGTATCTTTCATAATATTTTAGGACTTCAATATTTCATATTCAAGGTAAATCAAACAGATACTTCTAGTAAATTTCACATTTGAGGAGAAAAAATATTGTCACATGACTCTAAAGAGCCAATCATGAAACAGGACAGGCTACTACACTACTTCAAGTTGGGGTGACTGCATTTCCCCTTTAACCTAACACCCTTACCCTGACCTTTGAGGTGTCAAACAATTTGTAGATAATTCCACCCTGTTCAGTGCAGGTCAATGAGATGTGAATGATCATTGCACAACAGAGTGGCTTTACAGAGAGGCAGCATATTCAGATTCTCAAATTACATGAGAGTATAAAGAAGACTTTTTGGAAAGGGATGGCAAACTACTGTTGTGTCTTCAATACTGTAGCAGACAATCAGCTGTACATAATTCTTTATGAATGAGGAGATGATAATGCAGTTGTTGAGATTGGAGGAAGGGCTGTACTTTGAAATTTTGTACGGAGACTCTGAACCATTTTTAGACAAGGATATTTGGCCTTAGAAGCACACCCTGTTTGCATTTGGAATAAGGAAATTGGCCTTAGGGACTCCCTGTTTGCATGTGCCACAAAATTGTGTGAACTAATGAGTTTATCAATAGCTTGAATTACATCTACCGCACAGAAAGTTTGTGATATTACCTTTTGGGATAGTGTTGAAAATAGGATGCAGGATTTTCACTAAAATACAGGCTTAGTGTAAGGATGCCTGATCGTGGGATTTGCAAAAGATCTACATGGTTCCTGCAGAGATAACTATGATGCCAATTCCTCCTGTTTGGCTAATCTAAATTATGTAAGGCCCAGTCACTAGAGAGGCATGGGTCAGCACCAGCCAACAGCAACTAGAAGAAAATTGGTTGTGAGAGGTCATAGAATAGTTTTATTAGTCCTTTAAAGGGAAACATTGCATTTGAAAAAGTATCACAAAGTGATACCAATGTAATCCGATTGTGGTCTTTTCCTTATTCCAAACAAGAATCAAAAACAACTTGCAGCAAATCAACACTAATCTCATGAAACATGGACAAAAAGAAGCAACAATTTCCCCATCGAACCGGCCCATCATCATCGAACGATAAGCCTTGCCCACATACAATGATCTTACTGTGCTGCATATGCATTTAGGAAGAGTGGTTACGTCGGGTCATATTTACACTCATTATAATATGTGTTGACCTTACTCACAACGAGCTACCCACCACAGTTCGTACAGCCTATGCTGTACTGTGGGATATTGCAGCTCACCCAGGGAGATGCAGTACTGTCTCCCTGGTTCACTATGCAGTTCACATCTTAAACAGGGTGCATTAGTCATTACAGGACGGTAAGATTATGTAAGTACTACCTGGGATCATGGAACTTTATCTGCAGAAGTCTTAATTATTTTGGCGAGTGGCATCACATGTGTGTAAAATTTTCGGTTTCTACTAGGGCCTAAACCGATAGTAGCAGTTGCTGGAGCACCAACAATCTCTTTTACGTCCTGCTGTTTCGAAAGCGAAGCAACCTGCTAAGGCACAACGGCTACAATTCGAATAACAGTAACTATAACTTTGTGTACAGTATACCAGGGAGGTGATAAAGACCCTTAGTGTACTACCTGTAGTTTAATGCAGACAGTGTCTTAGTAATAATTCTCAGTTTGTTCATATTTTACGAACAGTTTGTATGTGTTGTAGAAGGCATTTGTTATTGTCTGACATAACATGATAAAATGATGTGATTGGTGGATTTCAAGTCAGGGGTGCCAAAGATGTGGTTTTGCATGCATAATTGTTTGGGTGAACAGATTTGTCAGTTGTTACAGAAAGGTTAATTACTCCTGAATGAGTGCTCACCGGGTAGAATTTTTTCCCACTTACCTCTCTTTCATCGAAAGAGACCTGATCGTATGTAAAAGAGGATAGATTAAATAAAAAGTGTGACAAGTGCAATATTTCCGTGTAAGGTTGTCAGTGCATGGTCACCATGCAGCTGGTTGTTAAAGTGGGTATGACATGGCCAAAGTACGTTTCTCAGTAAATATTCTTTGGGTACAGCTTGAAATGAAGCAAATGTTTTTCCGACTCAACTACGTCCATAAACACAGTAATACGACCTTGTGAATTCCCATTTACAGGCCAGACTCAGCCATCTGAAATCCAAAAGCGAAAAAAAAGTATGTGAGCGCGTCTCAAGATCGTGACGTCATTGGAGGCATGGTTAGTAACACTGTACCAGGCAGCTCACCCATTGTTCTACACATCGAATCATGTGCATGCTAACGCGTATTCGCAGGTACATCATTGCAAACACCTGTGCTACGATACTATACAGCAGCGCACGTGACCAGTGATCACATCGTGAACTATGCGTCGTTGCGCGGTGACTGCTTACCATTCACAATAGCAACGTTACTGAACAGCTCACTGAGTAAAGGCGCGCTTGTTATGGACTGTCCATACATGTTCATAGCTGTTCTGTACAGCGCGCCCGGACCGCATTCTTTTTGCTCAAAAACAAAGCTGTTTATTATATGCAGGGAAGCTAGAGCACGGGCGCATAATATGCACGCGAACATATTGGCCAATGATATGCTTTGAAGCCCCAACATGTTCTGCGCTTTGCGCTCTGTATGTTGGGCGGGTATTGTGATGTAATCCTTTTCATGAAGTTTCTAAGACATGAAACTTTCCCAAAGCATTGCATTATTTTCACATCTAGATACGCGTCCTTACATAGCGCAGTGCGGGGTGCCGCCAATTGCGTCATAAAAGTCAGGTGACCTGTTGCGGCATTTTTCGAAATTGGATTTCTGGACGTTTTTCTTCAAATTCTATTTATGCCGAACTGCGCCGGTTTTAATTGTGTGTGAGATGATACTTTTACATTACTGTACAGAATCTTGCAATACACAAAAGTTATTTTGGCCGTGTCATGCCCACTTTAAAGCATTTTGGTTGCAGAAAAGTTTTACTCATCGCAAGTGAACCTTTTAGTGACCAAATTTGCTATGAGAGGATTTTTGATTTTCTGGTTTAACGGTTGTCTGAGGGTGGGAGAATGGTCCACTACTGGCAGTTGGAGCACACTTTTAAATCACCTTCATTGAGCAACTTATTGCCAACCAATGGAAAAGAATTGCAATTGCTCATCGCACAGGCAGCAACTGGTCAGCGATCATTGACCAACTGACCAGAGAGCATGTTACAACCTGTTACATATCATTTGCCAACCACATGACCCAATGTCAGCATTAGTATGTGCAAGCAGCAGTTGACAATTGAACTACCTTGTTGAGCAGTCTGCATCCGAATAGCAACTCGCCGCTGCTGCATCTGGGTTCTTTTTCCTTTCAGAGGCAATTGATATTTTTATTTGCAGTAATTTCATTCATTGATCCAGGATATTGTTAGTAGGCCAAGTGTTGCCCAGGCATCAGCCATTACTCCCTAACCAATTGTTGATTATTGTCACCCTGTCACAAATCAATTGACCTGGCCACCAGTCTTCAATAATTGGACAACATGGGTACAGCACTTAGGAATGGTTGGTACCGTACGACCAGGGATGTAGCTATGGTGGGCGCCGCTGGGCGGCCACACCCAGCACTCGATATTTCCGCCCTGCACTCCAGGTAAACACACATCTCCCCGCCCACCACAAATCTACCAACCGAGACCTAAAAATAACCCCAAATTTACTAAGTAAAATGTGGGAAAAATGAAAATTTAATAGCTGAAAAATGGGGTAGATGCCATGGAGTGGGGTGAGGTGCTTTCCCCAGATCAGACTTTTATCCGGCACTCAAGTTTGGCTAGCTACATCCCTGCGTACAACTCATAGCCACCTAGTAACAAAAGTTGTGATAATTCTGGGATTTTTGTCACCAGTGTTTGTCGTTGGTCACAGCTGTTTTTTGTTGGTGTCTGTCATCGGGTTTTCCTCCACAAACATACTCTGACTTTTCTATCACTTGGAATAACTTTCAAAAAAATTGATCGCTAGCTGATTAAGATGGTTACTACCGAAGAAGCATCTTGTGGGCAGACCTCCGCATTTCTCGGCTCTGCTTTCTGCCTTTTAAGTTGGCACTGTCCCATGAAGGCATTTTAGTTGTGAATCAGTTCTTTTCAGAAATGACACTTTTATGTTTAAGAAGCAAGACACCTCTGCCATACTGTACATTTCAGGCAATTATTTGTGTTTTTTAACCTCTGTAACCATTTTCATAATTATACCACTGTTGACAACATAGTTCCTGTAAAAGCAGTTTCCTTTTAACCACATCAAAAGGACCAGAATGCATCTATGTGTTTATGTAACTTCAGACATTCATAAGAGTTATAAATAGTTGGATGGTATGAACTTCAAAGTTTTGATAGGGTGATGACAAGGTTATTTTAACTTTGAAATGTGAGGTATGTTGGTTTACATCTACCAATAGTATCACCTTAAAGTCTTGCAATAATTGGCAGCTCATTTACTAGTTTATCACCAATAGGATGGTCAAAAAGGAGTACATAATTCATAAATATTCATTTTAATACCCTGGAACCTTCTTTCCACTTGGCAACAAGTATGTCCCAATATTGCAAAAAAATTTTGACCCAAAAGGGCTAAAAATGGTGCATTAGGGCTGTTCAGAAGCCATTTTCACACTTGTTTGTAGCTGATATTGCACTTTGGGCATATTCGCCTGTCGACCTAAAAACACTGTGGAATGGTCGAGAACATTGAAGACACCATATTAACAGCTTTAAAGTCTTACAATAATTGGCAGCTCATTTGGTAGTTTTTTCACTGACAGGACGGTCATAAAGGAGTACATAATTCATAAATGTTCATTTATAATAAATACCATGTGTCTGGAACCTCTTTTCCACTTGGCAACAAATATGTTTCAATATTGCAAAATTTTTCGTATTACCAACCAGTTTTCATAAGTTCTGTGGTCCACTCTTTTGTTAAACATGAATAATTTTGACAAAGATAAAAATTTTAGAGAACTTAGTTTCTCGACACCCATATTTTTAGCAAAATTTGCAATAATGATTTGACTTTGGTTCAGGGAACTTTGGATTGTAAACTCTTGAGGGACCCTGTCAAGCATACCTGGATGAGCCTTGGCAAGATCAGGGGTTGGGGGGGGGGACAGTGTTCTTGGGGTGTACATCACCTTACGGCATGGTTTCCTTGTAGGAAAGGTGGCTTGCATGCATTATGGCATTGTCTTTGAAGGCTTAGTAAAAGTAGAAATTAAGACAACCTTGGGTAGGGGGGAAACCTGTAGCTACTGTAAATGTTATTCAGCAACCATTCTTGCATTTAAGCTTTTAATTAAATCCATTTCAGGGTAGGTTATGTACCAGACTGACCTGTGGGAGTTTCACTTTTGAGTACTGGATAAACATAGCTACAGTGTTCATGCAACATGTTTCAATAGACAAGTTGGGAAACTTCGACATACAATGCATGCTGGGAAGGAAAGTGTATCACAACAGAGACTGCTTGTGCAAAACATCCATTTTGTATAATCACGTACAATTTTTGAGTTCAAAACTATGGATTTCTAGACATCAGTCACGGGTCAAAGAGAATTTTCTTAGAGGAAAAGTTCTTTTTAAAGTTAATCTTTTTGACATGGACTGAAAGGGTTGGACAGTATGACGATAAATTGTGAAAGACAAAAAACAGTTTCTCCAGCCTTCGTATGTGTGCGAAAATGTTCGTGGACTTGATTCGTGGTAGTACAATGGTACAGCAAAATCTAATTTCCCAACTCGTCTATTATGTATAAAGTTTAGGAACTTGCATGCATATTTCACCCAGTTTCTGATCCAGTAACCATAAAACACAGATACAGTATTTAAAACATGCATACAATGACAGAGATGTTCTAATTTCACAGTATTTATGACCAGGGATGTAGCTAGCCAAATTTGAGTGCCAGGTAATTGTCTGATCTGGGGAAAGCACCTCATCCCACCCCATGGCATCTACCCCATTTCTCAGCCATTAATTTTTCATTTTTCCCTCATTTTACTTTAGGGAGTAAATTTAGGGCTAGTTTTAGGTCTTGGTAGGCAGATTTGTGGTGGGCGGGGAGACGTGTGTTTGCCTGGAGTGCCGGGCGGGAATATTGAGTGCTGGGTGTCACCGCCCAGCGCCGCCCACCGTAGCTACATCCCTGTTTATGACTGAGCTTGATTTGAACTTATTTCATGGCTGTTGGTTGGTTGATCACATAAAGGAGTCAACATACTGCCAAGTGTGCTAAAGCTGTAACACAGTAAGTTTACAGCACTTTGTCAGTAAATTTTGAGATAGTCATCCAGACTTGCTTTAGTTGATATTTTGTTGAATGTTTATAATTTACTTTTTTTCAGTGTTCTTAGTATTAATAGTGTGCAAATGGAGATGGACATTCTATTGAAAGTTCACGAACGTAGACCAGTATGAAGACTGCAGCTAATACAGACACAAAATGCAATTGGTTGTTTAGTTGTCGTTATAACGTTGATTGGTTATCAGTATAGAATTTTTCTGTCATCATGTCAATTGTCTCTAAAGTATGGCACAGCCCTCAGAATGACCCTGAAGAGAACTTCCAATTTTGTAATCAGTTTGAATTTCTGTAACTGGAGGGTTGATGATGATGTGTTCAAGTATCTCTTTTCTCCTCTGTGGAATTACAGTTGAGTGATTAGATGTGTATTGATGTGGAAAAACATTTGACCCTTCAAATTTTCGATAGGCTGGTGATGTGGGGAAGGGAAGGAGGGCAAAATGGTGATGGAACAAATGTGGATACTCATTTTGACACGGTAATTCACAAAAAAATCTGATGTCTTAACAAGATGGTAAAGGGAAATATTTGTTGTACAGAAAACTTTCATATTTTTAAAACTGTGATTTCTCTATACAGAATGGCAATCAATTTAAAATGAGGCAGCATGCATGGTAGCTTAGTTACAAAGAATTAAGGTTCTCATAGAAAAAATTCAATTGCTTGTTGCTCAAGAATAATTTGTTGGCCCAAACTTTCAAAATTTCAAATGATGCATAACTCTTGCAGTGCATTGTGGGTTAAGTAGAGATCACTTGAGTTTGCAGGTGAGAGTGAATGTTTCAACAATAATTATAGCTACTTTCGTCATATTCCATGTTGGTGCATTGTTAATGCAATATTTCCCTTTTAAGTGAAGGGTCTGCCAGCTTGCAAATGTTTTCACTTTTCATGCCTAAAGATTTGTGGAAGTTTGTAACACATTACATATGTCATGGAAAGTCTTTCAACTTTGAATAGACTGTGTATGCAATTTCTTTTAGATCCTTGAAAAATGCAAACTTTTTATCCAGAATTTAAAAATTCAAAAAAATACATATTGTCATGAAGTTTTCATCATTTTGTCATGAATTGGGCATAGAAAATTGATGGGATTTTTGGATTTTTGTGACAAACACACATGATTGTGATTGTATTTGTAGCTTATGATTATCATGGACACTTATAGAGGGATTGGCATTTTACTGCATAATCTAGATGTAAGTTTCCCCCAGAAAACAAATCTGCATGTTTATACCCTACAATCTTGGACAAAACTGTTGTAACACCAGCTCCCACCATTGTACCATGCACAATATGATGTCATGCATGATTTACGAAATCCCTGTCCCCCAGTACAGTGTTGTGTCCAAACGAAAGCTGTGTATCTCGAAACCCTGTCCCCCAGTACAATACTGTGTCCAAAAGGAAGCTGTGTATCTCGAAACCCCGTCCCCCAGTACAATGTTGTGTCCAAATGAAAGCTGTGTATCTAGAATTGACAATTATTATCTCCAGCATTATATGGGGGAATGGGGGTGTGGGGGTGTTCTAACGAGTTTTTTCCAAGACTGTAGCTCCATATCCTTGCAATCTACAATCATGCACTCTTTTTACCATATAAATTCCCTTTTCCCCAGGCCACTGTTCATTATTCATATTCTGCACAATTGCACAGTTATCGATTTCAAATAGCAAGTTATTTTTTTTTTCTTTTGAAACCTTTTGTTTTCTCATTCGTGGCCCCTGTGGGCAGGGGGTTGTAGAATATGTCCATGGTGTTTCCTGCCTGTCGTAAGAGGCGACTAAAGAGAAGGACTTGCACCATATTTGAGCTGTATTTGAAACCAAACTTCAACTTGAACCGTATTTGAAACCGTATTTAAACTTTACCTTTTATCTAGTTGACACTATGTAACACATTAGTGTTGGTGTGTCATTAAATCTCATCTAACTGACTGATTGTTTTCCCATTCGTATCAAAATACTTAAGTACCTTTTGTGACATTCTGTTAAAGGGGAAGAGTAGTTGCCCCATTTTTTCTTCTTTGAAACTTCAACTAAATCTTATAAATTTCCTCCAATTTCCTTTACAAATATCTCTCATGATTATCCAACCAAAAATATTTCATATTAAAGGTGAAGTAGTTATTGTGCATGCATTGAACAGTTAAGTAACAAAAATATTGTCATATGTCTTAAACAGCGCCATTCATGAGTAAGGATACGAGGGGCACTAACTCAAATTGGCCAGGGTGATGGCCGCGGCCGGCATTTGCCCATTAAAATGGCAAAATTGTCTGAGTTGTTTGTGCAGTTGTTTGTGTGTATATGTGGGTTATTAATCAGTGTACATAGTGGTCTTCTGTTTTTTATTTTCTTTTATTATATTCGCTTAAAAAATACATTCTCTTGCTTTAACCCCCTCCCTTGTGAGCATACTTAAAAAAGTGTGAAAATGGTGATTTTTCACCAAAAATCATTCTCATTATTTAATTTTGAAAAAAAGTGTTCAATCCCTTTGCCCCCTAAAATGATAAAAACAAGATGGATAATCACTTGCCTTCCTCTTGTACTAATTTTGAAAAAAGACGTACCATATAACATTTACAATTACAGGCTACAAATTATGTAAATTCCATTTTAGTGTCCCTTTTCAAATGTAAGAAAAACTTCTTACTAACCAACCAGGTAGCTGCTCTTATTACAGTTGTCACATATCCCATAAGTCCCTGGAACACAATTTTTTTATAATTACACCTCGACATAAAAATATCATATTACAAATGTCAGCCTTGTCTGCAGGTGATCTGTTTACAATTTTGGTACAATTTACTTCCAAACGAGAAATAATAAATGAAAAAAGTTCTAAATATTTTGAGCAATAAAAACCTGTCTCCCAAACGCACAGCCCTGAAGCATACTCACATTTGTCATGCATGAAGTGTCTCGGCCTCCTCACGGTAGTACTCCAAAGCATCCACCGTGGCATGTCTGAGGCTTGATTGACCATAGTCTAGACAGTTTATTAATAAATGCATTCATCGTATAACCCACTCCACTTGCACTTTGTCTCCCCGGAATATCTTTCTCGCTTGCGCGGACAGAGACGCTTCCAACCTTTTCTTTTTGTCTAGCTTCGAGCTTGTCAGTTGTTGATTTTCACAAATGGAGTTTGTTTCTGCAATGAGTAGGAACTGCTTTGGTGGGATGGGATGTTGTCGAATAGAAATATATAACTCAGCTGTTGCTTTTTAAAAAACTGAGAAAATTTAAATGTAAATGCATCATGGTAAAAGCATTATGAGTTATACTCATTATAAAAAGATTGTCAGGTATACATTTTGAAAAGGAAAGGCTGTCAGCATTGTTTAGATTGAAATTGCCAGGACTAAACTCATAAAAGAGTCTTTCATGCTCATCTTGAACAAGTTAGTCTGGTATTCAGATCAACAAATGGATCAACTACTCCTCTTAGTGATAATAATTAGTTTACGTGATGTGACAAGTTTCCTTAACCTTCACACTGGGCATAAGCTGATGGGACCACTTTCATTGGGGAAGGGGGGGGGGGAGGTTGCAGAACTTTTAGGCATGTTTTCCAACATGTTTTCCAAAAAAAAACAGACATTTTCATCCAACATAGAAATTATGTCGCAAAGAGTCCTTTTGGTTGCGTGAAAGATGAAGTCTTTTGACTGTGAATTTGAAAAGTCACCAGTGGCTATGCATGGCATGCACACTAATTTCAGTAGGGAATTGCTACATGGGCCAGTACTTTCCTAAGAATTTTCACATCATATATATGGACCTGTAGACAGAGTATATATACTTTATACCACCTTTCTAAAGCTTGCTTTCAGTGTGCTTTCAGTGTGTTTTCCCTACTTTGTCAGGCCAGCAAATGCAACATGTACAGTATATATACTTTATCACCTTTTGAGTATCAGTATATCACTGTGGTTCTTCATGAGTACTTCCACCAACAGCATTGCCTGATTCCTTGGGGTATGGTTGTGGTAGTAGTACCTTGAGGTAGTAGTCCCTCTGAGCTTGTACCTCGGTGATCATGTAACATGAAGATATAGGCAGTACACTCCTTGAAACGTCTCAGATTTCAGTTTCACTTACACATGTAATAAAACCATAGATTAATGAAAGAAGATGGATGGCATATATTAAGAAAGGGCCTTTTCTTTTAAATTTTTTTCAGTTTGTCAAAACCCTTTGTTGTCATCTGTTGCCATATGGTTGTTAATCAAAGTAAGCATGGGGCTGGGGATGGTATGGCTGGGGGTAAGGAGCTTCCCAGCATCTCAAAAAACCTTTGAGGTTTAATTATCTAAGGGAGATGGACCTATCTGCATTACTCCTTGTTACAGTCATAGGTTTGTAGGCATGTATTCATTTTGTAACTTTTGTAATACTGAAATGACAGACAGACCAATGGGGTCTCTACGATATTTTCTATATTATTTGTTTTTGAAAAGATGTGAAAGGTTCATTATTCCATAATGGATGGTTTATTTCATTGATCAAAATCTTATTTTATTCACCATAGAACTGTGTAATGGAAAAGTCATCAACTAGGACTTCTTCTGAGCTGTAATTTCAGTCATGCTTTCTTTGTCATAATCTGTCCTTGTAAGTGGGAGTCTCACAGTGCATGGAATAAAAGATTATTATTAAATCTGGCATGTGATTTCAATATTGAACTCTATACTTTCTGCTTTTCTTATTGTGTTCACAATGAAGTATACTTTTGAGTAAGTTTTATTGTTAAATGGCTCAGTGTTGGTGTTTAGTCAGGATTTCCTGTCTTAAATCTGGTATGAGTTTATGACACAGGAAAACATGTCTTTTAAAAGGTTTGACATCTTTCTCCCACTGTGTTACTATGTTGATGTTAATATAAATCCTGAGAAGAAATTGGGTGAAACATCACTTCGCAACTATGTTTCAACCATTATATGTTCACAAGAATACAAATGAGTTTTGGATTTGTTTTCGTTTACCTGGAAATACATTCATGAGAAATGCATAACTATCTTTTAAGCTGTTAGGAAGTGTTATCTATCCATCTGTCTGTGTCAGTGTTTTGTCTTTGTGTCTGTCTGTCTGTATGTCTGTCTGTCTGTCTGTCTGTCTGTCTGTCTGTCTGTCTGTCTGTCTGTCTGTCTTTGTATATGACTGAAAAAATATATTTGTGATAGCTGGATAAAATTGAAGCCTTGGTTGTTAAAATTGAAAGCTTTAGAGATCCCAAGTTCAAACTCCCTTGCACTCAAATGTCTGTAGCTTGTATGCAAATTTGTTACTCCTTATTTATTTTTGAAATAATGAAGAGGTTTAAAATTTAAATTTGATCACTCTTCCTGTATGGGTCTTGGGAATATGCAGTTTGTCACATTTGCTACCAGAAGTGAACTTGAAGCAAGCAAGTATGATCTCATACCTTGACAAACTTGATGAACAATGTTTCGTTTCTCTGCAGAATTTACCTCCAACTTTATGCTTCAAAAAAACTGATGAATTCATGCTTTGAATGCTTGCCTCCTGAAATTTTGTAAACTTTCAGGATCCTTTAGGCAAATAATATCACCCCAACCGAAACGGTCAAAACAATTGGTTCAAATATAAAGAAAATACCTTTTGTTTTTCTCTACAGGTAGACAATATATCAAAGTCGAAAAAAAGAAGAAGACACCTTTAACATCACTGGGGCAACCATTGCTTTGTTTCAGCTGCCATCATAAGACGAGACCTTTTCTTCAATCCACCGGAGGCATTTCCTGCTGACATAACTTCACCACCAAGTGACATTGGACTAGGTTGCTGGTACGCAGTATTAGCATCGCCAGAATTAGGTCATATTGGTCTTATATCCATAATGATACATTTCTACTTCTCCTACACATGTACTGACATGGTGGCATAGTTATGGCATATGTACGGCAGAACACTGGGTTTATATCTCAGTATGCTCATGTCTGAAGTAACTTAAAAATTAAAAAGTCATTAACATAAGCGTCACAATTAAAAAGAATCTTATAATTTGTTTAAACTAGGGGCTATGTAAATGGTAGTGATTGCAGGTACCCTTATGTGGGATCTTTGCCACCATACACTTGTGGGTTGTATTTATATTGAAGGAAGCTGTCCTGAACTGGGGGGGAGGGCTGATATTACTTCGGACCATTGGGAGGACTCTAAGGGGGGAGGTATTTGAGGGTCCTTAGATGCAATCTGTTGCAACATATTGGGAAAATTTTAAAGAAAATTACTGCAAATATTTGCCATTTTTACAGACTGAACAAATGAGTGGTTTTTATACTTGAAATTGAGGGGGTAGAAGCATACTTCTGCCCTCTACATTTTTGACTGGGGGCTACACCCCCCCTCCTGCTTTGTATGCCTGTGATATTGAATGAGACAGGGAGGCAGTTTTCGCCCTTGACTTAACACAGTTACTTTTTTATTTTATGCTTGAATTGAGAGCCACTTATAAGGGTGCGAGACAGGGGGATGGGGGCATATTCCCTCCCAATTGGGGCAAAAATAGTGGATCCATTTGGGCAAATGAGAGAGCCAGGAAAATAAACTATGTCCTTTTGTGGGCTGAAATTCGTGCAACGTGGTCCAAAATTCAAAATTCGGGGAAAAAAAAATCATCTCTGCCTCCCAGAAATATTGACCCCACTATGCCTGTGGAGCCATTGCTAATCTTCATTAGTTAAAGAAAGGGTTTAAGCAAAATTTTAGTTTGGAGTTATGAAAAGAGTAACTAGATTGAAGCATTCTGGTGATATTTTCATTCATATCGTATGGCTGGTTCTTGAGATCTTAGCAAATGACATTATTACAGTTGGAACTTGGAGTGAACTTGAAACAAGCAGGAAAGATGTCTTCCCCACACATTGATGAGCAATGGTTTGTTTTCTTTGTTTTTCAATGTATCATTATGACCTTGAAATAGATAGGGATGTGAACTTTGCCTCATGAAGAATGCATTCACATTACAGAAACATGAGATAATGGTGGGAAAAATTGGTTGAAAGAGAAACCAAAGTAAAACTGTTTTAGGTTTTAGGTTTATGACATCATGTATACTTGTCACAAGTTCACTTTTGCTTGAAAATGTGATAACTTCATCTGCTTATATGTAAAGTAGCACCAATGGAAATTTGACACAAGTTTTACCAGAATGATGAGAGTAAGCTTCCCTATAACACATCAAAACTTTATTATGCCTAAACCTTTCTTTTGCATGGTTTTTGGTTTCGATGATAAGAGAAACCTATGCATTCGTGATGGCGTATGTGTGTATGTATGTGCGTGTGTGTGTATGTGTGTTTGTGACACTTTGCTCGTTAACACGATATTTCAAGAAGGGAAACTCTGACAGTTCTCAAACTTGGTACATAGATGCCCCATATAAAGAGGAAGAACCCTATCATTTTTGATGGAGGGTCAAAGGTCATCTGGGGTCACTGGTGGTCAAACTCTGAAAACCTTGTTAACACGATATCTCAAGGTAGGAAGCTTGGATAAATTTCATACGTAGTATGTAGATGCATTATGGTAAGAGGAAGAACAGTATCGTTTTTGATGGAGGTCAAAGTTCATCTGGGATCAGCGGAGGTCAAATGCTGAAAACCTTGTTAACACGATATCTCAAGACAGGAAGCTTGGATAAATTTCATACTCAGTATGTAGATGCGTTATGGTTAGAGGAAGAATGCTATTGTTTTTGGTGGAGGTCAAAGGTCATCTGGGGTCACTGGGGGTCAAACTCTGAAAACCTTGTTAGCATGATATCTCAAGAAAGGAAGCTTGGATAAATTTCATACGTAGTATGTAGATGTGTTACGGTAAGAGGAAGAACCCTATTGTTTTTTATGGAGGTCAAAGGTCATCTGGGGTCACCAGGGGCCAAATACTGAAAACCTTGTTAACACGATATCTCAAGATAGGAAGCTTGGATAGATTTCATATGTAGTATGTAGATGCTGTATGGTGAGAAAATGAAGCCTATCATTTTTGGTGGAGGTCAAAGGTCATCTGGGGTCACACTGGGTCAAACACTGAAAACCATGTTAACACGATATCTCCAGGTAGGAAGCTTAGATAGATTTCATACATGGTATGTGGATGCGTTATGGTGCGAAGATGAATGCTTTCATGTTTGGTGGAGGTCAAAGGTCATCTGGGGTCACCGGGGGTCAAACACTGCAAACTTTGTTAACACGATATCTCCAGGTAGGAAGCTTGAATAGATTTTATACATGGTGTGTGGATGCGTTATAGTGAGAAGGTGAATATTGCTATCATTTTTGGCATAGGTTAAAGGTCATCAAAGGTCACTGGGGGTCAAACACTGAAAACCTTGTTAACACGATATCTCCAGGTAGGAAGCTTGAATAGATTTCATACTTAGTATGTGGATGCGTTATGGTGCAAAGATGAATGCTATTGTTTTTGGTGGAGGTCAAAGGTCATCTGGGGTCACCAAGGGTCAAACACTGAAAACTATTTTAACACGATATCTACAGGTAGGAAGCTTGGATAGATTTCATATGTGCGGCAGGTAGGAAGCTTGGACAGATTTCATATGTGGTGTGTGGATGCATTTTGGTAAGAAGATGAACCCTATCATTTTTGGTGGAGGTCAAAGGTCATCTGAGGTCACTGGGGTCAAACACTGAAAACCTTGTTAACACGATAGCTCCACGTAGGAAGCTTGGTTAGATTTCATACTCAGTATGTGGTTGCGTTGTGGTGAAAAGATGAATGCTTTCATTTGTGGTGGAGGTCAAAGGTCATCTGGGGTCACAGGTCAAAAAGCAAAATTTTAAGAATTCCCAAGATTGTCTCATGTGTTCACCAGAAGTCAAATAGCAAATTTTCCGAAGAATTCCCAAGATCATCATCTTGAGTCATCAGAGGTCAAAATGCAAAATTTCACAGGAATTCCCAAGATCAAATATGACCTAAAATTATTTTTCCAACATGTTTAGATAGCACTTGACCAGTGACTGAAAGATATGGGACATCATGCAGGGCTCGAAATAACGGGGGCCCGTGGGCCGGATGCTCCTAGAAATTTGCTCGGGCGCGTAGCTTCTACAGGGAAAGGGGCCTGGTTGGCTCCTAAATAGTTCGAGTCTAATTGTACAGTCTGCACGTGAACCTCTCTATCCACAACTCAATGATCTTATATCTCGCACAGCCTGTGTATTCCTATACTTGTACAGTCACTGAAAACCTGCGAAACATACATTATTTTTTAAATCAGTTCACATCGCTCATCAACAATCTGCTTTGTCACAACACAGAAGATCACTCACGTAGACATAAACCGATATCAGTCATGAGAAATATAGGCCTCACAAGATCAACTGACGAAGACAGTTGGCGGGAATTGAACAGTGCCCTTCATTTTACGGGCAATAACTTCTGGAGTTATGAGAAAATTTTGAAAATGTGGCATTAGCCCAGGGCTTGAAATTTTGAAAAAGGGCACGGCCAAAATGAGGAAAATGGCCGTCGGTCTATGTTATTGCAATGGACATTTACTGAGGGGCATCACGGCCATCAGAAAGGGCCCGACGGCCATGACTGTTGGTGCCGTCAGGTTATTTTTAGTCCTGCTAGCCTACATGCAACATGGTCTAAGAGGGTGTGGACAGATTGGTTTCAGGCTAGTTTCAGCCTCAACTTGCCTTAATTATACCCATACTACACGTTTTCAAGCACGTAAAGACACCCGTACACTTTATCAGTCCTTTTTATTTGTAAGTTTTGGGCCCCTTGATTTCTCATTTGGCTCCTAGATTCCATGGGATAGGGGCCCGGCAGGCCCACAAAGGTTGAAGGCTTATTTCGACCCCTGCATCATGGCATTATTTGGAATATAACATATATCATCGAAACCTCAATGCATTTTTGCATTCTGGTTTAAGTTTTCCATCAGTTTACTTTTAACCCCTCAGTTTACAATTTGAACAACTGTATTTGCACAGTCCAAGAAATATGTCCATTGCCCAAGATGAGTTTTATAAAGACATAAAAGTAGCATGCAAACCTTATGCAAACAATCTACTTTACATTCTTATAATTTGAGAATCTGGAATGTGCTACCTCTCTGTACAACCACTCTGCTGTGCAATGATCATCTACTGTATATATACAAATACCTTTTGGTGTGATGAATCTCTGATTTTAAATAGGCTGTTGCATCACACCAGACATATTTAGGAATACCACCTTATTGTTTATCAACTAAAGCAAGTCTGATTACCTTTCATGTCATGCGACCAAAGTTCCGTTGACATTTTATGTAAATGTGAGGTTGTAAAACAATGTTACAATTGAAGCTTTGTCATGCAATAAGAATATTTATATATTGAAACCAATTAACAACTTGAGAGAACTTCAAATTAGGCTCATGAATATAGTGAAATTGGATGGCCTTTGCCATTCGTTTGCAGGTATTAGAATAAGTAGATCACACCTGCTGGGAAGGTAAACTTATCAGGATAATTTTTATTGTCTAGTACCAGACCTGTCACCCTTAAACAAGGGTAAAGAATACCAATCACGACTCAGACTAAAGTATTCATGTATTCGTGAGTAACATTCATCCAAGTGGACTGCATGTCAGCAGTTATTAAAGCATTAAGATTTAAGATTGAAGTAAGGTATACTCAACTGAACTTAGATATTGTGGTCTTACATGTCTCAACTTATGTTCTGTATTGATTAAATTAACCTGAATGGCAATTATGAGTGTAACTAGGGAAGGCAACAAAAGGGCCCATGACCTTTATCCACAGATATTTCAGGCACTTTTGCATTTAGCCTCATTTTACCAACTGCTTGTCCTGCCCCTCCCCCATTTTAGTCCCCCCCCCCCTTCCGATCTCAAAGATTTAGTAGGTATGACAGTCTATCTATAGGCTTTAATTTTCTAATTGTAAGCTCACTGACAAATGGGCAAAAGTTGTGCTTGGTGTCGGCATAGTGAGCAATATTTTGTCATTCTTCAGTATCACATTCACCATAGTAGGCCGAACACTTGTCTATTCTTAAGTATGCCTGAAAGGGATATAGTGCCACCAGCACTATAAGGCTCGTCATCACGTTTTTCATAATGGCTACCATATCTTTTGAGCCAACTAGGTCATTTCAATGAGTGGGGGTCTCTGTGGTAATGACATTTTGGATAACAGGTACAATTTTGTTTTCCTGTTGGTGTCAGGAAACATTTTCTCTTGACAGGATACCCAGTACCCACCTGGGCTAATTCTACAAAGGTCAGATAGTGGGCTGTTGTGTGTAACTTAGGATGATGAATTAGTGTGGCACACATGATCAGATTCATAAGTCATGATACTGTTGAATGATGTTTGATTAAGGTAACATTTTCATTAAGATCAGAATTACACTGGATTTCAGATTCTTGACATTGTCATCTCCTACCAGAATTAACCTAAGAAGCCTAGCCAATTTCATTACTCCTAAGTTAATTATTCCTCTGACCCTGTAATATCATGGGATAGCTAAACAAATAAGAACAAAGGAAAATGCAGCCTTCCCAAATTGAATATCACAACCTGATTATCTCATTAATGAATGATTCTTTTACAGCATGTGAAACCATTTTTGTGAAATGAATTGTTTAATTGATGTAGAATCAACCCTTAGTTTACCCTGAGAATGCCATACTTTATATGTTTTGAAATGTGAAATATCCCTCTTAAGGGAAATAAAGAGTAAAATAAGTTTGGGATGACTGCTCGTGGCCATACAGGTGTCATGTAAACACAGGATTGGCTCACATTTGAAAAATCCTTGCTGAAATAAAAGCAAGTAAAAAAATAATGCTACCCAAATACTAAGTTTCAGTAAGATATCACAATACTTTATTTCATGTTTGGATGTATAATGTGTGTAGTAAACAGGTACCTGTTTCCATATGACTTATATTCCATCATAGTTTTGATCTAAGTAAGTAGAAAGGCTTTCACGACGGGAATGCATACTAGAAAGATGATATGCCGTCGAAGGTCTTGTAATAGTCAAGCTTTCATCAGAATTTGCTCTGACTTCTTCGTCAGAAGTGGCTCTGACGTCTTCAGGACTGAAGAAGTCAGAGCCACTTCTGACGAAAGCTTGACTATTACAAGACCTTCGACAGCGTACTCGTTGAAATCATCTTACTAGTTTTGATCTGTCACGTAACATCCTATTGGATTTTAATGAGCAAGGTCTAGATTGGGTAACAACTTCAGCACCTGCTGCTTGACCAAACCTCATGTTGAGGATACATAGAGAAATAAACAAGCTAATCTACATGTGTTTTGTTGTATTCATTTGTAGGCTCTGTAACATCTCTTTGTGAGCTCACACTGGCCTTTAGAAATGAACTTGAACTTGACCTTGGATTTGAACTTGAACTTGGCCTTGAACTTGTCAGAGGCAGTGTGATAAACTTGAACTTGACCTTGGATTTGAACTTGAACTTGGCCTTGAACTTGTAGAGGCCTGTGATAAACTTGAACTTGACCTTGGATTTGAACTTGAACTTGTCAGAGACAGTGTGATAAACTTGAACTTGACCTTGGATTTGAACTTGGCCTTGAACTTGTAGAGGCAGTGTGATGAACTTGAACTTGGATTTGAACTTGGACTTGGCCTTGAACTTGAAAGTGTAATGAACTTTAAAAAGAACCATTAGCCCTCATGGTGGGCAGCTCACTGTCTTCCTCTCATCTCCTACCTTACCTGATGTGTCTTTTTGTGCTCCAGGCTGGTCTTGAACCGTCTACCTCTAGATCCTTGGTCTTCCTCCTTTCCGCTGTGCCATGGCTGCATCTCCAATTAATTAAGATTCTACTTTTATTTTATACTACACATCAGTGCTAAAGGCTAGAAGAAAACCAAAAGCCACCCACTGGGACTTGAACCTAGGCCTGTAAGATGACATTGCTTCTTGCAGGTGGCATAACCAACTAGGCCATGCTATCAGGTGAAATCTTTGAGTGCAAATGTTTGTGTTAAACCTTGGTACTGCCCACATTTAAAAATATTAAATTAGCATAGTCTGCTACTGGGCTTTGAATGAGAGATTTCATGCGGAAGCTTCTTCCTTGTAAAATATTGTGTCTAATAAGTCACCCATTGAAATACATTAAAAATTCACAAGTTTTTGTCAAACATTTTGCTACACACTGTTTCGTGCCCATATACATTAATTACACAATGACGATTTATTAATTTCCGTAAAGATTGGGAGACAATTTTGGAGACAATTTTGGAACGAAATAATCTGCTATTTCAAATTTTATTTTTTCTGTGCACAGTTACTTGTAGAGGAAAGTAATTTCAGGAAGTTTTCAAGAAGGGACATTTTATACATGGCATAACCACCTATAAAGCCACTGTTGGTCATAACTGCAGTTTATAGCTCAAATCTTCTATTAACTTTAAGAACTTGGGAGAAAAAATGTGCAACCTTGGGTATTCTGCAATTAGGTTTGCCATCTTGTGGTAACCAAATGGTCAACTTTTTTTTTAGTGTGTGTGTGTGGGGGGGGGGGGGGGGGGGTGAGTGTTTCTGGTTGCAGGGTGAAGAGCAATGTGAGGGAAGTTGGATGAAAATGAATAAGCTCCCTTTGTGCACGTGGATTGTTTCCTCCAAACAGAGTATTACAGTATTTTGTGTGTGGTTTTCCCTTTCATTTCTATAAATTTCTGTTTAACAGTTAGATCAAACATGTTGAAGATTCATAGCAATGGTTCAAACAGAACTGCTATCATATTAACATTGTCAAGAATATGGTTTTTGCTTTTATTGGACATTGCATGCCAGGTGTAAGATCTACACAGGTTTTATCTTTGTTAAAATGTTTTTAAGGTTGTCGTAGCTTGACCCTGATGACTTCAAATGAACTTTGAGCTTCATCACAAGCAATAAGATCATGCATCAAATATGGAGCACACACATGATAAGAATGAGATTCCTACATTTTGAGATATTGTGCTCACAGTTTGATGTTGATGACCTCAATGATTTTTCACCTTTACTAAAAACTACAGGTGTACTTAGTTTGGGGCATCCATATGCTAAGTGTAAAATTCCTGCATGAATCCTCCTTAAGATACCGTGTTTTCAAGATTTTCACAGGAGCATCTGATCTGAAACTCAACCTTTCACTTATGCAGACATAATGTGAGTATCCACGTGCCAAACATGAGATCCCATTATGTTATCCTTCATGAGATATCCTGCTTACAAGCAGTGTCAAATATACCATACACACATATCACCACTGGCAAAGATTCCTTTTGCCAAAGGCAAGGGATCAAAATTGCACTGTTACTGTTAAATAACTGCAGTAGAAATCATGTAAATTTGCCATCAGAATATATATGGTTTGCACATGGTAACATTGCCAGCTGTTCTAATTTACTGTATTTTATGGTGAGGTCACTAGACATCCTGGTTTAAGGATTACCTTCCTCACGGAAATGGATAATACCAATTCTGAAAATTTATCGTACTGTGATGCTTGAGACAAAACATTCACATAGCGAAACATTCACATAGCTGAGCAGAGTTAATATTACATTGGCAGTATCTACCAGCATTTCTCTTGCCTGTCTTTTATTAAAAATCTTTCAGCAAGTGTGAAATTTTAAGGACAACATGGCTTTTGAGAAACTGCTGTATAGCTGGCCTATGATGTCACTGTTTACCATCTCATTTTGTGTCAGGTCTTAGGTGTGACCAAAAATACTGGTACGGTACAGGTGTTTTCTGTTTTTGATGTCTATCTGCTGACTTGTCAATACACAACATGTACAACATTATGTAGAAACTTAGCTTGAAGTTTAGGGGCTACCATTAATTTTGGTAAAAGGTGTGTGGAAAGCAACTACAATGATTCAACTAAAAGCAATTGTAAGTTGAAAAGGTCATGCGGTAAAACTGCTTCTATCATACCAACATTGATGACATATGGTACTCTGCCGTAAGATGTCCATACATCCTACTTCATGCTCAATGTCCAGCTTTTGGGCTGCCTGTCCTTCGTCTGGCATTACTTTACACCTAATGCTGATTTGTCCTCCTTTTTGAAGGTCTGTGAGGTCGCAATGAAAATGTTACAAGTAACTGATGACAACAAACTGATCACAAATAAATTCATTTTTTATCATACGGTATCACCATATGGAAAGACTTGTGTATATCTCAAAATATGAACAGTACTCCGCAGTCGCATTTGTACCATGGTTAGCCTTGTTAGTATTGCAATCGTGTGTGTAAACAATGCTAATGTGTAGCAGTGACCTTTAATGATTTAAGACTGTCGTGTTCCCTTTTAGGGAATTTGGAAATGTTCTCATTACCTCTACCCTAAGGGGAGGGGGAAACACATCCTTGTGGACTTTTGTTATAATCAATCATATGATGGATGCATTGAAATGCCACCTCCTTCAACAAAATCTAGTTTACCAAGCTAGCATACTCCAATTGTGGTATTCCACAATGCAAACTGGCATAAAACACATTGAGACAAATGACAAAACAGTTAAAATTTCATTGAAGAGCAGGGTTTTTTTTTATTTTAAATTTGAACTCAACAAATGAACACAAAATAAGCAGGAGATGGAATTGTACAGTGCACCCTGTGACCTCTTTTGACACAGGTTCTATCTGTGACCCCACCATTCCTTCATGTCAACCCTATGGTGCCATTAATAACCACGTCTCCCCTAGTTCCCAGTCTATACAAGAATTTCTCAACAAGTCTTTCAACCAGTAATTCTGTATTTTTTTTTAACTTCACACACTTTTTCTGTCTCTCAACAGTAGCAGCAAGAACATATTTATAAAAGCATTTTTTGCTCAGGCTTCATTTTTTTTACAATTATAAAAGCCGAAGAGAGGAAAAAAAAAACGAAAATGAGAGAGAGAGAACCGTAATACGATGACTTTGTCACTGACACATGATCACTTGTTATTCTCCGTCACATTGCACATATTGCCACACATATTGGAAATGCGATCCAAACTTTGGAAAGTATTGATATAATTGTTGGTCTTACAACAGTTAAACAGTCGTAACGACAATAGAAAGCTTTTACCATGCACCATTTGATGGTTTCCATGGTTACAACTAGTATTAAACAGGTCTATCTACTCTAGGGCATGGCCATATTAGTCTTGGTACGCCCTGAAGATTAAATTTAGTAAAAAAAATACTACAATATACGCGCACTTCTTGTGTATCTCTGGTACTATCCCCAATCAACTCTGCCTCATTTCCTGTCTCGCCCCCTCTCCCCACCCCATCTCCCCACCCCCTTTGTTAGTATTGCTGAAAGCTTTTCTGGTACTGCTGCCATACACATTTTAAGATGTATGTAGGAGTTCACAAGAACATGTTAACCTTCCAGCACCACACACATTGTAAAACATACAGTACAAGAAATGTAATACAAATTTCCACATGATTTTCAAGGCATGTTGTGGGACAAACAAGCAAGCTATGTGACTCCCCAATAAACCTATCACTTGTTATGTTCAACAGGGTTGTGTTTTCTGGCAAGCTCTGAGATGTTGCAGCACTATAGTGTGCAGTACTGTACCTTAGAGGTCTTATCACTAGGCTCGTGTGGCTCCCAACATTTCTGGAGTTGGGTACCTGCGGCGGTATTAAGTTGTGACTCTTGAGGGTGTTGTGACTCTTACAATGTCATAACTAATGCAGGAACATAATACCACGGCAGCCATTAACTGTCAACTGTCCTACCAATGTGTACTAATGTACACCGGTAGGCTTACACTAAAGGCTTCTCAATGGCTAAGGTGCTTAACTGACAATGTTAGAGAAACGTGGCCAACCGAGAGGAAAACCCGTGATTGAATAGACAAAAAGATCAGAAGTGCCAGTTGTGTCAAAGCACTTCATTAAAACCTGTGAAATAACACAAAGCTTAAGTCCTTTGAAAATATGATTTTGGGTATATATTTGCCAGTTGTGAAAATTAACCAACAGTTGCATGTCTCGGGTAAGTGGAATCACCCCTTGTACCCCTGCCAGGAGTTGTGACTCTGAAGTGGGAACCCTCCCCCTCCTTCAACCCACTTATCACCTCCCTGGTTGTACCCTCCCCCTCCTTCAACCCAATTATCACATCCCTGGCTGTACCTCTTGCATTCCATACACAGTACCATATCCAGTAGGTACAGGAAGGGGATGGGGGTGGGATGGGTAGGGGAGGGATGGAAACAACCTTTGACTGATGAAACTACTTGGATGGTTAAAAATAGACTTCTACAGGATAAAGTTATCAATGCATGTTTATAAACATAATGCTAGGCTTTGAAGGAGTGTGTGTGTGAAACATGTACAGCACTGAAAAATGGTGCACTGAAATTTACATACCAGCTATACATGGATGCCAAAAGCAAGAAAACTTAGCTGAAGAATAGATATTGCCTGTGTACACTGCTTGCCTCAAATTGTCCCTACTTTAAAGTAACAATATTTTGTATCTTATATGACACAACCATGTAGAGTGTGCTTCCTCTGGTGTATGGATCAAACTGCAGAATCCTGATTTTTTTTTTCAACACATTCACAAATTCGAACCTAGGTGAATTCTAGAATATCCATATATACATATATGCCCACTGAGATGGAGAGAAGGGGTGTGGTATCTGAAATGGTACCAAAAATGGCCCTTCCCTTGCTTAGATTTTATGCATTTGCTGCCATTTCCTCAGGGGTCCCCCCCCCCCAAAAAAAAGAACTATCACTTGGAGATCACTTGGTCCACCAAGCTAACAATGAGCCCCTCCTCTCTGCAAAAGGTGTAGGATCCATGCTTGAGCAGATCTAGTAAAAGGTATTTATTATTACTGTATGCACCTTCTAGTAAAACAAGTATGAAGATGAAGTGGCATAAACATGGTTACTTACAATGTTTAGTCTACTGATGGAAAGATAGTTCAGTAAGTCACCATAAAATGTCTTCACTAAAAAGGTCGTACTATTAATTATTCAGATGCCATCTGCTGCAGACAGATTGGTAGCATAAACAGCCATCATTACAAGAAGGCACACAAGGTTGTGTAATTCAATTTCAGATTTCCCAATTATGGTATACTGCCCCCTATGAGCAAACGGCCTGTCACAACACTTCTTCACATAACATGATACATTCTGGAACAGGCTCTTGTTTGCCATACCACATGATATGTAATATTATCCTCCCCAGAGTGACAGCGAAATATCAGTGATGCTAATTAAAATCTCTGCACAGCAGGGTGCCAAATCATGCCCAGTCTACCAGCCAAAGTCGATCACTGTTTCTCTGTGTAAACGAAACTCATAGTGCAGACTGCATTCAAGTTCACACAGATGTTTCTCTATCAACATGGAGACTGCTATAATCATGCCTGCCAAGAACTAGGCTGATGTTAGGTCAGGTAGCAAGAAAATGTTATCTCTCAATACCCCATGAGACATGGATGACAAGGACATGTGACTTTGGATGTTTACAACATCTGGAAATTCAAAATGTTTAGTGCCATCATGACATAGCTCGTTGAGAACCAGAGGTATATTATTATGATAAAAGGACCATTATGCTTTCAATTATGGGCACACAACATACTGAAATGAAATAACTCTCCACTTCTGACAATTAAATAGCTTTCTTTCAGTTATCAAGTAAACAGAATATGGCCCACATGTGAGTTACAAGGCTCTGATACAAATACTACATTGTATCATAGTGGACTGTTTCAAGTAATAGGGGTGGGGGCTACTGGGGTAGATGAAACATTCAGCTGGGAGAGGTATATCAGTTTAGAATTCCTTTTTTTTTCTTTATTTTTTGCAGTAAGCATGCCACCGCCACGTGTGGACAATGTTAGCGTAGACTGACCAATGTAAAACCAACATGCTATTCATTACGGGCACTGAGTAAGAGATAAATTTCAAAGACAAACCTTCAACTACCACATTGGTAGCCTTTAAACAATTCCCTGACAGACATACCATCTGCAAAAGGCTGTTTATTTTGTTTCTTATTTCTACCAGTGATGACTTTGATTTTATGGACAACTGCCTTGTTTTTGTCTGTCTATGACAACTCTGATATCACCTTTGCACCATGCAACTCTGTCCTACAATTAACTATAGCATACGAACTTCTATAAAGATTTCTCTGTGTACAGCAGTCGCACTACCCTGAATCAAAGGAAGAGAGTGGTTTCAGACTATTATTCTGATTACTATGGAAATACCCCCCATTAATATATTCTGATTATAGAACAGGTCCAAGTACAAAGCCTCTTTCATTCAAGCAAAGTTACAACTAAAATTCAGAAATGCACTAGCAGGTTCCAAATTAGAATAACAGTTAGAGGACAGTAACTTTTCCTAGATAACTAACTTAATAAATCCCATCTTATTCAGGAGACCATGAGCTCTGACACTTGGCTCCCATATGAATATGTATTTTACCTAAATTGCCTTCAATTACTACCTGGCAAAGTAGTTAACACAGTGGGTGAGGAGGGCACTATGTGGCAACTCTTCCTTACAGTTTAAAAACCCCCAAGAATGAAGTTTACTCTCAAGTAACATAACCTCTTCAGTCCTGCAGGAGGTATCTTGGGCTCTAGTTTGAGCCCCCCACCCCCACTTCGTTCCCTACAAGCCAGCAAAGTGATATTACTTAAACCAGCAGTTGGTAAAGTTATTAAGTGAACAGGTGGTATCCACAGCAATGAGGATGGCCTCTATGCTAAGAGCAGCATGGTAAGGATAGTGCCATCTATTCAGGACCTAAAACATTGCCAGATGCTATTTCCACAGTAATGGGGTTGGTTGAACTACTTTGTAACAGGTAAGTATGGATGTAGTAAGTTTGGTGCTGAAACACTAGCAACACTTCAACACTAGCAACACATGTCCAAATTTTTCTTCATCATGAAGTCCCAATTACCAAAGTCCCAAAGTACCAATAAAATTATACATGGAATGCCATTCCCTTCTATCCTCCCTCACTTTTTAATGTACACACACATTCCACAAAATTTACGTGGTTTGTGAGTCTATGAGCTCCAGTACTTACCTCCTATGTACCAGGTCTTAGTTGTAGGCAATTAAGGAAATACAAACGTATATAGGAGGCAAGAGAGTCCTAAGCAACACAGACTCCAGTTCAAGGCACTGCTCTTGATTAGAACTATTTTATCAATTGCTAGTTGCTATTGGCTATCTTTGCATCTCACTCGACTTGTCATCACTTGACAGGTGATTATCCCACTAATCCATCACCCTAGTCTATTCTCCTAATGCTCCCCTCCCACAGCAATTATGACTAATAATGCCAAACTCAGGGGGGTAGCTACGGTGGGCGGTGCTGGGCAGCCCCACCCAGCACTCAATATTCCTGCCCAGCACTCCAGGCAAACACACGTCTCCCCACCCACCACAAATCTGCCGAGACCTAAAACTAGCCCCAAATTTACTCCCTACAGTAAAATAAGGGAAAAATGAAAAATTAATGGTTGAAAAATGGGGTAGACACCATGGGGTAAGGAGAGGCACTTTTGTCAAATTAGACAATTACCCGTCACTCAAATTTGGCTAGCTACAACCCTGGCCAAGCTGTAGGCCTATTAATGTAGTTGGATTATAGTTGGAGAGAAATACCCCCACTGTTTGAAGAGTGGCCAGCAGTAGTACAGGCCGATAGTTACCTCATGAAATCTGCCATTATGTCAGATCAGATGCTGAATATCTATTTGGTGAAAACACTGGCTTTTCAGCCAATCATACAGGTATTAAGGTTATTGCGCACTGTCAAATTCACATTCTCCGCATCAGCCAAGGTTTTTACAAACAGATGACGAAAGTTGCTCACTGGCAACCCTAACAGCCCTGACCAGCACAGTCAGCACCTGTTCACCTGCCTTTTTTCTCATTTCGCCGCTGACCACTTTCTAAAACCTTCCTAACAGTAACTAAAAAAATCCCTAACAGTAATAAAAAAAAACCTCTCCTATGATAGTGTATCCTTTCCTGATAAACAGTAGTCACATGTAGCAGAGAGCATAACCTGGTCTTACCCATTTGACCATTCAACTGGATTTTGATATGTGCTGCTGGACTGACCAGCAAGGTGTTGTTTAATGACCTTACAAATTGTCTGGGTATTATTCCCAGTGTAAGTTTCTTGTAGCTAATATTTCTGCAGCCTTCCTTCCCTGTATCCCTTTCAGTTCCAGGGCAGTTCTTGACCCAGACTGACCGCACAGATTACAAGTGGAGACACTTCATCACAGTGCAGAGTGACCAGTACTTTATCAATGACCTTTGGATGACTCTGTGGTGTCTGGGTGACTCATTCAGCCAATCAAGAGGTCAAGATGAATGCAAAACTGTTCTTATGCTTGATTGCTCATTGTAAGTGAGGCAAACTGTATGCCATAAGCCTGGAGGAGTATTTTGGAAATGACTTAGAAGTAATAACTTAAAGAACCAACACAAAGAACTGTACAGGTCTTTAAATGTTCAAATGAGATGTTGAGATAATGGTGGCATGACATGACACAATAGTATAAGCAATGACATAACAGATGAAAACACAAAGGAAAATGCATTTCATACATCATATGTGAATACTACCAAAACTTTTTCCATAATTTCTGATGAGAATCAAAGCATGAAGCATCTCTTGTTTTTTTCTTAACTGAATAGCAAGATACTTTAATTGACAAAACAAATGAGTAACAAAGAGGTTAGTTAGTATCTATCTGCTGACAGTATCTCCTCTTCAATTGAGGTCTGGCTGGGTATAACAGGAAGAACATTCATGGGCACCCTCTAGATGGGTGACATCATGATAATAACAACTTCTGGTGAACAGCATTTGCAGGTAATCACGGGCGTCAATCTTTACTCGAATGTGGGGGGGAGGGGGCCATGGCCACTTCTGTCAAAAATTTACTGTGTAAAAATCTTAAGTCAATGGGTGTAAATCCAAAATGTGTGGGGGGGGGGATGTGTCCCCCTGTCCCACCAAGGATTGATGCCCATGCAGGCAATTAGGGGAAATATACATATAGGCTATAAATAAATAGTGGTTAAAGAGGGGGCAAATCTAGACTGCCATTCCTTGTGTATCCCACCCCCCAACCTTATTGGTGAGGATATATGCCTGCAAAGTGAGTCCACAATTTTTCTGATGCAGGATCTATCTTTTCAGGTTTTGCATTTAAAAAATGAATGGGTGCAGCATGTTATGGGATGGTTCCATTAAGTGGTATGCCTCCTATTTCTAGAACTAGATCATGAGGACAAAAAGGCAAAGGAAGGTTGTTCAAGTGATACATTCACTTTTAAAGGGACATCATATTAGGCAGATCCAGGGATGATTTGGGAAGATGTAACCCCCACTTTCAATGAAATAATTTTGCAGTGTTCTTCCTTAACATAGGGGCTTAACTCCTCTTTCCCTCTTCCCCCCTTCCATTCTAGAGTGCAGATCTTGAATCCCTGTGTTCCTACCATCCTGTACCCCTCCCCCCCCCCCACCACTGCTGCTGAGCACCATTGCTAAGGTACTTATTTTGGCAGATCATAACTACTAGCCTACATAACAAGAATGTGTTGCCCAAATTGCTGAAAGAAAAACAGATTCCAACAGCCTCAGTTACTATAGAGAGGGACAAAGAGGGGAAATATTATGTAAATAAACAAGATGGATACTAATTCCTTCCAAAATGGCTGATACCAGTCCTTACTGCATAACTTCTTCAACTACTTACATCACAGCTGACCGGCAATAGTCAGAAATCACTGCATTATTACTAAGTGGAAGACCCAATAAAATCATTGCAATACCTTAAGCAATGTCTTTTACTGCTGTATATATGCATGGTATGAGCAGCACAATGGCTACCAAAAGCAAATCGACATAACAAATCTGTGGATGTTCTTTGATACCAATATGGTAAAGACCAAGAGTACAATCCAACAGAATTGTTAACATTATGTATAACATATTAAACTCTCAAAGAGGTGGCTTATTGGCAAAGGATTAAAATGGTCACAAAAGCAGGTGGACAGAGTTTCCAGCAGATCGTTTTGTGCCACTAGTAAGAACCAATAATTTGCAATTATAATTTAGCAGATTTTTGAGGCATTTTTGCACCTGGGTGACATCTTGGAACTATACTGTCACATGTATTTCATAGCTACATTCATTACCAACATCATAACTGCTTCGCTACGTGCAATTCCAACTGCAACAACGTCACTGCTAGTAAGCTACAGGTTTAGAAATCCCCCCCCAACCCTCAGCCTATGCCACGAGCTAAGACGGAGTCCACTGTTAATTTGAAATTTTACACTGTGACTGAAGGTAGTTGCCAGAGCTGTGATTCATCAGCATTCACATGATAAAGCATCATTTGTCTGTTCATACCAGGTCAATATACACAAAATGAAATACTCTGCAAGTATGTAGTTAATAGCCTGGAGTTGCAGCCTACACAAAATGTTGGAATCGCCGTATTCATTTGTCTTCACAATTTTTCAATTTATAGCCTAATACAGTATATAGCCAATATGTTCCAAGAAGGAAACATAATAACTGTGAAAAGCACGATTTATTTTCTAAACTATGATCAAATTAATTGCTTGTGCTTTATACTGTACAACTGTCTTGGCAACCTTTGGATGATCAATCTGTTATGTACGTGAGCTCCTAATTCCAACTTCATTGTGCTACTGCTTAGGCTAACAAGTGGCAGCTTGAGGTACAGTACTGGACACCATTATTTAAATTAGTCTCATGATTTCACATCTTAATCAAATCCCACAGACACAGGTATCTGATCTTTTCAGCTTACCTAAATCATTCATATTTATACCCCTTCACCAACCCCCTCTGCCACCAGTTCCAAAAAACCCACCCATATAAAGAATAACACATAAATGTGTATAGCATCAGGATCATACCCCCGAGTTTATGGTAGTGTGAACGCAGCTGCATATATTTACCACTCCTTAGAGGGAGGGCAAAACCTCAGAAGCAGGTAAATATTCCTTTGCTTATGGGATGGTCAGCTACCAAGTTTGTATCCAAAGCAACCGTTACATGCCACAGATGTCTTAGTGGAGGTCCAGTGTCCCCTCCCACCCCTCACCAACAGGTCAAAATTTGGTCACAATGCAATTTATACAAGACAATCCTCTCTGATTAATATTATGGGATGGACAAGCAGGAGTGGGAATACATATTGTTTTTTTTTCACTTTGGTTGCAGTCTTAGGATGAAAGTGACCAAACACAGAAATACATTTAAAACTTCCTATTTTTTTGTCCATTACCTAATCTGTTCAAAGAATGACATTATAAACCAACATATACATTACAGCATCAGAAATTCTGTGGCCTTTTCAGGAGGTGGGTCCGTCCCAGATTCTAGTGATGGGGTCGAACCACACAGAGTGGAACCATGAGAGAAAGATCCACATGCAGCAATTGCTTTCCAATCAAATATTTCCATAGTTAGAATTGTACAGTAAGTCAATTTTCAGCTCTTTACACAACATGGGTAGACATAACACTTTTTTATATTTTGTCAACATTTTGGCGTTGCAGACAAAGCGCCACCATACCTAGATAAAAATGCATTGATTGATAATATTTTGTTTAATACTTTTAGGGCTTAGTCTCTTTTTCTACTTGTAGGACCTTTCTTGAGTTCAAGCTGCTCTGGCCAGCACAGAGCTTCTTAAGACACACAGACGCAAAAACATAAAAACATTTTATAAAATAAGCGGTAAGAAAGACAATGGCACACCCACCTACAAGCACCATGGCACATTCACGTAACAACTGGGGCACAATAAACCTATGACCTTTGCTGAGACTGCAGCACGCAATCTGCAACAGAGTCCACCTCAAGATATTTTGCAAAAACAAGCGAATTATCTCCCTAGTCACCATGGCCACCTCTCCCAACAGCTTCCACGTGTGACGATGGTGAAATTGGTTGAGATCGACCCGATGAAATGCCACCTAGCGGTGTCCGTCTGTCCTGCCTTGCACTGGGTCTGCTGGCATCCCCACTATTATCACACACATTCAGAAGATTGTTATTGACTGGAGCTCTTTGTGAAGAAACAATACTTGAATACGGTGGAGGTGCTTCATCACAGTCTATGTCAATTGGACTATGTGTTATACTATCATAGATTAATTCTGGAGAAGACCTAGAAAAAAATGGACCCCGTGGCTGCGATGAGCACTGGGTTCTCACAGGTTCTGTTTTAGTCTTTTGTTTCTGGTAATCTAAATTATACATTTCACTATCATAAACCGTCCGATTTGGCGGCCCCCTGACTCCTTCCCGTGCCAAATTATGGTCAGAGCCTATCTCTGGGTTTAGTCTTTGTCCACGTATGTGTGGAGGCTCTTCCTCATCACGCAAGGGAATGGAGTGGGGAAACTTTTCTGTTGACGGACTACGTCTAAAGTAGACCTTCCTTTGTTCTTGGAGCAGTTCTTGATTTTGCAGTGCTGAGAAATTACTCGTGCCAGGAAGTAACGGAGAATTGCTGGCCTGTAGAGGCAAAGAAAAGCAATTTGTATCAAGACAATGCAAAACCATTGGCATTTATCTAAAAGTTTGAATACATTCTTGTTTAAATTAGGTTAAGTTTGAGTAGGTCTATTAAACATTATTCAGGCACTAACATTAGCAGCAAGGTATGTATTCACCTACTGCTTGTCAACATTTTTATCCAAGCTGTAATGTAAGATCACGGGTGTGCCGTGTAGGACAATATGGCCACACATAATCAAGTCACTTTGATTGAACAACAAATTGCTGTTCACATTCTAGGTTTCAGATGGACTGGATAGGGACTAAAAGGGGCATCTCAATAGCCATTTTGGGGTAATTATGAATCGATTTTGGTACAGAAAATGTTTCATTTCAAAGTATATCTAAATATTAAGTACTGAGAAGCAAATTATATGTGTGTTATACCCACTTTAAAGCTTGCCAGGGACTTACTGCAGGTAACTGGGGATTACAATGTGTAAATAGGTCATAATGAGGGGCGATATAGATCTACAGTTCATTGGTAGGTACTTTCCATGAATACTACAACCCATGGTCCTGCTGTACCACCCACTGGTCCCCCACCGCACTGGTCCCCCACCGCACTGGTCCCCCACCGCACTGGTCCCCCACCGCACTGGTCCCCCACCGCACTGGTCCCTCACCTCATTGATCCTCCACCTCACTGGTCCTATGTACTGTCAGAGGGGATATGTATGGGATTTTGCACTCTGCAAGACTATAACCACACTGTACAAATGGCAGTTATGATGACACATGCCAAGCTTCTCATGATACTGCACAGTATAGCATACAAGGTAAATCCCATTTATGTTACAATTCCAACTCAAGTAATACAGTATATAATTCACATGATATCACCTGTCACAGGTTTGGTGATACTGTAAACAGTAAGGACACATTCTGTATGCATACTCAACTGAAACACATGGTGTAATTCTGGTTAATATCAAATGCTATACACTTGTGGTAATACTGCACAATACAGCAAGTATATCCTGTTTGCATAATAAACTGAAACAATTGGTATGATTCCGGTTTGTGCCAATGTCACTTCTGATGATACTCCCCCAAACTTACCTGTGGTTAGGAAATCTATAAACCCTACTTACCTCATTTATTACACCTGTGTTGAACTACAGCTTGGTGGAGTCAAGTATTCTTCTACATTTCCCTCTTCCAGGGTGTTGGAAAAAGGTGCTACTGAGGTAACCTTTTATGCTGGAGTTCCCAGGGTGGGTACACAGTGGGTTCCCACCAGGGTCCCTCCCCTGCCCCCGGTTCCTGGGTGTTGTTAGTAAATAAAGCTTGATGAGTACTCCCAAATGTTCTTGTGTCTACTGTACTGTATGTTTTTTCTTCCTGCCAGTTTGGAAGTAAAGTGTTTGCTGCCTTCTTATGTTGAAGTGTTTGTGCTTTGGATGGAAATATCTTGCTGTAAATGTTTATATGTGTCTTTAGGAGTAGAATAGATTACTCAGCAAGTATATCCTGTTAGTATACTACTGAAACAATTGAAGGTATGATTCTGGTTTAACATGCCAATGCCACTCTCCTGGTGGTACTGCATGTTACAGCAAGTATATCTTGTTTGTATACTAACTGAAATAAGATATGATTCTGGTTTCACATGCCAATGCCACAATTCTGGTGACACTATACATTACAGGAATTATGTTTTGTAAAAGTGGTTGATACTACATACCACATTTGGAGAGGTGAGGATATTCCATTTAAAAACAACCAAGACAGTATCATATTCTGGTGATATCACATATAAATTATTGTACTTCTATAAAATGATACTGTGTAAACCATACCATATGGCATAAATGTTTCTCATTTTCAAAGTGTTTTCTAAACTCACAGTCAATGCCAATATCACATTTATTTTTTTCTCTCACCAGTAACAAGGATGTTTACATACTACTTACATGTGAAACGTGACTTTGTAAATTAAGTCAGACACATGCACACAGACATGTACTGCAGAAGCGGATCCAGGATTTGGCAAAAGGAGGGGGTGGGGGGGCCCAGGTTATAGTGGTTTGTATAAAAGCCCTATCTGGGGAGGGGTCTAAGGAGAGGGGACGTCGGGGGCAGTGCCAGGGTATTCTGATACGGGCCAAAGCATGTGATGAGTAATCGCCGTCCTGGGGGAGGGGCTAAGGAGAGGGGGTGCCCCTTCCCTTTGAGAAATTTTTGTTACTTTAAGGTTGTTCAGATGCAAAATGCTGATGTCTGTGGTATATATTTTTTGAACTGATCATGTATGGCTGGAAAACGTTCATAATTCAGTGAATTTTAATTTTTGGTTGGGTGAAAGATGCTTTCCCTTTCAGAAATGGGAGGGGTTTCCCCTCCCCTTTCAGAAATTTTTGTTAGTTGAAGATTGCTTAGATGCAAAATGGTGATGCCTTTGGTATACTTTTGAACTGATCATATATCACTGGAAAATGTTCATCATTAAGTGAATTTTAAATTTTACCCAAATTGACAGTACATTCCATTAAAATGAATTGCAAGGCTTAAATAAGACACTACACGGTAATACTGCAGCAAGTTATAGTTAAAAGCCTGATGTTGTCGAAAATATTCCTCTAAATATGAAACAATTCTGAAATTCCCTTGAAAGTAGAAGCAGTGATCCCAATGCTGTGGGCCTGGCCGGTAATAGACTGAAGTTAGCAATCCATCAATACAGCGCTCATGAGTAACTCCTTGTGATGCCCAGAGAAAGTTACTGAGGCCAATATAAGGGTGCACACAGGGGGCGAAGCTAGGATGAAATTTTTAGGGGGGCCTAGGTAACAAATGGGGGCCCGGCACCGCCGAGGGTCAGGCTTGTCAAGACTATCTAAGCGGAGCACCACCATCGGTTGGCGCGGAGCATGCAAGAAGATTTTTGGCTTTACAAACCTTCCAGATGACTGGAAACGGCACTTTCCACGTGTTTTAAGCTGCATGTATCCAGCCTTGAAATTCGAATCTCATGTCTGCCATTTCTCAAATAATGGGAAAATATCAATCCATGAAAAATGGTAATACACAAGGCTGCATATACATTTTTTTTGCTAGGGGGCAAAAATTGGGCATTACTGATCTGTGGCCTGAGGGAGGGGACTAAAAGGAACGGATGTCTCCCTCCCCCTTGGCGAAAATTTGTAATTTCAGGAGGACACATAGATAGCAAATGGTGCAATATTTGAGGGATTGCAGCTTTAAAGGGAAAACAAAAAGTAGTTGTGACTCAGTGCAACAAAAATCATTTTTGAGAGCGTGGTGGATATGATGTGAAGCATAACCTCAGCCATTGAACTCCATTGTGGGGGAGGGTTAAATGGAGGGGAGGGAGTGTTATTGGTTATAAAACGTTTTTATGACTAAACTGGCACGGTTTAAAAACGTTTTTTAAACATTGATGATTGAAGCTACCTATAGCAACAACAGCAACATTGTAGCTATGCATAATCGCGCTTAGCGCGAGAATTTTAGAAAAGTAGGCTAGAAATACATCCTAATAGAGCTGCAAATGATTGATGATGTGTACAGTATAGGCATGAAAATATTGATCTGCCTATTTGAAATTGTTTAAGTTCAATCATTATGATCACAGCTATTTCTTATATTTTTACTGCATTTTCTCTGTATATTCTCAAAGTTGGAAACGGTGCACTTTGAAAATTTCTGGGGGCAATTGCCTGCCCCTAGCTGCTGTGTGCTGCTGTGGATATCATATGAGCTGAGATAATACAAGAATCATACTGAATTATGCATCCCTTTTTATTTATTCTGCCTGCAATTCTCCCATATTCACCTTCTAGTATATCTCTGTTACATTTGTCCATCACCCTATCCACAGGCTACATGTCCACTACTCAATTACATATCCCCCACATCATACCATTTGTCTCCAACCTAGGGTTACCATATTTATTTTCTAGCAAGGAGGACGTAGATCAGTGTCCTGATGTAGGGGTCTAAGGGTGTCCCCTTCCCTTTGGAAATATTTCTGGTTTTCAATGGTGTCTAGATGCAAAATGGTGCTGTTTTTGTTCACAGACTCAAGTCATCAGTATATTACTTGGTCAGACCTATAATACCACCAGTTAATCTTTCAAACTATTTAACCCACAAAGCAGAAGTAGGGATCACGTCGGAAACACATGAAATCTGGACCTTGTTGGCAATTTTACAAATCCCCCTCCCCCCCCCCGACGCCAGTGCGAACTAGTAAAAAGAGGACTTGTTGCGACAACAATCGTTCTACAGTGCACTTGTGATGGGCAAGGAGAGAGACACGACATACTTGTTAAGGACAGAAGAACTATTCGTCGAACGGTATGGCATATTTTGTGTATGATACCGTACAGGAATGGTCGTGTAAGAATGGTCCGTCTTCAGTGTATGGTTTCCATGTTTTCAGTAAATCAACCAGCCATCCGAAAAGCAGAAAGGGTCTAAACCTGACAATGTCACATCCGAATTTGTCGTCGAGACGTTCGTTTCATCGAATTAAACGACAGTGCAGATTATATAGGCCTACCTAATTTAGTGAAAGTAGGCATTTTAAAGTTATCAGTTGTTTTCATACGTGCGCAAAATGTGTTTTTCACACGTTGACTTTTTCTTAATTCTTACACATTTTATTTATTTTTTGAAGGAAATACTTCAAAGTTTATTTCCGTTCAAACATTTTTTTCTTAATTCTTACACATTTTATTAGGAAACTAAAAAATCTGGGGGGCCTAGGCACCCCCCAGGCCCCCCCCGTAGCTATGCCACTGGGTGCACACCCCCATTAGCGAGACAGCCCACTGGAGAAAAGTAGTTCCAAAGTATACCATCAATTTTAAGTCCTTTTTATTTGTGAATACTGAATAACTTATGTTAAGATGATCAGTTAATGCTGATTCTTCCTGGATATGAAGAGAGCATGTTAATGTGTGGGTGGTGCACAATTTAGACTGATTGAAAGTGATTTAGATCATTTTAAAAATTGTCAGAAGAAATTTAAGTGGTGATTTCTGTAACCTTGCAGATTAATATGGGTAGGTGTATACCCTCTAAACTTCATCCCCTTGTAGCTCAAGATCTAAATGGTCATGCTATGGTAAATTTGTAATGCCATGATAGGCCAACTTGTCAGCTTTCATTTTAGGGGTGGCTTGTCTGGACTGTGAACCTTGACTAGGCTGTAGGAGGCATGTAACTGAGACAAAATAGTGTGTAAGTCAATGGAGAAGCTTATGGAGGTGTGCCCCCATATGCCAAAATGCTATTGATCAGCTGATAGTCAGTAGCAGAGTTATTAACATAACACATATTTTCCGAGGTAGAAAATAATGAACAAATTTGAGTTTCACTCTAACACATCCCATAGGCCTATTTCATTGGAATAGAGCCTTGTCCTTTGTTTTATGAAGTTGAAAAAACTTCAAAATTTTTGGAAGGGGGGGGGGGCCAGGCCCCCTGAGCCTCCCTAAATCCGCCCGTGTACTGCCAGAGAAACGTACTGCAAGAAACCTGGAAGGTGCATTTATGAAAATTTGTAACCGCACTGTTAAGCCACTCCCCCAACATGCATGCAGCTCCCAGTGCAGCCCTGTAAGTAGTTCATATTTTTTTCTTTTTGTTTTCACAGAGTACATACATTTCATTTGTTCAACATACTTAGAAGATATCTTTGATTTTGAATTATTCAATGTGAATATTAGCAGTCCTCACAATGAAAGCAGAATTGGCATATAGCTCCATGAATACCGAACAATTAAATACTCATCATAACAAATACATAGCTACAGCATCATCCACAAACCTTCAAATTTATAGATGGTATGGGCCCCCTCTGTCAATAACTTTGCCAGATAACAATGGCAGGAGGTATTAAGGAGGTGTGAAATTGACCAAAGGGTTCAACTACTGTATTAAGGAATGTAAAGTGCTGGGTTTCAGTTTGAGAAATTAAAGCTAATGAAACGATGGAAGGACTCTTGTCAAATAAATTTGTGAAGTAGGCAAAATAGTCAAGACACTGGTCACAGCGACCAAAAAGTGTGTAATCTGAATCCATGCTTAGCCTTAATATTTTTGCTCACGTGCTGGTCAGTAAATCTGACAGACAGTTGGCACTAGCCAAAGTCACACAATCCCTCAGCATATCCTTCCACAGAAGAGTGGAAGGCCGGGTCATACCAAAAACTTTAAAAATGGAACCTACTGCCTTTGTGCTTGGTGCTCAGCATAAGCAATGGAGTAAGGAAAACAAGCCAGTGAGCCACAACTGGAAAAAAGGCCGTGGTCGTCTCGACTTGAACCAATTGGTTGGAAACTGGGACGTTAAACCTCATCTAACTAACTCCACAGAAGAGTTATTCTTTACTGATTTCAAGTGCCTTTAACATCATGCAACCCAATGTGGCAGATCTTACTGCGACAAAGTTATGGCTTATTCTGTAGTGTTGAACATTACAAACTCCCCAAGATAGTGGACATTTTTTGCAAGATCTGACAAGCTGCTGTAAAAAGGTGTCACACGTCTCAGTTTTGGCCAAACTAAAACATTCAGTCCCCTGCAACTGAGATGTGCTTCTAAGTATGCCCAGGGTCCTATCCCACAGACTTGCATGGCATACTGTGAGATGGGGGTATATGCAAAGTGTTCAATGTCCTGACAGACTACACCTGTAGGCATGGCTGCAAAACTTGCAAAACTTTGCGGGTGCACATACTTTGAAAACCAAAATTTCTAGCTCACCTGGTCTACTTAATTTGAGACTAAGATAAAAATTTCTAGCTGCAGCATGATTTTCGCGGATGCAAAGCATCTTTGTGTCCAGCTTTTTGCAGGCATGCCTGTAGGTACCACACTTATTTTCAACTTTTGACAATTTCCACACATATAAAATAAATCTGCCATGGCAATTGTGTCACTGTTAAGAAGTGCTGGAATCGTTAGACGTGCTGCTTTTTTCCATACATTGTGAAAAATGCACATGCTATACAATAACAATCGAGAATAATGCATTTGAGTAAGAAACCATAATGACATCAAACAGTTTAAAGTCACTAGTCTGAGATTTTTAACCACCTTGCTGAACAAACTAGGTAACCACAGCTGGCAAGGACTGAATAAGCTCCAGTACGTACATGCTTTACAATGTATCATACTGTAATCTGTTTTCCAAGGTAAAGGTGAACTACAACCAGCGTGAGCATATAAACCTCTCACAGCTAATAAGAATGACTAAACGTCTACAGACAAATTATTTATTGTATCATTGAAACATCGATGACTGTCGAACATCAGAAGTGCTAGCGACTAAGAGTGCAGTAATCAAGTAAAGGTCAATCTATTTGTTGCAACTAGTTTCAACGGGGAGTAACGGGCATTATAAATATTACACTAGCAGTTACTTGACTATGAGAGCTGCGCAGCCCGTCCTTTTAGGGCAAGAGCAGTCCCCCAAACTTACTTTGATACAACAGCTAATTTTCACTAATTTCTTCTTATTACTTTTTTCAAGTACCTTTCATGATAATTTAGGACTTTAATATTGCATATCCAAGGTAAACCAATGAGGTACTGCCCATAAATTTTAGAATTCAGAGAGAAATATATTGTCAGATGATTCTCAAGAGCCATTTATGAAATAGGATAGACCACTAGACTAATTCAAATTGGGATGACTGCATTTTCCCTTTAAATAGCTAAACCAATGGATAACATTTGAGTTACGGGAAATTTTCCTACCTTAGGGGCCCTTCCACATTGAGCATGACATGACATCATATGAGACATGATACCATAACCATGCAATAAAAATGTTGGACCGCTTTTCACACTACAAGTATGTGTTTCTAGCTTGTTCAGCGATATTCTAATGTCCAACTATAGCCAAGTTACGTAACGAAGTGGAAATTCTACCTCATGACTGGTTACACAAAATATCACTTAGAGACACGCAATACGAGAGCCGGAACTTTTGCGGCTCAATTAAATAGCATCATGTCGCATCATATCCCGCTCACTGTGAAAGGATCTAAGTACAGTATAACATTGTTGCAACCTTTTTATTGTATTGTATCACCTAGTTTAAGCCTCAGTGAGAAAGGGACTTTACAAGTCATGATAATAACAATAATTAGTTTTGCATAGCACAGACTCCTCCAGCAAGCATTGTTCAATGCACTTTACAAGTGATGAAAAATGCAAAAAAAGTTAAAGAGATTTGGGAGGAAACAAAAGTTGGAAAACTATGTTAAAATCCTCTGAATGACAGTCAAGAAGTGTTCTTCCTAGATGTTGGCAGACATGCTGCAATGGCCGGACTAGCAAGCTGGTATACTCGAACTACCGTGTACTAGAAAAACTTAAATATCAATGTTGATCCTTTAAGAGCAAGAATCTTTATAAAACTACAAAGAGTGAAGGTTTACTAAGCCCCAAATTTTCATGAGAAGAGCTTCACTTTTTCAGTACTACTATAAAGTATCATCAATTTTTCTTTATCTTCTGTAAATGTGAAACAGTTTAAGGCAAAATAATAGTACCTTTGATAAAGATGGAACCATTGAAAATGCTTGTTCTAAGAAGAATGTACTGTAAGGTACTACATGTGAGGGAGTTTGGTGAACTCCTTCCTTCATAAATTAAAATTTAGCCCACTTGTTGACAGGTACATAGCTATAATGGAATACATTTCTGATCTGACAGCATTTTCAATGCTGACAATAGCCAAGTTGAAGACAGCAATATTGCCTGCATGAGATTCTACCTCTCAACCAAGACTGATGAACCTACAACTACATCAACGGTTGCCTCGATCATATTGCTCACCAGTCCACTTTTTCCACCAAGTTGTAACAAGCACACCATACGTCAAAGATACAAAAAAAAATAATGACAGGCAATTTAAAATCCAGTACTTCATTAACTTTATTTTGCAAGAAGCACTGTTCACACAGAAATTCCCTGCTTTGCAGCTCATGAGTAATTTGTTCATCTAACCAGTCAACTTTTCGAAAATGCAACTTTCATAATTGTTGTGATATGAAATATTTTTGACAAAAAAAAATGTTACTGTCAAAGCTCATTGATGAGACTGGATGATTTCACTAAAGCTACACATTCTGTCTTTGCGATGTCGATGTGATGTAAACACAACATTTTCCTTTATTTACCATATCACACCATACCTGTAGTCGTCAAGTGCTGATGCTCTTCATATCAAGCCAACTAAACAACCTAATTGAGGTGCCCCAAAATCTACTTTGCAAGGCTATGATGAGTATCTGCAACGTCATTTATTAACACAAGTATAAATTTCCCAAAACTCCCTGGTTTGGAAATCTACGAGCCCCGATACTTAATATGTAATCCCCACTTACCCGCAGTAAGTCTCTGGCAAGCTTTAAATGGTAACAGTGGCTCCACGTGACCTCCCGAGAGAGTTCATCCAACAAGGTTGTAGTATTTGTAAAACACAACAAGACAACTACCTCCACTCCACACAACTCACACAGTTTACGAGACTACCCTTGACTTAACTCACTTCCTGTACACATGCACAAGGTAATGGGAGCAATGAAAGATTCTCAAGTGAAAAGATAACCACTGAAAAGGCTTGACGCAAAAAGGTTAAAGATCTTCATGCAACCGTAGAAAGGACCAAGTCTACACTTGTGCAAATGAGGAAGGATCAAGCCATGGGAGCCCTCAAATGAGACACCCTCCACTGTGCTAACAACTCTGCCAAACAATTATTGCAGGAACCCTGGAATACGGCTGTGACTAAGTCCAAAAACAGAAACCGGCTTCTGCAGCTGCTAAGACTGGTTTTTAAATCAAAACCGGTTTTTCAAAAAGTACAATGGTCTTGCATATAAACCCTGTTCAAGGTCTAGCCACGTATACTCCCCAAAACTCCCTGGTTTGTGAATCTACGAGCCCCGATATTTACCTCCTACTTACATATGTAATCCCCACCTATCCGCAGTAAGACCCTGGCAAGCTTTTAGTAGCACCGTAGAGACCGGGCGACCTCTGATACGTGGGGATTACATACGTAAATAGGAGGTAATAAGGGGCAAAGTAGATTGGGAATTGTCGGAAGTTTTATGAAAGTTACGGTCAGCGATATTCCCATACATCTGTTACAAAAGAAAGCAAACTGTGTGGCCAAAAAGTGTAAAATTGTCAAATTTTGAAACAGAAGTGAAACCTCGATCGGTTTAAACTGGTTATTTTTCAATACCAGTTTTTCGGTTGTGCAAAAATTTCAAAACAGAATCAAGCCAAACGGTTTTAAAAAAGTGTAAAATTGTCAAATTTTGAAACAGAAGTGAAACCTCAATCGCTTCAAACTGGTTATTTTTCAATACCAGTTTAACTGGTTTTAACCAGTTTCAAAATCAAAACTGGTTTTGTGAACAGTCTTGCTTGGAATACATATGCCTTTAATACATATACCCAGAGTGTAACAGGTGGTAAGGAGGAACAACACTCTTCAAGACTGGACAGTTCTAACTGTAGACTATAGAGACATTCAGTACTCAAGGAGCCAACTTAGTGCTAGGTTTGGGAACTATAAACCTAATCTCACATAAATGGTACAGGACTACAAATCCATAACCTGTTTCAACTGATTACACAAATCTTCCAAATGATAGCAAAACTTCATGCATTTGTTTCTCTTCCATTTTGGTGGTTATTGAAGTACATTCCTACAACTTTTTTATGAACTCTGCATTCCAGAAATGTCCCGAGAACTTTATACATATTGAACCCCTAGTAAGTGACTGACGAATTCTGCCGGAGAACTTGCCTATTAATTTTATGCATTTTATTCCCTTTTCAAGTTTGGAAGATTAATTGCAATTCATCTTACCTGTTTCTCAGCCATTTTCCTACCAAAATCAAGACACAACTCAGCAGTCTACAGGAACTTTGACAATCAGACTTGCACCTCTCTGGTGTTCATAGGATACATGGTAACTCACATGGATCACCTAGAGACATCACCTTTTAAATGATACTTCAATTATGACCAAATTCAATAAATGTATACTGATAAATGTTTTTTAAGGACATGGTGGCCAACAAGTGCATTGATTGATTCACTTAACATAGGAGCCCAGTTAGACTACCCATTAATTGGAGTAAGTAAGCTGTGCTGTTAACATTTCCTCTGAGTCTAATTCAATTAGGAAGTTTTCAGAAGGCACACTCTCTAATTTCATGACAACCATCTTTCACCGTCTGCTGCCACTCTGAAAACTTCTTGTCTCAGCTGCCCGCTTAGGAAACCATTCCTCTAAACAAAATTATTTGTCGATCACTTTCAAAGCCATGATGGAAAATGTGATATTTTAATTCAAAGGGCAGACAGACAGACTGTGGAGGTCGTTCGAATGTTTCCGATTTGAGGTTTCACTGACAGACTGGCTCTCCTTCCAGGGTCCTGGTAGGGTTTTTTAATGCCCCTATGACAAGGAGGTATTTATCAATTAGGATTCATATGCCTACCAGCAATACTTGCAGCGTTGACAGTTTATTTCATCATTTGATAGGTTCTGAAATTTCATCTCAAAATTAACCTTTCTAGCTCTTGTCATTTTAAGATAGACATCTTCATCATCCCACAAAAATTTGTAAAAATTGAGTCTGGAAAGGACAGGAGGAAAAGAAAGAGGAACTGAAGGAAAAAACTGCCCTAAACACAGCTAGACTATACACATACAGTACCAGAGTATGAATTTTTCAATATAGGCCTCTTGCAGCCTGATTCATAAACAGTACTATTATGCACTGATCAGTTGTATGACACACCCTACTATGCCCCCCCCCCCGATGGGTGCCTTAAAGCTGTCTCATTTCTAAGCCTTACATCAATCCATCATTACCCCATGGTCCCCGAGATTATGCACATGAACTGCTTTGAAAATACATGACCACGTACAGTAACTTATAATTTTTTTGACAAAGTGCCTGTGTGTATCTCCCCCCCCCCCACCCCCCCTTCAAAGTGCAGAGCTGGTAACTTCCATGAATAAGGCAGGATCCTAGGCCAGCAGACACACACCCCAACGAAGTGCAGAGGGAGCACCTTCTGTGAATAAGGCAGGATTCTTGACCAGCCAACACACACACACAATACAATGCGATAAGGTAGCAATTGAGCCTGTATACAAACAGTGCAATACCTAAGGTGAATACAGGGCTATAACAAATGTGCATATGGCTGCTATGCAGAGATCTACAGATACTATAGGGCTTTAGTTATGGTAGGTGACAAATGTTTTGCTTAGCAGGCCAGGCAAATGACCACCATACAAGACAACTACATAGGATATACTCAACTGAGATTTGTCCCTCCCCCCCCCACACACCCTCCCCCACACACACACACACAATACAATGCGATAAGGTAGCAATTGAGCCTGTATACAAACAGTGCAATACCTAAGGTGAATACAGGGCTATAACAAATGTGCATATGGCTGCTACGCAGAGATCTACAGTACAGATACTATACGGCTTTAGTTATGGTAGGTGACAAATGTTTGCTTAGCAGGCCAGGCAAATGACCACCATACAAGACAACTACATAGGATATACTCAACTGAGATTTGTCCCTCCCCCCCCCCCCCCCCATCATTCTAAGCATAATGGTAATTCATTCTGTTGAAAAGATATCTTGGCACATTCTTTACACTATGCTATGTAGCTGTCAGAGGTGTTATCAAGTTGCTACTCAAGTCAGAACCTTCCAGAACTGCCCGACTGAACAAATTCTTGAGACTAACTACGTAGGTTCTAAAAAAGCAGCCTGTGGTCATGGTGGCCATTTGCAGCCCACAATATAAGCAGTAAAATGGCTTGCAGAGAGTTTGAATTGAAAAAGCCCAAACTTTATACAAGAAAAAAAACTACTGTATTTGATTAAGTTCTGACAACTGCAATAATTAAAATCTCACGGAGATGTGGCCATTGACTCAAGGCACTTTAGAACACCTGTGCAAGGGGATTTTTCCCCATCGAAGAAAGAAATCAGTGACCAGAGTCGATTCTTGACTCAAATCACTACAATACTGTAGCTCATTAACTTGCCACAAAAAATGACTTGTTTGACACTGTATAAATGCACTGATGATTTACAGCCCTGTAGGATTCAACAGTCAGATTATACCTACTGTTTGCCCATTTAAGCTGGTTATTTTAAGATTCACAATAAAGAAAGGTCGTAACACAAGTTTCACCTTCTGTAGTGTAATTATACCTGCCTAAGCCCTGCAGCTCAAAGTCATGTGGAAGGTTAATACCTTACACATTTCCTACCTACTGTACCTTGATACAAACAGTTAAACCCTGTTTATCTGAAAACCTTAGGGCCACAGGTAGTTCTAATAATGTTGTAATTCTTGGCTTCGAGGAACCATACATGGGCTCCCTAAGAATGTGTGCCAAAACATTTCCCAAATAATTTTGATACGAAGAACCATACATGGGCTCCCTAAGAATGTGTGCCAAAACATTTCCCAAATAATTTTGATACAGCTACTGTAGCAATCTTACAGGGAAAAACTGCGACCAATGATATGACAAATCATTTATCCACTGTGCTATTAGTTTACCATGGTTTAGTTGCAGGTAAGGGGGGATTACACATGTAATAGGAGGTAATAGGAGGTAAGAGAGGGGCGATGTAGAGTTTATAGACTTCCAAAACCTAGAGATTTTATAGACTTCCAATACCTAGATTTCATTCCCAAAATTTTTACCTACAGTCTCCTGAATGACCAATGCTCTGTACACACCAAAATGTGTGCATGTGCTGAAGGGGAGCTCTAACAATCTTGAGCAGAATCACCAAAACTTGCTGGTAGGGGATACCGCGGTGCTATTATTTTTTTGCCAGAAGGTTATTGCAGGCAATAATGGTACATATGTAAATAGGAGGTAAGGAGGAGCAAAATAGACTCCAGAGTATTATTTGAAACCTCCAAATACATTGTGTAGAAAGTTCTTAACCAGCCAACTCCAATCTTTTGTAAGGTCTGCTGAAATTAGCTTTAGGAAGGAAGCCCACTATAATACTTTATACTTTTCACCATTTCTGAACTAGGTCTTGCACAATCCTATGTATAAATGTGGGATATTAAGACTATACCAATTTGGGTCTCTTAGCAAGGATTTCAAGAATTTCAAAACAAGCGCCCATGATTTTCCTTCCACATTTTGACAAAGCGTTACAAACCGGTTTTTAAGCCCCGATACATGTTTTTTTAGACATCGTGACATCATGCTGTGACTGTATAAGAACCCGAGCAAAAAGTGTAATTCTGCTGAAATTTCCCTGAGTGAATTTTGTCTTGTAATGCACTAAAAACTTGGTGGATACTATGTTCATTGTGTTGAATACTAGTTAGGTAATGTCATGCAGCCTATGCCGTTTCAGATAAACAGAGTTTAGTGCTCCCCACTAGAGGGCTCTCTTCCACTAAGCTATCTTTCATTTGCCAGGAAATATACTGTACTGTGGGCAAGTTCGGGCTACAAATGTACATAATAGGAAAGGAGGGGCAATGTAGATATCAGATCTTAGTGTAGGCCTACTGTGAATGGCACAAAGATAGGCCTTTATACTTCATGTATTTTATACCTCACATAATACATAACTTTCAAACAGTGAATTGATACACATTTAAAAATCCTTCTTACTTTGTCTTTTTACGTATGAACAATCCCATCTACCACAGAAGTCTTGGTAAAAGTAGTAGGGTTGGGCGATATTAAAAAAATCCATATCCATATATCACTTCTCACATACAAATGCATCCATGGTTTTGCTCCACTGTATCTACAGGATCTTATATCAAATTACAAGCCTTTGCGTGAACTACGTTCCAGCTCTCAATCACTTTTAAATGTGCCATCATCTGTTACCCACTCTTATGGTGATCGAGCTTTTTCAACAGTATCTGCCAAATTGTGGAATGACCTACCATCTTTTGTCAAGAACTCTTCTACTGTTGGACAATTTAAACTAACTTGAAAACTCATTTGTTTACTTTGTCCTATTTACTGCCTGTTATATAGTTTTAGCTCTTTGAGACTTCTTGTGTAAGACACTTAATAAGAACTGTTGAAGACAAGGCTAAATGTGCCTGAAATAATCCTAAAAATGTTTTTACAGCTAATTTTCTGAATCAGGACAAAATCGATGAATACTGAAATTATAGATACTGTTTCATGTTTAAAATTTAAATTATTGAAATTTGAGTCCCCAAAAAGTTTTTTTTTCTTATCGATACATATCGTATATCGCCCAACCCTAAAAAGTACCTCTGTATTATTAAAGGTATCATCTTTTATCAAGACGGTGAGACAATTCCGAAGTACATGGGACTGCTCATATGTGAAATAGATGAGGTGAGAAGAGAGAAACAGATCTGTGTAATTACACTGATGGCTATCAATAAAACTAGTATAAAGAATATGCACCTGAATGCTGCAAGCAAAAAAGCATTCAAACAATGTAATGGTCTTCTAGTGTTCTGCCCACGATTGCTGGAGTGCCATCAGCTCTTTTTCTAGGTCCCTAATGAGGGTCCAAACATAAGCTGTGGCGAAGGTTATCCTTCTGTACATTTTGACTAGGTTGGGGGCATAGCTTTCCAATGATGAAAGTTTTCCTTCCAAATAAAGACATGAAAACACACCGAACTTATACTTTCCTTACTACTATGGTGAACACTTTTGTGAACTCCATCAAAACAAGTTGATGGCTAGTGTCTTGGTGAAAGTTTACTGAGATGGGAAACGTGCAGGGCTGGGAAGAATGGTTACAGTTGAACTTCCAACTTATAACTGAGACCAATGTCATATTTTTTTTTCAGGCTATTTTACATCTTAAACTTACATGGCCTTTGACCTCATCAACAGTAATGGTATCCATGTTGCATCCATAATCCCCAAAACTTACTGATGTGGGTATTTACAAGCAACTATACTCACCTTGCTACATCTAGTACACATTATTTCCTGAGAGAAGTAAGGCTATTCTAAGACTGGAAAAACTTTATAATATTTTTGAGGGCTTACTCCTCATTACCTTTGATCTGGATATGAGAATATGTCAACTCAGTGCCAAATGAAGGTACACACAGGGCATCTAAGCCTACTGTACCTTTGATTTAGTTGCAATTAACAAATCACTGGACCAAAGAAATCAAGATAGAGAAGACAAAAATGTGTAACAAAATGTGTAACAAAAGTTTGTCTTACTATAACCAGACGGATGGATTGACAGACAGATCGACAGACTGCTGTAACTTATGAACAATAGGCGCCTCCCACATTTGTGGTCACTTAGCATCATAAAACAAGAGCCCTTATTACTGCTTTTATGACTGTTATGATCCTTGTGGTCATTATGATCAGCAGCAGTGACAGTGGCTTCATTATTATTATTATACTTTCAGTCAAAGACAGACAGACACTTTTTGCAAGGCATAGATTAAGGTATGTAAATATTGTAGTATTTTCTGTTCCCAGCCATAAAAATTTCTTGACTGAAAAACAACCCAACCTACCTTTTCTTGAGCCCTGCTCTGTCTTTCATTGACAATGGAAGTCGTGATTGCTCCTTTTACATGGGATATGTTGTCTGCGATCAATAAACTCATATTACATGTACGTACACACAGCTATAAGTGATGCTAATGCAAGGTAAAGTATGAGATTGCAAGGAAACAAGTCTCTCATTACTAGCACAGGGAAAATGCCTTCCACCAAAAATAGCCACCCTGTACATCATGGCAAACTGTTATATAATGCAGGTATAGAATGTTTCCCTAATACCCAAAAAATACTTAGGCTTTGGGATTGCACAAAATGTTGGAATCGGAACTCTTAGCTGCCAGACTTGCGACTTTGACTTGAAATTCAATACTGTATTTCCCTTTCCAACAACATAACGGTCATAAATCCAAACGTGTCGCATTTGAAATTTAAAACCTGTACAATATACAGGACAGATTTGTTAATCTATTGGCACTGAGAAAAACTAATTTTGTGGTGCATTTCCTTCCTTTTATTTCATAAACTGTGCCAGCAGACGTTTGAAGATCAAAAACAGTTCTTTTTGTGTGTGTGCGTGTGTGTGTGTGCACATGTGTGTATGTGTTGCAGACAATAAGAACTACATGCTTATTACATGCCTACTACATATTACTTACATGCATGTGTTTCCTGTATCTTGCGCAAAATTTGACCTAATCTATTTCTATACATGACCAAGAAATGAGTTAAAATCCAATCCAATCCTGAGAGAATCCCAACCCAACAACCATATTTAATTTATAACTAGCCAGCAGGCTCATAAATTTGAACATGGACAAAGTCTGCCTTTGATCTTTAAAAGGACTGATCTAAATGTTACAAAAGAAGAGAGACAGGATAAACATGAGACCCGAGCTACTAGCTGCTGCCCTGGATGCATCGGTGTCATTAATCATAATCACTTCATGCACATGTACTGTGTAAGTCCAAACACTTACAGAATACAATTAACAATTTACTATCAGCAGCATAGTCACTAATGCAGAAAAAATTGCCTGACCAACTTATTCCCTGAAAAAGAAAATTATAAATTTGCAGTTATGGGTGGGGACATTGAAGACTATCGTACAGAGGGAAAGTGAACCATTTGTGATGTACTGTAGGTGTAGTATTAAAGAGATAGAGATGAAGTACTTAGTGTGCGAGATTTGAGGGAAAAACCGCTATAGATTAAAGGGAAATATTGCGTTTGAAAAAATACCACGACATGTCTCTTATTTAATCCCATTGTGGTCTTTTTCCCTTTCCAAACATGGAACACAAATAACTTGCTGCAGATCAACACTAATCTCAAGAAATATGGAAAGAAAGAAGCAGCAATTTTTGTATCTAACGGGCTCATTATAGAACGATTAGCCTCGCCCACACTATGCAACTTTTGTACTAATGCATATTCATTTAGGAAGGGTGGTCATGTCAGGACATATATACACCAATTATGCAATACCTGTTGACCTTGCTTACCGTAATTCCAACGACCCTGCTCACAACAAACTAACACCACAGTTTCCGTACCACCCCGTGCTGTACGTTGGAATTCAAAACTCACACATGGAGAACCAGCGTCATCTCCCTGGTTCACCGTGAGTGTGTGTTATTAGTCGTTACAGGAAAGTCACTACAAATGCGAAAGACTTGTAGGCCCTGCATATTTCTTTTGCTTTGGACAAGTGGCAACCACTGGCATCACAGATTCGTAAAATTTTCAATTTGTACCATTGTCGAAGTCTCTTTTACATCCGGCTGTTTCGAAAGTAAATCAAACCTGCTAAGGCCCAAGGGCTGCAATTCGAATTACGGAATAACTGTAACTTTGTGTGTAGTATACCAGAGAGGTGATAAGACCACCTACTGTAAAATGTAACAGTAGGTAGTTCCGTTAGGTTGTCAAATAGAAACTTCCTGGTTCAGTAATACAGACATAATGTAGTAATAATTCCCACTAAAGTACTGTACTGTACTTAGTTCGTATTTTCCAAACTTTTTGTACAGTGCTGTTTTTACTGTACGTTAGTTACTGTCTGACGTTATGTGATAGAAATGATTTGATTAGTGGATTTCAAATCAGGGGTAATGCAGGTGTGGTTTTGCATGCATAATTGTTTGGGTGAACAAATCTATTAGTTGTTACAGAAAGGTTAATTACTCGAATTAGTGCTCGGAAGGTAGAATGTTTTTCTCAATTACCTCTATTTCACCGAACGGGACCCGATCGCAAGTAAACAAGGATAGATTCAATAAAAAGCCAGACAAACGCAATATTTCCCTTTAAGTCTGTTTTGGCATTATATCCTTAACATACTTAACAACATTGCAGCTCAAAATTTCAATTGTCATATGTACAAATTTATAACAGCAAAGAAGACCTACTTGTGCATTTTCATGTAAGAGCTAGGACATGCAAACTTGGACACATGGGTGGAAAAGTTGGGAAGCTGTGAGGCTCCTTCCAGGGAAGTCTACATATCTGGAAGGAATTCTGGCAATTGGAGGGAAATGTACAGTTTCTGTACATGAAATTAATTGTTAGGAATGTGGAACATTTAACACCCTTCTCAGGAAGTAAACATTTTTTCCAGTTCTGCTTGGATAATGATATAAATGCCACAAAACTGACCAAATTTGGTGGGTCTTAGTTGGTTCAGTGAAATAACTGGCAGAGTCCTACTTTTAGTACAGACAACTACATTGAGATTCTTCGATCAGACCAAACTGCAAATAGTGCCTGCCATGCAATCAATACAGCCTACTCTTCAGCTAGACTGAGTAGACTCCTTGTCAACAATTAACCCAGATCAAAATGCATCATACAGATTCTAAGCATACCAGCATATTTTCGATATAAATGATACATCTGAATTGGTAACAACTATACACTAAAACGGTCTACAGTATACTTGAATGATGGTGCAGACAATAGGACTTATTAAGTACATAACATACAGTATTTATACTACAGTGTGTAATTTGTTCACCATCGACAGGTACTTAGTCGCCTCTTGTAAATTCATTGATATGATGAAAAAGGATCCATATTAATACATGCACTCACTTGTTCAGTATATTATTTTGTACCGGTACTATGAACACGAAACTCAACCTAAGTGGAAGAATACTTCCCCTAAAAACCCCATGACCGAACCTCACGAGGAGATGATAAAGGGCTTAAAGGGAGTACAGTGTGATAAACAATGAAACAGAAATGCACTTAGTACCCCGTGAATCCTTAGTTGGAAGAACTTGAAAAGTAGAAAACTTTGGAGACCCAGAAACCAAGGCAAGAGCTTGGCAGCAGAAGGAGAATAAGGACAAGTTTTCAGTCACAATGGCTGACATGGGGGGGGGGGGTGTCAAAACTACTCTGAGTCACATGCAGTGCGCAAGATTTATGCAAATCAGATGTAGCAAGGGGTGAGTATAATTACGACAGCGACGTGAATTATTTTTTACCGGTACTTTGAACAATTAGTCTATGATAAAAGCAAATAATAATTTGCGCATGTAGCTGCAACTTTTGCAATGTCAATTACAAAATTTAAGTTATACATGACTAGGTAATGTTCCCAAATGTTCACCATTTTTGACAACTTAGTACACCCCAACAAACCTCCACATCTCCTCTTCCAACCTGAAACACGCGGATGGTGATAAATAGGGTAGGTATCATCCTTACCAACCAATGTGAAGTGCTGTACAGTAGCTTTTACATAATTCCACTTAGTGCAAGAATAATGCAGTATAGAATTCATAGTAGCAAGGGGTAAAGTTATGTCTAAAGAGTGAGTGGTCTGAAACCACTCTGTGCCTCTTACAGTATCTAACAGGCATAACGAAAGGAATCCTTGTTCCAAGGGCACAGATTCCGAAGGAGATCATGCAACTTACTGTATGGTGCTAAACAAACGTCATCATATTAAGCAAGGTGCACATTGCATAAAGTATCCCTATCCTCCATCATCTTGCTGTGCCTATGTGGAGCATGTATGATATGCCTCACGTATAGTAAACCCTGTTTATCTGAGCACATCAGGACTAAAGGTAGTTCAGATAACGGAAAAATTTACGTAAACAGGGTTTCATGTTTTAGCTTCAAGTAGGATACACTGGGACCCTAAGAAGAGTGTCAAAACATTTCCCACATAATTTCCAAATGGTTAGCAATATTACAGAAAAAAGTGCACCAAAATATTTAGTCGTTATTTTTTGTGACCCATTACATGACACTTTTTAGACTTCTAAAACCCCCAAAATTTTATGCCCAAAACTCCAGCCTATGGTCTCCAATGCTTTGTACACCAAAATGTGCGCATGTGCTGAAGAGAACCTCTACTGAACTTGAGAGGTATCCTAGAGTATACATGCAGCATACAATATCGAAAATATTGGAAGCACATGTTTAGAAGACTCTAAAACATCTGTTCCCAGTGTTTCCATAAGGTCTTCTGTTGTTACTTTTTAGTTACAAAGCCCACCACCATACTTTTCAAAGTTAGACTAGAACAGCAATGTTGTTGTGTAGCTCACACAATTTCTCTTGTCTGTTAAAAATAGAAACTCACAAAACCAAATTTTATCATCTATTCATCTGCTTCCAAAAATCCTTACCTTACAAAGGCAAATTGGAGGGAAGAGAGAAGCTTAATAATGAATAGAAATCAAAACTCACGTAAAATCACAAATGTGTTAAGGAATGTAAACCTGCAACTTAAATAGTTTTATGACAGATAGCTACAAATATCACTGCATATTTTCTCATATCAAGCAAGCCTGCAAAGGCTGTATATACTTTTATTAGCAGCAAGACTGAAGAAAAGTTTGTATGATGTACCTATAAACTGTTCAAGTATTGCAAAGTACATTTAATCGCACCTTCATTCCACAAGTAAACACTGCATGCATTTGCACTGATCAAAATAAAACAGACTCTCAAAAAGCTCCTACTGCACTTGAACTCAAAACAGTTAAATTGCAATTACTTGACTTCACCAACTCACTTGAACAGAACAGAATGGGAGATATCCCCCAATTAAAAGTTAGGCCTATTTCCTTTCAGTGTTAAGCCACACTGACCACAGAGTTGCTTCAGACAATAGAGGCCACTTGATGAAGAAACACATCTGTGTGTGTTGATGGATTGAATTTCAAACAGCCTGCATATCCATTTGCAAGATAACAACTGAACACTAAACCAAGCACACTGCTATCAGTACAATGGATAAACAGCTAACTGTTCAGCAGGCACAGTGAACTCAGGTCTATAAAAACAGCTTTAAAACCCAACTTAACTTTCCTACAATGGAAAGCAAATAGGTAGGTGTTAATGCTCTGCTGACAAACAATCATATCCCAAAATTTCAGCCCCAAATCTCCTCACATCAAAAAGAAGAAGACTTTTTGTTGAAAAGTTGATGCCATCTGCCCCATTTTATAACCTCACACATGTACTGTGTACGTGTGTGAGCTAAAAAACTAGGTCTTGCGCTATCTTAACGTATATTACTGTATATGTGGGATACGAGCTTGTGACTCCTAGCAAGAATTTCAAAACAAATGCGTACGATTTTCCTTCCAAATTTGACAAACAGTTACAAATTGTTGTCTAAGCCCAGATGCACCCTGTTTTTGTCATCTTACTGTGACTGTCAAAGTTGCGAGAAAAGTTAAGAGTATTTCGGCTCAAATTTCCATTGAGTTTTACCTTGTTATGCACTGAAAACTTGGTGGACACTACCAAATTGTGTTGAATATTTGTCTGGTAAAACTGCAAGGCCAGTTCGGACAAACAGGGTTTCAGGAAAATTCTGTAGGGTTTAACTGTACTACAGCCATGTTAATAGGCTAGGCTGAGAAACTACCCTACTATAACAAGACTGCAGGCCTAGTCTAGCCAGGGAGTTGCTATTTGACTGGAGATTTGTCTTCAAAAGTTTTATGAACCTTGTCCTTAAATCTGCCTCAGGACTCACAATCCTGCCTTTGCAAACTCTTTGAATTTTCACCAAGGACAGGTTCCCCAGGGGACCTGTAAAATTTCCTTTGAAGACAAGGATGTTACTGACACCTCCAAACGCCCTCTATCGGTTGAGATGATTTTGAAACCATTGCTCTGTACAGAAATCGATGATCTAATGGGCCTCTCCCTATTTTTGTACCATGCGCAGTAGAAAATACGTGAGGTGTTACAGTTGTAATATATGTGCAGTTCAAGCTTGGACACAAATCTTTCGATGGGTAAAGTTCCTATTCTTTCAGAGTTATTTTCTAGGTTCAGTTTTCCTCCCTTTTTGTTGAACCCAAAAGTCGTATTGTGACAAAACCTGATGGTCAAACTGCAATTTTTGGCCCTCAAACATGAGTATTTTCATGCTTTTCCACAATGAATTGCATTTTCTGAATGTACTGTGTAGGTAGCTATGTTTTTATACGTACATTTTACGAAGACGAAAAAACATGGCACCAAGCGCCAATTTACCGAAAGGAACGTTTTTCAGGGCCCAGATTTTGCAAAATTTCCATTTGTTTCTATGGTTACTGAAGTTGACGAATTTTGGCGCATTTTTGCTGAGCGGAACTAACAGAAATTTTAACGTTACTTTTTGTCCATAATGCCATATACCAATTCTGCGAAATCTTTATCAGGATAGAAAAACAACCTTTTTCATTTCAGCATCGTTAATATTTTAGATAGATATGTGAATTGGCAATAAGTTAAGTGATTTGTGTCGATTTTGTGGTCTTTGCTGCTTTTATATTTAGTTCTCGTTGTCTTTACGGCAAGTGTTTGTTCTGTATACATTAGTGTGTGTAGTCAAAGCATGCAGCTTGTATTACACAGCTATGGCAAAATCTAATCAGGGTGACCCTGACTGTAGTTAACATTCTCGACTGTATTAAGTGAGTAGACCATTTTACAGGTTCTTACACTAAGATTACTCTTACTAGGTTAGTTGCTGTTTACACAGAGAGCCGAAGCTAGTACTGTAGTACAGTGTCAGTGCGGCGTATGCAAATTAGCTACCGCACACTAGGTTTATTGCACCTAGCTGTTTTGATAAGAGTGTTATGTTACATGTCGGTAACTTGGTGACTTCAAAGAGATTGTGAAGACAAATCTCCAGTCAAATATTAACTCCCTGGTCTAACATGACTGCTGCACCATGCATGCTCCATAGGTTCACCAAGATGATAGACAGTACTAACAGAGCTGTGGCTATGCTTCTAGAACTGGGGGAGAGGGTGAGCTGAGACCCTTCTTTTCCAGGATTTTGGCATTTTTTTAGGTAATTTGGCCATTCTCAGACGTAACTTACCGTAAGTTTTAGAGGAAGGAACTTCAAACTGAAAACTGTGGGGAGGGGACTATGACCCATTAGCTACCCCCCGTCCCACCAGTTTCAACAGCCCTGTACCAAGATTACCTTAGCCAATGACACTGGGTCTATAGTATAAGATATTTGTGGAAAAACCTCACACTTTAAAGGGTCACACATGCAGATGAAGCTAGTACACCTGCACATACAATTGACAGATACAACAGGAGTACAATATATCACCAGTACGAGTACACAATGATCTTTTTAAAGAACACATGAAAATATTTTGCCTATCAATGTCAAACTTAATCTGTGAGTTACTAGTACAAGTACAAATCCATTCTCTCAAGTACCAATACAGGCAAGCTCTTCAAATTGTGAGTACGAGTACATACTCACCAAAAGTCTGATCTGTATAAGAAGGAATTTTTACTTACTTGTGTAGCAAGATCAGACTGTGACGGTGTCCGGGGAGTATGCCCAGACATCTCTGATGTCTCGGCAAAGCAGCTGCTTTTCTTGCGGCAGTGGTATATGATAATAGCGCACATACAAAATATAGCAACTGGAGTCACAATCCCTAACACAACAATTTCCAAGTGCAGCAGTGATTTGTCTAACTGATTGTTACCTGTGGAAAACAAAAAGAAAGTGAAAAGTAACTTTAAATAATTTGAAATTTAAGGCAGTCATGAAAGTAGAAAAGGTTCTTCCATGGTCTGAAAAAAGAAACAATTATCATTAATGTAAATTTTATTCAATGGTAGACATCAGAAACAAAGTTCCTGACAATAGACAGGACATTTGTTACAATGGGGGTTGGCTGCATAATGGCACCACAGAGGACACTGTGTGCTACAGATCTGCCATTTCTTGCCTCCAGGAAGGAAAGGTACTGTACACAGTGTAATAGTGTGTGAAACACATACAGGGTGGGGTGTATTGGTCAGATAAGGTGTATTGCAGTTTGAGAAGAGCATTTACAATATGCCATGTAAACACGTTCACTAAGCATGTATACAGGAAAAGTTTGAGCCACCAAAACACAATTCTTGTGCAAAATGAACATACCCAAACTGTCTAGCAATGAACACCTGCCCATGAAACATTAAAAGTAAAATCTCTAAAAAGAACAATGACCACAATTTGTACACAAATTTCTTAAATATGCTTTTGATTTTACTACCCTAAGAATCTACAGACCCACCTATTTTTTGGCAAGTATTACCACAAAAATATATACCCAATTACTGTATGTTTCTTCAGAAGTTCAAAGACTCTTCCTACCGTTTCCCCAAAACTCCCTGGTTTGTGAATCTACGAGCCCCGATACTTACCTCCTATCTACAATTGTAACTCTCACTTACCCGTATTAAGGTCCTGGCAAGTTTGATCACAGTACTGTGTGATCAAACTTGCCAGGACCTTAATACGGGTAAGTGAGGGTTACAATTGTAGATAGGAGGTAAGAGAGGGGCGATGTAGATATTAATATATCACAAGCTTTATACGGTACTGTACTTTGGCCAAGGTAATGAGTACAATCCAGGATTATCTTTACAGGGCTCCTTATAAAGTGATGGTCAGCTGTTGTTATCTGAGGATGCATGTAATGAGGAAATATTGCATTTGTTGTACAGAAAAATTTGCACATTTTTAAAACCAGTATTTAAAGATACAATGATAGATACTGTAAGTAAAAATAAGGCAGCATGGTAACTTGTTTTCAAGAAATAAGGTTCTCACATGAAGAAATTTGGTTTTTGTTGCTTCAAATTAATTTCTTTACCCAAACTTGCAAAATTTCAAATGATGCAACATCAGTAACTCTTGTAATGCATAATATTTTGATGAGATAAAGCTACTGCTGGAGTTTATTGGTGAGACTGAATGGTTAAGTAATGACTGGAGCTATTTTCATTGTATGCCATGTTGGTGCATTTAAATGCAATATTTCCCCTTATGATTTGTTGGAGATAATTTTCAGGTTTATGCACACAATGTAGCAACACCGGTACACTAATGCAAGGCCAGTAGCCTAATACAGTGTTCAATTCAATTTGTCATATAGGACCCTGAAAATCATCTTCCCCTCACTTCTCTAAATTCGGAACTAAAATAACCTGACAGACAAGACTGCATATCCTTTTTTGTTGACATGGTTCTTTCAGTCTACATGACACAATCCAGGAAAAATGGGTCCCCTGCAGTAATGAAAGTCTGCTGGTATTTATGTCCAAATTTAAAAAAAATTTACAACAATCAACCTCTTCAAAACTACTGTATATGCAGTATAGTACAGTAAACAATGAACATGCAGTTACCCTTCTACCCAACTTGATTTTGAAGGAGCAGTTAAATCTTATGCCCCCTTTTTACCTCAGTCTTTTACGTAAATCATATTGCTTACTAATGGTAAATTCTGCCTGTCTTTAATAATTTAGTGACAAAAAATATTGCCACATGATGAAAGAAGATACCTGGGCCTGCATGAATTAGGATATATATAACAAGGTGTACCAATTCATTTTGGGACGTCCCAAGGGCATTTTCTTTGTAAAGACAATTACATCAGCTACTCACAGAATTTCACACAATTCACAACTTCAGACACCTGTGAGCTTCAATATTCTCAGCACCCATTTACATTAATGGTGTATTCCTACATTAATATCCTGAAATTAATAGCCATGTGTGTACAAAGTTGTACAATGCCCTCAAAGGTCACCTTTGGGACAGTGTACTCTCCAGTGCACTCTCTTAAATAAGAATGCAAGAGAGTAGCAAAAAATTAATCCTTACCGTATCCCAAAAACATATAGCCAAGTAACAAAGTACATGTGTTAATACAGTCATGCTTGCTGTAAGCTATGCCTTAACAAATGCATACGCAGATGCTACACTCACCTGACCTTCTGTTCAAGCTATGTCTATGCTTAGTGCTCTATGCATCAAGTTAAACTTCCTAATCATCTCTAGATATCTTACCATGACTTTGATATCTCTTGCCACGTTTTTCATTTTAACCCACAAGTCAGTCAATGCCCTTTTTGCATACAAAGTTGCATTCTACCAGCCAGCAACAGTTCACAATATCCTTATCCAAGCCAGAAAATAGAATCGCACATTGCTACACACAATATCTGTCGTAGCTAGGGTCTACAGTACTTCAAATTTTTTGGCAACTGCAGTACTGCACTCAGCTCTCTGATCAGTGTACTCAAATGTTTGTCCAGGCTTGACAAAGCATTGCATGTGCAACCACTGATGGAGCAATGTACTATAATAAGAGCCATCTCCTGTCTACAGAGCATCCTGTGTGTATGTCTGTCTGAGTTTACACACACTTCAGGGCAAGTCAGGGCAGCAAAAAACAACTTGGTGGCTGTGTGATATCACAGCCAACATGTCTGAAGAGGTCAAAAAATTAGTTTGAAATAAATAAATACTTAGTGGGAGGAAGGAAACAGGGGAAGTTAAAGACATGAAATGTTGGTTTCTGTGTCAAAGGTCACAAACTAGTCCCTATCCATAGTAGGGAGAAAGGAAGTACTGGAAACCATGAACCATTATTGTAGGTAGTAAATGGCACTCTACTAACTTTCAGACAGACATGTGCTCATTAGCGCTTTGAATTGCAGAACATGCTGAACAGCCATGCAGCCTCAGAAAATATGCGGATATGCTTTAACAGCTTACAGTATATATAGCCACATCTGGATGAATTTGGCTGCTTCAATATATTCTTTTTATTTTCACTCAATATTTCCCATTTTAGCATAGAATAAAAGCATTTGTATAAAGAAAAAAAAAACATCAAAACATCTGTACAGGCCTAAATATGCCATTTTCATTATTTAACAGTATCGGGTATCCATAGTACATTAGTAACCAGTCTGTAAAATGTACCCTTTAAGTAAATGATTTAGTCAAAGAGATCACCTCAAAAACTTTTGCATGTAAAGCCATAAATATAGTACTGGAAAAGGTGACTCTTTTTCTTCAAAGGGATCACCTCACAAGCCGTGTTATAAGTACTTGTGCTCAACATTTTTAAGTGTACTGTACACACTTTCTTGTAATATGTACAATGGTCAGTTCATCTTCATACCGGCATTCCAACACTGTCAGTATTAACTGTAATTATAATTCAAAGACCATTGACTCACAACAGGATTACCTAGCTTATATGCACGCACACCATACCAATGATTGCAATAACAGTCAAACTTGCAAAATGTATGTACCAACCTTACAAACAGGAACAGTCAAAGGGATTGAATTACAAAGTTTTGTTATCTCCCACATCAAGTTTCATTTACATTTTAAGGTATTTTAGTCAATGAATATGGCCACAAAAAAGGGGGCTCAGCCGCATACAATATTTTGAACCTCTCCTTCACTGATAAATATGGACTATTGTGCTCCTATTAAAGGAAAAATGCACCCAATCAGTGAGTTGATAATTCAACTGCACATGTACACATCCTCAAAAGAGTCAGGACAAACATTACACAGCCATACCAACAACAAGTGTTCCAACATTGGAGTATTTTAGAAAACTGTCAAATCATCCTTTTTAGATCCATAGTAAAGATTAGGAGGCTGCCATTTTGTGGTTTTGTGTTCTGGGCTGCATATAAGCTGTCCTTTTGGTATAGGCCTAACAATTTGAATTATAATTTGCCACGAAGTACACATGTGTATTTCCAGTCATGTGCTGAGCTCATGGTGTGTTTATCCCTTGTGCATCCCACAATTCCATGCAGCATTCGATTTATCAAACTCCCATATTAAACTAGTATATCCTGGTATAATAATTCATAGCTCTTTTTAGTTCTGCGACTATATTTGTTACTTATAATGTTAAATTATTGAATAACTCCTTGGTTTCATATGTATGTGTATATACATATATATACATATATATATATAAGGTCAAAGTACTGCATAGCACTTATGAAGTAGGTCAAAAAAGAAGTAGTAAATAGTGCTAAAGGTTTGTGAAAATGTCCACAACGTTTCGGGTTTAAACCCTTCATCAGGTGGCAAAAATGCAACTGACTGTTGACACGGCCAAAGGTTCAAATTAGAAAAAAAACAATAAAATTGGGCACGGGCAAACCGGCTAGTAAAACAGACAGCGTAAAGTGGTTAACACATTTAACACCGATGCAGGAATTGCTGATTTACATATATAAATATATATAAATGTGCAAGTGTAACGTTCAGACCATGTGGGGAATGGGTTCCAAGTTTCATGATGAGATGGTTTTTCGGCAGCCAGGCGATCATGATCGGAACCTTAACAGCCATGTCGAGGTTGAGCGGGGGTCCTAAAATATGGAGCCAACCTCCCCAATTAAGTCTACAATTACAGTTATAATCACCCTGACTGGTTGCACCTCTACATTCTGACGTCTCTATATTCTGACACAAGTAACCCTAATACTAGCACTCTAACCTTACCTTTATCCTAACACTGACCTTCATGTGGACTTGTCCGTAAGTAGGGAGGTTGGAACAGAGAGCAGTCCCCCTCTGATTTACATTCACTACCATAACTTAATACGTAAATTAATCTCTAAAACACCAAATGTTCAATTTCAGTGGTCAGACTTAATTTTTCAGACAGGACTGAAGGAAGCCAAATTCATAAGCAGGGAATAATTTAGTATTCAAATTTTGCGAAGCAGTTTTGATAATTTTTTTTCTTCTGTAGTGTAAAATCACTGAAAACCCCATGGTTGTGCACACAAAAAAGTGCTACACATTTTTGCACTTGTGTAGCAATTTGGCCAGCTTGCGCAGCAAATTGCGATGCCATACCGGATAAATTACTCCCTGATAAGAAGAAAAATGTTGAAGTTTTTCATCAGACACATTTCAGAACATGTGAACACAGTGAGGCAAAAATGGAGGATGATTTAGGGTTCTAGGCACCCTCTATTGATTGGTTACCCTGTTGCTATTAGTTTTTGCCACATGGTTATTGCAGCGATAATGGTATACATTTGTAAATAGGACGTAAGGAGGAGTGAAAAAGACTTAATTTTTCTGTTACCATGGCTATGCATAATAACATTGTTTTGAAAAGGCACCCAAAGCACAACTGGTGTCAATGTTTAATGTATACAGTGTACAGTCCATACCAAAATAGTACTGTGAGACCTTTGTACAACATTTGAAGCATTCCATCTCTGTTAAGCTAAGAGTTTTAAAAACATACTTGAATTCTGCTCTATAACTCATATTCTTATCTACAAACTATTATGGCATATCAGTTCACTACTTTGCGGTTAGGGGTACATATTACTGTAAGTAGTTTGTTTGCTTTCACAAGTCATTCAAAGCAAGAGAGGTGACAAATGGAACCACAAGATTGACTTTTCTTGTTCCTGCTGTAAATGCAGCTTGATGCATATAAAATTCTTAAACCACTAAATTTCACAAGATTTAGTCAAATAATATTCAAATGTATACATGCTGCCTAAGGCCATATTCCAGTAAACAGAGCCCTAGCTAACTCATGAAGAGGGGCATAAAAGTTAGTAAAATATGATACTTATGAAGCACCAGACTTTAAGGAATAATGACACAAAAACTTGGCTGTCAAACTACAACAGATAAGAGATTCAGGAGAAACCAAACATTTTTGGAGGTCTCAAACTCTTATGAACCCATTTGGCACTAAAGGTAAATGAAAATGGTTCAGCACATCAGAGGGCTGGATTCCAGTCACATTTGGGGCACACTTCTAAAACTTTCTCTTAAGGCCTAGCTTCCCTCAGGGCATAATGCATTACAGATGTAAGCAATGGTATAAGTATAGGTCCATGTCTTCGTGGAGTGAGTTACGCAAATCACACTTGATGTAGGAACTGGATGTTGCTAAAGGTAAATGCACAGCCATCCAAAATTTAATTTAATGAAACTTGCTTGGCTTATTAAGTTGTCAAGGTTTTTTGACCATGCCTTCAGCATGAATAATTTTGTGAACTCAGAATTCGTTGACTAATATTCACATTTATATAAAGCAAGGATACTTGAAAGCTGCCATTTTAACCCAGGTCAATTCTCCAACATGACTTTCTGAGTGGTTGACCAGACAGAGGAGTGCAGGGAGGAGTTGGGTGTGTTGGAAACTTTGGATTTTGGTGTTTACTAGGCACACAAGATTTTAGTAATTATTAATGGAAATGGGTAATGAAAACTGCTACTGTGCTGAAAGCAGTTTGTTTGGATAAATCCTGTGATAAAATGCTGAAAAATTGGTTTCTTTAAAATGCAGATCTTTACAGATTTTGCTCATCAGGAGTTTTGTGCCGCATGATGAACTGTTTCTTTTGTGTGCAAGAGCTGCTTGAAGGGAAAGCTGGGACATTATATTTTTAACTTGACAGCTAGGCCTTATTTTCAAAATAGCTTGAGGTAACTAATATGCTCTTTAATTGTTAATGGAAAGTCAAGACTCCCAGCTTTTCATGACAACAAACTTCTCTTAATTTTATTCATGCAGTTAACATTCCACATGTAATTTGAAGTTCCATCTACCAATTTCCACAAAACTCCCTGGTTAAGGAAATCTACCATTTCCGACTCTTACCTCCTATACTATTGTTAACCTCATCAGTTACAGTTACAGCTGGTATATTGTGGAAGAGAGCCCTCTAGTAAGGATTCCCTTCACTTTTTCACATGGTTTGTCAGACACACCTATAAACCCTCCACAGCTTCTAATGCTGCAGATTACATTCTGTTTGGACATCATATAAAATCCCAGGTCTAGCTACTTTCTCTGTTAGACCAATCCAAATCCCTGAGTTTTTCCTAATTTGAGACATTTCCCCTCCATTCCACTCGCCTGTTTTTCAAGACTGTAATAATTTGATTTACCTTACCTGACACCAGAAATGACAAAATTCTCAACCATATTTAATTCTCTCTCATCTCCTCCCCTACCTCCCCAGACCTTTCTTTTAGGAATATAGGGCCTATACCCATAAGGTATATAACAGTGATGTTAAATTAACCACCCTACATAGCAAAAAGAATATTAATTGCTGTCTCATGCAAACTTCCCTCAGAGAAGGGTGTGCTGGATCAAACCGGTATACTTCCAGCTCTCACGTACAACTTTTCTTGTATCTACTATGTGTGTTTCTACGTGCAAGTTCTTTTGCCATCGCTCACTAAATAACCACACAATCAGCACAGTAATAAATGATAAAGATATGTACACAGACACTTTTAAACCCTGACAGTCTGAATATTCTTTGTTCCACTCCCAGTTTTATGACCAATTTTCAATTATAGCAAAGTGGAAAAAACAGGTGATTCAAACATTTTTCTGGCTTTTTTTTTTTCTGATTAATTCAGGAACTGCGGATGCAACATGGCCTGACTGGCGTGTACGAAAGCTTGATCTGATTGTAATAAGGCTGAGCCTATTTAGTCTAGACACCCAGACACAACAAATGAAGATGCCATGCAGACAACATGTTGAATAATGCATGCATCACTGCACTCTACAATCCAACACTGTCTTCAGTGTGAAATCGCAGGCATGGCAGTCTGGACAATTTACACATACTACCCTTGCTGGCAATGGAATACCATCTATTATTAGGCTATGATCACTGTACTGGCAGTATCCCAAATTTATCACTACATCAGGTGATGGGGAATGTGGGAATGGCTTGAACAAGCATTCCCAACACACTTAAGGTAGGGCAATGTTTAAACGGAGATCTTAAGATCTTTATCAGCAGGCTTTCTCATTATCTTCATGACATACTGAGCTAACGTGTATTTTTCCTTCTTTACTTTCAACATTTCAGGGTCTGACCTGGTGGTATTTTGAATAGATACATTTCTAGCTGTTTCTTACCCTTTGGACGAATTATTTCAACCTGGATAATAATTTAATGCAATTGGGAAGACCAATTGTAAATGAAGTGAGTCTTACCCATAAACAGCTTTCAACACTTTGTTAATGTATTCATTCATTCCTACTTTAGACTTGCAGTCATACAGAAAGGATTGGTGAAATGAGAGCTTTATGTAGAAGGAGGGGTGATCTTTAATTTTTCAGGATATTAATGATGTCAGATTGGGCATAATGCAGTCATACTTAATTTTACAACCATAAAATTATCCCTCCCTTCCCTTTACTGTGCACATGTACAAAATAAGGCAAAACATGCATTTGATACTCTTACACACCCACTACCATCACTCCAACAATTTTTTTTTAAAGTTCTTAAAGATAAGTAGCTATGGTTTTATGTTTTTTAACATCTCAGACTAGTGGGGGCCTCCATGAATTTGGTTTCTCATCCACTTCTACCATATAGTAACCCAGAGTGATGAAAAACTAGAACAATCAAATTAGTGCTTCAGAGTGCCATTTCCTGCAATCCGGGTTTACTTGAAATGCTTTAATATTTTTCTGGAAACTGTGCCAACCATGGTGAGGCTGAGGTAACAGGTATTGTTCTGCACACCACCTGACCTTAGGAAACTCCTTCTCCCCCCCCCCCCACACACACACACAGCAACTGACCAATTGATCAGTTCTGATATCAGTTTAAGATGTGCTATTCTCACCATGTTATCAACTTGTGTATAGGCCCGCTCATACATGCCTGTAAAGTTAGTTCGCTGCATGAAGGTTTTCACAGTATTTCATAAACAGACAATTCATCAATTCATCAATTGCCCTTAGCGAAGGTAAATGTTCACCATCATTTCTCGGTGTACGCCCATGATACACAGTACAAATGCAGTTGACACAAATGGTAGTCTAACAACTTTATACAAGAGTTACATGAGCCTAAAATAGGCCTAGGCTTTACCATGAACTCAAATTATATCAAGAATGCTGGAAGTTAGACCCCTCCATTGGTGTTTGGTTGGTCATTACAAAATGCATAATTTACGCCCTGTGTCATGTGTGAAATATTTGGTTAAAACTATCGATGCTGTAAATGTGTGTGAGAACTTACAAACAGAACTGTATTAGTTAAACTTGCATGCACCATAATGGTGCCATTTACTGGAAGTGTTTTGCATTGACATATTGAAAGCAGGGTTTCCCCTGGCATTCTTTTTGTGAGGCGCCCACCTCACAGTTTTTGGCCACCACCTCACAGAAATTTGCTAATTGCCACCTGTACTGTACTAAGTATAGAAGTATTGATAGTTCTCCCTCGCTGTTGGTGCCACGGCTGGCAGATATTACCGCAATGGGCTAATACCACCTTACACTTTCTAAAACCCTGGGAAACCCTGGAAAGGTTTCTAAATTTCAAGAGCAGGGCTATTGCGTCTTGCGTACTGAACACAGCGGCAAACAGCAACACATTGCATCATAAGTACTAGTTTGAATTGATCTGATGACGTAGAATTCTGGATGTAAACAAATGATTGCATGTATTCTACATGCATGTTTGCCCTGAATCATGTGAATCACACGTATTGAGATGCATGGCTTAACTGTCGCTATCATGTGCTGATCTGTACACTCCGCTTGTTAACAAAAAAAATGAAAAATCTGATGTGCTAGTGTGCTGGTCGGTGATTGGTCAAAGTTTAAAGTGCTCTTAATATCTCAACAACTTCTAAACAACTACTTCGGCTTACTCTTAGTTTCAGAAAATGGTAATTTGCTCAAGTTATAGGAACTGGCAGGTACTACGTTTCGTTAGTTGATAATGTGAGATAACTTGAAGATTCTCATTGAAACAATCGCTATCCCTCTCCATTCAGGTGTAACTGTATAAGTACCTAAGACTGTGCTATGAATTTGGACACTTTTAAAACAATAAACTTACGCTTGGGCCGATAAAACAATTTAAGAGATTAAACCTAACTTAAAATCTCTAGGCATAATGGCTCTTAGTGATGTTAATAACTGTTTTAAGATGCTATAGCTAGCCATTGCCATGTGCTTGTCACAGCCTGTTAGAACTTAGCAGCAGCCAATACTATGCCCTTCTACAGTATGACCATCAGCAAAGGTGTGATTGCCAGTCCCTGCTGTGTCTGTTCTGATCAGTAAGAACTCAGCAGCAGATAATATTACATCCTTGCCTCTATTACAATATGTCTTTCTTCCTCTAAATTGTTTTGAAATTTACAACATTTTCCATTTTTTTTTTCAATATTTCTACTTTCTTTCCATGCAATAATCATACTGAATCAAGATCTGTTATCACCAGTATCCATACTCTAACCAGTTAACTGTAAAAGCATTGCTGCATGCAGTAAAAAAAACTTTTTTCCTTGTTCTCAAAGCTGCAAAAATAAAAACTAATTGATTAATATGGTCTGTTGACTAGGGACGGGCAGGTTACTTGACTCTACTTCAGAGTTTGGACTCCTGGATGAGGGTTGAGTACAGTGTTGATACTCAGCACCCAGAATTTGGAGGCAAAATCCCCCCCCCTCCCAAATGTTTTGCAAGGAATTTTGGTTCAAAGGGTGGGGGGATCTTGATAAGCAGCAACACAAATAGTCAACTTTTTCCAAGTAATTTTCCCAGCAGGTATGGGATATTTCTGCATGCCATTTTGAAACTTGCAGGGTTACTGAGGAAAGTATGGGGGATTGGTTACGGGAATCACTGGTGGAGTAGCAACTCCATGTTTTCTTGGAGTTCTGAGTCCTAAAAAATTTTCAGTTCTTTCAAAAACATGCACAAAACCTCTATGTTTCTAACGGATCTACCTTCATGCTCTTTTTCATGCTTAAATGAAATATTGTTACCAAGAGTATAGACCTCACTGGTCTAAGTATTTCTCTCGTCACTAACTCCGCCTTCAGTTCACCTCTACAATTCCCAACACTGGCAATTCAGCACCGAGGCTGTTGAAGAACCTGCAATGTAGGCCAGCAGCATTTAACAGCCTATAGCTGATGTCTTGTATGTGCCCACAGCAGTTATGACATACTGTATAGGCGGTAGGGACTCCAGAGAGAAAGATGACAAATTTACTGTATGGAACATGGGGAAACGTTGACCAAAACAAGTGATCAGAATCCAATAACTTATCTTGTGTGTTCAAAACTTACAAGTTTTGCCAAACATCAACCTCTTCTACCAGGTTGACATTTTCTGCTAGTTTTTTTTTTTGGTTTTGTTTTTTTTTTTGTTCTTTGTTTGTTTGTCTTTTCTTTTTCTTTTGTACAAATACAGTAAGCACCTTCAAACAACACCCCACTAGGTCATTTGGATTCATTTCCACATACCAAACATGTGCTTCTGTTTCATTCCCTTTTGAAAAAAGGTTGTAACAAAATCAAATTTCAAGGATGTAATTACATCCATCCCAAATATGAACATTTAAGGTGAACATGAAAAATACTTTCCGATCACAGCCAGGCCTTGATATGGTCACAAGGTCACATGGATTACATTTACTACCCCCACCCAACTCTTCCTTTTGAATATTACCTTTTTTTCTCAAAACATCTGCATAAACTTTTAAAGTCTTTTCCTGGCAGTTTAAATTGTTTCACCTAAGCGCATATAAAGGGTGAAATTCTCAAGGCAATGTTCTGTGAATTGTAAAGCAATGTGAAGAATGGGGGGGTGGGGGGTGGGGGGGGGGTGGGGGGGGTGGAAGAAAAGGTTGAGGGTGAGGTAGGTTCAAGATTAAATCCCCAGCTGGCATGTAGCAAGGTTAGGTGTTCATCCATGAGCAATTTATGATTTTCCTATCTGAACTGACTTTTTGATGGGCATTCAAATTTGAGTGCTGAATTGGGAGCCGAGTGGCATGAAGACTACATTTGGGTGTTTATTTTAATTAGGGTGCCAGACTGTGACATGACATTTATAGCCCTAATTTCATGTATCATAATTTTTGATGTGAAACCATGGGTGGAATTGTTATATTTACTTGTTCATTGTAGGCTTAGGCCCAAATGATGTTGTACAAGTTGTTTCATGAATGCTCAGATGACGTTTGACCTCAAAATAGCCCCATTGCACGGAAATTATAGGTTTCACAGTGTAACATGAACACCAAAAATATGTTTGTCCCACTAAGACTACTTATTGAGTTATTTTATATCATTTATGGGTTTTCTATAGTTAATCTGAGCAGTCTGAAGCTAAAACCTCTTGTGATTACTTAGTCAAGGGTTTCATCTCAATTCTGTGGTACAAACAATACGTTCCACGTGTAACCTAGATTGGGAGAACACCAAAGTAATATTGTATGATATTTCAAATCATAAACAAGGTGGCACAGTTTTACTACCTGTAAGTTAAAAGCTATGTTAAATACTATAGTTCAGCTAAAAATGACAACATATCAAGTTTAGGAAGTAGTAGTATTTTAACTGCAAAGGTTCACTATGTAACATATTTCCGTGACACCAAAGTGGCCTGTCAAAATGCAAAATGGCTATGTTTTTCTTTTCTGTACAATTGCTTTTGTCCAAACCTATATATGCATTAAACAATTTCACAGGCTTCAATCAACCACTAAAACAAGAAAGATTTAGTATTTACTGTAGGTAATTTTTGGAAAATAAGATACTGAAATTTCACACTGTAACGGTAACACCAAATGTTACACGTGGAACCTCTCTTTCGTCGAATCCCAGGAAAGAGAAAAACATCAGTTTCTCATAAAATATGAGTTTCAAGGGTACAATTGATACCTCATCAACCATTTAAGTTAAAATAACTGAGTAAGATATGTGTAAAAATAAGGGAAAATCTAATTTCTGCTATGGTAGTTTAAATGTCACACTTTTTGCCCCAAAAATTGCTAATTTTAGCCAATTTTTTCATCAAAATTGGGAGGATTCACTACAATGATACTTATTTTTTGAAAGATATGCACTTACATAAATAGTAAGGACAAAATGAAAGCATAGCAAAGACCATGTGGATAAAAATAGCAAGACAGTTGACTTTAAAAGCATATTTTACCATTGGTACCCTAATTTAAATAATCACCCATTTACAAAAACTTTTTGGCTTCTCCCACAGTGCAGTCACATAGAACTGTATTATCCCTAGGTACTGTAAGTACTCAGGGTTACCTCCCAAAATACAGAGCCAAAAGCAGAGAGCAGTATCTATAAGCAATGTCCCCTGCAAAGCCATCAAGCATGTGTGGGGTAGGCCACACTGCTTGTCCACTGTCCAGTCTAGGAAGCATGTTAGAGTGAGCACCTCATTTGCTAGAATCCTGCAAAGCACATAAATGTTGGTATTTGCTTTTCAATATCAGAGAGGCTCATTTTTCTTAACATATATTATGCAGTAACTTAGAGAAATCCCCCCCCCCAACCCTATTCCTGGCTCTGCCCCTTTAAAATATCTCTAAATGCAAACACTGATACAATACCAGCTGCAGAAGCATATCACCCAAGGTACAATACACTATGTGTCTGGTCTGGTGGTCAACAAAAGCTGCCCTGGAAAAACTGGCCCTTTGAACTTTGACATAAGGTTACTTCAGTTATGGATTTAATGCAGTCTGATGACATTGATGGTTGTTAGACTGGGCTGCACCTCTGGGAATCTGTGCAATACTGCAGCAGGAAGAGACAGGCCTGCAGCAGGATAATGCCGCGTTCCATTCGGGTCGTAAAGTGGTGAATGCACCGCGTTTCTTTTTTATGCAGCACAGATAGCTCAACATTTTGTCGGCAACTCCGTACTGCAGAAAAAAAGAACGCGGTGAATTCACCACTTTACGACCCCAATGGAAGGCGGTATTAGACTGGCCTACAGCAGGATGAGACTGGAATGGAGGTATAGATGGGTATGAAGGCAGGGAAGGGGGATGGCCACAGGGGGACATTTAACTATGTCAGAAAAACATGATATTGATGAAAAAGTTGCCTTGTAAATTTTATTTGCTGAGAAAATGTAATAACATTTGAAATTGATAAATTGCCCTCATAAGAGTCATTTTGACAACAACCCTTCATCAACCACAAACAGGCACCTATAGCATTTAATGTGGACTCCAAAGACACAAAACTATCTTCCTGTAGAAAGCTAAGGCCAGATGTACACACCAGCATAATATGGGACAAAACTGCTTCCCTTTGCTGTTGTTACTATGGGCTTTAGCATACATTTGTCTCACCACATCTTGAGTGATCTTTTTTCCTACTGCACTTTATGCTGAGCTCTGAGTGCAAACCTTATGACCCCCACCCCACCCCCCATGCACCCCCACCCCCAGAATGAAGTTCAATTCACGCCAACTTGTGAGCAAATTTTTTTCAATTTTGACAATACTGCAGCTGTAAGCATCTATCCACCATTCCTTATCAAAAAACCTTGGGCGTCAAAACCTCCCCTTATGGCACCACGCCCACCCCAGGGCAGCATAATTCACATTAAGAATATTACTGTATCTGAACATGACCTAAGTTCCTTTACAGTGGAAAAGTGACCCTCCTCTGACACAACCTAGTTTTAAGTCTGATAATGTCAAAATGACTATGAAGTGTGGTCCATGTACATGAACAATTTTCCCAAAAGGCTTCCCTAAGACCATGGGTTCTCTCCAGTGTTTAGGGCTGGGGTTCTCCAGTGTTTAGGGCTAGGGTTCTCCAATGTTTAGGGCTGGGGTTCTCCAGTATTTAGGGCTGGGGTTCTCCAGTGTTCAGGGCTGGGAGACACTTTCTTTTTACTTTCAAAAGTTTTTGTTAATAACAGGTTGTAGTTACAGTCACAACTCGGTTGCCTACATAACTTCTTCACTCAAATTTTCTGCTACCCAATTCACCTATGGGCCATTCTAAAACTCATCACAGCCGGGCATTTTCAACACTTCGGAGAGTCTCACTGCAGAGTCAGACTGCAGGTATGATGGTGAATATAGGGAATAAATGGGAAATATACAACACTGCAAACAGCATTGTATGCCTATGATTTAAATCCTCTGCTTCTTAATTGTGAATGAAAGACTTTTGCAGCTAGCACATCCTATTTTTACATTTTATTTTCCAAATACATTTCAAGCCACAAATTCAATACAACCATTAAGTTTAATACTGGTCATAAAGTAACATGCTCCTACAAGTACATATCAGTTTCAGTATACCCTAGTGGTATATATGACACTGAAGCTAGCCTAATACAGTTATGTAACAAACTGCATTTATGTAACATACTGCATACACTGCACACAGGGAAAGGTCCACAACCATGTAAACAACCACAACACAGTATAGGCCAATACATAGAAATGATAACTGAATACACAACTCTCATGGTTTATAAATTACCTTACCTTGCCTGTCATCAAATCACCATAACAGCTAGTCCAATATCTCATCTGCCATAAAAGTAATCAAATCCCTTGACCAGTAACTTCTAAGACTAATGTCCTTACCTTCTCTAGATTGAGACTGGTATCTCGCAAATAGCCTACACTGCACACAGTGTAACACACATCCCAAGCAAACACAACTGTGAACCCACATTACTGTACAAGTGAATACCATAGGGTATGCAGTGAGTCCTTCACACACAAGCTAGCCAGGAATGTGTAACACTATGAACTGTCTAGTCTGCTAAGCATGCCATTCATTCTATTTGCAGTTACTTCACATCAGTGTGGAGGGTGTATGAGTGTACTACACAGGTCTTCATCCTAGGCAGTCACTATTAATAGAAATGGAAGTCCTCATGCCATAAAGCCTGCATGCTGCTGACTACAATAAAGGCAAGGACAGTCTGGATGATGGACTAATCCTCTACATGAAAAGGTTGAATAGAAAGATTACAGCCAAACATGTAGCAAGGCTTCAAGGCTCCTAAACTGGATTCTTTTAACAATTTGGAAGCTTTGGCCATCTGATAATGGTCATTATGGAATCCTGTTTTTATCAGGAAGGTCTTTTGAGATACCAAGGTGACAACAAGCAGGGCAAGGATAGTAAAATTCTGTCTGGGACAACTGAGGTGATATGATATGACCTTTGGGTTAGTCTGCATGATAAGGTATAGTAGTAAAAACTGTGACTGGCTAATGTAGCAAAGTTAAGTACTTGTGAAGAACATAGGATGTCACAGATGTCACAGATTTTCTGCAAACTTATTACAAAAAATAAAGGGAGATTACAATATTGAAAGCTCTGAAGGGTAGGCATCTTTTGCAGTTTTCTGCAATTTTTATAAAAGACTATACTATCCCACACCCTGAGGTATTAAAATTTTTCTGACTACTTTTTTCTCAATTACATGTTTATACACTGAAACTTGTAATCCTACAACATTTAATTCACAGTTCAACATTTTTGTAAGCATATTTGTCCACTATTTTTATGTTCCCCTACTCCACTGGTCCTGTTAGATGGGGCTGGGGGAAAGAACTAGTATGGGAGAGGTATCAATAGGGCTGTAAATACAGGATAATTCAGTCAAGTTAATAACGATGACATCCTTCAAGGGCTATGGACAAACAACAATGTAAAGTCACATGTACCCTCACCGCACTAATAATGTCAGTGACCATAGTGACTAAAGGGTGAGATACCTCAGATATGCAGTAACTTATGTTTGACACTGGATGAGCCACTGAAGGTCAACTATTAGTCTGTTGCACTCAGTACAGTAGTGTGCATACTGTCTATCAATTTTGTGACTTACTGGTCCATCAAAAATAACAAATTGTGCATCTTTTCTGTGGCTATGGGGTGTGTCATTTCAGGTAATAACATCAGGCATAGATGTGATAAGACACAAACTTTATTCACCCACTTCTCCACAATGATGCACTTTGACCAGGACAAGTGGGTTGAGTTCAAGTCATTTAAAGGAGGAGTGCCGAGGAGATCAAGCTGTCCACAGATTCTGACAATATACAGAGGCAGAGCGGGTCTGTCTTTACAAATCAGCTTTTTCAATCCTTTCTTGCATATTTCTGAAATGACTTTTTAATTTTTCAGTGTATATGTTTTTCTGTCTCTGAAACTTTATGTCTCAACATGTTTCCCTGTGGTTCTTTATGGTTAAAAGATTTCATGCTATTTTCAAATCTCCTGAAAATTTATATTGTAATTCAAAAAAAAAAAAAAAAAGAAATACGTATCTCTCCTCAAAATCTCACCACTGTACAATTGCAATGCTAACACTTCTTCTTCTCTTCATTCTACTGTATGTCTAACTGAAGTCCTAATTCACCAATTTGACCCCCCCCCCCCCCCATCTTTCTGACACCCAACTCAATCTACATGACTGTTTGTCCTCCAATGGTGGAAATTATATCCTTCAATTCCCATAGACATTCACAACCATTCATGCTCACAACAAAGTTATCAAAGAAATCAGCTTTTGGGAGCCAGCTGATGTCTAACAGTCATATCCAACTGAATTATGGGGTATCTTGTCATAAATTTACCCATGTGAAAAATGTTTGAGTCCTCTACTCTCATGGATGATTCCTGCTGCCTCACTTCCACTGGCAACCAGCAGGACCAAACAGTCATGCTGAGTCCAATCAAACCTGATTTCCATCAGACCCTGGTGACAAGAAACAAGCCCAGTCTTTCCACTTTCAGCTTCAATGGAGATCACTTTACAAATGAGTGTTGTTAGCAGCCTTCCAAATTACTGGGAAATTACTAAACAGGGACAATCATACATAGATCTCCTCCAGGGTACAGAACACCATGACCTTACTGAGTAATTTTCAGGACGGCAAATTACTTTCTTAGAAAAACACAAAGTGCACCTGATACTTGATGACATTAGAAATGACTACCCTCTTAACATTCGAGACACAAGACATGTCTGAACATAACATTCTTGGATTGATGACTAATGAGAGCATACAAATTTCCCACCCCCAATTTGGCACATAATGAAAGTAACACTCATTATCTGACATAACATACCTAACATTGTAAACTAAACTAAAAAATGTAATCATCCAAATTTCCTTTACCACAGGACGATGCTGGCCATCTATGATAATTTATGTAGGGTTGTACTATTCAATGGTGTGACAATATTTCTGTAATTAACTTTTTTTCAGTTTATGAAAGATATTACTGTTAAGAGGTTACCACTGTATGTAATACATCCCAAAACGACATGATTGATACTTGTATTAAAGGGAAGTGGAGATTTGTATGACTGAGCAGGTGTCTCAATATGAGGTTGGGACAATCAACTGTACATGCCCTTTAAGTTCAATTGCCCTTCCAAATGCATTTTCTTTCAACCACCTAGAACTAAAGTACTTAATCCTCAAGTCTACAATTACATAAGAACATATACTTCCAGCATCTGAAAAACTAAATCATTCATCCATTTCCAATCTTCACTACTTATTCCACTGCTGAAGTACCATATCACTAATGTTGAAATTTTGTCATTTAACATGAAATTGTGGATTAAACAATATTATGTAATGTCTAATACAAAACACATTGCCTGTGTTTTTCTTTTGAAATGACAATGTTTATAACACCTTAAACATACTACTGTCTTCTTGCATCAAATGTCAGAAGAGGTTACTGAGGTTTCTACAGGCAGGATAGCTAGACAGGGGCACCCTCTGTGGTAGGAAGTCCTTGCCTTTGGAATTGCAGGCCAATAGGGACAGACAAGCAGGAAGAGGACTAGACCGGGCGCCCTCTATTGGAGGCATCCCAGTAATCGGAGGCCTAGCTCTTGGTACCACAGTGCTATTACAAAGCTTGCCAGGGACTGACTGCAGGTAAGTAGGGGTTAAAAGTGTAAATAGGAAGTAATGAGGGGTGAAGTAGATTACATAAGTACACAGGAGGTAAGGGAGGAGCGACACAGACTTCACTATATCATTACAGAGTGCTAAGTAAAAACTGTTAATGCTATCAGTTAATTGCTATCAGAATGACAGGAAGCCAGAAGGTCACAGTGTCTGCCTGTTAGCTATACTAACAACATACAAGCAACAAAGTGACCCAAATTATACAGAACTGTGTTAATGTTTACCAACAGCTAATAACCTACCCCATGCCTTCTATGGGTTGCACTGCCACTGTGCTGCTAAATGATGAACAAGGGAAGCAGGACAAGACCAGCAACAGTTTTTTCGACTGCAGGAATTTTCTAGGAATTAATTTAAAGTTTCCTTTGGCGAATCTTATAAATTCCACATAAGTTTTGGGCAAATTCTTAACACAACATGAACCATGAGATGCATGAATCAAGTAAACTGACAGAAATGTTTAGTAGCACTAAGTGTTCAGTTAGTCACATATTTCTGCATAGGACTGGGCAAATAGGCTCCTATATAGTACTATGACAATACAGTACAGAACATTCACACAGAATCTTTCAACATGATCAGTGGATGAAGACTAGGCAGAGCCACCGAGCCTTGTGTAGGCTGAGACCAACAGACTCTTTGCCTAGGCCTGTGACATCATAGTCAAGCAAGCCTACTGTATTTTGGGTTTTTAGAGTAGAAATCCAACGAAAAATTAAGATTCCTTTCATGGAATGAATGGAACTATATTATTCAATTCCAGTGTGATGTGATTACAGTGTCTACAAATGTAAGAGCTCTGGAGATAAGCCACAGGGTGACGAGAAAACATGACCTTCCTACATGTTATAAACAGTGGTCAGTATCTTCAGGAATGTGTAATTAATTGGTAATTTGCATAAAACTGTTTATGGTATAATCTGTCACACACCAGTGGTAAATTGCCCCTTTTACTGATAACCTACTTTTGCTGATGTTTCTAGGTACAGATGAATGTTGTACAAATAAACACAATACGTTTCCATGTACACCTCTTCAGTTTTCAGACTATAATGGCCGATTTTTTTTTTTTGCTTTCAAGTCAAGCCTATGCAACTCTTTTTTTCTTTATGTAGCTATCAGCAAATAATCTGTGTACTTTCCAAACAGTAAATTGCAGAGCTGTTAAACTCAACTCCTTTTATGTACTTCTATAGAACTGAGTGTAAAACAATTAAATCGGCCAATGTTCACAGGGTGACGGTGAGGTTTTCGTCATTAATCATAATTTTGTTTTATCATAATTTCTATTTCAATTTCAGAAAAGGCCATGTTATCATGTCAGTCTGACTTCCACAAGCTTTAACTTCATAATGAATGCAGTAGTAGCATGCCCTTGTTTCACATTGTACAAGAAATTTGTCTACTGTGAGGTTTACATGTAATTCAGTTATGCTGGTATAATTTACAGCAGGAAGAACTGCAGTAGTTGATGAGGTTAGGAGAATGAACAGGTTGTTTCTCAGCCTTTTTCGCTATTGGTCACATGTGGGTATTTGTTGGTTTCAGTCTGTCTAGAATGGAGTTACATGTGACATACCTATCATGCAAAGGTCTGAAGAGGCTGAGTATTTGGTCACCTTAAAGTGTAAATAAAGTCTAAAATTTCATAACTATACGTTACAAACACTGAAAAATGCATCCAGATGGTTTATTAAACTCCCATCTTCACAGGACATTCCTAAGCTGAGATATCAAAGTTAAACCTTATTCGCTCAATTTGAAATGGTATATTGCACAATAATTTGTGATGTCATTCTTGTACTACTCAAATTACAATCCTTGTTTTTTGTTTTTTTTTCAAAAGCCACTGCACCTTGTGCCAAAATGCGATCACTGTCATACTGTTATAACGTGGTTTGGCTATACAGTATAAGCCCTCTCCCTACAACATGCTACAAGTAAGGCTGTTCGGATTTTTAAAGTGGAAACCGGTTTTCAGCAGGCCAAAAAATTGACTCTTAATCAAAACTGGTTTTACGTCATAACCCTGTTAACTTTACACACATACACACACAGCACATACACAAATTGACACATACAATGATGCATGCACACACACTATCATTTCACGCTATAGTGGCATACTGTGTAATGTAGTTGCCTGCAAATGCTGAGTGATAATAATAAAAGAAATAGACTGCTTAAAAGAAAAAGACTGCTTAAATGAAAATCCTGTTAACAAAATGTACATTACCATGTTAGTTTAATAAGTCGTCAGAGTTTTACCTTTAGTGCATATTAAAAATTATTATCGGGCTCAGGAATAGATTTACTGTCAATAACATTTCCGAGTTCTTTACCTTGAAACCATACGACAGAAAAATCAGGTGCCCTAAGTTTGATTGCGTTTGCCATATCTCACCCATTTTCTAGGCCCTCCGATGAAAACTTTAACAAATCATTACTCAAAAATTATTAAAGTGCAAAATGGAAAGCTTTGCAAATTCCCATAACTTTGTCAAATTGAATTTAGGAGCATTTCCTGGCTTTATGGGCAAGCCCAACTCAAAGAGTTGTGATGTTAGAAGTCCCTCAGGATTTAACCAATGAGGAGCTGCCACCTAGAGTATTCTCTTTCACATTATTTTACTAGTCAGGGTAACCCTGATTGAGGGATAAGTGAAAAGACCAAATGTAAACACATTGCCTCTCACTGGAAGGGTTACCATGAGTAATGCACATGCTTTTCTGTGCCACTATTTAATAAATATGTGCGGGAAGTTGTATGTTTACAACGAAAACAACTATCGTAAGCTTCATAGATTATGCCATGCCCACGCACAAGCCCATGCGTCTGCTCAGACCCTGTTTTGTTTGTGAAAGTACTGTAAAACTTAGCAGTTCGCAAGCTTTGACGAACGGTACTTTTCCAAGCTTGCTACTTCCAACAGAGTCTTGGTTTTTGCGTTACTCGTAACAAACAAGTTTAAGTATCGATAGTTTGATTGTTCAATTTGTCACATGGAAAAAGACTAATATGCATTGTAACAGCAAATTATATCCCCAATCAAGGTGTCTAATCTTGGTATGTGTGATGACCTAATAATGTTTAATAGACTTTGCAGTGAAACCTAGGCATAGTCAACCCTTGTCAGGCCATGTGCAAACTGTTCTCGAAAATGGTAGCTGTAAACGCTGAGGTATTCAAGTTTGCAGGAGATGTCTTACGGTTGTAAGCATGAAAGTATGATTACTTACGATTGTAGCTACTATAGACTGGTGCCAAAGTTGTCTTCATTTCATGTTTTTCCGTTTTTAGTTTTAGAATTTTGGTTTTGGCGTGGCTGAAATTTACAAATTTATACCAACTGCTGAATTCGTACTTATAGATTTGCAGACCTGTCATTTAGGTAAGTTCGGTTTTCTGGTTTATATTTTTCCACTATCTAAACCGAACTGAAATCGGTTTTAACCAGTCTTTCACATAAAACTCATTTTTGGCACAGCCTTATATGCAAGGGAACAGTACATGTTTCAAGGTCATATAAACATCTTAATTTCTAAAGGAATCAAAAGCAGGTAATGTGAGTTGTACAACAAGGGCATCACAAACTATTGCACAATCGAATTAAGGGAATAAATTTCAACACTTTATATATCAGTAAATGAGTAAGCTATGGAAATGGGAGTTGAATGCACGGAATTCATTTTCCAACCTCTAATACATATATATGTATGTATATATATATATATATATCTATATATCTATATATATATATTTATATATATATATCTATATATATATATATATATATATATATATATATATCTATATATATATATATATATATATATATATAATATATATATATATATATATATATATATATATATATATATATCTATCTATCGATATATATATATATACATATATATATATATATATATATATATATATATATATACATATATATATATATATGCACATATACATATATATATATATATACATATATACACACATATATATATACACACATATACTAATTTTATTTTTAAAGAGTAACCATGCTTCCTAACTTGACTTAACATGTTAGCAAATGTTTTCATAGTTTGACCTCTGATGACCCAGATGACTTTTGGCCTGCACCAACAATAGAGCCCTTGCTCTTCATTTAATGCATATACATGCTACATATGAAAAGCATCCATTCTTCCTACATTGAGATATCATGTTAAGGTAAAGTGATACTACCTGTTTAAGAAAGGCAAATACATAACACTGCCTTGTCCAAAGTGTTGGAATAACGTTTAAAGTGGTCCTGACATGAATTTCTTGCCAAATATTTTTGGCGAATTGCAAGTGATATTGATAGAACAAAGAATCCTCTACAAGGTGCATCCATCAGCGTTTTCTAAAATGACTCTTTTCTGTCCTTAAAGATTAAGAGAAACTGGGTGCTTTTTGAGCTCGATTGAAGGGAAGTAAAAAATTTCTGAAACCCATTACGTCATGTGACGTCATAAAAAGAACCCACATGAGACTCGATGCTAGCAATATGTACTATATGTGGGGATTTTGCCTCTCCATTTCATGCGTTCTCACCCCTATTCAACGTATGCATTTTGGGTTTAAATGCCAAATTTGCGTTGACAAGTTTTTTCTGAATGTCTCCATGGTCACGAAAAAATCAGAGAACCCTTAATTTTTGAGTAAAAGAGGTTATAAGGTAGACTCTGTTTTGGCCGACGAAGCAATGGAAAGACCGCACGCACTCACGTAGGTACAGTAGGTTACGTACACAATAACACAACACACCAATACGCTTTACGTACTCTTAACTTGCACTTGAAAATCTGTGACTAGCCAGGTGAAATGAAACGTAGTACTGTGTATACTGTACTGTACGTTCGTACGTACGTAAGGATATGCACATCAACTGCAGTGTTACTAACGTTACAGTACATTGGTGGTTTCGGTAAACTCTCTGACAGCAAGGCTTCTTTTTCTAAAGAATAAATAAATCACTGCAAAACCGGTGACGGAGTCCGGTGCCGATCGTACCGGTAACGTTTCCAAGCTAATGAAGCTGCCACGGTCGTCTAGCCAGCTGAGGATTTGGCCATAGAACCGTATAGAGCATCGGTTCGAACATTGTCTATGTTCTATGAGGTGCGTAGGCCTGCCTAGGCCTACAAACTTTGCACACGCTTGGGCTGCTTAAATATGGATTAAAAATACTGATATTCTGTTCTTATATTGTCAAACTGCTTAACTTTTCGCAATGGATTGAAAGTGGATTTTTCTAAAGGTATTCACGTAAGTCATGTCAGTATTTGGTATTTTTATCAAAAAAGGAGAAAACTGCTATGAGGCGAGGTAATTATCACATAGTTGTGCAATCAAAATGGCGTAAGTAACGTTGGTCACGCGAAAGCTGGTAGGCCTACAATCGCTTTGTGAACTGATGATTACAGCTATGAATTTCAGTTTTGAGGATAATTCCAAGCTTGTGACAAAATTTCCTACATTCTTGGCGAATAATGAACTTGGAGTGTTATTCTGGACATTTTTTGACGACAGTGCATGAAGCCTCGGTATAGTTAATAGCCTACAACGCAACGATACAGTGAAGTTGTGCTTTTAGTTTTACGGTGCTTCTTCTCGTGTTGAAATTACAACCACTGGTGAGTATTATTACTTCATATTCATCGTGGCCCATTTTCCTTTTGGTTAAATACATTTCGGGACGATTTTTCCATGTTTCCATCCCTGCCCAGTGTATTCGTGAGCGAAATTCAAAAATTGGTGACGAGTTATATTGCTTAGTTAGTATGAAATCAACAGGTCATGGGTTCAGATTCCAACTAAACTGCGTGCACGTAGATGCGTACAGTCAATGGCCATTTTCGTACACTCTTGCTTTCTGTGCCGTCTTTGCTACATGTACGTTAGGATCGATGTCCCATTTCTGACGTCATGGTTTATTAACTGTGCGCTTGAGAATGCCAAAAACGGGAGGGTTTACAAGAAATGCTCTCGTTTTATGAAAAGTGTGGTAAATGGGGCTGTAAAACAAGATTTCATGATAATTTGTACTAATAATCAACTCATAAGTATTTCCTGGGGATTGTTGAAACTTGTCAGGACCACTTTAAGCAGTCCATCCGAACAATAAAGATAAATAAAGATTCCTCACAGAAGTAGTTGTTCCAAATAATGTTTCAATTATCATAAAATAACGACAAAAACTATGAAAATTGAAAATGAATCCACACGATCTTTATTCCATTCAATCCTACTCCTGGGTGAACAAACCAATGGGAGTGCTCTAATATATGAATATGCAAAAGGCAGCACAACGAACGGTGCCCACGTATATGCTAGCGAACGAACACAGAACACTTGATAGGCTATTCACGCTATAGGATAAGTACTTGAAAACTGACTGTAGGCCTATAGTACCATGAAGCTGATATCCGAAAGGTTTTATTGGCTCCATGATAGTAAATCGAAAGGAGAAATTTGTTTTGAAGCCCACCCGACCAATTTCGGAACAAACTACAGCCCCCGTGAGCTACTTGATAACACCACAACTTGGGACTATAAGTATCAGCAAGGGTTGCTACCTGGAAGGGAAAGGCAGTAAAATTTGTGCAGCTTGTGAGCTTTCGTGATCATCGCAGAGTGTTTTTGCATGATTCTGAAGGCAGACTCAAGAAAATACGAGTAAATCTAACTCGATTTACCCACAAGACTGGTGATCGATATAATATGTAAGTACTACCTCCGACGAATAATATTGAACAATTCTTGAGTGATTCAAATCATCGATGGTCAACGATATCAGCTTGGAGTCTGACATATGAGATGCTTACCCTCCGTCGCAAGGTCATACCATGGAGCTACTACCTGGACATTCTTTCCCTCTTACGTTTCCCAGCTAAAATGTACAAAGTTGCTTTGATTCAAGCAGGGAGTGCTGATACAACAGACACAAATTCTTTTACATGTTGGAAACTCTTGGAGAAACCATCTACAACAATCAAAGTTGACCGAGGGAAATAACACATTGCTCACAGAGGAAATTGAATCGAGCCATACAATTTTACGACTTCGACTATCATACTTCAGGTTAGTGCCCTTGCTATAGTTATCGACATCTACAAACTCCACACAGTGTATCCGAGGTAGTACTTCCATGGTGTATCGTTGTCTAGTTTACGTAGATTATTTGATATGTAGACCTAGCCTACCGCTCAAGGACAAAGATATGGGATGCGGGGAAGTAAGCAAGTCAAGTGTATAGAGGTGTAACCGGTTACCGTTACAAGCGTAGTAGGCAAGTGTCTTCGTGAATACTGTTAGGGGTGAAATTCACAAACACGGGGAGTATGATGAAAACAGGTGTTTTTTTTCAAAACCTCAAGTGTGCTGTTCAGTATACAACCTTCAAAATCACTCTATTCCCAGCCAATGCATGAATAACCGAGGGAATATAATCCCATGCACAGTACTTCGGTACATAGGCCTACAGCTGCGTGATCCATTGAATATTCATATAGTGTTGTGATAGGCGCGTGGTTTGGGCTATTTATAATGAGGACGGTTTTTTTCAAAATAGCCTGCAGATTTTGACTGTTTTCGTACTATTTCTTTATATTTTGCCATTCACACTACCATTTTCAGTAACTACAAAAACAACTCCATCCACGAATAGTATTGTTAGTGTATTGACAAATAAAGAAAAACATTAGGCCGTATGTATTTCCCTTTTCTTGATCAGGTAATATCACTTTAAGGTTTTCAGTTTGATCTCCAATGATCCTAGATGACTTTTGACCTTTACCAAAACACTTGGGTTCTTCCTCTCTACATAATGCAACTACTTGCTACGTATGAAAAGGTTCCTACCTTCCTCTCTGGAGATATCATGCTCACAAGATTTTCAGTTTGACCACTGATGACCTCAGATGACATCTGACCTCAACCAAAAACCATGTGGTTCTTCCTCTCAATATGGGACATCCACATACCAAGTATGAGAACTCAGTTTTCCCTCTAATACATCATGCTAACGAACTAAGCATCACAAACACACACATACACTCCTACGGATACACACACTATTTCAAACGTATAGGTTTCTCTTTTATCAAAACCAAAAAGTGAATAGTTCAAAAGGCACATGAAAGACCTTTAACCTTACACCGCTACATACTAAAAGGAAGCACTACTGCTCAATTATTACTTTGACCTTACAACTTTTCACAACATCCTCTACAAGTGGGCGAAAATTGAGGATTTATGTATATTTTACACAATAACCTAGAATGGTTTTACTTAAAATGACCTTTGACTTTAAATTCCTGGACAACCAAGGATGCATTTACACTAGATCCGGATCTGGCCACCCGTTCTTATCGGTAGATCGAATTACATGTGTGGCTTGATCCTGGAGCACTTACACTCGTCTCGTACTCTGATCCTCCATGCTTCAGCATAAGTGGCCTCCAAATGAATTACGAAACAGAAGCACACATGCGTGTGCACCAAAATGTAAACAAAGAAGTGAGAAAACACATGTGTGACCATAATAATGTGCATAATGTGAGGCCACTGTTGATCCTGGAGCATTTACATACTACAAGTTTTGATCGCTTGCCCAGGGTCTGATCCTCCCCTCCTACCAGGTTAAAAATCAGGTGATCAGATCCGGATCTGATCTGCGTTTACACTACAAATTTGATCTCCAGCAGAGGATCTGACCCCACACAGGCAATCAGATCCGGATCTAGTGTAAATGCACACTTATTTTGCATGTATTAAAGAACATTTACATGATGCTGACTGTAAAGTGCATAAGCAGTGCCAGAATTTCATTTTGAAACACTGAGCAAAATCTTTCAAAAGTCATTTTCCCTTACAAGTATCTTTCATGTTTCAGAACATAAATATCACAGACTGACAATAAAATAAACATCTATCTTGAATGGATTTAACAACATAATAATAAAACATTATGTTACACAGTTAAATACCAAACATACATGAAATTAACACATGGGGTGTGATGATTTCAAATGCTGCCACTATGTGACAGTAACACAGGAAAACTTACCAAAGTATTAGTACTGTAACCAACCTGCATGATCGTTATGTATTCTGGCCTACAAACTTCATCAAAATCAAATTGCATGATAGTTTATGTGCCCAAAGACCATTTCTTGCAAAAGACAGACAAACTGGCAGACAAACAGGCAGACAGACAGACATGCCCACAGCATTATAGAAAAAGGTCTAATCACCTTAAATATATCTAAAATAAGTATCCATAAACCACCTACTGAACATGTATAATATACAAGCACAAGCTTCTGAACAGGTGGTGTTAGAACTTTGCATGATTCATTGATACTGACCAGTAACTGTGAAATTTATGTTAGAATCACAGATGCTTTCATTTATTTCTATACAACTATATAAAATCAACACCTTATGAAAAATGATGACTTAGACAGGGGTTATAAGACCTTTTCTACATGACAACAATACATACTTGGTGTATTATCAACTGCAGTAGTATAGTCAAATGACACAATGTTAGTTCTCATGGCACAGGCAGAAGTGTTATTACACCAGGGTAACAAACACCAAAGGAAATGTAAATATATATAAAATCTTTGTGATGATATCATCAATAAAATAAGAACTGTGCTAACAACAGGATCTTAAAGTAGGCCAATGCCTGGGCCTGATGAATCCCTGTAGTAATTAACCCTGGTATGTATACAATGGAGATTGCTCATATTCAAGGAAAAGCAAATACTTAAAATTGAAATTTTCAATTTTACATGGAAGTGTTACACAGTATTTAACTTTCCGAGTATATCCACCTAGCCTTACTACTGAAAAACCAAGTTTTCTATGAATTGTTCTAAACTTTTGCTTGTCACATGAACATATTTGGTTGGAACCTAGTAACTACTACAGTGTGACAATAAATGATTTTTTCTATGTACTGGTCCCCAATCCCCATTATTGTTAGTTGGCCCTAAGGTCATATGAAATACAAGGGCCCAGATGGCTAACAGATTACCAAAGCTTTACTTGGTACCTGACAGAGCAACCACCCCTTCTGTTAACCAAAAAAAAAAAAAAGAGCCTATTTCTTTTATACATGTAAAAACATGGAGTTTTGCAAATCATGTCTGTGACCAAAGTGAAAATTCGAGTCATGACTCTCTGGAAAGTGTAGCCCCTAATCGAATCTTAGCCAGGAGTTGTGGCTCAGGGTAGAGTTGAATAACATGCCAAAGAATAATGTGCACAGCATGACCCCAGACACTTTTGTGATATAATGATCTACATTCCAGTTATACCAGAGAGTTGCTAGCAACTCCCTGGTTATACCATCCATCAGAAAGAGAAATGAGCAACACCGTGACATCTAAGAAAAGCCTACCAGCTAAACCAACCTTTAGATGTCAAGCCGAAGAAACCAATCCATGCCTGACCGCAACTGATGATTGCAGTAAGTGTGAATAATACACACATAGCTGCAGAACAAGCATGCTATTTGTGACATGAGAGGTTATAGTCAGGCATTTATTATGTGGACAAAAACACGAAAACCAGGAAATAAAGTATCTACTACATATAACAGTCTTTCTGTTTAAAGCAATCCTCACAGCCCCAGATTGGGAGGTGTCTCACTATGTCACCTCAATAAAACATTGACAATTAAGCCTATGGTTAATTCAAGCATACAATTGTAGTGGTTCTATGAATCATGGCCTAGAGAGGGGAGGACTCTTTAGGTTTACCAAACCTTTTTCCATACCTGCACTACATGCTATATTACACTGAAAACCATGAACGAGTCCTCCTCACAGAAAAAAATCATGGAAGCACTGCTACCAGTGTTCCAACTAAGGTGCAAGATTGAAGGGTTCTCGTACCTGAGTCAGATTAGGAGGTATGTGGGGTGAAGTAGACTTATCGCACAAAAAAAAAGCATCTGTCTGCAGGAAACTGCCACACAGTTTCAGCTGCCTTAAGCAGAGAGCACATACATACCTCACACACAAAAATCCCACAGAACAATAATCCCACACAAATATTTCACAGGCAAAAAAATTCTTTGATGATGCTTGACTGCCGTACTCCACAGTGCATCATTATCAAACAGATAAGAATAAGCTTGAGCCAGTTTTCACTTCCACTTTTGTAAAGTTACGCATTATTTCTGTTAAAAACGTATTAAAAGAAACTGAAATTTTTCACTTTTGCAGATACGCATGCTCTCTCAAGCAAAATATACAAGTCTGCAAAATGAATTTCGAAGTTGCATGGGTTCCAGGTTTAACAACATACTACCGTACCATACCATGTACATACTCATGCATTAATTAGAGATATACAACACTAAACAAGTCAGGACATGAATGCACTGCATTTAGAGTGCTGAGATCTTCAAACTCCCTGCTCTCCAATACCTTCACTCTATATAGTCCTGACTAACACACTTACCAATTAACAGCTCAACATCTTAAGTTTTTGAACTGAATTACTCGACAAAATATTATACAGCAACATACATCTCATACACACCCTTCAATATATACATCTACATGTAAGAAAAAAAAAAAGAAATAAAATACCTGTAAAAAAAATGCAATAAATGATCTCAGGTAGATGTATACAGCTGGGATATTCTCTTTTAAGTCAGAATGGCACACCACGGTGAGAATACAATTCTTATTGAATGTAATGATGTTATCATTCACGGTCTGAAGGCGCATTCTGTGTTTTACAACCCCCAGAATATCTTTAAAGGCAGGTAGCAACTAATACATCTCCTGTTCTCCTCAAGAAAGATGATTAAAGTACATTGAAAAAGGTACATGCTTATGACACATGATCTGCCAGGTTTATGAATATAGGTAGCTAGGTACCCTCTAGGTATTCTTCTCATGGAAACTACGAAAACTGACAAAATCATCATATAAACAGCAAGGACTGTTTCTTCAAATGAAATGCTTTTCTACAAAATATAAAAGGTGCTTAAGTTTTATCTTGGCTTATTTTACATCATGGGAATAATTTTCAATTGGTTAATTTATTCTACCTTGTCAAAGAAGCATCCTTCGGTCCAACCAAACATCCCTGGTTAAGATGGTTAAGTTTCAGGAGAACCTGAATTTCATGTCCCTCACAAAAGCCAGATCTGACAGGTATTTCAGACAGGTATGGGAGGTGTCAGGTAAATCGTTTTCTTGAGCTGCTCCCATGTTTATGAGTGTCATAATCAAACTTGTGAAGATGACTACAAGGAACCCTGTTTCTTTATAATCTTTACAAACTTGACACCAACACTTCAGGACAGACAGACACAAGATCCAAGCTAAGTGATACATGCAATGACACTCTGTGATATACTGAGAGCAATAACCAGGTAAATTAAGTTGTATGTGGTATAAAAAGACTCCCAAAGGGCCACAGCTAGGGTATTGCCAGTGGATTAACATTGTGTTTCCTATGATAGATGCTGATAGCATGATATTATTCATGAAGGTTTGTTTATTAAAAGATAAAAAAGGAATAGAAAAGAAACTAAATAAACAAAATCAGATAAGAAAATTAAATTTGAGATGTAAGGCCTGTTTTGCAGCATCTGGTGGGATTCATGTAATGTGCATGAACATTTCTGCAAGACAGATTACTCTAACACAACCCTTGATGACTCAACTCTATATTCTACCCTTCATATGCATATATCACAAATAAACTCACCAAAACTCGCTGGTTTGGGAGTCTAAACGCAGAAGGACGATTAAGGGTTCTAGGCGCCCTCTACTGTTAGGGGATACTGTGGTGCTATTAGTTTTTTGCCAGACGGTTATTGCAGGCAATAATGAGTCCATATGTAAATAGGAGGTATTAGGAGGAGCGAAATAGACCCACTAAACAACAACAAAAGCAAATATTTTTCATCTAAAATGTGTCTACTAATTTTCATAGCGGGTGCCAACTGCAAAATATTCCTAATACTTTGTTCAATCCAAAATAATGGAGGGGAGTAATACACAGATTACTTGCATTGAAATGAAGAGTTGTCAGTTGACACAAAAGCCTTCCAATCATTAGCGCTCTGATACGTGGATCATGTAAAGAGCTCATTGTCTGAGTTCATTTTAAAGGTCTCTAGTCATACAATATGTTGATTGACTCTTTCAATCAATCAATACTGATTCTTAAAATATCATAATCGTGCAAGGTCAGCAGCTCAGAGAGCACTTGAGAAGTAATGTGATACAATTGATACTGTATGAAGTACAATTTATAGTCAGTATCCTGTAGCACTTGCTGCACAAACAAAAGAGGAAATCCATCCTAGTAGGAGTAGGCTGAAAGGAATAAACCCACAGAGAGATACCTTCAGGAGCTAGTGCTCCAACATGTCCTATGTACTGAGTGAAGGGAAGGGGTGGGGGTGGGGGACTGCCTAACTCGTGTAGAAGTGCACAAGATGGGTACATAAAAGCAAATACAGCTGCAGGAAAGTAATAAAGTACAGAATGTGAATCAGCAAGTGCAATTGACACATTGTATCTAAACTGCACCATCTTAGAGTAGAAATTCAAGCCTTAAAGGCAATCACATTTTTATGCTAGGCATTAATGAATGTGGGACAAACACATAAAGGCTTACAACTTACTTCCAGAGGATACCAAATCAAAATTTTAGTTCAAATACATAATATGCTAATAAGTTAAGTATGTCAGCTGGTTTAGATGGGAAAACCTAAGACTGCTCCTGGATAAAATAATCCACCTGACTTAGACTTGAGAAGGATGACAGGGACTTTAACTCCCAACCTCCCGATTACTAAACCTCATCAGTTGGCATGCCACTGCCTTTATCATTTAATTGCAGGCACATAGCCACTGGGGTGGGAGTGGGGTCTTAGTAAGAGGTCTTGCATCGAAGGAGGAAAAATTTATTACAAGGCCAGCCTTTTTGGAAAACAAATATAGGCACAAAAAATGGAAAGTCTTGCACCATTTTGCATCTAGAGTCCTTGAAATCCCCTTAGACTCCTCCACCAGGCTGGCGAAACTCCCGGCATTGATTTGCCCCCACCCCCACGGGTTATTCTGGCTACGACTGATTAATTGCACCTCTTTGAAACAAGTCTCACAACTACAGATACCCTGTGTTCTATTTCCACACTCAATTAATGTTGTCTACATTTATGGACTGAGAAGGCAGATAACAGCCTAAATAAAAGATGATCTATGTCATATATTAACATATATATCAAAATCATGTCACCCTAAACCTAGTTTTAAAAAAGAATCTTCAGTTTTTCAACTTGACTACCCCAAACACAAATTTCATCCCTACTCAGCACCACTTGTGGCATCTCCTAAAATGTAACATTAAAAGTCCACAATTATAAGAACTGCCTGACTTGCAATAAAATATCCATCAACATGAATGTGATTGTATACAAACAAAGGATCTGCCACCATCAATAACAACCTCACTCACAGCTGTTATTTTTCTGTTAAGGTTCATTTACCCTCATTTAATGCAACGCTTCTTTAAAACTTTTCAAATAATATTGGCAATAGTCCAACTCCCCTTTCCCAGAAAGTTTTAACTTTTATATACTGTTTATACAACACCCTCTTTTGATGGGTAATTGTTCCATAAAGATTCTTTATTCTCTCGAAACTCAAGAAGATCAATTTTTCCCACCCATGTCATGTTTCATTTCATAAATGATAGTGAGAAAAAAATCCAGCTCTAAAAAAAAAAACATTTTCTACTTAACGAAGGTATCAAAAGTTTATTTTAAAGAATGTTCATGATCTGATATATTTATATTACATTTGTAAAACTTTAACATCATCAATTTAAGATGATGGCCAAACTACAAATGGGGGACGCCCAGGGTTCGAAATAACGCATGCACACGTGCACCAATGCATGTAACTTTTTGTCAGTGCATGCAACTTTGAGATGCTTAGGCCTTATGGTAGTTTAAAGAGAAATGTATTAAAGGTAGAGCCACAGATTTTCCGCTTGAAAAATCACCAAATTCCATTTTTAAAATTTAAAATTCTGTAAAATTCCATTTGAAGTATAGCCAAATTCCGGAATTTTTGTTTGAAGCCTACTTTGTATGAGCAACCAATGCTAACACACTATTGCATACACAAATTGCAGCCTATACCAAGAAAATTTTGACGATTTTCAGTAAATTGCTTCTCCTTTTTGGATCTTATTTTTGATGGATTTTGATACTTTAAGGGGTGAATTGCCATCATTATAAATGGTAAAATGTCTGTGTATCTCTTTCATTAACGCAGACATTCATTTGATATGATTTTGGAGAATAATGGCTCATCTTTTCTATCAAAAAGTTACATATTTTGAGCTGGATAATATTTTGCTAAATTCCGCAGAGAATTGTCAAAGTTCTGTTTTTTTTTCGGGGGCCCTAGATGTAATGATGGTATCAACGTGCATGCATAGCCATTGCTAGGTGGCATGCATCATCTCACTGATTGTTCCTTCTTAGGCCAAGACTTTTATAAAAAGGGAAGAAACAGGGGTAATGTTGGGCCTGAGGTTTTTAATCCTTCATTGTCATACTTCAATGGTGCATGGAAGAATTTATTTGTGCAGGTAAAATTTTAAAGTTACATGCACGGGTGCATGTAACTTTTTTTTTTCTAATTTGAACTCTGGTGATGCTTCTTCTTAACAGCACCTTATATACTGCATATGGTAGTTTTAAAGGTGCTGCTGCATCACTCTAACAAATTTAGGAATATCCCCATATCTCTATGATCAGTAGCATCAACCTGACTAGCTGATGACTTGTTCAGATGACTCAGTACAGCAAATATAGCTAACACATAGTAGTGTATAGATACGGCTTTGAGCAATTTACACTCGGTCCTGCCACTGTAGGTCTATTCAGAAGGTGCACGACACAGGTGTTTTAATTCTTTGTAATTGGAGGATGGGATATAAGTAAACTTAGATAAGGGGACTTTTTGTCTGGGGAAAGATGATTCATTGCCCTTTATAAATTCCACTTGAAACTAAGACTTAAAATGATTCTAATACCTTCACTAAAAAAGCAGAAGATTAAATCTAAAGCAAGCACCATGAACAGCACTTCTGAAAGTTAAAAAGTTCTTTCTGTGCAAACAATAAGTATGTAAGCAAAATTAACTTCTTAAAACTGAAGAGCTTTCAATCTTACAATCCTTCCCCCCCCCCCACTTTCCCCTCCAACTTTGATTCAGGGTGTGGCTTCATGAGACTACATAGCAGCACCCAGAACCCACCCAGGGGTTGCCTCTTATTTACCATGCTCAGTGGCCAATGACACTTTGGACCAGTTACCCAGTGCTGAGTTCACCATTAATGAAAAACCATAGTTTGAACTTTTGATGGAACTTAAAAATTAAATCTACTGTAATATACCTGTTTTTTAAGTACTGCCAAACAACACACCAATGTAAGGTCAGAAACCAATAGAACGGGTATCCCAATCTTTTCAACCATTATATAATTTGCTGGATATGCTCCGTTGGACTCTGTACTTCAAGGTCCCTACTACAGTTAGTCTGGCTACAACCCTGCAACCCAATACAGGTATACTGCACAGGTATGTAAGGGCACATGAGAATAAGCCTGTATTCACCGGTACATCCTATTGGAGTGTTTATAAATGCAGTACAGTTATATGAGATGCATACACCTTTCAATGTATATCAACAAGTTTACAGAAATTGATTCACCTTCATCTCCAAAAAGTACATAATACAAATAGTCCTTATTTTTCACACATATTTACCTCCCATAATGCTTTGCAGCATGATGAAGAATAATCTGTGAAGTTATTCCGCAGTATCTCCATGACAGCTGTATTTATAAAACAAATAAATAGGCCTATATGTTTGAAGAGTTGAAAGTAGAATAATCAGTTTAACATAATTTGCCATAAGTTCAACCATTTACAGTACCATTTCTGCTTACATCTGCCTATAATCCCCCCCTTACCCCTCTCCCCTAAAAAACTTTGACCTATGGTAGGTATTTATATTACATTAACAATGAATGCTTCACCCTCTCACCAACCATACTGCTTACACTTGGATCAGGTACAATCAACATGATTCCTCTCAGATTCTCTCTCACCCTCTCCTTCAGTTTCTCAGTTGCCTCAGTAGTTCCAGGGGCTTTCTATCACTATTTTACCCTGAGCATACAACTCGAGGGCGCACTTCAAGAAACTCAAGCTTCTGGAGCAGCTTGACATGAAAGCGTGCCAGATCATAAGGTGAAGGCAGGAAGACACACACATAACAAGGCAGAAAACCTTGACATCTCTATGCAGAAAACAAGTGTACCATACAGCTGGCATGGTGTATAATGATCTGTGGGAAGCATTAGGAGTAGTGTATAGACATATGAAATGACTAGCCTAAGAAAAATGCCAGAAGACATGTTCCAACCATGCTATTGACTAAATTTACTTTCAACCCATTCTTTGCTGTAATGAAAGCTGTAAGTTTACCATTTACTGGCACCACAATGGGCCAGTATTCACAGGCATATGGCAAGATGCTTCACAAAAGGACGGGGAAGGGGACTGAGATGAATCGATGGGGGAGGGGGCACAGGGACAGGGATATTGACAGGCTGCCCTGAACAATTTTCTCTCTGTCGTGACATGAACTTTGCACTAGAAAACCTTTTTTTACCCAGGAATGGACAACCATTCTGCTCAAGAGGAGCTGCAGCCTCCCCCAACCCTTTTACTGTGCATATGCCAGTATGGTATTAACTAGTCTTGGGAAGGTTACCTCACTCTACTACAGAGTCGCTACTCCTGGCTGGGAGTCGAGAAGTGACTCCACTAGTGGTTGACCGATCCTCTTTTAGATAATCGGCATCGGGCCGATTATCGCACAATCTGTAAAAAATCGGCATCGGTAAAAGTTTGCCATTCAACCGATTACCACCACCGATTATTTGAAAACTGGAAAGAGGGCTAAAATGCACTGCAAAGTTTCTGCAAAAATCTTTATAATTCACCAAAACACGCATTCCTTTAAGTTCCTGCCCAAAATATCAGCACTGATACTCACAAAACTTACAACATTTTAAGCTCTCCAAATGATAGCAATCATCGTAATTGTTGCCCCAACTCTAGTGCAGCACAGTTCAAGTGCATGAAAGGGCACACAGTATTACCTAGAAGGTGTGCATGCCACGGACCATGCCACACATCTGCATATAAATTGTACTACAGGAAGAAATGACTCCGTGCTAATTCGGGAATTAGTTTTTCGTTTCATTTGGAGAATCTTTCACATAAAATGTAAATGTTGGGCAAATATATCCATATCGTTAAGGAACCATGAGATGAGTAAATCAAGTAAATTGAGTGGAATGTTTTGTGGCCCTGAAGTGCCAAGGTAGTTAAATATTTTTGCCTAAAACTGGGGTGGATAGGCTACTATATAGCACTACCACAGTCCAGCCGAACCTTTACACGGAATTTTACATGGAATCTTCTGACATGATCAGTGTATAGAACTACTGTAGGCAAAGCCGTATGTAAATCGACACTCTTTGGCTAACGTTAACTGTGACATCATACGAAAGGATGTATTTATGGTTCATTTCAGTATTTTGAGACAAAATCCTTCAAAAACAATTATTATTCCATTTTTGGAACGTAGGGACATGTTCTTAATTGTTCAACTCCAGTGTGAAGGTTATGTTATGGTGTGTGTACAAAGTTAGAAATATGCAACAGATGGCGAGAAAACATGACCTTCCTATACAGGTAAATAATCGGTGATCGGTAACCGGCATCCCGATTGTGTAACTGAATAATTGGTAATCGGTGACTACCGTTTATGGTATAATTGGTTGAACACTAGACTCCGCTTTCCTTGGAATGTCACATCTCCTATGTAATTTTCAATAATGTCCAAACTATGCATAAAAATCAAATTTTGGAGTTAGTAATTGTGTTATGTCACAGGCTTAATTTAATGAAGTATTACAACACAACTGGCGCTTAATTCTGTTCATTTGCTCTAATCTCACGTTTTCTCTGCACTTGGCCACTACAATTCTCCAACACTGTCAGTCCAGCACCTCTGCCACCAACAAGCTTGTAGTGTAAGCCTCCTCTTGAACTAATAAGCCTTTTTGCAATTTATTTTGACTGAGCATGCACACATCTTGAAAAACTGGGGATAAACAAACACACTGCTGAACCTACAGCAAATGCCAAGAAACAGCTTTTTTTTTTTTTTTTACAAAACCTATTAAAATCATCCCTTTTTACATCATCCCAGAGTGTAAGAAGTGTTCTTACCTGTGGTTTTGTGTCTTTAACAACATGAACATCATCTTCTTGGCCTTAAAACTTGCCTTATAATATGTGTATATTACGTGTATTTGGCATAATATGGATGGGGAGAGCAGTTTGTTTATCATCCTTGCATCCCACAATTCCTTGCGGCAATTGTAATTATGAAAAGGCTTATTTATACTTGACAATGTACAGAATAGTTAACACCATTTATAGCACAATTACGTTTGTACACTATTAAAGACTATGTAAAGCTTTACAGGGAACTTTCATTTTTCTGGCTGTCATAGAACTATGTATGTCCATTCCAATTTTTGCAAGTAGTAATTTGCTCATCGATTACCTCAAGGTAATGGCTCTTACCATGGAAACACTCCAAGGTACTACTTCAATGCTTTTACAGTTATCATTATCACCACCACATGATCCTCAGTGCCATCACTGCGGGTTGAATCGCAGAACCTACAATACATCGTCCATGGACTGACCAAAGGATCCGCAAATAAGATGACGCAGGAGAAACAAAATGGTACCGCGAAAATGGTACTTGTACAAAAAGGCTATACGCAAAAGGATCCCACCAAGGCGAAAATCCTTCAACTAGATAAGCTTGATGAAAAAAGACTAAAAAACACCTATATAGAAAGAAGGGTACTCATTTTCAGGTGGAAAAAGGTGGCGGATGAGTTCCCACTGTAGTAGAAGTCAGAACTGGTAGTTTCTTATATCAGATGAGGGAAATTTCATAAAGGTTTTACCAGACAATATTCAGAAAATGAAGAAGCAACAGTCAGGGTCTATGGCCCCGCAGCAGGTAGGGGATCCCCTGGTCATTGGAAAGTTTTTGCCAGACAGTTATTGCAGGCAATAATGTTACGTACATATTATTTATAGGAGGAAAGGAACAAAATAGACCCTCTAATATACCATCCCATACGTAATACATAATATTTTCTTCTATTAATTTTCAACATTTCACCTGAGTGCTGCACTACCGGCATATAAATGCATCTTTCACAATCTGTCATTATGAGGGTCTGCAGTAATTGTACACAGGCAACTATAAAGCTAGACTTTGGTCTAACAAGCTTCCTGTCAAGGGATATAGGGTGGGGCACCATGGAATTTGGGTCTAACCAAGGCAGAGACATGGAACTAAATCCGTACTACACTATACTCCTTACACATTTAATGTTTTCAAAACATAAAAAACTCACACACTTTATAGTTAGATTTCTCTCTTAAGTTTAAATAAAAAAAAACTATGTCATTTCAGCTTAGCTGGTTGTTGTTGATTTAATCACAATGGTATGTGGTGCATTTTAAGACAAACTTTATAAAACTGATTTCATTGAAACCATAAACTAATTCAATGCTAGAGTCATGTAGGTTTCATCATCAAGTTGATACCACTTGATATGACTTCAAAGTCAACTCCTTTCAGAAGTCAACCATTGCAAAAATATTTTACCATACTAACTAGCTGTTACACATTCCTTTGATACAGCATGAAACAAATACTTAAGACCCCTTCACGCTACGCAGGGTGTGACACAAAGTGATATGATATACCATAAAAAAAAAACTGGATACAATATTACTTACCAAGACCTTTTTGCAACTATGACTGATAAGGCACAATGGGACAGGACATGTAGAAATTCACTTTAAAAATTTTCAACTTTCCTCACTGGTCACCAGGCAACATAATTATGTGACCAATCTGACATGCAATTACCTATAGATTATGTATAAACTTTTCGATATGTGTAGTCTGCAGGAAACTTACCATTAGATTCAATGTCATCGCTGGACCCTCTAATATTAGTTTGGCTTGCATTTACTGTTTTTTCTGGGGTATCCCTACGATATCTGCATGACAGACACAAATGCGGAGAATGTGCTTCTGTTAAAAAAAGAAAGGGAAAGATATTAAATAAGATCATTAATGTCAAAAACAGGATGAAAACAACAAAAGGGCTCCTTAAAGTCATTCAAACTTAAGGTTCTAAATAGATGCCAATCCTTCAAAGATCTTCTAGTTGATCATTCTAATCCCATGACAGCAGTCTATAAGAAATTTGTTAGCCCCACAATTTGCTTTATAAAAAAACAACATATGTAAACACGAGGAAAGGATAGAATCTGCTTTCCACAGACCCTTGCCCCCATCCCTTCCTCCCTTCAGCACATATTAATTATACTTGAAAGAAAGGGACCACAAGGTGCTCTAAGTGATGGCAAGGGGTTGAAGTGAATTTAACTACAGTACACTTGTCCCTTTCCCTATCCCTAGACCCTCCATCCCACTCCATCTAAGTTGCCTTTCCCCACCCCCTTTTTCATACACAAGTCTAGAAGTCTCAGTCTGTATAGGAGATTAGCCTGATCTGGCTTCTTCATCAGTAACACTGTCAGATGCAAAGTCGCAAATCAAGCAAGTGAACTGCACTTCCAGAAACGATTCTGACAATGACATCAGGCAAAAGTTCACAAAGAAAAAAAAAATGAAAATGGAAAGGCCAATAAGTAATATAAAGTATATATCACATCACGTTTGCATTAAATATTAAAACTGCTCTGTTTATATTTAATAAACATGTGTGCATGAACAAAATACTATTTATTATCCATGTTGCTCAGTCACGTTATTGTGCTAGACAAGCATACCTGCTGAGCAGATGTAGTGTGTAAACACCTTCTTGGCGATACAAAGTACCTTACTGCTTGAGGCAGAAATTGAACAGTCAGCTACACAGGATATAACAACTGTGTAGTCCTTTCTTATACCCACACTATCAGTAATGTATCTGTTATGTTTACTTCATATCTTTCCGAGAGAAACTCACAAAGAACAACCATTCTGCTACTATAAGTTCTTGTCAGTGGTACTGAAATGTATGTAGAACTACTGAGGTCAAAGGTCATAACAAGCCAGGGTACCACACTGAGGTGATGGTTCATCCTATACCCAGGGTACAACAATGCAACAAATTTACAATAACCAATGTTATTTGACACTTCCTTTGTTTTCTACACCTGGCATTGCAGAAAAGAATGCCACTCAACCTGAAAATGTTGCCACTTTGGCAGGCACATTTCCCCTCCTCAACATTTCACAATGGCAAAGGTTATCTTTATTGAAGACAGACAGAAGTCACTACAGTCTTTGGTTCTTTTCCCTTTTCTCATAGCATGTTTTCTGTGGTCTAACAGGCGTGGATCCAGAATTTTGAGAAAGGGGGGCCCACACACCATTGGCCGAAGGTAGATGAGCGAGCAAAGCCACAATGGAGGGTTTGGGGGTCCTCCCCCAAGAAAATTTGAATTCTAGATGTGCTTAGATCCGTTTTCCCAGCATCTGGGAAGCATATTTTCCATATCTATGAGGCAAAAAAAAAATCGTTGGTCGTTGAAAAAGGGGGGAGTGCGCCGTGTGTGCCCCCACCTGGATCCACGCCTGTCTAAGGTTTATAGCAGCAGTAATCAGCCATACCAAAAGAGCTTTTTTTTCTTGTGAGAATGCATGACATTTCATGATGTCATAGCTCATTAACACATAATTAGATAAAACTTGCAGTTTTCAAAGGTTGATTTCTAAGCAATTACAATGCTTGCAGCTAACTGAATTTCACTTCAAACAAGTCTTAAAAGTGATTTTCCTTAATGGCAGGCATTTACAAGCAACAAAAGGTGCATTTTGGCCATATTTTGATAATGCATGTAACTGTTTCTTAACTGTGGGTAAAAGTCAATTTTTTTTCATTTAGTCTTGCTGTTTCCAGTGTTTAAAACTTACATATTCGGGATAAAATTCTTCTGTCACAACAAAGTGCTGTACCTACACTAACGTCCAATACAAACATGTATAAATGTACACAGAAAATAATCGCATAGCAAACAAATTTTCGAAGTGATAATTCCATTGTAACATTTCCAATCGCAAAACTGGTACCAATGGAAAGCGTAGATTCTTAAATTTCTTAATTGGCTTATCAATTTAGCCAAATTTCTCTGTTTTTATCCTGTAACGAAGTCAAGTTCACTGCAAATTTGCGACCACTTTTAGGCCTTCAAAAATGCTACCTTATTTCAACATGTGATTTATCAAAAATTACAGGATTACAGGATGTTTACAATTTTATCTGAAAAATAAAGAGTTTTAGAATTCGAATTGTCTCACCACCGTGATAGGTTATGCCTTCTGTTACATTATTCATTGATTTAAACCTTAGCATGTGTTCAGTATCAGTTTCAAGAAATTCCATCAGTTGCTCTGAGTTTTGGGGGCGGAGCTACATGAAAACTGAATTTTCAGCTCATTATCTCGTCTGTTGATAACTGGCTGTATAGTGTCATGTCTTTTGTAGTTTTATGTTCTATTGCTTTCTCTTTTAGCCTGGTGCATCATACAGATGAAAACAACATATTATTTGAAAGTGGACCTATATTATTTGAAGAGCTACCTTCACACTTGTCTTTATAACTTTATTTAGTTTTTGATTTTCTATTTTATGCGAAAGTGTCACACTTTCTGGGACTTAAAGTGATACTACCTGATCAAGAAAAGTGAAATATATAAGGCCTAATGTTTTTCTTTATTTGTCAATACACTAACTATACTATTCAGGGATGGAGTTGTTTATTTAGTGACTGAAAATGGTAGTGTGAATGGCAAAATATAAAGAAACAGTGTGAAAACAGTCAAAATCTGCAGGCTATTTTGAAAAAACAGTCCTCATTACAAATAGCTCAAACCATGCCAAGCACAACACTACATGGATATTCAATGATCACACAGCGTGTGTGTAGCGAAGTACTGTACATGGGCTTATATTCCCTCGGTTATTCATGCTTTAGCTGGGAATAGAATGATTTTGAAGGTTGTGTACTGCACAGCACACTTGAGGTTTTGAAACAAAAGCACATGTTTTCATCATAATACCTGTGTTAGTGAATTTCACCCTAACAGTATTCAAGAAGAAACTTGCATACTAACGCTTTTAACGGTAACCAGTTACACCTCTATACACTTGCTTACTTCCTCGCATCCCAAGTCTTTGTCCTTGAGCGGTAGGCTGGGTCTACATATCACATAATCTACGTAAACTGGACAACGATACACTAATTGATAAAAAATGTGTTGAGTTGACCTTGTGACGGAGGGTAAGCATCTCAGATGTCAGACTCCAAGCTGATATCGTTGACCACCGATGATTTGAATGCCTCAAGAATTGTTCAATATTATTCGTCGGAGGTAGTACTCACATATTATATCGATGGCCAGTCTTGTGGGTAAATTGAGTCACATTTACTCGTATTTTCTTGAGTCTGCCTTCAGAATCATGCAAAAAACACACTTCAATGATCACGAAAGCTCACTAACTGCGCAAATTTTAGTCCTTTCCCTTCCAGATAGCAACCCTTGCTGATACTTAATCCCAAGCTGTGGTGTTATCGAGTCGCTCACGAGGGTTGTAGTTTGTTCCGAAATTGGTCGGATGGGCTTCAACAGAAATTTCTCCTTTCGATTTCCTATCATGAAGCCAATAAAACCTTTCGGATATCAGCTCCATGGTACTACAGACCTACCGTCAGTTTTCAAGTCTTAGGCTATAGCGTGAATATCATGTGTTCAGTGTTCGTTCGCTGGTATATACGTGGGCACCGTTCGTTGTGCTGCCTTTTGCATATTCATATATTAGAGCACTCCCATTGGTTTGTTCACCCAGGAGTGGGAATGAATGGAATAAAGATTGTGTGAAATCATTTTCAATTTTCATAGTTTTTGTTGTTATTTTTATGATAATTGAACAATATTTGGAACAACTACTTCTGTGAGGGATCTTTATTTATCTTTTCGTTGTTTGACTGGACTGCTTAAATGTTATTCCAACACTTTGGACAAGGCAGTGTTATGTATTTCCCTTTCTTAAACAGGTAATATCACTTTAAGATGTTCTCTGTTTTCTCCTCACTTTCACTGTTTGCTGTTTTTTGCGCATATTATGGACTTGTTTCTCTAACCTGTCCCTAATTTACCTTCCTGTTTCCACAAAACTCCCTGGTTTAGGTATCTATAAGCCCTGATACTTACCTTCTACTTACATATATGTAATAATTTTCCCACCCTTTTGGATGGCGTGTGGGTGTTAGGCCTCCATTGACCTTGTATTAGTACCGATAACACATGAGAATACTAGAAGCTAGAAGGATACAAATACAAGCTAACTAGCAAAGCCCACTCATAAGCTCTACAGAGATACCTAACAGATAACTAACATAGCGTGGAAAGGCTACCGTAATCCCAACCACAACCAGCAGCAGGAGTTAATATCTAGAAAGTCCACCGGATTCGGCAGTACAAGGCTCCACAAAGGACCCCCTGGCCATACAACACCCCAACTAACAGAAAGAAACTGGGGACAGACCTATACAGGGAGAGAGGGGGAGCTCTTAAATAAATTCATAATTGTCTTATCATATTGTTAATTTAGTTTCAGTATGGAATGTTTACACCCCATGTATTTACATTTGGATTGACTAACCTGCAAGTACACACCAGGCAGACGACAACATGATGGAGTGCACGTGTAGACAAAGAGACCTACTGTGGTAATGTTAAACAAACCAGGCCTACTTTTACATCAATGTACATAATTTATTTCTTGTGTACTTTGGTGTCTGTGTTGTCTCACGTTTGTCAGAACTATTGTTATCTGGAAACAGTGCCCTCAAAACTTAACATTATTGCAACTTGCAATACATGTTCCACTGGAAATGTCAGGAGACAGATACTTCATAGTTTCATGACCTTTGAGTGTCTAGCTTCATGTTGGGCTTGAGTTTCACAAAGGTTCATTTCCTTTTCAATGTCTCATTGCAAACATATACCTCATGTACATAATATTACTCAACAAGGAACTTGAAATGTAGTCAGTCTGAAATCTGGCTAGTTTGTTAGTTTCCAACAGCATTTCACCCTAACACCAACGAAGCAACTTATCATTAATTGTGTGTTATTATTACCCCACCTCTTTGCTGTTCCTTTGCCAGAAACCACATATCCCACAAAACTGTGGTTTTGGAATCTAAGGGCTATTTCATGTCTCTTCACTGCTCACATCAGGTACCTGGCAAAGTCAGTACAGTAGTAGAGTGCCCTCATTCCAAGGCTTACAAGTGATAATTTTGCTCTTTTTTAAGGTGAACCTGTCCTGGTTAATTCACCTTAGTAATCTGTCACTGGAAGTAATCAACCAAACAGCAATATTAAGAAATCAAGTTAAAATTTTCTTTTTCAACTCTGCCAAACTGCCAAATATGCCTACTACTCAAGGAGAAATCCTGTATTTAATCATTTATTCAACAATTTTTGCATTTTCTATATTTCATGGTAATTTTGATCAGACAGTTCAAGACCATACCCTTTTCAAATATCTAAACTGTTCATCACACCTTACCAGACAGATCAATAAATTAATCATGCCCCACATCCATAAACCAAAATGAAAACAAAAAAAAAGAAATCTTATCACAAGGTCACTTTGACAGATGTGCTCTTATACTTTTCAACAACTTAGCCTCCGTGACAGCAACAATTAATGTACAGAGCAATAAGCCAGCAGTTATTCACAACAGCAAATGGAGTCAACTCAAAACTGAATGGATGCTAAGAAAGCCAAGTGGATAATTTTTACTCACATGGCTGGTATATTAAATGCAGGCTTCCACAATACTGCTTGCCAACTTGCCATCATGGATGGAAAAAGTTGGGAAGAAGGGAGGCTCCTTCCTGGAAAATTTGGGTACTTGGAGGGAAATTTTGGCAATTGGAGGAAAATTACCATTTTTGTATTTGTGAATACTGTGGGCATTTTGGAAAATTTAACTTCCTTCCCAGGAAATAAACATTTTTTTCAACCCTGCTCGCCACTGGCAAACAACATTTGCAACCTTCACTGATACTACACTACACTGGAATATTTGATACCACTTGCCAAATGGTGAGAGAGTTTTGCAATTTTTGTAGAGGCCTATAAAGTTTAGTCGATGACTCTTTGGTTTTTATAGAGTACACCTTATCTACAACACTGATGTGGAATTCTTTGACCTAAACCCTGTAAAAATTGGCCATAAAAGACAAAAACTTAGCATTTCGATATTAAGTGCATGAAACCAAATCTGACAGTGATGGAGTGACATTTGTTTTTATGAAACAACACAATTTACTCAGATGCAATAATGAAGCAGACAAAATCATTGACTAGGATGAGCAGCCAAGGAGCTTGATTATTAACTTATGCCCAATACACCTAATGGCAGAAAAAATTATTCACTTAAAAATGATTTTGTTGTGTATCAAAAATTCCAGTGTTTTTAACAACAGTCTGACACTGTTTACAATAGCGACAGCAGAATTAAACATGGATGTTTGCATTTTTGATTCAAACCACCTGCTGTTGAAACAAAGCTCTTCCCAGTTAACAATATAAATACTACAATAAAACATTCATACTGTTGGTGACAAAAATTTACCTCCCTCCTACTTTTGAAACTGTCTTGAAACAAGTTCGTCCTAGACAAACCTTGCATATTTCAACAAGGGCAGAATGCAGAAGGTGAATGGCACTTTATTTTGAGTTCCACCCCTCCCAAAGTAAAAGTTACAGAATTTGCATAATTTCCCTGGTTTATCTCTTAGTGCTGAAACAAATCTTCTGCGTACAATAATCGTAAATCCCAGACTGGTTCATAATAACAGCGTGACAAAATTGTTAGCATTCTGGTAGGACAACCTCTCAAGGGTGTCCTACATTTCTACACTCCAAAGATCTTTGCAAAAAGTGAAAACAGCTTTGCTAGCAGCGAGTTTATGTTTCCCTTGCTTGGCATAAAGCTAGGTAAGTATCCCATTTTGGAGAGTTTTCTGAAGCAGTTTTTACCTCTAGTTGAGGAGTATGGTGTTTGTCACTCAAAACTGCTCCCATCAGTTATGATTGCAAAAGACATGGGCTGCACTTAGAATGATAACTATTGCTATGATCATCTTTACCATAGTGCTACGAAACAAAGGAATTCTCAATACAAATTGATGGAATTCACACTCTTTCCATGTCTGAACAGCCTTTATGAGGTCTGTAAAAAGTTGCCTGATAAGACTTCTACAGGAAGGGATAAAGTCTTCCTAATGGTAAACTTGCCTGGATGGTTCTGCCAATGAGTTCATGACCTCACATTATCAGATCAAAACATAAGAACATGGATAAACTGATCTTATCGCTACCACCCGCTGTGAGGGAAATAAACTCCAAGCTACAAGGACAGCTTACAGATCTCCTTAGATTGGCATTTAACATTTCTTTTACATCTTCAAGACATGTTAAGATGTCACAAATAGATTTCATTTTTACTTTTTTTAGGTAAAAAGCAATTAAACTTGAAGCAAACAAGACTATAAATTTCCCTCTAATTCTTTTAAACATGAAACTAAGAGACACCAAACTTACTGTTGTTGTTCCATAAAGCCTTGCACAATGGTGATCATAATACTATATTTCTTATTCATGTAACTAAATTTAGCTTCTCATGGATATTGTTGGTCTTTGAAAGATATGATTGCAGAGCTTTCACTCATAAAAGACTACGAAAGAACTCTGTTTAAACTGTTCGGATAATTCTTTTCATTCTTGTTTACTAACCACTGTAGTGGTGCTAGTCTGACTTTGAATATATTCTGAGTTTGTTTACTTTTTAAGTGCAAGGATTGATACAAGGAATATGTAAAATGTGTGTCCAAGACTTTGCGTTGTGATGTAAAGATCACACCATTTGATCCCTAATAAGGCTAAATCCTTGATATGCAAGGCTGACAGAGAAAACCTGCAAATATTTTTTGCTAAATATGCTCAAGAAATGAATCAAATCAGTAAACTGATCCTTCCTCAGTTGTAGACATTATGAAACTGAAACTTCACTTACAGAACAGGAAAACCCCGTTTCCGAACACATCTGGACCGAAGGCAGTTTGGACAGCAGAAAAATTGTGATTAATTTGGTTTGAAGTTTTGACTTCAATTATGGTACACTACACTGGAGGTAATGAGTAGTGAAATAAGACTCCAAAGTTTGTCAAAATTTTCTCAAATATAGTTTGATACAGCTACCAAAATTACACAAAAAAATGCTCCAAAATATTTAGTAATTACCTTTTGTGCCCAATGATATGACAATTTTTAGACTTCTAAAATCCAGAGAATTTATTCCAAAATTCAAACTTATGGTCTCCTGAACTCCCAGTACTCTGTATACACTAAATGTTTGCATTTGCTGAAGAGCTCTAACCATCTCAAGTTATCTAGAATATAAACTTGGCATAAATTTCCGAAAATATTGGAGACACGTGCACTAGGCTCTCAAACAGTCATTTGCAATGTTTTTGTAAGGTCTACTCTTGCTATTTTTAGGGACAAAGCTCACTACAATACCTTACTTTTCAGATTTAGTGAAACTAGGTCTTATTAAGCTATCCAAATGTATATTATACATGGGATATCGAGTCTATACTGACCTGTGACCCTTAATAAGAACTTCAAGAGAGATGCTTACAATGCACTTTGCTTCCAAATTTGATAAAGACTTGCAACTTGTTGTTTACGTCCAGATGCGTGCAATTTTAGTTATCCTGACATCAACAGTGAGAGTATAAAAGTCCCTAGAATGAATGTATTTTTGCTGAAAATTCTGTCTAGTTTTTTTGCGTTGTCCTTGCAGTGCGCTGAAAACTTGGTGGATGCTACCTTAATTTTGTTGAATATCAGTCTGGTAAAATTGCAAGGCCGGTTCAGACAATTGGGGTTGCAGGTAAACAGGTCAGAAAAATGGAGTTTTACTGTAATTTAATGCATTAAAATGTCACTACATTCAGTTTTTGATAATTCTTCAAACACTACTGTGCCATGAAAACCCCAGAATCAAAACCTATCACCTCCCTAAAAAGTCCAGACACTCCTTTATAACCAGTCATGTAAACACAACCTTCAATGAGAAGATAATAAAAATCATTTTAGCAGTCTGCAGTACATGACATGAAAGTCCTTTTAGGGTGCATTTACACTTGATCCGGATCTGATCGCCCTATGTTATCAGCATATCGAATTACGTGTATGGCTTGATACTGGTGCATTTACACTTGTCTCGTACTCTGATCCACCTCCTTGCATAATGAGTGCTTTTTGCAGAAGTGACCTCCAAATAATTTACGTTGAATTACCGTTGATCCGGGGAGCGTTTACACTACAAGTTTGATCGCCTGCGCGGGGTCTGATCCTCCCCCCTTACTAGGATCAAAATCAGGCGATCAGATCCGGATCTGATCTGCGTTTACACTACAAATTTGATCTCGAGCAGTGGATCAGACCCCGCGCAGGCGATCAGATCCGGATCAAGTGTAAATGCACCCTTAGTCCAAATTCTTGTAGATGCTGACCACACTTAATCAGGTTTGCATCATAACAAGATAACAAAACTCCAGCTCTATCAGCACAATGTGCGCTCAAGCAAATAATGACTTGTGGTGCTTAAAAAGTAGTTCCAGTGGCTACTAGGGCTTAGCCAGATCCTATACATGTCCGGATTGAGCATGGTTGTGAAGATACAACTTGCTGGACTAAAACCACAGAATGTGAAAGTTACTGACCATCACTAGTATGACGTTCTCGGGCTGTGGGGGACTACTCGGGGTTGTAAGCTAATGGGCATTTTCATGGCATGTATCTACAAATGCAAACAGATCCTGATGACTGACCTAATTCAAAAACACACACGATTGGGTCAGCTCTGTCAGTGAACTGGATTGGTCCCTATCCCTTCCTCAAAACACATAAATTCTTCCCCAACTTTGTTGCCCATAGGTGAACATCCAGACCTATACTGCAGGAAACAATTTTTGCTGTAACACCTATTGATAAGCTGTTCATAATCTTTCCATGATTCACTCTGATTTTCACTAAGCAGGTGAAATAGTGTGCATCTGAACAGACAGGCAAAAGAGAACAACATCATGGGGTGTTCTAGCTGTGGCTCTCTTCCACTGTGCTATCGACTTTGCCAGGTCTTAAATTGCCTGCAATGAAGGGTTAACCTGGTAAACAGGAAGTAATGAGGGTATGGCAGATCCTTCTTTTAAACACATAGGAACAAAAAAGAAAAACATAAAAACATACTGGTACTAGCTTATTATCAAAGTTCAGTAATATGCAATCCCGTACACAAAATCCACAAAAATCCATTTCTCAATACCCTTCATGAAAACATTATTACATGTGCTGACAAGATGTGCCATCTTCACAAAAACCAGAGACAACACTAGGCACCTTAAACACAGACGGAACTTTTCATCTGCAATGAAAAACTGTTAAAAGAATAACCAGAGTGCAAAAGTGCATTGGGGTTTCCATGATATATGTTCTACTCCAAATAATACCATGATGTCCCAGACCTTTCAGACACTGGTCAAATGCTATCTTAACATGTTGGAAAACTACAGTTTTTTGTTCCTATTTTATCTTGGGAATTCTTGGGAAATTTGCTTTTTGACCTCTGGTGACCCCAGATGACAATCTTGGAAATTCTTGAAAAATTTTGCCCTTTGACCTCTGGTGCAACCATGTAATATTCTTGGGAATTCTTGGGAAATTTTGCTTCTTGACCTCTGGTGACCCCAGATGACCTTTGACCTCCACCAAAAACAATACCGTTCATCTTCTCACTGTAATGCATCTACATATCAAGTATGAAATCTATCAAAGCTTCCTGCCTTGAGATATTGTGTTACAAAGGCTTTCAATGTTTGACCCCCAGTGACCCCAAATGACCTTTGACCTCCATCAAAAATGATAGCAATCTTCCTCTTAATATACAGCATCTACATACTAAGTATGACATTAATCCAAGCTTCCTACCTCAAAATATCATGTTAACAAGGTTTTCAGGGTTTGACCCCTGGTGACCGCAGATGACCTTTGACCTCCTCCAAAAATGATAGGGTTCTTCCTCTTACCATAACACATATACATACTAAGCATGAAATTCATCGAAGCTTCCTACGTCCCTAAAGATATTGTGTTAACAAGGTTTTCAGGGTTTGACCCTGGTGACCCCAGATAACCTTTGACCCCACCAAAAACAATAGGGTTCTTCCTCTCAATATGGGGCATTTATGTACCAAGTTTGAGAACTGTTGCAGTTTTTGTTCTTGAGATATCGTGTTAACTAGCAAAGTCTCACAAACACATACATGCCATCATGAATGCATAGGTTTCTCTTACCATCGAAACCAAAAAAACCATTTTTGTCTACAAAAGCACTGCTATTAAGTTGCTTCTGCTTTCCCCCTACAACTAAGCTTGTTGCAAATAGGCTAGTATGTAAATAGGACTTGAGGAGAAAAGGAAGAGTTGGTAAAGACATTGGGGCAAGGAGGGCATTACTACAATACCATCCCCCTCTGAAAACTTGTCCTCTGTTTTTCTTTCTCACCCTGCAACCTTCACCGTGCAACCCCCTACCCCCCCCCCCCAGTTCATCTAAACAGGAATCTGTCGGTGTGCTCTGGGTATGGGCATGTTGTACACCACCATTGCTCCTAAGCAGTGGTACTGTAGAATCATAGTGGTTTTCCTCCACTTGAGTGCTGCAGGTCCTTCAAATTTTTATTCCCAGCATTCATAATTGCTAACACACAATCATTAGTCCCTGTCTTCTCTCATCTCCCCTCTATCATCATCCATCTGCCACCCTTGCTGCTCACACTTTTCAAAAGGATAACAGAGTTTAGTGAACATCAGCCACATCTTTGAAATCTTACCCAGAGTCTTCTTTCCCTCACAAATATTATTTTCATGATGTTTTAGCACAAAAGTATCACCCTCCTCAACAAAAGGAAAACCACCTCATCTAGCAGGGAGAAATTTCAATATGCACCTTTTACTAAGGCTGTACAAAATTCACCATATGATTTAAATCCATACCCTGGAAAAACAGAAAGCCACCCCATCTAGCAGGGCAAGATTTCAATATGGACAATTTTTAGAGGCTATACAAAATTCACCATACACTGTTAAATCCATACACTGAACTACTGTACAGTACAGCCGGGAATAAACCAGAAAAACGCATCGATTTTCAACGTGTAACTAGTTTTCAAACTAGTTTCTAGGCGTTTGCAAACTAGTTTCTTCCTTTGTAAAAATCGTCTGAAAGTTGTTGAAAGGTTTCTTTTGAAGTTCACCCATTGTCCGTCAAACGAGTAGTTCTTTTCTTCCGTTACAATGGCAACAATGCACAGGAAGTTGTGAATGGAGGAGTTGATCGACGATCGATATTAGTCCTCCATGCAAGTTGGCAAGTCTTACAGTGGTGGGCTGGTTAATGATCACGATCATGGCCGCTTGTACTGAGTAATTGAAAATATGCGGGTACCGAGAAAGCGTACTGTAAACGTTTCAAAAACGAAAAGTGTGAACAAAATAATTTGTAAATTCGCGTCAAAAATCAATCGGTCCGACATAAATTTGCAAAACGGTGGTCAAAAATTCAAGGCCTTGAAATGTAACGTTAGAGTCACATTAAGAATGGAAAATACATTGGTAACATGTAACAAGTATAATTATCACCACGGTGATCGGTGAGCGAACGCACAGTACCATTGGCGACGGCTGGAGATAACAAAAAAACTGTGCGGATGGAATTCATTTTTGTGTTTGTGTTAATCCCCTTGTAATGTCGTAGTCGAAACATGATACAATATTTTTCCTATAACCAAGATGCTACGATTATACAAGACTTCACATTATCAAAAAGAAATTAACAAATAAATTGTACTGTAGACAGCGAGATTTTTACGAGAAATTTGAATAAGTATTTTGCAGAATATTTCGCAAACATACGTTCACGATTTTTTTTTAAAATGTACGCCATATTATTGGCTATATTATTTTACTGAGTTGCTTCGTGACTAAAATGTGAAACAGGAAATCCAGTTATCAAAAAGAATGTTTTCTTTCCATTTTTTTATAAGGCCATTCCGATTTTGGTATCTACATGAAGTTAAATAGGCTACTCACACATCGAGCCGCGCAACATAGTCTCATTTCTACACCGCCCGCGGCTGCGTGACAAGGCGGTACACTTTACGGCTTGCGTAAACATGAGGGATGGGTGTATAACATCACTAAAAATTTACAGAAGTAAAAATATGCCTACTGTATACTGTACCACAAACTGGAAACTGAGCTAACTAGTTTCGGCACCCTTTCGGAAGACGTAAAAAAAGGAAAAAAAGAAACTTATGTCTATGCGTCCTTTTTTAAAGTTATTTAAAGAAGGCAAAGGCGAAGTAAATTAAGACACCAGTATTGACAATTAATTTCAGAAAGTCATGTAACAGAAAGTGGAGTCACTATATGCTGTAGGCCTACACCTGTAGTTTACCGTACATGTCGGTTAGACGGCTGGAAAATGCTCATTTTGCTACCGTACCCTTTTTAAAGATCCTTTAAGGACACACTGAAATTTTAATAAGAAGAGTGGAAAATATGCTCGAACTTTCCTAGGTGACAATCATCAACAAAGGCAGGCATGCGCATTTTTTTTTCGGAGGGGAAGGGGGGACCGAACCGCTTCTGCTTGAAAAAGTCTAAATTACCTAATGTATGACCCGAATTTTCTACAAATCCTCCCAAAAAATAGGCTTGGTCTCTCCTGTTGGAAGGGGGCTGGATCCCCACCCCACCCATTCTCAGCAGTCATATATGTTTTCTTGCTGGATGAGGCCTGATTGATACAGTTGCACTCAAAATTTGCGATCCTGTGTTTGCAGAGATCCTAGTTTGCAGAGATTCTCTTACCTTGGAAAGCATGAAAGGTAATCAGTCGTCCCGATCCGCCATTCTTTGAATATATATATATCCTTTTATTTCCTAGTTTGTGAAATGAGCGGTGCCTTCGTCTGTGTATTAATTCATCATCACTGCATATGCCCTACAAAAAGGCCAGATGCTGCTGTCGTTTTAACAGCCATGGATGGGTGTGTCCATACCCTTCCGCTCAGAGAACGGCGAATTACGGTACACAATTTACAGCGGCAATACGATGCCGAATGACCCTTAGACAATCAGTAGGCCTGCATAAATGAAACTACAACCCACTGCATTGTCTCATTTTTCAGCCATAATTGTACTACCTAACATCTTGTAGTCCCAGACAGCACACAATATTCGCCTCAGACTGCACACATTACTCGCTTACACTTTCTGGCTAGCTCGATCGTTGCTACATACAAAATGTATACTGTGGCAACACGTACCTTCGACTCAAGAATTTCCCAGGCACCTGCAATGGTCCCAACTTATTTGCATGCAACGTTCTGTATATTGCGAGCATTGCATATTTTCACGACACATAATCGGTAATTAACCAGTTAAAAACACCTTTATTTGTGACGTCATTGGACTTCCCCCTTTTTTCGCAAACTTACGCGTGCAAAATTTCCATTGGCTGCTATCAATCCCCGTGAGCGGTCTACCGTTAACGACGAACTATTAAGTCCCGCCCCTACTACTCGAACTAGGCTACACCCACCTTCAAGCACGGTCCGAAAAAGTTACGTCTGCCAATGCACGATCGTACTGTCGATTCCGCGTGTAGGCCCGATATAGTGGTATAGTAACCTAACGAAGTAAGTTTCATATCCTGGGTAACGTGCCGCTCTACGTGCGTTACGAACTAGCTGCCATGGGCGAAAATTTAGTATGAAGATTATCAGCAAAACCAACCATTACGAGCTAAATTTTGTGCCGTATCTTATTCATGGGTGTTGAGTAAGCCTACTTTTGAGAAAAGTATTCGGTAAGAGTTTGGTATCGGACGAAGTATCGCTTATGTGTAAAAGCCAAGATGGCGCTGGCTGTCAAAGATTGAAAAAAAATCAAGGCGATGTGTGTGACGTCACGTAAACGTACAAGGACTAAATAGGCATACGACTTCCAAAAAAGGTTACGCAAAAATGGGCGCTGGCCGTTTACGATGAATGAGTATTAAACCCATAGCTGCGATTGGTTGGTTTCACGTATAGCAACTGCATTTCCCAGGCATTTGCAGTGGCCCTAATAATAATACAGTAGTAGCATGCGATTGCAACATCTGGTATGTGCACATTAACGTAGCACAATACTCGGCCCATGTATGAAAATGAACGGTATTTTGGGCTGCAAGCTACGGCGTACAGTATGAGTATATAGCTTGTGACAGTACTAAGCGATAATGAAGATACGGTTTCCCAGGGGCCGTGTTAAAATTCGGATCATGTTAGCACATCACGCCCTGGGTGAATTTAAGGGACATCCCGGCAAAGGCAGGGTAGGGGAATATATACTGCATTGCATTCCGCTGTAGGGCCCTGAGTCGGAGATTCAGGAGCCAAGTCTCGAAAACTGATTGCCGAAAGTGCCATCTTTATTCTCTCTCTCCCTAAATGGACAATAATTGGATTAATATTTTTCCTAAGGACTCGGGCTTCAAAGGTTTTGTAAAATAGGTAAGATTCAAAATTTAAGCATTTTGCGTCGTAGAGGGTAGGGTCTAGAGGGAGATTTGTTAGAATTAAAGTAAGTCCATTGTGGTTCCAAAGGCCACGGGTGGCATGGGGTTAAAATGGGATCCAAATCCATCGCAACATCGGTGTGAAATGAAAATGCGGCGAGGCCTTTGCATTGTACCGGAACATGAAGGTGTCGAAACTAAAATGTGATACCATTGAAATGGCGTTCCCTCCGACTAATTTTATGGACCTAAACAGTTTTAACATTTAGTCCGCGGAGTATGAGGTTCCATGCAAAGTTAAGACTGTTGAACCATGCATAACATGGGGGGCATAAAATTTTCTCCTAATACCCGGTGTACTTGTTTCAATTTTCATCTGGGGGAAGAAATATATTTGGTGGGGCATTGCCCTGAAATATCCCCCCCCCCCCCCCTTCGTGGCTACGGGCCAGTTCAGCAGGAAGAAAGCGCGATCGGAAGATAAGCTGTTTTAAGCAATTCATACTTCACTTGACATATTTTAAAAAAATAAGGTAATAGACCTTTATGCAAAACATCAAATGGAAACGTACAATTTCTTGCTCCAACAAAATTTACCAGTAATTAGCGGATCGTTTTTTATGTCCATCGCTGATAAATCAGTATCGTGCCCATATCCCTTGACAAGCTTTCTCCGTGATTGTGCATGTCATATTAGTTCTTTGTGCATCGAAATAGGAATAACGGATTTTGTACTTCAAATTGTTTACCCTTTTACGCTGCACGTGTTATTTCCGTTAAATGTGTGATAAAGATACATACATTCATTAAGAACTACACATATTCGAGTAAGTAGCAAATTGAACGTGAATAAACTAACAACCTGAAACATTAGCCGGTCCCCGGTAGGCTTTTATCACTTTGGTCTTCAGATCGATATTCTAAGCATGAAGTTAAACTTCTCTTAATTCCACTGTCGTATTCAAAATTAGTCTTTTGTATTCCAAATTACTGGACTGACAGAGTTCCTGGTCTTGATGAGTTTTCAAAACCCGCAACTATTCTGCTAGGCCTACCATTTCTCAGTATTTGGATTCGGCAGGATATAATGTAAGAAGTTACGGGGATACACAGTTGGAATCTCGGAACAAGGGGCTACGATGATACGTACAATCAAACTATCCTTTTAGAAGGCTACGAGGATACACACAGGGAATCTCGGTTAAAAATAATATATAAAAAGCCAGTAAAAGTTTACGAGGATAACTATCCTTTTAAAAGGCTACGAGGATACGCAGTCGGAATCTCGGGATATAATTTTCACGGGCTACGAGGATACGTGTTTAACACATTTGCCGTTCACAATACAGTACTCCTAGTTCAGTGCATGCATGGTGTCCACCCTTGTGAACTTCAGACTATTGATTGCCAACAAGTGTCGCCAAACAAAAGAAGGGATTACGGAAACTCTGAAAGGGGAATGACTGACTTGACAATGAGTAAACTAGTTGAAAACGTTGACAACAATAGGCAACATTGACTGACTTGTTGCCATGGTTCTTTTCAAAATTGACAAAGAATAAGACGTAGTAAACTAGTTTGGCTGTCTAAGAGGATTAAACGCACAGTAAGACGATGTTTCATTTCTGTTCATTCCCGGCTGTACTGTACAACAACAAAGAAAATACAAAAAAAAAAGTACTTTATATCACATAAAGACTGTTTTGGCCATGTGTTTAGAATAAGGAAATCCTCTAATCCTGAAAGGTAAAAGATGGATTTTGTTGCCCTCACAAATCTGTGTCAATGTTCCACTTGATCATGACAATTATTACAAGGGCAATGAGGATGTTTTTTTTGGCACAACATCTGCCAAAGCAGAGGAAGGTAAACTGCTAATAACTTTTTAAGTGACATCCAAAGAGGGTAATATAACCACTTCCTATAATCTACTGCATTCCCCTCAATGTCCCTTGACACTGTAGCCATTTATGCCATCCAGAGCAGGCTGCTGACTATATCGTCCTTGACCTCCCAAAAAAGGTCACACAGTAAACAAGACAGAAAATTAACGTGGATGGCACCTGCCCTCCAGGTAGACATGTATTACTGTGCTCCTGTACACATGTATTGGCAACATTCATACTGAACATGAGTGCAGGTTTCTATTCACACCTGCTGATAACATTTAAATGGCACAGCCCTGAGTAATCTGCATATTGAGTTAAAATGTAATCACTCCCGTTTCAGCACTATGTGTAACTTTCCTCATACAGGCCTTGAAAGTAGACAAAATGGTCAGAAGCAGCTCCCTGATAGGAGTATGTACATTGTATGTTGTGTGTTGCAGAGATTCATTGGCTAAGTGTAACACACACAACTCTGGTTAAAACATTATGACTTTCACACTACATCCTGTGTTGCAGCTTGTATACTTATTAATCAGTTGAGCCACATACTATGTCCTTATTCCTGACTTCTCTTAATTGTGTTGCCCCAAAGACCTAGTTGAGCAGCATACCCTCTCTAATGAGAGTTGTCCAGAATGTGACTTTGAGCAACATGTCCCTTCATAATCTCTTCCTTTATGTTCTATATGTACAAATACTGCAGAAAAGATGAGTATGAGCTGCACATCCTTGGTTTAATTGTGGAAATTTGAAACACATTAAATGTTGCATGTTGTTAAGAAATAAACTTGAAAACAAATATGAAAGACTGATTGCTGCAAATCAGAAAGGTAGCAGGTCCAGTGTAACAACCTGTTTTAAAGAGTTATAGTGCAAAACGAGTCGAATTTCTTACCACTGTACATCTAAGAAGGGTCAAGATAAAAAATTATCAATAATGGGGAGGAATTATTTCCCTCACCTTACACACTACAGGATACCAACTGTGGACCACCAAAAGTGGACTCCATGAAACCTTGCCTAGAGCACTGCCTCTAGCGCCCTCAAACCATGAGAACAGCCCAAAACCATAGGCCTAATTCTTTTGCTTTCCATATTTTCATCAATTCCTCTCTTCTCATACCTTCTCAGTTTAACCAATCTGATTTCCCTCTATCCTCAAACCCCCAGACCCATTAAGAAAACCACTGCTCTTTGCTTTATGCCGCTAATAAAATGTCATCTCTTTGTTAACATAATCAAGCCCTTTCCTAAACAAGAAAGCCCCAGGAGGGGCTTGTTAATTGTTATAAAATTCTATTGCATGATTGTATTAATCCAAAACCACACAATTTCATTGCATACGTTAATCCAAAATTCTTTAGTTAAAATACTTGACGTTTAAAAGAAACAAATGCAGTCGTAAAAGATTGAAGCTACTCACGGTGCTTAGTATGGAAGGTATATGTAGCTGAAAATCCCGAATTCTCTGAACTAGAGCCGTAAAAAGTAAGTCTAAGTTTGCTAGCATCTGATTGCACGACTAAGGGCAGTGGCTCCGAATAACTGCAAATTGTTCTAGAAATAGGTTTTTTAGTTTTGCTAGCAGTTCTGATAACAAGGCGTGGAAGGCAATTCTGTAAACTGTCTGATGCAAATCCAATAAGCCTTGTAATATTTAAGAGAAGAAAATGATCTCCTGGGGTGTGCACAAAATACTGACACACAGTCAGAGGCTCCCCAGCATAAAACAGGTCGCTTATGTTGCCAGGTGAAGTCGTAAATATCTTGGTACACTCTGCAAGAGAAGAAAGATACAGGAAACTGGTAAGACTTGAATGTAATTTTAACCACCATTTCTCATATCTGGATTCTTGGTAAAGCTTGCTGTACACAAAAGGAAATCAGCCAAAGTGAAATGCTTCTAAATTTATTCTTTATTATTAAGCTAATTTCTCACGGGTGCAAGTGAGATTTTCTTATAGTTTGCTTTTTGATGTTAATGACTCAAATATCAATGTTTCCCCCCAACCTCCCTGGTTTGGGAATCTACCATCCCAAGTACTTACCTCTTATTTACACATGTAATCCCCATATACCTGCAGTGAGTCCCTAGCACAGTGGTGGAGGGCATCCCACCTTTTCTTCTGCTTGCAAGTTTTCTGCTAGGAGAACCTCTCCCCTAACCATATGCACCTGACTGGAGTATTTCACTCAGTGTGCTAATGTGCATACAAGCTCATCGTACAATGAGAGGAGTTAATCCCTCATTTTTCCGAAACTCCCTGGTTTGGGAATCTACAAGCCTCTATACACTTATTGTGTAATGTCTATAAGACTGGTACATAAGGAATGTAAGCTGTGCCTCGAAAAGAGGGCTCTCTCCACTGTACGAGTAATTTGCCACAATCTTACTTTATGTACGACTTCCATTATGTAAATACGATGTGCGAGGGTGACATAGTTTCAGCCTGTTAACACAAAGCAAGCACTGGTAAAAAAAGACATGAGCCAAATGTTCTGAGGTTTAGCCTACATGGCGAGAACAATGCCACATATGTGTTAACAAGCTTCAAAGATGTTAGATATTTGAGTCAATAGTCAAAAGAGGCAAAAATCTTACAAAAACTCACAATCTAATGTAGCTGACGAGAGTACAGTAGCTGAGCAAGTGAGATGTGAAGCATTTTAAAAGAGATCAAAGACCAAACTCCTGTCATGCCCTAGTGCCACAGCATGCCAAAGCAGAGCAGCATGGGAAACAGGTTAAAAATGGGTGGGTTGTACTGGAACACCAAGCACCTTCTGCGTTCTACACCAGAAGAGAAAATGCAGTTTTTCCAAAGTTTTCAGGAGGGTTCACTTTACCACTTTCTTTATCTTCCTGCTTCCTTTGCTTCTGCTTCCTGCTTCCTTTTGTCTAAAGACCTTTTTGTAAATGCCAAATTCCGTTTTATGCATCCTTTTGTAAATTTTCATAGATTTTGTTTTGTAAAAGTCAATCTGCCTTTTGCAAAGTTAGGATTCAGTACTATAATAACAGTAACATGCATTGTTAGTCATTATAATTCATGCCGAACCTGAAGATCGTGTCATTATTAAAGTTATTGTACATTTAAGTTTTTGTGAATTTTTCAAGTGATTTTTTATATTTTCTCATTTTCTGCACTGTTTTATGTATTGTGGTATTTGATATCCGTGGATCATGTCCCTCTTCTGCAAGACAAGCATCTTGCTCATTTCCTACAGAACAGTAAACTGATGTCTTTCTACTTGTACCAATGGGTCTTATAAAAAAACTTCACATGACTGACAGATCTGCCTAATTCCCCACTTTTAGGGGGAAAATGTGCTAAAAAACCCACAGCTGAGGGAAACCATAAAAAGTACGAAAAAAATTTCTCACCTTGGAGTTTTTACACTTTTTATACACACATCTATATGCTATTACTGTTGATGAATTTACAGACACGCACCTGTCAACATGTACGGATGGCCACCCCATTGAAATAACATTGATGTATATCACAGAGACTTAAGGGAAAATATATGCTTATGTATTTTATTATCCTATTTTCGCCATATCCAGAGGGCGGTATGCTGGTGGTTTTGCCCTATGGTAGGAATTATATATACATAAAGAATTCCCATAACAGATAAACAGGCAAAAATTTACTCCAAATTGCATTTGCTTAATATCAATCATAAATTTATCATCATCCAATGCAAGTTGATCTCTATCACCTTTTGGGGAATAAGTTAGTATTCAAATTTTGCATAGCAGTTTTGAGAATTTTTTTCCGTCTGCAGTGTAAAATCACTGAAAACCCTATGGTTATGCACACAAAAAAGTGTAACATATTTTTGCATTTGTGTAGCAATTTGGCCAGCATTGTGAAGCAAATTTTGATGCACTACCAGAAAAATTATTCCCTGCGTTTCTGCTAAAACTTTGCCACCTTTGAACATGCTGCCCTGCCCTTCATGTATCACATCATTTCCTTCACCTTTGCCACCAGAATGACAAGAAACTAGAGGAAATGAGATTCCCATCTAATCCTAAATCTGCTTTCAGATTTCAATGACATATTAAACGTTTTTCCAGCAGTCCACAACTCTTTGGGCCACTGATCCTCATGCAAAACCAGGAAACCTGCTGCTAGCGATTAATGCCATATCTTCCATCATTACCCAGCTTTACACCAGAGCTATACAGCGCAACATGATGCTAACATTCAATACCCTCTTACACATTCTCTGAATTTCCCAAGAGGTCTTCAGGATGACACTTGCCACTCTCACTCAAGCTGTCTACCTTTCCACAGACAGGGAATCAACTGGGGGATCATGACCATCATCAGAAAAAACAATCCCGGTGATTGAAAAGAGTCAAATCCATCCCCACAACTATAATAATGCTACTTTACCTTGGCTTGATAAAGAAGGCTTGGATGGGTTAAATTTGAGACAGTGCTAACAGCTCTATTCCAACAGAGGGCATTGATATTCTAAGCAGGGAGAACTGACGATGTGCACACTGTTGAATTCTAGGTCGAGTCATCTTGCACCATCCATGAGTGAAATTAATTCTTACACAGAATGACTGATGATGTGTGATGTTGGTGCCAGTACATACTGAACACTAATTCTCATGTAATATGGCAAACATATTAAAGTTTATGGTTCTCAAGGTTTTCTTTTGTTCTTCAAATTACATACGATTGCAGCTTAATTTTATCATAGAAACAACAATAACAATTACAGATCTTTACGAAGGGGTTGAATACATATATAGTACATAAAAACAACATCAAGCAAAACCATTTTCTCTGGAATCATGACTGGTAGTTGTACCACAGGGAGGAAAGAAGGACATAAATAACATCAACAATACCATCTTTACTGTAAATTTCATGCGCTACACCTGATGTGAGCTCTACTGAAGCCAAAAGTATGGTGAAAACACTGGAAAGTCAAAGCTATAGAATTGTTCACCAACTTCAAACCTTGTATAGACAAGGAATAGAGCAGGCCTGAAGTAAAGCAACTCTGAGTTCCCTCTCACCCTCTGCCCCTCACTTTTCCCCAACCCCCATATCTCCCCTTCCTAACCCTACTCACCACCTCTTATCCACTCATCTCCCTTCATAATTCAGCACTTCCATCACTTTGAACCAGATCTCTACAGAAACCTACAGGTGTGGCAAACCACAGTCAAACTTTGTACATCACTGTTCCAATCTTAAAAAACATTTGATCATGCACAAGCAATCTGTATCTCTGAATGGCAGCTTTCGAAATGTTATTTCAATTTTAGAACCTTTTCCATGCCAAACTCTGCATCTTATCAGGGGTTTGAACTATTCACCTGTCATGTTTGCTAGTGGAATTTCAGCCTCAACTTCAAGAGACCCTTTTGCCCTCTGATGTGCCCTTGACTGGTTGAGGGACACAGGGAAATGGAAGACAGCCACACAACAACTGGAAAAAGTAGATGGGTGTAGCAATAAAGAAACACAAGAGGTGAATTCAAAGCAACTAACCAGGGACAAAAGCACAGCATGAGTTCTCCTTTCATCCAATAATGATGAATGCATGGAATTGTTATGGTGGCTCCCTGACACATTGTGCACGGTAGAAGAGATATGACACATTTCACAGAATAGAACCTACAGCGTGAGGCTGCATTGTGAAATCTGATCAACATTCATACTATTGTGAGACTTTCAATGCACTAAAATTGCTCAACTCTTCATGTCACTTGCTTTATACTTTTCACGGCTTCACATAGGCAAGCTATACTAAAGTGGCACAAACAGCACCTGCGAATTGAGGGCGTAGTTCAAAAACAACTCTGTAAGCATCCTAAGTGAGACAGATAATGCATATTAACAGATCATAGAAAGAGCCTGAGAAAGTTGTGTCAGCAAAACCAATACATTACAACAAAATATTACAATGTAAATGTATCTTTACACAGCCAATTGCAGTGAGTTTGAACCTCAACTTACATCAGTTCCAACTTGCCAACGATTTAACCCACAGAGGTACATTCCCTGCAAATTTCTCCCATATCTGAAAGTTTTCTTAAAACATTCTAGCATTCAAGTTTCACACATCCAGTTCCTTTCTTTCTACTGCCCTTGTATGGACCAGGGAGTTGTAACAGATGCTGCCAATGATCACATACACAGCCAGCATAAAAGTTTGACCTTTCTGTTTAGTCAATCACTGCCAGCAACAAACAGGTTGCAGCAAATTTTTTTTTTTTTGGTTTGTATGTTTGTGTGTGAGAAGAACTTTTGTACAGGTACACTTCAAATTTCTCCATTTCACACAAATGTGGCCCTTTTCTTCTATATTTGTTCACATATAAACCAAATTCTTCAAGCAATGATACTTAACCAAATTTGAAAATAGCCATCTGATTTTAATAGCCAGGGCATAAACCTCATTTTACTACATCACATAGCTCCACAGACAAATTACCGATTTTGAAAATATATCCATAAAAGTTTTATGATTATCACCTCAGTGAGTGCTGTTGCCACTTCTCAGCTTTCAAATGGTGTTTGCATATTTATTGAGCATGGCTGCTGTTTTTATTGCATCATCTTAAAACATGGAGTAACATTCCTAGCAGGTATTGAATATATGTTTCTTTTTTTAACAGAAAATTACAGAAAAAAAAGTGAATGTGAATCAAGCTGGTGTGATGTCATGGTTTCAAACTAATTCATGAATATATTTGTTACTGATCTATTAATATGCTGTTACTGTTACTGCACTATTCTAATAATGCAACACAACTTTTGGTTTACCAAATATTTGTTCTAAACAAATAAGAAAGATAGGCCTACCTGTTAGGGACAATTTGAAAAATTTAGATGGTTAGCTCAACAAGGTTTAGAGCACAGGCCTCGACAAATGCCCCCCCCCCCAACAGCCAGAGACAAAAAAAAAAAAAAAACAATCTGGCAAGTGCACAACTCAATATTGTAGCAAGCAGGGCAAGTACCCTACCTGGCCCGCAAAGTCTCCACAAATGAGTTCAAAGGCTAGCACATTTGAACTGGACAAGTCGATATTTATGCAGAAAAGTAAATTTAGAGAACAGCTAGCTGATGAAATAGCAATGGAAAAGAATTTGTCAAAGCCTGCTAAAGCAACTGATCTGTCTTTTAGTGTTGTTCTAACATACAATGTGCCATTAAGGTACTAGTAGTAACTATGTGTAGCATTATAATGTGTGTGATTTATGAATGAAAGTGATAAAATACTAGCATATAGAGGCATTCCAAGAGTAGATGGCACCTGGGGCATATTTCCCTTTCTCACCCAGTGAAAGCGATGCTGTCCTGAGGGAAAGGTCTCAAGGAAGGGTGTTTTTCTTTTTGAGAAATTTTGATACAAAATAGTGCTATTTTTGGCAAATTCCCCAAAACCTACCTGCTTTGCGAATCTATGAGCCCTGCTTACCTCGCGATGTTGACCATTCTGCTGGCAATGAAACAAGGGCAAGTCACAGGGAAATAGCGAGAATATGCATATAGCCCCATCTAGAGAGGATAGGAATTTCATTGCCAGTGATCATTCCGCAGTATATAGACTGTCCATTAGAAGTGATAGGGGAGGTAACTAGGAGCGAAATACATTAATGGGTTTTGCACTGAGGAAGTATATAAAAATCTTAATTATTTACTGAATGTTTCAATTTGTTTGAACCCTCAGGTATGGCTGGCACCCAGGGCAGATCACCTCATCCCCCTCCCCCACAGTATGCCACTGTTCAATTTAAAGTAATTAGGGATCTTTTAAAAAGCCTAGTTCACTCATAGCAATGGGTTGCTCATAATAACCTTATCTATAGTGTCAAATGCTAATGTACCCTTAAGATTCCTGTAATCCATAAGAAAGGGTAATATCATTATCCTCACTTTTTCAGAAGATTAACCTCATTTATGTGGATAAACTGAACGAATTGGCCTTAATTTAAAATTATGGATCCCACTTCCTCAGGCCTACCTTCGCAACACCTTTGGAACAGAACTATTGCAAACCTATTATGTACATCAGTAAAGGTGAAAAGTTCCATGTTCAGGCATATCTGGCACAATAAAATAGTAAGCTTAACCAGTACAAAAATAACATCTAGCATCAGACAATTAACAAAAAAACCCTACAAATGTCAGTCAATGATTGAGATTTAATTTGCTCCCACGCAAGTGTCTGTCTCAAAAAAAGAATAATTACGTTTCTTGTTTGCAAAATTTACTAAGGACTGTCTGTCTTTTTGTTTGTATCTTGGTCATTAACCTCACCATACACAAGTCTGTTTTGCCTGATCACTTCTAGCTTCTTTCTGCCCTCTGCAAATAGTGGGCACACCTACTTCAGGTAGACGGCTTTTCAGGAAACACTCTGCCCGCTCTGCTGTGCAAACAGCGATAACCCAATTCCCTGTCACAAAGCTCTCTTCAAATGTTCAGACAGACAGTCCGTGGCCTTCAGACGCTTGTTTTGTCTGAGGCCACTAACTACTCCCAGCTTTTTTTCTTTATTGTGACAGACAACCTTGCTCTGCAAGTTCTCTAAATATCACCTGATTTAAGTGTACTCTTAAACAAAGATGAGCAAGGTCGCTGGGAAAAAACAGCTTTCATTTTCCTGATTTTTACTTTTTGGAGATGATCAACTCCTTTCAACCTAGGTAAAAAATGATCCTCCCTCTTCCCAAGAGGCAAGAGGAAGAGTGGAAGGCAAAAGATGAGGAAGCAGTGATTAAACCATGGAGTTACTATGATTAAACAAAGGACAAAAAAGGTGTAAAACTCTCAGCAAATTTACATCTCTGGGTGTGATTCAGATCTGATTATTTTCAAGGGAATCAGTATCTGACTGATTTGTGGACACTCAAGTCTGGAGAACATTTTAACAATGTAACTATCTGAGTTATAATTCCATTGTCTAACAAAGAAGAACTATAGACTAAAGTTGTGCTGCCCAACCACCTAGGACAATTTTTGTCTCCCCATTGACCCTGCAGGCTCACCTTTTATAGCTGGCTGCCCTCTATTGGAATCTGTGAGAAGAAACAGTTAACATGTTTTCCATACCTAATATAGAATTGCAAAACTTTAATTATCACTCAGGCCACTCATTTATATGTATCAGATACTTAATGGAACAGGTTCTCCTATCTCAGCAATTAGGTATTACTATTGTGTGCATACAGTGTCATGCACAGTACGGTACCAAACTGGAGATTCCACTGTGTAAGTTTAAAGGTTGGCCTACATATACAGAATTTACAATGCAGACTTTACAGATACACAGTACAAACGAAACACACACATAAAAACACACATACAGACACATGGTAGTCTCACTGCAAAGGTTCCACTACCTCCAGAATCATATGAGTAGTGACTTCACCAGACACTTGGCCTGCATGGTTGGGTAGGTGGTCACAGGTGGGGCCAATGGGTGGGGATTAATAATAAATTATTCACAACAAAAACATAACCCCAATGAAACAACAAGTGCCACCATCAGTGTTTGTTCCCCACATTATTAGTTTAAGTCCCTTCATAGAGATAATAATCTCTTATTTTATCTGCTGATACAAATATAAGTTTGTAGGGGCAGAAAGAATGTGATCCATACTTAGTGGCCAAGGGTAAATGTGAGAAAGACACACTTGTCAAAACCTGAATAAAAACCTGCTGATCAGAGATGGATCCATATCTGGCAGCATCAGGAGACCCCACCCAACACCAAAAAATTCTGCTTGGCTCTAATAAAACAATCCCCAAAACTGATCTGGTTTGGGAGTCTATGAGCTCCAATACTTAACTCCTATTTACATATGTATACCACTATTGCCTGCAATAACGGTCTGGCAAAAAACCAATGACACCGCGGGATCCCCTACCTGTAGACTGGTACCTATACAAAGTTACATAACGAGGATTGCACAAAGGCAAAAATCCTCAACCTAACAGGTGACAAAAACAACACATGCGAAAATATCGCAAATTAGACGAAGGATACTCATGATTCTGGAATTCGGGGATGAAGGATGATGTCCCACGGCAGAAAACAGGAAAACCGGCCAGATTCCAAATAACTGAAGAAACTTTCACGTGGTTTTACCTTACGAAGTTTTAAAGTGTACCTAAAGTCTGAAAATTCAAAAATATATATTACAGAGCATGAAAACTGAATTCCAATGGTCCAATTCCCATCTTCACAGGACTTTCTTAAGCTGAGATATAAAATGTTGAAGTTTATTCACTCGATTTAAAAAGGTAGATTGCGCAATAATTTGTGATGTCATTGTTGTACTACTCAAATTACAATCTTTGTATTTCTTTGTTTTCCTGAAAGCCACCGCACCTTGTGCCAAAATGTGATCGCGTTCTTACTGCTTTGGGGTGACTTGACTATATAAGCCCTCTCTGTACAGCATGTCATGCAAGAAAACAGGAAGCGGTCAAGGTCATATAAACATTTTTAATTTTAAAAGAAAACAAAGCATTTAATGTGAGTTGTACAACAAGAATGTCAAAAATTATTGCGCAATGAACTGTTTGGATTTAAGTGAATAAATTTTAACATTTAATATCTCAGCAATGGAATAAGCTATGACAATGGGAGTTGGACCAATAAGATTAATTTTGTAACCTCTAAAATATATATTTTTGAATTTTTAGACTTTAGGTCCACTTTAAGACGTGCAAACACAGAGAAGGCAAAAATGGAGAAGGAAGAGTTAGGTTATAGGGCACCCTCTATCGGTAGAGGATCCCACGGTGTCATTGGTTTTTGCCAGATGGTTATTGCAGGCAATAATGGTATACATGTGTAAATAGGAGGTAATGAGGAGCGAAATAGACTTGTGCATTCCAGCCACCACCATGTTCCAGATGGCACAAGGACACCTCTAACATAAGTACAGTAATCTCCTCCACCTAGACCTCTTCTCGATGAGGATGATTAATGTGCCTATCACTCACAAAAAATCCTGGGCAAACCTCTGCTGACACTGTCAATAAAACAATTCTTGAAATCCACAAAAAAAGTAATTAAAAGTTAACATATCTCAACTACTATCTTACGTGAAAAAACGCAACCATTGCTTCTAACTTCCTTTACTTTGTCGACAAGACACTTTGCAATATGGCACAGTAAAGGCACTGTAGTCTACTTTCATCTTTACTTGGAAATCTGTCTGAATCAAAAGTTCAGGTGTGTCACAGACATAACATAGACAGTATCATACCTTTGACCTTATTAATCTTAACCACAACTCCAACCCCCTCTCTCTTTCATTTTCACTTTCATTTTCCTATTAAATATAAATAAAGTGCACATGACATGGGTGGAGATAGGTAAATAAGACAGCTTTCAGATGATCGGAATTCATGTTCAAGGGGAATTGAAAATGTTCACAAAATAATCAAGCTCTTTCACTTTGTAACTTTGTCATGAAATGTAATAAGTGAAAGAGGAAGTAGATTTTCAGTTCAGTGACCTTCAGTGATACGTGCTATATGATCATCCGAAGCAATACATGTGAAAAGTCACAGTACATCTACATCAGCTAATCTTAGCTGAGACCTAACCAACTTTGGTGGCGCTATTCCACTCTATTAATGCCCTTAGATCAGTACATCCTCTAACAGCTTTCGTTACTTCATCTTGGCTATAAACTGCTTCTATGTTGGTGAGTACAGGGATTTACAGCATGTTCAGTATTCATGATCTACAGTTCTACACTATCTATCATGTCTCAACCATGTACTTGTCAAAAGCACTACTTGCAAACCAAGCAGACAGGTATTCCTCTCCTGCAACATTAGTATCATAGCATACACAGTATTTACTCTATGAAATGCACAGGAAACATGAATTTTTCTAAAAAGGGGGCATTTAGTAGGGTTGACCCCTAAATAAGGATAGTGCCACCTCTGTGCCAATTTAAGTTTAGAGAGTCTAATTCTGCAGTAGATGGGAATGTTCACATGTGTAATAGATAGATGTGGTAAGTAGAAGTGAAACAGATTCTTACAACATACTATACAAATTGTCATACATGCATATCACATTAACGACCCCAGAGTACCATTCAGACGAGTTCAAACTGAATACTTTTTCCTGACTTTCAAAATTCCACTAACAAAATTAGAGCGAAATAGACTTACGGACCAATGGAACAGGTGAATCAAATAATTTGATACTATAGTTTGTTCACCATGTTTAGTCCATGTCAGCCATAGAGAACCTGAGGGGCGATGCAGTGAGCCAAGATCATATTCCAACATACTTAAGTCAGAAGTTTGGAAGTTATGGTCAGGGACTTGTGGTGTGAATTTTCCACCTGATGAAAATGTTAGTTTATTAAGAAGTACATGTGAAAACTAAGGGGGTTTATTTGAGGGGGCATTTAATAGAGTAAATACTGTTTGTATACACGATTGCACTATCCAACAGGAAGTATGGAGGAGGGACTCCTTTCTTACTTTCTTCATTCTAAATCCACTCTTGGTCCAGCTTCAACAAGTGAAACAGTTTGTCACAAATAATTTATGCTGATGCAGTACCCCTGCCCTGTTTTCAACTTTCCCCATTAAATTTACATAGCACATTGACAGTGTTACATGTACACCACACAGCAATGTGTAGAACGCAATGATTTGAACATGGGACTTTCCCTTAAAGGTCAAAAGCAGTCGCCCCAAACTTATTTTGAAACAATTGCTAAATGTTACAAATTTCTTCTTATTTCTCTTCCAAGTATCTTTGATAATATTTTAGGACATAAATATTGCATATTCAAGGTAAACCAAACAGTTGCTCCTTGCAAATTTTACAATTGAGTGAGAAAAATACTGTCACATGATTCGCAAGATCCATTCAGGAAATAGGATAGTCTACTATACAATTCTTAATTGGGGTGACTGCATTCTCCCTTTAAGTTACATTTCTTTTACAGTCTTTGAAGTTCTTATGAATGTACCACAACATACCTAAATACTGATTGCCTCTTTGTACAAAGTTTTCTTAACTATGTAATGTACTGCTCGGCTGTTTCTACATGTTTGCCTCTTTTAACAATTTTATTTTTACTTCACAATGTACTGCTTGGATGTCTTCTCATATTCTCCTACCATCATAAATGTAAATTTTCTGCATGTAATGCAGAGCTAGAGAATGAAAAATGGCAAATTATGGCTGACTATCAATTGCCTACACTTCACTGCTACAAGGCAAACCTCAATGGCAAGTCCAAGGAATAATATGATAACAATACTATCATGGGCATATATTCATGAATTCCTGGGGGAGGGGGGGGGGGGTGGCAAACTTTAAGACCTACATTTCTTGGAGACTAACTCCCGCTGACACAGTTCTACGACCATAATTTTCGAAGAGCTTTTTTTTTGCTTTTTTTTTTGCTTTTCTGCGTGCGCACTGTAGATTTTGGTCCAAATTTTCGACGACATTTCTTTTTTCTTGGCTTTTTTGCACTTCAAACGTTCATGTCTGGTCTGTCCTGTTACAAAGGCACACTGAACTGGATTTGAGACCAACTTTTTGGCACTCAGAGAACAGACTTTGCATTTTCATGGGGGTTTACACACCCCCCCCCCCCACACACACACACACCCTGTATTTACGCCCCTGAATGCTATAAATGTGCCAAACAAAACTGGGAAGTGGAAAATATTTTTCTTTAACACTTTTTGTAGTGGGGAAGGGGGATGGGGTGGGGAGAGGGTGTTGCACATTTAAGACTCTTACAAGGAGTCTCCTACAAGAAGCAATACTTGCTCTACATGTCTAGTGTTCAAAGAATACTATATCCTGTAGTGTACTTATCTAATGCAAACAATGCCCTTTTGGATGAAACCACAAGAGAAATGAGCAAACAACAATGGCAAGCACTGATCTCTCAATTTCTCAGGTTCATAGGAACACCAAAACTACACAACTATTTCTAACCTCCATCCTCTTTAAAGGGTCACCCCAAATCAAACTTACAGCACAAAGCTGTAATAAGTACACTGCTCTTCAGATTTTCCCTATTACAAACTGACAAATAAGACTATAAATTGACAAATTAGCCAATTTTTCCATAATGATCAATGGAGGCTTGTTGAAATGTGCAGTAACAATGTACCACACGAACAAGAAACAAAACTCTCTTTGGATGATCGCTCTGGTAGATCTATGCAACCTCAACTTGATATAATGTGTAGTGATGGTACTGCATGATGAACAGTGTGCTAACCAGAGCCAGGGTTCACTAGATCTAAGGTTCATTAGATCGAAGGTTCACTATACCGATGATCCTAACTCTGAACTTAATCCTAACCATAATTTTAACCCAAGCCCTTATCCTACCTGAGGTTAATCCTTGTCCTAATCCTAAACCTAATTCTGTATCTACCCTGAATCCTAACCCAACCTTTAATGCGAAGTAGATTCTGTCATGTGGATCTTCACTCTAGTGAACCTTTTGTCTATGGGTATCTCCCCTTACAAGAATCCCTGCCAGTAGCATACTGACAACACTAATAGCTGGTATTAATGATATCCAATATTTCAATCTCTGCTGACACAGATCCAATACCAACATATAAGGAATGAGCCTAATGTACAAGAATGTATGGGCTAATAGCCCTTGTTCTCACTACACAAATTTTAACTCATGTACATGAGGCAAAACACTGCCACACATAATCAAACATTAGAAACTGATGCAACCTTCAAATCCCCCCCCCCCCCCCGCACCTTACTGGTGAGGGTATTTACTTACCCCAATTGCTACATCTTATTTGCATTCAGTTCGTGCTTTGCGCACAAACTGGCAGAGTATAGTAGTTTTAGCACTGCGCCCTTCATGTCTGCCATCTTGTCCCAGTGATCAGCCTCATTTGCATTCCATGCAATGCTTTGTGTCTCAGAGGTTGTGGGGTCTCAGAAGGGCCGTCATTTTCTCGAAATTCATCTGGTTTAATGCCAAGTGCCTTATCTTTTTACTTAATATGATGTTTAGTATTGTTCTCTTCCCCTTTGCTCCTCGTGAGTCTTCAGGGGTTGTAAAAATTTTGTTCGCAAAATTTGGTCAGCGTAGCTGGTATGTATATGTCTGTAAGGCTGAAATTTAACACTTATTCTATTGTTCAGGATGAGTAAAAATTGCATCACTGATAACCCACTATCACTCTATGAGCTTTCTTGATGGGCAAGTAGATTTCATTTCTAATTGAGCAGTTCACTTCATCAGCAGTAAATTATTTCGTAAGTAAAAACCCCTTAAGAAATGGTACTGACACAACGGTATGGACTGCATTCATCACTGAAACAAACATAAAAAGCAAAAGATCACTAAAAAGCATACAGAATTTAAAATGTACATTTTTGTAAATTATGGCAGAGACATATGATATATAACTGTTGCTTTCCAGCTTTCTGTACTAAAAGCATGGCAAATGAGGAATGAACCAGAGGGATAGTCAACAGGGCCATACCTGTGCTAAGAGTCTGCCAGAGAGGAATTGTACGACAATAAGGGAAATAGATATGTAAACAGTAGGTAAGGAGAGGCAAGATAGACTACAAAACTACCCTATCATTTTGCAAAGCCCTAGGACAAAGTCAGACTTCAATTTCCCATTTTAGGTAACCAGAAAACAGTGAACTTTTTCCAATGATCTTTGAAAGGACCTACAGTATTTTGATTCATTTACTATAGCCCTTCCTTCCATATTCATGCATGGCTTACTCTATAGAAAGGCCCAAAAAGTGAAGTCTTTCAGCTGTAAACAGGCCTCTCTATACTGAATATATTTATTCACCGTAAATCTTACATGGCCCAGAATTCTGAATCAAATGACTGATCAAGGTACAAAGAGACAGCTAGACTATAGACAAGTCAAATACCACAATATCCTGCACAGAAGGAAGTTTGTTGGCCCACACCTTCCTGGTTTCATAAATTAACACTGATTTAAGGAGAAAATGAACTGCCAGGTGTGCAGGCTAAAACCACTCGTGACTTTATACAGACTGATCAAAGAGAAAAATGTCCCGATTTGTACTGCAAATGTTGACCTTAAAAATTTAAAACAACTGCTCAATTTCTTCTTCTTTGATTGCTTGCTTGCTGTGAGTTTAGCCACACCGATTTTCTGGTCAATGCAACATTTTGAACAACCTTCATAGCAGGTATCCAAATATGTATGCCTCTTTTCATGTACGTACTCCAACATCTGCCAACAATGACAGAGATCGTCCAATTTCACTATATTCATGAGCCTGGTTTGAAGTTATCTCTTGACTGTTGATTGGTTTCATTACATAAATATTCATACTGTAAGACACTGACCACATAATTAATCCTTGGTGAAATGTTACTTTGAAGACTAAGTTCACTACTGTGCAGAAATTCTTCATCAGATTCTGTTGTGTTACACACTTCTTTATTTAGGACACAATTTCCACACATGCCTGCTGACTAAATCACTACCATTATAGTGCAATGAATATAACCATGCACCCAATAAAAACCTACATGTCCTATGCAATTTTCACTTTAGGATGAATAATGGCAAATAATCAAAACTTACGATACATTTGAAAGTTTATATCAAGTGGTTATTATCCTCATGCATGGCACCAATATCATTCAATTTAATAATTACATACACCATACTAGAAAGAGACCCCATTTTAATGAAACAAGCCTACTTCTCTACTTTAGAACAACAGTATTATATAATTGATTATTAACCAGATTCACCAATAGACTCATAAAACACACCAACAATTAAGCTTCCAATGTCCCTCCTTATTTTAAACCTGTGAAAATTACATTCACAAAAGATGAAGTAGCCTCACATCAAAGTGTAACTGCATAGCTATATAGTGTTACGAATCATCATTACATAATCTATTACAAGTGTGATTGATCGCCATAAACTGATAAAAGAGATTAATCGATTTTTATACCACACAAATGTGAATGATTTCCTACTTGCCACTTTCATGTTGCAACTCTGTTTTGATATAGCAAATCGTCTTCATTTTTGCAGAATCTCAAGGGTTCATTTCATCATCGTGCATGATACTACTTGTCATGTCTATCTTTATCATATAAACTTAGCAGACCAATGTCTATCAATTACATGTACTGGGAATTAAGCTTAATGTTTTGCATGTATAAAAGTACTGGCAATGTAAGGCTGTGCTGCAATGTCTTAAGAAAATGACATCACTAATCACAAACATGTACAAATGATCAATTAATTTCACTAAATTGTGACAAGGCTACATATGATAAATCCACCACGCACATTTTTCCTTCCAGTCCTAACACTAAGATGTAGGCCTACAGGGTCAACTACATACAAAATGCATTCAAAAGTGACCGCCCAATGCTGGCCAGTAACACAGCCCACATGGGAGATGTTAAAGGTATGTACTTACATGTACTTGCAGAAATGCAAAAAACAGAAGTACCTTGACCAGGAACTGACCGGGATAACACACTTTCTTTTAGTCCCAAGAGATTCACTGCTCCTACAATAGAGTGTGAAGTCACTACATAACCAACTATACCAACCAGTAACAAAGTAGCCAACCAGGCCTTTCCTTAGCAGTACGCTCTTAAATAATGGACAAAAAGGCTACCTGGAATAGTGCCACTTTCCCTCCAGATGAACCCAGATTACCATATGCTACTGTCAATGACATTCCCAAAAGGTCATTCACTCCTGAGCTGCTGGCACTGTACACTAATACCAGTAAGGCAAAGCACTCTGCTCAACTCTGTTCTATTAATTGTTCACAGAGCTTTTCGGTTGGCATCACTGGGGTGAAAAGTTCACTCCCACCATATAATGCTGAAATTTTTTTCGTTTCTTGGAAGTAGGGTCTGGTAGAGTTCACCCCATCCTACCACCATCTCCTGTCTTTTGACAAGTCACATCTGCCAAACACTGATCCAGTGTCTACTCTCTGTTTACAGACAAAAATGACATAACCAATTTCTTTTTAAAGGCTACCTGTCGCCCACTTGCCAGAGTCAATACGACCACCCAACTTAAAAAATTTAATGCCAACATTAACCACCTGTAAGGTAACATTAATGTTTACACAACTTTACATCACCATGGCGATGAAATCATAAAAAGCTATCCAAGGAGCCTTAAGGCCATTCATATATTCAGCTGTTCATTGTGTTGCAAAGACAAACCTTAGCTCAAGTTTTGTCTACAACATGGCAATTTTTTTTTTTTTATTTTTTCAATAACAGTATCAATATTAAGAACCACCAACAGATAGATCAATTGGGGTCAATGTTAAGGAAATATGATGCTAAACAGAAAGGGAATATAAGCCTACCCTACCCCCAACACCTTATGCCCTCCCCATACCCTGCAACATTCCCAAACATAAACCTAGAAACCTCCTGGGCAACAGCTTTGCAGCAGGAGAATGAGGACGAGTTGCTAGCCAATATGGTGGATATAGAGCTTATGCACCTACGTCACGTTTCTCTATTTTTCCATCCAGGCGTACATTGTGCAACAATTGTTACTAAGGTGCTGTCGTGAGCGCGTATCTTTAACACACCTACTACGTATGGCAGTTCCATCCAGTAAGCCAAATTGAAACGCGCTGACGTCACGTGCATAAGCTCTATTGGGGGAACAGCGTCAAAACTATATTCTTGAGTTGCCAAGAGCATGCGAGATTATGCAAATTAGATGTATCAAGGGGTAAGTATATGTCTGATAAGTGAATCATTGAATTCTTTCCTCGCACTTAGTCTGACAATTATCGGTATCATGCCATGCAATAAAATTAAAACAATTAAATGTCCCCTAGCCTTGCAAACTGCGGGCAAGCTGTTCTTCATTACTAAGATAATATTCTAGGCCAGGGGTGTGCAACCTTTTCGAACACCATGTCAAATCATGTTGCTGTGACCATCTGGGGACCACAGTGGAACAGAGATGTGTATACAAGGGTGGCATCTCACCCTCACCCCTGCCCTGTTAGTGACCAATGTGCCCATCTAGGTAGACCCACATGCACTCGAATAATATTGTAGCATGGGCCTTCTAATTGTTGGCAAACTTGTCCCCTGTATTGCATCTCTATTTTGTCGACAAATATGTTAGTTCAGATTTAGAATGCATTTTACAAGTCAATTCTTTAGTTTATCAAATAATGAAATGGTCGAGAATATCCACTTTACATCAAAGGAACTGATCGTTTCTTTGTTTTCATGATATCCTGTACTTACATCAAGTTTAAGTTGTGGTCAAATAACAAGACGTACAAGGGCCAAAAATTAGGCAAATCGAAACTGGTTCATGGTCCGCACAGGAGGAAGTCGCGGGCCGCAGGTTGCACACCCCTGTTCTAAGCTGTGTGATGTAGCAAAATGGCAATTCTGTTCCAAGTGTGGTCACATAAAAAGTACATGTATTGCTCAGCGGCAAATGATAAAGTTGAAACCTTCTCCGCTCAAATTTTATCAAGTCACATTCTATCGAGTCATATTGTACTTTAGTATTGAAGGATCTAAGCAATAACATTGTTTCAACTGTTTGCATCATGTTTTATCTGGCCACATCATACCTAGAAGGAAAGGCCTTGTAGAAAGCACACGTATGATAGGGAGCCTCGGAAATGATCAGCAAAGTCTGATTTTCAGAGATTTGTAATGTAAGTCCCAAATACAACCATTTTGTACAAAATGGCAAAATGGCAATAAAAATGATGTAGACCTACTAATTATAGACAAAATTTCAAACTAATACAAGTCAGGATAAACAACCCAGTGCAGTCAGTAGTAACCAGCGTGGGAACTGCAAAATGGGTTAACACTGTATTGTAGTCTAGTCAATACAGTGAACAATTGTAGTGAACAAGCCTACTGTACAAAGAAAGAACTGATGCTCATCATAGGATCATTATAAATTTCTATCCAGGTGCTGTAAGAGGCTACAAAAGTTCCGAACAAGGATCTGAAGTAGAAATTCTCAAGACTGAAGGAGACAAAAAAATGCTGAAAGATGAGGGGAGGGGCACTAAACGATGATGTCCTTGGGCTATTAGGTTTGCCAGACAGTGCAGGCAATAAAGGGAATTCATACAAACATAATCAGAAGGTAAGTAATGAGGAGCAAAACAGAAGTTATTATAACCTGCACCTTAATATGACACAATATTACCAAATGCAGACCAGTAGTTAGATGAGATTCCCCCCACCTGACTGGTGTGGGTATTCATGAGCGACCATACTTACCCCTTGCTACATCTATTTTGCATTATTCGCGCTTCGCCCGTCTACCCGGAACAGTTCTGACACCGCGCCCCCTATGTCCGCCATTTGGAATAACGATTTTCCTCATTTGCCTTCCGCGCAATTCCTTCAAGCTTGGCAGGTTTTGGGTCTCGAAGCGCTGTCATCATTTAAAAACACACCAACACGGATGTGTTATATAGTGTCAACTAGATAAAAAGGTAAAGTTTAAATAAGGTTTCAGATACGGTGCAAGTTCAAGTTTGGTTTCAAATACAGGTCAAATACGGTGCAAGTCCTTCCCTTTAGTCGCCTCTTACCACAGGCAGGAAATACCATGGACACATTCTACAACCCCCAGCTGACGCGGGGCTGCAGACCTGTAATACTTGGAACAAAGTATAATGTCGTACCCTGCAAGGGAGAGTGTGATTGTTCCAACCATAGCTACAGTTTACAAATGCAACTTTCATTTGGGTAGGTGGAAGAAAAGCTGTACGTTGCACTTTCACTAAGAATAGCGACCAGGTTTTAAATGCATCAAAGTAATTCTTTTAAAGTTTGACTGTCCACAGGACAACCTTGCAACACGATTTTGCAATATATGGCAATCCTCCAGAATTTCTGGTCATCTCTGACAACAAGACTTGTAAAACCTGACACTAACAAGGGTAAGTTGGCTAAAAACTATGACAAAACATCAGATATCTCTGCCCTGAAATATCTTTTAACTATACAAGTACACGTCTAGACACAACTTCAAATAAAACTATTGCATCACAATGGAGAGTGGACATGCTCTGAAAATCTCATAAATCACATTCCAATGAGAAAACTCATCATAAAAGACAAATTTCCAAACAGCTTAAATATCAAATAAACCAGCTCCTTGTACAAAATGAAAGAGGAAGCTTTATTCCACACATTGTTAGTTTAACTTATAAAAAAATGGGTTCCAAAGACAGCTTTGAAACTGCATATAAACATCCTTACTACATAACTCCCCTTCATACTTACAAATAAGCTAGACACTAAATAAACAAACTTCTAGACAAAAAAAGAAAAGGAAAGGAAGCAGAAAAAAAAAGAAGGCGACAAGCATTTATGATTTCCTAAGGTACGAAATGGGTCAAGCATAGCCCAAAGCCTGTCATCCTAGACATCACGGTCTGTATGAAAGCTTGCAAGTACTGTAGTTAGCATTGGAACAGATACTGTATGTGGATTTTGAAGTTACTATTTACAGTTCAGATAAGCAACAAGGGAAATACACTGCAATACAGTTTAACCCCTTGACATAATTGAAGATATTATCAAAAATGGCTCATTCTCCCCATTTCCACCTATAGAAAAAATCACAATCCTAAGATGAAATCAGTTAAGTTTTCTTTAACTTCCAGTCTAGTTTTTATATGCCTATTCCTTAAAAATTTAAACATGAGCTACAGTTCTTACCAGAAAACCTAGAGAATGCTAAATGAAAAAGGGTGGGAACCTAAAAAGGGCCCAAAAAGCCCAAAGAAAACAAGATACTCATCCAAACCCACTATGGATCATTGAAGAATTCCCTCGAAGGAATAATCCCAATAAGGAAAATATACAATACTTTCAAAGGGAGAAACTCAGTACTCAAATTACACATCAACGGTTCTGACGAGGCAAGCGAGAACGGCCTCCTCCACTGTGTCATCAAGACTTGCCAGGACCTTATTACGGGTAAGTGAGGGTTCCAATTGTAGATAGGAGGTAAGAGATGGGCGATGTAGATATTTACTTTTTGTGTACCCTATTTGGCTACAAGCTTCCTGGGTCATTTATCTAAACTCTGTTAAGGTGCACACAATTCAACATACCAAGGAGAGTAAAGCTGCAGCTCAACTTTGTTGACACAAATATAGTTGCACAATACAAAGAAATTAAAACTGCACCATGTTTGACCATTACTTGGAGCAACCCCACATAATGGAACATAGAGATCATTTACCAGCTGACCACTTCCATGCATGGCTTAACTATGTGTGCATCTGGTTTACATACACTAAATTACCAATTTCTCAGCCATACTTAATGTAGAAACCGGGCATGCACAGTATGAAAGATAAAATTTATAAGCTTTCAGTTTATAGTTTTATTTCAAATTCACATCTGGAAGGTACAGCAGATAATCATTTAAAAATCCAACTAGATGACCTGTGACCTCCATCAAGAACAATAGGGTTCTTCTCACCATAACGCATCTTACATAACAAGCAGAAATCTATCCACACTTCCTACCTTGAGATATCATGTAAACAAGGTTTTCAGAATTTGAACACAGTGACCCCAGATGACCTTTGAACTCCACCAAAAACAATAGGGTATTTCCTCTTACCATAAGGCATCTACATATAAAGTATGAAATTTTTCTAAGCTTCCTACCTTGAGGTATCATGTAAACAAGCTTTTCGAATTTTGACCTCTGGTGAGATATCCTGTAATCCCCAAAACTCCCTGGTTTGGGAATCTATGAGTCCCGATACTTACCTCCTATTTACACATGGAATCCCCACTTACCTGCAACTAGACCCTGGTAAACTAGTGGGACCGTGGAGAGAGGGCACCCTCTGGAGGAGGGTGGCCTCCCTTGTCCTCTTCTTCTCACTTACAACCACACGGTGTAATACGCAAATTTTGGCCTTGGTTTTTTCTCCTACGGTTATTACAAGGTTTTCAGAGTTTGACCTCCAGTGACCCCAGATGACCTTTGACCTCCATCTAAAACGATAAGGTATTTCCTCCAACCATAAGGCATCTACACACCAAGTATTAAATTTGTCCAAGCTTCCTCCCTTGAGATATCGTGTAAACAAGGTTTTCAGATTTTGACCCCTGGTGACCAGAGATGACGTACCTTTACCCACCATAAAAACATTAGTGTTCTTTGTCTCACCATAATGCATTTACAGTCTAAGTATGAAATTTATCAATGCTTCCTATCTTGAGATATCATGTTACCAATGTTTTCAGATTTTGACCCCAATGACCCCAAATGACCTTTGAATCCCACCAAAAACAATAGGGTTCTTCCTTTTACCATAACGCATCTACATACTACTATGAAATTTATCGAAGCTTCCTGTCTCGAGACACCATGTTAATAAGGTGTTTAGAGTTTTGTCCCCAGTGACCCCAAATGACCTTTGACTTCAATCAAAATCAATAGGGTTCTTCCTATTACTGTAAGGCATCTACACACTATGTATACAATTTATCGAAGCTTCCTACCTTGAGATATCATGTTAACAAACTTTTCAGAGTTTGACCCCTGGTGACTCCAGATGACCTCTGAAACCCACCAAAAACAATAGGGTTCTTCCTCTCAATATGAGGCATCCATAAACTTAGTATGAGAACTGTCAAAGTTTCCCTTCTAGAGATATTGTGTTAACGAGCTGTGTCACAAACACACACATACACCCACAGTTGTGCTTTACATGTCACAAACACACACACACACACACAGTTGTTCTTTACATACTATTGTTCAACTTCTGAGGACATGAGAAATCTATTGTATTTCCTTCTAAGGACCTGAAATCCATTGCTTAGGTCCTCAATCTCAATGAAAAGTAAGTGCACACATACATACACACACCATCATGACTGCATAAGTTTCTCCTTTTATCGAAACCAAAAATGAGTCCTGCTTAATGGCAATATTCACGGAAACTGCTAAACAGCAGCATTTCCATTCAAACGAACAGTGATGTCTTTTTTTTCTGAATGTCTTATCGACTTGGGCCAAAGCGGATCTGTCAGAGTAACTTTTCATCTTTCTGCAAGTTTCATTCTGATTGGTTGAGCGGAACCCTCAGCAGATTTTAGTTGAAAATAAAATATACCGGTCCAAGTACTACAACATTCCCTTTGTTTCCATGTGACGTCAAAGAGCTGTTGTTCAGTTTTGAATGGAAACCTTAAAGCATGCACTTTCTTGAATAGGAGCTGAATTTCAGCTTTTTCTGTACCCATATGAAGAAATAATGCCAGTGAACATGTCTTTAAGGTTAGATCATAGATTCACCAAAACTCACTGGTGTGGGAGTTTAGGAGATCCGATACTAACCTCCTATTTACATTTGTAAAAGTACTGGTCTCGTGCAGCCATTTTGTAAAGGAGGTAAGGAGGAGCAAAATAGACTTAAAGTTTTCTACGATTTCAAAAAGTGAAAGAGAAAGCACAGTTTAGCTAAAAATTGTTTGTCATTAGATTCTGGCTCCAAAACTGTCCATCAATTGTGGTACCGTCCACCATACCGGGAGGCTAACTGGTTGATTTGGCAAATATAAAAGTGACGTTGGCCAAATGAAAGACATAAGATTATGAAGTAATGATAAATGTGTAAATATTTACTTTATATTAGCACTAGAAAGTACAGGATACAGTCAAACAAGCTACACTACCTGTAGAATCACCAAATCTATTGTAACTAAAATTGTATCCCCTTCAAAAAAAGGAGTCCACATAGCTTTCACAGCTCTTCACATAGAGCTGTGAGTTTCAAGATTAAGCAATTAATGAAGCATAAATCTGCTGTGCAAATTAAGAAACCGAGAGTCATTTTATGCACTTACGTTCCATTTTGTTTTCCATGGGTTGCAACTCCTGCAGAATTTTCAGTACTGTTTAAAACATGCACAAAAATCATTCTTTTGCATGGTGTTCTTTGGCACCTTTCATTATAAAGAAAACACAGGCCTCGCTTTGTCTTTTTCATTTCTGTGCTTGGTGACTATAGACCCTTGTAATTTACCCTTAAATTCTCAGACATTGCTATTCTGCACCTCAGTCATGGAAAACACTGTAGTATAGACATAATGTGACAAGAATGCTTTGGCCGAGTGCAGGCTTCAAAGTGGTCCACCATAGAAATATTGGAGGTTTTATAGGAAGGATACTGATGAATATATAGGGTTTTATAGGATTTTTTCACGAAAATATAGAGTAAATAAAGGAATGTCATACACTAGCGGTTCTAATTATCTTCAAAATTCCTGAAGTTGTGAATGAGGAAAACATGGTACCTTAGGAAAGTAATGAACTATACTGTTTAAATGATACAAATGTGATTAACAGTACCACAAGTGTGCTATGTGGCAGAAAAGTGTGGTTCTACCATCAACATGGAATTAAGAAAACCACCTAAATGGTTTTGGTGGAAGGAAAAGAGTAAATCCCCTGAAGGTGGTGTATTTGCAAATTTTGACCCCGGAATAAAGTATCCATAAATCTTATTATTTGTGCATACTAAAAAGGCACCAAAATTTGCAATAGCAGAAGGTGAGAACACAGAATGTGGCCATGATGGTGCTTCAAATGGATGGGTAGTTAATGTGGACAATAAACTGTTGCTTATGTCCTAAAGTCCACAGACAGAATTCACCTCAGCTCTAATAACGATGGGTTTGAGATGAGGAAATATTTGAATTTTTTGCTGCTTAAATAACAGGAAATGGTCTCTCAATACAACATTTCGCTATACACTGTACACTGTATTGCTAGTCAATCTTGATATAAAGTGTGACACATGGGTGATGACAGTCAGACCAAGATCACAGGCCTATGACAACTGTTGAACTGTATTGTTGCTATGAATACCTTCCAACTCACTTTCCCAGTGGCATAGCCAGAACTTTTTCATGGGGACCATGCAGTTTATTCTGTGATTACCAACATGGGGAGGGGTCTAAGGGGAGGGGTTGTCCCCCTCCCCTTTGAAAGATTTTTGAATGATTGGGTGTACTTACATGCAATCTGGTGCTAAATATGTTATCTTTTTGAAGTAAAATTTATTTTCAAAATGTTACTAAATTAAAAGAAAAAAATCAGCATTAGGGAAGGAAAGTGGGCATGGCCCAATGGTCCCTCAACCTAAAAATGCCACTGCTCACTTTAAATCTGTACAACTTGGCAGAACAGTGTAGTCCACATATGTCAAGATGCCTACAGTGTGCAAAACTGTCTGTGCATTAACATACTTAACATCTAAAATCTCATGGCAAAATTAGGGAAAGGGCAACTTGGCAAGTGCCCCTACTTGTCACCGATGACCGATGATGGGCACTGCAGCACCAGACCCATACATTGATTAGATTTTCCACTTTGGTCTGTTGGACAAATTCAGTGTGGCATCCAGAGACCTACCACAGAGCTTCTAGTGGAGTTTAGGGAAAACCTCCTAAGAGATCTGCACATTGTAAACTTGTAAACATTACAGTGAGATTATTAATTTTTTCTCAAAGCACTAAGTTCTTATTCTTTAGGGGAAAATTTTAATTGTACAACACTTTGGACAATCAACTGATCTAATGGTTAACAAAGTTTGAGGAAAGATGGCAGATGACAGAAAAAATATTGGTAGTTCAAACCATTGTATAGTGCAGTATTTTGAATGAAAGAATCAGGTATATCACAGACCAGCTATCTGTGCATACAAGGCATAGGTAAGGGTTTTAAAATGTGGGAGACTGCATGACTACAGGGGATGCCAGGCAAGAGGCTCTAATCCATCCCCTTGCAATAACACTAAAATTCCCTCAAAGAGATGAAATCATAGAGTACTTAAAATCACAGGTGCGACAGTGGAACATTTATGGGTGATGAAATAAGTGTTCATAAGTACCCAATGCTGCTTCACATGAAAATATTTCTGAATCCTATAATTGGTCATTGTGTACTTGCATCTAATTAAAATACTTGGCATCTATACACTGCTTCCTGTCTGAATAAGCCACTCTGAGTCTAAGACACTCTGAGTCTACAAAACTATCTTGGAAAAAGAATCCATCGGAAATTTTCACCCCAAAACACCATATAAAAGAAAAATTTTTTTTGAGAAGATCAGACAAATATAGGAGAATATAGGAAAGCAACCCTAAAATCATACAAATATAGGAAATATAGGATTTTTTGAAATTTATAGGAAATTATAGGAAATATAGGATCACTTTGAAGCCTGCGAGTGGATAAAGGCAATGGAATTTTAAGTGATGAAGCTTAGCAACCAGGAGGTTTGGTGATCCATCCATGGCCTGATCAAAGTAAGGTGGGTAGTTTTCATCCATGAGAAATTTATGGTTTTCCCATCTCAACTGGTCTTTGAAAAGAAACCAAATTTGATATACCTCTCTGCTACCAGGCCAGAAGAAAATTATCGCAAAAAGTAGAGCTAAACTGAGAATGAAGTGAACTCTTCCACTGGTGATGAAACAAGGGCGAGTTAGGATAGTCTGCTGCAAGAGGCAGTATAGCACCACAAGGTTTAAATTTCATCGCCAGTGATCATTCCGCGGTAGATGGACTGTCCAATAGTAGTAATAGGGGAGGTAAGTAGGAGCCTAAAAGATTTGATATAAATTGTTGAGTTGGCGGCCACCCGACGTGAAGTTGTAATTAATGAGCCATAGGCTTTCTCCATGTTCATGGTCACTTAGCTTCGTAAAACAACTGCCCTTCAAGGCTTGAATGTGGCAAGCTACCTACAAATTACAAGCTGAAAGCGGACACTCAAAATAATGATTCCTGAGACTGCTGGTGTCTGACTCCAAAAATATTAAAGTCACTTCAGCCTTACAACAACCTTAGCCTTAAGCATCAGAGAGCTCATCCATGCAAGTATGTACCTATCCAACTACATGAGCAATCAGAGACACAACCCAAAACTGGATTTATAAGAGAGACACTCATCACCCCAAGAACATTTCTGGTTGGGGAATCCAAAATTCTCAATAGGTGACTGCTCTTTGACTAACATCAAATTCAAAAGACGCAGAGCAGCTCCCAATTACACAACATGCACAGAGAGAGCGCTCTGATTACACATTAGGGCCTTGTATGCTCACCAGGATATGTGAGGCTTGGGGTGTACATAAACTAGGTTGATGTCCACACAAGGAGAAGCTTAAAACAGTTTTGGGATGGGAAAGAAGTAACTTAGTTGGGAGAGTTAAAACTGAATTCAGGAGATTTGCCTTTTAAGCATTAGACATTACATGTGTTATCTTAATGGATCTACAGTACTGATAATGTTATCAACCTAACAATTAAGATTAAGTTTGACGTTTGAGAGTCTAGAAGTCAACTGGCTCACTGAGGACCCTATAACAGAGTGAGCATTATGGGCATTATATGTACGGCTAGGAAAATTATTTACAGTAAATAATTCTCTTGAGTTCAAGTAGTGACATTTTATCCAACCTGTTGAATAATAATAATAATAATACATTGGACTTATATAGTGCCAAATCAGGAACAAAAATGTAGCTGCTCTAGGTGCTTGACAAAAAATCTGACAACATTTTAATTACATTCAAAGGAACAAGTAAAGAAATGAGTCTTGAGGTTACGCTTAAATGCAGAGAGATCAGTGCAGAACGGGATATGGTCAGGTAACTGGTTCCACAAATAGGGTGCAGCATATGCAAAGCATCGATATCCATAAGATTTTAATCGTGGATTAGGAAGAGACAGGAGGGCCTTGCCAGAGGAACGAAGACCACGAGGAGGAGCATAAGGAGATAGAAGCTGAGAGATATAAAACAGGTTATTCTAAATACTGAGCACGAAAAGTGAGCAAAAGTATTTTAAATTTGATTCTATCACTAATAGGAAGCCAGTGAAGTTCCTTCAAAAGTGGGGATGTGTGGCAGCGTCTACTTTTCTTTTTGACAATACGTGCTGCCGAGTTTGGAATTTTTTGAAGTTTCTTCATGGATAAATTCAGACAGACCATAAAGCAAAGAGTTGTGGAAGTCAAGCCTAGAATATACCAAAATGATAAATTGTTAATGATTCTGAACCTTTCCACCAGCTTAGATCACTTGATTTCCAAGCTGCTTGAATATTTGTAATGTTACTTTAATTAACCAATAATTATGATCAAAATCCACAAAACGGGATTCTATGTCCTTGCATTCTTACTTCCTGTTTACATCTTAGAATTTTATGTCTAAATACCCTAACCTGCCTTCATTAAGCTGACACAGAATGGACTTGTGTAGGTTTCCAGTCTCTCCTTCAAAGTGAACACTCCCCGCCAGGAGTCATGTTTAACACACAAAAAAACCATACATTTGGTTTTGTAATTCTGGTCACTCGCAAGTTTTTTTTATAAAGTATTAAAACAAAACTGTCTCCTTTTGTCCTTTTCTTTACTTGATTACTAGTTTTCCTATCTTTGACTTCTACAAATCCCTGTCATTGTCCATTCAGTACCACCGCCACTGAAAGGCTGCCATATGTTGTGATGTAGGCCTATGCACTCGCAGGACTGGAAAGATGCATATCGCATCAAATTTTGTTCGGAAATTGTTACATGTCCCTCCGGGGGGTGGGGTGGGGGTGTGGTTGATACCAAATTGCAGGTAATCCAACTTGCCTCCTTTTGCATCATGGACTAATTTGTTTGCTTGACTGACCAGCTGGCCACTCAAGTTCCTTGCGTAAATTGTAATGTCAAATTAACAATAAATGCAATCAGAGCTGTGGCTTGTAGTGGTCATATTCTTCTCCACTGAAGAAGTCAAGCAAACAATTGGCTAATTAGCCGTGTCCAAGTTTGTTTATCAAACAGATTAACTTCAGTGATTGACAGGGAGAGAGGTTGGTCTTCAGACTCTAATCCTGTCTTTCACCTTATGCTTATTTCCTGGGAAGGGAGTCACACTTTCCAGAATTCCTTTTGCATTTTCATACACAAAAAAGGTAAAATTCCCTTCCAATTGCCAAAATTTAGCTCCAAATACACAAAGTTCCTGAGAAGGAGCCTCCCAGCTTCTCCACTCCCCCTCCCCTATGCGTACACATTGGCAGGTTTGTACAGTAGTACTCCCTGCTACTGCACATATGTACAGTTACACTTGTACCTGTAGCATGCAGTTGTGGCATTATTGTAGGAGTCATGATTCCATTCAAAATCACAACCCCCCAGAATGCGAGTACCTGACTCCAAAAACATTGGAGTCACCCAGGCCTATTAAACAATGCACTCACTACAGTAGAGGGTGCCATATCATCCTCAGTCCCCAGTTTTGCTAGTATGGAAGCTGGAATGCAACATTTACGTGCAAAAGGAAAATATGAATACAGATAAGAAGGAACCAGTCTCTCCTTTACGTATAAAAAGGAGTTACGTTAAATCAAAAGAGACTATCATTTCCGTAGATGACATGTGTCTTGTACTACAGCCAAAATTCATTTGCAAACAAACCCCACGGAGGCACTGATACATAACGGTAAACAATCAAGGGTTTAAAACCATGGCCGTGTTCCCACTTGATCCCCCGATGCTGATCCCCCCAAGCTCAGTCAACTGGAAAATTTTGTGGCCAACCGCAAGAGCATTCCCATTTGATACTGAGGGAGATCTGATCGCCTCCTCTGGTTCAAGTGACAGGAAGTTGTGTCATTGAAATTATGTCTGCAGGTCATGTCTGTGTACACAAGTTTGTGTGGTGCGGGATATGAGACTACGTGCAAACTGTGCTACAATAGTACAGTCTGCAGAACATCATTAGTTTGCTTTGATCTCGGGTCACCTTGATCCCCCGTTGTGTTCTCACTTGTTGTTTTGATCTCCTGCGCGCAGTCGACTGATCCTCCCCGAACGTACGATCAAGCTCTCAAGATCTCATCTGGGGAACGAGCACGTTCCCACTTGTAAATTGATCCCCTGCGCTGGGTCAGATCCAGATCTGACCTCCTGCTCATGCTCATGTGGGAACACACTCCATGAGTGGAAAGACTTGGGAGGTGGGGAGGCTCCTTTCAGGGAAATTTAGCTTTTCTGTTCATAAAATGCAAAAGAATTGTGGAAAGTTTAACTTCCAGCAAATAAACTATATGATTTGTCTCATTTGAGCAATTATAAAATTATATAAACATTGGAAATGACTCAGTTAATTCCAGACAATGTCTCACAGTGTAAGTCATATCTGAGCCAAGAAATGTGGTGAGTCAACAAGCCACATATCAAAAGACATTTAAAACTCACACGGATCATCCAACCACATTTTGTGTGTAAATTACTCAAAAATATAATATTATAATATTGAGTCTTTTCACACATCCAGTTAATGTCCTGGATTATTCCAGGCCCTACAGAATCAGCTCACTGATTTAGCATAATTATCTGTCTCTCATATTTCCCATGATGCCCTTTATTATTGTTTCTATTTTTAATCTAACAAATCTAGTTTCAGCTGGACTTGATCCAGCCAGCTTTCAGGAACTGTCCAGTAATTTCAAGGTACTGATGCATCCCACAGTTTGGATCTTGTCCCTTCTAATAAATAGTCTCGAATATGAGCATCAACCAACCTTGCACTTACTCCATTTAATGACATCATAAACAGGAGAGTAGTAACTATAAAATGTCTACCCAATGAATGACAAAGAAACTATCTTCTGTAAACGAACCTTTGATCCTGGATAAGGGCACCAATCTTGTCTGCCATGGAGTACTATAGATATGTTTGTCGAAACAATGGACCTTAGACCATCAGCAGCCAAAGTAACTTGAATGTCAATAACCAAGTTCTATGCCCTTTTACATTCACCATAACTGTGTCCATGATGATAGCTTGTACTAAAGCATACCAAGAAAATATTAAAAGCCAGCAGTTTTTTAACCCAATTCTGGCTACTGAATCATGGAGCTGTTTACATATTACCTGCACTGAACCTTAACAGCTAACAAAATTCTTTTCAATCCCAACAATTACAAGGAAAAATGACAATGACTAACTTTGAAGAAATAAAGAATCTCACATATCTGGCAAACCTCCAATTGTTTTGCTCCTATGCAGACTTACAGTATGACATCTGTGTGCACACGTCTGAACCCTACTTCACCTACAGAGTAAACAAATCTGACCGCAATTACTGAAATGAAACTCCTACCTACTGGTGAAGAGCTCCCTCTGTGTGATATTAACCACACCAAATTAAAATTGCCATCAATGTTTGCATCAACTGAGAGCAAGGTACATACACTTGCAACACATGCTACAACTCCTTCACAGACAATCTGCCAATGAGTCTGACATGAAAGTTTGTCAAGATGAAAAAGTTACCCATGAGAGCTGTTGAACTGAAGGGCAATGCAGCCCCCCCCCCCCCTGAATAGTTACTGTGACCATGCACATAAAAACTCATGACTCTTTTCACTGTGACAAGAGTTTTGTTACTGAATTTTTAATTCAAAATGGGTCTGTGCTTTACCCTTAATATAACTTTGTTTAGAAATATCATGAAAGATACCTGTACTTTTCAGGGAAATGCAGTCACCTCAAGTAGAATTAGTATACCCTGGTATAGTAATTCATGAATGACTTTGACATTAAATGAGACAATGTTTTTGTTACTGAATTGTTAAATTCAACCAGAGTAACTCCTAGCCCAACTTTTGTTTGAAATATATCAAAAAAAACATCTTCAGAGGTGCTTCTAAAGTAACAAGAGGAGACTGCAAGAGTTTGCTGATTAACAACAAATATGTCGGGATGGCTTCTCCATTTAAAAGGAAAGTACAATGAGACTTATACCATTTAGAAGATGTTTCAGAAAGGCTGAAGTGATTGCTCATTCCCTTTACTGCTCAAAAACTCAGGTGCTATATTTCCCAAGTATGTGCATATCTATCCTCATGGAATTACAGAAAGTGGGGTGGGATCCAAAACATTGCCAGTTGTTTTTCACAGTAGATAGGGATGTTCAAATTGTTTAAGAGGTGAGGTACTGTCAAGTAAGAAAGAAAATGATTACATGTTTGCACAATACTGTAGAATCATTTCTTCTGTTCCTGTCAGCTCAAAACGATACTACCACATCACTCCGAATTTTTTTTCTAGCTCTTTTAGTATTTGAAATAATTCTCATTTTAAACCAACGATGAAGGAATATTGGAACAGTAAACATAAAAACTGATACAAATGAAGTATTTTGTACATTTTCAGTGGTAGAATAGGAATTCCCAGCCTCCATTATTTTGCCAAATATGGAGTCTCAACGGTTTATTCAACATAATAGTTCACCAAATGCGATTTACTTTTTAATTGTTTTAGTCAAGTTCCATCCATTCATTACTATGCATGATATTGGCATCTACAGCAATAACAACTGCATGGCAGGGTCAACATACCTAACAAGTACCATGCACAGCAGACCTTTCCTACTATGAGTTTGCTTGCACACAAGTTAGGGCATCACATACATGTGTGAGCACACACATACGCACACTCGATGCCTTACGGGGTACTGGCCCGTACAGGACCCTGTAGGGAATGCAAGGCAATTTCCCAGCAGCGAAGCTGCCCGTGAAGGAGCCGAGTAGAAGGATGTGCTTGAGGGCAGGCTGCGCTCCAAGGCAGACATGTGCAGCTGGGCATGACTTCTCTTTGCAGTGACCGAATTTTCGGGCAGCTACGCCAGTTTCGAGCAGCACGTAAGCTAGGAAAGACGTGCGAGAGCGGACCTCTTGCCGGCTGTGCCAGTACTCTCTAAGGCCATGTTGGTGAGTGCACACACAAATATATACACGCAAGAGCACACACACACATATACATGCATACACATACACAACACAACTTGACTACAATGATTACGATGCTGCCTAAAGCATCAGCAACCAAAAAAGTGAAGAAGGAATAAAAAGCTGCAAAGCTAACGAATTTGCCCTACAGTAGGAGAGGAGAGACCAGAAAGGTCAAAAATATTTTAGCAGGTACAGTAGTTTATACAGATACAAGTGGTGTACTATGCAGACATACATGTTGCCCACACTCCTGCCATATAATGACAGACTCGGTTTTCAAGTTGTGACTGTAGTGGATTCAAGCAACAAAATGTTCTTTCTTTGCCATTCTTTTTGTAGACAAGAAAAAAAAATTGGCTGCGTTTAACAGTCTTGTTCCTAACTTAAAAATTATTTCCCATCATTTGATGTGACTGCTATGGTTCTCTGCCACTGGAAGGAAATTCTGAACCTCAGCAACAGAAAAGCCTTAGGTATACTAAGCACACTGCAGCAGTTATAGTGCCAGCCACTGTGAAGGTAAAAAGTTGGGAGCCATGACTCCCTTTGAGGTACAGTACTCCTACGTTAGGAGGAGGGGATGAAAAGGGACCAATGTTATAACATCAAAAGGTTCAAACTTAGCTAACAATGGCATTCAATCAGGGGGCAAAATTTTTGGGGTCAAATTTTCAAGTTTCCTCTTAAAGTAAAATACCACGAGGATAATTCCAATACAATTAAGGGAAATTTATTATTGAGGTTAACACATATTATTCCAATATGTAACAGATACCCACAAGTTTGCAAGGTGAACGATGAGGCCACTTTAAGCATCTGTTTCATGCAATGCGATGCATCTACATGCCATAAATATTTTCACCTATGTCTTAATTCCTTCCAAACAAGAGCTACCTTAATTAACTCATTTTCTGGATTCTAAGCTCTAAATTTTCAGTTTACTCACATGCTGCCATATACTTCATCAGTGTATACCAACAGGCAGATATGTAGCCTACTAAAAACATTTTTAAAGAAAGGGAAATGCTGCCTACTGTATACACAGGACTTTAAAATTCCACACTCATTTCAAAGTCCAAAAGCTACCTTCAATGATATGTGTGGAGGACTTTAAAGCCAGAACAATCTACACAAAAAGGTCAACATTTTAATATTGCCATTGGGCCTAAACTGCAATGTGAACACCACTCATGACTGCAAGCCAGAGAAAAAAGTGAACTTAACACTTTTATGGGCTAAATCTGGTGTTCAGGAAGTTCTATGTGTTTAACTGTTTCAAGAAGGGAAGAAGGACAACTGTGACTGAAGCATTCATTCAGAAAGGGAAAAATTTTTTGTCTGGCTTCTCTTAATATGGCTTTGTGTTATTTTAGGTCCCTTGCATGCCCAGGCACCTAGAACAAAATCTAAATATAAATGTCACTTTCAGACCACTCTAAAAGACCAGATCAATCAAGTGGAAATGCAAATTCCTACTGGCCGAATTTTTCCCCCTCAGCTGTTGTCTGCTCTGTATAGCCTGAGTTACTCCACATGATGGCTTGCACACATTATGCAAGGAACGCACCTCTGCCTATGCTGACAGAGTGTACTGTACAAGCATGTGCGTCTATCAAGATCTATATAATGCTGCATTACATGTGGAACCCTGGCCAATGCCTAGCTACATAGCTATAAGCCTGCTGTCTGCCATGTGCATTTAATATGTACAGTTCATCTTCTTTACAGCTAGCTGTCACTGTGTGCACTGTGTATATTGACTGTGTGATACGTACAGGGCTGCAATATGTATTTAAAACTCCCTGTCTGGCTCTGAAAGCCTCAGCCCTGTAATTAGTGTGCTGTAGCTCTGAACAGTGAGTAATGGGTTGGTTGTTTCTTCATCTTCCAGGTTGGAGGTACACATCTCTAGGTAACTGAAATACACAGTACCTGGATGAAAATGTATTTTAGTAAAATGAGAATGTAGGACTTGGATGCCATGGATGAAATAAACAGATCATCTTGGGATTAAATGTTACCTCAAATCTGACCTGCTGTAATAACTTCTAATGCAATACACAACCTTCCCTGTCTCTGAATGTGACTTTGCTACCAACTTTCAAGCTCTTCTCACTTCCAAGTCTTTTTAGCTGCCATAAGCATTTTCCCCACACTGCTTGAGTACATGCATGTTTTGACACCACCCAAATCACATACACCTCTAGCCTTCATATCTTAGTTAAATATCCTGTGTTTTATGAGTCTGAAGATAATGCTAGACTGCACAGAGTTGGTAACAATTCTTTAGTTATCTTCAAGCAAAAAAAAAACATGATAAATATCCAAGACAGACAAGGTAAAGAAGACACCACCTTACTATTCAACTTACTGTAAAGGAAACCCTTGGTATAAGAGTAAACATTTCTCACTAGATTTATTCCTTACTCTGAAATTATGCCTCTTTTTGTGAAACTCACAAGCTTGCCAGGGACTTACTGCAGGTTGGCAGGAATAACATGGGTAAATAGGAGGTAAGGAGCAGATTTCAATATTTTTGTTCATTTTTTTTTTTTAATTCATTTTTATACTTATACGACATATCACCCTATGCATATGTTGGTTTTGGATGACAGCAGAAGCCATCAGTACAGTGGCAGTGTGGAAACCTGCCAATCTGTATTGCTACACAGAGCTTCACAAAAGACTAACTAGAAAATGGTGTAAATATAAGGCTTGTTTAGCATACCCAGCTGAATATTAAATTACCAGTGTTGTGTTGAAACCTCGGACTAGGTCCAAAGTTTGAGCAGAGGCAGATTCCCAGGATGTTCCCCAGACTGGGAATTTCCACCCCACTACCCATTTGGTGGTAGAAGGATTAGTACAATTTGTGAGACCCTTGATGTTTTTTTAGCGGGTACCTTGTGAATGGATGTCTTTTCCAGAAGGACAGCAAATTTGCTGTTGATGCAGACCCCTGGAAGTAGGGCACCTTGTGAATTCTAGCTGGCATCTCCACTTTATTACAAGGAACAATGGGTGAACACCCATTTTCTTGCAGTCCCCCCCTCCCCACCTTCTAATAACTAACCAAACAGTAGTCTCTGCCATATTTAACACTACTCTTCTCCACTTATATTTTGGGTCAGCAGCAATCCCCCCTCCAACTCCCCACCATGGCTGGAAAAAATGTTTATTTCCCGGGAAGAGAGTCAAATTTTCCTGAATTCCTGCCATACTTTCATACACATAAAAGGTGTAAATTTCCCTCCAGTGACCAAAATTTCCTTCCAAATGCCCAAATTTCCTGGGAAGGAGCCTCCCAGCTTCCCAACTTTTTCCACCCAGGCTTCCCACCTTCCCCCTCCCCTCACCATACTGGTATGGATATTCATGAGCATCTAAAACCTAACCCCCGGCTACATCTATTATGCACTTTTCTCAATTGTCACATGCTTCCAACAGCTTAAAATAACCCCCATGATCCAGTGGACATGGGCATGGTGCCGGTAGACACTGGAGATGTGGTGTCAAATAAGCTTCGGGTAGTGCAAAGTGTGTGAGAATATATAATGTAAAAAAGATGAAGCAAGGGTTTAACTTGAGTCTGCCAAGTGCATTTTCTTAATTTTATATAGGGGTACAGATACAAACTGGAACTAAAGTACCCAAACTAATTCTTTTTAGATAGCATACTTCATTTTACTCTTCATATCATTAAAATACTGTCATCAAGGTGGGGACATGAAGGGTCTTCCAAAAAACAACAGGACTTAATGTTTTATCCACTAAAGAAATTGTTTTAAAATACAGACATAAAGAAATGGGCAAAACCTTTGACCACACACTTTCTCTCACTTTTAGCTCACTTTGCAATCTAAAAAATGTAGCACTGAGGAGGTGACAAAGTATCTTGAAGCTTGCAATGGGGGGGGGGGGGGGATTTGAGATTGTTTTCTTTTCCTACATCAGTCAACACATGAATGCATGCTTTACCACTGACCAGTGCTATAAAAGCATTGGCAATTCCAGCAAAGAAGCAAAGGACCAAGGACACTAGTAGCTAGGTAAAAGGGAGGTTTTCCAACCAAGGGCAATCTATGGTTCAATAAACACATCTGAACAAATCTAGATTCCACAACCTGAGCCAAAATGTATTGATAATCATGGACTACAATATGTTGAAATTCATGAAATGCATTTTCCAACATTTTGTCACTGGTTAGGGTGCCATATCATCAACTGCCTCCAAAGCCTTTCATTACTTTCCATAAGTTCTACATCAGATTCAAATCATAAGTGAAAGTTAGAACCATTCTTTTTTTCTTTTTTCTCTGTTTTTCCTCTTCACGTTTAAAACACATCACAGTAGACCCACATTCCCAACAAATGATCACATGCACTAAAGCTGGCACTATTTAGGCAAACACAGTACAACCTTCCTACTACTGTACATGCTGTATGTAACCAGTGTCATATCAATTACGCTCTTGGACAGATTTTCACAGGTGTGAGGTCAAGGGGGTCTACTATGTAAATACTAAGAGTTAACTTGCATATCACACTATCACAGGGAAGTATAAGTTTGTTAAATTTGATTAGCAGTCTGCAACTTTCATTGTTACCGTTTCACAAATAATCTGCCTAGTTCATTGCAAATACACACATGGACAGTTGGAGTTGGTCGCAGGTTATCTTCAGTATTTTCCATGAAGATATGTTATATATTATCTCTTTTTTTATTCAATTAGGCTTACATGGCCGGACTCTTGAAGATTTTGCAACAAGTTTGATCAAAATACATACTTGTACTGTGCATAAATGGGGCTGCCACCTCCCCCCCCCCCTTTCCCCAGCCCCGCCCTTTATGCCCATCTGTATCACATAGAATGCATCAGCAGACAGTCTTCATAATAATCTTCTCTGACATTTTTTGGTAATTGCACATGACTATTAACAAAGCCACACTGAGCCAACATGTATGAGGATAAAAGGCACATGTCTACCTAGTCCCCTCATCCACACTAAGGCCTACAATCCTGACATTTGGTCACACAAAATGTAAACCACTTCTGTAGTTCTGTCACTTTTTGCAACTTTGAATATATTGCTAAATCCCAATTTATTTAAATGAATGTAAACTTTCTCTGACTTCATCTTTCTGAATCCAGGACTGACACCAAAGTTGGCCCAGTGGCCACCATGTCATAACCTATGAAACATATGAACTAGCATAACTGCAAAAGTCTTGACACATAGTCTGACATCCACATACACACTTCTACTGTACACTTCCTCCCTTGTGCAAAATCTGGCATACATTTGATTCTACCTCCCCCCCAAAATCTCTTCCTGTTCTTTCATGAACGAAAATAAGCATTATAAAAGTCAGTTCGTGGTATGTAGCAGAGTCCTGGGTAGCTTCACCAGTTATTATATATGTCCCTTGGGTTATGGCCCACACATGGAATACAGTTGTGTTCACTCCATAGCCACAGTAGAGAGAGAAGTAGTGGATCCCTGGCCATTTAATGCACCTAGGCCCAAAAGGACCATAAACTTAATGCCAATTTCAGGCAGATGTTAGAAATGTTCTGGAGTACACAAAAGGTATAGGCCCTTAAAAGTCTCCACTGAACTGTAAAAATGAATAAAACCAAATGTATTAATAGTTTCTTTATCAAATATGTACAGTAAAGTACACAGTTACTTAACTCAAGTTCAAATACAAGTAGTTTATTTGAAGTTTTTGTAACAAAATCAACAGGTTATTAAAACCAGGCATTTACTGACCAGCAAAGAAGGTCAGATGGCACAGCAAGTAGCCTGTAGACTTGAAAGTATCTGCTAGCATTTCACAGGCTATGCAAAAGTTTACAGAGCAGTTGACCATGCACATGTAAGTGGTCGAAACAGTAGTGTGCATGTGAAGCACGCAGCACCATACATACTATGGAGGCATCAAGGCACTCCTGGCTTTCAGCATTTCAGAAAAGAAAAAAAATTATGGAACACAGTTAAAAGCTCTAGGTAAATTTCAAACATACAGCTCTTGAAGTTTGATATAGAACCACAAAAGGAATATTCAAGGGACAGTTCACATTTTGACTTCCAGCATAAAACTAAGTTGCAGCAAAAGTTGCCTAAAGCAGTGATTTACCACTGGTGAACAGTTCCTTTTGACTTACTTAACTCCATAGTCTCTGCAACTAGAACTTGAACATTCTGCAATACTGCTACATTCTTCCAGTACTTTTATGCAGCCAGTTATTTTGAACCCCTCCCCCAACTCCTCTAGTTTGGATATTCTTAATGCCCTGCTTACCTGTCTCCCACACAATGGCCTTCCCCTGCCACCAGGAGCAGTGAGACGTGTATGACCATGTGCCCTCTGTGGATCTCTTTCTCAAGTCTGCCCTCTGTCGAGACCAAACGTTTGGTTTCTGCCTCCTTTAACACTTTGCAACTAACAATACACTTGCTACAATGAAACTCAGACAATGTGTAACTTAAAATGTTTCAGTCTTGTTGATGGGCAGATCTGAATTAACCCTTCAAAATCTGTAACATGGAAACTGTTCCATATAGTGTCAATAACTTCAAAACACAGGGCGCCAAAGACTGTTTGGAGGTGGGAGTGGGGGAGGCATTCCAAGAGCAGGAAACAAAGTGAACAATAAGCCTATAGATAAGATATCAGCTACATGGGATCCAAAACATTGTCACTTGCTATTCTTCGGGTAGATGTGGCTGTTCAATTGTGTAATAGGGGAGGTAAGTTGAGGCAAAACATAAGAAAAAAACAGTCTTGGTCAAGTTAAGGTTTTGAACCAAGTCAAAAATAGGAATGGTTTCACAATACTATGGAATTCAATAAACATCAGTTTATGGGCTAAGTAAAGCCCATCAGTGGATGACTAAAAGGTAACGTAGAACACAATACCTTCACAGTCAGTGTATATGTTTAACGTTTGAGGGTCCGGAAGCCAACTGGCTCATCGCAAACCCTATACCTGAGTATTCTAATACCTGAAAACAATTACACTCAGATCATTCAGTGTAGATTACTATATTCATAAGACTTTTTTTTTTTGCCTTAAAAGTGTAATGTTCACTGTTCTAAACTCTTTTAACTTTAGACATGAATTGAAGTTTATGGGACTTCTTCACTAAGTAAACTGTAAGTTGAGGAAAACCATCAACTAAATAAAACCCTAATGAATTTATGTAAAATGTATGGTAATTTCAAACTTGTTTTTGTTGATTCTTGTTGAATATTTATGAGTTTGTTCTTTGCTAGTGCTGGTAACATATGAATATATATTGCATGAAATCTGTTCACAAATCCACACAAAGTTCTGGCCATGGTTCGCAGGGGTGTCAGTTTTACCAGTGTAGTTAATACTATAGGTGCAGGAGTACACAGCCAAACTCCCAACCAAGAACTCAGAGTATTTTAGTTTCCATAGGTGAGTAGCTTTAAATGGCATTGGCATTATGATCAAGTATGATTTCATATTAGCCTCTTCTGAAGGTTCAATTACACTACAGTCAGGTATTCTGAAAGTAATGGAGGTGGGGAGAAAACTTGGAGCCTATTTACAAGACTGCTGTTAAGTGGCATATTAACATGATGACCTAAAATGACATCTTGTACTTCTTCTGTATGTTCTTGAGACCAGGGAACCCTGTATCTTCAGTGTGTAGTGCTTGGGATACCACCTAGGACTGCCTTTTACCCCCAGGACTCACAGTCAAGTTTAACACTGCTTGAAACTAACTTCACTACCAACTGTATAATTTGATGATTTGAAATTGATTTGGATCTCCCTTCTTGGTATTTTCCATAAACTGTTCACACAGAACTTGAAAGGGCATGAAGCTATGTTTCACTAGCTACTGTGCACTCTATCTGGACTCTATACTTGGAGCCCACTACTAAAATTGGTATAGCTACAACCCTACTTATACAGTAAGTAGTGTAGGACTTTGTGTCTTTTTCAGCAGCCTACAGCTAACAGCAGTTATAAACAGTTTACACAGTATAGCCAGTATGCTTAATGGTCAACGTAGACCGTCCAGAATGCATGTAATTTACAGTCAAACAGTTTACACAGTATAGCCAATATGCCTAATGGTCTATGTAAATACCCAGGATGCATGATTTACATGTATTAATATGTCACTGTAATTGATAACTGCTTTCTACAAAAGCACACAACACAGCCATTATTTATTTCTTAAAACTGTATAGTCACTATGGCTAAACAGTGAGTCATTTTTTAGCCCTATGACAACCCCTGACCACAATAGGTATGTATTGTACCTAATTTCCACACACTCCTGTAATTCCACTTTTAAGGCCTGTATAAGGAACAGCAACTTCCTAAAGGAGAACATTCAGTACTTATATGGTCATGTGACACATTAGCAAGTCAGTTACATCCCGACCATGATCCCAAATTATAATAGTGACATCTAGAGCCTGGTATACAAGAAAGACACATCAAGATATAGTTGTGTATTCATAATATCAGGAAGACATATGTAAACAAAGCTTCAATCATATCTCAGTTTTATCTCTATATGTGGAGAGTTATTGCTCATAAAAAGAATGATACATGTATCAGGTGGCATTCTCAAAGAAGTAATACAATCTGAGAGTTATCTACAAAGTCTAAATGAAACCATCAAAATGAGATAAGTGTGAGATCATTTATTTACTATGAAGATCCCTGTTTATCCACACCATTTATCCAAAACCCCATTTTACTGAACTGGCCTGGTGATCCAACACTGTGTTCAAAACAATTTAGGCCACCACGTTTTCATTGTATTAAAAGGCAAAACTCAAGGGCTACTCTTATAGAGTCATGGTACTTGTGACCCTATTTCAGAGAGCACATATCTGGAAAAAAAAACACTTTTTCACTCTTTGCCCAATTTGAATGAAAACTCTTCCAAGATTGTTGTAGAATTCTTGCTAGGAGTCACCAGTCAGCATAGGCTCAATATCCCACTATAATATGATAGCTTTAAGACCTGGTTTTAGGGAATCTGAAAAATACATATATATTGAAATCAGTTTAGTACCAAAAATTACAACAATGCAGTTTATGATAATAACGTGAATGGCTGTTTGCGCATTGTCTACGCATGTGGCTTTAACATTTTGTGAAATTTACCCTGAATTTGTATTCTGCATACCTCTCAAGATCATTAAAGCTTCCATGTTCAACTCTTGCACACATTTAGTGTGCACACAACACTGGCCATTCAGGACACTGCATTAAAGTAGGCTCAAATTTCTGGAAAAAATCTGGGTTTTAGAAGTCTACAAAATTGTTTGTCATATCATCTTCTTCAATTGGTCACAAAAAGTAATTGCTAAGTATTTTGCGGCATTTTTGCTTTAATTCTGTCAGCAGTATCAAATAATTTGAGAAGTATTTGGCACACTTTCTTGTGGACCCTAAGTACGTAGTACTCGAAGCCTTAACTTTAAACCCTGTTTATCCAAACTTTTTCGTTACCCAAAATTCTTAACAACCTTCAGTCCCAAGTGCTTGGATAAACAGGGTTTTACTGTAATACAGTAATGCTTTCTTCTTTGCCATGTAACAAACCATATTTTAACATACAGGTGTATACATATTGGATACATCTATTAAATCTTGTAAATGACATGTGGCAAATATGGTTGATTCTGATTCTAGAAGTGGTTGAATCTGGTTGAGACAATACAGTATCTATATCAGTGCACTATACAGAAGTGGTTGAATCTGGTTGAGACAATACAGTATCTATATCAGTGCACTGTACAGAAGTGGTTGAATCTGGTTGAGACAATACAGTATCTATATCAGTGCACTATACAGAAGTGGTTGAATCTGGTTGAGACAATACAGCATCTATATCAGTGCACTATACAGAAGTGGTTGAATCTGGTTGAGACAGGACAGTAGCTACTGCACATCAGCACACTATACAGAAATGGTTTAAGGTGCGTTCACACCAAAACCGAAATCTGCTGCATTTTGCGGTCACGATACATTTCCCAGGACAAATAGGGGCAATTCTGTCTTAATTAAAATTTAGAAAATCGCCCCATTCATTCTGAGATAACAAATTTCGCATCCTGCCCATAAAACACAGCAGATTTTGGTTTTTTGTGAATGCACCTTTATACTTGTTGAAACAGGACAGTATCTAATTTAATAGTGTACTACTAGTGTACACAGCACTTCAAGAAGAACAAGGTACATGCAACAGTGTTCTGCAACCAAAATGGCTGACAGCAGTATGCTGTTATAGGTGTACTTTATGTCACCATTTCCAAAAAGAGAAAAATGTACTGAAAAGTCAGGTCTGAGAAAGCCACTTATTAGTGTTCAAAAAATGTTGAAACCTAGGCAGTTGCTCAATCTGAAAGGAAGCAATTATGGAAAGCCACAGAAATAGTTCAGGAGGACAGATATTGGAGTCCATTAATCATACTGCGAAACAACTTTTAAATTTCTAGCAAAACTTAATCCACATGGCCGACAGGGTGCCCACAATTATTCACCACTATGGTAGTATATTTCAGAAATCTATAGTTATTCATGTTTTAACATGTTACAACTCACATGCATTTAACTACGCACTTCTGCAATATAGTTGCTAGGAAGATCAGACAAGACGATCTAGGAAACAATTGCTCCAAAGATGCTTGATGAACTTAATTTGACACTGGGTGATGGAGAATCACTCTTGCTGGCCTATTTCTGACTGGAGGCTTGAGGCTTGAACATTGATATATTGTCCAGGTGAGGAACTGTATCAATGCTTTTGACACAAGATATCCTAACTGACCTTAGCTGGCCAATTACCCCTTGATAGAGTTGTAAACACTGTCCCCATAGATGGCCCCACATTTTCCTCATGGGGTCCCCCTTCACAGGATTTGTCACTGCTGAAAGTGAACAGCGACTGATTAAATTATTTCCATCTCCAGATTACCTTGGTGCAAATTGAAAACGCTAAAGCAAGAGTCCACACTGACTTTACTGATGCCATGTGGGTACACAACAAACAATACAGGAATCTATCTAAAATGAAAGTCTTCATCCCCCAGGGAGTTAGCCATGAGACCCATGGGTTTGGTGGAGGCCAATGGGGTTATCAAGGAGGTGATGGCTGATTTATTTCAAATTTCAAGGTCATGAGATCTAAACATAATGTGACCTTCAGACAAAAACTTGTAGAATTGTCAATTCTTGTCTATCTACTCTTGGAGATAAAACGAAAATGTCAATATCCTGATTACCATGTGATCGTGGCAACCCACCATAGTGTTAAATTTTCACAAATCTGGCCACCTGGTATTTGGGAGTTAGTAAAAACTCAAATGGCCAAGAGAGGGTTGACAGTGATGAAACAGTTGACAACACATGGCTACAGACTACACCTATATACTTGTGCTCACACAAGCCAAGGTTTCCCAGAAAGATAGTAAACTGTGGAGTAACATCCCTATCACCTCTGCAAATGCCAAAGTAGCAGTTTTGCATTAAAAGTTATAAATACAGAACTGTCATCAGCAGTTGTAGCTACTGTGGGAGGCAGAAGAAAGGGCAGAAGTACCCCCTCCCATCCAATCCCCTGGCTGTGAACTCCCATGTGGATCGCAGCCCTATGAATGCCCAACATTACCCAGTACTTTAAATTTAACCACCGCATAATTTAAATGGGAAAATTTATTCTGGTTTTGAAGGTTACTGGAAAGAAATTATTTAGATTTTGTGGCACTTTCCAAATTTTGTTCACATGATACATAAATCAAATAACCCACTCACTTCAACTTTTAAATGCTTTGTTTGCTATGCCCTACTTTTCCCTCCCTTTACTTGGATCCCAACACTAAAACTGGGCCAGTTCATGCAACATTATCGTGCAGTAGGCCTATATGAAGAAGACACAGAACCTATGAAGAGCACACCATCACCAAGTGTTTTGGCATCCTCCCTTCCCCCTTCCTCCCCTCTCCCTTGGAGGCTATCTTGCCCCCTTCAGTGCCTTGTCTGGCCACAGGCTTGGCTACAGCACACCTTCACAGCACCATGTGCATTACTAGATGGTATGCACCGCCTAGGGCAGTGTTTGTATTAAAAAATAAAATCAAAGCGGGATTTCAAGCTTTTGAAATATTTTGTGTGAAGTATTAAGTCCGGTGGTATTTTATTTTCTCTTACATTTTTTTACATTGTAGGTGTTTCTGTTGTTCGGCTGACTGATTTAGGCAGCCAAAAAGAGTGGAAATTTCCTGAAAACAACTATTATCTTTGCAAGATTATTGACTAGGGCAGGGCTCAATTTAAGCAGTAATGCAGTTGCCCATTAGGACTAAAATTTGCAATGGACTTTTTATGGTAAAAGACTGGTTGTCCAACTGAAAACCTAATTTCACAAAAGAAGAAAACAGAGGGCACCCAGTGCACCACTGAAATTTTCTTTAAGACAAGTAAATTTTCATTTGGACAACCAAAAGAGGCACACAGGTTGCCAAATGGAAACAACATGAAATTGTCTTAAAATCAAAGCAAAGAACCCTGCAATAACACACCTTAGTACAATAATAGTACAGGGCTACATTTGTTTTTATAACTGGAAACCTGTCAACTACTGCAATGTGATTACTTTAATAAAGGTAGTGAATGTCTGGACTACGAAAAGGTTACATCACGAATATTGACCTGTTCTGCTTCATAGTATCACTGCAGGGCTCAAAACAACTAGCAATGCAATAATGCAGGGCATGGCCCTCAGGCCCCCTTCACTTTGCCTTGAACCACTGATACAATATTAAAAACAAGCACTTCAATCAAATAAAAGCCCATACATCCACCAGTCTTGACATGTGTCACACTCTCAGCCATCACACCTTGCTTAATAGATTTGTATCCTCACAGCTTGTAAAATATTTGAAATACCTTCAATTCAGATATGAAGCCTGAAATCAATTAAACTACCATAAAAAACACTTACTATGCTAAGATAATATTGATTGCCAAGACTTAAAGTGTACCTAAAGTCTAAAATTTGAAAAATATATGTTACAAAGCTTGAAAAGTGCATCCAAATGGTCCAACTCCCATCTTCACAGGACATTCCTAAGCCAAGATATAAAATGTTGAAGCTTATTCACTCAATTTAAAATGGTAGATTGCGCAATAATTTGTGATGTCATTCTTGTACTACTCAAATTACAGTCTTTTTTTTTTGTTTGTTTTTTCAAAAGCCATTGCACTTTGTGCCAAAATGTGATCACCATCTTACTGTTATAGGGTGACTTGGCAATATATGCCCTATCCCTACAGCATGCTATGCAAGGGAACGGTAAATATTTCAAGGTTATATAAACATTTTAATTTTAAAAGAAAACAAAAGCAGGTAATGTGAGTTGTACAAGAAGAGCATCACAAATTATTGCGCAATCGACTATTTCATATTAAGTGAATAAATTTCAACATTTTATATCTCAGCAGCGGAGTAAGCTATGAAAACGGGAGTTGGATGAATGGAATTTATTTTCCAACCTCTAAAATATATATTCTTGTAATTCTAGACTTTAGGTCCACTTTAAATACCTTTTCTAGACAGCAGAAAACATGAGTTAACACAAAAAATCTGCAAACATATCATCCCCAAACTGTCACTTCTTTTAAATGCAATTCAAACCCGTTTTCTATGATTCTTTCGCAAACTTGCGTGCCATATACCACGTAACCAAAGCTTCTGTTAAAATATGAATAATAGTTTACAAAGGGAAATTCCCTGCTTAGCTTCCTCCTTTTCTAATAAACATAAAAGCTTTCCGAAACCCTCAACCACATGTACAACCCAAGTATTAAATGCCATCTTCATTTCTTCATAAACAATCTCTAAAGGGCCGCATGCAAAGGAGTGTCATCATGCTAGGAATGGCTTTCAATCCTTCCAATCAGTTTGAACATTCCCGTTCCATCGCATGCTATTAATGATGGTTCTGTCAGACTTTTTGTCTAGAGCTGTGTCTGGTGGCAACAAAGAACAAGCTTACAGAGCTACAACATTAAATTTGTATACTATAAAAGGTCACATTGGTTAGAAAGTAAATTTTTCAAACTAAGGGGGCAAATTTTTCTCCCTCTCTTGTATTTTCTATGCATTCAGTACGATACATTACCATGAAATTACTTCAATGCTTAAATGAGCAAGCCTTTTGGTCACTAATCATCTTGAATAATTCTAGACATCAGTGTGAGAACCTCAATTATTCAAAATAATTTCCATACATTCCACATGCCTCCCCTTGGAGCAGTTCACATTTACAGCTTCCCAATGTATGCTGATTAAAATTTCGAATGGGGTACCCTCTTGCCTTGAGAGCTCCTCAGCTAGTAACTGCAGCTTAAAATTCTTTTCATCACAAAATTAATGTACTGCAAATGGCATCCACTAATTCCTAGTACTGTGAAGTGATTGCACAGAAAACCGTAACCCCTACATGACTTTTCAAAGATGTCCATTCGTTGTCTGACTGTCAGTGGATATGAAATTCCAGAAACCGCGAAGGAGGGTCATTAAAATGGTGTCCTTTGTTCATATTTTCATTTCAAATAGCACTCTATTACTATTGCTACTTGACAGAGGCACATCTTTCACAAAAGCAACAAAGCTAACCGAGACAGGAAAATTTTCACAAAGCATTTCCAGTTAGCTTTGAAAGTTGAAACAAGGTTGGCACCCCAACCAAACTGTTTTGTGTTTTGAGCTTGTTTAAAGATGCAACAATTTGGCAATGAGCCACAACAGATCTGCAACTCTGCCCTACAGATACCCTTTAACCTCTACAGGAAAAGTTCGCATAAAAGTGACATGTTACACAATTTTCCCTTCCTTCCTTCTTTTTTTTTGTCTCCCTCTCTCTCCTTTTCTTTTGTTTTTTTTTCTTTGTCTCATGAGGTTCATCAGGTGAAGCACATCCATCTAGGCCATTTGACAGAATGTACTTAGACAACATAACAATCCCCCAGCAGTATGTTATAAATACTGTAGGAGGAATGACAATGTACTGAACACAATAAACAGAGATAATGAAATCTATGTAGATATATACTAGGGTAGCAAGCCCTGGGCAAGGGTTACCATGGTTGGTGCTTTATATGGCACTTCTTTGTTCTACTGCAATGAAAAAGAAGGATACCATAAACAGACTGTAGTATCAAAACTACCGTACAGGACTTTGCCAGTATGGGGACCAAAAAGTGGTACAGACTCTGTCCACCCATCTGTGTCTATAGCAGTTATTACAATGTTCCTCCTTGACATGGTTTTGATCCTCCCAAACATTTCAAACATGACAACTGGGTAATATCATGCCACACTTCATATCATGACATTTAAGCTCTGTTCATTGTGTGACAGGGTTGACTGACTTCTTCCAGTGTGTACAGAAATTGAAATTCTTGTAATCATAAATTTTTTTGAGTGTGGCCCCAAAACTACTGAAAACATGGAGTCAAAGGTGTTCAGATTTTTTTTTTTTCTTATTTGGTGCAAAGTGATCTCAGTTACCACACTATCTATCAGTATTGCCATAACCAACATTTTTGAAGACATCAACCTAAGTTATAGTGAGGAAAACACTACAAAACTATGTGTAGTTGGCTAAGATAGCTGTACAAACTGGTTTGTGACATCTGGAAGGTGCACAGTGAAATTACCCCCTGATCTACAATGAAGTCCAAGTAAGGCCCCACTTGTAGTGTGGGTACAATTTTCTTAAAAATGCAAAATCATCTTAGTCCACACAGAGCTGAAATCTTTGTCTGTTAAGCTCACTTCTACAAGAAATGTAACATCTGCTAGACTTCTAGCCTATAACAGTCTATTTATTTCTAATACCAACCTGATGGAAACTGCATTCACATAGCCAACAAGTGACTACTGAATATTTCTTACATAGAGAAGCTTCCTACCATCACAGCTCTAGACAATAATCATAGCCTTTACAGAGTGGGCCTCCACCACTTCAAAGCAGTGGTGTAGGCCCAGTAGTGTTAGACACAAACTAATAGGTGTCACAGCTAAAATAAGGAGAAGAGTAAGTTACAGTTCCAAATCTTCGATTCTCTGTGAAGGTAGTCTTTGCTTGGATGTGCAACAGTCTCCTGCACTGTGGCTTGTAAGAGATCTTGCAGAACCTGAATGTACACACTGCACATGCGGTGGCATCTGGAGGAGCTGGAACAATCAAGAGGCTAGGAGTTTGATGCACAGCCAGGTTGCAGGCCTTTATATTTGAAAATTGAAGGCAAGTATATAACAGCTCTCCTATGAGCTGCTATGGTGAGCTGTTTTCTAAATTTTTACTGATGTTACATACAACAGAAAGCTTGTCAGGCTCTTGTAGACAAACTTTTTTGACAATCAAGGTGAGTAGTAAATGACTCGCCTCAAATTCATTTTAGGCGAGTTTAGGGGCTGCCAAACTATAGCTCGCCTTAAATGAAAAGGCCTGCATTGTAAAGTAGGGTGAGGTTTTCACCTACAACAAACCTACATGTGATATCTTCATCTGAAATGACTTTCTCAATGGAAAAGCCTCCAAATTTCAGCTAAAATATTAAACTGAAATGAAGTCACAGAAAGTAATCTGATTATTCATTTATCCCTTTAAATAGGAGATTTTCCCACATCTGTGGTTCTATCTAGTATCACATAGCAAAATTCTCAAAGCCTGAACACTTAGTAATGAGAACATAAGTACAAGTGGTGTGACAGGCTTCACCCTTCAAACTTTAAAGGGGCTTACTGAGTTGATATTGATTCTTTTGTGACAATTTTGAAGGAAATGATTGCATGGCAATGTTTCTAATTAGCCTCATTACTCGTGTATCACTTCCTTCCTATTGTTACGGAACATGTGAGAAATTGCAGATTTTTGTGGACAGGTGTTGCATATGATAAATACCTTATGGTAAAAAGTGTCTGGTCACAAATTTGTAATAAATGATTTTCATCATTAATTACCCTATCACTGGCATTTCAGTTGTATATCAGATATGCAGAATCTCTTAATAGTTAGACTATTTACCATCAAGATGTGAGTAAATCTCAACAGGTGTGAAAATAAAATCATGAAATCAGTGAACCAACTCAATAAGCCCCTTTAAAGTTTACTGTAGCATAGGTGTTTCTAGACTTAATGAAAGAGTGAACAAGAAACTGCATCATGCACCAAGAGTGACCACACTCAGGATCAAAATAATGGTCATGGACAACTAGTAAGGGCATGTATATATAACAAAAATTTGAAAATACAGTATTCCTTGAACTGCTGGTCAGTAGGTGGCTCAGAACTGTGGCAAACCTTTGTCACATTCTGCAAACTTTGTAACATGATTCAAGGTCCACTTTCCCAGAGACATTAAATGGAGCCACTTTACCACCATAACTGCAAATAAGCCTAGCTTACAACAGCATTAGCAGTTTTCATTAGTGCATGTTTTTCATTTCTGGTCCAATTCACTACCAACTCCCTCTTGATTTGGCAAATTTACATCTTTGGCCTAATTCATAAGTTTTTTAAACATATATTTACATGTCTGCCATGTGAATTTACATTCTGCCTACACCCATCCACAAGTACTGAAGCAGTATTCTTGGACTGTGGGACATACTGATTTAAAGTCTTGGTAAACAGCCAAGGCTCCATATTTTACAATACCAACATTTAAATTTCACTGAATACCATTGTCAACAAACAACATTTCTGATTAGCAGCAATGTCCCACTTTGTTTGAAGATAAATAGAGGTAAGCTAAAAGTGGTTGCTGAACACACAAAAAAGTTGCCTGTCTCTATTCAAAATGAGGAAGTGGCGCACATTCAGTATTTTCAAATGTGGTCTGGAGACTTCAGAAAAACATGTCAATCTGATGTAAACAAACAAGATATGAAAGCCATTTATTTAAAGGCTCTGTAGTCTCACCCCAGACAGTAAAAATTCTCCCAGTACTAAGTTTGCTTCTAGTCCCTCCTCCCAACTTAAACAAAAACACCTGTCTAGTTGACCCCCAAGACAGAGCCACAGTAGAAGACACCGAGTTTTAACTGAACAAGGCCATACTGACACACAACTGTGTGTGAGCTTAACTGGGAAAACAACTTTTAAACTGTATGAGTCATAATTGACCAACCAGAGTACGGTTATTATTTGAATGGATGTCATTCAAAGTGCAGTCACCAATTGCTTTTACAACTATAGGGCTATTCTTAAGTTGGGGGCATGCCATAGCCCCTTCAAGCTTGGATTTCAGTTCAAGGTGACTACATTCAGTGTCCTGGGGATGTGAGGGAAAGGGGCCAAAATTTTTAATTTTGACCATTCTTTGACAGTGGACATAAAATATTGCAAAATTTTAACTCCTTCTGCACCCTAACCCATAACCCACAGATAAAAGTTATATGTTACATACAGTATGTAATTTCATTTTCTCATCACTGATTTTTAGAACTGAACTGTCAACACAACAAGCAAGGGGCATGGACCTATCCAAATGACTGCTGACCAAGGAAAGAAAGGATACAAACATATATTTATAAGTAGTAGGGGGTAAAAGGTGTTTTGGTTAGGCACACTGGTCTCAACTATGGCTATCAGGTCACATACATGTAATGCTTAGGAAAAAAAAGGAATCAAGTTACTAATAGTGCCATAACAAAAAATGAACTTTGCAAACTTCATTCATTTTAAAATAAAATGTGCTCAATCTCACTACTACTATCATATTACTAAAATATGCTGCAACAACAAGTAATGAGCTTTATAGTAACTTGTACAAGGCTTTGTCCTTGATAGTTGATGGATGTCATGTCCAGCCCAAGTAGTAGCATGTTTTGGGGACATTTTATAGTATACGGTGCTAGTACATTTAAGGAAAAAATTGCATTTGGCTGACTATTAATGGTGAATAAACCGTTGAGACTCCAAATTTGGCAAAATAATGGACAAGGCCAAGCTGAGTCCATTATTTTGCCAAATTTGGAGTTGAGACAGTTCATGACACAATAATAGGATGACAAATGTGGTTTATTCCTATTCTTCCACCGAAAAAGTGTGAAAAACTTCATTTTTATCAGTGTTTATGTTTACTGACTGTATGTTGTGGAATAAAAGGTCAGTGTTTAACCAATCAGAGTGCAGGATTCTCAATAACGGATGGCTAGAAGTGGTAGAATTGTCATTATCAGACCTTACAGTGGAGTTCAGACACTAGGCTATTAATTTGGAGAAAACCAGGAGAAAATTCGCGAAACGTTTTGACTTCCGTCATAACCCAATTAACTGATCCCGGGGTACGTGAGAACACACGCTGGAAAACAAGGTGTTAACCTGTGGTTTTGACTTGATATAAACACAAGGTAACACGGGGTAACAATGTGTTACCCCGAGCACAAGTAACGTGAGAACACAGGCTTACTCGGTGTCTGTGTTTAAATTTCGATCCACCTCCGAACGGAGGGTTCTGCGGTTTTAAACACCATGTTTGTGTAATCAACCATAGATCACAGGTACAGAGCTGTGTGACCCCCACTTTTCATCAGCGATGTACACACTAAACAGACCGGTACTGCAGTAAATAAACTACTGCCAGTTGTTCTGTGGCAAAACTCGCTTGAGATTCATTACTATTTGCCTTGGAGAAGGCAAATTATTCTAGATGGATTTTTCATAAATTTCTACCTACTTCTAAATGCAGGTCCATAGCCAGACAAGGTACTGAAAAGGCGAGATAATTTCCAGCCCGGGCGAAGTATGTTTTAGAGGCCGAGAACTTGTACTAAAATGCATTATTAGGCAATGGTTATGTTTAATTTTCTAGAGGGAGAAAAATTTTCTAGGGGCTCTGCCCATGCCTCTCGATCCCCCTGGCTAAGGGCTTGTCTAACAGACATATTTGTCGAAAGAAAATAAGTGTTCATGTTTGACTTGCACTTTCGTACAGTATAGGCTAAGGCATCATATTTGTGGCATTTTACGGGAATTTTTCTCATGGTTATTTCCAAATTGCTAGTGAATGTATATGTAAACTTATAGGCTTCAGCGGAAATCCTTACAACTTGGAAGTAAGTATCATGTAGTGGCTGACGTCCTTCAAGTTTTGCCTTTCGTTGGATGCCGCGAATTCAAGGAAGTAAACTGAGTCGCACAACAACTTGAAAGACGGCTACTTTGGACTCGAAGAAGCTACCGTCAGATAAGGAATGCAGTTTACGGTATGTAGCACTGATGTTGCTTGCAAGCAAGAACAACGCAAAACCAAGGTCAATTTGGATGAAGCTGGGTACATCGACAGTGTTTGAAACGATGAGGGCAAATTTCAGATGTTGCACTTAGGCTAGGCCATTAACGCAGCATTCTAGCAGCAGAGGCTTGTGCCCAGGCCAGTTGAGTTGACATGAGTAAGCATAGCCTTATTTCTACCAGTCAATGGTGTTTTCATTTCCCGCTGTAGCCTGTAAATAATTATTTACCTTCGCTAACAATTTGGAGATAACCAAGAGAAAAATTCCCGCGACACATTTTGACTTTCGTCACAACCCAATCAACTGAACCCAGTGTACATGAGAACACGCTAAAAATCACGGTGTTAACCTGGGGTTTTGCCTTGGTATATAAACACGGGGTAACACCAGGAAACACGGGGTACATGAGACCATGCCCCTACTTGTACTCAAGTGGGAAAACACTCTAATAGACTGTGTTTACAAACAGCTTTCAACTGAAAAAATGGTGACCCACAAAACTTTCCCACATTTTGATGGGCTGACTTATTGCCCCTTAATTCATCTGAGCAAAGTTGTGTATAGTGCAGTGCATGCTAAAACCACTAGTCAGTATGCTATGGTCGACTGAGGTGTGAAAAAGAAACTTCTAGCACTCAGAAATAGGAAGACAGACACCTGAATAGATTTATAAAATAAATGGAACCCTGAGCTGTCACTTTGGTATGGAGATAGGATATATATGTTCAACAACTGTACTATAAAAGAAGAATTACAAGGTCTTCTGGCTTCAGAACACACTTTGTTCAAAAGAGTAAGAGGAATTCAAATTATCCTATAATGTGCTGATCTATGCATCATGAAAGGTTGGATGGTTTAAGCCTGCAGCATTGCATTCATGAAAACAAAACAGCACAGACTACATTGAATAAGCAGTATCCTAAGCATGATGGCTGCTTTGAAGACAGAGGACACACCCCCTACACAGACAACTACAACAGTAGAGAGAGGCGATACTGTGTAGTCAATGATTACTGCTCGAAGTTCTTGACCCATCACTTCTCCTATCAGACTAGAATGGAGGCATGGGTGAGTTGACAGACCATGATGCACAGCAGAGGTCTGAAGTTTGATCTATTCAGTATTAGGGTACCTTTTGGGGAGGCAGTTCCTTCCAGGAACAAAACCCTTCCAAGGGGAACATAGACTGGATTTCACCCTTCGGCATCCAACCCAAAGGGGGTTTTGAAAATGGACTTCAGTAGAAAGCAACAATAAAAATAACAATTAGAGTACAATAATGTAGCACTAAAGTAGATCCGTGGTTATTACTGGTAAGATGGTAATGACAAGTCAAATATAACTAAAAATTTGAAAATACCTGTCCTTCCGAGCAATACTCACAATACTACCAATATGGAGTTACGAGTTACGGGTGGGGGGTGTTGTGAAATGTTAAATTATTACAACAGAAGTTTATATCAAACAATGAACTACATGACCATAAGTAGTATAAGTAGTTAAAACCAATTTTTAAAGGTCACTTTGAGAACCCATAAGGCTATGTTTTTAATGAGACCTGTCATACTAAAACTTTTGTCACAATGTTTTAACCCCCTTCCGTAGAAAGTTGCTTGGTCAATGACTTTGTAACTTTCCATTGTTAGTTGTATTCCATATAATTAGGTTTATGTCTTTCAACTCTCCATTGATCATGCTTATTAATTTTTTGTATGGTGCCTAGGGCATTTTTGGGTGGTATATGAAACTATTATCATCATAAATTTGTGAGGACTGGGCAATACTACTCACTTGGGGCTGATTATAATTTGAATCATTCAAGCTTCACATGAGGCTCTTAATCATGCACAAAAAGCAGAATAAATTTAATACTGTACTCTGGATCAACTTCAATAAGAGCACCAACAGTGCAGAAGCTCAAACCTGTTTAATTTCAACCCACGACAACATCTAGTTCTAGGAGGGTAATATCTTAGGTGGCATTCTGGTATGTATTACTCCATGAACCTTATACCAATATGGAACCCAGGAATAGGAGGGCTCCATGTTGATGCTATGAGCCAGCTTGTTTTATGCTTATGAACAAGTAATCATGAACAACTTTAGGGCCAAAGGTTTCTTTTGCTGAATGGACCCGGAATGATTTTCAAAAATTTTGAAACTTTAAATGGTCGTCATCATGAAATTTCTGGCATTCAATATTACTTGCACATCTATCAATCTTGGCAAATCAACTCTGAAAGATCCCAGATGACATCCATGACCAAGTTCCATGTACGGACATCAAGTTTTGAAAATGACCTAAAATGACCTCTGATGACCTCAAACTAACCTTAAAACTTTCAGGCACAAAATGTTCCAAGTTTCACCTCAAATGACCACTGATGACCTCAAAATGACCAGATTTTTGGAAGCCAAATGGTTCTTACACCTATGAAGTTTGAGTGCAATCCTAAGTTACATTACAAAGATTTTGGAAACCAACTTTTTATAGAACTCAAATGAGCCCTGACCACCTCTAAATGACCTTCACATTTTTTGGCACCAAAGTGTGATTCCACACATCAACTCTGAGTTTGGATTTCAAGTAAAGAGCCAGTGTTCATGCTAAGGTGTATGATTCCCCCTGGTTCCCAAAATCCCATAGTTAAAATTTCTATAAGAAATTCCAGCATCCTTTTTACTTGCTACTGCATTCAATGTGGATCTTTCACACTGCTGTCACCCGTGTTCACAGTGCAATAAAAACTCCTGCAAAACCAGGAGTCACTCTTTCTTTCATTTGAAAATGAATACAATCCTTGGTAGCCATACACCATACTAGAGTACAAACCCATGTGCAATCATAACTGCACGATACACCTAAGCTTGAGTACAGATGTGCTTCATCATAGTTTTACTGTAGTATGGCTGCCAGGGGCTTTTATGCTTATTTCAAACGGAAAAAGGTTGAAAAAATTGAAGAGACGGATTTATCGAGTGATGCATCGTCCATGCCATCCACTCTGAGACAACCTACACCCAGTGTCTCTACCACTGATACTATAGCAGTGACTTTGGTCTTAATGTACTTTCTAACATTACATTTAGGCCTACTGATGATGTCAACATAAGTGATCACAGTAATACACAAACTCCTGCTTTGAAATTAAACTAACATTTTTCCTTTTTGAAAATCCCTCCTAAATTTTTTTTTGAAGGAGGGAATTTCTCTCCTTAATTCTGAAGGTTAGCATCAACACTGTCAAGAAAATAAGGGTGCTGGGTGCAAAAGGAGATATATTTTTAAAAATTTTTACATCAAAGTCTGCACTGAGCCCTACACGACCTTCAGCCTTAACTTCCTGTTTATTTAAAGTTGCCCCACACCCATGATCACTGTGCTGAAGTTTCATCAACATCTGTCAATAAATGGGCATTTGAGAGCTTTCTTGAAGCGTGAACAGACATAATACACAGATCTATACACAGATAACAGTAGCTGATCAAACAGCTCTTCCGGCTGGTTTGAGCTAAAAATTTAAGCAGAGTTACACACTCCCCTCACATTCTGGTCTACTAGTTACTTGATTCATATTTAAGTCATAGCCTTCTCATGGATTGCCTATCTTCTGTTTAACCTTTGAACCCTGCAATACATTGTTCATTTAAACAGTGTTCAGATAAAGTGCTAACAATGTTACAGGTGTCAGCAGCCATGTAAGACACATGCACAATTATGTTTTCAACATGAACCAGCTTTTAAAACCTGTACGTTGAGAACTAGAGATCAATCATCTCATCTAAAATTTTTAGAGTCGCCCAAAATTATCACTGAACGAAACTGAATACCTACCAAGGGCCTACAACATTCTCAAACTGATTTAATCCTCCATTTTCTGACAGGAGTAGTTAACCAAAGATGAAGCTTTTGAGCCATTTAAAGCTTTTTAAATTTTGTCCAATCAGTGGACAGTGCAGGCATTATTCTCTTGCACATCTACATTAGGGGTGTACCGGATATCCGGCCGGATAATGAAAAATTATCCGGTTCCGGTTCCCGCCGGACATTTTTAAAAATCCGGCCGGAACCGGATTTTTTTGCGAATCATTAGTAAAAGGCTCTACAAGTACATTTAAATAATATCATGCATGATGAAAATAGGTTTGGTACAGAAGATGCTCATGTATGTAATGGAGTGGTACTGAAATTCTTGGCTTGACTTCCTGCTGGTCCTCTTCTTATCCCCTTTTTACGTAATAAACACTCAGCAACTTCATCAGCCTGATCCTTGACAAAAAAATATTTCCAAATGAAAGAAGCCATTTTCCAAAGTAAGTGTCATGAAAGTCTGAACTATTGTAACTCCAGAGAGGCCACATTAAGCTACACATTTAATGACAACCAGTTACTAAATGATAGCCAACACTTGACACTCAAATACTGTAACTTAGTTCAAGGTAGGACATACAGTATGGTCAATATCACTCATGCTGTATGACATCTGGTCTTGGTTACACAAAAGGATTGACATTAGAGTTGTGAATAAGAGTAACTTAAACAATAGCAGCCTTAGTAGGGCATGCTATTGTTAATGTCTGGCCCATTTCCGGTTTTGTAAACTGCCAATTACAATTCCTTTATAACCAACAACTCAGTCTCACAATACAATTTAAAGAAAATTTCACCCAAAATGTCTAGTTCAATTAGCCAAAGGGTATAGCTATAGGCTAGACTAGTAATACCCTGTAAAATTATTGCAGCCCCCCCATCGTATGTGTGCCCCCACCCCCTCCAACACATGAAGCCATAAAGGAGAGGTCCTGTACCATTCCAGTATTTGTAGAGGAGGTATGTGTATTGATCATTAATCATCTTAATACATATATTGCAATTGCTTATAAAGTAAAGCCTAATGGGTGATCTCTAAGCCCGACCCCTTTGCCATTATGTACCATTTGTAGGCCTACTTCTATTTTACCTGGACCCTGATTTCAGTTACAAGAATGAAAAAATCCGGTCCGGCCGGATAGTTCGTACTGTCCGGTAAAATCCGGTCCGGCCGGATCTTAAAATTTCAGATCCCGTACATCCCTAATCTACATGTTCAAATTTTTGTATACAATCCAGCAGGGCTGCACTAATTGCACACAGTATGACAGCTACAAGCTAAACACTTTGTACACTTGTGACACCGACACAAGCCACCATGTCTCATATGATACACATGTTTCAGTTGTTTACAACCTACATTATACATCATCCATTCATACTGCCAACTCCTAGCTTACTATTACCTTTACGGGATGTACTGCAGACTGCATGCCGTACGTGGAGCAGAAGGCCAAAGAAAAAAAAATTTTGTGCCCTGCCCTTGAAATTTATGACATCATTTTTGTGCATACAGGTTTCATTTATAGCTCCGTTTGTAACTCTTCACGAATACCTACAGCAGTGAGCACCATTACGTTTATAGTATTTCAGACATGACATGGTACTAATTTGCATCATAATGACAAATATTTCACCAATCATGGTGTCTTATTTTGACACTTGACATGTGTAGTAGAGTTCGCAGCATGGCTCAGGTGTAGATAAGCCTATTGTAGATAAGGCTATTGCAACTCTTGTTAGGCAACATGTGAACTGCATTTGTACATCATGAGCCTATCCCATTTGTAAATCATCATACTCTCACAAGCAAAGGGACTTTCAGGAATTGATCTTTTATAATTAAAATTTCATACACATTGGTGGAAATATTTTCTTTACACAAACATTTTCCACTTTTTTTTAGACAACACAATTGTTTGTGCTATAAGCTGGTTCAGTGATTAAGTAGTTCCGCAGGATGGGGTCACAAGGTCAGCTGAACCACGACCTGTTTTGCCTACGTGTGCATTTGTGTGATAGCCATGCCTGTACAATGGACGTGTGACTACACTGGCAGCACTCTATAAGACCAACAACATGTAGTTCCAACAGACGTACATATTCGACAACTACCTTGAAGGTTAGTCATTCACTTCACCTTTGACCCATCCCATGATGCACTGCGTGAAAACTTTTCCCAACTCGTCTATTAATGTCGCTGCTTTCCACTTATTTTCATGGACCAAAAATGTTTTATCCAATGGCTGATCAAAAACGTGTCAACAAGCTACTAATAACCTTGTGATGTTTTTCACAGACAACTTGTTAACTTCTTGTTTTGGTAGTCATGCATGGGGCTCTGAAACTGAGCATTTCATTGTGCAGTACAGCATTACCGTATGTTAACGTCATAGATCTATCTTTACCCTTGGGCCCACACTAATTTTTGTGTGGCAAATGCTTGTTAATGTGAAGCAATTTGTGAAGCCTATTGTGTAGTACTGCTAAAACAAGATTACAAAACCGCATTTTGTTCAGAGGATTAGATACTGTGAGTACCAGTTATGCTGTGAATGAAGAGTGGTTATTTTCAGAGCTTTGGTCAATAATTAAATGAGCAAATAAAGATCATTTTGAATGAAAAGATATCAAAGCCAAACATGGGGGAGGATGCTTAACTTCCTTTGTTTTTTACGAGATATCTACTTAAATGCTGGGATGAATAAGGCATCATTTACATGGCTGATTGCTCACTTAACCATTTTAACATTAAAACGTGACAGCTCTACAGGTTACCACTCCACTCAGTTCTTTTTTGGTGATTTTTATGAATAAGTATACATTACAACACTCATGTAAAAATCCTGCCAAAATTAATAAATGTTTGAAAATAGTCTGGCAAAACCCAACCAAACCTTAAATATTTGAAAACTTTCTGGTTCATCTTGCAAATACATAATGGATGAACAATAAAAACATGGTAAGTTAATATCATCTCCCTAAGCTTGCCAAAGCAAACATTTCCATATTTAATATCCACTTTTTGACTACATCTAGATTTAAAACATTGGTTCAAACTGTCAATACTTTTAACCACTCTGACATTTACAGCATCAAACACTATGAAGCCAAGTTTGACTGTAGACAGACAGACAAACAGACAACTTCAAAGATAACATTTGATGAGAATCAAATTTCACTTCCTGGTTTCATGTAACAGGATTGCAACTGATTCTACAGCTGAACAGAAATCCTTCTCGAAAAAGGATTCAAAGAACGTGAAAAACAACTATGTCAGGGCAGGCCTTTGGATGTTTGCACAGTTATAAATAATGAGACTATTATTTCATTAAAGGTCTGGTAAATATAAGGTAAAATGAACATGACAAAATAAGCTCTTTTATTTAAAAAGCTTTAAAATCTCCAAACGGAGAAAAAAGCTCAAAAAACAGAGAAAAAAGCTGAGTGAAAATTCGCGATGTTAACCATTCCGCTGACAATGAAACAAGGGCGAGTTACAGGGAAACAGCAAGGATATGCGTAGGAAGCCACCTAGTGTGGGTAGGATTTTCATTGTCAGTGATCATTCCGCAGTATATGGACTGTCCAATAGTAGTTATAGGTGAGGTAAGTAGGAGCGAAATAGATAGATACATACAACACAGCCACAATACCCATCAAGTCAATAATCTGTTCACCATACTAGAGCATAATTTGATGTCTGTTTTACACTTACATCATGAACAAATATACTGCCTATATGCAAATTTCTGATGTGGAAGGAGAATCTCACATGGTATTTCTTGTTTTATCCTATTTACCTTCAGTCTCAAGGACATTTGTAATAGGCCTATTGATGATCTCTGAAATTTTCTTTTTTCTCTTTCTTTGTGGGGAGGTGGAGGGGCAGTAATAGTCATCTGCTTTAAAAATATCAGTATTACCACTAAAAATGAATAAAAATGAACAAAACTAGCTAAATATGCAAAATTCTGACATGAAAAAACTTACAGTGATACTTTTTGTATGTTATCTTTTTTCTTCAACCTTCACTCTCGAGAACAGACGTTATATTGATATCCTGAAGGTTTTTGTCGGGGGAGGGGAGCAAAAGATGTCTACATCAAAGATATTAGTATCACTCACCAATTTTTAATAGACAAACTGGCAGACATGCAATTATACGAGATTACTAGGAGGGTTTACAGGAGTAATTTTAATACTATGCAACACTACACATGATTTTTATACAGCTACTTAAGCTTTTCCAGAAATTTTCAACCTTCGAAGAGGTGTAGTTCATCAAAATAGTAAAAGACATCAAAATTATTTAAATGGATCTTTGATAAAAGAATTTCATTCTGTATCATACTGAGTAAAAACAACCAATAGGGGTGGAGTGCCCCCCATACAGTTTGAAATATATCTACATGCAGCAATAAGAGCTACAGTATTTCATTCAATATAGGGTTTCCCCTGGGTTTCAGAGAGAGTGAGGTGCCAGCATTACTTCATGGGGGTAATATAATGCCAGCTTTTGGCACCATCAGTGAGTGAGAACTATCAATACTGTACTTCACAGCTAGTACACTACAGGTGGCAAGTATACCAAATTTCTGTGAGGTGGTGGCCAAAAACTGTGAGGTGGCCACCTCACAAAAACAATGCCAGGGGAAACCCTGCAATAACTGGCAATCTACTGGTGGAGCAATAGAAACATTGTAAACACCTAGTACAGTAGTAATATCATGAATGGATACCATTTCTACAAGTGCTTATAACTTGTTCATCTGTCGGATGTGTCATAAACTCCCTCCTTCAAAAGAAACTTTATTCAGCTTACTTCCTATGTTAATTGCTGGTTGGATCTACATCAGCGCTTTTCGACCTTTTTCATCTCAAGGACCACTTTCACTCTCAGAATTTTTCTAAGGCCCACCTTACAAAAAGTTTATTCTTTTTTTCTTATTTTGTTATTTTTTATGGCGGATCTCGTGGCCCACCAGTGGGCCGTGGCCCACTGGTTGAAAAGAGCAGATCTACATGACATTTCTTTAAAGACGGATGTTGCAATGTTCAACAGTTCTACAACAACACTAGCTTATAGTGATGTAAAAGTGGAGTTGTTCAATTTTGCTGTTCCTATACACACTACATATTATGCACAAAGTAAAGTGAAATCATTGCGCACGACCACAGAGTAGGCTATGAGGTGGACTTACTGACTGGCTGGTTGTTCTTGTTGTTGAAGAGGAAAAAATTTTAAAATGATCAACAGAGAAGGGGATTTGTCACCAAAATCTCTACATCAGTTGTTTACCTGTTAGCTGACTGCCAAACAGTCCTAGTGCCACAAGAGATGCTGAGCTGAAGTCATGTTTAATAAGAACTGACAGTGTTTGTTGAACATCAGAAATTATGCAGTGCAGCAACTAATCTCTCTGAGCTACTGCAAATCAACAGGGCAGTCAAACAGGACAACACCATGGTGGAATAGTTATAAAAGTGTTAAACCCCATCTACAAGGTAACATATTTCATAGCGAAAAACACCATCATACGTTTGTATGACGGTGCTAACAGATGTATGACCATGCAGCCTGCTTTCCCAACAAATATGACCGTTCAACATGTACAGTATGAAGTATTCAAACTTCTAGCTGCATGTTTCACCATGAATGTCACTCATGTAGAATGAGATCATGGATATATAAAAGTGGCAAAGGCAAGTAAAATCACTTTCACATTAATTACAATATTTTATTATGGGAAGCCAAAATTTGGGCTTAAATTGGGCACTTTTGCTATTCACACTCCTGTAAAAAAAGAATAATGCAGTCTGTCTCTCTTTAATACTTACCCTCTGGTCTTGCAAAGTAGGGAAGAAGAATCACTGTTGGGAGAAGAAAAAAAATTTTTGACTTTATATTCCATAACTACTGTATAGTGATATAATACCTTTGGAATTTGTCATTACTTTTACGTAACATAATTTCACAAATAGTATTCACTGTGCAGTGAACATTATATTCCATCATACACATAAACTGAGATACACTTACTTAAGTCTCTGCTAAGCCTTATGCAGCAATATCAAATACTACTGTAAATACATCCATACCCTAGCTGAGCCAGGTTATTATGGGTTCACCTTTGGTCTTGGTAAATGTGCTGATGGCAAATACCAGGCTGAGTACTCTGACAGTTGCAAGCCTCTCAAAGTTCAACCCCACTGATAGCAAAAGTTGCTGTAAACCCCTCCAGTTTGCTAGATCATTCTAATGCTCCTCTTAAGTGGCTTCACATCAACAGTTACATAGAAACATTATTGCAGTGCGCTGTTTAGAATTTCAAATGTCAGATTCCATGCCCTACTGTACTTTTGACCTTGCATGTCCAACAAGGCCCTTATCGAGCTACACAATAGTGCAAGCAGCTCTAAAGGTTCACAGGCAATTCAATTAATTGAGATACATTCCTCCTCCCTTGCCAGATATGTACTCAGGAGCATATTACCACATGCTATTCAATGTTATTTATTTAGTATCACAGGGTACTTACACTTGAACTTTGGCTAGCAATAATGAGATGGGTACAAATCAAATGGATGAACCACAGTAAACATACACTTTACATTTATAGTTAATATTTAACAATGCACCCCTACCATGTACTTCCAAATGTGTTTTATATCTTAATGCTTCTATGACAATTTAAAGTAGATAGAGCTATTCCATTGTGATAACACAGCAATCTTCCCCAAAATATTATGCTCATTGACTCACACTGGACCACATACAGGGGTGTATCGGTGTATCATATGTGAATCGGACATTTACGGCTTACTTTATACGGCTTAATTATTACCACTACACAGTTAATTACATATAGTTTATTGTGCCTAATCTGTGGGCTGTTACCGTGATGTATATATCCTACAAAAAACAAATATTAGGCCTAAGGAAGGCAAACAGCCGATCTAGTCTCCATTCACAAATTTACCGCATGTTTACAAGGAAACAATACCAGTGTCAAAATTTTACAATTCAGTCTTTTGACACAACCAAAATTCTAGTTAAGCTCACCTCCTCAATCTTGTGTAAACAGTACTTCAATTCGTTGTTAGGACACAAAACTTTGGTTCAATTACAAATTGATGTTAATAAACCCACAATCCTATCATCTTTGTATAAAGTATATAATATTACATTATCACTTGAGCCTTTGATTATATTGCAGCAGGAAGCCAATTACAGACTTCACAAGACCGACCACATCATTACAGGATATGTAACTAATAGACAATTTCCTGTGCATCTAACCACATATCATCACATAAGATTTATAGTGCATTTTGTCCTTAACTTTTTTTTTGGGGGGGGGGGAGGGTTCAACTTGTATAAACAAACTTTAGTTAAAAGCTGGGGTTTAAAACTGGAATTTAGGGGGTCACAAATTTCAAATTTTTCCCTTGATCAGCTACGATTCCAACATCACTAATTTTAGAAGTTTTGTCATTTTTTAAAACATGCCATACACATACCATCTGTCAACATCTGTGTTATAATACTATTACTACAGAGGGGATAAAAAAAACAAGGGTTACCATTCTGATGCATGCAATAAAGTGTCCCATGCTATGAGGAGAGTAAATCTACAATGTGGGAGCCTGGTACTGAAGGATATATTCAAGACCAGTCCTCCATGAAAATCTTCAATTCTGTTTATTGTGTATGCATATGCAATCCTTTGATGGCTGCATGCCAAAGCCACAAATGCCCAGACTCCCACAGTTTTCCCTCACCTGGTTACCCATGAAATACAGTAACAGGCTTGGAGGGATTATATCTATTACGATTACAATTACTTCAGATTTTACGATTACGATTATGATTATGATTACAGCTAAAAGTGATAGTAAACCATTACGATAACACTGCAATGCAATCATGATTACATTTTGTTTACTTACATTTTCTTTGGCATATCTGTAAGTATACCTCTAGACCAAGGTTATAGCTACGCCGATCTGCGCCGGTCGGGTGAACCAGCATGAAAGCTTACCGACCGCCACTCAAAGTAATTTGTCAGCTTACCTGACTGGCACCCGATTTCCTAAAATAATGGTATATCGATATAAAATGCATCTTTTCTTTGTCACGTTAGTATATTCTGACTACAGAGGGCAATATCCGTGGTCAAAATCCCATGTTGCAACAGTTTAACATGCTAACAAAGTTTCAACAACAAACATTTTCCACTAATATTAGCGCCAGTTGCAAGTTCGACGCATATTGACAAATTCCGTTTCAGCACAGATTTTTTAAGACTAGGCTAAGCACTCGAAGTGTGTGGCCTAACGTTCATTATCCTACACATAACATGGTTTGTGAAAGTTACGCAGGGGATTTTAATCGGCACTCAAATCGGGCTAGCTATAACCTTGCTCTAGACAATGATAAAACTAGACAAAGAGAAGATGTACAGACAACTTTAAAACCCACTTACAGTATCATTTGCAGTGACTTGATTCATTTTAATCCTTTCAACACTTTTCCTCATCTCTTAAAAAGAACAAACTTTGCTCAGCCAGGCCTTTCCATTTGAGATTGACACTTCATGTAAACAGGAAATGAGCACAAAAGGCTGATAGGTGGTATCAATAGCATTTGTGCTTTAAATAGCTGCTACCAGAAGTTAGTTAGATAGTTTATACCAGAGGAGCTATTAAATTTATTTACATGTGACATTTTGTCAGGTTGACTGTTATTTTTTTATTAAGTGTTTTTAAATGTTAAGTCAACCAGTTGTGCAACAAGGATTTGTTCAGGTTGAGGGCTGGCCACAAAACTCATGACAGCCATCGTGGCCATGACCACAGTAAATTTTGTCATGGCCTCCGACAGCAGTCTTCCATAAACTTATCGAAGGCCATTTTTGGCTTGCGATGTATCAGTTAAGATGCTCCGTATGTGTTCTACTAAATACCAAGCTCACTTTCTTCATCATTCTTTTTACACAAGCATTCATGAGGTAGCACAATGGGAAGCAATATTTTTTCACCTTCAAAACCTTTCTGTTGATATTCGATTCTCATGCTAGATGCGAACCGATCGTTTACATCACCTATATAAATTCTACTATTTCTGCAAATATACGTGTACACATTTCTGTGGCAGCCATATCTGGCAAATGTATGTTTTTGCTCAGTTAGGCTTTCATTGTGCAGGTAACCAACAAAGTCTAACAGCAAATACTGCATAATTAGCTATGCAGATCATTCACGATAATCACTTCTGCCAAAGCACCTCACCATCAAAACAGATTCCCACACAAACTGTATCCACTGATAGAAATAAGCAAATGTGGAAGTACCACACTGACACAAAGTAACAGCTCTTGCTGCAGTTCTCTGCCATACCTGCACTACTTGAACGTACGTACATACTTACATACATCCATTATATGTTAGAACTGTTACTTAACCGTACTGTGCTAATGTTAGGCTTACGCTTAGATTCTTCACTGAATCTATTTAAGTGCTTTGAGTTGCCTTGTCTACTTGATCATACGTTGTAGCGAACCACACCTTAACTCAATATTCTTATTTCAGCTGTATTACATTTTGGCCTTGGATGAGAGAGTTTTGGCCTACATTTGGCCTAAATTAACCTAAAAATTGTTGGTTCCCAAGGCCAAATGAATTTTGTGGCCTGGAGGGAGCTGAGTGAACAAAATGAGCAAGTATTAAGTAATAAAAACAAATCCCTGATTGTACCAACAACAGAACCAAGTCTTCCCAGAGTAGAGATCATTGACCCCCCTGCACTTTTCACTCAGTTAGGCTGGAGCATCCAAGAAAGCAGGAAACTTAACAATAGTCACTCCCAACAGAATAAACAAAGCACTGAAAAAATTGTTTTACTACTTCTTTTGCACTTCTTTTATAAATTTAAATTCAGTGTTATCATAAATTAAACCACGATTACTTTGCCACTGTAATCGATTACGATTACTTTGCAACTTTCACAAGAGTAATCGATTACAATTATGATTACTTCAAAAAATGTAATCGATTACAATTACCCCAAGCCTGTGCAGCACTGTATTTCATATCCTTGTTCAGCACTGCTCATTACAAATTACATGCATGTCTTTAGGTTGATTAACCAAGCTCTGGCTGGTCACTTAAATGTAATAAGCTATTAAATATTCACATGTATTATCTTATAATTTCAAGATTAAGGACTCCACCTGACTAACAGATAGTGCAGCAGTAATCATTCAGCCCAGCTTCTTCATTCTTGTGAATGAATTCCTGGTTTGTTGCCACTTCGATACTGACTTCAAATCAGTAGGCATCAAGGTGAGCTACGTCTTATCAAATTACTTGTGTTCTTCTTGCTGGCAACCCGAAAACTTACTGTGCTTTTTTGAAGCGAATCATCGAATCACAAACCCTGTCTTTCTGAAGTTTTGGGGAGAAGTTTTAAAAGTGACACACTGCTACAGTCACCAGGGGCTACAGCCAGGATTTCACACTGACAGTCCCCATTCAGTAGTCTAGGGGAAGGGTCTGAGCCTGTCCAATTTTATGAAAATCTTTAAATATTAAGTATATGTGGAAGAAATGAGTATAGGGGCTCCTTCACTTCTAGTGACAGAGACATTCACTTCCTTAACTAAAGGACAGATGCAAGCAGGGATATAGCTAGCCAAATTTTGAGTGCCGCGTAAAAGTCTGATCTGGGGGAAGCACCTCACCCCACTCCATGGCATCTACCCCATTTTTCTGCCATTAAACTTTCCTTTTTCCCTCATTTTACCTACGTAGCTCTAGAGTAAATTTGGGGTTAGTTTTAGGTCTCGGTTGGCAGATTTGTGGTGGGCGGGGAGACGTGTGTTTGCCTGGAGTGCTGGGCAGAAATACTGAGTGCTGGGTGTGGCCGCCCAGCGCCGCCCACCGTAGCTACATCCCTGGATGCAAGGTACAGTATAAATCCCTTGTGTATTTTTCTATTCAATTTCTTTAATTTCAATGTCCATGCAAGCAAAAGAATAGATACAACTTGACAAATGGGGCAGATGTGTTAAACTGTCTATGTACACTGCTGCACCAAGAAGCTACTTCACATTAGCCAATGTGTCCTTAAACTGATGGCTCTACATGTCACAATTAATGCCTGCGTAGTGTATTCTATATAGAGATAGTTAATCTGAAATGTACATGTATAAACATTTCTGACATAGGTACACATCATACATTAATAAAGACCATACTATTACCTCTATATTGTTTACACCATCAATCAATGAAAATCAGGAGAAAAAGTATGGTGCTAAAGACTTAAATAAACCCCCACCCCCACCCACCCCACCCCCCACCTCCCCCCAACTTTTCATGACTCCAGGGCCAATTAATGTCATGTTTTACCTGGGTTTATTTGCGAAGATAAACCCTATTTTGTAGTACAGCATGTTGTCCGCTCACTGCTTTACTTTTAATGTTACTTTTTGACCCACAGATTTCCGATTTGGTCCCTGGATACCATGAACTAGGGACCCATTTGAATCCCAACTTAAGGTTTATTCCAGTCCAGGCTAAAGGACTCACTAGCCCTTTCTACTTTTTCTTATTATCAAATAAAGAACTTTAAACATTTTAAAGTAATAGGATTTGTACATACACTGTACACTTTAAAAATTCTGGCTGGCAGTCAAGCTTTGAAAATTATGAGTGTTGTCACACACTGTACTGTACCTTTAATACTATTTTGACTAGCAGTAAAGAACTATTTGGTAAAAATGATTAATGTAAGCCCTGACAGTAGCTGGTACCCTTTTCTTTTATTTTTTCTTCTCTCTTCCTTATAGACACCCCTGAGCTTTCTGTATTAACTGATGACAATAGTATGAAATATCCTAAATGTTTTGCAAGTTGGAAGCAAAAGGTCACAGCCATCACAGACAGATGGTTCCTACACTAAAATCATCTGTAGACATTGAAAGTATATAATGATGCAATTAACATTACTAAAGCATGATGGGTCCCTAATGAGTAAAACTCAGTAACAGCATGATGCTGTTAAAAACTGAGTCTGTCAGCATGTATCCATGGCATACAGTACTGCAGTGCATACTTTTTAAGTGTGGGAAAATAACCTTATCCATCCACAAGGCTCAAACTGTATGTTGCACATTGTTGTGGTTTTTAGTATACATTAGTTTAATATATGAAGCTGTTACTCTATGAGCACCTTAGGTTTGAGACTTCTCTGAACAAATTTTACTCTATACTGCACAAAAGCTGCGGCGATGAATATTAATTTTGAAATTCCTTCCCAAATCAAAATATTTAATCATATTTAGAATGTTCATCAGAATATCACAATGTGGCAATTGCCTTTCTGTCTACATTACAATATTTCAAACTATACAGTAATACCAAACCTCTACCTGAGATGTCACCAGGATGTAAAAGAGGGACACCAATTAAAGTCCCAAGACTACACCAGCAAAGAACTAATGTAAAAGATGCACTTCACTGCCAGTGATACAGATGTAACATGCACTGTGATTGACCAAGAATAATACCTGACACTTATCAAGTATAACACAGTAACAGATCCAGGGGGGTCACCGACGTCCTGACCCTCAAATTTCCCAATTTGTCCTTTTTCAATATGAGGATTTTTCACATCAGTTAGCCTAAAAAAACAAGACAGTTTCACCGGTAATGACAGTTGTCCATTTTCCAGGAGATTTTGGTTACCCCCATCCAGTGTCGATCAGTCCACCCGTAAAAGTCTAGCCATGTATCGCAGAAATTTTCATATATTTGACTACGGTAGCCTATATTGCCCGCCCCGCCCCATGAACAGTGCAATCGTTTTACAGAGAATGTGACTACAGTATTTCTTACTGCCTGCGTGACAGTCAGGCATTCTAATCGCTTTTCGCTTGGAACCACGTGTGGCCTGCTTGGGCATTCAAAGTTATAACATGCAGATATTACATCATACTCACCAGCTATAGCTTTATGCAACATATTACTATTGGGTTTTAATATTGATTTCAAAAGGTCACTGTTAGTCTTTTGGTCTTACAAAATAATGATCTGTTCACAGGGCTGAACATTAACAATTGCCCGATTGCCCGGGGCAAGTAAAAATTACGTCGGGCAAGTCATTTCTTACCTCTGCTTGCCCGACTGGGCAAGTCCCAGATCGTGGGTAGGCCTAGTTCACATGCACACACCTGTACAAGAAAGTGTAACACACTGAAAACACAACAGACGACTGTTAAATATTATCACATTGCCACAGAGTGATTTAGCCAACCCCGTTTCTAAATGCGACAGAAAATAAACCACGACAGTTAAAAATGTTTAAAACTATTACTGAACGAAAAAGGTTTCATTTTGCAACTCCGAAAACAATCGCACTGTTGATTTAGCTTTAGTGCACCGGTTCCACGAAACTCGGTGAAATCGTTCGAAGAACGTTACTTCGTCGATCGGTTTTCACTATTGCATACAAGTCAATTACATGATATGTGTGTGCATATACGGAGCTTTATTGTTCTGTACATACTAAATATACAGTGTAGTAAGGATTAGTTACGCACTACATCTGAGAACTTTCTACTTCGCTACTGCGTAATGACCCATCTACACGTGTGTACATATTACTGTGAGGGAGAACGAACTGCATACCGGAATAGACGGATTGAATGATACAGTAGCATCATAGCGTAATTGTGCACTGCATGTACAACTCAATGATATATCAACCGCACATGACCTCGTGTTCAAAATGAAAACTAAGCTCCGCCGTGCCAGCTAGTTACGCTGCAATTGTACTAGCATGTTACAGTTACAGGAGAAAAGATAAAAAAAAAATACATGCAGAAAACATTTAAGTCTGGGTTGTCTACGATAGGTACAGAGAGCCCAAGTAATGCAGATATCATGATAGTGGCTACCTTATCCAGGGCCTTAGGTTTACTTCATCTCTTGATAACTTGATTAAAAGATTTAGAAAAGTACGCCGCAGGGCATAGTGTTAGACATCAACAAATGAAAGAAACACAAGAAAAAAGATGTTGAGTTCAATCGTTCAGCTTTTTCTTTTCACTGTTTTATTTTAATCAGTACATAATCATTCTTCCTGTTACAATTGTTTTGAACAGCTACAGTATGTCATATATGATTACTTCAAAATTATAATCATAAAATCAAACTGTAAAGGTATGTTACAATAAAAATCTATGATGATCGTTACCAGTGAAATTTGAGTTTCTTGTTTTTTTTTGTCTGCCGTTTCAGGGCAAGTGAAAATTTATCAGGGCAAGTGAATCCTGGGTGCTACTTGCCCGACTGGGCAAGTTGTTTTAAAAGTTAATGTTCAGCCCTGGTTCACACTCCTTAAATGATACATCTACGAAACCTTCTCTCCGCCCGCTAGTATCCCTCCTCTCATGAACAAGAGAGAGTATATTTAGGTAAATACGTTTCACTATGATATTCATGGTCTGGGATTACTCTCTTCTTTTATAGTGTTGCCCTAGTGATGGGAATAAAAAGCTACTCTTAGGTTTTAAGTCCACAGCCAAGAGTTGACCAGAAGTCACAACAGACGAATAGGTTTTTGTTTCATTTTAAAATATAAAATCACCACCACGTCAAATAATGCAATGTCAGTCAGATCAATTTTTTGACATCTCTGGACCGATGACCGGTCTGCTGTCGCAAACAAAAAGCAAACATTCGACTTCAGTCATCCGGTTCTGACATGAGTATTTTTGACAGTCGCACCGTAACTATACAGGGAACACAACATACAGTATTTTAACCCCCTCCCCCAGTCGAGATAGCGGAGGCGCCAGGTGGTGGAAGGGTTCATGCCCCCTGTCGGGAAAGGCTGGCCCCCTATCGGCAAAGTTTTACAGTTTCATCGGGGAGTCTTATTCGAAAGTAAGAGGTCCCCAATGACAACTAGTCCCCCCCCCCCCCCGACGGTTTACCTGTTTTTGCTCTCAAGGGGATAATTTCTCTAATAAGAACCCAAAATTTTCGGCGTGCTACGCGCACTGTAGAGTCACTATATTTTCTTCTTTAGTTACATTCCACATAGCAGAATAGCACAAGTCCTGTCCACCTTACCAAGAAACATACAGGCAGAGTACATAGTTTATGTAAACGTCTTAACTTTCATCCCACATTGCAAAGCCTACTGTAGTTGGTGTTCTCGTGTGTGTCATCCGGCACAATCAGTTGGTGAGCGACTAACAGAGCAAAGTTTGGCTACTTCATCGTGTAGTCCAGGTGGTTTCGATCAGTGTTCGCACTAAGGAATTGAAACTGTGCGGGAATTCTATATTGCAATTTATTGTGCGTATTATCATTGCAATTTCTCTCCGCGCCTTAGTGCGAACACTGGTTTCGATACAATGTATGTTACACCCGATACAGTCTACAAACCCTACAGTTCCTTTTTTGTTCCGTCATATGTTTTATGTGTAAGCCTATCAAACATTTTTGCCCGCTTTGGGCGTTTTTCAATTTCATGATCCAGATTCAAAGACCACTATCAGTGCGCAACTTGGATCTTGAAGTATTAAGTGATATATAATGCAATGTATGCCTGCAATGGCATGGGATAATGAGGCTCCTCCATTTGCCCTTCTCATCATCCCCACGAAATAGGAAATGTGGGAACTTGGGGTAGCTGACATGGCCTGGCCTCCTGTTGGGAAATTTCTGCCTCCACCCATGGTCAGTTTACATAATTTGGCTTTCATAAGGGTAATTTCTGGGGTAAAACCCAAAATTTTCAGTAGGCTTTGTCCACACTTCCTTAGTTCTGTTATACTTATAGCTAAATATAGTACAAACCCTTTCCACATTTTCAAGTTAATAAGTAGAATACATGGATTTATTTAAATGTCGGGTACTGAATCGCATTTCGCTAAACCTGGTTAACATTCACTTGGGTCTGTTGTACGGTACTGCTAGTGACTCGAGGAGGGAAGTACAATAAAGTTATGCCCAATAGGGCCCAACTTGTCTCGATAATTGTTCTATATATAAGCTTTTCATTAGTACAAATTCTTATAGGTGTAGGCTTACCAAAAAAATTTTGAACGCTTCGTGCGCTTTGCAATTTCACCGTTTAGATTCCAGATTTTGATTCCAGTTTTTGCATGTCTCTTCAAGAGACTTGCAAAAACGAATCAAAATCTTAAGTTGGTTTATCCCTTCTTTGTCAATATGCAGTAAATTGCATAATCGCTGACGTTTATGGGGACCAAAATTTAAAAAAATGAATGTACCCTTTTTACGTTAAACCCCTCTCAGAAAGACCCTAGATCCACCCCTGGGTAAGGTACAAAGACTCAGGTTCATTACTCTTAGCCAATCACAGCACACGTTACGTGTGATGGTAGCAAACAGTCAAGATATGCGTTAATCTCATCAATCAATGGAATGTTATTTTGCACATTACTCCCACTGAAATAGTGTAATATACCAAAACATCAAATTCCGTTTTCTAATTTTACATTGAAACGGAAAACTCTTGTCTCTACTTAATCTGCATGACATTCTTTTGCTTTGCTTCACCTTCTGTCAAGTGTTTGTGAGAAAGGCAGCAGGAATAGCTGCTCAGGCTACTGTCATCTGTATCACTGGCCAGTGTCTCCACTCCTCCGGAACTTACCTGAAATTCGGGAAATCTTGTTGCTCTTCAGGAAATTGCCAGGGAGGGGGATAATTTCAGGAAATGTGGTGATTTGATGGACAAAATTTCTTATCCTGAAATCTGAGAGAATATTTTCCTTTGTTCTTCCATTGCATATTTAATTCATTTTGTATCGTGTTTATATTCGTGGGTAAAGCAGCTTTTTATTAAACAGTTTACCATTTAAGTAGCATAAAAGAAGCGTTATTGAAAATTTCACAAAATACTGAGCCAATTTCAGGAAAGTTTGGACTCCATTTCAGGAAAAATGAATTTAGTCCCAATTTCCATATTCTCACATTTTTTTTACTGTTTTAGTCTATTTAGAATTAATCTTATGCACAAATTGTATCCGAAGAGGTGTTGGGTGCTCTGCTGGAACAGATGATGTGATTAACAAAGCAATTTCAGGTTCACTGTAAGAGTGTAAAAATAGGCCAAGATTCGTGTTTCATCCTGAGAAATGGCCTACCTTGTCTTATTATATATTGTGTAGTATAGGGAATAGAAGTCATAGAATACTGTCCCGGTCATTTTAGGAAACACATGAGGCTTTTCTTCATTATTCGTTATTTTGCAATGGTGGTCAATATAGGCAAAGCAAGAGTTACTCCATCATGGTTCATACATGATTCAAAACAAAGTAGGCTATATTCCCAGTACTGGAACGATGTATACTGCTGAGAATGGTTTTGAGCTGTGTATTTATGAGGCTTATACGATGAAGACAGGTGAAGTTTTTATTTCAGAAAGCATTTTAATTGTGAATTATGATGAAATTCAAAGTTAACCATTTTGGCAGGACTTCTTTTTTTTTAAATGATCTTTTTTTTCAAATAATGAAAATTTTGTGCAGCATGTTTCTGCACATGCGGGCAGTGGATGATATTATGACTTTCATTCCCTTAGCCCAATGCTTCGAATGCCTGTGTGGCAAAGTGGTAGGCTTAGGGCTTTGGGGGTGAACTGGTCAACACAGGGGTGAACTGGCTTCAAGGGGGAAAACTGGTAGGGCCTACTGGCCAGATTGGAAAGTTTGCCCTGCGCGCGGATTATCCCCCGCGCAAAAATATGAATTTCAAAGTTGCCAGCCACGCAAATTAACAACTGACAACTGCAACCGCGCAAACTTAATGGCAGCAACCATGCAAGTTGCCTGGGAAAGGCGATTTCGTGCAATATAAGAAGTAGTTTTGGCCAAAATTTTCTCAGTAAACTACGCGCCAACCGACGGTGGCACTCCACTTAGATAGTATTGGCCGCGCAATTCTCTTGGCCATTATTAAAATCCCCCGCGCACCATTGCAAGCTTTACAATCTGGCCTACTGGTGGAGGGGCGAACCAACCATAAACTGGTGAAATTAAGCTTAGGATGGGTCCTATTAATGGGACTAGGCCTAGGCCTATGACCCAGGCTACTTGGAAGTTGGAGTTAAACAGTATCAGTGCAAGGCCTAACATAAGGCACAAATAAGGCCAGGTCCAGTTTAGCCCACGCTAGACCGTGTCACTGATACTGATATTAACAATAACATTAACAGTTAGGCCTAGGGGCCTAGGCTTCGTAAATAGTAACATCAATGATTACAATATTATTAACGTTTGACATTGGCATGCTAGGCCTAGTTAGCTAGGGTACACTCAGTAGTAACTCAGTGACTAATTAGACCTATGCATCTGGGCTACTGACTTAGGCCTAACGAGTATTACGTAGGCTTAGGTTAGGGTATGTAGGCCTAGGCCATAGCCTGGGCCAAATGGACTGTCAACAGACAACACTTACCAAAAATACTGATGCAAAGAAAACACTCGGTGTGGCGTTCCATACTCGCCCTTGCCACACCTGATTGCTTTCGCCGACATAGGCGACGTGTGGAAGTTTAAATCGCAGTACATTTGGACTTATCTCCGAGTTAAGACGGTCATGTTACTTCACACACCAATTAATAGTCACAATCAAATCCCTTGCACGACCACACCACATTATATCTGGTAAGAGCATTAAAATTATACACGGCTAAAGCACTAAGCAAAGTGGGCTTTGTATGCATGAACAGCACACACGACTTCCGATACAGTCGAACTCGGCGCGTAATTTACGGTTATATTCCAATTAATCCGGTTAAAAACCAAAAAAGTATTTCCTCAAAACTTTTTCGCCACACATCCATTAAATAATATTGCAACTGATCCTCAAGAATTCCAGACTGTTATTTGGTCCGTCGCGAGAGTAACCATACAGGGGAACAGCAAATGTGCCTATGATTTGATATGTGTACGGATATTTACGTTGGGATGGGATACGTGTGGATGTACGTACATTTATCATTCACTTGTACGTAATACAAAATCATCCATACAAATTCCGCAGACAGCCGTTCGGATGAAATGTAAATGTGGGCACGAGACAAGACACCAGACACGACCGTTCCATTATTGCAGACAGTGACGGCAATGTGACAGACATCTTGCAAACCACAATGTTATTTTTAGCGTTTAGTGTAGAAATCCCACAGAATATTTCGAATTTTGTTACTTTGGTGTGGAAATGCGTTTGGTGCTAGAATACTTATTTTATGTAGCGGACGGAAAGGGTCAAATTTTATATATGACCTAATCAAATCGACAGATGGCTTTTAAGAAACTAAAAATACCCGGAGCAAAATGGTAGATTTACAGTTAATTAATTGTTGTCATATTATACGCGACGTGACCTTTGATGCGTCTTGTTGCCTGGACAACGAGAGTAGCATAGCAAACACGTTCACGATCGAGAAGCTAGGCTGGGCATGTCGTGCACGGTATATATCCGTGGTAGTTTACAGTACAGATATAGGCTATATGGAGCTCGGTGCTAGAACTAAAATCTGACTCGACTGTTATGTTAGGAAGTGCAAGACCAAGTTGACAAAGTTCACAGGAAACCTTTCAAGTTACAGCAATTTAGTTGTTCTTGTTTCAAGAGGAATATTTTAACGAAGACACTGTGTGTCATGGACAGGTCTCACCAGGGACAGGCACTGGCTGGGACAAATTTTGTCGCCATTGATCAAATTTGGTAGGTATTAAGTTAGGCTAGCCTAGGCCACAGGCGCCCCTTAACATTGTATAGTATACCATATACTATGTATTATATAGACGGAAAGGTATGTCACAAATCTCCTAGCTGGAACAAACAACTTACGTTTCTGGCACAATTACTGCACTTTTCTCGCCAAATTTGTCTGTGTCGAGACTTTTGATCAAAAGGTACCTCAAGGCAGCTCTTTTTCCCGAATAATTTCACTTGGCATTGTCTGAAGGATGAAATTTCGATGGAGTAACAGTATGAGGATGGTAGCTGCTGATAGGAGAGCATTCAGCACTTCCACACTAAATAATAAAATACTCCTAAAATATTCTCTAAAGTTCTCTTAACTTTCTAAATTTCTTCAAAATTTGTTTAATTATGGTTAACTTTTTATTATTGCAAATCTTGCAGATAAATATTAGCATCAATATGAACAATTGTTTAACATTAAATTTCATAAAATTTGAAAACCTTTTGAAAAGTGGAAGGGCTAGCATTTTCTACAAGCACTTGTGACAGTTGAACTGTAACTGTTGTACAGTCTTAAACTGCCACAAATGCTCATAGTAAATGCAAGCCCTTCCACTTTTTAAAAGGTTTTCAAATTTTATGAATTTTTGTGTTCAAAAATCTTGCATATTAATGCTAATATGTATCTGTAAGATTTGTAATAATCAAAGCAAAACATAACTGACAAATTTTGGAAGGAATTCAGAAAGTTAAGAGAACTTTAGAGAATATTTTAGGAGTATTGTATTATATAGTGTGGAAGTGCTGAATGCTCTTCATCAGCAGCTACCATCCTCATACTGTTACTCCATCGAAATTTCATCCTTCAGACAATGCCAAGTGAAATTATTCGGGAAAAAGGGCTGCCTTGAGGTACCTTATGATCACAAGTCTCGACACAGACAAATTTGGCGAGAAATGTGCAGTAATTGTGCCAGAAACGTAAGTTGTTTGTTCGAGCTGGGAGATTTGTGACATACCTTTCCGTCTATATATACTACATAGTATATGGTGTACTATACAATGTTAAAGGGCGCCTGTGGCCTAGGCCTAGTAACATTAGGCCTACTAAGCCTAGGGCCCTAGGCTAGTTACTAGTTAGTAGGCTAAACACATCATTAGCTAACACTTTCAAAAATGCAACAGATAAAATTCTACAAGGACACAATGAGTTAGACATAGCCTAGGCCTAGGAAAATTCCGCCTAGCCTAGGGCAGGCTATTTATTGCACACCTGGTAAATTACCATAGGCCTAACGTTAGGCCTAGACCTAACGTAAGGCCTAGGCTAGCCCACAGGCAGTCCTAGCGTTATATAGGCTAGTAAATACTACATATAGGGCCTATATAAGTATGGAAAGGTAGCACACTTCACGGCCTTTCGGTACCAACTTCGCCTAACTGAATTACGATTTTTATGCCTTAATATTCACCTTACCTCTTTTCAATACATACGGATGTTCAAATCGCGTGTTCCAATCACTTAAGTAGTGTCATGATTCATTTGGATCAAAAAATGTCTTCCAAAAGAAACATTTCTCCGTGAAAATTTGGTTTCCACACCATCGCGTTCAGTCGTCGGCTTTCCCATTGAATAGTATACGACCCCTTGTCAAGACGAGGGTGGAACTATCCAATGGGAGGCCCGGATTCTGTTTTTCACTGAACGCGATGGTGTGGAAACCAAATTTTCGCGGAGAAATGTTTCTTTTTGGAAGACATTTTTTGATCCAAATGAATCATGACACTACTCAAGTGATTGGAACACGCGATTTGAACATCCGTATGTATTGAAAAGAGGTAAGGTGGATATTAAGGCATAAAAATCGTAATTCAGTTAGGCGAAGTTGGTACCGAAAGGCCGTGAAGTGCGCTACCTTTCCATTATTATATATATGTAGTATTTACTATATAACGCTAGGACTGCCTGTGGGCTAGCCTGGGCCTAGTCCGCAGTCTGCTGACCTAGTATGGGCATTTCCATACTAGGTCAGCAATATACCCATTGTCAAAATTGGGCTACTGCACCTTCAAAAATTTTGAATGGTCTCAATCTTTCTCAAATTCATATAGGCTAGCCTACTCCTAGGCACAGGTGTTCGAAACACTACGTACATATACTACACACTATATATATAATGAGACAAGGTATGACATTTCTCAGGGCGAAGCACCAACCTTGGCCTATTTTTACACTCTTACTCTTACTGCAAACCTCAAAAGACTTGGTCGATCACGCCATCTGTTCCGGCAGAATATCCAACACCTCTTCGGATGCAACTTTGTGCATAAGATAAATTCTAAACAGTAAAAAAGGTGAGAAAATGAATCTAAGAATTACTACCACCATGGCCTTAGGCCCGGTTGAACTTAACTGCCAGCCAGTGCTTCCACACTCTAAATTCATTTTTCCTGAAATGAATTTTAAAATTACTTGAAATTGGCTTGGTATTTTCTGCCTGATATTTAAAAAGGAATAAAAGACGCTTCTTAATTGCTGATCCAGGATTTCATCCTGTCAAGCCATATGTGATTTCCAAATGCCATACGGCATTTCCAGATTTCCTTAAATAATCCCTTCCAAAAGATCATCCAGATATCCCAAATTTCGGAAAGAGTGGAAGCACTGCTGCACACAACACTGATGATAGTAGCCTGCGCAGCTATCCCAGCTGTCTTTTTCACAGAAACACGTAATACAAGGTGAAGCGAAGCAAAAGAACCAAAGTTTGCCATGCAGATTATGGCAGGCCTAGACCTAGGTACCCTAGGCTAGCCTGGGCCCTAGCCTAGCGTTAACATAGGCTGAAAGGTTCAAGGGCAAAGGAGGGCTAAGGCCCCATAAGATGCCCTGAAGTCCATACAACTTTAACTGAAAACAAACAACCAAACCAGCCCAGCACAATTAGATTCTAGCACAGTTGTGGAAGAACTTGTCAATGTTAATTAAAGCCGTTCACAGATGTGGAGTTAACTACCCACTCAGGCAGACTATTCCACTCGTTGACGACTCTATGAGAGAAGCTGAAGTTCCTAATGGTAAGCCTTGCAAAACACTTTACACGCTTCTTACAATGGCCTCAAACCCGAGAATTACTTTGAACCTTTAAATAACTACAAGATGACAAAGGATTCCCGATCAAAGAGAAATTTGTCCACCTGAAGCATGTCCCTGTTAATCCTTCTCAACTCCAGGGTGGTAAGCCACAGGCAGGGATGTAGCTAGCCAAATTTAAGTGCTGGGTAATTGTCTGATCTGGGGAAAGCACCTCACCCCACCCCCATGGCATCTGCCCCATTTTTCTGCCATTAATTTTTCATTTTTCCCTCATTTTACTGTAGGGAATAATTTTAGGGCTCGTTTTAGGTCACAGTACGCAGATTTGTGGTGGGCGGGGAGACGTGTGTTTGCCTGGAGTGCCGTGCGGGAATATCGAGTACTGGGTGTCACCGCCCAGTGCCGCCCACCGTAGCTACATCCCTGGCCACAGGCAAGGTAGGATGGCTTCAACAGTCGTCACGCGGCAGCTGCGATTCACAACACTGACATGCGTTGTGATTGGCGAATGCAAAGCCCACATCTGCAAAGCGGGCTTGCCTTCTGCTGTGCTTTAACTTGCATGTATTGGGTCTATGCTTTCTGTGAGAGAGAGACCGAATGGAAAGCTACGCAGGTAATCGCAACTGCCGCATAGCGGCCGTTGAAGCCGTCCTACCTTGTTAATATATATATAGTATAGTGTGTATGTATGTATATATAATGCTCTGAATGCCTGTGGTAAGCCTAAGATGCTTAAGTCTAACATGATAAGGTAGATGTCTCACCTCAGGTATAAGGCGAGTGGCCCTCCTCTGAACTTGCTCTAAAAGAAACTTGTCCTTTTCATAGAAGGGACTCCAAGCCTGGACTGCATAGTCAAGGTGGAGTCTTACCAACTGCTTATACAGATTTAGTACAATTTCTTTCTTCTTCTTCTTCTTTCGAAATATGGTGACACATCCACAGGGACATTACTTCACCATGCATGCGTCGAAAGGTATCAAACCCTAATGTTGTTAGCAATAAACTGGGCAGGGTCCTTATGATGAAGAGAATTTTCAACTAAAGAAGCAGGGAGACTATTCCAATCCTTAACCGTATTAGGGAGAAAACTATACTTGTAGCAGTTTGTCCTAGTAAAGAGGTGGCAAAAGTGCAGGTTATGCATCCAGTGTGTTCTGCGAGTGGGATGCTGAAGTCTATCCACAGGAATTTGTGCCTTATCAAAAACACCCTTAGAGAACAGAATTGATCTATTTTGTCTACGACGTTCCGCTAACGTAGGGAGATCAAGGTCTTTCAGAACAGAAGTCATAGACCCTGGCTCTCGTGAGAAGTTTGAGCTGATAAAGCGAGCCGATCTCCTTTGAATGCTCTCAATCTTATCCTGTAATTAAATCTGGTGTGGATCCCACACAGAACTTGCATATTCCAAAACTGGTCTGAGAAGACCCTTATAAGCAGCTAGCTTTACATCACTAGAGCAAAAAGATAAGTTCCTTTGAAGTACCCCTAAGATTTTGTTACCTTTATTACAAATAAATTGGACATGCTTATCCCAACTAAGGTTGCTAGTAATAGAACCCCTAAGTACTTAATTGAGTCAACCTTAAGTAACTTTTCACCATTCAAGACATAATTGAAACAAACAGGCTTCTTTTTCCTGGCAAAAGTGATGATATTACACTTTGAAGGCTGGAATCTCATACCCCACGTCTTAGCCCAGAGACCTAGATTATCAATGTCATCCTGGAGCCTACAGGGTATGACAGTCACTATCATCATCAATTATTCGATAGCAAACACAATCATCGGCAAAAAGCCTGACATTACAACTGGCAACATTTACGATATCCTTAATGTGCGCCAAGAAGAGAATGGGTCCTAAAACGGACCCCTGAGGGACCCCAGACACAACATCCTCAAAAGAAGACAGAGTACCATTCACTACAACAGCCTGTTTATGATCAGAGAGGAAATCGTCAACCCACTGGAGGATCTGGTTCAATACGCCTATGCTAAAGAGCTTGGTTTTTAGTAGCTCATGAGACACAGTGTCAAAAGCCTTTTCAAAATCCAGAATGAAAATATCAGTTTATTTGTTTATATCCAGGGATGATCATGAAGCCCAGTCTTCAGTGACTGACACCAGTTGAGTATCACAGCTGTGCAATCTTCTAAAGGCATGCTGCTTTGATGAAAGGATATTCTTTGACTCAAAGAAGTCCATTAGATTTGAGCTTATAATGTGTTCTAACAATTTATAACAGATACAGGTAAGCGAGACAGGCCGATAAGAACTGTCATTTTTTTATAAATAGGGTAAACATTTGCCCTCTTCCAGTCAACGGGTATTCTCCCGCTTGAGAGGGATTGTTGATAAAGGTGACTCAACATAGGGGCAAAGTCTGATGCAATTTCTCTTAGGACCCAAGGATGGATGTTGTCAGGGCCAACAGCCTTTACCCTATTAGCCATAGCAGCAGCTGCTGCACACTCTCTAGATGGCTTTAAATTGCCTGTAATAACTACACCCAGATCCTTCTCAAAAGTCACATCACTCAGAATGCTTCCATTCATGTTATAATCATAGCTGAAATTTTTTAGGACCAAAGTGAAGGACTTTGCACTTATCTGCATTAAAAGACATTTGCCAAGTCTGAGACCATGAAAATAACCTATCCAAGTCTTTTTGCAGTAATGAGGCATCATCCTTATCACTGACCTTCTATAGAGCTTAGTATCATGAGCAAACTTACTAATACTAAATGTGAGAGAGCTATCAATATCATTGATGAAAATTAAGAAAAGAAATGGGCCAAGAACAGAACCCTGTGGAACTCCACTTGTGACTTCTTTCCAAGAAGAGAAATTACCATTAACAACAACTCTCTGAGATCTACCATTGAGCCATGAATTTATCCAGTCAGCACAACTGCCCTTGATGCCTAACCTACACAGTTGTAAGTCTACCTAATGGAACTTTATCAAAGGTTTTTGAAACTCATGGTAAATGACATCAACACTGTGACCTGAATCAAGAGACAAAGAAACATCCTCAGGAAAGCTTAGTAAATTAGTGACACAAGATCTACTAGGTAAGAAACCATGCTGTGACAGATTGAGTAACCCATTATCTAAAAGATATTTAAGCAAACAATCCTTGATTACAGATTCCATAACTTTGCACACAACACTGGTTAAACTGACCAGGCCTGTAATTGCAAGAAGGCAAGCTCCAATCTCCCTTTTTGAAAATTGGAGTAACATTAGCTATCCTCCAGTCAGCAGGTACAAAGTTTGAATCCAGAAACTTCTGAAAAATAATGCAAAGATGTTGGGCCTTAGGTAGTCTAGTTGTAGGCTAGTTCAGAAAAATCCTGACAACTTTTCTTGTTTGAATTGAGAAGTTGAAAGTTGATGCTAACTTTTAAAAATCCATTTTGAGGTTTTTCAAAGGAACAGTGTTCCATTTATGCACAATGCAATTACAGCGAACAAATTGCGGACTAGCCTACTTAGGCTAAGTAGCCTAGGCCTAGTTGGTGACTGGTATTCCACCAACCAGTTCAGTTCAACCGCTAATCCAGTAAGATTTTTGGTAACAAGGCTATGTTCGCTCCTCTAAAGCAATCTAAGTAAATTTTACTCAAAATTCTGGCAATATTTCAGTTTTGCAAAGTTTGAAGGCACTTAAATGTTCAGGGTGAACAAAATCTTGTCCCTCCATGCTGTAGTGAGAGGTTCAAAGTTCGAACACTCCTTACAATTGCCCTTTTAAAAGCAAAGTAACAGCTGATGTGAACGAGAAATACAAAGCAATTTTTTTTTTTTTTTTTTTTTTTTGATGCAGTTAACTTGTAAAGTTGTATTTGAGTAAAGACTTTGTTATTTACCGGTAAAAGGGAGGTAATATTTGGGCACTTCAATTCTTATGTGTGTGAACTTAGAACCTACCACTGTACAAGTAGGCTAGGCCAACAACTTGAGGTTTACCTTGCTATAGGGCCTAGGTTTACTGTCATTTCTCCCCCTTGCCAGTTCACCCCCAAAGATAAGTGCTGATCAGTTTACCCCCTAATGTGTTGGCAGCATACCCTTACAAGGAAGTTGTTGATTATGTCAAGAAGGTATACATGAAATGGAATTCCTGCAGTTTTCACCTTTTTTTTCTGTTATTTTTCGGCAGTTTTGTGCTTTAAGTGCCATACAAATTTCTGTTTTTGCAATTGTTTTTGTAATGTTGCCTTCCTTTGCACTGTACTAGCTGCAAAGGCTCACATACTGAGATTTGGTTTTCATGTTGTCCTTAGTATGTGTTTCACAGTGTTCACCATTCCCAGCATTTTTAGTTCTTAAAATGTACTTCAACAATTTTTACTCTTTGCTCTTTTCTTCTATTGTCAAGTTCTTTTTGGCAGAAACTCTCTTTTTCATAGTCACTATTTCCTTTTTGCTTGTATTTTAGGCATTCTTTTTTTATTTTCTGAAATACCAAACATTCTTTTTTTCAATTGCATTAATTTTTTTTATTTTCAAGAAGGCTTATTTGTTTTTCTTTCTTTTTTTTTTTTTTTGGTTATGCAGCAATACCCTTTTTTGGAGTTGTCTCCTTTTGCCCTTGTATTTTTAGCATTCTTTTTTTTCTTTTTGATTCCTTGCCGTAGGCAGGCAAGGAATCTATGCGATGATGATGTCGTGTGTGTGTGTATGTGTGTTTGTGACATTGTAATCACGATATCTCACGATAGGAATGACCAATACTTTTCATATTTGGTATGTAGCTTTGTCATGTTGAGAGGAAAAACCCTATTGTTTTTGGCAGAGGTCAAAGGTCATTCGAGGTCACCAGAGGTCAAAGTCCAAAAACCTTGTAATCGCGATATCTCAAGATAGGAATGACCAATACTTTTCATAGTTGGTATGTAGACATGTCATGTCAAGGGGGAGAACCCTATTCTTTTTGGGACAGGTCAAAGGTCATTCGAGGTCACAGAGGTCAAAGTCCAAAAACCTTGTAATCACAATATCTCGAGATAGGAATGACTGATACTTTTCATATTTGGTATGTAGACATGTCATGTTGAGAGGAAGAACCCTATTGTTTTTGGCAGAGGTCAAAGGTCATTCGAGGTCACCAGAGGTCAAAGTCCAAAAACCTTGTAATCGCGATATCTCAAGATAGGAATGACCAATACTTTTCATAGTTGGTATGTAGATTTGTCATGTTGAGAGGAAGAACCCTATTGTTTTTGGCAGAGGTCAAAGGTCATTCGAGGTCACCAGAGGTCAAAGTACAAAAACTTTGTAATCGCAATATCTCGAGATAGGAATGACCAATTCTTTTCATAGTTGGTATGTAGACATCTCATGTTGAGAGGAAGAACCCTATTATTTTTGGCAGAGGTCAAAGGTCATTCGAGGTCACCAGAGGTCAAAGTCCAAAAACCTTGTAATCTTGGTATCTCGAGGTAGGAATGGCCGACACTTTTCATAGTTGGTATGTAGATTTGTCATGTCAAGGGGGAGAACCCTATTGTTTTTGGCAGAGGTCAAAGGTCATTCAAGGTCACCAGAGGTGGAAGTCCGAAAACCTTTTTTTTTTTTTTCATTTTTTTGGTTATTAAAGTTTTGGTTCAAAGGTCATGTGGCATGAGCTGATGTGGGCAGGGGTGAAATTGTGACCACATCATAAAAAATGATGAAGTAGAGAAGTATAAATTTGATGGATGAACCTCAGTGTAACAAAGCACCCCCCTTTCGGCAAGGAATCACGAAGCCTTTTGGCTTTCTGGTTTGAAATACCAAAAAAAAATTTTGTTGCATTCATATTTTTCTTAAAGAATGCTGTTTTATGCAGCAACTCTAACCCCAATCCTCTCTTTCCCATTGATAACAATCTCAACTGCATTTAGATTTTTTTTTGTTACTGCAACTTTGTAGTGAAGTCTAGGGAGTGAATTGTTAGGTACTTGGGAGCCAAACAACTTCCACTTTGGGGCAAACTGGCAGTGGGGCAACAGGGTTTCCCTGGGTTCTAGAGAGTGTGTGAGGTGGTATTAGTTCATGGGGGGTAATATGGTGCCAGTTTTGGTAATACCAGTGAGGGAGAACTACTGTATCAATACTTCTATAGTTAGTACAGTACAGGTGGCAACTAGTTAGTATTGACAAAAGCAAAACAACTTTCCATACTTTTCATCTTCCTAAATGGCAAATTTTTGTTGCAAGGTATGCAAGGTATCCAGTGTGTCTTCTTTTATACTCTGTTATATTATTTTGGTTGTGTTTGCCAAGAACAACCAAAGCCTCTAAGTTTTGCATTGTAGGTAGCACTACACAACACAATGTTCCTGACAGAAAGTTAGTGTACCACAACTGAGTAAAGAGCAGCTTAAAGACTGTTTATCAAAGGCTGTTTGGTAATATCAAGTGTTAGTGTACTAATTATAATTATGTCTTTTTTATGAAAATATGGTATGGAGGTTTGGCCCAAGATATTCTCTCTAATACTTGTATTAAAATGTATAAAACTCTATTCAAATACCAAAACTTGTTGAAAGTTTGGGCCAACAAATTTTCTTTGAGCAACAAAGGTTTGAATCTTTTTCTGTGAGAACCTTATGTCTTGAAAAGAAAGCTACTGTATATAGTCCCTTATTTTGAATTAGCTATCATTCTGTATCTATAAATATTGGTTTTAAAAATATGAAACTTTTCTGCAAAACAAACACAGTATTTCCCTTTAATAGGCTACTTCACAATTCTACCCGCACACATGCACACACAAGTTGGTCTTTCCATCTAATTAATAGCTACCCCTAATTTTCCAGATAGTCACAGTCTCTTACCACTCTTGGTTGGTCAATTGACCCTTTTCCAAATAGCGATTACAAAGGATTGTTGGACAGACTTTTGGTGTGTGACGTTCTTGTCAATGGCATTTTACTGTGGCCAAAAGCAACGTGTACCAAAACTCTTTCCCACAATCCTTTGGAGTTGCCATTTGGAAAAGGGTCTATGGTTATCTCTTTGCAGGATTATTTACTTTGGCACAATGCCAACAAATTGGTGAATATCCAAGATATAATGAGACGACACACATCTAGGATCGTGCAGTTCCAAGACAAAGTTTTGATCAAATGAAATATATTCATGTTCAGCAACTCCATTGCTTCCTTCTTTGAGGCTGCTTGCTTATTTGCTTTAATAGTTTCTACAAGGAAACAAAGGCATGATTCTTACCAAGGTTTTCTTTTAATTCTGAATAACTGTCTGGGGTATTTATTTTGATTAGTCTTGTACAGAATCTTCCATTCATACAAAAATACTGGTTCTGCCATCAACATACACATAATAAAAAAAAAGGCGTCCCTCATTTCCTGTTATTTTATTGTCTCTCATAAGTTCGGGTTAGAATGTGAAAATATTATCTTGAAAAGTACAAATTAGTAAACTGGTAATTTTGTATGTATTGTTGCTTGATGTAATACATCACAAACAGGAGCCTATGTGTAGAGTAGTGCTAATAGTCGTAACCGATTAATCGTCAGCAGTCACGATTACACTTTGGGAGTCTGATTAATCGCCTTCTAAACCTGACTTTCGATTTCTTGATTACGAGTACTTAGCACCATATCACACTCAACTAACAAAAAAAAATATAAAATAAACATGGAAACAATTTGTCAGAAATACCTGTATATTTGTTTGGTACTGTTGCTGTTTTGTGATGTTAAGGCCAGCCAACCCTCCACGAAATCACAGAGGATATGAACACAGTGATACCATTACAGAAGATTTTCTGATGTGTTTTTGCAGTGTACCAATGACAGTGTATTGAGGTCATACTTGTTCTCGATTAATCGCTGTAATCGCGAGAAGAACTGCTCAGTTAATGGATTACAAAGCAAATGCTCGACTACAGTATCAGCACTAGTGTAGAGAGAAAACTTATGCCAAAAGACAGCTTCAAGAGAAGTGAGCTTGTAGTCAAAACCCTTTTTTATATTCTAAGAAATCATTTTAGCCATGAAAGTTACATATTCATGGACTTGTGACCCCTTAAACTGAGAAGAAGGGTAAGGACTTGATGCAGGTTAGCAAATACCCATGTATGGGAGTGATTTTCTGTTGACTTGTAGCTTCCTAACATGTTTGTGATGGTAAACTGCTAATTAGTGGGGTTCCAGGTCATGTAACAAATGGTGAAATGGTTTTGGCTTGACTTTAAGAAATCCAGCTTCACTCAAAGAGTTGTTAAAAATAGTCTTCATAGTGGGTATCTTAATTCCAATTGGGACCACTGTTTCAAGGCTCACAGTGACAGGATTGGGGGGGGGGGGGGCAAAGGGAATTTATTTTAAAGTGTTCAAATCTTGTGTAGCAGGTTCCTAGGTTGATTGATGTTTTTAACTTTTTATCAAGTGAAAACCCTAGGGATACATGCACATACTCTGCTACTGATACACTTTTTTAAGTCGCAGAGCACTTTGACAAGGTTGTGTCGGTAAGTGAGATGAAACGCAGGATAAGTTAATCCCTGCCATGGGAGAGTAGTATCTGGTTATTTTTAGAATCCTTAGTTTTTGGAGCAGTTTCAATTTGTTATTAAGAAAGAGGGAAAGATTGCTGGGTATTTCATGGGGCTTCGAGCCTGTCTTAAGCCTTTTAACTTGTAGTGAAGATTGCAATGCTAACTGTAAACCTGGGAAGGAAATTTAAATTGTCATGGGTACATTGCTTTAGATTTATAAAGCATGATAATGTTAATTGTTGAAAAAGTTTCTTTAAAGCTAGTGGTAAGCCAGTGTAATATAAATAGTAGCATGTGTCAGCTTTCATCTCCTATTTCGTTGGTGAATGATGTATGAACATGGCAATGATTTGTACTTAGCATTAAAGTGTAGCATTAAACTTTTTCATTGTACCATTTCTGAATTATAGTATTAAATGACAAGCTGCTGTTTGAGTGGTGAATATCATTCATACATGATGTTTTGCTATCAGTACCTATATATGTACTGTATAATCATTATTATAAGGTACAGCGCCGTAGGTCGGAGAGGTGGTTTATGATTAGAGTGCACACCTTTCATTAGATGGGTCTATGGATCAATTCCTGGCAGAACAACAGATCTGGAAATTTTCTTTATCCTGATTTTACTGTGCTTTTAGCAGACTTGCATTGCTAATGGGGAGGAAAAATTGGTGAATATTTAGTCTCTGGTTGTCGGACTTAGGTCTTGTCTGATACAGGTCTTTGCTAGGGAGACCTGTTGAGCAATAATGAGTAAGAGCCTTCCACTGCTCCCAGTCAGTTGGAAAGGGGCAGGCACATAGTCAGGATTTGGTCTTAGTCAGGAAAGTGGCTAAAAATTGAGTACATACGCTCTCATCTGTCATATGAGGCCTTAAATAGTGATCCTGGGAGCAGTCTCAGATAAGTTAGTAACATGCATGCTTCCTTATCATGAAGAATCTAAATCCTAATAGAAAAGAGAAGGCAAAACTTGCCAGTGTCTATTTAGGATTTAAATGACATGTTCCTTAATGAGCCCCAGATGGGTTGACCTGTTGTTGTAGTAAACTAAAGTAAATCAAAATTATGATGTCAAACAATATTATGCTGCACCCCATCCAAGTTTTAAATATTTTCCTTCATTTCTTTTGTCAATAGGAAAGACCACATCAAATATGAGATCGATGCATCTCGCAAATGGCCTGCAGAATGGGGATTTCTCAGAACAAGCTACAAAGATGTAAGTTTTACAGTATTTATTTGAAAGAAATCAGCTACAACTAAGCAGATGGAAAACAGCACACAGTGGCTGTTTCAATTAAAGGTCATGTTCAGAACAACCACATACTTGCAATCACTTGTTGAATGGCCTGGACAATCAAACCAACAGTATATATTCTGTCATTTCACTTACCAGGGTCTGTTTTAGATGAAATGCATGGGCAATAAGTCTGCAGAACTTCAGTTTGGAATTTCGTTACCTTTCACTATGTGTGACCCTTTTGGGGTGCTTGATACAACCCACATTTGATTCTGGATTCTGAAGAGGAACTGACTCTAAAGTCATTATATACTGTTCCTGTATGCCAACAGCCCAGTTCAGGGTTTCATCAGTCAATGGGAATACTGCATTTCTTTACTCAAGAGAATGGAGTGGACCAGTAATATAAAACAAAATGGGAAGTTCATAATTAGGTTGTTATGGTATCCCCAAGCACTGGTCACAAGTATTACATATACAAGGTGAAAAAAGAAATATACTGTAAAAAGCCAGGAGAGGTTGGATACTGTCAAGAGTGAACCAAACAATGGCCCCTGGGCCCAACGCCTAGAGGGGAGCACTGCCCATCAATAGTATGCTTCCTGTGGCACTGAGTCCTTCATTTTGGTGTGCCCCTCCGGCGTAAATTTTCTCCTACGCAAAAAAGCATACTAACACTAATATTTATAATGATTGTGATGAATGATACTGTACTGTCTTTATTCACCAGCTGATCGAATTTTGGTTAATTTTTTGTGCCATTGGCAAGCAGAAAATATTTAAGAATGAAGTAGAAATTCTGTGCCATTTTTTCCATTTTTTTGATGTATGCTAGTCATTTGTCTCAGTCTTTTCAGCAAAAAAGATGGAAGGAAACCATTACTTGAGACTGTAGCAGAAGAACCATTCTGTGTTATTGCAATATTGCATCTATTAATAGGTTTCTTCCTGTGTTCAACAATTGTGAGCAATTTCGTCAAGGTCAATGGAAAACTACAATACCCAGCTCTGTATGTTTTGTAATTCTCCCTTCATTTTAAGAACAAGTGGTATGGCTTGTTTTGTTTCCATTAGAGTTATTTTAAAATAAGCTTTGTTTTTTTTTCTGTTCTTTTTTGTGTTTGCTTGAATTTCTGAGGTTTGTGCCTTGTAAATCCTAAAATTATCATCCTTTTCAAGAAAACTTCAAAAGTTTGGTTTACTCTTGACAGTATCCTACCTCTCAAGGCTTTTTGAAGTATATTTCATCTTTTTCACTGTATTTGTGCAAATACCATCAATCCTACCATTCAACATAATTTTAAAAAGAAAGGCCATTACAAAGAATGTAACTGAAATAGTAATAGACTGTCAAAGTTCCCAGAGAGAGTAAACTCTCATCACCTCTGACTCTCCTTCAGGGCATGTCTTGTGTAAAATGACAACAAATATTTTCCATTCTGTCAGTTAGTTTTCACATATACCAGCCAAGCAGAATGGAATCCCTTTGTGTGGTTTTAAAACAAGGTGATTCTCCCTTAACCTTTTCAAGTGCACTTTGCCCAACATTTCTTGTCTATGGTATTGCAGCTGTGTGATTGATTAGTATTAAATTCCAACAATACTTGGTGAAGTCTGACTATAAATAGTGCATGACTGGTGTGGTCTAAGTGGTTTCCAAGTCAGTCAATATCATCACTGCAATGGGATGACCCAAGACTGAAGTGACCTTCTTCTGTGAACAGTGATGGGATTGCTTGATGTAGAAGCAAGCATAAGTAGACCACAAAATACATTCAGTTGTATTGCCTAGATAGCTGTTCATTTTAATTAACTTTTCAGAATGATTCATTGTAGTCTTTATAAATTGACTAAATTGATGTCTGATATTTCACAAGCTTAAAGGGCAACTGAAGATGCAGGTGTATAAAACATATTGTACAGGGAAAGCAAAATGAAATCTCTGTTTGAACTTTCACCTTCAAAGAGGTCAGGAAGATCTTCAAGAATATGGTTCTGCAACTGAGGCTGGGACTATTTATGTCATAACCACAAAGATGATCAAATAACAATATGATGGCCCAGTAGTTTGAAATATTAATGAATCTTACCTTGTTCAAATAAAATATAAGATGGGTAGAAACACATATTGCATATTAAGAATGAGTGCTGTGCTCATAAAAGTTGAAGTGTCATGGGCCATTCATTGTGGCTCCAGCACCCTACCCTGGTCAATCTTAGATCCCTGCTACCTTCCAGGGTTCTCCACTGGTCTGTTTTCTGTCCGGGGGCTCTTGTGATCACTGTCCTGGGGGAGGGGTCTAAGGGGAGGAGGAAACCCCTCCCCTCTGGGAAAATTTTGACAATTTAGGAGGGCTTAGATCGCAAATGGTGCAATCTACGGCCTTGTTCTTAGCCTTCCCTATGTGTTCAAATCTGGGCATTTTGTGGTCTTTTTTTTGTCATTTTTTTTTTTTTTTGCAAATTACACTATTTTCTAAATATTCAATAATGAAGTAGTTCACTTTAATGGAAATTTCGGGTGAAAATCGGGAAACCTAGGGGACAGTTCAATTGAATGGTTTCGTTTAGTGTATGAGTTTCATGGTAACGGATTCCTACTGTGGAAACATATGAAAGAAATGCAGTAAGTGGATATTGAATGATATAAGAGCTCAGGTGCAAGTGAGCTGGGTTTGGATCTCCGATGTATCATTATACATTTCTCATGAGTATTTGAAATAAAATATAAAAGGCAGTCAAATGACTAGGTTGTGGTGTTTGTGATTGAGTGTACAGACAACTTCTTGACCGGGCGGGTCAATTTTCTGTGCGGGCGGCAAAGTTTTGTCCGGGCGCTAAAGTAGTGTGGCAGATTTTGTACGGGCGGAGCCCCCGGACAAAACAGCTAGTGGAGAACACTGCCTTCAATGTTTTTTTTTTTTTTTTTTGGCCTTGGGTGTGATAATGTTTTAGATATACACCACTGTATGTGTAGGACTGGATATAATAAGTGGATCTATAAAGGGGAATTACTCTGCTCCCATCAATTACTCCTTGTGACACACCTAGCTATGTATAAAGCTCGATGGAGATACGCTATGAGAGTGACGTATTTTTAGAATTTCTGCAAAATGTCAGAATATGCAGCCTACAGTTGCACCAACCATTAGTGCAAAACTTGTTGTGAAATGCTACATGTGATAATATTGAGCAATATGAGTTTAGAAATTTATTTTATTTAAAAAAGATGTATCCTAACAGGACAATACATTATGATGTCATGGATGACAAAACCCATGCCATGATAAGTATGTGTGGGTGTAAAATATACGGCATGTGTTAAACACTGGTACCATTGTCACAGGTAAAGACGGATAAGGATTAGTTGCACATTGTTATGATGGTTAAGTGTGTTATGTCTGATTATTTTAATTCAGGCTGTGCTTTCACTTGCCAACGAGTGATGACTTTGAGCATTTGCTGGTAAACATATACGGCCCTTCGATATTATTGTAAAGAAGTGCTCACTGGCAGTTTAGGCATAATCCTACTGTACTACATATGTCAGGGCAAGCGTTCTCAGTTCATTATGCTCTGAGGGCCATGTGGTAGCATGCAATGATTTTGACGTACTGTAAACGTATACACGGGTGCTGGAAGGCCAAGATACATCATCTGTCCCCCTTGACTCGTTTCATTTCTTAAGTTACTTAACTTAACATGTAATGACAGTCAAAGTTTTGATAAACTGAAGTAGCAAAGGCTATATAAAACAGGTCTGCCAGAAAAAGAAATTTAGGGATTAAAGAAGGAAGAAAACAAGAAGTGAAAGATTATGTTCAAATATGTACAATGTTCAAATATACTGTATTAGAAAGGTGACAGTGAGAAAGGCATTGAGTGCAACATAATTAGAGACTGTGTAAGGTTTCTGCTATCAATAAGCCCTTCAATATTTCTTAAAATCTAGTAAGCCATAGGAGATGAAAAATAAGCACCTGTGTTTTTTAAAGATATTCTACAGACCTGCGACACTTTGATAATCTTGTTACCTTAAGAAGTAATCAGCATCCTTAAACTCTGAATTATTTTATAACCTAGAAGATGAGTAAAGAGTTACTATTCTGTAGGTATGTCCTAGTGGAAACAACTTGTAACAACTTAAAGTAACAGAGAATAAGTTTCCAATATCCACCATTCTATCAAAGTACAGTCTTCAAAATTCTCACATAGTGTTCTAAACCTACATACAGTAAATGCACTAAACCATTGCCTACATGGAGAAAATCTCTTTGATTCACTTTTCGTGTCAAAACTGTGCAGTTGTTACTGAAAATTTATTAACACAAAATGTAGACAAATTGAAAAAAGGTTAGTGCACAGTGACCTTCAGTTGCCCCTTTGGTTAACAGATTGTTTATTATTTTTTGATACATTTTTCCATGTTCGTGTACATCCCACACTGTTAGCCATTACATGCTAGTTGCACGATGATTTGTTAAAGAGCAGAGAAATCTTAAGCTTAGGATTTCTCTGTTAAGGAGTAGTTCGTGCCATCTTGTGAACACCAAGTCGTCCCCCAACTCTGCAATGTTAAACAATAGTGTGTGTTAAATATAAAGTCCTACGTATAGATCAGTAGTTTGCACCCGGCATCTGTAGCCAGAATAACCAATTGGGGGGGACACATCAATGTTGGAGTTTTGCTGGCCTGGGGAAGGGTGTCCCCCTCCCCTTTGAAAACTTTTGCCTATTGGAAGGACTTTAGATGGAAAATGGTGTGAGATTTTCCATTTTTTCTTCTGATAATTGTATTCCAAAAATGCTGGTCTTGTAATAAATTTTTCCTCCTTCAGTGCAAGACCTTTTACTGAAAAATTGGGAGACATGCCACCCCACCCCCTGTGGCTATGTGCCTGGTATGCACTCATTACGACTTAATGCCCATTGCCCACCAACTGCGAAGCCTGCATTATCTTGCGATTTTTAGCGCCAATTTTTTCTGCAAGTAATTGCACTGTAAATTGTGCTATAAAATTTGCAGCGAATCGTTATTCATGCCATTGCCCACCGGCACAAATATTCGCGAAACAGCTCACAGTTGAATTCAGTTACCGACACAGAAGATTCAAGACTGGCCTCTGCACAAGACTAACAGAACATAGCCTGCTGTAAGCAGGCTGTTGTTGAGTTTTATCAGCTACAAGTACAATTCTTAATATTTGCTTACCCCTAATGTACAGTAGGCTATACAGACGAAGTTTAATACAATACAATAGCCTGCCAACTTTCTAGCCAATCTCATTTCCGAGACAAAAATAACTTCATGATAATTAATGCACACATCATCAGCGTTGGTAAGGGGTGGAGTCAATATGAGCGACCGGTTGCATCGCTACAGCAGACAACTCTTTTCACTTGTATACACGTTATGCAGTGCAGTACGGCTATTAGTATAGCTGTATATGTATATGTCTACATATACAGCTTAGCAAGGAACGTTGTCGTTTTTTCCATGCGAGGGCCTATATACAGGCCACTGTTGACGCCTAACGTTAGGCTTGACTTTCCACTGCAAGGATTAGCTCGATTTTCAGCCCATACATGATAATTACGTACCTTTTTAAGATGCCACCGTATCTTCAGAAGTATTCGTATATGTGCATCGTCGCAGGCCGTTGATAGACATGAATAGTCAGTACCGTGAACACCATGTGACCCTCTTATGAATAATAATCTATCCCGTATTTTGGGGATTCGCGTAAATGAAAACTGGACGAAGGTTTGCAGACTCTGTATAGGGGTGTATTATGATTTCTGAGAGAGCGCCATCTCTTGGAAGGCTGCTACAGAGTCTGCTCCGCAGGCTAAACAGAACATGGACCATACCAGGGAGTTGCCCTAACAACTCCCTGACCATACACAGAGCCTTGGCAGTGTGGGCCACGACAGAGACCACAGCAAAGAAGTGGTCCTGGACTCTGACGGTGATGATGCCTGCCTTGCCTTGGCGTCCCTGGCACTCACTGATCACTACCTATAATTGAGAGCATCAGACGGAGACAGCCATCAGAGGGAGACAGGACCGACCATGCCTAGCATACACATTGTTTTTTCCAGGGAACGATTGTGCTGACTTGTGCTGCATAGCGCTCCTTGCGTATGCTTGTGATAGGCCTGCTCACTGCTTGCGATGCATTGAGAAAGACTTTTAGCGAAGCCTGGCTTGCACTTTTTTGGGGCAGGTCCAAAAATAGTGCTACAGCTTCCGAAGCAATTTCGCAAGGAAAATTTGCGCAAGCTTTCGCAAGAACACTTGCCCTCTACTGCGCTAATTGCGCTATTTTGGCTTCGCAAGTTGGCGCAAGCAGTTTTGCAAGTTAATGCAGTTGGTGGACAATGGGCATAAAAGGGTAGTCCAAATTGCACAGTAATCTGTGATATCATATATAAACCCTAAGTTTCAATTGTCCTTGTTCTTAGTTCTTCAGAAAGCAATTGTTAGGCTACACACCTGTGATCAATAGTGCTTTCCAAGGTTTGCTGAGTTGTTCCTTTCCAAAGTTGCCTTTTTTTTTTTCTTTTTTTTTTCTTGAGGGAAGGGGGATAGTATTGACAGAGAGTATTTTTACTATCAGTAATACCTAGTACATTTGTATTTAATAGAGTTCAAAATCTAATCTGACAGGCTGTTTATTGGAGCCATCACTGGATACATACATACCCTGTTCTCACGAGCTCACCCATGCCCAGGGCAAGCCAAAACTGGGTTAATGTCAAAACCACAGTCAAGCCCGGCAAATTCAACCCATGTCCCAACGAGTTACCTCTAGAACCACTGGCATGGCCAAAATTCCTCATGATAAATAGATGATGGATTGCGGTGCGTCTTCAAGGAGGAATTTAACTATTTATAATGGAAAGAGTTTCACTGTAATACTATATGCCACAGATATGAGGACTGTGAATCAATTTGTGCAGGTATAGTATACTACAGAGGTGAGGCTGAACATATGCTTTTTCAGAGGATGGTACCTTTGGGTTAAGATTGAATTTATTGTAGGTGTGCTTATTCTAAGCAATTCTGGTCAAAGTTGCATTCAGTTTCTACAGTATGTATGGTTCTTAGCAGATGGATACTGTACCACATTTTCGACAAAAAGCGAACTTCCAGTAAGCTTTACACTGTTTTGTCTTTCTTTCAACTTTGCAAATAGCTGATTCCTTCATAATCCAGTGCTGTTGTTATAACTAGTAAATGTATGAGAGTCCCCCGGAGCTCTCACAATATTCCATATTAAAAAGCTCAGAAGAATTTTTATCATTTCAAATTTAATGAACTTCCGATGTTAATGGCTCAGTAGGCCACATGGCAAACGGTATGTTTTATGGTGAATCTGAGGTTATTTCAAAATTTGGACGTTAGGATTAAGCACGATGTGCACATTTATAGTTAATTCACAAATGATTTTTGCCATAATGAGTGTTTTACTTTCTTCACAAGGTTATTCGAGTATGGGGCATGAACAACAACAATTGTGCGCATACTACGCCGAAAATTTTGCTTCTTAAAACATCATTTTCCGTTAAAATTTTCATTCAAACAGTACTTTGGGACACTTCAACCAAAATGATTCTATCAGGAAGATAACTCTGATTTATCAATGCTTTGTAATCAGAGAACACAACTTCGCTGCAAATATGTTTGTCTTTTCAAAACTAGTGGAAGGGGAAAAGAATTTCTCTTCTTCACAAGTTAAAAACTTTGTTCCTTCATAATCATACCCATAGGCCGGATTACGGGAGGGGGGAGGGGCACTCCCCCACTGGGGGCACTTTTCCAGAGCTTAAAAAATAATACAACCAGAAAGCCCAAAGGCCTAGTGATTCCTTGCCTAATAGGGATGATTTGTTGCATTATCGATCCCAGTCAACTGTTATAGTCATACAATATAAGAGTATAATTGCAAAAAGTCAAATTGTGATTTTGTGGTCTGTTAAGTAAGTGCAAACCTTGTGTCATTTGAAGTTGAAGCTAAAATGTATCATTTCAATGCCTACAATTTTGTGAATACCCCAGAGCTTCCGGGCTTTGCCTCCTAGACCCCCCACCTGGATTCTGCCCCTGGAACCAGCCAGGGACCCTATGGCAGCCCCTGGACCCCAAGCCGTTTGCTTTGCACTCCCGTGGCGCCTTCGGCGCCGTTTGACAGTATGCTCGGGTCCCCCACTTTCACACATCAAATCCCAGCCCTGACCATATCTATGTACATGAGCATTTTGTAGGCACATTGAATGCTGAATGAGGCGAAAACATTTGTGATGGTGTTCAAGAAGACATGAACAAACTAAACTGAAGGTGAAGGGCTGAAAATACAGGTAGGCTGTAAAAGATTGGCAATGGAAAAATAAGTACAATAAATCATTCATCTGTCCTTAAAGATATTTTACCCCACCTCTTGTAGGAATCTCTTGCTTAGAGTGTAATTAAAGTGTAGAATTTCAAAAAAAAAAAAATGAGCTTAAAATATAAAATGCTGAATTAATTAACTTAATGTGAAAATCAAATTATCTGCTTATACTTCCTTTTGAAATGAAAACGTTTGTTTGACCTTGAAAAATTTACTGTTTTCCTGCATAGCATGTTTTACGGAAATGGCTTGTACAGTCAAGTCACCCTAAATGTGACCCTATAACAGACAGTGTAAGAGACAGGGTGATTGTAGGTGGATTGCAGATGGATTATGGTAGGGGTTACATGGGGCGGCTACGGTAAGAATTAATCCATTCAAGTTTTCCTGCAAAGAGCAATAATGAGACTACCATGCCAAAAAGACATTTTAAGATATTCACCTCCCGAGGCATTTTCTTCAATTTATTAAAATTCTTTCTTTTTTCTCGTCTTCTTTCCTTCCATATTCCTTTTTTTTTTGTCTTTTTTTTTTTTGCTTATTTTTCAATTATTTCAGCCTTTTTTTCTGCAGAAAGGAGAAGGGTTCTGTACCCCCTGAATACAAGCTGGGAGGATGGATGACGGTAGGCGAGGGTTGCATGACGCTTTGAAAAATTCTGATCAAACTGTCCTGTAAAAAGGTGTAACAATATCCTACAAATTATAACGATTAATGAGTGCGAAGCCCATTGAAAAGGCCTTTTATTTTATGAATTTCTTGCCTCATTTTACACTGCAAAAGTTATTCATTATATTCAAATTCACGGTTAAAGGAGCTGACTAGCGGCATACTTCCAGAATAAATACATCATACCAAACGAGATGATTACCCTCTGTGCGGGTCTAATTTTAAAAATATTAATCCTAATGCGTTTTATATTCTCATTTAGAATAATCTTGCAAAGTAATTTTGCAATAACATTCCTCTACTATTTCTTGGGTTATTTGATTATACACTTGCAAGATATTTAATTTACAATTTGTTTTCTGAATTTCTGGTTCGTTACTTTTTCTTCTGGCACGGGCAATGTTGAATCGTTTCCACTTGTATCGGTTCTGATCAATGCATCTACCCAGGCATGTAGTCAGGGCCGTCGCGACCGGGGTGGGGAGCGTCTCACCCCTCCCCCCCCCCCAAGTTCGTCAGAGCGACGATAGTCGGAAAATCTGAAATACCAGTTGGAATTTCTGATATCTCAGTCTAGCACATTTTTCCGACTGAGCATATGTCAACTTTGTATATATTTTCCAACTGGACCAAGTGAGAATAATACCAAACGTTATTTTCCTCACATAATATCGCATCAAAACTGTCCTTTTTGGCAAATTCTTCTCAAACTCTCAAAATTTTCGTGCGCTCTGCCCCCTTCAAACCTTACCTCAGTGTTGCTCTTATTATTAATATCTTCCGATAGCAACTTTCGGAGAAGCACAACAGCAGAAGCTGAAAGCTGTTTACAAATTGCCAGGTAAAATACTGGCATTTTGAGTGGCATGTTGGTTCGTTGGGCAATTGAAAGTATCTCGATGCAGATTCTGAATGCAGGTTTTGTCATGGAAATCTTATTTAATGAAAATTTCGGCGCGCTTCACGCGCATGCGTCACGATTTACAATCAATCTCATGGACATTGTTAAGGTAATTATATCAGGCACAGTTCTACGGGAGCTAGGGGTCTTTGCCTCCCCCCTCAAATTTTTCCAAGCCCCACAAAATTGCACAAAATTTTATATAGACTAATATTGGTGAAGACATAGATATACTCAGAAAATATTCCAAACGTGTATTTATCAGGCCCGTAGCCAGTAAGTTCTGTAACGATTCTTTCTATAACTTCAAAATTTTTCCCGCGCTAGGCGCGCTTTCATCTATAGTTCTATCTAGTGGTAACTCACCCATTTCTAACATATTGGATTTATTTATTCGACAAATGGTTGTTATTCCGTGTAGGCGTGATTTTAGAGAAACATGAAAATGCTTCGTTGCAAAGTTCTTTCCTCTTCTTCCTAACTTTTGGAAGATTCTTTCTTCAGCCTCGCCATCGTGGCAAACATATTTTGTAAAAAAAGATTTTTCAGTTTCGTAGGGGAGCCTTAATGGGTAAGATAAAGAATGTAATCCCCGACGACGACCATGCAGTCGTCCCAACAAATTTCATGGTTTTGTCCAGCTTCTTCAATAAAAACCCAAACTTTGTCAACTTTCCCTTAATGAAAACAAAAATGTGAAATCTTTTTTCAATATAACCCCAAATTTTTCGCATTTCGAGTTCGGCAACTTATTGCATCTGTCGGGGACTTAGAATAGCTGCCACACAGTCAGGGCGCTTCTCCCCCATGTCGGCCAATCAAAGCACCACCCTTGGCTAAGCCTGTATACAGGTTTTTCATTTTGGCATTGAAGTATACCCCCAAATTTCGGTGCGCTTCACGCCCAATCTTCACAACCCTCATTGTATCAGTTATGAACATTATAAGCACAAACGTACCAGTGAACTTTTATAGCATAAACTAAAGTGTACATTCTGAAATGCGCTTGTTAGTCCTACACCCCTTTTGCCATACCTGTCTGTCTAATATCACCTTTCTGCACCTATGCATGCTTTCCCTCCCGCCCATTCCCCATTGCTGGAAGCTGTTCGTCTGGATTTTCGTTCAAAATTAGTAAAAATACCATAGATGTAAAGTGCATTGCGTCATACTCTATATTATTATTTAGATGTCACTCATGTCGGGTAATAAGCATTATGTCATTGCCCCCATTTTATATAATTGATCGAGAGCTTCCAGGAGGCCCTATACAGGTATATGCTAGCCTTAGATGCCAGAACAGAAGGTAGTAAAAGTACTCAAAAAGGCGGGCTTCAGGAGGTTTGTTGGCAACGTATTTTCTCTTTATAGACAACATACTTTCTGCTTTCACCTAACCAAATCTTAGTATTCACTAAATTATGGACATTTTCCAGCCATATATGATCAGTTCCAAAAATATCCCAAAGATAGCACCATTTTGCATCTGATCGAGCAACCTTACCTTAACAAAAATTTCTCAAAGGGGAAGGGGTGCCCCCCTCCCCTTAGGCCCCTCCCCCAGGACGGCACCTTTATGTAGTGACAAAGGAAGGATCTCCACTGCTGTAAACAAACGCAAGGCCCATGAAGTCGGAAGTCCATCCAGTCGGAATTGGGACCTTCACCCCCCCCCCCCCCAAACCTGTGACCCTGGCTACGGCCCTGCATGTAGTACATACAACTCACAACGTACGTACGTATGTAGTATATTAGCGTTACTAGTGGCAAGTCACATGCCTATTTCGCACATCATCTGCAGGAGGTTCGTGAACAACGTTATGGATTTTGCAGGTATTAAAACTGTTTTTTGCGATCAATGAGTTTGTTTTTCGTGGTAGACCTAGGCCCTAATGCTAGCCTAAGTTAGGCTAACATTAGTACTGTTAACGACAGTAACAAGTGTACTGCTACACCAGACACACTGCATACATGGCTTTGATAAGTATCGCTATCGCATCGGATCGATAAACCAAGAAGCATAACCGGATATGACGTAACGAAGTCGGCGGGTCCGAGAATTTATTCTACTTTTGCGGCTAATCAGCTCCTTTAATTTCTCTTTACTTGTCAATTTTGTAGACCCACTCATTGGGTGCTGACACCAAACCACACTCCATGGCAATGCAACCAGCTCTTTCTTACACATTGTTTAACTATCAAAGAAAATCTTCCATGAAGAAAACCTCCGTTTTTGATAGTGATGAAATATTAACATCGGGGCCGGGGCTTAGCTGCCTGACAGTCTCTCCCCCACACTGCCAGCCTCGCTTGATGGTTTGCTCCTTCCTCCTTTCCGTCCTTATCTTTCTCTCCCCAGGGAGTTGGAAGTCTTCCAGCTCCCTGCTCTGCCTAAACTCCGCCATGCGTCTGTCTTCAGTCTGTCGGAAATCGATTGGAGGGGACATATGCCCCTCCTACATGTATTCTCCGTTCTTGAGTCTTTAATAAATCATCATATGATGAAAATTTAGCATCGCGATCGCCCCAGATTGCCTAAATTTCATTCTCCAACACAAATTTGATACTACAGTTCAATGGAACTTGCCATTCTCCCAGTTCATATGTCCATGTCAATAGATCTGTAGACCCGCACCATTGCTAAGTCACTCACCATATTCCTCCTCTCGTTGTCAACCACTTAAATGGGCTTTTAATAGAGCTGATTTAAACTTGAGCTACATCCAAACCGGGCAGAAAGATATACTCTGGTTACGTTTTTAGAAAATCTTGTTAACTTTTTGTTTTTTTTTCCTCATTTTTCTCCTTTTTTCTTTTTTTTTTTTGGGGGGGGGGGGGGGGTTGTGAGGAGTGGGAGAGCCAGGCCCCTGTAAATGTGTGACTGGTCATGCAGACCAGGAAGCTGGAAGACATGTCTTCCAGCTCCCTGTGCAGACAGACGTTTTAAGACAACTTCAGCCTTCAGTGTTGAATGTACCTCGGCGATACACATTTTCATACTGAGAAAAGGGGTTCCCAGTTGCAATCCAATCCATTTTGTTTCCCCACGAAACTGTACAGAATCGCAATTAGTCCCTCAATGTATAATAGTAGTTAAGACTTGTATTAAAACAAATAACAAGTATTTAGCACTACTGAAATTTTGTCAGAAAGTACTTAACGGACTAATAAATTAATTGGTACAATGAAGGAAGATTAACTTAAAGTTAATTAAAGCAACTTCCGCAGTGTGCAATGACTTTATCCTGACAAAAATACTGTACAAGTTACATTTTTCTGCCTTGTTAGAAGAAGTGCAAGGGTGAAAGACATTCAGTACACAGTTGTTAAAATATCATATGTACCAAAGCACTATGCACAAATCCACAAAACACTGGTCTATAGAAACCACAAGAAGTACAATCTGACCTAACATCACTCCCAAAAGGCAATTATTTATTTACACCTGTCATACTTTACCCCGGGCTTGGCTGCTCTAACCCTACCTCGAATGAGGGGCTTAATTAAACCCGGGCTTGCTGCGTTCACACGAGGAAAATGTCAGGGTTACATCGATAGGTGGAGCAAGGGTAGGGCATGAGTGGGGCAAGCCAGAGCTCGTGAGAACAGGCTAACAGAGTGCCTTGGTGTTTGACCTTGCACTTACCACTTTTTTAACCTCTGGTGATTAAATTACATAAAGTACAAATTTTCAAGAGGAAATTTGTGTACATTTCTTTCCATCCTCCTGTCATACCAAGCATTTTTAACTCAGTCCAGGACATGTCAAAACAATTAGTCTGCTAAGTTTAAAATTGTCCAATGGTGACCAACTTATGGTTGACAAAGTACTTTACATTAGTAGTTCAACTAGCCATCTCTTCCTCAAAGAGGAAGCTTTTATTTAGTGAGAAGACATTAAGGTTCACCAATTGGTATCCATATCATGTATACAAGGGTGCAAAATAGACACTCTCAGTGATCTGCTATGGGTGAGCTTTTCTTTCTAATACATACAGTACATTTGCATGATGAAACTTTCATCAAAATTATTTTGAAGAGAATTTTTGCCATGTAGATGCTAAATTGTTTCCACTTGAAGTTAAGTAAGAAGTTTTGAAGGTATTGGTGGATCCAGGTACAGGTATTTTCTAGTCAGCTAGCAGCTCCATGGTTGAAAAAAACCAGTAGAGCTAAGCCAAACATCCCCATTTTCCCCCAGAGAGAAATTTTTTTCTGTGGTCTGCAGGGTTTTCAAAGTAAAGAATGCAAAAGCTCGACAACACCCCTCCATTGTTTATCTTTGATTTTACTTTTTCTTTTGGATTCTTTAAGGAACATTTTTGTTCATCCTAACTTCCAGTTTTGATAATTATTTCTTGTAACCATATACTTCTGCTAATGATATTGGACCTAAAGAAGCTGCATGGAACTTAATTCCTTGATAATAGATTTATTTTTTTATTTTCTTCCTCCAGCTGGTCAAAGATGACTTTCAGAAAAGAGAAGCAAAGAAGATAGAACTTCCACCTCCCCTTACTCTTCCCCCTATTACCCCCATTTCCCGTTACATCACCGTCTTGCCATCTCCCAAACCAGTGCCACAGACAACATCCCGTCAGATTGGATGGAGATCATCTCAACCACATCTGTCTTTAGAATGCTATGGAAAGTATGCAAGACCAAAAGGAGGGTTGGTGAAACAGCTGAACTGGCCACCAGAGGGTGTAAATTAATGAGGGTTGGAGTACAGTGTATGTTCCATTTACTGAAAAGGTTTTGGCGGAAGTAGCAATCACTCTTTTAATGTATGGACCCCCTATGTGTGTGATGTTGCATGGTATGGATGATATGTGTAAGAATCTGTTAAGCTATGCCAGGTGACTGGGGTGCACTTTTAGCTGGTGTTGGTAGCAAAGTATGTTGGAACTTAAGGCTAGCTTGAATGGGTCATTTCTGCATAAGAATACTTCCCATTGAAAAAAAAAAACTTAAAAAAACATACAGGAATCCCACAAAGGTTTGACCTAGTGCAAGTAATGATCAGTAAATTAATTGTCAAGATCTGTTGAGGATTTGAAGGGTAAAAAAGTAAGAGTAGTAAGAATAAAAAGCCTTATCAGAAGTGCCTTCTGACCCCCCCCCCCACACACACACACACACACACACACACACTTGTGGTTTCCAATGAGGATCAACTCTGCCCATACTTTCACACACTTTTTATGTTTGAAATATATATGCCTTTACCTTAACTGAGCAATAATAATGATACAATATGTCAGAGTTTTCTAACCTCTCTTAGTATGCAATTCAGCCAAAGTGCTCATTTGTGATTTTTTGGTTTCGATGAAAAGAGAAACCTATGCGGTCATGATGGCGTGTGTATGTATGTGTGTATGTGCGTGTGTGTGTATGTGTGTATGTGTGTATGTGTGTGTGTGTGTATGTGTGTATGTGTGTATGTGTGTGTGTGTGTGCGTTTGTGACACTTTGCTCGTTAACACGATATCTCAAGAAGGGAAACTCTGACAGTTTTCAAACTTGGTACATAGATGCCCCATATTGAGAGGAAGAAACCTATTGTTTTTGGTGGGGGTCAAAGGTCACCTGGGGTCACCGGGGGTCAATATCTGAAAACCTTGTTAACACAATATCTCGAGATAGGAAGCTTGGATGAATTTCATACTTTGTATGTAGATGCGTTACGGTAAGAGGAAGAACCCTATTATTTTTGGTGGAGGTCAAAGGTCATCTGGGGTCACCGGGGGTCAAACCCTAAAAACTTCGTTAACACGATATCTCAAGAAGGGAAGCTCTGACAGTTCTCAAACTTAGTACATAGATGCTCCATATTGAGAGGAAGAACCCTATTGTTTTTGGTGGAGGTCAAAGGTCACCTGGGGTCACCTGGGGTCAAACCCTGAAAACATTGTTAACACAATATCTTGAGGTAGGAAGCTTGGGTGAATTTTATACTTAGTATGTAGATGCGTTATGGTAAGAGGAAGAACCCTATCATTTTTGGTGGAGGTCAAAGGTCATCTGGGATCACCGGGGGTCAAACCCTGAAAACTTTGTTAACACGATATCTCAAGAAGGGAAGCTCTTACAGTTCTCAAACTTGGTACATAGATGCCCCATATTAAGAGGAAGAACCCTTTCACTTTTGGTGGAGGTCAAAGGTCACCTGGGGTCACCGGGGGTCAAACTCTGGAAACCATGTTAACATGATATCTCAAGAAAGAAAGCTCTGACAGTTCTCAAATGTAGTACATGGATGCCCCATATTGAGAGGAAGCACCCTATTGTTTTTGGTGGAGGTCAAAGGTCACCTGGGGTCACCTGGGGTCAAACCCTGAAAACATTGTTAACACAATATCTTGAGGTAGGAAGCTTGGATGAGTTTCATACTTTGTATGTAGATGCGTTACGGTAAGAGGAAGAACCCTATCATTTTTGGTGGAGGTCAAAGGTCATGTGGGGTCACCGGGGGTCAAAGCCTGAAAACTTTGTTAACACGATATCTCAAGAAGGGAAGCTCTGACAGTTCTCAAACTTGGTACATGGATGCCCCATACTGAGAGGAAAAACCCTATTGTTTTTGGTGGAGGTCAAAGGTCACCTGGGGTCACCGGGGGTCAAACCCTGAAAACATTGTTAACACAATATCTTGAGGTAGAAAGCTTGGGTGAATTTCATACTTTGTATGTAGATGGGTTATGGTAAGAGGAAGAACCCTTTCACTTTTGGTGGAGGTCAAAGGTCATCTGGGGTCACTGGGGGTCAAACTCTGAAAACTTTGTTAACACGATATCTCAAGAAGGGAAGCTCTGACAGTTCTCAAACGTGGTACATGGATGCCCCATATTGAGAGGAAGAACCCTATTGTTTTGGTGGAGGTCAAAGGTCACCTGGGGTCACCGGGGGTCAAACCCTGAAAACATTGTTAACACAATATCTTGAGGTAGGAAGCTTGGATGAATTTCATACTTATTATGTAGATGCGTTATGGTAAGAGGAAGAACCCTATCATTTTTGTTGGAGGTCAAAGGTCATCTGGGGTCACCGGGGGTCATACTCTGAAAACCTTGTTAACACGATATTTCGAGGTAGGAAGCTTGGATAAATTTCATACCTTGTATTTAGATGCCTTATAGTAAGAGGAAGAACTCTATCATTTTTGGTGGGGGTCAAAAGTCATCTGGGGTCACCAGGGGGGTCAAACCCTGAGACAGAGCTCCCAACCAGCACAGACTTTCCATATTCAGTACAGAAAATCATTGTAAATATGGGAATACGGATTTTTCCTTGATAATCCAAATTTTGAATGAGTAAATAGGTCCTTTCACGAACTTTATTATTCTTTAGCCAACATATCAAAAGACTGAGAATAGACTACAGTATTTCACTTTTCTGTACAGTACTGTAGTGTATTTATTTGAGCCCAGTATCCTATGCTGTTATGTTATTGGTTAAATTTTTGTCAACAAGTTGATGTTAAACCAATCAGTAGATAGTTTGCAGCAGATCCATGACATTCCATAAGCTACCATATCATTGGTTGATCAGTTGTAAACAGATCCACTTTCAACCAATCAAAAACTGTTAAAAGCTAGTTTCTGAGTGCAGTGACAGACTCCTGCCAAGGTCTGTTGAGCTGGCTGAGTAGCCCAACGTTAATGTTAGATTTGACTGTAACTGAATTGGAAAAATAGCACAAAGAAATGGAATAATAAAAATTACAGCAGGAATATCACAGTATGTTGTAATATGGCTCCTCTTCAGAGTAGCAGAGTAGTGTGAGTAACTTTAGTGGAAAATTTACCAGGCAGATCAAGTTTTAACGTAGGCCTAGGCCTAACAGTTAGGGCCTAACGTTAGGCCTAAGTGTTGTTACAGAACCAACAACAAACATTAGCCTACACACACAATAACGTTAGACTCAGTACATAAATCTAATGCAGAGTTCCAGGTTTATGGGCTAGGCCTAGACAAAGTCCTAGTCCTGTGACTAAGTCCTAGCCTAACTGCCACAGTACAGGCTAGCCTAATTGTAGTACAGTATGTATGGGCTGATATTACTTATTAGAGGTAGGCCTAGGTTACTGTAATAGCTATGGCCTAGGCTAGGGCTAGTCAAAGCAGTTATTGCCTGTCAAATGTTGGTACTCATCATGTAAGTTTGTAGTATTTACAGAGAGATTTCTGTGACCAGCTGTGCATAGGCCTAGGCTAGGTTTATACTTATAGCTGGGCCTAGGCTAGACCTAGGCTAATGTTACTTAGGGCCTTGCCAAGTATTTAGCATAGCCTCTAGGCTATACTGTAACGTTAGGCCTTGAGAATACTTGGGATATTTTGCATTTTGTCCTTTGGTGACCCTGATGACTATCTTGGGAATTCTTGGGAAATTTTGCTTTTTGACCTCTCGTAACCCCAGATGACGGAAATTTTGACCAGTGACTGAAAGATATGGGACATCATGGCATTATTTGGAATAGAACATATATCATCGAAACCTCAATGCATTTTTGCATTCTGGTTTTTAAATTCCTGTTGAAGTAATCACAAGCTTACAGTACTTAAAAAAGTATGGCCCTGTCATATTTTCTTTTGATACCCATTATTTGTTCACCACAAAACCCTTTATTTAAATGGTTTGATTATTTCTTCCATGTACAACAATGCATTTCATATGGTCTTCCTTTATTTCACTGTAATTTGTTGTTTTTATTATTCATTATTTCTTTTGTTTTTCCTTTTTTTTTTTGCTATTGTTACATTTTAGCAATGTTGAAAAGAGCTGCTGTTTGTCATTTGTCAATTTCAACACTGATCATTTGAAATCTTAGTAGAAAACTTAAAAAATACTTCCTAGCAGAGCCCCACCAAACATTGTTACCTGTTTTACATTTATTAATAACAAGTCATTGTAGCAATTGACATGTGACTTAAATATGCCTGCAGTAATTTGAATCATGTTGTTTCTTACAGTTGTCATGTGTTCTTTTTATCTGAAAAAGTAAGAACTTTCTTGGGAAAATACCATCCATATAACAAATTTCAGAAGTGTTACATATTCTTACCAAGTATGGTCAAAACAGGTGTGACTCTAACACAAACCAAAAAGCAGGTGCAAAGTGGGGAAAGAGGGCCACATTTCTTGTAAGCAGAATTCTAGAATCAAAAGTTGCTGGCATCACAATGTTCTAAGAGCTGGAAAAGAATGAAAAATACTGGTGGGTTCAAATTTGATGTTGCTTCACAGGTCCTCTAAAAGTAAGGAAAATTACTAGTTTCTCAAGAACAATAAGAATTCATTGGCAACAAAAAGTGTTTTTAAGACAAAAATACAGAGAAAGGGAGTGATAAATACTTAAGGCATAGATTAACATTAACGAGGTAAAGGGTGATTACTGTGGGCAGGGTCACAACTTATGGTGCTGAGGGGGGTTTTAAATTATTTTAAGCCAAACACAAAGTCATGTTCTGTGTCATTTATAGTTCAGTACAAATAAGGCTAATTAAAGGAACACAATTTTTCTCAGGGTGTCATACCAAAGCTTGGATATTTTGTATGGAAGTGTGTATTCTTGTTGTATTGACATTTTCTCAAAATGAAGAATTTGATATGATGTTGTCTCAAGCTTTTTTATTTTATTACGGTGGCTGGCTACTGTTTCATCAATTTTGTCAGTAGTATTTTAACTATTTTAATTTTTTTAAGACACTGTATCATTTTTACCACTTAGCAACTTATCTTCGAGTATACATATAGAAAATATTGGTACAGTAGTACGACATGAGTGGTAAACGTACAATTTGTGGTTGTACAAAAAGAATTATTCATATCACTTTGGAAGCAGTGTTGTAAAAGTTACTTTTTATGAAACTTTTATGGGTTTTTTGTTTTTTTATCATTAAAGATCATCAATTGAAATGAGATTTAGTTTGTCTTATTTGGAATTATCTATGCATTAATAAATGGCAGAAAACTTATATTTTTTAGTTTTGGTTTATACTGTTTACTTGTACCATTACTTTATGCATCCAAAACACCATTTAGTAATACATCAAAAGTGTTCACCTTCATCAAATTAGTACAATGTCAATGAAAAACAGGGCTTTTCTTGTATAATTCTTCATTCCTGGTCCTGAAAGAATGTTGGATACTTTATGAACACATCCCATCCATCAGTAGTGCTAACATAAATGTCTACTCTTGTCAGCCATAACTGAGTCCAGATCTGGGACACTGTCTGAGTAGAACCCCTTCATCCCTTCTGGAGGAGGAACATAACAGAATTTGTTTGCTCTGAACTCTTCGTAGCAGGATATGGACCTTCCTGTTCTTCACACTTGCTATTTTAGGAACACACTGAATGCCCAAGACTGACCAGAAACAAATACCAAAAAAAGTGAAAGATCTCCTTGGAGAAAAACTACAAACTGACCTAATATGAAAAAAAATTGAAACTTCAAGATGGGTAGCCAAAGCATTTCTTTTGTTATTTTTGTTATATTTTTTATATTGGGTGGAATACTATAATTTTTTCTTTTCCCAGGACATGGATCAAATTCTTTGACAAAATTCCTGACTTAAGGCCCAAGATTCTCATGATGAGTCCTGGTCATTCCTGGCTCCCAAATACATCTAAGGCTGATTTACAGACAATGTCAACAAAGGAGGAATTGGTGGCAGACTGGCCATTGTGGTGATCATCACCTAGCTGGGCCACATTAGTTTTGGGCCAGGTGTTGTGTAGTGCTTGGATTTATTGGCCCCATCTGTTATCTATTTTGAGTGGTAGTGCATTAGTAGGTGACACAGTCTACCCCTCAAAATGAAAAAAAATAAACAGTATTAACATTTTCATTTGCCAAAATGGCATAGAAAACGGAATTACTGTCAGTACGGCAAAGAGAAATATAAGATAACCAAGTGCATTCAATTTCGTCCACTGAAATGTTGAAATTTCAGTGCTGGTTCATCAATAAACTTATTTGGAAGTTTTCCGTCTCGCAAATCGAACGGCATACACATTGTACTGAACCATGGAGCAGGATAGTTCCTATGTCCTGCGCTATGTAATGAACGCATTACACAATTGGGGGCGATGTAACAAAACAACAAAAGCCACTATCTTTTTGTGTACGGTATGTCGGTCGGTACTGCGAAATTAATGACATGGCATGTTGGCACGTAAACTTCCCGTTCTTACGTTGGAAATGAGCCATTTCGATAACCTAATCAATTTATTGCACGCGAAAGCAATTACACTATTTGGTAAAACATCTGCCGATCATTCGGCGATTCGTGGTCTAAAATAGCATAGGGGTTTTTTTTTAAAAAGCTTAGGCCTATACTGCAATTCATGCTACTGAATGTAACTTTGAAAGGGGCTTTGAACAAAGAAATAGTGTACATGGCTATTTGCATACTATATGCTTATATCGTTGCAAGGAAAAATTCCCTATGTCATTCCCAGACTTGTTAGTGAGACGAGAGTATGAGGAGTCAATATGGCACGATGGTGTAAAAATGTGAGGTATATCCCCCGTACCCTCTCCCCTGTCAGCCGTGCCGTGGGTGTCATGGAACTGGAGTCCCCTCACTTAAAAAGTTTACAGCCCAGATTAAAATTGTTTAGAAGATGGTATTAAGACTCACTCAGAAATAAATATAAAGCAGTCTAGAACAATCGTAACTTTACCTCGTCGAAGTTACATCTTGTTATGTGACAGGACGGAAGTATTTTAGCATGCGCGTAGCTAGTTCAGTCGGTGGGAGAGGGGATAGGGAGGTTAAGATGATCGTCCCGATTTGATGGTTTTCATATTACTCGTTGAGGAGCAGCTCTACCTAGCATGTAGGGCAGGGCAATGACCTGTGGGAAGCTCTGGGGTATTTTAAAAATGGTTATTAGAATTATAAAGCAGTATAAAATGCTAACTAATGAAGTCACACTGATAACAATTCAACCGATTTCTTCCCAACGTCTCGCTGCAATTGTGAGGATTTCGGGGGCACAAAATGAGGAAAGCTAGTTTATTTGGATGGAGGTATGGGTTTAACTCGTGGCCTAAGAATCGTGAGCGAAGCATATGAAAATTTTCAAATTGCATTTGATAGCATTAAACAGACCGCAAAGATTTCACTTTTGAACAATTTTTATAGTACCCTTACTCGGTCTAAAGGACGGTCGATTTGATAGTGCACGGAGAAAGGGGGGGGGGGGATGCGGTGACCTTGAAACAATAATTCTTCCAAAGCTGTCAAGTTGCGATGCGGAAAGGATCAGTAACGGTAGAAGTAACCTCTACTGATGACGGCAAAGCGCGCCAGAAATTGACTATTTGATACATTTTAACATTACATCTTTGCTCATTTTACAATGCAAATGGTATTTATAATTTTCAAATTTCTATCTTTTTTTTTCTGTTAACTTTCTCACACCCAATTACTGGGTTTCCGACGTCAAACACCATTCCGTGGCTTTTGAAATAATTTTTGCGACAACATTGAGGGACTTAAAGAAAATATTCAGTGGGACAGTTACTTACAGTATTCCTTAGTGATAATGAAAAAAAATTTAATTCTTCCTACCCCGTCCTTCTTTCCTGGGTATATACTTCATGTAAGCCAACCTCAAACTTAAGTGAATTAGACACCTACTAATCCTATTCACTTCAGGCTATTCAGCCTATTCATCTCCCTTCAGTTGTCTATTCACCTCAGTTTGAGGTAGTCTTACACGAAGTATCTCCCCTTTCCGGTATCCTGGTCGTTCCTTCCCGACCACTCACTTTTCAATGTTGCATCCTTGTCCCTCCATCCTTTACGTCCTTTCCTGCCCCGCCCGCAAAGTTAACTTGGTTCCATCCCTCGCCCTGTTCCAGCCTTCTCGTTCAGAGTCTGCTCCTTCCCCTCCCATCTTTCCTTCCGTCACTCTCCTTGCCAGTCTCAGTACATGGATATTTTCCTCTTTTATCAAGCCTATGTCCTCTCTTTCCCCCACCTCTTCTTCAATAACCCCTTTCCTTATCATTTCTTACTTTTGTCTTTTCTTTCCCTTCCTATCCATTCCGGTCCCGTAGCCAGACAATAGACTGAAGGGGGCAAGATAGCTGCGGGGGATATTTTAAGGGGACGAGATATACTAAAATGCATTACGGCATTAACACTTTTGATTTTCTTGAGGGATTTTTCATGGTGGCTCCGTCCCCCCGGCCCCTTGGCTACGGACTTGTTCCTTTCTTTTCTTATCTTTTCTTTATCTTCGTTTTTTTCCTTATTTCTTTTTCTTTCATTTTTTATTTCTTTTTTCCGTTCTTTCCTTTTTTTTTTTGTTTTCTTTGCTTGTCTTGTCTCTTGTTATATTTTTCCTTTTTCTTCTCTTTCTGTTTTCTTCCCTTTTCTTTCTTCTTTTGTCGTTTCACCGCCTCCCGACTTTACCTTGATTTCTTTCTGAAGGAGGAAGTTTCCCCTTGCCCCCTCCCTCTGGCTACGCTACTGTATTTTAGTGTAAAAAAGTAAAAGTTATCCTAGTTTTACATATTCTTTTCTTAAGTTGTTAGGGGTTTTTGCGTTCTTGGGAAAGCCAAGGAACACACCTTCGACTAAATCACTCCTTTTCGATTGAGCACACCCTTTCCCAGCATTTTGATGGTTTGGAAAATCAGTACAGTAGTCATGGATCCTTTGGAAGTGTTCCCTTCTGTATAGTTTTTCATTTACCATTTTGTTTATTTTAGGAAAGGGTGATTTTACCCAAGTATACACTGAGTATAACTGTGTGGTTACATGCAAACGCCCGAAAAAAACAGTCATTGCCAGCGATTTAGGATGGAGGTATTAGTAAGATTTATACGCGCTGCTCGCGAATAAATGGCGGCATTGTCCAACTGATGGTGGCGCTCTATTTAGGTGTCACATCTTTGGAATTCATAGTCCCTTTTCAAAAAAAGGGGGAAAGCATCCTGGGTAGGCCACTGCTTCCTGTCCCCTCATCCTACTTCACGCCAAACTTGAAATTTAACACACTGTTGCATGGGTGACCTTAACCTAAAAAGCGGAGGCTGAGAAGGAAAACCTAGACTGAATTCGATATTCTGTAAAAAAAAAAAAATAACTTCTTTTTAGCACGCTGTAATATATAGGCGTGTCATCCGATGGGAAAACGTGTCACAAGGTGGAGAAGGTGTTGGCCCTTAATATTTTCGGAATTTGCAAGCAATAATTACATGAATGTTTCCTTGAAATGACTTCCTTTGGCCTGAACTGTAGTGTCTTCAAAAGGGGTGGGGGAGGACTTCCTCTCCTGACCCTAGCCCTACGGGGTCCAATTAATTCTGAAAGAAGCGGAAAGCCCGGCTCCAGCCCATTCAGGCCACATAGCATTCCTAAAGAAAGACGATAGGACGTTTGTTCCATTTTGAGTGTATATTGTCACTTTCAGGTGGTTCAATAACGTCCTTTGAATAAGGCCAAATTAGTTGGCAGTAAGCTCGGTATGCATGGACCTGGGCCAGGTCCTTAACCAGACAAGGTACTGAAAAGGGACAAAAGAGCTTTCAGGGGCGTGATATGTTTTCAGAGGGAGCCAGATGTATTAAGATGTGTTGAGGCAATAGTAGCTTTAGAAGAGAAAATCTAACATAGAGAAATCTAACATCATGAGAAGCCTGTAATAACATTTGTCAGATTTGTGGCATGATGTGATCTGGTGATCGGAAGTATGGATATATCGTTATACATTTTTGAAAACATCTTAACGGCACGCTTCTCGCGCACCCATTATTTGTAGATGGTGAATGCCATAATGCATTTACCTACTTTTTAGTCCACGAACCTTTGGTTTATTCCTGCCCCCCCCCCCTCCCCGCTCATTCCTCAGTGTTTGTGACCTTCTGAATTATCATTGATCATGTTAGAATTGTCATGTTGTAATTAGCCCAGAGTTTTCCTATACCGAACTCATTTTACCAGCCTTAAAGGATGCCATGCAACAACCAAAATATTACTAAATGATGAGAATTTCTAAGTATGTTTTGAGTTCAAAGCTTTACCAAAGATAACACCATTTTGCATCTAAGATACGGTACCTTACATGAAGAAAAATTTCTCAGGAGGAGGGCCCTCTCTTTAGACCAAACATCCATCCCTTACACCAAACCATTTAGCATCCAAGCTACCTTAAATAAACACAAACATTCTCCCTTAGACCCCTCTCTGCACGTCTACAAGAGGTGACGAAGAATCCGTCCGGATGCAAACTATCGCAGGTACACATATGTACACTTTACACCGACTCTCTGAGCTCAGTGTCTGGGTTGGGATTTTCTGTGGTGTCCACCTTCCCCTCCTCAGCCACAAATCCCAGCGGAGACACAGATCATGCGGACAACTGTGCATGTGCCCATCCCCGGGCCCCCGATTAAGGAAATCTTTTTCCAAAAGTATACTAGCGAAAAACAGTGACACCGAAACGTATTACACTGGGGCGAATGCAAGCCCAACGGTTTCCAATTGAAATTTGAAATGATACAAAACAAGTTTAAGCAAAAGATTCTACAGGAGGTGGGGCGAAAAGTCTTTAAGGATGAATGATTGACGTATTTTAATTTTTTCAACAAATCTTCCACAAAATACCAAACTTTTCGCGCCTTCACCTTCCGTTCAATTATTTTCCATTTTCTTCTCCAATACAACCTCAAACGTTTTCGCTTCATTCAACATTCAATGTGCTACATTTAAGCTCTTCTGCATATCCGTGACTATGCAAGAGCAAAGTTTATAACTAACTTGTGAAGAAGGGGGTGGGTTTCCTTCCGCTTTTTATTTAGGGTGGCCATTCGTCAGGCTTTTCGCCGGACAGTCCGGCTTTCGAGCACCCTGTCCTCCATTTGGGTTCACAGGGCGCCGGACGTTGAATATTCCTCCATTCTGAAAATCCTACCGTAAACCACCCTCATGCACAAATTTTCAGAGATATTTTCATTTTCAGACACAACATGACAATTTCACAGCTCTAATTATGCAGCTTAGAACACCGGAAAGGGCCGTTTCAGACCATCTGAGAAGTTTGTGAAGCCAAAAACTTTCTGGTACGCTACGCGCCAACTCATAGTAGCACTCCGCGTTGTCCTTCTTTTCTGTCATCGGGAAGTGCTCACCCTACTTCTATTAGTTTTGAAGAGTTAAACATATTTGAAGGAAACTAATGTTCTTTAGCGAATTACAAAGCATAAATAAGTTAGACTTATCTTCCTGGCAGAACCATTCTGGTTAGGAAATTGAAGTGTCTGAAAGTACTGCCTGAATGCAAATTTTACCGTGAAAATGATATCTTAGATGGGAAAGTTTCCGCGTGCAATATATTGCCGCCACTCTCATTTACCCGACTAATCTCATAACGAAAATAAAACACTCATCATGGAAAAAAATTCTGATAACTAAATATACATCTCGCGCTTTATGTTAGCTTCCAAAGTTTGATTCGCCCTGGACCTCACCTTGTGCCCTTATAGTAGCAACCTGCATGTACTCATAAAATATGAAATAATATAAAATCTCCTTAACAGAGTAATTGAAGCTGACTTTCTGTTTTCTTAATATGGAATAGTACCAGAGCTTCCAGGGGTCACGCCCTGCACCCCCACTAGGGTTCCACCCTTGGACTCCGACAGGGGCCTACAGCGGATCCTTGGACCGCAAGCTTGCAATCTCTGGCTTCGCGCTCGTGCACGGTTCAACTTGAGATTACCCACCGTATCCCCCACCCCCGGTCGAAATTTCTGGATCCTCGCCTGGGTAAACTGAGACTATAGGGCATCAGGTCCGTAAACTGGCAATGCCCTGAAGGCAGTGGCGCCGCCAGGATTTGGTGATTGGGGGCAGAACAGATGACGTCGTAATGCCACCTCAGTTCCCCCCAAGTCCGCGTAAATTGTATCTTTTCTGTGCGCCCTTGCGATTGTTTACAGCATTGTGGAATCCTTTTTGTCACTTAATAAAGGTGCTGTCCTGGAGGAGGAGTCCAAGGGGAGGGGTGTCCCCCTCCCTTTGAGAAATCTTTGTTAATTTAAGGTTGTCTAGATGCAAAATGGTGCTATCTTTGGGGTATGATTGGAACTGATCATATATGGCTGGAAAGTATCCTTATTTAGTGAATTCCAATTTTTAGTTAGGTGAAAGAGGAGAGTGTGCGTACCTGCGAGTGCATACAGCAGTGTGGGATCCCTCCTTTGTCACAATATTAAGATGCCGTTCTGGGGAGGGTGTCCCCCTTCCCTTTGAGAGGAGAACAGCAAGGGTGGCGCCAGCGGGGGGGCCAGGGGGGCCATGGCCCCCCCGTCGGGGAAGGCTGGCCCCCCCGTCGGGGAAATTTTTCGGTTTCGTCGGGGAGCTGTTATGTATACGATAAAATATGTAGTCCCCGACAACGCCCAGTCGCCCTGACAATTTACTTAATTTTGGTCTAAATTAGGGCAAATTCTTCAATAAAAACCCCAAATTTTTCAATTTTCTTCTTCAAAGCCCCATTTTTGTCAAATTTTGCATGGAAAATCCCGGCAATTTTTTCAAATTTTCTCCAAAAAAGGCCCAAAATTTTCGGCGCGCTTCGCGCGCCAAAATTTTCCTTCGAACATTGTTTCGGCACTTTATTTCCTTCGTTTAGACTTTGGGTTGCTGGCCCCCCCCCCCCCGTCGGGGAGCTTGGCCCCCTGTCGGGGAAATCCTGGCGCCACCCCTGGGAGAAAGTTTTGTTAATTTAAGGTTGCTTGGATGCAAAATGGTGCTATCTTTGGGATATTTATGGAAATGATCATATATGGCTGGAAAATATTCATAACTTTGTGAATTCTAATTTTTGGTTAGGTGAAAGAGGAGAGTATGTTGTCTTAGAGAACGGTATGTTGTCAACAAACCTCTTGAAGCCCCCTTTGGCTACTTTAATGTCTTCTACTCGGGGAAAGTTTTTAGGTAAAAATACATGCGTGGAGTCCACAGAAACATTCCTGGACTACTACGAAAATTTGTCTTTGCTTCAACCATTGTGCATTATATAAGGGTATCTAAGGTTGGCAGACACCGGTATAGTGCCTCCTGGTAGCTCTGAATTAATTATATAAAATGGGGCACTGATATGACGATTATTGCCTGACATCCAAATGATACTACAGAGTATGATGCCAAGCACTCTACAACTATCATATTTTTATTAAGTTTGAACGAAAATCCAGACGATCAGCTTCCAGCAATGGGGAATGGGAGGGAGAGTTTAGGTGCAGGGAGGTGATATTAGACATCCCTGATAGGTATAGCAAAAGGGGACTAAAACGCGTGTTTTAGAATTTTTTCGTCATAAGTGTATTAACAATCACCATCTATACCGATAATGGCATGCGCGCGAGGCGCTCGGTAAAAATGTTAGAAAAATGTTTAACAGCAAATACGTACTCTCAACCTACCACATTATGCTACAAATTAGATTGAAAGATCCCATAGGCCCCTCTAAAGGTTGGAGATGTACTTCTTTTTTGGAAGTGTTGTGATCAGAATAGTTGCATGTATTATAACAATAATAATGGTCACGAAGTGGAGTGAAAACCGTGACGGATGCGCGCGAAGCGCGCCGAAACTTTTCATTAAATAAGATAACCATGGCAAAATCTGCATTCATTCGTCGAGACACTTTCAATTACCCAAAGAACCCATTTGCCAATCACAAAGCCAGTCTTTTACCTGAAAATTCTTTAACAGCTTTCAACTTATTTTGTTTTGTGTCTGCGGCTGCGGGAGCTACTACCGAAAATTATTGATAATAAGGACAATATTGAGGCAAAGAATTTTGATAGTCTGCAAAGGATTTGCGACAATTCAGATAGTTTGAGAACCATTTGTGATAGCAAATGGTTACAATAGATCCATCACTTGGTCAAAAACACCCCTCACCCTACCCCCTACAGAAATCCATACCTTAAACGCCTTTTGGGATCACTTTAAACTTTTCGAAAAAAATCTGAAATCGATTGGGGGGCACGCGCCCCCCATGACCCCGTGCCGGCGCCACTGCCTGAAGGGCAGATACCTTCCATGGAAGAGCTATGTCAAAATCGTATGTGAGGACGTTTCACAAGGGATGGGGGAATTACTTCTCTGAACTTTCCCTGATTGGCAAGCAATCACGGCACGATTTTTGCCGAGAAATGTTTTACACTGAAATCAACATTTTGTTGTGTCTCTTCGGGGCTGCCCCCCACAACAGCCTAACACGCTTATAGTTAAGACATATGAGTTACTTCTGTTCTCAAGAAATTCATACGGGTGAAAGCTTCTCTACAGGGCTCCCCTGTAGCCTCCGGGCGCCTACTATAGCCCCCTTGACTACAGGCCAGTGGGGTAGTGGAATATACATACGACGCTCAGTGTTAAAAGCTTTTGAAACCTTTTCACTGGGACTAAACATATCGATATATGAACAAGAAGTTAAATTTTTATCGCACTATGACAAATGGTTGGTATACACAAATAAATTTTCACAAACGTGTTCAGTGAAAGTAGCACATCACACTACCGGACCGTTGCCAGCCGCCCAGTTGTAGAGGGACAGAGAATTTTTATATCTCATTGTGATCCCATCACCAGGGACTGTCACGTAACTGTTATGCCTGAGAAATTCTCCATAAAGACTACTTATATATGTGTTCGACAAGTACGGCTATTTTCATTAGGGTTCTGGGAAAAAGTGGGGTGATCCCTTCCACTTTCAAAAGTGGGAGTATTCCCCCTCCCCCCACCTCTTGACGCCCAGGCTTATGTGCAATGGAAATGTAGAAAATTCGGACTTATATAAGAAAGACATACTTCTCAATAACGAGCGAAACACCATTATTTTGATATCCCGTGCGCGGCGTCTCGTTTACTACGTAAATTTTTGCCTTAGTATCAAACCTTTATTATGCATGTTTGTATTGAACTGGTAAACTAAGCATAATTTAAAAGCATTGTATAGTACCGTAAGTGTACGGGACTACTTTCGAATGGGGTGATCATTGCTGCATCACTTCTGCCCGAAAATTTAATGAATGTTTGCCCGAAATAGCATATATTTCGCCCGAAAATAGAAAAATTTTCTGCCGAATGGGGAAGGGGACTCATCCCCTGCCTCGTACTCCTCTGTATAGTGCCCCCCATGGGCTGGGGGTTGTAGAATATGCCCACGGTATTTTCTGCCTGTCGTAAGTGGCGACTAAAGGGAAGGACTTGCACCGTGTTCTGGACTGTATTTTAAAACCGAACTCTAACTTGAACCGTATTTAAATTTTACCTTTTTATCTAGTTGACACTGTATAACACATTCGTGTTGCTGTGTCGTTAAATCTCATCTAACTAACCTATGTATAGTACAATGAAAACGTGTCACAGTACTCTAGATATTAAATATATGTTAAATTGAAAAACAATACGACAATGCAGTATCAGCGACCGATCTGAGGGTGGTATATAGAAGGCACGGCGGAACGGAAAAAAAATATTGGGGCGGGGGGGGGGAGGGGGCTGAGTGCCAGGAAGACTTTCTAAGTGGAGTGCCACCATCAGTTAGCACGGAGCGTACAAGAAAATTTTTAACTTTACAAACCCTCCAGATGGCCGGAAACGGCACTTCCCGAGTGTTCTTACTTAGCTTCATGTACCCAGCCTCGAGTTAGATGAAATTTAACGACACACCAACATGATTGTGTGATGTAGTGTCAACTAGGTACAAAGGTACAGTTTAAATACGGTTTCAAATACTGTTCATGTTCAAGTTTGGTTTCAAATACAGCTCAAATACGGTGCAAGTCCTTCTCTTTAGTCGCCTTTTACGACAGGCGGGAAATACCCTGGGCATATTCTACAGCCCCCAGCCCACAGGGGCGGCCAGCCTCGAAACATGGATCTCATGTCTGCAATCTCCTTGCAGTCCCCACTTCTTGGATCACTTGGCAAATATTGGGGGCTTAGCCCCCTCACTTTTTTCATTGGGGGCTGAGCCCCCTCAAGCCCCTCCTCCCCGGTTCCGCCGCCACGGGTATAAAGAGGGGTTCGTCCCCTCAGCCTGATTTTTCAGGGCAAAATCGTGCATTTTTGGTACCAGTTGTAGGTCTCTAAGGAAAATACCTTCTGTTATTTAATGCCCAGATTGCTTCAAAACTACTCAGAGAATCTAAACATTCTCATGCCTCATGCACGCGGTGGGAGGGGTTGCCCCTCACAAATCCAACCTTCGGGTACCACGCGTCATTGATAAAGAAACATCGCGCTTATACTTTGCCACTCGTCACTAGAAAGAAGTTCTGGATAAACAACCGTGCACACAAAAAGTGAGGTCTTTTGCTGAGGAAAATTTGTAAGTTTTAGAGTTGCATTGAGGAAAACTTGAAAATATTGGGTTTTTATTGAGAAAACTCGAAAATTTGGGGTTACTATTAAAGAGTATGCCCTTCCAGCCTTCCTTGAGAGCAAAATCATGTAAACCGTCGGGGATAACATGCTTTATCGCACCCATCAAGGCCACCCCATGAAATTAGAAAATTTTCCCGACGAGGGGACCAGCCTTTCCCCGCCAGGGCCATGCCCTGTGCAGGCGTGGATCTAAGGGGGAGGGCTTTTCCGGCCTCAGCTTCCCCTTTTTCGCCACATCAACAATAACAAATACGCGAAAATTAGCGTAATGTTAATCCAGGACAATATTCAAGGGGGCTTTCAACAGCCCCCCTTTTCGAAATGTCTGGATCCGCGCCTGCCGTGTCCCCCACCTAGCGCCATCCCTGTAGCTTAGGCCAACTTCCATGATTATGGACAGTCGTTTGCACTTAGGCTATTTTTCTAACATTTAAAAAGCAGTCTTTTCTGATATTTGTTTTAAGAACACAAAAAAAATTTTAATGATGGAATTTAGTAGGAGAGGAGTAGAGATACCTTTTTGAAGCAGGGACTTGGGGAGGAGGAAATATCCCTTCTGGAGAGGGAATTGTCCCCAATCCATCCACAGTTACTACGTACCATGGGCGTCAATCCCGGGGGGACGGGGGGGGACAAGTCCCCACATTTCGATGGGCGGGGGACACAATATCAAATGCCCCCACGTTTGCGTAAAAGAGTAGTGTCGTGGCTCTATTTGACTGACTTTTTGAGTGGCATGTAGGTTTGTTGGGCAATTGTTAAGTGTCTCGATGCAGATTCTGAATGCAGAGTTCGTCAGGGAAATCTTATTTAATGACAAAATTTCGGCGAGCTTCGCGCGCATGCGTCACGGTTTGCACTCCTTCTCATGACCATTAAAAAGGTAATTATACATGGAACTACTCTGATCACCACACTTTCCTAAAATAGACATACATCTCCAAACACCTGAAGGGGCCTCTCAGTATGGGATCATTCAATCAGTGGCGTACGCAGAGGGGAGGAAATTCGGCCATGCTCCCCCCCCCCCCCCCCCCCCTCTGATTCCGATTTTTTGAACTTCCTAAAAATACGTAGATTTTTTAACACAAATTTTACTTCAAAAGGTAACATATGTGGCACCAGATTGCATGTAAGGACACCTGATTTTTCAAAAATTTTTAAAGGGGAGGGATGTCGCCCTCCCCTTAGATCCCTCCCCCAGGCCAGGGGTCACACAACTTGCTGCATGGCCCACCCCTTGAGAGAAATCCTGGGTACGCCACTGCATTCAGTCTTATTTGTAGCATGATGTGGAAGGTTGAAAGTACTTTGTTGCGTTAAACATTTTTCAAAAATTTTTACCGAGCTCTTCGCCGAAGCCATTATCGGTATAGATGGTGATTGTTGGTACACTTACGACTTAAAAAGCATTCTGAAAACGCCCTTGCTTACCCTTCACACCTTTGCTATATTACGATCAGCTCCAAAAATATCCCAAAGATAGCACCATTTTGCATCTAAGCAACCTTAAATTAACAAAAATTTCTCAAAGGGGATGACACCTTTATATAGTGACAAAGGAAGGATCCCCACTGCTGTATACAAACGCAGGGTGCATAAGAAAGGTGCAATTTACGAGCCGCCACTGCAGTTAGTAAAAACATCCAGCCAGTCGGAAAAAATTAGAATTCACTAAATTAGGGACGTTTTCCAGCCATAAATGATCAGCTCCAAAAAACCCAAAGATAGCACCGTTTTTGCACCTAAACAGCCTTAAATTAACAAAACTTTCTCAAAGAGGAGGGGAATCTCCCTCCCCTTAGACCCCTCCCCCAGGACGACACATTTATTTAGTGACAAAAGAAAGATCCCCACTGCTGTATACAAAGCGCAGAGCGCAGAAACAAAGTACAATTTACACGCCTCCACTCAGTTGGAAAAAGCATCCAGCCAGTCGGAATTTGGGACCTTCACACCCCAAACATATCACACTAGCAACGGGCCTGGTCGGGTCAATGATCTCCTACAATGATCCACGCTGCGAAGCATGGTTTCAGATATTTTGGGACATGATGAAAATAACATTTTGAAGTAATTCCGTGGACTCCGTGTATTTCACCTGGCAGATCATCTATGATGGTCATGTTAACTTTGAAATGATAACTCTTATTAGAATAGGACAACGTCAGTCATCATAAGGGGGGGGGGGAGGAAAGGGCCTATAGGAAGACACCCCTCTTCAAAACCATAGGGATTGGTTTGTGTTAAGTCATGTATGTCCCCATTCCACCCCCCCCCCCCCTAGTTTGAATACGGATTGACGCCCCTGCTACGTACTATGTCTACTGTGAGCTTATAATTATAGGCCTACTGGCAGTAACTTCGGCCTTCAAATATCTCAAACCGTGAAGTGTTTCATTGTGTAAACATTTTCCGCCAGGAATGTACATAATAATTGATAAGAAATATTCAGTCTATCAGTTTCATTTTAACGTATGTATTCCGTACCAGGCATTCGACAATTATAATGCGTAGGAAAAGAATGACTACATAGAAATATACCCGTCTGGAAAATGGACTAAACACTTAACGATGTCTAGACTACATCGTAAACAATGCCACTCAGCCAGTTTTTCATCTGCTGGCGGGCAATTAAAACCAGGAGAAAACGAAAGGTGAGTTCCGCGAAAAATATTTCCATGGCATTCAAGAGTCACTTCACTGTCTGAAGTATATAACAGGCACATGAGTTTTTAAGTCTAAATTACTTCTGGTTACTACAGTTACATGTATGAAACACGGAAACGACTGAGAACAAAAAGCAATAAAATAAAACATGAAAGAATGCAGTGGGACACGACATGTGCTGTTATGATATGACGAGGTGAACACGTCTTGCTATGGATGCAGGGATGGCACGTTGTAGTGGAAATCTGTAGTGCATGGTGGGTCGAAGTTCATTGGGGCATATCAGATGTATGTCTATCAATATCAGGGGGAGCAACAGAGGGAAGGGAAGGCGACCGCCCCCTATTATTGCAAGAAAAGGGGAAAGAGAAACAAAAGAAGAGGGGAAAAGAAAAAAGGAGAAAACGAAAGAAAAAAAGGAGGAAGCGGAAGAAAGAGAAGAGGAGGGGTGGGTTAGGCCTATATCCGATATCATATAATTAGACCAGTTTCCAGGAGGACCCGATTCCGGTGTCTGTAAGCCTTTAGATACCCTCTAATAATGCAAAAATGAAGCAAAGGAAAATTATAGTTCAAGAGTGTTTCTGTGGACACCATGCACGTATTTTTTCGTAAGAACTTTCCCTGAACAGAAGGCAGTAAAGTAGCCAACAGAGGGCTTCATGAGGTTTGTTGACAACATACCCTTCTCTTAGATAACATACTGTCCTCTTCTACCTTACCAAAAATTAGAATTCACTAAATTATGGACATTTTCCAGCCATATATAATCAGTCCCAAAAAATATCCCAAAGATAGCACAAATTTGCATCTAAGCAAGCTTAAATTAACAAAAGTTTCTTAAAGGGGAGGGTGACATCCTCCCCTTAGACCCCTCCCCCAAGACGGCAAATTTATGTGGTGACAAAGGAAGGATTCCCCACTGCTGTATACAATCGCAGGGCGCAAATTCTGGGGGCGCCACTTCTAACACATATATCCATTCAAACAATATCCCAAAGATAGCACCATTTTGCATCTAAGCAACCTTAAATTAACAGACATCTCAAAGGGGAGCACCCTTAAACCCCCAGGACGGCGATCACTCACCTCATGCTTTGCCCTCCCCCCCTCCCCCCCCCTCATCAAAATACTTTGGTGCCTCCCCTGATCAATATACATTGCCCGTATAACACCGTGGCCGATTTGCGATGTCAAGTGCGGTTCTTAATATAAGAGTTTCCTGATGCACTTACATGTGCATCATTCAGCCCTCGCAGACGCCGATTTCAAGTCTGTTTCAGGGGCATGCCCCCACTGTCCGCCTCCTCCGGAAACATCTGTCACAGTAGTGGTGCCATTTAGGTAGCGACACTAAGATTAGGCTTACGGAGTTGAACCAACCAAACTTTCATTTTTCGTTCTTCAAAGGTAAAGGGCAATCACCCGGATCTGAGTACATAGTGCATGTAAATTAAATTCCAAGTGGATGCTTCTAGTTACTGACATACAATGCTTTTTGTTTAATAACGACTTTCCGTGCAAATTTGTGGCTGCAAAGTCATACTATTTCGGGCAGAAGCTGTGATGTAGCTTGGGGGGGGGGGGGGCTTACAGTGTTCTCTCGCCATGCTCCACAACCTCCCCACTGGAAATCCAAGAGTGAAAAATATATGTAAACGTAGGCTATAGAGAGTTCATATTTGAAGCCCCCGTGAAATGGTGGAGCCCCCAGGTACCCCACATACAAACTTTTCTGGCTACATCAAGGGGGCAGTAGTGCTAACCTTCACATGAAGTAGCCTTGAGTGCTTCCTTGCCTAGGTGGCTAGGTGTATAACATCAATACAAACGTTAATTTTAAACCTGGGTGGAAATGCATTATTTTTTCGCGTTTTACGCGTATCAAAGGTTTTAATGCGTGACATTATCACGCATTTAAGGCTCGCGTTAACTTATCAGGTATAATAGCCACAGTAATTCCTTTTCGACAGCCCGGAATCTCTCGACCTTTAAACCTTCCAATCTAATTCTCAGTGACACAGCCTGGTCGAGGGATCATGGCACTGGTACAACACTTATTTTTGATTGGGATGGCCAATTTTTGAGTTCGTATGTTGGTACACCGTACATATTTCAATATTCACTAAAGAATATTTTTTTAATATAGTATTGGGGTCCTTACATGCAATATTATGTAACGTACTGTCAGTGGCGTCACCAGACTTTTCATTCTGGGGGGGGGGGGGGCACAAGGGGGGCACAACAGTTCAATGAGGGGCAAAACTAGATAGCGGCGTATGCAGTTTGTTGTGTGAACGCCGGCCTGGGGGAGGGGTCTATGGGGGTGTCCCCCTCCCCTTTGAAAATTTTTGAAGAATTAGGTGTCCTTAGATGCAATCTGGTGCCACATACGTTACCTTTTTGAAGTAAAATTTCTGCCAAAAAATAACGAATTTTTAGGAACTAAAAAATAAATTCTGCATGGATTGAGAAATTTTCATGAAAGTGAAAAAACGTGCATGTGTATTGCCGAATCAACGATCAAATATTCGTTCGATTGTGGACTTTTCAATTAAAGTGAAATTCTCATGATCCACAAACTGAGTGATTGGAGTCTTACGGGATTAAAGTGATCATAGAGTTTTGTATCATATATTTCTCTTTTAAAATTTTTTGGAATTATTTTTTTCGAAGAAGAAAATACGGAAAAGTCTCCTTGAAATTGCTGGCACTGAGCTTGCATTACAATTCGCAACGCAAGTGGCAGGCAAATTCCATGGTACTGTACGTACCAAACAACACCATTCACTGTTTTGGTTAATGAGTCCGCGAGGCAGACATTTCCGCTACACTTTATCAAGGCGTATACTCACACCTATTGAGGCGGCGAGGATTATGGATAGATTACCAAGACCGATGCTCAGCCTCCGACACAGAGAACACTGTCTGCTTTATGAGATGGGGCCATTTTGTTATTCGAAAAAATACAAATTGCTGCCTTTTCTTGTCCTAAGAAGAATCAAATCATATGAAACATGGTAGTCAAATATTCTAACTACAGAACTTACAGAAGATCTATACATTTTTTTTTCAAAATCTCAGATCTCAGTTGGGGGGCACAATGTTTTCCAGGGGGGCGGCCCCCCTTTGGCGACGCCACTGCGTACTGTGCAAATTTGAAGGAAAATTACTGCAAATTTTTGACATTTTTTACAGAGGGAACAAAATAATAAGGGGCTTCCGCCCAACCGCCCACCACATTCTGACCGGGGGTTAAGCCTCAGCCCCCAACCCCGCTTCCTACGCTTTTGATGCAAAAGTGCAACTGGAAGCTTTCAGACAGTGTAACTGAAAATTTTCTAGTCACCGATACAGTCCTGCACTACAGTAGTACATGCTTTTCTCTATCTGCATATTCCTTTCTTTTTGCATCGTTAGTTTGGACTGACTATATTTCATGAGGGGCTTACTATACGGGCACAAGGGGGAAATTTCCCTTCCCTTCGCCCCTCTCTTCTCCTCCCCCACATTGCAAATCATGGTCTCGAGTCATCAAATATAACATATAATAACAGATTATTATAAATGGTATTATGAACGTCAGCATCGCTTTCGTCTCACAAATGTCATATATGTTTTACTGCCGCGTCACTCAACCACTGGTCGTATGGATTGATGTTGTGCGATGCGTCGTGACTTCCAAGATATTTTGCCCCAAACTAAATTCCTTACAGACGCTACAATACATATCCTTAATTTACCCCGTTGACCCCATGTTTTCTTTGTCATTTTACTAAGGATGGCCCAGCCAACCTGGTCCCCCCCCCTCTACGCCAATGGCTCATGAGGCTCAAACCCCTAAAGTTTTCAGTCAAAATTTAAATTGCTCAGAATAAGTGCGAGCTATAGTTTTCAACAGGTATAGGGAAGGTGTGTATCCTACGACGTGGTAAGGTCTAAGGAAGTGCAAATTTCTGGCAATCTAGGAGGTAACTGTAGGTAAAATATTTTTTGCACCCTGAGCGCCAAATGATGGTGTCACAAACTTGAAAATTCGTAGTACCCTCATTCTTTACAAATATCCTCGGTGAGACACATATCTATCAACTCTATCAACTGTGAGCGCAATGTGCTGTTCGCAAGGTGAAGCTGTCAGCCCCTTGTTACCATGCTGAATTCGCATCCGTATATGCGGTGCCACTAGACGACCGATTGAAAGTTTTATTCTTGTTCCCGCCACTTCGACCAGCTAGAGCAGTGGCGTAGCCAGGGGCGTAGATTTCTTCTCAACTTTGGGGGGGGGATGGGGTGGATTATCGCAAATCTAGAAAATGTGCACGCGGAGCGTGCACGGAGAGCGCGAAGCGCGAAGCCCATCAAGGGTGGGGTCCAGGGGCCCGCCTTAGGGCCCCTGGTGGGGTCCAGGGGCAAAGCCCCGGTGGGGGTCCAGGGGGCGAAGCCCCCGGAAGCTCCTGGGTTTTAATATCTCAGAAGTGCCAGGAAGACTGTTTTAAGAGGTAAATTTCAAAGGTAATGTTCTTGGGTATTGGTATATTTATACATTTGGGAAATGCTATTTTGAGCACAAAACTCATTGATAAGCTGCACTGGATTGAAATTGTACAAGAGCAACAATGTCCTGCTAAGCTTAAAATGGCAGGGATCAACTTATAGGGTCATCTCAGACAACTGGATGTTGAATTCAGAGATCATTACAAGACCTGCAAGTTTGCTTGAGATCAGTGGCGCCGACAGGTTTTTTTGTTATTGGGGGCACAATAGATGATGACGTAATAATACCTCAGTTCCCCCAAGTCTACGTAAATTGCACCTTTATTTATGATGCGTCCCGGCATTTGTATACAGAGGTTTTGAACTTTCGTTTGTCACTACATAAAGATGCCGTCCTGGGGAAGGGGTTCCCCCTCCCCTTTAAAATTGTTTGTTAATTTAAGGTCTTTTAGACGCAAAAAATCTTTGGTATGTTTTTGGAACTGATCATATATGGCTGGAAAATGTCCATAATTTAGTGAATGCTAATTTTTGGTAAGGTCAAAGAGGAGAATATATTGTCTATTAAGAGAAAGATACGTTGTCAACAAACCCTCTGATGCCTCCTCCCTTTTTACTGCTTTCTAGCCTATTTCAGGAAAGTTTTTACACAAAATACGTGCGTGAAGTCCACAGAAACATTCTTGGACTATTAAGAAATGTTTCCTTTCCTTCATTGTGCATTATGAAAGGGCATCTAAGGCTAGCAGGTACCTGTATAGGACCTTCTGGAAGCTCTGCATTAATCATATTAAATGGGGGCAATGACATAATGCGTACTACCTGACATCCACATGATAATGTAGGGTATGACGCCGAGCACTTTACAACTATCGTATTTTTACTAATTCTGAACAAAAATCAGGAAGAACAGCTTCCAGCAATGGGGAATGACAGGGAGGGAGAGTAAAGGTGCAGGGAGGTGATATTGGGCCTCCCTGATAGGTGTAGCAAAAGGGGTGAATGACTACTAAGCGCGTTTCAGAATGCTGTTTTCGTCGTTAATGTATTAACAATCACCATGTATACTGATAATGACTGCGCGCGAAGCGCTCTGTAAAAATACTTGAAAAATGAAAAACGGCAGATACGTACTTTCAACCTTCCGCATCATGCTACATATTAGATTGAAATATCCCATATTGATGCGAGGTCCCCACAGATGTCTGGAGATTTATCTCTGTTCTTCGGAAAATGTTGTGATCAGAAGTTATTACCATAATAATGGTCATGGCATGGAGTGAAAAGCGTGAAGAATGCGTGAGAAGCGCGCTGAAATTTTTCAGTAAATAAGATTTCGATGACAAAACCTGCATTCGGGCTCTGCATCGAGACACTTTCAATTGCCCAACAAACCTACATGCCACTGCCATGAGGCAGTCTTTTACCTGTTATTTCGTAAACTTTCAACTTTTTGCTGCTGTGCATCTCCGAAGGTTGCTATCGGAAGATATTGATAATAAGACTAACACTGACATAAGGTTTGAAGCGCACGGAGCGCGCGAAAATTTTGATGGTTTACGAAGGGATTGCTTAAATTCTGATAGTTTGAGAAACATTTGTGACAGAAAATGAAGCAGATATTCAAAAATTTCTTACAAAAATGAAAAATAAAATGTACTTTTCAGCATACACGTATCTATAGACTGTAACATTGGGGGGATGATTACATGGGTCATCCCCCTAGTCAAATGTTGGGGGGATATATCCCCCCATCCCCCCGGATCTACGCTTTTGGGCGTAGCTAGGATTTTTTTTGTTGGGGGGGGCTCGGGGTGGAGATTATTGTGGGGGAGCTCCCGTTTACTATCTAAAAGGGAGCGCCACCATAGGTTGGCGCGGAGCGTTCAATAAAATTTGAGATTTAATACATCCCAGATCGCCGGAAATGACACTTGCAAGGCTTAATAGCAGCCATCAAGATGTGCAATTTTGGTGGAAAAATGTAAACTTTGATTTTATTTCATTTGCAGACACATTGAGTTTGTCACAATCAATCCGAATCTATTCAAAGTTATTTAAAGTGGGTAATTTTTTTTGCCCAGATCGCCAGTGGGGGCTCTTAGGGGAGGCGATTTTGTGGGGGAGGGGGAGCTCGCGCCCCAATCCCCCCTCCGTAGCTACGCCACTGAGCTAGAGCATGGCTTCAACACCCTTTGGGTCAACTAAACTTTCACATATTGTGGTAAATTACTGTTCCCTCCAGTCCCCACCTCCCCGGCCCCACCACCCTTCAAAAAGACGCGGTTTGACTTACTGCTTTAAAAAGTTTGGTAAAGTCCCTTTTCTAAGCTTCCTAAAACCCCTTTTTGATAATAGAACGGTTCATCCTCTTCTGAAAGCCAGTCTCCAATCAAATCTACAGTTCAAAAACTGATTTACTTGCGTCTTTCGTACCTTATAAGTTCTTGAACGAAAACTAAAACCATTTATGGGCAGCACAGTTAGCTTACAGGCTGGTTTCGCAGTTTCGGAATGAACTCCCCATTTTCTAGCGTCTTCTCGCTTAAGGTCCTGTCGGGACTTTGCTTCCTGGGCCACACCCACTTTTTTCTTTGTCATATCTGAAACAAGATTTGTTCGCGTTTCTTCCCTGGGAACATGAATGTCTGTGTGAATATTGTTGTAATACTATATGAAGCGTTTAAACACATCTGTACATATATATTACATCTGAGAAACTGATTTTAAGAGAAACATTAAGTGGCCGCATTACTAGCCAGTTTTTTCTCTCATTTTTTTTTTAAAAAGTCCATTCGACTGGATGCTGGAGGGCGAAAACTAAACTTACCCACCGAAGGGGGTTCTGTTCCCCGTAGGAGGTACATCCACAGTTGGAACACTATGGCTTAATATGACCATCCTCTCAGCCATCAGACCGTTACATGATAAGTTTGTCATACATTGCTCCGTTCTAGACAGGCTGCAGAAAGATACCACATGTAACTACACATTGTATTCCATTCTGAGACACACTACAAACGAGTGTACCAGATATGGTTGACAAAAAGGTCTTGTTACCTCTGTATACATCAAGCTTTCCCAGACAACATCAAGATTAATAGCGAATAAACATTCTAACATTTAATCTATTTGTGTGTGAAAATCGTACCCGCATTCTTTCAGCGATGTCGATGAAAATTTTATTTTGAAACATCAGCCAAATCTCACAACTAAGTCTATTTCCCTCAATGAAAAATTCTTTCAAGATGTACCAAAAGATAAATATTGCATATCAAAGGTAACCCAGGCGCGGATCCAGAGGGGTATTTTTCCAGCTCCAGCCCCCCCCCCCCAACATTTTCGACACAACTTACTTTTTAGACGATTTCAAAGCTGCACTACATAGTTCATGTTTACTTGTTTTGATTACCAGATTACAGAAATACCATTCAGCGGTTTTTAGTTTCAAAATTTTCCCTAGACCCCCTCACCCATCGAGACTTCGTACATTTGACTCTCGTAGACTTGACTACTTTGCCATAACGATGTAAGCCACCCTCTTTTTTCTGTAAAATCCTGGATCCGCCCCGGGTAAACCAATGACTTATTCTGCACGAATTCAACAATTCAGTAAGAAAAATATTGTCACATGATTAAACGGGCCATTCATGAATTATGATATCAAGGTACCGTATACAACTTCAAACTGGGATGACCTCATTTTCCTTTCAACACAAAGGCGAAATAATTACGAACACGACACGGTTATGGAACATTCATTGCTATACACTCATATTATATATTTCAGCACAAATATTGCTGAAATGCATCAGATTTCAGCACCAAATATCTTCGCTTAATTTTGGGAACATGACACTTGCTTAAATCCAGGAGCAAGATTTTAATGTCTTTGTCACAAGAACACCATGCAGGGACGCTAGGTCCTGGGGGTACTGGCTAGAGTGTAAACCAAACATTAGCCATAGAATTGTCCAGTTCGGGCACGCAAAAAGTGTTCAATTCGGGCAATTTGTCAGTAAGGAAATGAAATTACAGTCTCAAATATTAACGAAATGCCTCAGGTGTTCGAAAAAAAGAAAGAAATCAGCGCTAGCCTACACTGTAAAAAATGTCTACAGACGTTTGTAGGATTACAGAACAAAAAAAAATACAGAAATACAAAGAGGAAACGGAAAAGTGCTGTCAATTTTTGCAACAAATTGACAGCACTTTTTCCGTTTTCTTTATGTATTTCTTTGATTTTTGTTCTGTAAATCTACAGAAATTTTTTACAGTGTATGTCTATGCACGGTGACCACGTGAAGATAAGACTACACAGTGACGATTAGATTGTAGGGGGTATCGTTAAATTTTGGGGGTGTACGCACTAATAGGTCTTGTGTGTTACACAAATGCTGCTGACTTTTGGACCGTTGTTAAACAACAACGTGGATCTAAAGGCGAAATAGTCCTTCCGGGAGAAATGTAAATTAACAAGCATTTACATTTTTGTAAACAAGATTTGAGTATGAAAGCCTACCATCACTTAAATTTTGATAATCTCTGATGTAAGTAGGCCTATCCGTCAATCGAACAGGGCTGTTACCAGCTGCTTTGGTATTTCTTTGGGGTGGGTTGGTTAGGTCTAAGGCCAACGTATGAAGACAGGGCTTCGTTTTTGAAGAATTACCGTTGCATCATGGGGCAAATTCAGTTTGAAAACTGTGATGTATTTTAGAAATCAATTTTGATAGGCCCTATTACTTCATTGTTTGGGGTGGGTGGGGTAGGGTGGGGTAGGGTGGGGTGGGGAAGAGGTGGATTCTGTCATGATCCTGCTATCAAGGCAATCAGGGGCGTCAACCGTGCTGAAGTGTGGGGGCATTCGTTTTGAAGAGGACGTGTCTTCCTATAGGCCCTTTCCTGTTCCCCTCTTATCGTGACTGACGTTTTCCTGTTCTAATAAGAATTAGGGTTCCAAAGTTAACATGACCATCATAGATGATCTGCCAGTTGAAATACACGGAGTCTACGGAATTATTTGAAGATGTTATTTTCACCATGTCCCAAAATAGCTGAAACCACGCTTCGCAGCGTGGATCGTTGCCCGAGATCATGGACCCCAACCAGGCCCGTAGCTAGCGCCATATGTTTGGGGTGTGTGTGAATGTCCCAAATTGCGACTGGCTGTATGATTTTTTCCAGTTGAGTGGCGGCGTGTAAATTGCACTTTGTTATGCACTCTGCGTTTTGTATACAGCAGTGGGGATCCTTCCTTTGTCACTATATAAAGGTGTCAATCTGGGGGGAGGGGTCGTAGCCCTCCCTTTGAGAAATTTTTGTTAATTTACGGTTGCTTAGATGCAAAATGGTGCTATCTTTGCGATATTTTTGGAGCTGATCGTACATGGCAGGAAACATCCATAATTTAGTGGATTCTAATTTTTCCGATTGGTTGGATGTTTTTACTAACTGCAGTGAGGGCGCGTAAATTACACCTTTTTATGCACCCTGCGTTTGTATACAGCAATGGGGATCCTAACTTTGCCACTACATAAAGGTGTCGTCCTGGGGGGTCCATGGCCGGATTTACCAATGTGGGGGCCCTGGGCACGAACCTATGTGGGGCCCCTAGGCAGTCATTTGGCTCTTTGAAAAAAGAACTGATATGATGGATTGAGCTATACACAAACCTACCTCTTCAGGGGCTGGGCGCTTATATACAAACCATAAATGTTCAACAATTTTAGGCTAAAAGCCAGATGATGTATCATCGCAGTGGCGAATCTAGGATTTGTCTGAGAAGAGGGGGGCGGTGGATTCAGATTGTCAAGAGCTACTGATGCAGGGTATTGGCTTGGGAGTGAAGTTTTCATTTTTTTTTCAGAAAAAAAAACACCAAAGTGCAATTCGGTGTATTTTAGCTGTTGGAATTAATTACTTTGTATTATAACCGTAATGAAAGTAACGAAAGTAACTGAAACTAAGCTGGACGCAGCCGTAAGGCGTTTGGGACGATTTTATTTCAGAAAAAAAAATGCAGGAATTTTCAGACCTTGCTCAGATGTCATGTTGAGTAAAGTGATGCAAAACAAAGTGTGATAGCGGAGGGACTAAGATTTGTCGAAAGAGGAATGGGGGTGGGGGTAAACTCTCGGACCAACTGGCATAAGAATTTAGGCGTGGATCTAGGGTTTGGTCTGAGGGACGCATCTGTGGCTTTCGTAAGCAATGTAGAACAGTACGTAAGCGGAACGCCACCGATAGTTGGCGCGAAGCGCTTAATTAAGAAAATTTTGGATGAAAACACCTTTTAGATCCCCAGAATTGGCACTTCCTAGGCTTTATTTGTCTGAGTATAGATGAAGCATCACAGGCTTGTATATTACTGATCTTTTTTTTTTTCATTTTTTCTCGGTAGGCCAATAAGGCCAGGGGGTTCATGCATCCCCATGGTTGCGCGCCTAGCACTATTAAACCGTGCAGCTAACTGCGCGAAGAGCCGTGCGAAAATTTTCTGTCTTGTTTGTTTATAAAAGACATTTGAACTTTGTCGGGGAAGTTTATACCGATTAGGACTACAATTTTACGAAAAGGACAATTCATAAAGAATACAAAATTTAATATTGAATTTTTTCTTCATTATACAAACAACGCGTCTGAAAACTAAGACCACGGCATTCTGAATAAATATGCCAAAGCTTTCGCCATTTTCAACGATATTTAGCGATGTAGTTTTCCCCAACTTCCTCAATGAAACTAAAAGTTAACTAATTTATGAGCAATCTGAGAACAATTCCCAAACCTTCAAATTCGTCTCTCTTCACACCCTCCCAGCAATGCACATTTGGGGGCTCATGTGTGAGAATAATTAAATTTCAGCTGGACGACGTCTCCAAATGACCCCAAAAATATGATAACCTAGTTTTTAGGGGCCCTTAGTTTGGGGTCCCTGGGCACGTGCCCTCCTGGCCCATGCTCAAATCCGGCCCCGGGGGTCTAAGGGGAAGGGACATCCCCTCCCCTTTGAGAAAGTTTTGTTAATTTAAGGTTGCTTAGATGCAAAATGGTGATATCTTTGGAATATGTTTGGAGCTGATCGTATATGGCTGGAAAATGTCCATAATTTAGTGAATTCTAATTTCTGGTTAGATGAAAGAAGGGAATATGTTGTCTAAGAGAAGAATACGTTGTCAACAAATTTCCTGAAGCCCCCCTCCTTTTTGTTACTTCCCTGCCTTCTATTCTGGCAAAGTTTTTATGCAAAAATACCTGCGTGGAGTCAACAGAAACTTCCCTGGACTATTACGAAAATTTTCCTTTCCTTCATTGTGCATTATCAAAGGGCACCTAAGGCTAGCAAATGCCTGCATACTGGCATAGGGCCTCCTCGAAGGTCTGAATCAATTATACAAAATGGGGCAATGGCGTAATGCTTGTTACCTGACATCCAAATATGATATAGAGTATAAAGCCAAGCACTTTACATCTGTCGTATTTTTACTAATTTTGAACGAAAATCCAGACGAACAGCTTCCAGCAATGGAGAATCGGCGAGAGGGAGAAATATGCACCCCCTGATAGGTATAACAAAAGGTGTGAAGGACTAACAAGAGCGTTTCAGAATGCTTTTTCGTCGTAAGTGTATTGCAATCACCATTTATTTCGATAATGGCTTCTTGCGAAGCGCTCGGTAAAAATTTTTGAAAAATGTGTAACGGCAAGTCGGCAACAACGTACTTTCAACCTTCGACATCATGCTACAAATAAAATTGAATGATCTCATATTGATGCGAGGCCCCTCTATAGATATTTGGAGATGTATCTTTGTTTCGGAAAGTGTTGTGATCAGAAAAGTTCCATGTATAATTACCTTTTCAATGGTCATGAGATGGAGTGCAAACCGTGACGCATGCCCGCGAAGAGCGCCGAAATTTTGTCATTAGATATGATTTCCGTGACAAAATCTGCATTCAGAATCTGCATCGAGACACTTACAATGGCCAATGAATCAACATGCCACTCAAAAAGCCAGTCAAATAGAGCCACAACACTACTCTTTTACGAAATGTGTTTGTGTGTGTGTGTGTGTGGGGGGGGGGACATTTGATATTATATCCTCCACCCATCGAAATGTGGGGGACGTGCCCCCCGTCCCCCAGGATTGACCCCCAGGAAGGGAACCACTTGTGTCCTTAGGTCTTAAAGAACATCGCAACTTCTTCAAGCTTATAGCAGGGAGTTCTATTACAACTTCCTGCTAATAGTTACCATCACTCGATACGGATTTCATAACTGATGTTGGTAAATATGACGTCACAAACTCTAAACAGGAATGAAAACAAACCGAGATGTGTGTACTGCTGGCAATTATTGATGTTACGTAAAGCTGTGTGGAAAGTATGGTGCAGTCAGAAGTCAGCGTAGACGACATGGATTTGTTGTCATGAGTTCATGACAGTTTCTAGTTGTGACGTCACATTAAATAACCTCATCAGGTTTGGGCGACTTCATGTGCCCTTCAAGCTTACAAATATTAAGGCAAATTTTATGAGGTTAGAAGTCCTGTATATAGAAATAAAGCTGCGGCCCATTGTTTCTGTCTCCAGCTAGCATGCACATAGTAGTCATATTTACGTCCCGCGAGGTGTAGATATGAAAGGGGTAGGGGTGTGACGCAGTCAGATCAGACGGTCAGTCGGCACACTGGCATCCCCGATCAGCCGGCACATCGACTCTCGGGGAAAAAAAGAAAGGGAGATGCCGTGAACTGAAACTCTTTTCGGCTTGGCAATTTAATCAACAACCAAACTTTCACTACTACTTCTATAACTACTTATACTACTAGGCTATAGTTTCCAATTTTGAATATTATTCTTTGAGAACATGCGATTTTTTCGCGCTTCACCTGTGTAGCCTATGTCTAACTCAGCTTACCACAATTCGTGTAGGTCATAAATATTGCTTGTGCAGTATTGCATTAGGTTTCCATATCTGAAAATGCTTGATTCCCCTTGAAAAAAAAACAGTTTTTTCATTACCCTAACTGAAGTACTGAAGCTTTACTATTGCTTTAAGTACGATGGTTTTTGTAAACACTTAAGGTCTGACTATATCTAAAGAAGGTTGTGTTAAGTGCCGAATATAAAACGAATTTTATATCAATCACAGGTCAGGGGAATGTACTATTCATAACTAGCGGAAAGCCGTGGAATGCGAATCAGTACAGACAATTTCATTTTATTGCAGGATTCATTTTATTCCAAGTTTCTGAAGATTTAGTTCGAAATTTCCCCCCTAAATATTCTGCGCGCGCTTCGCGCTCTGGAGAGATACATTGGTTTTTCTGTCATTGTTTGGATTCATGCAGCTAAACAGAGAACCCATACCAAGCAGGCGCGGTTTTACGGGGGGCTTTGGGGCTCAAGCCCCCCCCCAAAATTCGCTCAAGCCCCCCCCCCCAAAAAAAAAAAAATTTTCAGAGGTTGTGTTATGCTATATTTGCGTGTACTGAGAAAAACAAAATTGCCCAATACACTTGTGCACATCTTGGTCCAGTGGATTTATTTTGTCAAAGGAAACTGTCGTCTGTGTCTCAAAATCACATATTAGGTTCACGATTTCATACAATGGAAGTTATGTCAGATAAGTAACGTAAGTAACATCTATGATAGTATGTACGTACATGTAAATCAAGTTAACGGATTAATCGTCTGTTGGAAGTTCAAAACGAGTCATTTCGTCTCTGATCTCCTTTTAAGTCAAATCTACAGGCCGAATCGTTATTCCCATTAATGTGAACAGGTCCAGTTGCTTGTATCTCTCAGTAACGTTTGCTACATTCTTCCAAATAAAAAAATATATGCCTGTATATACGTTACATCTATGTCATGGTCAGGGGCGGTGCCACTCAGGGGGAAGGGGGGCCTATCCCCCCCCCCCCCGTAATTTGCAGGAAAAGAGAAAAAGAGTAGGAAAAGAAGACGTAAAAGAGAAGAAAAGAGGAGGGCGGGGTAGGCCTATATCTGATCCATATAGTTAATCCAGAGCTTCCAAGAGGCCATATTCCGGTTTCTACCAGCCTTTACATACGATTTTATAATGCACAAATGAAGCAAGGCAAATTTTCTTAATAGTTCGAGAATATTTCTGTGGACTCTACGCACGTATTTTTGCGTAACTGAAAACTTTCCCCGACTTCAGGAGGTTTGTTGATACATACCCTTAGACGGAAAAGGCTCCTCTTTCACCTAACCAAAAATATTAAGAATGTTTTGAACCCATACGATCGGGTCCACAAATATCTCAAAGACAACACCATTTTTGCATCTAAGCAACCTTCAAGTAACCAAAATTTCTCAAAAGGGGAGGGGGACCCCTCCCCTTAGACCTATCCCCTAGAACAGCCCTCTTTTACCCAACCAAAAATTAGAATTCACGGTTAGGAACATTTTCCAGCCATATATCAGTCAAAACTGTCCCGAAGACCGCACTATTTTGCATCTTAGCAACCTTTAAGTAACCAAAATTTCTCACAGGAGAGGGGAACACCCCTCCCTTTAAACCTCTCCCCTAGGAACGCCCTCTTTCCCCCAACCAAAAATTAGAGTTCACAAAGTTATGGTCATTTTCCAGTCATATAGTCAAAAACTTACTCAAAGAACGCACCATTTTGCATCTTAGCAACCTTAAATTAGCAAAAATTTCTCAGAGGAAGGGGCACCCCTCCCCTTAGACCCCTCCCCCACGACGGCGATCACTCAACCCATGTCCCCTATCAAAATAACCTTGCGCCGTCCCTGGTTAGGGTACTGGTTTAATTATCATTGGTTTCAGCGTGCGCGTGGCCGATTTACATATTTGAGGAAAATTTTATGATTCTTCCGTTTCAAGCCCTCCCTAAGCCCCCCCCCCAAAAGTCTCGATCTAGAACCGCGCCTGATACCAAGTAACCATAACGTAGGGCCTATGTAGCCTTCACAGTTTCTGTAAAAGACTGGAATTTAATCTTCAGTGCATAGTTGCCTTTTATTTCTTCCATAGTACGGTATCCCGGGCTGGAGACTTCATCGTCTCGTCGGAAGGTGATACGATACCGTCCAGTGCATGCAAGTCAGCTCGGATAAGGAGTCAGTCGCTCAGACAGTTTTCTATTTATTCCCTCAATGGTTACAATTTTTTCCTCTGTGTCTCTGATATTTGCTTTTTGTAGCGCTATTCAGCTTTTCAATTACTACAAACAGGAAGTTGCTATTTGTCAAATAGCAACTCCCTGCTACAAATGAATTGGGACTATACACACGAAACATCAAGTATATAATTGTGCCAAATATGCAATGGCGATGAACTAGGCTGTTGTAGCCTATTGACTGATATAGTTTTCTTCCCATTGCCCCATCCTTCCCCCGTCTCCCAGCGGTCTTTCTTACCCTTCCCCGACCCGATAAATTTGCACCAAATCCAAGAAACGTTCGAGCTCCTTCAGTGTTTACAGTGTGAAAAATCCTACCCATATGCCAACTGCCCATGACTCAAAAGATTATGGTAACCGATGCTTGTACGTGCAGCATTCTGTGTTTTCTTTCATGCCTTATTTGTCTTACTTTATTTGGGTAAATGCTAGCTTGTAACCCATACAAAGATTCAGAAAAATTCTACACTTTGGCGAAAGCTTGGGATTTCTTTATAGTAAAAACGCGCAAATGGTTAGGTTACTGTGCGTTGTCATTATAAGGCATAACTTTGGCCGAAATTATACTTAAAGATCGGATACGATAATTTTTGGTGTATGTCTTTCACTTTCTTACTGTCTTGTCAGGCGGCGTTGTTTTTGTCAAGTGTATCCCTTCAGACATATCCCTCAAACATAGGGCACATGCAAGCAAAATTTCGCTTCATTCATTTTTCTTTGACATATAATCAGTGGTGGCGGCTCTTTATATAGGGAGTCACCCCTCACCCTGTCCTCGTTACCCACTTGTCACGGACTAAATCTGGCATTTACCCAACATGCAGCTCTAGGATAATCGTTTGCATTAGAAATAGCCTCGAATGTAAAATAATGCACTCTAGTTTACAATGTTAAAACGTGCATTCTTCTGGACCCTTCAAGCGCACCCGTATTGCTGGACATGATTACACCTCCTTACCGTAGAGCAGATTGAGTAATAACCTATTACTCTTCAAAAGCCCAATGCAGTCCCTACTATCACCTATGCCCCCATTCACAAATTGATTCCCCTTCATCATCAACTAGACCAGCTGTTAGTGCGAGTAAGACCATTATAAGAAGGTGCCAACATCGTAAGTTTGGTGAGCAGTTTAATGCAAATCAAACGCACTTTTAACAGTTTAAGGTAGATACGTTTCTTCATTCTATTGCCCATAATTTTGAGAATAGCTCAAAACTTCCCCGGGGATTTGATACCTGGTCTCCCATCCAGAATTTGCCAGGAACCTCACCGCCCCACGCCTATTGAAGAGCGTTTCTCACCCGTCGATGCCGTCGGGTCATTCCTTGTTAAGTCCCTCTAATAATATCTTCTGCAGCCCAGGATTCCATCCCCATTTTCAAAACTCTGGTGCCACCACTGCATATGATGTCACTTAAAAGGGATGTGTAATGTCAGCTTAATTTTGGTTCGTTCTCCGGCCCCAGCCCATTTACCTTGTAGGCTATACATAAATACGCTCTGCCATATTTACAAGCAGGTTTAACTACAGACCATGACCCCCTGAACCGTACCTTATTACACCGTTAGTCAGCACAATCGACCTTGGCAGTCAGCAAAATTGGATCTCACCCCCCACCCCACCCCCCACCCCACCCCCCTTGAAAAAAATAGTCTAGCTACTTCCCTGTTTACGGCCGAAATAGGGGAAGACAACGTCGAAGGCCCCTCCATACAAAATATTCACTAAAAAGTTTTTTTTTTTTATTAAAATTAAAATGAAGAAAATTAAAAATAATTGTAAATGGTTGTCGTAGGCTTTGGCAAAACGCTTAGTAGCCTACTATTGTTCTTAGGAATACCATAGATGCAACTTACGGAAGCATGGGAAGCGCGATTTCCGGCTGTCTGGGAGGAATTTTGGAGATCATGGTACGCTACGTGCCCACTGATATGATGGCGACGCTCCTTTTAGTCAATAATGTTCCTATAACCGCATCTGATAAGGGGCCCAGTGAACCCGAAATGCCCCGACGCCAATGTCATAATAGTACGGCTTTGAGCTTGTTGTCTAAACCATTACTGCATGCATAAGAAAGAATATGAAACCACAAGCTATGAATGTAAATACTGTAATTTAAAGGTAGTAATTTTGTTTTTTGGATATTATGTTTTTTCTATATACTCAATGGTTTCGATGATAAACCTTTGAGAAACCTATACATCCATGCTGGCTTGTGTTTGTATGTACCATGTGCGTGCGTGTGTGGTTGTGACACTTAACTTGTTGGCACAATATCTCAAGACGGAAAACTGACAGTTCTCATACTTGGCACGTAGATACCCCATAATTACTGACAAGAAGAACTCTATTGTTTTTGGTGGAGATCAAAGATTATCTGGGGTCACCAGGGGTCAAAATCTGAAATTGAAACCTATAGATATGAGATTCGGTTGTGAAGGTTTCCATATTCAAAGTAGTACTGACGTAATTAGAAAACTTTGGATTGCAGCAAAGTTCGTTTAACAAATAGTCTTAATACGTTCCGACACAGTATTCTGATTTTTTGCTGCATTTTGCAAGCGCTGTAAGTATCTTCCTATACAGTATCCCCTTAGAGCTAGTACCCCTCGGAGACATTAGTTCAATGGTACCCGTAATGAAGATCAGGGAATTATTATCTCTCGAAGATATTCTTATACTATCAGGAATAGGAAGGTTGTGCCTGTCCTTTCATGTGTCCCGTCCCTACAATATCTGTTATGCCCCATCCCCCGTTCTCGGACGAGATACTGTACATTCAAATTGAAGGAAATAGTTACTTTTGAAAGGAAGCTAATTCCTTTCAGTGAACACAACTGTAACTAATTACTTTTTCAAAGTTGTAGGCCTAAGTAGTAACTTTTTTGTGTATAGTGTAACCGACGAGTTAAATTATCATTAGCTGTCGTCCTGAAAACAGCCACAAATTACCTTAGCAAATGCCAGGAGCTAAGAGGTCTAAGTATCCCTAAAAATCTTGGAAGCCTTCCACGAACACTTCTCCCTTAAAAATGTCCCTACAACCGCACCCAAAGAGGAACCCCCCTAACCTGGAGTGCCCTAGGCGTAACGTCTAAATACGGCTTGCATGCGAAAAAGTTTCTGCGTCAACATTTCTCTGGAGAGTTTCGCAGAACATGAACCAATTCCAATCGGGACTTGATCCAACAAGGCCTACGTATTGCCACACACTTTATCACCCACGGTTAGCACTATGGAAAAATAGGATAGCCTAGATACAGGCCTTCGTGTGCACCTTCTTCCAAAAACAGTGTTCAAAGGGCAGCTAAGTTTGGTACACCTAATCTGTTTCTACATCTTTCTCGTACTATTCTTTTAAAGAACGATAAAACAAAGTATAGACTCCTCCACTTCTCACACAAATTGTTTCGAGATTAAATTTTCGACAGCTATCAAAAATTTATTTGGAAAGATGTTGAGTTTATATGACATGGTGAATGACTCACTTAGCGTCTGCTGTGGGTCCACATGTCTAAAATGAAACATGATTAGTCAGACATTAAATGGGAAGTTCATTAAGTATAAATTGTGTTCCATTATATGTACCGCATTGTCTATTGTTTCGTCATGGATCGTTTGTGAGCTATCGGTGATGAATAACTTAATTAATTAATACCCTGAATCGATTAGTTATTGATTGATATGTAAATAATGTACAACCCTTAACAGTTTCTTATGCTTCCTTTTGAACATTAATGTTTTATCGAATGGATTATAATTGATTCAAAGTTAGTGAGAAACGACGCGGAAGGAATGGGTAGAAGAAGTGCTTTTTATTCATGGACTAGACAATAAAATATTCACCGTAAATAGGATACAAAAAGGAACATCAGCTTTGAATGAATCAGAATAGAAAGCAGCTGTTATAGCGACCTTATTTAGCAGATATCTGAAGTCATCTGCGTCCATCGCTTCGTCTCCACTGTCTGGAGCTCTACGACAGAAGGGGTTTTCCACTCTGTTGACGCTTTTTTCATTTTTTTGTGTTATGACTTAGCAGACAGACGAAAAGAATGCTCATGAAAAAAGATTTAACTGCACGAATTTCATTTAATCGCAAAACTCAAAAAAAAAGAAAAAAAGAAAAAAAGAAATGCCATGTACATTTGTGTGATGCACACAGTCGTCAATTGAGCCTAATTTGGAACAGTCATCGCCGACCGTCAAGTCTGTACACACACACACACATACACACACACCATGCACACACACACACACACATATATATATATATATATATATATATATATATATATATATATATATATATATATATAATATATATATATATATATATATATATATATATATATATATATATATATAAGGATTGTTTGCCAATCGGTGAAAATTTCGCACCTTCCGATCCTCCAAAATGTCTTCCCAGTTTCCTATACGATCACTTCTCTACCGCCTGACGTGATCAACAGTATTTCCTCTGTCCCATCGAAGAAAGCTTGAATGAGTCTGTCTGTGTAGGTGCAGAAAGAGCAGCATATATACCCCCTAAAGGGAAAATATGGTCATTGGCCTTCGTCCTGTATCGTAATTCATGTAGGCTGAGGTTTAACCATGTGACAAAATAGATGTTACTAAATTGTTTAATTCATGCAAGAAAATTCCTTGATTTTCCTTCAGCATAGTATAATTACGCTTCAAAACAGTTTGAAAGGTACATTGGAAAGAAATACGTAAAAGGACATCTGGAAGATCCAAGCGACATTTGAAAATCAGATTGGGGGCGACTGCTTAACGCCTTTTAGTTAAGAATAAAGCACCCTGTGTATGCAGTCTGGTATAACTGCCATCTTTCGTCTAGATTGTTATCCACGAGACATGCTTACACGTTGTAGCCTTCCCAGCAGGCATTTCTCAAATAAATATGAAAACTTTCGTGACCAACCGGTCCTACAGTGTTGTAGACCAGGCTACGTGATATCAGTCACAGACTGACGACGGATTGCTTCTATTAAAACACCGTCGGAGTTTAACCCATTTAGCGATGACTGGGTTATCAAAGCAAATAGGCTAACACAGGAAGTTACTTAGCGCAGGGATTTTTTTTTACAAAGCTTGTATGTTCATTTTATATCGCACAATGTCACGTTCAATGTTACGCACATTAATATAAAGCCGGTATTCCTTCTCCTGTTCTAAGTCTCCTGTGACAAATTTGGAAGCATGTCTGGCGAAGAGACTGGGCAAGGAATCAGTGGCGCCGCCAGAATTTTGTGATTGGGGGCAGAACAGATGACGTCGTAATGCCACCTCTTCCTCCCCCCCCCCCCCCCGTCCCTGCGATTGTATCAGTGTGGAATCCTTTTGTCACTACATAAAGGTGCCGTCCTGCGGTAGGGGTATAAGTAAGGGAAGGGGACCCCTCCCCTTTGAGAAATTTTTGTTAATTTAAGATTGCTTACATGCAAAATGATGCTACCTTAGGGATATTTTTGAAACTGATCACATATGGCTGGAAAATTTCCATAAGTTTGTAAATTCTAATTTTTGGTTAGGTGAAAGAGGAGAGTATGTTGTCTTAGAGAAGGGTATGTTGTGAACAAACCTTCTGACCCCCCCCCCCTTGGTTACTTTAACGCCTTCTATTCGGGGAAGTTTTTACGTAAAAATACGTGCGTGGAGTATTACGAAAATTTTCCTTTGCTGCATTGTGCATTATAAAAGGGTATCTAAGGCTGGAAGACACTGGTATAGTGCCTCCTGGAAGCTCTGGATTAGTTATATAGCATGGGGCACTGATATGGTGATTATTACCTGATGTCCAAATGATACTATAGAGCAGAGTTGTAACGAGTCACTCAATTTTGCAGTCGAGTCGAGTCATTAACTACATTCAATGTAACTCGAGTCAAGTCCGGAGTCAGTGACTCGAGTCATTGTACTATTTCTATGAGGAAAATTATGATACAATTGCTCGAATCATTTCCCTTTTGAAAATTAGTGACTCGATTCATGACTCGTTACAACACTGTTATAAAGTATGATGCCGAACACTTTACAGCTATCTTGTTTTTACTAAGTTTGAACGAAAATCCAGACGAACAGCTTCCAGCAATGGGGACTCAATGAGAGGGAGAGAATATAGGTGCAGGGAGGTGATATCAACCTCCCTGACAGTGGCGTAGCCAGGTTTTTTGTCAGAGGGGGCAAGAGCACCAATATTTCCCCCAATTAGTGATCCTAATTAGTGATTCCTAATAATCAGTGTTCTCCGCAGGTCCCAATTTTGTCCGGGTGCTTTTCCTCTGACCTGGCTGATGTGACTGATCGCCGTCCTGGGGGAGGGGTCTAAGGGGAGGGGGTATCCCCTTCCCTTTGGAAAATTTTTGCTCATATAAGGTGGGCTAGATGCAAAATGGTGCCACATTTGGTGCTAAATGTAAACTGAATACATCACCAAGAATTCCTATTTTTTAGGAAGCTTTTTTTACCTTGCTTGTCTTCAGGTCTTGGTGAATTTTTCTTGAGTCCTACTGGTAGATCAGAATCACAATGGGTGAAGTACAGTAATTAAGTGAACCCTGGTACACCTTTCCCTTCATCAGTTTACCACATTCACCACAATCAGTCCAAATTTACGAGGACCTGCCCTTGTAGCAGAGTATAGCACTTGACCACTGACCCATTCTAACAAACTGCATACCACAATGCTGCTTCAATTATCAAGAAACATTGGAAGTATACAGAAAAAGGACAGAGTCCCTTGTCAGAGGCCCAGAGATCCCATGCTGTATAAAACAGATAGTAAAACATAACTAGTACAACTATAAGCATGGTGTCATCATTCCATCTCAGAAAACCTGAATGAGGACTGGTTGTGCCAGTGTGGCATATACTTTTAAATAAGTAAAGTGTAATTTAAAATTTTACCAGACCATGCGAAAATTTCACCCTATATTCACTTTCAAAATTTCCCCAAGATTTTTCCAGAGGGGGCAACAGCTTTAAGTAAACCATGCAACTTTTTCTCAAATGACATTTGATGCGCACCAGAAAAAGGCCACAAAAGACAAAATTTGTACATTTTTCTTATAAATAGCCAAAGCAGTGGCGGATCCGGGGGGGGGGGGTCGCCGACGTCCGGACCCCCCCTCAAATTTCCCAATGTGCCCTTTTTCAAAACTGGGTTTTTTTCACACTAGCCTTAAAAAGAAAGAGAAAAAAAGAAAAAAAAAACGAGACAGTTTTACAGGTAATGACAGTTGTCCAATTCCGTGGAGATTTTGGTAACCCCCATCCAGTATCGATCAATCCATCCGTAAAAGTCTAGCAGAAACTTTCGGCAATATGTTTGACTACGGTAGCCTATATTGCCCGCCCCGAAACACGAACAGTGCAATCGTTTTACAGGGAATGTGACTACAGTATGTTTTACTGCCTGCGTGACAGTCAGGCATTCTAATCACTTTTCGCTTGGAACCCCGTGTGGCGTGCTTGGGCATTCAAAGTAATACAAAACACGCAGATATTACGCCATACTCACTAGCTAGCGTTTTATGCAACGTATTACTATTGGATTTTAATACTGATTCCAAAAAGTCACTGCTAGTTTTTTTTTTTGGTATTGCAAAATAATGATCTGTTCACACTCCCTACACGCTACAGCTATAAAACTTTCCCACCACCCGCTAGTATCCCTCCTCTCATGAACAAGAGAGAGAGAGAGAGAGAGGAGAGAGAGAGAGAGAGAGAGAGAGAGAGAGAGAGAGAGAGAGAGAGAGAGAGAGAGTAGGTAAATACGTTTCGCTATTCATGGTCTGGAATTACTCTCTTCTTTTATTGTGTTGCGGCCCTAGTGATGGGAATAAAAAGCCAATCTTAGGTTAAAGCCCACAATCAAGAGACGAATCGGCGGTGTTTCATTTTAAAATTACTATATAAAATCACCACCAGGTCAAATAACGCAATGTCAGTCGGTTCAATTTTTTGACATCTTTGGACTGATGACCGGTCTGATGTCGCAAATAAAAAGCAACCATTCGACTTCAGTCATCTACTCTGACAGAGTATTTTTGCCAGTCACGCCGCAACTATATAGGGAACACAACAAAGAGCATTTTACCCCCCCCCCCTAGTCGAGATAGCGGTGGCGCCAGGTGGGGGAAGGGTTCATGCCCCCGTCGGGGAAGGCTGGCCCCCTGTCGGGGAAGTTTTACAGTTTCGTCGGCGGGAGACGATAGTTTGCAGTCCCCGATGACAACTAGTCGTCCGACGGTTTACTTGTTTTTTGCTCTCAAGCGGATAATTTCTCTACTAAGAACCCAAAATTTTCTGCGCGCTATGCGCGCTGTAGAGTCACTCGATTTTCTTCAATAGTTCCATTCCACATAGCAGGATAGCACAAGTCCTGTCCACCTTACCAAGTAACATATAGGCAGAGTACATAGTTTATGTAAAGTCGTAACTTTCATCCAATATCGCAAAGCCTAGTTGGTGTTCTCTTGTGTGTGTCATGCGGTAGCAGCGGTACAGCATAGAAATAAAAGTAAGGGAGAATGACGTCAGCCGATCTGGACTGAAGCCATTGATTTGGCTTGGTTGTACGGCAACAGAGCATCTGTGCGGATTGTAAATATCACGTCATTGCTTTTGCCGCAAGTATTGGCAAAGAAACTACAAGTTTTCAAGTTAGGAGTATAAAAAAAATACTTAAGGCACCATGACTTATTTCTGTTGTGAAAATTACTCCTAATCTTTCGAAAAACGGATAAAATAAGCTATAACTTCTGCAGCAGAATGCACACTGTACGTACGGAGACACACCAATCAACCGTCTTTTGCCGTCCGTACAACGAAAACTCCCTCACAATTTTCGTGGCTTCACCTGTTAAACATGCATGGATGCATTGTGTTAGCGTTCTCCCTTACTTTTATTTCTATGCGGTGCAGTCAGTTGGTGAACGACTTACGGAGCAAAGTTTGGCTATTTCATCGTGTAGTCCAAGTGGTTTCGATACAATGTACGTTACACCCGATACGGTCTACAGACCTTAGAGTTTTTCTTTTCTTTTCGTCATATGTTTTTTGTGTAAGCCTATCAAAAATTTTCGCCCTCTTCGCGCACTTTTCAACTTCACGATCCAGATTCAAAGAGCACTATCAGTGCACAACTCTGATCTTGAAGTGTTAAGCGATATAATGCAAAATATGCCCGCAATGGCATGGGATAATGAGGCTCCTCCATTTGCCCTTCTCATCATCCCCTCGAAACAGGGAATGTCGGAACTTGGGGCAGCTGACATGGCCCGTCCCCCTGTTGGGAAAATTCTGCCGCCACTCATGGTCGCTTTACTTATTTTGGCTTTCATAAAGGTAATTTCTGGGATAAAAACCAAAATTTTCGGTACGCTTTGTCCACTCTTCCTCAGTTCCTTTATACATGTAGATAAATATACTACAAACCCTTTCCACCTTTTGAAGTTAATAAGTAAAATACATGGATTTACGTAAAGTCGGGAATTGAATCGCATTACGCTAAACTTGGTTAAAGATCACTTGTGTCTGTCGTACTCGTACGGTAGGGCCAGTGACTCGTGGAGGGAAGTACAATAAAGTTATGCCCGATAGGGCCCAATTGTCGGGACAATTGTTCTATATAAGCTTTAAATTAGTAAAAATTCTTATAAGTGTAGGCTTACCCAAAACTTTTCGCGCGCTTCGCGCGCTTTGCAAATTCCCCGTTTAGATTCCAGATTTTGATTTCAGTTTTTGCATGTCTCTTAGTTTATCCTTTCTTTGTCAATATGCGGTAAATTGTATAATCGCTGACGTTTAAGGGAACCAAAATTAAAAAAAAAACGAATGTGCCCTTTTTATGTTGGACCCCACCTCAGAAAAGACCCTAGATCCGCCCCTGCAAAGTGATTCGGGCTAACGGTCTTCCAATTTGGAAGCAGTAGCAAATATCACTCAAGTTTTCTTACAAGAAATATTTTTGTACCCATATTTATCCTTGATGTGGTCAGGTTTGTGTTAATGGCGTGTTTGAAAGAGGATGGGGGCACAGGCCCCACCTTCGAAATCCTGCACACGCCACTGGTTTGTGTTAGACATGATCGAGCACACTGAAGTTAAAACTTTACAGGATGTCTCTCTTTCACACATTTTGAAATGCCTTTGATAGCTTTCCACATCAATGTATGCCTATAACTAGACGCAAGTATCTCCGATGGGTCCGGGCAAAGCGCACGGAAACGGAAACATACATTTTTCGTTTGTCATTTTTTGTTTTCACCTTTACCTATTACGACACTGATTTGTAGTTCTACTCTTTGGGGCAAAGGATTTGGGGACTCCGCTGGGTCCGGACTCCGGACCCATTTGACCCGATGGTAAATCCACTTTTGAGACCATCAACTTGTCTAATATGGTAACATAAAGCTGGCGAATAAAACTAATTATACTGGTTTCATATAGCAAGTCTGCAAAGTCTGCAAAATTTTACCAGATCATGCGAAAATTTCACCATATATTCACTTTCAAAATTTCCCCCAAGATTTTTCCAGAGGGGGCAACTTGCCCCCCTGTCCCCCCTGGCTACGCCACTGCTCCCTGTTAGGTAAAGCAAAAGGAGTTTTAAGGACTAATAAGGCGTTTCATGTTTTTGGTCGTAAGTGTATTAACAATTACCATCTATACCGGTAATGGCTGCGCGCGAAGAGCTCGATAATTTTTCCTTTTGAAAAATGTATAACGGCAAACACGTACTTTCAACCTTCCACATGATGCTACAAATTAGACAGAGTTTGGAGATGTACTTCTGTTTTTCGGAAAAATGTTGTGATCAGAAAAGTGACACATATTATAACCTTAATAATGGTCATGAAATGGAGTGAAAACCGTGACGAATGCGTGCCAAGCGCGCCGAAATTTTTCATTAAGTAAGATAACCATGACAAAACCCGCATTCATGCTCTGCATCGAGACACTTTCAATTCCCCAACAAACCTATTTGCCAATCACATAGCCAGTCTTTAACCTGAGAATTCGTAAACAGCTTTCAAATGTTGTTGCGCTTCTGTGGGATTTGCTACCGGAAATAATGGATAATAAGGAAAATATTGAGGTAAGTTTTGAAGCGCGCGAAAATTTTGATAGTTTGCGAAGGATTTGCGATAATTCTGATAGTTTGAGAACCAGTTGTGATAGAAATTTATTACAATAGATCCATCACTTGGTCGAAAACACACCTCACCCTACCCCTACAGAAATGTATAGCTTAAACGCCGTTTGGGATCATTTTAAAATTTTCGAAAAAAAAATTCTGAAATTGATGGGGGGGGGGGGGCACGCGCCCCCATGCCCCATTGCAGGAAATAATAACTTTACTTGGCCCTTCGTCCCCACTAAATACTTTCTATTGGCCTTATAGTCATAGGTCTAAATTGAGGTTGGGGAAGGAGGGGTGGGCAGTGGCTCCGGCACGGAAGGGCATGAGCGGCGATCACGGGGTGGGGGGGGGGGACAGGCGGACATGTTCCAGTCAATACTTTAGTGGGGGACATAATATCAAATGTCTCCCCAATATTTAGAGGTATGCAGAAAAGTAAATGTTGTTACACACATTTTCGATATGAATAATTGTGATATTACCCATTAATGGCAGCTGGGGAGAATTTAAGATCAGAAGTACGTGATCTGTGTCCTCTAGAGTCACCAAATCGCTTGGCTTCCAGGGGCTTCGTCCCTGAATCCTAACACGGGACCTATGGGGGTTCCCTGTACCCCTGGTCGGAGGCACAGAGCCGGTTCACTCAAGCAGGTGTCCCCCAATAATTTTAACTGATCGCCGCCCCTGCAGAAGGGGCATGGGGGAGGTGTTCGTGGTCCCCAATCGATTTCCGACAATTTTCCCAATCAGTGTTGTTATCACGTCACGTGATTCGAATCTCGAGTTATGTCGATCCACAGGGCATCGAGTCCTGAGATCACGCTGAGTCTTCCTGTTCATGACTTTCCTGTTGGGAAGGCTTCACCTCCCCTCAGCGAGGGACACGTGACAACCCCTAGTAAGGTTCGCAACACTTCACATCCCTTCCTATCATGCAGTGTTAAATGACACGGCACTCCTTACGCACAAAATAAGAAATCCTTCGAAACAAACAGTTAAAAGAAGGACATCGGCTTGAATCAAGTTTGATTCAATCTAAGTAATCTGGTTAAATTTACATTGAATCCAACGTGTGGTTCCGAAGATATGAGCAGATGAAGGTCACATTTCCATCCTCAAGCGACTTGAAGCAAGTACATGTGATATCATAACCTCACATTAAAGGAGAAAATGCAGTCCCCCAGTATCAATTAGTGTACCCCATCATCCTAATTCAGAAATGGCTCATACAATCATGTGAAATATTTATGTTACTTACTTGTTCATTCATGCAGAATAACTCCTTGCTTAACCTTCATTACGGTATACAACACCTTATTCTTTCCTCTACTTCTGACTGGAGGATTGGTGGTGACATGCCATGGGTTACTAACCTACGGCAGTGACCTCAGCCACCATGGCGGTACGTACAATCAAGTTGACTAGAAATCTATTAAGGAAGTGAGGTGTTTGTATAATATTCAATGTTTTCATACAGAAACATAACATAATGAATGATACTTGTGAGCGAAATAAGAGGAGATTGTAAGATTTAGCAGATTTTTGAAAATAAACATGGGCGACTGCTTTCTCCCTTTAATGCGCTCTCTTTGGTTTTTCTTTAACCTTTACAACCAAATTTCTCCTCCCTAATCTTATGTTATCGTAATGTGAATGCATGAGAGGCATGGGAAGTTCACAAACTTCAAATTCCTTTCAGCTTCAAGGTCAAAACAACAGATTGAAAAACAAAGAAAACAAAGCATTGTTTATCAATGTGAGGAAATGATATAACCCCTGCTTGCTTCAAGCTCACTTTAGGTCACGAATGTAGTAATTTCATTTGCTGACATCTCGAGAACTACACTTCGGAACTAAATGGAAATTTTACCGGAATGCTGATGATAAGTTCCTCTTTCACATATAAAAAACAGTTCTTTTGCTTGAAAGCATGTTCTGGTGACCAATTTTGATGTTCTCAAAAATGCAGCGAAATTCCCTGTATAAGGCAGCGAAAACCCCATCTCAATAGCATCTTACCTTCGTAGCAAGTGTTTTTAATCTGTACGCCTCTTTCTTTGCGTACACACTCTAACTACGAGAGCAGCCAATTTAGGTGCAGGAGTAAATACATGTCCGCCGGACGGGCAAAAGAGCATCTAGCATTCGGAAGATACTAATTTTTGAAAAAAAAATGTTATTTTTCAGCTTTCCGCAGTGCACGATGGCAAATCTGTGATGTCATGTGAGCAAATTAATCAGACATAGCGTTTGCATTTCTTTATAATGTTGATGGAATATTTCCTAACTTTGTTTGCTCTAGCATGCATAGGTATGGAACAGTTTTACACTAGATCTACACGGAAAGATACCCAAACATTCTAACAGTATCAAAATACAGGAATAAACAAGGTATTCAATTATATAACAAAAGGATCTGAGGCACTTTGCTGCACTTGTCATCACATTCTGTGACCTTAAGGAAATCTGTAAAGGTTTCTTCATAAAAGTAACCAAGGAGATTTTTTTTGAGTTAAAAGTGAAGTTTTGGTACGGGGTTTGGACAACTGCTCCATTTTTTCTTTTTTTTCGTATAAGACCCCTACAAAATACCACCACACAATGCAAAACATTTTTCATTACAGCAGCTCACATGATTTGATGCCAGCATTTTTCTGGGTGTACTATTTCCGTCTCTCTATGACGGATGTCAACAATGGCAAATCGGGCCCCAAAATTTTGTCTGACACAGTACTGCTCTGCATAAATTTTAAAAGTTCTGTTATTCTTTTTCTTTCGTCGGCAGACACAATCAAAGGTAGTATTACATGAATTTAAAATGGTCGCATGTAGCTTTAAGTTCTTAAGAAACAAGGAAGGGAGAATGACGTCTGGCAATCTGGACTGAAGCCATTGATTTGGCTCTCTGTACTTCAACATAGCAACGGTGCGTAATACATACATCATGCCGTTGCTTTCTCACCAGTAACTGGCGAAAAAAACTACGTTTTCAAGTTAAGAGTATAAAAAACACCTAAAGGCACCATGGGTTATCCCTGTTGTGAAAATTACTCATAATCTTTTGAAAAACGGATAAAATGACATTCAACTTCTGAAGTTAAATGCACACTGTACGTATGAAGACAAGTCAACCAGCGTTTTGCCGTAAAGCTGAAGCGCCCTCACATTTTCGTGGATTCACTGGTTAACTGCGTAGCACAGCGGTACACTGTATCAGCGTTCTCCCTTACTTTGATTTCTATGGTTGTATAAGATCTCTAATTGAAATCCGAGAAAAGTAGGCTTACTCTCCCACATTGTGTAGCTGGCTTAGGAAAAGACAAATTGATGGAAAATGGTCTCCTGTATCATTGACGGAACTACACGTTTTTGTAGAAGGCAAAGGCCAACATTTTCCGACAGGTTACTAACTCGAAAAAACAATTTGCTATTAATTCCATCGTAACAAGGGCATCACTTTTATTTAGGAAGTTTTTAGCGGAACTTTTGGGAATGTGCTTTCCTGGGGGAGGGATCGAAGGGATGCCCCTTCCCCCATTGGAAAAATTAAAAACGTACTTAAATGGAAAATATTGCAATATATTTCAATATTTGGGGGGGGGGGGGTTTACTATGAACCTTTTCAAACGAAGTTTTTTAGTACTGTGAAAAACGTAGTTTCGAAAATGTAGGTTATACTGTTAAACATGTCAGTTTTGATGGACGATCAATTTAGGGTCAGATACTTTCCTCAGTTCTGTTATGGGAAGTTCACACATTAGACATACCTATGGGCCTCTGCAGAAAAAATGCCATGGGGAAACGATTTTAATTCGGAGGTTGCATTATTGTAATATGTGGTCGACGAAGTTTTTGAACGCGAGCGCAGAACGGACGAAGCAAGGGCGGGGGTCTTGGGGTCCTCCCCAATAATTTTTCTTGAGGAAGATCCCTTTTGCAGCTATTCTGGCCTATATCCAGAGAAAAACTGTATCCGCCAGGTGTGATTTGAAATGTGAATGAATTATTTTGAAGGGAGGATGATTGCAAATAGGTGTTGACCGTCAATTTCCATAGAAATGCGCAAAGACGCTGCTAGAAAACTAAAGGCGCTCCTCCTGCCAGTGTGTAACAAAGGGTCCACCTAACTGGTTGGGTCCAGGGAAACAGGTCCCGGGGGTCACTCGCAAAGCCAGAGAATCTCGGCGTTATTGAGAAACTTGTGGACATTAGAATCAAGCAGGTTTGGCGCCAGGGTTTTTCCGACCGCAGGAATCAAGCTTCCCAACGGGAGAGGGTGCAACCCGAATTTGTTGGCGTATTCATTGAAATGGGTCGCATTTGGGTCGGTGACAGTTGTACACTACCACGACTTTACTCAACGACGACGGGAATCCCACCCTCCCTCCCCAACTCCACTACGAATATCAAACAGTTTGATGTTTCCGATGTGGTCATGAAGTAGACTGACGGATCGCAATTGGGACCGAAACTCAGTAGAGAACAAACTTTGGAACACACTTAACCGACCCGTCTGCCATGCGACTGGTTTTCGCCGTCGGGTTCTATAGTCGCGCCTTGCAGTGGGGGCTGGCTTTCCACCTACACCGTGAAGTCGGAGTGCTTTTGTATTTTCTGTAATCACTTGAAAGTGCATAAACTTTGTATTGCGATGGTTCTGAAGGAGGTTAGCTTTCTAACTCTTCCTGTATATGCAGTGCCTTAAAACGTTACTGAAATGCCTTAACATCCCATTTTCGGCGCGCTTGGCGCGTATCTTTCATATGAGCTAATATTGTCCAATCAATAATTCAAGAAGGACAAAGGGTGTTTTGGGTTAAAGCAAAACTCCGTGCAACCTCCGCTTTTGTCCATCCTTGCTCCCAACCCTCAAACCTGCTGCATCATAAAGAAATCTAATGGCCGTTATTCTTGGCTATCATTATGAAACAAAACGGCTAATTGCAGTGACAGTTTAGTGCGTATTTAGTGCTACTGTGGATATGTTTACCATGTAAATTAAAGGCAAATATTACTAAAATGTCCGCAAAAGTGTAGAGTGCATTCATCTTTGTCAAGGGTGGCGCCAGCGGGGGGGGGGGGGCAGGGGGGCCATGCCCCCCCCAGGCGCGGATCCAGAAATTTCGAGGGGGGGCCCAAGATGGAAAACCTCATGTGCACCACGAGCGCGAAGCGCGAGTCCCTACGCGTGGGGTCCAGAGGCCCGCGTCAGGGCCCCTGGCGGGGTCCAGGAGCGGAGCCCCGGTGGGGGTCCAGGGGGCGAAGCCCCCGGAAGCTCTCGCAATATTGCATTTTAAGAGCACAGAAATCGGCTCCAGTTCTTATGTCAGTGAGATTTTATACCTTTTCATGTTGCATGGAATTTGATGTGTATGGCTCAGTATAAGTTACTATATGTACCTGCAGAAGTTCCGGAGAATCTAAGTTATCTTAAAACTTACACGCCAACATTATGAGCCCGTGTAGGTAACTTGAAATGATTTTTGCCATAATGAGTGTTTTATTTTCGTTATACAGTATTCGGGTATAGGACGTCAGATGAAACAATTGCGCGCGAAGCGCGCCGAAAATTTGAGTTTACATTTAAAACCACTGCTATGACTAACGGTGTCAATTCCCTTTATGTGTGTCTATCAATTAGAAGGTGGGTTCTATACTAAGTTTTCAGTTCTCATAAGAAGAGGAGGGTGAAAAAATGAATATCAGTTGTTTTAAATCCTTACAATGCTGACTCTGAAATCACGTTTACGCACACGAATAATTGGCTTATGGTAGAACCCCACCGATGAGTAATGCGAATACGTTTGGAAACTTATTGATAGTAAAAGGAGCAATTCAAGGCTAACAGTGCGCAGATCAAGCAAAAATCAAGAAATATTGAGAAGACTTTGCAAAAATCGTGAAAGATTTCAAATGATTCATGGTAAAAAGTGATAAAAATAAATCCATCACTCAATAAAAACCTACCTCTCTCCGTGAGCGTAAACAGTTGCGCGCGAAGCGCGCCGAAAATTTCCGGTGTAGAGCCTCCCGGGAGCTCTGCATTAATTGTACACTGAAAAGGGGGGGGGGGGACCAACAGGACTCTCACAACCTGACATCCATATGGGAGGAGAGATGATTTATCACCTTCTTTATGGACTTCTGAAGGGTATACCCTTCAGAAATTTATGACCGATGGTGTCGGCGGGAGTTGGTGATTGGGGGAACCGCAGATAACTGCTAAACCGTGCCTTTTTAGGCAGTGGGATTTTGTATACGCTATATACAAGAGTGGGAGAGCATTTTCTTATTAGTACATGAGAGTGCAATCCCAGGGAGGGGTTTACCCTCCCCTTTGAGAAACTTTTGTTAATTTTAGGGGGCCTATATGCAAAATGGTGGTATCTGTGGGTCATTCTAAAGTGATTGTATGTTTAGAAAATGTCCACAATTTAGTTAATTCTAACTTTTGTTCGGGTGAAAAAGGGGAGTAAGAGACGGTTAACACATTGTCTTCAAACCTCCTTAAGTCCCAGGAAAAATCATGGCGTGGATCCATCTTCAAAAGTGTGTGTGTGTCGGGGGGGGGGGGACTTTTTCACATTTGTGAATCGCCGTCCTGGTGGCGCGGAAGAAGAAGTTGGTGGTAGTCAGAATTTGCGTCACGGGGAGGCAATTAGTTTTGTGATCTTCGGCATGGGGGAGGGGTCTAAGGGAAATTTTTCTAGAACTGAATGCCCTCAGATGCGATTTGGTGCAACAAAAGTGTACGATTTTTAGGTTATTTTTCTTCTAAAAATTTCGTTTTCCTAGGCATAAATTGCAGTCTGTTCCATCATTTTTGAAAAAGTGAGGGGGATTTTTGACGATGTCCCCTTTTCCAAAAATTGAGGGGGACGCGCCCCCATCCGTCCCCCATGATCCACGCCCATGGGAAAATTGTACACGCAATTATACCTGCGTGGAGTCCACGGAAACATTCTTGGACTATAATAAAATTTTTTCTTTACATTTTAAAAGGATATCCAAGGTTGACAGAGAACAGTATAGAACCTCCCGGGGGCTCTAAATTAGTTACAGTATACAAAAGAGGGACCAACGGGATTCTCACTACCCGAAATCCATATGGGAGGAGATATTATATATCACCTTCTTTTTAGGTATAGCAAGAGGGATGGTGGACAGGCAAAATTCGTTTCAGAAAAGATTTTCGTCATTATTGAACGTCGCGGTAAGATGTTTGGAAAATAAGCAACGGCAGTTACGTACTTTCAATCTTTCAAATCATGTGCTAGACTAGATTAGTCAAAGATCCCATAATGATGAGAGCCCTACTGAGAAGGAGATGTTACTTTTTAGAAAATGTTGCCTTGAATAATTTCTTGCGTCATAGTATTGTCAATGGTATATAAAATCGGGTGTAAACCCTGTCGTATGCGCGCAAAGCGCGCCGAAATTTTGGATAAAATATTAGTCCACGATAAAACCTGCATTTCAGAACCCTGTATCGGACACTGTCACTTTCCCACCAACCTATGCTATTCAGAAACGAATCTTCTGACTGAGAATTCTTAAAAAGCACTTTTGCTCCTTTTCCCCCCGTGAGTAGTTACCGAAAGCTATTGATAATGACAACTCTGACACAAGGCTTGACGCTAGAGGAGCGTGCGAAAATTTGGAATTTGTCAAGAATTTCCAAAACGTATGATAGTTTGAGAACAGTTTGTGAAAGAAAATGGTTAGAATAAATAAACCAATAAACCAAGTCATCAAAATACATCTCACCCTACCTACACCCTCCACAGAAATCTGTAGCTTAAACGACTTTTGGGACCATTTTAAAAATTTTCAAGAATGGGATGGGGAGGGGGACAAACGTCACCCATTGCCCACTGTGCCGACACCACTGTCTGTAGCTTAAAAGCCTTTTGAGTCCATTTTAAAAACTTTTCAGACAGTTTTCGAAATCGAATAGCGTATGCACGCCGCTACTTTGCCTGCAACAGCTGGTGCCACTGTGTACAATAGCACGTCACCTGACAGCTTGTCTTCTGTATTCATTCTGCAAGGTCTGTATGGCGAAAACGTTGCCTCTCAATCCCTCCAGATTACAAAAAATTTCACTCTTTAACACAAAATTGTTACTAAATTTCAGTGCAGCTAGCCGAGCCCATACTACATATGTCACGATGTTTACTTATTTAGATCTTAAGTCAAGGACCATTACTCGGCTATTCACCTGTTTTCGAGCATTGTAGCTCTCCTTTCGTCGCCAACCACTTTGAAAGATATGTAAAGAGATAATCCAGCGATAGCTCTACCCAACCCCTACAGAAATATGTACTTTGAATACGTTCTTAGACACTTTTATTCATTTTTTGCTCTTAATTTTTCTTTCTCCTTTTCTTTTTTTTTCTTTTTCTTCTTTTTTTTCTCCTTTCGTTTTTTTTTCGTGGCGAGGGGGGGGGGGGCCGGGCCCCCAGGCCCCCCCTGGATCCGCGCCTGGCCCCCCCGTCGGGGAAGGCTGGCCCCCCGTTGGGGAAATTTTTCGGTTTCGTCGGGGAGCTGTTGTGTATACGATAAAATATGTAGTCCCCGACAACGCCCAGTCGCCCGACGATTTACTTAATTTTGGTCTAAATTAGGGCAAATTCTTCAATAAAAACCCCAAATTTTCCAATTTTCTTCTCCAAAGCCCCATTTTTTCAAATTTTTCATGGAAAATGCCGGCAATTTTTCTCCAAAAAGAGCCCAAAATTTTCGGCGCGCTCCGCACGCCAAAATTTTCGTTCAAACATCGTTTCGGCACTTTATTTTCTTCGTTGAGACTTTGGGTTGCTGGCCCCCCCGTCGGGGAGCTTGGCCCCCCTGTCGGGGAAATCCTGGCGCCACCCCTGATCTTTGTACTCTTGTAACCTATCATATCGTAACTTCCCATAGAACAAAGTATAATTATTGCAAACTTGGTAGAAATTCTATGACCCTCCACCCACCATCCATCCGGCTGTATCTTGAAGAAATCGACCGGTGATTATAGTCCGAATTAAACTGTTCTGAAAAGATATGATCAGACTGCGACTTTCTGGTCTGTTTAGTGCGTATCAATGCCATTTGTGGACAGTAAAATGCTTTATTAGGCTAGTGCCCACGCACAATCGTGTAAATGCTTCAGGGCTTCCGGGGCCGTCGCCTCCTGGCCTCTACAGGGGGGCATTACCGAAATGGACCTTGAGGCGGGCAACTGGGCCCCAGTGCCAAAGACGATCTCATGATCCTACTATGAAAGTACTATCTCGGAGCTATAGTAATTCCACGACCAAATCATGACCTTGTTGTTGTAGCCGATAAATGGGGTGCGCCAAGGCCAAAGTGACATTTCTAAATGCTACACTGCGTTTTCGGTGGCTCTTTTTCTCGCTTATCTTGTCCTCCCGTTATAGGCCTACTTAAATTTTCCATCTTGTACCTTTAAGCAAAGATTTCCTTAAAACGAGTGTTATGCGTTAACCCGTTCTTGACATATGCATTTTGTCGGGAAGGAAACCCTTTTTTTTTGTCGAAAAAACGTCCAACACCCCCATTCATTGACGCCCCTTGTTATGACTCCACAATCGTGAGATTCACTGGCTCTCTTAAACAATGCAAAACTGGAAAAACACGAAATAAATCTGTGATAATTTTCCGCGTTTTTGACTAGAGCACCGAAATGCACCGAAGGTACCACTATTTTTTGGATAAGTCACAATGGCGCAGGAAAGTAATATTTGCTCACAAAATGATTTGTCAGAGTAATATTATGCGGAATTCCGTGCCTATGTAAATTAACTTTCAACTCGTGTGTGTAACACTCAACGAAAAGGGAATTTGAAAAGTTCACGTCTTCGTCACCAGGCCCATAAAGCGCTGGTCGCTAAGGTTTCAAAATACTTAGGTGGGTCGCATGATAAAGAGTATCGTGCCGGATGGACTAGAGCAAAGTGTTGTCGTGAGGGGAAGCGATTGTGCGTTGACCCCATGCTCCCCTAAAATACTCCTGTCAACTTCGCTCTTAATTATGGTCAAGCTGAATTCGTCACATATCTTAACAACAATACAGAGAGTAAACTTGTGGAAGGAAAAGCATTTTATGGAGCGAGTATCTAGACAGAAACAAAGTGGGGTGGGGCTTCCGAAAACAAATCTTGGGGTGGTAAAATGTCCACTGAAGAACACCATTGAACAATGGTATTTTAACATTGAAACCGTGGTATTTATCGCATCAGGTACTATACATGCCTGAAGTAGTGAAGATTATAAGACAAAATCGAGGCCTTCGACGCACCAGTGGCCGGGCCCTTTCGTCCATTTTGTTAGAAAGTAGACACCCTGAGACATAAGCGAAAGTTCGGGGAGAGCTATAATCACACAGTAAATTTTGCTTCATGGGTCCTTTGCCCCTCCCCCCACCACCACTCTTTCAAACAAATTTTGGCTACTGCATCCAGATCCTCTCTTCTACAAGACTCCTAAAATTCCTTTAAAAATGCCTTTTGCAACTTGATGGATCCCACTGAAGTCCTCCTCCCAATATTCCAGCTATCATGGTTTCACTTACACCCTAGAACGACGTAAGTTTCTCTCCCTTTTAGAGCCATGCCTTTGCAAACCTGAAAAGTTGGTCAAGTTCCCGGCTACTGTGGCAAGGGTGAATTTACGCTAGTGTTGGAGGGAGAATACCTCGACTGAACCACTGCCTTACGTAGCCAAAGGGGGCGTTCGATGCGAAGATTTCGATTGTGCCTTCAATTTTCTATGCGTTAGCCCTAAAACCGACACTGTCACACAGGTTTGCAGCTCTGTACTCCTCCACAGGCGTATGTGATAATGGGAATATAATTCACCATTTCACAGGGTGGATGGGGGGGGGGGGTGGTCCCTGCCCTGAAATGTTTCTTACACTCAGCAAACGATCACAACATGAAAACAATGTTTTGCCATGAAATCGACATCTTTTTGCTCAGGTCTCCCTCCACCCTCGCGGACCTATGCCCATGCATATAGACTACAAACCCTACCCGCTCCAAGCCCGAGCAGCTGACCGGGCGGCGTGAGTTTTCCCTACGACAAATGGGGGCAACTAAGATATTTGCGGCTTTACCCTAAAACGTTACCCTGACCTTGAGTCTAACATGAGCATTAAGTTTTCATTTATACGGAAATTTCTGGGAACAGAGAGCCAGATCGGACACCCTATACACTGTCAGTATTGGACTTAATTTTGTGTATGTAGTCTATTAGAGGCTGAAAAGTGTTAAGAACTTTCCCAACACCGAAAAAGGGGGGAAAAGAATATGAAACACACACGCACAACGACATGATAAAAGATAACATACACCTGACGTCCTTGATACGGTTATCGCTATAGTAAACTTTTCATTGTCAGACATCACATGATTCTATTTAATCATGTACCTTTGATTTGTTGCATGTACATACACTGTAGGCCTATTGTATTTATTCAAATATTTCTTTTATCAGTAGAACCCTCGTTTAGCAAGCTCGGAATTACTACATCTGCAGACAGTCTATGTAATTATTGACAACTGTAAAACTAGACTTAATCGGTGTCAGTATGTGTGTTTAACAACAGCCAGCGCTCGAAGAAAGACAGAGATAGACACAGTTACCTTGAAGATTGTTCGTCTGTCTGTCTCTATCTATTTGTCTGCTTGGCCATTGCGAAATATAGCTTCATAGACAGGAATTGAAGGAGGTAGGATGGAATAGTGTGAAATGTTTACGTATGCAGAGCTGGACTAGTCTACGAAGTCAAGACTTCTTAACACTGAAGGATTGGGCACAGTGGGTCGGGGAAATTTCCCTTCTCCCAAAGGCCTATATCCCCCAAATGAAATGACAGAATGTTTTTGCCACCCACTCCCCCACCCCCGCGCTTTGCGATCTTTTAATATGCAGCAATATGGTCAACCAAAATCAAGATTTCAGACGTTCCCTTGCATAAAACTGTTGATAACTTTTTCTCAAATTACTAATAAAAAGAGCGGTTTTAACTTGGAAAGTTCAAAAGGTCCCTTGAGGAAATCCCCAGAAAATGAACTGGCATTATAGAGCTGGGTTATTTTCACTGTGGCGTGAGCCAAGTCTTATCTGGTGGAGTGAAAGGAGGTTGGGGTAGGGGCATTTCAGGACAACGGCGGTAAGAACAAATGATCGAAATCCCCAAACAATCTTCGCTGCTGTTTCACGATTACCTGTAGATAAACATTCATGTACGGTATTGCCCATGCATTTATAAGGCAAGCCTCAAACCGAAGGCGTGTAAAAAACGAGAAAACAGCTTTTATCCTATGAAGAAGGCTGTATCTCCGTGATTTGTCGGATTAGACGACAAACAATGAGTTTTGATATGTTTAGTGATTTAACGATTCTCCTTTCTTCAGAAAGATAAATTCATTTCGACTTCATACAATGGCAGGCTCAACATGGACTTGAAGCCCTCTTGAAATAACCCAACTGTCTACGTGCGAAACAGCCTTGTGTATGAAATTCCGAGGCAAGACGTCAATATGGCAAGCCCTTTGACATTTAAATCCCCATTAAATGATATCAGCAAATAATTGCAGATATCATTAAATTATTTCATAATCTCATAAAGGCAAATTTAAGACATAAGTTAATCATTTAATGATATCCATAAATGATTCACTGATATAAAAAACTGAAAGCTTGCTTTTAGTCAATTATTTCACAATATCTGTTAACAAATTCAAAATATTTGTAAATAAGGTGCTTATTTCAAGAATTCCTCTATATTAAATGATATCAAATGTGAATTAAGTTGAACAGTTAGTTTGCTGCACTCTTGAAAAACTTGAACAATCCGAAAGCTCAAACTGCTTTCACAAGCGCTAAGGTGGCTACACAATAAACTAACTAATAAGTGTGGACCTGCCGATGTCTTCGCCTTATTATGCCTTTATGAAAGGGACTGGATTTATCACTTCAACACTCTCGCACCATAGGGGACTTAAGGTGGATGATGGGACCTATTCTCAGAACCGTAAGATTCGTTTCAAAAGAAATTGATTCTAAGAAATTCTTGCTTTTTCGTATTGCTATCCTTTTAGTTTTTGTAGGGTTTAGCCTGTGTTTACATACTTGCACCATTTTGTTGTCTTTGTCTTTGCCTTGTACATTTGCTTAGGTTTTTGTGATTTCCAGTGTGACCAAGGTGCCAGCTGGCTGCCAAATAAACTTTTCTAACTAGAATTTCCATCTATTTTTCTTTTATGCTTCATAAATATATATATATATATATATATATATATATATATATATATATATATATACATACACACACACATACACACACACACATATACGCACATCAATCAAATCAAATACACAGAAAGGTGCATCGGTGCTCTGCAACCTCTGCCAAGCCGAAAAACTGGCCATTGTTAACAACAACTCCGCATGCCTCCTCAACAAAAAGATCTGGAATTCTGTCACAATGCCACCACAGTACCACTCGGGGAAAAACCGGCCATGTGGACAAGGACTGAACGAGCATGGCAACTCGCAAACCACTTATTATATTGACCTCCTGACGAACGCACTAGCATGAAACTCTGAGTAGAGGTACACTGAATTTTTACTCCAGTATTTGAGTATATATATATATATATATATATATATATATATATATATATATAATACAAACAAAAAAAGAGACGTCATTGTTGACAAGAGGAGTACAACGATTTAATATCTAAACGAAATTTTCGACTCCCCTGGAGTCTTCTTCAGCGTCTGATGACTACACTATAAATTTACAAGCAAAGAAGCACTGGATATGGTCAAAAAGCCAGCAACAGAAAACCAACATAACAGAAACAGAATTGCAAGGAAGCAATAGCCTTAAAGTTACTTAGTGGTCCCAAATCTCTGTTTAACCCGATCACATTAGATTTAAATTCGAGAATCCAGTGGATTTCAGATTGTTTCCGTTGTCTGGGGGAATTAAAGTTATATATATATATATATATATATATTGCTAATTTGGGATTAGGGGGAAATATTGTATGAAAAAACGTGCCTAAAAGGGGAAATCGTCTAAAAGGGGAAAAAATCAGGTCGACTTTGCGAAATCACACGCTTTTTATATATGAATACGTAAACGGATGGTAACGTCCGTTTCACCACATGATTTACATGCTATTACTTCAATGTTGACCAAGTTACGAACCCGTATCTTTTAACACGTACGGATGGTGGGCCATTGAAAAAGCGTTGTTGTATATCTGGTTTCCAAAAGGGGAAATATTTTTTAATGTATTTTATTGTTTTTTCTTCGCCTTAACGAAACCGCGATATATCGATTTCCCCGTACAGTAGGAATTAGCGTTATATATATATATATATATATATATATATATATATGCCTATTTTTCACCTTGGGGGAAAAATCGGTCTAAAAAACATACATTAGGGGGAAAATGTACATTCGGGGAAAAAATCGTTTCCCCTTAACGTTTTCACACACTTTTTATATGGGAATATGTAAACGTATGGTAACTTGCTTTCGACCACACAATTTACATACTATTACTTCAATGTCGACCAATTTACAGACAACTATCCGTTAACACTAACGGATGGTGAGCCATTGAAATAACGTTGATTATGTCTTTGAACAGTTTATTTTATCTTAGGGGAAATATATGCTTATGCATTGTATTGTTTCATTTTCTCCTTAACGTAAACGCGGTATCGCGATTTCCCCCAACCTGTAGAATTAGTGTTCTGTATATATAATATATATATATATATATATATATATATATATATATATATATATATATGTAAACGAAGAGCGTAGAGCAAAAGCAATGCCTCTATATATATATATATATATATATTTTGCTAATTTGGGATTTAGGTGAAAAACCGTATGAAAAAACGCGACTGTTGGGAGAACTCGACCCTTAGGCGAAAAAATCGTTTCGCCTTAACGTTTTACACACTGTTTTATATAGGAATGCGTAACTCTATACGCAAGTCCGATTAACCACATAATGTTAATGCAATTACTTAGTTCCACACCGACTTACGTGCATGTATCCATTAACACTAAGGACTTACGGGCCATTGAAATAACGTGCATATATATCTCAGAACCAAAAGGGGAAATATAATCTTATGTATTTTATTGTTTTTTTCTTCGCCGGTTGTATTGGCGGTATACCGATTTCGCCTAACAGGTCGATCTAGCGTTATATATATATATATATATACATATATATATATATAAACATATAAAACATAAAATTCTGACATATCTAATAAAATTAAGTTGATTTTTTTTTAAGGTTCTGTCTCTCAAAACCACTTTCTTAAATATTTTAAATATTCAATGCTTGATGTTTTCAAAAACAAGACAATTTTCTCACTGAGCATGCTACACATTAGATTTGGTCTACACCTTTACCAATTGGGTGTGCAACAGACTAAACAGGGATGGCTTTTGCAGAAGTTAAACACTAGCTTCAAGTCATTTCAAAATCATTCCTAACCAGGATAACACTAAACCAGAAAGGCTTAGTGGTTCCTTGCAGATGAAATGTAAGTCTATTTCTGTATTTTGAAATTGACAATGTTTCATAAATTACTGTCTTTAAAATTTTGGCACAAGATGTCTAGGATTTCTGGGCACATATCAAACACAATACCATATTTCTAAACTTTTGACCTCAAATGACCTTTCACCTCCACCAAAAATGATGAGAATCATTTACTCAGTATGGGCCATCTACATGCTACGTATGAGATTCATCAAAGTTCCCCTGCTTGAAATATCATGTTATCAAGATTTTGACCTTTTGAACTCTGGTGACCTCAAATGACCTTTGACGTCCACAAAAGACGACAAGGATTTACGCAATGAGGGTCACGCACCTACACGCCAAGTTTGAGATCACTTCAGGTTTCCCTGCATGAGATGTAGTGTTCACAACGTTTTGACCTTTTGACCTTTGATGATCCCAAATGACCTTTCACCTCCACAAAATATGATAAGCATCATTTAATCAGTGTGGGGGCATCCATATGCTAAGTATGAGATTCGTCAAAGTTACCCTGCTTGAGATATAGTGCTTACATGTTTTACAAGGTTTTAGCCCTTTTGAACTCTGGTGACCTCAAATGACCTTTGAACTCCAACAAAAACAATAGGGATAATCTTTCCAATATAAGCCATGCACATGCCAAGTATGAGATTCCTGGAAATCACACATCTTGAGATAGTGTTTACGAGCAATTTCCAAAGTATTTACCATTTGACCTCTAGTGACCCCAAGTGACCTTTGACCTTCACCAAAAACAATAGGGATCATCTACTCAATAAGGGTTATCTACATGCCAAGTATGAGAGCTCTCGAGGTTACCCTTCTTGAAATAGTGTGTTTACATGCAGAGTGTCACATACACACGCACGGCATCACCATCGCATAGATTCCTCTGACTACGTCAAGGAATAAAAAAACTACAGTGAAAAACGGATTTTTCTCTTTGCATGCTTACTCTTCTCAACAAGTCTCTGTTCCAATAATACATCACTGTTGAAACACAAACTCACTGAACAACAGTACCTTCCGCCTAGATGCTGAATCATTTTTGAAACAAACAATTTTCACCTAACAAATGGTTTCCTATTTTTCCCCATATACACTTACAATACATATTACTGTGTTTGGATGATCAGTGAAAACACATTATACAGAAAACCTTTTTTACCCTCTTCTAGTCTGCTAACAGAAGGTTTCCAGTTCTGAAAATTCTTCCCTAGACAATCTCCACCCAAACAGTTGCCACCCTTGACAATGCCCCTCCCCCCCCCCCACCAAGAAAACCTCCACAAGAAACTTCGGAAACAAAAAGGGTAAAATCTGTGCAGGATTAATACCATCTGGGGGGAATCATTTTGAGTGCATATTTCGGGACTTTTATGGGAACCATTCTGGTCTGTTTTTTATTCATATACTGTACACAAAAAGGAATGGTTGTTTGGTTAGACATTGAAAAGTTATTAATTCTGTTCACAACTATTCAAAACTTGGGAGGTCATGCACAGTTGAGGAGTTCAGACAAAGTTTGTTATGTCTCTGGGAAATTGGAAGGCTATTGTACGGTTAACTCACTTAAGATCCTTTATTTAGAAAAGGTCTGATAAACTTTGAAATACAATACCCTTATTGCTGAAAACTGACGCCTTGTTGAAGTAGCATAGACACACAAAGTTTTCTTTTATTTGGTAAATAGACTAAAGGTACATACCATTAACACCATGGATCAACTTCAAACCCTATTTTGTTCAATTTTTGAAAAGATTGTCATGAAGAGTACCAAGTTGGTGTTTGCGTAGGTGTGGAGTGACGGTTTGATGTAATGCTCTATTTTAGTGTACATTTTGGTTTTTAAAGGCAATAGGCAGTCGCCCCAAAATTTTCTTTGAAAAAAATTAGCAAACTCTTGCAAATCTCCTCTTACTGCATTACAAGCAACTCTGAAGACATTTTGAAGATAATCTTACAAACAATAGGTAAAGCAAGGAGAAATTCTCCTTGAATTTCACAATACACTGACAAAAATATTGTCACATGATCAAAATAGGCCATTCATGAACTAAAGTGACCAGGCATACTCACTCTGATTGGGGTGACTGCATTTTCCCTTTAATCTTAGTGTAAGCTGCAGGGGTGTTGTGACAAGTGGTGACTGGGTGAAGATATAAGAGGCATCATGCTAAAAAATAGTTTTGGAGGGGTAGGGTGAAAAGTAGGTAACCTAAGGCAAGGTTCTATATATTTTGAAAACATGTAAGTTCTCATATTAACTTGGAATGTGAAGGGTTTTCAAACATATTATCAGACAAAACCATATGACCCCCTTTGACAAAATTGGGGGTCCACCCCAGGCCCAAATGGGCATGATGCCTCTGGTAAGCAGTTTCAAGCTAGCATTTACAAGGGGGATGATGTGATGGCTTAGAGGAGGGGGTAGTTGTAAAGAGGGACAAGAAAGAAGCTGACTCGAGTCCCAAGGATGGGTAGGGCAGTATGAAATAAACCTGTCACAAATGTTTTGCATCCAGCATACCTGGGAAGTTGGTAACGTGAAAAGGATACCCAGTTAGGGTTCATGAGGATGGGATAGTGTCCCTGTTCCCACTCCTTCAAACCAGCCTCTATTCTGAACTGCAAACTAAATGGTTGTTATAGTTATAGCTTTGACATCCCATCTGTTTTTAAGCTAATTGTTTTATTTCTCCATACTTTTTGTATAACTCAACATACATATTTTAAATCTTTATAAATTTTAGATTTATATTGAAATGAGGAAAATGAAACAGAGTGACTTGAAATGTTCTGCTAGAATCTGCTTACAATTTTTAACATAGGACACACACAGCACTTCTGAAAGTATCTTATATTATTTCATTTTACAGTTTAATGTTGAATGTGCTGTGTAAACAATTGTAAACATTAGGAGCACACTAATAAACACATTATCCTTAATGCTTCATAACAAACTTGTAATTTATTAAGATTTTGTTGACTGATTCGAGAGACCTGCCAATTTAATTTTCACCTTAACGGTACCTCCTGTTGTGTTTTAACTTGTAAATGACTCATTTGTTGATATTAAACAAATATTAAAAACTTAATGGCACCAGGACATGCTGTGTCATGAGACGTATATCTCATAAAGAAAATAGATGATAATTTAATGGTGCCACCTCCTGGCACAGTTCACGAAAATTTTTCAACAAAGCATTTCAAATCATTCCCATTGCTCTCTAATGACTAAACAGTCTGAGATACATAAATGACAAAGTAACCAGTCTTTAAACTCACTCATCCAACTTTTCTTGCATATTCTGAGATGGGACAAAAAAATTTGCCATGATTGCGTGTAACTTTTTTTCCTTATCACGTATCACGTCTTTTAAACTTCGTATGACAGTAACACATTCCAGAGATTCTCAGCAAAGATGAATTAAGATATGACAGGAAAAGTTTAGCCCATTCTTGAATGAAAAACAGACCTGGTCTTTGACTTGACTTGGGTTTCAAGTAGTGTTGGCAGTTTCTGATTTTTTGGCTTCATGTTACAGGCGTATTTTGCCATCAACTTGTACTTCCTGTTTGGCAGTATTCAATGTAGTAAATCAGTTACTGTCAACTATTGTGCTATACAGTACCACTGTACAAACTACAGGTGGCCCCATGCATGGCCATTTTCATGCCCTCTTTTCTAGTTTTATCATTTTTTGCTGGTGTTGACTGCAGAGTTCTTTTCTTAAAGGGGTTTGTCAGGAATTAAATTCAATCACTTCAAAAAATGCAGGAAATTTTTCTGGTTTAGGAGGTGAAAACTACATCTCAATAGCATGGATAGCATTTGGAAGACACTAATTTTCCGGGAAATGTAATTTTTTCCTTGAGATATAGTGTATTATGGGAAATCAGTGATGTCATAATGGCACATTGATTTAGACATAGCATTGTATTTCTTCATGGTATCAATACCGCCGTGGGGGATATTTAACATCTTTGTTGCTTTACCCCACATATGGTGTAGTTTTAAGCTAGACCTACATGCAAAGATATTCAAACATTCCAACAGTATCAAATTACAAGGACAAACAGGACATTCAATAATCAAGGAAAACAAAAGGAATCTGAGGCAATGTGCCCACTTTATGTTACATTCTGTGACCCTGATGAAAACTGGAGGTATTTTTTGACAAAAGTAACCAATCTTTAAAATGAGATACCTGTATCTTGAGTTAGGAATATGAGTATTGCTACAAGAGTTGGAGGATATGAATTGGATTCCTTTCTTTTTCACATGGGACCCTTTTGAAATGCCACTGGAGTATGCCTTTAACTTTTGGAATTTCATTGGAGAAACAAAAATGTTAGTGACATGCACATTACATGTTACTTTTTTCATATAAGGTATGTTCCCTTCAAACTGCTAGGCTCAATTGTATTGATCAAATAATCTACTATTATCTGTGGTTCACTAGCATTTCACTTCCTATAAACCAACCTCAACAAGAGCATCAATGATGCTGTAGCTCAACTATGATCCCCCTCCCCCCCCCCCCCTCATACACAGTTACTGTTATATAGTTTCATTAGGGATCCAAACCAAGGAGTTATGGGCAGTCATGATCTAGCACCTGCAGTGCTATAGATGTAAATGGTCACAGCAGTAGCATATCAGAGTTGCCTAGCTTGCAACTTTTTTAATGTTTGTGGGCACAATACTGTAGGTAATTATGCTGACAAAAATGAAGTGCTATTTATATATACCCCAATTTGTCAGATCCATCAAAAATGATTTGATGACAATACAAATAAACCAAAACTCTTATGGAAAAGCATTGGCAAGGATTTCACCATCTGAACCTTTGTGACTCCAAAAAGCATTAAATATCACCAAAAAGTACACCTATAATGCCCCATCATCCACTGAACACTCTGGCCATGTACATTGATAAGATTCTTACACTACCTAGTATGTAAAGGCTTTTGCTTGATTCTACTGTTTGACCTCTCATTGACCCCAAGCAACCATTCACCTTCAAAAGTACAAATTTGATGACCCATCATCTCCTGCGTAATTTTGCCAACTTTTGATAAGATTCAGACCCAACCACTAAAAGATGAAAACTTTTGCATGATTGCAGTGTTTGACCTTTCTATGGTACAACCCCAAATGACCTTTGATCTACTTCAAAAATACATCTTTGATGACCCATTATCTACTGAACACTCTGGCCAACTTAAGATTTGGATATAACCCCCTTGGAGGTGAAGGCTTTTCAGTGATTATAGTTTGACCTCACTATGACCCCAAATGACCTTTGACCTACTTAAAAAGTACACCTTTGATGACCCATCAGCTATGAACACTCTGCCCAACTTTGATAAGGTTTGGATATAACTCCTAGGAGTTAAAGGCCTTTGTGAGATTTCACTGTTTGACCTCGCTTCGACCCCAAATGAACTTTGACCTACTTCAAAAGTACAACTTTGATGACCTGTCATCTAATGAACACTCTGCCCAACTTTGATAAGATTTGGGTATAACCCCAGGAGTTAAAGGCTTTTGTGAGATTTCACGGCTTGACCTCTCTTTGACCCCAAATAACCTTCCACCAACTTCAAAAGTACAACTTTGATGACCTCTGTATGACCCCCAAGTGACCTTTGACCTACTTTAAAAGTACAACTTTGATGACCCATCATCTACTGAACACTCCTGTCACATATGAAAGATTCCAACATAACCACTAGGAGTTGAAGAATTTTGTGTGATTTCACTCTTTGACCTCTCATGACCCCAAATGATATTTGACCTACTTTCTGTTACCATAATTATCAAGCCCTTGATATGTGTTCTAACCTAACCAACTTTGAGAAGGAACGGTCAAAGAACCTGCAGACAGCAGCCTCTTAACCAATGTTGATGGACAGACAGACAGACAGACAGACAGACAGACAGACAGACAGACAGACAGACAGACAGACACATTGCCATGACAATAGCTCAACTTGCTGAGCTACTAATCACCTGATAAACTGAATACAACAGCCAAACATAAGTACACATACTGGTGAATGCTATCTCATCAATTTATTTTGTTTCTCATCTTTTTTAATTCTGTAAGAGCAAAATATTGCAAGTTTACTGAGATTCACTTCACTATGTCTTTACAATTACAGTGTATCACTCTTAACTCATACATACAAGATTTTCTTTACAATTGCTCCCATGGCTGAATACATGTTAGTTCTTTATTCACCTAGGAAATAAGATATGTTAACCTATCTGTGACATAAATCACATATAGGTTAGTTCGCTGAAGTTTTAGTTCATTGAACAAAAACCTTGCTCAGTTGAATGTGAATGATAACAGATGAGAGAGCTATTCACTCGGTAGCCATAGTTTGTACTTCTGAAATTTGCCTCTCAAAGGAATTTTCAGAGGAATTCAGTGTTGGGCTTGTTCAAGATATACACAGTCTTGGAAATATGGGGAAGGGGGGGGGAGATGGGCAATTCACCTCTGAAGTCTGCCCAGCCACCCCCAAAAGTACAACTGTAACACTTTTCTGCTTATCGATGACAAGATGCTTCTGTGAAATACAAAAATAGCCTCCGAGGAGGAAAATCTAATTCCATTCCTAGGCACGCAAAAATACGTTTTCACACTGTAGGCCTATGTGGTCCAGTTTAGTACATTGTCGTGTTATGACAGGGTACATACTGTGTTTTGTCTATGAGGCTATGACTTCCTTATGACACCATTGTAAAAGCAATTAAGCCAATACTGTAGTTCAAATTACACTTAACTACTAACATATCACCATGCATCCAGCAGTAAAAGTGATCCCTTCAGTGGACAAGATATTGAGACAACATCATGTTGCCGCCTCCTGTGCCCTGCAACTGTCTTTTAAGCCTTCATCAGCAAAATCCTCCACAATCACTGTACCTCTTAATGTACTGCTACATCAGACAGATCTGCTGTATTTTCCCCCTAGAATTAAGAGAAATATAAGGTTTAGCCAGAAACAGAAGATAATACCATAAACTTCAGATGCACTATTAACATTCCTGTACATTTCTCAGAAACATATTTCACTGCCTCTAAAAATTTGACCAACCCAAACATAAAACAGCCTCTGTTTAAGTTGCTTGCATTTTTGTTTGCAACCATTTTTCGACACAAATATTTTCTTATGTTGACCCTTTTAACCCCTCCCTCCTTAGCAGTCAATACGGTTCTACCACATTACCAACTGATGTAACAGGAAACATGAATGAAATACGATATCTGAGATTTTCTTAAAGCCTAGATACTTCTAGGTCAGATAATTAACAACATGGACATCAGTGATGGATTTAGAAGGAAAGGTGGCCTCACATCCTTAAACCCTGACTGGGCCCCCTTGCCACCGTACAGATTATGATCTTGTTATTTTCTTTCTCTTTTTCCCCTGACGTCACTGTACCTAATAATCTAAAATGTGATCCTTTTCTTATTGTTATAGAATGACTTAAAAGGTCTGTGGCCATGTCAATGTGATATTGTCCATACTCCATGTAAAAAGCATTAAAAATGTTAAAAACAGCAAGATTTCCCATCAAAATCCATCAAATACTGACCATGTTACAAGCTAATTACTATTTTGCACTTACATCATGAACAAATATGAGCTAATTATGCAAATTTATGATGTGGAGAGAGGGACACATGAAACAGGTGTTATGTTATCATTTGTTTGTTGAGTGTTCCTTCCAGGGACAGTTATAATGTTGGCATGACCTGAGGGGGTTTAGTTTGGAAGTAGCAATTACTTATTTTGAAAATGTTCACATTAAACAACTAGAAACTAGATACTATGTAATTAACAGATGATTTACAAAGGTGTAACGAAAGAAATGTACAACAGTCCACATCATATGTTTGCATGGCTAATGAGCAATCTCAGAAATGGTCAAACTTTGAAGAGGTATATCTTGAGAACTGTAAAAGATGTGCAAATAATTTCAACAGATTTTTCATCAGGGGATCTTAATCTTAAATTGTTGTGTAAAGCAACTGTTCTTGTCACATGTCCACCGACCTTTAACTATACAAGCAAATTTCTCACAAAATATTTAAACATGAGTCATTCTGTAGTCAAATAAACATTTTTTTTTAGGAGGAAATAGAAACGCAATGTGAGTAGTAAAAGACAGACATTACATATTAACTATTCCACATTAAGTGAATAAAGTTCAACATTTTATATCTTAGCAAAGAGATAAGTATAAAAATGGAAATTAGACGAACTAGTTTCTTTTTCCAATCTCTGTAACAATGTAACCATTCTTGAAATTTTTGACATTCAAGTGCTCTTATTATAGGCTTCTCCAGAATACAGGGACATAGTCATGATGTTGTCCTGAAGGGGGGGGGGGGGATCAGAACTTGCTAACCCAATGCTGTTTGGGGGAACCACCTGACTGAAAACCTTCCCAATGGACATGGGGTCCAGGGGCCTGCTCCAGCACCTTTAGTCAGTTTCAGGGATGATGCCCTGAGGAAGGCCAAGTGGAAAGCCCTGAAAGGTGATTTTTGGGCATTACTTTTTTTGCACACTTAGGTCATGTGCCACAAAAAAGTAAACTGTTCCAAGATTAAAATGTAATCAAGGCATAATTAAGGAACAATATCTGAACTAGAAAAGGGGTTTTTTCACACTCCCACCACCCCCAAAAGACATAAGGGACTTATATAGTAGGTGAGTTACTCAATGCCCAACTCAAACCTCCACCCCCTCCCTACCTGGGGTAGGAGAGGGGGGAGGGTTATAAAATCCTAATCATGTCCAGTCTCACTGCTTCAGCTTGTGGTGACTCCTTTCATTTTTAAACATTGAATATGACACAAGATATTTCAGGCATGACAGCAGCCACCCCCAACCTCATTCTGGAAGTAATGGTAAGACTTATTAACCCCCCTTTTACTTCCATTAAGTAGTTTTCATGATGAAGGTGACTGGGAGTGCTATTAATTCAAATGACGGTGACTGGCAATTGTTAATAGAAAGCAAGTGTGTGGCCCTCTGCATATTTCCCAACTTCTACGGCCTTATTTTTTTCTATGGTAACAGCATTAGTGAGAGACTCCTAGTGTGCTTGCACCAAAGTACAGGGGTTATCATTGTTGTTGCTTTTATTCTTTAGGTCCATTCTGATGATAATGACTTATAGCCAAAGGCCAATAAGTAAGTTAAGATGTTGAAGAAAGGAATGTGACTAGGACTTGCATCTCCCTCAACTTTTCCCATTCCCTGTTTAACTCATTTGATCAATGGAGGATTGATTCTTCTCTTCTGACGAACTTTGTTTGGCCCAACTAAACCCTCTTGCAGGCCCAATTTGAATCATATTGAAAACCCCTATTTTAGTAATTACTTAACAGAAACACAGTTACCTCTATTTGTGACTATAAGCACATAACTTAAGCTATTAGTATCCTTCCAATTCCACATTAATGACATCAATGCTTAAAAATATCTGAGGACAAGCACAAGTTCAAAACTATACTCATGATTTACAGTACAATCACATGTATCAAAGTAGAAGTGCAAGTACATGCTCACATTGAATCTGATTGCAAATATAAACATATTTATTTAACATTTCATACCATTTCCTTTCATCTTTTGAAACTATTGCTCTGGAAGGGAATTTCCATTGTTACACTTTCGGGTTGCATCATTCACCATAAAGTTAACTGCAGCTGTAATCTGAAAAAGAAAGTGAGTAGAGCTTGTCACTATTTTCTCTCACTGTTACAGTAAACTTCCATGAACTTTGTACACCCTTGAAGGAAAGTGCACAACAAAGCACAGTTTGTTTTTGCAATTATGAAGAGTTTTTGGCATACCATACATGAAAATAATCATTCAGCAAAAATGAAAGCCACAAAAGAAAAGTAAAAATGGTAAACTTATGCATAAGACAGGCAGTGAACCAGCCTTTGCACTAAGGAGGGGATTCCCCCCATCTGACTGGATCATCCTGCCAACAAAATAATTCCCTCACAGTCTGAGCTGCCTTAACCAGCCTGTTACACAGCGGAATACTTGCAATTTAAAGAATTCCTGCACAACTTTAAGAAAAGCGATGCACGTGAATACTTCAAAAGCAGGAGATCCCCCTTTAATTCCATTTTCTAATGCGAACATCGAGGTGGAGAACGAACTTTCGAACAAGGGTCTGACATTGCTTGTGATGAAAGTGCTACTAATCCTTCTGCTGGTTCAGAGTGACATAAATTTTCCCAGTCATGTTTGACATTTTAATAAACAAAAGACAAAACAGAAAACGAATTGAACCTTTCGTGGGCGACTTAACTCACTTCCTCTGAATTCTTTCTTTCTTTTCCTTTTTGGCAAGATATCACAACATTATCATCAACCATCTGCTGTTGACTTGACTGCACACTCATATGTCCCTCTCTCTTCTCATCCCTCATCTCGTGAAGTGGCTAGATGTCCTCTTTTTCAGCCTCTTGTCTCTCATCATCTCCTGAGACAGATTTTCACCCAGAAGGAGTCGAAATTTATCCAAAGACTGACTTACAGGTGAGAACCCTATCAGACAGCCAGCTGCCTTCACAACAAATGTATTAGATATACTCTTCCTGGTCTGATAGAAACTGTGTCAAAGGACAGAGAAAATAGAATTGTATTTTCTAGTCAGGTGGAGCATTTGCTTTGAAATCAATACATTGATGAAAATATTCTTTAAATGTATCGTTAACTTTTGAAAAGGTTGCACCATCTCATCAGTACAATCACTGTAGAATGTTTTAAATACTGCTTTAAAGTTTAATAACTGTCTAATGTGGAAATTTCTTTGTCTGAAAGCAGGGGAAAAGTTTGAATCATGTTTAAAGTAGGACAAGGAAAAGACACAAGTTTCTGCAGTTGCATGATTAATGTGTGATGTCACATTTGCAATTAGCATAATTAATGGCTGCTTGCAAACTGAAATCATTGCTAATCATCCCATCACAGGTATTAAAATATACCCAAGGTCTAGAACTACAAGAATGTACATTGCAATGGTTGGAAAATGAATATTATTCCATTACTGAAGTATAAAAATGTTGAAACTTATTCACTTTATTTGAAATCTTTGACTGAACAATTTGTGATGTCCTTGTTAAATTCACTCTGAACTAGAGGTAGGCTGGACTGAAGGTACACATGGCCGAATAATTTGAGGAAGAGGATCAGTCTAGCAGGTGTTTGGTCTACTGGGTTCTACTCTAGACTGAACATTGCTTCAACCACAGGCTCCCCTGACAGAACAGCTGTGTGGACTGTTGTTCAATTAATAGTTTAGGTAGTCAAGGGGTCCCACAGGCCTTGGTGTAAGCCATGGTGGATTCTGCGAGTTGCAGTGCTATTATTTTCACATTTACCCCTTCTCATATCTGAAAATGGACTCAGACTGGCATTCGCAGATTTTGGGTCAATCAATACTGTCGATGGGTACTCATGTGTACTCATTTAACTGCACTTAGTACTCTTGACATTGTACTACCACTGCAACTTAATAGTCTTCTACATAATACAGTGTACACATACTACATGTATGGCAAATTTTAAGGGAAGTTCATTGGGATCTAAGTCATCAAATTTATGGCTCTTCCCTGTGCTTTTTTATTTCATAAACTGAAATGGTGGAAATCATTTAAATGACAAGGTGTTCTTTAATTTTTTTTCATTAGGAATGGAGTCAATAAATCAAAGAATAACCAAAAATCTGGTCACATGATTAATAAGAGTCATACAGAAATTATACCTATAATAAATGTTCTTTTGGTTGACTGCATTTTCTGTGTTACTTTCAGCAGCACTCGCACATTTTCCAGTGCCTGAATACGTTTGTGGACTTCTGATTGACTATCTGAATAGTGCACAAGTATCAAAACTTGCGTGCCAAACTTTCAAAGCCGAGTATTCTATACACGAATGACCTCTGACCTAATGGCAGTGTTTCATTTTAATTCATCCTCTAATAGTGGGGAGAAGCCATGGGGGATTTGAAGTTTAACAATAGCATTATAATGTAAAGTTGCCAGGTATTTCTGTGAAGCCATTGTACCTTGCTATTGAAGAGCTATTTTTGGAACAAACCTCCTAGACAAGATTGGGGTAGGGTTGCAGCATTTTTATGTGTACAAATAATGCCAGACATCACAAACAGAAAAAAATTGATCTTTAAATCATGACTGAACTTCCTGTTTGAGTGAAGGCCAACCAGACTCAAGGACCAGCATATGCAGTCTGTGATTGCCTTCACTGGCTTGTTATACCTCTAATTCCTATGCATATAGCATGATAGATATAAACCAATCATTCAGCTTTACAAAACTTAAGTCTCTAAACTTTGGGAATGCAGGCAACCTGTTACAAATTAACATTACACCACAAACTGGGGCAAGTTAAGGAGGGGAGAGAGGGGGAAAGGAGGGACCGAGAGGAAAAGGTGGTATAATATGGTCACCCTTTCCCACTTACAGTATTCAAACTGGGATGTGGTTACTCCCCCTTTCCCAACCCATCAGACACTTTGGAGACTGCAACTACATGCTAAGGATTTCCTGCCTGATTGTCATTCTGGAGGCAGGGTCTGGGGAGAGACATGATATGTTACTGTATTAAAGATTGTTTATGCCAGATGGCAGCATAGTGCTGGGGCAGATTTACCCTGCAGTGCACAATCTGTGTGCTCAGTCCCTCTTGTTTAAGGCTTCCCAAACACTGGCCACCCAGATGAAGAAGACTGCATCCAGTTTTGGATGCAAACTTCATAACCATAATACGACTTATTCATGCACTCTTTCATTGTTCATGCTATTGTTTTTATTGAGCGAACACATTTCACTCAATCGATCGTGTGTGTACTCTCAGCAGTGGTTTATCTGAAAACCTAGATGGAAACCTAAGAAGTCCGTCCCATCATTACTGCGTTGCATAACCACCTGTGCAGTAAGTACTACCAGAGAGTGGGTACTGTACTACAAAAGCCTACCAACACTTTGTGGCATACTGGAGGCTACTGCATGATTTAAACAGGACCAGTTGTTGCATTGTTTAGAATAGTCATTAACAATCAACCAGTCTCCAGGCCACGTACATATTTCTATGAATATCCATGAAGGATATGGGATATGGCTGAACAGGGAATATGCGGTACAGCCTGTTATGTAGGCAAGGGCAGATTTAAAACTGTTTAATTAGTGCCACTAGAACAGTGGCATAGCCAGGATTACTCTCATGGAAGGAGGGGAAAAAGTCATGCAGTATGTTCTGTGACTGTCAGCCTGGGAGGCTTGGTGAGAGATCTAAGGGGATGGGTGTGTCCCCTTCCCTCTGAAAATTTCTGAATAACTAGGTGCCCTGATGTGCAATCTGGTGCAAAATATGCTACCTTCAAAGTAAAATTTGTGTTAAAAAATTTATATATTTTAGGTTATTAAATGAAAAAATCAACATCAGTGAGGGAGGGGGGCATGGTCCAATGCCCCCCTTAAGTACACCACTGTAATGGAAATATTTTAGCACCAGGAAATGCTGCCTAGTGCCACCCCATGTGGGCACATCTCTTCTCTGTCAAAAAAGTCAAATACGAAACAATTTGTCAAATAAATAACCCTTACAAGCAATAAATTTCTGGGAATATTTGTAAAACACTTGTGTTCAATTCATGCCATTTTAGGTCATTTTGCACTGAGCAGCAAAAACACTTCAACTCATTACATTTTACATGAGTGATATGAAGTATGAACTGGCCTTAAATCTCAGTTGTAGAAATGCCTAGTTGAATCTATCCTGTTACAACTTTCCACCTCATTAAAGGGGGTCATTGAGTTGGTATTAATTATTTCATGGCAAGTTCGAAGGAAATCATAGGATGATAGACAAAGTTCCTATTTAGCCTCTTTAGTCACTCATCACTTCATGCAGTTTCTGAAAACGTGAAAAAATGTAGTTTTTATGGGCTCACAAGCTTGTAGTTCGCATTGCTTGTCCAAGCCCTTGATAGACCAGCCTGTCTTGAATATCCAACAAGTACATAGAACTGAATGAAGCCTTGACCACAACAGCTGTTCATAAGAGGAGTTGCCAGATGGTTAATCAAGTTCCTATATGCTTCACTCATTTGCTGTCTTTGACAGGGGTTACAACTCACATGTGATTAATACTTAACTTAAGTGTCTGGTCACGAATTTATAATAACTGACTTGAATCGTTAATTGCCCTACCATTACTGTTTCAGTTGTGAGTAAGATGTACAGAACCTCTTTGTTTGACCATGTAACATCAACATGTGAATAAAACTCACTGAACAGGTGTGACAAAAAAGCATGAAATTCATGAACCAACTCAGTAAGCCCCTTAAGCAAATGACAACAATTATGTCTACATTTACATCATGGTAAAATTTTCAAAGAATTGCACTTTGGTGTCATTTTAATATCACCACGGAAGTATTATCGAGGTAGTACTTCCATGATATCACACACAAAGCACTGAAAGTGTTGAGTGACAGTACTGAAATGTAAAAGAAACAGAGTATCTTTGGTGGAACATGTCATAAACCTACAATCTTAGACAAAACTGTTGGAACACCTCCCACTGTTGTACCATGTACAGTATGATGTCGTGCATGATTTACAAAATCCCTGTCCCCCAGGACAATGTTGTGTCCAAACGAAAGCAATGTACCCCAAATTGACATTATTATCTCCAACATTGTACAGGGGAGCAGGGGTGCAGGGGTGTTCCAACGAGTTTTGTCCAAGATTGTAGGTTCTGAACTTTCAGGCTCCATGGTCCAGTGTGAACTGTATCATGTACCTAAGAATTAAAGGAAGAGTTTAAGCAAAAATTTACATTTCAAACATGAAATAAGAACTAGGTCTACGCATTCTGGTGAAATTTTCATTCAGTTCCTTTTAGTCATTCTTAAAATATCAGCAGATGAAGTTACTACATTCACAATCATCCACAGTGAACTTGAAGAAGCAAGACTACTGTAAATTCATTCCTCCTCACTGATGAGCAATGCTTTGTTTTCCAATCTATTGTTTGAATTTGAAATAGATGGGGTAGGTGCTTCTAATGGGAAATTTACACTTTGTAATGTTCCCATGCCTCTCATGCATCCAAATTACTGAAACATGAGATTATGGACAAGAAAATTGGTTGAAAAACAGTATAATTATGATGTCAAATGTGCTTGCTCCAAGTTCACTTTGGGTTGAAAATGTGATAACTTTGTATCTTCATATATTGAGACCTCAATGAAAACCATTGAAAGTAAATTTCTCCAGAATGTTTCCATTATATCAAAACTAACATAAGCTTAAACTGTTCTGGAAGGTGAATATGCAACCAGAAAGAGCTGAGTTTGTCAGCAGTTTAAGAAAAAACCCCAATGACAGATCCATTGCAATTACTTCAACTCTTTTCTGTTCTCAAGATACACGTCTTCAAAGTTCGACTGTTTCTGATGTAAGTCCTTGCCAATGCACAAGTAATGAAATGCGGTGTTGCACTGTGTTAGTAATTTTGTTAACCTTATAAAAATTACCAGTTAATTACATGTCAGCTAGTTTACACTTTGATGAGTGGTGATGATATAGACATGAAGAAATAAATCCCTTGAGACATGTCAATGTAACAACTGTCCTCGAAATGAAGGTTGAAAATGCAGAGAAAAACTAGTCAAGCCATATTTGGCGAGTCCCTTTTTCCAGGTCACAAATTTGCAAAGTCAGGTTGCATTTATTAATAATTCTGCTACCTCTAGCCATCTGTTATTGAGAATCCTCTGCATTCTGATAGGTTAACACTGACCTGTTTATTCTACAACATACCATCAGTAAATGTAAACACTGATAAAAATGAAGTTTTTCACACATTTCTGTGGTAGAATAGGAATAAACCACATTTGCCTGACTATTATCTTCTCATAAACCGTCTCAACTCCAAATTTGCAAAATAACGGACTCCCCTTCGCCTCATCTGTTATTTTGCCAAATTTGGAGTCTCGATGGTTTATTCACTAATAATAGTCCACCAAATGTGATTTATTTCTTAATTAAAGTGTAACATACAAATTATTGTGTTAAATGGTCAACATTTGATGGATTTTGAGCAAGATTGTGGCTATTTTCTTGGGTTTTTATGCTTTTTTCATCAAGTGACCAATAAAGTCATTTTCATGTCACCAGACCTTTAAAACTTAAGACTTAAGGTGCTCTGTAATTTTTGCATATACTTAAAAATTTTTGGCTATATAAGGTCAAATCTGCATGTGGCTCAGAGACATTTTTGAGAGCCAAACAGTTATGTAAAGTAACTTGGTTTTTCTTGGCCAAATTTTGTTTAAGCTGTTCCAATGGTTTTTGCATGCAAGCGCACTAATGTAAGAGCTGTCTAAAGGATTCTCATTAAGTCTCTGGTCCCTTTGGGGTATTAACTCCTTCAGGTCTTCACCCTGTGGTGGGAAATAACCCAAAGGATTTTTCTTGAAAAGCATACTAAAAAATTACAATCCCTGGAATTTGGCATGTAAACCACTAATTGCACTAAAACTGAGCAAAAGATATGAATCACAAGAAAGATTAGATCCGAACAAACCGTTCTGCAAGGTAGATTCGCTTCCATGAACACAATTATACTTGTAATCAACCAAAGTCACTGAGATGTGTAAAACATAGAAACCTTCCAAAAAATAATTAACACAGCCTTTAAGCACAAAACATGAATAATGAAATATAACCACTTAGCAATGCATGTGATACAGAAAAATCATCTTTGACTTGAATGATGAAGGACAGAATTTCTTTTTTTTTTTTTTTTTGAAGTATTCTCAAATGATTGACGATCGAAGGACAAAATATTTTTTGGTGAAATATTCTGAAATAATTAATGATTGCCAAGTACATCCCATACATCAAAGTCTACAAATAGCTTATTCCTGTCAGTTGCATGTTTAATTAAAGACCCTGCATTGACAGAGAAATCTATCCCCTTTTTTCCAGCAAGGAAAAGCTATCACATTCACAAAACAATGGTAGCTTTCAGCTTTGTGACATAAGGTGTCTATAGGTATAAGGACTTGACAAGCACATATTCCTTCATGCTGTAACATTACCACACATTGCAGGCCTACACATATTGTGCAGGGTATTGTACTTTGTGTGCATCAGCAGGCTCAAAGTTTTGCTGTGTCATAAAGGTCAGAAAGGACAGACAATAGATTGTAACAATAATAAACATGGCACAATAATTATCAAAACACAATAATTACCATAGCAACAATAATTGTCATAACACATTTATCACAACAATAATCATCATAGCATTTATTAAAACAATAATTACCATAACATGATAAATACCATAAAAGAATAATTATTGTAAAATAATTATCATAACAATCATCACCACAATGATTATATTACCTATAATTTTCATGAAACTTTTCAAAGGAGATTCAGTATCTGCCACATGTTAGACGAGGTAGACAAAACTTAACTTTATAAATGTTACACCTTCTTGGCAGAACTGACTAAGTTTCTTTTTAAAAGGACTACCCTGACTCAGATTTACTTTCAAGTGTTTACATGTCACCAGACCTTTAAAACTTTAGACTTAAAGAAGGGTCTAAACTCAAATCAAGTTTTGATATGTTACAGAGGTACTCATTCTTAGCAATCTGGTGAAATATCCATTGCAATCTGATGTGTGGTTTTCAATATATTTGCAGTTCAAGTTCATGCTGCTAGAATTGAGTAGGTCATTTTAGCCAATATTACCAGAGAAAAGTTGGAAGTTCCACCAAATTGCATAAATTTAGTTCCTCTTTCACACATGAAAATTAAATTTTGGCTTAAACCCTTCCTGCTCTGTAAGTTTAAAAAGGGAACTTGATCTACGTATTTTGTTCTAGAGATATAATCACTTTAAGTAATCAAACTTTCTACCAACAGTGAACTAATAACCAGCAGGTGTGAAGTCACATATTCACTGCAATGAGCAATGCTTTTTTTGTTTTGGTTTGATGATCATGAGAGATGTTTTTTCTCTGTTTTTCAATGTATTGTTTGACCTTGGGTCGATGAGGGGGTGGGGGTTCCCGCAAGACAGAAGGTCCACAAGACCAAAATTGCATTGAAGCACATGGGCAAAGCTGTAACTGGGTTGGCGTGTGATCCAACGTTCATTTAGGTTCGTGGGACCGAAAGTGCATTAGGATTTGCGACACCAAAGGTCTGCTAGATTGAAAGCAAATCAGGGTTCGCGAGACCGAAAGAGAATTAAGAATTCACAAGACTGAAGGTACACATGACCAAAAGCAAATGAGGGTTTGCGAGACCAAAAGTGAATTAGGGTTATGGTTAGGGGTTAGGACCACTGAACTTTGAAATGTAGGTTTCTGACTGGAGGGGACTCATTCAGAACTTTGGACAGGTTACCAGATCTGAACTTTGGGACTTTCAAAAATTTTCAAATTTTTTCCTGAACTTAGGGGGCTTCAACCTGAAGATAGGGGACGCGTAAGTGAACTCGGGGGATGCGTCAAAAATAGACTAAGTCCAAACTCGAGACTAAGTCCGAATGTGCAATTTATATTCATACAAAGTACTTCTCAAGGTCGCAGGGTCATGCTCTTTGGGTCAATTAATACTTTTGTTCGTGGTCAACTTTGGGAGCCCCAATACTTACCTCCTATTAACACATGTAATCTCCACCTATCCTCAACTAGACCCTGGGAAACTAACAGCACAGTGGAGATGGAGGGCACCCTCCTAGGGAGGACAGCCTCCCAAGTCCTCATTTACCGTAGGTGGGTATTGCATGTGTAAATAGGAGGTAAGAGAGGGGCGATGAAGATAATGTATATTCATTGTCCAAATATGCTGTTATGGGAAAGTTTTCTTCTAATACATTTCCCCTTAAAGCTATCTTTCCAGGACTCCCACTGACCCCGCCTGTTGGAGGTTCCAGGGTTATTGCCTTCCCCTTCCTCTGTCATGGAGCTTTGCCCCTTGTCAGGGACATCCAGACCTCATTCCTGCTCGGTTAAAGTGCTGCCCAGGGCCTACAAAAGTCTTCATCTCACCATCTCATCCAAGTAGACATAACAACTTATTCATTTCACTTTAACATTCACATTATAAATGTGAATGAAACATGTAGAGCCAATCTGTGCCATGCAAAGAGATAGACTCCCAATTAAAGGGAATATGCAGTCACCCCAATCAGAATTAGTATACCCCCTCATCCTAATTCATGAATAGCTCAATTGTTTTGATCATGTGACAATATTTTTGTTACTGAATTATTAATATTCATGGAGCCTAACTCCTTATTTTACCTTTTGTTTGTAATACTTATGTTCAAAAACATCTTCAGAGATACTTGTAAGGAAAATATGAAGGGGTTTGCAAAAGAGTTTGCTGATTTTTCAAAGCAATTTTGGGGTGACTGCCTACTGCCTTTAAACATAAATTGTTTGATGTTACACCATCCAGTTGCATTTCAAGGACATTGGTCAAATCTGCTTAAAGGTCCCTAAGGGATGAATTTTGATAATAATGTTCAAGTTTTCCAGCTGAAAAAGTTTAATACCACTCTTTCAATCTGATATTTGTTGTACATTAAGTCACAGCCTCACAGGCTTTCATTACAGGATTTGTAGTGTTCTCATTAGGATGTACAGTAAGAAGATTTCTAAAATATTTGCAGAGATGTTGCAAAAAATGTCATTCCTAAGTGACGATATTAATGTATCTTCAAAGACCCTTTTCCAAATAGGAATTACAAAGGATTGTGAGATATAGTTTTGGTGTGCCATTGACAAAAACGACCCATACCAAAACGTATCCCATAATCCTTTGTGATTGCTATTTGGAAAAGGGTCTATTATGGAACCAAAAATCAGCCAACTGAAAATAACAGCAGGACACCTAAACTTTGGGAACGGTGGAAATCCCCACATTTTCATATTCTATACACCCTGCTGTAATTTCTGGGAACAGGAAGCTTTGGACTCACCCATAAATGACATTGGCAAACGGTTGCTATATAGCTTGAGTGTTATCATACACTTTGGTTAGCTGAGCACCCTCCATTCTGCAGTATCACTTCTACACAGATGGGCTGAGAGACTTAATTCTGATTTTTTGGCCAAACTTTCCAAAAAGTCAGCCATATCCAAAATCTGCTACATGTACATTATTATAGCCAAGTAACTTTCGCAGGCAAATGAACACTTTTCTTGCCTAAATGACCATTTTGTATTGTTAAATAAGGCCAAACTTGATACACTTGGCCCTAACGTGGCCAAATGGCAGCCTTGCGGCACAGTCCATGATGATGAGAACACTTTAAAGGGAATAAGCAGTCCCTGCAAATTTATTGTGAAACATCAGCTAAATCTTTCAAATCTTCTCTTATTTCACTTTCATGTACCTTTAATGTTTCCAAACATACAAACTGAATATTTAAGGTAAAATGAGGACTTATTCTGCATGACTTTCACGACCTGGTAAAAAAGATTTTGTCACATCAATAAAAAGAGTCATTCATTTAATAGGATTACAGGGTACACTAATTTGAATTGGGGTGACTGCTTTTTCCCTTTATCTTAAAAGCCCAATTACCTCTACCCCAGACAGTTAAATTTTCCGAACGAAGTTTACTCACAGCCCATTGCCCAATTTCACAAATAAAGACTGGCACCTCTAAGACAAAGGCCTTGGCTTACACATAGTTTAACAGCCCAAGGCTATACCTTCTGCTTAGAACACTACTGTGGGTCAGTGGCTACACTACTGTAAATCAAACGTTTCACTGATCTCTATAGTTTAATCAAAGTGTAATAACCAATAAATGATTTCAAAGCCCAGGGTCTAACAAAATGAAATTGGGGTGACACAAGAGTGCGTCTCACATGAAGCGTTGAAACGTTTGGTACCATGGTATTTTCAGTGGCGTAGACAGAAATTCACAACTTCATTCAGGGGAGGGGAGGGGCTTTGAAATACATGTTTTCACCCTTGTATTTTCTAGTGGGGGTTTTGGGGGGTGGGGGTGAAAGACTTCTGGAGGGCTTGTGTCCACTCCCCCTCCCCAACAAGCCCTCCCTGTGCTACACCACTGGTTGTTTTTGTTACAATCCAGCAAACTTTCATTGATTATGCAATATACTGTATATAGGTAGCTCATACCACTTGTCTGTTGAGGAATGCATGGTCACACACTTAGTTTCCTTTCTGGGGAACTTTTCATTGTGTGAAAGGTGTGAATTATTACATTAGCCAATGAGATTTGATTCTCCAAATGTATCCAGACTTTTGAAGTGAAATAGGGGGTATGCCACGAATAGTAAATGCTGACAAATGATATAGAATAAAAACTTTCTTTGTAGTAGGTTTATATCAACTCCGTAGCAAATTAGAGTGAAAACAGCTCTCTGTCATTTACTGTCACTATTACTTCATCCTCTGCCATTAAAGGTCGGTGGGCATGTAACCAGAATAGATGTTTTACTCAAAAATGGTAGATTAAGATCTCCCGATGAAAAGTCTGTTAGAACTATTTGAATGTCTTTTTCCAAGATATACATCTTCAAAGTTTGACCATGTCTTTGATTTCTAATTAGTAATGCATAAGTTATGACAGGGAGTGTTGTACAGTATCTGCATTAATTTCTTTTGTTAATTATAAATTATCTGTTAATTACTTAACAGCTAACTCCTAGTTTGATGTTTAATGTGAGCATTTTTTTAGTAAATAGCTACTTCCAAAATAAACCCCTTGAGGCAAACCAATGTTACAACTCTTCTTACTGTACATAGTGTGTCCATAGCCCTTGCTGCTTTCCAGCAAACAGAAGACCCGAGTATATATGGGGATGTGACGGTTACAACTTTTCAAATTTAATTAATACTCAAGGCACTAATTACACGTTCAGGCTGGTTGAGTGTAATTTGATTTTATTTTACGAAACACACTTTGAGAGCAACTGTGAGAAGCCCCCAAGGTCATTCACACAAGTTTCTTGGCCACACTGAGCAGTATCTCAGGCTGCATTTCCTTTGTAGGATGGGGCAAGGATGGGAAAATTCATCTGTTTACCTGACCGTACCAGGACTGACCCTTCTTAACCTTCATAGCAGGTGTCGAATATGTACTCCTCTTTGGCCTACATACTCTAACACCTGCGAACAATAACAGAGATCATCCAATTTCGTTATATTCATGAGCCCAATGTGATTTTACTCTCTCAACTGCTGATTGGTTTCACTATATGAATATTCATATTGCATGGAAAGGCTTCAGCTGCACCGTTCACTTTTACACAGTAAGTCAACGGGATTTCATTGTGTGAGCTTGAAGCGGGCGAACTCACATACTAAAGCTGCGGTCACACTACAACGAATTCGAATCGGATTCCGATCCAATTTTTGTGAGTTTTTATTGAAATCTTCTCCATCTCTGGTCAAATAGAGCCCAAAATTTGCCAACCAGTGTAAATATATGATTTGCATCAGAGGTCTATGAAAATGAACTGTAACTGATTTTTTTCCTGACTTCACACCTGAAAGAGAGCTTTTATCCGACACGCGTAGTCCGATAAAAGCTGACTGTCGATGTGACGTCACGAAATAATTCGTATAAATTTAATTTTCGTAGTCCTGCGATAAAAATCATATAATTACACAGGTTGGCAAATTTTGGGTTCATTTCGACCCGAAATGGAGAAGATTTTAATAAAACCTCACAAAAATCGGATTGGAATCCGATCCGAATTCATTGTAGTGTGACCGCAGCTTAAAACCCTATTGATATTTGTCGTTCGAAACAGCATGATAATCAAGACTTGCTTTAGTCGTTCTTTCCGTTGAATATTATTTATACTTCTGTTTGTTGTGATCGTATATATGAATAGTTAATAGCGTCCAGTTTTTATGGTATTTGACGAAGAATTTTTGAAAAAGTTCGCGGACGTTGGTATTACGAGTGCAGCCAATTTAGGTGCATAAGTAATGCACGTACGCATGGTGGGCGAGACCCTTCTGGACTATTTCTTTCAGAAGAGTTAAATCAGACTTCAACTGTAACAGAAGTATGGGACTAGAAAGGATAACATAACACACATCTCATGTGTCCTTCTTTCCACATCACAAATTTGCATATGCAGCTCATCTTTATTCATGATTCAGGTGCAAAAACAGTTACTTTCTTAAAAAGTCCAACAAATGATAGCTTTTTATCAAAATTGCAACTATTTTTAACGTTTCACTTGAATGCTTTCTATATCAAATAAGCAGGTATGAAATTCACATGTCCACAGACCTTTAATGCATCCACAGAGCCATGGTTGACTTAATTCATCTGTGTGTTAAAATATTTTCAGTGGGACATTGTCCTTCAACAATACCTTAACAATGTACTGCAATGTACCTTTGCACCACAACCCTATCCCAGGAACACTTCAGAATGTGAACTAATATGTATCCTTTTATGTGTTTTGTCACAAAACACATGTTCTGATCTTCAATGCTCCTTCATTCATACGAGCCTTTCCTATACTTGCGGTGGATGGCTTGGTTAATTCCTAGTATCATTGTGTTAAGGGCAAGGACAAGTATCTGAATGCTATTGCAATCAATTACTCTATTAGCTAAATGTTTAACTGGATGCATTGTCTGAAAAAGGTCAATAAACTTTTGTACACTGAAGGAAAACTCTCTACAGCATGAAGTCAATTATGGCATCATGTTTGTAGTAACTAGTAAGCAAACAATGACACAAGTGTATAATAATTTGTTGGAATCAGATGGCAAGGCAGGGGGGGGGGGGTATGTGAAACAAATTGTCCATTTGTATGGTCTGATTAATGTTTTCTTTTTACCATATGAGCAAAGTACTTCTTACAATAATGTTTACATAAAACTGTTAACATCCAAAAGCGGCCATTTTGTTTTTTGGGTGAAGTTACTGAAAGTTTATGACCCTTGAGAACACATTTATCTTCTGACTGATGATCCCTTGCTTCTGGTGTATTCAGCTGTAAGGTCTCTGAATGAAGTAACAAAGCTAGTAGTTGGGTGGGGGGGGGGGGTGTGGGAGGGTATGAATGGAGAAGAGAGCTACAAATGCATTTGAGAGAGGTAGAAGTGGTTAATACAACAACAGGTACATAAACAATGGTTTTAACAATGCTAACTAGTTATATATGCAATGTTGAAAGCTTTGCGGAGTGCAGCTCCAAACATGGTGTCACCTTGGCTGAATGGATTAGTGTATGACATATACCCTTGTTGCCATAGAGATCAGAACTGATGAAGTGAAGAAAGATGTGCAAAATGTGCATCAAAAATTGGCTACATACCTCATGGATAATATAATGCAACTAGCAAGTTAGCTGACAAGCATTGGAGAAAGATGTTTATGGTTTCTTACTCTTGAAATTAAAATAAAGGACATCTTGATTGGAACACTGGTCACTTAGGTCAACCTACCTCTGCATCAGCTCTTTTCCATGTGTTGTGTCTATTCTCCCCATCTGACTTAATTTACCCACAACACCCTGTGTTCCTGAGAGCTACCAAAAGGAAACTTTTCACTGCATTTGCAATCATCCGGTTATGTTTTGTCAACTATGATGTACTACACCAAATACTTAACCCTCTACTCTTTTTCAGTGAAGGAAAGGGGGGGGGGGTGGGGTAAGAAAGGGGGAGAGGGAGTTATTAGTGTGGTGCAGTATTATGCAATGATACAGATATCCTAATTAATAACCTAAATGAAATAATGCTATACGAAAAGAGGGAGATTGGACCTGAGCCCTCTAACTTCTCCTGCTCCCCAGAGACCATGTTCACAACACGTTACCTAACACCATCCACATAGATATCCTGGAACATAAGCATAATGGGGAATATTGGGTTGATATCGATAACTTAACAAGGGTACTGAAGGGTGCTACCACATGACAATGATTATTATTAGCATAATTAGTCAAGTTTCACATCCAATAGTTACCCATAAAGCTAAAATTTTAATTTTTTGGTATCCTAGCTTGTAATGGTTGTGTGCATAATTTGAAAAAGTGTCTGGCCACGAATTTTAAATCGAATTGTTTATTACTCACTTATGAAACATTTATTTGTATGCAAGATGTGGGGATTGTTTAAGTTTGACCATTTGTCATTAGTACTGTATGTGAAGAAAACTTAACATGTTTGGCAAAATTGGTGAATTTCATGAACCAACTCAATGTGTCGCTTTAACACCCCTCTACCTTACACAAACCATCAACTAAAATGATGCAATAATTTTACATTTAGGTAAAATAAACTAATTACACCTCATCTGAATGCTGTAATATATTACAAACAAATGATGAAGTGCTTTCCTTTTTAAATTTTTTTCTTATTAAATACCAGAAGTTCTTTTTGCCCGAAATCTTCTAGAGAATAAAAGTGATGTATCTGCCAAACATTCAATTAACAAATTTACTTATTATCTGAGAGTATCTGAAGGCCTATGACTTGACAAGGTTTGCATACTTCATAAATTAACATGGAGAAGAATGTTTTTCTCTCCATAAACAAATCTGTAAACACATTTGAACATTTCCTTCAACTCATCTGTTAAAAGTTGTATTTTTTGATGCTAAGATAACATGAAAAACTTTGAGGCTATGACCCTCCCATTTACTGCATAGCATGTGAAGGCTTCTTCTTGAGTCTCGGCCCATCCTTATGCTCGATTAACTTCTAAGATTTCTTCAAAGAGATTATGAAGAAAAGCTTGCTTGAGCTATCTTCTAAAAGGTCATACATGGAAAACTTCAAAAAAATTTTTACAGAACAACTTAGGGGTGACTGAACTTTGCACCACTAGACAACCTTGTACAGCCTATGTCTGGTGAGATGGGATTATTGATTTTCTTACATTTGCTAGCAGACAGCAAAGACAAATTTTGTCTGTCAGGACTAATATGTTGCGTCAATGACCTCAGCAAGCAGTGCCACACCACCATCCAACTTAACTGAAGGACAGTCAAGTGTTCGGAGAGACACTAACCAATGATACGAAAAAGCTGCTCTAAACCTCCAACCGTGATTCTATGAAGGATCAGTCTGCCAATACACAGAAACATTTCCCTGCTGTGACGTTATGCCATCGTAGTGTTAATTAGAAACTAAATATTGAGACAGTGGCAGGAATCATAAACACAGGAAAATGTTTACACACACAGGGTTCAAGAACCTCTCCTGAACAAAAGCCTTTCTTATCCACTTGACCAGTATTATACTGAAAATTTTTAGCAGTTTTTACCTTGTTTTAGAGAATGATAAAATGCAGCTAATACCATTCAACTAAAAATTAAATGACGAACAAAGTGAAATTTTTATATACTACAGGCTGAGTTGAGAATATATGGTCAACATGCACTAGGAGTTTTCAATGTTATGTCTTGGCCATGGACTCAACTATGAGGACTCAGACCAATTAACAGAAGCGCCCCCTTAATATTCTATGTTTATGTTTAAAAGGAAACATTAAAGAAACTTCAAAGGGGCATTACAGGAGATGTCGGAAAGATTTTTATTTCAGAATAAATATGGGGTGACTGATTATACCCTTTAAGTACAGAGAGTACGTCTGAAACCATCACCAAGGCATAATAGCAGGTCTGTATCCAAGACCAAAACTTAAATGTAAACCAAGTTATTATGTATGAATGAAACAAATCAGTAATAAAAATATTGTCATATGGTTAAAATGAGCCATTCATGAGGTAGGATACCAGGGTATACTAATTCAAATTGGGGTGACTGCATTTTCCCTTTAAATAATCTTGGTTTTTAAATGGAGTCTAAGAATCTATGGGTTTAGTCCAGGAATGGAAATCTAAGACTTCAATTTTGGTCTTAGAGGTACACTGTAAGGACTCTTGGACTTGACTTTTAAAGATGTGGCCTGGGTGACATGAATGCAGACTCTAAGCATTCTTAATGTCTTGATCTTGTGTCAGACACTCTGGACTTGGTCTTGGTCTCAGAAGTGGACTAAAAACCATAAGGATTACTCTTGGTCACAGCTCAAAGGACTTGACCTCAATCTTGCCTGTAGACTCTGTTTTGGACCCTGCCTTGGTCATTGCCTGTTTCTGACTTTACATACTTGGTATCAAGATGTGGACTCTAGGTCTTGTATTTAGAGCCTAATAACATAGTCTTGGTCTCAGATGTGAAGACACACTCCTAATACTGGACTCCATCTTAACCTTGACCTTAAAGGGCGGGTCACACTATACAGCGAATTTCAATCCGAAATCCGATCCAAATTTTTCAAAATCGGAACAATAGTTTTTTATTCAGTCTTTGTTCTAAGGATGGTCACCCTACATCGATAACTTGTTTGAAAATCAGTTCAAGTTTTGCATACATGTCCAATAAACGCTGTCTGCTGATGTGATATCACAAAATAATTAGCTTACATTTCATTTTCATAGTCCTCTGATGTAAATCATATATTTACACAGGTTGGCAAATTTTTGGCTCTCTCTGATCAGGGATGACGAAGATTTCAACTTAAGCTCACAAAAAACGGACCGTTATCCCATCCGAAATCGCTCTAGTGTGATCTGCGCTTTAAAGGGGAATTTTCATGATCCCAGACAGTTCCAATTCTCCCAACTATGCATCTTCTAGCTCCTCCCATAACTGTATGAGGCTCTTCCTTGTGCAAGAATAAACCTGTTTTATTGCTTAAGGCCATGTCCTGGTGGGCATACAAGGCTATAAAATGTAATAAAAGTACTCTCTCTGCCTTGTGTGGAATGTGAGCTACTCTGCATCTTTCAAATTTTCAAACTTTGATGTCAATCAAAGAGCAGTCACCAACTAAGAATTTCCATATACATACACTAAAAATCTACTTTGGGGTGATGACTGTCTGTCTTTAAGTACATGCATATGTGACTTACAGTACCCATACTTCAGTCTCTGAGCATTGAGTTTTAGATTCTGCAGATTTGCCTTATCATTCCAAGCAAACTTAGAAAATACTATTGCAGTTGGAACCTATGGGCTCCTGTCTTGATCTTCTACCAATTAACTTGAAACTCTTCAGAGCTGGTCTTACACTCAAACTTGAAGGGTTGGTCCTTTTACTGCCAAAAAGTGGAACTGATAATTCACTTTGACTATGCCCACCTATTAATGTAAGGCTAGACCATGCTTAGGTGATGTTCTGAAGTTATATGATAAAAACACTGTTCAAACTAGAGAGTGACTTGAGAGGGTTATTTTAAAATTGGAAGCAATATTTTGAAGCGAGCATTCTACCGCATAGATGAGAAATGAAAGGAAGTTTGATAGCTGGTGTGGGAGTTCCCACATTTATTATCACTGGTGCAAAACACCTATACAGACTTGGAAATACACATTTTTCTTTTACCCGAAATTCCAGCGTGCTGTCTGAGTTCTGGGATCTACAAAGAATGGTCAATGGCCCACAAGAAACTTAGCTGATTAATTTTAGAAAAGGCAATGTGTCATGCATAAAAAATGCATACCATGAATTCACCCCAACAAATGGGTTTGTGTGCAAGAAGAATATATATAGCAACACTGCAGTCATTCAAGGTTTTTACGCATTAACAATTGCCCTAGCTGGTTCATTGCACTTCTGGAAGGGTATCCAAACCTACGTGCAATTTCAGCTGCCTAAAATGGAGCTCCTTGTTGGATAAATGTCATTAAAAAGTTCCCATGTAATAGTTTCCTGCAGCTAGGTGCTGGCACACATGCCAATGAGGACAGCTAATATGGAGAAAAAAAAAATTTGTTTAACGGGTGAAGGAAAATATAGGTACTGATGTGTTGACGATTCAGAGATTATAAAATGTAAATTCAGGGCCATACCTGTAATTCATCAAGGTACTGACATGGGTCACCACAAAATAGCACCAAAGAAATATTCAATGCATCATTCTCAGCAAAATGTGCTCCGGTGGTTCAAGATTTTTCTCTTGCACCCTGAAAAATGCAGAAAATATCCAGAGAGGGCGCACATTAACACTTAAACAATCTAACTACATATACAACTTTATCCCAGAAAGCTCAGATGGTTTGGAAATCTGCAAGATGTGAACATTCACCACCTATTATTTTTGTTATGTACAAATTTCCCAGGGTCTCGTCACAGACATTGAAAGCTGGGAGGGTTTCAGCTCTCCCAGTTAAAAATGTGGGGGTTAATATATGCTTCCACCCCTTTCCTTTTTGCAAGGACGTATACCCTTTTCAATGAAATATGAAACTTTTCTGATAAATGCACTTAAAAAACAACACAAAATGTAGCATCAACTTGCATAGATAAATACTCAAATATTCAAAACTTTCTTCCAAAGGGAAATGATGCACACACTGCCCCATAGACCTATCCCAGTTAGGGGTACAAAGATTGAGAGCAACACAAATTTTATTAACAAAGTAAGCTAGTTAAATTAAACTGGTCTGCCTAAGGGTGCTTCAGTCCAGTGCACAATCTACTTTTTAGGATGGGGTTTTGATGACAAGCCAATGCCAACTGAGAGTATTAAGCTTGAGCACCCACAGGAACCACAGAAAATCACATGTACTTTCAGCAAGACTGGAACCTACATATTTGTGAAACACATAAATTTTATAAAACTTAGAACTTTCATTTTGAAAGTTCCAACCAAAAAGGGCTGATGACCAAACCAAACAACAATTTCTACATGAACTTTAATACCACCCTGAATGGGCTGAGATTAACCATTACTGACTGGCAATTTAAACCTGTAGACTTTTACACATACCTGTCATGATGTGCAACCATGTTCTTGATTGGCAAAGAATGAGTACTATATGTGAACTTAAAGGAATGTACGGAAAATGTCAAAACTGCAGAAAAATTTCCATACTTAAAAAACTGAAAACCACATTCCAATAGACTAGTATGGTGTGTTTGGAACATACAACTTGCGAAAGCATGTTCACAATGGGTAAATACCACTAATATCCCGGATAGCACATAGCGGTTATGTTGGGCCAATGTGGGAAATCGTTGGTATTACATGGGCCCAACAAAATGCCAATGCTATTCAATTTTCATGTCCAAGGAGCTTGCAAAAACATTAATTAACAAACCTGCTCACCTGATATATTAAAATAATGGGGCTCTTTAGCTTTAAGTAACTTTTTCAACAGAAGATGGTCTTCAGAAATACAACAATTCCATTTCATTTATTAAAACCAGTATAGATACAGTAACTATATGGATAAAGTGTTACAAAATCATATCAAATATTAAAGTGGATAAAACAAGTCCAAACCAATTATATGTGCGAATAAATGTTGTTAGATTCTTTAATGGTTGAAATAAAATGTATAAACAATGACTAAGCTAATGTTTAGGTTCCAAGTGATCAGTGACAAACTAGGGGAAGAATGCTCCAAAAAGTACAAAAATTCCTGTAGAGTTGAATTCTATACTTCAAGACACCAATTTCTGAGATTTTGTCAAAAGACCTGTAATGGTCCTTTGACACTAGGTCTGATGCGATGCCATGTGATGCAATCCCATGTAAATGTTATTTCTTAGACCCTTTCACACTAGGTGGGGTATGATGTAATATGATAAAACTTGAGATGAAAACATTCCAAATTTTTTTCTTGTTGCCTTTTTGCCAAGCAATATTCTCACGTAACCAATCTTGTCTTGACTGGTAAGTGTATGTGTTGTAATATAAAGGGCTGCAGTATTAATGGGGGTGCGGTAGGGGTGGGAAAAAGTTTGAGGACAGATAATTTGTCTACAAATTTTCCAGACTTTTAATACACATTGCACTTCTAAATATTTGACACTCACTGCATGTTGCCATGTTTGTGCATTTTTATAAACTATGTTGAAAATGTTTCGTTCCAAACTTTAAGAGGAGTTACTTCCAACCACATCCAAGCCAGTAACCAGCCACTAGAATTTAAAGAACAGGCAGTTTAAAGTTTTGAGGCCAGCCACATACAAAAGACCATGCATGGTGTATCAACTCTGCTAAAAAAGTATTTTCATAGTTCACCTCTGTTTTACTGAGGTGCATGCAATCATGTTACAAATCCCACCACCTAGCTCAGGCCAGTTTTATAATTGCCACTTAAGGATTCTTTTCCACTCAGGTTCAAAACTGTCCAGCTCCAGGCATTAACTGTACCAGAAATGGGAATTGAAGAAGAGCTGGCTATTTGAGCAAGAACAACACCTCATGTCCACCATGAGGGTCTTTAAAACTATAGAACTACAGGGACGATACGGGAAAATGGCAGGTTCCCTTTTAAAAACCCAGTATTAAGGTATATCTTTTCAATCATTCCAGTTATGAAGATTTTCTCATTTTTTTTGGGGGGGGGGGAGGGGGGGCGAGAGAGGTTGTAAAAGTTTCCCAAAATTCCCTGGTGAGGAAATCTATGTGCCCAAATACTTACTTTTTAGATAACCCTCATATGCATTAAAAACCTGGCAAGGCCAATAACACAATGGAAATGAAACCCTCCCCCCTCTTCCAAAGGAGGGGTCACCTTTCCTTGTCCTCTTCTCACTTGCTAAGTCTGCAAGACCTCCCACAATTTATAACCTGATTTTAACCTTGTATTTCAGAGGTGATTTAGGAGTGTTATGGATAATCTTTTATCTGTTGGCACGTTCTGTCTTTTCAATGTTTCCATTGGTGGTGAATGAGGAAGGGTTACATTTGAAAATAGATGGTAAGCAGGGTGACCTAAATAATATATTCTGGATAAGTAAACCCCAATATCATCAATAGCATAACAAAACTCCATGAATAGCTCTGTTGGGTAACCAGTGTATAAACTTCCCATTCTCATGAGGTAATGGTCTCATTACAGCTACTAAAAACCTCTTTCCCCTTCTCTATTACACCAATTGCCTGAAGGCTGGACGTTGCCATTGTCCAGATCATGACATGTGATACAGCTTGTTGGAAAGAGATAATTAATTGGCTCGGGGATGGAGATAGCCTCGGGCATTAGAAAGTGACATATAATCCTACCCTACGAAAGTCCAATTTCGTGGGTCGGAAATGAAACATTTTTATTGGGTTCAATACGGCATGTGCAGTCTCTACTTTCTACTTTACACCTGGTGATACCTACACACTAACCTATCCCAAAAAATAACAAAACAGAAAAAAAATAAAGAATTAAAATAAAAAATTCCAAAGAATTGATTGGGTTTCTAAAACACCAGCCACTAATCAATATTATTCCAAGACATTAACCATAAAAAATAAGAAAAAAAAACAGGAAAACATGAAATGAAACCACGTGTTCACAGTCGGAGATAACCATCATTGACTCCATTGTGAAAATTAAATTACAATAGAGCAGGGAGCTGGAAGATGTCTTCCAGCTCCCTGAATAGAGGCACAAAGGAGGAAACAGGACAGGTTCAAAATCCTCCCGTTCTGTCTGTCCTTGGACAAAGTTAATGAAGCATACAAGGTGAGCCATGTCACCTTTTCATGTAGAGCTAAATCAAATTATTTGATGTCTGATAATCTCTGGATTGGGGGAAAGTTACCAGACCAAGGGCGCTGACCTGTGTGCATGCAGCGTCAATGCACTCTTTATTCCCCTTATGTTGTTCTGATGACTGTTGAACCACTTGGGCCATGGCACTATCTGGACTTACCAGAGGGTGCTGGGGTTCCACTACAAGCCAGTCAAGTGAGAAAAGAGAATCAATTGTCAACACCCAAATAAAAGAAAAAGGAAGGGGCAAGGGGGGAGGGAGCAAAGGAATACAAAATTGGAATGCAGATGAACTTGAAATATTATTTATCTATTTTTAGTTTTCAATAGTGACTTGGATGATTGATTCTATTTGAGTAGCTCAAGTAAGTACCCACTGTGAAATATAAACAAACATTGTAATCATTTACTTCAATTAATCAATGGTATCCTAATGAGCTCTACCAGCAGTGTATTACTGGTAGCATGAGAATAATTCATTACTAATTGGATTTGTGACCGGAGCCAAAGTGGTTCAAACTTTCTGACTGCATCCATACACAGCTGGAGCCCAAAATAACCATAGCCACATTAGCAGGTACTGTATAGCGGGAAATTTCCGCGAGGCTAATTTTTGGCGAATCTGTACCTTGTTCACATATTTGCAGAGTGAAGAATTCGCTGTTGCAACCAACATAGTCTTGTACAAACTAATGAAAGTACTTTCGCGGGTCTTAAATTTGCGATTAGATACTTGGTCGGGTACAGCACGAAACTTTAACCGCCGTGAAAATTTCCCACTATACAGTATTAAACTTAATGGGTGCACTGTAGGCATATTACTTCTGTTAAAAATACAGCTTTACATTTAATACTTCAGTCAAAGCTGAGCTAGTATTTACCCACACATGACTACTTATGGCTTTTAATTGAGTACACACATACACCATAATTCATTTTCTAAATTTACAGCCATACTTCTTCATCTAAGTTGAAGTTGCCTGTAATGAAACAGTAAATGTAAACCTTTATGGCACAATTCTTCCTCCCAGACAGCCTTAATTTCCACAACTTCTCTAATTCTAATCCCCTTCTCTACATTTTAGTCTTCTGCATGTCCACAATAAAGGTCTAGGCCGACACATTGGCCAACAATTAGTTTAATTGCCTGCTGAGTACTCTACTGTGTGTGATGGAGGCAACAGTTATGCACATCTCACATTCACTGATCTGCAAATGTCAAAGTGTAATCACCACTAAACAATTTCAAATCCCAGGTCTTACAAAAATTATATGGGTAAGAGCTACTTACAAAGTGTTGCCTCATCTTCAGTTTACAGTCTCTGATGGATTACTAGGTATTAGTTGAGTATAAAGAGACTTATTGGTAAATGGTGCATTAAAATAGGATGCCAACTATTTCAGACTCAGTAACAAGTAGTAAACATATGGTACCATACATACAACTGGTAAACATTCAAAACATATACTGTCTTGGTGACTGAGCAACCTGTTTAAGAATAATTCTTTTAAATACTTTAAAGTCTCACCTACAAGATCATACATTTCTCCATGAACATTGTTATGCAAACGACAAATAGCAACTCCCTGGTAGGAGCAAAATAGACTGATATTTTCCCGAATACCCCCTGCAATTGCATAATACACAAGATCAGGTGAAGATTTCTCTTACTAAGGACCATACAGTATGACCAGATGATAAGAACAGACCCAAATGTTTTCAAATGTTTTGAACATTTGTTGGAAAGATGAAACATGCAACTAAAAATTTGAATAGAGCTTGTCATTCATATTGGACGTTGTTCAACTTTGTTGAGAGGCCCGTCTACAGGATCAGGATCATACACTTGTTCATGAACATTGTCATGCAAATGAATCAAGTTTTGAACAAATGTATGATCATGTAGATGTGGCTTTAGTAAATATTGCACAATATTTGTTTATTTGTGTGTCTTTCTGTTACAGCTATTTTTGGTGCATATTTGAAACACAAGGTTTACAAGCAACTCATAAATGGCCATTTGACTAATTAATTCTAAAGGAGACAAGTTGGGATACCAGAGTATTGAGCAATGTTTGTCAATAGTTCCCCCCATTTTACATGTGTTCCTTTACAAAGGATAAGTGTGTCTCAAATGGCTCCCCCGAAGGGTAAGAAAACAGGAGGAAATATCCATGATTCTAAACTGCCAAGCATCTGTTGACATGACAATTACCAAAGGAACTGGGAAGCACTCTGGAATAGAGGGCTCTCTTCCACTCAGCAACTAATTGGCCAAGATCTTACCACAAATGCATAACAGGACTGGCAAAATAAACAGATGATATGTTCCTCCGGAAAAGGACAAGTGTGCCACTCAGTTGGAAATTAAAATTTGCATCTCCGTTTCCTTTAACATACAATGAACTTTGACAGTTCATTTCTTCTTCAGAATCCAATTTCTCAGTTTCAGACTTTCAGGACTAAAAGATATCTAGATTCAATTGAATTAACTTCCTCCACTTATTCAAGCTCACTCAAAGAGTTAAATTTACCTCTCAGAATTTTGAGTAGAACTCGGCACCTTCACACATGACACCATACACCCTGTAATGAACAACAACCCTCAGTAATCTGATCCCAGTCTAAATGAAAAATTGACGCAAGTCAAACACCATGACTTGGATACTGGAATTCAGGACTAGGACTTCAAAGATGTTGACCAAAAGTGATGGACACCTGAGTGGGGTGTATAAATTGATGTGTAAATACTGAACAGAGTTGACCTTGGATAAGCAATGACCTCTAAATGCCAATTTACACCATCTGGTGTGCATTGTTCATGTATAACACATCACAGTCTCTTTCAGTAAAATAGGTTAAAGTTACTACAGTAAGTTTTCTTGATTTACTGAAAGCTTGACTTCCTGTTGCTCATCTTGAGCAAGAGGTGGATGTACAAACACCAGGTCCAGTGTAACTAAGTAGATCTTCAATCTTGGTAACCTTAGTGATGGGTGTTGAACACTGAGCTCAGGATTAAGTGCCAAGTGTAAAACTACCCTGGATGACTGATTATTTGGTATCTCCCCCAATTGCTCAAGCTCACTCACAGGGTAAAATCTGGAGAAGCACATAATAACAGGGAGATGAAAACTGGATGCTCTGTTATCTGACATTCACAGTATAAACAACTTTATCTTTCACCTTGAGAGGAAAACTCTATGCTCATACCAAGACGAAATTAGGTACTAGACTAAGAAGACTGTCCTGTTCATGAATGTGTACCATTAATCTCTAGGGCAATTTCCACTGGTCAAGTTTCCCTTCTGGGTAATTTGAAACCATCCACTATATCTCTTCAATACCTACATGTAGGTGTGAGTATTCATGAGCCACACAAGGATATAAAGTTAGACCAGATATGTTTATCTCTTAAAGCCTTGCCCTATAAAAAAATCTAATCTTAGTGGCAGATTACTTACAACTGAAAAATAGGTCAAGGCTGCTACACTAAGCTAAAATAACATCTTTACATGCACAACGTTTTGGGCATGCGATGATACTTCCGTTTACAATGCTGTCTCCAACTAGGCTCCAGACAATTTGCTAAAGAGCCCCTCAAAATTGAAAGCAGTACAATTGCAATTTGTCTAGGCAGTCTGGATTTACCAAGATCAAAATACTGTGCAATAAACTGGTGAAGTGAAAGCACTCTACGACAAAACAGTTTACTCAACAAGACATGCCAGCCTCTCCATTGCACAGAAATGACTTTTTTCCCTCCATGTATTCAGTTCTAATCATTATTATTATTATTATTATTATTATTATTATTATTATTATTATTATTATTATTATTATTATTATTATTATTATTATTATTATTATTATTATTATTATTATTATTATTATTATTATTATTATTATTATTATTATTTATTATTATTATTATTATTATTATTATTATTATTATTATTATTATTATTATTATTATTATTATATTATTATTATTATTATTATTATTATTATATTATTATTATTATATTATTATTATTATTATTATTATTATTATTATTATTATTATTATTTATTTTATTATTATTATTATTATTATTATTATTATTATTATTATTATTATTATTATTATTATTATTATTATTATTATTATTATTATTATTATTATTATTATTATTATTATTATTATTATTATTATTATTATTATTATTATTATTATTATTATTATTATTATTATTATTATTATATTATTATTATTATTATTATTATTATTATTATTATTATTATTATTATTATTATTATTATTATTATTATTATTATTATTATTATTATTATTATTATTATTATTATTATTATTATTATTATTATTATTATTGTTGATTTAATAAAGCGTACTATCAACCAAAAGTTATCTAATGCGTTGCACAAAAACATGAAAGAACATGAAATTAGACAAGAGTGTGAGGAAAAGACACTAGAGAGAGAAAATACCAGAAAGGAGAAAATACCACAAGATAGGACATAAATACTGAGCAACAAAAGCAACAACAAAACAATTAATACAAGGAAAATAACCATGTTTTAAGCTTTGTCCTAAAAACCTGAAGTATTGGTGCAGATTGAATATCACTTGGAAGATCATTCCAAAGACGAGGGCCGGCAACCGCAAAAGAACGATCGTCAAAAAATCTGCAGTGTGTCTTGGGTATGAGAAGGATTCTCCTGGCACTAGAGTTCTTAATTTGAGCATGTCAGTCAGGTAATCTGGGGTTTGTCCATTTAAGCTCTTCCAAACTAAGGTGAAGATCAACGGGAAGCCACTGCAGTTCTTTTAAACAAGCTGTTGAACTATCTAGTCTGTTTTTATTCAGGACAAGCTTAGCAGCGATGTTTTGAATTCGCTGCAACTTTTTAATCTCATAGTTGGGGTGGCTGTAGAGAAGGCTATTACAGTAGTCGAGGTGTGATATAATTAAACCATGTACAATTTGCTTGCAAGCATCAATGGTAAGATATTTTCTGATGCTTGCTATCAGACGATAATTTGCCATAGCAGATCTACATTTACTTTGTATGTGTGATTTCATCGTAAGGTTCTCAAATTAGTAACACACATTGATCACAATGTCCATGAACTGATAAAGCAAAAGTTATTTACAAGATGATAATTACCAAAAAGACCATCATGTACACTATAACCATAAGTCTTTCAGAAAAGAGAATGCAAAAATGAATTGAAACAAGACACCGATCCTATGTACTATGGGTCACAGAATTAGAGATCCTAGATAACTCTCCGAAAGCCAGACAGTGGCAAACGTCTTGCCTGAAGCATGGCAAGATGAAGAGAGAAAGAGTGGTCTTACCACATCGCCCTCTAGTAGTGGGAGGGCGCCATTCCATTGTTAAAGAATTATTCCAGATGGTGCTTGCAGGTAAGTTGGGGAATTACATATAGGAGGTGATGAGGAGCAAAATAGCCTTAAAGATCCTAGATAATATATGGATGGAATGGCAGAAATTTAATAGCTAATGAGCATGACAAAGACCTAAGTGAATGACGATTCCCATGAAAATGGAAGAGTATGCAAACTGTTAAAGACAGCCTTCCATAATCATGAGAATCAAGAAGAGAATCGCACACAAAAAGCATCTTTCAGTTTCCCGACATTTAATTTCGGGAGTTTGTTATACTGCTACTCTGACCATGATTATATGTGCTTTTCTACTTGAAGTACAAACTGAAACTTATAAGAGAAGCTCATTATAATTTAGCTTCCTCTCTTGGCACTTCAAAAACACTTGGCACTTGGCACATTAAAACAAAATACTTCAGATCTGGGATGAAAAAATTATAAAGACGTTTCTCCCTCAGATAACCAAAACAGATATCATCCTTTGCAAAATTAATGTGGGGGCCAAGAAAGAGAGATACAACTTCGCTAAAAACAGATGCTACAATATTACACACCCAAAAAAGATGGCTCAATGTTTTTCACCTCTGAATGGCAAAAGTATGTAACATAAATCATTGTAAGAGATACACGTTAACGTTAAAAGATGGTTTGTAGGAATAATTCTATACAAGAAACAAAACTGAAAATAAGATAATTTAGATTCACAGACACAGTGTTGCTAAAGGCATTCTAAAAACATGATCCCATTCGTCACCGTACTATCAATACCGGGGAGTTCATCGTTTCATTTTGCCAGAACCGTTGGCTCCACACCAAGCTTTAATATACAAATGCCTGGGTCTGTACACTTAATTGAGAAGAAGGCTTTGTCTGCATGACATTATCTAAAAACTTAATATTTGAATTTAGTGAACTGTTTCTAGAACAACCACTCCACTTCCACTGTAAAAGAATACTGAGGATGTGGTCCCAATGAATTGTTAATGGAAAATGGTTAAGGTGAAACTTCTCTCTAAAGCCTAAAGGTTCCCTCATCTGAAATGAGCTTTATACCATTCTTATACATGACAATCATAGAAAATCAACTATTTATGAGAAATGTGATGGTTATTCCAGATTACTCGAATTCCAAAATTTTCACCAGAGATGTGATAAGTGGCTTCTAACCAAGCTCTTACAGTGTGAGAAACAAAGCCACTAGGAAGGGATGGAAGATCGTTGGGCTTGCAACTACACTGAAAAATAAACTTTCCACCTACAGCCGACAAACTTACATTAAAGAACATTTCCATGCCCCCATACTATCATCTCAATAAAGTTTGGTTCATGTACATTTATACTTTTAATGAAACTTGGAATAAACTCGGAATATGAACAACCTTCAATCCGTCTTTGAGTAGATGATCAATTAAGCAATTTCTTTGGACTTTATCTTGGTTCCCCGCCCATATTAACTCATAAATAACATTCTCAGCATTCTTTCTAAAAGAAGAAGGTGGGTTGGGGAGAACTATAAACAGACAAATGTGCTGAGATAAAGCAACAGTTTTAACCAAAATATTTGGGCCAACTAGTTTTAAGTCTCTAGTGGACCAAACCCAAAGACAATTTTGAACCCTGGATAAAAAGATTGTTACCACTGTGATTGAAAGTGATACCAAGGAGGGCAACGGGTCCTAAAGAGAATTTGAAGGTACAACAGTCCACAAATTGAGGGGGATGATGGATGTAAGTTCCAAGTGGTAACAAGATTGACTTCAAGTATTGATCATCATGTCAGAAGCCATCTTTAAAACATTACGAATTTGAAGGATCTCATCCAGAGACTCCTGGATGCTGTCAAGGCAAAAAGTCTTGTCGTCAGCATACTGAATAGAAAGGGCAGAATAATGAGAGCAAAAAGGAAGTTTGGTAAATTTTTGAGGAGCCTATGATGAAGTGAAAACTATATCTCTTTTGGCTGCACACTAATTATTTGGCTGAGTTACCAGACTCGTAATAAAAGTAACAACTCCTGGCTCAGTGGGAGTGGAGTAGGGACACCACTTTTCTTGGAGTTGCGCTCTCCAGGTGAATTTTTGTTATCTTATAAACATGCACAAAAATCATATTTTTGTATCATAAAAGGCTTGTTTTTGTGTACTTTCAAAATCGTTAATGATTAGGCTAACACATCACTTCAGTTACAGCTAATGTTCTCTAACATCGTCCATTCAGCAGTTCAACCGTTGGAAAGCCTGTAGTAGCCAATCTTAAAATGAAACATCCTTAACTAAACATACATACATTCAGTATGTTTTGAAATATTCAGGTAACTTACAGGTAATTAACTCCATCACAGTTCCCTGCTCCAGGAATTATATCGAGACATTTAACAATTCTTTGGGATCAAGGTTTAAAAAACTTGTGGTTTGACATTTCCCAATTTTCCCAATATTTCTGTTGAAGAATTTTTAAGTTTTATTATGCACACAGACATCATCTCAAAGGAGGGAGTTAATTACTCTCATGCCTAAAATGCAACAAATTTAACAAAATGTAACCTAACACTAGCTGACCACTGCTCCATATTCATGTTACCACCAAACAATGGCCCAAGACTTACAGGTAATGGGATAATTTGGAAATTTCACAAGCAAAAAAAAAAAAAAACTGCATATCCTAATGAAGAGGCTCAGGCAAAACTGGAGGGCAGGGGGCGACCTCTGTTGGCATCATTCACTGCACTAACGATTTTGGCAGACAACAACTGCAGGTAATTCAGTGGTGTAGCTTCCACATAGTCAACAACCTTCCACCTCCCCACCTGACCCCCCCCCCCTCCCCATATCCTTCCAGACTCAAATGAACTGCTTGAACCCATTTCAGTTGCTTATTGTGGTTTATTTGCAACTATATCTAGGAGCTAATTTTACCCAAAAAGTTTCTGTACACTGTGTGCCCACCTGCCATGGCCCCTCCACATTATAGGCAAGCAGGTTCTAAGTATCTACCTACTACAAAGTGACCCAAACTACCATGATTCTCCTCCCCTAAACTCAACCCCTAGGCCCTTCACTGTGGCAATTTTGGGAATGCATATGTAAAAAAGAGAAGGCATTTAAGGAGACCTGACTGAGGGTACACTGCAACAACCATGACCCCCTGGACCAAGACCCCAAAACAAGGAAAAGAATAAAAGAGGAACGAGGAAAAAGAAGAACAAAGAGCAATTAACATAACTGATCCCAGTGGGATTCTCCCTGTCACATCTGATCAGACATTGAAAACACTTTTTAGCTCCAAGCTACATTTCCAGACAGAAAACAATTGACAACGGCAAATTGCTCACTGAGAAAAATGACGTCATTGAAGCAGTATGACTAAGTCTGGTTTGCGATTTTGAAGCAGATAAAAGTGACGGGCATTCCTCTAAAGGAAGTTATTGATGCTTTTAAACCAGGAAGTCAATTCCATGGCTGCATTCTAAAGTGTCAAAAGATGGTGCTTGGGGTTTCTTGAATGTTGTCATTCCAGAATTCTACACCTGTGTTTTATTGGTGATTCAAAGTCTCTTTTACCTATACTTGTCCTCAGAGCCACTTGCACATATCAACCTGAGATGTAGGACAGTCGAATATCTATCAAAAACCAGTTTCCAGGAAACCAGGACGAGGGATGCAGGGATGCACAGCCTGCCGAGACTGAGAGCTGTGTTTTCACTTATTATCTTACAGTATTTCTATACATGCTTCAAGGCCTTCCTATGAGCGTCAAATCGATTCCCCAGAGGTTTGTCAAGGATGAAACTTAATAAATAAAAAAAAAAAAAACCAAATACTAAGTAACTGAAAGTGAACTTCATTATACATTTCTTATTAACCAAATGTCACCAAAGCAAATGCCATAGAAAGTCACATTTTGACAACCTGAAATCTAGCTTTCAACTTTTATACTTCATTACTAGTTTTCTTTTTTTTATTTTGTTTTTTGTTTTTAGAGCCTCTATAAGCTTTTTGGAATGTAGTATGCCCACACAGTCATTTCAAAGGTACAGTAAAAATATCTCTTGAAAAAGCTATTAGGTCAAGATCCAGTAGATGAGCCTGAGGGATCATAAAGTTAAATATGTGACTTCTTCTTAGTATACTGAAACAATTAATCTGAATTATAAGGAGAAATGAGATAATATGATACATAAGTACTCCTTTCCAAAAAGTTTTTCTTCCATCCCTCCCTCTCTTATCTCCTCCCGCTCTCCACCCCCTCCCCAGTTCCTAAAGATGTGCCTGAGAAGTATGTGCACATCAAAGTGTTCTGTGATGTGTAAATGTATGAGGGAATACAACCAAACAAAATGTTTTCCACTCCTTTGTTGTAGATTAAGACTATCCAATGAGACACTTGTTTGAATTAATCTCAAATATCTTATAAGTTATGTCTTTTTCTTTACCCTAAATTGACACCATATCAAAACAGCCAAGCTGCAGCTGCCTCAGCCAGGCTGCCACAGCAACTGCAGCCATTTTTTTTTTTTGTTTCTATGTACATTACAACTGCAGGACTACTATATAAACCCTGCTATTGTAATATGTGTGGCAACAAAGCATGCTGCAGCCCTAGCCCCTGCACCGTACATGAGGTAGCTGCAGCCGGAGGTTTTGACATGGTGCCTTAAAAAATTACTTGCCAGCATGGAAGTTCCTTGGAATACTTCCATGTTGCCAGCTTATTGGTAGTTGGTAGTTGAGTGTGTAATATCAACACTGTTATTAAGGTAGCCATCTGTACTTGCTGGCCACATGAACAATGAATTAGTCCTGGAAAAGAACATTGAACAAAGGATAACATAAACGAATACCCTCTAGATCCAGCTTCCCATGTCACAGATCCGTCTGCATACTAATAAGTTATGTTCATTGATGGCAGTTTAAGATAAATTATCCTGTAAATGGTCACATTTTGACGGAAATCATGGTTATTTTTTACCTTTTTTTCCAAAGACTTTCTAATGTTATGAAACACATCATACACTGTTTTGTACATCAAAACAGCCAAATCATGTTTTCCTCCCAAATTAAGCTTACTCTCTGCCATAGAAACATTTCAACAAAGGAAGAGAAGTGGGTAACTTTAATTCGGAGAAAAAGTGTATCTTCAACTACTATACTACCCTGGAACAGGACCTGGGGCCAGATTACTCCAAGTTGCATAACTTTTTACATAAGTCAAAATGCAAACTGTTTAAGAACTTTCTTAAGTGGTAAGCACAAAACAAACTTATTACAGTAGTGTTTGTAAAACTATACAGTGTAACCACAATAAATGCACATGAGACAATTGCATATTACTTTGTCACCTCTTCAACTTCCCATCGGCTATTATTGCTTATGACCTTCCGTGTTTACATGCTGCAGTTCTACACCGTACACGACTATCATGCCTCTCTGAGTTGCTATGGCTTTTTGCACTTACACTTTCAAGCCTCGATCCATCTCATTCTGTTCAGACAAATTTTCTGACAATCTATACAAGTCTCTCTGCAAGGAGTTGCCTAGAAGCCCCTGGTTTATGCCATTATTCAGAAGGATGAAAAATATAAACCTTGATGAAACTCTGACATCACAGAGTGGAGAGAGAGGGAGTATGGTCTCATTAATTATTGTAGTGAAAGTTCTTTAAATAAGCCTAAATTGTGTCTGAGCCCCAATAGGTTCCTTCCCTACTCAGGCCTTGATTTTCAGAAAATTCTATGGTTGTCCATTGGACAACCTGTCTGCCTTTTTTGGTTGTCCAAAAGAAAATTTAGTAGTCCACAAAGAAATCTGCAGTAACCCAGAAGCAGTCTGTTAACATGTTGCGTGAACTATGGTTGTCCATCGGACAACCAACCCACCAATTTTTTGGTTGTCCATCAAAAATTTTGGTCCTCTATGGCAACCAGACCACTGCTAAAATGCAGCCCTGCTACTATGTCTTCCCCCTGCCCTCCCTACTATAATAGGCAGGCTTTAGAAGTCTCTGTGCTCAGGAGGCAAAGAGTGAGTGGGTTTTTAATTTTACTTCAGATTAATCCCTAAAATCTGTTATACACTGAACTCTAATACTTAAGTAATTTATGTTACATCATTACTTCACCCTGGAACAGGACCTGTGACACACAGAAGGGGCTCTTGACTCTAACTCAGATCATGACAGAGGGTTATACCTCTATGTTAAGAGTCTCTATCTTCCGACACATGTAACACTAATACTCTCACCCTAACCTATATAACTCTTATCCTAACACTGACCTTCATCTAGACTTGTCAGAATATAGAGACATCGGAACGAGACATCAGAACAGAGAGCAGTTCATGACAGAGGCCAGGTGAAATAAATGAGAAAAAAGATGTAAACAGGCACAATCATTCATTTACCTGTCAATACAGAGACAATGTATTTGGTGCATTGGTGAAGGGTGTGGGGTGGGTAGCTGAGCCAATTCTGCTAGAGAGTAAAGTCTACACTATGCAAAATGTAAAAAAATCTCTTTGAGAAGTACGTTTGCCTGAACTCAGGGGTGGAGGTGTGGCTATGTTGTCTGGGCAAATACATTCAGACAGATTTTGAGTGTGTTCTCACTACATACAAGAAGGAAAAATTAAACTAAATTTCTGTGATACAATCCTTTTACTGACTTTGTCAGAAACACTGGTTTTATTTGAAATTTAATGAAATCCATTAGACTGACAAACTACCACACAGATGAGAGCATACATGTGTCATTTTGTATTTCTTGTGTCCATTTGGTTCCCCCTGGCATTTATTTTTTGAGGTGTGTGAGGCAACCACCTCACAGTTTTTGGCCAACACCTCACAGAAATTTGCTTATAGTTGCCACCTGTACTATACTAACTATAGAAGTATTAATAGTTCTCCCTCACTGTATGGGCTTAAGCTGGCACCATATTACCCCCATGGACCACACTCTCTGAACCCCAGGGTGACTATTTCTAAGTCTGTACTGGCAAGCTACTATGAATCATCAATCCAGTGCAGTACAATGCTTGAAAAAAAAAAGAACATGTTTGTAAATCCAAAACATTTCCCTTGACCTTTGACACTGATTTCCTGCCTCAATGCTGCTGCCAGCAAAGTACAGTTACCTCTGCGATATATTTCAGTTTGCACTTTGGTGAAGGCCCCAAGGGAACGGCGCTTGTGTTGGGGGACTGCCTTGGCTAATTTGCTTATTCTTTTCATAACAAAGGCGGGATTCGACACACATACTCAGGGAACATGCCAACCACAAAATGAAAAACTTCAATTCCGAATCAAATTTTCCAGCAGGAAATAAGATTGCCTTTCCTTTAACAGTAATAACGTTTGATTGGATATCACAGGCTAATGCAATTTCCACGTAGTGCGGCTCTCTCACTTGGCCCTACATTCCCTGTTGGTAGTTTCCTGGGGCACTGCTTGGCTACCCTTGAATTTGCCTTTAATTTTGAATGGAAAATATTAGCACAGCACAATGTTTTTTGAATGACTTAAGAGTTCACTGCACTATTTGCAACATATGACCATTTGCAGAAATAGTACTTACAAAGTTTATGAAATTTCTGTTGCCTCGTATCAACACCAGACGGATTTTCCATTCACAGTGAATGTCATGCAGTTTTACCACAAACTTTTTGTTTTCAGTTTGGAGAGTAATGACGCGCTCTGGGATAATCTCTTTACATTCTTTACATTTACATCAGAAGTTCACTGCACTTCATGATTTAACAAGACTTCTTTATCAAGAATGCATGTTTTCTTAAAAATTCCTCACACACTCTTTCAGGGGAAACCTTGACAGGAAAATTTTCCTCACCCCAAAAGCCATGGTGCCCTTAATTCGCACTGTTTGTCTTCATGTTTGGCCGAGCACAAACAACAACCTAAGTTCTCTTGCATTATTCAAAAGTTCACCGGACTTTTTCTTTTTTGACACAGCTATTAACTGCCTGAAGAAGAGTGCATAGAATGATTCTAAACCTTTACTTAGAAAGTAGGACGCCTCCCGACACTCATAGGATGGATGTTTCTAAATTTCAAACTTGACCAATTGTGTTTCAGGTGTGAACATACAGAGGTCTCAGCTTTGGAAAGAAATTTCATAAACTGGTGTCCAAATCACAGACATACAAGGGCACAACTTTGTTGTCGGAACAGTTATGAATGGGCTCATTTAATTATTACTGAAGAAGTATAAAGCAGTGATGGCACTAGGGCCAAAACTTTGGAGGGGGGAGGGGAAATTCCCCTCCTCCAAAATATTTTGGACAGGATTTTGGTTCAAAAATGGAGATTTCCATGAGTTGCAACACAAAAAGTCAACTTTTTCCCAACTAATTTTCCCAGCAGGTGTGGTATATTCCCACATGGAATTTAAAAACTTACTGCCTAATGTGAACACTGGTATAAAGGCAACTGCTAAACCTGGATATCTGGGCATCAAATAGGGAAGAAAAGGAACACAGGGTTGCATACACTTCAATTATTAATTAACCATGGACCTATTTTTCCAAATAGCAATTACAAAAGATTGTGGGATAGTTTTTGGCCACAGTAAAATGGCACTGACAAAAACAATGCATACCAAAACAACTCTATCCCACAATCCTTTGTAATTGCTATTTGGAAAACGTCTATAGACCCTTTTCCAAATAGCAATTGCAATGGATTGTGGGACAGAGTTCTGGTAGGCGATGTTGTTGTCAATGGCATTTTGCTGTAGCAAAAAACGATGCACACCAAAATTCTATCCCACAATCCTTTGTAATTCCGATTGGACAAAGGTCTGTTGCTATGCAACTTTCTTGTGATTTTTTTTGTTTTTGTTTCAAGGAATATGAAATGTGTAAATAAAACTGATGATGAGATCCCATAAATTAACCCAGTGAAAAATATGACATGACATGGTTTTAAGGAGGAATTTTTTTTATGTACGGTTTGGCAAAGGTGCTGTAAGAAATTTAAAGTAAATGTAAACAATGCACCTACTCATTTAAGATAAAGTTACTGAGCATGTGACACCAAGTTTTGGAATACAGTAAAACTTCATAAGGTCAAGAAACATGGCTTATTAAAAAAAGTATAGTAACACCAAGGTTTTCTTTCCAACTGCTTTGAGGATAAATAATACCAATTCCTGTCAGCAGATGACATAATTTAGGGATCATGTATTTTCTATCCTTTTCACAAGAATTACAAAACAAACTTGTATTAGGCAGGAGAGGTCAAAGACTCATGAACTCTGTTTTTAAAATATCATATGTGACTATGTTTTTCACAATTAAAAAAAAAATCTTTTTACATCTTTTTTCTAAGTACAGGTACAATCTTAATAGGGGCGGGGGTCTGAAGTATGTAAAGATTGACGAAAAAATGGGCAACTCCTCAGTCACATCAACAAATATATTATTTTGCTGGGTGTCATAGGCATATTACATGTCTTCAGAGACCTACGGACACACATTTCTCACTTAACTTTCAACTGAAGAGTTGGTACAGAGAGGAGGGAGCCCTATACAGTTAGACATTGTGATGTCAATTTCTGGTAAATATGCAAAAAGAAGTCACTGATTCCATAAATCACATTTACACCAAAAAGTTAATTTAAGTTGGTGTAACTATGCATTATGGTAGGCAAGTCATCTTTATTTTTGATAAAATCAGCACATATCCCCTCTTACCCTATAGCTGTGCGAAGAACCACATCCAACCTAAAAAGTTTGGAAATTCAATGTATATAATAGTCCACAGACTGTAATAATAAGTATGCCACAGCCTAGCCTCCTGATAGTCTTTTAACTTTTCTTTCACATCAATTCAAACACACAATTCAGCGCATTAACAATTAAAACAGACAAAATCACAGTTGAGACGCTTTGAGCAGCCTGAGACACTTGAAGTTGTAAAACATTCAATATTTACAATGCTCTGCGAACAAAAGGAAAAGAACAAAGGAACCCTTTACGAAAAGAAAAAGGGAGACAGTTTAGTCTAGACAATTAGGAGCCAAAGATTGCAAAATACAAACCTAAAATGCTTGGCAAAATTAAAGCAAGAATTTAATGACTGAAAAGTGACAGAGAAAAAAAAAATGAAATTGTACATTAAAAATAAAAGAGGAGTTTACGTATGGAAAACTATTATTGAAAATTCTCAAAAACAGTTCTTTGATCAGATAAATAAAACCTATTTTAAAACATTTTAAAAATTTTTGCAGGTCACATGAAGCTAAATATATAAAAACAAGCTCAATTCCTACAGCATACATAGTGCCTGTATTAAATTAAGTCTTAATAATAGTTTGACTGCATATGAGGAAAGTTTTCTTTGCTTTTCAAAGCTTAAAAGATAAAATACTGAGCAACTTGATCACCCATAAAATGCTGTTCAGAGATACATGCACAAATGATTGTCTGCTGTGCATAGAAAAGCACAGAAGAAGGGTAGACACAATTATAGGATCAAATATCAAGGGGCAAAACATATTCAAAAAGAGGAGGAAGATTCCATGAATGCCTCTTCATGCGTCAGAAATGATGCAAAGTACTGTGAACTTCTCCTCTGTAGACAATTCATAATTTGGCAAAAAAAAAAAAAAAAATGGATGCTGCTCCATCAAGTTAGTCTCAGATATAACGCAGTAGAGACTGGCTGTACATTATAAGAGGTTACGCTCTCATGCGGAAAGGCAGTGTTGTCAAATGTACTCCTTCCCAACATTCTATATCTTATCTTGCTCCCACAGGAAAATATTAAGGCCATGGCCATTGTTTGTTCCTACTATATTCTTCTCTCATTAATTTTAAATTCCTCTTTGTCGGGCCAACCGTAGCCTCCACCAGATTTTAATAGCTTTTACTTTTTTTTTTCATGTGCGTGAGAAGTTGTGAGCTGCTTACATCTGCAGTGAAGTCATTATACAGACACTCTGTCAAATATTAATAAACTTGTCTGGAACAGGGGAATTTAAAGGGAATGTACTTGAGTTGGCAATACTTTATTGCAATGTAGTCCTTACAGCAACATATGAAAGAAGTAGGACACTATACCTAGGCCAAAAAAGGACATTCATGAATGTCTAAGAATTATTCAAGGACTCCAAGGTATCAGGTCAGGACAATCTAAAATAAAAGAAAGAAACAGAAAAAATAGAGAATATCTGTTATACCTTTTTAATTTTTGTTGCAAATTTTTAGAGGTGCATTCCTAATTAATGCAAATGCAGTTTGGTCTGTTCCCGATTTTAAAAAACTTCACAAATTTGCATATTCATTAATGTCATTGTCAAATACATGCTCCAAGTTTACTTAGGGAGGAAGATGCGGTAACTGCTAAAAAGGTCCAAACTCCCAATGATTTTGGAGTGGAGTATCTGCCGACCATAACAGTTGTGACTTCTTCAGCGTCTCACCTCCTACTGTACAATAACTTGTAATTTTACTGATGCAGGAACATGATATCTCAACATCTCTTACCTATCAACTACTGGCCTACCAATGTGGATTAATACACCAGCGAGCTTACACTACAGGCTTCTCAAAGGCCGAGATGGTTTCACTGACAGTGTCAGAGAATAGTAGTTGCCAACTGAAGGGAAAGCTGGGGTTTCAACAGAGAAAAACATTTAAAGAGCAAGTTGCATTATAATAGTAAATTACACTCTGTAGAACAAGTCAACCATAAACTCTTAATATGAGTTTTGTCCAAAATTGACAATACTGAAAATTACCCAGGAGCCACAATTCAACGAAAGTTGAGTCGCTACTTGACTCCCGGCCAGGAGTTGTGAATTGAAAGTAGAGTTGCTCCTGCCTACTTCTAAATATTCCAAAAGCCAAGCTGATTACAAATTTCACAGTGGGAGTGCTTTTTTAACACGTACAGACCTATCAAAAATAAATTTTGGCTATTGAGTTTCACCTTGAAAGAGTTTGCTACAGTTCATTTACAAACTGGTTCTTTAGGCTGGAGTGTGAATGAACATTCGGCAATGTCATAAAATGAAAGCACTTCATGGCAGTAGTCATGAACATCATGTGACATGGCTGGCTAGCAGCTATCAATAGAAGTGAAACACGATAACACCACACTGATCAAAAGGTCAAGTGATCTAATGAAGCAAGTATGTTCCTATTAGGGGTACTTCAAGTCATGTTCCCTGCTGTTGAAATGTTGCGGTTTGACTGGGTCAATTCCAATTAAAACATGGGATGCCTCAAATAGGTGGTGAAGGAGGCAATGAACTCTCTTACACTCTTGCAGGGATGGGTATGATGACAGAATGGGTCAAAGAACTGTCACAAGGGTTAGAGATAGTAGACTTTTACAGAACTATCAATGATCCCGAAAATATATTGGCCATAAATTCATCATAAAAATTACCTTTAAACTTTTGCCCTTGTAACAGTGTAGGATCAGAGCTTGATGAGGATTGTGCCATCATACTGAGGGCAGCAATTCATAATACTTTACTGACTCCTCTCAGATAAACTGCTTACCTTGGGAACTGAAGTTAGGCAATTTGAAAATGAAAATATGAAACTTTGCTAGTGCTCTGGGAGAGAATAAGTGGGCCCATTAAGATGGAATTGATTCTAGGACAATGTCCTGCAAATGCCATTTTTATTTTTTTCAAATCTATGGGTATCAAGAATGCTTTTAAGATGGATGCCTACAAATACCCCACTGTCCTCCCAAAAAACTTTGCCCCTCCAACACTGTTAAACTGGCAGTAAGTCAGAGTATAATACAGCAAGGTGTAATAAAATACATGTGTATTGCAGTTCTATAACAGTGCCACCAAAAGGTCTGTAAGACAGGGGGGAGGGGGCATTTTGCACATTTATAGTAATTTGGGACACCTGGTTCTGGTAGACTGTACAAACTATTTAAAAATTCAAGTTAAAGCAACTAAAGTTCTTTTCAATAAAAATCTTAGTTATTAATATGGTAAAAGTAAAAAGAACATTGAATTGGTTACTTAGTACTTTCTTTGATGATCATACAGCTTAATTGTCTCACTGCTAAAATGCCCTCAAAACAAACTCAAGAAAAACAGAATTGACACACTGCATTCTCCCTTCTTGTCTTCCCCTTTTTCCTACCATGTTATCTTCCTTTCCATATCCAACAGTGAATGACAGAATATGACAGAATACTGCCATAACAATCTGAAATATGATGGGGGAGGGGGCTAAATTTCCTTACCATGCCCATAATCAGCAGCTTTCATCTGCAGGGCAAAGCCCATGCTTGGAGGCTTCTGGTTGAGGAAATAGCTGTGAAAAACATAACTTTGAGAGGCCTCATCAAAACATGGGAATATGGTCCTGAAATGCCCTGCCCTTCATCCCATCCTCTACTGTACAAAAGGTCCCATTCCTTTACCAGTAAACACAGCATATCACATACCCACTCCCCCCCCCCCCACCCCAAACTTGGTATGTCAACAAATGAAATACATGTCTGGACAACACTATCTAACCAAACACACACCTCTACAGTCTGCTTCAACTAGAATCACATGAACTGTAAAAATTTGACTTCTTTGTTATCTCAAATAATCTTTACGCCAAGGAAGGCTCTTGTCTGGTTACCATGTAAGAAAACATTCATGGTTGACTTGAGAATCAGAACAATCCAAATAATGTTCTACCAAATACTGCACCACTGATCCAGATGTGAAAAACCTTCCTGGATTTATGAAGGTCAAAGGTTATGTTTATCTGGGAGACATGTTTAAGCTCCCATGAGTGGAAAAAAGTTTTGCTTGCAAGTCTAACATGGAAAAAGCCAACTGACTTTTGCTTGTTGTCTTACATTAGTTGTTAAAGCAATAAAGCAAAAAGAAAAATTGTGGGGGGGGGGGGGGGAGATAATTGGGCTATCACTTGTTTTAAACTTGTCTGGACTGGACTTCCATGTAAAGCCTTATAATAGAGAATACCAACTGATCTGTCAACAGATCTAAAGGAGGGTGAAGTTTTCTCGAGTTTTATCTTACAACCTTCTGCACACATGTCTGAACGTCAGGCAAACACGTATCCCAGATATGTCAACACTGGCAATCAAGAAACAACAATACAATGTTATTCAAGCAGGTAGCCAGACTCTGTAGCTCTTATCTTACTGTTGCTCCCACGTCAAGGTCACATCGTAAAATCTTTTGCCCCAGGGATACAAGTAACTTCTTGAAATCTAAAGATAAGTCCTTAGTACAATCACTATATGGACAAAACTTAAAGGCAATAGGCAGTCGCCCCAAAATATTCTTGGAAAAATCAGCAAAGTCTTGCAAATCTCCTCTTATTGCATTACAGGCACCGCTGAAGATGTTTTGAACATAACTATTACAAACAATAGGTAAAGCAAGGTGAAATTCTCCTTGAATTCCACAATTCACTAACAAAAATATTGTCACATGATCAAAATAGGCCATTCATGAACTAGAGTGACAGGATACACTCACTCTGTTTGGGGTGACTGCCTACTGCCTTTAAGAAAAGTTTCTGAAAAGAGGCAGTGTTGCCATCTTAGCACTTTAAAAGCTAAAAATTAAATATGGCATTTTTGACATGTTGGTGTGCATCATTTTCAAAATGAATGCAAAACAGCATTTTGGCAATTTTTCAATTTTCCTTTCAAAACGAATGGTTTTTTTTTCAATTTTCACAGGATACTGTGGTAAAATGCATAATTTATGCCCCCAAGCTCTCTCTAACAGCATACATGAAGGAATAAACTCTGTCAATAATTATGAAAATGTTTCCTTCACAACATATTCATGATTTGAACAAATGGAGTGTTAATGCCAATGAATTTGCATTTGGCATTTTTTTACAACACTGGATTCCAAATTTGGCTGGCTGCTTCACAGAAAATCTGGCACACCTGAAAAGAAGTTACTTCTACTGTTGAAACTGGAGATTTTTCAAACCCATGTTCTCATCAGTTGAGGAAGAAAAACCTGTAAGTATTCAGTTCTGCTAAACTGACATTAAATTTGAACCAAACACTTTTACAGTGACTAGTGTTGGCGATATATCGGAAATTATCGTTATCGTGATAATTTCTTTTTATCGCAATACAATAACAAGAATTCAAAAATGATGATAAATTCTTGGAAAAAAAAATGAAAAAATTGCCAAGTTGTAATGCTTTATTTTTTCTCATTGCTGTCTCCAAAATGTTTTTTTTTATTGAAGACATTCTTTTTCACATTGAACTGATGAAAAATCGATGAAAGTTCATCACTGAATATTCTTACATGCTTGAGCACGGAAGCAAACTTCAAGCCTGGGGAAGTTGTCTTTATGAAAATTATCGTGGATATAGAATTATCGCGATAAATTTTGTTCTGTTATTGCCATGGTAAAAAAAGTCAATATCGCCCAACACTAACTGTGACAACTACCATGGTATTATGCAAATAGGACAATAGTACAGGTTTAATATGTGTGTGGCAGGGGTGGATTGGACAATACTGGACTACTGGAGGAGCAGGGCCACTGTTGACCAATGGGTGCTATTTGAACACCTGCAACCCCTCCTCCACAGGTATCTCCCTACATGGTACTCACACACTATAATGATGGTTGAGTGGGGCAAGCAGTAATATTTTCCTTACTGGGACCCCTTTCTTGATACTGAAGGCCCTATTTTTTATCAACTGAAGTTTTAACTGGTATTTTATAAGGTGAAGGCACATATACAGGTGCATAGCCAGGATATGATAGAAGTGGGTCTCAGGAGTAATAAGACAAATTATTTGACACGAGTGAGAAGTATGTCCCAAAATCACATTTTCAAAGACATTCTAGTGATGTTTTACTTCATTTTACAATTCAGAAGTTATTGAAATATTAAAAGGGGGTCATATTGTAACTGTTTTACTATTAACTGGTGATTCCCACATGAATCCTAAGGGAGCTACACACCTGGGCATGCAATGCCCTTGTGGAAGGGGCATAAATACAGGGTGTGTGTGGGTGACACCCCCCTCCCCCATGAAAATGAAAAGTCGGTCTCCGAGCGCCAAACCATCGGTCTCAGTTCCAGTTCAGTGTGCGTTTGTAACAGTACACCAGACATGAACAACATTGGAAGCGCAAAAAAGGCAAAAAAAAAAAAGATCCCCAAAAATATGGAACAACATTTGAAGTGCAAAAAAGCAAAAAAAACAAAAGAAGAGGTCCTCGAAAATACAACTGTGTAAGCGGGAGTTGGTCTCCAAGAAATGTAGTCGGTCCAAAAATAGTTCACCCCCCCCCCCGGGCGAATTCATGTACGCCCCTGCCTTCCTGCCTTGTGGCTGTATACCTGAGCATATAACCTATTCCATTTTAGTTTTTTGTCACTGGTATTAAACAATGCCATCCAAATTTCCAAACTAAAAGCCAGTGCTGTAATTCTGCCACCATCCTAAAACATGAATACATACTTTGTCAACCAGATTGTCTGACTTCCTCTAGGCTCATCTACTGAATACACTTGCCATATCCTCAATTCTGCCTTGTATGGGATATATAAAAATAAAAAATCCTTTAAGTGCTAACCTGTAGGGTCAACCAAAGGAAAAGGATATAGCTTCCATTAAGAAGGCATTTCCACTTTGCTGTGATGTATTTTAATTGACAGTTTGGACAAAGTAGATAGGCAGACAAAAATGCCGTTTATCTGATAACATCGTTTGACCTGTCTTGTACTTGACCTAAATTACATTAGCACATGCAAAAAAAACCTGATAAAAAAAAAAAAAAAAAAAAAACTTTACGGACATAATGTTTCCACTGCAGATGAGATCTGCTACTAATTTAATTTGAATTCCTTCCTGGGGAAGTCTCTGATGCGGTGGTGTATGTATAGGGTTTATTCAAGCAGAAACTGCAGGAAAACGAAGACGTGTTAGGTCGCTGACAACCAATGCAGCTGGGCAATGTTTTGACTGGACAATGGGGCAGTCCTGTTAAAGTTAACCACGTACTGCAATACTTGGTAAATAAAGTTTTACTGGCTAAGTATATCTGTACACTATTCTTAAGGTTTAAAGGGTATAACCAGTTGCCCAAACCTCTTTTGAAACATTGGCAAAATTTTTCAAATCACCTCCTTTTTCCCCTGCAAGTATCTACAATGTTCCAGAATGTAGCCTAAATATTTCATCAATGTAGACCAAGGAGTAATGCTTATTAATTTAATAATTCAGTTAATACACAAATATTGTTTCATGACTAAATAGCGTGATACATACACGAGGGTAGTGGGGTATACTCTATTTCAAACTGGGGTCTCTGCATTTGCACTTTGATGTAAAACAAACTAAAAAACTGCTACATGGGAGCATTGCTCATGAATATGCATGTAACTTAACTTGCAGAGCAGGAGTGAATATGTACTGTAACTCTAATATCTCACATGTGTAAACATCAGAGAATTGGACACATATCCCTCATTATCAAAACATTTAAATTTCACACAGTTTCTTGATCAACCAGCAGCCACAATTTCTGTTGTTGATCACAAGTGCAAGGTCTGATGAAGGCTTTCAAGTGGATCCAGGTGAAAAAGTAGAATACTGTAAAAGTAGGATCAAAATTCTCAATAAAATGCAAGAAATATATACTTTTTTTGACCAAAAGTAGGACTTTGAAAGGCTTCAATCATCCACATTTTATTATTCTTTTGGACATTTTCCCTAGTTATTGTTTATGATGTCATTTACATGTTAACACACTTAACATTTTTTAACTCCAGACAATTGGCAGAATGACATTATTTGTAGTCACTAAGGGCAGCAGCAAAAATACAATCATAGGGGGAAATCCCAAGAAGGACATGGGGTATATATCCCCCACTCTTTGGAGATTCTCCCATTGACTAACTTTTTCACACAGTAAACACTGCCTCAAGGGTCCTTCACACCCTCAACTTTTTCACACAAAGCTATGCTATTGAATAAAGTATAAAGTATATACTGCTGGGGCTGAATAATATCTGATCCCATCTTTAAGCTTGCTTATTGTCCAGATACAAAATATTGAAAACTTTAAACTTATTCAAAAAAAAATGATTGTATGTATAGTATATTGGTAGGTTTCTTTTAAGAATGGCTATTTTTGTGTGAAATGGAAATGCAAATATAAAAATGGAAAATGACTCAGCTGGCAAATATGATCTAGTCAAAGAACCTCAATAAAACAATGATCACCTCTGTGGATGACTTTACAAAAAACACTAAAACACAATACTCACTGAATATGGTGGCCCATGCTTGATATTACAGATTATTGTTTAATCCAATGTTTCAGTAAATTGGCTAAGTTTAAACACAATTCATATCTCAAAGCACAGACAAAAGCAAAGTTTAAACCATTGTGTGTCATTGTTTGAAGCAATGAAATAGTTGAAGTTGGGGGTAAATGGTAACTTTAAAGGGTAAATGTTTCATCCATAGACTTTTCCAAATAGCAATTACAAAGGATTGTGGGAAAGAGTTTTAGTATGCGTCTTTTTTTGCCCTAGTAAAATGCCATTGACAAAAACGATGTGCACTAAAACTCTATTCCACAATCCTTATTAACTGCAATTTGGAAAAGGGTCTATGGTAGAAGTACTACCAGGACCAACACTTTGAGAAGCCTGGTACAACAACCTAGAAATCTGATAGTGTACCAAAATGAAATGATGCCCAAAGGTATTCTCAGTGGTGCTGATAAGGATTAAAAAATTGAGTTTGAAAAAAGGATGCTTTAAGAAGGGAGTTTTCTGGTGGTCCAAGTCAAGAAGTCCCATTGTGGAAGTCCTCTGCTTCATGTCTGAGATCAGCACAGCTATTAGGATCATCGGTACAGAGCAAAGGGTCCACACAAGCCTCTCTGACTTTGGAAAACTGACCAATGAATGGTGACTGGGGATACAAATGTGTCCATTAAAAGGGGACAATCAATGGCAGTCATTTGAGCAGAACTGAGAGAAACTGGTGCACCCCTGACTTGTTACCCTCTGAGTACCAGTCAGAAAGGAAAGGCCCATCTTGCCAGTGTTCATGCATAATGACCCTACTATATTGTACTCCATTAGCTTGCCGACTCTGATTTCACTGAACTACACGATGCATTACTACTGCAAAAATTTTCTTAACCCCCCAGGCCTTGATTTTAACAGTTGTCCAGTCGCCCATGACGACCAAAATTTGTGACAGACAACCAAAATAATGGTGGGTTGGTTGCCCATTGGACAACCGAAGTTCATGCAACAAATTAACAGTCTGCTCCTAGGGTTACTGACTTACTGCAAATTTCTTTGTGGACCACTAAATTTTCTTTTGGACAACCAAAAAAGGTTGACAGGTTGTCCAAGATGGTGAAGATGTATTCCCCAAAACTCACTGGTTTGGGAAACTTGAGGGAGCCCCAATATTAACCCTAACCTGCAACCCCTAATAGGTACATACACCTTGCAAAACTTGGTACCATAGTGGAAAGGGAGCGGCCCTCACCAGAGAGCAACCTACCTCATCTTTCTTCACCACCAGGTCTGAAGGAGGAAACAACTCATCCTATTTATGAGATTTATATCAAAAGGGAACATCAGGATCCATGGGTATATGTTTACAAAGTATATATTTTCTAGACCAAATTTGTATTTTCAAAAAAGGCTTTGGGTGGCTTCATTTACCCTTGTAAATACATACTCTAGGCTTCTGCACAGTAAAGACAACTGAATTCCATGGCTTCTGTTATTTTAACAAAATTCCATGCCTTGTTCAAGAAACGGGCACAGATGTATGGGACCTTTTTGAGTGGTTGGGGGAGGGGGGTGGGACACAATTATTTTGCCTGCATCATTGTCCCTTATTGACTGATTTTACCTGAACACATTTTTCCCACAATTCTGTCCAAGGTTAATTGTCCAAAAATATAAGGGCAGGGAGTTAGGGGCAGTGTTTCCCCCCCCCCCCCCCTCATATGTCTATGAATATGGAAACACTAGTATATCAAGGGTCTGTCACATTCAAGTGCTTCATGACTGAAATATTTGAGATATTTTATATTTATGACACTGACAAATTTTTGTCTGCATAATACACATAAATGTAGAAAAATGTAAAAACTTGAGGTTATCTATATCTCAAATCTGTACAATCCAAACCAGGAGAAATAAACTGAATCAAACAGCAGACAAAATTCATATCCAAAATATTATACCTGGACCTTTAAAAATACATTTAACTTTACATCTCACCAAAGGAAATTCAATATATTACACGTTGTTAATTGATTTTTTCCCAGTAGCAACAATAATTCTTAATGCATATCGTTAACTGTCTGTGTAAAAAACCTATTATTTCTGAATATGCAGTGCAGTATATCAGTAATTTACTAAGAACAAATCTGAATTTTACAAAGCAACCCCTTTAAAGATCCACTCAGCATAAAGGGCTCTGAAAGTGTCTTGTGATCTTCATTAGGGTGGCAGCCATGTAAACTTGGCAACTGTCTAGACAGACCAAATCAATCTGCTATTCCATTATCAAAACATAAAACCAGCTACACGCTGGCCATTCATTAAGTTGTTTCCTTGGAGTTCAACCATGCGTAAAGACCGAATGATCATGTCTCAATGCTTAGGTCTCCTGTAATCCCCCAAAAAAGTAAAAAAACAAAACTGTATGAGTAAATAGGGAAAAATTTAGGTCAGACAATGCGTGACAACGGTTCTTCCATTCTAGCAGAACTTGGCTGGCCACGTTATTTTTTTCCTGTTGTGTTTTCTTGCCTTGGTGGTGGCTGGTCGAGGCTACCGTTCATTCACAACATACCCACAGACTTTAAGATACCGTGCATTTCTCATTTGGAGTGCAATTCCAGGAAGCAATATCGAAGTTTAAACAGCTTTCTTAAAAGCTTTATGTCATTAGAAATCTATGACTGTAGAGAAGGGATCATGTGATATCAACAGCAAGACACGAAGACATGATTCATGCTTTCAAGAGATTAAGTGATTTGCAAGTTAAAGAGGGAGGGGGCATAATTGTACCATTGACAATGCGTGGTTGTTTAGAAATCATTTGCAACTTTCCTACTGAAGTCAAGCATAAATGACCAAAAATTGCAAGGTTTTCATTTTCCGGACACATGCAGAAATTTGTTACAATGCTGAGATAGGGTAAGGTGACCATATTTTGGGGGTTTAAATCAGGGGGGCTACAAGACTAGTCACCGTGGAAGGAAAATATACATCGTTAGTGTGACTGGCAATTGGCTACAGTGAATGTGTGTGATCACAGCAGTCAGTAATAGAAAATTAGTGATGCTGTTGCCTTTCAATCTCTGTGGTTGCAGATACCTGTTATTTGTACGCCTATTTACTTTGTACTTGGGCCCTACGATATACATATCTCAACAATGTTGATGTAATACTAGCCCTATGATACATTACTAGCTAGCTGGCCATTCAGTTCCCGTCCGAAAGGTACACAGTAGGCTACAAAATCAACAAAATATTATATTTTACAACATTATAATTACGGATGTACTAATTTGCAGACTGCAGACTCGGATTTTGCAGAATGGATGTTACAAGATGCAGAATGTATAGTACTAGATAAAATAATGAAAATTCCATCAAGTTATTCTTCTGAGTAAAATACCTAAATAATAATTGATCAGAATCTTAAAATAAATACAAAGTTAATCAGCGAGTGTCTTTTCTTTTCCAGACTTAAGCTATTTTGGAATTAAACCGGATTTTTCTCTAAGGTGCCTTCCTCATAAAATGCATTTTGCATTTATGAACGAGCAAAGCCTTCAATAAGTTTGCGTAAAACAATCACTAATTAACCACATACAGTAAGCCTGAGCCTGTCTTGGCCGCCACATGCATTGCGAACGAGGTGTTTAAATCCAAATTCAGCAACTTGCGCCACATTGTGCACGTTACTCTTGTATTTAGGCCCCTGTTTATCACTGCTCGACATACTTGACCCCATTGCACTTCATCATTGATATGCCCTGGTTAGCTGAACATGTTTCGCACAATGAAGCATAAAGTTAACCAGATGCAATACACCGGGTACTATCTCGGAAAATTTGACTTAATAAATTTACAAATATTAAAATATCGGAAACATGTACTTGTGTTGGAATGTTTAAGCAAGGGACTTCTGTGATTGATAATTAAAATCAAAGACTGTACTGGACAAAACATTGCAATCGAATTCTCGAAGCTTCGATGAGTCAAATTTTGAGACTAGAAAGTCTGGGTTGTCGAAAGTCTTGCACTTCAGGTATGTGTGCCCAATGTAGACGACGCATGCATCGCCAAGTCAAATCGAGACAAATTGTTCCTTCTTAGTTGAATTTTGGTTGGTCATAATCCTTGATTTTTTAATCTCAAGGTTTTTCGTATTCTCATTGTCACCCCTCAACATAAATTGAAGGATTTTTATGCTCAAAATCACTTCTTGAAAAGTACGTGTGGGAATCTATAAGAATAAATTACGATATCAAAACAATGCATAGAGACTGTCTAAAATATGAAAAAATATTCGATTTGCAGCTCAGCGCATGCAGGGCATTTTTAAATTGACCCAATCAAATGTAGGAATTTCAAATTATGACCAATCATGAAGAAGCGATTCTCTTTCACGTCCGAATGAATGCGAAATTTTTTTTTCTGCACTTTAAAAAAGGTATGACTAGCAATCAGTAGCACTGAGTTGCGAAGGCGTGTCGTAGTAGCGCCAATTCCTGCAGGCCGCAGGCGGGAGGAGCCAGCCGGGGAGGTGGCAGAAAGCTTGGTTGATTTAGCTCCGAGGTATTTTTATGCAGGTGATTTTCGTCTGGAAATTCGAAGCGCACTAGGCTATAGCACTTCATTTTGAGAGAATAAATCGGCATGCTGAGTGTATAAAATAGCCAAAAAATACGACTTTGAGTTTTGGACGGAAAATTGGGGACCTTACTCCCACTCAATGTAAAATGAATGAATTCACGGCAGTATGTATAAGTAGGCCAGGATACTATGCAGTTGTGCCCGGTCAGATTAGGGTATATACGGTGGCTCTACAGGGAGAAATGAAGGATCAGCGTTGCTAAAATGTTGTTCATATCGTGGCTGAGACTTTGTACTAGCTACTGTATTTGACTAATGGGCAGAGAGTTACCACGGGACTCTTGGGAGTACATAACCCGTCGCGATTTACGTATACTAATCGAATGTTTTTGCTTATTCAAAAGTGCGAAATGCATTTCACTGTGAACCCACCATAGAGAAAAATCAGGTTCAACTCGAAAATTGCTAAAGTCTGGACAATAAAAGACACTCACCGATAAAATTTAAGTTTCTTTTTAAGATTCTGATCACTTTTATTTCTGTATCTAATTCAGAAGGGTTCCTCGACGGAATTTTAGTAATTTTTATCTATTACTACGTTCTGCATTTTGTAACATCTATTCTGCAAAATCCGAGTCTGCAGTCTGCAAATTAGTACATCCGTTATAATTAATATCTTGGGAAATCTGAACTTTGAAGGACATTTATTCAAATCGGGGACACACGTTCATCGGGGATAGAACACTGAATTCGGGGACTGTCCCCGAAAATCGAGTACATCTGGTCACCTTAAGACAGGGAGAAGGTCTCATCATACTTATATAAATTTCCAAACTGCATAGGAAAACAAAGTTTTAACAAAATCAAGGGGGGTTTTTTGCCTCTTTATTCCACTTTCTTAGGCAATATGATCAATTAATTTGTCAAGTGACAAGTACACAGCAAAACATAGAAAAGTCTCATGGACAGCATTCAAGATTTGTGGTAACTTCAATTAAAATGAACCAAGGTTTACCATGAACAACCTTTGCGAGACCAACTGCAAGTGAAATATGAATCAGTGATGCCACTGTATTATCAATAGGAAACTTTAGAGAAAAGAAAAAGTAAAATCTGAAGGAGAATTTCAGAAAATGGGAAAACAATGACAAAACCTAAAGGAGGCACTTTACCCTTATTATGTTGCAGGCAACATATGCCACCTAGAGGGCTACTCAAAATATAACCAGAAAGCCAAATGGCTTAGTGATTCCTTGCCATATGATATATTGTTACAAACATGAATCACCCAGATGGCAAGCATAAGATCCCTTAGTTATCCTACTTGAGATACTGATATTATGCTAATAAGGTCGAAACCTTTTGAAAACTTCTGACCCAAAATGACCTTTCACCACCACAAGCAAAAGGGATCACCTACCCTAAATGGCCATCTACATGCTAAATATGAACAATCCACGGGCCAAGTGTGAGATCCCTCACAGTTATCCTCCTTAAAATGGAAGGGATCATCTACTCAGTATTAGCAATGCTAAGTATGCAATCCCTCAAAGTTATCCTTCTTAAGATATTGTGTTTACAAGGTTTAACCATTTTACCTCTTGTGACCCCAAATGATCTTTGACCTCCACCAAAACCAAAATGAAGTATCTCCTCAACATGAGCAATCCACATATCAAGAGTGATATCTCTCACAGTTATCTTTCTTGAGATCTACTGTTTTCAAGGTTTTGACCTTTTGGCCAATGGTGACCCCAAATGACCTTTGACCTCCACCAAAAACAATTGGAATCATTTACTCAATATGGGCAATCTACATGCTAAGTATGAGATCCCTCACATTTACCTTTCTTGAGATACAGTGTTTACAAATTTTTGACCTTTTGACTTCTGGTGACCCCAAATGACCTTTGACCTCCACCAAAACAATACAGATTATCTACTCAATATGGGCAATCTACATGCCAAGTATAGATCCCTCAGAGTTACCCTCCTTGAAATATCGTGTTTTCAAGCAAAAGCGTCACATACACACTTACATATACACACACACACAACATCACCATTGCATCGGTTGAAATGAAAACCTGAAAGCCAAAAGGCTTAGTGATTCCTTGCCATATGGATATATTATAACAAACATGATTTACCCACATGACAAGCATGAGATCCTCACAGTTATCCTACTTGAGATGTCATGTTAATAAGGTCAAAACCTTTTAAAATCTTGTGACCCAAAATGACCTACATGTTTAAATATGAACAATCCACAGACCAAGTATGATATCCCCCATAGTTATCCTCCTTTAAATTTCATGTTTACTAGGTTTTGACCTTTTGTGACCTCAAATGACCTCTGACCTGCACAACAAATAATAGGGATCATCTACTCAATATGAACAATCCACATGTTAAGTGTGAGATCCCTCAAGATCCCTGAGATATAATGTTTACAAGGTTTTGACTTTTTGGCCTCTGGTGACCCCAAATTACCTTTGACCTCCACCAAAAACGATGGAGATCATCTACTCAATATGGGCAATAAGCAAGCTATGTATGAGGTCCCTCACAGTTACCCTTCGGGAGATATAGTATTTTGACATTTTGACCTATTAACCTCTGTGACCTGAAATGACCTCTGACCTCCACCAAAAATAATACGGATAATCAACTCAATATGGGCAATCCATGTGCTGCTTATGAGATCCCTCAAAGTTACCCTTCTGGAGATACCATAATTACAAGGTTTAAAACTTTAGACCTCTGGTGACCCCAAATGACCTTTGACCTCCACCAAAAGTAACAGGGATCAGCAACTCAATATGGGCAATCCACATGCTATGTATAAGATCCCTCACAGTTACCCTTCTGGAGATAACGTGTTTACAACATTTTGACCTATTAAACTCTGGTGACCCCAAATGACCTTTGACCTCCACCAAAAAGGGATCACCAACTCAATATGGACAATCCACATGCTATGTATGAGATCCCTCACAGTTACCCTTCTGGAGATATCATGTTTACAAGTTTTTGAACATTTGACCTCTGGTGACACCACATGACCTTTGACCTCCACCAAAAGTAATAGGTTAAGTTAGATGAGGTTTAACATCCCAGTTTCCAACCAACTGGTTCAAGTCAAGAAGACCACGGCCTTTTTTCCAGTTGTGGCTCACTGGCTTGTTTTCCCTACTCCATTGTCTATGCTGAGCAAAAGTAATAGGGATCATCAACTCAATATGGGGAATCCACATGCTACGTATGAGATCCCTCACAGTTACCCTTCTGGAGATATCATGTTTACAACGTTTTGAACTTTTGACCTCTAGTGACCCCAAATAACCTTTGACCTCCACCAAAAAATAATAGGAATGATCCACTCAATATGGGTAATTCACAAGGTAAGTATGAGATCCCTCACAGTTACCCTTCTTGAGATATACTGTTTACAAGGTTTTTGAACTTTTGACCTTTGGTGACCCTATATGACCTTTGACCTCCATCAAAAATGACAGGATGATCTGCTCAATAGGGGCAATGGACATGCTAAGTTTGAGATCCTTCACAGTTACCCTTCTGGAGATATCATGTTCACAAGGTTTTGACTTTTTGACCCAGGGATGTAAGTGGTGACTGAAGAAAAATCCCACAACTATGCGTTGGCCCACACACATGCGCGCGCGAAGCGCTGCGCCATTGCGGCCGGGGGTCCAGGGGCCCGCTCAAGGGCCCCTGGTGGGGTCCAGGGGCAAAGCCCTGGTGGGGGTCCAGGGGGCGAAGCCCCTGGAAGCTCCAGCAATTTAGGAGTTTTTACACCATTTAAATCAAATTTTATGTTACATAATTACTGTAAAAGATCAAACAAAGTCAAGCCCTGTACAAGTACAAAACCACTTAGGCTAAGCCCTATCTCTGACTGACTTGTCAATTTCTTTCACATTCGCTTCTCGCGCGATTTCCATTGGAAACGATCCAGTACACATTTAAGTTTGAGTAAGTTAGGATAAACAAGGCCTAGGCTACGCCACATTACACAGTACAGGCATAGGCCTAACGTTAGGCCTGTAGGCCTATGTGTAAAGCCTAGCCTAGGCCTAAGTAATAATGTTACATCTAATGGAGATAAAATTTAGGCTAATATTAACGTTACTTTTAGCTCCAATCCTACAGACCAAATATTTCCCAAAATGTGCATTTCGGTGATAAGTTGTGATAAAAGGTGTAAAACATCACTTGAATTCACAACATTACGGAATAAAGCAGCCACCTGTAAGATGTACAGAAAGTGAAACGATCGTATGGCGCAAAGCTAGTTGCGATGAATGTCGTGCGGCTTGGCCAGGCTAGGCCTACGCGTATGAACGGTAGCTTGGCTAGGTAGGTAGTTCATGTATCGTATCGCACGCGGCCTGCGGCACGGCCTTCATGCAGGAACCAGTTAGAAGTTAGCAAACTAGACAGCTAGATAGGAGAATGCAAAATCCAATGCAGGAAGCAACAAGAGTTATAATATGGAGAGTGTGCTATATATCGTGTTGCGCCACAGAAATTAAATTTCTATGTGTTGCGCCTATTACCTTACGTACAGGCGAAATGGTACTGGGCATAAATTATACGCACGGGCTAGTACACTCTATGCTTCGGCGGCTCTACATAGCGAGTACTGCACGCTAAACCCAGCATTGGTGCGGCATCCCGAACTTCTACTACTTTTATTTCTATGGTGAGTGCTTTGCAGATAGCTAAACATGAAACACGGCTTCGGCTTTGATCATAAGTTCCCGTTGTGAAAAATAACACTTTGCTAAAAGTGTGATATGTAAAATCCCGAGGGAAAAATGTCGCCAAATATTAAAAAATCCGGTTTTCCGGATTAATCCGGGAGTGTTACATCCCTGTTGACCACTGGTGACCTCAAATGACCTCTGACCTCCACCAAAAACAATAGGATCATCTACTCAATATGAGCAATTGACATTCTTTGTATGGGACCCTTCACAGTTACCCTTCTTGAGATATAGTGCCTACAAGGATTTAAGCTTTTGACCTCTGGTGCGCCCCAAATGACCTTTGACCTCCACCAAAAATAATAGAGATCATCTACTCAATATGGGCAATCCACATTCTATGTATGAGATCCCTCACATGGATCCTTCTTTAGATAGTGTTTACAAGGATTTGACTTTCTGACCTCTGGTGACCCCAAATGACCCTTGACCTCCACAAACAACAACAGAGATCATCTACTCAATATGGGCAATACACATGCTACGTATGAGATCCTTCACTGTTATCCTTCTTAAGATATCGTGTTTACAAGGTTTTGACTTTCTGACCTCTGGTGACCCCAAATGACCTTTGACCTCCACCAAAAACAATAGGGATCATCTACTCAATATGGGCATTAAACATGCTAAGTATGAGACCCCTCACATTTATCCATCTGGAGATATCATGTTTACAAGCAATTTCCATGGTATTTACCATTCGACCTCTTGTGACCCGAAATGACCTTTCACCTCCACCAAAAACAATAGGGATCATCTACTCCATATGGGCAATCCACATGATAAGTACAAGATCCCTCACCATTACCCCTTCTTGAGATATAGTGTTTACAAGGTTTTAACCTTTTGACCTTTGGTGACCCCAAAGGACCTTTGACCTCCTCCAAAAGCAATAGAGATCATCTACTCCATATGGGTAATCTACATGCAAAGTATGAGATCCCTCAGAGTTACCCTTCTTGAGATATCGTGTTTACAAGCAAAAGCGTCACATCCGCACACACACACATACACAACATCACCATCTCTCCAAAACTCCCTGGTTTGGGAATCTACGAGCCCCGATACTTACCTTCTATTTACCTGTGTAACCCTCACCTACCCGCAATTAGTACCTGGTAGATTTGTGATGGCACAGTACCACCGGCACCCTCGGAACGAGGGCACCCTGCCTCTTCCTACTTCATCTGCCAAAGTCTTAATGTTTAGCATGCAGTTAGTTCCTGAGTTTTTCTCCTTTCTTTGGAGAGTGCTTTTCCTTGGATTTCTTCAAGTTTTTCAGTGTGGTAGTACTTTTCTCATCGCGAGGATTCTTGTAAGGTGTTTTTTATCCCGCTCAGATGAGTATTTCCTCCCTTTTGGGAGTTTGATTTTTTCTCTTAGGTTCCCGCCCTTTGGAGCTCGTTTTTCGTTTTTGCCCTCCATAGGGCTAGCTTGGGTACCAGTTCCGCGAACTTTGTTTCCGACCAAGACTCCGGCCTAGTCTGAGACCTCGGTCTCATCCAGGTTAGCGTGAGGCTTGGGGGACTCCTCCCTCCCCCTCCATTGCTATCACATAAATTCCTTTGGCCTTCGGCAAGGAATCAAAAAAAAAAAAAAATGAAAAAAAAAACTGTGTAATATCTATATATACACTGAAGGTGTATAAAAACTGTTTAATATCTATATATACACCAAAGGTGCCTTCATTTACATTCCTAGCTTAAATTCCACAAAACTCCCTGGTTTAGGAATGTACGAGCCCCAATACTTACCTCTTTGATAGCATGGGTAAGGAAGGGTTACATAATGATATGTAAATAGGAGGAAAGAAGGGGTGATGTAGATTCTAGATTATGGTGGCAGTCATCCACAACAAGTCTTTTTTAGGTGAGCTTCATGGCCACACCAGCAAAGACCATTTCCAAACAGCCATTACAAAGGCTTATGGGATAGAGTTTTGGTGTGCATCATTTTTGTCAATTTCATTTTACTGTGGCTAAAAGCTACATGTACTAAAACTCTATCCCACAGTCCTTTCTAACTGCTACAGTAACTGGTAAAGGGTCTATTCTTTACTGAAGCCTAAACGGGAGTGCATCAAAATTAACACAAAACTTGGAAACTTTCTGGCAAACTTTGCAAAGCAATTCTTTGCTGGTTCAAAGAGGGTTACCTTCTTCCCCCCCCCCCTCCTTTTCTTTTATGTGTGGTAATTTTTGTGCGATTTTCTAGAAGAATATAATTGTCACCATGAAAGGTATGAACTGATCTTGACTTTACCTATCAACCTTAATATACATACCCTGGGATTGTCCAGTGTAGACTGAACTGATGGGCTAGGTTTGTAGTGATGTTGTACAATTGTATAGAAATTTCTACTTTGCACAAGGATGCCTTGTAAAAGTTGAACATTCTGCATGGATTTGAAGACAGCCAATGAAATCTAGCAAACGGAAAATCCGCCATTTCTGTTTTCTCTATAAAACCTGTTTCACTCACTGACCACACTTTCAAGCTTTGAAAACAATGGCTATGAGGTACTCACTTTGTTCAGTCCCACCTGGCAGGGTCCACAGTGATTGTTTGAGTCGAACCTGTCTGGCTAAACCATAGCTCTGGATGAATGTCAAAACTCCTGTAATGCTTGTTTTGGTGGTTATTTCATTCAATCCTTGGTTTAATACACATCATTTTACCTCTTGCTCCCCCATAGTGTCTGCTCTTGCCTCTTGACTATATTGTCGCCTGATGAAATGGAAATATGAGAAAAGGATTACATGTATGGCAAAATCATATGAGTATATTTGCCAAAGACTGCGACTGAAAGTGATTTGTTGTTAAAAAGAGGAAGTTTCCCATAAAGACTGTGAAAATTGAAATAGCTGGGAGGCAGAAGTCTCACCATAAAAGTACTGTTCCATCCAGACAGTTATTTCTGTAAATGTTTTCTGTGAAGGGTTTGCACACAATCCATATAGCAGAAGCTATGATGTGGTCACCATAGCAACAAGTGCCAGTTTTGTGCCCTTATGCTTCTGAAATTCTGGTCTTTTTCCAACTTATTTTTATTTACACTGATTTTTGCTCATCCACTGCACATCACAGTAACAATATACATCATACATTTTACAGACAGAAATAAATTCTCTAACAGTGCTTGCCTAGCTGTAACAACAAAGAACCTTCTCTTTTTTGACTGTTCTTGTTACTAAGATATGTATTTGAATTTTCATGTGAAAGTTAACTGACTGATATTTACAAGTCTGAAAATTTAACAACACATTATTTACCTTGTACATTGCAATGATAAATGTAAAATTTTGTATAAATAAATAAATTCTGAATAAATAATTCCAAAACTATAAAAACTATATATGACATTATAACCCATGCTTGCCTCAAGCTCACTTTGGGTCACAAATGTAGAAACTTCATTTGCTGATATCTCAAGTACTGCATGTCTGATTTGAATGAAAAGTATGACCAAACTGCAATAGATTAAGTTCCCTTTTTCACATATGAAAACTAATTTTTTGCTGAGATCTTTCTTTTAAGTATCCACTGTGTAGATAAATCTGACAAAAAAGGTGGGTGGTATCATTAATAATGTAACGTACACTGTAGTGGGCAAATTATGTCTGATGTGAAAGTAGTACTAGCACTTTAAGAAAACCTATGGGTCTTTGACCACCTTCCACAATACATGTTTTGCCCTCTTATGAAAATGGTGCGAAAATGGGTGATCCTAACTGCTTTGCATATCAGTTACCGGTCCTAGTTAATGTGTTTAAAAATAGTTCAAACCAAATAGTATAAACCTAATAGTACAAACCAAGCAGTACTAACCAAACAGTAAAAACCAAAAAGTAACCAACCAAACAGTACAAACCAAATAGTACAAGCCAAATAGTACTAACCAAACAGTAAATACAAAATAAGCCAAACCCATACGGAGAACAAAAAATGTGAAGCACGAAACAGAAAACACGTTTCTTGTTTTCTGACATTTGTGTGGGGTGGACAGAAACAGAAAAGAGTGTTTTGCAAAGCAAGTGTTTCGGTCTACCGTGTGCATTGCCTGATAGTAGCCAACCAAACATTAGGCCCACTAAACCAAATAGTAACCAACCAAACAGTACTAACCAAATAGTACAAACCAAATAGTACTAACCAAACAGTACCAACCAAACAGTACTAACCAAAAGGATTTAATAAAAAAAGGCTTGGTGTGGAAGGTAAGGCAAAACTGCACTGCATGAATAGTTAAGACCAAAGAGGGAATATTCCAGCATGCATAAAATTGTTGCCATGTTATTCAATTTTTCACTTAAAATCAACTTTCAGTGCAATTTTGGTAACATTCATCACATGAGATGATCAAGCCTCTTTTCTTGAGGAACAAAAATTAAAATGCTTATATACATTTTTAATTCCCAGTGAGAATAAAATATATAAAGACAAATGTTATTGTGTCCAAGTTTCAAACAAATCGATGAAAGCATGCGGGAGGAGAAGCATTTTGAACAAGTGTGGACAGATAGAAGGATAGATAGATAGATAGATAGATAGATAGATAGAGTGATGCTGCATGATTACAATAGCTCACACCAGCATGCTGGTATGAGCTAAAAATAATTCAAACCAAATAGTATAAACCTAATAGTACAAACCAAGCAGTACTAACCAAACAGTAAAAACCAAAAAGTAACCAACCAAACAGTACAAACCAAATAGTACTAACTATAGTACAAACCAAATAGTACTAACCAAACAGTAAATACAAAATAAGCCAAACCCATACGGAGAACAAAAAATGTGAAGCAGGAAACAGAAAACACGTTTCTTGTTTTCTGACATTTGTGTGGGGTGGACAGAAACAGAAAACAGTGTTTTGCAAAGCAAGTGTTTCGGTCTACCATGTGCATTGCCTGATAGTAGCCAACCAAACATTAGGCCCACTAAACCAAATAGTAACCAACCAAACAGTACTAACCAAATAGTACAAACCAAATAGTACTAACCAAACAGTACCAACCAAACAGTACTAACCAAAAGGATTTAATAAAAAAAGGCTTGGTGTGGAAGGTAAGGCAAAACTGCACTGCATGAATAGTTAAGACCAAAGAGGGAATATTCCAGCATGCATAAAATTGTTGCCATGTTATTCAATTTTTCACTTAAAATCAACTTTCAGTGCAATTTTGGTAACATTCATCACATGAGATGATCAAGCCTCTTTTCTTGAGGAACAAAAATTAAAATGCTGATATACATTTTTAATTCCCAGTGAGAATAAAATATATAAAGACAAATGTTATACTGTTTGAAATTCAACCAGGAAATTTAAACAACTCCTGCCAAGAATCTCCTCTTACACTGTAAGTAGCTCTTTTGTTGAGATATGCGATACAAACTTACATCAGTCAATACAAGGGAAATAAAATTAAGTCCATGAAACACATACACCATCTTGATTAAACTGTGTTTGTAAACCATCACCTGTTTCACAGGACTGAAGAGCCACTGGGATATTTCAACAAGACAGACTGAACAAAAACAAGATGGAAGGAAACAGCTTGTTACTTCGTCCCTCATTAACATTTTGATTTTTGAATTATGTTCCTAATCAATTTACAGTATTGCCAAAACCCTTAAAATCATACTTGTACTGAGCACAGGATAGTTGTATGTAGGTTTTGCAATATTCAGAGCTACAAACTGAAACCACTTAATGATATCAGGAGTCTCCAGAAATCCAGAAATGCCATCATTTACATGTGAAATACTAAACAGTACCACTTGGAAGTTTCAGACACAACAAATATGGAAGCTGTTATGTAAACATGTACAGGTTTAAGACAAATATTATAAAATTATACATTTGACAGACACTCCTTGCTCCTACTTATTGTGCAAAACAATACACTGTGCTGTATCCTGTCGAGAACATGATCAAAACATATGTGCAATGGCAACTCATACATACCTTCAATATCTCCCATCCCACGCCTAATAATTTCTTCTGTACTACATTTATTTTGTTTCCTACTTGCATAACCCTGGTGCTAACAACCATGTTTTCTTTCTCTGTTTGCATTTCACTATTGTAAGAATGCATATCATAGAACCAATGTTGGCAAGTGAGTACTCAGGCCCAAAACCTAATATTTCAACTAGGAGGATGGTTTTTATATTGAAAAAAAAACTTGAAAGTAGAATTGTAAAATCTAAATAATTTATGGGGAATGTGAATACCATCCTGGGATGGATCCCTGTCTAAATGGAGGTTATACTGAGAATTCTTGAGTAACCAAGGGTGCACAAATAGATACTAGTGCAGCATTTAGCAAATTTTGAAGAAAACACATCCAAGAGTTGGCCTGAGCCAAACTATCAATGGAAGGTGGGGGGGGGGGGGGACTTCTGATCCCCTCAACACCCTGGTTAGGGGCCAGGAACTATAAGGGTAGCATTCAGCTTGACTGTGGGCGAGGAGCTATGTATAAGGGTAGCATTCAGCTTGGCTGAAGTTAGCATATAATTTTTCAAAAAAATACACCATTTACCTGAATATTTAAAAGACACCTTGTTACCGAAATGTTTCCATAGGTTGTGACGAAAGTATCACATTTTGAGAAACTGTAAACGTTCCATACAACAACAACCTCCCATGAACAAATAGACCTGTCACAAGCAAACAGAAATGACCAATTTATGAAACACTAGCTGAGATTGTTACACATGGCAGTAGTATTAGTTGTATTGGAGCAAGATGTCAAGAGCCTACTTGTTAAATCTTTAAAGAAACTTCCTTCATTTGTATAGGGAAATATTGCATTTAAAATGTACCAATATGCCGTACAGAGAAAATAGCTTTAATCATTACTAAACCATTCAATCTCATTAATAACTCCAGTAATAGCTTTATCATATCTCCTGAAAATATTATGCATTACAAGAGTCATGGAAGTTGCACTGTGTGAATTTTTTGAAAGTCTGGGCCATAACTGAATTTCTTTCTGTAAGAACCTTATTAATTGCAAAGAAAGTTACCATACTGCCTTATTTTGAATTATCTGTCTATCATTCTGTGTCTATAAATATTGGTTTAAAGGGGCACATTGAGTTGATATCGATAACTAAACGAGGGTGTTGAAGGGTACTATCACATGACAATGCTTTTAATTAGCATAATAAGTCAAGTTTCACATGCAATAGTAACGCAAAAAGCTAAAATTTTGAATTTTTTGGTATTCCGACTTGTAACGGTTGTGTATATATATATATAGCCTAATTTAAAAAAGTGTCTGGTCACGAATTTTTGAAAACCGAATTGAATCGATAATTACTCACTCATAGAACATTTATCTGTATGTAGGATACAGGGATTGTCTAAGTTTGACCATTTGTCATTAGTCTGTGAAAAAAACTTAACAGGTTTGGAAAAATTTGGTGAATATCATGAACCAACTCAATGTGCCGCTTTAAAAAAAATGAAATTTTCTGTATTAAAAGCAAATGCAATATTTCCCTTTAAAATTACGCAGCTTGCAAAATTTACTAAAACCTCCATTTAGCATATTTCATACATTTTAGGGAAGTTCCACCATTCTTCTCTATTCGAATGATAATCATTGCTTTCAATGCATCAATGTTCATGGTCTTTCATCATTTCTTCAATCACAAAGAAAAATGTGCATGTCTTCTCATTTCCATATACAGCAGCAAGCAAAGCTATATCAATCACCTATCAGCCTAAACAACAAGAAAACATGGATAGTTCAGTTCAAAAAAAAAAATGTTTGACCCACAGAACTAGACTGGAAATTACAAGTGTTAAAAATGGTGATATACATTCTTCAGGAGAAAATTTGTCTTTTTTTTCACCTAAATATTTCCTGATTTGCACATTTTTTCTACAATTTGTTAATGTTTGCAATAAATTATAGAAAGTAAGGTTTCATCTTTCCAGCCTTGACTTCATTTAGTTTTAAGTGCATCAGAAATTTATGATCAGGATTGGGCTCATTTTGTGTATTAATGGAAAATAATTTGAATCTCAAATGTGTAATTAAGTCACAGTGTATAGGAAAATTCTGGTCTATTACATTAGGAGAAAAACAAGTCAACCTTGAGGAACCAAAAGATGGGACAATATCTTTACTTCACCTCAAAGGTATCTTTTCTTTCAAAACATGATTGATGACAAAACATTAACATGGCTTGCTCAATGGTGTGTAGTTGTGTACCTTGGAAGTGTGTGCAGTGTTTTTCTTTTACTTTTTTTGTGGAGGGGGGGGGGTTGCACAGGGGTGATGAAAACGGTAATATGGACAGGTAATTACCAAATAATACATGTATTAGTATATATTTAGCCCCCAAAAATCACAAATTTACAATAAAATCACAACACATAAGATCAAAGAAGGGATCAGAATGCAAAACTGTAATGAGGATAACATAACTTCCTTTCCCTCTGCTTCTTTGTTATTAAAAGATTTAGCTAATTTACTAAAATGATTCGATAAATCTAGGTGCTTTCATACTGTTCTATTACAAAAGTGGTTCTAGCATTGTAAAGAAGGTCACACTGATATGACAGAGTAGAGCAAAATGTTAGAACTGGGGTTTCAGCAAAATTTCTTTCCTTTTTATTTAAGTGAAAGAAACTAAATCCTAAGTTTTCTAATGAATGCTCATTTAGTTTCTATCTGTAGTTGTTGAGTTGTTAAAAGATGAAGTCATATGAATAGTTTGAAGCAAGCAGGAATGATGTCATCTCCTCACATTGATGAGCAATGCATTGTTGCTTTTAGTTTTTAATGTATTATTTTGACAGTGAGACAACATTTAAGGACATGAGTAGACCATGGGTAATGTAAAACCTAGTAAAATTATCATGCTTTTCATGCATTTATGTTACATAAACTTGAGAATATTGTTGAGAACACTGGTTGTTGGTTTCAGTAAACAATTTTAATATGTGAGGTTATAATGTCACAATCATGTGCTTATTTCTAGTTCACTAATAAGGCCATGTTTCCACTTGATCCACTCATACTAATCCCCAAAGTTCAGTCAACTGGAAAATTTTGTGGCCAACCGCAAGAGCGTTCCCATTTGATCTCCTCCATGAAATCTGATTGCCTCCTCCAGTTCAAGCGACAGGAAGTTGCGTCACTGAAATTATACAGGTCATGTTTGTTTACACAAGTTTGTGTGGTGCAGGATATGAGACTACATTCAAGATGTGCTACAATAGTACAGTCTGCGGAAGTTCATCATTGGTTTGCTTTGATCTTGGGTCACCTTGATCCCCTGTTACATTACCACTTGTTTTTTGTGATCACCTGCATACAGTATGACCCTCCCCGAAGGGATGATGAAGCTCTCAAGATCTGATCCAGGGGGGAGATCAGCATTCCCACTTGTGAATTGGTCCCCTTCAAGGGGTCAGATCCTGATCTGATGTCCTGCTCGTACTCGTACTGTGAAAAGTATTTTGAAAACCACAAAAGAACTGAATGAAAATTTCACCATAATGCAAGAAGGTTACATACTCCTTTAGTATACCAACAAGAGAGAACCAAGAGGTGCAGAAGCTCTTACCACGTAAGAATTAAGGAGAAGTGTTTCTCACTCTCTCCACAAATGAACATGATGATCCTAAATGTGCAGCCCATTTTCCAAATAAATGCATCGAAACTTAATGTCGCATACCACCACTGCAAGTTGGAATAGAGTGCACAAATACTATACACATGTCTGACCTATTAAGAGTTACCAACTTCAACAATCTCTCCACTGGAACTTTACATAGACCCTTCATGCTCTCACACCTGGTTCCCTGCACAAAGTTTCAGTGGAGGTGTAGCAGGGAAAAGTGTCTCCTTTGGGAAATGCTGTCTTCTCTACAGTACTTCCACTTTTGAACGTCATGATACTTTCTGACAAATAACAATTCCTACCAAAGACCAGATGCATGAAGTTCAGGTAATCAGTGGTGTGGTGGTCTTCAATAACAAATCAATTGCCGTGCACTGGCTAGTTACGTTAGCACACCGAGGATGGTGTGTCACCTGCTTCCCTCTCCCCCCCCCCCCCCCAGCATCTCTTGTTCCTATCACTCACTGGGTAGTACAAGGACAATAGTAGCCATTGTTTATGTACCATTTGTAGTAAAATTCTTTCTTTAATCAGGGATTAAATAGCAACTCACTGCTTTAATTATCAGTCTGAATTTTACTTTCAACTGCACAACATGTAAATTACTAAAGAATATATGTAGTAGAAATTAATTGTTTCCTTGTTCTTGTTTGACTGAAGTGGACACTACAAGTGGGCATGTGTGATACACTAAAATGGTGAGGGGGGGGGGGGTACATTCTATTCTCCCTCAACTAGTTTTACATGCTGTATGGAATCTCGATCAATGGTCAGTGCCTTTATGGTCTATGCTGGCCATCACAACTCTGCAACATGACCCTAAATACTATTTTAATGCAATGAACGTCTGGCTGTGCAAAACTTCTATGGCCTACACTGTCTTTGATTCCAAGAATCCATTGCGATGAACAAACGGCAAAATGAGTTATGGTGAACGTAAATGTTTTTTATTCATTTGTCAAAAGTTTTAAAAGATTATTATGAAATTTGTTTAGTGTTCCAAAATTTATGAGGTGAATAATAACTCCCAAACCTATGTCTAGCAGCATTCCATAAAAAAAGGCTGAAAAAATGGAAACACTGTATACTGAAAACGAAGCTCTCAAAATGACCCCTGAAAAGTCGGTCCTTGTCTCACCGGACCACATTTCCAGCATCTACCTTGGAAAGTAGGTCTGGTCAGATGATGATTCTTAGCAAGTTAAGAATATTTGTCCCCAAAACACAAATTACTGTCATGACACTATGCGGAGGTAAAATCCAGTCTCCTCCAGCCAGTTCTTCCTGTGGGGGTGGGACAATGTTTTTTCAAAAATATTGTCCCGAGGACATTATTTCCAATAAAACACTGTCCGGCCAGACACATTTTCCAGAGGAGACATGATTTCCTTTTACGGAGGCAGCATGAAATACCAACCATAAATTGTTCCTTTTAACTTAACCTTAACAAACTCACTGACTTGAACTTTCATTCACAGCTAGTGTTAAAGAGGGTGCACTAGTGAGATGTTGTGAAACTGGTAAACACAGGTGGGCCAAAACAAAACTCTATAAGATCCTAAGATAATCTTTGATCTGAAATTGGGGAAATGATTTTTAAACTTCACATGCCAATCTGAACAACTTTGATGATAATTTGATAATGCATCAAGGAGGAGAGGTCATTTATACAATGTACAAAACTATGGCATGAAGTGACCCTTATGACCTTTGACCTAAATTTTCACACAACTCTGAAGACCCACCAAACAGTGTAAACCACAGCTTCTGTCCCAACAACCCTATTATACCCCATCCATGGTTGATTAAAGCATTAAGTCAAGACTAAGTGATATGTACAAGCAAGGATGGCTTTCCATTGTAAAGTATATACAAACTGTTGGATCATTAAGACCAGTCTTGAATTTGAGAAGTACCTGCATTTTTTTTTTTTTTTTATAGAGGATATGTGGAGAAATAAACTGAACTGAAATGAACTGCACCACCCCAAGATAATTGTGACCAACTTTCAGATAAATTCACTGAACACTGCATGAGATATCTTTTTATGCAATTTTAAGCATAGACAGCGATAGACAGACAAACATATAGATAGACCCCCCCCCATCATCATGATATAGGCTCACAACAGCTTCACTGGTATGAGCTAAAAATGGATTAAGGTCTAAACAATTCATACTGTTTATTAAGTAAAAACTTGGATTGACTCTCATGACATTTGACAATTTGCCAACCTCCAAAAAGATACAGTATAATGTTCCTGGGATATCCAAGTACCATTCAAGCATGAGATTTTTCAAGGTCCCCACATCTGAAATATTCTGTTAACAACACTTTCACATTTTAATCTTTACTAACGTCAACCACGATGGTCCTCCATTTGGTCTTACCTCTACGTGCAACGTGAACAAGAAGATGTGAAATCAGTGCTTTCACTTTCAAGGAAATTACCCCAATTTTGAGAAATTTTGGTGATTTCAGGAAATGCTATGGGAAATTTAAGTTATCACGTGTGTACATTTTTAGGTAATTACTTCTTCAGGGAATGACAACCAAATTTCAGGCCCTTTCTGCCTTTTGAGGATACTTTTCACTAAAAGCGGTGCTGTGGCCAAGTGGATAAAGGCAGTGGCATTTGAAGCGATGAAGCTTAGCAACCGGGAGTTTCCGGGTTCGATCCCCAGCCGGGTCAAAGTAAGGTGGGTTTTTCATCCAAGAGCAATGAACTGGCCTTTCAAAAGAAACCAAATTTGATGTAAGTTGTTGGCCACCCTACGTGAAGATGTAATTCATAAGCCATAGGCTTCTCCCACTTCTGTGGTCGCTAAGCATCGTAAAACAACTGCCCTTCAAGGCCTGAATTATAAATCATTTTCACAGTTGTGGAAACACTGTCTGAAATCTGAGTGGGAGGATTTGGGAAGGAGGGGTGAAAGCTTTGGAGCTGAATATCAGGAATGACCTGCATGTAGAGCAGAACTTTCAGATGTTTCCTAAGTTTCTGCAAAAATCTGTTTTGGTCGGTCTATCTGTCTATCTCTGTCCATCTGTCTGTCTGTCTGTCTGTGAATTGGTATTAGATATTAACCAGCTTGTTTCATACAAGTGGCAAGCATTTGCCTAGGGCAACAAGTCAGATATTAACAGAGAAAGCAAAGCTCTGACACAGACATGCCATTTGACAAGACTATTATGGGATATCTTCCTCTGTCGACCTCCAACTGCAGGTTTTATTTCAGCATGTACCAAATAAAGGGAGAAAAAGAAAAAGAGAAAAATGAGAAGAAAAGCAAAACACTGAATTACAGTTCCTACTGATGACCTTTTCTTTTCCTCCTGCTTTTTAAAATTCTCTTTCGTCCTAGTACGTTGTTAAACATTCAATTCCATTTTCGTTGCACTCATGTTTTTGTGTTTGCTTAGTTTCGAGTGACTTCCGCCACTTGTGTATGGGTTCTGGTGAATGTTAGTAGAGAACAAACAGCAGAAGATATTCACAAACAATAGGCGGGTTGTAAATTACTCATGCCACATGCACACATTTCTCATTAGTCAGTACTATTTTTAGAAAGAATACAAAACAAATTGCAGTTGTTAGTTCTCTTTTTCTGGGGTGGGGAAAGGAAGGGGAATTAGGGTTGCAGAGGGGCTTATTACAGGCGGATCGATGAAGATCACTAAAGAATCACATAAGGTACAACTGTGTCAATAATGACAACTAAAAGCCTGCCCTCTCTTATCTCACACAGTTTCAAAACACATCATCTAAACAGAACTACATGAAGCCAGCCCTCTCTTTTTCCAAATAGAAAAAGGATGTAAACTGTCTTTCAGTACTGTATCACAGGCAAGAGCTGTTGGTCCCAAGGTTAATTGATGGGGCTGGCCAAATTTAATGGGGCAATATAGTACAAAATCTACTTAACCTGATTATTATGTCCAAAAAATTATGAATTGTGCACTTTGTGCCCCCTTAGTGATAAGTCTGTATTAATAATTCAGCCAGATTTCTGAGGTATACTGGAAGGTATACATAAAGTGTCACGATAAATACACTTCTTTAGCCAATGCAGAAGATACAATGAGCTGAATGAAGATGCCTTTTAGGACAGTGAGTTGTATCCTTTCTGATAATGGCAATGTATTTTTCAAAGTTCTGAGATACTTGCAAATCTCCTGTGAGGGATCAAGGCACGGGAGTCTGACTTTTGGTATGGCCCATGATACAGATATGAATGTCCATGATGTGAGAGTGGGCCTTAAAGAATTGAAACAGTTTTTATATTAATTAATTTTTACCAACCAGTCAACTCCCCACCCATCCTAACCCCACCCCCAGAAAAAAAGCATGGACATACTGCTGCAAGTCTAAAATTACAAAAAGCAAGTATCTCAGTCTTGGTTGAAAAAGGACAGTCACTAGTCCAATTACCAAATGCAGATCATAAATTCCATCGCTATTATTTAAAATCTTCTTCATTCCCTGACTGTGCAAAAATTTGTGATGCCATTTTTGTACAACTCCCATTGTTATTCAAACCTTTGGTCTCTCTTAAACATGCTTCCATGACCTTGGAAATTACTTTTTGTGAAGCATTGAATCATGAAAAATGAGCTTGTGTAGTCACTGGTCTCTTTTGAAATTAGAATGCTTCCATGACCTTGGAAACTGGCCTTCTTTCTGCAAAGCATTAAATTATGAAAAATGAGCTGGTATAGTCAATTAACATACTATGTGTATACAACATGATCACATTGATCCTTAGGGTTGAGGGGCTCAAAGCACTTTTGAAATTAGTTATTCATGGCCCTATAAGCCGTAACCCACAATACATAACATAAACAAAACATAGAGACATCAAAACAAAAGACGTCATACACAATGTACCTGTAAAGGTTGCACTGTTATATGACAATACAAATGAATTACTTAAATAACCATGACTGCAATATATATAGCAGTATTCACATTAGGTATTTTACATCAAAGCGGAATGTTTGGCTTTACAAATATTTCTGTGGGAGCTTTTCAAAATTCTATTGTAGTTTTTACAATGTCGGTGTCTCTGTTGTACAATTGACTGATTCAGGCAGCTAAAACATGTGCAGGAATTATTTTCTATGCGAGATAATTGGCTAAGATACTGGAATAATCCAGTCCTGTGCCTATGCACCAGCAATCTATTCATTTTCAAATCATCTTTACTCTGAATAGTATTAGTTTATACTGTATTTTATTTGCTCTCGAGGCACGCTGCTTGGCATGGATCATTCTTTAATGACTGGGTTTAAAGCTTGTCAAAATTTCTTACCCTTACCTTCAAAAGAATGAAGTTCTAAAGGCAAGTAATTTCACCACTGCAGAAAAGCTGTTTAGTTGAATTTTCAATCTTAGTGGAGTCTTTACCTACAAATCAAGCACTCAGTCATGATTCTGAGCTATATACTGAGTAACTGCCCCAAACCTGCTGGTCATAGTTTGGAACAAAGAGCAGTGGCTTCAGCACATGAAAAGAGAGCAAATCTAAGTCTTACAAGGGTGACCTCACAACCTCTTCAGTGTGCAATCTTCTATATAAATTCACCACTTAATATATAAACAACAGTATAAGACATAAAGATGGGTAGTGGATTGACAACTGTCACTTTTTTTACCTTTGTATCATATTTAAAATTGTAGGCTTGACCTCCCTTTTAAGAGTTTACCAATTTAGTTTATAATATCTTTTATATTAAACCAACCTACAGAAAACAATGGACATGCAGTTATTTTAAAAAAAAAAACTGTCATGATTTGAATCAATTTACTCTTTTTCTTAAATCCATTTTTTTTTAATACAGCCATACAAAAATTGCAAAGTCCCAGAAAATACTTAGCACATTTAAAGGAAGTACACAGTTGTCCCAACCTTAGCTGGAGAGATGAGCTAAATCTTTGTCACAGCTCTTACTTCTCATATAAGAATCGCTTGATATTTCAGATGATAAGTTTTATCTACAGTGGACAAAGGGGTTTAAGCATGAATTAAAACAAATCAGAAACAAAACTTACTGTCAGGAATAAAAACTTGTTATTATTGTTATTACTGTTATTGTTGTTGTTGTTATTATTATTGTTTAGTACAAACAATAGTAAAGGTACCAGGTAAGTGGGCATACACCTGAGATTTGAAACATACAGTGAAGTGAGTGCACCCCTTACCCTAGCATAGGAAAACTGAATAAGTAGATGAATAATGTTCAGGTAGTTTTTGAAGAAAACTCTTCACAGAAGGAATATTTCCAGTAAATCCGAAGGAAACCAATTCCAAAGTCTTGTAAAGTGAACGAAGGGGGACTTAAAGAAGGTCTGTGTTGTTGGAGTCCAATGAAGTCGTCTTTCTGGGACATGATTGCTATAAAGTCTTATGAACTGATTAAACTCAGCTGGACAATGGCCATGAACAACTTGATGACCAAGAGCAAGTCTGTGTAAAGCAAGGTTGTGCTTGATACTGATAATATTGACTTGTCAATAAATTTTGTGATAAAATGCAGACTAGTGAAATTTGTGAGAGATTTATAATTTATCCAATGTACCAAAATAAAGTTGGAGTGACTGCTCATTCCCTTAATTTTTTGTGCTTTCATCCTTTCATCCTAGCTTTTCTATATTATAGTTTTTCTGCTCATGTCTTATCACTGTTTTTACATAGCTGTAACTGCTTATTCCTTGCACTTACACAAAGTTTATTTGAATTTGAGTTGAATTTGAGCAGTACACAACAAAGTAATTGAAATGAAAATTTAGCAGAACTTCAAGAATTCCTAGAAAGACCTGTAGTCAAAACACAGGGATGAAACACTGTAAGAGCTGGCGTGGGCCTCAAACAACTTTACTGTTTGTTATTTTGAAAAAGCAACAAATTTGCTTTAAAAGGCCTGTTACCATGGAGAATTGTTATCAAATGTGGAAGCAAATAGAAATATGAAGACTGGGTACTTGGCCACTACCCTTTGTCTGGCTTACTTTAAGTATCAACATCATACTTGATTCCCTAGAGACAGATTTAAAAGAAGGTTTTGGTCATCAACATTATCAATGTCTTCTTGACCAAAGGAGACATAATCTAATCGCAATCATTGTACAAAATATTTCACGGTGGACAGAACCAGCTGCGTACAGAAATTATGTCGTTAACTTCGAAGGAAAATTATGCCACAAAAGTTGAAACCACAGCAGTGTACAATTCATACCACTGAAACAACAAAATTTAAAGGGACCTTATCAAGCGATATTTAAAGTGAATGCAAAGTTTGTTTACCTCACCTTTTCAGTCAAGGGGGGGGGGGGAGGGGGTGGAAGGGTACATTGCCTTTAAACTTGTTGCAGTAAGAATCCATCAATCACGATAGTCATATACTCTAACACAGGTCACCTTCAGTAGATTTGTGGCAGCTTTTTTCAATGTTCACTAGACCTCCTGCCAGCGCCTATGAGAGGTTCAGATAGGCAAAGGCATTGTTTGAAAACAAAACTGAAAAATTTTTAATGTCCCATGCGGCCCCTCCATCAAGACAGGCTTCAGGCACCCATGTACCCAACTTCTCTTGCCCTCTCAATTACCCTGCCATGAGCACTGACTTTGAGGGAATGGTAATTTACAGCTATTGATGCTTTTCTAACGGAGAAAGTACTTTGAAAGCTTACATTGTAATGCTGTGACCAGTTACAAAGTTTTTACCCTATTTCAATTTACAAATTTAGATGAGCTATATGAGGAAGGCTGGCAGGAACTGTAAATAACTTTGTACAAGTCTACACCATTCATGCACCAAACTCATTTTGAATGGGGAGGGGGCATAGGGACACTGAGCATCAGTAATGTCTGTAGATCTGCCCCAGCAGGTATTTCTATCATCTATACATTTTATACAAACCAAGGTTTCATACCACAGAACACAACCCAAGGTGGAACCTTCTGTCTGTCAAACTGAATATGCCTTTGTATAAATATACTCAGTATGCTTAAATACAGTATGTATAAATAGATCTAGTGAGTACCATTCTTGTAACAAACTGTTAGCCCATGAAAACAAATACACCAACAGGGTTTGTAAAGGTACAAATCCCACATATGAATTACCTTTTGGTCTCAAATGTAGATATGATTCCACATATTTGTTTTATTTTGACTGGCCTCAACATCTTTTGGATAGTTTTGCAATTTATATCCTCTCTGAAGCCATATTAAACTTTCACACTAAGATAGCATTTCTATAATGCTACCCCCACCCCCCCCCCCACCCTTAATACAATTACATGTTTTAGAAATGTTTCACTTCTCACAAGAAGCTCAAAAAACCATCACTAGTAGGAAACTGGTGTCAATTGGGGGCACTATTTAACATCACATAGAGTTCTAATGTGGAGCCAAGCTTAAAAGAAGTTTAATGAACTTGCAAGTAGTAATTTTACAATATTTGTCAATTTTATTTTATTTTATGACAGTTCCATAAGAAAAAGTAAAAGGGATGTGAAGTGGGAAGGATGTGGGGATGTTGGTATGTCTCCCTCATGACATTTATGCTTTGTGTACCTTAAGACTACCCAAATGGAAATGGGGTTGACTTTTTAATGTACAATGCATTTTATTCCACCAACTCCTATAAGAAAAGGCTTAAGATTTTTCTCTAACCAAGTTTGCTTTCCTTTCGGGAAACCTCTCTCCTCACCTCTCAATTTTTGTTGCCTCCTTCCTTTTTCTTTTTTTTTTGCTCTTATTGTACTTTTTCCAGGATCTGAAGAACAGATGTCCCAAATGTCAGTTTCAGAATTCCATAACCACTGCAACCCCCCCCCCCTTCTTTTTGTTAGCAGACTTCAAATTCACTTTGTCTTCCTAAAATTTTAGGCATTCTGTCTCAAAGTAATTTTTAGCACTTTTTTCTCATGTCAATGAAAATGCGAATATTGTACAGTGCCAGTTTTTCAAGTATGGTCCTTAGAACAAGAAAGCTTTCAAAAGAGCTTTTTTTCACTCCGCATTTTCAGTGGAGGCCCTGGATGCCCACTGTAGACACACCTTTGGAGCTCTGATATGAGGCATTTGACTGTTGCTGTGAGCATTTTGGTTGGCATTTGAAATAAAGCCTATCAGCTCCTAACCCTAGAGGGCACATAACATTAACAATAACATTCATGATTGTATCACATGTTTGTGGTGGTGATTTAAGGCAAAGCAAAACAGTACAAATATGTAAAAATATTTTTTAGTCAGGATACCCAAAACTTTGTATCCTGAAATGAATAACAGGAATAGTTCTATTGCTACAATTAACGTCGACGTCTTTCTCCAGGCTCTACACCACACGAGAGCTTCAATTTTGCCAAACGGAAATGACTTTTAACATTTTATCTGAAGTGAAAACATTTCCTCAGGCTATGAGTACATACCTTAATCTATGTCAGAAATAGGAACAGCACTTCTCAGTTACAGTGAGGAGCAACATATTGCTGAATTTTAACATTCATCACTTACTTGCATTATTCTGGTTGGGTACCAGCCTACTTCAATCAGCATGACAGACACATGAGACAAGGAGTCTGGGGAGGCAGTCTCCCAGAGAAAAAAAGGACCTCAATTTGTAACAAAAATACCAATTTGCAAAAAATATGGATTTCAGGTCACTGGCTCTCTTTTTTCAGTGCAAAATCCATGTCATAATTTTTTGTCAATCAAGAAATCTTTCAGGGCAAACACCTTTTATTCCCTTTTGTGAAAAGCCTTTCCATATGCCCAAAGACCATCACACTTCACAAACAAAAACTTTGTCACATGATCAAAATAGGCCATTCATGAACTACAGTGACTGGGCATAATAATTCTGATTGGGGTGACTGCCTACTGCCTTTAAACAATTTTGACCACTACTTGCTAATCTCTTAAGCCCTGTCCACACTATTGCGACGCGACGCGAATTACTGTAACAAGACTGCCTTGTCACAGTGAGGCACTGGCGACTAACTAGTTTTCAGTGCAAGTGGTTCCACACTATGCGACTAGTCACAGATCGTAGAAGCGATTCCCACAAAATTGTGACCAACTCTTGATATACTATAGATTGTATACTATACAATGTACACATACTGGGTGCATGTGCAATGTTCACCTGCCAAATGCTTTTTCAGTGAATACATTCACTCGAAAAATGGTGTGCTTACCAGTCGATGATATGGTTTGGACTATCTCCGCCAATACCACAACCTTCTTATTTCTGTTTGAATACTCTTTAATTCATAATATTATCGTACAGACATGGATGGGTACTCCAAAGTTCAATCAGCTGATTTTCATGTGTTTCAGTCCAGAACTCTGCCATTATGGTCAGTTGTACGTTTAGACTGTCTCCGGCAACCGATCATGGCAACCGAACATATTCGGTCGCCAGAGAATGGGTTGCACGACTGCTTGCACTCGTTGCAATGATGTCCACACTTGATGACACTCCGGAATAATCTCGTCGGAATGAGTCATGTTGCATCAAGTCACATAGTGTGGAAGGGGCTTAAGACTGGTACTTAAGTACAACATCATCACAAAATGTAACCATTTTTCACTATAAGCTACTGTGGTACCTTTACCAATTGCAAATGGCACTACAGTTTTATCCCTGTACAAACTCTACATACAAGATAAAGACACTATCGACTAGAAGATGCAAGGATGGCCCAAGTGCAAAGGCCACCAAAGTTTTCATTTTGGCCCCCACTCCCTTCCCGAAGGTTTCAATCACAGATCCCTGCAATGAATTCATGCAAATGTACTGGTTACAGCTTGGAGGTACAGTACTGTAAGTTTACATGCTTATACAGAATGCATTTAGCAGTTTTGATAACATTCCTTTGCTACATATATTCCTCCAAAAGATGTACCCTGGATAGAACCCCAGGGTAACTCAAAAATCTAGATACCCCACTGTGTGCTTGATTCAAACCATGCCATACAGAACTGTAACAAAAGGTTTGCATGAACTTTGGGCATAAAATGCTATCAATCATAAACTTATTGTTACAAAAATGCTTCAATGTGTTTAATAGTCCTCTGCCTGCATACCTGTATGTGATGATGATATTCAAGGCCACACACAGAGCTCAAGCTTCTTTTGTCATATCACAAAGGTTCATCAGTTGGGAGTATTTCACTTCTAATTTTAACTCAGCATCCCAGATCTCGAATTAGACAAATGTATATCTTTGGGGTTGAGGAAGGAAAGTGACTGGGCCAGCAACTCCCACATTCCCAGCTTTTTAATTTCTGAAATACAGAATGCTGAATCCATACATATATCATCAAAACCTTCTTTCTCACAAAGTGCATGACTTGTGATGTCACACAGGAACTTCTTTGAATGTTTTTTTTTTCTTAAAATCTACCTAAATACTTAGTGCAGGGTACCACCATGAGAGGAGGCAAATGGGGAAGGGGGATTTACAAAAGCAATCACTGTGCCCCTAGGGAAGGGTGACAGCATGTCAGCTGCATTTTCTTTATTTTAAGGAATAGCTTGGGGGGCAAAAGGTTTCACAGGGATGAGGAAATTCTTCCATGCCCCCCCTCGGGTCACCACTGCTGCTAAAGTTGAAAATGAAATTATCCTCCACATTTTTTCATGAAAAAGGAGGTATCACTATCAGATGTGTATTTTAAGCAGGTCACTCTACCAAAAAGACAGTGAATATCACATTCTAATCCAAGTGGGAAGGGATATATAACAGCAAAAAAAAATCAAGAAGATTTGTAAAAAGTCCCAAAAAATGTCATAGATTACTGAGCAATATACTACTGCACTTAAAGGGAAAATTACAGTCACCCAAATTTAAATTTGTTTACCCGGGAATCCTAATTCATAAAATGTCCCTTTGTAATCATGTGCGAATATTTCTGCTATTTATATCACTTTATAAGATACCTGTGAGGGTTAAGAGAATATTTGTTAGATATAGTGTAATTGTTTCAAAGTAAAATTGGGGTAATTGCTTCTCCCCTTTGCAAGATGAATGTTATCACCTAAAGTTCACTTTTTAAATTCAACACAGGAACAAATTTGTGAGGCACTGTATATTCACAGAGGATGTATCAATTAGCTTTTTTGTAATGCTTTGTTAAATAATTTACTATGTATTACAAAGTTTATACTTATCTTGTCCCTAAGGTGACCATTGAGCCTCATGCTGTGCCTTCACAGTCAACAGTTTCCTGGTTGTTAGGTCACACATACTCATACCAATATTGTCAGTGAGATTTTCCTTAGAATCCCATTCTCTCTAAATGAGCATGTTTCTTAATTTTTGTGCTTTTGACGTAAGATTGGATGGATGCATAGTAGGTTCAAATAAAATCACACTTTTCTCTCTTTTCGTCGTCACTGAGCACTATGACACTTTAGTGGTCAATTTGATTCCGCTACAGTATTTATGAACAATTTTGTCAAACTTTTGCCAAATTCCTTCATCGATAAAATTGTTTGGATACGCTAAAAGGCTATTAATAGACTCCAAAGACGCCACAAATCATTTAAAATTCCAACAAAATGTGTAAAAAGTCTTTGCTAGTAAAAAATCAACTTCTGGTGTCCCCAAAAGCATAGCCTATGGGGTCACATGGCAATGACCTTCACAAAGCATGTGTATGACCATGACCTCAAGTATTTATGGAAAGTACACTCTTCACTGTGCAGGTGCATGACATATGGTTCAGTTCATGAAGCAAAGGACACTTAACAGATGAAAAGTCACATAGCAAGTCTTGGCCCTTAGGAAGTAAGGGGGCAGCTCTATCATGTAGAGTAAACAGAGGGTAAATAATTTCTGAAGCTTATTCTACCAACCGCATCCTCTTAAAGTTATTCTTCATATTGGGGCATTCACAGAGTCAGCATACATGAACTATGTACATCTGGCTAATGAAAAGAACAGAAATAGCTCTAGAAAAGTTTCAAAGTTCTATGTATCAAAAAGAAAATGAAATTATGTAAGGAAATAATACTACCTTATATAAAATGTACATACTAAATTGCCATGAAAGAAATGGAACTTCATAATGGTTGAAAAAAAAGTTGCGTCAATAGAATACGACTGTCCTGCTGAACTCATCCCAGAATTCAATTCACTTCTCCTATGTACATAATTCATCAAAACTAGAATACATGTACTACTAGTACACATACGGTAGAAAGCCTCGGTCCAACTGACCATGGAATTTCAAAGAGCAGATCATTTTACAAAGAAGCCAGACTATGTTTCTTACCCTTCCTGAACCTGGCTACTAATAATATTAATTAAGGCATAAAGGGCAGTTGTTTTACAACACTAAGCAACCAATGAAATGTGGGAGAAGTATATGGCTTATCAGTTACAACTTCACATCAGGTGGCTGACCAATTCAATAATTTAGATCAAATCTGGTTTCTTTTTTTGATAGACCATTTCAGCTGGGAAAACCATAGACTACTTTTGGATAAAAAACCTACCTCACTTTGGCAGGGATTGAACCCTGAACCTCTAAGTTGCTACCTTTTAATGCCACTGCATGTATTCACTCTTGCCACAGCACAGATTTAAGGCAATACAGTAATCTGGTTAAAATGTTCCCCATGAAACTAGGGTAGAAAAATACACCATGCACTCACCTGCAGAAGAGTTCTGATCTCTTGGTTGGTGTTAGACTATGCAAATTCTTTCTCCAAGATTAATTTTACACATTTTGCCTTTCTTTTGAATTACAATTACATGATTTGGGCTTGATTCAAACATAGGTCCATTCTGGCATTCATGTCAGCCAAGATGAGCACTACTTGAGGAACATTATTACCAACTTTCAAGAACATAAGGTGCTTCGTGAGAAAGGAGATACATTTTTAAGATTTTCACTTATCAGCCTGTACTAACCCCTACATGACCTTTGAACTCAACTTTTGTCAGTTGAAAGTTTCCCCACAGCCATTGATCCTTGCATCCCAGTTTCATCAAAATCCATTGATGAATGGGCATTTGAGAGCACTTATGCAGGTGTGAACAAACATAATAGATTAGACAGATCAGAAAGATAAGATAGATTGGACAGATTAATACCTAACTTTACCCCCCCCCCCCCCTGCATATAAATCATCCATGCATAACTCTACTCTATCCTGCATCTACATGATGTGTATAAACTCTGTTCCACCCTGCATCAAAGTCAACCAGCATGGTTCTGCCCTATTCTACATCTACATCAGTAATGTGTAACTCTGTTCCACCCTGCATCTTAACTTACCCAGCATAACTCTGCTCTATCCTGCACCTACATGATGTGTATTAACTCTGTTCCACCCTACATCAAAGTCAACCAGCAGTACTCTATCCTGCATCTACATCAGTAATGTGTAACTCTGTTCCACCCCGCTTCTAATCACCCGTACATAACTATCCTGCATCTACATGATGTGTATTATGATGTGTATTAACTCTGCTCCACCCTGCATCTACTGTAAATCACCCATACATAACTATCCTGCATCTACATGATGTGTATTAACTCTGTTCCACCCTGCATCAAAGTCAACCAGCATAATTCTGCTCTATCCTGCATCTACATCAGTAATGTGTAACTCTGTTCCACCCTGCATCTAAATCACCCATACATAACTCTGCTCTATCCTGCATCTACATGATGTGTATTAACTCTGTTCCACCCTGCATCAAAGTCAACCAGCATTACTCTATCCTGCATCTACATCAGTAATGTGTAACTCTGTTCCACCCTGCATCTAAATCACCCATACATAACTATCCTGCATCTACATGATGTGTATTATGATGTGTATTAACTCTGCTCCACCCTGCATCTAAATCACCCATACATAACTCTGCTCTATCCGGCATCTACACCAGTCAGAGAGGTGAAAAAAATGAATATTACAGCTTTTTTCTCTTTTTATTTTCTTGCTCTTCAAAGCACTCCACTATCAAATTTTGAACATAACTCAAAATTCACCTTCATCTGTGCTTCAATTCTTAAAGGTCTGTGGGAATGCAAGCAAACCAGCTGTGGCTATGCAACAACCTTAATAGATTAGGACCCCTGATGAAAAGTCCATTGGAATTATTTGAACATCTTTTAATACTCTCAAGATATACCTCTTAAAAGTTTGACCATTTCTGAGGTGGCTCATTAGGCTAGCTAGACAAAAATTATGATGTGGAGTGTTGCACAGTGTTTGTTTGTCTGTCTGTCTGTCTGTCTGTTTGTTTGTTTGTTTATTTATTTATTTTTTTTGTTCATCCTAAAACTATCTGTTAACTACTTACTAGCTAGTTTCTATTTAGTTGTTTAATGTGGACATTTTCAAAGTAGTAAATACTGTAGCTACTTCCTTCAATAAACCCCTCGGGGTATACCAACATTACAAACGTCCTTGGAATGAAAGCTACACAAACAAAGGATAACATAAGACCTATCTCATGAGTCCATCTCGTCATGTCACAAATTTGCATAAGCAGCTCATGTTTATTCATAAGGTAAGTGCAAAACAGTCATTGCCTTGTAAAAAATGGTCAATACCTGCTGGATTTTTTGATGGGAATTGTGGCTATTTTTAATGATTTAATGTTTTTTTACATCAAACAGGCAGGTATCCCATTTATGTGACCACAGACCTTGTAAGTCAAACCCCAGCTTGGGGTACGTGACATGACATTTAATAGGGCCTACCATCTGTTTGCACTTTGGAATTGCTGTAAATATGGTCACATACAGAGTTGTCTTTCATGAATATGAATGCCCATACATATTTGGTCATGTGCAAAGCTGTTCATTATGAATATTTTTGGAAACAATAAACTCACTCCTGCTTAGTTCATGTATTCATGTGCAGAGCTGTTTCTCATGAATATTTACTACTTAAATCATGACAATCAAAAACTCACACTCCCTCTTAGTTCAAAAGTATGTGAATACATAAAACTAATGTGAATTTGGGTTTTACCAGCAAGCCAAAAATTGAGTCAAATAAACATCATTTTCCAACCCATGAATTCTAGAAGTCCCATTTCAGCTTCCAAGTTTTAGTTCCTCACAGAGTTTTAATCTTGTTTTCACAGTTGTCAAACTGTTGCAAACTGAAGTGAATGTTGTCTTATTATTTTATGTAAATCCCGCAAAGCCATTAGATTGTACGATACTGTAGTTTGATTGATATTTCTCTCACCAACGTAAAATTCTCCATGCTTGTAAGATTAATATCTACTACATCAAACCATATCTTATACAAGATTGTGCATCACGTCAACGACCGAAAACCCTTCTTTATTAAATTTACCTTTTCAGCAGTCCTAAGTACTCTCAACACTGTGAAGTGGGTCCCATCCGTCTGATGACATCTTGACAGCCAATCAGTCGGGAGTCCCAGATCCCTATTAATTCAAATTCAGTTTTTCAACCTGTGTTGACTCAAACCAACATGTCGTCCTCTGGGGATACCAAAACACGCAAACATCGGTAAAACTGGTGTTCCAAGTGTGGAACACAGGTGGTAAGCTCTACAAAAGGTGGCCACAAAATAATTTCAAGGGAGAAATTTATTTTTGCCGAAGGAAACAGATCAATTGGTATCTACTCTATATTGCCAAACCGCAGCACGCTTTGATTACCTCCAAGAGCGAGGTGACCACAACACAAGCGCAGGTTGATGACCATTTTCATCATTGATCTGATCCTTTCTGTAAACTCAAATCATTCAGGAATCATAAAGTCTGATACAAATTGCCAGCAGACAAAACTCTTATCTCTACAAATAAATTAACATTTGCTAAGATAGTGAATGGATATTTTCTAATCTGAGCCATATCTGATAAATACATACTTCTGTCAACTACAAAAATACGACTGAATGCTCTAGTTGATAGCCCAAGTGCCTATCGTCCCTCATCATCAGTCCTGTTCTAATTAGGAAAGGCACAAAAACTGATAACATCGGAAAGAGAGAGGGATGACCGACTTTTGTTCTCCATGAGTCAAAACTACAGTACAATGAAAAAAAAAAGAATTTTAAACAAAAGGGGAAATAAAGGCTAAACTACAGGAACAGTATAAGAGAAAACAATATTAGCTGCCCCTAAAAGCAATCTGCAGAGATGTAATTACCATGAGACTAATCTGCACACATTATGTAGGTTCTACGGTGAGAGCCTTTGTACAGTCTGAATAAGCTTGATTGATTGCAAATGTAACGGTTGTGACATTTTGAAATCAGTTCAAACAAACTACAAACCGGACAGATACTAATAACTCCTGTTCGAAAGACTGCACTACTTTAAAGCACTTCTTTGGATCCTGCTTTGAGACTTAATTGAACCAATTAAAACAGAAGCCGTATAGTGTAGCATGCACACTTGAAGACAAAAGAGAAGAATGATTGCAAAGGGAATGGGCTGCAAATTGGTACAAAATTTTGTGCTGCACATTAATTTTCTCCCAATTCATGAGATATTCCATGACTGCACCTAGTTGCCAACTACAGCTACTACTCAAGCTCCCTGACATTAGTGATCTAGGGGGAACCTTGGCCAAAAATAACAACTGATGGAATGTACTTCAAACACACACTATTGGGTAAACATTGGTTCCTCCTGCTAAGTCTCACACCAGCCACATTTCCTAGGCTTCTGTTACTTCCCCAAGTGACCCCAACTAGCTGATAAGGTTCTGGAGACACCACTGCCTGAAAATAAAATAACTCAAGTGCAACGGAAATGTTTCACTTTTAACAGTGATGTACACAGGCCTACAGTAAGAAATTTCTTTAGCAGGAGGGTTTGTGTGGGTACCAAGTTTCCACTTACCCAGCCTGATCTTCTTTTCCCTCTCAACTCTCAATTTTTTTCAAAATCCACTGACTTCACATAAGCAGGTACCAGAGGAGAGGAGGGGAGCTCTCTTTGACTTAAAAATCATTATAACTTTTTTTTTTTTTTTTATAAATTCTTGTCCCCAAAATAGCAGCCTTCTACAACAAAGAGGCTGGTGTAGCTCTCTAATCAAACCCAGAATGTTCATGTAGAGGGCACTATTCCTTTTTAAAACACAATATACAGTGTACTCCATCAATAATTCCTTCAAAGAATATGCAGCGCTGCAAATATATGATCAAGGTTACACAAATCCTTTGAATGCAAGTAAGAAAAGGCACTTGAAAAGGAAACCACAGACATAACCAAAGTGGACTTAGAGGAAGTGATAGCTCCCTCCTTCCCCTACCCTATAAAACAGTGGGTTCCCTTACTTCTATTTTTATGGCACTTAATTTTATTTTTGAAAAGAAGCAGCTTACAATCTAAAGAAATTTCACCATGAAGGTGGGAGGTGGAGACAAGGGAAGGTGTGGGGATCACAATCTAGCAGCTCCAAACTAGGATCATATCACATTAAATTACCAAGATGGTGGTGACTGGTGTACCTTCCTTTTTATCCAACTTGCTGTGGCCTCTCAAAGTTTTATTACTCCTTTTTGGTTTAAAGAATTTAGGCAAGCACATTGTTGACAACATAACATTACTTTGGACATTTTGATTTCCTGGCCATGTGAGATTTTGACCTTTTCACACCAGAGGCTACAACTGTTTAAAGACAAGCAGTCATCACCCCAAAGTACATTTTTGGTGTAAGGGGGTATCAAAATTCTCAGTTGGCTCCTGCTCTTTGATTCACATCAAAGTTTGAAAATTGAAATGATGCAGAGAAATTCACATTCCACACAATACAGAGAAAGTGTTTGGAGTACACAGTATAACCTTGTATGCCCACCAGGACATGGCCTGAAGCAATATAATATTTATGCAGTTATGGGAGGAGCCACAAGTTGCTTAGTTGGGAGAATTGGTCCAAGATGATGAGAATTGCCATTTAAGCCTACCATCAGCCCATGGAGCTACCACCTCGGAGGTGGTAGCTCCATGATCAGCCAATATCCCAGTTGTAACATGCAGGAGCTTGGTTTCTCTAGCAGCATAAAATGAGAAAATGACATAAAATTTGGGCAAAGCAAAATTTACAAAAACTTTTCAAATATCATGACGGTACACACTATAAGACAACCAATTCAGGCTTAACACTGAGGGGTTATGTGAGAGAACTCTTTAATCAAAAGTGGGGTTTGAAAGGCATCCTACAGACATCATTGGCTCCATTTCTCCACTCAAAAGTGACATGTACATATTGCATGAAGATCAATGAAGGTATGCTCACAAACAGCAAGAGAACAAAACAGCAAAAATCTGAATGTGTGACCTCCTGTGGGTAGTGTCCCCCACTTCATGTACTATGAGTTAATTTTGGTGCATGCATAGGGATTGTTCTCACCAGTGTATCTGACAACATAAGCAATGCTTCATAAATGATTATTCTGCAAACACATTTTACCACTGATGCCAAAATTTCCTTTCTGGGAAACCAGAAGATAAACCTGTGACTGTATACTAGCTTGTTTCACATAAAACGCCATCCATCTCATCCCTACTCTCACGGAACTAAAATCCAAGGGCGTCTGTTGGATACCTGTAATCATTTTCACTCCTCATTAATCAGAACCTGGTGAAGCAGGTGCTGCTTTGTACAGGACACCCCATAGAGCAGAGGTTTGCCGAACTTTGCAGAATCATTTCTAGCTTCAAAAACCAACTTCTATGGTAAGTAACTGCTTTAAGTAGAGGTCTGAAGAGCCAGCTAAGCAAGCTACTCACAGCCTATGTCATTTGATGGAGGATAATGAGTACTACCTTGGATAGTAATTCCATGATGAGATGGGCTGGTTATCAACCCCAAGCCTGTTTGCTACAAACAACAAAAGTACATTTAGGACTTGTTACTAGGTCTGTAGCTAGGTAGGGTAATGAAGGGGGCAACATAGCTTCCAAGGGGAGCAAATTATTCTGTAGGGGCATAGATATACTGACAAGCATAAGGCAATAGTAATTTCTGATTTTCAATGGGGGTAACTTTTCAAGGTGGTGGATGGACTCCTGGCCCCCCTTGGCTACAGGCCTACTTGTTATGAAAAAAAAAACAGAACATTTCTGACTATACAGAATAGAAGGGCAAAAGAAATTTGGGATATACACAACTTCAGCAATAAAAGAATTGCTAAATATTAAAATTTGTAATAAATATGGCAAGAATAGGAAGAGCCATAAAAACACAACGAGGATAGGGCTTTTCCTTCTGTTGTATTAATCTCCACAAATATCGACAGTTTCATTGTAAAATTTTGTTTCAATTCTTCTCACTTCATGTCTGGATGTGGTTGGCCAAGGAAAATGAAAAGTCTGAGTTTTATAAAGATAAAAAACTCCTCAGAAATCAAGACTGCTCCAGATATTCTGATCTCAAAGGAATTACCATCAAAACATGTTCGAGTGGATGTCTTGCTTTCAAGATATTTCTTGAAGGGCACATGCTCCATTTGAAACCCTACTTCACAAAGTGACTGCTTTTGCCATGCAAAGGTGAAGGAGAACCGAGCCAAAAGATGAGACCCGGATAATGACCTGGGGGCCTGCCTCTCATCCTCTTCGATAGAAATGAAGAAAACAGTCGCAGCTAGACAGAGGCCAAGGCATCTGCCCAGACATAGCTACCCCAAAACAAGCCTGCAACGGGCCCTTCTCAAGATAAATTAACTTTGACATCAACTTTGATTTTTGACAGACATATTCTACAAGGGGGCTTGGACTTTCAATTACTTGGAAAGTAGGTCAGATGGCAGAACAGATGAAAGTGCTGTCATCATCCTTCAATCCTGTCAAAGATGCAAATTTGTATAAGTTGGGTACAGCCACCTGGCATTCCAGTCAAGTTAACTGCCTTTGTAAACTGCAATTTGTTTCTTTGCTCAATGCTGAAAATTGGATGTAACACAGGGAACTTTCATGTAGGCTTACTCAATTGTACAACGAGTCAGCTCCATAACCAAAATTCTTTTAGGAAGGGATGGAGGTGGGAAGGGGATTTTCCAGGAGGACAAATTTGTTTGAAATACTATGTTTCCTGTTCTCAAAATTGTTTTATTCGGGTGCAAAAATTTTTTTAAAGCCAGTGCCCCTCTCTGTGCCCCCTTCCCCCACCAAGCTACAGACATGACTTTACAGTAGTTCTAGTGATGAAATGAGGGACATCCTATTTTCTTTGCATTTATTGTGGGGGAGGGGGATTCATAGCCATTCAAGAAAGAGGAAAGTCTTCCAATTTTCCCATAAATTTCCAAGACAAATTTTCCCAGAATTCTATGAATAATATCTCAAGGATGTGAGAGATAAAATGCAGGTTGGTGTCACAACCACAGCAAACTAAACAATGGACAAAACTACGGCAATGTAAATTCATACTTGAAAGTGGCAGAAACAAGTTTCTTTCCAGTAGTTTTCCTTTGATTTTGGCTGATTTTCTCAAATTCCTTGATTTTCCTGAATGGGATATTCTTTGAACATACCTCTGGGTGGCTACTGGCCAGGATCTCGCAAGGATAAATGTACTGTACCATGGGCAGCACCTGCATCAAATATGGGGTGTTGCACAAACTTGGACATATTTCTCTGAGAGTAAAAAAGAACTACCTCCTCTCCTCGAATTCCATTTTAACCTCTCCCCTTCACTCTTTATGCTCTTACACGAAACTTCCATGTACTGTACATGATTCAAATTGACACCAACCCACTGCCAAAGTACTTACATCCTTTACAGCCCTGTCCAAAAGTAAGAATTCAAAAAGACAAATTTTTGTGAAAAGTTTAAAATCAAGAAGAACTTCCTAAAACCAATTTCGAGATAAGAGATAGCAGTACATTCTGATGGGATGACTTCTTCAGTGCTGTAATTCACTGCATTTCTGAAGATTATTTGAGGGATACGTATTAAGTTAACATTTATGTCGTAACTTGAAAAATAAGTAGAATGCCATGAGGATAGGGTATGAACCTGGGAGATTCTGCTTAAAATCCAGAAATTCCAACTGAAACAGGGAGAGTTGGCTGGTCTGGTATTTACTATGTGAGAAGCAGAATGTCTTGTTGCAAAAATGAAATCTATAGAGTTACATACTGAATATCAAAAAGCTTCTAAAAGACACATAAAACTTGGAAAAATATGAAAGATTTCACAAAAACTTTCATATGGTGCCCTAGTTTTGATCACAGTTATGATCTTTATTTTTCAGCCAATTTTTTAGCAGAAGAAAAAGCTATAAAACACAAAAGCGGTGATGTACTTAATAAATTCCCCAAATATTACTCTCATACTCTGGAAACTTGTAGAAAGGGGACAGTCTCATATCACTTTTAATTTGATTTTTGGGGTTTACACTAGAGTAATCAACCTTTTTTGAATCCATGACCTTTTCTTTCTCTCTACAAGTTCCAAATGGGTAGGAACATGTAGGGTATTTGTCAACCAGCAATTTTGTTTCATCCATGGGCTGTTATTAAAGCAGAGCCACTGCACTTTTCTGGAAAACAGTTCACCTGAGACAGAATCTAACATTAAAATTTTTTTAATGCAACCTGTAAAAGTATTTGAATGCTAATAAAGTATCATTGATTGATACTCAACACAAGGGCAGTCCCATAAAATACAACTCACCTTTAGAAATGAGGGCAGTAGTCACTGTAAATCATGAAGACAAATATGGGACACATACCTGGGGACACCAGCTGAACAAATGGTACATACTTTTAATATGAGGCCAAGCAAACAATTGAAGCAAACAACTAATACTGAGAGACCCACTTTTAAAAAAGTATGGTATGCAGACTTATAAAATTTGCAATATGAGGTAAACTTGAAACATTTTACAGAAAATAAATGGCCAGTGGTCCAAATAATTTCTTTTTCATATGGCAAGAGCAGCAAACTTATAAATATCAACTTAAGAGTACATTTTTAATTGTTAGTCAATTTCAGAGAAAAAGGAAAGGGGGATTTTAAATTTGTTACAGCCTTAAGGAAAATATTCTTCAAAAAAAAAAAAAAACAAAACAAAACAAAAAGATCTCCTGTCCCAACCTTTTTAAATGGCTCTGTTGCAACTTGTTAAACTTATGCTGTAAGTAAAGTAGTCATATCATGATTGTCTTCAGAAGCCTCAAATTATATACAACCTGGTAAAAGTTACAATCCAATCCCTAGTGTGCAATTGTACATTCTGATCTAATGTACAGTACGTACTATGATAACGGTACTATCACAAATTATTGTGCAATCTACAATTTTGAAGTAAGCTGGCATGTACCTTGCGATTCAGAGAACAATGTATACAGAAAAGAGAAGAAAGCAAAGACACTGAAAAATCATGGAAAATGACATATTCACAAAAAACAAAGAGCACTAATGGAAAACAAAGCAATTAAAAAATGACTAAGTAAATTGATGACTAAGTAAATTTCTGATTATCATTACTCACACTGAAATTATTACTGTTTGCTCTGTTTTAAGGTTTTGAATTTAATTTCTGTCCGGGTGGCTTAACTTTTTGTCGGGTGGTACATTTTTTGTCCGGGTACTGAGTACCCTCTGCAGAGTTTGTCCATGTGTAGTACCCTAAGAAAACAGCTAGTGAAAAACACTGCTTCCAGCACTTTTTTAATGTTGTCTCTACTCCTATAAATGCACTCAAACAATATAGCACAATTGAATTTTGAATGCACAAATAATATGTAGTACATAAGTACAGAGTAAGCTCACAACAAACTTGTGCACATCTAGGAAGTGGGTAAGGGTTCGACATGAAAATGTTTTGAAGTGAACCATGCAGTGTCCTTTTAAATTGATGATAGAAAAACATTATTTATTGAACAAAACACAATTTTTGAAGTCACATCAATTGCTTTTCTAAAATAACACAAGCTTTTTGTTTTCAACATGTCGCCAGAGATACGACTAAACAAATCAGAGGGAACCGTACTTTTCCACGTAACATCTGAAAGCTTGAGATAAAATTAGCTAGTTTATTAGCTGTCAGCATGTCTTCACTACAAGATAAGTCCGCATACTGTGCCAGACAACAGACGCATAAAACGTGACTCACCATGTTTAACGGTTTGGAACAAGTGTCTTCATCAGACAGGAACCATCGTAAAGATTACTTCAAGTACAGTATTATTGTGCCCTAACAAATGGATCAAAAGCAGGACATTTAGAGCTGAGGTTATATCTACCATACAGTGGCACAAGATACAGAGATGAAATTATAAAAGTACTGCACAACTATACTACAAAGTGAAAAGTGGCAATTAATCCTGTACTATTAGTGGAGTCTTTGCATTAAAATGTTACCAATCTCAAAGTTCCCAATTTTAAATTGAAAAGCTGCCAATTTTAAATTAAAATGTGATAGAAATTTCTACTCACTTTAACTTTAAATTGGCAAAATTCATTTTGCTTCAATTCAAAACTTTACAAAGACAATTGTTATTACACTTATCTGTTAAATTTGTGAGTTTTAACATTTGAATGTGTTTTGAGGAAAATCACAAATTACAACCCCTTGTATACAGTACCTGCAACAAGCAATTTCAAGTGGTGACATTGAACTCCAAAGATGTCTGTGGCAAACCAAATTAAAATAGCAGTCCTTGTCTTCTCACTGTGTTGATTATTAATTAAATATTCTCAACTTACATTCACCTTCAATTTCAAGGGGTTCGTATTAAAGACCATGCAGGCTTGTTCTCAGGAGAGATGTACTGTAATATTACTGCTATTGACCAGTGCTGTGGCCGAGTGGATACAGGCAGTGGAATTTGAAGCGATGAAGCTTAGCAACTGGGAGGTTTGGGGTTCAATCCTTGGCCAGGTCAAAGTAAGGTGGGTTTTTCATCCAACAGCAATCTATGGTTTTCCCATCTGAACTGGCCTTTCAAAAGAAACCAAATTGGATCTAAACTGTTGAGTTGGTTAGACATCTGACATGAAGTTGTAATTCATAAGTCATATAGGCTTCTCCCACATCTGTGGTCAGTTTGCATTGTAAAACAACTGTCCTTCAGGGGCTGCATGAATTAGTTTTTTAATTAGGTTTTTATCATCACAAAAATATGGAACAAACTTGGAATGACTTTAACTGCATAGACAGTGAAAAAAGCTCATACATTACTCAAGGCACTGCAAGGGCATAAGTTTGCCCCTACTAGTTTCCCTTTGCCTTCCAGTTGCTACCCTGCCCCCAACTAAACCTAGTGATTGCTCAAAGTGTATACATACAGCAGCACAGCAACTGTATGTATGCTAATTTGTAAGATTAGAGACAGCTTCCAACATACTGCATTATATTACTGTAGATGAAAGTCTTCAAAAGTGCATATTTTTTAACCCTCTTTGCACCTCCTTCTTCAGATACTGTACTCGTTCTATTATTAGCGTAAACTGGGGTAAAAACGCCCATGGGGTAAAAACGCCCGGAAAACTTTTTTCTCTGCCAGTAAAAAATTACATGATGTGTGATAGAATGGAACATATTTATATTGAAAACAATGTTAATATATAGTAATGATAAAAAGAAAAAAATTATTAACACATTTCAGGGGTATTGAGGAACTGTTGAAAAAAAAATGCCGAAAAAAGTTTTGAAAAATTCCCGTCACAGGTTTAGCCTTCATCAGTTCATATTAACCCCATATATAAATGATGTTTATTTTTTATCATTTTTTAGTTGATATATGTTAAGAAGGGTTACTTACAGCAGTATGCTTCATCAGTATATAAGCATCTATTTCTATGTATGCTTAATACCTGAGATTTAAGTGGGCATTTTTACCCCGTGCAAAATCAACTGCCATGGGGTAAAAACGCCCAGCAACATCCTTCACATGCAGCTATAACTAAATCCTCATTTATCTTCAACCATCACAATAACAGACCTTTCTACAGCTATTACCTATCAATATTAGCTATTAGGGACCAACTACATAGATTTGACAATTTAATTCTTACTTAACGTTCTCCAGGTATTATTCAGATTCAAGTTCAAGTTCGTTACAATTTCGTAATTTCTTTTATGATGTAACTGACTTTCTTCAATCATCATGTAACCCTACCCCCCTTATTTTACTGAAGATACTGACAATAAATGAATTCCATTTTTCCAATCAATCTGATGAAAACTAATAAGTGCCATAAAATTATTTGCAGGTGTTTCTAAATCTATGAGATCATAACATAAGCGCTTTTTGAGTACAGCCAAACATTCATCGCACTGTAATGACTGTGTGTGGGAAGTTTCTCTTCATTGCAATGCAAATGTCCTCTCACATGTACAATACATATACAAGTTAGAGACCACAGATGTACCACAAACAGACAAACAAACAAAAAAACATACAGCCCAAGACACATCTAAGAGAGCAAAATTAATATCTGAAGGATCCTCAGTTTCACTTTGGTGGCTTCACTAAGGACTCCAGAATCAGATCATCTGAAAACATCACTGCAAGTAACTACTGTACCGTATGTGGGAGAGTATGTGGCAGTTATACATAATGAGGATTAATTAATTGAACAAATGATGCTATCCCAATGTTTAACTCATTTGACCATCTAGTACAGTACATGCATCTCCATAGCACCATTTCAGTAAGCCAGAAACAAAGTGGTAACATTCAGTAGACTCAGAGATGAAGGAGAGTATCATTTCACTTTGCATTGCAAGTTGCAGTCTATCATTTTGATAACAACATGTCAGTGGGTTTTGAAAGAGGAAGACTAAGCAAAAACTTGTTTTTAGCAGATGAAGATGCAGTGCCAAAACAAAAAAAAAAAAAGATTCACAAAGTCATCATGGGTATTAGTTTGCAAGGACCCAAAGCCTTTGTAACCAGTTGTATCTCTGTTGAATCTCCAGAGTGACAAGCCAATGTGCGAGCCCATGCTCATTGTGCTGTACGTTAATGCTTCACTTTCACATGCATTTGTGTCTGGTATGTGTACTGGAAATGACTTCATATTCATAGTCCTCCAGCTGTGATTGACATGTTTGTGGTAGTTGAGGGTGCATTCCTCAAAATTACATAAAAAAATAAAAGAAAAATAATAACTTTACAACAGGGGAACCTGTGGAATAGTCATTTGTTTTAAAGGATAGGGGTGGGCATTTTTACCCCGAGACCCGGGTAAAAACGCCCGCCAAAATTGGTGTCGAAAACTGAGGAAAATTCCTCCTTATCAATTTCATAACCATGATGTTATATAAGCAAATCATAAAGAAGACATGTATTGCAAAAAGCCACACTTTTGTTTCCTAAAGTCTGCAAGGAGTACAGAGATATTTACCAAAAACCTCAAAATCAGGCGTTTTTACCCCAGTTTACCCTACTCCCCAAAGGACAGCTTTAAACATCTAGAAACAGGTACCATGTGGCAAGTTCCTACAACCCATGCCCATGCACTCAGCAAGTTGTCATGTACACTGTATACCACTTTGGTGACATTTTAAGGTGTGATAGAGATGTCTACTTCTGGATTTTACCTGGTTGCATTTTAAGCACACTCACCACTCTAAAGAAGATCACTGTAGCTGCCTTCCTCCTTAGCACTACAACATTATGCTTGCCACAGTGTGCAAATATATGGTAAAAATTTGTCTTTAGAACAAGAGAAAAATTTTCCACACAAGTTAGTTTTAATTCTTCCTTCATTTCCCCTGGCAAAGTTGCCAGAGATGGTGAGCCAACTACATGGATATGACACACGTAACACAACATATGCAATGCCACATACTATTGTACATAACAGCACGAGACACATTAAGATGGAATTCTTCTAAAGAAATTGGTGGCATACTTTCAAAACTCTTTTCTTCACATGATAGCCAAAACATTCATCTTGGCATAAAGTCTGTACAAAGCTGTGTTGCCATGGTATGTCCAGTGCCTTTGGCAAGTTTGGTTTTGTCCAAAATCCAAAATAAAGACAAATTGATAGATATTATGATAAAAAGGCTTCTTTAGTGCTGGGCTAGACTAGGCTCGAAGGATATTTTTTAAAGATTGAGGGTACTACATGCAAACACTACTACTTGGTATATATACTTTGTACACTGGTGACACTATTTTAACTACTGTGCCTATACTACACTACTGAAATCAGCTGGCACTGAGTCTTCAGTATTAAAAGGCCTCAAGTCATGGTCCGCAATAGCCGTATCGCATCACAGTTTTACGATGCAAATGAGCACAGTAGCGATACAAAAACTGAAAAAATAACTGTTAAATTGCTATACAACATAAAAAATGCATAGCAGTTTTGCTATGCAGACAAAATCCTTCATGCAGACCCTGCCTCAATTCCCCCAGAGGTCCCTACACAATACATGTGTATAGGGAGCTCATTTAGCACTCTGCTGTAGACCTTAATGTATAATATGCACATGAACAACCTGTTTATATCTCTCAGCTTCTGTCTCCTTATGCTCCTCCTTGTGGTCTTCATTCCCCTGGCAAGGCCCTCCTGTCTCTTCCTAATCCACGTTTAAAATCTTATGGATATCGATGCTTTGCATATGCTGCACCCTATTTGTGGAACCAGTTACCTGACCATATCTGCATTTAAGCATAACCTCAAGACTCATTTCTTTACTTGTTCCTTTGAATGTAATTAAAATGTTGTCTGATTTTTTGTCAAGCGCCTGGAGCAGCTACGTTTTTGTTCCTGATTTGGTGCTATATAAGTCCAATGTATTATTATTTATTATTATTATGATGTCACAGACTGAAGTGTACCTGCTCTAAGGACATGCATGTACACCCTTTTGCACACACACTGGCCGGAGCAGCCATGTCCTCCTCTAAGATGGGCATTGTTAAGGCCTTGCCTAGAAGTTAATAGGTTATGAAGCAATGCATCTCCTTCAAGTCGGTATTTAAGTATCGTCATAGTTACAAGACTTTTTGGGTAAAAGAAAACAGCATGTACACATAGGCTAGGAAGGAAGTTGCACCAACCACACAGATTGCCTGTACAACACTAGTATTTTGTACTTTAGCAGGTGAGAATCCAAGCAAACACTGAGGGGCATGGACCCATATTTTTGTGGTGTAATTTATAGTTAGCGCACTGTAATGATCCTTCTCTATACAAAAGAAACAAATAGTAATACTCTGTCCTTTGTTCAGGAATTTCCTGTAACTATGACTTACAGTAATTTACATTAAGTCATAAGGGTTTGCCTGGATCTGATATTCTAGTAATTTGGTCATATTTATGATGAGTACGTGACAATTTTGGTGATACCTATGGTCACAAAATGGCTATATTCCTACCCGCCTTTCACTGAAACCATGGCACTCATGCAAAACTGCAACTGACAAATAAACAACTTACATAAACACACATGCACATATACCTAAGTTTCATTCAACAGACTTAATATTTTGCTATTTTGCTTAATATTTTGTTTGTGAATGCTTGGTCAAGGGGACAAAGGCCTGATATTTGCCTCATGGCTTTGAGTACAAGAAGACTTTTGGCCCACTTGATGGCTATAAAAAGAGCTACTAATTCTGCCAAGATTCACTAGCCCCTTCAACCAAATTGATTCATTTTTACATCATTACTTCATGATACTACAGTATGCATGTCTTCCCCAGGGTGGCACCAAGTTGGGTAAGGGGCCATGGCTTCCCTGTCTGGTAATTCTCCCAATTGTCTGGGAGCCTTTGGGTATAACAAATACAAAGTATTCCCTGGGGACCCGAAAATGGTGTACAGTACATGATTTTGGCATGCTTTGGGCACTGTAGAGTTTGCTGGTTCAGTTTTTTCCACAGATGTGTTCCAGAGAGCCTAAACAGTACAACAACATCCCCCCCCCCCCCCTCCTCTTCCATTGAGGAACCTTTAGGTAATCTATACTTTTCTGTAAAGGTTGGGAATTCCATCACTTAGTGCATACTTGTTCTCTTGTACTTATCATAAAGGTGCGTTCACACCAAAACCGAAATCTGCTGCGTTTTGTGGGTGGGAGCTGCAAAGCAAATGGCTTAAGTACATAATTCTATGGGACCCTTCACACAGAAATCACATTGTGAAGAAAGTTTCTGTGTGAATGATTCCATACAAATATGTACAAGCCATTTGCTTTGCAGCTCCCACCTGCAAAGCACAGCTGATTTCGGTTTTGGTGTAAATGCACCTTAAGGCAGGCTATGGTATTAAGCTACTCACCACAAGAGATTTGGCTATTTCATCGGGCAACCTGGTTGGATACAATACAATGCATATTTTCCCTGACAGAGGGCAGCCACTGGACAGAGGGCAGCCACTGGACAGTCGACATTATGTCGCTCTCTATGAGCACAGCAATTGTAAATGATCAAATGAGACTATAATTTTGGAATCTTGCAAACAGGGATGTAGCTAGCCAAATTTGAGTGCTGGGTAATTGTAATTGCCCTATCTGGGGAAAGCACCTCACCCCACCCCATGGCATCTACCAAATTTTTCAGCCATTTATTTTTCATTTTTCCCTCATTTTACTTTATGGATTAAATTTTGGGCTAGTTTTAGGTCTCGGTAGGCAGATTTGTGGTGGGCGGGGAGACGTGTGTTTGCCGGGTGGGAATACAGAGTGCTGGGTGTCACCGCCCAGCACCGTCCACTGCAGCTACATTCCTGCTTGCAAACATGTCTAAACATGCTCTAGAAGGTGCAATGGGATGTGCTAAAGCCATCTAGAGCTCTGCTACCTCAGTTTTTAAGTGGCTTTGAGGCTCCCCATATTAGGTCAGCAGCACTGGAATAGCCAGAAAAATTTGTGAGGGCTTCACCATTTCATGGAGGGGGTGCTTCAAATATGAAATTGTTTTATACTTGTATATTTTTCTTCCTCTTAGATTTTCCAGTGAGGAGCTTCCCGGGGTGAAAGACTTGTGGAAGGGGGTCTGCACTTCCAAGCCCCATAGCCAGACGGGGTACTGAGAGGGGTAAGATGGCTTCCAGGGGATGAAATATTTTTTAGGGCAGGGGAAATGTAACAAAATGTAATAAGGCAATGGTAAAGTTTGTTATTTTCTAGATGGTCAAACATTTTCTAGTGAGGGTGTGTATCCCGAAAGTCCCCTCTTTACATGGCCCATTCGTGAGGATGAGACCTTTACACAAGAGCACCAAAGATTTGATCTACAGTGGGGTGGTCTGGTGCCTGGTCTCCTCAGTTAATTTGGGAAAAGGGTCACTATATAAAATTTCAAGGTTCTGAAGGCTTTGTATTTATTGTCAGGACAATAAAAGTTGCAGCATATTCATCAGCAACATAATGCAAAAAAAGTCTACGAAAATACGACAAAGGGATTCAGGCATGTTAAGTTCTCGCCTAGATTCAGGCTTGACTCTCCTTATACAACTTATTTTAATTGTTCTGCTTAAAACTTGAATGGTCAATGAAAAGTGTGTGGAGCATGCAAAAAGGTTACTTTCTACCAAATCTTGAGAGAAAATTAAAAAGATAAATCATTCAAAAAGACACCCACCCTACCTCAAGTTCAAAATTTCATGTCTACACCCATTTTCCAGCGAGCTTAATGGTCAATTTCTTTCCATACAAATGTAGGGAAGGATACAAAAGCAGTATTGTTTCACCATTTCATGAGACAGTGTACAGGTGGTCTACATCAGCTGTGTCTAAGCTATCTCTATCTACAGTAGCAATGTTTATGGTTGGCACAAATAAATTGCATCACAAGACTTACAAAAGAAGCACAACAACATGGAAAGCGAGAAATGTTTTATGATCCATTTCCATTTACTCTGTCCTGATTTTTTCAGTCACAGGTATATACCAGCACCAGGAAACCCAGGTGAAAATATTCAGTGTGGCAGTTGCTAATTTCCCTACGGTAAGATTTACCATGGGATGGGAGGGGGCAGGTGACATCCCTCCTTCCATGATGCTTGGGAACAATAACTGCACCTAAGCTGTCCAGCTAGAAGTCATAGTGAGGTGACTTGAAAAGATACTGTAGGTGCATACCACGCATACAAAAATAATTGGGTTTTCAGGTTTTGTTGACTTATTTTTGTGATTAACTTGATTTTACATTAAAAAGGTAACACTTCAGCCTACATTCAATGCCCCAAGATCAATAAGGATTGCTGGCACATTTGTTTTTTAATGCTTAGTTGCTATTATGTTTTTTTGATCTTAGTTTGCTTAGTAAGCCTGATCAGAATATTCTGCCAGCTGGATGTGGCCCGTGGGCCATCATTTAAGAAACCAGGGCCTACTGGTACTGTAGTTCAGAGGGTGATCAGTAAGATGTTGCCTAAGGAACCAAAATTTTCATTTTAGGATACAATGTTAAAATTTGTCTCATACTTATCATAGACACGACTAAATTTGGAATAAATAGAAAAAGTACTTGACGATGTCCAAATATCTTGGGATAAAACATTATGTATGGGGTTTTAAAAAGCATGTCATGGTCATGGACAGACATTTCTTACTAATCAAATTCACTTAAAATAGCTGTTCTGTGTGAATCTATTTAGAGGGAGAATTTTGTCCCATAATCGTACTGACTTTTAAGAAAAATGTTGGAATGTAATAAGCATTTTACATGGTTGTTTACATTTGGTGAAGCGATGTCTGAGCCTGACACAAAATACAGTAGGTAGAAATATGCTTTCTTTCAGAATCCATAGTAATATATTATCATTTCCAGGGACGTAGCTACGGTGGGCGGCACTGGGCGGCCACACCCAGCACTCGATATTCCCGCCCAGCACTCCAGGCAAACACATGTCTCCATGCCGATCACAAATCTGCCTACCAAGACCTAAAACTTGCCCCAAATGGACTCCCTAAAGTAAAATGAGGGAAAAAGGAAAAATTAATGGCTGGAAAATGGGGTAGATGCCATGAGGTGGGATGAGGTGCTTTCCTCATATCAGACAATTACGCAGCACTCAAATTTGGCTAGCTACATCCATGATCATTTCCATACATCTATGCGTAGTCCAGTGTTCATGCTATTAAGGTGCGCGATTCCCGCACTGACTTTCCAAGTCCCGCAACAAAAATAATTGTCTATGGTAAAAATTCCCGCACAGACCTTGCGGCCCATACTTTTTTATTTTTCTACATACTTCATGCTAATTTGGAACTCTTGAACTTGTCTGTGAGACTGAGACACAGAACAACAATTGGAAATCAATGCATCATACGATACTATAACTGATTCCCTCATTTCACTGATTTATTATTTCTGGAAATCCCCCGTAGAATTTGAAATCCCCCTCCAAAATTGGAGAGGGGGGAAATTCCCTCCAGTTTCTGAGTCCTAGCATAAACACTACTGTGGTCACTGGCTTAGTGTGTTGTCACTGTTGTGGCAATCTAAAGGTATGCAGACATGTAAATCTCACACCTGCCTATTTGAAAAAGCATTAAGAACCTTGAAAATAGCAACAACTCCTATCAAAACCCATCAAATATTGACCATTTTACAAGACATTTACTGACTTTTGCACTTGTATCATGAATTAACATGTTGTATACAAATTTGGAAAGAGGGACCCATGAAGTGTGTGTTATGTTATCCTTTCTTTGTTTAACCTTCATTCCAAGGACAGGTTATGTTGGCATGCCCTGAGGTGCCCTTTACTGTACTTCTTTCAAAATGTGCACATTAAAATCCAAACTAGAAAACAGCTGACCAGTGAATAATTTATATAGGATTAACAAAAGAAATTCAGATCCTGTGCAACACTTCACATCACAATTTTTGCACAGCAAATACATAAACTCAGAAATGGTCAAACTTTGAAGAGGTATTATCTTGAAAAAGTAAAAATATTCAAATAATTCTATAGATTTTTGATCAGGGGATCATAACCTATCATTGTTGAGTAAAAAACAGCTGTTTGGTTACATGTTCACAGACTTTTAAAGGCTTGGGTACAGACATTCCAACCCTTGGAATCTCCAAAATGGGACAATTCCAAAATGTAGACCCTTCACTCAAGAGACATTCAGACACAATCTGACTGACTTGGAAACATTATAAGCAAGAGCAGGGCTTGACATAACCGACGGCACTGACAGCTCACCAATGGCAAAAAGCCATAGTGTGCTCAATTTTTGTCCTGGTGCCCCTGAAAAACCCACTGCCTTGCAATGGCAGAAGTTCCCTTTGAGCCCTATGCCTTTTGCCATCGGTGCCCCTCTCAGTGCTGTACATTCCAAGTGCTGTTATAGGCAAAGGTACGCAATAAAGTAATTGTTTGTAATGTGCTTTGCACTGCTGTTTCTTGGCATTTAGTTATTTCTCAGACATGAATGCACAAGCTAATGTCTTCTTTCTTACCGCACACAGAAATATCCGTAAGATCGTTCCAAATCTGTCCTTCGCAGAAACGTTGCTCCTACGAACCTTTCACACAGTATAAATGGGACAATCTCACATTCTAAGCAAGCGAAAACACACACTAAATGCCCACTGATGTTATTAGCAAGAAAACAGCAATCAGACTTGCTTTTAGAAGTTTTCAAGTTCCGGTGTTCATTTATGAGCTGGGAAGGAATATTAACACACAAATTCCCTTACTAAAAGTAGTAGCTTCCCATGTAGAGAGAACATCAGCGAACAGGTTCATGTCATACGGAATATACCGCCTAAGAAAAGGGGTGACAGAGGTGTGTACTGTACCTGACTTTCTGTTGCAGGATAATGCCAAAAAAGTTTCTTTGCACTGGACATCAACCACCTGAGCAATTTAAGAAGTTTTTAAAGCACTTTCAACACAAAACGCTGTCATGCCCTCCCCATGAATATCATTTCTGCCGTCATGCCCTTGGTATTTACTGTGATGCCCTTCACTATTAGAACCTACCAAAGGCATTTTTGCCATGCCTTTTTTCAAGCTTATGTCAAGCCCTGCAGGAGGGATCATTACACCAACCAACGAACAAACAAACATGTACAGTACTCAGTGCATGGTCCTCGCACTAACTACAGTACACTTGTTCTTAAACCAATTAACCCAACTTTAAGTCAACCAACTATAAAAATAAATACATCAAAATGGATCAAGCTGGAACAATCTAAACATTTAGGCTATTGGAATGTTTCTGCATGGAAGTACTACCTGATTTTACTTTGCTGATAGTATACTTGAGTTCCGTGATGTATAGCCTACAGTCCAGGTTCTCAAGTGGCAGCCCGTGGGCCAATTGTGGCCTGCGACATCCCTTAATGTGGCCCTCAGAATGCTGGAGGAGCCAGGTTTTTTACATGCAATTTCCTGAGTGCAATCTACAGAGCATTTGGATGTCACATTTTCACCTATAGGTGATCGGATGATTTTCACATGTACTGTATGGTGGATGCAAAAGTCTAATTACAAGATTTCCTCCAATCTAAACCCCCTAGTGTTTGGGATGCAAGGTTTTCTCCCATACTGGTGACTGACAGATGGTAGACACAGAGTTTTGAAGACAAAATGTTATCTTAAAAGTGCAATTTCCTACAATCTACTGTAGGGCAGTTAGGATGCCAAAGTTTCTACCTATACTGGCTACACTAGACAAGGGACCACGGTTGCAAATTTGCAAGACAAGGGACCACAGTGGCAAATTTGCATTGCAGAGTGATTTTTCTTGCTACAGTATCTAGGGCATTTCTAATGTCAAATTTTCTAAAGTTCCTCAGCCCCAACCTTGGTGGGGTTGAGATCAGTTGTAATCCTGTGGGGCATTCCTAGTATTAGGAACCACCACCCAAATTAAGAATCCCTAAAACTATCACTGCCTTCTGTGTAGGCACTTTCCAAGCTCTTAGCCTGTGCGTGGGCTTTGCCCCAAAGAATAAGCTACATACTTTGTTCTCCAAACCCTGAATTTGCCCCTGCTGGGTTGACCAGTAACTAGAGCAGCGGCGCTGCTGTCGCTCAACCCTTTAAAGCAGAGTTTGAATTAGAAAAAAAAAGTTACATGCACCACTGAAGTATGACAATGAAAGATTAAAAAAATTCAGGCCTAACGTTACCTGTTTCTTCCCTTTTTATTATTGGCCCACAAGTATAGGAACAATCAGTGAGATAATGCATGCCACCTAGCAATGGCTATGCATGCAGGTTGATACCATCATTACATCTAGGGCCCCCGAGAAAAAAAAAACGGAACTTTGACAATTCTCTGCGGAATTTAGCAAAAAAATTATCCAGCTCAATATACATGTAACTTTTTGGTAGAAAAGATGAGCTACTATTTTCCAAAACCATATCAAATGAAAGTCTGCATTTATGAAAGAGATACACCGACATTTTACCATCTATAATGAGGGCAATTCACTCCTGAAATTATCAAAATCCATCAAAAATACGATCCAAAAAGAAGGAGAAGCAAGTTATTGAAAATTGTCAAAATTTTCTGGGTATAGGCTGCAATTTGCCTCTGCAATAGTGTGTTTGCATAGGTTGCTCATACACAGCAGGCTTGAAACGAAAATTTGGGAATTTGGCTATGCTTGAAATGGAATTTTACAGAATTTTAAAATTTAAAAAAACATAATTTTGTTATTTTTCAAGCAGAAAATCTGTGGCTCTAACTTTAATACATTTCTCTTTAAACTACCATTAGGCCTAGGCCTACATGCATGCGTGCAGGTAAGCAACTCAAAGTTGCATGCACTGACAAAAAGTTACATGCATTGGTGCATGCGTTATTTAGAACCCTGCTTTAATGCGACCACCCGTTTGGGTTTGGTCCGCCAATACTAAACCTCACCTTCCTTCTGGAGGCGCAGTCTAAGACAAAGTAATATTCATCAACCTCCACTGCGACTAGTACTGTGCCCCCACTCAAAACTGGAGGCTCAGTGAACTTGAATTGGTCATTTTCCAAAACCATTAGCACAAAATGTATGTTGACTCGTTCTCAGAATAACAATCTTGGGAGACCACATGGCCACTATGATTTTGCCTCCTAGTTTTGAAAAAGGTGTTTTTTAACCGTAGCAGGGTAATCTATAGCCATACTGTACTGAGAAGTTTGCTTGCTGTACACCACAAACTAAGCCAAATTTGGTCTTGAAATGAGGGACCATGGCACTCTAACTAAATTACAGCTGGTCTCAGAACGAATCAGTCTTACAGTTCATTACTGTTTGTCACTGCATGTGCAGGCCTACTGTGTATTGGTGTAGCTAGGCTATTGTTAGGATTATGCCACAATGATATCATATCATTGTGCGCCACGCCAGTATGACAGTTTCACAATCACGCCGTATGCCAAAAAGTCTGGCGTACACTTTCATATGCTACAAATCTGTCTAAAACTGTTGAACTTTCCTGTAGGCCCTATGGGTATGAGCCTTAGCCTAAACACACCGACATGAATGTGTTGTATAGGCCCTACAGGCTAGGCCTATAGTGTCAACTAGCCTAGGCCTACTGTAGATAAAGGGCCTAAAGTTTCAAAACGGTGTCAAATACAGATCAAATATGGTGCAAGTCCTTCCCTTCAGTCGCTCTTACGACAGGCGGGAAATACCGTGGGCATAATTCTACAACCCCCACCTACAGGGGGCTAGCTAGGGTACCTAGCCTAAGCCTAGGCTAGTTCTCACATATAGCCTAGTTCACACTTTGTTCCCTAACGGTAGTATGGGAAGCACCAAAGCAGCCTAAGATACTGAAGTTAGACTAGGCCTATGGACTAGACTAGCCCTGGCGTGACCGTATAATCCGCTCCTTCTAGGCCTACTCACTCTTTACTGTGTAGAGTTTAGGAACGCGGTAATGCTGGACCCTGTTGAAGGGCTAGCCTAGGCCTAGTCCTCAGTAAAGGACTGTGGTCGTTCGCCTAGCTACAACAGGGAGCTATCGGCGACCGGCTATACACGGGCCTTTACTGAGGACTAGCCTAGGCCTAACGTTAGGCCTGGCTAGTTCAAACTGAAACTTTTAGTAAGTAGGCCTAGGACTTCACTAACGTTACTTGCTGAACGTTGTGCAAACCTTCATATCGTGAAAGTAACCTGTGATACACAGTCTGCACTGCACTGCAGTAACTTGTTTACTACAGCTGTGAAACCGTAGTACGTGTCGTAACCTCACGGACTTCTGTATTGAAGTCCGTGCGTAACCTTTAAGTGCAAACATAATACTTCACTCAGTGCTTCCACACCCTAAATTCATTTTTCCTGAAATGAAACCTAAGATTTCCTGAAATCGGCAGGCTATCGCCTACTATAAACACACTCCCTCCGAGTGTTTGCTTCTTTCGTACGGACCGAAATACGGCACACAATACACACGATGGGAGTCACAACTTTCAAAGGAATATTTTTTAGGAAATTCGTATATATCTCAAAACTGTCCCAACCAAACCTACCCAAAAGTACAAGCCGAATAGCCATCCCCAAATTAATCATTCACAAAAAGTTGCAGGCAAATCTGTTCCACTTTTAAAGCAGTGAAACCTCTACAACAGAGAGACAGACACTTTCACCCCACAGTACCACATAAGCTCCACCCACACTTCGTGGGTTGAGCTAATAATGCATAAAACTCAAGGAAATGTGGCCAAGTGGCTGAAAACACTTGAGAACTCTTGGCCTACAGTATCTCAGTCCCATATGCCACAGCAGTATCAATATCAAATTGTTTATACGATGCTTAACATACAAACAGAATATTTACAAAATATCTGTCTGTAAAAATGTTACTTCTGTTGCTACTTTTTGTTTGACAAGTAAATGTGGCCCCATGCATCATGCATGTGGTATGATTCATACAGTATCTTTGTATACACGTGTCACAGACTTACACAGTTCACTAGGGCTTAGGGTATCCATTTTATAGCATAGTGCTCATCAGCCTTTAGACATTTTGATCCCCAGTAATAATCAGGGCTGGAGAAAATGTTTATTTTCCAGGAAGGTGAGCAAAATTTCCCACAATCCTGTCTGTAGTATGCACATACAAAAAGCAAAATTTCCCTCCAAATGCCAAGATTTCTGGGGAAGGAGCCTCCCAGCTTCCCAACTATTTCCACCCATGCGCAGGATAGAATTGAGGGAGTCAACTCACAGACAATCATATAAAATTGTGATAGGGACTCAGTTGCATTTTTCCTAGCCATGATAGGGAAGAATCGCTGCTCTCCAGCACTGCTGTGGTATGTCAAGCACCCACACAGCAATCTCTGATAACTAGGGGAGGTTAGTTTTAAGATAACCCCACACCCCAATCAGTGTTGGAGGACTCGAGGCCGGCCTCGAGGCCGGCCTCGAGGCCGGATCGCCGCGGCCTTGGCCTCGGTCTCGGCCTCGGAGGCTGCGGCCTCGGCCTCGGCCTTGGCCTCGGAGCTCCCAGCCTCGGAAATTCGGTCGAGGCCGGGCCGAGGCCGGGCAAGACTACCTCCGTTTTTTTTAATAATTTACTACCATTTTTGCAAAGAAATAACTAAACCATGCGAAGTTTATTGTCTAGATTGCCTTGAAATTAATTGTCGATATTTTCTATTACAAGACAACATCGATCGTTGCGGTTGAAAAGTGCAGATTAGCCGTGAACGAACGATACAGCGCATGTAATCTTAATATCTTGCAATGCATACACCATACAGCAAGGCTGAACCCGCCACACACACACGGTATACCGTATACTGGATAACCGGTACGGCACATGCACAGTTCTCCACAGTCCACACCACACACACACACGTGCAGCGCAGCCTTGCCGCCGTGTCACTCGCGCGCGCACTATCACTATACTAGCTTGTTATTGTCCTGACAAAGTCGTCATGTCTGCTGATTCTCGAATAATAAAATTCGGATTTTATGACCACGAAGAGTTTGAAGAGAGGGGACGGAAAAACATAGGGCACGATGCAAATTTTGCAAGCCATCAACACCTTTTGGAGGCCAGACGGTGCGGCCAGATTGCGCTATCCAGCACCAGGCGCGGTTTTCGGGGGGGGGGGGCCTTTGGGGACTCAAGCCCCCCCAAAATTCGCTCAAGCCCCCCCAAAAAATTTCTGAGGTTGAGTGTTATCTTCATGCTTTATTTGCGTGTATTGAGAAAAACAAAATTGTCCGATACATTTGTGCACATCTTAGTCCAGTGGATTTAGTTTCTCAAATGTGTCATGCAAGATAGGCATGTGATCACGTTTCTTGTATCCACGTCCACGTACGTACACCGTTGTTTTGACTGCATGTAGTACAACAGCCACGCTTCGCCTTAGTACTGTATTACGACGGTAGGCACAGTGCGGGCGCCTACTAGCTTACCCAGCTGCATTCTTACGTTCGACGCCAGTCCCAGGGGCGTAAATACAGGTGTGGGGGGGGGGGGGGCGTGAAAATCAAAAGTCGGTCTCTGAGCGCCAAAAAGTCGGTCTCAAATCCAGTGATTGCTCAAATCCAGTTCAGTATGCCTTTGTAACAGTAGACCAGACATGAACAACATTTGATACCTTACTCAAACTGAAATTCCGGCAGAGATGAAGTAAAAGTGAAAGATTGCCCTAATTTTCTACTGAGTTCCCGAATTTTTGATCGAATGCCCGAAAAATGTGCAAAAATTTTCGCGCGCTTCGCGCGCCTGTAGTGGTTTAGTGGTCTATTTCATGCACCTGAACTGCAACGGAATTCTGGCAACTTTTTGAGAAGTTCGGGCAAAAAATTTTCTGGACCCCAAACTGTAAGAGTCCCATACGCCTATGATTATTACTATTAGTGGCGTACGCAGGGGGGCCATGCCCCCTCCCTGATGCCAATTTTTTTTAGTTCCTAAAATACGTAAATTTTTTTTAACACAAATTTTGCTTCAAAATGTAGCGTATGTGGCACCAAATTGCATGTAAGTACATCTAATTTTTCAAAAATTTTCAAAGGGGAGGGGCACCCCCTCCCCTTAGGCCCTTGACCCGGGCTGACGATCACACAACATACTGCATGCCCCCCCCCCCCCCCCCGTGAGAGAAATCCTGGGTACGCCACTGATGGAGTCCTCCTTAGCATCATTCCCCAATGTCGGTATTGATAATGACAGAAAATTTTTTTCTTCCGTTTCAAGCCCCCCCTAAGCCCCCCCCCCCAAAAAAAAAATCTCGGTCTAGAACTGCGCCTGTCTAGCACTCTATGCCCTGGCCCAGAATGTTCTTTCTGTGCCAGCTAGCAGTGCTCCGGTGGGGAGAGTTTTCAGCCATGGAGGACTGATCATGAGGCCACATCGCGCCAAACTTTCCCCACAAATGCTGGAATGCCTCATGTTCTTGAAGTGCAATGCACACATTCTTAGCTTCTGAGCTTCTGAGCCAGAGAACCAAGCTCCTTTAAGTTGGGTGCAGTGGTGCACGTGGCAGTGTGTATGGACTTGTGAAGTATTGTGTTCCCCATAATATAGTTTGTATTGTTTTGGGGTCTTGTAAAAGGTAAAAGATCAAACTGTAGATTGTAGACTTCATGTCAGTTATTTTAGTACCTTCTGTACACACATCTGTTATAATGTACAATATGTAGTGACGGTGACACATAACAGTGTGAACTGTCAAGAAAAATTATTTCAGGTTGTTTGTGGATTTCTTCCACCTTTGGCCACGAAAATTGGCAGTTGCAAGTTCATGAAAACACATTTTCTTGTTTTTCGATTGAGCTCATACACTAATTATGCTTTCTAAAATGAGTGCACAATTTGTATGGTATTTGTGCAGGCACACATGTACTACCGGCGTCTGTCTACTGCTGTTTAGTTTCTCTCATTTTTTCAATAGAGTGCTCAAAGTGATCAGCAATATCCTTCGCAAGGCAGATTAATTTTACTTTTTGGGAACTAATTGGAAGTTGGAACTGATTCCTTCTGTATTTTGTGAAAACCCATGTTTTTGTTTCTAAACACTAGTAGGTGACGGTGTAACTTGAGACAACTGCCCAAGTGCCCAGCTTCTTAGAATAAAATTTGGTAAATTTAACTTGACTTATGTGAATTTACTATTTGCTCATTCTTAGGTTTACATACTTCGCTTCACAAGCCCGCCCTTGAATGGCAAGATATCTCAATCTAAACCCCATTGCCTCACCACCTCTGGGCAAGGAGTACGGATCCTGAGCTCCAGCTATAATACTATGTTGGATGGAGTGAAAGTATGCTCTGATATTTTTTTCTCTGATATAATAAGTAACCCGGCCTCGGCCTCGGCCTCGGCCTCGGAGGGTTCGGCCTCGGTCTCGGCCTCGGCCTCGGAGCTAATGCCTCGGCCTCGGCCTCGGAGGGTGTGGCCTCGGCCTCGGCCTCGGAAGTAGCGGCCTCGACTACAACACTGACCCCAATACTGTAAGTCTCCTGGTTTTGCTGCTCCTCAAATATTTTGGGCATGTCAGTATCACACACTGACTAATAGGCTAGCCCACAAACTGTTTTGTACAACAACCATCATTAAACTACCATACATATGACCAAACCTCGTCTCATTCTTTTCAAGGAAAATCATGGATTCACACCTAGCAATATCTTTCATCTCCAAACTGGCAGCACAACCTATTGGATGCGTGCCATCCTGTCGCTCTGTTTCCACCAATCAAAAATTTAAAAGGAATGTATTTGGATGTGATTTATGGCTTTGTTCAATTGGTCTCAAATACAGTTGAAGTTTTAATTTTATGTCTTCACAAAGGCAATGTATTCAAGAAGAGAACCCCCTCACCAGACTGGAAAGTTTGCATTTTGCATGGGCAAGAGACTTCTAAATTCACTTCCGATGTGCCGCCACAGGCCAGATTCACAGATCTCTGTGGAGTCAAATGTTGATCAGGTCTTGCCACCATATGGGCACTGTCGGGCAGTGAGTTTTGTGTTAGCTTTCAGGTAGGCCTAGGCCTACTTCTTGCCAATTTGCACTGCATGTGCAGCCAGATCTATGACCAGCAATTTCTGTGCAGCCAGGTGCTAAACCGCGCAACAAGCTGCGTGGGCCAGATCTTGCGCGCACAAGGCAAACTTTCTAGTCTGGCCCCTTCATAGTCTCAAAGAAGTATGAAGGCAATTTCAAGCAATTTTCTAATGAAAAGTAAACCTGTTTCTCATATATGCAGATTTGAAGTTATTGCTATTGCTAGAGACTGGGCAGTAGGCCTATGTCTATTTGGAAAATTTTACAAGGAAAATCATGGATTCACACTGTACGTAGTGTTGGTTCTGGGGCCTACCATTAATGTAGCACTAGTACTAGGCTAGGCCTACATGGTCCTGTTCAAGGACTATGTTCAAGTAGTAAGTATAGTGAAGTAACCTAATAAGGCCACTTTCAAAATTTCGTGCACCTTTCAAAATCAAACCAACATGACGCCGAGTATGGAAGATAATCCTAAAATATACTGGAGGTTTGTCAAGTCACTCAAACGGGACAGTGGGGGGATTGGAGCTCTTAGAGATCAAGGGCAACTGATATCTGATAGTAAGGGTAAGGCGGACTTACTGAATAATTACTTTCGATCAGTGTTTACAATCGAGCAAACTCATGATATACCTAACAAAGGGACCTCCCCGTTTCCCCTAATGAGTAAATTCAAAGTCACTAATGAAGGTGTACTTAAGCTACTGAACGATCTCAACCCTGCTAAAGCAGCAGGCCCTGACGGCCTTCCCTCTCGTATCTTGAAGCTGCTAGCCAATCAGATCGCTCCAGTCCTGACTGAGATCTTTAACTGTTCCCTCCGAAACGGAGAGTTACCAGAGGACTGGAAAAAGGCCAACATTACCCCAATTTTTAAGAAAGGAGAGAAAGTTGATCCCAAAAATTACCGTCCGGTATCCTTAACCAGCATATGTTGTAAGATTCTAGAGCATATTGTCCACAGTCAAGTGTTGCACCATTTGGACAACCACCAAATCTTGTCCGACTATCAGCATGGTTTTAGAAAACGAAGATCTTGTGATACTCAACTAGTCCTAACTGTTGACGACCTGGCCAGTGCCCTAGATAAACGTAAACAAGTAGATGTTGTCATCCTTGATTTTAGCAAGGCATTCGATACGGTCCCCCACTCTAGATTAATCAACAAATTATACTATTACGGTATAAACAAAGAACTTGTTGGTTGGATTAAAGCCTTTCTGTGTGGGAGAGAACAGAAAGTTGTTCTTGAAGGTCAGTCTTCTTCTTTTCTCCCTGTGGACTCTGGTGTACCCCAGGGTACTGTTTTAGGGCCCCTATTATTTCTATTATATATCAACGACCTACCTGACAACCTTAAGTCAACCACTCGGCTATTTGCGGATGATTGTCTCCTGTATAAGACTATCTCAACCACCAAGGATTCTGAGGATCTGCAGAAAGATCTTGATACCTTAAATGCTTGGCAAAACAAGTGGCAAATGCGTTTCAACTCTAGTAAGTGTTATGTTATGCACATCTCATCAGGTAGATCCACCACCCATTTTAATTACAATCTGGGCGGTCAGACTTTGCAAACAGTTCACTCTTACCCTTACCTTGGTATTCATCTCCAAGATAATTTAAAATGGGACACCCAGGTTGCTCATGCAACTACAAAAGCTAGTAGGGTCCTTGGCCTCATAAAGAGGAACCTTTCCAACTGCACCGAGCAGCTCAAAGCCACTGCCTATACCAGCTTAGTCAGGCCCCATTTAGAGTATGCTACACCTGCTTGGGACCCTCACCTTCAAAAGCATTGTAGCCAGTTGGAAAGGGTGCAACGTAATGCTGCAAGGTTCGTCACACATAACTATAGTAAAACGGAAGGAACGGTCACCAAGCTCCTCCATGATCTCCACTGGACGTCCTTGCAGAACAGGAGATCTGCCTCCAGATTAACCCTATTGTATAAAATTAATCAGAACCTTATTGACATACCTAAAGAAAACTTCCTAAAACCAGTGACACTGCAAGGCCTTCGGAGAATGAACACGCAAAACTTCCAACAACCTGCGTGTCGTATTAATGCTTACAAATACTCCTTTTTCCCAAGAACTATAAAGGAGTGGAATATGTTACCTGAAGGGACTGTCAATGCAAGTAGTATAAATTCGTTCAAGCATAATTTACATTTTGATTAAGTCATATCCCCTCCCCGCACACCTCTGGCTCATATGCTCTACCTTTTTTTTAGAGCCCTGCCAGTACACGAGAAGAAGAAGAAGAAGAACATGTGCGTCAATAACTGCTGTCACAATCAGTGCATTGATTTCCGAAGCAGCACGCTTACCACAAGTTCCCTGGCAAATGCGCGTGAACTGTCATTTATTTCAAGCACACATGCACATGCAAAGACATGCAGCCCCAAATTTAATGCACAAAGCCTACACAGAGCCATATACTTAGCTGTGTACACAAATTGCAAACAGCGCCTGCTGGCCTTATTACTTGGTTACCATCTTCTTCTTCTTTCAAATGCAGCACAAACGCCAGACAAGGCTATCCCGTGCTGTTGAACTAGGGCTAAGGGAGTCGGATGAATAGAATAACTAGCTATAACGATTTTGATCGAGGGCTAAGAGCTGGTTTTTAAAGCTGTCCACTGATGGGGCACAGCGAGCCTGATCCGGTAATAGGTTCCAGCTAGGGATAGTTCTTGGATAGAGAGATTTCTGATAGCAAAGCTTGTTAGTGGAGGGATAATGGTATAGATACCTTCCACTAGTACGACGGGTAGTCCGTCGATTAAGATTTGAAGGGTCAATAAGATGATTCCTTACATTACTTGGAAGTAATCCATGCGTTTCTTTATACATAACAACGAGACGAGCCCTAAATCTTCGAGTTTCAAGGCTGTCCCATTTAAGATCTTTAATCATCTCAGAAACACTTGATTGGCGACTGTAGTTGTTAAAGATGAATCTGGCAGCACGCCTCTGGACATTTTCTATAGAATTCTTTTCGGATTGGGTATAGGGGTCCCATACCGTACTACAATAATCGAGAATGGGTCGGACAAGAGCAAAGTACGCTGCAGTCTTAGTATCTTTATCACAGTGCGAGAGGTTTCGCCTCAATAGGCCTAATGTCCGGTTTGCTTTGGATACAATTTGGTTAATGTGTCTTTTCCAGTTCATACTAGAAGAGAGTTCAACTCCTAGGTAAGGGTGGTGATTAACCTGCTCTAAAGTATGATTACCCATTTGGTAAAAATAAGGATTTGGATTTGCTTTATGGGAGACTCTCATAGTAAAACACTTAGATTTATTAAACCCCATCTGCCAGATTGATTCCCACTGACACAAATTGTCAACATCATGTTGAAGAATTTTTGTGTCCTCTATGTTTTTTATTTCACGATACAGGATACAGTCATCGGCAAATAACCTGACGCTTGATTGAATATTTGCCGGTAAGGTGTAGCGGTATTGCCAATATAAAATATCGATATACCGACCTGAAAATATCGATAATATCGATAATATCGATATTTTCGCAGAATGGGTACGCACACTATACATATGAAAAAACGAAGTATGGGAAGGTATTACCATGTACCCGGCCCCGGACGACTTAAATGCCGAAGTTTACTACGTTGGTAGCGAAAAATAAATCAAGATTTGTGCAGAAAAATTAAGAAAAAAAACTGTGTTTGCACTTAACATTTGAGTAGTTGCAGTCACGAAGTAACTTTCAATTATTTCTTTGGGAATATGTCTTATATATAAATAGCTTTTAGTGTTACTTTAGCATCACAACGGACGATCAAATATCCCTCCATCTCGCTAAAGCAACAGCCATGATCTATAAAAAAAATCTGTAGTAGGTCTGCCCCTAAGTAACTACAAAATAGTTTCAAAATCTGTGATTACTGGTTTCACTGACCATACAAACATTTTCAAAACGAGTGGCCCAAACATTAGCGTAATTCCCACCCCCTTACTAGCATGTGCTACGCTGATTCCTTCCACTATCAACAGCTTGTGTTTTAAATATTTTTCTTTCAAACAAAATACGGCATATTTTGATTCACAAGTTTTGGGATAAGTAAAAAGTGTTCCTTTTGGACTCACGTAAGCCAGGGGGCTTCTCTGTTATTCAGTTTGTCACTAAGAAGTACGTACCTCTTCACCTAACTCTCGTAAAATACCTCGCATGTAGTTCACTATGCAATGCTACATCAAAACGGCCTTGTTTAGCTAGTCACTATATATCTAAAATACCGGCCGATATTTTCGATATCAACTATTCGTCGGTATTACACTCAGCTATAACCACTAAGTTACTAGCAGTCGATATTTATATCTAGCTGATCTCTTGTATTCAGACATTCCAATAAATTCCAATAATCTATGACTGCAGTACTGCTCGTAGTGAAAATCCAGGCACCGTGCAGTCCGCTGCAGGTCTGCAGCTCGCTAGCTGCTTCAGCACCTCGGCGCTCTCGAACGTGTCCGGTACCTGGGATGTCAGAATTTTCCCGAAACTTTCAAGTGCAACTATAAGAACTTATACACAGGTATTTTTGCAGGATCATCCCCATCGTAGTGTCAGTGATCTTTTTTTAATGTATGGAAAAATATTACAGTTGAAACTACTCGCAAAATTCCGCCCAAACAAACAAAATATACATCCCACAAAATAGTTAAAAAAAACCCTCGTATCAAAGTACGCTGATCCAGTCAAAGGTCACAAAACTTCTATGTATGCTGCATAGTTTGTTTGGAAGAGTCCAAACCTGTAAATACTTTCTACAGTACTACACGTGTTGCATGCACGGACTGATTGCGGCGTGTTCGTACATGTTTGCATACATCCATGTTGTCAACAGAATTAACGTAAAGCTTCCCCAACGAAAAATTACGACGCTGTACTAAACCCCATGGCCTATGGAATAACATGCGTAGTACAGTATGTGTACCAACATTGAACTTCTAACGAATGTATTTACGAAAATGTTACGTTATTTTCTGTTTGTGGAACTTTACTCTGTGAGGTAGTCTCAGATAGATCATCCTACAGTAAGTCTGAATATCATGAAAAATTAGTTTACTTGTAAGGTTTCGGAATAAACTTGCATGCAGTAACCAATTCCGTAGAAAAAAAAACTTTCGTGTCACTGATACGGCTCATGTGCTAGCTCTGTACTTATTCAGCCTTTTACGCCCCACGTGTACTTTGGCAGTCGGTCACCAGTCTGTACCGAATCCACTGTGTACACAGTAGGTCTACATTGAAGTATTCCACTGCGTATGCAAACCGCAGAAATAATTCATACAGCATGCCTATATGCTCGTAGCACTGTGATGAACAGCTCAGTATTGTGCTACGAAGGTCACAAGAGGTGAACCTACACCTACGTAAGCTAGGCCAAAGATTCGTTGGTAACTTGACTCTATCGATGCTTAGGTATCGGTTTTTAAAAACACTCGCATCGGTTATGAGTCACTGCTGTTAAATATCGATATTTGTGTTGAGTGTCGCTATTTTAGAAGAATCGGTATCCAAGTGAATAGTAGAATATCGATATTAGTACTATATATAGACTTTACTATATATCGATATTTTTGAAAACGCATATCGACGATATTACTAAGGAGCAAATATCGACTAATATCGATAATATCGATATACCGCTACACCTTATTTGCCGGCAAGTCGTTAATATAGACTAAAAAGAGTAAGGGTCCCAAGACCGTACCCTGTGGGACACCAGAAATGACTTTAGATTTGTCTGAAGACGTTCCATCAATTAGCACCCTCTGGTAGCGGTTTGTTAGGAATTTCTCAATCCAATTTAAGATGTTATTACGGATTCCAACATGCTTGAGTTTGTTAAGAAGTCGCTGGTGGGGAACTGTATCAAAAGCCTTGCTGAAATCCATTATGATTAGGTCAGCTTGGCTTCTGTTATCTAAAATCTTCATTATATCGTCAACAAGGGCAGAAAGCTGAGTTTCGCATGATCTCCCTTTACGAAAACCGTGTTGAACATCAGCAAGTACATTAAATTTGTCAAAGTGATCCATAATATGACGGTGAATAATATGCTCTAAAAGCTTGCAAGGGATGGATGTCAACGAGACAGGCCTGTAATTCGCAGGGTCCGATCTTTCACCCTTCTTATAGATGGGGGTTATATTAGCATCAAGCCAGGCTGCTGGTAAACATCCACTTGACACCGACTTTTGGAACAACTTCTGAAAAATGGGGGCAATACTGTGGGCACAGGACTTTAATACTCTGGCAGTGACATTGTCAGGCCCAGCAGCCTTGTGCACTTTAAGATCAGTTAGCAGCTTAAGGACACCGGTGGTTGAGATCTTAATGTCCCCCATAACAGGGATGGGACTAGAATCGATAACAGGCATACTATTTAGATCTTCTTTTGTGAATACAGAACAAAACTGATTATTCAGGGCTTCGGCTTTATCTTTGGAAGTGGACAGGAGTCTTCCATGAACCTGCAGCGGCGAGATACCAGAAGTATCAGTCCTCTTAGATTTAATAAAATTCCAGAAAGGCTTAGTATTATCTGATTTCAAGCTACCCCCGATAATGTCTCTAACGTAGCTATTATGAGACATTCTGATTTTCCTATCAATACTTCTCCTTAATTTCCTAAATTCAAATCTTCGGCTTAGGCCTAAATTGGAAACTCTGAAATTGTTGTACGTGTATCACTCAGTAGGAAAGTTCTGAGGTAAAGATTTGTAGCTGGCTAATAAGATCAAGACAGCCAAAAGATTTGCAGGTAGGCCTAGGCCCAGGTTAGCCCTAGAACAGGGCTGTGCATTACGTTACATGACCTAGGCACATTCCACTCCACACCACAGCCCTTGCGCTACTAACAGTAACACTAACGTTAATAATAATCGGCTCATTAGCCGACCCACGCCAGGGTCGTCATCCCTCACATTCACAAATAGTTATGTTTTCTCACCAAACTTTACACAGAGGACTTCTGGCACCGCATCCACCTTTCTGCATAAGCTGTTTACCCAAATACGACAAAAAAAATGATGTATTTTAACTCGAAAAACTGAACGTTACACTAAGACTTCAATACACCATATTTGTAAGCCTGCGAGTGAGTGCGTTGTACGCAGTGTTTCCACTAATTTCGAAAATTCCCGAAATTTGGGAAATTGTGACGTTTAAATAATTACGGAAAACAGTATAGAAATGTTGCATAATAATAAACAACGGATACTTATATAATTTTTACATTAATTAGGTCTTGTAATCGTTGGTTCATCCAATTTCTGGGAATGGTCACTGGATTCCAGGAAATATTGTTGCCTAATTCGGGAATTCATGTGGAAACATTGACTGTACGCGGGTTCATTCAAACAGAGGAGTCGTGAATCAGAATCGAAGTGTCATTTTGCTGGATTTCGGCCTCAGACGGTCCATAAAAGCCGATTTATTGGTAACTTTTCGATCGACCAACACTTGCGCATCATTTTGTGATAATATAAGTTCGATGTGCATAATATTCGCCAGTTTAGAACACATTTTGTTGTGAAAGCTTAATGAGCCGATTATTAGTGTTAGTCACAGGCACAGGCGTTCGAAACATTACGTACATACACTACACACACACCCTATATATATAGGCCTAATAAGACTTGTTATATAGTGTGGGGTCCTACTAATTTTAGCCCGGCTCGCCCGGCGCTACCTAAACTTAGCCCGGCTATACATGAGACTGAGTGTAGGTTACAGAGCATCGTAAAGGCCGGTTCATACTTCCAAATTTCTCGCGCGATAAAGCGGTCAATAACCATATATTAGTGTTTGCACGGGTAGTAAAAGTGCTACCCGGGTAGACAAAATAATTTTAGAGCAGGTACCCGGGTACCCGAAAACCGCAGAAACAAAAAGTTCATAAATAACTCACAATACTGTTGTACTACATGTATTGTTCGGAGGAGGTATCGTGTCGCTCAAATGGGGATAATTAATTAGTGCAATAAAAGCAATGGATAAAATAGATTGGGTAAATTGATTAGCAGTAACTGCTTATCAAAATCTGAATTGACTAGCGATTACTTCATCTTAGTTAGCAGTATAAATAACGATGACCAAAATAAAGCATTATTTTGTAATTGGACACATACTCCATGACACTTGCCGACATTTACACCTGTATCAGAGTGGTAGTGGCCACAAGTTCAAGAAGACTAAAAATCATCATAACAAAATCGCATCGTTTCAAATAGAAAATTAAGAGTGAAAGAAACGTGATAAAAACAACCAGTTAAGAAAATCACTATTTCTTAAGGCCTTTATCCTCATACTGTACTGAATTTGGGGGCATTTTTCGAATCAAAAAGCAAGCTTTTAGATTATACCAATTTAAAAAAATTCAACCAATCAGAGCCTTCAGAAGTTACTGTAAGTATTCTCTTGCACATCCAATTTTACAGGAAGTAAACAATGACGTCACTTTTATGATGATGTTTCCTACTACTAGTGTACGCACTATCACGGACAGCTTCCTACGTTCGTATGTAGCTATCCATGTGTTGACATCCGGGCACCTTACCTAATTAGCTTGTTTTTACGAATGCTATTATTTTGGTGCAAGCCAATGTTAGATCCAATGGTTAACTTCGAAATCTACGTAGATACTTTACACACGGTGGCAAAGTGTTGATTTGCACATCATCAGAGATGCATTTAACCATTAATCGAGGTTTTTTCCCTTTTGGCAAACACGAGGGGGAATTCCGTATTGAACTGAATGCACAACATATTGCGTAGTACATAGCTAGCCTATGTACCGTACATTCACGGCTCAGTTTCAGTAGCATGCCGAACGTAATGGCACCTTGCAATGGGGAGGCATGGTCAGCTAGCTCAGGGTTCAGGGTTTTGGCTACTACATAAAACTGACCTCGCAGTGTCAGGCCCGGTATTGCAGCATTCGCCGTACCGGATAGAACACTAACATATATGTGCTATGTACACTTCATCCCAGCCGTGTGTATTATGTAGCCAAACATGACATGTGCACGGCTCAGTATTTAATTGTTATAACTTTTCTAGCTATGTGTTGCTGTCAGGCAGAAAAGAGCAGAAGCTGATTTTCTGGCTTCGGCTTCAAACAATATGACAATTGTTATACACCGCGTCATTGGGGATAGTTGAAACTCGAACATGGCTTGACAAAATAATGATTCGCATCTTCCGCGAGGCCAAATTGAAAAAGATTCGCAACTAAGTCATTCTTGGGTAGCAAATTGCGATGCGAACCCGGTTATTTTGTCCCTTGAAAAGCGCAAAATATGTGAGAGCATGAGAAGAAGAAGAAACCTAAGACAGATTGTGAGTGAATGTAATAAGCATTGCTACAGGTTTATAGCATGAAATATCCAAAGTATTTTTAATGTGCTATTTTTCTGGAACCGGGTAGAGGACACGAAACCCGGATAGTAATATTTTTCGGGTAACCCATGCAAACACTACCATATATGGTCAAAATATCTTTGCCGCCAGTTCGATTCACGGTCATCGCTTGGAGTTGAACATTGTTCAACTTTTCTCGCAAGCTCTCAAGATATCGCAAAGGAAACGGCTTCTGATTGGCTGCTTGGTAGGTGAACGACCTTTTGAAACGAGCTCACGATCCTACTCGATAACAATGGCGGACCTTTCCAGATACCGGCTCATTACATGTATTCGGGTTCCGTGCGACTCGGCGGCCTGATTGTGACAGTGAGAGTTGTAGGAATGGAGGGAAACAGTTATTGCTTCCCACGAATTAAGACAAAGGTTAGTAAGGCAGGATTTTGTTGTATTCCCTAAAATTATCACGGTAATCAATAGTGTACTTTGTCGTAGAGCCGATCAAACCGCATACACATATGTACTGTACTTGGCCTTTGCATAGGCAGGTATTGGGAAACTGTGCATTGCATGGCAGTACTGCGAAAGTTGAGCTATGCGAGAAAACTGAAGTATGAATCAATTTTACATCGGCTTATCGAGACCCAGCTAACATCCTTAAACACAGCTTTATAGCGCTATAATGGAGTATGAACCAGCCTTAAATGTAAGAAATGATGTACGATGAACTTGAAAGAACTTGGTGGCTGAAAAGTACCTTCAGTCAGTGTTGTATTTTGAAGGCAAAAGAATGATTTTATTTATATTTTTTGAACAAAAGTAATTATAGAATGAGTCAATGCGGAGTCTGCATTGACAATAGTAATTTTTATCAATCATAAATTTCAAAGATCATGTTCAGTGTTTTGGCAAAGTTGACGAAAAGTTGGCTGGGCCCATAGGCCTGCCTGGAGTGGGCAGCTGGAATGGGCATCAACAGTTGAGGGACGGGGGCATGTTCCCTAACTTTTGAAAGTGGAGGGGATTATTCGGCGCCCACTCAGCCACTTTTCTTTCCCGGCAGGCGGAATCCTGTATGTGAAAATGAGGCACGTCCGTGATCATACCATAATTTCATTAGCTCTGACAACATGGGCGTCCGAGGTTGGGGCAAGGGGGGAACTTTCCCCCCTGGAAAATCAAAAACTTGAAAAAAAAAACCTTGAAGAAAAATAACTGAAACTTCAAGACTACTTCTGTCAGAAGTCGAAAATCTCGCACCATTTTGCATCTAGGGCCTAGGCTCCTTGAAAAAGACCAAAACTTTTTAAAGGGGAGGGACACCAGCCCCCTCCCCCAGGCCAGCGACAATCCTACTTTGATGTGACCCCTAAAAGTGGCCACCCCCACTGCAGCTACAGGCCTGCTGATCTGATCAGTTAAGAGTTTTGACCCCTCCCCCATGTCTGACAACATAGCCGAACTTAACATATGGGGGGGGGGCAAATTTGTTTAATATTACTATAAGTGTGATTTAATTACCAATTTGCTGTTAATACGTTTGATAATTAAACAATTGAACTTACTACAGCGGTTCTTGTACATACATGGATAGCCAGGCTAAGTTTAGGTAGCGCCGGGCTAGCCGGGTTAGCCGGGCTGTAAGTGTAATTAGTAGGACCGATAGTGTGTAGTATAGAACGTAATGTTTCGAACGCCTGTGGTGTTAGTAGTGCAAGGGCTGTGATGTGGAGTGGAATTTGCCTAGGCCTAGGCCATGTAACGTAATGCACAGCCCTGTTCAAGGGCTAGCCTAGGCCTACAAACAAATTTATTCTTTTTCTTGTTTTAGAAAAATAAAAAAATTTCCTTAGAGTGGCCTTGTACCAGTTACTTAGGTCTATCTCTCAACATCAAAGCTTTACTTTAGATCATATTACATAACAAAACATAACATTAACAAGTTGGGCAAGGATAGGGAAGGTTCCATCAGATGCCCTGCATCCCAACCCAAAACAAAAACACAGACTAGGCCTAACAGTCAGGCCTACCAAACCAAAAAGCCAGCATAGGCCTTTATTATGAGTTAGGCCTATAACACATAATTATACTATGACATCGTTGAAAAAAAGCATATTACCATCCATTCTGTTTGAAAACCAGGCTCATTTAAGTTCAAGGTCAAAGATCCCAGATTCAATGACTGTTAGGGTCAGGTGCAATATTAGAACTAGGCCCTAGTAGGCACTAGCAGTGCATGCTGACGACTAGCTTAGCTAGTTATATGTTAGCTCTCAATCCGGTGTTACAGGCTAGCTAGGGTTGTTGGAAACTCTCCATCCCTCTGCATGGATACGGGTACACTATCAGTATCATGGTAGGCCTATATGTCTATATGGTATCCAGTTAAAACGTCCCTTTACCAAAACGTCCCCGCAATTTAGCTACCAAAACGTCCCTGCTTTTTACGAAAACGTCCCTGTGGTATTACATATGTTATGCAAAAACCTACCCGCATATGAATGATACATAACGTTATACTTTAACATTTAAAGCTTCTTAAAAGTTTTCGGAAAGAAATATTTAAGTGTGATTGATTTGTTGCTGATATTAAGAAATCAGTTATAGTTTTTGGTTTTCAAAAGTGTAATATTATGACAAAAGAAAACTTAGCGCCGCGCTCAACATGCAACCATAAGCTACGTAGTTACCGTAAATCGTAATGCATGGCTATACTGTTACAACGTAACTTTGTAGTCCTGTAAATTGTATAGGCTAATATTTCATTTTCCTTGAAGAAATAGAAAACCAGACTACTAAAGTGAATAAAAAATATTGCACAAACTGATCAAATAGAACTAAAAAAGTGTCATGAAACTTAAAACGATGCAGTGTTTTGATACGGGGATGTTTTGGGACGGGGATGTTTCGACCAGTGGCAGGGACGTTTTGGTAAAGGGACGTTTCAACTGGTAAGCATCTGTACACATAGTATGCACATGGATATGCACAGTATATGGGCGTTCTGTCAACCATGCAGATCACACTATCATTTCTCGCACTATCAATTACATAGTACATGTATACTACTAGCTGGATGCGTTGCTGAAATAGGTCTAAATGGAGTACATACAGTACCTACATTATGCTACATACATACGATAAATCTGTCCACACAAATTTGAATTGACCACGCAAAAAAAGACAATATGCGCTATGCTATTGGTTTCAGTATAAGTACGAAGCTATGTGCACCCTCTGAACCCATGCTTTCTGAACAAGGTATTTAAAGGGAAAATGCAGTCACCACAATTTGAACAAGGATACCCTGATATCCTAATTCAGGAATGGCTCCTGGCAATCATGTGGCAATATTTTTATTACAGGTCTTTGTTGTCAAATTCATGTGGAATAAGTCCTTGGTTTACCATTAATATTGAATCTTTTTGTTCAGAAACAATGAAAGATACTTCTATGGAAAATAAGAAGAAATTTGTGAAATTTAGCTGAAGTTTGAAAATAAACTTGGGGTGACAACCTTATTCCCTATAAGGTTGGTGTGTGCTGATGTAGTACTAACATGTTTCTTTGATTTACTTCCATTACAGACAGCATCAGGAATGGAAGAAATCTAACCTCACTTTCAAGTTGAAGATGGATTTAGACCAAGAGCTGGCAGAGGAAGCCCTTGAATATGCTTGCTTTCTGGATTGTGTACCGGTTGTCTTTTGTAAGAAATTCTAATCTGACCACCTTTTTACTTGTAACTCTCATATGATAGTCAATTGCTTGCCTCGACTGGAGGGCACACTTTCAGTCCTGTGATGTCATATGCGTAAAGGTTTATAGTTTTGAAAAATTTAAAGAGGTGTATCTCAAGAAGGGTATTTAAAGATATCAAAATAACTCCAATTTTGCAAGGTATCTTTCTTTGAACCTACAAATATTGATTAATTACAATACAAGCCCTCCGTTCCATATCCACATAAAAAATTGTTTTACGGCATTTTTAGGTGGCTAGTCACAAGTGCGACACAATGCAACTCATAACAAATTTGATATCATAAAATCTTCCCATGCAAAACGAAGATGGCAAGGTGTCCTAATAAAACACTATCAATCCTTTCATTCAAACTTTGTGTAAAGGCCTCCTTGTTAAATCAACTGTTACAGTAGTATTGTATAAGAAACTTAAAATTTTACACAACAAATGGCCATGCCAAGCAAAATCTAAGATGTTCAACGGCCCTTCAATATGGAGAATTTTTGCTTTTGCTTTAGTTTACCTCCAATGATAAATGACTTGTAAGTTTTCATTTATGATATAGAAACCGTATGGTTGATATTTAAAGAGTAAACAGCTTATTTATAATTACTTTGCTCAATACTTGAGATTTCACCATTTCATGGATCACAAAATTGACTCCTGTCATTAAAGGTTGATATGATGATAAGAAGCAAGCGTTTCCCTTAACTTTTTTACCAACTAGCCACTCAGACTAGTAAACCAAACATGTGGGTAGTCCTCAGCTCTTTTTCACTTGTCCAGTAGTCCCCATTTCTCTGCCAAAAAGAAATCTCACAGACTCACAATTCCCATTCTAAAAGTTGTGCTTTACCAGTAGGAGTTGTGTTTTTCAATTAGAAACTGAAAACTTTATGTGTAAAATTAACTTTCGCATGGCATTTCTATTTATAATGGTTTAACTTTTAGTACCACAGAAATGTAAGTTTGCAGTCTTGGCCGAGCACTTTTGCCTGCCAGACTAAGTAAGTTGTTTTATATAGTTCACTATTGTTTTTACCCTGAAATTAGCAAGGGGGAACTGCTAATTTCAAACCCTCAAAAGCCTAAAAAACTTGCGAAGCTGTCTGTATTTTCCCTAAAGGCCTGACTGCATGATCACACATTTGTTCATGAACATTGTCATACAAATTATGTATGATGTTTTGAATGAATGTATGATGGTGTAGATGGGGCTAAAGTTTCAGTTACTTTTATGAATACAAACACTATTTGGAGTACCTATGAAAATTTCCTTATTACTCTATTACTCTACAGAGTCAATTTATTTTTTATTACTATGAAGTGGAAAGGACCCTGGTTGAAGTTATAGTACAGTGTTCCTTTAGACACCCTTTCTCAAAATAGTATCTGGGAAATTGCTCTCCTTGGCTATGTGAGTTTCCATTACCAGATAACTCTTTGTCCATATCTTCATCATGGCAGTCAAATGAAATTTTAATAGAAAGGCTATACTCAAGAAAGATTAGTAAATGTCATGTTATTTTAAAAATGCTTTCCTCCAGCCCTGAATTAATCAGTAGCTCCATAACAAACAAGAAACAAAGAAAAAAGATTATAATACGTAGAGTTATGACAGTTTTCAGATAAATAGCATTGAAATTCATGAAACGAAATTTAATTCATCAAGTTTTGAAATTATGCAAATTTCACTTCTAACCAAATACAGAAATTTTCAAAATTTCATCAGAATGAGGGAGCATGGGTGCACAATATGACATTGCAGATGCTCTGTTAGTGTCATGAGATGTGTCTTATCAAAAATTTTATGAAACTAAAGTGGTTCTGGAACAGTCATATAAGTTTTGTGGAGGAACAGTCCAGGAATTTTTCTGTAACTTACTATTTTGTACTTGCAAAATGATGCATATTCAAGGTTCCCTTGCAGTAAGCAAATGGGGAAGAGGAATGTTTCATTGTCTTGAGAGTCCTTGAAGTTTGGGTGGTTGGTCTGAAAAAAATCCATATGGTTTGGATAAGAGAAAACCCCAAAGTGTACACTTACTGTACTTGAAATCATGTTGGTATCTGTATCGACAAAGGTCAAAGTTTTTCTTCTTTCCAACATAATTCTTTAGTCTCAAAATATTGAAATTCAGTTAATACTTATTCAAGACCAAGATGACCATTATTGAAAGAACCAGGGTCCACTAGACCGAAGATCCTACTTCCAACCCTTATTTTAGCCATAACCATAATCCTTACCCAAATCCTAGCCTAATTCTAATCCTTATCTTAATGCTGTATCTAATGCTAAAACTAGCTCTCTCTAACCCTTACTACTGTAGTTTGTGGTCTAGCAGACCTTCATTGGAATAATCCCTCGATCTAGTGAATCTTCCATCTAGTGGGAATCTTGCTTTTGAAATAGAAAGTTTGCATGTGTGGGAGCCCTACATATTTTTTTTTTTTATGGTCTTGTTTCTCAGGGTTACTCTATAAATACTTCAACACAGACCAGCTTGTAAGCCATCTTTCAGCGAGCTGCAAGAAGAGAGTTACATGTCAACTGCTCTATTGGATTGTGAAAGATTCCAAAGTTGCTCTTTTCAGTCGTTGTTTGACAATACTGCGTCTCCTGAAAGAAGACCATTCAGATGTTTGTAGCCAGAAAGATTGGGCTAAATTAGAATTGGGGATCAAGTTAAAGGTTTGCTATAACTTGTCAAGTTGTCTTAGTCATGTTGTGGTAATGTAGAAATGTTCAAAAAGAGGAGGGTAACTATCAGAACTTACAGCCAAAATTATCACCCCAATCTAAAATAGCAACACCCTAACACCCCTTCCCCTCCTTCAGATTCTTTCAAGTTCTTGCAGTTAATCATGTGATAATATGTTTGTTATGAAATTGTTAGATTCATTCAAAGTTATTTTTAAGTTTTCCTTTCGAATGCAGTATTCATGTTCTGAAACATTGTGAATTTACTAGTGAAGAAAAGCAGAGATTGAAAACTTTGGCTGATATTTCAAAATAAAGTAGGGGTACTGTTTACGCCCCTTTACATTGTCACTCATTGTGATAGAGAAACATTTGCATAGTTGTCAACTTACTTTGTTTGGAATAGAAAAAAAAACAAAATTAATGAAAAGAAATGTCATTAGTTTCATCAAGTACAGGTGAAAGTGATGCATTTACATGCCTTTCAATTTCAAATTTATTTTTCATATGCTTTGTCAAAAGTAATTTTACGATATGGTTAAGATTATGATACAGTTTTTACAGACAGCATACGGTATGATAGGCACTAGAAAAACAGAGAAGACTGTTATCTAAGTTAGTGACCATGTCAGGGAAAAAAACAAAGAAAACAAAACAAATCAAAAAGAGAAACAAAGAAAAAGGCAAAAGTATTTGTATTCCTGTACTATGAGTACAGTACAAGAATGCTGTTATACTGCCCAATCCTGTTAACATTGATGTTTTTCTCTTTTGTGTAAGTGTGACTGTCAGCTGGACATTTTATTAAGGGACAAATACCTACAGTATTCTTTGTGTTGCCTTGTTGATATGAGTTCATGGAGTTGGATTCTTGAAGTGAATACTATCCACCCATATAGGGTAGTATGTATTGACGTGATGTGCTCAAAGTGGCATGAATCCTCGTAATTTATTTAAAATTGACATAGACATAACAACATGGGTCATGTACTGTGACTTGGTAGTCATTTGACCAAATCTAATAAAAAACCAAATGTGAACATTGGTCGTGGACATAGCCCAAGACTCATTGATTTTGATGATGAGCGAAACATATGCATGGCATGTGTGTGTATGTATGCATGTGTGTATGTATGCATGTGTGTGCGGGTCACGGGAGGTCAAAATCTGAACACCTTGATACCATGATGTCCCAAGGTAGGATGCTTGGGTAAATTTCATATTACATACTTAGTAATGTCCCATGGTGAGAGGAAGAACCATATTGATTCTGGTGGCAATCAGAGGTCATCTGGGGTCACCAGGGGTCATACCCTGAAAACATTGTTTATAATACAATATCTCAACGTATGAAGCACCTATGTATGTCGTATTTGATATGTGGATGCCCACTGTGAGTGACAGAACACAATCATTTTTGGTGGAGGTTGATGTTCATGGTTACATGGGGTCAAAATCTGAAAACCTTATTAACACAGTATCTGAAGAGGGAACATAGATACTTTTCGTACTTCACATGATGATGCATTAAATGTTGTAGAAAAGTAAATTGGTTTTGTTGGAAGTTGAAGGTCATCTGAGGTCACCAGAGGTCAAAAATCAAAATTTCCCAAGAATTCCCGAGGTCAAATATTAACAATGAACTTTATTTTTCCAACACATTAAGATACTGTAGCATTTGACCAGTAATTGAAGAAATGGGACATCTTGGCATTATTTGGGATTAAACATGTATCCTGGAAACCACAATGAATGTTTGCATTCTTGTTTACACAGATCACAGGGTTGTTTAAGTTACGTTTTGGAAGTTAAGTCGTTATACTATAGTTACAGTTAATTTCCATAAAATTGTAACTCATTACAATTACTAGTTACAATGTGCAAAAGTAACTAGTTACAGTTACTTTTGATTGAAAAGTAACTACCTGGTTACTTTGTTACAAGATTAACTGCAAATGCAACTCATTGCATGATTCAGTTAAATGTAGCTGCATTACTCGTAACTCGTTCTTTCCCAACCCTGGTATTAAGACAACAGTACTTTCATCACTCTCAGAGTTTTTGTAGGAGACTCCTTTACCTCTAACCCCCAGTCAGGGATTTAGCTAGCTAAATTTGAGTTCCGAGAAATTATCTGATCTGGGGAAAGCACCTCACCCCACCTCATGGCACCCTCACCCTACCCCATTTTTCAGCCATTAATTTTTCATTTTTCCCTCATTTTACTTTAAGGAGTAAATTTAGGGCTAGTGTTAGGTCTCGGTACTGTAGACAGATTTGTGGTGGGCGGGGAGACGTGTGTTTGCTTGGAGTGCCGGACGGGAATATCGAGTGCTGGGTTTCACTGCCCATTGCCGCCCACCATAGCTGCATCCCTGCCCCCAGTTAAAAACAACAGGCCTACATGTAGTTTTACTGCCCAAGTCCATATTCTGTGAGATACACTTTCATGTATGATGAAGACTACTACTACTGCATTTATCACATGTAGTTTAATTGCCCAAGGCCACATTCTGTGAGAGACACGTTCATGTATGAAGAAGGCTATACTAATGCCACATTTATCATATGCATTTTAATTGCCCAAGGCCATATTCTGAGAGGTGCACTTAAATGTATAATGAAGGCTACACTATTACATACATCTCATTTCACTGATCTGCACATGTCAGTCAAAGTGTAATAATCACTAAAAAAGATTTCAAATCCCTGGGTGTTTCAAAAGGTATTCAGGATGCTAAAAGAGCTACTTCGATCTATTTCTTTACAGAGGTTTGAGGTCATTTTCTACATTTTTATCATATCAAAATGTAATTAACATTCCAAGATCCAAGATGTTCTTTCTTGATCTTATTAAAGAGTATTCACTTACTTGGAAGGACTGGGCAAAAAGTTCATTGGACTTTTCATACTTCTGTGTTTTGCATTTTGCAGATTGTCCTTCAACAGATGTTAAATGGATCAAGCCAAAGTCAGTGCTTGGAAATTTTTTATGAACAGTTTCCTGATTTTGAGAAAGACAAGGTAGACAATGTGCTCATTTTGTAAACAATGTTGTGTTTTAAAAAGTTTCCCCTTAGCCTGGAAATGTCGTGCAGTTTTGTAAAAAGGACAAAAAATCATGCAATTTTGTTACAACTAAACTTTTTTACTTTTCATAAGATTAATGAGCAATAAGTATTTTTAACCCATATTTTTCTTGTCAAACAAGATGATAGATTTTTCATAATTTGGTCATGGAATAGTGATGGAATTTTATTGTACTTAAAGGTGCAGTTACTCTGTAGAGAGAGGGCAGTGTTGCAATTATGTAGAGCCTTGGGAAATGGCCAGTGACAGAAGTTGACATTTGAAGTTGGGTTGGGAAGAGATGGGAAAAGACGAGTGCTGTCCAGTGAAACTTATTTCAAACATGCTTCTATGAATCCTGCTTCCTCTCCTCCAGCTTCACAAATCATATATTGTGTTCACAGTTATGGTCAAACTAAAGTGAGATGAGCTTTTTTTGTCATTTAGAGAGTACCTTAGACCAAACCCAAAGTAATTTTTAAAAGAATCGTCCAAAGCCATGCTATGGCATCTTATCTGCTTGTTTTAAGTTCACTTTTGGTAGAAAAGGGGCTATAAGGTCCAGCTGGGAACATTTTGTGAATCACACATAGGAAGTGAGAGTACTTACAGTAGATGAAGTTCCTCTCTAACATATGAAAAATAAGTTTGGACCTGGATTAGTCTTTGAATTTTAACAGTATGTAATGCTTGTATCATTCAGATTTGAAAATAATATTTTGAAATTTCTTAAAAGGAAAATGTATTTTAAGAGTTGTGTAGTTATTATTTGACAAATTTTTTAGAGACACTCTACAAGTTATTTGCTGGAATGGAATTGAAAATATTTGAGTTAAGGAAGATGGTCCCATTACTTATTTCTTTGAAATTCATTCAGTGTTTCCATGGCCTGGCAAAGTCATAGAATTTCAGACAAAGTGACAGAGGTCATAGAAAAGCCCTGGAATTTTGCTAAGACTTTAAAACTTCTGTTTATAAATGCATGCATCTCTATTTCGGTTTATTCCATGTATTCACTCCTAAGACTCAACCAAAGATCATTGATTTTTCATAATTAATAAAATGTGTTGGAAAAGTCATGCTGTTTCAGCCTGCACAATCTCTGTACTTCATTCCTCTTTCTGTAGACTGAATCCAGTAATTCGGAGGAGCACATGTTACAGCTCCTTTTTCAACTAATACAACAGCCTTCTGTTGCAGCAAGAAATGATAACTTTCAGAACGAAGTCGGTTCAAAGTTGATTCACACAATTAGACACAGAGTCAAGCATCTGGTGGTGAACCTGAATAAAAAACTCCCACAACCCCAGCTGGAGAAGGTCTGTCTTATGATTTGAAATAAGTTAAGAGATTTTTTGAAGAACTATGAGACTTGTTGCCTTTCATTTGTTAGGCTTGAAATGTCAGCTCAAGTTCTTTTGAAAAAAAAAGTGCAAAATGCAGAACATCTTTTAACATGCAAATACATCAGAGTTAAACAGAGATTGTCCTTACTGTTTCATGACGCTGTGAATAGTTTGTGTTTAGCAAAGAACTTACACTTACGAAAAGTGCATTGCTCATCATGGTGAATTTGTAACGTTACTGTGAAAATGGTTTTGTTAATGTTCTGCTTTGCAATTTATGTTCTGTTTTGCAAGAAAATATAAAAGTTTATGGAGATTCACTCTGCTAGAATGTTTATGTAATCTGCCTTAAGTACCAGATTATGTGGATTCAAATTGTGCTTGAACATGCATAGTCACACTTACTAGACTAAACCATCTGAGAAGTATTCCATGTTGACACTTATGTGGAGACCCCTAGCTTAGCCTGCTTGTATCAAATTTCATGATTTTTGTGAAAGTTTTGCAAAACTAGACAACTTTTTTGTTTCGGTTTTAAAATTTTACTCGATTAAAGTTTAAAATGAAAATGCTTAAATAGTATATGTAAATACTCTTTGACAAGAAATGTTCAGAAAGAAGCCCAGAGTAGACATAGACTTTCAGGAAATTTTTCCAGGAAGTTGAGGGGGCTGGCAGGCAGGCTGAGACATCTTTTTCCAAGAAAAGCCTGTATTACAGAAAAAAATTGCCCAATTCTGTCTCCAAAATTTGCCAGAGAACTAGGTTTGCTCTAAGGTGCTTAAATAGTATATGTAAATACTCCTTGACAAGAAATGTTCAGAAACAAGCCCAGAGTAGACATAGACTTTCAGGAAATTTTTCCAGGAAGTTGAGGGGGCTGGCAGGCAGGCTGAGACATCTTTTTTCAAGAAAAGCCAGTATTACAGAAGAAAATTGCCCAATTCTGTCTCCAAAATTTGCCAGAGAACTAGGTTTGCTTAAAGTGATGCCGTGAGTTTGCAAAAAGTGAAAAACATAAGATTTTGCTTCTTGTTATGTCTTTCTTTATCCTTCAAAATGCCACGAGTGCTATACAGAGTTGAAGAATACAATTTGAAAGCTCAAAATGATAGCGATAGTCTCGGGAAGTAACCTAAACAGCATAAAATCAGAAAAATTTTGAAGGCCTTTTTCAAAAAACGGTCCTCATTATAAAGCGTTAGACCACTCCTATGCAACGAACCTGATGTTGAATATGCAATATTATTGAGGTGTCACCACGTTAAAAAACGTACTATACCACTCAACCCAGGCTAGCTCCACGGTACAGCTGTTCGCTCACGGCCGGGGAATGACCTTCTTGCATAATCGCTTGATAATACAACTAACGTTACTTGTACCCTCAATATAGCTTTCGGCTCTAATTTAGAATCAACAGTTACAGGCTACTGTCTTTCACTCATTGGTACGCGTTATAGTGCTGATTTGAATCTGAACGTTACAGGTTTACAGCAAAAGTTGCACCACTAATAGGCCTACTATCTCTTTTGTCGCCAAAACTGTTTCTGAATTGAACGTCTAACACGATGGTAAGTGCAAATAAAAGGCAGAGCATCGTCTCTCGCTACTAGTAGTACTAATGTTAGCGCAAGTTAGGCTTAATTTACTGAGGTACCACTCGCCAGTAGCCTAAAGTTAGGCTACTACAGTAAAACGGGATAGTTTAGCCTTGTGGTATTACCTTGTAAGGTGTATATTGCAATATCAACGTTACTTCTTCAAGATCCACACATTCAGTCAGTCTTGTTCACTTGTGTTGTTGTGCTAAGACTAGCAGCTAAGTCGATCAGCTGTTTACACCTAGTGAATATGCATCAGTACTTCGTTCTCATTGGTCTGCTCAACAGATGTTCGTTAGGAGACTGAATAGTGTTTGTGAGCAGCACATTTTTGATTTCCTTGAGTTTAGTCGTTATTTTTACGAAAATTTCTGGGCTGATGCCGGAATTCGCACAACAAGCCATATTTTTTTCTCCCTTACTGTTCATATGGGCCACTCAAACGAATGACTAAGATTTTAAACTCGATTTTTTAATGTTTTTCCCTTTTTGCAAACTCACGGCATCACTTTAAGGGTGCTACAGCCCCTAGCTCGTACAATGAGCTAAGAGTAAGTAGCTTAACCCTGTCTGCAGTACAGGCAGCTATATCCACTGTGCAAAAGTATGCTCTTCAGACTACAGTGGGATGCATCTGCCCAAGTGACCCAACTTGATCAACCTAATATAACTGTGCACCCTCCTGAAACTGATCTAAAAACCATAGCATTCTATTAGAAAACTTGATTCTGCAAATTTTGACACCAAACATGCTCGGTAGTGTGTTAACAATTTTGGAGACAATTTCGATCAAAATATGGCCAAAAATTTTGTAACTGATTGAACATTTCCAAGTGACCTATCATATACATAAAAGCAGTTTTTCATTGTCACAGAGAAAAATTTTAGAAAGAATTTGTAAGGGAATATTCTGGTTTCTGTTTGTCCTACAAATGTGCACATTCAATATAGTTAGAGTAGGGCCTTAAGTTATCGAAAGTCACACAGGTAGTAGCCTAGTCCCAATATAAAGTAAGCTAGACCACTAGGAAGCGCCGCAGTAGGACGTAGTTCTACTAGTGTTATAAACAGAAGTAGGATTAGGGAAATGAGATCAATAGATGAAATGGAGTAGATATGAAAATAAGTCAGACAAAGATCTTCAAGTTATGTACCACAAAATGGAGAATTGTAATAGTTGACTCCATTTCCTTTGTAGAAGACTAATCAATAACATGTACAAGAGAAAATTATTAAAGGAAGACTAAGCTGGAAAATATTGAAAATTACCAAAATTTGCATAAATTTGCATAATATTTTAAAGGTATTTTGTTTTTTGTGTATTACAGTGAACGTGGCAATTACATATTATTTGAAAGAACATTTAAAACTCTTTAACATTCATGTGGCACTTCTTCATAAAACAAATTTTTGTCAGAGTCACTTGACATGTAAAGTAGGCTTGTGCAAAAAAGAAGACTTAAAATTAAATTGTGGCATATTGAAAGGTGCACAAATAAAATAATTCAGTGCTGAAAAGGTTAAGAAATCCAAGCACATATTTAACATGGGGGCTTCTGTATACTAGAAGGTTTATGGCTACTCTGAAGGGACCCCATGACAGAAGGAAAGTGGGAATATCTTGGTAAAAGTCAGGAATTTTTAATGATCGTACAAGGTCTGAAGTTTTGGGTGAGTGTAGTTTAGCAAAATTGCTGTATGGCCTGGAAAAGTGGTAACCATACCCTTGTACTTTGGATAATGCTACAAACTGTGTCTGCAGTGCAGGTGTTCCTAGATCCTAACTGGAAATTTCAACAATCTACATTCATGTGATAATTGTATGTAAAAGATGATATTTAAAGCTACAGTGGTGGATCAACTATTAACATGTGCAGCAGATCATGAGATTTATGTCCTAACCAAGTGCAAACATTTTGTCCTTTCCAACCTAATTCTTCATTCTTTAGTCTTGAAAATGACTTAATTAATCTGGAAAAAGTATTGAAAAAGTCTTACATTTCATTATAGAAAGTTTACGAACTTTAAAAATCTATGAAATCAAATTTGGAAATAGTAGTAGGAATTTACTTTAAAATTTTGTTGATCCTCAATCATCCTCAAAACTTTACAGGCTCGTTTGGACATGAAGTGCACTTCAGGGAAGCAGGTGAAGGACTTTGAGGAATTTTCTGAGAAGAAGAAGAAGTTTTGTGAATTTTTACAAAAGAGTGCCAAACCTACTTCACAACAACTTTTACTCTTTCTTGAGGGAAACAATCAGAACGAGTTGGATTATGATCAGAAAGTTGAAATTGTTGAAAGAATTTGGCACAGTATTCCTGAAAGCGTTGCAAAACAAAACAAGGGTAAAAGAATCCCTCTAAACAATATTATGGGGGAAAACAGAAACTCAAAGAAACGGCCTTTAAATAGTCAGACCTTTGTGGACACTGCCAAGGAGACCAAACTTGCAGGCAGTTCAAGTAGTCACACAAAATCAGGTGAAAGAATGATTTTACGGCATAAGCCAGACACAATCATACCATCCGTTACCAGACTGAGGTCAAGCTCGTTGGTCTCAAAGAGAGGGAGTGGCGATGTTATAAATGCTCCTGGAAAAAGGATTTTGACTTCACCAGACTGCACACATCATGAAGAGAAAGGATCGGATACAAATATTTTTGAAAACTGGCCATTAAGACTTCATGAATTACATACGGAAAAAAATACAGACTTTTTGGGTCTATATCATGAAGAGAGTGATCTTTTAAGACGTCAGATTGATGATGCTGAGAAATTAATAAATGAATGTATAAACTCAAACTCTGTCGTAAAGTTGAAAAGGTTCAAATCCCCTGAAAGTTTGTCTTTATATGGAAAGCAAGAAGATAGACATAGCAGCACTTTCATGAGAAATGGCTATTTGGCACCTGAGGATTTCTCACAAAATCATGAACCATGTTATGAAAAGGAAATTTTTCCAGAGATAATCATTTTATCTGATTCAGACGACAGTAGTGGTAGAGTGTCATCAAGGTTGAGGCAAAGGAAGAGTAAAAGAGTTGATGAACAAGATGATTCAGTGAATGCTCATCAAGATGTTAGAGAAACAGAGAGTTTGAACAGTCACAGAGATTCTAGCTTAAATTCTCACCAAGTCGGAAGAAGGTTAAGGGAAAGCAAGAGGAGACATGTGGATAGACATGATGACCCTATGAATGCTAGAAAAGGCAATATGGTGGCAGAGAGAGTGAGCAGTCACAGTGGTTCTAGCTTGAATTCTTCCCATAAAAATCCAGTTCCTTTAAGTATATCAGAAAATTTACACCAGTCGAAACAAAGCCTTGGTGAAGATTTTACTGACTGTAGAGAAAATATTCAGTCTAAGCCATATATATGTAGGAGAGGAGGTTTTCATTCAGGAAGTGATTTTGAGATGCAGAAGACCAAGCCAAAAGGAGAGAATGACGTGGGTAGGTCTCATGCGAGAAGAGGCATCTACAGGAAAAGAAAAAGTGACGAGAAATTTTCAGAAGAGATAGATGATAGAGTTCTTACATCAGACAGTGATGGTAAAGAAAGTAGTGAAGAGGTGATGATCATTGTAGGTTCAAATTGTTCTCAATCTTTTCATCACAAGTACGGCAAAGAGAAAGAGAGTTTTAAGGAATGGAGGGATGATGGATGTAAGAGCAGATTAATCCACCCAAGGAGAAAGTCGAGAAGACTAGGCAGTCACAGAGTGGATGGGGAAATGGTAGTCAAGGATCCTGCCTCATCTAGTTTAGAGAAAGATATAGAGGAAGATGAGAAGGCAAAGACAAACAGCAGATTATCTGCTCATTGGCTGAAGCAGTCACTGATGTCGCCTGATCTGGGCAGTATGGAAAGTGCCAGCACTTCCAGAGACTTTCAGAGAGAGAGTAGTGAAAATATTGATGTGTACGAAAGGAGTTCACTTTCTACTGATAAGGGTTCAATAATGTCGCCAGGAAAGGTTGACAAACAGATGGTGAATGCTAGTCCTGTCTTTGAGTACAAGCATTCTTCTGGGTCATCCAGTGATAAGAGCATTTCACTGTTAACAGGAAGAAGAATACTCTTTACTGCCGATGATGAACTTATACCTCATGTCTCCATAGAGGTGATTCCTGAAGTATCGCAAGAGAATTTTTCTGGCTACCCTATTGACCTATCGGATTTGGCTTCGTTTCCTGATGGAAAGAAAAACTGCACCACTGGTGAAAGTGATCAACAAGTTAGACTAACAAATTCATCGAACTCCCATATCTCCAGCAGAAGGTAACATTTTTGTAGTCCTCTGCATCCTAGGATGGTATTTAAAGTGTAATTTTTGCACTTTAAATAGTCTTATCTTTCATTTAAGACTGCTTTAATTGGTTAGTGCTTAATCCCATATGTACACTCAATGAAGCAACCCACTATATAGAATACTAATTGCAAGGTGACACAAACCTATAAGAACACATGGCAGACTAAGTTTTAACAGTATAAAGCTGTACATGGTTACACAAAAGAAGGCTGCAGGGATGTTTGAAACTTTGAGGCAAAAGAATCTGTCAGTGATGAAGGATTTTCTTGGGATGTGAGCTAATAAAGTATTTTTAAAACCTCTTGAGTAAGCTTTAGCCTGTCATAGATGACCATTTCTTTCTGTTCATTATCCTTTACATCACATGACATCTACAGTACATGACTGCCTTATGTTCTCAACTTTCTCTCTCTGACCAGTGAAGTGAATTCAGATCAAGTGAGAGTCATCTCAGAAACACCTCCAGAATCTCCAGACGGAAATGTGAATAATGTATCTCCTTTAGCAGTGTCTCCATCAGGCAATAATTTGACAATGCAGAAGTCAGTAAGTTCTGTCATGCTGTATCTTCTGAGTTCCAAGTGCAAAGGCTGTAAAGTGCTTCTTGTTAGTCAGTTCCATTTTGAAGGGCACACTGGGTGGTGTGAAATCACAAAATTCATCAAAAATTTTTCCCAGAACTGATGAGAAGAAAAATTGTATGAAAAAGGGGGAAGAAAGGATAAAATGTCTTTAAAGTTTGGTAGAAAATGGACTTAGAAAAGCTTAATTTCAGCTGAAAATTTGTAGCATGCCATGAAAGAGTGGCGTTACAGTGTTTTTATTGAGGTACAGTAAACTATGATAGTTGTAAAACTTGAAGAAAGTGTGGGAAGCATCATTATTACATGAATGTTTAAAAACAATTACTCGTTACTTGAGACTCTTAAAGAGTTTGAATATGGACGAACAAACAATTGTGTGACTTTTTGAATAAGTGATATATTTTCAAACTGCATGCACTTTCATAGGGAGTATTCACAAAGCCGACTTTAGCTGCTTGTAACGATACACAGCATAACTGCAATAATGCACATTAGCCAGTCATATAAGTGATTGCATCTTATGAACTGTCACATCTGAAGCCATTCATACTGACTGACATTGAACGGATGCCGTGATTGTCTTCTCTGCGTACACTTGTTCTTTTATCATGCCTACACAATCATTTGAAACATAGTATAGTGTGTCTCATGTAGGTGCTGCTATAGCTGTTTGTACTTACGATGCATGGCCTCAGTAACTTTTTACAACAACCTTGTTTTCTTTCTCCAAGGCGGAGTACCATAGTGATTCCAGTTCCCTGCAGTATGCCCAGCGTCAGCAAAGTGAGTGATTGTTTTAAGCCATCAATGAACTCTCAACCCCCTTGAGGTGTTTCATGTAGGCTTTAGGTGGTATTCTGCTAGTAGAGGGTATGGGTTACTGACATAAATACTGCATCATGGGAAGGTCCAATTTATATGTAAATTAAGCTGAAATGGGAGAATTTTGCCTGAAGATTGAAAGGCAAGCAGTTATTATTAGCTATCTGGCCAAATGAATAGCCCAGATGTGAAAGTGTGACCAAAAAAGTGGTCTGTACCCATTGGGCTGCATTAATTTTGTCAAATCTAGCTCTTATCCACAATGTTTTTGAGAACAACAACTGTGTCATGGTAAACCATCTCAAGTCATGGCCTTAGCAAGAAAGTGCTTTGAACAGTTTATCTGCAGTCAAGTGTTCCTGTTTGTACATAATGCAGTGATACTTTAAACCTGTGTGATACAATATTTGCTATTCATTCACATGGTAACAATTTGACTGCATTTTTCTAGGTGTCTGTTATAGGGAGCTTGCACCAAATGTCAAAAGGTCAAATTCAGTGAAGTCCCTGGTTCTGGAGGACATCGTGCCATGCACCACATTGCTTTAGTACATGACCTAGCATCTGTGTGTGCTGCTTGCCCTTCAGAACACGGTTGTGTTAGTTGACTTTTGCACACGTGAAACTGCCCTGTACCCACACTTCAGGAATGCTGCCATTATTCTACCTATATTTACCCACCAATCTGTGCATTAGTTTTGTAGTGTTTGTTTGTTTTGTTGATTTTGTACCAATTTCTCTTTGCCAACATTCTACCCAGTGTAGCAAACATTTTGATCAGGAATGCTGCCAACATTTCACCTGTTGTGTTGCTGCTGACCTATTCATTAAAATAGCTTACATTTGCATTTAGTGTACATCTGTCCTTGACTTTCCTGCTTGTTTGTGGAAAAATAGACAAAGTCAATTGCTAATGATAAGTACTGACACACCATTTTATGTACTTTTTCAGCTCACTCTTTTTCAAAGAGTAGCAGCGATGATATTCAACACGTATCAGACTCCGAGGATGAGGAAGACAGTCCTGCCGGCCAGAATTCACAGGTTAGCATAGCCTTTTATCCTTTTAAGTGAAACGACCTGATTTCAGGGAATCATTTATCTGTAATGGCATTTTTGTATGCTTAACCCTGGAGTTTTTCAAGGATTTTATTGTCAACAGTTCTCCTTCTGCCTCCCACCCCTCTCCACACCCCTCCCCCACCCTTTCAAAAAAACAAAAAACAAATGTAACTCGTCCATGGATTGAATCTCTTGCTAAAAAAAGAAATGGTTCTTCATTTCAAGGTTTCATACACCCACAAGGAACTTTCTTTTTGGGTAGACAGCCTGTGTATCAAAACACCCACAAGACCATTGATAAACCCTCCAAGTTTCTTTCAAATCAAGGACATGTTTACTCTGTAAGCTAGTTGTTGCTGATTTGATATTCTTCATGTTAGGAAGGGCACTGTAGCCAATTGAACAATTATCACAGAGCTTTGTGTGGTAGCTTCTGTGAAAAATTCTCAGTGGCTGCACCAGCCATCTTTGAAGTAATGACAGGGTTCCTGCAGCATGGAAAAGTCATTGAAAAGCTACAGAATTGTGTAAAATATAATGTAAGCCATAGCAAAGTCATGGATTTTTTTTAAAAACCTCTGATTTCTTTCTACTGCATGTGCAGTTTGTATTATTATTCATTATTTTATACTGCAGAAGGTGGGTATATTCATGGAGTTTTCATATTTTGGTAATGAAATAGTAATGGGAAAGTCATGGGATTTTATTGTCCTTAAAGTCCAGGACCCTGTAATGGGTAATACATGTCATTGCACATGGATATGGAAGGAAAATGGAGGTGACTATATCCCATGTAAAAAGTTGAGAAAAAAGTTAAGCAAAAATTTATTCTTGGGTATGAAAGACAATTATGTAAGAATTCCGCTGAAATTTTTGTTTGTTTCTTATGTGTGTGGCTTTTGAGATTTTAACAGATGTAGTTACAACTTTTTTGCCCAAAGTTCACTTTAAGCAACTAAATTGATTTCATATTCTTATTTTGGTAAGCAAGGTTTCCTTTTTTTTTGTTTTTGTTTTTGTTTTTTTTTTTTTGTTTTTTGTTTTTTGTTTTTTTTTCTTTCTCAATCAATTGTTTTGATCTTTAAAAAGATAGGGACATGAGTTCACTCTAAGATAATGTGAAAGTTGTAAATTTACCATTATGGAGAAAAAAAAATGGGTTTTAAGTTAAAAGAATAACTTTTCAGTTTTAGCTAATGTGAAGTTGCAATGTTGCAAGTCATCTGTGCTTGCTTAATGTCCATTTTGGTTTGAAAATGTGAGAACTTAATCTGCTTTTTATATCTTTAGAATCACATGTAAGAGTTGAGAGCAAATTTCATCAGAATGCTTTGTTTTAGTTTCTCTTAATTTTTACTTAAACCTTTCTTCTAGAGTTTAAAGATTTTTTATCTTTTCATCATAAAAATTAAGTAGTATTTTTAAATGTGAATTTGTTGTTTTCATGTTGATGAATTCTGTGATTGTATACTCCATTAAACAGAACCATCCACGATTTCCTTCCCTTGTGCAATACTTGAAAGTTGAAGTGGTGGAGAGTCCGATACGTGCTTGTAGCGTAGTTCTTCAAAAAATAAAGGTATGTATTTAAAGCATTGTTCAAGGCACCCTGGGATAAGAAATCTTAATGCTTTTCTCTGTACTGATGACAAAAAGGCAGGTATACCAAATATTCTGATTTAGAAGGGACAATTTTCACCTTTATATCCAAAGTTTGCCATTTTCTGATTGTGATATGACAGGTGCTGAGTGAAAAGAAATTGTTACACTTTTTTGTTTCAATGATATGTGATAGTTTAACATATTGTAATAAGATGACAAATAGTGGTTCTCCTGTTCATTCAGGCAATTTAGCATTGGTAGTTAAGATATTAGAAAACATGAAAGTGCAACAAATCTTTTGGGCTTTTGTTTCACATTTTGTTTGATGCCCTTGCAGGCTTTCTCAAGGAAAATAAGCTTTACATGAACTTTTGACATGACTCTTGCATTTGCTTTTGCCTAGACATTTTAGTGGAATTTTACCCCATCTTTGCTTTTTTAGTTGATTTTTACCCCACCATTCCCTTTTTTATCCAGCTGACACTATATAACACATTCGTGTTGGTGTGTCATTAAAACCCGTCTAATTAACTAAGTCGATGCCCTTGCACAGGTGTGATAAAATCCGGACTAACATTAACTGTTTTGCAGCTCACCTAGCATGACATATAAGAGAATAACCACAATGGTGGTTTCTGATCGACCAAAACCATTGTTTCACTATTTGTATCTCAGTGTTTTGCATAACCATATCATCTAGTTTTCCTAACCCACACTGGCAAAAAACAAAGTGGAAATGCTTTTGTGAAGGTAATGGTTTTCATGTCGCATGTGTAGGCTTAAATCAAATAGTCACGAATGCACAAATGAATCAGGGTTACAAAGTACTGTTATAGAGATTGGAAGAGACTGTCAAGCAATTTGCTATAGATTGTGATGGGGGTTAGTAGCGGCATTGATTGTCTTGATTGTAGGATGTTTTCAAGCTTTCATAAAATCACGTAAAGAAAATATTCGTAAGTGGGAATTTCTCTCTTTTTGAACTAGCTTTAATGAGCCAGTAATTTAGATGGAAGTAGAAAGACTTACAATAAAGTATTTGGAAATTTCCTTTCCAACTATTTTGGAAGGAGAAAAATTTCCACTCACAGTTTTATTGTTTAAAGCACGTACTGATGGAGGAATACTGTGGACTCTGGAGTACAACATTTAGGGAACTGAGGCCCAAACCCCGATGTAAATAGACACTTCTTGAAACGTAGTAGAATATCTGTATTTTTCTGACAAAATCTAAATTTGTTGAAATGATAGAGCAGAGTGATGCAAATGAGGAGGCAGAGGTCTAGGGCAAGGATCTGTGAAGTAAGGGTACTGGGAGAGGATGTTGTAAAAATGGAAAATATAAGGGGTGGGGTGGAGTTGGGGTGGGGATTGAGGGACCTGCATTATTGTTGATTCTGGTGCTGGAGGCCACCATCTGAGAAGTTTCAAAACAGCTGTTCAGGGAAATAGGAAGATTAGTGCCCAACCAAACCTTTGAATATTACCACAATCTGACTGTGTAGAGTTTAAATGGCATTAGTAGACTTTCAAAATTGATTTTTTTTTTGGGGGGGGGTTGCTTCACTTGTGCTTTCTTTGTAATGTAAATACAGTTCTCTTTGATTCAACAAAAAACTCAAATATCAAACATTTTTCCTTACTTGTGATACTCTTTGTCTTCTTCTTTTCATCAGCTTGATAAGTTGAGGTTACGGGTTCTTCTCAGTCAAGATTCTCAGGAAAGAAGTTGATGGACCCAGATTGCTGTTTGGTGTGAAATAAGAAAATTAAGTGTGTGACATTACTCTAAAGTATCTTTATGAATATTGGGAACTATTGCGGTTTGATGCCAAGTATTTTTATAAGATGGATATTACAGCACTCAATTACTTCATTATACAATGCCCAAAATAGTATTCCAAATTCATCTTAATTAGCTTTGAAAATAAAGCCTCTTAACTTTTTGACTTACATTTCTCAAAAAAAATATTTTTAAGTTTTGTCTCATATTTCTGGTACAAAGTGTTGTTGATTATTAATGTATGTAGTATCACAATATAAATGTTTAACTTAAGCTTGTAACTGAACGTCAAAATCAAATGCCTGGGGTACCATTGTGTTTCCATGGTGATATTATATTTTAGGGTTCCCTGTGTCTTCAAAATATGTATTTGCGGAATAAAAAAATGAACAAATAGCAATGGTAGAGATAAATTTCTTAACATTTTTTGTATTTTAAGTATTTGTTGAATTTTTTTGAGCTGAGAAATTATATTCTGGACATTTAAGATCCTAGAGAGATTTCATTATGATTTAAAGGGTTTATTTTAAACTAAAATCCAAAGCTGCACTTATTTTCAGTGGCCCTGCCTTTAGGAGATTAACTTGAACACCAATATACTTACCCCTCCACCAACAAACTTGTATCCACTGTCAGTGAACCATTTGATGCCTAAATTCTTTTCTTCTCAGTGATGTGCATACACCCTTTCCCTGAAAAATGATAATCAAATTGTTTTCTGTTCATGAGTCACATACTGAATGTCACATTAAATGTCAGGTGGCTCTACAGCATTTTACTTTATATTGACCATTATATTTCATGTCATGTGGTCAAACAGTGGAACATTTTCCTTCATGTGTACATTCCCTCCACTAGTTCAGTGCTGGCATTATGAGGAAGTGTGCTGCAGAACTTCATCCTATTAGTCAAAGAATTAGATAAAAAGTCACTCCCAGTGATATGACATTAAAGTGATTACTCTGAAGTACAGTAATGGGGTAGGGTGGGAGGAGGACAAGGACAAGTTGGGTCTAATCCTTTCTCACTGAGGTTGTCAGCCACATTTAAGGTGGAATGACATTTATCACCCAGCATGCTTGGTCATTAACCTCATGCTGAAGCTGGTAATGCTTTAAATATTATTACACTTTTAAAGTGAGGTCATGTTTCACAGTGACACCATATTTCTAAACTACTTCTTCTTATAAAAAAAAGTCTTTTTAATGTTTAAAGGCATAGGCAAGGTTTACTAAAGGTGATCTCATTGATCCCCAGCTAAGGGGATTCAAAAGTTGATGAAATACATAAAATTCCTGCAGTCTAGTACATTTAATACCTCAAAAAAACACCCATGTGAGCACATGGGTGGTGATTTACACATTGATATGGCTAATAAATCTGTAGGGGTTAGGACTGGGTGGGGTGAGGTGGTTCAACCCATCACTCCTACCTCCAGCTGTGCCTGAGGTACTGCCTGTGTAGAGTGTTCTATTTTTAAATCGAGATTACTACAGGAAATGTCTCTTTTAAACTCTTCAAATCTTTCTGACTGCTTTCATTATTGTTTTAAAGACTTTGTGTCTACAAACTTCTCTTCAGCTGTAACCTGGTGCAGGATACTTCCAAAAGCTCTTCAAAAATGCAGGCAAAGATGGAAAACTTATCTGGCCAGCAAGAAAAACGATTACTTTCAGATATTCCAAGTTTGGAATCGTAATGCAAATTTTTGTAAAATAAGGAAGAAAATTATTACAATATTGATGACAGTTTTCTATACTAACCTACCTCTAAATGAAAAATGAACCTTATTTTTTACCCTTATTAAACTGCCAGGGACATTTTTTACTCTATCTGCAGTAATTTCATTTATATCAAATTGATATTTTCTAAATGTTTTTTTTATTAAGTAATAGTCAAACATGTCTGTGAAAAAGTTTTATTAATTATTTTAATCTTGATTAATGAATCAAAAGAAATTTGATAATTATGTGACCATGAAAAGGATGTCTGACTAGGCTCTTTATTTGTAACTGTTCTGAATATTTTATGATTTCAAAGTTACCCTATGTATGAAATTACTAGTTTAAATTATAGTGAGGAACAGTGTGTGCTACAGCTTGGGCCTAAGACAGGCTTATTGTTGGGCAATGACTCTAGCCCAGTCTTGCTAATTTTAAAAATTGGTCATCTAAGGCTATGGTAGTCACTGTGTACTTGTAACAGCTGCATTACTGTGGAATGAATTAAGCATTTAACGAAATGGATTGTTACTGGATTCACAATTGGGTATGAACTGCCTAGGGCCCAACTAGGACTCACTTTGAATCAAAGTGAGTAGCCCAACTGGGGCCACATTTGGGGCACTAAAATGCTAGTTGGTGCCTGAATGGGGCCTTATGTCTAGAACTCTGTGGCCCCAATTTACTGGATTCGTGTTCCCAGAATCCCCGTTTTGCTCCCTTTGGGGAGATGAGGAGAGAATGTAGCTCTTCCAAAGTGACTTGACTAGACTCCCACATAATATGGTATAATTGAATTTTTCCTTCTAAAGATTATAATTTGGTCTGCATGTTATATGATCACTCTTAATCAGTTTGAATAACAAATAATTAGATGTTTGATTCACAGTAAGGAAAGGAAAACTTTGGTAAAGTCAATGGAAGTTCTTAAGAAAACTGATGACTGCATATGTACAGGGCTTCCAATATTGTGGTTGTGATGTTATTTTCAAATCACGAGTTTTGGAATAGGCCTTATTGGCCAGTGTTTCCCATTTTCTGTACCCTCCACCCTCAATGTATTCCTAGACCCTCTCAATGTATTTTAACCTGCTGGTGTCAAAGCTTTGTTTGGGGTGGGATGGGCTAGAGGGGGAAGGTCAAACGCCAAACAATGGCTCCAAATTGTCTTTGTCACTGTGTGTAAGATATACGTGAAGTTATCTTGTTGTAAGGATATCTTTTTATTTCACGGCTGAGTTAGTCTTCCAGGTTTCAGTGATGTAACATAGCCATGACTAGATCCAGCTCCTAAAATCACCTGACACCAGTAATTCTAGAGAGTTGTGCGAATGGTTTGGAATACCCCAGTAATTTTAGTACTGTATATGACTTGACTCAGGGAGATTGACTGAATGTACTAAAACTGTACCTAACTTGACTTAATTACATCGTGGAGTGACTTATTTCAAGTATGCCAAGTGGTTTAAGAGCTCAGAGTGAATATGAATCAAAAAAAGATATCAGCTATTTTGAAATGTAAATTTGAAATGTAAATACATCCATAGCATCTTAAAATTTTGCCTTGTTGTTTCCTTTGTATGTATGTTTTTTTTTTTCATTATTTTATATTTTAAGTAACTACAAAGTTCAGTTTTCTGGAAACTAAAGGCAGAAGATACTTCACAATGGAGGGGAGGGGACCACAAGGGAGTGCCTGAAAGGTGGAAAATTGTAGGTTGGGTGGCTACAGTATGATACAGCTTAATGCTGGGGGCTGCCATCTATAGAGTTTCTAGACTGCTGGAAAAGTGTGTGATTGAGAAAAAGTTGTCTGTGGTATCTCATCTAGTTTTGTTACACACCAGCTGGTCAAACTGACATCAAAATGCAAAACAAAAAATCCTTTGTGTGCTACACAAAGGTTGCATCTGATTTGAGGGCTGCCATTGATTTTCTTTTATGGTAAAGATACATGAAACCACAGAGCTACTATACGAAATTGGAACACTTAAAATTAAGCCCCATTCAGGGGGCAAGTCCAGGACTTAACAAAAGGGGCAGGCTAACTCCATTAGGATAAAGTTCACACCTGTGAGCTTCTCATGTACTGAACCTTCATGGGGGAGGGGGGCTAGGGTAAGATTTGCAATTTGGACACAAATGGTATTTCCTGGCATCTGGCAACCAAAATAAGCATACACATTGTAGTACAGCTTTGGGACCATTTCAAAAAAGGTGTGAGGTGGGGGCTGGAACCACAAACAAAAGCCCCCTCTGAATGAGTGCCTGCCATTCTTTTCACATGTACTCATGGGATTAACAGTTATGAAATAAATGCAACATAAAATCAATCATCCATCATATAGGTTAAAGTAGAGTGGGCTGGATTTTTCTTTTGTTCTCCTCTCTCCCTTCCCCCTCACCTCAGCAGGCATCAAAAGGACAAAGGAAGTGAACCACATCAGATATCACAGGTGATGCCAGCATGTGAGTATGACGCCTCGCCCTTGGTGTATGAATGTCCTATATTGACTATCACACCGTTTTGTTTTAGCAGAGTTCAACAGTTTAGAAAACTTGTTGCCCAATTTTTCACCCCCGCCTTCTGCATTTACTTAAATGCTATTTACATGGCCGACCTAGCTTTAGGGGAGGTTTTGTGGTCTGACAGCATTCATCATGTAAATATATGTTGACTGCTACATCACCTGACTGCTTCTATGTCTCCTTTCAAAATTTTCTTGGAGTTTAAGCACAGTTCCTGCGTCAAAGTTCGGGACTCTCGTTTTCAAGTTTCATCCTCGCAAATTAAACTGCCCTTTTGCAAAACCCTGAATCAGAGTATGACTATTTCTGTTTTCTCATTTGTGGCCTTAAGTCAAATGCACGGGGAACGGACCGTATTTTTGATCTGCAGTCATTGGTTACTTACCTGTCCAAGGAACTGCAGACCACATACCGTTGCGTTCTTTGCCAATGCACTCATTTATTACAGTACTGCATGATTGAGGGGCAGGCGAGATAAATGCTTGTAAATATTTTTGGAAAGACATTGCTTATACCAAAAAGTAGGATTTCTAGATTGTGCCCGTCAGAGCCATGCGTGTTGCACAAATGAAATTTTCAGAATATCTTGGCGTGTCCCACTGAAGACTTAAGCGTGCAACAATTTGCCCACATAAGCTTAAAAACTTTTGTGTGGAAGAAGAGAACGTTATGACCCAGAAAAAGCTTTTAACACAGCATTTTCAGTGGGCCAGCCCCATTGATAATTTACACAACCTAGAAAGTTGAAAATTACAATTGCTTTAATAGTATAATTCAGCATATCTTCCTGCCCTAAAAGTATTCCCCTTGTAATTTATCTTTTCCCACCCCTCCTCAGTGCTTTGTCTGGTTACGGGCCTGATACTTATTGGCCCCTTTGGCAACTCGCATTCTGGCAGCTATAACAGTCCCAGTACCTCTCCAAGCTGATAAAGGTTTCCGATTCAATGGCTTACCCGGTCTGTGAAAAACGGAGGTGCGGCCCTTTTCTAGTCAGGGTCACCATGCAACGAGGGAATGTGGTCACTTTAGTTCCAGTTTGAACTATCCCTCGACAAGGGATAAGAGAAAAGACCAAAATTTAAAACGTTCCCTAGCTGGTACAGGTTGACCCCGACTAGCCCGTGTCTATAATATATTCAACCAAAGAGAGACACTACGTGGGCTGAAATTTGATAGTGCGGAGAGCGACATTGATATCGTGCAAATGTAACTATGGCTACAAAAACCTTGACAGGTATATAAATTCAAAACTAATTTCAGTGAAACAACTTTTCAAATATCACTTAAGTTTCAGGTTATATACCTCTATGTTCTAACATCTGCGGACGTGTAACTTTGATGTTTTATTAATTTTAAGGGTGTAGTTGGCTTGGTGGTTGAGTGTACTGCCTTACATATCAGAGGTCCCCGGATGAAATCCCGGTGGAACCACTTGAAACTTTTCTGGGGGCTAAATTTACTTATTCAGCAGAGCTGTTTACAGTGATACGGGGGGGGGGGGGGTTAAATTGGTGAATTTAAATTGTCCGTTTCAGGAAATTGTCCGATTTAGAAGGTTGTCCGATTCAGGAAGTTGTGAGCTTTGCTCCGTTCAGCTGTCGAGTAATGGTACAGAGCAAGGAACCTTCAACCCTCCCAGCATTTGGGATGGGGACGTTAAATGGCGGTCCCGGGAGCAGGATTAGGAGAGATTAGTACATCCCTGACTCGTAAACCTCTGAGCACGCTAACCAGTCAAAACGGCCCTTAACCCATACGTCCCTGTATAAAAACGTCCCGTGCCAAAACGTCCCCGTACTAAAACGTCCCCGGGTTGAATCTTTGATAGTTTTGTAACTATTTGGTCAGCTTTTTGTAATGTTTTTATTAATTTTATTAGGCTAGTTCTTTTGTTTCTTCATAGGAAAATGAAAATACAAGTTACAGTTTATCGCCGCGATCAGTTTAATGACTTTTTAAGCAGTTTCACTTGTATATATAGGCCTAGCCTATGGAGATATTGCAGTGAGAAGGTACAGTGGGCACAGGCTAGCTACGGTTAGCTACGCTAAGTACTTTTTTTCGCGTCGTGATATAACTGTTCTGAAAACAAAAATACCGTCGCTGATTTCCCTAATACCTACAACAAATCAATCAGAATTAAACTTCTCTTTATTAAACTTAAAAGGAGGTTTTATGCAAACGTAGCATTCATAGGCGGGGACGTTTCTGTATTACAAATGTAATACCACGGGGACATTTTAGTAAATAGCGGGTTCGTTTTGTTAGCTAAAAAGAGGGGACGTTTTAATTGGTTACCCTGAGCACTAAGTCGAAATGAGAAGGCGAATCCGCGCCGGTGTTCATCCACGCTCACTCTGGTATTAGGGTCCTCGATGAGCCCACTGGCTTCCCGACCCTCAACGTTAAGCAACTTAAACTTTTAAACTTGAGTAATAGGTCCATAATGTTTCTTCTATTTCACAGAGATACTGAGGCAAAGAAAAGTAAGCTACTTAACTGGTCCTCCCGAGGGCGCTTCAGTCCAGCGTCTTTGTCGGTTGAAGAACCTATTTTGATGACAAGCCGTGCCAAGTGAGAGGAAAGCCGGAGTTCCTGGAGAAAAACCCATGCACCTTGACGATTAGAAACTATGCACTTGTGAAACACATTGATGCACGGCATATCTGCCACCCTAGGGATATCGAGGTGAACGTTTAACCTTATCCCGATGATCCTGACCTAATCCTAACCCTAACCTTATAAGTCGTTAAGTTCGTTAACCCTTCCCATTGGGATGTCGGAACAGAGACAGTCGGATCGTAGGGCAGTTACCGTAGACACTGCCCTGACAACTCATCCAAAAAGTTCAACAACAAAGTAAATTAAGACTGAGCATGGAAGTACTAGTACTTCCATGGACTGAGTAAGTTCCTATCTGGTTAGGTACACCCTGACAGACAAACTTCGCGGGATTTCGAGTCTGACGAGCCAGCAGCCAGCTCTGAACACAAAACAAATTTTCAAGCAATCTGCCGGGAATACTCGGAGTACAACAGTAATAACAGATAAAGAGAAATACCAGGAAATTGGTGGATATCAGTCAAATAATGCAAATCTTGCTGAAACCGTGAGGATGTATTTTTATTACAGAACTAGGCCTAGCATAATACGACGAATTAGTTGACATTGTTTTCGTGGAATTGGGTTGCATATGTTTTTACGTAGCGAAGCGCCTCTGCGTACAATACCCCACAACAGTACAGAAACCCCGGCTTACCCCGTTGAAAACCATTGGAGGTGGAAAAGGATACAGCATTGAAAGGCGAGAAAATCTTGAAAGAATGAAACTTATCACATTTTTGGCGATTTGTTTTATCTGTTTTGTCAGGGACTGTACTGTCTGACTCTGAATGCCTGTACATAACGTTAGGCTACTGGCTATATAGTGGAGGCCCCGTCTGGAAAACATGATGTATGTTACGCCGAAGATCTTCGGCGTGCAGTAAAGACCTTATACGCCAATTTCATGGCGTGATTTTCTTGTCTTTTACATACACACTGTACTTAAAACACAGTACAACAATTTGGCGTGGCGTAAAAGTTGAGAAAACAGGTGACTGGCGTAAAAATTCGGTGTAGCAGATACGAACTTTCCAGACTGGGTGGAGGCATCAAACATGGCCACCTTCAAATTTCGTGTATCAAGTAGTTGTAGGTAGGCTTCTAGGCAACAGAGTATTGCATTTGTTAGGTTAGTAATATGAGTACAGACAACATCACTGGTTGTTTACAGATGGAGCCAAACTGATGGGACTCATGCACACAAGACCATATGCTTAAATATGCACAAGGTGTAACTGCAGAATACAACACCCCTCCAAAAAGGAACTTGTAAATATTATGGAGTCACACATGTACACAGTCTGCCTGTTCCTCCTTCTAGTAACTTTCAAGTCCTTAAGGGGAGATTTTCATGATCCCAGACAGTTCCAATTCTCCCAACTATGCATCTTCTAGCTCCTCCCATTACTGTATGAGGCTCTTCCTTGTGCAAGAATAAACCGGGAGATTCTAAAATCCGTGACAACGACACGGCCGTGATGAACGTATTTTGTCACGGAAAATCCGTAGACCGTCACGTATAATGTAAACATATATAGCCAAACTGTTTGGCCTTCTCGGGTTGTGTACGTAGGCCAACAATAACATTAGGCTACCACCACTCCTGCGTATTTAACAAAACATAACATAACAGGTTAAAGGGCAAAGGAGGGCTAAGGCCCCATAAGATGCCCTGAAGTCCAAACAACCTTAACTGAAAACAAAGAACCAACCAACACCAAACGAGCCCAGCACAATTAGATTCTACCACACTTATGGAAGAACTTGTCAATGTCAACCTTAAAGCAGTGCACAGATGTGGAGTTAACTACCCACTCAGGCAGACTATTCCACTCGTTAACAACTCTATGAGAAAAGCTGAATTTCCTAATGTCGAGCCTTGCAAAATTCTTAACTAGCTTCTTACAATGGCCTCGAATCCGAGAATTACATTGAACCTTTAAATAATTGCAAGAGGACAAAGGATTCCTTTCAAAGAGAAATTTGTACACCTGAAGCATGTCCCCCCTAATCCTTCTCAACTCCAGGGTGGTAAGCCCAAGATGCTTAAGTCTAACATGATAAGGTAGGTGTCTCACCTCGGGTATAAGGCGAGTGGCTCTCCTCTGAACTTGCTCTAAAAGAAGCTTGTCCTTTTCATAGAAGGGACTCCAAGCCTGGGCTGCATAGTCGAGGTGGGGTCTTACCAACTGCTTATACAGATTTAGTACAATTTCTTTACTAAAACTACTGAAATTCCTCTTGATCAATCCAAGCACCCTATTAGCCCTAGCAGCAGCAGCTGCAGACTGTCTAGATGTCTTTAAATCACCTGTAATAACTACATCCAGATCCTTCTCAAAAGTCACATCACTCAGAATACTACCATTCATGTTATAATCATAGCTGAAATTTTTAGGACCAAAGTGAAGGACTTTGCACTTATCTGCATTAAAAGACATTTGCCAAGTCTGAGACCATGAAAATAACCTATCCAAGTCTTTTTGCAGTAATGAGGCATCATCCTTATCACTAACCTTCCTATAGAGCTTAGTATCATCAGCGAACTTACTAATACTAGATGTGAGAGAGCTATCAATATCATTAATGAAAATTAAGAAAAGAAGCGGGCCAAGAACAGAACCCTGTGGAACCCCACTTGTAACTTCTTTCCAAGAAGAGAAATTACCATTAACAACAACTCTCTGAGATCTACCATTGAGCCATGAATTTATCCAGTCAGCACAACTGCCCTTGATGCCTAACCTATGCAGTTTAACCATAAGTCTACCTAATGGAACTTTATCAAAGGCTTTTGAAAAATCAAGGTAAATGACATCAACACTGTGACCACAGTCAAGAGATAAGGAAACATCCTCAAGAAAGCTTAGTAAATTAGTAACACAAGATCTACTCGGTAAAAAACCGTGCTGTGACAGATTGAGTAACCCATTACAGTATCTAAAAGATATTTAAGCAAACAATCCTTGATTACAGATTCCATAACTTTGCACACAACACTGGTTAAACTGACTGGCCTATAATTGCAAGGCAAGCTCCGATCCCCCTTTTTGAAAATTGGAGTAACATTAGCAATCTGCCAGTCAGCAGGTACAAAGTTTGAATCCAGAAACTTCTGAAAAATAATGCAAAGAGGAACTGACAAAATCTCGGAGCATTCATGGAGAATGGCAGGATGGATCCCATCAGGCCCAGGGGCCTTACTAGCTTTTAAACTCTTCAACTTATTACAAACCACCTCTTCAGAGAAGACAACATCACTAACTAAAGAAGAATTATCAGAATCCCTACAAGTCCCCAAAACAGATGATTCCTTGGGAAAAACAGATACGAAATAATCATTTAACAAATTAGCCATATCCTGATGATCAGTAACTAGTGTGCCTTCATTACCTTGGAGAGGCCCAACACCCTCCTTAACCTTCTGCTTAGACCTGACATAGGCATGAAAAGATTTTGGATTTACCTTAACCTCCTTGGCCAATTGCTTTTCAAACTTAGCTTTAGTGTCAATAACCAAATTTTTAACTAAGAGTTCCTGCTTCTTGTAGACTGCAAAGTCATCAGAATTCTTACTGACCCTATATCGACGCCAGCACTTACGCTTCTTCCTGGCTGCTCTTAGTACCTCTCTAGACATCCGGATTGGCCTATTTTTAACCACAGCTTTCTTGAGTGGGATTTGCAACTTTGTAGTGTCAGTAACTATATTACGAAAGACACTCCATGTTACAGTAGTATGACTAACGATAGGCCCGGATCGAATCATTAGCCTTTGGTTTAGTCATAGATTTCATCCTATATTAGTTACTATCACGGCGTCACGGCCTTACCAAAACCCGCATCACGTCACGGCTTTTTCAACAATATACATCACGTCACGGCAAATGAAAATTCTAATCATGTCACGGTGTTCTCACTTTTGCTGTCAAAGCAGGTACGTTCGAAAATGGTATGACCTCATGTTTGGGTGCACCTAGCTTATACATGTACATAGCCCTTGACTACGCATGACAACACACAGCGCATGACGCGATCATACAATATACCAGTACATTTCAGTGGCGGATCCAGGATTTGGCAGAAGGGGGGGCCCAGGTCATAGTGGTTTGTATAAAAGTCCGATCTTGGGGATGGATATAAGGGGGGAGGCGGTGCGCCAGGGGTGGTGCCAGGGTATTTTGATAGGAGGTAAAGTATGTGATGAGTGATCACCGTCCTGGGGGAGGGGTCTAAGGGGAGGGGGTGTCCCCTCCCCTTTGAGAAATTTTTGTTAATTTAAGGTTGCTCAGATGCAAAATGGTGATGTCTTTGGTATATTTTTGGACTGATCATACATGACTGGAAAGTGTTCATAATTCAGTCAATTTTAATTTTTGGTTGGGTGGAAGATGCTTTTCTGGGGAGGGGTGTCCCCTCCCCTTTAAGAAAATTTTTGTTAATTTAAGATTGCTTAGATGCAAAATGGTGATGTCTTTAGTATATTTTTCAAACTGATCATATATGGCTGGAAAATGCTCATAATTTAGTGAAATTTAAATTTTGGTTGGTTCAAAGAGGAAAGTAAGTTGCCTTTGTTGTCCACATATTAGGATGGCAGTTTCCCGAATTGAAGTCTCCTTTTCTCGTATATTACCCTAAATTCGAAGTATATTTCATTAAAGTAAATTACGAAGCTTAAAGAAGATGCTAATGTTGCAGCAAGTTATAGTTAACTTAAGAGCCTGAGGTTGTTGAAAATATTCCTCTAAATATTAAAGAATTCTGAAATTCCCTTGAAAGTAGAAGCAGTGTTCCCAATGATGTGGGCCCGGCTGGTAATAGACTGAAGTTAGCAATCCAATGCAGCGCTCATGGGTAACCCCTTGCAATGCCCGGAAAACGTTATTGTGACCAATATAAGCCAAAATGTTATCAGCCGGAGGTCGGTAACAGAATTATTAACATAAGACTGATTTTCTGAGGTACAAATTTAAATAATGAACAAATTTGAATTTCACTCTGACACATCACAAAGGCCTATTAATTGGAAATAGGGCCTAGTCATTTGTTGAAAAAAACTTCAAAAATTTTTGGAAGGGGGGACCCGGGCCCCCTGGGCCCCCCTAAATCCGCCCATGCATTTGGCTGCGCCATTCATAGACGTGGCGTTACTCTATATATACATAGACCGTATGCTCAGGTCAGGTCGGAGACAGGTAAATATGGATCGACATCAGCTCACCGTTGATGAAGCTTACGCTCTTCTAAAGAGTGACGACGGCAACATAGAGAAGAGGGAAAAAATTCAATTCAGACCGGACGGAGGTCAAATATTTATATTCGAGCCAAACGATGCAAGAAAACTAGATGACTGGAGAGCGGACGGGCATCGCTGGGTTAACCAGGGGTCTGTAAAGTTACCGCGTTCATGTCCCAAGGTAATAAAGAAGTATTTTTACATAAAAAAGCCAGAGGGTGGTGCCAGCAAAGACTTTGTGCGGAACGTTTTTCATCTTGAGGATCCAAGTAAATTTCTAATTCAGTATGTAGGGGATTCTTCCGTATCCAAAGAGCACCTTCACTGAAACGGCAAAAAAGATAAAGATATAAGAAAATTCTTTCGGACAAAGCCAAGTGCATTGAAGTCATGAACAGAAAAGAGCGAAACGGAAAACCCAAATAAGATATACAAGCAGGAAGTCACAAAGGAGGCAGAAAATGAAGTTACTGATAAACCAAGAGACTTGAAACAAATTCAGAATGCACGTCACAAAGCCTCTTCGGAGCAGAGGTTATCCCGTGACGGTTTGTATAATTTACACGAAATCGCCTATGAGAACAAAAAATTTATTCACCTCATACACACCTTTCCGGACCTTGTCGTGGTGTGCGGGAATATAAGGTTAATTAAAGACTTTGAAAAAAATATCAGTCTGGACAGCAAGGACCAACTTTTAAGCTACGACACCACCTTCCAATTAGGAAACTTTTACGTGTCAGTCCTCCTATACACTCATACCAGTGCTGTTCCTTATTCATGAACGGAAGCTATCTGAACATCATCAAATTTTGTTTAAGACTCTTAAAAACCTTGTTTCGTTTCCAAGAGTAAGGAGGAGAGGCTGGTATTATCAAGGCAATTGGTACAACGGAGTCACTTGTCGACCTCCGTTGTTGGAACCATTTGTTCCAAGACATAAAGCGTTGGCTCATTGATCACAGAGCGCAACGAAACGAACGCAATGCATACAAAGAGATGGTTGTAGACATTTTAAGTTGTAAGGTAAGGAACTTGTGTCAAAGACCAAAGTTTAACCTCGATCTCCGATCCAGTGACCTATGAGTACGAAGGCTAGGCCTAGGCTATGTTAGGCCTAATGTTAGCGTTATCCATAGCAAAACAGTAGCAACCAGTTAAGCGTCACGGTTTCATCACGGATTTTAATCATCGTCACGTTCGTCACGTCATGGAGTCGTCACGGATTTTAGACGATCCCGAATAAACCTGTTTTATTGCTTAAGGCCATGTCCTGGTGAGCATACAAGGCTATAAAATGTAATAAAAGTACTCTCTCTGCCTTGTGTGGAATGTGAGCTACTCTGCATCTTTCAAATTTTCAAACTTTGATGTCAATCAAAGAGCAGTCACCAACTGAGAATTTTGATATACATACACTAAAAATATACTCTGGGGTGATGACTGTCTGTCTTTAACCCCACAACAGCTTGCCTATGTACAGTAAAGTGCTGCATGGTTCATTGATAGGGGAAGATAGCCTTTAATCTGGACTGGAGGTGCAGTCATGGTCTCAGTGGTCAAATATGAAGAGCTCTTACACAAATACAGTACTGCAGTGGCTTTTTATCACTTTTAGCTTCTAAAACGGTCCAAAAATTTGAAATGAAATCATCAAGTTGGTCCCTTCGTGAAGTTTACTGTACGGGGTCGAAATATTTGTTGATATCAGAATGCCATGTGTGTTACATTGTGACATCACAAGGAACATCTTATCTCTGTATTTCCTGTACATTACATATAATAGCAAGCTGCAGAGCTGCAGATTCCATCATGATGTAATGATAAGGCTCATTAGCATACTGGTGTAAACAGACTTCCTTAGCTACACAGTAAATTCTACGGCACACAAAAGTTACTAACTTCATTTCAAATTTTTGACACTTTCTTGAAGATTTCAGAAATCACAAAGAAATGCATTGCTCCTATAAGATTTGGACAAGAATGGGAGTAAGTGCAGAATACAATGCCCCTCCAAAAGCAACCTGTGAAAATCATGGAGTTGCACATGTACACACAATCTCTCTGTCCTCCTACTTTTCAAGTCCTTAACTCCACAACATCTTGCATATGTACGGTAAAGTGCTGCATGGTTCATTGATAGGGGAAGATAGACTTGAACCCGGAGTAGAGGCGCAGTCCTAGTCACAATGGTCGAACATGACAAAGCTTCCAGTCTTGCACACTTGCACAAAAGTGAACTTGATATTTTTACTGCTTACAAAAGGGTTCCACGCTCATGTCTTTGCAATTGTTTCATAGGCTTATTGTTCTCTTCAAAATTCAAATTTTTAAGGAGCTGTAACTTGGCTCATCTGGCAGCCTCCACTCGGCAAGGTGTAGCATACTACTCACATTAGCTTCACCCCTGTTGTCTAATTAGCTCTTCAGTACTGTATCGCCTTCAATTTCTGCTTTAAAAACTGAGAAAGCACACTCTTATGACAGTGCAGTACTAACTGCCTGACGAAGAATCACTTTCACTTCAGTTGCAAAAGTTGGTGCTGGATCCAGTCTGCATTTTCCGCCATTCCAAAGGCTATATACTACTGTACCTACTGTAAGACTTTGTTTTGCACCACAGTCTACTAATCAGTCCTGGCATAGCACTGTTTGGTATGACTGCATAACTAAATGCTCTTGTGTTGTACATGCATTGAACAGGTAATCATGGCAAACAAGACATAAATAACTTCATGAAATGCATTTAATTGACTCAAAAGAACTGGCAAGCATGAGTAGGGAATGGCAATTCCAAAATTTACCAGTTTTCTTGCAGTTTTCCCATTTATTTTTATTGACCTTGATCCCCATTACGTTGGAGTGCAAATAGTATGTATTGAATCTTCAGAGGATACCCTAACAACAATTAGCAGATCCTACATGTAATGTGACATCACTTGTATGATGTAAGGAGATTTAGAAAGTTTTCAGAAAGAGTAGCTTTTCAAAGCTAGAGGAGGGTACAGTATACTAAGTTTCGATTTTCAAGAAGAAAAACAAGATGTAAAAGCACAGGATGGTTGACTGGCATTGCAGAGACCATACTCCACATACACCACAGATTATCTGGCTTTCAAATTTTTCCAGGGATCTTCAGTGCATCCAGAATTCCTCACTCCTTAAGTCTTTTGATTTGCACTTAAAGAACAAGGTCAAGGTCATGTCCTCCCCTCACTTTTGAGAAGCTGTTGACTCTCTTAAGTAAAGCATGTTTAATGACTTTTGTTGAAGTATGCCCCGTTTAAGACTACTGTAGTTATCATTATCATACAAGTGGTTTCCAGGACAGAGCAGTACTCACGACTTTTTCTATACTTGCAGAAATCTTCCAGGTATTGGAGCAGAATGGGTGATGATAGAGTTGCAGGGACAACTTGAGTCACCAGAAAATGAACAACTTTCAGGGAATTTTATGGGTGATCTCCATTTTAACAAGAAGGTAGTGAAGCAAATGATATTTAGCATCGATGTACAGATATTTTGTATGTGAAACAATTCCAGTTGAAATGTTTTGATGTGCTGAAGGTGGGGGAGGGGGGGGGCAGGGTTCTCACCAGCTTTTGAGTTAAACTGGGTGGAGACAGAACTGTCCCCAATAGGCGTGGGGTCAGGGTACCCACGTTAAGGTTCCTTGGGGGTCCAGGGGCCAAGCTCCTGGTGGGGGTACAGGGACAAAACCCCTGAAGCTCCGCCATTTAAGCACTTCTAGGAGCAGCCAAACCACTTGAAATTTGAGCTTTTTGCACACACTACAGTATTTTGTAATTGTTCAAGCATTTTGTAATAATTATATATACGTGACACACTTCTAGTGCAATCACGTGACTGGCCTTAAGCTCTGTGGTATATATAACTAGCTGCAGTGCTCATTTGCAAGACCGTAGTCCCTTAGAATAACGTATGTTACAACGAACTGGCCACAAAAATGTCAGAAAACAGCTTTTGTTTTTATAGGTAACATGGTTGCAATTGGAAGTAGAAAGATAATTGACACACTTGCACATACTACAAGTGTTCGTATTGATGTTAAAAAAGGCCTACATGTTTTAGTTAGGCCTACACTTGTTTGGGTCGTTTATTCATTGCAATTTCAAAAAGCAGGCTCTCATCTTTCAAACCGGGCTCTCAACTTTCAAACCGGGCACTCAACTTTCAAACTGGGCACTCAACTTTCAAACCAGGCACTCAACTTTCAAACCAGGCACTCAACTTTCAAATCAGGCACTCAACTTTCAAACCAGGCACTCAACTTTCAAACCAGGTACTCAACTTTCAAACCGGCCAATAAGAAGCAAAATCAAATTCAAACCGGGCGGTGCACCCGGTTAAAACAAACTGGCAAGAACCCGGGGGTTGGGGGGTTCTGGGTTTTTCATACATATGAAAACATGTTTGATAATTGTGGGAATTTAACTTGCCTTCTGGAATGCTTCCAGCCCTGATGCTGAATAGGAGAAATCTTCAATAGATAGATACAGTATTGGCTTCATTCCCACATGACAACAACAAGGTTTTCAATAAGGTACTGTAGACCAGGGTTTTTCAAGTTTTTTTGAGGCCAAGGGCCACTTTCTCTTAACTTTTTACTTTGTAACAATCATAGTAGCCAGAAATTTACTGAGTGCTTTGTTTCTTTATATAAATGTTGAACTCCGCCAATCCTCAGTCTGTGGGCCAATTTACAGTAGTGCATGATGCATGTCAAGGGCAGTGAAGGGCCTTTCCGTGTGAACTAAATTTTTAACCGAAAAGGTTCCATATTTGAGTTAGAATGATGATTGGGAGCCGGCCAATGTCATCTTGTAATCCATAAGCCCCTTCAGGTTTTATCCACATTTTTTGTGGTTGCTCAGCATTACAAAATGTCTTCCTCTAAGCCTGAATGTAATAAAACTAAAATGCTGTGTAAGAAATTTCATCAGTGTGATGTTTCTTTTTTGAATGTCATTGATTGTATGACTACACCCTGATTGGCAGTCTTGCTGTTTATTTCTGCTGTCTTCTCTTTTCTGTAGGGAGCTCCCATTCTTATCATTGGACATCATATACTATATGGGAAAGTTATGACTCTGGAGAAACCGTTTCTCGTTTTAACAAAGAGGAGCCAAGGAGGAGATGGCAATGAACTAGAATCAATGGAAACAGACCAATCAGAGGTACAGACAGACCAAAAGTATTCAATTTCAGCTGTTGTGAAGAAGAAGCTGATGTTTAAGACAAGACCAAAGCCAATTATTACTAACGTACCTAAGAGACTGTGATATGTCGTGAACAGTTAGTAAAAGTCAGCAGGCTTTACAAAGGAGTGCTTAGGCTGCTCACATCCTCCTACCCTCACAAAGAAACCTTCTGCAGGCATTGCTGTAAATCCACTTCATAACGACCAGAAATCTGCTCTAAAATTGTTATTTGAATGACAAAAGTGACTACAGGTAATAAGGTCTGTTAACAGTTCTTAGGGGCAAGTCTCATCCCCCATGTTTACCTTGAGGCAGGGCTTCTGTTGTCTGGTGTACTTTTAATATCTGGATGGTGTTTAGCATCACATGATTTCACATCCTGCCTTAAGATGTGTAATATACTGTAGCTACTGGTAAAACACACAGAATGCAGTAACTATTCTTCATTAATGCCTGCAGCAGGATCCCTGAAGAGCAAGGGTTTGCACCGAAGAAAGCATTTTGCTATTGCACACAGAATGGTGATCTCACTGATTACAGTAGGGTCAAACAGTATGGCCAGCTATTGAGGCTACTGTTTAGTCTGTCTTGTGGGCCTGTTGGAACCTGGATTTTGTTTTGTTTAATACTATGATACACAACCAAAAGACAATGGCCAGCTGTGCAGGCTACTGTTGCAGCTTGTCTGTGGTTTAAGCTAGGACATCATTTTGTGGATGCAATGATACACAACTGAGGGACTGTGGCCAGCTATACAGGCTACTGTAGCAGTCTGTCTTGTGAGCCTGTTAGAACCTGGACATCATTGTATGGATGTAACAATACAGAACTAGGGGCAGCAGTGTCTATACCAGTGGTTCCCAACGGGGGTATTATCACCCCTGGGGCATTTTCGCAACTCATGGGGTCAATGAGCTCTAAGGGGGCTGGGGGGTTTTGAAAAAAGCTAGATACTAAGTTTAAACCAGGCCTTACAAGATTCCAAAAGGTTTTCCTTTGCTGAGCTGTCAAATTTGTCCCTTATAAAGGAGATAAATGACATCAACAAGTCGAGTAGGTCTAACATTCACTCCTCAGGTGCACTTAAAAGTTTGTGAAGTATCTTTATTGCTAGACTTCACAAAATCACATCTAACAGTGATCAGTTTCAAAATTTTCTCAGCAAGGACCCTCATATTCCCATTAGTGGCATCCTGGTGAAAGCGGTGAGAAAGGGCCATGACTAAAACTTGTCCCGCCACTTTTACCTTGAATGTAGGTTTTCCGTGTTGTCCATCAACATGACATACTGACAGAAGTGAAAATGGCAGATAACTGTAACATAATAGATAACTTTTGCAATGTACTATGAAGAAAAACACAAGTAAAATGTTAAAAAGTTTTTGAAAAATGAAGTCTTACAGCTTGCCAATTTCGGCTTTCTCATTATTTTTGCCTGTAAGACAGCTTGAGTGGCATGAGTCTTTTAAAGCCCCATGAGACCCCTACCATCCTTCCTCCTACCCACAGAAAAAGCTCCTTGCAGCATCAAAGGGAACCTTCGTTAGTAGCTCTATGGGTGATTTCTGTAATCTGTAGTGAACATTTAAGGTTATTAAATATTAGGTAATCGGAAGACAGTCAGAACTGACTTACAGTGCCTCATTCTTGTGTTGACAATTTTGGTAATACCCCTGAGCTTACAGGGGATAGTCATGGCTTTGTACTTGTTCTCATAGTTGTACTCAAAGAATTTGAGAATCAGGTACTCATACTTGTACTCATGGTTTTGTACTCATACTCATAATAGGCATTTGTACTCACACTAAAAGTCTTCCAGAACCTCTCCCAACAAAAGTTGACTTGTAGCCCTTCCCTTCATCTCAACAACTCTTTAGCACAGTCCTGCCATGCAACAGTTTTGTTGACCAACATCAAATTTCTAGTGCCGAAGACATTACAGGACTGTAGCTCGCGTACCTTGTCTAGAAAATCTACCTGATATCCTCTTGTAATGTGAGAACCTACATGTGTTGCCTCTCTGTTTAACTACAATGCTGTGCTTATTTACATTTGAAGGTACTGTTCCAATTTACCCTTTTTCTTACATCAGTCAAAAGATGATGGCCAATCACATGTTTAAAGATGTTACTGTGACTTCATTTTAAGATGATGATTATCCACCTTTCAAATATCAAGTTTTCTTTTTCCAATATGATGCCAATTTCTGGCTTCCTTGCAGTACCCTTGTTTTGCCTATGCCTGCCATCAATATACTAGTTGTAATTCCCATCTGTTGCAAAGCTCCCACTTTGGAAAATTCCCATATTTTTGGGAAATTTGATGGCGTAAGGACTATTTTACAAACACTTGTAAACATAACTGAATTTTGGGAAGTAATGATGAAAATGTACTGAAAAACTAGGGAATTTCTAAAAATTGAAGAATATTAAAGGGAGTTTTGCCACATCAAGAAAGTAGGGTTTATAAAAGATAGCCATGTAACCTTTTAACCTTGTGAGGTCCAACAACATTTATATATCATGATTAAGGACATCTGCATGAAGTGGACTTTGCACGTTTTGTGATATGAATGCATTGTCTTGACTTATGTTTTTAGGTGCAAATAAGATTTAAGGCACTATTTTCTAACGTGAAGGAGATGTTATGATCCAGCACTGAAAGCACAGGTGGGTAGAAATGATCTCTTAATTTTTCATATTTTTTGTCTCTTTTTTTACTTTGAAAAAGATGTTACAGGAACATTCTGTATTTAAAGAATAAAAAATAGTTTCTTATAAAGATAACACAAGTTCTTATCTCCTTTAATTAGATGTGTTACCATTTCCCTTCCAAAATTTAGGCCAAATGTAAGGTTACTATTTTGCATTTTAAGTCAACTTTTCCATAGTTTTCTGGTTTTTGGAAATAACAAATGCAAGAAGTGAGGATGAAAAATCGATGACCTCTGGTTTGAAAGTTTTTTCATGTGACAATGATTGTGCATACTTACATCTAGCATCATCAAAATGTGGCTTCAAATCAAAAGTTCTGTGGACAATTCCCCACTGCCCACCAAATTGAGGGTTTACTGACCAACATATCTGCCTGCAGACTTTACAATCATGATAGTCTTCCATGCGTGACTCTTTCCTTGGTGCTCTACCATACTACCACGCCTGGAGTGTGGTGGAAGGGGATCCTGATCGGGGGTCATAGGAGAAGGATGTGGCATCCCCATCGCCCACTCTAAATCCATCACTGAGGTGTCTGTTTCTCTGTAATTTTGGGACCATTCAACACCCTTGAAATATTTAACTCTACAAATTTAAAGCAATTTCCCCATCCAGTGTTAATATAGGACCCCCAAGTGCAAATCCAGGGGGCAACTGGGAGCAGTTGCCCCATGACCAATCTTGTGCCCCCCCCCCAAAACAAGAAAAATGTACCCCTCCTGCGTTCTTAGAAATTAGTAAAACTACCACTTGCTGGCACCCCCTTTTCAAACTGCCCCCTCATGAGCTAGAGGCTGGATCTGCCCTTGGGACCCCCACCCAGTAAAATACCAAACTCTGGTGGGGAAGTTGCCTGAGGGATAATTGTCATGTGAGGGAATTATCCAAGTGGGAATTGTATAAGGAAATTGAACAGGTGGCAATTGTCCCTGGGAAGTTTTTTCTTGGCGAGGCCTGAGCTTGAGACCTCCAACACTGCTCAATTGCTAAACAAGTTTAAGTGTGCTAACCAAAGTGGGCACAGAATAAGTTTTCAATTTGTTAACATTATTTTATAGTGATCACAACATAAACATTGTATATGTAAATAATAACAGAACCAAAATTCATTAATGTGCAAATTTCATCAGGAAAGGGCATTGTGTGAACTACTGAACTGTATCAGTGCAGACCTAACTTGACCTCAAGAACACTGGGTGTGGAAATGGTTTTATTTTTTATTTAGGCCTATAATAAACCATCCATCCCACCCTCCATCCATCCATCCATCATCATCATCATCATCATCATCATCATCATCATCATCATCATCATCATCATCATCATCATCATCATCATCATCATCATCATCATCATCATCATCATCAAATATTATATTGAGTTATTACCATTATATTGTGCATTCTAGCATCACTACGAGCTACACCAGCAGGAGGGACAAGCCCCAAGAAAATAGAAGATAAAGAAGTAAAAATGTAAAAAACTAAAAACCGTTCGCGGAACGTTTACACTGTGGAAATACTTAGAAATGTGTTTACTACTGCTCTAACTGTCTAAACGGTGTTCTCGGGCCAAGACTGACCACCATGATATTGACCAGAATTCTTAGTGATAGGCTTACAACATCCTGCTCTATTGCTTTCAAGTCCTTTCACGGAAAGGATAGCTCAGAGTGTACGGTGGGACGGAGCCAATGCTTATCTTCGAGTCGATCATCATCGTATTCAAGAAAGATAACAGGTATGATTCAAATAAAGGTACTAAATGCAACGGGTAGTACAACCGTGGATTTGTGGCAGCTCCATGGTAGTACAAATGTCATTGCTGCTACAAAAAAGAAATATTAATTTTGATACTTTTTTCTCCATCTGTAACTTCCGAAGTGTAAAGCCTTGTTCGCTTTGCTACTCTCTTAGCAATATGAATACACATGGTATACAATTATAAGCCTGCACAGGTGAGCGACGCCCAAAGAAAATATGAAACTATCATTTCTTAATGCATTCCAGTACATCTCGCCCCCTACAAATTTCGCCTCCTGGAAGCTTTCTTGCCCCTCAGAACCGTGTCTGGCTACGGGCCTGCTTCTCTGTCTACGCTGCGGACGCAAAACAGAGGTAGTTGTATGGTTTTCTTCTGCAGCCAGTGGCGCCGCCAGGATTTGGTGATTGGTGGGGGGGGGGGGGGGCACCACAGATGACATCAAAATGCCACCTCAGTTTTTTCCCAAGTCTATGTAAATTGTATCTATTTATGCGTACCTGCGACCGTATACAGTAGTGTGGAATCCTTCCTTTGTCATTACATAAAGGTGCCGTCCTGGGGGAGGAGTCTAAGGGGAGGGGCATCCCCTCCCTTTAAGAAAGTTTTGTTAATTTAAGGTTGTTTAGATGCAAAACGGTGCCATCTTTGGGATATTTTTGGAACTGATCATATATGGCTGGAAATTATCCATAATTTAGTGAATTGTAAGTTTTGGTTAGGTGAAGGAGGAGAGTACGCGTCCATGCGATAGTTTACAGCAGTGAAAGTCCTTCCTTTGTCACTACATAAAGGTGTCCATCCTGGGAGAGGGGTCTACACCCCCTCCCCTTTAAAATTTTTTTTGTTAATTTAAGGTTGTTTAGATGCAAAATGGTGCTATCTTTGGGATATTTTTGGAACTGATCATATATGGCTGGAAATTATCCATAATTTAGTGAATTGTAAGTTTTGGTTAGGTGAAGGAGGAGAGTATACGCGACCATGCGATAGTTTACAGCAGTGAAAATCCTTCCTTAGTCACTTCATAATGGTGCCGTCCTGAGGGAGGGAGACACCCCTCCCCAAGGACGATGATGATGATGTCCCCCTCCCCTTTAAAAATTTTTTGTTAATTTAAGGTTGCTTAGATGCAAAATGGTGCTATCTTTGGGATATTTTTGGAACTGATAGTATATGGCTGGAAATATCTATAGTTTAGTGAATTCCAATTTTCGGTAAGGTGAAAGAGGAGAGTATGTTGTCTAAGAGAAGGGTATGTTGTCAACAAAACTCCTGAAGCCCACCCTTTTTTTGGCTACTTTAATTAATGGCTTCTATTCGGGGAAAGTTTTTACGTAAAAATACGTGCGTGGAATCCACAGAAACATTCTTGGACTATTACGAAAATTTTCCTTTGCTTCGTTGTACATTATAAAAGGGTATCTTAGTCGGGCAGACACCGGTATAGGGCCTCCTGGAAGCTCTGGGTTAATTTTATAATATGGGGCACTGACATGATGCTTATTACCTGACATCCAAATGATACTATAGAGTATGATGCCGAGCACTTTACAACTATCGTATGTTTACTTAGTTTGAACGAAAATCCAGACGAACAGCTTCCAGATATGGGGAACAGGAGGGAGAGTATAGGTGCAGGGCAGGTGATATTAGACCTCCCTGACAGGTATAGCAAAAGGGGTTTAGGACTAAAAAGCGCATTTCAAAATGCTTTTTCGTCGTAAGTGTAGGCCTATTAACAATCACTATCTATACCGGTAATGGCTGCATTTGAAAAATGTATAACGGCAAATACGTACTTTCAACCTTCCACATCATGCTACAAATTAGACTGAAAGATCCCATAGGCCTACAGAGGTTGGAGATGTACTTATGTTTCTCGGAAAAGTGTTGTGATCAGAATAGTTGCATGTATTATAACCTTAATAACGGTCACAAGATGGGGTGCAAACCGTGACGAATGCGCGCGAAGCTCGCCGAAATTTTTTCCATGACAAAACTCCTACATTCATGATCCTCTGCACCGAGACACTTTCAATTCCTCAACAAACCTATATGCCAATCACAAAGCCAATCTTTTACCTGAGAATTCGTAAACAGCCGTCAGCGTTTGTTACTGTGCTTCTGTGGGAGTTGCTACAGGAAATTATTGACAATGAGGATATTGCTGAGGTAAGGTTTGGAGCAAGCGGAGCGCGCGAAAATTTTGATAGTTTGCGAAAGATTTGGGGTAATTCTGATAGTTTGAGAACCATTTGTGATAGAAAATGATTACCACAGATCCGTCACTCGGTTGAAAACACATCTAACCCTACCCCCTACAGAAATCTATAGCTTAAACGTCTTTTCAGATCATTTGAAAATTTTCAAAAAAAAATCTGAAATCGATTGGGGGGTACACGCGCCCCCCATCCCCCCCCCCGTGCCGGCGCCACTGTAGACTGCAGCCTTGGTTCAAAGGACTTCCTCGGAGCATGTGAAGTTCGTAACGACATTATCGCCTTGGCAGACGTAGTGAGGAGACTTTTCACCCCGCCCTTGTGGTTCCAGCCTGAGCCAGTTTAGAGGGCGGTGTGCAGACTAGGCTTTTCAAAGAAAAGCTTGCAGGTTAACATGATCAAGGACAATTACTCGGCTACCACTGCTGTGCTCCTTGAAATTTTCCGTAAGAACAACGGTTGAGTCAAGCCAGACCCTTCACAGCACCTTTGGGGATTGCAAAAGTCCCTTGGTGTTCCCTCATGTCTGATTGTGCTCCATAAAGAAATTGAAGTAGTCCCTTTCAGCCAGAGCCTTACGAACTGCTCTTTTCATACCCCTTAGATATGTTCTTGAATGTTACGGTCATTCAGGTTGCAAACCAGTGCCGTACCACAGGTCCGTCACTAAGACTTTGCATCCTGAACCTCCTCTCATAAGCCATCTTAACCCTGGAGGACAGGAAACGCTCAGGCGGAAGAAGAGGCTTCAGTCCGACGGGGTCATGGATGGTCCAATGGAGAGAGCTATGGACCGGTAAGTGTGTCCTCAGTGCTCGTAGACGACGCTCCCATATGATGTCGTTATGGGTATGTCACGATTAAGCCATATATCCTTCAGGCCTTAAGATGCCACCAAGCTCCCCTTCAGAAGGAAAGGAAGGATGGACACAGAGATTAACTTACTTAACTTCTGCGATCTCATGTCAGTGGGTTGGTTCAGGTCTGGAAACGTCATCAGTGAATTCCCACCAGCTGGACCTACTTAGTAATTTAAAAGATACTTAACTTACCACTTTGGTATTGTCCTTTAACATGGACGTAGGAGCCCAAGTTGATTTGATGGGGGTGGGGGAGGGGGGCTGTAACGACTTGCCCGAAAAATATAAGCAAAAATTTCCACGCGCTCCACGCGCCTTCAGCATGTTAATGCACATATCATATCGGCATGCATCGGTTCACCACATGGCATACCAAATACAATCGTTTGCCGTGTTACTACCCTCCCATATTCGTTATAATTTTTGGGAAGTCGTTACAATAATAATGATAATACTCAGTGGCGTAGCCAGGATTTCTCTCATGGGGGACATGCATTAGACTATGTTGTGTGATCGCCCGCCTGGGGAGGGGTCTAAGGAGAGGGGGTGTCCCCATCCCCTTTGAAAATTTTTAAAAAATTAGGTGTCCTTACATGCAATCTGGTGCAACATATGTTCCCTTTGAAGTAAAATTTGTGTTAAAAACTTTACGTATTTTAGGTACTTGAAAAAAATCGGCAACAGTGAGGGGGACATGGCTCAATGGCCCCCAAATACACCACTTATAATCATAAGTTTAACCATTAAAAACACACTGGTGAATTAATACAGGATATATAGGTGCTGGTGCAATTCAAATCAGAACTTCATTTTAATTACCAAGGAAGTTTATAATCTATTGATTAGTTTTAGCTACATCATGTGCTTATTTTTCTTTCAGTAGGTGCCCGAAAAAGTCTCAGCATAGTGCCCAAATTTTCACAAAAATATTTGGTTGGGGCCGCAGACCCCCAGTCCCCCAGCCCCCCTCCCCCACCGCGTACGCCAATGCCCTTTAACCCTCCCATAAGGAGGGGGAGACCAGGTCCCTCTTTTTCCTTGTACATGTACTCTACATATCTCTCTTAGGCTACGTATTATATGAATAGAATAGTTTAGCATATATTCATTCTAGTGGCTACATCCTGTCGTCCTTCTTCCCTTTCCCTCAAGGGGTGGTGCGAAGATGCCCATCCTTCGGGTTCAAGGACATAGACCAAATCGCCCTCTGAAGGGTAGGATGGGATCATCTCCAAGGTCTCCACACAAATTCGCCTCTGTGTTATCGAGAACGCTTTTGTTCAGTTTATGAAATCGAGAATCATCATCTGTTTTGTACCAAGGAGTACTCAAACATAAGAACGCTGTGGAAGATGTTGCTTCAGTCAGGGTAACCCTGCACAAGATGTGCCTTCTCTTGGTTTCCTCACTTACTACTCATTCAGTCAGGGGTAATACCTCCCTGAGGATCACAGTCTATATCATTGGGGGTAAATACTGTGAAGATTATCCACAGGTGTACTGCGGAGGCGGAGCTTGATGCCTCTGTTCATTATGCACATATACCACGATGCAACAACTGGTTGAATTCTCAGCTGTATACATGTTTCCAATATCCTAGCAATACTAATAAATATTTATGTTTACTATTAAAGCACCAACCACTTTATTCATTGTGAAAGGAAAACACTGTGATATACTCCCTGATGTCTAGGGGTATGTGAAGGGGCCACAAGATAGCACGCCCATTACAACAGAGTTACCCAGACTATAGCCATTAAATGAGCGTCATCTTGAAATTTAATTTGCCTGTCACAACTTGTTCATGAAATTATACACTAATGAATTAGTTGGTTTAGTTTAAATTGAATTTTGGACTAAATAGATGGTCTTACCTGTTCTGGCTAAACATTTAAAGATTTCAGAGCGATTTCAACGAAGAATGACTGCCATCTTGAAATTCAGCATAGCCGCCATTTATATATTTCACAACATTGCATCTAAGGTCCCCAAATATTCAAACATTTCCCATTGGGGAGGGGAAAACCCCTTTCCCTTAGACCCCTCTCACAGGACGGCGGTCATAAACAAAGTTAAGCCCCCCCCCCCCCCAGCGAGTACAGCTTCCTAAGCCTATGAGCGTAGGCCATTTATTTCGGGAATATAGATGTACGTCTGGCCTTATTCCAGCTGCTGCAAATGTGTTTTGACAACCCATTACTTATTCTCGAGGCGCTTTTAACATTTTTTGATGTGCTCGTGCCTGTCATCCTTGCGACTTTTGGGACATGCACGCAAAGAAAATCATATTACCAAACATTTAAGAAAAATAAGTGACGTTACAACAAATATGTAACGTCTGTAACCTGATGATGAGTGGCTCGACCTTAAGACATGCACTTTACCTAAAAATAATGGACCTGGTGTTAGGCATGAAATGACATACATAGTTCATGAAAGAACACCAAATTCAAACAACAGGACCTTCAGGCTCGTAGCCTCTGAAAAGGTGCTGAAGGGGGCGAGATAACAGCCGAGGGGGGAAGGGGGAAGACGAGACGAAATATGTTTAGGGAGGGAGATATACTAAAATGCATTAGGATAATGGTAAATTTTTATTTTCTGGGGACGAAAATTTTCCTAGGAGGGCGCCGTCCTTACCCCATTCCCTTGGCTTGCAACAGGCCAACGTGAAAATAGGCATGCACTCTTTCCAATTTCGGGCACTAGTCCACGCAGTGAGAACATATTTGTGTGGGTGGTTTTGCGTACATCAGCCTCTAACAAGCATAATGGAATTAAAACTTTTTCATCTGAAAAAAAAATATTTATTGCATGGGTAGTGCAAGCAGTAGGCCTAAAACTGGTTGAACGCACCTGACTGCACAATACATGCCTTTTGTTGAAAGCGATTGTTGAAAATTGCTTGTGGCCCCATGACATTCTTAAGATTCATAGAAATCAGCCATTACGGCATGGTTCCTGGTTTCTAAAAAGTCCCGGGAATTCCAGCGATAAGGACGTTTTCAACTTTGCACTTTCTGTTTGATCTAAGTTTGAAAACTAAAAGATGACTATGGTATTTCTCTTTTTTCACTGCAAATGGTTAAATGGAATGCAGGACTGCGTTGAAATTTCTGACTTCATTACAACAGGATTCTACCTGTTTTAAAAACTCAATGTGACATGAACAAGTATCATATCTGTCAATATAATAAACTTCTTGAAACATTCATGTCTGCAGCATCTCTGTCTGACCTCTGATGACCTAAGACGACCTTTGACCTCCACAAGAATAATGTTCATGTAGCCAATGTAAGATATTCACATGCCAAGTATTTTACACCTCTTGAGTTAACTGCAATTACAAAGTATGCCTATACATAGTAATACCTCTGTATGTCTCAGCACAACTGCCTGGTCTCAGGTGACCTTTGACCTCCACAAAAACAATACGGTCTTGTACTCGATATAATGCCACCACATTTCAAGTATTAAAAGTATCCTTCATTCCTATTCTGAGATATCAGGTTTACGCGGTTTTCAGAGTTGACCTCTTGTGACCCCTTATGATCTCCACCAAAATGCTCAGCTTCTACAGAATATAGAACACTCATATGCCATTAATTAGATCTCTCAATGTGACCTGTCTTGGGATATTGTGTTAATAGAGCTTCTAGTTTGTGACCTGTAGTGACCTCAAATGACTCTTGACCTCTACCAGAAGCACTATATTGTTCTTTTAATCAATATAACGCATTACTCAAGCCAAATATATGTGATTAAACTTTCTACGTTTCTTATCTTCGTATATCATGTTTACGAGGCTTTCAGTCTTTACCTATGTGAACGTATGGAAGTGACCTTTGAGTCTGACCGATATACAAATTAAAATTTTCCTTTCAAATTAGCTGAAGCGTTTTCACAGGGGAATCCATATAAACCAAAGAAGTCTTTGTAGGGATGACGCCAGGTTTTACCCGACAAAAGGTCAAGCTCCCCTACGGAAGGGGAGACCGGCAACCCGAAGCCCAGACACTGAGGGTCACGTACGAGTTACTGGAAGAATCATGGCGAATGCAACTTTTCGGCTCTTCGGGCGTCGGCAGTTAAGGGTTTATTGAAGATTATGTCTATAAGGGTTTTGTTGGAGAAAATTTGAAAATGTAGGGTGTTTCTTAAAAATTTGCCGTCCTTAAAGGGAAAATGTAGTCACTCCAATTTGGATAAGTGGTCCCGGTTATCTTATTTTATGAATGGCTCTCGAGAATCATGTGTCCATTTTTTCTCACTCAAGTGTGAAATTCGGGCAAAGTAACTCTTTGGTTTACTTTGAATATGCAAGATTTATGTTCTGCAATATCATGAAAGATACTTGTTAGTGAAATAAAAGGATATTTATAAGATTTAGATGTTTCAAACTAAGTTTGGGGTGACTGCTTATTCTCTGTACGTGTAAAAACAAGTAAACCGTACTGGGGCAACTGGTCGCTGTAGGAAATAACTTTATCGTACCCATTAAGTCTCGCAAACGAAACTGGAAATTTGCCCTCTGGGGAACCATGCTCCCTCTACCCCATCCTAGCCCCTACCCCATCCTAGCCCCCACCCCAAGTTGTTGTTTCTCATTTTTCTTCCGTTTTGTTAAGACAAAAATCAACCAAGTTTGTTTGCTTTCTGGATTGCTGTATTCATAACTATCAGCCATATTTCTTGTGCAGTTCTACCTTCCCATCAAGTCGCTTTAACAGCTTTCATTCAGTTTGTCATCTGCGTTTCATGTAATTTGTTTGTTTTTACTTTTTCTTAAACTTTCCATTTTTTAGACTTTCTCTCTTTTTCGTACTTTTTCCAGTTTGCACTTTAAAGTAACCACTTCACAATCTGTTCCATGCCTTGTTGCATTTCTCACTGAGTGTCCGTATCTGACATTAACTAGCCCCAATGGAAATATTTCCTATTACCATGTAAAACCGGGTTTAACTTACTTTGAAGTAGCCAGAACGTAACTAAACAGCAGGGCTGTATCCGAGTACATCAGTTCATCCCATTCCCGGCCAATTCTGATTCCAGTGACCACCATCGCTGACCAATTTCAATTCAGGCCATTTAACAATGTAGAATATTATAGAAATGCGTTTTACGCTATTTGCGAGTACTTTTCATCGAAACGGTGGTTTTTAGGAGTCAGTTTCATAATCTGGTCCTCCCTGTCATTTAGTTGACTGTGTGCGACCTACATGAATGGATCAGGGAGCTGCAAGACGTACCAGGGAGCTGCCTTCCAGTTCCGTGGTTGGACCAGCTCCCTGAATGGATTAAACTGTGCACCAATGAGAATGTAGCTTTCAGTAACATTGTAAAACTTTCACTTTTGTTGACTCGGCTAGAATCGGCTCCTAGTCCGAGTCCAGTTGCAGCCTACCCCGGGGAGCGGACGAAGTTTTTTCGTTCAACTCATCGCTGCAAAAAAATCGGAGGGGCGCAGCCTAAGGGGGGGGGGCGGCAGCCACAGAGGCGCTACGCAGGCTAGTTGCAGCTCATTCCCGGCCAATTCCGATTTCGGAACCTCCCATTCTGAGCCAATTTCCAGTCTAGTATAAAATACACTCGAGTCCGAGTTCGGACTGTGGCGTTACAGCCCTACCAAAGAGCTTGTTTTCTTATGAAAATTTTGGACTCCTCGAATCTTCCGCCTGTCTGTCATTTTACTACAATGCCGACGGCCCTTTGAGAGCCTAGACCCCAAAGTATAGCTGCAGTTGACTTGTCGCAGTTAGAGTGACTTGGTTACAACTCTGCCATATTGTACGCCAGTAAAACCTTGTATAACAAAATGGTTGCATGAAACGAACTCCAAATACTTGACGAAACGTCTGGGTGGTAAAAGACTCAAAATCAATAGCAGTCGTTTCATGAACAGCCAATAAGGTTCAGTTCCGTTATTGCTTCTGCAAAAGTTATTTATAGTTATCCCCGCTACGTCTGACTAACATGGAACAAAAGTCTAGCATAATTCGTCAGTCTGGCAATCCTATGAATTTCCTGCCCTTATTGTCATAATGGAACTATACTAAAACCATCAAACGACTGGTTATATATGTCACAAAATCAATTACGTATACATTGAACTCCAAGGTACCTGTGATACAACACCAGTACTTCTGCTTCATACGCAACACATTGAAAAGAAGCTGTTTAACTTAACATTGTCAACTCACCAAGTAAGTATAAATTTGTTTGTTTGTTTGTTTTATGTTTTGTTTATTTGCAAGTCCTGTATACACATAACACAGAATTATCTATCGCCAGACATGTAGCGTGAGTACAATGTCATAAGTGCGAGTACAATCGCAGTGTCTCGGGTTGTGAGAGAACGGCCATCTTTTTCATGAGTATGAGTACAAAATTTTGCATTAGAGGTGATGCTCGATTTCAAAATTTGTATGATTACAAGCAAGTATGCCATAGTATGTGCACGAGTACATAAATCACTACACATAGGCGTACGAAGCGAGGGGGCTGGAGAGGACTAAGGCCCTGATCAAAACTGTAGTGGCGCGGAAGTACGCTTCCGCCCCCTCAATTCAAGGACGAAACCCCTTCTTTGTTTCCCCTGTAAAAACTGCCAAAATGTTGCAGTCATTTTCCTTAAAATTTACCCAATATGTTGCAACAAATTACATCTAGCGACCCTAAAATATTCAAAATTTTCCACAGAGGAGGGGACCCCCTCCCTTTAGACCCCTTTCCCATGACGGAGGTCCGAAACAACATTCACCCCCCGCCCGCCCGTGTCGAGAACAGCTTCCTACGCCTATGTCAATACAAGTCTCCTTACCGCAAATATTAGTATGCTGATATCCAAACTTAGCGGTATTTACAACGTCTGAACGTGAACCGTCCAAAGTCTAAGTGGACAAGATATTTCATTTTCTATAGTCATACCCACAATTAAAAAATCTTCCTTTTAAATTTCTAAGGGGTGGCGTCATTTGTTGTTCTGCTCTTTCCAGTTTCTATCCAAGACTTTGTCAAATGAAATAAAAGCATCGTTTTAGGGTCCATAAACCCTTTGAAGTAAGACATAAATCCAAACGTTGTCTAATTTGAATTTTCAATGAGTTCTGTCTAATATGAATTTGCTATCTTTCGTTACAAATCTTTTTGGTTCTTCAAGTATTTATACCATTTTTCTTTAATTTAAACATATTGCATAAACTTGTGAGTAATATTTGAGTTTTCTTTTGTACGGCTCAGTGAGATCCTCACAGTGTCTCATGTAGGGGGGGGGGGAGGGTGGGACGGGAGGCTTAATTCAGCTAGAATTTCGCTGCACACACATTTTTCGATGTCTTGCAATTAACACGGGCGTAGATTTCTTTTCAACTTGGGGGGGGGGGTGGTGAACAAATGTGGAAAATGTGCACGCGAAGAGTGCACGGCGAGCCCGAAGCGAGAGCTAATGACGAGTGGGGTCCAGGGGCATTTTTGGAACTGATCATAGTGGCCTGAAAATGTCCATAATTTAGTGAATGCTAATTTTTGGTAAGGTAAAAGAGGAGAATATGTTGTCTATGTTGTCTATTAAGAAACAGATACGTTGTCAACAAATCTCCTGAAGCTCCCTCCCTTCTGTCTATTTTACTGCCTTCTATTTCGGGAAAGTTTTTACACAAAATATGTGCGTGGAGTCGACAGAAACATTCTTGAGTTATTACGAAATAAGTCCTTTCCTTCATTGTGCATTATGAAAGGGCATCTAAGGCTAGCAGATACCTGAATAGGACCTCCTGAAAGCTCTGCATTAATCTACTAACTGGGGCGGGGCGGGGGGACAATTAAGTAATGCGTATACTACCTGACATCCAAAGGATAATATAAGGTACGACGCCGAACACTTTACAGCTATCGTATTTTTACTACTTTTGAACTAAAATCCGGACGAACAGCTACCAGCAATGAAAAATGAGTGGGAGGGAGAGTATAGGTGCAGGGAGGTGATATTAGACCTCCCTGACAGGTGTAGCAAAAGAGGCGAAGGACTAATAAGAGCGTTACAGAGTGCTGTTTTCGTCATAAGTGTATTAACAATCACCATCTATACCGATAATTGCTCAGCGCGAACTGGCGAAGCTCTGGTAAAATTTTTTGACAAATGTATAACGGAGATACGTACTTTCAACCTTCTACATCATGCTACATATTAGATTGAAAGATCCCATATTGGTGCGAGGTCCCCCACAGATGTTTGGAGATGTATCTCTATTCCTCGGAAAGTGTTGTGATCAGAACAGTTTCGTGTATTATTAACTTAATAATGGTCATTACATGGAGTATAAACAGTGACGAATAATATTTCCATTACAAAACCTGCATCCAGACTCTACATCGAGACACTTTCAATTGCCCAACAAACCTACATGCCACTGCCATAAGCCAGTCGTTTACCTTTTAACTCGTAAACTTTCAACATTTTGCTGCTGTGCTTCTCCGAAAGTTGCTATCGGAAGATATTGATAATATGAGTGACACTGACGTAAGGTTGGAAGCGCGCGGAGAGTGCGAAAATTTTGATAGATTGCCAGCGATTGCTAAAATTCTGGTATTTTGAGAAATATTTGTCACAGAAAGTGAAGCGAGATTGAAAAAAATTCCTTACGAAAATGAAGAATAAAATATACTTTCCATCATACGCGTATCTGTAGGCTGAAACATTGTGGGGGGGGGGGGATGATTACATAGGCCATCCCCCCTAGTCAAATGTTGGGGGGATATATCTCCCATCCCCCCGGGATCTACGCCCATGGTAATTAACCGCGTTGCTCTTCTTTGGAAATTTTCTAGCATATCAACATTTTTTATCTCATATTGACCCCAACTTGAAGTATAAATACTCGAGCAACTGTCTCACCGTACCATAGTGAAGGACCCAATATACTAATGTACCTAAATGTTTTCTTATTAAGCTACTGGACGGATCTTCAGACAGCTGCAAAACGTTATTTAGCTCATTATTCTTTTAACTTCTGTTACTTTCAAAATCAAGATTTTCACTGACAATTAACGATAACTTCCTCTTAATCCAGAAGATGGATGTAAATTTGATTTGAAATCAAGCAGGACTGTAGTCACTTCTGTTTGACCAAGTCTCATTCTTTTACATTTTTTAGCGTGAAATCATTCCTCGATGTCTTCCTGTAGTTTCTTACCTGCTTACAGTACCTATGTATTGTATACGTATAAATAAACTGTTACTATCATGTTACCGGGAGTCTACAAAGCCCATGAAAAAGACGAACTTTTTCGTTCAGCGTATAGCTACGAAAAAAGGGGGTGGCAGCTACAGAGCCCAGGGACGTAGATTTTTTTCAATTTTGGGGGGATGGGGTGAACTATCGCAAATGTGGAAAATGTGCACGCGAAGCGCGAGCCCATGACGGGTGGGGTCCAGGGGTCCGCCTTAGGGCCCCTGGTGGAGTCCAGGGGTAAAACCCCGGTGGGGGTCCAGGGGGCGAAGCCTCCGGAAGCTCCTAGGTTTTAATATCTCATAAGTGCCAGGAAGACTGGTTTAAGGGGTTAACTTCAGTGGTAATGTTCTTTGGTAGGCTACTGGTATATTCATACATTAAGGAAATGCTATTTTGAGCACAAAACTCGTTGATAAGCTGCACTGGATTGAAATTGCACAAGAGCAACAATGTCCTGTTAAGCTTAAAAAGGCAGGGATCAACATATAGGGTCATCCCAGACAACTGGATTTTGGATTCGGAGATCATTACAAGACCTGCAAGTTGGTTTGAGATCAGTGGCGTCTCTAGGTTTTTTTGTGAATTGCGGGCACCATAGATAATGTCGTAATAATACCTCAGTTCCCCCAACTCTGCGTAAATTACACCGTTATTTTTCATACGTTCCTGCATTTGCATGCAGCAGTTTTGATCTTTCGTTTGTCACTACATAAAAGTGTCGCCCTGGGGAAGGGGTTCCCCCCTCCCCTTTAAGATTTTTTTTTTATTAATTTAAGGTCTTTTAGATGCAAAATGGTGCTCTCTTTGGGATATTTTTGGAACTGATCATATATGGCCTGAAAATGTCCATAATTTAGTGAATGCTAATTTTTGATAATGTAAAAGAGGAGAATATGTTGTCGACAAATCTCCTGAAGCCCCCTCCCTTCTGTCTATTTTACTGCAGTCTATTTCGGAAAAGTTTTTACACAAAACGATGTGCGTGGAGTCCACAGAAACATTCTTGAGTTATTACGAAATATGTCCTTTCCTTCATTGTGCATTATGAAAGGGCATCTAAGGCTTGCAGATACCTGAATAGGACCTCCTGGAAGCTCTGCATTAATCATACTAATTTGGGCGGGGGGCAATGACATAATGCGTATAGTACCTGACATTTAAGGATAATATAAAGTACGACGCCGAACACTTTACAATTATCGTATTTTTACTACTTTTGAACTAAAATCCGGACGAACAGCATGCCAGAAATGAAAAATGAGAGGGAGGGAGAGTATAGGTGCAGGGAGGTGATATTAGACCGGTGTGGCAAAAGAGGTGAAGGACTAATGAGAGCGTTACAGAGTGCTGTTTTCGTCATAAGTGTATTACAATCATTACCATCTATACCGATAATTGCTCAGCGCGAACTGGCGAAGCTCTGGTAAAATTTTTTGACAAATGTAGAACGGCAGATACGTACTTTCAACCTTCTACATCATGCTACATACTAGATTGAAAGATCCCATATTGGTGCGAGGTCCCCCACAGATGTTTGGAGATGTATCTCTGTTCCTCGGAAAGTGTTGTGATCAGAACAGTTTCGTGTATTATTAACTTAATAATGGTCATGACATGGAGTGTAAACAGTGACGAATAATATTTCCATTACAAAACCTGCATTCAGACTCTACATCGAGACACTTTCAATTCGTAAACTTTCAACAATTTGCTGCTGTGCTTCTCCGAAAGTTGCTATCGGAAGATATTGATAATATGAGTGACACTGCCGTAAGGTTGGAAGCGCGCGGAGCGCGCGAAAATTTTGATAGATTGCCAACGATTTGCTAAAATTCTGATAGTTTGAGAAACATTTGTGATAGAAAGTGAAGCGAGATTGAAAAATTTCTTACGAAAATGAAGAATAAAATATACTTTCTATCATACACGTATCTGTAGACTGAAACATTGGGGGGGGGGGGGTGATTACATGGGCCATCCCCCTAGTCAAATGTTGGCATCCCCCGGGATTTACGCCCATGACAGAGCCTCTACGCAGCTAATGCCTGCTTGACAGGTCATTAAGATGTAACAGGAACAATACAGCACCAACCAACAGACCTGTAGCCAGGCAAGGTACCGTAGTGAAGGGGTGGGATAGCTTGGGGAGAAGTATACTAAAATGCATTAAGGCAATGGTAATTTTTGATTTCTAGGGGGTGAAAATTTTTCTGGAGGTTTCACGCCTGGCGCCCCCTCCCTGGCCCGGGCTCGCCAATCATGCTATCTTGAGTACACCAATACTTTGGGAACGGACAGCCGAAGTTAATGATCCGCCTTTAGCAACTGCTTCCTAACAATCAGGGAAGATATCAGCCTAGTTAAATGTTTTGTCTTAAAGTGAAACTGCAGTCACCCCTAATTGAATTAGTATACCCGGGTATCCTGCTTCTAGAGTGGCTCTTTTAGATCATGTGACAACAGTTTGGTAACTGAATTTTTAAATTTATGCAAAACAGCCCCTTTGTTTACGTTAAGCATGCAAGTTTTATGTTCTGAAACATTATGAAACAAAGACGTAGTTGAAATAAGAGGAGATATGTAAAATTTAGTTCATGTGTCAAAGTAAGTTTTGGGATGTGGTTTCCTTTAATGTTATGAATGTGCACTTTATGGAGAAATCGTCTAGGGTGAACTGTGTCAAACGCCTTCATGAAATGGCAGTAGCATTGGCACAATCTCCTTTATATAATATTTTAGTCCCTCTTTCATTCTATACACTATATCACCTTTATACTTAAAACACCTTGAATCTGATGTGAAATCAGATTGCTTCATAAAAACTGTGAGCTTGGAAATGTCCAACTACTTCTCTCTCAAAGCGATTTGTAGTCCTCTGCAGTGCAGGCAAGACAAGGAGGCGACCTGTCTCCTTTTTGGTTTCTCGAGAGGAGATACTACGGGGTCAATTTCACCAACTACACCAAACTTGTCGGGGACAGTAAATATCGAACAAAATCAAAAAGTAATTTAACACATTTGTCGCAATACGTTACATCGCATCACATCACGTCGCAACGAATCATATAAACATTACATTGCCTGAGTTTTATTACCAGAGCTGTCGACAGCAGACCAGGGCCCCGATACAAAATTTCAGTGCGGGCCCCCTCTCACCAAAGTAAGTGTGGTGTTCACGAGGAAATAATTCGATATGATATAATGTATATTTTATGACCAATTTTCCCGGCCCCCCCAAATTGCCCCGGGCCCCGGGACATTTGTTCCCCCTACCCCCCCCCCCAAAGTCGGCGGCCCTGTTCATTACATTATTGAAAGGTAACTGTTAGTAAACTAACTCAAGAGGAGTGTGTGTAATGCATGTATGATGTTGTTTGATTTTTGCTTTGCAGGTTATCTTTCTTATACAGTTGAAGAACCATTACCGAACTTATTTTCTTATCCTTTTTATCCAGTCCAATTTTTATCCATCCAAGTCTAATGGCAAACTCTGAGAACGACTCAATCTTCAAGGCATGCGATCAGAAATGCACTTACGTGGATCTTAAAGGAAAACTGAGAAAAGATCAGATATCGTTCAGCAGCAGCTGCTTATCCTCAGAGGCATCCTCTCAGAAAGGCACTTATGTGGATCTTAAAGGAAAACTTAAAAAAGATGAGAGAGCGCCCAGGAACGAACAGAAAAAAATAAGATTCTTTTTTGTTGACGTCATAGAAGGCGGCCCACTGCACCAATCTGGCATTAGGTAAGTTTATCAAGGCTGTTAAGTATGACGTCACAATTCGACAGTGGAGTAAAAAATGTTGTCTGCGCTTACAATTACACTGTACAAACACAAAATTACCTGCGTTACGAGACATTAAACATTGATAGTAACTCAGACCATGGAAGCACTACCTCGGGGGTAGTACTTCCATGCTCAGACACCTCGCTTTGTTCTCATACAATTTTCGGAGTTGTGACTTCACAGTTAAAGCCTCAGTATAAAGTCTGCTATTTGTTTACTTTTCTGACATTTTTTAACCTTATTCGCGAGCAAGAAGTGTTATATGCTTTGTTTTTCTTTGCTCTAAAAGTGCCACAGAAGCAATAGACTTTATGCATTGACGTCACGCGACGTCATTCTGGCAGCAAAAATGAAGCACACTGCACGCACGACGTAGATTTCACAAGCACGCGTGAAACTTACGCACGTAACCCACCGGTACGCAAATCAGCTGTCTGCATTTGTTGGTGTAAGTTGCAATGATACATCCTTGCTTCCAATGGAGGGCGCAGTTTCTGTTCTGTGACGTCATGTGCATAAAGTCTATATTTCTAAATCGAAAAAATGTCATATTAGAACAACTTATTTTTGTACCATAAAAGAAAGTGATACCGATGACAGGATGACAAGGATCTTGCAGTGAATGCTTATTCTCTAGATAAGAAAGGTTTCTGATTTCAGCAAGGAAGATATGGGAGGATTGCATGCAGAACCAGACTGCAAAACCTGTTCGAGGTTTAAAAATGTGCTATTCAAAAGTTTTTCATATTTTAACCCCGATGACTTTAGATGACATTTGACCTCCACTCAAAACAAAAGAACTCATCTACTTAATATAAAACACCATCATGCCTAAAGCACCATCATGCGTAATATGAGTGATTCTGGATATGTCAGTGTTGCCCTCTTCTCTCGAAATATTGTTTACACATGTATCGGAGTGCGACCTCGGGTGACCTCAAATAACCTTTAAATTATTAAATGAATGGCGTGTCGTTTAATTAATCCATGCAAGACATCAGAATGTCCAATTTGGGATTTATCAAAGCCAACTCCACAAGATATCGTACATACAACGTTTTCAAAGTCGTATCTCTAACGACGACAACCTTTTTAAATTCTACCAAAGCAATGACAGTAATATATTTAATGTATAATAATCTTTCTTCATACTAAGTATGAGAAGCATATTGGTCAGTTGGATTATAGTGCTTACAGGCTGGACACAAATCTTTCATTTTCATTCAATCCCTGCATTTCCCTATCAATTTCATTTTCACACAGAGATGGCGACGAGTTGACAACAGTGAATTACGCCGAAGTGAAGAGCTTTCACGGGATTTACCATATTGCATCTGCCATCCAGGAATGCTCGTCAGCGATTATGTTGGTAGAGTTCAACATTCTGTACTTTTGACTCGTCACTAACGTTAAATATTATGTTGATCTATATATTGGTACTCCTGTATTGTAATCCAGCTTTCACGACTGCAATCATACCGTCCGTATACTTGTATCGATTTATGTTTTGCAATAATGTTATAGAAAGAAGACTTGCTATTGTAAACTTGTATCCTTGGTTTCTTGCGTATTTTCATAAGCTCATACATCGTCTGTCTTACGCAATAATTGTACCATGAACTGTTAAAATGACAGCTCCCTGGTTGAAGCCTACATTCACAAGGGACCACACTCTTATGTTCGAGAGGATACTTTTTATATAGGGACTATTAAAGAGCCGCAAGGATGTAATGTCATTTGTAAGACATGCAGGCAAGACCTTTACGGCTACTGAAACCTGATGATCGGGACCTTGCTCTGTCTACTTTTAAAGAGATGTTTTGAATAGACTGTGACCGGTGGCCAGTGTTGTTTCTTGAGCCGCCCCTTCCCACGATATGATTCTTCGTCCCCAACCTCAAAATTCCTTTCGTAGTCCTAAAACTGCACTACTAAAGTTGTATTTGGTTAGGTAGCAGAAAACACATGAACATGAACATTGTCTCTAGTTACCAACCATCAAGATGGAACTTGACAAATTTTGCACTTGAAACGACAAATTCTTTCTACAGGGACAACCTTAGATCCTCACAGGCGCGTAGTCTAGGGCAGGCGCGGTTTTACGGGGGGGCTTTGGGGACTCAAGCCCCCCCAAAATTCGCTCAAGCCCCCCAAAAAATTTCTGAGGTTGAGTGTTATCTTCATGCTTTATTTGCGTGTATTGAGAAAAACAAAATTGTCCAATACATTTGTGCACATCTTAGTCCAGTGGATTTAGTTTCTCAAATGTGTCATGCAAGATAGGCATGTGATTACGTTTCTTGTATCCACGTCCACGTACGTACACCGTTGTTTTGACTGCATGTAGTACGACAGCCACGCTTCGCCTTAGTACTGTATTACGACGGTAGGCACAGTGCGGGCGCCTACTAGCTTACCCAGCTGCATTCTTACGTTCGACGCCAGTCCCAGAGGCGTAAATACAGGTGTGTGTGTGGGGGGGGGGGCGTAAAAATCAAAAGTCGGTCTCTGAGGGCCAAAAAGTCTGTCTCAAATCTAGTGATTGCTCAAATCCAGTTCAGTATGCCTTTGTAACAGTAGACCAGACATGAACAACATTTGATACCTTACTCAAACTGAAATTCCGGCAGAGATGAAGTAAAAGTGAAAAGATTGCCCTAATTTTCTACTGAGTTCCCGAATTTTTGATCGAATGCCCGAAAAATGTGCAAAAATTTTCGCGCGCTTCGCGCGCTTGTAGTGGTTTAGTGGTCTATTTCATGCACCTGAACTTGCAACGGAATTCTGGCAGCTTTTTGAGAAGTTCGGGCAAAAAATTTTCTGGACCCCAAACTGTAAGAGTCCCATACGCCTATGATTATTACTATCAGTGGCGTACGCAGGGGGGGCCATTCCCCCTCCCTGATGCCAATTTTTTTTTAGTTCCTAAAATACGTAAATTTTTTTAACACAAATTCTGCTTCAAAATGTAGCGTATGTGGCACCAAATTGCATGTAAGTATATCTAATTTTTCAAAAATTTTCAAAGGGGAGGGACACCCCCTCCCCTTAGACCCTTCCCCCAGGCCGGCGATCACACAATATACTGCATGCCTCCCCCCCCCCCGTGAGAGAAATCCTGGGTACGCCACTGATGGAGTGCTCCTTAGCATCATTCCCCAATGTCGGTATTGATAATGACAGAAAATTTTATTCTTCCGTTTCAAGCCCCCGCTAAGCCCCCCTAAAAATCTCGGTCTAGAACCGCGCCTGGTCTAGGGAGGGGCGAAGGAGGCAGGCTCCCCCTCCTTGAGCATATTTTTGTATTTGTTTAATGATTTTTTTAAGATACTGCTAGTAACTCAAAATAAAAAATGTTTAGATGCAACTTACAAGGCCTGGAAAGTGCCATTTCAAGCGATCTGGAAGGCATTTTCGGCCCAAATTTTCTTGTACGCTTCGCACCAACTTGTGATGGCGCTACACTTAGATAGTTTGCCTACAGGCTTCGCCCCTCCTTGGCAAATTCCTAGCTACGCGCCTGGATCCTCGCCTCTGAAAACTATGCACAGTAGGCATGCAGAGAGTGATTCGAAGTAGTAACTGTTGGGAATATCCAATGTTAACCTCACTTTACAAATACTTATCTCTTCCCTAGGGTATGAGAAGAAGAAGCCGACGAAGACGTCGTATTGGCTCTGTGCCATTTGTTGTGTTATTTCAACTCGGTGACGAGGGTGAGGAGCCTAAACACATTTACATATAAAGATCGATCAACATATCAATTGATTACTGCAATACCCTGACTGATCAGTTACCTGTGTAAGGGGAATCACACCGGACGCTGCGCTGCGCCGCTCTGGGCCGTGCTTGAAAGAAGTTAAACACAATGGATACAAAAGGGGCGATCGCACCTTCGGGGCGCATCGCAGTGCCGGTGTGGACACTTTTGAGTAATTCTTTAACTTTTTCCAAGCACTGCACATCCTCCGGTGTGATCCCCAGGTAGTGCAAAAATCCCTTTTGATGATCCATACTTCATGCACGCATACCTTCATGGTATACCGGTGACTGGGTAACCAAATATTTTACATTCTGTATGGGAACTGGGCAGTCTTTGCTTAATTAAAACCTCGTGCAAACTGAGAAAAAGATCCTAATTTCTTTGACTATTCTGACGGAGAAATCGCTTTTCCTCAGAGTATGCCTATATTTTTACCAGATAAAAGAGTGAATACGCACTGAACGTCACCATCTACTTGACACATGCGATTAGCTGCAGAGGTAAAGGTTACTATCTGTATGTAACTCCTAGAGAGTCATATTTGTCTTTAGCTTGAATTATTCATAGAGCAGGGTATTTCATTGTAGGCTACTCGTCTTCTAATAATGTACTGCATGTGTGTGTGGGTGTGTGTGGGTGTGTGAGGGGGTGTGCGTGTGTGTGTGGTACGCATACACTGTGCACACTTCCCATAATGTATGTTACTGCATGCACCCCAATTGGTAGGTTTGGTAACTGCATATGTGTGGTTCGTATACATAGCACATACACACACACCCACACACACACGAACATTTACTATAGCACACCTAAAGACGAATATCCTGTCCTGTGGACGGTACATACATATATATAAGCATGCGCAGATACTAACCTTTACTGCTGCAGTTAATCGCCTGTTCTACTCAACTTGACAAGTGATCCCAACATATGTTACAGGACAAGCAATGAATGATTATGCAATACTTACAAGCTTATACCTTAGCCGAGGGTGCACTTCTATGTCTGTAGTCCTGTGACGTCATATGCATACCGTCTACACACTTGAAAAGTTGACTGGAATCGTTCCTCTCTCTAAACTTGCGCAGCAACGTCCTCACGCTTGTTGTAACCACGTCGGACCTGCCGGAGATTTGGTGATCAACTTAGTAAGGGTACTAGTTTGCCACTCTAATTTCTTTATTTGAAGCGGGAAGCATACGATGGACTTTCACCACTTTTCCGTAAAACCAAGGCCACGGTAAGGTCCGCGAAGCCTTCTCGACCTGAGCTTCTGTATTATCGAGAGCAGTTTGCATGACTGCGCTTAATTGTATTAACAATAATAATATCCAAATAGTCATTGAATGAGTGTTGAGAAAATGGACTCACGTTGCCTGACAAGGTCTCCCTCTCAGGTTTAGCCGTGTTTCGCATTATGGTAATTACCCTCTTGTTTGGCCTAGACTTGTCACGGATATTGTAGTACACATGGTACCAGGGGCGGCGCCAGGGTATTTTGAAAGGGGTGGCAAACGTGGGGTGAGTAATCGCCGTCCTGCGAGAGGGGTCGAAGGGGAGAAGGATACCCCTCCTTTTTGAGAAAATTTTGTTAATTTAAGGTTGCTTAGATGCCAAATGGTGCTTTCATTTCTTATATTTTTGTACTGTCACCCCACCCCCACAAAAGTATGCCTTAAAAACGTTATTTAGACGATTTTATTTTTTGAGCTAAAAGCCATAGGGGCGGCAAATGCCTGCCCTGCCACCCCTGTGGCGCCGCCTCTGCATGGTACTCACAACGGTAATCCTCTGGCGCAGGATTAAAGGTGATTGTTGAGTCATTTATTTAAACGAACACGGTTTTGCAAATTTTAATCGCAGTTGCATAGTCTCCAATCAAACCGATGTGAAATACAAAAGTATCAGATATACTGAATTTGGAACAGAATAGAATATCGGTGCAATGCTATAAAGCAAAAAGACTTAGAGATGTTATGTGGAATGTAGTCATTTTCTTTCAATTTTCAATAGCGTAAGTCTTCTACTGTAAGATCATTAGCCACTATGACTGCAGAGTACATGGTTAAAGATCTATGTGTTTACACACATAAGGCTAGACTGAAGGCATTCGTACTTTAATTGCAGTATTTGTAACTAAAAATCGTTACAACTGTTATTTAGTGACTAATAACTGCAACTTAATGATAATTAAAACTTGAAACCGCTGTTATTGCAGTTGAAGGTTGTAATGCTACCTCACCATTCGAACCTCTGGTTTCTTTGGGTAAAAAGGTGGAGGTAAAGTTTGTGAAAACCAGGGAGTTGCTATTAGCAACTCCCTGTGAAAACGATGCTCACTGAGTGTCTTGTTGGCTCATTTGGATGCATGTTTATACACGTTTCTTGCATTACTCTGATCAGGGAGTTGCTATTTGACAAATAGCAACTCCCTGCTCTGATAATAATATGATAAATACAAGAGCAACTCACTTGACTGCAAGGGTGGTGCCAGCATTCTAAGGTAGGGCTTGCAAAATATGTGAAGTGTTGCTGGTTCGTACCAGTCTTTACTTTGAACAAGGAGTTGCCACCACCACCCCCCCCCCTGTTTTGAAGAAGGTGGTTTGGGTAACTTGAGCAACTTCTTCACAGGTTTTAAAGTATGATGTTTAGACCACATTTGCCTTGGTTAAACGGGATCTTAAGCCTGAAGTTGAAGCTAATACATGTTATAAAGTCATAGAAAACACACACAGACACATTGATTCAAATTCTTCACCAGGCATATACGGGGGGTGGGCTCACCCCTGGGTTGAGAAAAAACGGTCACTTCATTCTTCTACTGCTCACTACATTCGGCGCTTATCAAAAATGAAGTCACCCCTCCCCACTGGTTATAAATTTCTGCATACGCCGATTTTCACAATACGGTTCTGTGTTGCGATATATTCGGTATGTTGAAATAAATGAAATTTATGAAGCAATGTATCCTTTTTCACGTCAGAATTGGAATAATTATGAATGATGGGGATTAATATCCCCAATTTCAATCTATGTAACACAAAGCTTTGGGGTTTAGCCCTAGTAAAGACATTTTTACCTTACCATTTGACGAATGGCGTCCCGTTGAGATCTGAAACCAGGCTCAATCAGGGAGGTGAAATTAATCTAATCTAATATCACCCGCCCTGGCCCAAGTAACACTATAACCGCAATTGCTTGCTGGTGCTCTCTTAGGCAAGCGTGTAACTCTGTGTACTTAACACTAGTGTGTACATGCAGACTACGCGAAACGGAGACACACATTGCCATCGCTACGACCCCACGTGACCAAAATACCAAGTCCGTGGGTCAGGTTATAGTCCCTGCTCCTTGCGTGGTCCACTGGAATCTCCCAACTATTTTCTGCAACGTTAAATGTTATGCCCTTTCGACTTGCATATCAAAGGAGACAGTCCTATCAAACAAGGCCCTATGCTTTCGTCCCATGAAACGTTGCCCATTTGGGGGGGGGGGGTTGGTCCCGGGTGGTCTTAAAGCTTCGTCGGTTTGGGTGGTTTGACCTATTCCTAGCAGACGCCAGTTTGGCCGCAGGTGGTCTGAGTGCAAAGCTTCGGCGGTCTCAGTGTTGTGCCCTGATCAACGATCGAGAAGACTGGACTTCAAAAGCCAGACCATCGCCCACCTTTAGTACTTAGTACGTAAAACACATGGATTGTCTGGCTTGATTCCTTGCCGAAAGCGAAAGGAATCTATGCAACTAGACAGTCTATTGTTAAAGTTAGGGTTAAGGATAGATAAAATTTAACGACACACCAACACGAATGTGTTATATAGTGTCAACTAGATAAAAAGGTGAAGTTCAAGTTTGGGTTCCAAAAACAGCTCAAATACGGTACAAGTCATTCCCTTTAGTCGCCTCTTACGACAGGCGGGAAATACCGTGGGCATATTCTACAACCCCCAGCCCACAGGGGGCGTTAGGGTTAAGGAAGCAAACACAAAGGAGATAACAATAAGGCCCTCGGTAAGTGTGTGAAAGAACCTTAGTGTATGTGCGTGTGTGTATGTATGTTTGTGACGCTTGGCTTGTAAACATGACATCTCAAGATAACAATGAGAGATAACTATTATATTTGGCATATGGATGAACCATATTGAGAGAAAGATCCCCAATGTATTGATGGAGGTCAAAGGTAATGTGAGGTCACCAGAGGTCATAAACCGAAACCTTGTAAACACGATATCTTTAGGTCGGAAGCCAGTGAGCCACAACTAGAAAAAAGGCCGTGGCGGGCCCGACTTAAGCCAATTAGTTAGAAACTGGGCCGTAAAACCTCATCTAGTTAACTAACTTTAGGTAGGAAGCATGGATGCTTTTTATACTTGACATATGGATGCGTTATAGTCAGAAAATGAACCCTATTGCGTTTGGTAGAGGTCAAAGGTTATCTGGTCACTGGGGGTTAAACATGAAATCCTTAAAATTTGCTTGTAAACACAATATCTCGAGACAACAGTATCTAAATTAATCATATTTAGAGGCAGAACCGTATTGTTTTCAGTGAAGGTCAAGGGTCATTTGAGGCACAGAGGTCAAAAACCGAAAACCCTGGAAAATACGATATTTCAAGACATGGTGATGGATACTTTTCATACGAGACAGAATTCCATGGGTTTTCTTGGAGGTCAAAGGTCATTGAGGTCACCAAACGTGAAACTATGAAAACCTCGTAACTAAATAGACAGTGGGTTGTATCTCCAAATTGTGTCGTTACGTGACCGCACCGAAAAGATAGGGCTGAATTTTTGTAGCATTCCAATGATAAAATTAGAGAGAACAACATATATAATACCACAGGCAAAACTGTTAAAGTAATTGGTAATTCTTATTTTAATTATCAAATTGTGATTACTTGTGAAGGAAGCTGAGATTATAAGGTGATTAGAAATACCACATTTATAACGAGTTTGTTGGTGTAGCTCGGTTTATCACACAGACGGCCCAGGTTTGAATGATACTTTCTTTTGTTCATTTTTTTTGTTATTCAAGTTTTGGCGGAGTCTTACTTACAGATACATAGAAAATCACTTATTCCTTATATATCTAATTTTCAGTTCAACACTTTCCTTATTTAATTATTGTAAATATTTTAAATATGTTTATAAACGTAAAAACAGTTTTTTCCTTCAAAAATAAAATGGTGGAGTTCACAGGTCGAGCAACGTCACCAGAGGTCAGACTGTGAAAACATTATAAAACATGATATCTCAAGAAGGACAAAATTGAGGGCTAAACCTCAGTGAGGCAAAGCATTTCTTTTTGGCAAGAACTCACCAAGCCTTTGAGCTTTCTGGTTTCTTGTTGGATTTTGACTTTCTGCCGTATCAAAAGCACGTGCTACATGGCTATGTTAACCAATGCAGATACTTACTGGATTTGAAATCTCCTTCTGTTAAAGATGCAAATCCTGTTTACAAATTTTCCGGATTTTACTGGAATGTTTTACCTCGGGATATTCCCTTCATCCCATCCTGCTGTAAATGTGATGACATTGTATCAGAGCCGTGCCCACAGTGTGTTACGCGTCCGAGTGTAGAGGTTGTTATAAAGGAACGCAATGAAGAGAACTGGCTTACATTCAACAGTTCCACAGAGGATTGGACATTTGAGAGAAAAAGAGCCCCTACGTTCAAACCCGAGCTCTGCTGTAAGTACTCTACGTATTCTCGTTCGAAGATGTTATCCCCAGTGGTGGCACCAGGATTTTAAAAGTGGAGGGGGGGGGGGGCAAATGGAGGAAAGAAGAAAATGTTGGGAGGGGCAACAAAATTTTCGCGCGTATCGCGAAATCAAGCTTTAGCGGGTGGGGTCCAGGAATCCGGCCTAGAGTCCCTGGTGGGGTCCAGGGGACGAAGCCTCCGGAAGCTCTGAGGTTTTAGCATTCCTTTGGGTGAAAATTAAGTCTCAGGGAAGGATAGATATACGCTGGTTGCATGTATTATCACTGCAAAGATTCCAAATAATTTTAATGTATTAAGCTACTCCTCCCGTCAGGCTACTATACCTTTAAGCGGGTGGGGTCCTGGGACCCGCCTTAGAGCCCCTGGTAGGGGCCCAGAGGGCGAAGCCCCCGGAAGCTCCGAGGTTTTAGCGTATCGCCGGGTAAAAAATTAAAAAATTAAGCCTCAGGATAGGTATATTTTGGTTTATAGTACATCATCCAATGCAAAGATTCCAAATAATTTTGATATATTAGGCTATTCCTCCCGTCAGGCCACTTTACTTCAGGAGCTGAGTGGGGGGCATCTTGGGGAAAGCTTCTGACTGGGTGGCAAATGCTCCCATGCCCCCTTAATGTCGAAACTGGTTATCCCACCACAAGGGAAGGAAGCTGTTCTATAGCTGGGAAGAGGAAGGGGGTGTTCTGAACGTTTTAGACTGCCGTTCTGCGGAACATTTGAGTGTTCTTACTCCTTAAGTGGAATTTGATGTCACGTTTGTAGTGAATTTATAAAGAAAAAGCCCGATATTTTATTGAAAAAGTTTGAACAATTCAAAGATGGAACAAATAATGGATTTTTGCCCTTGAAAACTTGGGGTCGGAAGCACAGGCTACATTAGCCCCTAACATGTTTACCGGGGGACGCCCTCCCCTAGCTACCCCACCTACCCCTTCCCGTTTTCCACCTGACAATATATAGCTAAAGCTCAGAACAGTAATACCAGATTCCTTTTGATCGATCAGTTTACTCAGTACGATGTATTGATTAACAGCGATGTCTTGGATTTTAGTTTATCCCAGCGTGTTACACGCTTTTCACCACTTACTGTGGCATGAAAATTAGTCATTAGGACGTAATAGTTACGCTGCAAGGAATTGCAGGATATTGTTTGTAAACGATTCCGTAAAACAGTGATGGATTTCATTTCATGGTCAACGTAGGTCTGTCACTAAGTTTAGTTTATTTACGATGAAAACAATGCACATAACGTATAGGCTATGTTATTAAAGAAAGGAAAAGAGCTGAATATCTTTAAGGAATGAGAAAGCACAATGAAATGAAAACCATGAGCTTTGTGCTATCCAATTTGTATTCAGCAGAATGTTTCCCTACTCTACAGCAACCTTCCAACTTGAAGTATGCTCACCAGCAGTTCCCAACAGCTACACAACGGTTGCATTTAGACCGCAAAACAGCCTGTCACTGGCACTAGAAGCTACACGTGACAACGAATTGAAGACATCGGTAGGTAAATTAATGTTATATAAATATATATATATATATATATATATATATATATATATATATATATATATATATATATATATATATATATATATATATATATATATATATATATTCTCCTAATTGGCTTTCCCGAATTTCAAACATTGTGAAACAATGTCAACCCATTGAATTTTACATGCTTTATCGTACCCTTTAAGGCTCTCAGATGAAACTGGAAATTTTCCCTGACGGAAAGGCCAGCCTTCCCCTGCAGGGGCCATGGCGCCCCTGCTCACCCACCTGGCGCCACCCCCAACTTTTGCTTTTCCAACGACAGAGACCGGCTACAATATATTGTTTTAGTAGACATAATCTGTCTGTTAAATCGTGGTCACGGAAAAGTGATTGATGACTTTGAAGAAATTCTCTTCCGTAAAGCGAATGCATTTAACTTAGAGTGCAAAGGTTAAACTGGATAACATATTATTGTAGAAAGAAATGCAAGAAGACACTAAAAGCGCGTGCTTGCGTGCGAAAAAATGAGCCGAATCGGTGTGTTGGTACAGCAAAATTCCCGGCATGCTTTCCAAGCCTTTGATATCGCTTGTACCACGGATAATAAGTCTTAAAGAAGTATTCAAGTGATGAACAGGCCCTTAGCCAGACAAGATAATGAAGGGAGATGATGAGATAGATTCCAGGCGGGGGGGGGGGGGGCGAGCACTTTTTCAGGGGGCGAAATGTACTAAAAATTAAGGCAATGGTAATTTTTGATCTTTTAGGGGGATTTTTCCAGGGGAGAGCTCTTAGCTAAGGGTTTGGTGATGAAATAATTAACTCGTCGAAATCTTGTCTCGATGTTCTTCATCCACAGTCGTTTAATTGCAATGAAAAGGGTCAGTTCTTCAATGAAGTGCCGCTAGGGGGGCGTCTCGAAGTGAACATACAGAGTGCATTAACAAGTACGTATATGAATACATTTCACTATCTATTAGACTGTTTTGTCACATGTGTATCCTACTGCCACCCTTCTTGTCATGATTCTGTATACGCTATGGTTCCAATAAATGTTTTAAGCAAACTGAATGCGTTTAACCAATGCATTATCTGAACGCTACAACGTATGTTTGCCCAGTATGCCCTATCTTTCACACCTCTATCATACAAAGAAACACTGATCAATTTAGGGTCACAGTCTTGCCTGGTATTAGTCAAACCCGCAGTGTTTCATACCGGCAGATTTGTTTCTTCCAAAGTGCGGTATGTAAGAGGTTTTCCTGGTCTAAAGAGTTTAAAGTGAGATTGATCTCGATTGAGGGAGGATGCGTTACTGGCAGAAAAACATGACAAGTCAGTGGCAGACAGAAAGCTGTGAAGTCATGTCAGGTTTAGGCCTATATGATGTCCTACTCTCGTAACTGCAGTGGTGTTCCTTCACAGGCATATATCACTTGCGCCCCCTTTCTACAAGTAGCGGAGCGTCCATATAGTCAGGGGGCAAATCGCTTGCCGGCGCCCTTTTCAGGTTTTTACTGTTCTTTACTCTTGCACCAAATGATCATTGACGTTCCTTCCAAATGACATGATTAAATAGTAATATTTTTAAGGCCCATATAACCAATTGCCCAAACAGCGGCCATTATGTGTACTATATTCTGATGAGAAAGGTCATCTCTCCGTGATCTAAGAGGTAGGTCTAGCCCAAACTTGTCTACACGTTATACGCACTAATTTATGGTAGATCTTCTTGGCCCACACTCTTAAAACAATTTGGTCAAATTGACCAATGACTGGGTCAACTATGCACCGAACCAAATATGGTCAAATAGGTTGACTAAACTATGGTCAAATTTGACCACTTATTGGTCAAATTTGACCACTTATTTGTCAAAGTTGACCATAGTTTAGTCAAACTATTTGACCATATTTGGTTCGGTGCATAGTTGACCCAGTCATTGGTCAATTTGACCAAATTGTTTTTAGGGTGCTGGGTCATTGGACGTGGTAGCGTACAAAATACACGGAGTGACCTTTGATTCACCCTCACAAATGCCGAGAAGGGAGCAAAAGTAACTGTGCGAAAAAAGCCCTGCTCTCTTCCTAGATACTTGTCAACATGAGCAATAAAAATAGTCTAAGCAGATCCCAAAATGGCTCCCACACACTTTCCAGAACATTTGAAAAGACCCTTCCGGTTAGAATAAAGTTAAATTGTTGTCCTGGTGGGAATGGTTTTAGAGTACTGGACAAATATAGGGGATATCTGCATGAGCAGTTTCCTTTCTGTTTTCCTTCAAGTGACCATTTTCAAGGGTACATGGGCATGATCACCAGCTCGTTCACTCCGTAAATGCAGTGGTCATCTAACAATGCATGATAATGCCATAGAAATGCTTCCTTCTGTACTTTCTTGATTCTCAAATGCCAAGAAATCACCAAAATTATCTAATAAAGTTTACTTTCATTTTTTTTTGAAGGCACTACTAGAGGGCCAGACAGACCTTCCGTCTTGGCCATTGCCAAAAATGTACTTTATTACTAGCTATTGCCAAGAGATCACGTAATGATACACGATATTATGAAAATATATGGTTCTTTTTGTTCTTTCTTGCTTTCTAGATGCCAAAGATAGATCTAATAGTGATTAATTTCCCATATTTGTTCCCCCTTTAAGGGTTTCTTGCCTTTGGCTCTAGCAGATTTAATCTTTACCCTCACAAAGTTAGCCCTCTTTACATAAAATTCTGAATGGACCTGACAAAACATGGACATTAAGTCAATTATAAAGGTCGCCTTTGCACTAATATTTGAAAGGAAGGGATTGAAAACGGAACCCGTTTTAACAGAAATACTTGGGGAGGAGGAATGGCAAAACAGTTTTCTACCAGGTGGGAAATGTAAAAGGTTGAAAAGCCATGACAATATGTCGTGCTGAGACATAGGTTATATACCTCCTTCAACCCCCCCCCCCTACAGGCCATTCTCGCCCCCTTTGACCGAATTCCCTAGCTCCGCCACTTCTTTCTACATTACACACATGATTAAAAGCAACTAGGTGCAATTTTATGTTAACTCTGGTTTCTTGTTTAGTACCATTTGCACGATGTGGTAAGAAGTAATTCAAAAGATTTAAAATCCTTTTATCATTTTAAACCATCACTGGTAGCGCTACATCCAAACTTGACTGATCAAACTTCTTAGCTCCCTATAGTTCACTATGTATCTTTGCCTTAAGTTTTCTTTAGGAAGTAAAATAACATAACAGTTTTCTATATGTATGTATGTATAATGTGTTGGGCGGAAGTATGCTCCCAACCCCCCTCCCCCCACTAAAGCACACCCCCATTAGGGGACGAAAACCCCTTCTTTGTTTCCTTTGTAAAAGAAAAATGCCTTGCAATTTGCATAATATGTCGCACCAAATTGCATTTAAGGACCCTCAAGTATTAAAAATTTTCTAAAGGGGAAGGGACAATCTTCCCCCTCCTCTTACACCAATCTCACAATTTTCTCCTCTGTATCTCTTCTCCATTCCTATTTTGTTGTTACACTAATTGCCAAGTTTTTCCTTCTCTCTTTCTTTAAAAGGGATCAGATTTGAAAAGCTTTGCCTTATTCTGGTTCCTCTATCAGTCTATCAATCATATATCAGCATTTTGAATCATTACAACATGAAATTACTCAATCGTAACTACATTAAAGACCATTATAAATTCTAAATAGTAAATAATAAATCATTGATGTATAGTATTGAATTTTATTGGAAAATTTTGATTTTTGTGGTTTGTGATAATGGTATAAATAAACTTGAAACCTGAAACATGATCTTCCTTCTCCTACAAACAGATTGGTATTTGGGAAAAGACAAAGACGACAACGCAGTTTTGCTTCAGGATAAGACACCAATATGTTTGTATAATACCTCTTTCAAAGCGTGCGTAAGTTGCCAGTAAGGGTAGTAATAGATTCAAAATACTTTTGTTTTCATCTTTCTTTTTTTCGGCCATTGGTTTAAACGCTGAATCAATGTGTTCTATGGCAGCTGTAATATATATATATATATATATATATATATATATATATATATATATATATATATATATATAATATATATATATATATTATATATAGATATATATCTATATATATATATATATATATATATACGGAAGTGTAGATGTGACGTTGCGACTTGTAAATATAGAAAACTGAAGAATGGTGGGAAGCGGACAAAGTCGCATAATTTTTAAAACCTGTGGAATATGCGTCTAACATTGGCAAACCTTTGCCTTAGTTAAGAAAGACGATACCACCAAAGATGAAAAAAACTGAGGTCCGAGCTGGGTTTGAAACCAACGACCTACTGCTCAACGTGCAGTACGCTCTACCAACTGAGCTATCGGAACTCTGCTGGAAGAACTGGTCAATTTAATTCATATACCCGACGGGACAGTTTTTCATCATTGCGTCACTTATAAGCTCCGCCCAGCATTTTGTAAAATACGGAAGTGTAGATGTGACGTTGCGACATTTAAATATAGAAACAGAAGAATGGTGGGAAGCGGACAAAGTCGCATAATTTTTAAACCTGTGGAATATCAGTCTAACATTGTCAACCTTTGCCTTAGTAAGAAAGACGATACCTCCAAATTATGTAAAAATGAGGTCCGAGCTGGGTTTGAAAACCAACGACCTACTGCTCAACGTGCAGTACGCTCTACCAACTGAGCTATCGGAACTCTGCTGGAAGAACTGTCAATTTAATTCATATACCAGACGGTACATTTTTTCATCATTGCGTCACTTGTAAGCTCCGCCCAGCATTTTGTAAATACGGAAGTGTAGATGTGACGTTGCGACTTGTAAATATAGAAACTGAAGAATGGTGGAAAGCGGACAAAGTCGCATAATTTTTAAACCTGTGGAATATGCGTCTAACATTGGCAACCTTTGCCTTAGTAAGAAAGGGACGATACCACCAAATGATGAAAAAAAACTGAGGTCCGAGCTGGGTTTGAACCAACGAACCTACTGCTCAAACGTGCAGTACGCTCTACCAACTGAGCTATCGGAACTCTGCTGGAAGAACTGGTCAATTTTAATTCATATACCAGACGGGGACAGTTTTTCATCATTGCGTCACTTATAAGCTCCGCCCAGCATTTTGTAAATACGGAAGTGTAGATGTGACGTGCGACTTGTAAATATAGAAACTGAAGAATGGTGGGAAGCGGACAAAGTCGCATAATTTTTAAACCTGTGGAATATGCGTCTAACATTGGCAACTTTTGCCTTAGTAAGAAAGACGATACCACCAAATGATGAAAACTGAGGTCCGACCTGGGTTTGAACCAAAAACGACCTACTGCTCAACGTGCAGTACGCTCTACCAACTGAGCTATCGGAACTCTGCTGGAAGAAACTGGTCAATTTAATTCATATACAGACGGGGACAGTTTTTCATCATTGCGTCACTTATAAGCTCCGCCCAGCATTTTGTTAAATACGGAAGTGGTAGATGTGACGTTTGCGACTTGTAAATATAGAAACTGAAAAATGGTGGGAAGCGGACAAAGTCGCATAATTTTTAAACCTGTGGAATATGCGTCTAACATTGGCAACCTTTGCCTTAGAAAGAAAGACGATACCACCAAATGATGAAAAACTGAGGTCCGAGCTGGGTTTGAACCAACGACCTACTGCTCAAACGTGCAGTACGCCCCCCCCCCCCCACTCTACCAACTGAGCTATCGGAAACTCTGCTGGAAGAACTGGTCAATTTAATTCATATACCAGACGGGACAGTTTTTCATCATTGCGTCACTTATAAGCTCCGCCCAGCATTTTGTAAATACGGAAGTGTAGATGTGACGTTGCGACTTGTAAATATAGAAACTGAAGAATGGTGGGAAGCGGACAAAGTCGCATAATTTTTAAACCTGTGGAATATGCGTCTAACATTGGCAACCTTTGCCTTAGTAAGAAAGACGATACCACCAAATGATGATGAAAACTGAGGTCCGAGCTGGGTTTGAACCAACGACCTACTGCTCAACGTGCAGTACGCCTACAACTGAAGCTATCGGAACTCTGCTGGAAGAACTGGTCAATTTAATTCATATACCAGACGGGACAGTTTTTCATCATTGCGTCACTTATAATCTCCGCCCAGCAATTTTGTAAATACGGAAGTGTAGATGTGACGTTGCGACTTGTAAATATAGAAACTGAAGAATGGTGAGAAGCGGACAAAGTCGCATAATTTTTAAACCTGTGGAATATGCGTCTAACATTGGCAACCTTTGCCTTAGTAAGAAAGACGATACCACCAAATGATGAAAAACTGAGGTCCGAGCTGGGTTTGAACCAACGACCTACTGCTCAACGTGCAGTACGCTCTACCAACTGAGCTATCGGAACTCTGCTGGAAGAACTGGTCAATTTAATTCATATACCAGACGGGACAGTTTTTCATCATTGCGTCACTTATAAGCTCCGCCCAGCATTTTGTAAATACGGAAGTGTAGATGTGACGTTGCGACTTGTAAATATAGGTGGTATCGTCTTTCTTACTAAGGCAAAGGTTGCCAATGTTAGACGCATATTCCACAGGTTTAAAAATTATGCGACTTTGTCCGCTTCCCACCATTCTTCAGTTTCTATATTTACAAGTCGCAACGTCACATCTACACTTCAGTATTAACAAAATGCTGGGAGGAGCTTAGAAGTGACGCAATGATGAAAAAACTGTCCCGTCTGGTATATGAATTAAATTGACCAGTTCTTCAGCAGCAGAGTTCCGATAGCTCAGTTGGTAGAGCGTACTGCACGTTTGAGCAGTAGGTCCAAACCCCCCGTTGGTTCAAACCCAGCTCGGACCTCAGTTTTTCATCATTTGGTGGTATCGTCTTTCTTACTAAGGCAAAGGTTGCCAATGTTAGACGCATATTCCACAGGTTTAAAAATTATGCGACTTTGTCCGCTTCCCACCATTCTTCAGTTTCTATATATATATATATATATATATATATATCTGCAGTAATGGCTACTTGATTTGTGTCTGTCCACGTGAAGGGGCTCATTGAGTTGATATCGATTATTTTGTGATTATTATATAGTTTGAAGGGAATCATTGCATGACAATGCTTCTAATTAGCCTCATTGCCCATGTTTCACTTCCTACAGTCACCAAAAATGGGAAAATTGTAGTTTCTATGGGTTTTAGATCTTGCAGTTTACCAAGCTTGTCCAAGCCCATGATAGACCAGCCTCTCTTGAATAAACAACACTTAACAAACAATTGTGACCTTCAATCACAGCAGCGGTTGGTTATAGGAGTTGCAAGCCTGTCAATGCAGCTGGGATAAGCCTCACTCATTGGTTGTCTTTGAACAGGGGTTGCATATGATTAATACCTAACTGTAAAAAGTGTCTAGTCGTGAATTTGTAAGAAATGATTTTAATCATTAATTACACTATCATTTCCATTTTAGTTGTGTGTCAAATGTGCAGAAACTCTTAGTTTGACCATTTACTACCAAGATGTGAGTAAACCTCAACAGGTGTGATAAAAAACATGAATTACATGAACCAACTCAATGTACCCCTTTAAGAGGGGTATGAAGGAGCTGCTGCCCAATCAGCCCTTGTCTATTTGTGCTTTGTACAGACCAGAAGTACTGACTCTAAAATGTAATCACCATCCTAATTACGTTCTTCGGAGTATTTTGAGAATTTGAAGAAATTACAGTAAGCTTTACACAAGTCTGAGAATCTCAGTGATGATGAAATCAGTACGTCGTAATCTTACGCAGGTACGACATGTCCCAAATTTTTATCAGTGTATATGAGGTCCCGACTCCCGATCAATAGGCCTCGAACCAGAAAATGTCTCCATCTCAGACTTTCTGTCAGGTCTCGGTCTCGAATGTCCTGGGGGCGAGAATCACTAACATTTGCGTAGGTCAAGATAATGAAAAGGGGCTGTGTCGTGAGAAATAAAAAACACCAATGCTTAATATCATTCCTTGTCTAAATGTTTTCCTTCTGTTTTTCCTTTAAACACAATTAAAGAGATGTAACTGTGGAAGCACTGGACATGTCTGAATATAGTTATGAAGTAAGCAAACGACTGAAAGACATTCTAATACCAAGCCGTCATTCTATCCAGATCTTTGTTCGATAACGCTTCTTTCAACATGATAGTGTGGTTGCGTCTTTTAAAGGACATGTTTAACTTCTACAACGTGGTTTATTCGTGGTTTAAAAATTTCTACCTAGTGGTTTAAGAAGACACCTATTTTCTAGTATTAATACTCAGGGCGGATCATTTAGACACGATTCTTTAGTGATAGAATACCGGTAGATTATTGATTCTTGAGACATTTATCCAATCATCATATTGCTCTTTTGTATTGAACATACTGTATTTTTGTTGTCTTCATTTCGTTGCATATATATATATATATATATATATGTAGTCGATCTATCATTTTTCGACATATATATATATGTATATCTTAAAATCATGTTAAATATTATATTTCAAAGATAGCTGAAGTCTAAGATTACAAATTTACATATTAAAAACGTTTTTTCATTTCATTTATTCCAGAATAAGTTTGCCAAATTCGTAATAAAATTTTTACAAAGGCTATGTATAGACGTGGAAAAGAACTTATTAGCTCGAAAAGCAAGCCATCTATTCATTGGATACAATAGAACCTAGAAACAAAATGATGCTAATTATCTTCAAACAACTTGTCACAAACGGCGAATGTCTCTTTTAACTCCTGATATGAATCATAACGTTTACTTTTGCTATAATTGCTTCTTGAAATACTTTTTTTTTCACTTCTATAGAGAATTTAAAGTTAAAAAAGAAATTGTCATATTTAGGTAGATAACTGCTGTTCTTCTACTGGTAAGTATAAAATTTCAGGTGAAATATCAAAAAATTGTATGGGTGCCTTTTTAATACTGTAGCTGGTAACAAAAAATATATTTTCTTGTGAAAAGAAAAAATGTCTTCTTGAAAAAATCTCTTCGTCTAACAAGAAAGACGAGATTACTTGACATTCCCAAAAAGGTAGTCAATAGTTTCATCGTGAACATTGCAGAATAAACACAATTGATTATCATGAATTTTCATCAAAAACAGGAGGTGATTAGTGCTTAAAATTCGGAGAAAACAGCTGTATCGAAAATACTGTACTTTAACTTCCCTGACAGAATGCCACGTGCTCAAGAAAATGTTCTGCCAAGTATCATCCCAAAACCTGAAGGTTTTACATTTTCTTAGATATAGCCTTGGGGGAACAGAAACATTTACAATGAAGTGGTCGAATAAACAAATCTGGAAGTTCTCGGGTTTTGGCTTAGCGCCTTCAAAAGTCCTCGCCGCCTTTACTGGTAAACCTAGCTACCCTACAACATAATGATCGAACAGAGAATACTACCACACCCTCCGTGAACCCAGCAACATCACTGCCGGCAAACTGCCTGTTCACGTTAAAACGTCTATATAATTATGGCTAACTCATTTGTGTTTTTAACAAAACTTTACCATGATTATAAAATTTGCTTATTTTCATTTTTATAAAATGCTAACGAACAGTTTTCGCCAAACAGTTTACTTCAACATAACCTACTTGAATGAAATACTGTGACTCTCTTAAACAAAAGTGGTATTCAAAACAAACCCTTCTGTCCAGCACTTTTCTTTCAAAGACAGCCTACAGGACAATTTCGCCTCCTCCGTTTCAGATTACATTCCTGCTCCAATGTTGCCTACATAGCAGGCTGTACTGCATATTCTTTGTTTAGTTATATCCCGGTGTTTGGGAAGCCATAAAGAGGAGCTGAGCAAACAAAGTCCTCTCAGCGGGGTAACCCCTATGAAGCTTTTAACACTGTTCTCGTATCACAACAACCTGCCATTGTAAATTGAAGCAATAAAATTGAGGTGAACAACATAATTATTGTGAAGATCACGTGTTTTTAAGCCTCGCCCATGGATCAATAAAAAATAAATAAATAAATGAAAAAATAAAAAATACTTATCGGACGCGGATTGAAATCACTTTTGTCGTTCGGGTTATTCAGTATTTCGAAGCGTTGAACTATTTTGAACCACCATGCAACCGAGTAGAAATCTAATGATACGATTAGTATTGTGCATCTTGATCTTGGAGCCTCCGACTAAAGCCACGTTGACACTGAATATAACACAAAGACTTTGGTGGGATGGAGTGATCGCTTATCTTCAAGTTGATCGTAATCGTGTGCAGGAGAAACTGGATGCTTGGCATGATTCCAATAAAGCTGCAAGCGACGGTAAGTACAACTGCTAGTGGCAAGGAAATGTGCTAAATTTTCTTCATTATCTCTGTTCAGTTCTCAATTCTGTCACAAACGATGAAGGTGCTCAGGATTTATCTTGAAATTCTTACACTAATATATTTGGAAAGTCTGAGTAGTACGATTGGGTGCGATTTTCTCAGACGCGGAGATAGGATCTGGTGTTCGGGAGATAGTGGTTCAGGGATAAAACCACAACTAAATGCAACGGGTGCGCGCGAAGCGTGCCGAAAATGGCAGTTTTCAAGATATTTTGGTATTGGTTTACTTAATTTTAAAATTCGAAAGTTATCCATATATTAAAAAGGAGTCATGTTGGACTATCTCCTGGCCTCTGAGGAATTTTCGTGAACTTCATGATTGTTAAACAACTGTTGATGAAACCAAGAATGTCTGTGTGTGCTGATTTCACAACAAAGGCCTTCTAGCAGGTACCTTATTAATGCTTGCATAGCTAGAACATTTCACACATTTAGAACAGAGAAATATGGTTCTGCTGGTAACTTATTTTTCTGTCAATTTCTGTGGTTGCTAGTATCCAGCCGTTTTGAATGTCGTTTTTAGGAAATACACTTATGAGTAATGCAAGGTGACAGAAATAGTTTGAATGTGTTCTATCATGATTTTCCAGTGGTTACATCGACCATAAGTAAACTTGTTAAAGGTAGTCAGAAAGCTGAATTTACTGACTTTGAAAGTACATTTCAGTCAAAGTTTGTCTCTTGGGGACGTTGCTACTCCTTCAGGGAGCAGAACTCCTTCGGGAGTATTGTTTGGTTTTCGCCCCTGGCTCTTCGCCAGAGAGTCAGGGGACTTTTCGAAAAAAAGCTCGACAATAAGTAAAGTTATCTACTCAGAATTAAATTACGTTTCTCCCGGAATTTTCCTAGGTACTTGGTAGCTATTTCGAATTCTGTTTCTAAGAAAAACATTCAAGGTTGCCACCATGTTAGCAGGCAGAAATGCCCTATGGCAAAAACAGTATAAATCAGCATTAGAAAGAACTACAATGGAAATATTGCATTAAATGCATCATCATGGCATGCAGAGAAAATAGCTATGGTTATTACTAAACCATTCAGTCTCACCAATAAACTCCAGCAAAAACTTAATCTCCTCAAAACTGATGCAGAATTACGGATATTACATCATTTGAAATTTTGAAAGTTTGGGCCAACAACTTATTCCTGAACAACAGATAAATGAATTTCTCTCTGTGGGTACCTTATTTCTTGAAAAGAAAGCTACCTTGCTATCTTATTTTGAATTATCTGTCACTCTGTAACTGTAAATATTGGTTTAAAAAATGAAATTTTCCTACACAACAGTATGCAATATTTTCCCCTAAGGCCGGTTTATACTTCCAAACTTGCACACACTGTTAGCCTATAATATGGTCATCCATTGCTATTCCGGGCAAATCATGGACAAATTTAGTATAGAACCATGTTCAACTTTCATAGCTTTATAGCGCTATACTGAAGTATGATTCGGCCTATGAGGCAGGTTTATATTTCCAAATTTTCACGCGCTATAAAGCTACACCATACATGCATTGCCATCCCTTGCTCTTCCAAGCCAACCACAGAAATAGCTCAAAGTTGAACAATGTTCAACTTTTATAGCTTTATAGGGCTATACTTGGGTAGGAGCCAATCTTCAAACCTCAATGGCGGCACCATAGCCAAATGCAGGACTTATGTACGAGTACAGAAAATTTTCATGAAGCCACCAATTTTTTCAGCCTTGGATGAAGTTTCATAATGACGAAGCCTGCAAATCGTGAATACAAAGTAAAAGCAGTACGTTCAAGACAGTCCTACGGGAGGGGGAAGGTAAAGCCCCATTTTTCCTAGCCCCCAAAATTGCGGAAACTTGTTTTATGTGGGATAGTAATGATGAAGACATAGACATGCTCAGAAACGTTTTCACCAGTCACCAGGGTCAATGGAAACATAGCCCCCCCCCCCCTCCCTCCCCAAATATGTTCCTACAACCGCGCCTTGTTTATGCAGGGAGCTGTAAGAGCTCACAGCTCCCTGGTTTATGAGTGTTTACATAGCATGTTTATTCAAATAAGTTGCAGAAAGCCTACCTCGTGTGGGCCAAGAGGGTTTTTTAAAGCATTGTCATCGTCATGACCTTTGTCTGAAGTTGAGCTGTTGGGTTCGCGAACAATACACGACTGTCACGGTGAGAAAATGTCCGAATGAAGGGATAATTCAACACACTTAACTATGAGAAGTTGTAGAACGTGCAATAGATTTTATACTAAGAAACGATGATGAGCACATATAAAGTGGATGTGAGACAGTTCCCTTTCCCTCCATTTGTAATGACTGTATCATTCTCGACTCATACTGAGACATTTTACAATAACAACTTACAAGTAAAACAGTTCGAAGGCAAAACATGTAATTTCCAAACACCCTCAAGTCAGCTGGTTTTAACCATTTCTATTTTCGACTAGTTTTTACACTACTACCCTTCCTTTTAGCATTTTTTGTCTACTACATCATTCTTTTATAAATGTTATCAATCTGAATAGAACCCACCCTATGCGGGTCTTGCCCTACGATAATGACCGTTAAACGAAATAAACGATTTGATTATATGATCTAGCTTCAATTTTTAATTACTATTGGACACACCCGTTCTCGATTACACGGTAAAAAAACTATCAAGGCAGTGAAAAAGAATCCAAGTGATGTACGTAAGTGAAAAACAGCACTCTAACTGGCCAGAAAACATTAGCTTAGCTAGAATTTTATTTCTTGTATAGGGGCTGAACCAGTGACCAAAATCGTACATATTGAGGTTTTTGTATTTGATCAATATTCACGGTTAAGGCGTCTGTAGGAAGTGTACCTCCACGCTCTCTCATCTTGAGTTTTTGTAATGAATCTAGAGTTTATAAGAAAAGGTTATGTATAACGGTGAAGCTGGAACCTTCTGGCAACGAAGGCCCCCAAGAATATCATGTACCACAGGAAGAACATTAAATTTAACCTTGTACTGTAATATGCGATTTCCTGCCATATGATCTGGCAACAGAAATAAGTGCATGAAAATATTTATGGAACCTTCCATTATTATGCAATGTGACAACATTAAAATTTTGGAATAACAAAACTTGTATCGTACAAAATGGCCGAGACATAAGGATTTAGGGTCCTCCTCTCAATTTTTTTAATCACTATTAAATGTAATTCATGGCATATGAATGTTTGGCCTAGGGGTAGAGCATCCGCCTCTCAACCGGAAAACCCGGGATCAAATCCCAGTCGAGTCATACCAAAGACTTGAAAAATGGAACCTGTTGCCTTCTTGCTTGTTGCTCAGCGTAAAAGATGGAGCAAGATAATACTTAATGACGATGTTTAACCGTGAGCGCAGAAATGGTAGCTTGGTTGTGTGGACCCAAGAGCTGGAGATGGATCTTTCAAAGAATGAACAGACTGCGAAGAATTTATATATCCTCCTGAATATTCTCAGTGCAGCTTGGGCTCTATCCGAAGTATTATCATTCATTATCATTATCATTTGGCAATGATGAAAACTATACAAAAATGTAAATGAGTGTATGAAGTTGTGCATTACTATGCAATATGGCAATGAAATATCAGAAAGGCTAGCCAATAAAGATTGTAAGCATCTGTCAAAACAGCTTTCTGAGGGTTTCCGTGGAAAATTTTAAAATAAACCACTTAAACGTAAGATTTTACAACAGCTGGCAATGAATAAAACTGACGCAAATAAAAACGTATGCATTATGGATTATGTGTTATTATGTAGTGCCACCACTCTGCAATATCAGAATAGACTAGCCAACGGAGATCCGTTTTCGGACCCAGATGCTCTGGGGGCTCCAAAGGAAAATTTTGAAGAAAACAATAACTTCTGATAAGATTTGGCGTTACATATATTTGATCGAGACTAATTACTTATCTTTCAACCAGTCAGTGGCGTAGGAACTGGGGGCCAAGGGGGCCATGGCCCCTCATGTGTTTTGACGGGGCCAAATGTCCTTTTGGGCCCCCAAAATCGCGATAGTTTACAGTTTCCTTTTACCCGTTTTTGCTCTCATGAGAACAATTTCTGTAATAAGAACCCAAAATTTTCGGCGCGCTACGCGCGCTATAGAGCGACCCTAGTTTCTTCAATAATTCCATTTTACATAGCTAGATAGCGCAAGTCCTTTCCACCTTTCCAAGTAACATGTGGAGAAAGCACTTTATGTAGAGGTCGTAAAATTCATCTCATATCGCAAAGCCTAGTTACTATTCTCTTGTGTGTGTCATGCGGTACGTTCAGTTGGTGAGGGACTCACCGAGCAATGTTTGGCTACCGGTAATTCATCGGGTAGTCGGGATGGTTTCGATACAATTTATATTATCTCCAATATGGTCTACAACCTGTCAACACCTAGAGATTTTCTTTCTTCTTTTTATTCTTAATGATTACATATGTTTTTGTGAAAACCTACCAAAAACTTCGCGTACTTTGTAATTTTTCACTTTAGATTCCGGGACTAACATTTAAAGAACTCGGAACTATGCTTTTCTAGTTTGCACAAATTTTATGCAATATATGCCCCAAATGACGTGGTCTAGTACACAGGTTTTCTTCAAATCCACCTCACCAATACCCAACGGCACTGGGGCTGTCGGAGCTGCCGGTCGCTGCCCCCCCCCCCCCCACTTTCGAGCAGATCCTGGCACCACCTCTACTCAACTTGATAATAGACTCTGGCTGTGGAAAATCGCCAGTCCAATTAATCCACTGAAATCCATGGGGATAACTCTACTCTGAATAATTTTGAATAAATTCGGATAGATTGTGACAAACTTAAAGTGTTTTAGAATAAATTCAAATCAACCTTCACAAATTTTCTACAAAAATTGCACATCTTGATGGCAGCTATTAAGGCCGGCAAGTGCCATTTCCGGCGATCTGGGATGTATTAAAATCTCAGATTTTCTTGATACGCTCCGCGCCAACCTATGGTGGCGCTCCGCTTAGATAGTAAACGAGAGCCAACGCCAACAAAAATCCCCAGCCCTCCAGAACCACCCCCCAAAAAATATCTTAGCTACACCACTGCTGATGTGTTGTTGTTGTTTCCCTTTTCTTTAAATGTACTACTTTGAGCAAATATGAAGTTGGAGTGTGGAAAGGGTCGAGGTTCAAGGTCGAGAAATCGCATCTTGTCGCCCGCCCCCCCCCCCAATATCAAACATCTTCTTACCCCGCTGGACCTACTTGTTCATAGTCGATCTATCATATTCGAACTACTATATATTACACCGGCAGGTTGCGCGGGAAGCACACAAACACATAAAACGGTGGTATATCTACACTGAGACAATCCATGAAGTTGTAAATTTCGTCTCTCTGAATTTCTATGCATATTTTATGGATAAAATATTCATGCACGGGTAAGCAGATATGTGCTAATAGTAATGAAAGGTTACTCTACATTGACCTCTGAACTATGCCATTAATTACGTATGCAGAAGTGTTAATGTTAAAGCACTTACCCACCAAGTCGCGGAATATCAGACCTCAGGCTTCTGGTATGAATGACAGTAGCGCAAATCCCGGGGGGGGGGCAAGATGACCCTAATGGCCACCCAAAGTATTCGTTGGCGCTTAGGAAGTTCTACCAGCAGAATCGAGGGGATTTCCCGAAACCGAACCTCGCCTTTCCATACATACCAGTGGACGAACTGACAATGAATGATACCAGAGCAGGTCTTGCGCAATGGTGATAACGAACTCCTACTCTTTTTTGAACAGCAGTATCCCTGTCTGCCTCCGCCGTCCGTGGTCCGTCATAAATTCGATCAATTTGTGGACCAAGAATTTCAATTCGGAGTCCCTGAACCCAACTTCTCATTTTGCTACACCCACCCGTATGACAACCATTACTGTTCGACTGCCCGCCAAATCTTAGACGAAGTGCTCTTGGCGTCGCCCAACATTTGTCAGTCCTCTTGGAAGAGCCCTGACAGGGTCTCATGCAGGTCCACTGTAAAGATTGAAAGCATCACCGATAGCTTTCGTGAATTCTTGCTTCTCGGTGAGGGTCCGGTACGAGTCGTGTCTTCCCAGAGAATGTATGGAAACTTTACTATAGGGTTAAAGTATCCTTGCCTGGATTAACATTGAGGTAATTTTAAGACGACTTGCGTTTCGACACACTATAAAAGACTACGTTATGGTGAAAGGTATTCATTAAGTTAAGCTATGAGCTGCGATTCGATATAAACCGATTTTAGGTGACGGGAATTACAATGAAATGATTACAGTTATCAATGTTTGGTTAGACGCTTTATTTTGTTTGCCTCTTAGACTTAGATCGTAGTTGGAAAACAAAACAGTGGCGTGTGCAAGATTCGGTGGTGGGGGCACAACCTATGATTCCCCCAGGGGCGTGATTTGATGCCTGAAAGTGGGGGGGGGGCAAATCTAGGTGGACTGTCAAACGGCGCCGAAGGCGCCGCGGAAGCGCGAAGCGCTCCCCCTAACGGCGTGGGGTCCAGGGACTCGACTCAGGGCTCCTGGCGTCCAGGGGCAGAGCTCCCGTGGGGACCCAGTGGGCGAAGCCCGGAAGCTCTGGGGTATTTTACGAAATTGTAGGCATTAAATGATGCATTTTAGCTTCAACTTCAAATGACAAAAGGTGGGTAATTAACATACCACAAAACTTACAATTTGACCTTTTTTCAATTATATTGCTATTCCATGTGTCTAAGTCAGACGGGATCGATAATGCTGAGGGCTTGCGGAAGTAGGGGAGAATGGATTATTTTGAGGGTTTCCAGGGGCTTTGGAACAATAATTTTAAGAATGGGAGATCTAGTATTCAGAATGGGTGCACGCTTAACGCTCTGAAAAAAACCCGCATTTTTCATACTTTCTAGTGATATAAGAGGGCTCTTGCTCCACCCTCCCTCGCTAAGCGCCCTTCCCGTATTACGGTACCGGAAATGACACTTTCCGTGCCTGAAAACTTGCAGCTAAACAATCTTTAAAGAGCCGGTAAATTGACACAGATGGATGGTGATAAAAATTTTGCTTTAAAAATTTCTGGGGGGAGGGGAAACTTCCCCTAGGCTGTGTAAGACCATGGGGCGTTAGTGGTCCCAATGATAATGAGTTTGTGCGAAGCTATGACAAGCGAGATGTTCTGCAGGAAGTAATCCCAAAACCCCGAAGTATATGCTCGAAAGCAGAACGTAAAGAGAGACATTTTCAAGATCTAAAAAATAATTTAGTTTCGAGAGGCTACCCTAAGCAAATGTGTGCGTCAGAACATAGACAAGGTTGATAAGTTTTAGCTCTCTTTTTTCTTTGTATGCTTTGTAACGTTAGCCCTTCGGCTTAGCTTTCATTAACGAACGGACAAACGTATATAGTCTTTCTTGTCTTTTGAATGTTAGCACCTGAAGAAGATAGGAAGCGCCTATCGAAACGTGATGAATTTTGAGCTTTTCTCGTGAAAATAGGTTGTCTACGTGTATATATTTGTGCTTGTTACATACATACATACATATATACATACATACATACATACATACATACATACATACATACATACATACATACATACATACATACATACATACATACATACATACATACATACATACATACATACATACATACATACATACATACATACATACATACATACATACATACATACATACATACATACATACATACATACATACATACATACATACATACATACATACATACACACATACACACACATACATACATATTTGAACCATTTATTGCATTTGTATCCACAGTAATATAACAATAACATCATAGTACAAGCGGTAATTCTTAGAATGCAATAAAAATGCCTACGTGGAAAAGGAAAAAAGTAAGCTGAACCTATACAACAAGTAATCACCAGGGAGGGGGGGGGGGCACAATCCTAGCACATATGACTTAAGTGCATTCAACGTGGCCATATTTATGGGCACGTTTTTTCCATATATTATTGGACCCAATGGAGGCACTAATGCTGAGATATTTGGCAATAGCTTTGCTCCTGCTATTTGGGAAGCCCAGCATCTTTAGACCGGAAGTAACTCGTTTGTGTATACTTCCTAGACTACCAATTACAAGCACGAGAGTCTTACAAGAATAGGGAGTGTCAAGGGTGATCAGTTCATTCAGTGGTTGGTAGTTTTTAAATTTGGCACTGTAACAGGTATTTATAAATGCATCAAATGGGCATGAGATCTCAACAATGAAAGCCTTCCTGACTAGACGATCACAGATAAGAAGATCTGGTTTTCTGTGATGAACGCAATTAAAGTCTGTTTGCGTATAAAACATATCACCTGTAATGATCTGATTACTATAAATATCGACATTAGGGTGTTTCTTCATGATCTGATCTCTAATAAGGGAAACAATTCTATCATGTCTGGCAGTGTAATAATTCCTAAATTCCATACATCCATTCATAATATGGGAAACCGTATCAAATGGGTTATTACAAATTTTGCACTTTTTTGGATATGAATTTGGGTAGTATTTATGAAGAAGGGAATTACATTCAAGTAACTGCATACGTGATTTAAATATAAATCTAATAAGTTCGTCACTCAAAGTACAGTTGGAGAGATATGCACAAGACAAAACTACGTTACAATCGACTCTAAATATTCTTCCTTGTGAATAAAGGTTACGAAGCCTGTTAATCCTCCTAGTAACATGAGTTTGTTTAAGGTACTTGGACAGTGCAGTGTGAGAGCGAAAAACTAAAGATACACTGTCATGTTCAGCGACAATGGCATACACGTCATTGTGGACCTCAAGTTGAAGTTTCTCACGAATGCAGAGCTCATTAAATTCCACCCAAATAGATTTAGGCCAATTAACCTTACCCCTTTTGATAACCCTCCCCCCAGAATCCACCCCGTAACCCCCAAACAGTGGAACACCTTCATTAGCATCATGCAACACAGCTTTCCTCTTTGACATATGAAGTTGGAAAGATGACCTTGCACTGTACTTTGTTTGCGGATCATCAGAATTTAAGGCCTGGAGCAGAAAAGACAACTTTTTGGAAAAATACATTGACGAGGGGCTTAAAACTCCAAGGCCACCTTTGCTAGATGGAAGAAAAATTATGTCCCTGTTTGAAGACTTATTTAAATGAAACCATTCCCGAATGTATTTCACGATGTTGTCCTCCATGTTGGCTAGCGTCTTCGCGGGGAAGGTGATATTACTAAAATAGAAATTTAATTTTGATATTGCCATGTCATTAACCGCTTGGATTTTAGCAGAGACAGGCAAGGGACACTCGTTAATTTTTCTAAGTGTGTTATGAAACTCTATTGCAATGGAACTGAGCTGAGCTTCCGAAGCCTTGCCATCTAAACTAATATCGTGCCCAAGATAGGTGTATTTGCCGCTTTTGCCTAATTTCGGAATTGGCTGATTTTGGATGGTAATCTGAATTCCAGATGTACCGTCATGTTTGCTCCAATTATTCCCACACCGTTGGCCATGAAGGACAGCACATTTCCTATGTTTGATATTCATACCAGTAACGGTTACAAAACTATCCGTCTTATCACACATCCCAAGAAGGTCTTGTTCTTGTGTGGCACAGATAACAATGTCATCAACATATCCTTGCACTGGATTGGGAATGGCAATGTTATTATAACCATCAGTCATCCATCTCAACCATATGTCAATCCCTTGTTCAAAGGCAATGACTGAGTAAGGACATCCTTGAATTATTCCTCTTTGTCTATGAATGTAATCAGTAAATCCATTTTACAATGTTTAATGGAGGAAAATATTAATATCAAAAGCCATAAAATTGCTAGGAAAATTTTTCTCGGCGAGCTTTGAGCGCACCTCCAGAGAAAACTGACTTATACAATAGAATTTTTTTTTTTGGCACCGTAAAAATTTCTTTCGTCCTACGCCCCACTCTGTTATGACTTGAAGCTCTGAATAAGGGTCACTGAAGTGCTAATGTACGTCATAAAATGCAATACGGTCCTTGCAAACAAAGTCCCAAACCCTACCTATGTATACAGAACCGCAATTCTTGATCAAAAAAAAAGAAACAAAGAAAAAAATCAGCGTCCTTCGCATGACCCTTATATAAATCGATGCCTCATTTGTACTGCTGTACTCCTGTGCGTAGGAAAACTTGGTGGAATTGCCTCGTTATTAATTCCTGTGGGACAGCTTGACTAAGTTACCATTTTCAAAACCCTCTTTACACCTCTCGCTGTTCACTTTTCTCACCAACTACCACCAGCCTCAGCAAATTGACTGACGGTTACTATCTTAAATTTGCGATCATCATATGAAATCTATTTCCTATTTCATTAGCAATTCAAATTACACTTGGTAGAAGTAGGATTTTCTCAAGAAATGGTCCTGAATGGTTTCTCAAGAAATGGTCCGAAAGCAGTCAAATTTAAGAAAGATTTCTTGGGAAGGACCCTCAGTCCCCAGCCTCCGACTTCGCGCCTTCGGCGATCGTGGTTAAAGGCTTCTCCGACCATAACTTACCAAGATGCAGCCTTCCCTGGCACTTAAACTGCAGATGCCGTTGACAATGTCCATGTTAAAACTGCCCACAAAAGATTCCATTGACTTCCTTAATATCAAATAGTCTATAACCTTCAAAAGCGACCCAACCTTATTTTTCACACTAATAAAACTAGTTGAGGATTCCCAGACCATCGGCAGCCTCCATGGAGCAGTTTATAGGTTCCTATATCCTGCTCTATGGAAAGAACAGGTACCTGGGGAAAGTAGGATTTTTTATGGAATAAAAACACTGTATTTAAAACGAAAGAAAACAATAGGTTACAATTAAATGTCTCAAACGCTGTCTCAACGTTGTTTTCTTCTGCGCGCTTCGCGCGCGCCCTGCTTTAGCTAATATTATATATATTTTGCACAGGTAGGATCCAAGCCTCTGCCTGTAGGGACCCAGGCGGAGTCCAGGGGCAGAGCCCCGGTGACTGAGGTACAGGGAGCGAATCCCCCGGAAGCTCCTGCAATGTAACTGAGATTGCCGAAAATTGGTTCTAGAGGCTTATTGATCAGGTTTTCATTTCAGATTTTGTTAAATTCTACCTACTATATATATATATATATATATATATATATATATATATATATATATATATATATATATATATATATATATATATATATATATATATATATATATATATATATATATATATATACATACATAAAACACCTCGAACAGAGATCTGATATTCTTCTACACTGCAGCCAACGTAACACAAAAAAGAAAATCAAGCGGATAAGGTCTAAATAGAGCACGATTTAGTTAGATGAGATTTAATGACACACCAACACGAATGTATTATATATAACTAGATAAAGAGGTAAAGTTCAATTACGGTTCACGTTCGGTTTCAAATACAGTTCAAGTCCTCCCCAGTAGTCGCCTCTTACGACAGGCGGGAAATATCGTGGGCATATTCTACAACCCCCCGCCCACAGGGGGCGAAATAAAGCACGACGACACACAACCATTTAATACTTCGACCTGCTGACGATTACACTAGCGTGAAACTCCGTGTAGCGATGCACTTAGCATTTATTCCAATAGTTGTAATATACACACAGATTTATAGAGGAAATATTTTTAAAATTTTGGAAAAATGCATGTCGGCTGATAGCTAGGAGACGGAGATGGCCAAAAAGACCTGCATCATTTGGTTCATTAATTAATATTACATTGTTTATTGTTCTAATACGATGCAATCGTGAAGAATGGATAGAGTTTACTTGCAACGCAAAACAGGCATTAAATGTCATTTGCGGAACTTGATTCCTGCAAAAACTGAGAGAGGAAAAGGGATAGGGGTTCAATGCAACAGCCAAATAATCTAGTCAGTGTGCCCCTGGCAGAATGTAGTTGTATGACAACTTTGTAGGGAACAAAACAAGTCATGGTTACTAAACTCGCCTCTAGCTCCTTGGTTTTGCCACGGTCAAAAGTTATTGAATTTTCAATTAAAAAACAACAAGAAATGTTTAAAACTTTGCACCTCAGAATCCTATGCAAGGAAATATTAGCTTATATAGATAAGCTTCAGAAGCGTCCCTTTCCAGTAGCCTCTGCAGGATTCCAGAGGTGGGGGCAAGATTTGCGACTCTGACATGGGTCTATCAGAGAGGATGTTTCCTTTGTATCTATAATGTTATAAAGGGAAAACTAGCACTAAGCGTAAAATTTTGTTTACGTCTTAAACCGTTGCGGTTGTTACGAAATAGTCCTCTTGTACCTCTTGTAAGCAATTGCCAGTAAACCGGGCATGACGGTAAATATGAATCCCCTTATGAAAAAAAATTTATTGAAATAAGGAACCACAAGTGCACGAAAGGGACGACACGAGAGCAAAACGCCAGTTTGCAATCCAGCGTGGGTGAAAGGCCCGAGTAAGGGCTCCTGTCGAGACTCAAGGGGGAGCCCTTTGTGGTCCAGGGGCAAAGGCCCTAAGAATACGCAAAATCGGTACCAGTGATTCTGCTTATCAGGTTTTGTTTTATTTAAGACGTGTAAAATTCGATCTTAATGGCTGAGTATAGAGTAACTATAATTTCAACAAAGAATATCCATGAAAAGGACTTCAATATTTATAATTTATTTTGCCTCATTGAAGAGCTACCTTCCTCGTCAGAGGTACATATTAGAGGCAGGGCGATTTACATGCTCATTATGTTCAACTGGTCACACTCCTTAGCAGAGGGACATTCCGGGTGCATTAATTGATAGCACATGGACAAGCCTGTAACCTATGTTGTGGGGGGATGGTGGTGCACGGGCTTACAGACTGCAGAAACACTGACGCAGGCGCAATAAATCTTTCTGCCAGCCGAGAAGAAGGTAACCACTTACATTTTGTTACACCTCATAGACCTTGTCATTTCAATACACTAGTTAGGAGACGACTTTTGCGGCTTGTATTCCTTATAGCCAATAAACCGACCATAATTATAGATGTGAGTTCAAAAATTCGTTATAATGGTAGTCTAAACAAGAGCCCCTAAACGGGCTGAGGTCAACCAGAAAATTTGGCTTTTCAAACCCCTTAACTTGTAGGGAAACCCACTCGAAAGCACAAGTTTGTACCGTATGTGTCTAACAAGCGTAGTGCTAATATGAGAGAATTCTGCATCCCAAACGCCACAGATTGCAAGTAACTTGTATTCTAAGCCACAGTGACATATTTGTCCCTATATTTTTGCCAGTGTCACTTTTTACCCTTCGTCGCCATAAAGGCTGCCATCACACAGGGAGAATCTTGGCATCACAAAGCCCCAAACTGCAGAAAATGCCACTCTAAATGTCTAAAACACAAACTTGCCACTACAATTCTGAGTCTGTCATGCATGAAATGCCAGTATGAGATAGACCTAGTCCTAAACACCCTACATTAAAAGTCTGTTTTTCTAAACCACCTTCACGTAGGCCTATATTTCACTGTATACTTGGGCTTGTTTTATACTTAAAGTGTACCTAAAGTCTGGAATTTCAAAAATATATGTTACAAAGCTTGAAACATACATTCAAATGGTCCAACTTCCATCTCCACAGGACATTCCTGGGCTGAGACATAAAATGTTGAAGCTTATTCACTCAATTTAAAATGGTAGATTGCACAATAATTTGTGATGTCATTCTTGTACTACTCAAATTACAGTCCTTGTTTTCCTTTGTTTTTTCGAAAGCCACTGCACCTTGTGACAAAATGTGATCACTGTCTTACTGTTATAGGGTGACTTGGGTATATAAGCCCTTTCCCTACATCATACTATGCAAGGGAAAGGTAAATGTTTCAAGGTCATATAAACATCTTCATTTTAAAAGAAAACAAAAGCAGGTAAAGTGAGTTGAACAAGAAGGGCATCACAAGTTATTGCGCAATCGACTATTTCAAATTAAGTGAATAAATTTCGACATTTCATAGTATATCTCAGCAGCCGAGTAAGATATGAAAACGGGAGTTGAATAAATGGAATTCATTTTCCAACCTCTAAAATATGTATTCTTGTAATATTAGACTTTAGGTCCACTTTAAACCATGGGAGTACTTAAACGTACTGAGCCTTACAATAGATTTTTATTACCGGCTAGGTAGAATGATGGGAAGCGCGAAAGAAATTTAATGGTACGTAAACCGTTGGCCGGATATCGATATAGACTTATGACTACCGGTGGATCTTGGAGGTTTAATATTTTTCATTGCTTTGAGAAAAAAAGTTTAAAATTAACGGCCCTACAATATAAGTTTAGATTACATCTTCTGTCTCTGTAACCTTTCTCTCTTCCCCTTTACCATAAATACCCGACTGAGTGACTTCAATACCCGATGAGTGACATTTTCCAGACTCATAACGAGGGTGGGATTAGGCCCCTGTGCCCCTTTAAACAAGCTACTGCCGCTGCTCTTGTTTTCTGTGCTACCAGCGCAATTCGTAATTAAACAACAAAAGCAATCGGGTGTGGACAGCAACCGTCACTTGTGGTTATTCGACATTATTCAATGGAACAGACTACACGTATCACCATGAAACCCACCACTCTGTTACTTTACCTTCTTGGTTTCTTGCTTTTGAATTCTCCCATGAACGCCACATTTACGGAGAAGATAACTAAGAAGTTCGGGTGGGAAGGAGTGACCGCCTATCTTCAAGTCGATCGTCATCGTGTACAGGAGAGACTAGATGCTTGGCATAATTCGAATAAGGATGCATGTAACGGTAAGTTGAGTTGCTTTATCAAAAAAAAAAAAAAAACTCCTGCTTACTTACTCCTGCTTGTTCGTTCATCATCCGTACGTGTGTCTTAATTACATACGGATTATTGAAAAGTTGGTAACTCTGTACGTTTAGCCTATTGTTAGAAAGAAAGCACTCACTTCTGATAATTTATTATGATAGTAAATTAGGGCTGTATCCGAGTCCATCTAACCCAATTGGGCAATTCCTAGTGGGAGTCAAGTCTGACTCTGAGATACTCTTTCACATGTATAGTTAATCAATGAGGCCAATACTAGAAGTCAATTTCAATGTCTGGACCACCTAGTACTTTAGATGAATATGTGTGACCATTAGCACATAAAACTGCGTACATATAGCAGTAATTTTTGTGTGATGCCCATTTTGGTGGATTGCGATTCCGAGTTCAGTTGCAGTCCATCCTGCGCCAAAATGCTGCGAAGAAACCTACCATTCCTTCTCAGTCCCTATGCAGGGAACAGCTTCGACTTTGAAATTCCAGGCGGTTAGTCTGAATCCGGTCACCACTGAAAATTAGTGAGATAAAAAAATCTCCCACATGACACAATTCTGGACACTATTGTAGTATCCTCCTTGCACACAGATATATCGAACCAGGGAGCTGTAACAGCTCCCTGATCGAACAAAGAAGTCATCTCCGCTTGCAAAGCCGCCTTCAAACCCATTCAGGGTAAAACATGCCTCATTCTGACAAACCATTACCTCACCTTAGGCGATCACCGTTATCTCCAAATTCATGGCACCGCCATGGGAACCAATATGGCTTCCTCGTTTGCAAATTTATTCATGGGCAACCTGGAGAAAGAGTTCTAGCTGTCTAGTCTCGATAAAATTTAAAACCACAAATTTTGTTAAGCTTAATTGACGATATTTTCATATTCTGGCCCCACGGTGAAGACAGTTTGAAAATTTTTATGGACAACATCAATTCGTTCCATTTTACAATCAAATTCACGGCCGACTCTTCTAGAGTCAGTGTCTACTTCCTCGACAACACCGTGACCATAGAAAATGGTTCACTCCAAACAGACTTGTTCAAAAAACCCACGGACAAGCACAGCTACATTCTACCGAGCAGTTGCCATCCCTGCACTCCACCAAAAATATTCCGTATAGCCAAGCATGTTTACTTAATATGTAATTTAATATATACTTGAATAACTAGGTTTCGTTTGGTATCTGTCGTGGAGGATGCGGCGCCCAGATTTTAACGTTCCCCTCTCCAGTCATGCTTGTGCAGGGAGGTGATATGTAATATACCACCTCCCTGTATATCATAGTATTGCCATTAGATGTGAAAGCCAGCTTGGTACTAGGGAGGTGCTAAATTAGACCTCACTACTGGTACCCTAAGAATTTTTAGTCAGTCTCCGTTGTCTAGGCGGGTAACATTGACAGGACCAGGGAGTTTCTGTTGCAACTCCCTGGCAAGACAAGGCGGAAGTTCGTGGGGAGATCATCTTGAAAATGTGTCTCTGCAGGTGTTGACTGAAGGTTAACCACCCCCGACTCACCATGCAGGGAGCTGTTGCACCGGGTAACAGCTCCCTGGACTTACTGTCTGCCAAACAGTAATTGTGGAATGAATGTTGTTTTGGAAAGAGATTTTCAAGTAAATGGGGGAAACCTTTCTCCCACATTGGTTTTATGCTTGAGCTATAGCCTACAGGGCATTTAAACAAATTTTCCTCTTTCCCGTTGGAACGCACAAATGTGAGTTTCGGGTTTGTATTCTGATTAAGCATTCGGTATCCCTTTTCATACAACGAGATTTGATTTATCCCATCGCTGAAAATTTGTCTTCCTCGCTTGACAATTCGACAACACACGTGTTAATGCTGACTGGAGGTACGGTAAGTAAGTTGTTGGCGGGTGGGGGAGGGGGCATACCAGTTAAAGTTAATATGCAATGCGTCGTTTAAGATATGGCTGGAACGTCCAAGCAGGGAGCTGGAAGACGTCTTCCAGCTCCCTGGTCCAAGTTGTTACTGGTTCAAAGTTACCAGATTACGTCAAAGTAATTAGCAATCCTTACTATGGATTCTGTACAGTTATCTTGAGTCCGACGGGCTAATTTATATCGGCGAATGTTAACATAAATTCCAATGATAATGTAAATCCACATCCAATAGTTTCATTTAATTTCTTTTTATCCAAAGCTCCGAGACTGTATATACCAGAGAACCCGGTCTTCCCCAATATTCTTAACGAAACACATCATGTTATTTACATCGACGTCGGTCAGTTAGATTTTTACAACTTTAAAGGCTATCCGGACAAACGTGTTTCCGTAAACGGATTGGAGTTCAGCGTTGCCATACCTTTACTGGCAGATGATCCCAAGGGTCTTCCAAAGTATTCGTTGGCGCTGAGTGTCTTCTACCCACGGAACCGCGGGGACTTTCCAAAACCAAACATCATCTTTCCCTACACACCAGTAGACGTGCTAGAAATGAACAACACCAGCGTGGTCGTGCAAAATGGTAACGAAGAGCTTCGCCTTTCATTTGAAAGGTTCCTTGATCCGTGCATGCCTCCACCTTCGATTGTCCGTCATGAGTTAGTTGAGTTCTTGGACAAAGAGTTTCAACTCGGTGTTCCAGAACCTGACATTTCTTTCTGCAAAACTCATCCTTATGAAAACCACTACTGTTCGACTGCTCTGAAAATCCTAGACGAGGTGTTGTTAGCGTCACCCAACATTTGCCAGTCTCCCTGGAAGAGTAAGAACGGAGTCTCGTCAATCTCGTGCATGACTCCGCTGCGGATTGAAAAAATTACCGACGGCTTCCTGGATTTCTTGCTTATCGGTGATGATCCTGTACAAGTCGTTGCTTCGGAGAGCTTAATCGGGAACTTCAGTGTAGGGCTGAAATATCCTTGTATGGAGTAGGCTTAGGAAAGAGGTAGACTGGTAGAGGGAGTTCCATGGTGGCTGGGTGAATATACGTTTGTACATATTCAAATGAAGGTGATTTGTTTAAAGAATTTAAATCTACGACAACCCTGCTGCCTGCCCACCACGCAATCAGATAACCCTTTGTTGCGAATGCCAGCGACTTTCTGCGATTGCGATATCAAATGAGTAATTGCAGCCTGTGACATATATGGCACGCTTTCTTCGAGCAGGGAGTTGTCCTAACACCTTCCTGCCTCACCGGGGACTCGGAAAACTTTTGGTCGCTGTCTTTCGCAAGCCAATTTCAATTTGCCTTTGAAGTGTGTATGTAATGAGTGCTTGCGTTGACAAACGGTCTCTGCACCTACTGCTACGACTGAACTCACACTGGGTCCCCTCCCAGGGACATAGCCTGCAGGGGGGCAGGGGGTAATTGCCCCTGAGATTTCCAATCCCTAAATAAAAAATGGCCTACTTACAAAAATACTGAAAATACTTAAAACTACATTGTACTGATTATGTTTTTAATCGCCATATGTAAAGGTTCATTTTTCCAAAATTTTCTGGGGGAGGTCCCCGCAGTAGCGTGTTCAAAGGGGGGGCCAGGGGGGCACTGGCCCCCCACCTCTGAAGCCAGTCGGGGGAAAATCTCTTAGTCGGGGGATTTAAGGGTTAGGGGAAGAGAAAAAGATTGAAGAGACACTGAGCACTCAACAGGGATGGCGCCAGGTGGGGGCGGGAGCCCCATCGGGGAGTCTTAATCATACGATAGAGTATGCAGGCAGTCCCCGACGGCGACTGAGGGAGGACAATTTCTCAAATAAGAACCCAAATTTTTCGGCGCGCTACGCGCGCTGTATAGGTACTCCAGGATCTTCAGCAGTTCCATTTCACATTGCTAGAAAGCACATGTCCTGCCAACCTTACCACAAAACATGTAGGCAGAGAACACTGTTCATGTGGAGGTCGAAAATTTCATCGCATGTCGCTAAGCCTAGTTACTGTTCTCTAATGTGTGTCATGCGGTACGGTCAGTTTGTGAGCGACTCACGGACCAAAGTTTGGCTGTTTCATAGGGTAGTCCAAGTGTTTCGATAATATGTATGTTATCCCCGATATGGTCTAGAACCCCTACAGTTTTTCTTTTTTGTTTTCTTTATGTTCTTGATCACATTTTCTTCAGATCCATCTTCCCCATCCCCTTGTCGGCATCGGGGCTGTCGGGGCTTCAGGTCGCTGCCTCCGCCCGTCTGGCCAACTGTCGGGCAAATCCTGGCCCCATCCCTGGCACTCAAAACTTAGAAGTAGCCTACAGAATGATATTAGAAGAGATTTTTTTTTCATTTTTTGGTCGTTTACCAAAGGATAGAGCTCTTCCAATTGTCCTACAGTGAATAATCAGACAGGATGCTATCAATATCAATATCTGTCTCATATGGTGCAGGTAGGCCTCCTATCATTAAGTTCCCTTCGCCCTTCGCGCTAGTCACTTTAACCATCTGTAATGGTAAACTATATAGGTTTAAGGATGAAACAGTGCTGTTAACTTTGGCGATTATCTCAAGCAGCCTTCTTGACTGGCCTCGTGATCTTTAACGTAGTACCTGTCAATGTATGTGACACATACTGTAGCACACTGCGGCTTTCAACGCATAGAGGATAACCTGAACTCTCCGTCACTGACATCGAATTTTACAAAATCTGAAACAAACGAAACCTGATCAATAAGGCCTCTAGAACCAATTTAGGGCGGTCTTATTACCTTATGTTGCAGGAGCTTCCGGGGGCTTCGCCCCCTGCACCCCCACCGGGGCTCTGCCCCTGGACCCCGCCAGGGGCCCTGGCGCGGGCCCCTGGACCCCACGCGTGCAAACTCGCGCTTCGCGCTCGTGGTGCACCTTCGGTGCACTTGTCACATCCCTCCATGTCAGTCGGGGGAATCACAGGTTGTGCCCCCCACCTTTGAAATCCTGCACACGCCACTGGGTCCCCGGACTCCCGCCTCAGACGGGCTCTTATGCGAGCAACTCGCACTGACGAACGAACGTCTTTCCTCGTGTATGATGCACACGACACGGCTGAAGCCTGCAAGTTGAAGGTAAAATGCAGTTATCCTGATTTAATTCGCAGGTCAAGCATACGATCATTTAGTTGGCAGCACACACGATCTTGTGCATTGTATTTTGGTGAGTATGTAAACTGTCACTCGTATACAGGCTGCTCGTATATCACGTGTCGGTACCCCTTCCTTTACAAGCAACTGATTTCACGTGATGGGTATTTCATAAAATGATTGAAATCAAAGTTGGTTTGTTGGTTTAAGATATGTTTGCACTTGTGACATCAGTGATTGGACCTCAGAGTACATGGAATATACATATCAATTTATGAAATTACATACCACCATTGCAATTTTGGCTTTTGTTTAAGTGTATAGAATGTATTTATCTGACTGTTTTACTTCTTTAGTGCATCTGCATAGCTAATGAAACTTAGTAGTTGGAAACCACTCAGAAAAACCTATAAACCAGCGATGGTCAGATCCGCCTGTCAGGTGATATGCAATCCTTTACTTCAATTTCCCAGGGTTTTAAGATGTAAACCTTTAGTGGACGGTAAACCAGTTCATTCGTAGACATTACATATAGTCGCTGCAGGCGGATTTTTGTCTTTGAATTTGTAAAGAACTCCCATGGGCCTAATCATCTGAGCTGATCTCGATTCAGGCAGGGCCGTCAATTCAGCAATGTCCTCAACTGGTAGGAACTGTTACCACATACCTCGTCCCCAAATATTTCTACTAAACGTACCATGTTTCCATTTTCATCACTTTCTTTCACATACTAGTGTATAAGGGAATATTTTAATTCACCATGATCAGGCCCGTATCGGGTGGGGATAAGGGTAGGGGGTGGTTGATTCGGAAGAACCCCCGGAATGTTCATTTTCCGCTCCGGATCGTACATTTTCAAAAGAAAGAAACTTAGAGTTTGATATCTAACATAGCTTTCAAAAAGCCCTCCAAAATCCGTCCCAGGCAGGCAGTCATGCGGTGTACACGATATTAATATGATCTTTTGTAAATAAATATATAACCGTTACTCTATGGGTGTAAGACGTGAGTATAGAGTAGGGATATTTTTCACGCTGAAAGGCATGATCCATTCGGGAAGAATATGCACCTTGCAATAGGTTAAAGTAAACGTTTCAAGACCAGAAAGTCACTTGGGCTTATATTGAGGGCTCTATTCCATTGTGATCGTGGATGAACACCTCTTTGTAACTCAGCCTGGAGTAAAAGTACGGAAGCCGAGAACATCGCGGTGGTGTGAAATCTGACATGCCAGTTTTCCCACCCCTTTCTTCGGTAAACATAGGAAGGAGAAATCAAGATACGATTTCTCCTTATCATTATCCACCGATAATGTGAAGTGGAGAAAACCAAAGTAGTGAGGTGGTACTTCAAAAAAGGACCATTACACAGTATCTATTTTCGAACACATTGCATTATTTTTCTTTCAGTAGGTTCCCGAAAAATTCTAAGCACTTTGCCCGAATTTTCACAAACATTTTTGGAAGGGGGTGCGGGGTGGGGGGCTGCAGCCCCCAGCCCCCGCCTCCTTCTCCTATGTTGGCTCTTATTAGGCAAAGTTAGAAAATTTGGCTTTTTCTGAAAGAATCTGTCCCCCTAATCATCCTAGTCAGTTCCAGTTCTCCCAACTAATTACTCCTAGCGAAAATTTTTGTAATTCTAGAGAAAAAAATGTTACAGAAAACAAAATACGTCATTGTTAAACGCCTTTTGGGATCATTTTTGGTCAAACTTCGCCTGGTGTCATACGGGGGCTACCGTTTAACAGGTATTAAAATTTTATTTTCGATCAATTTTCCATATAGGGGTCACAGTGGTCCGCACGGGGGCACCCCGTGCCCCGCCTGGCTACTGGCCTGTACAAAAACAGGTCAGTGAGGCGTCTTCCCAAGGGTTTGATCAACTACCCGATGTTTATTTTTCAACAAAATTATACGGCAGATTAAAGCTTCTCGCAACCTGGTTCAAAGTTCAAAACTTGACTTTGTCCCCTCCCCAGGAATATTGCTCCACTCTCCTTTGCAATATTTCTGCTTCATTAAATCACTTAATGATCCGACACAGATACAGCTTCAATACCATAATCATCTCATTTTGCTTGAATGTTCACATTCTCCCGGCACGTAGAAGTAAGTATGGGTAGCAGAAAGCGACTCTTCTTGATTCTCAGTTACTTCAGTAATTTTACCAAAAATAGTTTTTTATTTACCTTTTCCGGAAAAATGAAAATTTTGAACACACCACATCCCAAAGAGCGGAGTCGCTTAGAAGCGACTTACAAGGCCTGGGAGGTACCGTTTCGGCCATGTAGGATTGTTGACAAATGAGTTTCCAACTAATGGTGGCGCTCCATTATCAGTTGGGGTCGCGCCCGCTTATAGAAACTGTTAAATATTAATGGTCCCACTTTTCATATAATCAAGTCCCCCCCCCCATTCCAAAAGATGCAAACGAGTCTGCTAAAACAGAAAAAGACAAAGCCCCTTCAACGGGATTATGGGTGCAACTCAGGAAAAATCAAGAAGCTAACACTGCTAGATGCAAATTTTATGCATCTGGATCAGCAAAGAAAGAAACCGTCACACATTTTCATGAAATCGGACACCATTACTATACAGCTCTAGCCAGTCAGAAGGATCATGAGTCGTTCGAAAACGAAGACAGAAAGTCTGGACCCTCTAGAATTCCTCCTTAGGAAATGTTTAAAATTAACCCTGATGTGATTTTCTGGCACTTAGGACTGAAAATAAGAAGCACTTTTATCTCATACTTAATTACTGTGCAGTGTCAGATGACATCTCTGCATTTTTGGAATCGGCGAGCCAGCTTACATGATCATGAACCTTTAAAAAATGGTCATGAAAAGCAAACAGACGAAGCTCTTTATCAGAAACATAGCACAGTATTGTTAAGCAATTATTGGTACCTTTGCGGCAATTCAATTGCCACAAAGGTACCAATTTTTTTTCCCTAAAGGATGGGGGCTCTTTCAGAGATGATTTGGGGGAAATTGACTTTAAAAAGCTTATGGGGGCTATTTTGGGGTCTACACGGGCTATTTGTATTGTTTTTGTAAAAACTTTGAAGGGCGGAAGGAGGTTGATTACAGTAACAACTGGCAGTTTTTCACACTCCTCAACATATCTCGGGGGAATTTTAGGTGCTGCAGTAGATTTGGCCAACTCTCTTGTGGTGTCCTCAGGCCTCTCTCTGCATATAGTAGTGTGCACTCTGCTAGTCTTTTGATCAACACGCCCTCTGTCGGCTACTAAGGTAGCGAACTACTAATTTAAGATTTCGCACCGCGGAAAAATATTGACTGACAAATTTTATCCCTTGAATATTTTGAAAGGTTCGTTTTTGAATGTATTACTGACTGAATATGATTAGTTTTTCATTTGATTCTAACATGAAATGAGTTGAAATACATACTGTGCACACTTTAAAGGCAATTTGACCTAGTTAAGTGCCAATTTTGATTATTACTCCCGTTTGTGAATTGCCGTCTTCGAGGGCTGGAAACATGCACCTATTATTCAAGCCCGTCTAACTCAAAATCTCAATGATCATGGTATAAAAATCTGAACGTAGCAGAAGGGCCTTAACTGTGAGCTTTCTCCGGAGGGTTATCATGTCCAGGTTGAGAACAACTATGAGAAACTAGGGGTGGGAGAATTGACCTGATTTGGTGTTTAAGTCAATTGGGCAATAAGTAGTGGTTAACGACCTTTGCGTTTTTCCAAAGGAATGACGTACAGATAGCTTTAGAGGGCGTGTTGACCAAAAGACCAGCACGGTTCACGCGACTATGCAGCGAGAGGCCTGAGGACACACCACGCGAAACTTGACCAAGTCTACTGCTGCGGGAGCACATCTACCTTCGCCCCGTGTATTTTGTATGCTGACTCTCATGGCCACCTCATGATGAGAAGCAATAATCCATGCACCGCTCCACCATATATTCGCATGTAGACAATGTTTGGTCAAACCTTCCTCATACATCAAATAAGATCACTCTTTCCACTAGCATATGCTTTTCACTTTCCATTCGCAACAACATGATTAAATGTTAATTTATAACAATGTCAATAAAATGGCTTTGGGTAAAAGTAAGGTAAGACCTGAAAAAGGAACCCGACAAGTCAATTTGAGTCGGTCTGGGGAGGTGGGCGGGCCGTCCCCCCTCCCCCCCCCCCACACACCGGCAAGAGGAAGCTCCGCCACTGCCTCCGAAAGGACTCTGCAGAGCATATACATCCGCCGATCTCTATAGCTCTACTTAGCTCAACTGTTTATACCAAATTTTCAATGGTTCTGTAGCCTACCCTCCTTCACGGCCCCCATATAAGCAGGGGTAGGAATGTGGTTATGCAGAGGCTGGTAACAAGACCAGTATTACCCGCAGGGAGTTTATTTTGAAATGGTACTGCTTTACAACTTTTGGGGAGGATGGTCTTTCGGCCTGCCGATGTCAAGTAGGAAGAGAAATGTCTCGAGGGCAGGACATCCGATCAAGACAATTTGCCCCAAAATGGTTTGCATGTAGAGGCAATAGTCGCAAAATAGCTCTTTAAGTTAAACAAAAAGGAACTGACATGAAGGATAAAGCTTTGTACACTTTGTTTTTATGACATCTTCTGCTTGAACAATTATTTAACAATGTATTTAATCACGAAACTAACTACAGGAATTTATACAACACTAATGTTGTAAAAAATGGTAAAGTAGAACAAAATCATTTAGTGTCGTGTACAGACGAACATCAATGTCTTACTCTAAATAGTCAAGATGTCGAATGTATAGGCCATGCAATATTTAACGTAATGTTTGAATAAATGAAAAGAAATTGAAAAGTAATGGGAGGCAAGGCGACATAACAACATGCATATAGTTACTTTTTTTTTTAATAATTCGAACAAAGAATTATTGATTGTAAGTTAAATCTAGTAGATTCTTAACCAGTATCTCAAACAAGTAAACGAGACAAAGCAACAACTTGTCAATAGTTAGGCTGTTCGGGTTGCTTACAGAACTTCAGCGTTATTATAAGGTGATACCCCCCTCTTTTCTCCACCCATCACCTTCCCTTTATCATCCCCTCCCGGTAAGAGAAAACAGATCAAACAGGAAATGCGATTTAAATTTCTTCATACCCCACATAGGTTGATTTTTTTCAATATTAGGGTGGTAAACTTAAGTAAAATCTCCGTAATAGGATGGCAAAAAATAACGGGGCATCAATATATCGAAAGCCAGTCATACACAGAAAACTCTGGGTTATATTACAGGACAATATTTCTCCTCAACTCTTTCCTTTATTACCCCTACCTAACCCCACCACGACCAAACTTCTTCGCTATCTCTAACACATTTATCCCCCGCTACCACACCATTTATATTACAAAGCGGGATTTAGATCATTATACCATGTACTTTGATATGTACTCTATTGCTCGTTAAAGGAGCACGGTATGTTTATATTGTATTTACAAACTACAAAGCAGCAAATACCTTTCGTCGTTGTTAAACTTTTCAGTTTCACTATAACAGTGTTACATTTACCCAATAGACACAACTGGGCATTGCCGAGAGGCCGAAAAGCTTTGACGCCAGGATGATTTACTGTCCTAAGGACTGTTGGGTAGGGCTCCAAAAATATCAGTTGCTACGGGTCCCGTCTGTAGTCAATCCGACACTGACCAAAAAACCCTGGCAATAATCGTGCACGTATCCAAAATATCAAACATCACAAGAGAAAAGTATGAATGTTGCGTCAATTTTACATTTCTAAGTTTATCATTTTTGCGCTCTACAATGCACTGAGTTGCTTTCCTTGACAGTTGGAGAAGCTTTTTTTCTTGAGTTTACAGTTACACAGTTACCTTATATTTAATCATTCTGTCTTTAAGTTGTTAATATGATTACGAACGTATGATCATTGCTGTTCATCAACAAAGACACTAACCTCCTTTAAATGCAAGTAAAGCTAATACGCTACCATAGCAAATGATATAAGAACATTTATAACAGTAAACTGAGTGAATAATAAACAACAGACGAGTAAAGACAAAAGGTCATTAGGCGTACGATTACGGTGCTGGTCCTCTTACTTCTCTTTCTGCTCGGAACTGCCGCCTTCAACTTGAGGCTTCTGCTCCACGGAGATCGGAATCACCCTCTCGGCAGGCTGACTATTTTTCCGCTTGCCTTTAATGCTGAGAACACCATCATGGGACAGAGACGACGCTACCTCGCTGGCATCGACGTCAGGGGGAAGCTTATATCGACGAACAAACTCTCGTGAAATGTGTCCATGTTCGTCGCTCTTTTCTTCGTGTTTGCCATGAATAATGACGTCATCATCAACGATCTGAAGGAGAAAGAAGCAAAGAATGTGGCAGGCTAGGTGGGGATCTGCAAGACAAAAATAACTGAATGTTCCCTTGCGTTTAGTCATCCAATGAACGAAATTATTATCATGATTGTCGTTATCATCGTCGCCGCCGCCGCCGTCGTTTTAATAATTATAATAATTATTATTTTGATCGCGAAATCACCAATAGCACATTCTATCCCAGGAAGGAAGGGAACTGACGAACTGGGTAGGGGATAGCAGAGGTTATTTCTTTTTAGTAAAATCTGGCATGTTTTCCCATTTGTCTTTGTGAATATATTGGAGATGGGGAAGTCATCGGGAGGGATACTAGCTGTGACATACTAGGGAGGTCCGTCTCGGGTACCATCTAGGAATATGTGTCATGCCACAGCCAGAAAAGGAATCATTGAACACTATAGCATGCATTTGGCAATTTGCCCTTTAATACCACTTTTAGTGCCATCTAATCTTTATCTGTCTGAGGCAATATAACACACTCTTGAAGCAAAGGGCAGGGACTGCCTGCCTCTGTAAAGCGGATTGTACATACTACTTTGTCTTGCTACTTTTGGAGTAGTAGTTATGAATACACAGACTTGTGTTCCAAACAAATGACCTTCAAATGTAATTTTCAACGCAACTGGCATGGAAGTCACGGTAGTTTGACTAAAATGATGGACTCCAAAATGGAATAGGCTTAAAGGTCAAAAGCAGTCGCCCAAACTTATTTTGAAACAATAGCTAAATGTCACAAATTTCTTGTTATTTCTCTTCCAAGTATCTTTCATGATATTTTAGGTCATAAATCTTGCATATTCAAGGTAGACCAAGCAGTTCCTCCTTGTACATTTTACAACTGAGTGAGAAAAATACAGTCACATGATTCTCAAGAGCCATTCAGGAAAGAGGATAGTCTACTATGCAATTCTCTATTGGGGTGACTGCATTCTCCCTTTAATGAAAATTCAGTTCGAAGAGGAAAGAAAAGTGACACCGTTATACATTAAAGCCACGCTACCGTGAAATGTCCTACAAAGGGAAGGGAAGTGGTGTCCCCTCCCCCTAAGAACCAGCTAGAAGACGAGAAACGCTTATTCAAAAATCAAAAGTTCTCATCATATAATCCCTTAAACGCTTTGATAAAGATAGCACTACTATTTTACATGTAAGGCACCTCACGAAAACGAAATTTCTGAAGGAGAGGGGACACCACTCCTGTAGACCCTCAATGAAGACGAAATTCCCTGCACGGGGTGACCAAGGATGGCAGCTCCTCCCTGGGTGCCGGCTGATGTAGATTGGCCACTGTTGGGAAGATAAAATCCAGTGGGAGCCCGGCACTTTAAACCCTCTTACACTCTAAATTTAGAAAAGGGGAGCTATTGATGCAGTGCATTCAGAGCCGTGTATTTGAGTGCTCCTGGCAAATGTTTCTCACTTTCGTATTCAATTTTTCTAGGCTACAAATGAGTCTCATCATTGCATGCAGAGTGTGAAATTGTTGATGTATGAGCCAATTTTCGTGACTTTTGCGTTTTTAAATCGTTCCCATAGATGCTCGGAGTCTTTGAATAAGGGTTTCTTTGCAATTTTGTAATAGCATGAGTGAACTTCCATCTTTTGTCATCATATAAAATAGCTTATTAAACACAGGTCAACATAAAGTCACGACAATGGGTTATATTAGTCCTTTGTCCCTTCTCACTATTGACCCTCATTACAGAACCATGTCGTCCCCTTCTCGTTCATCTATCACTTTTGCACCCCTTTTGCACCCCCAGGAAAATTACCCCCTAATTACCACTGGCTTAATGCATTTTCGTATATCTCGCCCCTTAACTTTTTCGCCCCTCGGAAGCTATCTCCCTCCCCCTCCAGTACCTAGTATGGCTACGGGGCCTGGTGTGCATTGTGTTCTAAATGTCCTGCAGGCTACCTCCCACTATAACAGGAGAAAACCTGAAACAACAACTCAAAGCAGTTAGAAGCCCGAAGGGATACCGAAGAATTCGTAACATTTGTAAGTACTGCACGAATTTAGTTGCAGCGCTTCACATAATCAAACTATACCTGCACGCTCTCCAACCAGCTGGTCTTGCCGCTAGTTTATAACCGATCCAAGTACTCATATAGGATTACAACAGGTAATATATTCATTGCGATTTACAACTGCTAACTCGTGAAACTTGCATTCACCAGGTAGTATACCCAAACCTGACTATTCGTATACTTACTGGCTATCAGTAAGATTAGTTTGCAGCCTGCCTGGTTTCTCTACAATTGTACAAATTATATTCCTAAGTTGTTTTTTAACAACGGTGAAATGCAAAATTGTTTAATGTTATCTTTTTTGATTTTTAGTTGCATGCATGTCCCTTCAGTTTCTACGGCGTCGTGCAGTTGCGCTTTGAAACGCCCAGCGGAGCTGCATACGTCATTTTCGCTCGGCTGCACGAAACGAAAAGGCATAGAGCTACATTGCAAATGAGGTTCTTGTTCAGGTCATCGCTGAAAAACATACGGTGGGGCGGAAGCCTACGCGTGACGGAAGCCCTAGAGCGCTGCTACGCTGGCTAACTGAATCATGATGTGGCAACGAGCACAAAGCGCCACTACGCAGGCCAGTGGCGAACGAGACTAGCTGCACGTACACAGTTCGTGAAGAAGTGACGTCAGATCCAAGTTACTGAGAAGTATTTAAAAGGATCTAAGCTAAAATCAAGTTTTGGTATGTTAGAAGGGTACTTATTCTAAGCATTCTGGTAAAATATGCATTGAAATCCGACAAACTTCACATTCCACATGGGGAGGTCCTTTCCTTATTAACTTCCAAGGTCAGCACAACTGACTGAAAAAAAAAGCAAAAACAAAAACAAAACAAAGCATTTCTCGTCAATGTGAGGAAGTGATATAACCCCTGCTTGCCTCAAGCTCACTTGGTATCACAACTGTGGTAACTTCATTTGCTAATATCTCAAGTACGACACGTCCGATTTGAATGGAAGTTCCACCAAATTGCATAGATTTAGTTCCTCTTTCACATATAAAAATTAATTTTTTGCTTAAACCCTTCCTTTAAATGCGGTAGTCTGATCGGGAACCTATAGATACTGCTGCATCTTTAAATCAACCCGACACTGAGTTACAGGGACCATATTGTAAGATAGGCCCGCTTCTCAATAAGCTTGTCTTTCATAGCATTTAAGCTATGAGGCACTACGGAGGCGTACGATTTGGGTACCCGTACGATTTCAAAGATGCTACGGGCCATACCATTTCTTCTACTGTCCATCGTACGAGGAGTGCGCTCACAAGGTGTCAGGGCAATTTACGGACCCGCAAGACCTCCTTACGGGTCCGTACAAATTTAACGTTCAAGCCCAGATAGGTTTACCGAAAGGGCACCGTGCGAGCATTTTAGGATGCTTTAAGAGACTGTACGGGCCCCCTAAGAAGTCCGTACGGAGCCCGCACGACGATGAAACTGTCCTACGGGCGCCAGGAGGACGTAACTGACCCACGTGAACGAGTCTCAGTATTAAAACCCACAACAAACGAACTAGCAAACTTATTCCATTCTCCACACAACAGGAGAATACACTACAGTGATTATTGCGTGTGTGTATATATATGCTAGTTTGAAGATGGCACCAAGAAAAGGAACGAGAACTTCGCCAAGGAAGGTAACCAAGAAGAGGAATAGAGAATAGACAGAGGACTATCGCCCCCTACCTCCACTAGAGGAGGCAGCAGACCCCGCAGCAGACCCAGTGGCGTAGCCAGGGGGGACAGGGGGGCGAGTTGCCCCCTCTGGAAAAATCTTGGGGGAAATTTTGAAAGTGAATATATGGTGAAATTTGCGCATCTGGTAAAATTTTAAATTTCTCAACCAGTACACTTTACTTATTTAAAAGTGTATACCACACTGGCACAACCAGTCCTCATTAAGGTTTTCAGAGATGGAATGATGACACCATGCTCATAGTTGTACTAGTTATGTTTTACTATCTGTTTTATACAGCATGGGATCTCTGGACCTCTGACAAGGGACTCTGTCCTTTTACTGTATACTTCCAATGTTTCTTGATAATTAAAGCAGCAGCATTGTGGTATATGCAGTTTGTTAGAGTGGGTCAGTGGTCAAGTGCTATACTCTGCTACAAGGGTAGGTCCTCGTAAAATTTGGACTGATTGTGGTGAATGTGGTGAACTGATGAAGAGAAAGGTGTACCAGGGTTCACTTAATTACTGTACTTCACCCATTGTGATTCTGATCTACCAGTAGGACTCAAGAAATATTCACCAAGACCTGAAGACAAGCAAGATAAAAAAAGCTTCCTAAAAAAAAAAATTCTTGGTGATGTATTCAGTTTACATTTAGCACCAAATGTGGCACCCTTTTGCATCTAGCTCACCTTATATGAGCAAAAATTTTCCAAAGGGGAGGGGAACACCCCCTCCCCTAGGACGGCGATCAGTCACATCAGCCAGGTCAGAGGAAAGCACCCGGACAAAATTTGGACCTGCGGAGAACACTGATTATTAGGAAGCAGATCACTAATTGGGGGAAATCTTGGTGCTCTTGCCCCCCCCCCGACAAAAAACCTGGCTACGCCACTGAGCAGACCTGAAACATGGCACACAGCTACCTGACCCAATGGGCGACGAAGGCCATCTTGTCTCTGTGTGTAGCCAGCAGCAAGTCACTAATGCACAGGAGGATGCTATAATGGAATTTTTCCAAGGCCATCCAAATATTTACGGTAAGTCAAGAGAGCAAATCGTTGCGACACGGGACTGTCGCTCATCCTACGGGACTTTGCAGCATCCGTACGGTGCCCGTAAGAGTCTCACGGTCGTTGCACGTGCCCGTACGAGCACTGGGCCTGCCTGGCAACTGTAAGGAGTTTCAGATTGTACAGGCCCGTACTGACTCCGAACGGATTACCGTACTGGCCCGTACGTGCATATGGCGGTGGAATTACGGGGGCCCACGGTCCACAAAATCGGGAAGGCCCGTGGCTGGAAGACGAACTGGTTTCTCTTACAGTTCATACGATTCACTCCCTAAATTGCCCGTAGTTCTTGGTGTATGGCGCCCGTAATGCTCATGGAAGCAAAGCTTTAGTGTTGGCCTGGAGTTAGTTAAAACACATCCTCATAACTCAATGTGTACTGGGTTGTCATCTTTAATCCACCATCCATCCCCCAGCCCCTTCTACCCTCAGAGTCAGAATCACACATGGACTTCACCTGCACTGTTCCAGGGCAACCTATGTTTTAAAAGTACTTTTTCAAAAGTCCCCTCGACTCCCTGGCAATGAGCCAAGGGGGCGAAACCAAACATTACTCCGAAGGAGTTCTGCTCCCTTAAAGGGGCTACGTTCCTACGAACACTACGTCCTCTAAGTGACAACTAAACAGTGTTCTGCTTATCAGTGGTCCGTTCTCTGGCTAAATAGAACAGATCCCACTGGGAGTTCCGATTAACATGTCCCATCTAAACAGTCGGGAAAACAGACTATTAACCCGCTGAGCAGGCCAGGGCAACCTATGTTAAAGTGCAACCAATAGTATAGATATTTTCTTCCTACCTAGAAAATTACCGTGCATCGTGTTGTAATGGAAGTGCGATACATGCAGAACAGATACGGAAGTAGCCCTCGAACGGGGTTGTGCGTTAGGTTATATGTCTTGCACATGTTACATAACACTCAATTAGCCCTGCTCGCGAGTATGAATACGGAATACAAACTGAGAAAGTGTCGGTCTTCGCCTTCCAGAACAAGGAGCTTTCTGTATATTAAAAATGTTTTATGAACGTTAACTCACACAAAACTTGTGAAATGAAATGTTCGAGTTTCAACTTCAAACTGTAAAAAACCAGATATGTACCTTTTTGAAAAAATAAACCCAGATGAACCTCAAACAACATTCAGTGGAAAAAAAACCAGGAGTGGCAACAATGGTTGGCCGGAATTCGGATGCCTGTGATCAGGCAGCTGCCACTTGACAGCTCACTTAGATGTTGACTGTGAGACCCAAAATTTTACGTAAGGATACATGTTGAAATCTGTCCCATACTTTTGACAAACATGACTACTTACTGGAATAAATGGAGAAAATACTTGACGACGTCCAAACGCCTTGGAATATACCATTTTATGTATGGGGTATTATAAAGCGTGTCAAGGACGGACATTCCTAACTAATCACATTCATTTAAAATAATTATTTTATTCATGAACTTTCTTAAGCTTTGTGTGATTTTATTTAGATGGTGTACTTTTCTTCCATAAGCATACTGAATTTAAACAAAAGGAAAATCTTGGAGTGTTATAATCATTTCACATGATGGTTGTTTATGTTTGATGCAACAATGTCTGTACATGACAAAAAATTGGCAGGAAAAATTTTCTTCCTTTACCCATGGTAAATATTTTTGCAAAAAGCCTGCTGAGTTATCAATACTAAATATGTCCTTCACTGTGTAGCCATTAGATAAAAATTACGTAATATGCGTGCTGTATTTACAAAAGAAATTCTGTCATGGACAGACACCGTATCAAAAGTCCGTCCATGACAAACTATTTTTAAAAACCCCTATGACTAAATGGAAGAACCAATGGTGAAATGAGTGTTTGCAAAGCAATAAGCCTACCTATTCATATTTACCTCCTACACTGAGAATAGTGTGAAAACTCCGCAATTAAAGAAAAAAGCCAAGGTTCAAAAATTTTGCTTATTCCCATCCTATGAAAAGAAAAATGTGTCTGTCCATGACAAACCATGCAGTTTTTAGGCCCTCAACCTAAGAAGGGATGGAATTTTCCAAAGTCTATGGTATGGCATCATGTACATAAACAGCTTTCAGCTGGTAACTTTTGAATTTTCTCAAAGCAAGTTGACCTCTGTGTGACCTTTGCTGTCCGTCCATGACGCCTAGGAATGTTTTTGTTTTACTCCACAGACAGAAATGAAAGATTGCTTGAAACTAACACATATCTGCTAAACAAGGAAACTAATACAGCTTTTCTTTCTACATTTAAGTATTTGAGAACTTACATTTGTTTAGACAGAAATCCGACGAGACTACAAAAAATTTATCCTGTCCATCCATGACACGGATGTTTTTTTATTCTATTTTCAGTAACCGTGACGACCAACTTTTGTAAGAAACTGGTAGAGTTGATGATACCCTTAAAGAGGGATCTGCATCACCCAAGTATGACTTTTAGTTGGGGGTAAGCAAAAGTCTCAGTTGGTAACTACTCTTTGATTGACATCAGAGTTACAAAATTCAAAAGATGCAGAGCAGCTCATATTACACAACATGCACAGAGAAGTTGGATGTTGGGGTGATGCAAATCACTCTTTAACTTCACTGCAAATATCATCATTTTTTTTTTTGCAGCCGTTTACTTTATCAAAATACAATAAATGCCCATCCCTGACAAACCGATCAGCCTCAGCATCAAATTTTCAAATCCGCACATGCAATGACTGAAATGTCCTTATTTGTATGTGCACCGCAGAACTATATGCCTAGCGCTGGCTTTATACCTGGAACTGAAGATTTGCGTTACACCCAAAAGTGATATCTACTAATTGTAGCCCGGCTCGCCTGTACTACGTAAACTTTATAGCCTGGCTGTACAATGCATGTACATTATTTACCTTCATAGCAGGTGTCGAATATGTTACACCCCTTTGGCGTACATACTCTAGTTGGTATTGCGCGTAGTGCACGAGTAATACACGTCCACCGGGTGGACAAGTACATTATGGAAGCATTGTAAATGTCATGTTGATTGCCTAGTAAAGGAAATGACAGAGAAAGTACCTTTCAATGTCGTATTTCAGAAGCCAAAAGCATGATTTTATTTTCATTTTTGGAACAGGAGAAAGTATAAAATGAGTCAATGGGTCTTTTACTTTACCAATCATACTTCAAAGATGTTCAGTGCTGGCGAAGTCGTACTCATGTGGAGTTGGTCTATAGGCCTCTAAAGTGTATGGCTGCTCCGTTTACCCCCAGAGTCAGCCTTCAAAGATAAGCTTGCATTGCAGGTAACGGCGTTGGTTGTTACTAGCCTGTGGCAAAAGGATGGACCGGTATAGCAGCAGTATAAATCAAAACGACAAACAAAATTTTGAAAATAGGAGGCACATAATTATGATCATGGCTCACAATATAGAAAAGTAAGAGGCCCACATAACAAATGCCATTCATGTTGGAAGACAATGTAGTAGCCTCAATCCAGAACTGTGAGAACACCTTCTATATAGTCAAAAAATTCCTTGTCTGTGAACTTTATTAAATTAGCTCTGACAAGTTAACTTAAATGAATACAGTAATTGCCGTAATTTGTTTGGACAAATCTGTCTGTATAATATTATGTGATTTATGCCTATTTGCCATAGGCCCTATTACTACTAGGTTTGCTAAACAATTGCAACTTACTCTGTTGATTTGTATGTACATGGATAGCCGGGCTATGTTTGGTTGACAGGGCGATACAGGGCGAGCTGGGCTACAATTAGCACGACAGATATCCTACACAGCTGTTTTGCATTGACCGTGAACATTATTGAACGGAGGACATATAAATTGTCTAATTTTGAGATTTGAGGGCATTTAAAAATTGCTTTTAAAGAAAAATATTTATTAACTGTTGAAAAGCATATATGAAAATCAAGTATGGACAGGAAATAGTTCCATTAATTCTAAACGCAAGAAAGTTTAGTTCCGCGAAACGACTACTGTGCATACCTATACGTGTATGTACTTTTTGGCTTGAAATAGTTGCTCTCCCGTGGAGAGGTGTAAGGGCAGCAGGGGCGTAGCTAGGATGAACTTTTTGGGGGGGCCCAGGTATCAAATGGGGGGTCACGGTACTGATCCCCATCCTTAATTCTTACACATTTTATTTGGACACACAATTTTTGGGAGGGTGTAGCAAACATCTGGGGGGCCCAGGCCCCCCAGCCCCCGATAGCAATGCGCCTAAGGGCAGGGGATTCCATCCCTTTGGCTGCATGGAAGGTACCACTCCCCCATTGAAAAATTTTACAAAAACTTGCGCAAAAGTGTTTACATATTATGTATCTCACATTTAATGCTTTAGATAGAAAATGATGGGGACATATGATTTTATTTCAGACGGCTGAATCCTCTTGATGTGGCTGGCAGGCACTGAAGGTGCAGGATTTGACACCAAAACTGCAAGTATGGTGGTGTCTGGGTGCCTCCCAGTCTTTAAGCTTTTTGTTCAACTAGCATCTGCTTGCTACAGTACGCTGCAATGGAACATTGTCATTCACCAAATCTTTTGTCTTAATAAGACATGTATAGCTGTAGATGATTGCAATTAATAATAGGCTTGGACCAATATTTTATTTGTAATTTTGCTTGGTGTTCCACCTACCAGCAAAGCCATCCAGGGTAACTTACCTTACAGGTAGGGTACCCTGGTACTGGGTACAGGTGACAACATACCCACTGGGGTTCAGAGGTCTAACAAACCTTGGGGTATTATCAAACTTGTTGCCATTAGCCCACTCCACAAGTCAGCTGTCTAAATTGAAACCATTCAGGCCTTCTCTCCCCCCCCCCCCTCCAGCTAAGAACGTGCTAGACTATGGTCCCTTACTGGTGTGTCTTACGCTATCAGTTCGCCTGCAGTTTTGATTACAGACCTTTTGCCTTGAGTAAGTCAGCTTGTCAGAATTTGTTCAGATACTCCCTACTGCAGTACAACCTACAATATTGACTCCTCCGAAAGCAAGTACAGTTTAATACATTTCCACATGTGCATTGGTAATCAAAGTTGCTGGGTAGCAACAGGATTTGTTAAGGTGTGTTTAAACATATGCTACCTGTAATGAAAAATACTGTACATAGTCATGTATCAATTCTACCTTTTCAATTTCAAATTACCAGTATGTGAAGTGTTTATGTACTGTAATACTTTCTTTGGCAACTGGTAGGGTCCATAGTCTGGCAAATTTAGCTTTTATCTGTTGTCACATGCCTACAGTAAGGTACATGCAGTATTCTAGTCTACAGTACAGAAAATTATTTGTGATTTTTCAGTTGTTTGTCACAAACACAATAACACATAGACTACAGTAATTTCATCTTCAAAAGCTTTACATGGTGAGCAAACAAGAATTTGATTCCATGTCCGAAATAGCTCACCATTTTCAAGTGTACGATGAACTGTTTATGGTCTTTAGACCTAGTCACCCCAAATACAGGAGGTTGCTTTTCCTTGGTTAATAAAGAGGCATTTGACTTTAATTTGAAGAGCTCTTTCAGTTCAGTTTTCTTCATGCATTGTTAAAATTACAGTAATATACTAGGAAGTCTTATTTTTTACTTATATACTGTACATTACAGACTGCTACCCAATTGGCCTGGGAGGCATGGCCACAGGTATTTTACTTCTAAACAGCAATACATTTTTCTGTAATATTTAAGTCGTAAAGCAGTGTCAAAAATTTACAAATATTTTCAGACACTTTCACTGACCAAGGGCAAGGAATAAAATGCCATTGTGTAAAAACTATGTAGTCAATTAGAACCAGACACTACTGCACATAACAAAAATAAAAAGGTAGGCCTACATGTACAGGTATATGCATGCTGATGCCTTTTGATGGAACTTAGCAGACTAACTGGCAATGTTCCAATAATTTTAGATGCACTTTGTAAGAGGAAATGAGCCATTCCCCATCCCTTGTAATTTAAAAAATGGGGAAGAGGAGGGGGAGGGGGGATTTACAAACCTAAAATGAAAAGTATGCCCCACTGTAGAGTAACTTGTTACTGGTTAGGGTAAAACATTGATTCACATTCTCTTCTTTCATTACTACGAAAAGTCATCTTAGATGGTTAAGTAGGCCTACCATCGCTAGGCCTTGGGTATACCTAGGGTGCATGCACTACCGTTCTGTAAGGTGAGTGTTCCGTAGTGTTGCCTCAATGTAAGTTTTACAGTAGGCCCTAACATTAGACAGTAAATCAAACCATGGAAGTCATAGTAGTACTTCTTCAGTTTGCCCTTTGTTTGAGGCTTCCACTCTCATCAGCTTCTGGATGCACTCGAAATTTTAATTTCCACAAAAATTTGGCAGAATTCCAAATAAAAACTGATTTATTGTGGAGAAATTAATGCAAATTGTGATGCTTACAGCAGACTCCGTCGAATTCACGTTGGTACGTAGGCTATATTGGTTGAATTCAAATCCGCGAATGTTTGTTTTGGGTGTAGACAGATACTGTACTGAACTTCTTGTTCAAGATTCAATTCGCTACAAAACTGACTAGGCTACAGGCGCTGCGTACGATCAGGGAGTTGCTAGAGACAACTCCCTGGTGCGATTCCCAGTTCTAGGTAGGCCTATACAGTTCTGTGATGTGCACTAACTTGTTACTGATTGTAGGCATTATTAGGGACCCCTTTCAAACTTATAGGGGCTGAGAACGTAAACCCGAAAGATTAAAGACAGACAGTCATCACCCCAAAGTATATTTTAGGGGTCATACTAATGAATGCCCGATATTGCCCGTCGGTACAATGAATGCCCGACCTGTGTGAATGATTGCCCGTATGTGTTATAGATTGCCCGACCTGTGAATTGATTGCCCGTGCTGTTTTGATCGCTCGTCGTGTGAATGATTGTCCGACCTGTGAGGGGCCTAACGTTAGGCCGCACCGTCACGATAACACTTAATTCGGAGGTGGGATCAGCGGCTTAGACATAAAGTTTGGAAATAAAGCGAGTTTTATTTTGACTATAAGGCGGACATGATTGCTAACTAATTTTTACGGGCGAAATGGCCTCCGGCCAACAACGTCTTTTCCATGATGATGATGATGATAAAGCTGGTGAGGTAGAAACAGTTTTTTCACCTAGGCCTAAACATTACTGAGAAAATTATCATATCATTGACCCAAAACATTCATGTTGTTTATTGTTTTTTGTTTATTTTAAGGTCGCTTGGATGCAAAACGGTGCTATCTTTGTGATATTTTTGGAACTTCTGATCATATATGGCTGCAGTGGCACAGCCAGGATTTGGTGTCGTTCCAGGCTCATCACCGTAGCTAGTGACGAAAAGTTACAAATTTCAAACGAAAAAATGTCACATAATGTCATCAGGTCACTGACAATACAATAACCTTTCCATTTTACGAACTTTGTTGTCTAACTAAACCCACAGGCGCCCCTTAACATTGTATAGTATACCATATACTATGTAGTATATATAGACGGAAAGGTATGTCACAAAAATCCTAGCTCGAACAAACAACTTACGTTTCTGGCACAATTACTGCACTTTTCTTGCCAAATTTGTCTGTGTCGAGACTTTTGATCATAAGGTACCTCAAGGCAGCTCTTTTTCCCGAATAATTTCACTTGGCATTGTCTGAAGGATGAAATTTCGATGGAGTAACAGTATGAGGATGGTAGCTGCTGATAGGAGAGCATTCAGCACTTCCACACTATATAATAAAATACTCCTAAAATATTCTCTAAAGTTCTCTTAATTTTCTAAATTTCTTCCAAAATTTGTTTAATTATGATTCAATTTTTATTATTGCAAATCTTGCAGATATATATTAGCATCAATATGAACAATTTTTGAACTTTAAATTTCATAAAATTTGAAAACCTTTTGAAAAGTGGAAGGGCTAGCATTTTGTACAAGCACTTGTGACAGTTGAACTGTAACTGTTGTACAGTCTTCAACTGCCACAAATGCTCATAGTAAATGCAAGCCCTTCCACTTTTCAAAAGGTTTTCAAATTTTATGAATTTCTGTGTTAAAAAATCTTGCATATTAATGCTAATATGTATCTGTAAGATTTGTAATAATCAAAGCAAAACATAACTGACAAATTTTGGAAGAAATTCAGAAAGTTAAGAGAACTTTAGAGAATATTTTAGGAGTATCATTTGTATTATATAGTGTGGAAGTGCTTAATGCTCTCTATCAGCAGCTACCATCCTCATACTGTTACTCCATCGAAATTTCATCTTTCAGACAATGCCAAGTGAAATTATTCGGGAGAAAGAGCTGCCTTGAGGTATCTTATGATCAAAAGTCTCGACACAGACAAATTTGGCGAGAAAAGTGCAGTAATTGTGCCAGAAACGTAAGTTGTTTGTTCGAGCTAGGAGATTTGTGACATACCTTTCCGTCTATATACTACATAGTATATGGTATACTATACAATGTTAAGGGGCGCCTGTGACTAAACCCATACTATGAGCTTTTCATCCGTTGCATCTTCAAGTTTTGGGCATCCATTCAGAGACGAGCGATCAATAACACAGCACGGGCAATCAATTCACAGATCGGGCAATCAATAACACACCACGGGCAATCAATCACACAGGTCGGGCATTCATTATACCGACGGGCAATATCGGGCATTCATTAGTAGGACTGTATTTTAGTGTATGTACATCAAAATTCTCAGTTGGTGACTGCTCTTTGATTGACATCAAAGTTTGAAAATTTGAAAGATGCAGAGTAGCTCACATTCTACACAAGGTAGAGAGAGTACTTTTATTACATTTTATAGCCTTGCATGCTCACCAGGACATGGCCTTAAGCAATAAAACAGGTTTATTCTTGCACAAGGAAGCGCCTCATACAGTTATGGGAGGAGCTAGAAGATGCATAGTTGGGAGAATTGGAACTGTCTGGGATCATGAAAATTCCCCTTTATGCACGTACAGTATATTTGCCCGAACGACAGCAAATTTTCTGTCCGAATTGGGGGTGGGGGGTGGGTGGGGCTACTGTACAGCCACAACCATCCACCTGCCTCATATGCCTACGATCCTGTCAAGTTAAGCGACTAGCATAGGGAAGACAGAGAAGTCTTGGACACCTTACCGTAGGTTGCTGTACGCCCAGATTTTTAAAAGAAAATAAGGTCTTACAATAGAAATAAAAAATAAAAAAAAAAAATTATTTCTATGGGTCTTCCCTTGAAGAGTGCTGTGTGTTTACGTTGTAAGTTGTAAACACACAGCACTGTTCAAGGGCTAGTCTTATTGTACCTTCACGTCAAGTTCCTCTGGTAGAAAGTTCCTCACGTCTACTGCGACTTTGAACTCACTGTCGGTCACCTGTACATCCATCGCGCCGTCCGACCGGCCTCTCTCGGGGACCGAGCGACTGGGGAACCTCACCAGGAATCCCCTACTACGGTCAGCATCTGAACGATTTCTGGGATCCTGCAGTGCCTGAGAATCACTGCTGAAAGAGAGCCATGGATCGGCTGGTCTAACACTCCATGAAGGCATGAAGTACTCAATGAAGTCTTCCAGTGGATCATGTAATTGACGACGGAAAGCCATTTTAGCGTGTTAAGAGCCTTGCAGCTTGTGAAATTATTCCAAATCTTGCCGTTCGTGCAACTGAGTAAATTCTAAACATCAGAGTTAATACTGTACTAGCTGGAACATTCACGTTTGCAGTGACGCTAACTAGCGTTCGTGGCACTGGAATGATCAGACGATTCTAGATAGATCTAGCCTACAACCTGTTTGTTTACATGATATGAACTTGAACGCAGACAGAAATTTCTAGCAGGTTCTAGGCGAAAATATGATTTTGAAATAGCGCCACGTTAACTCAAAAAAATTTCGTGAGCCAGCATATCGGTTGTTTACAGGTACAGGCAGCTGTTCGTATGTGCAATTGAGAAGTCGAGAATCGAAATACTATTGGAATGAACTTCATGCAATCTGTCATGATCTTCTAGACATAACACGTTTGGCGAAAATTTCACTTTGTGCCAATTTCACACATAATCTTTGCAACAACTATGTGAAGTCCTTTTGGCGAATTGATCCCGCTCATCTTAGGCTAACCCAGGGCCATGGGCGTCAATCTTTACTCGAATGTGTGCGGGGGGGGGGGGGGGACATGGCCACTTCTGTCAAAAATTTACTGTGTAAAAATCTTAAGTCAATGGGCATTTTTCCAAAATGTGTGGGGGGGGGGACGTGTCCCCCTGTCCCCCCAGGATTGACGCCCATGCCCAGGGCCGTAGCTACCCTGATAGCACACCATACAGTAGTTGGGCCAACGTCAGACCAACGTTGGCAGCAATGTTGGATCATAGTTGGCCCAATGTTGGGGTTTGGTTGGCTGCTCATCGTTATGATGTTGGCTGCTGACGTATATCCAACAATGATCCAACACTGGCCCAACGTTGGAAACAGTACATTGGCCCAACGTTGGACCAACGTTGGAAACAGTACACAGGACCAACGTTGGCCCAATGATCGGCTTAATGTTGGCATGATGTTGGATAGACGTTGGCCTAAGATCTGTTAACTGTAGGAGCATGCACTGACTGTTGGGGACCTGTGCATATGGTGACATAGCTATGTAAATTCAAAGCATTAAAAGAGTTCACTCATTCTTAATGCTTAAATACAAATTTCATTCAAGTAGAAGATACAGGATGACAAATAAATGTCTGCATGATTAATTTGCTGACTGTTCAAGTTATGTTGCTTCTCTTAAAAATAACTATAGCAGCCCTATAACTGACATCCATTTTGCTGAGAAAAGATGAACATATCCTTTTCTTTGTATTAGCAGTAGCACATTCAGGCAGCTGCATGCATGCATTCAATTGTCACTGCAGTTTAAAATTACTGCATAACCTGACATGACAATATTGTAAGTTGTATGGTTTAACTTTAACAGAAAAGATAGTCCAAAGAAAATTGAAGCTTCAGTTAGGTTAACCAGTCAATATGTCAGATTCTTCCAGTCTCTAAAGAATATCCAAAAGAAATAAACTACAGAATCAAATGGTTCCGTTAAACTGGATTTTTGCATACTGCAGTCCTGAGCTGTTTTACAGCAAATGTTTTCTCCAGATTTTAAACACTGAGTGTCCAATACACAACCTTCTTTTACTACAACTACAGAGCAGCCTGCCTGCATCATACCGCTACTGTCAAGGAGTCTGTTAATACACTAATGCAATATAACACTGCTTAAGCAGGCCCACACCACATACAAAGTCAAATCCATGGCTTCAAACAGCACACTGCACATACAGAGGAAGCATTTCAAAAGCCCTTTGTTGTGACACAATTGACTTTGCTGACCAGTCACAATGGAGTTGAACCCGCCTCTATGCATCCACTGCATGAAGTAGACAGTATGTTGTGAATACACTCTTAATTCCTACAGGAATGATTGAGCCTTTCCTGAATGGGAAAGTATATAACATATTCTTGTAGTTAGTTTGTTAGTTAGATGAGGTTTTACCGCTCAGTTTGTAATCAATTGGTTTAAGTCGGGCCGGCCAAGGCTTTTTTCCAGTTGTGGCTCACTGGCTTTTTTTCCTACTCCATTGCTACTCCAACAAGTTCCTGTAGGATCCTTACAAGAATTATGCTTGGAATTTTTTGGCGGCTGCATATCCATCCTGCATTTTTATTTAAAAAAAAAACTAGAAAAGATGAGTATACTACTGAAAAGTCAGCTTTATGTAAACGCCCCGCTGGTTCGACGTTGGGCCAGTGTCGGAATTCCACCGTTGGGTGGTACATGTTGTTACAACGTTGGGCCAATGCATTTCTACCAACGGTTGGACACCTTACGCTGGCCCAATGTTGGCCCAACTACCATCAGCCAACCGCGACCAGTGCCAACGATCGCCAACCATATGACAATGTTGGCCCAACGTAAGTGTGCTATCTGGGTAGGGTCATATGTTTGGGGGGAGGGGGTGTGAAGGTCCCAAATTCCGACTGGATGGATATTTTTTTCCAATTGAATGGTGGCGCGTAAATTTCACCATTTTTTTATACGCCCTGCGTTTACATACAGCAGTGGGGATCCTTCCTTTGTCACTACATAAAGGTGCTGTCGTGGGGGAGCTAGGGGTGTAAGGGGAAGGGTTACCCCCTTTGAGAAATTTTTGTTAATTTAAGGTTGCTTAGACGCAAAATGGAGCTATCTTTGGGATATTTTGGATCTGATCATAATTATATGGCTAGAAAATGTCCATAATTAAATGAATTTTTAATTTTTATTAATTTTTCCGACTGGTTTGATTCTTTTTCCAAATGAGTGGCGGCCCGTAAATTGCATTTTCGTTTTTATGGGCGTTACTTTTGTATGATACAGCGGCGGGGGTCCTTCCTTTGTCACTTCATAAAGGTGCCGTCCTGGGGGAGGGGCCTAAGGGGAGGGGGACACCCTTTGTTAAGGTAAGGTTGCTTAGATGCAAAATGATGCCATCTTGGGATACTTTTACTGATCAAATATGGCTGGAAAATGTCCACAATTTAGGGAATACTAAGATTTGGTTAGGTGAAAGTAGAAAGTATGTTGTCTAAGAGAAGAATACGTTGTCAACAAACCTCGTGAAGCCACCTCCCCCCCCCCCGACTACTTTAATGCCTTCTATTCTGGCATCTAATGCTAGCATATACCTGTATATAGGCCTCCTGGAAGCTCTGGATCAATTATATAAAATGGGGGCAAAGACATCATGCTTATTACGTACCTGGCGTATCAAGTTGCAATTCATCTGGTAACCAACCAAAACTGACCTTATCTCAAGGTTGATTTCTTCAAAAAATGAAGTAAAGTGACAACTTTTTCCGCATTAACCTCCAAAGTAGAGGAAGTATGATTATCTTATTTACGATTTAAATAACCTCCGTACTAACATTGTATCCTGACGTTTGATCCCTCAAGGTCACGGACGAGTCGGACAGGACTTCACCGAAAATCCCAAATTGTAAAATTGAGAGAGCCATCCTACCTTACCATGAGGAAGTTAAGTCACAAAGTTCAAAGTTGTAGCTCAGATACAAAAGTTTATACCATGCAAATTTGAAAAAAAAAACGTGGACGGTTGCCCACATGGTCAACCATCCATGAATGGGGGACCCTTCGTAGTACGTTTTTCTGTGGGGCCAACTTTGGACTCCAGACCGATATTTTTAATATTTGGTTCATTGCTCTGTGCTTGCTTTGTGATAGAAACATGTACCCATTTAACACAATGTTGCAATTTGAATACCCTCTGATCCTGGGTACTGCCCCCTCAAAATAAAAAAGTCATGTTCGACTGAATAACTGAGTGATTTTAGGGATCCCTAACCACAAAATAAAAGCAGATGTGCTGTTTCTGCTTGCAGACTCTAAAAGTATGGATTAAAGTCACCACGTGTCAACAGTGGCGTAACAAAAGGGGGCAGGGAGGAGCAGCCAGCCGCCCCTCCCTACACGGGTCAGCGGGCACAGAATGAAAGTAGGTAAAAAAAAAAGAAAAATAGAGAAAAAGATAGGAAGACAACGAATGAGAAAAAATGGAAAAAGGAGGAAAATGAAAATGAAAACTTATGTACTTTTAGCGCCCCTCCGTCTTCGGTAGACACTGCACTAGCTGTCTTTAAGTCCATAATTGTCGCAGGCCTATGTATGAGTTCCTTGCTAAATACTCTATGTTGACAATTAATGATGGTGTTACCCATATTCAGCCTTCAGAATTCAAGCGCGTATTTCAGTCTTTATACTTCAAGCCATGTGTCGTGGATTCAAGTTTAGCTCGGGATTTAGAAGCTGGAACTTTGGGCCGTATATTGTTTGCTCTTATATGTTAATCATAACTGCAACAATGCTCTTTTGTCGCAAGAGAATGACACCGTCAGCTGGGTTTTAAATAAGAGTCTTGCTGAGTTCCCACATTGGATGATCGAACCAGTGGCACCGGTACGGGGGGATGGGGGAGCGTACCCCAATTGACTTCTGATTTTTTTTTTATATGGAAATTTTTTAAAATGATCCCAAAAGGTATTCAAGCTATAGATTTCTGAAGGGGTAAAGGTAAGGTGTGTTTTCGACCGAGTGATAGATCCATTTTTATCATTTTCATTCACAAATAGTTCCCAAACTATCAGAATTTTCGCAAATCCTTCGCAAACTATTAATATTTTCACACGCTCCGTGACGTGCGCTTCAAGCCTCTACTCAGTGCTGTGCTTATTATCAATACCTTCCGATAACAATTCCCGGAGAAGCAAAGCAAGCGACGAAAACTTTTTACGAATTTGAAAGTGGGAGACTCACTTTCTGATGGGCAGATAGACTTGTTGGGGAATTGACAGTTTCTCCATGTAGAGCCTAAATGCAGTCGTGGAAATTACATTTAATGCAAAATTTCGGAGTGCTTATAGTGCACTCATCATGGTCTGCACTCCATCTCATAACCATTATCAAAGTAATGATAAAGGAATTATTCTGATCTCAACAATTTTCACAAAACGATACATCTTTAACCTCTGCCAGTCTGTAGGGGCCGTTGACTAATCTAGTTTGTCGCATGATGTGAAAGAATGATGTACTATTTTGCCGTTTTACACTTTTTTAAAAACAATTTTACCGAGCGTTTCGCGCGCACTTATTGCAGATGGTAAATGGCAATGCATTTATAGCGGAAACGCGTTCTGAAATGTGCTTGTTAGTCCCCCTCTTTGCTATACCTATCAGGGAGTTGATAAATCCTGTACCTGTACTCTTCCTTTCGCTCATTCCCCTTTGCTGGAATCTAATACTGGTTCACATTTAGTAAAATAAGGTCGCTGTATAAGTGCTTGGTGTCATACCCTGTAGTGTCATTTGGATGTCGGGTAATGAGCATCATGTTGGTGCCCCCTTGCTTTGTGTAATTACTGTAATCCAAAGCTTCCAGGAGGCCCTATAGCGGTTTCTTCCACCATTGGATACCTATTTATCATGTACAATGAAGCAACGCAAAAAATCAAGAATGTTTCTTTGGACTCCACTCAGCCTATTTCTGCGTGAAAATTACCCCTGATAGATAGTAAAGTAGCCGCAGGGGGTGAGAGCTTGAAGAGATTTGTTGACAACATACCCTTCTCTTAGATAATATGCCCTCCTATTTCACCTGACCAAAAATTAGAATTCACTGATTATGGACATTTTTCATACTTACCATCAGTCTCCAAAAATTTCTCCAAAATAGCATCGTTTTGCCATCTAAGCCAACTTTAATTGACAAAAATTTCTCAAAGGGGAGCTGGAACCCCCTCCGTTTAAATTCCTCCCACGGAACGGCGTATAAAATCGCATTAACATAGGAAACGGCACAATTTACGCAGACTTTGGGGACTGAGGTTGCATTAAAACATTATCTGTGGTGCTCCCAAATCACTAACTTCTGGCGGCGCCACTTGACCGAAAAACTAGGTAGCCCGGGGCCCCTGGCTCTGGGGGCGCACGTCGAATCACTAGTGCCCCCTTCTGCAAACAACCCTTGTGGCGCCACTGCGTTTCAAGCCCGTGGACAAGGGGGGGGGGGCAAGGGAGCCCCCTTGAAAAATTTTCGCCTCCTAGAAGATCAAAATTACCATTGCCTTAATGCATTTTACCTGCCCAGAGTACCAATTTTCAACTTTCCACCCCATTCCAATATAAATGTATAGGTCTTTGAAAGTGCAAGATTTCACTCTAGGGAAACGTCACAGCAAATTGAGGACGACCCAATGCATTTCTAAAGCCCCGTAATTTCAAAACGACTAGACGCATTGGGCTGAAAAGTCCTGTGTGTTCAGTTTGGCAATGCAGGATCATTTTGACGAATTTTTAGCAAAATCTGAAAGGGTCTATATCGACTCCTAGGTGATTTGGCATGGAATTATACTATTGGAAGAGTAATAAATTTCTAAAGAAACAATTTCTGAAGTTCAGTGGTTTAAGTAAAATACAGAGTTAAGGCCGGTTCATACTTCCAAATTTTCACGCGCTATAAAACTATAGGAACTATACATGGTCACCCCTGGCTCTGCCGGGCCAATCATGGACATAGCTAAGAGCTTAGCTTTACAGCGCTATACAGGAGTATGGACCGGCCTTTTTAGCCGGAACAGTCTCGTTTGTTCTGGAAGGTAGCTTTCCTGGAATGATCAGACGATTCTAGATCACAACTTCTTTGTTTACATGAACTTGAACTGCACGGTCACATAGAAATTTCTAGTGGGTTCTAGGCAAAGATATGATTTTGAAATAGCGCCACGATTAGTTACCAAGTAAATTTCGTCTGGCCAAGTATATCGGTCTGTATATATATACAATTATGATCCTTCATCCCCAATCACAAATTTTCACAAGCTTACTTATTGCCTTAGTGCTATGCAGTATTCCACATGATATGCATTTATCCTGGAATTTTATTCCCTTAAAGGACCTCCGATTCATGCATCAGTCTTGCAAAATTCGTACATGTAATAGTCCTCCAAAATCCTGCAATCATTAGCCGTGTCATTATCCTTAATTTATCCTTGTAATATTCTTCACTGTCACTGCAGGTTAATTACAGGATTTCGCTCAGAATGTCCTCTCAATTTCCTGCAAAAATCCTTCATAACTCCTTAAAAACACTATAGTTTTCCTCTAAATGACCTGAAAAGTTCCTTTATTGTTACTGCAGGAACATGTAAAACATCCTTTCTAGCGCTAGGTCCTGCAAATATCCTAACACAGCCGCTGTACACGGCCATGGACATTTATGAAGTGTTCCACCTTTGATCTGAACCACCCACTATACAATATGGATAAGTGCATGCCCTATATGTAAGAACAGCAAATGTCAGTTATTTTGTTGCCAACTAGTACTACAATTTGAATTGTGAATTCAAATTGGGGTGACTGCATATTCCCTCCTGTACTAAGATACATGTCACAGTAAAACTTCAACATGCCTTTGAAGTTGAGTACATTTTATTTTTGGGACAAAGAGTGTGAATACAGCCTGGACCATGGGTAAGGGTACGGGTACCAGGTCATGAGTATGAGTACGGGTACCAGGTCATGAGCACATCATGGGCGTCCGGAGGGGGGCAAGGGGGCACTTGCCCCCCTGGAAAATCCAAAACTTGAAAAAAAACGAAGAAAAAATAAAGAAAAAAAAACGAAGAAAATATAACATCAACATTTCTTAACAGTTCACTCAGTGAGACTTTCTACTCTCAAAACAAGAATTGAATAAAAATATCAACACTCAGGCCCAGCAGCCCCTCCCCCCCCCCCAACAGAATATTTTTGGTATTTTTTAAAATTTATATGTACGATATTGCTAGTGTTTCCCCTTTTTATACGCGGCAAATAGGCCTTGAAAGTGCCATTTCCAGCGATCTGAAGAGCATTTTGGGCCAAACTTTTTTTGCGCTCCGCGTCATGGTGGTGGGGAGCGCTGAGAGTCTGTCTGTGGGCTTCTCCCTCTCCCCCCCCCCCTTGACAAATTCCTGGCTACGCCTTTGTCAACACTGTGTAAAGTAGCTTCTAAACTCTTTTCTGGGAGTAAAATATTTTCCATGACAAAAGTTGGGCCCCCTAAAAATTTTGCCCCCCCTTGAATTTTTTCCTGCGGACGCCCATGCATAAGTACGTGGTACAGGTACACACACTACAACACTGGGTTTCACCTCATTGTACTGTACCTTCTGTTTATAAACATACGCATGACAAACATGTATTCTGGGTATGTTTTTATTTTTTTAATTTAATTTTCCTGTGAAATCATGCATTTGCCAGTCCGTCTAATCTAATTTGTTGCCCCCGTCCCCCCCCAAAAAAAATCACAAAAATATTTATAGTAACCAGCAACCTCACCCCTCATCCCACCTCATTTTCACACATCAGACAGACAAACATACACACATAAAAGAGTCCAAGAATTACCCTTTTGTTGAGCCTAGCTTCAGTCCAAAGCATTATCATAGTGTTGTATGCACAGCATGCAATTGCTTCCTGATGCCCTTCAACACTGTATCACAGACCAAATTAAATTGGTTGTGAAGATGCTGATAAGAACTGAGAAATTTTCCTTTATCTAAGATCTTTTCATGGTACAGGTATCAGGCTCCTCTTACTCCCATATACCTACAGTGCAGTTAAGGTCTACTGTCATAATTACAGTAGGCCTACTGTAGGCTATTTCAAAGAAAATTAGGCCCTAGTACATGCATGGTGAGTGCTGTTGCTCTTGGGAGAATATGTGATGAAGAAAAGGCTGGACTTGATGGACTCGACTTCGAGACCAAGCCAAAGTCCGAGTCCAGAGAGTCCGAGTCCAAGTCCAAGTCCAGAGAGCCCGAGTCCAAGTCCAAGTCCGAGTACAAAAAAAAAACGGACTTAAGTCCGGACACGACCTCAAGTCCGGACTCGAGTCCTCCAGCCTATTCATTCATAAATCCTGCAAAAAAGGCCCTGCAGAAATCCTACAGGAAAAGTGAGTGATTTTGCTGCCAAAAACCCACAGGATTTTTTGAAGGATTTTATGCAGGACTTTTTTTGCCTGGGCAATCCCACCACTCCCGAATCATTAAATCGTTGGTACGAATAAGGCTAACAAAAAAAATGTCATATCGTGATTTTGTGGTCTGCTGATAGTGAGATCAAATGCTGTTCTAATGGTCACAGTGATTCTGTAAATACCCCAAAGCTTCCAGGGCCATCGGCCCCTGGACATAGAGCACTGATTCTGGACCTCACTAGGGGCAAACATGCAGTGTGCCTTGGGTTCCAACGTCTGCAGGGGAGCCCTTCACTTTCAATACCAAAATGCCTCCCGCCCCCTGTCTTATGCTGGCGTGCCCCTGCGCCACCAGTACCCCCACCACTTTGAAAAGTCAGGCGACGCCACTGCATGGCATAATGACAGTCCAGTGGCGTAGCCAGAATTTCTTTGTTAGGGGGAAAGGCTTTTGTCGGGGGGGGGGGGAGCAACCAAAATAAGTATGTGAATATATGTCTGCCCGACACCTTTATACGCACTTAATGTGAGTGCAGCGTGCAGCAGATGACTATGGTACGTACCGTATATGTTTTTACTGCATGCATGCGTTAGACCCTGCAGGGCGCCATTATTTCTTCTTATTACGTTATTGTTTCGTACACGGCTGTCAACTAGCAAAATTGATTAAATTTCAAGCTGGTCATGTTTATCAAAGTTAAGTAAGATTTTTCTCTGTCAAAGAAAACTCTTCCTGTAAACACATCACTCAAAGTTATTATTATTACTACTTTGGGGGGGGCGGGGGAGGGAAAGAATGTGTTACAAAATGATTTGGGGAGCATTGCCCCAGCTGCCTTAAGTTCCCCTCCCCCATGGCTACACCAGTGGGTTCTTACACCTCTGTGTTCCGACGTCTATGTCTCGTAACCCATAATATCAGTGGCGTAACCAGACTTTTTCATTGGGGGGGGGGGCTGAGGGGAGGCAAAAGTTGAAGTGGGGGCAAGCAGTAAAAACACTGTCTAAGCGGAGAGCCACCATCGGTTGGCGCGTAGCGTGCAGAGAAAATTTTTTGATAAAAATGCCTCTCAGATTGCACTCAGGAAATGGCACTTCCCAGTCTCTCTGGCCTTGTGAGTTTCAGCTAAGTATTCTTTATTTTTGTCTTTTACAAATTTTGCTCAATATTTTTTTTTTACCTCTGAATTCCATTTGGGGGGTAGTGGGGGAAGCCACTTGACCGAGGGGGCTCCAGCCCCCTGCTCCCCCTCTGATTACGCCACTGCGTAATACTCTCCTCCTAAGTTAACCCTAACCTAACCCTTTCCGTGAAACTGACAGTAAGTTTTTGTTTGCCCGCCCGGCGGACGTGTATTACTTCTGCACCTACACTGGCTGCCTCGAAGTATGTACGCCACCCTCAGGTACCGTGACTAAGTACGTATTCGACGACACCTGCTATTGTAACAATGTAACTTCTTGGTTGACTTATCATACTGTTTGAGTGTGTTCATTACATGTGTGTTTGTCACTACGCATTTTTTTTTTTGTGGAAAGCCGTGGACTTAAGTGGGGGGGGGGTGGGGTGGGGCGGCAAGGGTTTAAAGGGGTGGGGTCTGCGTGTGACTGAGGAAAAGTTCTGGTCCTATTATCTTAGTCTTTAAGTTATTAGTTTTTACTAGTATCCTCTTGTCCTTAATTCTTTGTTCTTTATGCTCTCTCTGTGTTTTTGACTCAGCAACGTCAATTACCTTTGTTTTTGTAGAAATGGAGTAAAACTCTGGACAAGCCCCTCGGGGTTTTTAGTTTTCTCCATCTACTTCATTATTATATAATTATATATTGTGTAGGCCTATCTGTATTTTCAATGATGTAGAAAAACAAGCGAAACGAAGCTACGAAGGTTTACTACCAGGGAGTTGCTCTTTGACAGCAACTGACTCACTTTCATTTAGTAGACTGTCGAGTTTCGAAATGCAGAGACGGCGGGAGAGAGACCAGAGCAGTCCTCCCCCCCCCCCCCCCCCACAAAGACAAAATTACAATGGTTTTTTTTCCGACGGATGCTTTTAGGGGTCATGGCGGAGTGGGGTGGATGTGCAGGTTACTAATTTCATAAGTCAGTATTTCGGCGAGTCTATATAACGTACCTGACCGGCGCGCAGCCCGGATCATTTAATCATGTAAACATTGCATGATTGATAGTGATACGTTGTATATAAACATCGGAAACAATCAACACATGCCTATCCTTGGCGAGGCCTAGTAAAGAAAGCAACGAATGTTTCTTAATTCAGCCTCAGGTAAATGAAATCAAGTGTCAGGCGTGATTGTTCAGCGCAAAGAAAGTCCTGGTATGTTGCAACTCATGTAGATTCACTGCCAGCCTGCCGTAGCCATACGTCAGGACTGCCTGTAGCACTAGGCCTACGCTATCTGTACCATAGAGTAGGATATAGGCCTAGGCTAGGTTCATATCCTAACTTACTCTAAGACTGTAACTTATTAACGCTAGTTGGGCCTAACGTTAGAATGACACTGAGTAGGCCTAGCCTAAGTTAGGACATAGAGTAGGATATAAGAACTAGAGTGCTCAGTCCCCGAAACAGCTGTGATCGCATGGGGACTCAGCCGCCATACAGTTTGTACACACATGTTTGCACACAGCATAGCTTCTTGCCTCCTCCTGATGTAGGCCTACATGATGATGTAGCCTAGGCTAGATCAGTGGGCCCCATGCAGTCACAGCGGATTTACGTACACAGTATTAGGAGTGAGCACTCTAGTTCCTATATGCTACTCTATGAGTTAGGACTAAGCCTATTATAATTCGTTGGGTCCACGTCTAGGCCACAGGCACCCTTAACATTGTAAAGTATACCATATAGCATGGTTATATGGAATATTGCGCACTTTTAGCGGTTTTTCGCAAATATCATCGTAAACTTACCATTTGTATCCATAAAATTATAACCAGACAATCTTTAGTTCGTCGCCTTTAATTTGACATAAAATACGCTTCCATTGAACGGAAATTGAGGAAGATATGGTCGATTGAACAAAGGCACTTTAGGGAAGATGCCACTTTATTTATTTCCCTAATTTTGCGCACCACCAAGATAGATGTGATGGCGTACTTTGGCAATGTAAAATCGGAGGCTACGTCATTCAGGTGCTGCTGGAAATGGAATTTGGGAATTCCCAAAGTCCCTTAAAGGGTCGGTACTGGAGAAAAATGTATTTCTCTACAATTCAAGAAAAAAATAATCAAATATTAAGCATGCACCATTGCTAAACTGAAACTAAAAATAAGGACTGTCTCCATGGTCCGGAATGGTCTACATGAATTTTACATCCATTTATTAAAGGCAGCGGCATCTTTTTAATGTTGGGTGAAATAACTAAAAAAAAAAAATAATTAAAAATAAAATAATAAATAAATAAAACAAAAAGTTAAGGAGAACTTACCTTCTATTATTATTCTTCACCTTTGCAGTGAGGACAAGAAAAGTCACCAGCATTCATTATTTCATCCACATTTTCTGGAACACAGAACTGAAGGTGTGTCCAGTGACCACAACTGCATTGTCCCCAGTCCACAAAAGTCACCTGCCTCCTTAAGACACCCCTCAATGTTGGAGGTGAAAATCTCTTGCATATACAGCAAACATCACCCTCACTCATCTCTGACTCATCAGATGAGCTTGTATCCAATTCTTCATATGAGGGTTCCTTTTGAGGCTGTTGAGGGTTTATTTTCTTTTTGTTTACACTTTCCTTTTCCTGAATGACTTTCTTAATTTTCAGGATGATTTTTTCTTCAGTTATGGCCACACCACCAGGTCTGTATCCAACCTTTCTTTTCTTTGTCTCAATTGGTTTGGGCTGGGGTAATAGGTCATCCAGAAATTTCCTGTAATCAGAGTTTGCAGCAGGTGTGTCAGGGGGAGGGCCAGGGACTTTTGGCCTCAGTGCGTCACCAAGAAAGTGATGTTCGTCAATGACGTCTTTGTTGTAGGGAAAAATGCCAGATTTTCTGAATGATGCTATAAGATTTGATGGTGTGAATGCCTTGAGGTATGCTTTGGATATTAGTTGGCATACCTCGTACCTTGTTATCACTTGACCTGGATTTTTCCTCATATATGTTTGGCACTCATGGTGGTAAAAGTCTTTGAGTGGTTTGAAAGTGCCAACATCAAGGGGCTGGAGTAAGTGACTGGAATGTGGGGGAAGGACAAACAGAATGATTTTCTTGGATAGGGCATAATTTATTAAATTCATAGAAATATGAGAGGTGTGGCCATCATATAGGAGTAGAATGTGCTGATTAGGATCTCTTACTGGTAGGTATTTTGAGAAATGGTTTTCGATATAATTAATAAACACCTCTCCGTTACTCCAGCCACTTGATGTCATTTCAAAACCACTTCCCGGGTATGCCCCTGCCTTTAGCCCTTCGATCATGTGTTTTCCTGTAAGTATAAAGTAAGGGGGTGGCATATCCAACGGCATTTCCTGCTGCAAGAATGGTTGTTATTGCCTCCTTGTCAGTTGTGATAGCATTAATTTTCATACCTCATGGTGCAACAACCTTTGTAGGTCTATGTTCAAAATTGAACCCAGTCTCATCAACATTAAAAATTAAATGAGGCTTGTCTTTAAGTTCATATTTGATCAAAATGTTGTTAAGTTCATTGAAATATTTGGAGATCGACTCTTTTGTAATAGCTTTGGCGCGTTTCATGCCAAGTTTTGAAGGTCTTACGACCTTTAGTTCTGGCCACCTTGAAAGAAACCCATTGAGCCAGTGTTGTGACAGTAGGTGACTTGGGTCTTCCTTTACTTTAAGGAAAACTGCTGTCTGAGTTGCAATTTGTAAAACGTCAGAGCGGGTGAGAGGATAACCCAACTTTGCCAGGTGGATGATATGGTCCTTAAGCATACGTTCTTCTTCATGGGGGATAAGAGATGGCCGTCCCAGAGAACTATCAAATTTTCCACCTTTGTTGTTCTTAAGTTGAAACCTGAGCGAGGATTCTGGGACACCACAAAGCTTTGCAGCCTTACGTCTAGACCATTTCTTTTTCTTGACCAGATTGATGGCCCTTACCATTTGTTTTTCTTCATAGGCTCGGTGGTATTTGCCCTGCATTAAACAAAAAAATAGCACCGACAAAGAAGAAAAAGGGGTTTTTAACATCATGTTTCCCAGGGAAATATTTTATAAACGTTAAAATGATTTTAGAGGCCCAAAATTAGTGGAAAATTATTGGAATATTCAGCACAGCATTTGCACTCTACAACACTACTTTCCCTTTAAGGCAAAAGTATTTTGACCTGTTGCACACGAAACTAAAACTTACAATTCATTGCCCAGCTAGGCTAAAGTCATATGTACGGATGCACAGCATGTTAGTAAACAGACCGTGAAAATGGCAGGTCCTTACAACTTCGATTGCCTAAGAAAATAGTGGATTACTGACACCTGCCTCACAGCTTCTCCCCAAAAATATTGCAGAAGAAATTAAGGTAATACATTTAGGTCTTCTGAACGATTTTAAGAGGAAAACTAACCTTAAATGGATTCATTTCAAAGAAAAATTTGTTACGGTTCCGCTCCGACAGTGGAATGGCTAGGATTTTGCGTTGCCACGGTGATATGGAGCAATTTGTGTTAGGCTCTGGATTTCGGGGTGCGCAAAATTAGGGACATTAACGATACTATGTAGTATATATAGACGGAAAGGTATGACACAAATCTCCTAGCTCGAACAAACAACTTACGTTTCTGGCACAATTACTGCACTTTTCTCGCCAAATTTGTCTATGTCGAGACTTTTGATTATAAGGTACCTCAAGGCAGCTCTTTTTCCCGAATAATTTCACTTGGCATTGTCTGAAGGATGAAATTTCGATGGAGTAACAGTATGAGGATGGTAGCTGCTGATAGAGAGCATTCAGCACTTCCACACTATATGATACAATACTCCTAAAATATTCCCTAAAGTTCTCTTAACTTTCTGAATTTCTTCCAAAATTTGTCAGTTATGTTTTGCTTTGATTATTACAAATCTTACAGATACATATTAGCATTTAAATATGCAAGATTTTTGAACACAGAAATTCACGAAATTTGAAAACCTTTTGAAAAATGGAAGGGCTTGCATTTACTATGAGCATTTGTGGCAGTTGAAGACTGTACAACAGTTACAGTTCAACTGTCACAAGTGCTTGTAGAAAATGCTAGCCGTTCCACTTTTCAAAAGGTTTTCAAATTTTATGAAATTTAATGTTCAAAAATTGTTCATATTGATGCTAATATATATCTGCAAGATTTGCAATAATAAAAAGTGAACCATAATTAAACAAATTTTGGAAGAAATTTAGAAAGTTAAGAGAACTTTAGAGAATATTTTAGGAGTATTTTATTATATAGTGTGGAAGTGCTGAATGCTCTCCTATCAGCAGCTACCATCCTCATACTGTTACTCCATCGAAATTTCATCCTTCAGACAATGCCAAGTGAAATTATTCGGGAAAAAGAGCTGCCTTGAGGTATCTTATGATCAAAAGTCTCGACACAGACAAATTTGGCGAGAAAAGTGCAGTAATTGTGCCAGAAACGTAAGTTGTTTGTTCGAGCTAGGAGATTTGTGACATACCTTTCCATCTATATAATACATAGTATATGGTATACTATACAATGTTAAGGGGCGCCTGTGGTCTAGGCTAGGCCCATACAGGAAAGTTCAACAGTTTTCACGCAGATCTGCTGAGTGTAAAACTGTGCGTCAAACTTTTTGGCGTATGGTGTGATTGTCAACTTCGATAAAATTTGCCGTACTGGTGTGGCCCACAATGACGATTTCATTTTGGCATAATACTAACGGTAGCCAACACCCAAAGCTAATACACAGTACACCTGCAATAACAAACAGTAATGCACTGTGAGACTGATTCTTTCCGAGACTGGGGTGTAAACACTGTAACTTGGCGTGGTGTGGTCCCTCATTGCATGACATAATTTGGCGTTTGCATACAGTATACAAACTTTCCAGTATGGGTCTATGCCTAGGTAGTGACCACCCCTGGTACTTACCGCCATTATGAACTGCCACCCAAAAATGGTTCGAACTGCCCAGGTATAAGGGGTAGTTCGTACTATGGCGGTTGGTGTGTTTCTGATGTATGAATGAAAATAGGCTACATAAATTTGGTATTTCTTTGTTCATCTTCTTGTTCTGATCGAAGGTAAAGGACCAACACTTTCTTTGTCTTTATGTGCAGAAAAATCACAACATTAAGTTCTTAATCTAAACAACAATAATCGCTAACCTTTTCAACCCTGAATTTCATGTTACAATTCGCAGGTTATTCTTCTTTTTTTTGATTCCTTGCCGAAGGCAGGCAAGGAATCTATGCGATGGTGATGTCGTGTGTGTGTGTGTGTGTGTGTGGGTGTGCGTGCGTATGTGACGGCTTAGCTTGTTTACACGATATCTCAAGAAGGGAAAGTTGGACAGTTCTCAAACTTGGTACATAGATGGCCCATATTGAGAGGAAAACCCTATTGTTTTTGGTGGAGGTCAAAGGTCATCTGGGGTCACCGGGGGTCAAAATCTGAAAACCTTGTTTACACGATATCTCAAGTTAGAAAGCTTGGATAGATTTCATGCTTGGTATGTAGATGCGTTGTGGTGAGAGGAAGAATCCTATCATTTTTGGTGGAGGTCAAAGGTCATCTGGGGTCACCGGGGGTCAAAATCTGAAAACCTTGTTTACACGATATCTCAAGTTAGAAAGCTTGGATAGATTTCATGCTTGATATGTAGATGCGTTGTGGTGAGAGGAAGAACCCTATTGTTTTTGGTGGAGGTCAAAGGTCATCTGGGGTCACTGGGGGTCAAAATCTGAAAACCTTGTTTACACAATATCTCAAGTTAGAAAGCTTGGATAGATTTCATGCTTGGTATGTAGATGCATTGTGGTGAGAGGAAGAACCCTATCATTTTTGGTGAAGGTCAAAGGTCATCTGGGGTCACTGGGGGTCAAAATCTGAAAACCTTGTTTACACGTTATCTCAAGTTAGAAAGCTTGGATAGATTTCATGCTTGGTATGTAGATGCGTTGTGGTGAGAGGAAGAACCCTATTGTTTTTGGTGGAGGTCAAAGGTCATTTGGGGTCACCGGGGGTCAAAATCTGAAAACCTTGTTTACACGATATCTCAAGTTAGAAAGCTTGGATAGATGTCATGCTTGGTATGTAGATGCGTTGTGGTGAGAGGAAGAACCCTATTGTTTTTGGTGGAGGTCAAAGGTCATCTGGGGTCACGGGGGGTCAAAACCTGAAAACCTTGTTTACACGTTATCTCAAGTTAGAAAGCTTGGATAGATTTCGTGCTTGGTATGTAGATGCGTTGTGGTGAGAGGAAGAACCCTATTGTTTTTGATGGAGGTCAAAGGTCATCTGGGGTCACCGGGGGTCAAAATCTGAAAACCTTGTTTACTTGATATCTCAAGTTAGAAAGCTTGGATAGATTTCATGCTTGGTGTGTAGATGCGTTGTGGTGAGAGGAAGAACCCTATTGTTTTTGATGGAGGTCAAAGGTCATCTGGAGTCACCGGGGGTCAAAATCTGAAAACCTTGTTTACACGATATCTCAAGGTAGGAAGCTTGGATAGATTTCATACCAAGTATGTGGATGTGGTATGGTGAGAGGAAGATTTCTGTTATTTTTGGTGGAGGTCAAAGGTCGTCTGGGATCACCAGGGGTCAAACTCTGAAAACCTTTTTTATACCATATTGCAAGGTAGAAAGCTTGGATTGATTTCATATTAAGTATGTGGATGCGTTATGGTGAGAGGAAGAAGCGTATAGTTTTTGGTGGAGGTCAAAGTTCATTTGGGGTCACCAGGGTTCAAAGTCTGAAAACCTTGTTTACACAGTATCTCAAGGTAGGAAGCTTGGATAGATTTCATACTAAGTATGTGGATATGTTATGGTGCGAGGAAAAACCCTATTGTTTTTTTGTGGAGGTCACAAGCCATTTGAGGTCACCATAGGTCAAAAACTGAAACTTTGTAAACATGTCATTACAAGGGAGGAAGCACAGATAAATCCCTTCTCATACGTTTTATTTATTTATTTTTTTTTTTTTCATTTTTTTGTGGTTATTCAAGTTTCGGTTTAAAGGTCATGTGACATGAGCTGATGTGAGCAGGGGTCAAATTGTGACCACATCATAAAAAATGATGTAGAAGAGAAGTATAAATTTGATGGATGAACCTCAGTGTAACAAAGCACCCCCTTTCGGCAAGGAATCACTAAGCCTTTTGGCTTTCTGGTTTGTGCATGAAGTGCCACTTGCCCACATTAATACTCATTTTTCACTGGACAATAAAGGAGGCTAAGGCTAGGCCTAACTTTAAAATTACTTTACTGTTAAAATCACAAAGGACAGCCTACTACCTACATTCATCTTGGCCCTAGATGACCTCCCTACATAGCTGCAAAAGCATCAACAGATCACTGTAAACCATCCACTCTTTAAAGTTGATCCATTTGCACAATAACACCTCTGGAGGTTTTATTTATGTAAGACTTGAAAAACAGGATGAACTGAACCTCCATTAAAAATGATGCAAAGTTCCCCAATATGACAGGGGCGATTTGAACCATTTTTAGGGGCGTTAAGTACCAGGGGCGGTAAGTCACAGAACCGATTGGGTCCTACTAGTACTAATGACCGCCGGTGATCACCGGGGACTGTAAAGTGACAGACAGTGATGGTACAACTATAGAATACCCCGCCTCAGTGGTATTTACTTCTCATCTGGATTTCCAGTCCTAGTCACACTTCGACTAGGACTAGGAATCCAGCAAAAAATGGATTCCTCGTCAAGCTGCCCCCATCAAAAAATGGATTCCTCGTCAAGCTGCCCCATCAAAAAATGGATTCCTTGTCAAACTGCCATTTTGACTAGGATTAGGAATCCAGCCAAAAATGGATTCCTAGTCATAGTCCCACTTCAACTAGGACAAGGAATCCAGCAAAAAATGGATTCCTCGTCAGGCGGAACTTCGACTAGGTCTAGGAATCCAGCCTAAAATGGATTCCTAGTCCTAGCCCCACTTCCACTAGGACTAGGAATCCACCTTAAAATGGATTCCTTGACAGGCAGCCACTTCGAGCATAGCTGTTGTAGCCTACTAGACTGTGAAATGAATTTATTGGACTTTGATATTTTGAAGCATTATAAAAGACCGAGCCTAACATATCTTCACAGAGTGTCATTCTCAAAAAAGAAAAAGGGAAATACATTTGAAGCACTGGAGCTAATTTTGAGCCACTAGGAATCCATATCCACAGATTGGAAAAAGTGCCTTTTGCTGTGGCAAGGTATTCTATAGTTGCTCCACGGTGACCCCCGGGGACTGTAAAGTGACCGCTGGGAATCACTTTTGACCGTCAGCTGCAGCCGGGAACCTCTCTTCACTGCTGGGAACAGCCTGAGGTCATTGGAACTTGTAACAAAACATAACTTGAAAGTTACCTTTTTCCGCCGGGTATCGTTAACTTTTCAGTTTCCTTGGCGAAAGGGAAAAGAAATCTACATTAGGCTTAGATGCAATCACACTGGGGAGAGTGTGTGTGTACGCGTGTCTGTTTTTGTGATACCGTACATGGATTACAAACACAATATCTTCAGATAGCAATGATGGACATTTGTCATACTTGGTTAAATAACTTTCCATATTGAGAGAAAGACACCCTCTTGTTTTCAGTGGAGGTCAGAGGTCATCAGAGGTCAAAAGCCAAAAACATTGAAACATAATACTCAAAGATGGATAGGCCTACTTTCAATCCTTGCCACCGGATTCGTCACTTGAGAGAGAGAACCCTATGGGTTTTTTTCCAGGTCTAAATTCATCTTCTTCACAGTGACCGCCGGGGACTTAAAATTAAAGTCGTTTTACAGTTCCCTTACGTCGTTTTACAGTCCCCAGCAGTCATTTTACTGTCCACAGCGGTCAATTGACTGTCGACGGTGGACCACGGCAGTCATTATTAGGACTGCTAATGTTAGGAGGCTCTTTTTACTAACATAGGCCTTTCTAGGCTATTTATAACTAAGGCTTGCTCTATGGCCTAGGCCTCATGAGTCTAAGGAGAGAACGACATCTGCAAACCCCAAAATACTATTAAATAGTACCTTCACATATGATATCCTTGTCATTAGTGCTTCAGAAATTGCTCATTAAAGAGGCCACTTACCTGTAGGCCTACCCAAACCTAGGCTAACCCCTGAACTGACTTACCCCTAACTGATCCCCAGGTGGAACCCCAGATGGTACAACTATAGAATACAGGGCCAGTTTTGACCACCACCTAGTATCTGGATGCGGGGATGGGATGTGACACTTTATTCTAAACTTTGACTCTGCATCTGAGCATCCACGCATCCATTCCAGAATATTGCTTTTGGTTGTCCAAGCATCCGTGCATCCATTTCAGAATATTGCTTTTGGTCATAGTAAGAAAGGACAAGAATGACCCATTTTCAAATCAAACTGCCTGTAATAATTATTAAGTCGCCCAAACTTTGACTCTGCATCCAAGCATCCATGCATCCACTCTGTATTCTATGTTTACTCCGTAGAGGTACAACTGTAGAATACAGGGCTACTCATGACCACCACCTAGCTTTTGCATGTGTGGATGTGATGTGACACTTTATCTTATACCCTTAACTTTGACTCCACATCCGAGCATCCACACATCCACTCCAGAACTGATTGGTGAAATCATTTACTCTGCATCCATGCATCCACTCCAGAGTGTTGCTTTTGGTTGTCCAAGCATCCGTGCATCCATTCCAGAATATTGCTTTTGGTCGTAGTAAGAAAGGACAACAGTGAGTCGTTTTCAAATTAAACCAAATATTACCTAACAGCCCAAACTTTGACTCAGCATCTGAGCATTCCTGCATCCACTCAAAAGACTGGTATTGGTGAAATCATTCACTCTGCATCCAAGCAACCATGCATCCATTCCAAAATATTGCTTTTGGTCTTAGTAAGAAAAGACAGCATTGAGTCATTCTCAAGTTTAACTTATTTCCTGCTGCATTCATATTCCCATTTCATTATTATCTAAAGTTAGAATGCAAACTTTGACTCCATAATCCAAGCATCTGCACATCCACTCAAAAAGGTTTGAGGCGAACTTAAAGGGAAAATGCAGTACCCCAATCAGAGTTAGTATGCCCGGTCACTCTAGTTCATGAATGGCCTATTTTGATCGTGTGACAATGTTTTAGTTAGTGAATTGTAAAATTCGAAGAGAACTTCTCCTTGCTTTACCTATTGTTTGTAATAGCTATGTTCAAAACGTCTTCAGAGGTGCTTGTAATGCAATAAGAGGAGATTTGCAAGAGTTTGCTTATTTTTGAAAGCAAATTTTTCGGCGACTGCCTATTGCCTTTAAGGTTTTAGTCTGGTTTCCGAGCAGGGGAGATACGTGGAGTAGAAAAAGCAAAAGCTCGACATAGAGGCGGAGAGTTTAAGTGACGGAGCATTCGTGCATCCAGATGCCCAGGTACATCCCACAAGTTGCCCTGTATTACTCCCTTATGTGGCCTACGCCTGTAGGCTAGGCCAGTCCACAGCTGGTTCTCTCTTGCTTCCCATAGGCCAGCTGAAGATCTTTGGTGTAGACGAAGGAAATTCCTTGGTGTAATTTCGTAAGCATTCACTCAAGTTGGCATACAACTTACCTATGGACTATATATTTTGTACTGAAACTTAACTCTAAGTCAATACTGCAGCTAAAAAGTTTTTTGCTGCAATGTGTTTCCACTTAATTTACATTTAGTCCCACACAAAATATGATTATTTCCCACCAAATAGGAAAGAATGTGTGTAACTTTTTGCTTCAGATATGATGAAAGATCATCGTACGACAGACCGTGTTATTTTATATTGAGTGGTATAAATCATGCTCTGTGTTTTGTTGGTGTATGACTCCTGACACCTCGGTGTAACTTTGGCTTTACATGAAGCCAGCAAATACGTGTGATTGGGCAACCTTAAATACTGTATGAAAAGTTTTAATCTTTTTTCATAATTCATATACTGGCTAGTCCTAACTTAGCCTAGGGTACCTAACTTCGGCTTAAATCCCACGTACACTTTGTTCCTTGAACTAGGCCTCTAGTTATTGACATTCAACTTTTTTCCTGCATGCTGCTGTGAGAATAATATGCATTTGCATTGGGTGCTGCAGTGATTGTTGCTACTGTACATACATGTTTGCATGGAATGTAACCATACTGTACAGGTATCTACTGTATGGACTATGTCACAATTATACAGCAATGCCTGCTACTGTATTTAGCATCATACAGTTAAGTGTGAATGTCCTAGTGTGAGTAACAAGACACCTGTGGCCTGTATTTCAAAAAATGTGGTGTTATTGACCTACAAGAATTTCTTTGGGTATTAGACCTTATGGCCATTGTGCATTGGCATCACACATGCCATTTTTAGAGGGCAAACAATGAAGCATATACGGTAAAGACTTCTCACACACTCATAGTAGACGTTAATAGCCAGATGCCTGTGTCCCATGGGTACACAAATCAGCAGTCTGTATTTGTTTTCATGAGTTGCAATAGGCCTAATATGTACAGTTTACCTCTTCCAAGGGCACGATTTCTGTTCCGTGACATCATATGCATATTGACAAGGATTCCATACCTGCAAGATTTCTCTTGGCTTTCACGCTTCCCTGCATGCAAGATTCCCTGGCATCTAGGCAACTTACACAGATTCCGTTCCTGCAAGATTTTTCTTAGGGATGTACAGTAGGCAAGAATGCCCTGCCTGCAGAATTTATCATTGGTAATAATTTAGGCCTAGGACCTACAGTTGGCATAGTACACTACTTTAGCAAGATTTTGGACACAACTGCCGTGCTGGAAGAATTTTCAGATGGTTTTAAGGCACAGTACACTAGCAGCTTTCTTTTTGGAAGGACATCATGTTAAGGTGCGTTCTCACGAACCCACTGTTGCCTCGAGTTGCCCGGGCAGCTCATTAAAAAGCAAGGTCAACTCACCGTTTTTCACGTGTGAACGGGGCTAGGGCTAAGGCAAACTCGGGGCTAACTTGCCCCACGAAGGAAGGTGGATTGAGTTGAGCTTGCTCGAGGCAAACCTCCCAGAGTAAATAAACATTTGGCCTCAGGCGGTCAGGTGTTGACAGATAGATGAGGTTTCTTTCCAATCAGCCTAGTGCAATACACCCTTTGGCGTTTTATAGCCTATAGGCATGTGTGTCCAACACACAAACCACGTATTTTGTTGTACAATAACATTTCGGTGGGTCGTACTATTGCAAGATTGAAATAATGGAAGGAAATGGCGAAAGAAATGTTTGGGGAGACGGGGAAGTTCATGTGTTGTTAGACATTTGGGGCGATAAGGCCATCCTCGATAAAATGTTCGGAAATCGAGAAACTCCCAGATATATAAAACTATTGCCAAAAGAATGGAAGATTGCGGGTTTACGCGAACCGTGAACCAGATTAAGTACAAGATGAAGAACTTGAAGGAGTACAGGAAATACGTTGACCACAATAACGGGCCCCTCACCCCCAGTCGGTTCAAATACACATTGAAAGTAACCAAGCTAAGCAACATTACATGTTTGGAAGTTTTTGTTTTGGGGCAGGGTTTAACAACCCTTTAATCCACCGCTATCAGTTCTACCAAGTAACAACACTACCATTAATCAGACATGGTTCGGGGGCATTCTGAAGTTAAGTCACAGTGCGCCCGCAAAATTTTGGACTGGAGGGCGGAGAAATGTGGGAAAAGCGGAGCGCCTCCATTAGTCGGTTGGCACGGAGCGTGCCAGAAAATTTTAGGATAAAATACCCCCTAGATTGCCGGAAATCGAGCTTTCCTAGGTCCCAAAAGTAAGCGCCTGGAAATGATGTTCTAAGAATTTTATCTCAATTTACCTCTTAATTAATGAGTCATGTATTCTATTTCATTTCGTCACTTTCATAATTGTCAATGTAAGTTGTTTTTATCGCCACTCCGCTTTTACTGTATGAATTGTCAGACACCTGTATAACCGACAGTTAAATTGTCAGTGAGTTTTATGACCACAAAAGATTTCCCCCGGAAATCATGGGCAATACATTAAAGAATAATAAGCATTTGGAGACTATTTTCAAGTTTTCCGCTTCAAGTTACAAAGTCTGATAAAATTTGTACATTTTTGGTTTCGATGAAAAGAGAAACCTATGCGGTCATGATGGCGTGTGTATGTATGTGTGTATGTGCGTGTGTGTGTATGTGTGTATGTGTGTGTGTGTATGTGTGTATGTGTGTATGGGTGCACTTGTATTGATATCCAGCCGAGGACCTTGACCAGAATACACACCTACCACCTGAGGACATTTTTTCCACCTGAGGACCTAAACCCAGGTCCTCGGGTAAATTTAGTTCCATTGCATTCTACACACATTTTCCATTATGTAGGTATAGGTAAGGGCAGAGTCCTCTACTGGCTATGAATTTGAAACAGGTGTGTGAAAATTTCAGAGGTCCTCAGGTGTGTAGGATACAACTGGTGGACTTATATTATATTGCCAATATAGTGGACTTATGAGATATATGTGGCTTCCCAGTTGGTGTGTATAGCGCCCTCTAGAGGGTAGTAATACAATGCATGTGTTCATTTGTCAATCTCATAGTTGTATGTGCTGGTCCGCAGGTGAATATGCATACATGACAACGTGCGCAGGTCCTCGGTTTGTGATGAATACCAGTATGGGTGTGTGTGTGTGTGTTTGTGACACTTTGCTCGTTAACACGATATCTCAAGAAGGGAAACTGTGACAGTTTTCAAACTTGGTACATAGATGCCCCATATTGAGAGGAAGAACCCTATTGTTTTTGGTGGGGGTCAAAGGTCACCTGGGGTCACCGGGGGTCAAAACCTGAAAACCTTGTTAACACAATATCTCGAGGTAGGAAGCTTGGATGAATTTCATACTTTGTATGTAGATGCGTTACGGTAAGAGGAAGAACCCTATCATTTTTGGTGGAGGTCAAAGGTCATCTGGGGTCACCGGGGGTCAAACCCTAAAAACTTTGTTAACACGATATCTCAAGAAGGGAACCTCTGACAATTCTCAAACTTAGTACATAGATGCCCCATATTGAGAGGAAGAACCCTATTGTTTTTGGTGGAGGTCAAAGGTCACCTGGGGTCACCAGGGGTCAAAACCTGAAAACATTGTTAACACAATATCTTGAGGTAGGAAGCTTGGATGAATTTCATACTTAGTATGTAGATGCGTTATGGTAAGAGGAAGAACCCTATCATTTTTGGTGGAGGTCAAAGGTCATCTGGGGTCACCGGGGGTCAAACCCTGAAAACTTTGTTAACACGATATCTCAAGAAGGAAAGCTCTTACAGTTCTCAAACTTGGTACATAGATGCCCCATATTAAGAGGAAGAACCCTTTCACTTTTGGTGGAGGTCAAAGGTCACCTGGGGTCACCGGGGGTCAAACTCTGGAAACCATGTTAACATGATATCTCAAGAAAGAAAGCTCTGACAGTTCTCAAATGTCGTACATGGATGCCCCATATTGAGAGGAAGCACCCTATTGTTTTTGGTGGAGGTCAAAGGTCACCTGGGGTCACCTGGGGTCAAACCCTGAAAACATTGTTAACACAATATCTTGAGGTAGGAAGCTTGGATGAGTTTCATACTTTGTATGTAGATGCGTCACAGTAAGAGGAAGAACCCTATCATTTTTGGTGGAGGTCAAAGGTCATCTGGGGTCACTGGGGGTCAAAGCCTGAAAACTTTGTTAACACGATATCTCAAGAAAGGAAGCTCTGACAGTTCTTAAACTTGGTACATGGATGCTCCATACTGAGAGGAAGAACCCTATTGTTTTTGGTGGAGGCCAAAGGTCACCTGGGGTCACCGGGGGTCAAACCCTGAAAACATTGTTAACACAATATCTTGAGGTAGAAAGCTTGGGTGAATTTCATACTTAGTATGTAGATGCGTTATGGTAAGAGGAAGAACCCTTTCACTTTTGGTGGAGGTCAAAGGTCATCTGGGGTCACCGGGGGTCAAACTCTGAAATCTTTGTTAACACTATATCTCAAGAAGGGAAGCTCTGACAGTTCTCAAACGTGGTACATGGATCCCCCATATTGAGAGGAAGAACTCTAATGTTTTGGTGGAGGTCAAAGGTCACCTGGGGTCACCGGGGGTCATACCCTGAAAACATTGTTAACACAATATCTTGAGGTAGGAAGCTTGGATGAATTTCATACTTATTATGTAGATGCGTTATGGTGAGAGGAAGAACCCTATCATTTTTGTTGGAGGTCAAAGGTCATCTGGGGTCACCGGGGGTCAAACTCTGAAAACCTTGTTAACACGATATCTCGAGGTAGGAAGCTTGGATAAATTTCATACCTTGTATTTTGATGCCTTATAGTAAGAGGAAGAACTCTATAATTTTTGGTGGGGGTCAAAAGTCATCTGGGGTCACCAGGGGGGTCAAACCCTGAGACAGAGCTCCCAACCAGCACGGACTTTCCATATTCAGTACGGAAAATCATTGTAAATATGGGAATACGGATTTTTCCTTGATAATCCAAATTTTGAATGAGTAAATAGGTCCTTTCACGAACTTTATTATTCTTTAGCCAACATATCAAAAGACTGAGAATAGACTACAGTATTTCACTTTTCTGTACAGTACTGTAGTGTATTTATTTGAGCCCAGTAATCTATGCTGTTATGTTATTGGTTAAATTTTTGTCAACAAGTTGATCTTAAACCAATCAGTAGATACAGTAGTTTGCAGCAGATCCATGACATTCCATAAGCTACCATATCATTGGTTGATCAGTTGTAAACAGATCCACTTTCAACCAATCAAAAACTGTGTTAAAAGCTAGTTTCTGAGTGCAGTGACAGACTCCTGCCAAGGTCTGTTGAGCTGGCTGCCAACGTTAATGTTAGATTTGACTGTAACTGAATTGGAAAAATAGCACCAAGAAATCGAATAATAAAAATTACAGCAGGAATATCACAGTATGTTGTAATATGGCTCCTCTTCAGAGTAGCATGAGTAACTTTAGTGGAAAATTTACCAGGCAGATCAAGTTTTAACGTAGGCCTAGGCCTAACAGTTAGGGCCTAGCCTAGGCCTAAGTGTTGTTACAGACCAACAACAAACATTAGCCTACACACACAATAACGTTAGACTCAGTACATAAATCTAATGCAGAGTTCCAGGTTTATGGGCTAGGCCTAGACAAAGTCCTAGTCCTGTGACTAAGTCCTAGCCTAACTGCCACAGTACAGGCTAGCCTAATTGTAGTACAGTAGTAGGCCTAGTACAGTATGTATGGGCTGATATTACTTATTAGCCTAGAGGTAGGCCTAGGTTACTGTAATAGCTATGGCCTAGGCTAGGGCTAGTCAAAGCAGTTATTGCCTGTCAAATGTTGGTACCCATCATCTAAGTTTGTAGTATTTACAGAGAGATTTCTGTGACCAGCTGTGCATAGGCCTAAAGCAAAGTCGGCTAGTTAACTGGTCCACCCGAAGGCGCTTCAGTCCGGCGCGCAACCGACTTCGTCGGCTGGGCAACCGATTTTAGAGGCAAGCCTATGCCAAGTGGGAGGAAAGCCGGAGTACCCGGAGAGAAACCCACGTACATCGAGCGGGATTCGAACCCACGCACATGTGAAACACATTGGTGCACAGCAGCTGGAATAGACCACTCTGCCACTCGACGACCCATAGGCCTAGGCTAGGTTTATACTTATAGCTAGGCCTAGGCTAGACCTAGGCTAATGTTACTTAGGGCCTTGCCAAGTATTTCTGTAACGTTAGGCCTTGGGAATACTTGGGATATTTTGCATTTTGTCCTTTGGTGACCCTGATGACTATCTTGGGAATTCTTGGGAAATTTTGCTTTTTGACCTCTCGTAACCCCACATGATGATCTTGGGAATTCTTGGGAAATTTTGACCAGTGACTGAAAGATATGGGACATCATGGCATTATTTGGAATAGAACATATATATCATCGAAACCTCAATGCATTTTTGCATTCTGGTTTGATTATTAGTTTGTTACGCTCTAGAAGAAATTCAAAAGAACAATTTGTCCGAACCCCTTACATCTGTTTAAACTAAACACATTTCCATGTAATAAAAACCACTGGGCCCTCAAACCTCCGGAGTCCCCCTCTTGGTAGACCACTGATAAAGATATGTTTATATAAATTAGTGAAATCGTCAAAATGAATCAGTGATCAGCAGATCTGAATTTCTCAGTGAGGTCGCCTTGTGTTGTGCAATTCTGTTTCACTCATGAAAATTTTACTTGACTAGCTTTCTTCGTGGCAAAATTGTCAATTGCACGACAGGAATCAAGGCTACGTAAAGTCTCAAATTCGAATGCCAGTGCCCCGGTCTAGGACTCGGCAGGTGAGCTCGAACTGGGACTGGTACTCGGACTCGGAAGCGCGACTCGACTACAACACTTATGTCTGGGCCTACAAAATGAAAGTTTTTCAAGTGGTGTAAGCTAAGTAACGGCTACTGCAATGAGTCGCCGTGTCATCAATCCCTGACATCAGATTCTTAATGAGAGCCCAGGTAATAGTACACAGGAGGGTGTTATTTCAAACTATCCCAAAGTCTTCCCAGACTCTGCCCGGTAGGTTTACCCCGCGTGGCCGACTTACCATTAACAAAATCTGCTTTTATGGGCATTGAAAAGCAGTGCACATTTAAAAGGGGGCAATCAGAGTTTGACAGAGCAAATTAATCTTTCTTTCCAACACCTCAATTTTTCTTTCTAAACTGTTTGTTCCCCAGATAAAAGAGACATTGAAGAGATTTTTCAAGTGAAGAAATGTTAATAATGCATGTTTATTACTGTCGAAAGAGAATTTCTTAATATTTTTCAGGTAAAAAATTTTTGTTAGCTAGAACTCAATGAACGATTGTGGTGCAGAATTATTGTGGAACTGAAAATTGTGAAAACAAACTCTCATTGTCCCTTTAATGATGGGCTATTAGAGGGTTTTCCACGAGACCGAAAGTCCGCAAAACCGAAATTACATTGGGTTGGCGATACAGAAAACCCACCAGACAGAAGTATAGTCGGTTACAGCCCGAGAGACCGAAGATAAATTTTGCCGCCTACTATTGAAAATTGGAATGTCGATATCAGCTATATCGACTTCTAGCATAACGGCACAAAGATAATTTATTACAGCTTTTACAAATTTATAAGTGAGTTTGATAATTCGTTGTCGCATGGAATTGTGGCCGGGATACATGCCCGATACACAACCCAGAAACCGAGCTCAGCGCATACCGGTAGTGTACTGCGTTCTCCTAATTTATAGCACAAATCCTATGAATATTTAACTGAGCGAACTGTACGCGGTTCACATGTAGTTCGCTGCACAAACGCCACATAATTGAACACTCCTTACGTTGGGAATGGGTTGAAAAAGGGCGATTCGCCGGATAAATTTCCTAAGAAAACTCAGTTTGGAACTGATGTGCTGTAGGTACAGAAGTGTGGTGTTTAATGTCCCGACGGTTTGGAGAATAGGGCATATGCACTAAGCCTGAGTTATCGAATACGCTTTTTCTTAGACCGTTTGCGGTCCAATGACAAGGGGCAAAGGGCATAGCCTATATAAGGGTAGGCTATATTTTGCAACCCGGCGGGACTGCCATATGATGATACTTCGAAATAGTCTTATCCGAGTAAATATAGCGTATTGGGGAAGAACATGGTTTCAAACCAAACTCACGAAATTTGAGCCATTTCGTTAATTTTATGCTACATCAGTTTTGCAATATACCATCATGGCCTACTTTGTTTTAGTCTACCTACAGTTATTCTATAGCCTATAGCAGGGCCGCCGAGAGGGGGGTACAGAGGGTACAAATGTCCCGGGGCCCGAGGCAATTTTGGGGCCGGAAAAATTAGGTCAAGAAAAAATATATACACGAAAATAAGGAAGAATTTGGAAATCAAAATACAACAACAACTTATTATTATTTCATACATTTATGATTTAGTCGATAGCCATTTACGCAACCTGGCAAGCCTGGTGCACATTCATATATGCTCAGTCACGACAAATCTTCATGAACGAAGACATGAGATAGACAAATATCGGTTAGCTTTTACGAACTTTTCGCTACGTTAAATTTTTGGCTCGTTCAAACACTCCCAAATCTAGTAATTATACCGAACATTGTTTGCGGTCAAACTTTAAATAATGAGTGACTTAAGCCTTTCCCCTAGCTCATCCTGTAACTAATCTTTCGTTTCAGTGTTTACCGGTAAGGCCTTTCTTTACGCAGCCTCGATTTTCATGATGTGATTGGCAATTTCGGGTTGAACTGAAGAAAGTTCGTAAAGTAAGATCTTCATGAGTAAACGAGAACTGCAAAACACAAGGCGACGTCACTGTTAATATCACATCTGCTGGTTACTGATTCATTGTGACGATTGCACCAATTTATTGATCAGTGCATGTTTATTAGACGAAGATGTGTTCTAGCTATTGTTTTCAACCGAGGTAAGGGGACAGACGTAAGGAGGCCTGGCAAATTGTTTTTTCTAGAGAGTAACAAAATAACAATTAGAAAATGCACAAATGTTATCAGAATTTTGCAACTAAGCGAAAACTTGCAAGAGGTCTGCAAATGCCTAATAATAGTAACCCATGCATTCCGAGGGGAAAATTTCTCGTAACTAGAACTCTAACTGCCAAAGTTGGCCATAAGACTTTCCAATATTGCTAGTGTTTCCCCTCTTTATATGCAGTAAATAGGCCTAGTAAGTGCCATTTCCAGCGATCTGGGAGGCATTTTAGGACAAAATTTTCTTGCGCTCCGCACCAACCGGTGGTGGCGCGGAGCGCTGAGATTTTCTGCGTTCCCTCTGCGTTCTTGGCTACGGCCCTGTTAGAAGGAGGCATAATTCTGCGTCTAGTCAGTTATATTTTTCTCCATGTCGATCGGAAGAATTCACAGCCGGGAGCTGTTATTTCTAAATAAAAACTCCCTGATCACATTTGCCCCCCCCCCACCTCGCAATTCCTGCGCACGCCAATGATGAATAGACCCTATGTATGTGACCCCGTGACTTTGGTGTGAGGGGCCCGTGCAAGTGCTTTGTACCCGGGCCCGGATCGGCTCTCGGCGGTCCTGGCCTATAGGGTGTTGGGCCGGGAAAGTTTGTTGTGAAAAAACTTAGGCTAACTAAGTAAGACGACTGTGACTTGGACGCCATTCCAACACCCCTCCCATTCGTAAGGCTTAGAGTCATAGTCATAGGCGTACGAGGCGGGGAGTGTGGGGGCGGGGGAAAATGCCCCCCCCCAATTCGGGCAAAACAGTGGATCCATTCGGGCAAATGAGGCAGTCATAAGCATAAATTACCCCCCTAATTCGGGCAAAATTATTCCTGCCCCTCCCCCAGAAATATTGACCCCCGTACGTCTATGCCCAGTGTGTTAAAGAAATAATGAAATATAGGCATCAGTGCAGAAAAATTGTACTTCACTTTGGTCACGAATGGCAAACTGTTTCTTCGAATAATATGCACCCTGCCCTCGAGAGGTTAAAAAACAGTGAATAGAAATGGCACATCTTGCATTACTAACTTGCAAGGTGATAATGACTAGTAAAGCAACAGTCATTCAGATCAACAGTTTCATCAACTTTCGGGTTATATTTTGCACGGAAACTCATCTTGTAACTGTTTATATGCGCGTTAATATATAGGTACGTTTGCAAGATTTGAAGAACGCATTCCTTGTGCTCTGGTAGTTAGCTACAGTAGTAAATGACACGCAGCGAAACTGTAACACTTGTGTGTATTTCTATAACGTTAAGAATTTCGTGCGGATGGCCCGTTGAAACTGGTTTACTTTAGGCTTTAGACCCTCTGCTATTGCCTCGCGAGTCTTCTAGCGGCTGATTGTACAAAGTGAGTACTGATCCTCATTTTCCAGGAAAATCCAGACCGACATTCATTTTATATTACACTAACTAATCCCAAATTATTTCATACCATGGAAGTATTATGTTTTCTACAGTAAAGACTGTGGCTGTGCGATAAATACATCCCCGCACGAGTCATGACTTTTGAATTGGTTCATGTGTACAGGAGTTCTTGCGGCTCGGTCAGCGGCGAGCCGTTTATAGTAGGCTACACGTACGTACAGGAAATGCCCACAAGTTTTCATATAACAAACTTGTTCACAGCGCTAGCTCCACGGGCTTGCTTGCATTTCATTGGTGCATTTATATTGGTGCAAAGCTCTTGCTTGTATTCCATTGGTGCTTTACTTTAATAAATCGCCACGTGCCGAGAGGCCATGTCTTGGTTAACCCTCTTCCAACACGTAGGGACATGGATCAAAAACACCGGGTTTAATTGTGGTTGAATCGTTAACTCAAGGACGATGTAACACCGGGCATCGGTGGGTTCGTGAGAACGCGCTATTAGAGGATCCATTGGCCATATGGTGCACCTCTGCATGTCTCTTTACATGTCCCCAGAGTTGTTACCTGTACTTTAATCTCTTGAGCAAACAAGCTTCCAAGGCACTTTTGACCTCAACTCTCTTGTCAGGGAGTCCTTAGGGAAGGAGATCTAACATTTATATGTTCTTTGAGACTAGGTAGTTGCTGACATTAAGCTGCCTATTGTCTTTCTCTTGAAACTTCTCTAAGATTTGAAAGAGACTGTGGTACTGAAGACAATGGTTTGTGTCATCTGCTACATCTCAAAAACTCATCATGATGATTTCACCAGTTGGCATTACATTGCCAGTCGTAAAGGAGAAAGTAAAACAATATAAGCTTTTGTTGTTTGTCACTGCAGTTAAAGTCATTTCAATCAACATCAATCAAGTACTTTTTAAAATCTCCTTCGTTAACCATGCTTGATACTAATGCAGAAAGTTGGGAAAGTTGTGATTATTTTTGTAGGCTCTAGCAATGTGTCAAGTACTGTAGACGACCCATCAAGATCATAGGAAAACAAAGAACTTCATAGTAGTTAAACGTTTATTGACAGTTCTCTAACTTAAAAATCTTTAAATAGTTTAGACCTTGTCAGCAAAGAAGCTGCACTTCAAAGTAACATGTTGACAATAACCTTTCTTTCTGGATTACCTAGGTTTGAGGAACAGACAATCATTAAGAAGTGTAAGTCAGAAAAGACGAAACAATAGGAATAAAGGGACCTGTCAATCAAATTTTGTTGCTTGAAAGGGGACAAAATTATTTTTTTGAGCACATTGACAGATTTAAGTGTTGGATCTCCTTCCCTGACAAATCGCTGCTCTTATCAACCAACTACTTGGCTTGCAAGGTATACTACAGAAACTATTGTCTGAGATTAGATGTGCACCACTGCACAACCTTTTCAGTGAGGAAAAGAGGGGAGAGCTAGGTGTGAGAGGATGACTCATGCTCTGATAAACTGAGTCAGAAAACTGCCTACGAAGACAGGCACACACCTGGTTTTTGAGTTCTCAGAAGGTGCATCATATAAGTAATGGCAAAATTAGTGGCATGGGGTGGGGAGGGCAGGGGAATATATAGGCCTATAGGCCTAGATTCCTTATGTGAGCCTTTTTAAAATATTTTTGTTTGGATAACACAGAGCAGTTTGGCACACCCAAATAGTAGAAATGAGAGAATTGGGCTACTGTACTCGTCTTCAAATATTTTGACTTGTATCAATCGTTCTCAGATTCACATATATATCTTCATAACACATCACGGGTGCAAATTCATGTTATGTTAAAGACATCTGTATTCCAAAGCCAGTTACCCACTAGGTGACTATGGGCTTGCAAGCTGTTGTGATTCCTTGTGACCTTCTGTTACCATTTTTCCTTGTGATCTCTTGCAATCAACTGTGCTTGCGACCGGTTGCGATCTAATTGCTGTTACACGATGTTACCTACAAGCATATTGATTGCAATCATACAAGATTTAGCATAGCTTTTGTATTGTTTATATAGTACACGCATGTTGTTGGTACGAGGTGTAATCATCAGACTTAAAAAGTTCAGATTCAACTACACCATTCCTTATTCTCATCTTCTATGGGTTTAGACACAGAGCCAGGAGCAAGACTTACCTGCCCTTTCTGGGCATGTCCATGGCTCCTCTGCCATGAACTATTCGGGTGGTAGCCTTTGAAACCATCATAAAGGAGCCTGCCTCTGAAGACAAACCTGGATACATGTCATTTCAGAGGGTTTGTTCTGAAGTATTACAGAAGTTGACAATCCTGGGCCTCTGATGCACAGTAGACAAACAGCCCACGAGTACTGTGAGAGCATCTATCCCTCTAGCACAGGTCACAGGTGTGGTTCCAGAGGAGGAAGAGGGAGCCAGAGCCCCATTTAAATTGGTATACCCTTCCCCTTTCCCCACCTTTTCCCCTTCCCCTCACCGTGAGTGAAAATGGGAATTTGTCGGGAGTAAAACACATATTTTTTTAATATTCATTACCTTTATAGTGAAGATAAATGTTTAACTGAACTAATAGGTAGTTTGTGGGGATTTTTATATTTTTGTTTGGGAGCCAGTATGGCACAATAAAAAAGTAAATCATAGGAAAGAGTCACCTGGAAGGCTGTTTTTCATTTTAAGGAAGGCACTTTTTTCACAAGAAATCAACAGATTTTCTCTGTGTCATGATCAACTTTGCTGTGTCCTTTTATAGAGTGATTTCCAGTAGGTAAACAGTAACCCCTGACCAAGTTGCATTTACAGAAATTCTTGGCTAACAATACATGCAGTAGGATTTTGCAAATGTGGGAAATTGGATCTCCAGTTGAATATATTATTCTTAAGACAGATGGGTAGATACCACACAAGGCATGCCGTCCCCATTTTTCCTAATGGTCATGGTGACATATGGGCTGGCTGATGTATTAATTTCAATAAGTGCAGACTCCCCTATGTATCACTTAGATAATTCTTCTTTTTGTGCCACTCAGCGAGTAGGATTTTCCTACAAAACACTCAACATCATTGGACTCATTATGTACATTAAGTGTGTGTTTTGTGCAAAATATGCATCTGATTGCTATAACATCATTCAAATTATAAGTCTTGATTTGTCGTATGTTGTAAGGAGATGTGACACATTGACATTGACTATTGTCACTATTGGTGTGATAACACTTTAAGCACCTTCCTCCCTACGCAGTTGAGGAACCTATAAAAGTTTGGCTGGCAAACCCAGGCGCCACCACAGGTTGTGCAGTTCATGTGGCCTGGTAACTAGACATGCTAAAGAAAAGACTCTAAAGCTTGTTCTCAGGATGTTTTAAACATTCCTTAATACACTGGTAAAGGAGCTTTGCCCATATATTGATGCAGTGTTGTTCAATTGATATAGTCAAATGCTATGGATACTGTAGGTTCCTACTGTACTGTACATGTAAAGTAGTAATAATCACTTCAGAATCGCTTGCGAGTTGTCTCTCTTTGCCATCAAAATTGGATGCATGTTCACTGATGTAGTTCGTGACAAACTGTACAGTATACTGTATAAGTGTTGATATTAATGACGGAAGGTTGCATGTTGCAAAAATACTGAAGGTTAGTCTTGCTCAGCTAATTGAACGTCAGTAAAAGTTCCCTGAAGAAAGTCTGTCCATTTGCAGCCTTATGGCATGATGAAATATTATTTTTAAGTGCACTGAGCTTATTTTGGTATATAGTATAATTTTCTTTAAAATCATTATTGCTTCTCTGCAAAATTTGTTTGTGAGTCTAATCAGCAAAAGCAAATAATCTTATCATTAACCTGCCTTGCTTGGAAACTTGGGAAAATTTGTTTGGATGCTTTTGTATAGTTGATTACTGTCTTTTATAAAATCAGTGTTGATGGAATTTTCTGAGGGGTGACTTTGCTGAACAAAGGGAGTAACTTTGTCAGGGGTGACTTTGCTAGTGGACAACTTGACTGGCAGCCTATCTGGCGCATGCATTCAAGTTCATGTTCATCTTCTGTGGTAGGGAATCTTTCACTGTGTCTGATAGGTTAATATTATCTGTGCAGTCCAGAACTTTCTTGTAGCTTATTGACATAGTGTCCATGCTTATGACTTTTAAAAAATAGCCTAGCTGACTAGCATTTACTGGTGATGTACATATCTGAAATAATAATTTCAACAAGCAGTCCCATCTTGCTTTACTCATTTCACCTACCATCTAAATATTGTTGCTTTGAATTTCACACCATACTTGTTTACTAAAGTGAATACAGTGTTGTTCAGTTATGAAATAGGCCTTTATAGCCATGGCAAAGTTAAATGTTTTGGTTAGGTTTACTGTATATCTGCATATTGGTATAGGCCTAGGCCAACAGCACCAATTAGTTAGTTAGTTAGTTAGATGAGATTAAACGACACACCAACACGAATGTGTTATATAGTGTCAACTAGATAAGTACGGTTCAAGCTTGGTTTCAAATACAGTTCGAATGCAGTGCAAGTCCTCCCCTTTAGTTGCCTCTTACGACAGGCGGGGAATACCGTGGGCATAATTAATACTGTAACCCTCAAATAGGGCTGTGTGTTGCTTTACATGACCAAGGTACATAAATGACATGAGAAAGCTAAAAAGCTTACAAAAGTAAGAATCTTGCAAGACTGTGCATGTACTGTATCTTAAAGTGAACACTGTTGTACGTAGCACAGTGTGAAGAATCATGTGTATTAATACCTTGCACTTTAAAAACACAGCACCAGGCCATGGTTACAGAGTCAGTGATACTGTACCATAGCTACTGTACAGGCTTCACCAAATATGTCGTAACCATAATGTATTTACAAGTACCTGCACTTGCAAACTTAAATTGTATATGTATGAGGAATGTATGCACAGACCTCTTTAGGGAATATCAGTACCTGGTTATTCTAGCATGGAAGTGGAATGTACTTTTCTTTGCATTTGTATTTTCCTGATGAACTTTCTTTTCTCTGGTCATACAGTAACATGATATAAGGAACAAGAAGAATGTATTGTGCAAAACTTCAAAAGCTTGTCTGTGGATGTGGGCGAATCTGCAGCAGGACACTCAGAGTTAAGAGGCATGCACATGATGGACCTACTACATCTTCAAGCCTACCAAGGGAGGCAAGAGTTGTTGTCTGTGGGGGAGGCATTGCAGGCCTTTCTGTCGCGTATCATCTTGCAAAACTTGGTTGGAAAGAAATTCTCATTCTTGAGCAAGGAAGGTAAGGACTCAGCTACTTCTAAAAGCTTCTTTGCCTGTTTCAAACATCATGGTTGCTTTAGAATCTTAATAAAAGTGGCTATGCCACGTGTAAATTAACTGTTTAAACCCTTTGGTATCTTTAGGAATATGTTTCCTACAAGAAAAATCAACCATTCAGTTTGTTTACAACTTATTTTTCGGATCAAAAATTGAGAAAAAATACACCCTCTTCCAGCCTTGAAAAGTTAGTCTTCCCGAAAATTTTCAAAATCTTGTTACGTCATGTGACGTCACTTTAGGAACTGATCGTTGTTTGCCGTGGTATCCTTCGGACATTTGATACAGTGTTTGCATTCCATTGTACCGGTTACCAAGGTCGATACAACGTAAAACCTGCGTGAAAAGTTGTAAATTTTGGAATTGTTATCCCTTTTCTCTTGCTTACCAGTTGTTTTAGTCAATTAAATGCATTTCACGCAGGTTTTTCGTCTTGGTGTCATGATAAGTAGCTGCCGCGTACAAACATTCACAACGCAGCAGCATAGGTACAGCATGGAAATACTTCCAGTACAAAACATACCTGATACGCTGATACTACACAATGTAGCACCAGCACTGTTTCATAGTAGGTACCATGTGAAATCAAATTTAATACTTTCTTTGGAATGTCGGATCTGAGCCAGGGAGTTGCCCTCTAACGGCAACTCCCTGATCGGACTGTGGGTAAAGTGAGTTTTCTTGGATTTGAAACCAGAAAGGCGAAGGCGATACTGAACAGGGAGCTGGACAGCTCCCTGTACTGAACTAGACGTCAGTGGTGCAGATGGGGTGAGTAATTCGTTACGGCGCATAGGACGGTATCAATTTGAGACTGTAAGGTGAGGTAAAAGTACAACACCACAACAATTCGAGAATGAGAAGCATTTGGAGCAATTGAAAGGGACTTTAGCTTGGAAAGTTTTATGTAGGCAGTCAAAATATGAACTTTAGGTTGTTTTCGTGCAAGTGTCAGTGGAAATCGTGGAACTAACCTATGATCGAGTGTGCACAGTATTTCGCTGGCTGCTGCCAGTCCACACACTGTACGTATTACTGCAGACCGAACCGAACAGTACACTGCCGAGTTTTTTCGTTCTTTGGTTACGAATCAAGAGTATTTGTAATTATTAGTAATAGCCTACTGCAGCCCCAAAATGTAACAGACCGACACCACTCTCCAAACAGGCAGAATAAAGTTCAAATTCAAGACATGCCGCAATTACAATCATTACTATCTCTTAGGTACGTATAGGCTATGCTGTACACCAGGTTCGGTATACGGAGGCTGGTGTTCCTAAAATGACGTCATTATCGTGTTGGCTTGAAATCTCATTTTCAACAGTCTATTTTTTGGTGCAATTTTTTGAAACATTAATTTCTTTTTAATGCTCAAGGCTGTAAGGGTGATGAAAACAGTTTTAGAAAGAGCTTTTTGTGTACTTTAGGCTAAATTAGTCTCCCGTTACTCCAACTTACGTGTCATGGCCACTTTAATAAAGACCTTCTCTTCAAAACCTACAGTAGTTTAAGTGAACTTTGAATCTTGAACACTGAAGGAATAAATAGTATTTGAGAATGGTATTCTGGTCAAATTAAAAAACAAATGTTATCAGTTTGTGTGTGAAGCACAGTAATAGTAGTGTTAATTCCTGACATATTGTACAGTCTGTGTTTTGGGCATACAGGGTTGCAGGGCGTGACATAAATGACAATTTACTGAAAGGAAATAGCTTTTAGTAGGCCCTTAAGGTTTGCTGTATTGCCCTTCAGAGAGACTTTTAAGCAATGATTAGATTTGTTGTCAGTGCCCATCCATCTCACCCAGTTTCTTGTACCATTTTTGAGGCTCTTGTCAAGTCTTAGGTTTTGTATGGAACCATATACACCTGAAAGTGATTGATTATGATTTCAGAGCCTAGAAAAAAAGGGCCTGAATTTTTTAATCAATGACATCACAAATTGCTGTGTAGTCCACCATATATATTGAATTGAAAGGCCAGTTCCCTTGTTCCAGACATAAAACCACCCAGTTACAATAAATTAACATCTGATCCTCTTCCAGACTGTCTTTGGCACCTCCTTGTACAGGCAACGGCCTAAATTTTAAATTGTCTGAGAGTGTACTCAGCTCAGGACACCTCTGTGTGTGATTCTAGTACAACAGTGACAAATCAGAGAGGCTTACAGTATATTTGAAGGCCAGGTCCAAATCAGAACTGCCCACTCTTATGCCAATGAAAGTGTTGTCATGGCATGTGAATTCTGGTTGCCCTAAAAGTAAAATGTATTTGGGGTAATGAATATCTTTCCCAAAACAAATACTGTACCACCACAACACACCAATAGAAAAAGTGGTGAAAATGAAACCAAATGGTTTCATTTCTTACTCCTCTATGATGTATGATCAAGCTTTTGACAACAATATGTCATGATTCTGATGTGGTATTATTAATATTTGGCAAATTGGTCTAATACTGTATCTATATTAAAGCAGAAGATCATCTCAAAATATTGTACCTGTGCAGTGTATTATAGCTCATTATGTCTAAAAAAATGTTGATAGCTGCATCAATTATGCAGACAGCTCTGCAGTATTTTCTGCAATTTATCTGGTAATAATCCATTTAAGTGAGTTAAATATCAAAATCAGTGATCAGCTGGAATGTGTTGCACAGTTTGTTATACAGATCGGTGAAAAGGTCCCTTCTGGAGGTGGTAAACCATCTGGGGGGGGGGCAGAAGGGGGAGGAGTTGGGGGATATTAAATACAAGCATGTAATTTTCAATTTAATATGATTTTAATATTTATCTTGCTTTTAGGTTAACTTCTGGTACTACATGGCATGCAGCAGGTCTGATTGGTCAGATGAGGAGTTCGAGGGTGATGACCAACATATGTCAGGATAGCATTAAGTTGTACAGCTCACTGGAGGAGGAAACAGGAATAAATCCTGGTAAGTATCTTACAACAGATATGTAGTATCATCAGGTGTGAGTAGACTTGTGGGTATAAACTACAAAATATCAAGGACAAAGGAATTTGATGTAGTGGACAATAGTTCTGAGCTCCAATTGCAGTTTGAAGTGAGGGAACTGTGTAGGGTTCATTCTTCCCTCATGCATGCCACCAGTGGTACCAGTACTTCTAAAGAGAGGGTTCATCAAACAAGGCACACCTGGAATCTCTTTGAGAATTAATAGCTTCACAGAGCCATCTTCCTCCTGCATCTATGGATAGGATTGCTCCATGGAACTTAAACTTAAAAGTTGAAAAATGTGAATTCTGGTCTGGTCCCATTTGATGAGCAGTATATATAATAATTACCCACATTGAAGGCCTTGTGATTTCAGTAGTAGTATGGTGTTTTTTTTTTTTTTTTTTTTTTTTAACTTTTTACTTGTGGAAGTTTGGCAATCAATGAATAAAAAGTACTGGAGGACTCAGAGTTTGGAATAGAAAAAATCCTGGGGTTTGTGTATGGTTACTGATAAAGTGTGAAGGCATGGTGCAGTAGGTACTAGGATTGTTGTCAATTTGTATTTTCCACTTGGAAATGAAAATGGTGGGAGGGGAGGTGGGAAGAAGTTTTCCTGCATTGCTTTTAAAATGAGGTCAGGATGAATGCACCACTCTCCTTTTGTCTGATTTGCAGAAACATTGAGAAGGGTTGGTATAAATCAAAATTTATACTAAAACATGCTGAATAGACCTTTGCAAGTCACAGTCTGTATCACCTTTGGACTCACGTTTACAGATGTTCTTATGTAGAGACTCTCAATCTGAAAGTTAAATTTAGGTTTTGTTTGCTTGTTCTCAATTTTGTGAAGGTAAGGAAGCACCTTGCACAGTATAGCCAGCTTTCAAGGCTTTTGAGTTACTTTTATCTCTGGATCTAAGGATTGCTTGGTTTTACTGTAGCTCTTATGTTGATTCTGTTGTTGGCTATTTGGATTAAAGAAGGATAACTTGACAGCTGTGAGAGTAATTAAAGTTGCATTGTTCTGACAGTAATACAGTGCACAACCATGGCAAGACATTTCTGATGCTTTTACAGAAGCTAAAAGGTTTTAATAGTCTTTTGAGCATGTCCAAACACCAAGACAAAAAGCGGAGTTCCACTAGATGGTAATGTGATATTGCTGTGTTGGTGCAAGGTCTTAAAGCCATAAGAATATTTATTGTTTTTATACATACAGTGTTAAAATCAGCTAATATTTGGCATATTGGACTAATATGTATATTAAATACACTGCATTTACCATACACTGATAGAACCTAACCAATATTACAGTACTCCTTCAAAGAACTCAGTTGATGTTACCCTACATTACTTCTTCAGGGCAAAGGTTACTTCAGTTACTCTTGTGTCGTATTTTCACTTCCAACATTTTTATTTAATGTTAACAAAGAATTGTAAAATAGACTTTCAACCACTCATGTACATTACAACGTAATATTTTATGGCCTGTGAACTCAACCAGTTGCTCTTCTTCTTTCATTCAGCTACACATGTAACTTTGTATCTGACCTACATAGTAAATAACATAGATATAGCATTACAATATCCTCATTTCTAAAATATTGGTGTGGGATCAGTAGAGGCAGATATTGAGACTTGAAATATCAGACATGCATAAAACCCGACATTGTTGAAAGCAGTCTGACTCTAATCAATATTTAGCTTTGCAAAAGTGATTCTGAAATTATGGGCCATGACTCCAAGTCATATCATCTTGAAATGATTTATTACACAGCCATAAAGTACTTTTTCCCAGAATTTGAAAATAATCCTTCCATAAATTTTATTAGGTAAATAATTTACATTTTATAGTATATTGTGCTTAAGAAAAATAAAAAAGTGAAGGAAGTCTGCACCATAGACCTTTTTCCAAATGGCAGTCACAAAGGATTGTGGGATAGTTTTTGTGTGCTTTTATTTTTGTCAATGGCATTTTACTGTGGGTAAGAATGATTCAGACCAAAATGCTATCCCACAATCCTTTGTAATTGCTATTTGGAAAAGGGTCTATGGATAATGAACATAAGATATGCAAGATTACATGAACTCCACATTCAAATTGAAGAATTTCACTTTACACTTGAATACGTATGTCAAAGAGTCTGTTTACTATTTGTAATATCAAGTGGCAAGGAGTTATACAATCTTGTTGCAGACACAGCTTCCAGTCTGGAACTTAAAAGTGCAACATTGCATTTTATGTGTGTATTCTATTACTGAACAAAAGCAATTACCATTTATCATATACCATCCCAGTGTTCTCCACTAGCTGTTTTGTCCGGGGGCTCCGCCCGTACAAAATCTGCCACACTACTTTAGCGCCCGGACAAAACTTTGCCGCCCGCACAGAAAATTGACCCGCCCGGTCAAGAAGTTGGCTGTACACTCAATCACAAACACCACAACTTAGTCATTTGACTACCTATATTTGATTTCAAATACTCATGACAAGCAATGTATAATAAAACATCGGAGATGCAAACCCAGCTCACTTTTACCTGAGCTCTTATATCATTCAGTATGCACTTACTGCATTTCTTTCATATGTTTCCACAGTAGGAATCTGTTACCATCAAACTCATCCACTAAACGAAACCATTCAATTGAACTGTTCCCTAGGTTTCCCGATTTTCACCCGAAATTTCAGTTAAATTTAAGTGAACTACTTCATTCTTGAATACGTCCAAGTGGAAACTGGAGCTTCAGATCTGCAAGTAAAGTCAAAGATATTTAGAAAAGGCAATCTGCAAAAAGGAAATGACCACAAAATGCCCAGATTTGAACACATAGGGAAGGCTAAGAACAAGGAGGTAGATTGCACCATTTGCGATCTAAGCCCTCCTAAATTGTCAAAATTTTCCCAAAGGGGGTCCCCCTCCCCTTAGACCCCCCAGGATGGCGATCACAAGAGCCCCTGGACAGAAAACAGACCAGTGGAGAACCCTGCATCCTATCTTAATTTCTGTTAGGTTGTGTTGTTGTAATTACATTAAAACATTTTTTAATGAATGTTTGAGTTCATGATAGGAAATTTCCTTTTCCTGTTATATGGAATATTTTCATTGTGAAACATAAAATGTACTTCTGTATTAAAGTCCCTCAAAGCTCACCCCAGATAGTAACAATTTTCCCAACTAACCCAACTTCTACCCCTGCCTTCAGTTTAAACACAAACAAGTGTCTAGTAGTAGAACACTTTCAAGACAGAGCCACAGTAGCCTACACTGAGTTTCAGTTGCTCGAGGCAATATTGAAAAACAAACTGTGTGTGACTGTGAGCCTAATTATGAACACAACTGACTGTCCAAGTCATCACTACCAACCATGGTAGTGCTATTATTCTTTGTATGAATGCCAATCAAAGTACAGTCACCACTGGATTTGGAACTATGGGGATATGTCTAAATATATTTGGGGGATGCTATGGCTCCTTTAAGAAATATTAAGATGTTTAAAAAATGCTGTGTATCTTTCATAGTAGTGCAGTACTTGTCCGTTACATAGACCCTTTCCAAACAGCAATCACAAAGGATTGTGGGAAAGAGTTTTGGTATGTGTGGTTATCATCAGTGGCATTTTACTGTGATCAAAAAAGACGTTCACTAAAACTCTGTCCCACAATCCTTTGTAATTACTATCTGGAAAGGGGTCTCTTGGGATTACTGCATATTTTGTGCAAGTTTTGGCCACTTAGAGATTTACTTCTGACAGGTTGTTGATGGGAGGGGGGGGAACAAAGTTTGACAACCACCCATGTTTGACTTTTAATAGGTTTACAGTTGGGCTCATCCAATGGTGGATATTTGCCATCAGTAATATATTACATTGCCAGAGGACCAGACTGGCAAAAAAATGGTTGTATATACTGTTGCAGCTTGCTATGTAGTGTAGAATAAAAGAGTGGTTTAATTTGTACCAGATTCTTTGGTGTCAAATTGGTGCATTTACAGTATATAAGAATCATTACAAAAAAGGTGTTGTTAACATCTTTTAACACAAAACATACAGTAATGGACAGGTGAACTAAATCTTCATTTCTTGTGGCTTTGTTTTGTTTTTTGCCGAGAAAGTAATCGCACTGGAATGTATTTTGCCGATGCAAATACAAAAACAGTGTAATTCCTGTCTAGTAGATGTCATGTTAATGAGCAAGATGCTTCATTTTATTTTTAATTGCCTCTTTCCACCCAGAGGTAAACTTGGTACCTTGACCACGCAGAGGCCTATGAATCTGGCCCATGACCACACATGAGATGAGAAATAACAATTTACTTGCACGCTCAAAATGGAAACTTTCCAGTAATTGCCATGGTGCATAACTTGAGCATCCTGGAAGGGGGTGGTCATTCTTAACACAGGTTGTTCCTGACTGAGGGTAGTTTTTAGCTCACACATTGTACACAGTACATGTGTGAGGTTATAAAATGGGGCAGATACCGTCAACTTTTCAACAAAAGTTTTCAGCCTTTTGATGTGTGGAGATTTTGAGCTGAAATTTTGGTACATGATTGTTTGTCGATAGAGCATTAAAACTTGCCTATTTGCATTTTGATATAAAAAAGTTAAATTTGGTTTTTAAGCAATTTTTGTAGGGCTGAGTTCACCGTGCCTGCTGACCAGGTAGCTGTTTATTCATTGCACTTATAGCAGTGTACTTGGTTGTGTGTTCAGTTGCTATCTCGCAACTGCCTGTGCATGTTTGTTTTGAAATTTGATCCATTCACACACATCAGTCTTTGTTCATCAAGTGGCCTGTGCAGTCACAATGTTTTGGGATAACTAATTGTATTATCAAGGTTCATTAAGCAAGGAGTTCCACGGGAACTCCCTGCATTGAGCAGCTACTTGATTCATGATAAAAAAATTTGAAGCAACTCTGTGGTCAGTTTGGCTTACAAGAAAGGAAAATGGTTTGACCTGTTGTGGGGATATGTCCCATTTTGTTCCTGGATCAATTGAGATGGTCAGGTCAAGTAATTGCAATACTGTAACTGTTTTGAGTTCAACCCCAGTACCAGCTTTTTGAGTCTGTGGTTTGTTTTGATTGAGTGCAAACCTATGCAGTGTTTGGTTGTGGAGTTGCAGGTGCACTCAAATGTTCTTTGCAAACTTGAACAGTTTAATAACATCAGGTTAATTTCAGTCTTGCTGCTAATTAAAGCATGTAACCTTTACAGGCCTTCTTGCTTTTAGAAAATATGCAGTGATATTTGTGGGTCTGTCATGAAACGGTGTCAGTTGCAGTGTTTACATGCCTAAATGTGCTTGTGATTTTTCAGTTGGGTTTTGAGTTCATTTATTATTATGCTCTTCTCTTACCTTTTGCCTTTGTAAGGTAAGGAGGTTTAATAGAAGTTGATGAATAAATGATCATAAAATTTGGTTCTTTGAGTTCCTATTTTTTAACAGACAAGAGCAATTGTGTGAGCTACACAACAGCATTGCTGTTCTAGTTGTACTTTGCTTTGGAACCATACTGGAAATGATCTACTGAAAAATTTAGGTGTAATTATATTATTACGGTACTGTACTTGTATATATTTTGTTGTATGAAAACAGGAGTGATTGAGAAAATTTTGTTTACAAACGATTTTATAAATGAAATTGAAAATTTAAGAATTGAGATGTAGGCCCTACAGTATTAAAGAGTATGAATTTATATCATGTATTGTACAAAATGCCTATCAAACTTGCTTCTGCTCATGGAACACTTTTGTAATTTAGATGTTTATTTTTTTGTGATGTTTGAAAATTAAGATGTGTCTTATATCATTTTTGTAGGATTCAGGATAACAGGATCTCTGGCATTAGCAGAAAGTAAGGAGAGAATGCTAGACTTGCAACGAACAGCAAGTAAAGCAAGGTGAGTCTAGGGACCATCTGTTTTTATCATTTCACAAGAGTACAAAAAGAAGGCGGAGTGGGGGGGGGGAGGGGGGGTCAAAGTCCCAATGCACATTTTTCCAAATAAAAAGATGATGAATTTTTTTGCTGAAAAATGGATGACTCTGTATGTACCTTGATCTGTGTGGGAAGGGTTGGGGGATTTGCAAAGAACAGGGCTCGGGACAACCCGATACCTTGAGTGAAATGTGTACAAAAATTATGTAGGACGCACAGGTAGCTGCATGGCTTTTTTGTACAGGAAATTTGAAGACTGGCAGTTAGGCCTGAAATTAGACTGGTCCTCTGGCCCCAAAGTGTCAGAAGCTGCTCTGACTGCTCCAGCATCAAAGTACGTAGGGTAGCCTGTTCAGTAGATACTGTAGATGAAAATTTTGCAGGTACTGTTATCAACTAAGATGTTGCCACTGAAATGACTGAGTTTTAGACTGAGCTTGGCTGGAGACCCACAGTTTTAGATTGGGATGAATGACCCCACATAAAATTGCATTGGTTTGAGGAGAAAACCTAATGGAGTCTCTGCAAGATAAAGTTTTTAGAGGAGGATAGGCAGTGGAGGTAAAAAAAGTGATAGTTGGACAGATTTCTGCGGTTGTAAGTAGTGTTTTGAATGAAGTTTCAAAAGGAAACCACAGCCTATGAAAGAAGCCCTTGCGGTATAAAAATATGAAAGCAGCGTGAAAGGCATACTTCTGAGCTACTTCTGAGTTTTCATAAGAGGGTTGTATCACCTTCATCATGTACGTGTTTGGAATTTCTGCAAGGGTCCAGAGGTCTGTCATGAAACAGACCAAATTTAATGTGGAAGTCAATGGAGGAAAGTACTACTGTAGTGCTGCACTGCCTGAAAGTTGAATAAGGAAATGATGCTGTAACACAATTTATATCTTGTGAGTCCTTCCTATCACATTACAGATTTGCATGTAGCTAATGTTTATTCATAGTGTAAGTGAAAACAGAAATTGCCTTGTAAAATGGTCAATATCTGATCGATTCTAGTGAGAGTTTTGGTCATTTTGCACATTTAAAATGTTTATTACTTAAAAACGGACCTTTATTAGAACCCCTACTGTAGGTTGGCAGGGATTCCGCCAGAAATGCAAAAAAGGGGGGGGGGGATTAATTGCTCCTAAACCCCTAGTCCAAATTGATGGTGTCCCTGGCTAAAGTTACAAGTGGGTTCAGGGGGGCAAAAGCTTGCTTCAAGACCCCTATAAGGTGCATTTTGAAGGGTTTTAAAGGCCATTTACTTATGAAAGTCCAAACATTGCTGCAAAGGTGCCCTCTTCTTAAGTAAGAAACCAAGATATGGACAATTTTTTTAATTTTTATGGAAATGAAAAGGGGGGGATTTTACCCACCTTCTTCTGGAAAGGGGGGGACAAATCCCCCCCTTTCCCCCCTTTGGCGGAAACCCTGGTTGGATGTTGGATCGTGAAGTAGATTTAAATGTTGCTACTTTTGGAAAAGATTTAAATTTATATCTGTACTTGGATTATGTTGTTTGAAAGATATATAGAGACATAGAGCATTGCAGCTTTACAGGAGATTGTAAAACATGCTTTTAATGGATGTAGCATATTGCACAAGGGCTTCACTGCCTGTTGGCTAAAGATCATATATAGTACTGTATCTGTTTTTTCAGCCAGTCTGGAACAGGCCACAGATGACAGATGTCAAGGTCTAAATGCCTTCAGTGTGGTTACCTTAAGTGTATCTCTTTGGGGTAGTGTTGGGCGGATTTCACTCATTGGCTTTATTTGTGTGGACTGGAGAAAACAGATATTTTCACAAGGGATGAAATATTTGGGATTGCATTGCAATTTGAATTTGCTGAAACCCATGAATAAAAGTCAATTTTAGTTTATTTTCACACAAGTCATGAACCAAGTTTTCACATGCTCTTCCTGTTTTAAATCTTCCACAAATATTAACTGCCAATTTTAACAATTGCTCATCAAGATTGGGTCAATTGCTAATCTATTCCAACATCAATTATCAATTACTGCTAATGATAGGTCTCTCACACAATTTTGCCTGTTGTTGTAGATTGCATCTATAAAATAAGGAAAAGTTCTGGATGTCCTTTTTGATACAGAAAACAATACCTTTGCCATGTCAACATTGTTGTTTCACACTCTGCCTTCAGAGCAATTGGAATTGACTGTGACTTTATGTCTCCCGCCGAGCTGGAGAAAATGGTACCCTGGATGTGGACACAAGACTTACAGGGTGCCCTCTACATACCTGGAGATTGTGTGACTGATCCTACCACTACATCAATGGCTTTAGCAAAAGGGGCGAGACAAAATGGTATGGCACATCATTGTGTAGGATCTGTATAGGCAGCACATCTATAATTCCAGGAAAGTCCTTAAATGTCACCTGACGGCTGAACTCAATGTAGACCATGTTGGTGATGAGTTGTACTCAACTTGTTATGAATATGTAATGTAAAATGCTTTAAAGTACACGTTATGCAAAATGAAAACATGGGGAGTGTTCTTTTCCACCTTTTTGTATTATATCCTTTTGCTGTTTGCAGACTTACATTTTGAAGAAAGTGTTCAGGGGTTGGTGGAGAGGAGGACCAACACCCTTTAATATCTGTTGTTAACTCAAATACTTCAAATATACCCTAGTTTAAAATGGTAATGTATGATTTATCAGTGTATTTGCATTTTTCCTGCCATCCTGTACAGGGGTCAAAATCATTGAAGGAGTGAAAGTAGACAAAGTGGAGACAGAGAAGGAGCGTGTTAGTGAAGTACACACCAATCAAGGGTCACTAAAGTGTGAATATTTTATTAACTGTGCTGGCATGGTAAGTTCAGATATTTCATTTATTTTTTCACAATATAAATTTAACATCATGTAATGGGAACTTGTAAGTGACATATTGACAAAAGTGAAAAGGGATAACTACACATAGGGTGAGAGAAAAAAGGAACAAAACTGGCTGAAAAGCAATAGAAAAAAAGCCAGCAGAGTAATTGCTGTGGAATTTCAGTAATTGCTTTGGAATTTTCTTTCATATGGGAAGAAGGTAGGGTGGGGTTGGGGTGGAGGGGGGTTTAATATGTGGGAGTATGACAGGCTTTATACAGTAGTTCTGTATATGTGTTAGAATAGCTTGGTTTCAAAATGTTTGCTGTAATTTTAACAATTTCTAGAAAGTTCCAGGTGAAGTGGCAACTTCTTTCCTTGCTTGTACATGTGTGTGCTGTCAGATATTTGGTTTTGCTTTTGTACCCGTTGTTCCATTTCCAGCTGTAAAAAGCTTGAGTCTCCAGGATTCTGCATGTCATAAATTCCCAATTCGTGTAATTTTTTGTATTAATTCAGAGAAGAGATCAGCTGATAGACTGGCCAGTGCCGGAGTATTTCTTGGTTTGCCAACAGAAATTTTACACATACAGACCAAGGTTCATTGAAAAAAGAAGTTTAACAACCATGAATGTTCAAGTTTAAGATGTTCTAAAATGGCTACTGGCTGAAAAGTTTTAAGGTAGCCTAGTCAAACCCACTGTTCAGTAATATTGTATTTTGAAGACGAATCAACTTATCTGACAAAAATTCAATAATAAAATGTCAGGAAACACTTCATACCCATTGTTGGCCATTACCAAGACTTGTATGTTTTGTAGTCTTTAGAAAAATTTCTCAAGGAACATATCTCAGTTTGTCACTTGCTACTGTTGTGTGTGACTTGTATACTAGAACTGTATGAATACTCATCAAGTTGAAGTTTTAGGCAGATGACATTAGCTATGGTCATTTTGGTGTGCCACTCTTGTATTCTTGCAGTGCTCCATCTATGCAGTGTTTAAGTATTACAGCCGGTTCATATTTATAAATTTTCATGGGCTGTAAAGGTATAACAACCATGTATTGTCATCCCTTGCTCTGCCACAGCAATCACAGACATAGCATAGAGTTGAACAATGTTCAACTTTCATAGCTTTATAGCACTATACTGAAGTATGAACTGGCCTTTACACTAGGTAGACATGTATGAGATATCAGTATTTAAGTCTGACACATGAAAGTTTATTGTTCTGTAAGAAGTAACTTCAGTTTACTGTTTTGTTATCGTTAATTTTTTTGCTTGTTTCTTTTTCAGTGGTCCCATGAACTTGGCCTTAAATGCAATCCAGGAGTTAAGGTTCCCTTACATCCAAATGAACACCAGTACCTTATAACAAAGCCAATTGAAGACATCAATCCTCTTGGGTTGCCATGTAAGTATTAAAGATGACATGAGTCATGAATATGCCAGATGTTCCAGGGTTCCCAGCCATTTTGGAGACCAGGGAAAACCTGGAAAATGAGGGTCCCTTTTTCTAGATTAGGAAAAGTCAGGAAAATTTGAAAAAGAAAATAAGTCTTAAATGAGGGAAAAATCAGGGACTGATTGATTTTAGTAACAAGGAAGTGCTTGTCTGTTAAAGTTAGTTTCATGTCCAAATGGTATAAACAGAATGTTAACTAGAAAAAAGCACAATAATTATAATTGTAAGACTATGTCATTGGAAAAGTTAGGGAATCATCAGGGGAATTTTTCTTTCTGAAAAATTGGGAACCCTGTGTTTTGTGATATCTCAGTGATCTCTCTTCATTTTGCTTTATAAACACTGCCAGAGCAGGACTTGTAAAAAGTACTTATGGGCTAAAGTAACACTGCCAGGGAATAATTTAGTGTTCAAAATTTGCATAGCAATTTCGAGGTTTCTGGGCTTTTCTATCACAAAATCATTAAAAACCCGAAAGTTGTATGTGCAAAATCTGCTACACAGTTTTGCATTTTTGGTTCCTTGCGTTAGCAAAAGGAACCTATGTAGTCAGCTTGGCGTGTGTGTGCGCGTGTGTGTGTGTGCGTGTGTGTGTGTGTGTGACACTTGCTTCGGTACGCTGTTTCTCAACAAGGGAAAGTTGGACTAATTTGAAACTTGGTATATGGATCTGTCATAGTGAGAAGGTGTGCCCTATTGTTTTTGGTGGAGGTCAAAGGTCATGTGGGGTCACCAGGGGTCAAAGACCGAAAACCTTGTTTGCACGATATCTCAAGGTAGGAAGCTTGGATAAATTTCATACTTGGTATGTGGATGCATTATGGTGAGAAGATGAATGCTGTAGCTTTTGGATGAGGTCAAAGGTCATCTGGGGTCACCGGGGGTCAAGCACTGAAAACTTGTTGTTAACGCAGTATCTCAAGGTAGGAAGCTTGGATAGATTTCATACTTGGTATGTGGATGACTTATGGTGAGAAGATAAATCCTGTCATTTTTGGTGGAGGTCAAAGGTCATTTGGGGTCACTGAGAGTCAAATACTGAAAACCTTGTTAACACAATATCACAAAGAAAGAATCTTGGATAGATTTCATACTTGGTATATAGATCCACCATAGTGAGAAGCTGTGCCATACAGTTTTTGGTGGAGGTCAAAGGTCATCTGGGGTCACCAAGGGCCAAAAACTGATAACCTTGTTGTTAGCACAATATCTCAAGGTAGGAAACTTGGATTAATTTCATACTTAGTGTGTGGATGCCTTATGGTGGGGAAAATATTTTTTTGGTGGAGACCAAAGGTCATCTGGGGTCACTGGAGGTCAAACTCTGCAAACCTTTTCAACCCATATCACAGTGTAGGAAGTTTGAATAGATTTATGCTTTGAGGTGTTGCATTAAATCCAGCAGAAAACCCATATGAGTTTTGTTGGATGTCAGAGGTGAAATCACCAGATGCCAAAATGCAAATTGCCAAGAATTCCTGAAGTCAAATATAAGCACAAAACTGTATCATTCCAGCACATTAAGATCACATTCACCCAATGACTGAAAGATGTGGGACATATTTCAGAGATGCCAAGTATCTCAATTTTAGTTGAAATTAGAGTATTACAATTTTAATCCATAATTGTGCCATCATGAAAACCTGCATCAAATACCGCTTTTTACTATTGCAGAAGATTCTCTGCCCACAAAGCAGAGGACTTGTGAAAGTTCACTAGACAGACATTTGTCGTTAGATTAGGACATGTGAGCTTGCAGAAATTGGAAATTGGAATTGATTAATTAAATGCTACTATGGGTTGTTAGTTTTATAAAGAGAACTGTTACTGATCATTTGGATCAGATACCATTGAGCGTGCATGAATTGTGATTGCTTAATTGAATAAAACAAATTGTAACTGTATACTGTCTGGGTTGATATCCCTTGAAGTGCCTGTATTTCTTCAGAGCAATTTATTTATGCTTGAATGTGTTAACACAAGATGTGCATTGTCTACAGAGCAGATTTTGTGCATCTACAGAAATACTGGTTCATTCAGTAGTTGGCTCAGTTTCATTAAATTCAGCAAGGAACCACAGTGCCCATTGGGCTCTTGTTGTAGCAATTTGTCCATCTTGTGTAGCAAAATGCGATGCGATACCTGATAAATTATTCCCTGATTGCTTCTCTGTCAATAGGTAGTTTTCAGGAAACTTATAGTATACAACTGGTAATGTTGAAGCAGAGCTGTAAAAAGTACAAAAAGCTAGAGCAACACATACTAAGGTCCTTAAGCTATTATGGTTATGGTACAAAAAAACCAAATCATTGCCCCTGTGAGAAGAGTGCTGGGGTAGTTTCAGCAGTAATATAGTCCATTTCATTGGCTCAAATTAGCAGAATTAGACTCTACCTCAAGTATTATTGGCTGAGTGTATTTACTGTAGTGAAGCTGTTTATCTTTGTAAACTGTTTTGTTAATCACACTTAGGAAAGTGAGTGTGCAGCTCAAAATTAATTTGGCAAATGCAAATTCTTGTGCATTTCTGTACAAATCGAGTCCCTTAAGTGTATATTTAGACAGTAACAATGGTGTGATTGGTTAAAGTTGTGAGATAGTACAGAAGAAGGTTCTTACCCAAAAGTGATTTGCATAGGGTATCTGTGCAAACTATGCAAGCCAGTTCAGTGAATACCACTTATAGAACAGAGTACTGGGTCAGTAATGTGACAATAGTAAATTCTTGCTCATATTATGTATCCAGCTCCTGAAGTGTATGTTGTTTGTTTTCTTCCAGACATCCGAGACTTGGACAATGAATGTTACATCCGTGACTGGGGGCAGGGACTTATGGCCGGGGGTTTTGTAACTCCGGGTAAACCAGTCTTCACTAAGGGTATACCATACCCTGCAGAATTCACGTCACTCCCTGAAGATTGGGATGCTTTTCGTAAGCAATAATTTTTATCAATTTTGAATTTGAAAATTTAGTACATGAAGTGCACATAGTTTCAAACCACATCCCTTGTTCAGTTTGGCCTTGTCTTATGAGGTTTTGTTGTCGACCAGACTTGTGTAAGTACAATGTCAAGTGGAGTGAATATTAGGTTGTGAGTAGCAGTATTAGCACATGTTTTGTATGAGCTAGAATACAAAAGTTTGCATCCATGTGCATAGGAGCACAAAAGTTAGAAATCAATTCTCCTTTAGTTTGAGTGCACGTAAATGTTCCAAAAGTAGTCATAAGTGTGCCAAAAGTATGAGTTTATCCTCGGGGCAGGTTACCCAACTATTCTTTAGTATGAATACATGTAAATGTGCCAAAAGTATGAGTTTATAGCCGGGCAGGTTACCTGAGTCAACTTCAGAACAGCGATTCCTGGCTTGGAGTCAAGAAGCCACTCCAATTTCTTCACAGTCCCGGGCCCTGGTAAGTAATGCTGAAGAATGAAGCAATTCATTGATTAAATTAGCAACAGTTCCAGCAAGGTGATATGAGATTTCTTTGAAAGTCTTCCCTGATTAAAGACAAGGTCTAAATTTTATATCTATTATCATAATTTAGGAGTAGATACTGTTTTGATTCAAATTTTCCATTTGCACCTTTGATAATTAGTTTTCAAGGAGTGAGTAAAGTTGATTCACCAGTGGGTTGGTTTCATTTTTAGGTCCAGTATTAGATGGTTTTTTGAAGAGAGTTCCAGCAGCTGAGAAAGCTGAAGTCCAGCAGTTATTTAATGGTCCAGAGAGTTTTACACCAGACATGTCCCCTCTAATTGGGCCTGCCTCAGAGGTGAGTAAATACTTGCTAAATTTATGTCGGCTTCTGTAAAAAAGCTAAAATAAAACAGAAAATAGTCCAGCAAAAAGGTTAAAATGAGGAACATCCTGTCGGAAGTATTGGGTTTTGGTGTCATGGAGCTTATAAGAATGTATGTAACTGTATTTTAAAGAAAGAAATTCTCATTTTCAGGTTCCTGTTGGTTGGCCTGGTGGTTAGACTATTTGGCTTGGTGGTTACAGCTTATCCGACTTTCAGCCTGAAGTCCAGAGTTCAAATCCTTGTCAGGTCATAACAAAGACATTAAAAATGGGACCTGTTGCCTTCTCACTTGGTGCTTAGCATAAAAGAACGGGACAGGAGTTATAATGTATGTGAAAATTTAACAGGTTGCACGACAGTGGCTGCACTGGTTATAATAGCCCCTAGGGGCTTGGGAACGTTAGGAATGACATGATTGTGATGGGTATTTGCAAAGCACTTTGAGGTGTATTGTAAAGTAAAAGAGCTTTATAAAAACGGAATATTGTTATTATTGTTCAGGTCGACAACTACTTTGTTATGGCAGGGTTCAACTCTGCTGGTATTGCTGCTAGTGGTGGCGCAGGAAAGTTACTCGCAGAGTGGATTCATGAGGGTCGGCCTTCCATAAACACTTGGCCAGTGGATGTTCGACGCTTCAGCAAGTACCATAATAACAAAAAATTTTTGCGTGACAGAGTGTCAGAAATTGAAGGTATGTGGTCAGAAAATTTTGTGAATGGAAAATCTAATTAAAATGAAAGTATTGATCTTAATGAATAGACCTGAAAGCTGTTGTTTGTCTGGACAGGTCTTAGATAACCTTTTTACATTCTTTAATTATTTGGTCTCTTGAACAGAGTCATTTGCCCATGAGAGTTCTGCAGATCTCTTTAACAATAATACTTGGAAAATTGGGAATGAGACATTTGTATTTAAATAGTTCTGTTAGACTGCAGGTCAAGATGATACAAGCCACAATTTATGATTGCCCAGCTAAAACCTACAGCATACTGTAAAACTTGTGTATGTTAACTGCAGAAATTGTATACTGGCAAACTTAGGGTACAAATATATTCCTTCTGACCTTTATTGTCTGTCAGCATGGTTATTAAAAATTGAAAAGGCCTATTTACACAAGGCAATATTAGCATGTGTCAGTGGCAGGAGTCAGAGACATGACACCAAAAAAGCTCCGTTAAAGCTTTACCTACAACAAAAAGTTTATGACCTTTGTCATGTCACGTTCACCAAGACATATTTGGTGTAATGATGTACGGCATTGCAAGCATGACTTGGTAATCTGATCAATCAGATAGATGAAAATTGGTCACATGTTCCGTGTATACTACTGCACATCTCACAACCACACAAACCAGCAAGTGGAATCATTGACAGAACAGGCTTTCTAATTGAATAGACTCATGCATACCAAAATTCATGTGACATACAAATGAATGGTGGACGTACATCTAGCCCACATCTGGTAAATTGGTGCAAACTTTGCTGTTAGACTCATGAGTGAGTCCATTTTTAAATAGCATCTCATCTTTGCAAGATGGGATTCAAGTCATTCACCAAATACTGATGGTGAGAATATTAAGTATAGTCTTTCATGGTGAGAATATTAAGTATAGTCTTTCCGATAAAAGGTTGATATTATAAAGGAACGTAGTAAACAGTAGCAAAAATCACCATAGAGAAAAGCAGCAAAGTGTCACTCAGTACTAGTAAGCCTTATTCATGGCAATTTCAGATAGGACAGGTTGGAGGAGGAGGTTAAAGATACCCAGAAACTTTATAGAATGTTGTATTTTGTCAGTATATTTCGTAATGTGTAATGGATGTTGAGGTGAGAAAATGTCCATGTACTACATTTGCATGACATGTGTGGAATGCCAGTATTCTTTTCAACTTTGTGGAAAAATTGATTCAGAAACTGCCATGCAACAACATTTAGTTCTTCAGTCATAATAAATTCAATCTTGTACTCTGCCCTCATTACACTGACTTTTTTTTGCCATGTCAGACCTTATTTCATTCATGCTTTCTCTCAGGTCTTCATTATAGGATAGGATTCCCAGGGATGGAGTGTCAGTCTGGCAGGAAGTTGCGGTGTTCTCCTCTATATGCCAGTCATGCTGCATCTGGTGCTGTCTTTGGGGAAAGGAGTGGGATGGAAACACCCAAGTGGTTTGCAAACATGAGTGACACAGGTAAGACAAATGGTTACTTAGGTCAATTCATTGGGAGAAATCCTTGTCCTGAACCATGAGGGCTCATGCAGCTAGTGCCTATATTTGCATGAAGTGAATGAGAATGTGAAACCAACTCCCACCCCAAGAATGGAAGCAGTTCATCTGTGTACAACACCTCTAGCCAAAGCTGGTACCCATTGTGAACTGGAATTGTTAAAGTGTCTCGCTGAACAATTATATCCAAACAGTACTCAAACTCTACTCTTTCATCAAGATGCTCTAGCACTATAACTGGATCTTCTTGTAACAAAGAATTCCTCACTCACTTTCTATTCATTGTCGTGAAATTTGTTCTTTAACAAGAAACATAACAACCCAGATAATTATTGCAAAAGTCTAACTGTTGAAAGTCATAGTCATCATTTCAAGTATAAGAAGGAGAAGTTTCATCCAGAAAACAGTCTTAGCATAGAATCCATGTTTGACCAGTTTATTACTATGTGAGATCAGTTTGTTGGCTCTGTTAACCCTTTCAGCACTACAGAGGATATATTCACTGTGCAAGGTTTTGCTCTCTAGACTATAGGCAGATATATCTGGTGGAGCAACTTCTCTTGATTGAACTTCTATTAATATGCAACTCCCATTAAACTTGTCTGAACCATGCCATTCTAATAGAAGAGTCAGTTCCAGGAATTTTTGGAGATGATTACTGTTAAAACTGGCTAAATATTCATAACTAACTGAGCATTACTACACAGCCTATAATATACGTAAAGGCAGTTCTTCATAGCCATGAAGACAAATTTAAAAATGAAATTAAAGGGAATATTCTCCTTTCGATTTGGACACCAAGTTTGCACATTCAGTATGGTTAGTACAAGGCCTAAGGTTATCTAAAATGATACAGGTAACATAGTCCTAAATATAAAGTTAACCAGGCTGCTACTATATACCATTGCCATAGGGCTTAGTAGTGCTAGGGTTATAAACAGAAAATGGGGTTAGGGAAATGATACCAGGTAAAATGAATTAAATATTTTACCAATATTTTTTAAATAAAGGTATTCAGGATATACCACATTAAAGAAAATTTAGTTGGCTGCAGGTCTGCAGAAGACTGTTCAATAGTGTTTAGAGGGAAGAATGTATAAAGGAATGGCTAAAACCTGAAAAATATGCTAAAATTATCAAAATCTGTATAACTTTATAAACAAGTTTTGGTATGTTTTACACTGAATGTCCCAACCTACTTCTGTTTGGAAAAAACAGTTTAACCTTTTCCAACTTTTATGCTCAGTATCTCTTTGTTGGGACAATTTAACATTGAAAGTAAATCTTGAAATGAGGAAAATTTTGAAAATTAATTCAGGTACGGTGGAAGTTGAACAGTAAAATAATTCAGTGCTGAAAGGGCAAAAATTTGGCTGTTTGAATATATGTTGTACGTACCTGGCTTGCAAACTTTTGTTATCCCTAATGTCAAAAGATCCATTGTGGATGTCAAAGTTGTCATGAAGGTTTATGCACATGTGAATATTATACCTGTGTCTTTCTCATACGAAGCATTTAAATGAGAAAATTGGCCACAATTTTCCTCAAAATCTATCAAATACTGACCATATTGTTGGATTTTTTTTTTTGAGGAATCTTAATGTATAATTTTGAGAAAACAGCTTTTTCGGTGACGTCTACATACCCATAGACCCATTTCCAAATAGCAATTGCAATGGATTGTGGGACAGAGTTCTGGTAGGCGATGTTGTTGTCAATGGCATTTTGCTGTGGCAAAAACGATGCACACCAAAATTCTATCCCACAATCCTTTGTAATTCCTATTGGGAAAAGAGTCTATTAATCCCCCCTTCTGCCATGCTAGTAGCTGTAACACAATTAAAATCAAAACCTTGCTATACATTACTGACAAGTAAGGGGATTTTCCTATATCTTTTGATAAGATCTGTTTTGAAAAGCCTTGGATAAATGGAGGAAATGCAAATTAGTGTTTGAAGAAGACAGAAATCAAGTACAACAGGAAGGATTTACTGTCATTAGTAACTTTTAGGGAGTTTTTAAATCTCTGTTCTCTGTTTCACTCGTTGGATTGGTAGGTTATTTTCAGTTATTCAACATTTTATCGAGTAACTGAAGTGGAAGCAAATGAAATGACAAGTTGTTGTGTCATAACCTTCTGTGTGGTAGAGATCAATGTTGGCTTTAGAGCATGGGACAGAGATTTGCAAAAACATCTACTAGAATCTTGTCTAGCAAATATGTTTACACAGGCTGTCTTCCTGCTCTTTACCAATTATTAATTTTGTGGTCACGTATATTAGAACAGAAGAAACAGAGAACTTTGAAAAATTACTCCAAATTTGAAATTTTGTGCAAATTTTGGTTGGTGCAAGTGGAGAGGGGAGGGGAAGATCCTCTCTGTTTTCATTTTTCACTACAAACACTACTGGTAGGCATGTTTAGAAAATAATTCACAGAAAAAAAAAAGACTTTTAAAGTATCATTGAGTCAGGACATTAATTAAAGACATTAGATATAATTCAGTATACAGTTACTGTTCATCTTCTATTTCCAGAGGAGTATGGATTTGAATCCCAGACTGGGACATTTGGAAAGCCTGGCTGGTTTGATACTGTTCTAGGAGAGTACTGGGCATGCAGGGAAACTGTCTGTGCTATGGATATGTCTTTCTTTACAAAGTTTGAATTGAAGGTATGTAGAAAAAGGGAAAACATGGTTTTATTTTTTGGTAGGAGTTGGACTGAGACATAGTATTAATGGAAATAACTTTTCCACAGATTCCATCACTGCCCTTTACCCTACGTATGTATGTATGTATGTGTCCCCACTGACAGCTTATTTGTGTTTATCGTGCCCCTTTCAATGTTTCTTTAATTTATTTCTGACTTTTTGTGTTTACGTTGCCCAAGAAATCGTTAGATGGGATAATTTTGGTCTCTTCCTTGTTCACAGTCTGATGGTCCTGAGGCACTAGAGCTTCTACAAAAGCTCTGTCCAAATGAAATGGACATGCCTGTCGGCCATGTGGTACATACAGGAATGTTGAATGAATGGGGTGGATATGAAAATGACTGTAGTGTAGCTAGATTAGCTCCTAATAGGTAAGTACCACCTTTCAATAATGAAATTATGCAATCATTACCTCATGGTAGAAATTATAAATCCTGTTTAATTTTTTACCAACTCAAGGACAAGTACTTAATTAAAAGTGCTTATGTTGTCATGAAAGTATTAGAATCCTACATGTCTTTTAATTGCTACTCCATAATCTGTTGTTTGTGAGACAAGACTGGGACATTGAAATGGTCCCAGGACAACTACCCCCTGGACACTTCCCGATCTAGGCAATTTCACACTAGGCATTTCCCAACCATGATAATACACTTTGACAAATCTCCTCCATCAGAAAATTTGGAATTGTCCTTGATGAAAATTATTAGGGGGGTGAGAGGTGGGGTTTACCCTCATAATCCATGGGATTGTACACTTGAAGGAGCTGTGCACAGTTGCTGGTTAGTTTTTTCCAAAACAAACTTTATAATATTATTTCATGTACAGAAAGACTGTCTCTGTCTTAAGAGATATTTTCTCCCTCTTGGATATACCTGGACCATCAAAGGTGGGATGCATGTCATATGTGAAATTTTTTGAGGTTAGGGGCTGAAGACAATTGCAGACACCTTTATTAGAGATTTAAATGTTAAAGGCTTACATGGGCAGATTAATTGAACATCTTTTGTGTTTCTTTGTAATCTTGACTCATGTAAATGAAATATGCAGACACTTTTAGAGTTGTAACCTTTTTTTACACAAAATTTTATTCTGTCCAAAATGATTGTTATTCAATGTATCACTGGTGTCAAGGTTCAAGGTCAAATAAAACACTTCAACTTTAAAGAAAAACAAAAGATTTTGGTAGCAATTTGCTGGTATTACTTAACATTTTGTAGCCTTGAAGCAAGTGAGCATCTGTTTTTGACAAGAGTAACTTGTCTTTAAGCAGGTATATCTTAAGTCATGAAAAAGTATGAGTCTGGGGTTTAAAGGGCATTTGATAAAAAATTATTCTCTCATTTGAGATCCCCTTAAATTGTCACTGGAATATTCCCTTAAAAGTCACTGCAAGTTGTCCTAATGTGTATTTCCTGAAAAACCTGTAAATTATTTCATGTTTATATTTTCATACCTTATTGTTCCTCCAGTTTCTTCATGATCTGTCCGAGCTTTCAGCTGGCCAGGGGTTACAGATGGATTGAAAGTCACCTACCCAGTGATGGGTCTGTCAAGTTACAAAATGTCACTCACCTTTATGGAGGCCTCAATGTGATGGGTCCAAGGGCCCGTGAAGTTCTACAAAAGCTCACAGAGACCTCATTAAAACTATCTGAATTCAAGCCTTTCATGTGCACAGTAAGTAATAAGGAACATTGCCATATTTTTTTTTTTTTTTTTTGGTTTTGGATTCAAACCTTAGAGGGCAGTAATTTTGTGAAGCTTTGCATTCACATTTAAGGGGTTACTTCCTTAAGGATAGATTACAACTTTTGAGGGTGGTTTCCAACTCAGCTTGTATTCTTTGTTGATTAAGAGGCCAATTTATATGTGGAAACCAGACATACTTGAATGAAAAATAGTTTTCTCTCACCCAGTTGTCAGCTGTGGATCAGATTTTGGTTTTCCAATTTTTGAGCCTCTTATTTGTATAAAATGATACTATTTTTATCCCCTTGGCCATTGTTTATGCACTGTTTTTGTTCTCTTGCTTTCAGAATTGTAAACTAAACATATCATCAGTTTCATTGATGTTTTATTGTACATTCTCTTTATAAGTTATGAGCTGTGATCAGGGGTGATATAACTTTTTTTTTCAAAGGCATCTTCATATTTTTACTGGAAAATTCCTACCCCTGCCCTGCTTTAAAACTTACAGGGTTGTGTACTTTGGAAGAAAATGTTGTAGACTTCGTGGAAAAATATCTAAGTTGTTGGAATTAGTATAATATCTTTCATCGTTGTCAAGATACACCTCTTCAAAGTAAACATTATGTCATGTTGATCAGTGGCAGTATTTCTTTTGTTGAATCTATTTCAAGTACTTGTAACGTGGAAATTACTTTGTAGTTTGGTGAGTAATGACATTTTTGGTTTCGATGGTAAGAGAAACCTATGCATTCATGATGGCGTGTGTGTGTATGGGTGTGTGTGTGTGTGTGTGTGTGTGTATGTATGTATGTGTGTTTGTGACACTTTGCTCGTTAACACGATATCTCAAGAACGAAAACTGCAACAGTTCTCAAACTTGGTACATAGATGCCCCATATTAAGAGGAAGAACCCTATTGTTTTTGGTGGGGGTCAAAGGTCACCTGGGGTCACCGGGGGTCAAACTCTGAAAACCTTGTTAACGCAATATCTCACGGTAGGAAGCTTGGATGAATTTCATACTTTGTATGTAGATGCGTTATGGTAAGAGGAAGGAACCTATCATTTTTGATGGAGGTCAAAGGTCATCTGGGGTCACCGGGGATCAAACGCTGAAAACCTTGTTAACGTGATATCTCAAGAAGGGAAACTCTGACAGTTCTCAAAGTTGGTACATAGATGCTCCATATTGAGAGGAAGAACCCTATTGTTTTTGGTGGGGGTCAATGGTCACCTGGGGTCACCGGGGGTCAAACTCTGAAAACCTTGCTAACACAATATCTTGCGGTAGGAAGCTTGGATGAATTTCATGCTTATTATGTAGATGCGTTATGGTAAGAGGAAGAATCCTATCATTTTTGAAGGAGGTCAAAGGTCATCTAGGGTCACCAGGGGTCAAATTCTGAAAACCTTGTTAACACGATATCTCGAGGTAGGAAGCTTGGATAAATTTCATACTTTGTATGTAGATGCCTTATAGTAAGAGGAAGAACCTTATCGTTTTTTGCGGAGGTCAAAGGTCATTTGGGGTTACCGGGGGTCAAATGCTGAAAACCTTGTTAACACGATATCTCAAGTTAGGAAGCTTGGATAAATTTCATACATAGTATGTAGATGCCTTATATTAAGAGGAAGAATCCTATTATTTTTGGTGGAGGTCAAAGGTCATTTGGGGTCACTGGGGGTCAAACTCTTAAAATCTTGTTAACACAATATCTCCAGGTAGGAAGCTTGGATAGATTTCATACTTAGTATGTAGATGCATTATGGTGAGAAGATGAACCCTGTTGTTTTTGGTGGAGGTGAAATGTCATCTGGGGTCACCAGAGGTCAAAATGCAAATTTCCCAAGAATTCCCAAGATTAAATAGGAACACAAAACTGTATTTTTCCAACATGTTAAGATAGCATTTGATCAGTGACTGAAAGGTATGGGACATCATGGCATTATTTGGAATAGAACATAAACCATCGAAACCTCAATGCATTTTTGCATTCTGGTTCGAACAGACAACAGTTACCTCCAGAATTAACCTGTCAGGGCATATCCTCATGACATCTACCCTATATATGAAGGGTGAACAAATATAGAATAAAATAAGAAATATGTAGTAAATAAAACTGTCCTCATTTACATATGTAGCTGATGTTTATTCATGAGTGTAGGTGTTAAACAGAAGATGTTATATATTAAAAAACAGTCAGGTATTGATGATTTTGATGGGAATTACAGCTATTTTCCACATTTCAATGTTTTTACATCAGACAGACAGGGTGCTGTGCCCACAGATCTAAAAGTGGACCTTAAGTCTAGAATCACAAGCATATATATTTTTATAGAAGTTGGAAAATGAATTTCATTCATTCAACTCCCATAGTTATGGCGTACTGCATTGCTGAGATATAAAATGTTGAAATTTATTCACTTAATTTGAAATAGTGGGTTGCACAATAATTTGTGATGTCCTTCTTGTACAACTCACATTACCTGCTTTTGTTTCCTTTTGAAATTGAGATGTTTTTTATGACCTTGAAACTTTTAGACTTAAGGTACACTTTACGACTAAATTTTGTCCACTTAATATGCTTACCCTACAGGAAGTTGATATCGGCTATGCTAGCAAAGTTCGTATCATCAGCATCACTCATACAGGAGAAGATGGTTTTGTCATTTATATACGTTGCGAGGTAATACACTGCTGCTATGTTCACCTTTGGAAGTGATTTGTAGATATGTTTTTTTTTTTTTGACAAATTTGATTGTGTTATGAAATAGAAAACTATTTGAGCAAGGAAAAACTCTATGTTGACTTGCTACATTAGTGTGACAGCATTTTGTTAATAAGGAGGGTCAGTTTGATTACAGGTAAAGTTTGTGTTTAACGTGGGTGGGGGGGGGGAGGGTGGAAATGGGGGAGAGACTGCTTACTATGGTTAATACACGAGTTTTTATGTATTATAATTACATTTTACGGTGCAAGCCAGGCTGAATAGGAGGAAAACTAGGTCACTCTTATGAGAGCATACTTACCTCAAGCCAGTCAGAACCTGTGGTCTTGTGAAGTCACTTTGGTGAATGGCAACACAGACCACTCTGCCACTCAGTGACTCTGATCTAGGGCAGCAACATGTATGTTCTTGTTTATAGCACATAACTCAGTTATTTGATATGCAAAAGAGGAAATAAGACACAGGGTTCTTGTGAAATGTGCATTCAGTTTTTATGTTTGTTCTTTGAAATGTGGATAGTTGAAGTTTAATACAAGATTTGATTCCCAAAGAAAACTTGTGCTTGCAGTAGTGATGTCATCCCCACATTAGTGAATAATGCTTTGATTTCCTTTGTTTTTCAATCCATTGTTTTAACTTTTGACATGCTAGGGTGGTCAGTTTACCTTAAAAGGCATATTGAAAGTTGAAAAATTTCAAATCCTCCCATGCAAGTATCAAAAAAGAACAAAATTTTCATCAAAGTTAGCCCACATTTGGTTGAAAATGTGGGAGCTTTAGCTGTAGATATTGCAGAAACAGCTTATCACATTATATGCCAGTTTCACTCAAAATCTTAGATTAAGTTCCTCTTCAAAGGAGTATTTAAAGCACCTCCTTTGAATTGACTGAGTCCCTTGTGACTGAATTACTTTGCACACAGTCAAGACCCATAACCAGAGGGAGGTGTCCAAAGACCATCCCCTCTTCCCTGCCACTCCCCGCCCCCACCCCTTGGAGAGTTCTGCTCAGGCCAATTCCAGGACATACATTTACTTCAAAATTTGCAAAATGCTTCCCCCGTTATCATCTGAGTATCCTTGATTATCAAAAAATATCAGATTAAACTCACTCCCAGGACAGCATTCACATTTATTAATTTGCTCAATTTTTATGGGCATTAGGTGGGTTCCCTCTCCTTGAAAAAAGGAACCTTCCCAGTCAGACTGTTAGACTATGGACCTGACATCCCTTCTTCCTCTTTCATGACAGCATGCCCTTCATGTTTATGATGCTCTCAAAGAAGCTGGGAGGATTTATGGTATCAGGGATGCAGGCTACAATGCCCTACGATGGCTCAGGCTGGAGAAGTTCTACCCCTACTGGGGAGAAGATTTCGTTGATGATGCAACTCCCTTTGAAATTGGAAGGGAACATCGTGTAAAATTTGACAAGGTATCTGATATGAATCTTTTTTGACAAATTTTGTCTTACGGAGAGAAAGAGACAGATATTCCCTTACCTGTTGCAGTTTAATTCTAGCAATTGATGTTAGACTTATACGTCCATCATGTGTTATGATAAGGGTGGGGGTGAGGTATTATATTCCCTTTGTATTCAACTTGTTTGCTATAGATTTTTGTAAAATTGTTCACTAATTCTACTACCCCTGCTTTATTCCATAGCCTCAGCTATTTCTTTATCCCTCTTTGAAAGAAAAGTTTGATAGTTTACAGAAAATTGTGCTGTTGACCACATTGTCACATAATCACTGGCTAGTTTTTTCTGTTGAGTATCATTTTGTTAATGAGAGTTACTAAGGGGTCATCCATTTTTTATCATTTTCATGAGAGTACAGAATATTCTCTTTCTTTAGACCCCCCTCCTCCATCTACTTTGCAAAATGTAAACAATGATATTGGCTAAAAAGTAAAAAAAAATGCAAAAATACAGCATTTTGATTTAGATGAAATTGTTTCTTAACTACAACCAACTCATACATTCATATCCTTGATCAATATGATGTATGATCTACACACCAAGCATGAGAAGCTCCTGTGACCCCCATCTTTGGGTATCATGCTTAGAAAATTATTCAGGTTTGATGTCCTTTGAATGTCCCATTCCATGTCACATTGTTCCTGGCAATCATCAAATGTTTGCACCAAGTATGAAAAGTGTATGTTTCCCTTCATGAGATAGTGTGTTAACTAGTCATTTGTCACAAGGATTTGCAGACATATGCACAAGTACTTACAAACACAGACACACATATAAACATGGGAACTTGACTGGATGGATTCCTTTTGCCATTATCAAGGAATTTACAAAAGGATACTACAGTAATCTAATTTTAGCACTGTAAAGGTTATTGACCTTTCTTTCCTGAGTAGTCTGACATTTTTGTATGGATATTCATGTTCATTGGCTTAACAGGTATTTCTATTCAAAGATGTTGTGCAATATACAAAATATAAGAAACAGCTATTACTTATACACCACCCAGGGAGTGAAGCTAACAAAAGACTTATTTTCAAGAAAAGCTATAAATAGATGCAGATCAGCAGAGAAACAAAAGGAAGAACTAAGAATAAAAGATGTAAAGCCAGGTGTTTGTTTAGTACAACAATAGACTCTTTTCTGAACAGGAATTACAAAGGATTGTGGGATATAATTTTGGTGTGCATAGTTTTTTGCCACAGCAAAATGCCATTGACAACAGCATCGCCTACCAGAACTCCATCCCACAATCCATTGCAATTGCTATTTGGAAAAGGGTCTATGCATGCATCAAAGTCTGATGGATGGTCTTTCTGATCATAGGAGGAGAGATCGGTGTAAGTAGCTCTGCAAGATACCAACTAAAGATGACTACAGTGTTGAAGTTAATGTAGAAGGGACTTCATGCATATTCATTAGGATACTTAGCATTTATATGTCTGGCAGGTGTTCCAAGCCTCCAAGGTAAACGTTAAAAGAAGACAAGGTGAGCTAACAAGTTGTGAATAGAAACAAAGGCTTCAGGAAGCTTTACAAAGTAAACGAATAGAGGGTTAATTTACATAAGAAAACAAATACACTTTTCACAAAGAAGCAAGCATATTCATATATAGGGAAGGAGGTAGGCAACTAACAGTGCATGCCTAATTGCTTTGAAATTAAAAGCAAACAGAACATCTAGAGTCAATAAAGCTTGTAATCCAGGTCATCAGATGACCTGTCCAGTTTGTGGCTCTTCATTCACTTATAGTAAACTGAGGTGGTACAAAAATAAGCAGTAGACAAGAAGAAAGAAAGGGCCAAAATATAGGAATAATCTTAAGTAACTTAAATAGAGGCTTGTAAACATTTAAGTTAGTCTCAAGGCATGCCCACTGAAAAACCTGACTGAAATCTCAGGAGAAAATTAATCTGTATTGCCAGTCAAAGTATGCTCTGAGCAGATTTATTTACAAATGTTTGCTACTATTAGTCATTCCAGACAATTCAGTGAAGCTTACTCTACAGACATACATGGCTAGAATATATTAAAGAACAAGGCATGCGCAATCATAACACAATGAATCAGTGGTCAAAATACATGGAGGCAACCAGGATTTGTCTTTACAACAAATAAAAGTACCCCTAGACAGTTCTAGTGGATGGTGAAAAATGCCAAACATTTAAAAAAAATAAAAAAAATAAAAAAAAAAAAACTTACTATCCTCTCTTACAGAGTAATTTTCGACATGAAACATTAGCAATATCCCTTGTGGACCCCAAAATAGTCCCTTAACACTTTTTACTTTTTTTGGGAGGGGAAAGAGAAGTTTCTCAAAAACAATTTAAAAGAGCCCCATAAAAAATGATAGATAAAATTGAACCCTGAAATGGACTTGCCTTGGAATAAAGTGACCTTACAGTCAGGGCTGTATGCTGACCTTTGGAGCCTTGAGGAAACTTGAGAAATCCCCAACCCCCATCAGGTACAGTTTGGGGGCTTAATTTTTTTTCTTTTGGGGAAAAGGGATACTGGCACACTCTCTTAGGGGAGTGACACCATTGGTTGGCATGTGCCATGCTAGTTTTGTCAAAAATTTCTCCCAGATTGCTAGGACTAGTGCTTCCCAGGGGGTGTCTAGAAAAGTAAGACCTAGAAACATAAGACCTAAGACCTAAGATCTAGAAACATAAGACCTAAGACCTAAGACCTAGAAACATAAGACCCTGAGAAAAGTTCATACTGCCGTTGTCAGGAACCATCAAAGATACTGTAATACATATTTCATACTATGATTAATGCAAAAATAAACCACAAACTGGGTATGGGTGATTTTTTCATCAGGGTCTTATGTTTCTAGATCCCTGTGTGGGTGTCTAGAAAAGTAAGATCTAGAAACATAAGACCTAAGACCTTAGACCTAGAAACATAAGACCCTGAGAAAAATTCATACTGCCGTTGTCAGGAACCATCAAAGATACTGTAATACATATTTCATACTATGATTAAAGCAAAAATAAACCACAAACTGGGTATGGGTGACTTTTTCATCAGGGTCTTATGTTTCTAGATCCCTGTGTGGGTGTCTAGAAAAGTAAGACCTAGAAACATAAGACCTAAGACCTAAGACCTAGAAACATAAGACCCTGAGAAAAGTTCATACTGCCGTTGTCAGGAACCATCAAAGATACTGTAATACATATTTCATACTATGATTAATGCAAAAATAAACCACAAACTGGGTATGGGTGATTTTTTCATCAGGGTCTTATGTTTCTAGATCCCTGTGTGGGTGTCTAGAAAAGTAAGACCTAGAAACATAAGACCTAAGACCTAGAAACATAAGACCCTGAGAAAAATTCATACTGCCGTTGTCAGGAACCATCACAGATACTGTAATACATATTTCATACTATGATTAATGCAAAAATAAACCACAAACTGGGTGTGGGTGATTTTTTCATCAGGGTCTTATGTGTACTACACACCGTTGGAACTGCCATTTTTCGTTACCTCCTTTTTTCACTGCAGCCTATGCAGTACTTTATTAGGCTGCAATATGAGCTTGCCTTACGGCCCAAGAATACGGCAGTTGTCTACACTGCAAACTCTGGTAACAACTATGCAAGTGCAGCGTGATTAAAAGTGGTTAAACGGCAATACACGTTTTGATTTTTGGATCTTTTTTAATGTCATCTTTTACAGAACCGTTCGATTGTGGATCCTTGCTAAGGACTTCATATTTGTGAAGCGATACGTAAGCTTTACGCGCGCTGCGTAGTTTAGTACTGGTACGTGCCAAATTTTTTGCTATCGTTTGCTTTCAAAACTTTCGAGCAAGAAAATTTGCCCGAACTAAATAACTTGTGGTAATGCACACAAGTAAGGTATAGTGTGAAAAGCAAAATTCTGTTGTACAAAGCACGTTATCCCTATCAGTATCTGTGATGGTTCCTGACAACGGCAGTATGAATTTTTCTCAGGGTCTTATGTTTCTAGGTCTTATGTTTCTAGGTCTTACTTTTCTAGACACCCACACAGGGATCTAGAAACATAAGACCCTGATGAAAAAATCACCCATACCCAGTTTGTGGTTTATTTTTGCATTAATCATAGTATGAAATATGTATTACAGTATCTTTGATGGTTCCTGACAACGGCAGTATGAATTTTTCTCAGGGTCTTATGTTTCTAGGTCTTAGGTCTTAGGTCTTATGTTTCTAGATCTTAGGTCTTAGGTCATATGTTTCTAGGTCTTACTTTTCTAGACACCCACACAGGGATCTAGAAACATAAGACCCTGATGAAAAAATCACCCATACCCAGTTTGTGGTTTATTTTTGCATTAATCATAGTATGAAATATGTATTACAGTATCTTTGATGGTTCCTGACAACGGCAGTATGAACTTTTCTCAGGGTCTTATGTTTCTAGGTCTTAGGTCTTAGGTCTTATGTTTCTAGATCTTAGGTCTTAGGTCTTATGTTTCTAGGTCTTACTTTTCTAGACACCCGCTTCCCAGGCCTTCAAATTTGCAATGCAATTCCAAATGCATGGGTGGGAGAGAGATGGTATGGGGGAGGAGGTTGTTGATGGGCAATTGTAATGGTTGGTTATTGTCCAGGTGGGAAGTAGCAGAGACAAATTTTCTGTGTGGATATTTTTTGAGAGGGGGAGGGGAGGAGGGGGAGGGGAGGAGGCAGAGGGGAGGAGGTAGAGCGGTGGGGATGGGATGGGATGGGATGGGGGATGAAGTCATGCCTCAGCTAATCATCTACCACATAACATACACAGTAGAAGTTTTTTGCCAATATTTGACATTTCATGCTACATAGAAAAGCTATCACTAGTTACCTTCTGGAGTGTGTTAGGTTTTTCATTCATCTTTGCTGACCCCAGACTATGACAAATTTTTTCTTTATTACTTGTCCGCCGAGCTAGTTGTTTGTAAAGTCTACTTTGCTGCATGAATATCTCCTTGTATACTTTGACTGTGCCTAATAACCTTTAATTCATTTGTGGAGAAGACTTTGCTGGAGTATTATTGGACTGTCTATGATATTGAGCAGTACCCTTGCCCAAGTGAATTTTTGGCTTTCAAGGCAAGGCCTGGCTGACCCATATGCCTGGTTGCTTCCAGGCATTCACAATGTACCTATCATTTCCCTCTAGTTATATCATACATGCAAGCTTGGAACATCACTCTTACATGCATTTCTACAGAAATGCATACTGGCACAAATATTCACACACAACTGAGTAGGTTTTACACTAAAAATATTTAGAACCCTTGTATATATATGCTACAACCATACACTAACAATTGATAAGTTGTCCTTTGCAAATAATAGTATGTATCTAATTATGGCACTTAAAAGGTTGTTGACCTTTCCTTCCCTGATTCTGTGTGGTATTTTTGTATGAATATTGATATGCATAGACACAACAGGTGTTTCTATTTTATAGCCACAGGTGATATTTCCAACAGTGCACAAGATATAAGGCAATACAAGTCCTGGGGAAGCACCCAGGGAGTGAAGCTAACAAAAGACTTCCTTTTAAGAAAGACTATAAATAGAAATAGGTCAGCAGGAGAACAAATAAAAGCACTTTGAATAAAAGGTGTAAAGCCAGGTGTTTCTTACATGAATAGGGTCAAGTTCAGCATGCATGTAAGTCTAATTTCCTTACTGATCATGGAAGGAGATAATTTGCAGTGCAAGATATCCACTGAAGATGAGTGAAATATTTAAGTCACTGTTGAAGGGACGTTATGCATATTCATTAGGATACTTAGCACTCATGTGTCTTTGTTTGACAAGTAAAGCCAGGCAAACTGGATGTGAATAAAAAATAAAGGCTTGTGGAGGCCACAAGGAGAATATGAATACAGACCTACTTTACATAAGAAAAGAAATGCACTTTGCACAAAGGAGCAGGAATATAAACAGCTGGGGAAAAGGGTAATTCACTGACAGTGCAGGTTTAACTGCTTGAATTTTGAGGATATAATACCACAACATGAAGCTTACATGTAAACCAGGTCACCAGGTCATCAAACACCCTTCTAGTATTTTTTTACTTTTTTGTAAGTTTTAGCAAACTGATGTGATGATGTGATACAGAACTTAACAGTAGACAGCAAGAGAGAATGGGCCTAAGTACGGAAATAATCTAAAATAGCCTCAATGAAGACTCTTTACCACTAAGTTGCAGGCTCCAGGCATGGGGCCAGTAGCCTGCTTACAAACCTGTCTGACTTGAAGTAAAAAAATTTTTTTACATTGCCCACCTACTATGTACTTAGCAGATTTATTTCAGTAGTAATATTCTTTACTGTGTATAGCACTTTTAAAGTAATTTGAGACAATTCAGTGAATCTGATACTGTATATACATACATACATGAGTAGGGCACAAAGAATGGGGCAAATGCAGAGAGATATGAACCTGTGGTCAAAATCCATGGGGGTGACAGGTGATATGCTGTGGCAAAAGATAAAAATGCCTCTGGAAAGACCTTGGAGAGGGTTTAAAAATGCCAAACATTACCAAAATTGCCCTCCCTCATTTGAGAATAATTTTAACAATAACAATAAAAATATCCTCTGTGGACCACTAAGTAGTCCCTAAAACTTTTTCCTATTTTGGGGAAGGGTGGGTAGTGGAGAAGTTTCTTGACAAAAGAGACCCCCCTAAAAAGTAACTGAACCCTGAATTGAACATGTTTTGGAATAAGGGGCTCTAACTGGTATAGTCAGTGTCATATCAAGACCTTACTGGCCCTTGGGCCTCTCAGGCTTTTGGGTCCCTCATTAGATCAGTTTTAGTGGCATTGTTTTTCTTTGAGGGGGAATGGGGGGAAGATGAGGCTAATAAGTGACAGTATCTGAGGGAGTGCCACCATCAGTTGGTTGTGTAGCATAAGACAAGTTGCAAAAAATGTCTGTCAGATTGCTAAAAATGGTACTTCCCAGGCTTCACAATTGCAACAAATTTGTAATATGTTGGTTGAGGGATGATTGGGGTTATAGGTAGTTGTTGGTGGACAGTTGTAATGGTTGGTTATTGAAGGAAATTTTTTGCCTGAGACTTGTTAGGGAGGGGGGGGGGGATTGTGTAGTCCTGCCTTTGCTATTCAGCTACCACATAACATACTCAGTAAGGTTCTTTACTTGAATACAGTGCCAATATATTTGACATAAACATGCCACCAAGAAGTATCAGGAGTATCTTTGTTAATTTTCTAGCATGGCATGAGGTTTTAAAGCATTGTTCTTTGCAGACCTAGATGCTCAGTTACTTCTGGCATTCTCATCCCACCTATAATTTCCCTCTACTGTATCATGCTTGCAAGCTTTCAGCATCACTCACACATGCATACTTAAACACACACTGACACAAGCATTCACACACCAAGACAAACACAGCTGTGTAGATTTTAAACCAAAACTGTATTCAAAGCACCTATATAAGCTACAATGCCACACACTGTAACAGTTAACAAGTTGTCCTTCTCAAAGCAATAGTACATATTTATCTAATAAAAGCACCAAAAGGTTGTTGACCTTTCTAACCTGAGTATGTCTGATACTTCCATATGAATATTCATATGCATTGACACAACAGATGTATCTGTTTACAGCTACAGGTGTTATTTCCTACTGTATACAAGACAAATCACAACCCTAGAAAATCACCCAGGGAGTGACAATACAAAAGACTTCCTTTCAAGAAACCTATAAATAGATGTAGGTCATCAGGGAAACAAAAGGAATTGCTGAGAATAAAAGATGTAAAGCCAGGTGTTTTTTACATAAACTTCAGTATGCATCAAAGTTGATGATCTTTCTGATCATGGGAGGAGAGATAATGTAATTAGCTATGCAAGATATCAACTTCAGATGAGTGCAGTGTTGAAGTTACTGTAGAGAGGGACTTCATGCATATTCATTTGGACATTGAGCACTCATAAGTATGTCATGTGGCTTTCTAAGCTGCAAATGGAAAGAAAGGCTTCAGGAAGCTGTAAGGTTGAAATGAATGAATATATATAGAGCTAATTTACATAAGAAGGCAATGCACTTTACACAAAGGTGTAAACATTAGCATACAAGAAGCTTACAGAAAAAAAACAGGTGTTGACAGAGCAAGAAGGTTAGTTATAGGGCAAGTTCAATTGCTTTGAAATTAAAAACAAACAGAACAGTCAGAGTCAATGAAGCTTGGAAACAGGTCATCAGATGACCCATCTAGTTTGTGATCCTTCACTGACTTATGGCAAACTGAGGTGGTACAAAAATAAACGGTTGAACGTAAGAAAGAATGGGCATAAGAATATAAAAAATTAATTTTAGTAGGGACTTTTTTCACTTTTTTGAGTTACAGGCTCGAGGCATGGGGTGCCATTAGTCTGCCGACAAACCTGACTGACATTTCAGGAGAAAATCTTTCATTGCCACTAAGTATGTAGGTGTCTCTTTTGAGATTTACCTGACACTGCTATGCTAATTCTAAAATAATTCTACACAATTTAAGGAATGGTATACTGTACTGACATACATAGGCATAGTGAAAGAGGTGTATACAAGATGTGAACAATGGAGCAGTGTTCAAACTACTTCCGACTTGAAGAGATTTGCCCTTGTAACTGATAAAAATGCCCTCAGTAAGTTCTGGAGGCAAGGCAAAATGCCAAATTCTACCAAAGTTGCCCTACTTCCTCCCTAAAAAATGATTGGTAAAGATGCTGAAATAGCTGTTGGACTGAAAATGTTTATATAATTTTTTTGCAGGGGGGGTGGGGAGATTTTTTCCCAGACATTTTAACAGAGCCCCTAATAAAAATATCAAAACTTCAACCCTGAAATAAACATGTCCTGGAATAAAGTAGTATTGTTTTGTCAGGGCGTATTGTTAGATGTCAGGCCCTAGTGCATCATGCAATATTTTTATGTGTACTCAAATCCACTTTAAAATCAGTCAATTGGCAGAGTTTTTACAGCATCTGTGCCCTCTTAAACCACATCTTGTATCAACACTCTGAAGCATAAATAGTCTTCTCTGTAGAAATTCAGCTGCTTAGCAAACTTCTGCTGTAGAACCTATTTCATGTCAGGTGAAGAGCAGGCTGACCAAACAGAATCATCTGAGAGATGGTTTGTACAATTAAGCACAGGTGTGAAGCAAAGCAAAAAGTAGGAACATAGTTCCCAGCCAGAGAAACACCTCATGCCTCAGCTTTGAGGTGCATGGTTGTTTTCCATTGGGGGAGGGGGACAACATGTGATGCTGCCTTAAGGTAGTGCCACAATTGGTTGGCATGTAGAATACTAAGACAAGTTTTGCCAAAAATACCTGCCAGATTGACAGAAATGGGGTTTCTCAGTCCTTGTAAGGTGTGTTGACGCATTCTCAGTAAATGCCAAAGCATGTACAATTTTGTCAACTCCTAAAACAAGGATTTTTTTAAAGTTACATTTTAATAATATAAGTAATACTCTAATATACTTCTGTACAGAGGCCCTCATGGCATGGGGCCTTGGGCAACTACTCCACCATATCTTCTAGCAAATAAGGTTCTGTTCTATAGAGGTTAAAAGTTCCTTACATAATATTCAGGAGAGGAGAGTAGGACAAGTCATTGGTGAGTGAAAGTGTATGGAACGGAAATGGATAGACATATTAACAAGAGTATAAGTCTTAAGTGGACTCCACGGGTTGTGAGTAGGCATTTCTAAACATTTTTTGCTGCTTAACCATTTCACTTCACTTCTTTTTTTTTTGGTCCCACTGGGTACCACTAAATGGAGTGCCACCATTGGCCAGCACGTAATCTACCAAAGAAAGTTTGCTATTATTAAAGCCATCCAAACATTGCAGGAAATGACGTTGCCTGGACTGTATAAGTAGCATCTAATTTTTTTTTTTTTGACATATCATGTTGTCAATGTACAGCTGCTTTCAATATAAATTTGATAATTGCACAAATGCAGCATAAGAGAGAAGTGACAGAAAAAGCACCCTGCTTACCATGCCCTGTACCACACTACATACCATGCCAAGTAACATGTCAGGGGCCACCAGAAATGTACAAGAAGAGTACCATCAGTGGTACAAGTACCAAAATTTGGGAACCCCTGACCTAGATGTCAGACACTTACCATCTTTCTTTCCTATCCTACAGGGAGTTGACTTTCTTGGTCGGGAAGCTCTACTAAGGAAACGAGAAGAAGGTCTAAGGAAACACCTTGCCATGTTTTTAATTGAGGACCATGATTTGGACCATGACATGTGGCCTTCTGGTGGGGAACCTATCTTTATTGATGGAAATTATACTGGGTCTACTACTTCCACTGGCTATGGTCCCACCCTTCAAAAGTTGGTCTGTCTAGGGTGGGTCACAAATATAGACAGGAACTCAGGGGAGGCAAGAGAAGTCTCACATGATTATGTCCACCATTCAAAGGTAGAGATTCAAATTGGTAACAGGAGGTTCCCAGCCAAAGGGTTCCTTTACCCACCTGCTGTAGCCAAAAGACAAATAAGTCACGTGTGATGGAATGGACTGCAGGATGGTGAGCTGTGATAGGTGCAGGTTTCGGAGAGTCAATTGTATCATGATTCAAGTATGTTACAAGTAAATTGCATGGATTCTTGCCTCAGGGAATAATGATTTACCAATATGAGGAAAGGGAGCTATTTAATTCAGATCAAGGAAGATGTCAGAGGTGATGCTCATAGATGGCAGCCCTAGTGAAGCATTATAATTGCCATAGGATGCGGAAATCATCTGTTTTATGAACTGTTACATTTTGGAGGTGTGCTAGCCTCAGTCAATCTTCACCATTGCCATAAAATAATAAAATTCATCTTATTCATGAATTTTCTGTTTAAAGAAGCTAGGGCATGGATCCTGTGTCATTGCAAACACAGTCAAACACCTGTTGTTTGGCTGTTGATAGATGCTAGAGGTGGAACATATGAATGGAAGTTATACTGATCATTCATTGTTATAGGGTGAAGGGCACCATGTAATTAATCGATTGGCAGTGTTAGAGATTAAGGTCCGAAGGTCTTAGTGGTCCAACATTACTTTTAAAGTGAGGGGACTGTTAAGTGTCGTTTTCTGGAAAAATAGTGCACAGATGGTAGCCTGGTAGCCTTGACATTCCAATATTGCTTCATGATGAATGCAGGAAATTTAAGTTGACTTACTGGAGCTATAAATGGATGGAAGCCCAAGCATTCCATCATTGTTTTAATGCTGGAAGAACTGTTGAGTTCATCAAAAGGAATATTGCATGAATGGTAGCCTCAATGATCCATGTGTTTCATATGAGTTAATGGGGGAACTATTTTCGAAACTTTTTTCTCTTTTACATTGTATGGATGGTAGCTTCAGAGGTCCATCATTGTCATGATATATTGAGGGAAGTATCTGATTTATAAGTTGACTATGCAAGGCATAAATAAAAGGTATGGTATCCCCAATGATCCATCACTGCCACAAAGTTGTACTGTCTGGCTTTCAGAAAGCAAAACAGTGTTGCATATCAATCAGTGTTAGACTTATAATGATTCATCAGTACTGTGAAGTTGTTGGTTTACAAAAGTATACAACTTTGAAACTTAAATTTTCTCTTTTATTTTGTAAACCATTGAATAGATAGATGAAGCATAGTGGTAGCATACATCGAAATCCAAATATCCAATAAAAGATTACTTATGTTATATTTGTTTTTGCAAACTTTTACCAGTGTTTGTATGAGAAGAAATCTTCAAAGGCTTGTATTCAGGCCCTTCCTCCCATTTCACCTAAAAAAAAAAAAAGAAAGAATTGCAAAGTGCATTTTTGTCATAAGTGTAAAGGCAAACCAATTGGCTGAATTCTATGGAAAGTTATATACAGTTATTCTTTTGAAGATATTTAAAAAATGCAGGCAATAATGTAAAAAGATTATTAAGTGATATAAAAGACAAACATTGCTATATATTTTGATTTATCGGTGATTTGTAAGTATGTTCAGCTGTGCTAATTGTTGACAGTATTCATCCTTTCCAAACAAAAACAAAAAAAAAAGAAAGCTCTTTCGGTATTATCTTTAGACCTACTGTGTGCTTGCTAGTGGTCCATGGTTGTCCTAACAATGAGTCCATTTTCATAGGGGAATTATTTCCCTTGTCTAAGAAATGTCACACATTTTATCATTTCGATTTCATCATGTTAATACCTCTTCCCACAATTGTCCATTTCTTTAGTAAAAGTATAACAACATTTGTGACACCTTGTCTTTTATACATGTGGAGCATAGACTCTTTTCCAAATAGCAATTACAAAGGATTGTGGGATAGCATTTTGATATGCGTCGTTTTTAGCCACAGTAAAATGCCATTGACAAAAACGACGCGTACTAAAACTCTATCCCACAATCCTTTGTAACTGCAATTTGGAAAAGGGTCTATCAAGAGTTTGCCCATGAATATTTATCACTACTACTTCCCACAAATTACATTTTCAGTGATTGGTCCACTTAAGTGAGACACAGCTGCATAATGTATTCAGTTATAGGATCATTGCTTACCTGCAGTAACCCCAGGTACTATACGAGGCTATGTTAAGTGTGGATATAAAAAAAAAATTTTGAAGTGTGAAAAGATCATGAAAAATGGTGGGTAACTCCATAGGTCTATAATCAGTATATCAGTAGTCACAATATTTGTACATCATTACAATATCAGGTACCTATCAGTTAAGCTTTTTTGAGCATAGGGGTAGGAAGCTTTTTGAAAGTGGGGGAGGGGGGAGTGAATGTTAGTGAACAGTGTCCAGGGGAGGGTGGTCCCCTCCCCTTTGGAAATTTTACACCATTTAAAGTGCCCTAGTTGCAAAATGGTGCAATGCTTGACAAACTTTGAGGCACACGATATGATGATGGGGTTGAAAGTACATTAGAATGATAAAAAAGAACTTATTTTGGCAGTATGTCATCCAAAGTGGGAGTGTGAAAGGTTTCCGCCCCCCACTAATCAGAGTGTGGGGCAGTCGCCCCAACTGCCCTCCCTTTTCTTGAGCCTATGATGAGTTTATATTCCCCTGACATTTGATGGCAGTAAAAGAGAGCATTTACTTGAAAATAGTATAAGTACTCACTGAAGTCACTCATACCATATATGTGAAGGTTTTACACTGTGTTGTTTGATTCCTTTATGAAAAGTTGATCTATTCAACTTTTTGTCAAGTTTTAAATTTTCATATCTGCTTATTCCAAGGATTTAGTTGGGAGAAAAAGATTTGTGCAAATAGTGTGAATGGATTTGCAATGTAAAACATAATCAGGTTTTAAGGCAGTGGTGAAAGCTTTGTCAAATTCACTCTGCTCTTCTTTGCAACTTGAATGGAAAAGGATCTTAATGAGTTATATCTTGCTATAAGAAAGTAGTCTAAGTTAATTGAGTTGGTCACTAGGAATACCCACTGTTGTAGGTATATGAGCTGGAGGGTGTGGTGAATGCAGCCCCTCCCTCCTCCTAGAGCTTAGGTAAAACCTACTTTTTGGGTAGATTTTTGAAAGAATGGGGCAGTTTCCTCCCAAATTAAAAGGCTTTTTGCAGGCAAAGAAGGCTCAGTGCCCCCCCTCCCTCTCCCCAAGAAATACCACTTAGGCCTGTGTCCAGTATTAAACAAGTTCATTTGGTGGACATTGGAATAATTTCTCAGTGCACTCAGCACATCATGAATTTTAGTGTACTGGATCAGTGGTCATGGTAGTCCAGCTTTTATTTGTTTCATTTGTAACTATTTTGTGGTAAATACTATTTTGAAGTTGCATTCAAAACAATTCTCTGTGATGATACTAGCTCATGTAAGCTGTGCATCGTTTTTAAGATTGAATGTACAATATGTTGAGGAGTATGATTGAGAAACCGGATCCCATTGGTACAATTTTTTGAAACTGTTACATTTATCACATGTACAAGTCATTTCTTCAAAGAAGAGAACATTTTGAATTTAAAACAATTGGATACATCATGTCAGATGGCATATTTACACATTAAAGAACAACTTTATTGATTGATATAGTTTTAATTTTTAATTGGAGTCTTCATTCTCAAAACTGTCTCTAGAAATCTGCCAGTAGTACTTTTGAGTAACATTGAAAATATTCAAAAAAGATATTATGTACCCTGTACCTTTGAAATGTAAAATTACAGCACTTCTCACAAACCTGACCTTGGGGTCAGTGGCTTTGCCTACAGGAGTAGGAAAAGGAGTGGAGTGCTTTAGGAGTGGAGATCATGGCCTCATTGCTGACATTTGCAGCCTTGGCTTTGTGTACTGAAGCCTTTGCATGCAACACCCTCACAGTCAGTTTGATCAGGTGTATTAAATATATTAAGTGAGTCATTGACATGTATGCTGTCACTTTTGTTAAAAACTAATAATAAAAGGTAAACAAAGAGAAACTATTCTTTAAAATCATCAAATTGAAGGAGTTAAAATATGGAAAAATTTCAATTTCATCAGAATTTGGCAGATACAGGAGCTTCTGCATTGTGTTCTGCATGACATGATTTATTAGAAGCAGTAGGTGATAAGGAAAGGGGGAAAGAAGCAGTGCATCCCTACAGAAATTCTGAGGGATGAATTTGGAAAAGCCAAAGAAGTCCATTTTGTTATTTGATGAGATCCTTACATTCAATAGTCTTAATAGTCTTTCTATTGCAAGAAATCTTTCATCTTTACTTAAAATTTTAGTTTAAGGTGATTTTACTGCTGTACATTTTTATTTCGGCCATCTTGTTCTCAGGATATAATTCTTGTTGACACATGTTGAGACTTGTATTAAGGACAGTTGCAAAATTCATCATGTTACTTTCAGTAGACAAAATTGGAGGGTATCACCAAGCATAGACAATACCTTTTAAAACCTGTACTTAAAACTTATTGATTATTGTTTCCAATTGCTAGTTATACATAGATCAAACCTGTTCAGCAGGTTTCAACAAGAATCTTTCTCTGGGTTGATGTGATCATGTGGAACTGTGTGTTTGCCAAGGATTGAAGGTGTACTTTCTATTAATTTGACTTAAAAATGTTCTTTTTTTTTTCTTTTTTTATGGGTGAGGACGTGGAAGAATTTAGCATAATCTTAGTCAGTGTGTTGATGAAAGCAATCTATTGTCAGAAACAATTTGCTATCAAACTGCACCTTCCATAGAATTGCGTTCCTGTATAAAAGGTTGCCCTGGTGTTAGAAAAAGATGAGACCCTGGGGCCTAACATGTATTGTGAGTAAAACCCCAAAAAGGACAGTATGACATTTGGCAGTGTTTTGTTCCTTGTAATGATGGCACTTTTTTCACCATTATGTAGAGATTGCTGTGTGGTTTAACATTGTAGCTAACCTTGCAATCAAATGATCTCCCAATGAATTTTGATAGGAACACCCAATGGATTTTCTGGGGATTGAGTAAGTTTGAATTTCGTGTCCTTCAAATTGTTCACAGTGGTGCCAAGGGGTTTCAAAATTGGTTTAGAGTGTGAAGGGCGTGTGGTTGTCAGATTCAAGAGCTACTGTAGGGCTATTGGATTCATTCTCAAGCTCCTCTGGCTCAGGACTTAATTGGATTGCATGTTACTTACGAACAGTGGTTAGATAATTGCACACAAAGTTAGTAGAACTTACTAATGGTGCTTTTTGTATTTCTTTTTTCAATGGCAGTATTACTTTGAAGGGTGCACATTTGTCTTGTGGAGTGCAATGAGATTTATCAATATCAGAAAATTCTCAAGGAAAATATGTACTCACAGTTGCTCCTGGCTGACGATACTGTAGTATAGTATTACTTTGGTCGGGAACAGTAGAATATGAACAAGGGTTGATTTTCAAGTGTGTTTTCTTGGCTATCCACATCATTCTTGCTTGTACTCAGAATACTTCAAAAGAATTTCTAATGCATGTCTTCCATTATGAAGGATTGTATGCAATCGAAGTCTTTCCTTAGGTCATCATTTCCTTAAGCTTAAGTTACTTTCTGGATGTACTTTCTGTTATTAGACTTGTTGACTTTGAAAGGGGGACAGGTCTTACAGGAAGGAAATTGATGGGACTAAAGGTTTGGGAATGTGTTTAGATACAAAGCCTAATGCCCATTGTGTGAAGCAAGTCAATGACACAACTGCAAAGATCTGCTCAGATCACTGACACATTTGCCAGTCGGTTGGGTCAGCTTCAGTCAGGGTGGCTGTTCAGACATGTGGGACTGCCCAAGCAGACCTAATGTTAAACTTGCAAAATCATGAATGGTCCCCTTGGCAGACTGCCAACATGACTGTCACTGTAAGACCTTTCATGTCTGGTTTGTGAATTCTTTTCATCTGCCAGTTTGGTGCTTATCAGACATCAGGTGGCCGTTTCAGAGGAATTATTAAAATTGATTTAAATTTCCATTTCATGTTGAACATAGTTCTTGGGCAACTCCCTCCCCCACCACCACCCCTTCCTGTCCAAACCATTCCTTTGAGGGCAATTCCCACCCAGACAATTCCATATTTCCTGCTGTGAGGTTGTCTGATTGGTAATTGTTATAGTTGGGAACAGTCAGGGTGGGAACTGTCTAGCACAGTGGTTCTTAACCGGTGGGTATTTCCCCCCTGGGGGTAATTTTGGCATCTCAGGTGGGTAATTGTTGACTGCTGATCCTGTCCAGTATCTTTTTTTTTTAATTATTCCAGTTCTGTAAGATTACTCTCAAGTAATCTTGTGTTCTCTTTGCTGTGAATGTGAACTATGGAGAAAACCACTTTTGATATAAGTTAGGAGGGGGGATCATAGAGTGGCTGATTAGAAAGGGGGAATGAGACAGAAAAGGTTACAAACCACTGGCCCAGGGGATCTCCATGGGGAATTGCCTGGGGGGCATTGTCCAGCTGGCAATTGTCCAGGAAGGGAGGGACAAGTCCGTACACTGCAAAAGTTACTTTCAATGAATAACAAATGAAGCACTTATGCAACAATGTTGAATTTTTGCATTTTTGGTCAAAATCTGTATTTTATAGTAATATCTTCTTTATTGCAACACTTTTTACAATATTTTTTGAGGAAACAAATTTAATGCACACCTTCAGCATAGATTTGTTAAATTTGTTAATACTGACTCAGAACAAATTTTGAAACACATTCAGTAGGATTTACCATTAGTTATCATTTATCTTGGGTTTTGCAACTCTAGCAGTTTCAATGACTTCATATTTTAAAATCCTTTGGAGCTGTGTATAACTGATGTCACAATATAAATCTATTAATTCTCAGTATGTATTTATATGAAGAAATAAAAAGAAATTGAATTATGTTCCTTTACTAATGTCTAAACCATATGCCCTTCTTTTAAAATTTGTTTCTTGTTTGCAACACACAAGGGAACTTAAATGCCAGCAAATCTTAATGCATGTCTTGTTCAAAGATGATCTCTGATGTGAATACATTCCTACAGCAGAATGACACTATGACACTGGTGATGAGCATACTGACATTATCACAGTAGTGATATTCATAATATCTCAGTCAATGGTGCTGATATCACAATCATGATAAGAATTTCGCATGTAAGAAAAGAAAAGATCTAATAATTATGAGATAGACTGGTATTAAACAGAAAACAAGGCAAGGATGCATCACAAGAAAAAATGCAAACAATGACAATCAATGGAAAATAATGAAAACTTCCTCAATCTCCAAACTAAGCTGGATTGGTCAATTTTGCAGTTGGAAAAGCAAAAACACTTGGCAACTATTCTCAAAACACTAGACAGGTGAACTTATCTTTAAATGTTATGAAATATGCTCATTCATTGAGAAGTATTCACATGGCTGGTAGCAAATACTAAACTAAGTAACATTCCATTAAAAGAGTAGTGAGCGCTTATGAATGAAGATGACATCAGCTCTTCTACAAATTTTTAGATCAACTTGAGCTGTCACTCAAAAGATAATGCAGGTATTGAGGAATCTTCTGTTGCTGATCTTGAATGCTTTATAGTAAGGTTTCATTAATGACAGCACTTGCCAAGCTATTAGCATGTAATTTGAATTTGTAAACAACTTGCATAGGCCGATAACAGACAAAGGAAACAGAAAATGGCAAAAGACAAAAACAAGCAAGAATGAAGACAAAACAAAAATTATGACTTTCAAGCAACCACACAAGGCTCATACTTTACGTGCAGATAGATGGGCAGAATAAAGAAATCTATAAAAGCTTAAGGGGGATAACTTTGGCTGGCAGCCATGATTATTCCTAGTTTACATATTCCCTTAGATGATGGCGATGACAAAAGTTTCATTTTCATGATTCCAGTACTGTCCTAGACTAATGTTTTCCTCATGCAGGTGGTAACTTGTGGACTTTCTCATTTCATTTCGTTTTCAAAAATACCTTTACCCCCAAAAATGTAGTCCAATCATAAAATAAAGCCTGGTTCAATTGCTCTCAGGTGATACATGAATACAAGTTTCTGTGTAACCTTCATACTTTTACAGTTTGCTTGGAATAATATCTTCTGAGACAACCACTCTCTTCAACCGAGGAAATCCTCCTTCAAAGGCTGCCTCCAGGACATCTTCAAGTCTCCTTGCAAAGACAAAGCTCATCTGTGATCGAACATTCTTAGGAACTTCCTCCAAATCTTTCTCATTTCTCTTTGGTATGATGATGCGAAGAATTCCGGCACGATGGGCAGCTAAAACTTTTTCTTTTATACCGCCAACCTTTAAAGTGCAAAATTGAGGAAGCATATTCAAAAGTTTTGGGTCAATCAAGTTCACAAGAGTTTCAAACTTCTTTGTGGATACAAAGATAATAAGAACAACCTTCCACAAGAGAGTTGTTTGACTTAAATATTTGCAGTTGATATTTCACAATGAGATTGGGGCAACAACACATGTCCTTTAAATATTTCAGAATAGGTACAAATTTGCAAGGGTTTGGATCAAAACACACTAGAACATAAAACTTGATGATCAAACCTGCTTAACAATATGACTATTCAATCGATTTTCTTTGGAGCTTTACAATTGTGGAACACTGATTAATACACTGCAATGAGATACAGCTGTATTTTTTACCTGCTTTGGACAGATAATCTACCAGAACACTTTTTTGTTGTTATGCAATAGTAAAAGCAGACTTACTGGAAGCACCAGGCCACGAAGAGTTATCTCACCAGTCATAGCTGTATCTGACCTCACGCAACGGTCACTGTAAAATGATACATAAATTCCACATTTTGTTTAAAACGGTTAAAAAAGTAGTTTAAGATGTTTTCCATAGCTATGGAGGGGGGGGGAGGGGGCATTAAAAACAGCAAAAAAAGCTTGTACTTTTCTGGTGAACCATCATTATTTTCCTGAATTGTCAAAAAACAAGACTGAAATCTATACTGTGATAAAAATTTGTAGACGGGATTGCAGAAGGTAGGGTTTTGGGCCCCTGTCCAAAACTAGAAAAATTGTGAATTTAACTGCATTTTACTTGACATATGAGGCTCAACAATTGAGGTGATTTGGGGTCGTGAGCTCTTAAAAACTTGACAACTATCAAGATAATGATTCCAGATATGGTAATAAGGAAACATTGAAAGGTTTGTGGTAAAAAGGAATCTGAAAAACACAAGAAATAGTTAACAGAACAAGCAAAGTTGCTTTACCTGAAGAGTGAAACAAGGACAGTGGTAATGGTAACCCCTGCTGAGGGACCATCCTTGCCAACAGCCCCTGCTGGAAAGTGGATGTGAACATCTGTCTTTTCCATCAAATCTTCATCAGTTTTCATCTCAAGACCACACTGTAAAGTGGAAAATAACAGGACGGTTCTCAGACAGAAAACATAAGGTGGTAAAACAAAAGGGAGGATGTTGGTTGAATCCCTCTACACACTCAATTCAATATCACATCAGTTCGATCAAAATATCAAGTAGTAAATCAATATGCATTACAGTAAAACCCCGTTTATCCGAACACATCGGGACCGAAGGTTGTTCGGATAACGGAAAAGTTCGGATAAACGGGGTTCCAAGTTTTTGCCTTAAGTACGGTACACTGGGTCCATATAAGACAGTGTGTCAACACGTTTCCAAAATAATTTCGAAAAGGCATACAATTGCACACAAAATCCCCCAAAATATTTCGTTACTATTTTTTGTGACCAGTGATGTGACAAATAAATTTTAAGACGTCTAAAACAGAGAGATTTTATTCCAAAAATTTGAGCCTTCGCTGGTCTGAACGAATGACCAATGCTTTCTACACACTAAATGAATGTGTGTGCTGAAGAAAAGCTGTAACGATCTGGAGAGGTATCTAGAATATAAATTCTGCAAAAATTTCAAAAAATGTTAGAGACACATGTGTAGGAGACTCTCAAACAGCAGTTCGCAATGTTTTTGTAAGGTCTACTTTCATTTTTCTTAGGTATGAAGCTCACTACGTTACTAACTTTTCAGGTTTAGTGAAACTTAGACTTACGCTAGCCTAACGTATTTTTGTATGAGAAGATACTGAGCCTATACCGACTCATGGCGCCTAACAAGAATTTCAAAGCAAATACGTACGATATTTCTTCCAAATTTGACAGAGAGATAACAGATTGTTTTCTATGTCCACTTGTCGGCTGTTTTAGCCATCGTGACATCTTCCCATTACTTTTAAAGTCCCGAGAAAATTAGTGCATTTCTGCAAAAATTTACGTTGAATTTTGCCTTGTAAAGCACTTGAAACTGGGTGTTTACTACTGTAATTGTGTTGACTATTATTGTTGTTAAATCTGACGGCTAGTTCGGATAAACGGGGTTTCGGATAAACAGGGTTCGGATAAACGGGGTTTTACTGTATTCTGTATTACAATTTTGCATGAAGCAAATTTCTCTATGATGGGTGTCTACTCACCCAGAATTTTCCTAAATGTTTTGAATTGTCTGTTCTTGACTTTATTTCCATTTAGCCTTGCCAAAGAGAACATAGTTTGGCAAGTAAGCCACCTTCTGCAGTAAAAAAATTTACATGGGGGACATACACCCCTCCCACTGGAACCCTCTCAAGGATGGTACACCCCTAGCTGGAGGAATAATTCCTACCATTTGCCTTTGTAGAAGTCACTAAAAGAAGGGTCTAAGCTCAAATCAAGCTTTGATATATTAGAAGGGTACTTATTCTACGCAATCTGGTGAAATTTCCATTGAAATCTGATGTGTGGTTCTCAAGATATCAGCAGATAAAGTTGTCAATTTTCAACACAAAGTGAACTTGAAGCAAGCACATATGATGTCAAACCCTCACATTAATGGGCAGTCCCTTGTTTTTCTTTAAACTTTATCACCAATTTTCTCCTCAACAATTGAATGTTATCGCAATGTGATTGCACGAGAGGCATGGGAAAATTTCAAAATTCACATTCTCAATGGGGAGGTCATATCCCTGTTAAAGGGATTTGCCAGTGAGTAAAGTCAATACCTGTAAAAAATGCAGAAAATTTTTCTCATCTAGGAGGTGAAAACCGCATCTCAATAGCTTGTAGCATTTGGAAGATATACATTTTCAAAGAAATGCAATTTTTTCTCAAGACGAAGTGCATCATGGGAAACTGTGATCTCATCGCAGCACATTAATTTGACAAAGCCTTGAATTTTTTTTATGATATTGACACCGCTGTAGGGAATATTTATAAACTTTGTTTACTGTGCCCTATATATGTTGTAGATTTATGCTAAATCTACATGGAAAGATATTCAAACATTCCAGCAGTATCAACTTTCAAGGACAACAGGACATTCAATTACAAAGAAAAACAAAAGAAATCTCAGGCAATGTGCCCACTTTACATAACACTCTGTGACCTTGATGAGAAGTGGAAGTATTTTTGGACAAAAATAAGCAGTCTTTAACGTTAGATATCTCAAGTTAGGAAAAGAGTATTGCCACGGGGTTTGAAGGGCATGAACTGGAATATTTTTGTCTTTCACATAGGATCCTAATGAAAAGCCACTGGAAAATGCCTTTAATTTCAAGGTCAACATAACATACTGAAAAAACAAAGGAACAAAGCATTCCTTACTAATGTGAGGAAGTGATATCAGGGAGCTGCCTACAGATATAACTCCCACTTGCCTAAAGCTCACTTTGGGTCACAAATGTAGTAACTTGTTTTGCTGATATCTCGAGTAATACATGTCCAATTTGAATGAAAGTTTCACCAAAATGCATAGATTGAGTTCCTCTTTCACATATGAAAGTAAATTTTTGCTTTTAACAGTTTGCATGCTGTACTTTATAAAGTAGATGTCATGATGTAATACTCTCACCAATTCACACCATTGTATTTAATATGGAAAAGACTGATTACATATTATTATGCCCCTTATTCCCCCTCCCCCCTCTTCCTTACAGAACCTGTGTATGTATTAACTTTACTTAGCAAACTTTAAAACTGACTGTTAAGAGCATGCCACATTGTTGTGCATTTTTATATACAGTCATACAAAGCATCATCTCACAGGCTGGACTTATCCAATCAGTGGACTAGATTTATCTGATCAGTGGTGGAATCTGGCCTGCAGGTTATAGGTTGCTGACCCCTGTAACAACATACCTTAGGGGTATACGCAATCACTCCAAGCTTTTTTTCCCACTTGGGCTTAACAAATTAATATCTCTTCTACCAAGACATTCAAGATATTCAAGTTTTTTAACACAGGTAAAGCAAGAGAGTTACATATTGTGCAACTCAAAACAAATTCATAGATGATCGAACTTCCTGTATGAGGGTATTAGTAAAATCCTTAACCACTTACATCATCTATTAGGAAAATACTGAGGACAGAATTGTCAACTGCAGGTATTACTGTCACATATCTAAGGGACACCATTTCACTAAGGAAAACATACACAATCCCTTCCTCCTGGCAGTACCACATGGATTGACTAGTGATGCAAAATTGCAAATAGTTCAAACACATATACGAGCTGTCATTATTAAGACAAAAAATGCTTAACATACCTCTGTAGCATGGCTTCGCACCCAATTAAGAGCAAGCTGGGCTGATTCCTTCATAACGTCCCCAAGCTGACCAGTGAGGGTAAGCTCCCCATCACCTCCCATCTTTGTGGCTTCCACAAACATGATCTCTCCACCCATAGCTGTCCATGCCAACCCTAAAGATATGTGGAAAAGACATTTCAATGGTTATTATATGCAAATACTCAAGCAAATTATCACAAAAGGGTGGTAACAAGTCTTGCCCCAGATGGAAAAAAAAATCTCCCTAATCTCCCTACTAAATTTACTTGTAGCCCCTCTGCCAATTTAATGAAAAACACCTGTCTTAAGCACCTCCTGGACAAAGCTTCAATGGCTTAGACTTAGTTGAAAATGCTCAAGGCCATATATACACTAATGTGTGTACTGTCTACCACAGAAAGTGATCTCTTCAAGTAATCCTTGACCAATCTGCAAAATGTTATTGTTTCAATTTTTTATGTCCACAAAAATGTTGTAAGCACTTGTTAATAGAGATATGCGGACATTCCTAAATATGTTTTGGGTGATGTAACACCCCTTTAAGAATAACCAGAGCTAGAAATGGGGGACAGCAGGTGAATGAGGCTGAGGTTATATACAGGAATGTGAAGAGGGTTGGTATGATGATAAGGGATGGGTTTTAACTCCAGAAATGATAAAGTTTACCTGTAAACCATAACATTAGTGCTACATTAATCACAAATGACATTCAGACGACACCAATTAAATTTTAATAGCCTTGAGTTTCTCCAGTAACTTAATTGCACTGTGTAAAATAGCTGCCACACATATGGCCAGAAAAAGGTGAAGGGAGATCATGGCAGCTTCATCAGCCTGTGGATCCAGAGAGGCTAGACAAGGTAAGGTGAGGTGTTATGGACCTGAGGGTCCAGAGAGGCTAGGTGAGGTTGGGTGGTATGGAACAAGAAAATACAGAAAGGTTAGGTGAGGATGTGTCAAGGGTTAAGGGATACAGACAGGCTAAGTGAGGTGAGGTGAGATGCCATGGGCAAAAAGCATTCAGAGAAGATCTAACTATAGATGACGGAATGCGTCATAAGCCAGTGGGTCTGGGGTGGCAAGGAGAGGTGTATAAGAACTAACTCTAAAGCAAATGCACTTAGCATCCTTGTGATAGAGCACTCACCAATGGCTACACCAGGATGGGACAATCTTTCAGACATCTCACTTTCAAAAATGGCAGGCTGATAAGAAAATAAAACAAAGAATAGCTGCAAGTTTTATCATTCAAGAAATCCTGACAGCTTGCTTAACTTCTTTTGTTCATTAACATGTGTGGTTAAAAAATATCATGGGGAATACTTAATGAATGAGGTTTTTAATCCTTCGTGCCTATACAGCTTTCACATACTTTGACACAGATGTGTTGCCACCTACACATTAAAATGAAACTATGATTACAACAGGCAGATGTCTACACAGTCTGTCACCACCATCCCCATGAGTGTTCCTACCCTCTCCTCCCCCTGCACCATTCCCTCCTACCCTGCCCCCATTCCCTCCCCAAAATTAACCCTGAATATATGTGACGATGATGTATTACAGAAATCAAGCTCTAGTTATGCAAAGTAAGTTCTGACTCTTTTAAACCTACCCCAAGTATATCTCGAACTGCGAGTTTGTCAATCACGATGGGCATCTCTGGGGGCATACCAATAAATGCATCCTCAGGGACCACTGAATGGTCAGGATTCTCCTCCTTCTCAGATGTCTGCTCTGTGGCCTTTACTTTAACCTGGTGCTCTGCTACTTTCACAGCCACGGCTCGGCAAACTGCCCCAAGTTTTCTTTCCAGGGATCTGACTCCTGATTCTCTTGTGTACTTTGAAACTGAAATTTAGAAAGTGAAACCTTGAAACTGAAATTAAGAGAAGGACACTTTGATACTGAAATATAGGAATAAGGAAGAAATTTGTCTAGTTCAATGATATTATCAATGGCATTGAAGGATTTCTGGGAGGGGATAAAAGGGTACCACTTTGAACCAAAACATTCTGTCAGTATGGTCACAAAATTATATTGAAAGTTTATTGAAAAATATTGAAAAAAGGAGGTAAAGGAGTGGGGCAAAGCAGATTTCTGGTTTGGATGATTGCTCTAAGAGAGGTGAAGGGGTGGGGGCTCATAACAAGCAAATGGTGGCAATAATCTGGCTAAACAGAGGCATTCCCTCTTGACAGGCATCTACTTATATACACAAGAAATTGTTACTGGCAACTTTGATGTTATAACCAAGAGATTTGAAGACAAACTGAAAGAGTCATCAGTTCTTAAGTCAGGGTTTCTGTCAAGGGGGGGGGGGAAGGGGAGGGAAGGGGGGATTTGTCCCCACCTTTCCAGAAGAAGGAGGGTAAAATTCCCCCCTTTTCATTTCCATAAAAATATAAAAAATTGTCAATATCATTGTTTCTTACTCAAGAAGAGGACACTTTTGCAGCGATGTTTGAACTTACATAAATAAATGGCCTTTAAAACCCTTCAAATTGCACCTTATAGGGGCCTTGAAGCAAGCTTTTGTCCCCCTGAAGCCACTTGTAACTCTGGCCAAGGACAGCACCAATATGGACTCAGGTTTAGCAGTAATAAATCCCCCCTTTTTTGAGTTTCTGGTGGAATCTTTGTAAGTGCCCCTTGACAGGCATAATTTTTGGTATAATAGTGATAAGCTTGATGCTATCATTAATGAACTGAAAGTGGAAATGAATAGCCACAAGTTACCAACAACATTTTCTAGTGCCCCAACAGGCATTTAATTATGTCTATCATGGTTTCACACTGTTAAATATGAAGCTATCATTGTCACATAACTGAAAGAGGCATCTGTTAAAGTGCCCATAACAGGCATCTACTCACTGCTGAGTTTGATGTTAACATCAATGTAAAACTGAAGCTGACATGACTTAGTCACAAACTTCTAGAATACCCCATGAACAGGCATTTGGATTACGACTATCATAATACTGTAGCTATTCAGCTTTATGCTACTATCAGAAAGTTAAAGATGAAATGAATATTTCCAAGCTGCAAGTGACATCTGTTGAAGTGCCACTGACATACATCAAATTATGAAGACAATTACTCACTGATAAGTTTGATGCTATCTTCAGTAAACTGAAGCTGTTCTTTGGTCAGTCCATGCTCCTTGAGTTGCTTGCTTACGAGGTGGCGGGTTGCAATTTCAGACTTCTCCTCCTGGGTATACCCTGGTACATGTATGATTTCCATTCTGTCCAGGAGTGGTGCTGGAATGGTGGCAACGTTGTTGGCTGTTGCTATGAAGAGGACTTGTGACAAGTCAAAAGGAACATTGAGGTAACTAATTAGGCAATTGGTAAGGAAAAAATTGCAAAAAATGATTGATGGTGAAATGTTGATATCATGCATGTCTAGAATTACTGGATAATCACCATGAAAAGCTAACTAAAATCATACATTAGGTTTGGATTACTCCACTATTTTTTGAGTTGGGCAATGACAGTTTTTAAAGTGGGGACTCTGAACGGAGTCTTGACTCTAGCTTGCATTCTTTACAACAACAGTATTTCAACTGCAGCTGTAGGCTTACACTACAAACTTTTCTATGGATGAGGTGTTCAACCGTTGATTTTGGACAGTTGTACGGTCAAGTCAAGAGAGAACTAGTGACCAAGTAAAGAAGAACACAGAGGTATTCATGTTTAATTTTTTCTAAATCTCATTAACTTGCCTATAGACACACATACAAATCCTTGAGGATACAGATAATGCAGTTTTCTGCCTGTTTCTGACTTAATGAAATCCAATAGGTAAGAAATCTGAAGCAAAGCAGGAGTTGAAACTGAAGAAGAGCCGGGAAACCACCATACGCTTACCATACCTTCATGACATACCCACTGTGGTTTATATTATGACACTAATGCAAAAGTATCATGTTTTCAAACCACAGCAGATCATAGGTCCAGTACTGTATTATCACTCGAAGTATGATTATTATTGCTGAATAGGCAAATATACACAGTTACACAGGTTGTATCAAATAGCAAAAGCCTCCTCACAGGTTGTATAACAGATTCCTAATGGTAATTTGGCCTAGTTCTCATTTTACAGTCAATGGTCCTTTACTATTAAAACAGAGCTATCTGTCCAAGGCTTGTTGTTGTGATGAGGTATGAGTGACCATGCAGCCACTCCTTTTCAGCAAAAATATTAGCTCATATAGTAAACTTCTACCATTTCACAAGCACAAAAGCACAGATCCATATAACAGCCAGATGGAAGGACTCATTATTACAACCACGATTCTTAAAGATTTCTGAGCTCATTAAAAATACTTTGTAAGCATGTGAGCTAGTTCCATCAGTAACTTTGGAAGAAGAAAGAGTTAAATGAAGTCACAAACTTGGCCAAAGAAACATGCTAAGTAGGAATCTGACTACACACTGAAGCATTGATAAGTTTTTTTTTTGTGATTCATTACTATGAAAAACTTGAGTGCCACCAGGCCCACAAAAAGACTTTGGTAGGTCCAAGCCCAAAAGCACTTGCCAGTAAATTCAGGCCAAGGCACCAATAGGCTGAATACTGGGGGATAAAAAAGGGCAGTACTCACCCAATAAAACATGTCAATCAGCTTGAAGCAATCATTTACAGAGAGACTGTATGGTAGGTGATAGGTGACAGATTGACAAAACTATTACACACTCTGTGAGAGCACTACTCACACTAATAATAGTGTCCCTAAAAACTTCATACTGCAAAGTGCATATCTACCTCTTTCAATGCTATGTGTCACTTTGTAAACACTTTTGAACCTTATCACTATTTACTATGTAATGCTTCAAATGAGATTCTCAAACATTCCAACATACCAATGAACAAAATCAAGAGATCTCCTGATATACCAAAGTTTCAAAATGATTTATTAACAACCTGATCATGAAACAAAGGATACTGGTCTGTAAAGCTAAAGTTTTGTTCAGGGTCCAGAACCTCCAGGAGGGCAGCACTGGGGTCTCCTTGGATACCTTTCCCCTATGATATCAGAAAAAGACAAGCATAAAGATTACATGACTATATACAAGTTTTCAGTTGGGAGTATAAAACAAAACACATACTGTAATCACCATGACTTATCCCTGCTGTGAAAAATAACTCATAATCTTTCAAAAAACAGATAAAATGACTATTCACTTCTGAAGTACAATGCACACTGTATGTAAGGAGACATGCCAATCAACCAGCTTTGTACAGCACAAGCACCATAACAATTTCGTGGATTCACTGGTTAAACAGACAGTGATGCACTGTGTCAGCATTCTTCCTTACTTCAATTACTATGGGTGTTACATAATGCAACATAAAACAGCTATGTTACATGTCACGAAATACAAATCTTTGCAACGTTTAAATCTGTCATAAAACCATGCTATTAAAACAAAATGTAAATAAATACCAATTTATCAATTTCATCCAACAGGAAGACTGGATTGTTAACCCCAACTGTTCGTAGACCATTAATGATTCGGCCAGGCATGGAGCCTATGTAGGTCCTACGATGGCCTCGGATGTCTGACTGGTCACAGCAACCACCCAATGAAATCCTTCAAAGATATCACATAAAAGAATACTCTTAAGTCCCTTAAAGTTCTGGATGAGGTGTTTCAACAAATAAAACTGATCTTGAAATTTTCACGAGAAATTAAAACTGCTGAATTTGCATTTTATCCAGGAGATGATACCTCATTTTTACGCTGCCATGGAGAAGTTTTTCCAGCTTTTTTATGATAAAATCTGTGACTGCTAGGTCCTGGAAAATGGTAAACTTAAAAATCTGGTCACAAAAAAGCCCTCATATATTCTAGGCTATGAAACCCACTATATTCAAAGCATCATAAGACCAAGTTTCTGAGTGTGAAGCTACTGTATAAACAGTAGTAGTAAAACATACTGCAACATTGGTTATGATGTAGCTAATGGTGAACCAACAAAGTCTTAAACTATTCACGACACCATCAACAACCTGATAGTCAACAAAACAACCTTTCCCGATAAGGTAACCATTACAAACTAAAACACTACCTCACTGACAAGTGACAATGTTATCAATTCCCAAAGAGCAATTAGAACAATTGTTGAGTGAAGTTTTTCTAACAAATAATAAAATTCAATACATGACATACAGCTATATTTCATACCTATGAAACTGCCTCCCAAGGGTGTGAGCGATGGACCTGCCCACACTGGTCTTTCCCACACCTGGTGGTCCTATGAAACAAAGGATTGGCCCCTTCAGGCTGTTCTTGATTTGACGCACGGCAAGGTATTCAATAACTCTCTTTTTTAACTTTTCCATGCCATAATGATCCTCATCCAGATCCAACCTATTATAGCCAAATGAAAAGAGTTTCACTCATTTTTTGAAGGAAGGAAACTATCAAATCAAATAACAATTAAAAATTTAATAAATGGCTCAAACTTTGTTCATCTTTTGTATTGAATGAATGCATTGATTGTCACATTGGATCAAAACTGAGATACAAAAGGTTTACTCCCAAAAAACAAACTTATCCCAAAGCTGTTACTGGTGCATTATTATTCCTTTACTGAAAAGTGATATGTGCTTTAAATTAATCATCAAAAAGGTTTAGGGAAATGTAAAAAAGCCCTGAAAGATAACAAAAAGCAAAAGTCTGGCTGAAAGACTATGGAGATTAAGGGTGTTCCTGCTTAAAGTAATGAGCAGTAATGTTACTGGACAATAGAGGTAACACAGATCACGGTCCCTTCACCATTTTTTAAACCTACTATCAGTTTTTAAAAGTCATAAACAAGTGACTCAAAAGGTTATCACTAATGGAACAAAAAACTGCAGCCACTGGGTCCAGATAAGTCTTCCCTTATTTTTAGGTTACTGTGAAACTTGGCTTCATATAACCTTTGACCTTGTTATGTACCTTTTGACCTTGCAGACATCAATGTTGCATCCACAAATTTTGACTTCAACTAAACTTCTGCATATAACATCTTATGGCCATTTTACATCTTGGCTTCATATGACCTTTGACCTTGGTATGTACCCTTTGACCTCAGTAATAATTGGAGGCACCTGTGTGTAGCTATAGTCTAAGTTTGGTTGGAATAGGTTATTGCAGTATTGCAGTGTTGTTTATGGTGCTCTATGGACAAACAAAACAGTGTGCACTTTAAAAAGTTTGACACAGATTCAAACGGAGAGCAGCAATAAGGTCTTTTCTACACACAACCTAAAATGAGACATGGTGCAACATTTCAAAACAAGCAGCTGCAAAGGTTTTACTGAGGAGGAAAATACAATAAAAAGGCTAAGAGAACAGATACCTTCCCCTCTTTACTTGGGGTAAGTATATATCCAATGAAGGTAGTATAAAAGTAGAGCCTAATGATTAAATGATTATGTAAAATGTTTCAGATCTTTTGTTTGGTCATTGCCATGCTTTCTGCTTTGGCGCATGAATACAACGGAGGTCGTATACAGATGTTCTTTGATGTTCATATCACAACAGCAATATCAGAGAATTAGATATGCGACACTTTTGTGGTCTTCCACAAACTCCTTGATAAATAAGAACTGATCTCTGCTTCTCAGACCCATATCTAACTAACCAGGATTTGAAGGGCAGGAGCTATGAAAGGTTTCATACTGTAGCTGAGACCATACCAAATGTTCATTTCCCAAGCCAGTCAAACTACTCACAAGTCTTTACATACTTTCATGAAAAAAGGAGCTTACTTTGCATTCAACACAAATTCCCAATACTTCCCTTCAAAGAACAAGATTTCCTGATACAGAATATCCCATATTCCCAATTTTTTCTGCCCTTGACCATAGTGCAGATGTAAAAAACTTGTTGTTATAATTAACATTTGGGGTGGAGCATTTCCCCAAAATGTGCCCCTCGTTTGTCACACTAATTACAAACTACTACACAAACATTTTTCTTTCCCCGCCCCCCTCCCCCCCCCATTTTTTTTTAAATAAAATTAAAACGCATTTCAGGTAACCAGTCTTTGAATACAAAGTGTTAGCCAAAACAATGCAAGTATTGTTCACTTTGAACTCTTGATTCCCCTACTTTCAATGTAAACATGTTCTTCTCTGTTGTACAAGGTCAATTTTTGATGAACCTTAGCTTCTCCAAGTTTCCCTCAACAAACGCAAGTCCCCATACCACTGTTTCAGGCGATTGAGAAAATGTGTACAAGGATAATAAATCATGCTATGTTGTGCGTTTCTATTGTCATGAATATATTTATTTAGTAAAGGTCGTGCAAATGATTAGAACTGATAAACTATGAAGTCTGACAGAATGAAATATACTACACTTGCCTTTACTGAGCATAGGGCAGAGAAAAATGACACTACAGAGATACTGTCTGATACAAGTGTGTGTTGATGCAACTGGCACACTGGTGTTCAATGGTTAAAAGTGCAGTAATAAGGATTTCCTACAATGATCTTACAGAGCACATGCAGTCAACACAATAGAGGTTTATCATCGATACCACTTCTGTTCCTCTGTTCAAGTTCCTCTGTTTATTGGACATTTTGAAAGCCAAGAGATCAAATTCCAGCTGAATCTCAGGGTATGGCTCTACATGTGCAAATCATTAACATAACTTCCATGAGCCCTGTAGAACCTCCCCTCCCATCCCCATCCCAATTCTCCCCCCCCCCCCCCCCAACAATTTCTCTCAAACAACCCAGAGCAATTCCAAATATTCTCTTAGCAAAAGTTGTCTGCGGGAAAATTGTTTGGGGAGGGAGGTCATCTGGGTAGGAACTGGCCGGTGGAGAGTTGTCTGGTCACTACTGGAGAAGCACTGACATCACCTGACAAACCTCTATGTGAGTTATAATTAGCTGGGAGAATGTGGTGACAGACTTTTGCAAGTTAAAGCAGGTAGTAACTCCCTGAATTTACCACAAGCAGTTCTTTCTCTTGCATTGTAATAAAAATCCAAATCACCTGGCTTGGCTAATATCCAGGGTATCCTCTGACTGTTTAGACCATGGTAAATCTGCCATCAGTTCCAGATAGTTGCGTGTCATGGCGTACTCCGGCATGGCAGCTGGCATTTTCTTCAACCGTTTGAGCTCCTTCAGGCAGGCTTTGGCGGCATGATCTGGCATGTCAGCTGACCTACCAGGTGAATGGACAATATCTATTCAAGGAGTATTCTTAAACATAAAAGTTAGTCTGACTCACAATTTCCATTTGTTTACATAAAATGGACATCACACATGACCTTGAGAAGGTGAAACCCCACCCTTTATATATGATTATCCCAAAACTATCTTTGATTCTACTGTCAGAGAACTGCAAACACAACCTACCACTTGATCACATGAAACAAGTCTCACTACATCCTAAATCATACATTTTGGAAATTTTCTCTGGAATGGCCTCCCAGATCACATAAAGCATTAAACTTCTTATAACTCTTTTAAAGTTACTGAAAGTATGAGCAGTTTGTTATTAAAACCCTAAAACATGCAAAGCTGATGGTTGATTTATCACTACATGTACCTTATTGTCTACTTTTATTCTTTGTTTTATTTTTACTGCTATGTTTTTTGTTTTGTTTTGTTTTTTTGTTTTTTTTTTTTGCTCAGTGTAACTTTTTCTTTTTTTTCTTTTTTGTTTTTACTTAATGTGCCAGACAGTCCTACTTCTCTCTTGTTCCTTTGCCTGTTAGCACAACTTGGTTTTTTATAAGCTGTTCTGTCAATAATTGTGATGAATTGTGTCATACTTTACCGGGAGAGGTACACTTGCAATTTGAAACACTGTCAATGCATCAATCAGTACTATATTATTTGTTTCAGACACAGTCTGTCCAGATATTACTGAACTTTGTGCCTTTTATTCTACAAAACCAAGTGGGTGAAGCTAGGATGCCATCAATTACAAAAAAAAACACCTACTTGATCTTTTCCTCCAGCTCGGCAATTTCATCTCCTTCTGAATCACTCTCTCTTCTGTCCATCTCTCTGTTTCTCCATCTCGGGTTTTTAAGGACAATGGTTCCCTTTTCCCTTAGTCCTGGGGGCAGCAGATCCTTTTCTGACTGAAGGGCATTTCTCTTGGCATCTTTGAGAAGACGTAATCCCTCCAATTGACGGAGCAAAAGTGGAAGAGCTTTCTGGAATCTTTCCTCTATGTCAATTGCATCTAGCACCTGAAAATAAGAAATTTTTCTTTCAGCTTTCTCCTACATTTTATAAATAATTTCAAAGAAAAGTCTACAGATTATGAATTCATTGCATTGCTCAGTCGAAAATCTCTTGTATGTGGATGGATGCCCCTTTGACGAAAATCTACAGCTGCAATGCTAGCTGTATCCAGAGTAAAACTTACTGTGTTCGTCTGACATCACAAAGGGGTTTGGAATTAAAAACCAAGAAATGAAAAACAAGAAACACTCACTTCTAACTTTTCATCATAAGATGCTTTCACTATTGAAGCAAAAATATCTGGTAGACGGGTGATAGGCAACTTGTCCATAACTTTCTGGAAGAGGATAAACCAAAAAAATTAAGAAGCAAATATAAATATAAAAGAAATGTACATGTTTTTTAACTGAGACTTTCATGGGACAATATTCTGAAGATTGTTTATTAGACTTTCATTGAAAATTTTCAAGTAAACAATAAAAAATGGACTGTAAGAATAGCAAACCCATGCAAAAGATACTTGATGACTGGCTGTTGTGGGGCAATTACTCTCTGAGCTGACTGAAACAGGACTATCTTTGAACGGTTTAGAAAGTGCCACCTGTTACCCTCCCCCTGGAGAGGACACATGTACAACTTTTACTGAGGCTGCTCAAAATGCTCAGTCTGCCCCTGTAAAAGAAAAAAACTTAAAACCTGTAACAGGTATCCTTCATATATGAGGAGAAAGCAAATTTCAGCCTTTTGGGATAATACAATCCTTTTGTCTCCTTTCCTCAAACTAAAAATTTTCAACAAAGGCTACTGTGCTTACTTTCAGTTTACCAACAACTGGAACAGTGACATCTAACATTTCCAAAAGCTGGTTGGCATGGAGACGAAAGTTTTCAGCACCATTTATCTTGGACAAGTCATCTGTGTAAATAGTTGAACAGATAAGAAGAAGCATGTTGACCAGTTAAAAAAATCCACTGTTAAACTTACTACACTTTAATAGAGAAACATCTACGTAGAACACCCAAGGTTTCTTTGGGGTCAGTTTACATCAAAACAGGAAGTGGGGGGGGGGGGACATCTAATAGCCACCTTGACTGGGTTTTGAATCATCAGGTGTGACTCACTAAGGAGACCACACATTTTCATTAGTTATGTTGTGCTAGCTTGTCTGTCCAGTGTACAGTAACACACTACACTGGCCCACCTAAAGCTGACATGGCTGAGGTGTCCTTGTTAGATACAACCGTTGAGTTGGAGTTATGTCCTTTTGAAATGTACCATCTCAAGTAATATTATGAATACTGCACAGGATGTAAAGCTTTAAAGAAAGAAAAAAATTTCTCTAATGCATTTCCACATTGTTTGGTTCAATAAATCAAATTTTTTCCAAAGGGAACTTGGAAGTAAGCATGCGTGATGTTATAGCTCCATATTGATGATCAATGCTTTGTTTTTGTATGAACCGTTCTTTTCAGTTTTACATATGAGGTTTAGAAGAAATGTTCAATGAGTTAAGTCCTTTACACTATGCAACATTCTCTACTGGGAATCTTTACTAAAAATAAAACTCCACATCACCATGCTCAATCCTAAGTTTTAAGTCCCTCTCTACAATACATATTTGTACAATTTTATCAGAATATTCTCTGTTACTGTGCTACTGTACATGGTCTAGAAAAATCACAAAATTTGATGCTCACAGATGATGCAACCTTTGCTTAGAGATACTGTATATAACCTCATACACTTCATAAAAAAAAAAAGCCAGAAAACGATGTTTTAATGGAATATTTGTGTACAGTATACACTTCCTTTAGCACTTACACTATCTACACACTACAACTGTATGTGGATACTCATTTTTAATCCTAAATCTGAAGTCTGAACCAAAGCTAGTTATGGTGACTCCAATCAAGTAGAGTCATGTCAAAGTCATGCTATATGTGACTCAAGTTCTATGACTCTATAAACAAGTGAAAATCAAATTGAAGTTAGTGAAGGAAGATGACTTTCTCACCATCACCATCTCCTGGCAGTTTGTCAAGTTGAGTCACCCTTGCCACAGAATATGGATCTTCCTGCAACAATTTTTCAACCCTGAATCGACAGAGGCCAGTCACCAGGAGAGTGTAGGCTGGACGGGGCCAGTTTGTACCGGTCACTTGGACCACAACAGCAGCAGTGCCAATGTTATGAAGAGCTGTTATATCATCTGCCTGAAATCATAAACATGAAAGCAGGTGAGTGCTGCCAGCAAAGTTGAAAGCAAACTCTATCATCTTTCTTATCTGTGTTTACCAGGTGTTCAATTGACCAAAGTGATTGGCTGGAATTAGCAAAGGTCTGCTTGCCTTGCAGTTCATTGAGCACAAAAAAGTACATGGATAAAACCTTGTTTTATTCACAGAGAGACAAATCTGTTAGGATAAAGACACTTCATATTTACTTAATACACATTGAGGTACAAAGGTAACTGAAAATTCAGTAACTGGCAAATCATTCTCACGTGGTAGACCACAAACTCTCTGACAGACACATTCTGATCATCATTTAAACTTAAATGATACTTGCCACTAAATTACAATACTACATTCCAAAAAGGTAAATTCTAAAGCTCAATCCAATTTAAGAGTGTACAGTTCATCACTTGATACGGTACTTTAAGCTACAGTACTTTAAATCTTCTGTTCTATTTAATGATATGAACATCTTCCTTCGTACTAAAATTTTGTTACAATTATACATGCAAGGTAACTCCTTGATTTATCAGTGACATACAATATATACATTTGTGCTGAGAAAAGCAAAGAAAGACAGACCTACAGTATTTGTGAAGGATTATTAGGAGTCATAAATGGCTCAGCTAATGTTTCTATTTTTCAGAGTGGTGCGACTGCTATATGCCCTGCGACTTCCCCCTACAGGAATTTACTATCCACACAGGATAATATCAGACTACTATCCTATAAACATAGACTTACTTCTAAATAAAAACATATCAAAGGGGCTTTTTCATCCTGCCATGCAGGCTGACCAGTATTTACAGTCTCCATACAAAGATATGTTGTGTATAAGCCAAGAAACATTGAACCACAATATGTACAGTATATTGTACACAACCATTGGTTCTTGACTTCTGAAGGAAAGGTTTCTAAATGTTGTGCTTACTATTAACAGACCTGCAAACTCTTCTGGTTTAATGTTTGTCTAGTTAATTACTGCATTACTAAATAACACATGCTCCTGTACTGTTGATACTATTGCAAAAGCACCGCAGTGTTGTACAGTATCACCTAGCAGCACAGGGTCTAGACATAGGAGGTGGCGGGGTAGGAGATTCTGGTGAGAGATTTTGTGCCCATAGTAAAAACTGTGGGGGCTGAAGTACAGTATGCTTCTGCATGACCCTAACTTTTCAAGGATGAAAGGCCCTACCCGCTTTCTCTCAAAAAATGTATTAAATTTCACAAAGAATTTGAACCTGAGAATGCTCATGAATAATTCAAACATTTTCTGCACAGCTGTACTTTTCTCTGCAACACCAGTCATGGTTACACCTGTCAATAGCCTCACTGATCTGCAAGTCACTGACCTCCAGCAGCTTAATGTAAATAAAGAAGTTTATTATAATATTACATTAAGGGATCAAAATTTTGTGGGCAGAGAAAATACTGTTTATGTTGGTTCACCATGTCAGCAACATCAACCTACTGCAGGAGTGTAGCCAGCAATTTGTCAAGGGGAGGGGGGGGGCAAAGCCCATAGACAGACTCTCAGCACTTCGCACCACCATGGGTTGACGCAAAGCGCAAGAAAACTTTGGCCCAAAATGCCTCCCCGATCACTGGAAATGGCACTTCCCAGGCCTATTTACGGCATATAAATAGGGGGAACACTAGCAATATTGTAAAACTAAACATTACAAAATACCAAAAATTGCTCAAGGGGGCCGCTGCCCCTTGGCTATGTGCCTGACCTACTGTTTAACATTTGGCCGGTAATACTCACATCTGACCCTGCTTTCCTTGGGACAACTCCAATGACGGTGCTGCTTAGAGTATTGTGTCGTAGAATGTGACTCTTCACCATGTTCATGCTGTGAAAGAAAAATTCAGATAAACATCACACTAAAATCCCTGAAAAACAAAGAACTTTATCCAGGCTTTGAACTGAGAGTGGAAAGGTAGGTGCAGGCTTCAAAGTGGTCCATCACAGAAATATAGGAGGTTTTATAGGAAGGATACTAATGAATATATAGGGTTTTATAGGATTTTTCCAGGAAAATATAGAGTAAATATAGGAATGTCACACACTAGTGGTTCTAAATATCTTCAAAATTCATCCAAGTTGTAGATTAGGAAAACATGGTACCTTAGGAAACTAATGAACTATACTGTTTAAATGATACAAATATGATTAACAGTATCACAAGTGGGGGCTATGTGGCAGAAAAGTGTGGTTCTACCATCAACATGGAATTAAGAAAACCACCTAAATATTTTGGTGGAAGGGAGAAAGTTGAAATCCCTTGAAGGTGGTGTATTTGCATTGTTTGACCCCAGAATAAAGTATCCATAAATCTTATCATTTGTGCATACCAAAAAGGCACCAAAATTTGCAATATCAGAAGGTGAGAACACAGAATGTGACCATGATGGTGCTTTGAATGGATGGGTAGTTAATGTGGACAATAAACTGTTGCTTATGTCCTAAAGTACACAGACAGAATTCACCTCAGCTCCAATACTTATGGGGTTAATGTGAGGAAATTTTTGAATTTTTTGCTGCTCAAATAACAGGAAATGGTCTCTCAATACATTTCACAATAAAGTAGGCCTATAAACTATACACTGTATTGCTAGTCAATCTTGATATAAAGTGTGACATATGGGTGTTGATAGACCAAGATCACAGGCCTATGACAACTATGGTCGCTTTGAATACCTTCCAACTCACTTTCCCAGTGGCATAGCCAGAACTTTCGCATGGGGGCCATGCAGTTTTTTCTGTGATTACCAACATGGGGAGGGGTCCAAGGTGAGGGTTCCCCCTCCCCTTTGAAAATTTTTTGAATAATTGGGTGAACTTACATACAATCTGGTGCTAAATATGCTAACTTTTTGAAGGAAAATTTATTTCCAAAATCAGATTTTAGGTTACTAAATTAAAAGAGAAAAAATCAGCATTAGGGAAAGAAAGTGGTCATGGCCCAATGGTCCCTCAAACTAAAATGCCACTGCTCACTTTGAATCTGTACAACTTGGCAGAACAGTGTAGTCCACATATGTCAAGATGCCTACAGTGTGCAAAACTGTCTGTGCATTAACATACTTAACATCTAAAATCTCAATTGAGGAAATTACATGACAAAATTAGGGAAAGGGCAACTTGGCAAATGCCCCTACTTGTCACCAATGATGGGCACAGCAGCATCCAACCCATACATAGATTACATTTTCCACTTTGGCCTGTTGGACAAATTGATATGGCATCCAGAGACCTACCACAGAGCTTCTAGCAGAGTCTAGGGAAAACCTCCTTAGAATTCTGCACATTGTAAAGTTGTAAACATTCTTAATTTTCTCAAAGGACTAAGTTCTTTTGCTTTAGGGAAAAATTTTAAATTGTACAACACTTTGGACAATCAGCAGATCTAATGGTTAACAAAGTTTGAGGAAAGATGGCAGATGACAGGGAAAATATTGGTATTTCAAACCATTGTACTACAATATTTTGAATGAAAAAATCAGTTATATAGCAGACCAGCTATCTGTGCATGCAAAGCATGGTTTTAAAATCAGGAAGATTGCATGACTACAGGGGATGCCAGGCAAATGGCTCTAATCCACCGCCTTACAATACCACTACTGAAAATTCCCTCAAAGAGATGAAATCACAGAGTACTTAAAATCACAGGTGTGAGAGTGGAACATTTACAGGTGATGAAGTAAGTGTTCATTAGTGCCCAATGCTGTTTCATATGAGAATATTTCTAAATCCTAAAATTGGCCATTGTGTACTTGAATCTAATTAGGATACTTGACATCTATACACTGCTACCAGTCTGAATAAGCCACTCTGAGTCTACAAAACTATCTTGGAAAAAGAATCCATCTGAAATTTTCACCCCAAAACACCATATCAAAGAAAAATGCTTTTTGACAAGATCAGAAAAATATAGGAGAATATAGGAAAACAAGCCTAAAATCATACAAATATAGGAGATATAGGATTTTTTGAAATTTATAGGAAATTATAGGAAATATAGGATCACTTTGAAGCCTGTAGGTGGGGTATGGGCAAGGTAGCAACTGCCTTCCAGGGCATCAAGGCAAAAAGTTTAAAGAGTATAAAAGGGCATTGAGGCACCTTCAAAATTTAATAAGTGCTCAAGCCTCAAGGTACTTGAAAAACACTTAAAACAAAAGCCAAAAGGCTTTGCGATTCTCCATTGTACCAACAGGAAATTTGCTGTAACTACCATAGTGATATTAAATTTGCCAATTTTACTGTGTTTGCACTTACTGTGAAATGTTTAATATTCTTGATCATGATCAAAACACTCCTGTCATGGTTACAAAGTCAACACTCTGCTTCATAACTTTCATTTTAGAAATTACATGTCAAATTATGTAAAAATCCGGGCATGTCAGTTTCCTGCTTGATATGTGAATAGTTCTACAATTTAATCTTCTGTGACCTTAAAATACCTCAAAGGACAAATGACATTAAAAGATTTTTGACCTTTAACAAAATAAAAGTGGTCTTCAACTCAATCTTTAATTACATGTCAGAATATATCCCTCAAACTACCTTTCTTCTAGAGCTACATGTACCATGTTTTCAATATTTTTACAGCCAGACCTCTGGTGATCTCAAATAACACTTGACCTCCACCACAAACTGTGGGGATCTTGTATTCAACATGAAGCATCCACGTATTAAGTATGAGAATCATGAAAGTTTCCTTCCTTGAGGTGGCAGGTTTACAAGTTTTCACAGTTTGATTTCTGATTACCTCACATAAGTTAAGACCTTGTTCAAAATACTGTACACAGGGGTCTTTGACTTTATGGTATCAACACAGCAAGTATTACAGTAGATACCTCAAACTCGCCCTTCTTGAGATATGTTTACAACTTAACAAGCACTTTTCAAGGTTAACACTGGTTTAGCTCTGGTGATGCCAAGTGAACTTTGACCTCCACCAATGTCACTCATCTCCTTATATAAAGCGCCCACATCCCAACTGTCAGATTCATCAGAGTTTCATGTTCTCGATAAATTGTTTCCAATGTTTACACAGTTTATCAGGGATCATCTACTAGATAAGAGGTATTGTGTTGCCAAGCATGAGATTCCCCAATGTAAGCCTTCTTGAGATACTGTTTACACAAAGACAAAATGTTTTACACCATTTGACCTCTGGTGACCCCAACTGACATTTGACCTCCACCAAAACTGACAGGGCTTTTCTTTTTCATATCAGGGACCCAATTCTACATATAAGATTCATCTTAATTTCCCTCCTTAAGATATTGTTTTTGCTTGAAGTCTGATGATCCCAATTAACTTTGACCTCCACAAAAACCAAAAGAGATCGTCTCCTACATACAAGCTATTTAACAGCAAGAGCAATTGAGCAAAGTACAGTACTGTATGAGATTCCTTAATGTAACTTTGCGATACAGTACATGGGTTTAACAGGCAAATATCACTAAACACACACCAGTGCTGTAGTACTCGAGACTCGAGACCGGTCCCAAGTCAGGATTTTAAGGACTCAAGACTCGTAACTCAGACTCCAAAGGAAAGGGCCCTGACTCGGTCTCATACAGTCTGGACTTGTGGCTCGGCTCTAAATTTCCCGGGACGGCTCAAGACTGGCAAAATTTGGGAATCACTTTTATACAATTCATCCATCTTCACATAGCTTCACCTTGTCTTCTGAAGTTTCTATACACCTCCGCAATATGAGCTGTAGTGTCGTATGATATTCTTTAAAGTCCTACTGTAAAAACATACACAGGGGGTCCTTAATTATCTTCCCTGGTGGCCCACATGTTTAATCTGGAAGATCTCACAGGCCACAGCCAGATGCATATCCATGATTTTGCCTTTAGGCCTCATTTTCAAATGGTCACTGTAGCATTCCAACTGAATGTGTCATGTCTAGGGGTCCATCAAAAGGCCCCCGGTTCAGAGCAGCAACGAATGGAATAAAAATGGCTTAGCCCCATAAGCTCTGAGGGTATTTACAAAATAGTGGACAAAAACCTGAACAGTCACCTAGATTCCTTAAGTCGGAGAGCCTTGTAACCCGAACGCCTGTCTCGGGCTCAGACTCAGATTGGCAGAAGGTGGGGGACTCGATTACGGGTACAGCACTGACACATACATGCACACAAAATGTGTGCGCTGTGATTGGCTAAGAGTAATACCTGACACTTATCAAGTATAACACAGAAAGGTACGAAGACTCAGGTACACTACTCTAAGCCAGTCTCAACGCATGTTACGTGTGATGGTAGGAAATAGTGCAAATATGCCTTAACCTGCATGGCAAACTTAAGTTCTTTTGCTTCTCTCCACCTTCTGTTCCGTGTTTGCGTGAAAAAGACAGCATGGACAGCTAGCAGGCTACTACCATCTGTATCGTGGGCACTGAAGTGCGATCAATCCAGACATTGTTGGGGTTACCAAAACTTGGCTCCATAGTGATATCAGCAACTCTGAAATTCAGCTTCCTGGGTACAAAATTTTCAGACAAGATAGGGCTGATACTGTCTGCGGTAGAGGCGGAGGGGTCTTACTGTATGTTAAGGATAGCATAAATTGTGTTGATGTCACCAACAAGTTTTCTTCTGGATTTTCTAACTGCTTGTGGTGTGAACTTAGTTTTGTCAATGAGTCTGGAACTCCTTTAGTTGTTGGTATTATTTATCGTTCACCAAATTCTTGTGCTGATAGTAATCAGAGTTTGTTCAAAAGTTTTAGAAAAGTCTCTTCGAAAAGAGCAGTTGTGTTTGGGGATTTCAACTTTCCTGATATTGATTGACATTCATGTACCAGTGGGTCACATGGGAGGGATTTTCTTGAGGCAGTGTCTGATGGTTTCTTTACCCAGCATGTTCTGTTTCCCACTTGTGGGAATAATTGTCTGGATTTAGTGCTTAGTACTGATGAAAACATGGTTAGAAATGTAGCTACATAGTGGTGGTAAGATAGGATCTAGTGACCATGACCTCATTAGTTTTGAGTTACTTTGTTTCAGAAAACTTCAAGGTAGTGACAAAACTGTTTTAGATTTCAGCAAGGCTAACTTTACTCATGCTAAAGAGCTTCTTACCATAGATTGGGTTGCACTCACTTAAGCCCTGCTGAAGCATGGAGTGTTTTTCGTAATATAGTTACTAACACTACAAAGTTGTGTATCCCACTCAAGAAAGCTGTGGTTAGAAATAGGCCAGTTTGGATTTCTAGAGAGGTACTTAGAGCAGCCAGGAAGAAACATAAATGTTGGCATCGATATAGGGTCAGTAAGAAGTCTGATGATTTTGCAGTCTACAAGATTTAGGAACTCTTAGTTAAAAATTTGGTTATTGACACTAAAGCTAAGTTTGAAAAGCAGTTGGCCAACGAGATTAAGGTAAATCCAAAATCTTTTCATGCCTATGTTAGGTCTAAGCAGAAGGTTAAGGAGGGTGTCTGGCCTCTCCAAGGTAATCAAGGTACACTAGTTTGTCTAGTTAGTGATCATCAGGATATGGCTAATTTGTTAAATGATTATTTCGTATCTGTTTTTACCAAGGAATCATCTATTTTGGGGACTTGTAGGGGTTCTGATAATTCTTCTTTAGTTATTAATGTTGTCTTCTCTGAAGAGGATGTGTCTTTATCTCTTGATTCTGGTCACAGTGTTGATGTCATTTACCTTGATTTTCAAAAAGCTTTTGATAAAGTTCCATTAGGTAGACTTATGGTTAAACTGCATAGGTTAGGCATCAAGGGCAGTTGTGCTGACTGGATAAATTCATGGCTCAATGGTAGATCTCAGAGAGTTGTTGTTAATGGTAATTTCTCTTCGTGGAAAGAAGTTACAAGTGGAGTTCCACAGGGTTCTGTTCTTGGCCCGCTTCTTTTCTTGATTTTCATCAATGATATTGATAGCTCTCTCACATCTAGTATTAGTAAGTTCGCTGACGATACGAAGCTCTATAGGAAGGTTAGTGATAAGGATGATGCCTCCTTACTGCAAAAAGACTTGGATAGGTTATTTTCTTGGTCCCAGACTTGGCAAATGTCTTTTAATGCAGATAAGTGCAAAGTCCTTCACTTTGGTCCTAAAAATTTCAGCTATGATTATAACATGAATGGTAGTATTCTGAGTGATGTGACTTTTGAGAAGGATCTGGGTGTAGTTATTACAGGCGATTTAAAGCCATCTAGACAGTGTGCAGCTGCTGCTGCTAGGGCTAATAGGGTGCTTGGATTGATCAAGAGGAATTTCAGTAGTTTTAGTAAAGAAATTGTACTAAATCTGTATAAGCAGTTGGTAAGACCCCACCTCGACTATGCAGCCCAGGCGTGGAGTCCCTTTTATGTAAAGGACAAGTTTTTTTTAGAGCAGGTTCAGAGGAGAGCCACTCGCCTTATACCCGAGGTGAAACACCTACCTTACAGTATCATGTAAGACTTAAGCATCTTTGGCTTACCACCCTGGAGTTGCGACGGATTAGGGGGGACATGCTTCAGGTGTACAAATTTCTCTCTGAAAGGAATCCTTTGTCATCTTGCAATTATTTAAGGGTTCAAAGTAATTCTCGGGTTCGAGGCCATTGTAAGAAGCTAGTTAAGTGTTTTGCAAGGCTCGACATTAGGAAGTTCAGCTCCTCTCATAGAGTTGTCAATGAGTGGAATAGTCTGCCTGAGTGGGTAGTTCACTCCACATCTGTGCACTGCTTTAAGGTTAATATTGACAAGTTCTTCCATAACTGTGGTAGGATTTAATTGTGCTGGGCTCGTTTGGTGTTGGTTGGTTGTTTGTTTTCAGTTAAGGTTGTATGGCCTTCAGGGCATCTTATGGGGCCTTAACCCTCCTTTGCCCTTTAACCTGTTATGTTATGTTATCAGACCATTTGTGTTCCAAATTGTATTTTCTCACATTTTTCTACTGTTTAGAATTAATCTTATGCAAAAAATGGTATCCGATGAGGTGCTGGATGTTCTGCTGGAACAGATGATATCATTAACAAAGTCTTTTGAGGTTTGCAGTAAGAGTAAGAGTGTAAAAATAGGCCAAGATTTGTGTTTCGTCCTAAGAAATGTCCTACCTTGTTAGTATATAGTGTGTGTAGTATATGTACATATAAATGTTTCGAACGCCTGTCCTTTTAGGTAGGCCTACTTTTTGCCACATAGCGTGGCAGCCGCAGCCAATTTGCATTGCATGTTCAGCCAGATCTATGACCAGCAAATTTTTGCGCAGCCAGGTGCCACACCACGCAGCAAGCTGTGCAGGCCAGATCTTGCGCAGCAAACTTTCCAGTCTGGGGCCTAACATGGCTGTGGACCCACAGTGCATTCCATGTCGGGCCCACACCGAAGTTATGCCAACAAACACAATACAAAACATAAGAAAAATGCCAACTCCATGTCGAATATCTTCAGATCGGCCTCACAACGTAGGATAGCATTGAACAGCCTGAAGCCTGTACTGTATTATTAATAGGCAAGGCGCAAGGCGCAATGCGCAGCACGGACCTTACCTACACCTGACTGTTACTAATTTTTGGCCTACCCCTGCGTAAAACTAGTATAGGCCTAATTAAGGCCTAGCCTAGCCTAACTACTCCTAGTCCTAGAAACTTTGTTAGGCCTAGCCTACACCCTACCGTTAGGCCCTATACAAGCTAATCCAGGCACGTACTTTTTGGGATTATTCACAGGCACTCTCATGGATGACCCTGGCAGAAGTACACCGTCTGCTACTAAAAGCAAAGGTAAGTTTCTTGGAATGGAAAGCTTCATCTTGACTTGATGAAATCCAAAGAAAAAGTAATCACGACAAGTGATTGGCAACTGCAACATCCAAAACTCTCAGAAGTTTGAAGGTGACCTGAATATTTTTGTTTACAAAACACCTCTCACTTGCGTAACACGCCTGCAGTTACGCGTCAAGCGGACTGTAGTTCTGTCATAGCTGCAGCAATGCGGAGAAAAATTTACCAAGTACGGCTCTGCAGGCAACGTTATAGTGTGCCGATCTACATCACAACCACAGATAGCAGGGCGCTTTGTAAGTGGTGTATGGGGGCGACGTTTCACATTATGAGATTCACCGCCGCGTCGCTAAGTGAGGGCAACTTTTTTATTAGCTAGTTGGCAATAGTGTGTTGCAACTCCCTGTTTGAATTTTTTTTTTAATTAAGTCGCCGGCTGTCGCGTAGCAACCCAACCAACACACCATATTCGGTCCCAACTGGGGTCAAATTGAGCTAACGATTGGGGTCCAATCAGTTTTGTGACATGGTTTTCAACAGGCCTAGATTCGATTTTTGGGCGGGGGGAGGGGCATCTGGCCTTAAAGGGGAATTTTCATGATCCCAGACAGTTCCAATTCTCCCAACTATGCATCTTCTAGCTCCTCCCATAACTGTATGAGGCTCTTCCTTGTGCAAGAATAAACCTGTTTTATTGCTTATGGCCATGTCCTGGTGAGCATACAAGGCTATAAAATGTAATAAAAGTACTCTCTCTGCCTTGTGTGGAATGTGAGCTACTCTGCATCTTTCAAATTTTCAAACTTTGATGTCAATCAAAGATCAGTCACCAACTGAGAATTTTGATATACATACACTAAAAATATACTTTGGGGTGATGACTGTCTGTCTTTAAGTTTCTCTCCTATCCTGGTGAGGAGTCTTCTTCTTCTTCTTCTTTCAAATGCAGCACAAACGCCAGACAAGGCTATCCCGTGCTGTTGAATCTAAGAGGAAGGGCCCAGATGCAAAATGTTGCCAAATGTTTCAATATTTGCGGGTATACTTCATTGCCCAAAGGAATGCAGGCTCAGACAGGGGTGGTGCTTGGATTTGTCGACATGGGGGCTACTGAGTAAGCGTCCTGACTGGGGGCCAGCTACTCTAAGTCCCGACAGATGCAGTGGGTTGCCGAAATGATGCCGAACTCAAAGTATGAGGCGCGCGAAGCGCCCGAAAAATTGGGGTTATAGTGAAAAAGATTTCATATTTTTGTTTTCATTAAAAAAGTTGAAAAAGTTTGGGTTCAATTGAAGAATCTGCCCTACTTAAGAGCAAACCAAGAAATTTGAAAGGACGACTACATGGTCTTCGTCGGGGAGTACATTCTTAATCTTACATATTAAGGCTCCCAGACGAAACTAAAAAATCGTTTTTCTTACAAAATCATGAAGTATGTTACAAAATATGTTTGCCACGATAATGAGGTTGAAAATGGAATCTCCCAAAAGATAGGAAAAAAGAGGTTAGAACTTAGCAACATTGCATTTTCGTGTTTCTCTAGAATCACGACTACAATATTTGTGGAACCTTTAATGTTAAATAAATCCAATATGTTTCAAATGGCGGGCGTTACGGCTAGATAGAGCTAGGCTGAAGATGAAAGCCCCCCTTGGAAAATTTTTCGCCCCCCTAGAAGATCAAAAATTAGCATTGCCGTAATGCATTTTAGTATGTTTCACCCCTCTGGAAAATTTTTCGCCCCCCTAGAAGCTTTTTCGCCCCCCCCCCTTCAGCACCTTGTCTGGCTACGGGCCTGACTTAAGGACTCTGGAAAATTTTCAGGATCAGATGATCTCTAGTGTAAACCTATGATTTTAATCCATGAAATAACTGTTTTCAACATTTCGAATATGGTTTCATTAGATCAGCTTGACTACAAGCTATGGAATCAAACATTTTCTATTTTATTAGGGTTCTGGAAAAAGTGGGGGATAATTCCCTCCAGTTTTAAAAGTGAGAGGGGACATGTTCACCCGCCCCAGCTGTTGATGCCTATGTTTGGAAAGCCCATGAAAGTAGCATTCGAACGTCTAACTCACAAACTCACCGGTCGGTTCAGTAAGTTGTCTGAACTGCTGTAGGAACATTTTGTTACAATCCTTCAAGTTGAAAGAATTGCCACGATATCTTCGTCAACTTGTTCCACCATAAGATTGTTGGTCAAGCCTTCTTAACTATGACCGAAACCACCATCTGCTGCTAATCAGTAGGCCCTTGCGCCGCCAGAATAGTGATGGGAGCAACAAAAGATTGTCTTAGTCCCACCCCGGATACCCCCACAAGGAGCAATCGATTTATGAAAAGCTTTGGAAAATTTTAAAATGATTCCAAGAGGCGTTTAGGCTATAGACTGTTGTAGAGGTTAGGGTGAGATGTGTTTTGATCGAGTGATGTATCTAATTTTCACTGTAAATGGCTCTATTCATCATTTCACTGGGAGACGAGTTCAATGACACGTGAAAAAATATGTCCTGCTCTGTAGAAAGTACAAAAGTACAGACATGAGCTGATACTAATCTTTACAGCTGCATTTAATCGCATGTAGCTCGGTTTGATCATGACAGTACTAGTTCTGTGGTAGTACTTACATGGTAGGAGCATGAAAAAGACCGTCTTTGACTTTTGGCTCAGTTGATCGCCTTAGGGCCCATTTCAGTAACGTCTCTCTGTCGGGGTCCGGGGGAGAAGCACCCTGAAGCTCTGAAGCATTTTTACGATTGTGGGCACTAGAATAAAACATTAAGCTGTCTAAAGTTGCATTGAAACGCACTAAACAGACCTTAAAATGGCAGTTTCTCCGTACCTTTTTAAAATAGTGTTATTCGGACTAACCGTCAGTCGATTTCTTCAAGATGCAGCTGGATCGATGGTGGGGAGGCTGGAGGGTCTTATAGGGTTTGTATGGAGTTTTGCAATAATTACTCTCACTTTGTTTTTATGGAAAGTTATGATTGGACAACAGGAGTCCTACGAGATGAATGCGCGCGAAGCGTGCCGAAAGATTATACTTTTGCAGACATTCTAGTAATGTTTGTCTTTATTTTACACAGCAATTACTTATCTACAATAGCACTGAATATGCACTAAACAAACCTAAAATGTTGCAATTAGTCATTTTGTATCATAATAGCCAGGACTATAGGGCCATTCGATTTCTTCATGATGAGCAGGTTTGAACGGGTTGGGAGCTAGGATGGGCAATCCCGAAGGTTGCACAGAGTTTTGCAATAATCCAAAGCACGCTCTGTCCCTCTTATTTCTTAATTGGCAGGACAATTAGCGCATAGAAAGGATGAGCGCAAAGCGCGCCGAAAACTAAGATTTCAATGCATTTTAGTAATGCTTTTACTCCTTTTAGGCACTGCATCTACAGAAGGAGTTGGAAAGAGAGCCTCCTTCGAAATCATTGCAATACAAAGTGTAAGCACATTGAAGTGTTTACAGCATACACAAACGCGCTCCGTCTACACTCTAAAAATCAACGGTAACACTTTTTTAACACTAAAACACGTTTATGGTAAAAAAAAAACAATAGAATACATAAGCGCATTAAACACTATAACGCGTCTTAGGCTCCATAGTAAACGCGTTTATGTGTTTAATACTAAACGCAAAACAGTGCTAATAATAAACATTATGCGTTTAAATTAAACACATAAACGTGTTAATCATGGAGCCGTATAACGCGTTAATGTGTTTATGTTAGCAATATATGATTATGCATTTTATTGTTGTTTCCTTTGCCATAAACGCGTTACAGTGTTAAAAAAGCGTTAACGTTCATTTTTACAGTGTAGAGTAAGCCGGTTGCATAGCAGACGGATCGGTTTATTTACTGTGTGCCAAATTTTGTTCTCTTCTTACGGCCCCGATTGCGATCCGACAGTCTTCTTCTTGGACACAACGGAAATTTTCGTCAAACTGCTTGATATCTGTAGTGGAGAAGGGGGTGGGGATAGGAGTTGCATCGCAGTTGAGTAAAGTAGTGGCAGAAAGCAGCTACCATCGACCCAACTGTAACCCACTTTTTATGAATTAACCAACAAAGGAGCGTTCGCGAAATCAGACGACGGTTGCAGAAGACAATGTGCTCGCCCTCATATGTGATTGATGAACAGTAGATAGACTTAAATCAACCCGGCAATGTGTTGCATGGTTAACCTACAGTTCGACCGCGACCCGACGTAACTGATCACGAATAAGTCAGATTGAGTTGCATCACAATCCAAAAGGCTTTTATTTCAGTATCGGACGTGGTGTCTATTTCATGGCTGACAATTATACAACTTCTATTTCCCGACAGCCTAGATTCCGTCTAAAGACAATGGCTTCCCGAATACTGTAGCAGAAATCACTTAAGTACTAAGACAGAAAACTCAATTTGTGATAACGTTCCCAACAGTAAAATATTTTTCCAACAAACAAAATAGTTTCTCAATACAGTTACATGTGGGAGGGGCTAGGTCTCTGGTTAAGTGCATCCAAAGCAATATTTCCACCCGATCAGTAATTCTAAATCGTTGTGATCATACAATTTCATTTCTGTAGCCCCAAATAAAATTTTTTTCTCTGACAAAGTAAATTAATTTCAAAAGAAAGTGGCAGTTTTGTCCCCGACGGACCTCAAAATTTTCCCGACAGACGGCATTTTTAAAATTTCTGGGGTATAGCAACCCCCGGTAGTGACGCCCCTGGATACGAGTATAACCGTAAACTGTGTCGTGTCAACATTTAAAACTCATCATATATGCAGCAAGAAATGAAGAAATTTCAGGCCTTTACCAAGGTCCTGCGATTTCAAAATTCTCAGTGTTGATGAATTTTCATAAAACTTAAGTACCAAATTGAGAGGTCATATTCAGGTCATGAGGGGTCATTTCAGGTCAAATTTTCAAATATTTTTTAGATTTACAAAACACATCGAAGATTTATTCAACATTTGGTGCCTGTAGTCTTAATAAGACGTCTCGTTAAGTCGAGCCCCCTCATTAAAAAACGGTTCCTCTCAGGTTGGAATGACATGGTGGCTAGTATATGATTTTATTCATCCTGATCTTACCAGGCCCACCCCCTGCTCAAACACGAAACAACCCTTACAATTGTTTTTTAAACTATTAAAATTCAACATAAATTAGGTAACACTTATCGGCAGATTTACTTTTTACCATAAACAACCTGCAGCTATATAGTAACAAGTCTGTTATTCCAATAGATACGCACTCAGGCGTTCGTGAAGGACAAGTTCTAGTTACTTTCCAATCAATGAATATTCTTTGTCAATTTGTAATCTACACCAAGAGAGTATATACCACTCCACTGTATAGAAACTAACTGACATGAGAGTAGCCTGAACCTCTGAGGGGCCTCCGAGGTAGTAATGCATATTTCTGTTCTGTACTTGACTTTTTCTAATTGTATTAGCTAAGAGGATGTTTACAAAATGAAATTTAGAGCAAGGATGCTTTTAACTGAAAGATAGTCCAAAAATATTTATCTTGATGTATGAATGCATTGAGTAAACAAGTTGCAATCGAAGTATAGCCGGGTTTGTATTCATTTTGATAGATATAGGAATATGATAGAAAAAGGACACCCTTTGAACTTCGCCCACTGATAACCTATTCTAATCAAGATCCCCTCGAGTCATATTTTACCAAACTTCGCCAAACATGGTACCATACCTTGACGGAGATACTTAACTCTTCCCTCGAGCTACCCGAGATAAGCTAAATATACTTCGCTCTTGTTATAAGGTGGTTACACTTTGATCTAGTCAGGGTAACTCTTGTCAGCACTACCAACGTGCATCACTCATGCACCTATATTGGCTGCACTCGTGGTTTTCCTTGTAAATACCAGAACTTGTAAACCCTACGTTAGAAAGAGAAACATATTCGACAGTTAAAGTTGACGTAACCCTGCTGTGGGGAACCGTTGTTCTCGATACTTCATCTTGACGAGACGGTTGAATGAAAAGACCAAAAGGAAGCATCGCCCCCACAACAGGATTACCCTGAATAAGTTCGAACTTCGTATTCCTGGTAGGAGTATACAAATTCTTCCCTACTGTGGTAGTCAACATTTATCAACAGCTGACCGATCTGGACAGATCCATCTGAATGCAAAATGTTTCTCCCCGTCGTTTTCTTGTGCCTTTTGGTACAACTTACTTCTACAATTGATGCTATGGTAGATCCCGTGTCAGGAAGTTCTGTATCATTACCAAATAGGGATGAAGTTTTACCGTCTCCAGATACAAAGAATCTAGCAAGCTTTCAAGAGATGGTTGAACAGTTGGAAAGGAAGGTGGCGTCTTTGACGGTAAGAAATTTGTTACACGATTGGTCTTAACGGTTAGAAGAGAATCAAGTCTTGATTAATTGGTTTATTAGGAATTAGGCCTACAAAATACCATCCTAGATCACTTCTTCGAAAACTAATTGAATGTTTTTTTGTATCTCTCGAAACCTTGTAATACTAAGTGCTAACTACCATTCAAAAAAGAAAGAAAAAAGAACTTTGAATGGTGTTTTTATTCAGTGAATAATATTATTTAGGAGTGGATCCAGGATTTACAAACACACTTTGTTATGGTGAGCCTTCCACAAGAGGTCGTAAGTCGTCTAAGTCGGTGGCATAGTGTGAGAGGGTGATTGCAAGAACTCGCAAGGTTTCGCAACACAGTTCCCTAAGAATGCAGTAACGTGTGAATAACAAGAGTAAAGAGTACAAATAAATGTATACGGGCCGTGGTCCCGGTGGGTCGGGTCGTAGCTGCTGTGTTGGCTTAAAGGGAGAATGCAGTCACCCCGATAAAGAATTGTATAGTAGACTATCCTATTTCCTGAATGGATTTTAATAATCATGTGACAGTATTTTTCTCACTCAGTTGTAAAATTTACAAGGAGCAACTGCTTGGTTTACCTTGAATATGCAATATTTATGTCCTAAAATATTCTAAAAGATACTTGGAAGAGAAATAAGAAGAAATTTGTGACATTTAGCTATTGTTTCAAAATAAGTTTGGGGCGACTGCTTTTGACCTTTAACAAATTTTGTCATCTTAAAATTAACTCAGTGACAGAAGAAAAAACCCTACAGTGAAGTTCCTGTAAGGCCATAAAAAAATGTGTAGATATGGGCCGAATAATTCAGTCACAATATATGAAATATGAATGACGACTTTTTCCTGCTGCAAGGTTCCAAAGGCCTTAATTCAAACCGACCGAAATTAATTCTGTGGGTCAGTGGAGGAATGGACTGGTGGTACATAAGCTACCTGAATGTTAAGAAATGTGAAGACTGCTTGCCAAAAGTTTTACCGTCATGTTATGGCAAATAAAAAAAAAATTCTAGTAGCAGCCACCTTTTCGGCTGTTCTGTGGTTGGTAGCTTTACCCTGTCGAAATCTTCTACATTCAGGTAAGTATCGATGAGGAGGAGGGTCGTTTAGGCGCACGCCCCCGAGTTGGAAAAAGATTGCTACACTCTCCCACAGGTCGCTACACTCGTCGTTTGTCAAAACGCTACCCCCACCGCCCGGGTTAATAAATCCTGTATACGCGGATGTACAAGGCTGCACGCAACGAACACAACACCATTCCTTTATTGCACTGAAAACTTGTCTGTTTTGTGGCCTTTGTATCTTTGGACAAGATCTAAACACCCGTACTCAAAGGCTTCCCTGCCCACATACATGGGCGTCCGGAGGGGGGCAAGGGGGGCACTTTCCCCCCTGGAAAATCAGAAACTTGAAAAAACGAAGAAAAAATAAAGAAAAAATTGAAGAAAATATAACATCAAAATTTCTTAACAGTTCAATCAGTGTGAATTTCTACTCTCAAAACAGGAATTGAATAAAAATGTCAACACACAGGCCCCAGCAGGCCCCCCCCCCCCAGCATATTTTGGTATTTTTTAAAGTTTACATTTACGATATTGCTTATGTTTCCCCTTTTTATATGCGGTAAATAGGCCTTGGAAGTGCCATTTCCAGCGATCTCGGAAGCATTTTGGGCCAAAATTTTCTTGCGCTCCGCGCCAACCTATTGTGACGCGGAGCGCTGAGAGTCTGTTTAAGGGCTTCGCCCCCCTTGACAAATTCCTGGCTACGCCTTTGTCAACACTGTGTGAAAGTAGCATGTAAACTTTTTTCTGGGAGTAAAATATTTCCCATGAAAAAAGTTGGGTCGCCTAAAAAATTTTGCCCCCCCCTTGAATTTTTTTCTGCGGACGCCCATACCCACATATCAAAGTTTGCCAGTCGGCTTTTTAGAAGTAGCATTTTCACATGTATGTACCATCCTTACAATTGGAACTTCGAGCTTAAAGGAATTTTTCCGTAGTGGAAGGATATAAGGCAAAACGTTACCTTAGCAACCGGCCAACGAAAATGTTGATCACTAGGCGAAATATATTAATACTTGTACTTTAGTATAAGGTTTTAACGAGTTTTAAGTAGAGGTCCGTGTTACAAATTTTAGTTTTGCCAGTCGATTAAGATGAAAGAGAAATGTATTCCCTTTTTACAGAGGTTGAGATCAAAGAGATCAAAAGTGCAAGTACTCTAGAAAAAACCATGAAAAACTAGTCTGAGTGCATTGCATGTTGTTGTATTCTCCCCGAAAAAAGAATTTAACAAATAGGCCGAAAATAAACACAGAAAACACGCGATGACGAGCGGTTACAGTATCCGTTGGCAAAAGATGATAAAAGTTTCACGAGAATCTAAAGCAAGTTAACTTTAGATTAAGCGAAGTTAACGAACATTCAAACTTGCACTTAAATACAATACGTCCGGAATACAAACTAGTTCCCTTGCTTGTTCTCGAAAATAATACCAGTTTCAAACAAATGTCTTTAATATGTTGTAGAATTACAAAACAAAAGATAAAGAAGAATAAGGAGAATACAGAAAAAAAGAACCGATGCTTTCTATTTTTGAAGCTAATTGACAGTACTTTCTCTGTATTCTTTATGTATTTCTTTAGTTTTTTGTACTGTAATTCTACAGACATATTTAACAGTGTAACAATAGGGGCAAACGGTCCCTACAGGGTGTACATTAACACGCCTGTGGAATTACGACCACTGCTTTGTTTTGAATTATTTTTTTTTCGGGTGAGGGGAGGGAGCGGGTGATCGATTTTACTTCTGCCATATAGAAATTCAAATTTCACAATTATAATTTTTCGACTTCATTTGGCATAAACACATTTCTTTAGTTTTGTTTGTGAGTGCTATGACAAATTTTCCATAAAGTGGGCTTTTTACCTACCCTATAGGTAATAACGATCAATCAAATACCCCTTGTGTATCAATTATGGGACCAATTTTTCAAAAATATTCTCGATCAGTTTTCCTGCTTTTGAACCCGATTAAGTAAAAGACTATTTGATTTGCTTACATATGTTTGTGTGAAACATATTTTCTTTCTTTTAGAGATGGTAACAGTTCATTTTTTGCAAGTCCAAGTCAAGTCGCAAGTCTTTTAGTTCAGTAACAAGTCAAATGAAGTCACAGCTCATCACCAGTCAAGTCAAGTCATAGCACAAATTTTCACAAATCTAGTCACAAGTCATTTGGTCCCAGCACAAATCAAGTCACAAGCCTCTTCTCACTAGCAGAAGTCACAAATTTGTTTACCTGTTATAAGCAATCAAGCGTCAACTTGAGGTCTGCCACAAATTTGCTTTTCAAACTTGATGGAAGAAATATCAAAGTCACAACTTCCACTCGACTTTCTTCACTTATGCTTTCTTTATTTTGTGTGGGAAGTATCACAATTTGAGGCTCCTAAACTTCAAGCACGTTTTACAAAGTCAAAAGATGAGCTACGCACCTGGTAAAATAAACTAGTTGCTGTTAAAAATGCTACTTTAATCTTTTCAGAAAATGCTGGAAAATTTGAAGGTATGAATTAATTAACATTTACTTTTGCTGATGGTACCAACCAGTTTGTAGAAATTGTGACTAATGATCTGAGCACAACATGTGACTCTTAAAGTTTGCTTTTTCCTTGCTCACGTCTGTTGCCTTCATTTGGAGGTGATACTATGATCCAATAGCCTCTCAGTGAGCATGTTGTCATACTATGAGCACAAAGAAATAGATGTATACTGAAGATGTTTTATTTCGGCAGTATAATAAATGCATGGAGTTGGTATTCGGAAGGAGGTTTAACGGAAGGTTTAATTTATGTTAATACTCTAAGACCCACTAAATCCCAAGGAGATTATCAACGATAAGCTAATTATTCTTTTATTCGTTGGCTTCAAGTTGATACCAATGTTAGCAACAACATCGGGTCTAGTAATCCTATCACAACTGGCTAACTCAGGACAATGCTTTGATCAGGGAGTTGATATTTGTAATAGCAACTCCCTGTTTTGATGAGCAGGCTCAGGGAGCTGTTATTTGGACAAATAACAAACCCTGGTAGGTTCACGCCGCCATCAATTTAGGGGCAAGTGCTACAAAACTCGAAACGACTGTTTTATTGAAATAAATCATGAGGTCTGCCCCTTTCTAAAGGACAAACATCATGCAAATGAGCTGCAGAGACAGAAGTATATTTTTTTGTCACAACAATTCGGAAAGTTTCCGGAAGTTTCCCGAAATGACCAGATACAGAATCATGTTCACATTTTTACATAAACCCTTATTCGTATACTCTCAGCCGCATCACCGAGCGTCCAAACATGCAATAATTTTTAATTTTTCAGCGACTGGCAATGCTATGGCAGTAGCGACAACCCCCAGTCTTACTGTTGTACTATGAACTACCTAATCCAGTGTTGCACTCCATGCCACTGTGCATGCATGGATGTCCATGGCAGTGCGCAAGAATGTTTCGGCGGGAGAAGGGGAGTTGGGAAGTCTAAGGAGAGGACCACCATCAGTTGGCGCGTACCGTACCAAGTGATCTGCCAAAAAATGCTTCCCTTATCAGGTAGAGAGCTGGGATTTTGTCAAGGATGGGGGGAGGGGCGAATTTAAGTAGAAATACCAAAACTCCCCCGATGGCGTGGCCTGTCTTCGGGTCCTTGGTGGGGTTTGGAGAAAATGCCTTAGTGGTGGTCCAGGGGGCAAAGCCCCCCCCCCCCGAAAGCACAGGGTTACTTAAATACTTTGGTTATAAGAATGAGGCGTTTAAGCTTCTTCAAATGTCATTGATTGAATGGGAACTAAACAGACCACAAAAACCACAGTTTGACATTTTTTGGAGCTTTACTCTGTCCTACTAACAGCCTGGGACTTGATGATGCAGAGGGCTTGGTGTGGAGGGAAAGGCGGATGATGGTGAGGTCTTCTTGGGGCATTAGAAAAAAATCTTTTTCAAAATAGTCTAGTAATGGAAAAACAAGCATGCGTGCGTGAAGAGCACTGAGAAAATTGCCACATTCAAAACATTGTCAGGCAGTGGAGTACACAAGGGGGGCTCGGAATTCACTGATGACGAATTTTTAGTTCCTAAAAGTACGTAAATTTTTTAACACAAAAATTTTACTTCAAGGGTAGCATATGTGGAACCAGATTGTATGTAAGAACACCTAATTTTTCAAAAATTTTCAAAGGAAAGGGGACACCCCTCCCCTTAGACCCCTCCCCCAGGCCGGCGATTACCCAACATACTGTATGCCCCCGTGAGAGAAATCTTGGGTACGCTACTGTTTCAGGGACATGAGTAATAGAAAATATAAACAAAATATACTCAAGAGGGGTGGTTTTTCCCTTCGCCCTTCTACTTTGCTACACAATGTCCCATATTTCCGGAAATGGCACTTTCCGTACCATTTAAATTGCTTCCAGCAATCTTTGTTTGAATACAATCTTTATTTGATTATCTCTGAAATTTACACAGCTCGGAGTTTTTAAAGACTGCTTTCAAAATGAGGTGGGGCAACACCCCTGCTTTCCCATGGCCATATTGGGGCCCCGTATGACTTAGCTGAGTGTAACAGCTTTGCTACACTCTAAAAAACCCCTGGTGAATTTTCACCAGGTTCCGGGGCAGTATGCAGCCCACACAATCCTGGTAAATTTAACCACGAATTCTTATTCAAATTAACGAAGATACTGGTTAAAACTACAATAATAACTAGGTAATTGGTTAAATTCACCAGTTTATTGGTTATTTTGAATAAGAATTCCTGGTTAAATTTATCAGGATTGTGTGGGTGGCATATTGACCCGGAACCTGGTGAAAATTCACCGGGGGGTTTAGAGTGTACACTTAGCTACACCATATAGGGCCCAATATGGTCATTCAAAGAGGGGGAAGCAGAGGCAGTCCCCACATTTGTTGAAAATAAACATGATCTATATTACATGAAAAAATTGTTGCATTTCAAATGTATTAGATTGGATAGCATATTGTAACCCTACTTTGCCCTGTGGGGTCTCATGATGATTCCTGCATGACTGGACACGCGTCCAATAGGGAAACTACTAGCAGGGACAGCCGGGCTCTCATAGCGAAAGGACGGAATCGAGGGAAGGTTACCCTTATCAAACTAACCAGACTGTTAATTATCAGGGCGCTTTTTACAACTTGTCCTGGTCAGGTTAGTCCAGAATCAAAATGCGGTGGCCGAAGCACGATCTTGATATTTTTGGTGATTCACGCAAGTCGTAAATAGAATTTTTAAGTTCTGTAGGGTCGCTCGAGGAGCTTAGGACTTGCGTTGGTAACAAGTCATATTTTGCAAGTCCAAGTCAAGTCGCAAGTCTTCGCTAGTATTTGCAAGTCAAGCCACAATTCACAACTTAATAGTGCGCTCGAGTCCGACTCGAGTGCAACTGTGTAATTTGCATGACTCAAGTCTACAACTCTGGTTCCCTTTAATAAGGTGGTTGAGTGGATGGAGTACATTATTTTTGTCAATGCATGCAGCATGCCATTAATTAGATTGCAAATGATTATGGCCAATGACTTAGAGCCTTTCGCAAGTTCGGCCAGTCCCTACTAACTATAAAACGAAAACGGATAAATTTTAAGAAATTGAGCATTTTGAAGCATGCATACAAACGAAACATATCCAAAACAACCGAAGGGTGGTACTCTTCAGTGGCGTAGGGAATGCCATCGGTGCATAGAAACAAAATAAACTTAAAGGTGATCGGTCGTCTTGAAATATTGTTTGTGACGTCAGCCTTTTCTTGACATGTTCTGTAGTCGTAACTGTTGAACGGATACACCATACAAGTAGCTATGATGACATCGGTATACCTAGTAGGTATGCAGCTACATGCCGTCTCGTCTTGCTTACCGATTAGCTATACCACGCTTGTACGGTGTATCTGTTGAACAGTGACGCCTCAGAAACATGTCAAGAAAAGGCTGACGTCACAAACAATATTTCAAGACGACCGATCACCTTTAAGATGTCCCTTTTGTCACCGTGAAACAACATTAAGACTGTGTGCAAAATCCACACTTTGATGCTTGGACTCCTCACCTTGACGTCTAATGAAAATTCTTCCTATCCTGGCCCCGTCACTTTTCTCTGGTTTACTGGGTTTATTTACATGAGTTGTAGAATATTATGTCTATACGAACCGCGTCAATATGGTTTCACAAAGAACCCCCTCCCCCCTGACAAGTTATCCATCAACTCCTCCTGTTCGTGAGCCCGGGTTCAGAAGGAAGTGTGAGACTACTGGCCGTTTGACTTTGAGTGCTTCAGACTTTGTTTAGCTCTTATCACGATCACTACAAATTCTCATTCAGGAGGATGTGGCATACCTTGTCGACGAACCGACACTGGTGGATTACATGGTAGGAGGGCCACCTTTCACCCATCAAAAAAGAGACGCCTCATACTTAGACCCTTCCTTCTTTATAAATTATTAAAATGGGTCATGAAGTTATATAAGTGAGCTCCTCAACCACTGATAACAGCAGAAGCTCAAAAGACTTAATTAGCCTGAAATTTTGACCGATTTGAATAAAAAGGGGCATTGAGGCATCTAAGTATTCGATTTGAGAGGCTTCTATAGGGACGTAAAGGTGGGCTTTTCGATTCCATAACTGTGCAAAACGTTGAGGTATGTTGGGACGAATCCACGCCCCTGTTGGCTACACGTCTAATACCTGGCAATACGTAATTTTGGTCTTCTCAGAATGCTCTGTTTACCAGTTTTTGTTGTTGCTTACTGAAAAAAGACCCTTTGTCTTCCCGACAAGTGATCTTAAATAGCATGTAGCCTGGCCTCTATTCATGATATCTGCTTTAGAAGGAGTTTATCTTGTTTTGTACATTTAGGAAGAGGTGGGGCTTCTTCGCAAAACTTGGCAGAACAAAATAGAAGTGGGAGGAAAGCGCATGCGTCGCCGTCGCGATGTGACAGACAACCTTGAAATGACGTCACTACCAAAGAGCAGTCCGGGTGAGTGATACGTAAAAGCAGGGAATCGTTACCGCTCCCTAGTACAAGCGACATCACAAAAATCTTGACCTAACGTTAGCTCCTTGTTGAAAGTACTGCTAGTTGTTGGAAGTGTAATGTCAAAAGGTGTCTCCGCCCTCCTCTTAAAGTGAAACTGACGTACAACCATGAGCGTACGAGGCGGGGGGCGTATGCCCTGCCAATTCGGGCAAAATAGTGAATCCATTCGAGCAAATGAAATAGCCAAGAAAATAAATTATGCCCTTTTGCAAACGACACAGCAGTATAAAAATTAGGGCAACTCGGTCCAAAATTCTAAATTCCGGCAAAAATTATCCCTGACCCCCAGAAATATTGACTCCCGTACGCCTATGCGTACACGGTACATTTTAATAAATGCCACTACTACAGACGGTTTTGTTGAAAGTTACATCTGTTAAAGAGGACATTGGCAAACTGAAATAGGAATCGTTCGAGAGTTAGGCCTGATTACAGATGGGTTCCCTAGTCGCCCAGCAATCATTACGCAGAATTTATTTTGGGACCGCATGGAAGTGCAACTAAACAAAACTGTGTCTTTACACTGGTCGATCTATATTTACAATCCTTGACTTTGGTCTAGAATAAATTCATTTGTACATAAGCGATTTGTATTGTTCAACCATCTCATCTTCAGGGGGTAGGGGAGGCCTATTTAGGAATTTTCCCCCTTCGAAAATTTTTAAAACGAAACTTACGATTTCCTCAATACATCTTTGAATATCTCGTTCCCTGTCAAATATTTTACCCTGCCCTCTTTGTTCCTTGTTTAGCTACAAGCCTGCTCACCTTTCTGCATTTAAAGCATGTCAGTGCGCTATATTTTCTGTATGTACTAAGGGGATGTCCACCCTGATGGTCTCTCTAGTTTCAAAAACACGTATTTTGTATCTGTAGAAAGCTGATATTTGTATCTTGGACGTGGGGACATTAGACCCCTAATGGTCCATCTAGCCTAGCTAGTGCAGTATGGGCCGTATAGTCAGAAAACTGTGAAATAACACTCCACCTGTTAATAAACAAATCCTGCACAAATCTTCTCTTGTTTCTGTATAACAGAATGCATTCCGGGAACTAACGGCTGTCCTATATCTGTGATACCATATTCTGCTGCTGGTTCTTGCATTTTATGTCCGGCTGGTCCTCGTGGGTATCCTGGTCCCGCTGGACCACCTGGCAGAGACGGGAGGGACGCAATCGGTAAGAATGATTAGCCTAAATCGTTTCAGTAGCTTTGATGTAGACATATTCTCCTATAGGCCTACAATGCAAATCAAGTGGGATGGTACATTATCTATCTTGCATTGTTGGAGACTTGGAGTAATTTATAATTGCATACTTATGAGACATACGATTGACTGCAGTTGTAAAGGTAAGTATCTACGGGTACGTGAGCTATATTTAACCACTGACCTATGTAAACAACGTTCGAGTTCTTGATTGCGCAAACGTGAGGGCACTGGTACCACACACATATACAGTGCATTATTAAGAAGTGTACAATGACACATGGAAAAGACATATATCCTGCACTAAGGACAAAATACAGATAAGTGCAGACCTGCGCAGATACTAACCTCTACAGCTGCAGTTAATCTCATGTTGCAGGTGATTATGTGATTGATTTACAAACACAGAGTAGTTTGATATATATCCACGTTCATTATTTGCTGGAAATGTCATTTGTCACTGAACATGTGGAGGTGCTAGTGGTAATTTTTGTGCTTGCTATCATCGAGCTGTTACCATAGGCGTACGAGGCGGGAGGTCTGGGGGCTGCAGCCCTCCCAGAGCAGGGAAAATGCTTATTTCAGGGCACTGATACTTGTATTTTCAGGCCAAGGGGTCAGTGCAGTGGGCAGTGCGGAGGGCAGCGGCGTTTGCCCAAAGGGCAAACACCCTCCACCCCCTGTAAAATGTCTTCCCGTAGGCCTACCGCTGTTACCCCTGTTTCTATACACCTTGGTTTCCTCTCTTTTTATTTAGCCCTTATCACGACCACTGGAAACTCAGATTCAGGAAGAATTGACGTGCCTTGTCGACCAGACGTCTTTCCAGCCAGCAATACTAGCGGCGCTGTTTATATTAGATGGGGACATCATGGTTGCCCTTCATCCTCATCCTTGATTTACTCAGGTTGGTCCATTGAAAGACTTGCCCCAAGTCTCACCACTACTACCTTCACCTCACACATGTTCCACTTTCCCTTCACTTCTCCCTACACTCACTGTACCTACGCACAAGAATAACACTTCCGGTATTAAAGCTACTCGATTTAAAGATGTTCCTGATCGTAAGGGCAAGTTTAACTCATGAACGAATGTAAAGTATATCTATATTTATATCTACATCTATATCTATATTTATATCTATACCTACATCTACATTTACATCTACATCGGCATCTATATACATCTACATCTACATTTATATCTATATTTATATCTACATTTATATCTATATTTATATCTTCATCTATATCTATATTTATATCTATACGTACATCTACATTTACATCTACATCGACATCTATATACATCTACATCTATATTTATATCTACGTCTATATATATATATATATATATATATATATATATATCCATCTATATCTATATTTATAACTCCATCCTCATCTACATCTATATCTTTATCTGTATATCTATATCTATATTTATATCTACAACTACGTACCTCTATATCTACATCTTAATCTACATTTATATATACATCTACTTCTGCATATACATCTATCTGCCTGTCAGTCTGTCTGTCTGTTTGTCTATCTGTCTGTCTGTCTGTTTGTCTATCTGTCTATCTAGTATATCTACATCTATACTTTCAGCGATGCTTATAATTTGGAATTCCGTTGAGAGTGTGGAGTTGTAAGGGTCTGTGACTTCCATCCATTCTTTGATTTTTGTTCATTCGTTCTGCTCTTTACATTCCAAGAAATAAATTGAGACTAAAACGTTATGATAGTGCCAGACAAGACTTCCCGATGCTAACGGGTAACCATACTCAGATCTGGAGGGGAAAAGTTTGTTTGAAGGGGAACTTGCATACTTGCATGGATCCATTAGTAGCATCTGTAACTTAAGTCACAGCAGTGAAAAATTTGCTTCCTAGGGAAAGTTGGGATGATTACCCCAAATGACCCACATGGTTGAGGACCTGAAGTTCATGGGATTTTATCATTTGATATATTTATCAGTGTAAGCAAATGACTTTGTATTTTCTGTATTTTCTGGCCTCTGTTAAAGTTCAAAATCGTGATCATACAATAGTATAACGGATGAACGGTCCTCTGCTCTGCCGCATGGTAAATCGATTTACTGTTTATTCGTCAATAAATGACATCAACAGTCAAGGGCGGACTTTGTGTTGGACATGGGGGGACGTGGGTCGGGTCAGAAACTTCAAAATGATCCATATACACGTATATCATACGTATGTATATATACCTACATGTAAACGTATACGCATATGTTTATGTACACGTATACATAGACCTATATGTATACGTAAACGTATATGGAAATGCAAACGTATAGGCCTATGCTTATGCAGTGTGTTGGTATTTGCAGGTAGTTGTATTTTACAACTCCCTGGTTTATGTAATGCTAGTAACAAAATTTTCTCTTTAGTGGAGCCGAACAAGCCCACATCTTCCGTTGTCCTAGTCACAAGTATATAGCATTGTGTGTGTATTTAGAAGTCAATAACAGCCAAACTTTTATGAAGCAGATCCAACCGCCGCTTCATTTGAGAAGGGAGCTGTCTCTCACGGCTTCCTCATTTGAGTGGTTGACAGAGAGGATAAAAGAAGTAACAGGAAGGTTCCTGGCAATGACACGAGAAAGCTACACCTACGCTAGAAGCGCGCAGAAAATTCGCATGTAGAAGAAAATTTATGTACGTAAGTCCAACATTGTGCGAGATTACGAAATCTGAAGTAGTAAATACGCCCATGGTGTGCTCCACTAGGCGATGTCCAGTCAGGGTGAAGCCTATAGAGGCCGATATTAAAAAAGTTGTCGACAACGCAATGAAGCTAAGTGGTGCATGGAGCTGGAAGTAGTTTTACGTGTTTTAAAAAGATATCAGGATAAAAGCTGGTCACTACTGCAGTGAACAAAGTGTGTTGAATGGAGAGAATTAATAAAAAAGAGGGCTCCATGGACCTTGAAAGAGGGCTGCATTGACTTTCGGAGCATTTATTCCTTAAGTTTCCCCAGTATTGCTCTAAGGCATCAGCAACTGGCGCGCGGAGTTCGCTGAAAATTCACTGTCAAAATTTCACTAATCCATTTGGGTTGGTGAGTATGAAGATGGATGGCAAAATTTAGGTCTCATTTGGCGATCTTACTGTGGGTTTGCTATTATTCAGTTTGATGTTTCAAAAAAAGGATTGGAAACACGGGGATACGAAAAAAATCAATATCTTCATATTCACGCAATAGCTGAAATAAGTAAGTTTCCTGAAGAAACATCTATAAACGTCCCATTAAACTTTGAAAACAATCTTATCAAAAGGGGCACGAACAGAAGTTTGTTCTATTGTTGCACTAGATTAGGTTAAAAATGAACATAGGTGTTTCATTTTTAAGCAAATCTAGTAAATGTTGAATCAAATTTAGTCAGCGTGTTGACAAGATTCCGGTTCGTGCCCCTATGGATTAGACTGTTTTTAGAGCACTAGGGCAACTCCCATGGTTGCATGGGGATATCCCAATTGAGCATGGGCGGCGATCCGTAGCATGGTGGGTGGGGATTTTTCATTGTTTCTGTTTTTGTCTCACCATCAGGTACCGCTGCCGCACCGTCTCACCTTTCGGCCGGAAATGGTGCCGATCAATTGTGTCTTCCACAAGATCCTGTGTACGATGAACCCGTGGCCGGAGTGGGCGGATCCCGAGCGTTCTTATACGGCCTGGAATACCAAATCGATAGTTTTCCTGCTCGCAGTCATCGTTTGTGGCACGACGTACCTTGTGCAGTTTGTAAAGCACCCTCCAGATTCGCTAAACTGATGGTTCCTGGTAAGAATAGTTGTCCTTCTGACGAATGGACTCTCGAATATGGCGGGTATCTCATGGCAGAGAGATCTCACAGTGCTCATCATCGTTCGCTACACATTTGCGTTGACCGGGAGATGCAGGTTTTGGACCGCACTAGTGGTGGAGCTAGTGGCAATGCTCGAGCTTTACTCAACTTGGTAGAGGGCAGGTGTTCAGCGAGTGGGGGTGGTATTCCATGTGGACCGTATGTTGATGGATTCGAAATAACATGTGCAGTTTGCACACAGTGATACCGTGGTGACACCAGGCGCTCATCACGTTTCATCAAAATAGCAGGAACTGTATCAGAGTCCACCTAATCCGAGTCCGAGCAAATTCCTGTTCAAGTGTACATTTAATCCCAACTCAAATTCCTGCCCGAGTTCAGTCTACATACAATACAAGTTGTTTTATACTCTTTTAAAGACAATTTATTATGTCATTTTTATGAGTCACTTTCATAGTCTCACCTGCCCTCAGTTAGTAGATTGTGTGATCATTCATACATAACCACTGAACACCAATAACTATGGACGCTTGCGTAAAATCTTCCTGTAATTTTCATTTTTGTGGCCCTGAGTCCGAGTCAAGTTGTAATCCATCTAGCCATTTCCGATTCCGGGACTTCCCATGGCCAGCCAACTCCGAGTGCGGTAAAGAGGACTCGTGTAGCAGCATTAGGTTCTAGTCCGGGTTCGGCTGTTACAGCCCTGCAAAAAGCATTTTCTTGATAGACAAGACGACATGAAATGACTCCATATCCTGTAAAAGGGCGTCCGATTGCCACGTTTTCTGTAGAATGTTAGAATCCAATGATATATACCAATTCCTCAATGGTGTGCCCCTTTTTTGATCGGGCACCCAGTGACGGACTTTGGCACCAATCGGTAAAGTACATTTGCCTGTACAGAGACGACTTTGCTCTAATATCATGAAGTGCCTACCATATTTTGTAGTACAATGTGGAAAATTGGATGCATGTATTTGTCGTTACACATTTTTCTAAAAAATTTTCAACGCGCTTCGCGCTCACCCACATTTTGTTGGTCCTCATTCCTTTGTGTGTTCCTACGCACCATTCGCTCACTCCTCATTCCACGCTGATCGTCTAATTTTCATTGCGTATTATAGTATCGCCATTTAGCAATTACCACAAAGCTACCGGGGTTTCCACCACCGGACCCGTCCGGTATATTGCTTCTTAAGAGCCCGGCAGAGGCCACCCTAGCCCACGCGCCTTCCGAAGAACGCTCCTCGCGGAAATAAATTTATCATTATACTTTAGTTCATTTGTGGAAACTTTCTTCCACGCATGGTCTTTTTACCTAAAGTGTAAATTTCTCAAACAAAAAAGATATTGCAATGAGAAATGTTTAGATTCAACTTAAGGTCTGGGAAGTGCCATTTTCTGCAATCTGGTAGGAATTTTGGAAAAAAAATGTCTCCGTTCGCCACACGTCAACTAAGGGTGGCGCTCCGCTTAGTGTCGTGATGGTTCTTTATGGCATATTCCCCCACGGCTCTGTTTCATATGCCTCTGTAGAGAACAAGGGGATTTGCCAGTACAAAGAGCAAAAATCTTCGCAGATAATACTTTTAAAGCAATACTTCTTACATCAGACAATTAAATTACAATTGACGGATACAATTTGGTTTTTTGTTTGAAAGATGCCTCTGCTCCAGAATGATATAGTTTACCAAGAAGGATTGAGTATTTTCCCTATCAAAACCCTTTTGCAGATGACTTGCCTTTAAAACCCATCCATATTGTGAGGTGATGAGAATACTGTTCTTCTTGGTAAATCTGGATAAGCTATCGTAAAACAATTTCTCTTGTATCTTAGAAATGCATGGTAGGACTGACATTTGTCTGTAGACAGGCAACACTTTGAATCACTGTCACACTGTAATCAACATAGCAAATTCTGTTTTGTCCTATACAAGTGAGAGGAAGAGAAAGATTAAAGAGTAGGTAAGAGGCTCACTTCCTAGAAAGGATATTTTACTTAAGATAAACATAGGGGTGTTTTCGTCTCTAAAAGCACAGTAATTGCATAATTCACTCATAACAGTAATTGTTTGTGAAGGAATTATCCTATCATTGCGTGTCCTCTCAAGAAATTACAAAACGTTGATGAAAACTAGGGAATTTTGTGGGTAAGTGACATTGCAATGTCTGAAAAATATTTACTGAAGGCGACAGCAATGTCAGCGATGTCTGTCAGCTTTTTGTTGTTGAAAGAGCACTAGATGAAAGTTTTTGTGATCCTGGGGCTTTATAAAGTTAGTCATATTCTACCACATTTTATCTACAAGTAAGACCTGTTTGCCTTGACGCTGACACGCTTTGCGTAGTGAGACACTTAAACTTTAGCAGCCTTAATGGCTAAGGTAAGTTTATTTCTATGTATTTGTACTTAAATTTATCACCGGGAGTTGCGTATTTAATAAAGGCTTTTATTAAACACAAACTTATTGTGAACAGATTTAAGGATATTCTGAATAAGCCATTCAGTACGAGGGTTGTTACTTATGTACATAATAAGCGCCACAACTTATCGAACGCCAGGTTTACATCCTAAGTTGCAAAAAGATCGTTCCAATCCCACTGTACTATGCTAAGTTACAAAGTTACTGCTATTGATAGAACAAGTATCATTTTCCAATTAGTAATGGTTCTTACAAGGAAAAAAAAAATTGTGATTCTAGTCGAAAGACTGGAGGTGATGACAAACATAAGTAATGGTAATACCACTAGGGAGATCATAACGAATACTGTTACAGAATAACGTATGTTATCAGTGGGTGAAGCTGACTTTTTAGGTATCATCCTTGGTGTCGTAATAAACTGTAAAAAGAAGAAACTCTGAGATCTAGAAAATCGAAAGTTGCAGTGTTGGAACCTTATTTAAGGAGGTCAATATTAATTCAAACAACCAGTTAGAAAACAAGGTTTTTCGACTGAAATGACATTCAGTAAATTGGGAAGATCTTCCATAATGCCTGTTTTTACCAACGGTTGGCAGATACATTACCCCAAGTATAGAAGGCGTTTATCACACTACAAGTTTCAATAAACATGCATTCTTAATGTGGGAAAATGCGGTGTAGGTCGTTTCTGTTGGTAAATGACATGCCAGTACGGATATAGAAGGATTTCAATCACGTGACTTTAACCAAATAGACGCAATTTTGAAGGGCAAGATCGCGCGTCTTTTTTGTTTTGACGGGCACGCGTCCATCGTGTCACAGCAGTATCTATGGTTATGCCGTGCGCGTATGCTGTAAATACGCTTACTGCGTGTGTGTTTTGCCATTCAGTGCTTGGGAATCCCACGTGCGTGACGTCATATGAAATCCCTCTACAGAATGCGACACCACCAGCACGTCTTCTCCCTCTTCTATCTGTATTGATACTAATGAAACTCGGACTTGAAATAATGTTCAACAATGTACTTAGTTTTTAACCATGTTTCAAAAATATCTATTACATGTAAGGTACACTTTATATCGTTATTAAGCAAAGTACGTATATCATTGTGATTCTTCCAAAGACTACGACTATTTATGTGAGCCATACATGCTTGTATCCAGTATGTTAGACAACGTATCGCATTAATATTCGGAGAATCAATCTACTCATTGTCCTAAAAATGATATCATCTTTTGCTGTGTAATTATAAACCTCATCGTTAGCTAATGTAAGGATACCATTATAATGTCCAGCTACATAGAATGCATTGGCTAAGTTCTTCCATACTCTGATACTTATGACTCACGGATGGTATACAACGGATTTGGGCGACGAATCTATGTTTCAGAGTGCGTTCCCTGTATTCTAGGTCATTTGGAAAGTCAAATTTTCTGACCTCCTCCCCAACTATTGTGAGGCTATGGTCAGGTCCCGTAAGACGCCTTTCGAAAGGAGGAGCCCTAATGAAAAATTCTTGGACGCGCCACTGTGTGTTGCTCATGCAGTTTGAGATGGGCCGAGTATGGGTTTCGCCAGGACAACTGGACCTCATTTCTAACCTTGCATTATCCGCCCCTCGACCTTATCGTACATTGCCTCTGTACTTGGCCTTGACCCTCAAGAAGTTTGAGAATCACTGTATTAGGACATTCACGTGGTCCCATGAAAGTTCTTTAGCTAGAGGGTGCAATCAACTTTTTTAATCTACAGAGTTAAGTTGAGGCTGATTTTCTGAGATCATTTGATATCTTTCACACAATGAGTTTGAGGCAAGTTTTGCAATGACATGAATGACCCAAAGTTGCCCAAAGAACTCTAGGATGTGAATGTAAATGTTTCATTATAGATGACACCGGTCTTGTCCTAAACATAACCATGTACAAGTTTATTTTCGTTCTTCGATTTATTTCACAACAAAACGAAATGTTAAAACAAAGGTTATGTTAATAGAAATAGACATCCATGACGTCATCTTACTAGCTCCATAATGTAATTTTCGAGCCACTTTCGTACTACTTATTTTCTGATGACGTCATAATTCATAATTACATATACAGTCGTGCGTCCTGTACACTTTTATAGTCCCATTCCTCCATTGGGATATTACCTATCAAGTTCAACATAACTTTAAAACTACCGAATCGTTTTACAGAATCCAGGAATTTATCGGTGGGTAGTTAAACTTTTTAAATATTTATGTCTTGTTTTTCGTTTTCACAATCATTCCTGTTAGCAAGCAATCGGAGTCAACTCCATAGGTCTGGAAAGGAAGCATTGGTACGTGACATGCATGAGATGACTTCTGAATGAAGGGCGCCTCCTCCTCCAGAGTTTATATCTAGGGTGTCAAACCACGCCTTCGCCTATTGTAGACGAATTGCAAAATTTTGAAGCTTAGACAGATAAGTTTCAAAAATGTTTGTGCACTTTGTTTTTGTATATTTCGTTGCAAAATTTGTGTCAACAAAATTGTGTAGACACCCCGGCAATTGGTTCACCATTGTTTAAAGGAGCTGAATAGCCGCCAAAGTAGAATAAATTCTCGGACCCGCCGTCTTCGTTACGTCACATCCGGTTATGCTTCTTGGTTTATCGATTCGACCTGATACCGATATTTATCAAAGCCATGCATGCAGTGTGTCTGGTGTAACAGTACACTTGTTCACGTCGTACTAACGTTAGCCTAACTTAGGCTAGCGTTAGGGCCTAGGTCTACCACGAAAAACAAACTCATTGATCGAAAAAGCAGTTTCAATACCTGCAAAATCCACAACGTTCTTCATGAACCTCCTGCAGATGATGAGCGAAAAAGACGTGTGCCTTGCCACTAGTAACGCTAATATACTACATACGTACGTACGTACGTTGTGAGTTGTGTGTACTACATGCCTGGGTAGATGCATCGATCAGAACCAATACAAGTGGAAACGATTCAAAATTGCCGGTGCCAGAAGAAAAAGTAACGAACTAGAAATTCAAAAAACAAATTGTAAAATATCTTGCAGGTGTAAAATCAAATAACCCAAGAAGTAGTATAGGAACGTTATGGCAAGATTATTTTAAATGAGAATATAAAACGCATTAGGATTAATATTTTTGAAATTAGCCCCACACAGAGGGTAATCATCTCGTTTGGTATGATGTATTTATTTTGGAAGTACGCCACTACTCATCTCCTTTAAACCTCAGGATGACGTTCACACTACAGTTTCAGTTTCAGTTTCAGTTTATTTCTCCATATCACCTCAAGGAGGCATAAGAGACTAATACTATACAAACGAGATAACAAATAAAAATAATAACAAAACAAAAGAAAAACCAAATTATAGCCTTAGTGCAAGATGACAAAACTACAACATAAGACTCCCAAATGATGAAATTGCAAAAGAAGATGGAAGAATTGGAAAAGAAGCAGGAGTCTTTGATGTTAAGAACTTTTAATGCTTGTCATTTGACGTTGATCTCTGAATAACACCTGCATATTACAACCTAAGAGATAAAGGCATCCGATCGCTCTTTCATCAGTCTGGAAGTGTTTAATAGTCATTTTAATGACAATGTCATAAATGTTCGCAAATGTTCCCGGATAAAGCTAATAATAGGTATTAACATAGAATGAATATAACCCACTTGTATTTTTCATCTCCAGCTGATTAAAGTTAGCTGATTAGTTCTGCGGGTATATATTCCACTGGGTGTAAACCTGAAACTTCTTTCAAAAGGATTTACTCCGAAGGGAACGAAGACTAAACTTGATCAACCGCTCAGCCCCCATGCATATTTTACGTCTAAGTCTATCATGAGTGGTCCTCATATGGACTGGTTGAAAACACTTCCAGAAGTACAAACACTGGTCATGACTGAAGCACGAAAACAATCTGCGGAGTGTGCAGTGAGTGAGTGAGACTTTGAGTGAGTGAGTGACTGAGAAGTCTCATTCATTTTAATGATCTACATCAAAAGACCCAGAAGCTTTCTTTTGTACTGCTTTTCTAAAGTTGCAATTGAAAGGAAACTTGTAAGACTGAACATTTACAATATAAAAATTCTACACTACTGTTGCAATTAAAGGGAGTGTTTAAGCAACATTTTTTGATATAAGCCTATAAAAGAAAAACTTCATCTACATGTCTATGTAAAATTTTCATTTAATCCTATTTATGTTTGTTTCTCTAGATATTACTTCATTTGTAACCTAAGGAGAAATTATAGCGAGTAAGTGTGTTCCCATCGCCCACATTGATGAGCAATTGATGTTTATTATTATTTCCAATCCATCATGTTGACCTTGAAATAGATAAGGATACGAGTTTCCTCATGATAATGGTAAAGGTTCCATGATTTTCATACATCTCATGCATTCACATTTAAGGAGGGATTAGATTATGGAGGAGAAAGTTGGTAGTTGAATTCCAATAGAAAAAAGTGTTGATTAATATGATGTAGTGATGTCCCTTCCCTTGCTCCACTTTCACTATCGGTTGCAAAATGATGTGATATCTATAAATAGTAATATGTTGAGAGCCGCAGATAGGAAATGAAAGCAAATTTCACACGCGTTAAACCTTCTTAAGCTACTTCTTAAAACAGTTTTACACTTTAGGTTAAGTAAGACATTACACATCTTTCCTGCCTCAAAATTTTATAGCTTAATATTGAGGCACATTACTGTATCTAGTTAGTTGAGAAATAAAGAAAAGAAATGAGAGATAGTCGGAAGTATAGAAGCAGCTAATCCTAACACGCCGATGTCCATGGGCGTCCGTAGAAAAAAAATTCAGGGGAGCAAAATTTTTTAGGGGGGGCAAAACTTTCTTCATGGGAAATATTTTACTACCAGAAAGAATTTAAAGCTACTTCACACAGTGTTGACAAAGGCGTATCCAGGAATTTGTCAAGGGAGGAGGCGAAGCCCATAGACAGATTCTCAGCGCTCAGCGCCACCATGAGTTGGCGCGGAGAGCAAGAAAATTTGGCCTAAAATGCTCCCCAAATCGCTGAAAATGGCACTTCCAATGCCTATTTACCACATATAAAAGGGGAAACACTAGCAATATCGTAAATATAAACTTTAAAAAATACCAAAAATATGCTCGGAGGGGAGGGGGGGGGGCTACTGGGGCCTGAGTGTTAATATTTTTATTCAATTCCTGCTTGAGAGTAGAAATTCACACTGAGTGAACTGTTAAGAAATGCTGATATTTTGTTTTCTTCGTATTTTTCTCTATTTTTTCAAGTTTTTGATTTTCCGGGGGGCAAGTGCTCCCCCTTGCCCCCCTCCGGACGCCCATGCCGATATCTGAACACAGACTGAGGTTACTTTCAAATCTCTTCAGTGCCACCATACAATGTGTCCAAAATCTGCTCATTATTTGATTCTGAATTAAACTTCTTCTCTTTTGGTAGGAAGAGATGGTTCTTTTACGTGAAACAACAAAAAAAATTAGACAGAGTTTAAGGGAAACAAAGTCGTTTACGCCGTAATGCATCCGACATTGGTGATATGACAGAACTGCAAACTGACTGTGAGTCTAACGTAGATTTGTTTTTAAAAATAATCCAATTCACACGTCACGGATACAAAATCCGCGTTCGCCTAGATGGCACATACTCTGTACACATTACGTTCAACTTTTGTTCATTCAAAAGGAGAAGTTTAATGTAAATATAATTATCGAGAAATATACAACTTGCACTCATTGCTAATGTATAGAGTAAGCCATTTTCCTCTACTGTAGGTAACACTAACCTTGTGGATATGGATTCATACCAGATTTTTATCAACGTGTCATCAAGCCGTCAGCCTTTTTAGTTGAACTGCCGTTTTATAGCGCTTTTTCAAACTCATCGAATTTTTTTTCATATTGCCATCATCAAAGGTTAAACTAAGATATGTACATAAATTTCCCCACGTAAAACAGACGTTAAAAACCGAGGAAAAAAATTTTTCCGTAAGTTTGATTTTGCATCGTCCAACCTTCCTACTCAATTGAATGTTAATCATATACAGCTTCTTTCCCCCAACTCTCTTCGAAGAACCTATTCAAAAGATCTAATTGATAAAAGTATCTATGAAATGTTTATGCATGACTGTCACTTAAAAAAGAGTCATTCTTCACAAAGATTCATTATGGTGTGGGAAACAAGGGCACGAAGCATAATTGTATGTATGCTTAGTACGTATGTTTAGTCTAGTTTAGGCCTAGTCTAGGCCTAGCCTCAACCGTAACGACGTGAACGAAACTAGGTGTGAAATCATGAAGGCTAATGCATAGCCCAGGGGTCTCAACTTCATATCACTGATACAACTATTAAATTATAGATTGTAAGAGATCGCCAAACTTGTGGCTGACAACAAAGGAAAAATGACGCCACGAATGTTGAGTACCCATGGATATGGCTTGCGCAAACTGTGTATGTGATCACTGTTTGCTTTATCATTCCAGTGAACTTCGGCATGTGGTAAATATTCATATTATCGGTGGAAGGTTTTTTTTTGCAAGCCGTATGGAAAACTGACGTACAAACAGGACATAAATTTGGGAATTTTTAGAGTTTCACTGGGTCGTTTGAAGTGATTATTCCACATAATTACTGTGTCTGCTAAATAATTGTTAGTTATGGTCTCGTCAGGCTGGTAAAAGCGACATCTAAAACCCAAACGACTGCTTTAAAGCACTGACACTCGGTATTTTAGTCAAATATTTGATTTCAAACTATAAATTTTCACCTCCTTTCCATTCCTCTTTTTGTCACTTTGAAATGAGTGGGAAACTTGCCAGATGGACATTTTTATTCATGTTATATAGCAAATTGAAAATAAACCACCTGGAACACAGTTAGTTGATAGCTTACTGCCTAACTGTAAATTACGATCATAAAGAAAATCAACCGCTGATACCTAGCTTTCTTGAATACAAGCGATAATTTTAATATATCTAAATATATATAAAGTATCTTATTGTTAGCGTGCAGGACTCAGTACTGGTAACAGGTGTGCAATCATTCTCGAAATCGTTTGTAAGTTTGTTTAGCGCTGTTTGTGAGAGGATATAAATTTCCTTTTTATGGAGTAATAAAGCTTTACTCAGTGACTGGTTCATGTTATTATTTTTTTCTTCTTGCGGTATTTTGTGCTGTGTAGTACCTGTCAGAGGCCAACTTGGTACGCCGGTCAGAAGAACTTCAAGTTTGGTGTCAGTGTCATGCATTCATGCGTATGGTTCACTAAACGGTTTTGAATGACATCATGGCAATGTATGACGTCATATATTACAAACGTCACAGGTCTACGCGAAACCCCCAAGATATAGTGAGAAGCCATGACTGACTGACTGACTGACTCACTCACTCACTCACTGACTGACTGACTCACTGACTCAATCACTCAGCGCGGGAAGCCCGAGGAAACTCGGGGCTTAAGCCCCTAGTCAAAAATGAAGTGGGACGGACGAATGCTTCCCTCAGTTCAAGGCCAAAACACCTTATTTGTACTCTCTGTAAAAAAGATAAAAAATTGCAGTGATTTTCTTTAAAATTTGCTCAGTATATTACACCACAATGCATCTAAGGACCTCAAATATTCAAACTTTTCCCACCCCTCCCCTTAGACCCCTACCCCGGACGGTGGTCCGAAACAACTGTCACCCCCCAGCCATGCAAGTACAGCTTCCTACGCCTATGGGCTGCAGCGCTTCTTTCAAGACTATCGCTCATAAGCAAATCTCACATCCTCCAATGGGCGTCTATGTGGAAGTGGCTGGTTAGGAAAGGAACCCAATGGCACGACATAAATTATACAACCTTTTATTTACTGTCAAGATAATCCGTGGGCAATAACCTGATATCATGAAATATAATGAAATGATCTCATGATAACAACGACTGAATATATAAAATTGTCTCCTTTAGGTCTTATATAAATATATATATATATATATATATATATATATATGTATATATGTGTGTACATATATATGTGTGTGTATATATATGTGTGTGTGTGTATATATATATATGTATGCATGCATACATATATATATACATTTATATATAAATATATATATATATATATATATATATATATATATATATATATATATATATATATATATATATATATATATATATATATATATATATATATATATATATATAGCAAAATCTCATTTATCTCGATACCATGGTCAGCAATCTCAACGTATCATCATTTTAATATTCTTGACAGGAGGCACTCCTGGAACAAATGGCCACTATCTATTGGAAATTCCTGTATCCTTTGTCCGGCTGGTTCTCGAGGGTACCAAGGCCCGCCTGGACCCCCGGAAGAGACGGAAGGGATGCAATCGGTAAGAATTACATTCAAGGTTGAGATAAAAAAAAAAAGGATGAGATCTCAAGTTTTTTCTCATCACTATAGTTCTAAATTCAGATATTGAACAAGTCCACCATATTTTATTACCTTGGTAGTGAGATATTACAGCATTGAAGTATGGGATCTATCTAAATTTCTGAAAACTTTGGATGAGATTTTATAATAAATGTTATGTGAAATAAGGATTCTGTCAAAGGTTTTCAATGGGTTTTCTGATAGAAATCATTATTTCAGGCTCATTATATAGAAACATGTTATTATCGCGTTAAAAGAAAAATTAACATAAACGATTTTTCTTATGCAACATTGTAATGAAGCGCGGACTTATTTAATACTAACATCTTCCAAACAAATTTTAAACTTTGACTTTGGGTGTGGTTTCCAGCGCTTTCTGAGATATGCTGTTCGACCTCAGTCTCCCTCTTGCCCGAACAGTCTCTTGTGAAATCTTAATCACTCGACTGTAGTTACTGTGTTTCATTATAAAATCATGATAATATGCTAAGAATCCGATTCACGATTGGCATAGTATCTTTGCATTTCAGTTTCATAGCTCTTATCACGACCACTTGAAATTCAGATTCAGGAGGAATCGATGTGCCAAGTCGACCACACGTCCCTCCAGCCAGCTCTATCAGTGGCTCTGTTAACATCAGATGGGGACACCATAGTTATCCTCCATCTTCGACCCTGATTTATACGGGTAGGTACATTGGCGTCTGAAGAAAAATTGCAGTATCCTGCAGGAGTAGTCAATGGCAGAAGATCAATCTGTTCATCTCTTTCTTTCTTCGTCATCCATTACGTATTTGGGAATTTCTCGGATGTACCCAGCATTGAGGTATAATCATGAACCAAAGGAACGGCACAGACATACCAAATTGTAGCACAGAGGTAAAATTGCAACAAAGTGCCGGTCAAACAAATCAGGGGCGTAGATTTCTTTTCAACTTTGGGGGGGGGGGATGGGGTGGGCTATCACAAATGTGAAAAATGTGCACGCGAAGCGCGAGCCCATGACGGGTGGGGTCCAGGGGCCCGCCTTAGGGCCCCTGGTGGGGTCCAGGGGCAAAGCCCCGGTGGTGGTCCAGGGGGGAAGCCCCCGGAAGCTCCTGGGTTTTAATGTCTCAGAAGTGCCAGGAAGACTTTTGTAATGGGTTAATGTCAGTGGTAATGTTCTTTGGTTGGCTACTAGTATATTCATACACTTAGGAAATGTTATTTTGAGCACAAAACTCGTTGATAAGCTGCACTGGATTGAAATTGTACAAGAGCAACAATGTCCTGTTAAGCTTAAAAAAGGCAGGGATCAACATATAGAGTCATCCCAGACAACTGGATTTTGCATTCGGAGATCATTACAAGACCTGCAAGTTGGCTTGAGATCAGTGGCGTGGCCAGGTTTTTTGTGATTGGGGGCACCATAGATGTCGTAATAATACCTCAGTTCCCCAAGTCTGCGTAAATTATACCTTTGTTTTTCATGCGTTCCTGCATTTGCATGCAGCAGTTTTGATCTTTCGTTTGTCACTACATAAAGGTGTCGTCCTGGGGGCTATCTTTGGGATGTTTTTGGAACTGATCATATATGGCCGGAAAATGTCCATAATTTAGTGAATGCTAATTTTTGGTAAGGTAAAAGAGGAGAATATGTTGTCTATTAAGAGACAAATACGTTGTCAACAAATCTCCTGAAGCCCGCTCCTTCTGTCTATTTTACTGCCTTCTATTTCGGGACGGTTTTTACACAAAAATATGTGCATGGAGTCCACAGAAACATTCTTGAATTATTACGAAATATGTCCTTTCCTTCATTGTGCATTTTGAAAACGCATCTAAGGCTAGCAGATACCTGAACAGGACCTCCTGGAAGCTCTGCATTAATCACATTAATTGGGGGAGGGGGGGGCAATGACACAATGCGAATACTACCTGACATCCAAATGATAATATAGAGTACGACGCCGAATACTTTACAACTATCGTATTTTTACTTCTTTTGAAGTAAAATCGGGACGAACAACTGCCAGCAATGGAAAATGAAAGGGAGGGAGAGTATAGGTGCAGGGAGGTGATATTAGACCTCCCTGATAGGTGTAGCAAAAGGGGTGAAGGACTAATAAGAGCGTTACAGAATGCTGTTTTCGTCATAAGTGTATTAACAATCACCATCTATACCGATAATGGCTCAACGCGAACTGGCCAAGCTCTGGTATTTTTTTTTTTTTTTTTTGAAAAATGTATAACGGCAGATACGTACTTACAACCTTCTACATCATGCTACATATTAATTTGAAAGATCCCATATTGATGCGAGGTACCCACAGATTTTTGGAGATGTATATCTGTTCTTCGGAAAGTGTTGTGATCAGAACAGTTCCGTGTATTATTACCTTAATAATGGTCATGACATGGAGTGTAAGCAGTGACGAATATTTCGATTACAGAACCTGCATTCAGACTCTTCATCGAGACTCTTTCAATTGCCTCACAAACCTACATGCCACTGCCACAAGCCAGTGTTTTACCTATTAATTCGTAAACTTTCAACTTCTTGCTGCTGTGCTTCTCCGAAAGTTGCTATCGGAAGATATTGATAATATGAGTGACACTGACGTAAGGTTGGAAGCGCGCGGAGCGCGCGAAAATTTTGATAAATTGCAAACGATTTGCTAAAATTCTGATAGTTTGAGAAACATTTGTGATAGAAAGTGAATCGAGATTGAAAACATTTCCTATGAAAATGAAGAATAAAATATACTTTCCATCATACACGTATCTGTAGACTGAAACATTGGGGGATGATTATATGGGCCATCCCCCCTAGTCAAATGTTGGGGGGATATATCCCCCCATCCCCCGGGATTTACGCCCATGAAACAAATCTACGTGCCCAAAATGTGAAGTGTAAAATGTAAAACGTGTACGCCACAATTGCCCAGCATCCCTTCTTAGTAACGATTGGGTTTGAGAAATGAATTGTCGTGAGCTAGTATGATTGCTTGACCCGATTTATTGGGGTTTCCCAAATGAACTCTCACAGACAAAATGAATAAGAACAAGAACAAGAACAAGAACAAGAAATTCAACAGTCGCTGTGATTATTGTTACTGTGATTGTAATGTTGGCCGTTTCTTTCTTACAGCACCAAAAATAAAGTTTGCCTTGACTGCAATTAAAGCTAATATAATCAGTTGGAATTATGAACAAATACTAACTTATATTGTTACAATGTAGGTATAGGCTACCAGGGGTGGCACCAGCGGGGGAGGGAAGGGGTTCATGACCCCACCCCGTCGGGAAGGCTGCCCCCCCCTCCGTCGGGGAAATTTTCCAGTTTCGTCGGGAACCTAATCCGTACACGATATAATATGTAATCCCAACGACCTTCAGTCTCCCCGACGACCTGCTTGATTTTTCGCATAGGAAGGGCAGATTCTTCAATGAAGATCCCAAAGTTTCCAATTTTCCTTGCAAAAACTAAATTTTTCAAATTTTCTTGAATAACACCCCAAATTTCAAAGTTTTTGCAAAAAAGGCCAAAATTTTTCGGCGCGGAGAGCGCGCCGAAGATGTAACCTTTGTCGTACCTTTGTCGTACTTTTGGCACCTCATCCGGGACATCGGGTTGCTGCCCCACCCCCCCCCCCCCCGTCGGGAGCTTGGCCCCCTGTCGGGCAAATCCTGGCGCCACCCCTGTAGGCTACAACAGAGAGGTGTTAGGACCTCCCTGGGCTACAAGTACAATACTGACCCAGGACAATGTTTATAGGCCGAAGTACCATACAAAGCCACGTAGTCATAGAAAAAAGTCCCAAACAGAAAAGAAAAACACCTCTGGGAGTATCCGATAATCCCCAGCAATACAACAGAAGTCAAAGGGATTTACCCCACTGGGCGAACAACAATAACATCTCCCAAGCCACGTACTCGTTAATACACCAACTAGCGTTAGCCTAACAGAGGATCAATGACCTGTGATCAACCTAAACTGGTCAACCTGCTTAATGCAAAATGATAAGGCGCCATCTATTTTAGAGTGCACACTCATCGGGACAGTAACTAGAAGAATTTACATAACATAATTGTTGTATCTATTGTACAAATATTTAAGGGTTCTACGCGATAAGGATATCTACTCTTCTCCTTGCATTTTAAAAATTAAAAGTCTCTTTGAAGAGATAGGTATGCCATTTATTTGGGACAATACGAGCTTTAATGCGGGGAATGATCTACGTAATACTGTTCTCTTTAGTCAGACATGGCTGAAGAAAACTGATCAAAGACTTTGTGACATTTATAAGCAGGAATGGTCTGCCGACGTTAATAGTAATGCCCCATGTAAAGTTTACCGTATCTTTAAAACAACCCTTACTTTGAAAATTATTTAACTAAACTCCCGTTCCGTAACAGGTTAAATTTTTGTCGGATACGTTGTAGCAACAGTAAAATTCCTGTCGTCACTGGGAGGTATGATAGTATTTTTTTTCACGAGCGATTTTGTTCACTATGTAATGAAGAAAGAATAGGAGATGAGTTCCATTATCTCTTTGAATGCCGGTTATTTTCTCAATCAAGAGAAAATTATATTGCTCCTTATTTTTTATAGAAATCCTAACACTTGGAAAATGCAAAATTTATTTCAATCCAAAAGCAAGAAGACTTTACTTAATATTAGTTTATTCTGTGGTGAAATCCTCAGGTGTTTATAGAGCTACTGTGGTTTTAAACATCAGTCTTTTTCCTTGTACTTAGTTGGCGCCTATATGAGATATGACTCCGTAGAGTCATACTCTGTTAAATGAACACTAAAATGTTCTTTAGTGTCAGGGCTTGTGTTCATACGTTTATGCTATATCTGGTAGTTTTTCCTTTTCTTTTTTTTTTCTCTCTCTCTTTATCTTTTTCTCATTATTTTGTTGATGTATACTGTTGTGCTTTGAAATGGTAATATCTTTATATCTTTATAAGTCTCTTATACGCCGTCAGGGGAAGTGAAGAGAAATACACTGAACTGAACTGAACTGAACTGAACTGAACACTCAAGGACCCACCTGTGGCCCGAACAATACACACGTAGTTACAGTGGCTACCGCACTTGATGCCCAAATCAATGCACACCTAGTACGGCCACTATGACCAACTCTTGCCCCATGCCACAAATCAAGGTTCCTGACACAGCTTACGACTAATTTTGACCCACCAGTTTCCAAAAGCAAGGCAAACTTACTGTCCCCGGCAGCGTCACTGGATCGGCTCTCCCCTGCTCTGCACAGATTGACGGTACAACTGAAGAGAGAAAGACCTCGTGTTGCTGCTCATTTATATACTGCAAAGGGATCGGCAAGACTAGATAAGTCCCTTAACTCCGGAACTCAATTATAGATTTGCCCCCATCAAAAACACACACGAAATACTCTTCCCCATGGGTTAACGAGTCCTAAAAAACCCCTTCCCAGTTCGTAAAATTTCAGCTCTATAAGCACATTTTGGTGGCATGAACACCCAAGGTAAACAGTGGACTTATTTAGCAAACAAGGTGCACTGCGGTCCTGGCCCTATCATCTCGGACTACGTGGATCGGATCATTATTTTCATTTACAGGGGTGTTTAACATGAAAAATACCAATAGACCTTACGCATTATGATGTTACAGAGCAGAAAGTGCTCCCTCGTTTGAAGGAAAAGCGAGTATCATTGCAAGTTACACCAACAAATGCAGGCAGCTGATTTGTGCACCCGGGGAGAGCACCTAAGTCTACTACACGCAGGTGCGAAATCTACGCCGTGAGTGCGCGTGTGCTTCATTGTTTTCCTCCAAAAGACGTGAGTGTGACGTCAGTGCATAAGGTCTAGAGCATTTTGGAGGAAAACAATGAAGCACACGAGCAAGAACGCGTAGATTTCGCACGCGCGTGTAGTAGACTTACGCTCTATACGATTGGTTGACAAATCAGCTGTCTGCATTTATTGGTGTAACTTGCAATGATACGAGCTTTTTCTCCAAAAGAGGTAGCACTTTCGGCTCTGTGACATCATATGTATAAGGTCTATACTCCGACAGTATATTGTCTTTTCGTAGTGTAGCCTATAGCAGATACACAGTGACCGTAGTTTAGCAGGCAATTCCCTCTTTCTTTACAGGTTCCGCTGCCGCACCCTGGAAATGGTGCGGACCAACTGTGCTTACCGCAGAATCCCGTACACGATGAGCCTGTCGCTGGAGTCGGCACATCTCGAGCATTCTTATACGGCATTGAGTATCAAATCGACAGTTTTCCGACAAGAAACGATCGCTTCTTGTACGATGTTCCTTGCGCAGTTTGTAAAACATTAGCCAGATATGCCAAGCTGATGGTTCCTGGCCGGAATATTTGTCCCAACGAAGAATGGACTCTCGAATATGGCGAGTATCTTATGGCAGAAAGATCTCACAGTAGTCATCAGCGTTCTCTTCACATTTGCGTTGATCGAGAAATGCAGATTTTTGATCGAACTCGTGGTCATGCTAGTAACTACCTTCGCGCTCTACTAGACTTAGTTGAGGGACGGTGCTCAACCAATGGAATTGACGGATATAAAATAACATGTGCCGTTTGCACTTTGTAATATAATGTTAGGAGAGCTGGTAAACAGTGACTCCATTCTGTGTTCTGGTCACATAACTGACGGTTGTTCGAGTAGTTGGGATAACTTTCTTAATTTTTTTACGCAACTCTTTTCTGTGACGAAGGGAATCTAGTCATTGCTCGTTTACATGTTTTTATTTGTTGCCTCCACATCTCGTTTCTTGCCCAATGAACATGTCGGCTTACCAGCAGACCGTAATATGTGAGAACCTAATACGGCGTTCCATTGGGTCAATGATCACGGTGTGCACGAGCGTTATTTTTTCATGCAGCGCAGATAAGCAGATGTAATTTTCAACTATCTGTTTTGCAGAAAAAAATAAAAGGGGTGCGCACCGACCCAATGGAACGCCGTATAAGAATCCATAATAGCTTTTTCTATTTTCTTGCTTGAATTTTATGTAATATATTAGCCAACTTAGTTGCAGAGCATTTCGTCTATACATGATGTGGCCAGCATTTATTGCTCTGCCAGTAACTGTAGATAGTGTTTTCACCTCCAGCCCGCTATCTTATCGTTGTCAGTTGTTTCGCGACAATAGGCAGCCGTAGCCAAAATGAGAAAATTGATTATGGTGGCATTTTCGTTGTTGCGGATGGACAAACATTTTTGATTTGGGGGAAGTAGCCTACGGAATACAATGCACAGAAAACTTAATTACTCTCTTATTTTCGCTCCAGTCCGAAACCCTGCCTTGAATCATCCCTCAATTCTTTTGACGATAAACTAAGATGTTGTGAGTAATCTCCAAGTGATGGTTTTTCGTAATGTCTCGTAATTGGGTGCAAATGTCTCGTGATTGGGTGTGAAATATAAGCTGTAACGCAGAAGGAAAGGTCGCTTAAGAACACTTGAAATTTGGAAATCATTTATTAACAGGACATTTTATCCATTTGGCGTAGTTTCATAAGACCATATCAGTAACTGGTGATGTAGAAGTTTGTTTTGCCATAGAAAAGTGTATATGAAGGGTTCACTGAAAAAAGGAGAACGTCCGGTTTATGATTCCTTGTCAAAAGAAAGTGGTGCATGTCATGTCTTTCAGGCTGGGTCATGCCTGGCGGAGCTGAGCGTCAGCAGAATAGAAGACCTTGGCATATATAATACATGAGATATAGGCCTACTATACTTAAAAGATTTTAAAGTTTGACCTCAGGTAACCTCAAATGACCTTTGACCTCCACCAAATACCAGTCTTCCAGCTCCTTGTTTTAACTTAATGTGGATCATTTACATGCAAAGTATGAGACTACTCAAACTTATCCTTCTTAGGTTATCATGTTTAGGTCTTGCAATTTGACCCTTGGTGACCTCACGTGACTTTTGACCTCTACAAAAATAACTTCTTGAACTCAGTGTGGAACGTCTACATGCTGAGGATCCCTCAGAGATTAACTTCTCGAAATATCATGTTAACGAAGTTTTCACAACTCGACTTCAAATGACCTCAAATAACCTTTTACCTCCACCAAAAGCGACAGGGATCTTTATTTCAATGTACGGCATCTGATTCTTGAAAATTACCCTTCTTGAAATTTCGTGATTAAAAGTTTTTCAGAATTTCTCACGGTGACCTAAAATGACCTTTGAACTCCATGAAAAGTAACAGGCGTCTCGAATTTAATGTAGAACATCCATTTGCTAACTGTGAGATTCTTTAGGATTAAAGTTCATGAGATATTGTGTTTACGAAATTTTCACCGTTTGACCTCTGGTGACTTTTATGACCATCACAAAGGCAGTAGGTCGCTGTGCATCCACATGCTAAGCATGGGATCCTTTCAGTGTTATTCTTTTGAGATACCGTGTTTACAAGTAGTTTACAATGTTTTCACAGCTTCACTTCAGGTGACCTCCCATAGGCTAATGTTTGGCCTAACAAAAGCAATATAGTTCTTCCTTACATGCCAATTGTACATAAAACGTATTAAAAGTATCCACTGTTCTTATCTTGAATTAGCTTGTTTACAAGGTTTTCACTTCTTACCTTTAGTGATCTCAAATAAGCGTTTAACTCCACAATACGACAAATCTATATACTAAGTACGATAGATATCCATCTCTGATATCTTGGGATTTCGTGTTTACAAGCAGCTTATGAGGTTTTGTAGTTTCACCTCTGGTGACCATAGATGAACTTTGACCTCCACCTCATAAGGAGGCAGATTTTTTACTAAAACCTCCAAATTTTCAATATTTTAAATCAAATCTTCACATATTTTTCAATAAAACCCCAAAATATTCAAAAGTCCCAAATTTTACATTTTTCATCCTTTCAGCGATCCGTCGTCTTTGTCAGGGCTTCGGGTTGCTGCACCCCCTCCCCGGTCGTGAAGCGTGTCTGGCCCATCTTGCAAATCTTAATGCCGCCCGGAGCCCTTAAAGAGGTGATGTAATAGCGGAAACTTGCTGTACGAGCTTAGTACCCATCATGCTGACCAGTGGCGTAGCGGAATATTTTAGGAGGGGGAGAGGGACAATACCCAAATATTCCATCAGATTACTGTCTTCAAAAGGGAGGTTTTGTCAGTTCTGATAGGAACGTCGTTTTTGCTTCGCAAGCTATTCGGGACTTTGGCTTAAAATATAAGTGCTGTCTTGGGCATGGGTGCAAGGGGAGGGAAGCCTCCTCCCTTTTTGGACAATTTAATGAAACACACAGGCCTATATTCAAAATGATGCTATATTTTTCAATACGTTAGAATGCAATGACCCTTATTACTGTTAGAGGTATGCAAATCAGTGAAATATTGTTGTATGTAGTCTATACATGGACATTCGTCGGCTGCAACTTACAAGGTGCAGCCGACGAAGATTTTCAACGCGAGCGCCGAAGGTGGGTGAACAAAAGTGATCTCTATCGGTCCTCTCCCAGAGTCGTTATTAAAGTGAATCACTTTACGGCTATTCTGAACCATTTCTAGAGAAAGTCTTGCGTCCTCCATACGTGATGTGAAACGCTAACGAAACTTTGGCTGACGATTGTTGCAAATGGGGCTCTGACAGAAACTTGCATTGCTTTTTGAAACGGTAATGCCTGGCGTCTGAATTAGAATGAAGCTTCCAATTGTCTACACTTGGCATTTTCAATGACACAGCCATAAATATCATAATTATGATGATGAGTTGCAGAGTTCAAGGGAAACATTTCTCAGTTCTATAACCCGCACCATTCCGGCCCTTCTCATGATATTTAAATCACTTGCATGAAAAATGAGCTTGAGCAACTTAGCAGCGCCCCTCCTTCCAACGACGGACCACCTTGGATTACCGTAATTGAATATTTCTTGACTTCTTGACTTAAAAGAATGGCCAAAAGTGATAAAAATGAATACGATTACATTGTCCCCCTCTTTCACCTTGCTCGTAAAGTCGAGTCAAAAATATGAGCATGTTTCAGTGGTTGTGAGAACGAAAGCCAATTTTTCGATCTATTGTGCAGTGAGTCTTTTCCAGGAAAACAAGAGGTAACAGTGTTTAGTGTTCAAAAGAGTGTAACAACGCTAAAGAGGGCGTGCTTTATTTTCAGATTATTTACGATGGCAGGCGCAACGGGCGTATTGCCTGTAGTTAGTATGAAATCCATGGATGGTGTGTTATTGTTGCTTCTCATCATTAAGTTTTCACAACAGGTAAATGAGATACACCACCTACTTGGAGTAAAAAGAGCTTTTGCCTGTGGATGTGACTACATTCCAGCAACAATCTCCAAAGCTTAGACCAGCGAATAACGAAATACTACATTTTGATAGGCATTGGTTGCAAACCTGGTTTAGCGTTAGTGTTCGTATACGTAGGTGCAAAACACTACACTTGTTGTGCCATATTAGGTTCCTCGACAGGTGGTTCTACATTTTTGCAAGCTCGGAATAAAATCCTTCCTTCCACAGAAGTCTCACAATTGATAAAAATGCAAGAGAAAATAGACGAAATGGAATAGACGCAGGAGTCACTGATGGGCCGATGGCAAAAATTGTTCATACCGGTAGTAATCCTTCAATTTAACATTTAACATGTTTTTCTTGGAAGGATATCTTCTACAATTCGTACTGCGTGCCAGGAGGCAGTTGTCCTACTCCACACCTAGAATTTTTGCCGATGAACTTGAACTGGACAAAAACCGAGCGGTAAATAGAAAAAATGTTGTACCCAAATGCTCACATGTGGGCCTAAAGTTGTTTCCCAGTATTAAATGTATGCAGAGCTTTAGCTACACCACACTGTTTGAACTGAAGAACGAAATTCGAGGGTAACTTTTTCTACCCCTATATGCTCACTTCATTGGCAAGTTCAAAACTGAAATACATTTTTCAGTGACGAAGTAAAGTTTCAGGTTTCTTCACGCTAAGAATTGATTTTAAAATATGGTGCATTGCTTATAATATAAACTTAACGCACTTAAATCCAAAAATGACTACCATCTATAACATTTTGTATGGGGATATGCTTCATTATTTCAGTGCTGTTACATGACACATTTTATGACGTAGGGAAATGCAGCTTACTCTTTTACTCAAACTACCTGCAGTTATAACTTAGTCTTTGTTTGCAGCTTCAAAATCTCACCACATTTTCTTTTTATTTCATTCTTTCTTCTACTGAATTGGCAACCATTTCTTTTCTTTCCATAGATTTAAAAAAAAAACCTAATTTTTTCCAACACTCCAAATTTTCAGTTCTAGAAGAGACATTGTAAAAAGGTTCTATTGCGTACGTTTACAGTAAATGGTACCTGTTACGTACGTTTGTGATATTACCAGGTAGCTGGCTCAATCCTAACAAAGGGGCTTGACATGTGGCAAGGCTTTGTAGTCTAACTAGTTGCCAACAGTTTGGTGCAGATTAATATTCTTAAATGCAAACTACTGTTTATTGACGCTAAACTGCAGGTGCGCTCAGTAGACGAATTATATTCCTATATGCAAATGAGCAAACAGTAAATTTTGATCAATTTTCTCATCGGCTCGCAATTTGTAGAATGCTTACCCTTGTTCAAACTTTGAGGTAGACGGCCAACAGGTAATTTGTCAAAAGCGTCGAAGGGCGTCAGAACTCGCAAATTAGTTTGCTAATCAAGCGACTGGCAATGGTAAGGGAATGGGTTAAATGTACTGATGTGCTTCTACAGAGGTAGCAGACGACGTGTTTGTGTGACAATGTGACCCTTCTTATTTGCTAAGAAAGATATAAGCTATTGAAATGTCAAGAACAACATGATAAGAGATTATAGTCGACAACTAGTAGAGAACAAAGAAATTTTCTCCGCTGTGTCTCCATCTAATACCACCTCCCTGATACTGCAAAACTACTGACTCCCCACTGCAAGGCAAATCCTGACAACCTCATTAAACTCTAAGTGTCATGATTGAAGAAAGCCTTTAGAACGTTTTACAGGTCTAGTAAATGACGTCTGAAATGAAAATTTTGGCTAATTTTTGCTGGTTTGGGGGGGGGGGGGGTAAACATGAATTTCCAGCTTTGTTCGACCGATTGTCGTGTTTTTTCCGGAAATACGATCTTTGACATCATAAGTGGAATAGTTACTCTCGCGCACGACTACATGGTACCTGCATGGCGTAAGCTTGTGAACATTTGCAAGCCAACCGTCTACGCCGGATTACCGGCAACTCGCTAGGGCAATTGTAAGGAGTGGCTAAATTTTACGCTTCCTTGTTTTTTTTTACTTTAAAAGCTACTTTTGCTCCCTGAGCTACATGATTGCACCAGTGACGTCAAGCATCTCCAATTTTAGCGAAATACGTTTCAAGAGCTTCCGTTTCGGTATCTATTGGAAAATTTGGCTGTTTCTTCAATTTTTCGTGTGATTATTGTGAGGGAAATTTAACCGCCAAGAAAGTGAAAGTAGTAGTGATTGTAATCATTACTAGGGTGATAAGCTTAGCTGTTATACCAGATATTTAAAGCAAGTTTTACGTCAATACAAAGAAAGCCACTTCAGAGTTTATTATTTCAGATGTCTACGGATTACTATCTTCTCTGCTGTGCAGCAACGAAATAGATTTTTTTCCGATTTAAGCCTAAAAGCAGATAAAATGGAGACTTACAAGTTCATCCCTTTTTCCATCTCGCTATGTCGGTAATGTAGACTTATCATTCATTGTATGATTGTCCCACGTGATTCGCTCATATAGGAGGCTACCCTGCGTTACACACGTTTCTATGTAACAATTAGTGCATACATTTGTAAGGAATACACTGTATTTCGCGGACTATTATTGGAGAATAAACCGTCGAGACCAAGGGCGTGTCCAGGATTGTATCTATAGGAGGGCCATAATATGCCCTGACACTATCTAAGCGGAGCGCCACCATAAGTTGGCGCGGAGCAAACCGATAAATTTTTGCCAAAAAGTGCCTCCCGGATTGCACTTTATGGGTATTTTAAGTTGCATTGAAACATTCCAAATTTTAATATCTCATGTTTCAGAAACTTACAAGTGAGAAAATTCTATATATAAATTACATTTTTGAGAGAATAATTTGGATTTCAAATTACTTTTTATGAGCTCTTTTTTGCATTTGTTTCAAAGGTGTAGGAAGCTGTTTTCTCGACTGGGTGGGGTTGAACGTTGCTTCGGACCGGGGGTCTAAGGGTGTCCCCTCACCCTTTTGAAAATTTTTGAATATTTGAGGGTCTTTAGACTCAATTTGGTGTATGTTTTGCAAATTTTAATGTAGGCGGACAAGATGACTAACTTTTTCCTTCTCGTTTCTTCAGTATAATCAACTTGGAGAGAATGCACAAATTAATGAATGAATAGTTACGCATTTGTCTCATAAGTTAAAGAAGTCAACACTTGTAAGCTATACAACTATCAATTGCCAGTTGTTAAAAGGAAATGTATAGTAACGTATCGTTGTCACTAACAATGCTCAGAACATATAATAATGGACTGAAAGAACACATTAAACAAGGAAACAATTGTGTTTCCAAAATGAAGACTTTATTACACTTGATATGCAAGCAAGAAGATGCATCCTAGCCTCACGGGATTGCCGATATTATACCGTAAAAAACAGTGGCGCCGGCAGAAGTTGATGATGGGGGCACTACAGAAGATGATGCCGTAAGCCCACTCCAGATAAACCCAGAAAGTCGGTGTTAATTGTGCATATTCGTATTGGTGGCAGTGTGCATTCAGGGCAAGCAGGGCTGAAAATTTCATGGTCTAAATTATGATTTCAAGGCTTAATTTTCCCGGGGAGGTTCTCTTTTCTTGCCTTGCCTTCTGGTCTACGCTACAGCTACTCCCCAACCGATGGTAAGGCCCCCAGTGGCGCACAAAGAGCGCTAAGAAGTCCGCACCGGGTACCAGCTTTGTAAGGGTCTGACTGAAATATCCAGTACAGTTTCGAATGAAATTATCAGTGTTTTGGATCTAGGAAAACTTAGAACAAGAAAAATTTCTCATAAAGTAGAGGTGTCACCTCCGAGGTAACATCCCCTCCAATTACACCCTACCCAACACGGAAAGAAATCACTAAATAATGAGGATTTCTAAACATAAAATCAAGTCAACGGTTTACGAAACTTCACCAAAGATAGCAACATTTGGCATCCAGGCCACCTCACAAAGACAAAAAATTTTCAAAGAATACAGAGTAAAAGGGGGGGTTGATGACGCCATACTTGTTTACTTCATGAGGTTCTGAAGCATTTAGATCAACCAAAACATCTGTGAGGTCACTCTTTATTGACTTTTCTAGTGCTTTTAACACTATTAAACCAAGTATACTGGTACAAAAGCTATTAAATATGCAAGTCAACAATAACATCGTACTCTGGGTCCTAAACTATCTGTGTTGTAGACCTCAGGTGGTTAAAATGGGTGACTTCGAATCTGATCAGTGTGTCATTAGTATGGGAGCCCCCCCCCCCCCCTTTCAGGTTGTGTCCTCTCCCCAGTATTGTTCTGTTTCTACACAAATGATTGTCAAAAACTGAGTGACAAATACAACATCAAATATGCTGATAATACTGTCCTAACTGGTTTCATTTATGGTAATGATGGTTCTGCCTATATATAAGTGAAGTACAACACTTTGACGGCTGGTGTAAAAAAAATATTCTGGTGTTAAACATAGATAAAACTAAAGAACTAGTGTTTGGTTTTAGTAAGGGCAATAACACGCATGATCATGTCATAATCAATGGGAAAGCTGTTGAAAGGGTAGAAAATTACAAGTATTTGGGAACTTATATTGACTATAAACTCAACTGGAATGTTCACAAAAAAATTGTTAAGGGTAAAGCCTGCCAACGACTTTATTTCCTCAGGAAATTGAAACAATGGAAAGTTAATGTTACGATAATGAAACTGTTTTACCAGTCCGTAATTCAAGGTGTCCTGACGTTCAGCATTATCTGCTTCTTTGGTAGTATGCCGAAGAAGCACCGAGATGAGCTAGAACGTGTTCGCAGGTCAGCTGAACGCTGTATTGGTTCAAGCCTTCCATCACTCTCACTCATATACGAAGAATGCCTAATCAAGAAGCTAGATAGCATAAGAAAAGACGACACACACCCCTTCCACAGTTTAGTCTCTTTTAACAGATCCGGTATAAGATTACATGTGCCTCTTACCAAAACATCAAGGTTTCGGAATTCGTTCCTTCCCGAGGTATTACATCTATCCAATTCTAATGTGAAGCGATCTGTCCACAGTGTAAATCTTTGATCTTTCTACTTTCGCTTTTATTTCATTTTATATTTATTACTATTTAGCACTATTAATTGTGTATATCTTTGCTTTTATGTTTTTTAACTGTTTTTGTATCTTATTTGTGTACGGTTTATCTTAGCTTTTATGCTTTTTACTGTTTATCCTATTTGTGTGTATCTTTGCTTTTATGTTTTTACTGTTTTGTATCTTATACACACTGCCAACGGAATATCATTTTCCGTTTTACTGAAATGGACAATAAACAGTTATCTATCTAGACTCTAGAGTCTCATTCACTTCTCTTAGTCACAGCACCTCTTAATGACTTACGCCCAACTAAAAAATAGGAAGACTATCACTAAATAATGACAATTTTGTAAACATATACTCAGTTCAAAGCTGTGCCACCTACAGCATATTTTTGCACCTAAGCCAGGCCTTATATGTACCACCTCTCTTCTCAGCACCCTCCCCCAGGAAGGCACTGCACGCACAGGTGAAAAAGAAGGGTCCGCCCAGGTGTCAACTATCTGTAGACACGTCACTTGGTGTTCCACTTAGTGTCATGGACTACCTCCTAGAGATTTCGCCCAGGCTACGGCCCTGGAAAGTCCTTCCTTTGTCACCTTGTGCAGGTGATGTCCTGGGGGAAGTCTTAGGGGAGGGGATGCCCTTCCCCATTGCGAAATTTTGTTCATTTACGATAGCTTAGATGGAAAATAATGCTATTTTTGACAAACATTTTATTGATTATGTATTGGAAAACTCACAATTTAGTAAATTCTTATTTTTGATTGACTGTAACGGAAAGTGGTCTTAGTGGAGGGCTAACAACTACCTCCCCTTAAAATTCTTGTTTAGATAAGGTAACTTAGATGCAAAATGGTGGTATCTTTGGCAAATCTTTCAATTAATTACTTGCTTAGACATTATTAATGATAATTTCTTATTCTTTACTGACATTTTGATTTTGACATTGGACTCGTTGTAAAAAAAAGTGCAAGGATAAAAAGTGCAACGACAAATTGCTAGGAATGTAACCGTATAAGCTGCTCATGATATTAGATTACTGTAAGATAATCTATTGATGCAGGGTCCCTGCAGACAGGCAGAGGTCGAAGGTGTACTTTTTTCGACAAGTGTTTTGGTCAAAGTACTTCATTATTGCCCCAGTAGTGTTTCAAGATATGAAGTGTGTGCCGTGACATGCTCGCGAAGTGGGCCGAAGTTTTCCATTAGAAATCATTTCCATAACAAAAGTTGCGTGCAGACTTTGCACAGAGACGATTTAAATTCCTAGCAAAATGCATCCGCCAGTTAAAGGGCCGCGAGCCTTCTGCCTGGTTATTCGTATAAGCTTTCAATTTCATAAAATGTGTCTTCCCCTGAATTCCACTACTTTGCATTCTTGCAATGCCGTGTTCTTCCATAGTGACTTCTATGCACAAGAACAATCTATTTAGTTGTAGAACTCCACCATTAAATAATACGAATATGTTTGAGACGGTTTTGATGGTAACACAGCCATGTGGTGAGGCTGTAAATGCGCGGGGTGTGCGAAAATTGTGGTACTTTGAGAAGGATTTGCGAGAATTGTGATAGTTTGAGAAGGACTTGTGGATAAAAAATAATTAAAATAAATTCATCAGTGAGTCAGAAACAGACCTCACCCTACCCCTACAGAAATTTATAAGTTAAACGTCTTTGTGGGCTCACTTTAAAACTTTCTGGAAAATTTTCGGAAATCAATTAGGGGTGCACGTCCACCATGCCCCGTCCCCGTGCCGGCGCCACTGGTAAAAACAGTAAAAGGTAACCGGGCTAGGTGAAATCAGAAAGTTGCTATTTGACACAAAGTGCCTGATGAGGTCAGGGAGTTGGTACTAGCTGGAGATACATCGGAAAAACCTTGATCTCCTTCAGCGAGTGGGGAGTATCCCATAATCAGGAACCATTGCATTTAACGCTATTTACCTCTTTGTGTGGTACCTAGGCAACCTCAGCCTTGCCAAATGTATCCTAAGAAGGGACTTGACAGGCAACAAAGATTTCATGTCTAGTTGCCCACAGACAGGAGCAAATCAATGTACTTGAATACAAAACGACTGTTTATTGCCACCAAACAATCAGGTACGCGCAGCAAAACACTCCTGTTCTACGCAAATGAGCCAAAAATGTGTAGGTTAAGTCTAAATTTTAAAAAGTCATCTCGATTATATATATATATATATATATATATATATATATATATATATATATATATATATATATATAGCAATTTCTTATTTTCCTTTTTTCTCTTGATCCCCCCTTTCTCCTTTTTTCTCGCCCTTCTTTTTCTATTCTCTTTTCATTTTTTCTCCCCCCTTTTCGCATTTTTTATTTTTCCTCATTTTTCAGTGGGGACCATGGCCCACTGGGCCCCCCTGGACACGCCACTGGTCAAGACTACAAATTTAGAAAAATAACAGACGAGGCGAACAGACAAATGTGTTTCATTCTTACTTTACAACTCCCCACAATTGATAGAAAAGGACAACATTTAACAAAATTCTGTAAAATTTCCTCAAAAGCGATTTGTACTGAAACTACAGTAACACCCAACAACGACTGCCAAACGAGCTAATCAGAAATCACGATTTGTGATGGTTTCTAGCACCGTCATTTTGTAAAAGTTATGTCCTTCATGGCGCATAAATGGCAAATTTGACCTCTTCAACGTTTGGTGAAGAAAAGTGTATGATGCATATTTCATACACATTTGGCACACCAAGTTATACTTTCAGGTAACAAATGGCACTTAATCCTTCAAGGCAGATAAATAGTTTCAAACTGCTTCGAAAGTCACCTAAGCTCAGGGCCGTAGCCTGGGAGAAATCCGTAACAAGGGGGGGGGGGGCGGCAGTTCATGATAACTTCCATTGGCGTGCCTAGGATTGTTGGCACGCAAGCGGATTCTTTCTTTGTCACCCTCTGCCGCCTTGAGGGAGGAGCTTAAGAAGACGGGGTCAAACGGGAGGACGTGACGTTTCGCTAAGGTGCATATTGGTGCCTTCTTTTGCAAAACCTCCAACTGATAATATCTAGTGTCTTTTTCCTATTGGGAGGGGGTTGGGTGTCTAAGGACCGGGTGACACACCTAGTCCTTGAAAAGTTTTTGTGTGTATAAGATGGCTAAGGTGCAAAATGGTGTTATCTTTGGGAAAGCATTGAAATGGTAACATGTTTAGAAATTCTCATTTTTGTGCCTTTTTTCTACTCTCAGCCGGGTGTAAGAGAGAGTGCTGTAAAAGCCCCCCCCCCCCCCGAAAGTTTTGCCATTATAAGGTTGCTTCGACACAAACTGTTGCTTACATTGACAAAGCTTTGAATTGAATATAAATTTTAGAATTTCTCATTAGGTTATTCAGTGGCGTAGCTATATATTTGGGGGGCAAAAGCAAAAAATTTCCGACAGATTATTATCTTGAAGTAATGATGTACTATCTAAGCGTAGCGCCACCATCATCTGGCGTGTAGCTGGAGGAAAAATTAGATTAAAATATCTCCGAGATTGCCTTAAATGACACTTCCAGGCCTTGTCAGTAACCATTTCGATATGTAATTCTGCTTAAAAACATAAGAAGTGTGGTAAGTGTTTCAAATGAATTGTTTTTATTTATTTCCGACAGAGACTAGAAATTTCCGACAGAGGCCTTCGGAGGCTTTGAGGGGGGGGGAGCGGCCGCCCCTGCCCCCATCTAGCTACGCCACTGAGGTTATTTATAATTTTTCGGCTGTGGTAGGGTACGGTGCCATGCCACAGGCTAGTACCGACCTTGGTCAAAATCTTTCCATAAAAATAAAATAATTACGTCATTCAACGTGTTTTAACATGTTTTAACCTACCATTGCGCAATTTAACAACCCCACATAGCGCCTACACTTTACTCAGGGTCGCCCGAGTAATCTCCGAGGACGTCCCGAAAAACAGGGCGGAGGCCACCCGAAAAACGGGCGGGAGGCCTCCCTGGGGGAGGCCTCCTTGCACTTAATGCACTACTGTCGTGTGGAATGCCTGCCGCTTGCTTGTGGTGCAACCTCAGAGCCAGCAATTTCAATGTCACTGTTCTGTATTTTCTTCTTCTAGAAAAAAACAATTCCAATAAATTTATAAAGAGAAATGTATGAAACGAAATTCCATGCTCACTTTAGTCCCGGATGACTCCAATCACTCAGTTCGTGGGATCAAGAGAATTTCACTTTAATCGAAAATTCCAATTGAACGAATATTTGATTCGGCAATACACATGCATGTTCTCACTTTCACGAAAATTTCTCAATCCATGCGTAAACCTTTTTTTAGTTCCTAAAAATCTTAAATTTGTTAACACAAATTTTACTTCAAAAGGTAGCGTATGTGGCACCAGGTTGCATGTAAGGACGCCAATTTCAAAATTTTTAAAGTGAAGGGGGGATTCGCCTCCCCTTAGACCCCTCCTCCACGCCGGCAATCACACAACATATTACATGCCCCCCCCCCCCTCCGTGAGAGAAATCCTGGGTACGCCACTGGGTGAAGCATGGTCTTGACAGTGTGCGGTTGGTATTCCCTGCAAAATTATGCATCCGCCACTGTCTAGTCGTCCCCCCCCCCATCGAACTGTTGTGCCCCCTTGGACCCCTCCAGAATGGAAAGTCTGGTGACGCCACTGGTAGTACAAGAGTGACATCACAAATTCTTACCCACTCCTCCATGTTCAATTAAATTTTAAAACATCAGCGTGTTACATCTCAGTACAGGAATGCAATGTGAAGATGATGATTGGACCAACGGGATTAATTTTGAATTTTGAAACATAATTTTTGTAACATAACATTGGGTTGATGTGGTCTTAAACACTTAAAACTCAGTGCAAACTATTGCAACTTTGTCTGGATTCTGTGTAAGACAGGTGTCGCTACTTTGTTTACATTGAACGAGTGGCTAGAAGTGAACTTTGTAGGGAGAATATTTACTGGCGGGGGGGGGGGGAGAATATTTACTGGCGGGGGCGAGGTTGTAGAGTCTTTAAGAGCATTCGATTCTTTTGCCTGATATTTACAAGCCAATCTTCATAACAATGGCTTATTGTCTAGCAAGCTATAACGACAGCCAAATGATCATCACTATTTGAAAATTCCGAACGATCGATTTTGCCAAAGAAGCAAAAACATTGGGGTTAGACGCAATATTACTGCTGTATGTAAATGAGCAAAAGAGGTCTGAGGTTACACGTTACTGTTTGATTTTGATTCCTTTCCGCGTCTTGTTGAGTTCTGATTCATTTCCGCAGTCTTTCGTATCTAACAAAGGGCGTCCTCGTGTTCAACATATATGTTAAGGGGCGGCTACACATGCAACCGATCCGTCGCTATTGTTGCATCTCGCTGATCCGACATCGGCAACGAATAAAACGAAAAGGCATATGTAGGTAAGACCGCACATTGTCAAAAGATATGGGAGTGCCGGGCTTTATAAATAGAAAACAGACTAACGAGAAAAAGAGGGCGGGGGGGGGGGTGGGGGTGGTATCTTTTGAAATTTTCTGCGGATACCTGCATACTTGTTCGAATAGTTGCTGGAGGGAATTTCGCCACTCATCATCTATCAATATACAATATACAACTAATCGTGCAGCGATTTCACCTGCACAACAATTTGCTGTGACCTTTTTAATAGTATAATTTGGGGCAGGGATGTTTTTGCCAGATAATTTGGCTTGGGGGCAGTCCCCCTTGTCCCCTGTTATTGGCGCCAATGATTCTAGGCCTACACAAAGCGGATAGGGGGGTTTCTACCATGTGTCATCTTGTTGATACTGCATTGCCGACGATTTAGTTGAGTTGTGGAATACGGCTACATATGGCGAGTCGGCAACTCGAATGCGGCTACATATCTAACTGATTAGTGTGCAGATTCGATTTTTGAATCTGCTACATCTCGTCGGCGGCGAAAGAAAACTGGTCTGCGACATGTCGGTAACACGTTTTGGGGTAGGACACACATGCAACTAATCGATCTTGGATAGGGAACTTCACATCCCCGACCGTCGTGAGTCGGCTCTTTTGCAGACTCGCGAAGAATCGGTTGCATGCGTAGCCGCGCCTTAATTACATGGAATCAAAGAGACATTTCACGAAACCCTAAATATAATATAGTAAAGCTTTTCGACCCTCCGTGTAACCAGCCATTATCGTTACATGGTGACTGCTGTAGTAGTTCATTATAGTGTTTACACGTCCTGAACGCCTCTGGTCAATTCCTCTTATTAGCTAGCTTTTTGTCTGAATCCTCGTTCAAAATTACGACTTTCCGAAATAATGTGGGTCAGCTAAAAACTCCATGGAAGTGTCTACAATTTGTTATTGCATAACTTCAGGGAACTTCACCTTCTGGACTCACACCTGGTTGTTACCTCCTGGATCTCATGCACGCCTTCCCTGAAAGTGCTCCGCCCTCCTAATGGTGCTTGTGGGACCTTAGACATAAGTATACTTCAGTTGTTCGTGGACCTTCCGACAGGGTATTTTCTCACCTAGGCTTAAAAACTAAGGTGCCGCTCATCACATCAGTGCCCTACACAGTCATTCCCCCAGGTCACTCCTCTTAAAGGTTCCTTTTTAGCAAGCAAAACAATAACCTTCAAAGAAACCTAACAAGCAATTTACAACTCACTATAAATACCTACAACATGAGATCTCAAAATACAGATTTTGCGATATGCTTCTACAACATTAGATCTCACAAGAAGTGATCTCTTGGAAGTTTCCAAGCAGGGGAAGTGTCCGCAACCAGCGAGTTGCTAAACTCCCTGCCGCCTCTAGGAAGGATGGCACTGCGTTTGGTGTCTAGACATTCACTGGGAACTTTCCAAGTCACGCCCCGGATGATCAAATCATTCTTACCTACGCGCTTTACCCTGCGGACTGAAACCTCTTTTGAGCTTTTGTATAAAGAACGTTTTTCGCAAGACATAATCGCAAACGTGATGAGCTTTGGATGAAGGACGTATCCAAGCAATAAGTTTAACATTAGGCTGGTTTTATTCGGAAGGGCTGCACCAAGCGTTTTCTTGCGAAGGGCAAAGACTCTCCAATCTTTATAAACATTATTTCAAGATGTCTTCAACGCTTGTTTTCTTGTTTTTAATTGCAAAAATAAGTGCTGCGAGTGTAGAAGCCCCGACAGGCGATTCTATGCTACTAGAAGCACAGCGTGCGGTTCCCGATGTTCGAGAAGCTCCACAACTGGCATTGCAAAAGAAAGTCGAAGAACTGGAAAAGAAACAAGAGTTTTTGATGGTAAGATTCTAAAACATAACAGTATTATAAGATCAGATGTAACTTGGAGTAAGAATATTTAGATTTCTATTTCACCAAAAAATCAAAACCTTTAAATGATATATCAGTGTTGTTAATCTTTAGTCTTAGTACGGCTCCCACATTTTTAGCATGCTACTCTAATTATTCGTCAAATAAACACGTAGATTGTTTATGGAAAGCATTTGCGGTCACAGCATGTACTACACCAAAACTAAACAATTTTTAAATTTCCTTCGGTTTGAACCAGTTGTTAACTTAGTTTGAGTAAATGGAAACTGGTGGCACACAAAAACAGAGAAAACAGAAAAAATTAACAATGTAAAACTTGTATCAGGTAGTTTGCCATAAAAAGTCTCAGGGCCTACGTAGAAGCAAGCCTGATCGATTGTCAATTAGTGAATGTAATTTGCTTCACTTTCCTTTGTAAAACTAATGCACGTTGACTCATTATTGTGAACCAATGAACATGTGGTTATTACATTACTCTATGCAATGCGTGGCGATTAGTAACACTCCAATATCCCATGAACCAGTTAACAAACCATATAACAAAGCAACATTGACATTCATTGTGCCATTTTTTTTAAATTATAGGAAGAAATTCGCCTCCTCGGTGAAACAAGACAAAAGACTACACAACAAAAGCGAATGCGTCGAGGAGCATCTCCAGGCCAAGGTGATATGGCACCACTACCGACGGAGGGTAGGCTATTATAATATATATATATATATATATATATATATATATATATATATATATATATATATATTATATATATATATATATCTATATATATATATATATATATATATATATATATTATATATTATATATATATATATATAACGCTAATTCCTACTGTACGGGGAAATCGATATATCGCGGTTCGTTAAGGGGAAGAAAAAAAAACAATAAAAATACATTAAAAAATATTTCCCCTTTTGGAAACCAGATATACAACAACGCTTTTTCAATGGCCCACCATCCGTACGTGTTAAAAGATACGGGTACGTAACTTGGTCAACATTGAAGTAATAGCATGTAAATCATGTGGTGAAACGGACGTTACCATCCGTTTACGTATTCCTATATAAAAAGCGTGTGATTTCGCAAAGTCGACCTGATTTTTTCCCCTTTGAGACTATTGCCCCTTTGAGTCACATTTTTTCATACAATATTGCCCCCGAATCACACATTAGCAAAATATATATATATATATATATATATATATATATATATATATATATATATATATATATATATATATATATTATATATATATATATATATATATATAAAGTCAGAGTACTGCGTACCGGTAGCACTTATGAAGTATGTAGGTCAAAAAAGAAGTAGTAAATAGCGGTGCTAAAGGCTTGTGAAAAAGTCCACGATGTTTCGGGTTTAAACCCTTCGTCAGGTGGCAAAAATGCAACTGGTTGATTGACAACTGATACTGTTACAACTGATAATGTAGTAACTGACCGATAATGTAGTCACTAACCGATAATGTAGTAAAAATTGACCGATAATATAGTAAAAATTGACCAATAATGTAGTAACTTTTTAACCGATAATGTATTACCCCAAAACCGACAACGTAGTAGAAAAAAATAAACCGATAATGTATTACCACATAGTGTATTACCATCTGACCAATAATGTAGTAAAATTTTATTAACCGATAATGCATCATCACATCAACCGATAATGTAGTAATGTTGCTGTCTCTCTTCTCTGGAGTATCAAATTTGGTCATGCGTGCTGCTTACGCTCCTTTCACAATTGGATTACGAACTGTTTACGAGAAATTGCAACCAATTTTTTTTTTCGCTGTTGCATTCGCAAAGTGTCTTACGAGGAGTCGCACTCGTTGCAGTGGCGCAGGCGGTCGCACCAGGTGGTCTCTGAATTTTGAACATGTTCAAAATTCAGACGCGACCATAGGCGTAGGATGCGTATGCACGCCTATATGATATGTACATTAACATGTAGAAAGCGCGTGGAGTGCGCGGAAATTTTTGGTTATATTTTTCGGGCAAGTCGTTACAGCCCCCCCCCCCCCAATCAATTTGGGCTCCTACGCCTATGGACGCGACCGATTGCGCATTAGGAAGCATTCAGGGTAGTACGGATGTTGTGCAACGTTGCAAGGTTTCGCTCGACGCAACGCACGAGGTGTTGCGAACCCAATATTGCGTTTGATCTGTATTTGGTAGTTTGGTAGTGCAGCACTCTCACGGTGTGAGTTTGAGACCTCAAGCGATGATGGTGGTAGGGATGTTACGGTCCTGGCGTTTATCAAGGTAATGCAGGGCCGGATCTAGGTATATGAGAAAGGAGCGTACGCCCCCTATTTTCGGCAAAGCAATGAATTTTGTAACCAGAATTTTTCATCTCCAAGCCCATGAAAAATGTATCATCAGCACTGCAGACGGTTACTGTACGCCCCCTTTCTCATTCCTGGATCCGGCCCTGTAATGACGTATGGCTGCTAAAGCAATGTAAAGGGGGATTGAAGTATAGAGGTTTGTGACATCCATGGTGAATAAAGTACGTTCACTGGAATTCTGAGGAAACTGAAAATCTTTAATTAACCTAAGAAAGTCTGAAAATGAAATGTATCCTGGATAAACGAAGGTAGGGTTGAAAATAACGGGGAAAGTACAGATTCTACGTAGGCTGGGACGACTGGGACGACCAGGGTTATTGGCCTTGTGAATTTTGGGCAGTAGATAAAAATTGGAGATTTGTGGGCAAGGGTGCAGAAAGGCCTTGGCCGATTCAGGAAGATGTTTTTGACTGACAAGGGTGGTTAAGGTTTCCTTGACCAAGGTTTGGATTTCAGGAGTGGTGTCCACCGGAAGTTCGGTGTATGTTGTATGCTGTATGGAAGGTTGGACATCGTGGTGATGTGCCAATTGCCGACTAGGTTACTTACTTTAGGGTTCCGGTGGGCTGGTTGCATGAAAACGTCATGGAACTGTGGCCTCATGTCCAGGTAGTAGCTCCATGGTGGCCTCGACCGGACTTACTTAACTTCTGCCACAGCCGCTTCAAACGCCCAGTCCTTATCTGTAAAAGCTAAGTGATGTGTACCCAATGTCATTTTGAGGTCAGCTAAAGAATCCTTGGCACCGTCCCCACTACCCGAAAGCTTGAGAAGATAAGCCTGTGTATCCCACGAGATGTTGTCAGTGGAGGAATTGAGGAACTTAAAGTGGGCATCCCCATTTGGCAAGATTTGCTTACGCCTTTGTGTGACAGAAGTTAGAGGAGACAAAAGTTTTACGCAATTTGTGTTCTTCCCCCACAACAGAAACTCTGGTGCCTGGGTACGCAAGTGGTAGGCAACTGATCATTTGCAGGCTACTAAAATGGCCCGTAGAAAATTCTAGGATCCCAAAATTTGAAGAAGCAATCAAACTATGAAATTAATTTCCAGCTGCAAAAATTATTACAAAATAAAGACTGAATCTGCGATTAAAATGATGATCGGCACAAGATACTCGAAACCCCCTTCCCAGTGACAGGGACAAATAAAAAATAGAAATAAATAATCACAAACGTTTAAGTGAGGATTTTTTTAATCCTCTTCTGACAACATTTTCTTTGTCGCCACGATCATCGACTTTTCGTGGCGCTCAGTTGACTGTCCTCACTAACCAATTGCAGAGGTTGTATCCCTGAAGACTATCCTCATTATTAATACCACACTCACTTCATAGTTATTGTTCCCTAGGCAGTAAATATTTTGAACAGAAATTCAAGTTGTCACGGGCACGTTAAGTCTATATAAAGTGGCGCCGTCAGTGGGGGCATGGGGACATTTACCTTTCGTTACTCTTTCTGAATTCAGCGTTGTGACCATGCAGCTAATACCCTACAGAAGGGTATTAGCTCCATGGTCCCAACATGAATGCATACAATCTAATCATACCTTCTCTTTATTGTCATGACAGACTGCATTCCCGGAACTTACGGTTGCCCCCTCTACGTGACACCATATAATATCGGTGGTTCTTCATCTTCATGTATCCTGTGTCCAGCTGGTCCTCGTGGGAACCCTGGTCCTGTCGGACCTCCTGGAAGAGACGGAAGGGACGCAATCTGTAAGTATTCACAATTTCACTGTTTGCTAAATCCTTTTCTTTTAGTTCAATTATCAAGTACTTCACGAAGCAAATTCATCCAGAGAAGTGCCTGGGACCCGCTGGTAGAGGTCCCGATGGGTTGCACACTAGAGTTCGATTTCACTGTTTACGACCATATTTTGGATAAAGAGAAAATGGGTCTCATAAAAGAAATGTTAAAGAATAACAAACAGGTCACAAACTTACCTCAGTCATTATGTCCGTCTTGGGCCTCTCGGGCACGAACGTTTTCATTTTACAATTCTTACATTACCCTACCCTAAAAAATACAATTCTTTTTCATTCTGAAGTGATTTTCAGTTTGCTTGGGAAAAAATAATGATGTTGATATATGCACAGATAAAAATGATTTTGTCCTTTCATGCTCTTGCAAATATGCGAAGCCATTAACATTGGATATTAACTAGCAAATTAATTATCAAGGGATTTTACAACAAAACTCATGGGCCGGGAACACAATTTGATTTGGGGTGGGCTTTTAGCCAGGGTCCGAAAACACTCGGGGGTTGTACATTCGCCCAGGTAATCCTTAGAAGAGTTCTCTAAATGGCATCTATTAAGGGGGCGAAAGAAACATTGAGAAATGAGGGTAATTGCCCCTGTTCACTCCTTTCGATAACACACCGTAAAAGAGTCAATAACACTCAAAATTTCTTCAGCAGAGATTTAAGTTTACTGTGGGTGATGTTGTCTTTAGAATTTTACTTAAAAATCAAAAAATATGTTTCGAACACCAGGTGTAACCATTTGCCTGAAACTGGTACCGCTTTTCATGAGATCCTTCATCCCTAAGCTCTTTAGACTATTAGTTGGATAGTGGATCGATAAATTACATGTAGATTTAAATACAAGAATTTAAGCTTTTCGGTTTAGTCTACGGATACATTTTTGCAGTGATGGGTTAACCACCGAAGGGGCTCCTATGGACAATAACATCCCCAGGCCCTGTCCTACTGCCATGGCCCTGCGGACTACTAGCTAAAGTTGATACCTTTCACTCAGATCATAATTAGCATGTAGAAAGAGAAAAATGACTGACTTTATTTCAGTGTTTTGAAATAACATACCATCAACAGTAACTGGCTACCCAATACATGACAGGATACATGTCAGGTATTTTACAATGTTTTAATTTGTGTGTTCCATGATAACATGATCGCTGAAAATTTTGAGCTAAGAAAATATGTCTGCCATAAGATGGTGGTTCCTTCTGTAACGTTTAAAAACGCGATTATACAAACTGACAAAGGAGAATGGTATATAATGCAAAGTATCGTCGATTTCTCGGTATTTCTTACATAATGTGTACCAGGTGAGTAGCCAATGGGGTGGGGTGGGGTTCAACCACCATGACTCATGATCGAAAAATAATGCCCCAAAATAGCCTGTTTCTTGGGAAACATGATAAGACCTCTTGTCTTCTGACCTGGAAATCCCTCATTACCGAGAAACTGCCACAAGGCAGGCATCCACTGGACCTCATTTCCACAATGAGGGCTTTGTCGTGCGGCGGGGCCTCTGACATGGTGGTTAGTGTAGTACGTAACCTCCAATCTCAAGGATATATCTTGACCACGCGTCTGGGTACCTCGAATAATTTCCTACATTTGAATTACAGATTACTCAATTATCCTCTGAAGAACGAGGTCTCTACAATCCCCCACCCCCTAAAAATGGACTAAATTCTTTAAGTAACTTAGCGGAGTTGCTGAAATTTAGCGAAATCCCTGAGTTACTGATGGACTGCTTAATTACTAACCAACAGATGCCATGAGGCATGATGTCATGTGGAAACAAGGAACCCCACTTAAGTGTAAACTGAGTGGTTATAACATGAAATTGCACTCGGTTGAAACATCCGACACCCATTCCGTAGATAACTTCACCATAATGTGGCTCAAAAATATTCCGGTGGCGCCCCCTTTAGTTACATCTTTTGTACTTGTCCTACCTGAGTCACCCTTGTTATACCACTGGTCATGATCGAATACTAAACCGGAGCACCATACACCATATGTATTGTTAGGAATGCGTTAATAAACATCTTCCCAGTATAAGTCAAAACCTTATTTTTAAAGGGCTTAAAACATTTCGCTTACAGCTGTCATCGTGGTAATTCAGACAACAACTTTCAATAAATTGAGTAACGTTCCATCTCTTCGTTTCTTCACTCTACAGCCGTTTTCACTAACCCTGGATGTCCAAGTACAGCGGGAGCTGATGAAACTAATCAGCCCACAGAGACGCCACCTATCTCTGGTCACACAGGCTTCACCCCGCCTAGTAATACCAGCGGCGCTGTTTACATCAGATGGGGACACCACAGTTGCCCTTTGACCTCGATGCTGATTTACTCAGGTAACTATTTAATGAATATTGACAAGCTGGTAATTCAGATTCCTGACTAATGTGCCCACTCGACTAGATGCCAACTCAAGTGATCAATATGGTGGTGCTGTTTAGGTCAGGGAAGTGGGTGGGGCAAATAGTTGCTATTCAGCCTCGACGTTGGTCACTCAGATAGGTACATGAACATTTTCTGTTTACTTCTGATTACTTTCACTTCATTTCCTTTCCCATCTTCAAAATCCTTGATTTTTGCCTTACCTCCCAAAAATAATTTTAGCAATTTTTTTGAGGAGAGGCAGAGGAAAAATTAAAACGAAAGATGTATTGATAAGGCAAAATATATTGCTTACACTTCAGCTGCCTTGAATATTTTGGACAGGGTTATTTAGTTGTCCAATCATTTTTTGACCTAAAGCTCTGCGTCTTTATATAACTGCCATCTTTCATAGCCCCTACCATAAATACTTCAAACCAGAGAAGGGAATTAGCCATGTGACGAAAAGAGATCAAAACTCAAGAGGTAACCATCTGAAAGCTCTGACGGGAATTTTATTTTCTCTCATTTGACAGGTTCGGCTGCCGCACCGCATTATGCTTCGACCGGAAATGGCGCCAATCAACTCTGCTTACCGGAGGACCCAATATACGACCAGCCAGTTGCCGGAGTTGGTGGTTCCCGAGCATTCTTGTACGGCCTCGAATATCAAGTCGACAGCTTTCCAACACATAACAATCGCTTGTGGCACGACGTCCCCTGTGCGGTTTGTAAAGCACCCTCCAGATTCGCTAAACTGATGATTCCTGGCAAAAATATTTGCCCTGACGAAGACTGGACTCTCGAATACGGAGGGTATCTCATGGCAGAAAGAGCTCACAGTGCTCATCGTCGTTCGCTTCATATTTGCGTTGATCGAGAAATGGAAACTTTACGCAGAACGTCGGGTGCAGCGGGTGGTAATACGCGTGGTTTACTAGACCTAGTCGAGGGCAGGTGTATAGCGAGTGGGGGAGGTCTTCCATGCGGACCTTACGTTGACGGATATGAAATCACTTGTGCTGTCTGTACCCAATGAAATCGTTACTACAACGTGCGGTTTTGTTAATAAAAGCTTTTCCATTCCCCCTCCCCCCATTTTCACCTTATTACGATTGCATGGCACCACATGCGGACGTTGCAAAGTATTACCACCGAAGGATTCACAATGATCGTTTCTTTCGTTTTGAGTAAATGAAGTTTAAAATTTGGCCTATAATGTGGACGTGATATTACCCGGGGCCGAAGAAATCCCGGGCGTCTTGAAATAAGTTCCATAAAAAACTTTCACAGGAAGACAATAAATGCACCAAACCGTGGTCACCTCCTAATTATGTCCTTTTTTCATATTAAGGTGGTTTTGAGCTCCTCAATTATGACACGGGTAATTTTCAAGACAAATCAGCCTTAAGTTTTTATGAATTAATACTTGTCATGATTGTCTTCATGGGCCCACTATCGTAGTGATTAAGGGAGGTTCAGGATGAGTTCTCAAGATACACTTTTTGGCAAAATTTAGGTAAGTTTGAAGTACATTTGAACTTTGACGTTAACAACCCAATAGCACTATTTTACAATTTGTCTTATCGTTCTCTTTGTATCATGTTTTCATGACTTCTCTAACATAATAACACACAAATAATGGCCAAACCAGGTCTGGCTGTTTTGTGACTTTTGACCTTTGAAGGTTGACCTATGACGTCATCAATAGGGGTGCATAAGTTTTCATGGTCATTTATCTATCCACCATGTGCGAACTTGGTTTGCGCTTAGGGTTTAGGAAGACTTCGCGTAACACTTTTTTCTCACTTACACATACACTCATACACTCTCACACAAGTCCACGTTTCTGATGTAAGGTGAATTAAAATATTTCATCTCCCTGCAATTGTATAGAGGTTCTTCACTGACGTCACAAATAAATGTGACAACAACAAAGGCAGCCATATTGACGGACGTCAAACTTATCGCACGCAGCATGTACTCTGTGCACAAATGTATTGGTCAAAGGTTAATATGTTAATTCTTTGTAAAGAATGTATTCTTGGTGATGGAGAAAGTTTGTGTTGCATAATCATCAATAAAACCACACGGCCAACAGGTTATTATCGATTTGCAACAAATGTACAACGTAGAGCTACATGCATGTTTCTGAAATTCTTCAGAAGAACTTGAACTCGGGAGTCCACATACTAAATTGCCTGTAGTTGTCACTCCATTTCCGTTGGTTGACTAAAGATATTACGATAGAGTGTTTCATTGTGATCTTTATGAAGTATTCAAACCAAGCACATATAGCCCATACGCAGCCCTGTGCTAACACGTAAATGCAATTCGTCGAATAGTTAGTTAAAAAATATTCTTTGAAAAAAAGGAACAAAATATTTCACGCTTTAGCCGATACTGTGTGTACACAGTGAGATCTTGCTCGTGCACTAAGTTTGACGTCCAGAATAGCGGCACAGGTAAAATTGAGCCCATTATGACGTCACATAAAGAAGCTCTATGGGGCACGGTTCACTGGGTCACAGGTTCACTAGACTGAAGATCCTCTAAACTAAATCCTGACCTTAACCATAATCTTAACCCAAATCCTTATCCTACCTGAGGCTAACTTTCATCCTTATACTTAACCTACGTCTGTATCTAATATGAATCCTCACCCCACCTCTATCCCGAAGTAGATTTCGTCAAGCAGATCGTCGTTCCAGTGAATTTTCGATCTAGTGGACCTTCCATCTAGTGGGTATTGTCCCATTATAAGTAGGGGGATGAAAATTACTAAGCTACCATACAACCGTGCATGTACGATACGCCAGCCCATGGTCGTCTCAACACCGTTACAGCAGGGAGTTAAATAACAACTCCCTGGGTATAGACCCAGGGCAAAGCAGTGCACTGGAGTCCCTCTTATACAACTTCACTCATAAGTAAAATTGCAGATTTAGCTTGGACCCTTATGGGACATATAATCTTCAATGTTAGAGCTTATTTTCAAACCGCCAGTCTTGTACTTATTGTCACCGGCTTATAAGATATCCAAAACAAGTCGAAAAAACAAGGCTTTAGCAGCATCCATATAATGCTATGTCGGCAGTGGAAGTGATCTAATGTTGTAGTTAAGACATGGCACCTATAATGACATACAATGGTTAACAATGATATTATGGTCAAGACCTGTAAGATACCGTCCCTCCCATCATTCCGTAGCATTCAATACCAAGCTTTATTATAGTTCTCCATAGTTACACTTCCCAACTAGGTATTAAAAAGATACCTTGATATAGTAAAATCCTCGCCATAATTCCATGGAACAGTATCTTTTCTCCTTATTGAGATGGGGGAGACCACCAGATTTTCAAGTCCCACTGGCATAGATGTGCTTAAATTCAACCTAAGGTGCGGTTATATATTCCAATATGTACAGGTGAGTAATAACATTATCATAGATTTTAATTTCACTAATTTGAAACATCTGCTATGAAAAAATACCATAAAGAGCCTGCTGCATAATAAAGGACATATTTCACGTCTAAGGTTCAGCTCTCAGACTCAGATTTGAAGATTATCATATATGCAAAATATTTTGCACATGCAACTTATTGTGCTATGAAAAATAGTATCAGAAGCAAGGCAAATTCACAGTGCTTCATGCTGTGCTTAACCTGATCTGACCTTTGACCTGCCCAGAATGCTGGCGCATCAGTTTCTTCTAAATGATGATTATGTCATACACTATACGAATGATGTCACTCATAGGTGTAGGAGGCGGGGGCTGGGGTTAAACTTATATTATGATTATCAGTGGTGTATTTAGGGGGGCCATTGGGCCATGCACTCTCTCACTGTTGCCGATTTTTTTTTAGTACCCAAGTGTAAATTGTTTAACACAAATTTTGCTTCAAAGGTAGCATATGTGGCACCAGATTGCATGTGCGGACACCTAATTTTTCAAACATTTTCAAAGAGGGAGGTGGACACCCCTCCCATTAGACCCCTCCCCAGGCCGGCGATCACAAACATACTGCATGCCCTCACCCCCATGAGAGAAATCCTGGCTACGCCACTGATTATTATCATTATTATTGTAAGGACTTCCCCCAAAATCATGCAGTAACCAATATGGGAGGAAAGTTACACGGCATAAGCTTGTATATAATTGGCATACGGTGTGATAACCTATGTATGTCTATATGATATGTACATTAACATGTGGAGCGCGCGGAAAATTTTGGTTATATTTTTCAGGCAAGTCGTTACAGTCCCCCCCCCCCCCCATAATCTTGGCTCCTAAGCGCATGACGTCACTAAATATTGCGGGTTCTGCCAAACATACTTTGTAAGAAATAATAGTCGACAACACTTACTTCAAATGGTAAGCAGTACAAGACATGGATGACGCCATGATTTGCACGAAGGAGAGATGGGAGTTATTTCCCCAATGAGGGTCATCAACCAGAAGCCCAAACAAAGTTTAATAACTTGCCGTAAGGATGACAAACCCTAATTTTGAAAAAAAAAAACTGTGTTTATTGCATAAGATTTGGAAATTCGGGTTTATTAATAGAGAGAACATAAAAATTTGGGACTTCAATTTAAGAATCTGCCCTCCTTGAGAGCAAACTCAAGTAAACAGTAGGGGCGACTGGTCTCCGTCGGGGGTTACATGCTAGAAAGAATTCTGAGATAACAGGAAAATTCCCCGAACAGGGTGGGGTAGGTTTGCGAGGGGCTTGTCTTTCACGAAGGAGAGGCCATGGCCCCCTGCCTCACCGTGGCCATACCTGGCACCAAAATAATGCTGTTTTACCAGCAGCAGCTGTAAGATTGGTCCCCAAGCGTTCAAGTATAACAACGAGTTTTATCATCCTGGAATTAGAGTTATCACACTTTGCGTTTGTACTACTGCTAGATAAGTCTCATAATCTAAATTTGCAGACCTTCACAAAAGATGACGAATGTCATCCCAACAAATAAATGAAATTCCGTCAAATTCGACAAAATACATCAAAAGTGGGGGATTTATTGTTCTTCATATTTTTCAAAACCCTAGTTCCTTTATCATGGTAAAGGGGCTATTAAAGTGGGCATGACACGACCAAAATTAGTTTTGCGTAATGCAAGATTGAATACAATGATGTATGAATGTCAATTCACACCCAGTCACAACAGGTGCAATTCGGCACAACTAGAACTTGAAGAAAAACGTCAAACAATCCAATTTCGAAAAATGCCACGACAGGTCACCTGACTTTTATGACGCAATTGGCGGCATAAACACTGCGCTATATAAGGACGCCTATCTACATGTGGAACAAATGTATGTTGTAACGCTGAGGTAATTATCTAAAAGTTGTTTAGATAATTACATCACAATACCCGCGCAACATACAGAGCACAAAGCGCGGACCGTGTTGGGGGCTTCGAGGCACATCATTGGGGAAATGTACGCGTGCATATGCGTGTTTTAGCTTCCCTACATAAACCTCAGTTTGTGCAAAAAGACCACGGTCGGCACGCTGTACAGAACAACTATGCACATGTATAGACAGTCCATAAAAAGTGCGCCTATATTCTGTGTACTGTTCAGTGACGGTGTTTTTGCGAATGCAAAGCAGTCACCGCGCAACGACGCATCATTCACAATGTGGTCACTGGTCACAGGTGTTTGCAATGATGTACCTGCTAACGCGCGTTAGCATGTGCGCATGATTCGGTGTGTGGAGCGATGGGTGAGCTGCCTAGTACAGTAGTGCTACTGACCTTGCCGCCAATGACGTCACGTTTTGAGAAGAGCTCACATACGTTTTTTTCGCTTTCGGATTTCAGATGGGCTGAGCCTGGTCTGTATATGGGATTTCACATGGTTTTTTACCGGTATATATGGACGTAGTTTAGTCCGGAAAACATTCGTTTTATTTCGACCTGTACACAGAGATTATTTACTGAACAACTTACTTTTACTTTGTCATTCCCACTTTAAGGCAACTCGATTAATCATTGATAATTTCATTACTTTATAAGAAGATTTTTCGTGTAAATTTTCATTACTTAGCTACATATCCTATCATTTGTATAAGTACTAAGGGGGAGGGGAGGGGGAGGTTTGAATGGACACGACTGATCATGTTAAGGTTTTCATTGAGCTTTAAAAATAAATCCACTCAAGTTGTCCAATAGGAATTAATGTTCAGACAACTACCTTCCAGGTATACCATTGAGGGGACGTCTTCACATAAGAACATTGAAGGTGTATCTAGGGGTGCGGATTCGGGGCCAGCCGGGGAATTTGAAGAAAGAAGGAAGCCATTGAATGCGATACAATGGGTTTTAGGTGCCTTAAAATTACAATTAATATATATGTGCTGCATTTTCTTCAGCAATTAAGGAAAAGGGTGGCTAGCGCTCGCTGAAACCATCCCCGGTGCACGCGCGAAGTGGCTAGAAATTTCTTGTATTGAGCATGTATGAAAATTTCGTGCGTCTTTATACTCCTTTCGGAAATATCACCACTTCATAATCCCTGGTGTGGTGCTGGGATGCGCCACAGCAAGGATTCACGAGAGCAAAGTTCCGCCTTGCAAATTTGAAGGCACCGGTACCTAAAATAAACGGACATTAACCTTTCAGAGTGAAGCATTTATTCTCATATTGTTGAATACGCGTTGTAAAAAAGACAATGGAAATGGCAATTTCTTACAATTTTCGAACATAAAATCTGACTAAAAGATAATTGATGTAGGAATTGTATCGAAGGGAGAGGACTCATGGCCGCAGTACTCACGGTTCCATTTGTAGCAAATAAACGTTAAAAAATACCTGTGGATAGGCAGTCCTTCACGTAGGTCAACAAATATTTGCGCGCGAAGCCCGCCGCCAATTATAGATTTGAGAACATTTTGTGCAAGTTTAGCCACGTGTTTGACTGATAAAGTGACAATGGGTCCTCGTGTTCATAACGAGACATGCGTGAACAGTGTAATTGTGCACAATTTTTCATACCAAAAATCTCATTTGGGGGTACACGTTTGAACAGTCAACCTGTGGGGGCACGTGCTCCGCCCCTTCCCCCCTTTTTGGCGACGCCACTGCTCAGTCAGCTTAAACTTTCGTCTTCAAGCAATGATTTGTTGAAATTCCACAAACCCCTACCCACTGGTTTTTGTGGGTTATTCTAGCCTTAATTCTGCCTGTTTAATGCACTTGTCATCCCAATTTTGTTTTTTGTGATTTAAAAGTTTGGTGAAGAAAATTATTGATAAGCTACAAAGCAGTGAATGTCGCCGAGTAAAAACCTTAGTTATTTGTTGAAAATAAAGTTACCCAAATACCTTATTTTTGAATTGCCTATTATTCTATATCTGATGGTTTTACGGGTGTGACTTCTGGTACCTGCATGTCACAAGTCAAAATTAAACATTTCCTTTTAGTGGTTTAGCATTGTGTTCCGGTATCTAAAATCTGAGAGAAGAATTTCTCAAGCAGACAGATGTTGCATTCCTTTGCTTATTGTATGCAGAGCGAGCTAAACATGTCAAAAAATGCTCTCAGGCAACTTGTATGCAAGTTAGTAAGGAAAGCGTGGGTTACCTCGTGGAGCCTTGTCTTGTATGGCAGCAAAGGCAGGCTGGCTCTAGTATAGGTCGCTGACAGGATGGGACTGTGTAATGTTGCCTTAAATGACCTTAAATGATTTTTGACCATGTTTTTTGCCGTCGGGACTGGTCCTTGATCGCGTCTCCTGCCTTATTTTGTGTACCAGAAACCAACGTAACTGGTGAGTTAGACTTAAATTTTTAAGGAGAAAGTAAACGTGAAAAAAAAGTAAATGTATGTTTTTGTTTTAAGGAGGGAGTGATTGCGTTGTATATGATTAAAGAAATGGAAGGTCGTGCCAATGTTATTGTATTTCCAAATTAGTTAATTGCTTTTAACCTCCTTACGCTTACAATGAAAAAACTGTTGTTATATGAGTTATATCAGGGGCCGTTTGATTTTCCCCTAGGCTTCTGAACCGGATTCTGACTGATTCTAGTTTTAAAATTTCGTTGCTAAGTGAGGATGCCGTGCTTGGTTCCTGTCCCGGAACTGCATGGAGACGTTTTTCGAACCAACTTGTATAAGACTCCCCCACTTAGCTACTTATTCGTCAGAAAGCTGTTCCGACCTAGAAACATCCTACTCAGTGGTATCATCAGAAGGACAATATTTTGTATCTGAGTCGAGCCCGCCATTTTAATTCCCACCTTGTGGAGTAAAACCATATTTTTTATTTCGGACTCACAAATCGTTCGTTACACAAATGTATTACACAGGGCCATCTGGCCTGCCTACTGTGACCAGCTTGAAGCCTTACTACCCTTGAAATACCGCTCTGGTGTATAATTGAACATTAAGCATAACCTATTAGTTGTTGGAGTACTGTGATGGGGGATCATTATCCTAGTGTGTGTTATGTGAAGTTTATCGGCCCAAAAGGGACTGGAAATGAATTTGATATTGTTTGGAAGACCTCACATTTATTGTATTGTGTAATGTTTTAGATTAGGCAAAGTTTATGTAAGTCTCGAAATCATAATTTGTGTTGTCTGACACCAGTAGTAATTTAGTAAATATGAAATTTTTCCAGAAAAGATGAAAACAGATCTATTGATTCCGAACCAAGTATTATCAGTTTAATAAATTCTCATGTGTTAAGGTATGAGAACTGTTATACTTCTTTTTTCATTCCGATACTTGTACTACGTATGCAAAGAATCTGGGGTGCCCTCGCAAAAGCGTGACAAGCATGAAATTTGCCTTTATTCACGTAATAACAAACTTTAACACTACCACGCGTTTCTCGATCCGTAATATAATAAATTTTCCCATCAATTGTCCAATGTTTCAAGATGTTTGCGTCTTTCTTTCAGTCTTCACAATATAGTTTCTGTCTGATAGGCGATCGTGGCCAACTTCATAGACAATAGTTGTTGGTACAGGACTATTGGTTTCTCACTATTGTAAGCATTTTATATCTTCAACTGAAATGACGCCCTCAAAGTCTGGATTTATATACAGCGTTTCGAAAGGATCTGTCAAACCTCGCATCACAAGAAGGACGATTAAAGACGTAGAACGAAATCTCGAAGCTTGAAACGGCTTGTTTCAAAAATGTTTCTGTACTTTGTTTTCTCGTGTTTAATTGCACAATTTCTTGCAGTAAATTGTGTCAGTGTAGACACATCAGTGGGTAGTTCAATGCTACAGCCTCAAGATGAAGTTCCCATTTCATCACAAGATGTGCAGCTGATTAAACTGCAAGAAAAGATTGAAGAATTAGAAAAGAAGCAGGAGTCTTTGACGGTATGCATTCTTGACGTTTGTTACTTAACGTTGACATTTGTATAGGCTAACATCATACAATAAGACTTTAAAGATAACAATACACGTCAGCTCCTTCATCAAACTTAAACCTGTAAAAGATATTTTAAGAACATAATGTCTAGCATCATTTTAAATACTCCTAGGTGTGATGCCAATAATACGTTTAAACCAGGCTGCCAGGGAGATGCCACTTTGGCAGCTCCCTGTTGAAACATAGTCCTAGAACCTATTTCACACTTTTATGTTTTGTTGTACTGGTAACATTGTTTTATGAAAATTCACTTGGGCTATGTCCTGCTGCAGGCAAACACCTAAAATCGTCCAATAAGGAGTTCCAATCTCGAAGAACCAAAATGTACATTCCATGATTCCTTGTCGACAAAATAGTTTGTGTCAAGTCTTTTATTCTGAAAGGTGCTGGGCGCTGCCGGATGGTGTTGGGCAGTGTCGAGCTGTGTCAGGCAGTACGGGGTGTCCATCATTCCTATCTTGAAATATCGCAATATTGTTAGAACAGGCGGTCACTAGGGGATAGCTTTCGGCCTCTTGATGAACGTGATGAAGTCAAGGGCTAAGAGGCGTTCTGTAATCTTCAGAGTTTTGTTTTACCCCTTCGACCTTTGCCGTTGGGACTTCTAAATGAAAAGGACCCATAGACTGTATATGGTGTCACAGTACCATAGATATCGAAGTGGGCCCTCGCCTGAAGTATAAACCCGTAACTATCTATAGTATGCATTACATTCATCGTTTTTCCTCTAACATGCCGTCGAGGTCGTTTATCAAATAGATTGTGACGTCACTGCATATAGGGTCTCTTCTTCGATGTTTTTTTTTTTTTTGAACATCGGCTTGATTCTCGGGACGTTTGCATAGAACTAAGCCAGAAATTGCGGACTTTCTTTTCGTGTTTGATTCCTTGCCGAAGGCAAACAGAATCTCTGCAGTCACGCCTGAGTGTATGCATGTATTGTACGTATGTACGAGTGTATGCATGTGTGCAAGTATGTGACGCTTATCTTGTAAACATGGTATCTAACGATCTTATCATGGATACTTCTCGTACTTTTTATATGTATTAAGTAGTATTAAGAAAAAGAAACCAATAGTTTTGGTAGAGGTTAGATGTCATGTGAGGTCCCAAGAGATATAAAACCGTAAACCTTGCAAACACGACATCTCAAGGTAGCAAGCATGGATACTTTCCATTGCTGACATGTAAATGCGTTATAGTCAGAAGATAAACCATGCCGGCAGTTTTTGATAGAGGTAAAAATACCAAAACCTTAAAAAATGCTTGTAAACATGATATCTCAAGACAGAAATGATGTACACTTATTGTAATTGGTATTTAAATATTATATACTGAGAGTAAACATCCTTGTGTTTTAGGTAGATGTCAGGGGTCATTGGAGGTCACCAGAGGTCAAAAACGGAAAAACGTTGTAAACATGATATTCAAGACAAAGATGAGGGATACTTTTCGTACTTGGTATATTGTAATATTAAGAGAGACAACACTATGGGTTTTGGTGGAGGTCAAATATCATCTGCGGTTACCAGTGGAGAAACTATGAAAACTGAATAGATAGTGGGGAGTACCTCCAAATTGTGTCGTTTTGTGACAACCGAAAAGGAAGGGCTGAATTTTTGTACCATCATAAAAGATAAAATTATAGAGAACAATATATATGTTTTCACAAGCATAACTTTGGTACATTAATTAGTAATGGTATTTTTAATTATCTGACTATGAGCACTTGTGAAGGATTCTGTGATTACCGTATAAACCTGATTAGAAATCATTTCTGATTAATGTGTATAATGATGGTCTAGGTGAAAGTGCTCGGTTTCTCATTTTGACGGCTCAGGTTTGAATGATATTCAAAGAACCTATTTTTCCATTTTTGTAATTCCAATTTTGTCTTCTGTTACTTATCATACTAAGGACGTAGATTTGTCATATTGAGAGATAGGTTCCTTTTGTTTTTGCTAGAAGTCAGATGTCATGTCACTTTACCAGACTTAAAAAACCAAAAGCATTGTAAACATGATATCTCAAAGTATGAAGCATGGATACTCTTCATACTTAGCATGTGGATGAGTTTTAGTCGACAGATGAACCCTAACGTTCAGAGGTCAAAGGTTATTTGAGATCAAGGGGGAACAACGAAAGCCTTGGAAATTGCTTGTAAACGCTATAGCTCAAGATGTAAAAGATGGAAGCCTTTCATACTTGATGTAGGTTTCTCTATACAGAGGAAGAATTGTATTGCTGTGGGAGGAGGTCACCAGAGCTCAACAGAGTGCAACGGTGCATCTCATACTTAGCCTATAAGGAAGCCCCGCATTGAGTAAAAGAACTTTATTGCTTTTGTGGAGGTCAAAAATCCTTTAGAGTCACCAGGGGTCAAATGGTGTAAACTTCATAAATATGGTATTTCATGAAGGGTAACCTTGATAGCTCTCATAGGTGGCTTTCCTCCCAGTTATCAGGTTATATACTATACCATCAAAATCCGCTCCATAGCTGAGGAAGTTTGTTGCACTCTTGGTCCGAAGCACCCTTGTGCTTGCTTTTGTAGAAGCTGATTAACTTTGTTGAAGCCATTTAACCAGTTCTTGCTCTCACTATTGCAAGGCCCTCTGTTGGCTTATCATTAAGTCTTGTCTCGATTTAGGGTTGTTACTCTCTTTGAGAGAAGTCAGGATTAAATTTACCTCCAGTGGGAGGCAGTTAGCAGGACTTTCCTTGGGGTGCACTTGGTGCTGAAATTGTGTCAACTTGAAACTCTGGAAAGTGAAAGAAGTATTTAAAAATATATTTAGAGGCAAGGAATTACTCTTTTGGCATTCTGGTTGCGATATCCTGTTTACAAGCAGTTTAGGAGGTTTCCGCAGTTTTACCCCTAGTCTTGCTCAAGACCGTAGTATTAGTTGTACACAGTACACGACGTTCATTGAGAACTACTGTGCATACGCCCTCTATCCGTCTTCAAATTTCTGTTCTATACGAAATACTCGAGTACGGACAGTCTTAGAGACCCTATAGTGGGAGAGATTGGCCAACTTATTTCATGGGCGCCATTTTGGAGCCAAATGTTAACTATGGCCAGGTATCATATACACTGTGTGCGTACAGTTTTCCCTACAAAATGTAAAACAAAGTGAGTTACAGCGTTCTGTTCTCTTGTGACAATCATTCGTATTGGTTGACTCTAGAGGCACTGTCTGAAGGATCCTCTAGTTTGTCACCCGGTGCAAGAAAAGCCGTCCTGGGAGGGGTCTAGAGGGAGGGATAACACCCTCCATTTTAAGTAACTTTTGCTAATAGAAAGTTACGAAAATGCAGAATGGTGTATGCTATTTTGACAGTTTTAAAAGTGATTTTATTTAAAAAAGTCTCATTTTAGGTTGTCTTATTTTTGTGCATGTAAGAGAGGGGAGGGAGGGGGGTCTATTCTGGGTTGGGTCTACAACCTTCTTTCTAAGAAGCTACTAATTCGTTAATGCAGGATGGCGTACATGCAAAATGGTGCTTTTATGGAAAGTTGTGAGCAAGTTGAACTAATCATTTAAGATTTTTCATTATTTAATAAAACTTTCAGGAGAGGTCTGGGGGGAAGGGGTAAATAGAGGGGAGCACTTCCTAGTGAGATTTTTTTTTATTTTATGGAAAGGTCTAGGAATGGGCGTCAATCTTTACTCGGGTGTGTGTATGGGGGGGGCATGGTCATTTCTCTCAAAAATCTTACGTCAATGGGTGTATTTCCAAAATGTGGGGGGACGTGTCCCCTGTTCCCCCAGGATTGACGCCCATGGGCCTAGGCCTAGGTTTTATAAAATTATGACTAACCAGGGTGTATTCCATGTAAAACCCTACATCAAAGTCAAAGGTACGCAAATGTTTCAGTTTTCTCATGTTACTAATAGATCCAGGAGCAATGTTTGACCTGTAATTGTGTCCCCCTCCCCTATGAAAATTTTTGAAAAATTGGGTGTCCTTACATGCAATCTTTTGCCACATAGGCTACATTTGAAGTAAAATTTGTGTTAAAAAATTGACGTATTTTTAGGAACTAAAACAAAAACATCGGCATCAGTGAGGGGGAACCATGGCCCAATGGGGTGCCCCCTCCCCTTTGAAATTTTTGAAAAATTAGGTGTCCTTACACGCAATCTGGTGCCACATATGCTACCATTTGCAGTAAAATTTGTGTTAAAAAATTTACGTATCTTTAGGAAGTAAAAAAAATCGGAATCAGTGAGGGGGTGGGGGCATGGCTCAATTCCCCCCCCCCGGCCAAATACGCCACTGCTCCTACACTTAGCTGTGACTGAGGACTGCAGCTCTGGTATTCCAACGTCTCTGTGGGAATGTTCCGAGTATTAGGTTTAGGGTTAGCCGGTTAGGCCAAAGGGTTAGCAGTTGTATTTGGGTTTAGGCCTATGTGTTGGAATATCAAGCAGTCGGAGTATAGAGATGGAACCGCCGTATACGGTATAGGCTAGGCCTTGTGCAGAACGTTGTAACCATAGAGCAGGATATAGGAACCTATATCCTGCTCTATGGTTGTAACCTAACTATAAGGCTAAGCCTACTCTAACGTTAGGCCTACGTGTATTACTAAGTTGTTTACTGTAAAGTTACATAGCATAAGCGATCGCTATTTGATTCCAATTGAACCTTCTAACTTTTACTGCCCACCGAAGCCTAAGTTCTTTTGTACAGGATGGGAATCTATACAACTTGTAACCCTATTCTGGTCTGTTCGTGCATCATCCAAATGCAGCACAACCCGGCAGTAATTTTGGAAACAAAACATGTCTATCTAGACTATCTTACACAGGATGTGTACGTCCGGCCGTACGTACAGCCTGCACAACTTCTCGAATGTACACAGGCTAGGCACACATGATCTTGCAAGCTCGTACTTTGGCTCCAAAATGGTGCCCATGAATTTCGTCCAATCAGAACGCGTATCTGAGAACAATGGTTGGCCAATCTCTCCCACTATAGGGTCTCTAGACAGTCTAGTTGACAAGCGCCCTCTTTATAAAAACGTGAGAAGTGAAAATTTACTAACGTCTTGACCAAGACTATTTTACCCCCGGTGACCACAGATAACTTTGATCTCCACCAAAAACAATACCGCACTGTCTCTTAATATGCCAAATCTTTACAGTAAGTATTTATTAAAAATGTTCAACATTCATATCTCGAAATAGCTTGTTTACAGTATTTTCCGTTTATAAACACTCACGACTTTAAATGACCTTTGACCTCTACCAAAGCAATACCAACCTACCTCCTAAAATGACAAATCCATATACCAAGTTAAAAAGGACCCTATATCATGAGATATCTTGTTTACAAGCTAAGCGTCACAAACACACACGCGCGCACACACGCGCGCACCGGACACTCCTCACGTGATCGCATAGATTGCAAGGAATCAACAAAGAAGTCTGTTGGACTGTCGCAATTTAATTAGTAGTGCGCGAAGCTGTGATTAAACATATCACCACTTGCCTGGCTCGATATTTGTTCTTACGTAATTTTTTAGACATACAATTGTATTTAGTAAACAAATGACATGTTGGGGGAGCTCGGGGTTTTTTAACTGTAAAAGAGCTAATGTCAATATTTCATTGCCAATATGATTTCATTGATATACCCGGTCTACCATCACACAATTTGTCCAAACCTGCGGTCAGAATTTAATTCTGGTCCCTTTGTTCATTTTTAGAAAGAGATAAGTCTTCTCCGTGAAACAAGACAGGAGATAGGCAGTGTGGAAGTGAAACAAACGCGGATGCGTCGAAATGCCCCCTTCCGTGGAGCCACGACACCGTTACCAACTGAAGGTGAGTATAAGTTAGATTTGATGTAAGTAAAGCATGCAGCGTACCATTGTATTGCAAAGATTAATAGAAAGTTATTGTTGGAAAATATTCCACTTCAAGGACAAATGTCCTCATCCTAGACAGTTCCATTTCTCCCAGCTAAGTTACTTCCGTCCCAAAATTGTCTAAGGCTCCTCCTTGTGTAGACAGAAAGTCGTATCCTGGTGAGCATACAAGGCCCTGAAGGGTAACCAGAACACTCTTTCTGCACACTGTGAAATGTGAGCTACTCTCGATCTTTTGAGTTTTCCGACATTGATGTCAATCAAATAGCAGTCAACGATTTGAGAATTAGGATTACCCCTAACAAAAATCTACTTAAGGTAATGAGTGTCTGTCTTTAACCTGAGGTGACTCCTAAACTTCGGTGGCAAATGTATTTCCTAACTCATTGATATGGATAAAAGCAATAATATTCCTGGGCACTGTTCCATAAATAGTTACGATTTATCTTAAGTTTGATCTACAGTGCGTTAGTCATATTGAAATCAAACTTAAGATTGAGCTTAACCTTTTATGAAACAGGGCCCAGATTTCACGACCACGAAACTACGCAAAGGCCGAATGCGAAAACTGTCTGAAATGGGCGTTCTTTGTCAGATTATAATTAGCTTAGCAGCAATGCAGCATCACACGTGATAGGCTACCGGTCGCACCGAACTCTTTGAAGGGAGTGCCTGTTTCCAAGGACTCCAAAAGTGCGAGAAATTGATGGGAGGGGTATGACATCATCAGAATATATCAACTTCTATATACGTATACTGGTTCGGTAACGCATTTGGGCAAACCAGTTGAGTCCAGCTGAATTGGTCAACTGGGTTCAATGTGACTTGGGAATAACGTCTTTATAAGTAATCAAATAATCGCACATGAAATAGAAAGATGACCAGATGATATGGTCATTTACTGGCTTCTTCAAGTGCATTTAATTTGAGAGTTGTATGCCACACTTAAGATGCATACAATTGTCTTGCTTGAAGAAAAACATACAAGGTTTTCAGTTTGACCTCCGGTAACTTCAGATGAACTTTGACCTTCACCAGTCCAATAGGAATCCTCCCCATGGTAAGGAGTATCCAAGTATGAAAAGTACCAGTTTCCCTTGTTGAGGTATTATGTTACTAGCTAATTACCCGTTATAGTGGCAGGCCATAGCTAAGGGGTAGTGACGTCCCCTAAAAAGAAAGCCCATAGAAAATTTGTGAGAACAAAAGAACTTTGCCTTAATACATCTAAACATATCTAGGCCCCTGAAAATACCTCGCGCTCCCTCCTTCAACTTTAGTGCCATTTCTAGTTCCGAGCCTATAAACTGGTTAAAATGGTTGATTTAAATACGTTGACAGAAAGTAGTGATGTGTTGAAACTTTCAAATTAGAGTGAATTTTCAAAGATAGGGAATCATTTCCTTATAATTTGGTGTCCATATTGTGCAAGCCAAAGAGGAAGAAGGAGAAGGGAGGGAGGGGTAACTGACAAATTTTAACCGGAGAGATAACCATCATTTAATTGGGTTTGTCAGACTTTCTGGGTGTAGATATTACTTTTCCGTCTTCCCCTTTTTCAGAAGCGTTTTAGGAATTAAACAATAGAGAAGTGCTGTAACATCACGTGACTAAACGAACACCCGTAAAATTTTGGAAACAACATGCATATCACAAAATATCCACAATCTGGTATAAGGGACCATCATTTCTCATACCCAGATACATATATTGACCTATCAAATTACATTTATGATGATTTCATTCCAATAGAACAGCGGAGAAGAGCTAGCACACTAGTATTTTGTCTATTATGCACTATTGTTTTCCTTCTGCACAAACTAATTAAAAGTAACGTAGCAAAACAATAAATTGCTATGGATTTTCCTTTCATATTATAGCAAAATTTTAGTCTAATAACAGGTAAATACTTGCATTTGTAACCCCTGATATTGAATAACATGACAAGCAACAAAAGATGGTGTTCGTCTCTATGTAACCAAACAATCTTTTCAGGGTTTTGCTGAATTGATAGTTGAAGATAAGGTTCAATCTCAGTCTCAACGAGTAAATCTCTGGATCTTTTGTAATTTTTAGGGTTAGTATGATGCATGTATTATTGAAATCCCCTAATTTTCTTCAGCACAATGATAAACTATACAGCGGCTGGTTAAGTGTGCAAATATATGCCAAGTACATATTGACGGGATTGTCAGCACTTGAACTTGGCAAACAATCGGTAAGCAAGCATATCATAGGAAACAAGAAGGTATCGGGTTTGTTTGATGAAATAATAGAAGTAAAATATAATAATGTGACCAAATACTATTTGGCTCGTGGAATATTATTGTTTCGTTTCATGCTCTTTATTTTTATCGCTTTACCTATACGCATGGGGGCAGAAACATAGGGAGAATGGTTATATCGCAAACATATATACAAGAGGTCAAAGGGAGTGCACAAAAACCCCATTTGGTTTCAGTATACACAATCCCAACTATATACATAACAACAAAAAGAAATAGACTTCTTCAAAAACCAACAGAGAAGATGAAGGAACGATATATTGTGCGAAGAGTATATCTAGCTTTAGCTATTTCTTCAGCCTTCCAAGTTTACTAAAGACTTCAGCATTTAAAATAAGATGTAACAAATATGATCTCTTTGTGAAAATTAAGAAGAAAAAACTGTTTTAAAGTATTAACAGGTTGCAAAATGACCATCGATGGAAACCTTAAAAATACAACTGCCCTTGTTGCTAACGTTATTGGACACCATATGAATCGCATTTTCTACCTTCAGTTAGAGCAAACCAGTTTGCCCAAATGATGTGAGATAGAATCACTGAAGAAGATGTTGGTTTCATTAACAAAGAAGAAAAGTAACTTCCTTCTTAAAGTAGCCATTGACATAAATAATGGAAGGGGTCCAACAATGAATTTTACCCTGCTTTAGTTCAAATTTAAAGACCTCGAAATAAGTGAATTCCTTGCTGATAGATAAGAATCTGGTCCAGTTATGTAAGACCACCTCTAAAAGCATAATTTGATAATTTAGTGAGAGGGGTAATATTATCAATGGTATATAGAAGTGGAAGTCTTTCTTTTATTAACTGAAGCTTTGCTGAGTTTGTTCACGGCATCTATTAGAGCAAGTTTAGCTGGGCAGCCAAGACGAAAGTCGTATTGACAGACTTACAGTATAGAATGATTTTGAAGGGGACAATAGATTACGTGTTACATGAGTCTTTCCAGGGATCAAGTTGACAACAGGTAAGGACAGATATACAGGCAATGGTTTATGGACTTAGTCTCCTCACCTTTTCTTTGATAAGAATACTTCAGGAACTTTCAATTTATCAGAAAAAATACCTTACAACAGAGAGATCGTTAATACAAATGGGGGCTTAGCCAAGAAAGGACTAGCACAATGAGTAATGCTTGGTCTCAAGCTGTCGTAATCAGGAACTTTTCAAGGATTTAATCATATGCAAGATTCAAAGGCTCATTCACGTTGATTTGAGAAAGGAGTACCGGTTCCACATTTTTACGATAGAAATAATCTTTGTTGTACAATTGTACAGTACTTAGTGCAATGTAGTTAAATTTCGACAAGTTAAGGTCCAATATTAGTAACAACAGCTGTTGAAAGAAGTTAAATGTTTTGTGGACCACTTACAAATCTGTCTACATCAGTGAATACATCGTATAGTAGGAGTTTGCATCACGTGTGGCCCCAAGTATCGAGGTCATATTTCGTTTTTGGCTATACGGATTATTGTTAAAGCTATTTTCTATCCTAAGGGTAAGTTCATTTTTGTCATTCTGACATTAATGAGTGAACTTAGGTTCTGTTACTCTTTATTATAAGAAATCTTTACTTACGAAGCCTCATATTTCGAGGTTTGGGTATCTTCATTAATAGAACTGAGACGCACAGTAGTAATATTAATAGCAATGGCGGTCAAACAAGTACAGAGGAATTTCTTCCTCTTTTCTTTTTCATCTGCATCAGGGTCAAGTATGTGACAAAAAGGCGACTGCAGACAAACACGAAGCGACAGGGTAGAAAATGACAATAACGAGGTTAAATCGAGTAAAATCAATGAAATAAACAATAATCACTATTATATGCTAGGGAAAGATTTTTTGCAAGATTTACAAATCATCTGACTACACTAAAAGCTGTCCTTCAATTCTGCTTACAATAAGGATCTCAAGCGACCGTCCCCATTGTTCCATACGTCAATGAACACAATTATACTACAGTATTAAGAATATGGTTTTTCTGATGATACTTAGGTTGAACCCTCAATTATTTTGTTTTCAAATCTTGGTGTTAATATGCACACCCCAAACTATCAACCCCCTGGTGAGGCACATAAGGGGTCATCATTCCTCACCGCCAGAGGCAAACTTATTAGGAGTAAATTATATTTGTGATGGTTATGGTTTCAAAATAGATTCGAGAAGTATACATAAAAATTCTTCTAAGAAGATAATTTTTTTCTACAGGAATCTATGGAGTGTACTTACTTTGCATAGTCTGAGGATGTTATGAAGTTTTCTCAAATATTATTTTGAGCGTACATAGTTATGTCCATTAAAAGCATTCTTCTTAGGTTCTTTCTGAGTTGGCAGCTAAAGATAAGTTTGAATCTCAATATGAACGAATAAAAGACGTCACCCTCTTGCATTTTGTTTTCCTTGTAATATGAAACATGATTGACTCTTCATTTTTTCCAAGAAAAAACAAAATATATAAGAGCTCGTTAAGTGTGCCAAAAAGTGATTGACATTGTTAGCACCTTGTGTGGCAAAGAATTAGCAAGCAGAATAACAGGAAATAAAAAGTTTGGTTGCTCATGCAACAAAAGAATGATCGTTTTACCAAAAGTCTACTAGGTTCATGGAAGATTATTGCCAATCTTTACATAGTTCGCCAAATATCTGGCACAAGGTCATCTTCAAGGATCATAGTATTGAGACACACCTTTGTAAGCTTCAACAGCGATGGAAGTAAAAGGAGAACCAAAAAGTACTTTCTTCTTTCTTTTTCATCTGCGTCAGACGAAGCCCATGGATTGAAAATTAAAATATAGAGGGCGAATCAAGTAGGGCATATCAAAGTAATTAAACAATATAGTTTATAAGAAAATATTTTCCTTCCAGAGATGCAAACCATTTGAGTATACACAAAACTGTATTGTACTTTGCTTTACGTTTTGATTTGTAATCATAGACACATGCACAAAATTTCTTGTTGTGCTCAGTCTTGCATCAAAATGTTCAGACATTTGTAAAATGTCTCCATAATTGTATGACAATGTTCAACCACAGGCCTACTTTTCTCTGAAAGTTTTTTCTCGTTTGTGGAGTTTTATCCTTGAGTCCTATTCACACACATTTAATCCGCTTCTCGGGCAATAATCCAAGTGGCTTCAGTAAATTTCTATATGTGACAGGCGCCTGTTAACACAGTGCAGAGAGTTGCCACAGCAACTCTCTGCACAGTGTATGGATGGCAGTGCTGGAAGTGATTGTAATAGGCTATCTTTGTAATAAGTAACATTGTGGGACACCCCTTTTCGGGGGTACGGGGGGTATGGGTGGGACAAGGGAGGGCAAAATCTAAATTCTCTTCACTCTGACGGATGGTTAGCTACCATGCAGGCAGTAAGGCCAAATGGTGTTGTGAGGCTTAAGCCTACATCCAAATCTAAAGGAGGAAGACCAATTTTCCTATTTTAAATATTTAAAGTCTCCTGACAAAATTTGCTTTAGCATTCCTTCCAATTTCAAAAACCGTACAAACATCTCCCTCAAAGCAGTTTCATTGCTCTTCTGCTGAAAGCAACTAACCAGCCCATTTTCTCTATTAATCTAGTTATACTTTCCGGATAATTTGAGAAACTTGGGGGCTTCCTTTCCCTGCACAGCTCTGCCTCACCTGTCTGCATGCACATATCATTTACTACCCACATATGCTTCTCTTCATCTGGAGGCACAGTTTGAATTTGCGCAGCTTTTATGTCACTCAAAGTACGGTGACTATCACAAGCTTTAGGGAGGTTATAGTCAGGTTATAGTCTTGTTCAATACCTTTGTACTATTAGTTGTACACACCACGGTTTAACGTTGATTGGAATTACTATTGTGAAAACACCCCCTCTATCCATCTTGAGATTTCAGTTTGATACTAAGTTAGTAATCACGAAATACCCAAGTACTTACAGTTTAGTCAATACGCATTCTCATTTCATTAGCACGTGTGAGAAGTACAGATTTACTAACGTCTGTGCGAAGACGTAGGAACTTTTACTGCTAGAGTGTGTTAGGGGGAAAAAGGGACTGCATTTAAAATAAAGTGGTTAAAAAATAAAAACGTCAATGCCGACTGAGAAAACTTACTTCTAACCAAGATACCTATCTATGTATCATCCATAGTATGCTGATCCCTCGGATACCATAAATACAGGGGATAGACTCCTTGAAGATAATAAACGCTTCAGTCTAATCTTCACAACTTTGTATATAATCCACAGCTTCCAAGACGTCTCTCCCTGGTCACCTGGACTCACTATAGCCTTAAATGTGCCACCCTGGAACCCCCTTCGTAAGAGGAGAGAACGAGAAATTCTCATCTGAATTGTTAGTTCATTCCTACCCCAAACTGTCTGCAGGGCCGTAGCCTGCGTGGGGGCAGGGAGGCAACTGCCCAAAACGAAAATGAAAGGTGGCCTACTTGAGAAACAAATACTGAAATGGTGAAAAATTCACTGTCCAAGTTCAATGATTTTAAGGCCTCCGAAAAAGAAATTGCATATAAGGGCTCCTTTTTTCCCCAAATTTTCGGCGGGAGACGCCTTGGAGGCGTTCTTTTGTGAGTTTCTCTTCCTGAAGAATAAAACCTGTTACTCCTAGAAATACACACTTGGCAGGTACCAGCATACACACTGGTTAAAGATAAAATAGGCTATGATTACCTTTAATTATTAACTAGACTCAGTGAGCTTGTAAATTTAATTTATAAATGGGCATAAGTAGTTGCGGTAAAATTATTTTGAAACAAATAAATTCCACAGATATCCTCTTATTTCACTTCAACAATCTTTCATATGTTAGAACATAAATGTTACATGTTCAAGGTAAACCAGGAAGTTGTTAACTCCCTGGGTAAACCAAGGAGTTACTCTGTATGTGAATTTCACAACTCAGTAAGAAACATATTGTCACAGGATCCTCAAGAGCCACCCATTAAATAGCATACCCGAGCACATGCACTATATTAAAATTGGGGTGACTGAACTTTCCCTTTAAATCAAATCTAACTTTTCTTCTTGAAATCTAAATTTGTTTCTTAAGCACGAAATCTAAAAGGAAAAAGGTTTAGATGCAACATTAAGGTTTAAAATGTGTCACCCCCAATCTGGGAGACATTTCGATCGAACATTTATTTGCAAGGCCTACGATACGGTTACGCGCCAGTGTCACCCACCCCAGTGGCGTACTAAGAGCGCTAGGGAGAAGCCCGCAACGGCAATGTAGGGGTGCCAAACACCAGCCGAAAATTCAGTAAATAATTAAAATTTCAGATCATGAAATCAGTTCAAAGCTTTACCAAAGATAGCACTATTTTTCATCCAAGCCACCTCACATAGACAAAAATTTCTCAAAGAGTATAGGGTGTTCAAGTTGTCCCCTGCTCTTAGAGAGTACCTCGATCTTACCTTACGCCTAGCCAAAGATAGGAAATATATCACTAAATATTGACAATTTGTAAAGATATAATCATTTTAAAGCTTTGATAACGATAGCACAAGTTTACACCTACGTCAGGCCTTACATGTATACCTCCCCTCAGCACACTCCCCAAGGATGGCACCCCCGGGCCGGCATACACAGGGGAAAAAAGAAACGGTCCGCCCGGGTGTCCACTGTCTTCCAGCACACCACTTGGTGTTCCGCTTAGACAGTGTCACGAACCCTCCCCCCCCCCTTGGGATTTCGCCCAGGCTACGGCACTGGTCTGACATATCCCCCGCCCTCTGTTCCTTTCACACAGATCTGCTAGTTCAGACCCTAGGAAGAGGCAAAATCGACTGGGTATTTCGTTCGATGGAATATAAACCATGCAGCGAACAGCATATCTCGCTTTTTACATAATTCAGTGATTACAATATCTCAAATTGAAACAAGAAAGCTACCGTGGGTAATTATTCCAATACCATACTTTCAAAACTGAAAAATTAAATCCCATAAAAAGTTCATATCTTGATAATACTTTTACTTCGTTACTCGATGCAACAAACGTGTATGTGAGCTCCATTTGCAAAAATTACAAGAACGTCATAGCTTACGTCACATTGTAAACTTATGAGAGTTTGGTCGGACCGAAATTCCAAGGAATGGTAGCCCCTGACTATAATTCTCTGGGAAACAGCCCGGAATCGAATATTTTGACCCTGAACCGAAAATAGATTAAGCGTATAACTGTTTTATGTACAAAAGAGTTAAGGGTCGAAAACTTTAACTCCTCCTTAGAGTTACGACTTTCACATGAACGTTCGGTGAGGAGTGAACCAGATCACTTTCTCCTCCTTATTCGGGATAATTTTTTAGAACTTTAAAAACAATTTATTCCTTCTGACTATGGTGTTGTGAGACAGTGACCTTCCATTGTAGGGAAATGTTGCGTTTACAATGCATCAACAAAGTGTAGAAAGAAAATAACCTGTCTCACTTTTAAACCATTCAGTCTCACCAATGGCAATAGAATTTTTTCACAAAATACTATGCATTACATGTCTTTTGAATGTTTTATCATTTGAAAATGATAAGTTTGGTGAACAGACTTTCGTGAGCCACAACAGAGAGAATTTCTTTTTCTTTCTGTGAGAACTCACTTCCTGTAAGTAATGGTACCCATCTACCAAATTTTGAACTGTCTATCATTTTATATCTAAAAACTATTGTTTTAAGGGTAAGAAGAACTTCCGTGCGACAAACCCAAGGCATTCCTTTAATGTGCGCTGTCTATATACTCATTCTTTTCTCTTTCATTACAGACTGCATTCCCGGAACTAACGGATGCCCTCGAGATGTGACGCAAGTAAATGTGGGTAGTACTGCATGTATCCTGTGTCCAGCTGGTCCTCGTGGGTACCCTGGTCCGGTCGGACCTCCTGGAAGAGACGGGAGGGACGCAATGGGTAAGAATTCACAATTTTACTGCTTCTTTCAGTTAATGATGTGTTCGATCCTTTTCTATTAGTTTAAGCAGGTTATATAAAGTATGCAGTGATTGAAATTAATCCAAAAAGGTTCAAATGCTTAGCCTATGAGACTTAGCTGGAAGGATTGACTAGATCTTAACCGGGGATCGTTGGAGATTATTGGTAGGGTTGTTGGACGCCACAAAACTTTCTCAAACTTTGTAGTTTCTTTAGTTTCGTGTAACTCTTTTATTTGATGTGATAGTAAAAACATCATAATCACTGAGATAGAAGATTATTGTTTTCTAGATTAGATCTTTCACATTTTAGTTACTACTTCAATAGAACAAATAATTGGCCATTCGCGTACTACAAATTAATCCTCCATTTACTTATTAAGTAAAAATAAACTAACTTTGGTACATTCTAAAATGGTCAACTCTCATTTTCCTAGTTTTACCTACATCAGGGAGCTAGCTCCCTGCCTTTATGTGTACAGTTCAGATGAAGCAGTGATCTCTAAGACATAACTGATTATCACGAACATCTTCCACAGAGATGTGTTTCAGATCTCCTTGCAGTTACAACGGCGTTTCTTAAATAGGACTGGTAGCGTTAGGGTCCAAAGTTTTCCGCTTTCTAGGCCCTAAATGCTGAATTCCGCTTTCTTTTGCTTTATAAGTGACAAAATCCATTTTCTTCCGTTTTCGTTATTGAGACATCTTCAAAAGTTCGCATTGTTCCTCAAAAGCTGTACAAAACCTGAAAGTTCCATTTTTTAAGGATATGCCGGAATACAATGCTGTACTGCACAATACTTGCGGTGGCAGTACAAAAAATACTTCCTCGACCGACCGTGGTTATAGGGTGTTGTGGAGGGACTGTTTCGTCATCATTTTAGTACGCGATTCTGTTTTACATAATAGAGAGGGTAATTATGCTTTTTTACTATGTCTTTTCAAACATTTAATTTTTTTATTTATTAAAACCACTCAGATAATTTATAACAATTATTTTGAGACTAATTTCCTGATTTTTTTTTTCAACTTTTTTTCAAAACTTCGTTTTTCGTTTTCTAATGCTAATTCCGCGATTTCCGCGGAAATTCCCCTTCGTGGAAAGCTTTGGGCCCTAGGTAACGTGATATACCCAACTTAGACAACAGAATGGCGGAGTGTAAAAACAGCTTTTTAGCGCAGTCAGTGTAGCATGTATATCAGCCAAGTATTGTTATACCGTAACACCTTACACCGCTGTAGTGTAAAATAAAATTTTATCTTGGAGCCTATCTAATAGTGTAATGAAAGCCCAAGATCATGGTCACTCTTTATTATAACTTGATTAACATATATTGTTTTCGTTTCTTTTTTATGTAGCTGCTTTCACGTACCCTGGAAGTCCAGATACAGCAGAAAATGATGAGACTAATCAGCAGCCCACAGAGACGCCACCTATCTCTCGTCAACCAGGCTTCACTCCACCTAGAAATACCAGCGGCGCTGTTTACATCCGGTGGGGACACCGTAGTTGCCCTTCGACTTCGACGTTGATTTACTCAGGTAGCGTACTGAATTTGACTGTTTATAACTCAATATTAACAAGCTATTAGTTCAGATCTAGGGATACGGATATGTCTAGTTCGTGAAAGGACAGCTACCTTCCGAACGATACCACAACCCTTCAGAAAACTTCCCCCACCAGAAAGTTTGGAATAGCCCTGCAGGATGGGAATTGTCCTAGGGCAAATTGTCCCAAATGGGAATTGTCCGGATGGGACGTATCCCGGGGGGAGTTGTGCGACGAAATTGTAAGGGGGAATATGTCTGGAAACTGCCTTGTAATCCAGAAGTGAGAAACACTGGTGGTGCTAGTTACGTATGGAGGGGGTACATAATTGCCCCTCAACTTCGACGTTAGTTAACTCAGTCAGGTAGACGACGCTTAATGACTCAGGTAAATTTACATGAACTTCCTGATAAGACATTCAACTATTGTCATTTTACACCGGACGAGATGGGATACTATGAAATAAAATGTTGACAAAATGTTACTTCTACTGAAACCCATAACAGGCGCGACACGACGTCATGCGACTTGACGCGATAAAGTTGATTTGAAATTTCCCTGTTTCGTGTCGACAAGCGATATTTTTGTGTGACCAATCATTTCCGTTTTGCCAGATGAAATGACTAGTTGAGCAGTAGCGTAAATCACTGAGCAATAAAAGTAAAAGTCGCCTGAAGTTTGTAAGAAAGAGTATCACTTATACTGAGTCACATCGCGGGACATAATACGGAAGCCTCCATCAACTTCCGCTTTTTTACTCCTTTCAAACTTTTTCCTGAACATAACCCTTCTAAAAGATACATTTTTAACAAAAATGTTATGAGGAGAGGCAGTGGAATACTCAAACGAAAGATTACTTTATCAACGAGAATTAGGCCTATATTGACTCTAGATCATCAGCCCCTGAATAGAGTTCATAAAACAGTAGTCTGCGATTGATTTTAGTCTTAAAACTAACTGGAGGATATTGAACCAGGTTTATTCTTAATGTAACCAGGGAGTTGCTATTTGACAACTCCCTGATGTTACTGTGATATCAGCAGCCCACGATCTGATAGCTTGTACCAGGAAGTTGCTTTTTGACTCATACTAACATCAATTCTTCTTTCCATATAACAGGTATTGCTGCCGCACCGCATTATCACTCTCGCGGAAATGGTGCCAATCAACTGTGCCTTCCAGAGGAACCTGAATACGACGAACCAGTTGGCGGAGTTGGTGGTTCCCGAGCATTCTTGTACGGCCTCGAATATCAAATCGACAGCTTTCCAACACGTAATAATCGCTTGTGGCACGACGTCCCCTGTGCGGTTTGTAAAGCGCCCTCCAGATTTGCAAAACTGATGATTCCTGGCAGAAATATTTGCCCTGACGAAGAGTGGACTCTCGAATATGGCGGGTATCTAATGGCAGAGAGATCTCACAATGATCATCGTCGTTCGCTCCACATTTGCGTGGATCGGGAGATGGAGACCATACCCCGGACTGCCGGTGCAGCTGCTGGCAGTGTGCGGGGTTTACTCGACCTAGTCGAGGGCAGGTGTTCAGCGAGTGGGGGTGGTATCCCGTGCGGACCTTACGTTGACGGATATGAAATCACTTGTGCTGTTTGTACCCAGTGAAATACTAAAATATGTCTTTTTCTTTTCATATCAAAGCATTTTCATGATAACCCTGATCTAGTTAGGCACGTGCTTTCTTTTTGGTCTTCCAAAATTCCAGGGCGTATGGACGTAATGTACAGTATAAGAACGACCACTTTTATCTGAGAATGAGGAGGGGTGTGGTTAATACATAAAACGATACTTTTAGTAGAAGAATAAACCAGGAATTATGGATCTCAACTGTTTCTCAAAGCAAACTCCAGTAAATTCTCTGGGCTTGTTTTAAACAAAACCTAGTTCTTAAAGTGTTTTCGATAAACCGTGACGGCGCATAATGACGAATCCCCCTAGCACTTAACAATTGCTTTCTCCTCACCCCAAGGGCAGCTGTATAGCAGATACTACCCTTGTTCCCAAGAGTAGTTTTGCATACGCAATTGCACACGAGAAGTCCGGTTAACCACTGAAAACATTTACCTACCCTCGATGCGGTGGTCTTGCCTAGTGACCTCACCTCCATGTGTAACATATCAAATGGTTTGATTCAGAAATCATTATGTGGTTCACAATTAAGTTTCCACGATAAAAATGAGACAATCACCCTAATTTTCCCCTTACAGCGACCTATGGACGTGTCTGTGCGCCTACTCCTGCTCGCATTCCGAAATCACCGACCGACTGCATAGTCAAGTGGTTAGAGCATCCGACTTGCAGCCGGAAGGTCTGGGGCTCGACTCCTGGCCGTGTCATACCAAAGACTTTAAAAATGGAACCTGCTGCCATTGTGCTTGGTGCTCAGCATAAGCAATGGAGTAGGGAAACAAGTCAGTGAGTCGCAACTGGAAAAAAAGGCCGTGGCCGGCCAAACTGAGCCGTAAAACCTCATCTAACATGTAACATCCAAAATCACCACAGGTTCAAAGACGGCAATGCTTGACTTCAGTGTACACAACTACGTATATAGCAGTTAAGCTCAGGAAAACTTCGCCAACCCATACCCCACAAGGAAAGTAGGCCTAGTAACCTCTGTTGATATAGAACAAACTACTGGACAAGATATTACGAAAGTGAACCACGCCCTCACCCTTCAACCTGGATTTGATACTTTAAAGCGACATTTTGGCGGATACAGAGGAATCGAAGATAGTCCGCTTCCTCTTTACAAATTTGTGCGACCCATGTCACCTTGAAATAATATCTGGAGTGCTGGTATGGGAAGGTGAGGCTCCTCTTAGTCGAAGCATCATAATACTTCTGTTGGCCTGGAGGGACTTTGGCGAAGAGTCTTTGATCGTTTTAATATGGGCCTCTCATTCATTCCTCTATCTACTCAGTCCATCCCCTCACCTCGGGGAAAATTAATATTCTTTGTACAATTGTAACCACTACCATACAAATCTGACTGATTGTAGTATGCGAGCCATACTCTTCCAATGTCAGCTGCACCATGATCGTTCATATAACTATGGAAACTGAATTATAAGAACCAAAAAATTCATTCCAAAGCAGGCATCATACTCCACCACACTTGCTAGCTCACAGGCTAATGCTTATCGTATACCCTGGCTTGTAAGTTTGGGGCTCTTTAGTGGTGACGTCAGCTTATAAAATATTAAGCGTTTGGAAAAGGTTTCAACTTGTTCAGACGTGACCAAAGTATGCGTTTAAACTGTATTTCCCCTAGGTTTTGCTAGAAGACAAGAAATGTCGAAAAGTGTCAGTCTTTTATTTTGTCCATTTTTGTTGTGAGGATGATTTTGAGCTCCTCAATGACTATACATGTTAAGCTCAAGAGAAATGAGAAGATTGTTCGAATTCTATCCTTAAGGGCAACACTTTTCGTCGAAAAAATGCATTTTCTAAAGATTAAATCTATGGTTACCCTTAGACGATGAACATCCAATCATTATACAGACACTGAGGCCCCTGCTTTCACCATAATGCACAAGTCCCTTATGCTGTCAGTTTCGTTGTGTGCAAACATTCTCTGATTGGTCCAAGGGAATGTTATCTTTTTAGGAAAGAAGGGACTCACTAAGTGATTACACAAATAACAATTTGTTTTGGAATATCTGTGTATATAGTTACACATAAGCCCTTTACCTGGTATGTAACCATGGGAGTAAATCAAGGGTTACAGTGAGAGACGCCCCTCACGTTTTTGGAAGGAGAGAACATATCCACTCATCCCCCTCTCCTTGAAATTGTGATGAAAAAAAAGGAAAGACAAAAAAAGTCACATAGTAATTTCTGTGTTTTTCGGGTACCCTTTATGTCTTTTGAAGATAGTTAAATGCTTCATTTTGATGCCCACAAATTTTAAAATACCCCAGAATTTCAGAGGGGTCGCCCTTTGTACCATAACCAGGACTTAGCCCATAGACCCCATCAGGGGACTAAGGATGGTCTCATTCATAAATGGGCGCTTCTTGCCCAATGGCACCACAGGATCATTCCATCTCCTAGCAGGGACGTAGCGGGGGGGGGGGCAGAGGGAGCGACTGCTCCCCCTTTCAGTGTCGAAAAAATGTTAAAACTGTGATGTTTTTGCAGGGTATTTTGTCAGTGCTCTTTTAATTTTAAATTCTTGTCAGCTCTGTTAACTCCATCATAATCGTAGTAACATTCAAGCCTCCTGACTGAACTACTTTACATAATGCGTCACCCTAACTAGAAAAGATCACAACACACATGCTCGTATGGTTCGTTGTTTATGAAGCTAAGCTAGCGCGCGAGTAGCAGTCGTACGTGATACGCGCTTCCTCTGAATAATTATTATGCTGCTATCACACTGCGATAACAGTATTTTTTAGGCCAGATATCTGAGAATTCGAATCAGTAACGATCAGGTCCAACTCCATCCCACTTTGAAGGAGCTCGGCAAGTTTATGCTGTTATCAAATTATCGACTTCCCAAATCTACTCTATTGTGGTTGGTACTAAGTACTTTGTAAACATGGATTGCCCCTCAACTTGTCCAGATGGTAACATTAGTCTTCCTTAGTCAGGGAATTTCAAAGACGAAAGAAAATGTAAAAGGTGCAACGTTTTGCCAGTTTCATCATTATCATATGATATCATATTACCAAGCAGATTTTTTCCTATTTGAATTATTTTAACATGTTCTTAATTCAAACAGGAAAAAACTGCTGATAATATGATATATGATAATGATGAAACTGGAAAAACATTGCACCAGATTGCATCTAAGGACCTTCAATTGTTCAAAAATGTCTCAACCCCTCCCCTTAGACCCCTCCCCATATCAGTCACAAATGTGCTCCCCCTTGCAAATTCCTGGCTACGTCGCTGTCTCCTAGCCAACTATCTATGAAGACAGGTCAGTCACGTAAGTGCTTTAATTGTGATAGAGGTGATTTCTGTCGTTATCGGCATCTACCAATCGCTTACGTGCTAGCGGCTGACTTGGTCTCAATTATATTCTGGATATCGTTGTGTTGGGAAGGGGTTACCCCATCAAACTTATAAATTGCACAGTATTTTATGAATTCATGCGCATCGGCGCCAAAATGATGACAGGGGGTATGCCGGTGCGTTCTTCCCTCCCACCATCGATTTTTTACTAAAATGTTAGAATGACACAAAATGACTTTTAGGCTATGGATGTTAAAAGAGGTATGTTAAGGTGTCTTTTCGAATGAGTGTTTGACTATTTTGATCGTTGCTATCATTAATCTTTCACATACTACCAAAAATTTGGCAAATCCTTCCCAAACAATTAAAATTTTTGCTCGTTCCACGCGCTTTCAGCCTTCGTTTAATATTTGCCGGCAGTACCATTTCAATCGTATTCACATTTTTCAAAGGTGAAAAGTTTTAAATAGGGCCAAATGCTCCTGGAAATAACAAACCACTAGCCAAGGAGGGAAGGTGGCGTCAACCCCCAGAGAATTTTGTCCCCCTTGGAAATTGTAAATGATCATAGACTCTTTTCCCAATAGGAATTACAAAGGATTGTGGGATAGAATTTTGGTGTGCATCATTCTTTGCCACAGCAAAATGCCATTGACAACAACATCGCCTGCCCGAACTCTATCCCACAATCCATTGCAATTGCTATTTGGAAAAGGGTCTATTGCTTTAATACATTTCAGTACATTTCGCCACCCCTGAAGCGATCTGACCCCTGCAGTAACTTGTCTCGCTACTCTCTAAATGTAAAAGAGTGAATTTCACTCTTCGACGATTGCCTTCAGTGACCACTCTTTCTTCGAGTGAAAATTTCACTCTGCTGGGAGTGGTAATTCACTCCAAATAAGTGAATTACCACTCCGGGCAGAGTGGAATTCCACTCGAAACAGAGAGTTGTCACTGTAGGCAATCGTCGAAGAATGAAATTCACTCTTTTACATTTAGAGAGTACGGGCTTCGGGCATGGGCGTGATTACGGTGTAACCATAGTTAATAGACACATCCCTGGTTAGGAAACTTTACGTACACCCTACACACACCACGTACAAGCCGAGTAGCTATGTTGAGACGTGCAGAAAAGTGCATCACGTGACATTGACCATGCACACGATCGATCGAGTAGCGATATGGCTACATTGAGTGTTGTGTTGTTCAGTCATTCATGAAAATAAATTGAAGTTGATTCAAGGGTTGGAAGGGTTTCAGGAAGCTTCCGAATCAGTAAGTATTTGTGAACGTTCAAATAAACGAAGAAAACCATGGCCCACAACCCTCACGTTTTTTTGTTTGAGTAGAATTACGCTACCGTACTCTGCAATTTTGCATTGATGTATAGCGTTAGCTAAGTACTATCACGTGTGAAAGTCAAATACGGTTCACTATCTGACGTTACCAAGTCGGTTAACTGTTATATTTTTAGGGAAAATACCCAATCATGATATATACTTGACATAAGCACTAAATTCCACTCTTAAAGGCATTGTCTGGTGGCATTTTGTAGGGGTCTTATATGAAAGATAAAAATTTTTCATTACATGTCATCCAAACCCCATATCAAAACTCCATTCCTAACTCAAGATATCTCTACCTAAAGATTGGTTGCTTTTGATAAGAAATACCTCCAAGTTTCCTCAAGGTCACAAAACATGATCCAAAGTGGGCAAATTGCCTCAGATTCCTTTTGTTATTCTTTATAATTGGCTACCTGGTTTGTCCTTGAAATTTGATACCGTTGGAATGTTTAGATGTTTTTCCATGTAGATACAGTGAAAAACTGTTCCATACTTATGGTACAGCAAATAAAGTTATGGAATATTCAATATAGTGATATCAACATTATAAAGAAATACAAAAGCTACATCAAATTCATTTGCCCAGATGACATCACAGATTTCCCATCATGCACTAGGGAAACTGAAAATGTAGTATTTCTTCAAAAATTTGTATCTTCCGAATGCAAGATGCTATTGAGATGGGGTTTTCACTGCCTAACACAGAAAATTTTTCTGCTTTTTTGAAAGCATCAAATTTGGTCACCAGACCATGCTTTTAAGGAAGAAAGTGAGTCGTTCTCAAACTGACACAGACCTGCCAACTTCTCCCCCGGTTTTACCGGGAGACTCCGGTAGTTCGCACGCCGACACCTCGCGGCAGTGAGATATGCATACAATACGGCGTACGAGTAGCTGCAACGAACGTGGAAATACAAGGGCAACTTTCACTGTGCATATTAGCGAATAACGCGGCGTATACGACCGTACGATCGATTGAGTTGGCTATAAGGCTACATTTAGATGAAAATCTTCCAGTCTCCCTAATTTCCCACTAATCTGGCTAATTTGTGCCCTGAAAAATTTAGATTTCCCTATTTTAGTCTGTTGACAATTGCGGAGGTTTTATCGGTAAAGTTGGCAGTGTATGTAGGCTACTAACTGTAGCTAGTAACTCCAGCCGCAAATACCGTTCGGTGTTTGGAGGGTTTTAAGACTGAAAAGTAACAAACCAAACTTTACAAAAAAAAAATCATAATTACCGTTTGATACAGGTTCACAAGTAGTGCTACAAAAGTACTACTTTGGAGGTAGGTAGGTAGTACCAGGGAACTCCCTGGTAGTACTTCCATAGTGGTGTATGTAACGCCAATTGTGCTACGAGTACGCACGAGAGCTAATCAACCAGCCTTGTGCACGGTTAGCGTCACGTGACTACTGAAACTGAGGATCTCAACATAGTGCAGTTCGCCGAGTTTCCCAACCAGGGATGTGTCTATTAACTATGGTGTAACGTTGCATTACAAGAATTTAAAACAAGGGGATACTTTCCGCCTTCCCCTGCTTTTGGGAAGACATAATTTATGAAAAACTAAACCTTTATCGCGTTACTAGACATTTTGAACTCAGACTAGCCTTTTTAGCAGACATATTTCGTTTTACGTCGACCAGATTTTTTAAATAAAAATCTACGATCAATAGCTCAAGGTGGATAATGGACGACCGGGGGGGGGGGGGAGGGTCCAAGGGAAAGAAAATTTGCGGTGCCCTCCCCCGATGAAGAATTTTTTGTTTCGTTGTTCCTTGAGGTTCTCAAATGCAAAATGCAGTAGCTTGTTTAAAGGGGGACCGGAGGACACAGGCCCCCCACCTCCGTAGTGAGTCGAGGAAATATCACTTAGTCTGGGGATTTAAGGGTTAGGGGAAGAGGAAAAGATTGAAGAGGCAAACTGCACAGTATGAAGTACAACGAGATTAATTTATAGCGTACCTTCTCCACTGGCGGAAATATAATTTACTCCGCCTAATGCGTCAACGCTCGTGCAGTCTTTGAACCCTAACGTCGCCTTAACCCCACACCATATGTTTTCCTCAGTGGCGTAGCCAGGATTATTCAGCAGGGGGGGGGGGCGTAAAGGATCAACTAAGCGAAGGAGCATATAGAGGCCGAGGGCCGAGCCGAGGAGGGTCAAATATATTGCTGTATACAGCAAAGTCCCCCAATTCTGCGTAAATTGTACATTTTTGTGCGCCCTGCGATTTGTATACAACAGTGTGTAATCCTTTTTGTTACTACATCAAGGTGCCGTCCAGGGGGAGAGGTCTAAGGGGAGGGGTGTTCCCCTCCCCTTTGAGAAAGTTTTGTTAATTTAAGATTGCCTAGATGCAAAATGGTGCTATCTTTGGGGTATATTTGGAACTGCTCAAATATTCTTATTTAGTGAATTCTAATTTTTGGTTAGGTGAAAGAAGAGAGTGTGCGTCCCTGGGATTGTATACAGCAGTGTGGGATCCTTCCTTTGTCACTACATTCCCCTTTGAGAAATTTTTGTTAATTTAAAGTTGCGTAGATGCAAAATGGTGCTATCTTTGGGGTATTTTTGGAACAGATCATATATGGCTGGAAAATATCCATAATTTAGTGAATTCTAATTTTGGTTAGGTGAAAGAGAAGAGTATGTTGTCTTAGAGAAGGGTATTTTGTCAACAAACCCCTGGACCCCACGCGTGCAAACTCCCGCTTCGCCCTCGTGGTGCACCTTCGGTGCAATTGTGACACTCCTCCATGTCAGTCGGGGGAATCACAGGTTGTGCCCCCACCTTCGAAATCCTGCACACACTACTGGCCAAATGGCCAGGCTTTACCTCTTGTCAGAGTTAATATTATTTGCAAACATTTGCCTTTTAAGGATTGTAAAGTAGGCCTGAATATTAGTTATGGATGGATGGATTTCCAGTTAAATCTGAAACATTTTTGGGGACACTTGTTAATCGGGACTAAACACTGGAATCAGGGACTGTCTTCAAAAATCGGGGACGTCTGGTCACCCTGCTTTTGTTCAGAAAATCTACTTCGCCCCTCCTTACCTCCTATCTACACTTTGTAATCCCCACTTACTCGCAGTAAGACCCTGGCAAGCTTTTAATAGCACAGAGGCTCCAGGTGACCTCAGAGAGAGGTCACCTGGAGAGGTCCTCCTTATTTAGTGTCTCGATACAGGGACTACATGCAATTTTGCCTTCGCGCGTATCAATCACTGACCGCACTCTACATTTGATGACTATTTTGAGGACAATAACACTGATTTCTTCTACCGAAAGGCTCCAGTCCGAAAACTAGAGGTAGGCTACGCCTCCAGCTCTAGTAGGGGCCGGGCATCAAGACGAGATCGAGTAGCTATTTATATCATGAAAGCGGTTATATTCGTAGCATTATGTACAGAATCTGAAATGTGGATTTCTCTTAGTGTATTTCTTTTACCAAAACACATTTTTGGCGCCCTTTGCAAAACACTAGCGGTAGATGGTAAATATTAACACATTCGCAAAAAAAGCTTTTTTAACTCCCTTCTCGTTCTTTCCTCCCTGCAAGCTGATCGACTGAATTCTTATTGTTAAAGCTAGCGTCCCCATTTGATAACTTATACTCTTTGAACTTCCAGGGTTTCGTCCCCTGAACTCCCTATCCCTCCCCTGGAGGTTTTACGTCACTATTTTCCCCTTTATTTGTAAAACTTTTTACAACGGTCACTCTGCACCAAAGGTGTAATTTCCAAAAAAAGTGAGATCTCAGAATACTGAAATACGAAATTTTAATATGTCATGGGTGTGCCATTTCCGGCATTCTGAACAGCATTTGGGTTAAAACATTCTCGTTAAGCTACGCACCAACTGATGGTGGCGCACTGATAAATGCCCCTCTCAGGTATTTTTTTCTTTAGAAAAAAAAGTCCTGTTTTCTAGATATGGGGATTTTCATGAAAGAGCAAACATTTTTACGCGCGCTTCGCGGTGCACACCTTGCTCCGATGGGGTTATGTGGGTGGAATTATTATATTTCCGTTCATTTGTAGGTACTTCCTACAAGGGGCTTTTGAACCTACAAAGCACATTTCTCATTTCTAAGACATAAAATTTCAAGGTAAGAAACGTTAAATGCATCTCGAGGCCGCAAAAGTACCATTTCTGGCAACCTGGAGGGGTTACATGGGTAAAAATGTTCTCGAAACCCTACGCGCTCTCTGACGATAATGCTTCGCTTAGATAGTGTCATATTGGTCCGTATTGGCAAACGTCCTTCCTACCACTAAAATTTCTTTTAAAACGCCCTGCTCCCTGCGCCTCTAAAGTGGATAGGGTTTGTCACGTTTTCGTGCTCTACACTCGCATATGCACACTTAACGCCGATAGGGTTATATGAGGGTGAGTTTACGACATTGTTTTCTGCGGTGCCCCTCAAATTGTCAGGTTTTGGAGGTGCCCTGGTTATCGGTATATTTACAGCTTATGTTCACTGACGGACCACCATACTTTAAAGCTAAGTTCTAACACCTCACTGAGGTCGTCATTATGCAGAACGGAGCCTACTATGCTCACACCGTCCTCGAATCCTGTCCTCACGAACCAAAGGCCTTGTTCAGGGTCAGAGTTTGCCTTTCTGGGGACCATGGGCCAGACTTGAACTTAGGCCTCAACTCTATCTAAGCGTAACACCTCTATCAGTTAGAGGGTAGGGTATCATGATGCTTCCATGTTTGTCGAAATTTGCACTTCCCAAGTCTTGTAAGTTGCATCCAAACATTTCTTCATTTTGAGAATGTTTAACTCTCACAAAATGGTAAAATTAGTAAAATGGTTAATTATAATCACAAAAACAGTATTCGTTTTAACCACCTTATATAGGTGAAGAATAGGACTTAACGTTGCTGATTTAATTATGCACGGATAGCTGAAAGTAACCATATTTTGGTAAGAAACCCATGTGACATGGGTTAGAATGCATGTCAATTCGGTTTTCATAATACTTCCCTTTGTTGTTCTACGTTATGGGATTCCACATCTGGGGGCCCGTAAAGGGCCCGTAAAGTTCCTACTGGGATCGTGGCAAATCTGGCACTAGTCTTATTCACAAAGAATTGCGTAGGACGTTGCGCACCCCAAATCCATAGGGGCATGAGCCGGGGGCTAGAGGGGCTAGAGGGGCTACATACCCCGGGGTTTGAGAAACAATTTCTCGGGCAACTTATTGGAAAATATCCAGCGGTTTTCTCGATCTCGTCAGTGTTTTCTCGGTTCAGTCCCCCGAAAGAAAAAATAATATCCCGTTTGTCAATGTAATATTTCTCCAGCCGGTACTCCTGTTGCGATCCATGTTCCATTTTCTATTGTTTTATTCTCCAGGATATCAGTTTGCTTTAACAAATTTTGCCGCCAATTTCGGGCTTAAGTTTGAACCTTAAAATGAAATACAGTTGAAACAAATTTTACATTTTCACAATAAGTCGGATTCGCTTCGGTCAGTATTATATTTGACACCTTATTCACTACAACAGAAGCTGCCATATCAAGTTTTTTAACAATTCGTTAATGATCCCAAAATGCCAATCTTACACCGACCATTTGATCCTGAAATATGCATTGCACCTTGCTAATTCAACAAACAATCGTACAGATCCTAGAGCATTTCTGTAACTTTTCACTTATCTCTCCAGGCCTTAAAACGGTTCGTAACTTCACAAAATAAGAGAAAATAAATAAAATAATATAAAAAGGCCATTTGTTTCATCAAAGCAAACGTTAAAAAGATACAGGTTAAAGATTATAATGCACATTAAGCTTAATACTATGTTATTCTTCACAACACCACCGTTTTGATATCTCCTCGAAAACTTTTTGTGGGAAAGACTCCTCTGGAAAAAATGTTCAAACTATTATACGAACTAAAAATATCCATCAGATAGTTGGATGGAGTCTTGCTAGACACATTCAGGGTTTTATCTTTCACACTTCACTCATCGTTTGAAAGCTACATTGTAGCTCTTATATATCGCTTCGTTCCTCCACTCCGAGCAAACTTGTCCAATTCGAATGTTCGTGATGAGTTACAATGTCATCTCCAACATCAAAATACATATGGAGAGAAAAGAGTGAATAAAATAGTCGTTTGAACGCGCGTTTCCTATTTAAAAGATGACAAATGTTGTATATACAGTTGACAATGTCTTCGTCTACGTTCGTATGTGTTCTGCAGCCTCGTTTTTCGCTTCTTTAAGGTATAGGCCTTATGTACATGACGTCACAGCGTATAAAAACCAAAGTGCGCAAGTGCAGCAAGTGCACTCAGTAGTGCAGCAGTTCCTCTAAGATGGTTGCTACCAAGTGAGTTATGACCAATGATGTGCATGCTACTCTCGCGCTAGCGCGCCTTAGCGCCGAAGGCGCTAGATACCTGACTTTGCCTATTTGTCTTCCTATTTGTCCGACGTCAATTTTAGGCAATTAAGCGAATAACTCATGTAGGCCTAGGTGACGTCGGATGTCAAGAAGGCAATGACTGAATAACTTTATGACGCCAAAGTCAGGTACCTAGCCCCTTCGGCGCTAAGGCGCGCTTGCGCGCGTTAGCATGCACATCATTGGTGATGGCATCATTGATAAAGTTTATAGCTACCACGTTGAAGAATATCACAGTATGTTCCAGTATGACACAAATAGTGACCCTTGATTACAATGCATAATTCTCTGGAGCTGTCCTCATATCGGCTCCTTCGTGTGTCTAATTCTACAGCTTTAATATCCATATCTCAATTCTTGAACTGTTGGATATCAAATTGTTATAGTCCAGCTTCCTGCTTACCTTCACAATCGTTGATAAAAGTCTTAGTTGTTAGTCCTTGAATGAAATGTATCGTATGGGATTCGCTTGGGATCCACCATTTCCTATAGGGCGTATGTTTTTCCTTCATGAATTCTCTTATTTTCTGTCCGAGTTCCACTGATATCGGTATGTATTTCGTTTCAAAAGCGAAAATAAAGAAAAAATTCACTGAAAGTTGCATACTTGAAATTTTTTGTGCATATGAGTTAAAACTCGGACACTTTCTTTAAGATGAAATAAGGTTTCGTCATTACAGTTTTTGGCAGCGTGGCTCACGCAATGACGATACTGAGATAATGTAGTGCAGAAGTCGTCCGTCTCCCGAAGACTCCGACTGAAGAGTATTGTACACGCTGAGAGCTGTGGAGTAACGCATTCCAATTTAGCGCCCTCTGTTGGTGGTACTGAAATGAAAACGAAGTTCAAAAGACCATGATCATAATAGAAATACTACCTTAGCACTACAGTGTTGTCATGCCAGTTTGCAACATGTATGGCCCCTAAACCAATCCGAAACGATATGTTATCTACGGTAACTTGGATAAATAAACGTGCCTAGTGCAAACGAAGCTTGACTTTTCATTATCTTTTGTAGTTCGAGAGCTTTTAGTAATGTCTTAGACTATTTTTCTTATTGGACAGATGTATTGTAGTGATTGTAGGGTTCGGTTGACAAGCGCCCCCATTTTCAGAATATGTGGTAGGCACAACATTAACAAACGTCTTGATTTAATATTAACACCACTACATATCGCAGAGAGCACTTGACGTTACTAGACGGCTAAACAGTACGTGCAGACATGCCCTAGCACGCGTTTAGGGCTGGAGTACGTAATGTCTTCTCATTGGCATACGTACTGTATGATCACAGTTCACCGATGGCGTCAATGGAAGACTACATAAGAAAGGTGTACGTTGGTCTGGTTTTTGATGTCCAGGCCAGGTCATTGTTGGTCTTAAATGACCTAGACCACCACCCCAGACCGGTGGAGCTTCGTACTTTGACCACCCTGACGTCGATTGGGGAAAGGCCAAACAACCGAAACGATAAAGGGTCTCGGACCACCCGAGACTAACCGGAAGAAAAACGTCGGTTTCATTTAATGAAAAGTGTAGGCTATAATTGTTGGGATATTCTCCATGATATGTAAATCGACATATTCATGTGAACCTCTTACCAATCTTACTACGCTAAACAGAGGCTGTAACTTACGTTTTCGGAATTTTGGTACAACGGGGGTGGTAGTTTATGAGTTGAATAAGGTTTAAAATTTGCAGAAAGTAAATCGGTTTTCGGGTTTTCTCGATTTTTTGGTTGAAAACAAACAGACCAAAATTAGTTTCGTCTTATGACCCGACCGACCACCCAACCGTCTAACATCACCAAGACCACCCAAAACCTCCTTAGGGAGGTCTCAGTTTGGTCGAGCAGCAAAAGCATAACAAGCCTACAAATATATCATTGACCAGACACATTTAAATTCCAAAGTAGGCTACACCGCTTTCTCCTCAAATGATTTTAGGTAGTTCGTAGATTAACAAGTACATTCAACGTAGTTTTCAAGTTTAACCGTTTGAACTTTTTAACAGAATGTAGTAGCTCTTTTCACTATCTGCAATTCTCCAGGAATAGTTTTAAGTACATTCATTCACCTTCGCAGCAGGTGTCGAATATGTACCACTTTCCATGTACATATTCTTACGAGTGCAGCCAATATATGTGCAGGAGTAAAAAACGTCCGCCGGGCAGTGCCGGATTAACCCCATGGCAGAACCGGCATATGCCGGGGGCCCCGCGCTTTTGGGGCCCCCTGCCTCTGGCATATAATGTATAATAACTGTCATGTATCACTGTATAATGTGTAAAAGCAACTATTAGTTATTAGCGGTTAAAAGCTAAAATTTAATCTGTTGAGTGTTGTTAATTTTGTGTAAGCGGGTGGGCGAGGGGGGAAGGAGGTTAAACTTGTAAAAGGGGCCCCGCTATAGAAAGTGCCGGAGGCCCCTCACAACGCTAATCCGGCCCTGCCGCCGGGTGGGCAAGATATGCAACACTAATGTGGCGTCCTCGTTGTAAACCTACGCTATAGATCCTGGATGGGGTCAGGGCATCAGTGTCTATGAGGCGGAGTGGTATCACCGATTCATACCCAAAATGCTATCGAAAGAAAGGACGAAACTATATATAGCAGCAGTGTTGTCGGAAGGTACCTATGACAGAGGGAATGGGCCATTTCATCTCCAGAATTTTGACATCATCCAAGGTATTTTGGGGGTTGTTAGGCAAAAGCTTCAAACCCAAAAAATTTTGGAGGCTTCAGCCCCCCAGCCACCCCGGGCTCCAACGGCGGTCCTGTATAGTCAAAATATCTTTGACACTCGCTGTGTTCACGCCACACTAAACGTTCCTCAATATTCGAGGCCTATTCCCCATCCGTACGAAAACCGGAACACAACATTGAGCAAGTTTACTTACTTGTCTCTGCATCAGGTGATCTTCTTCTCCTGCTGCTATAGTCGCTCTCTCCAAATCTAGCAAGTCCTTTGGTGACCAAGTCCTTGCACAATTCCGTCGTCTTGTAGGATTGGGCGAATGTGTAGACTGCTTGAAGAAAGTCGCTTGTGAAATCGCAGAAAGTTGACTCCGACGCAAGACAGTCAAAATACGCCTGAGAGAAAAGAAGTCAAGAGAAAATTGGTATAAATTTCAATGCAAAGGTGGCTCCGCGGCGGGGGTGTTTGGAACACCTCCCCCTCAAAACAGTGTCATAATATTGTAACTGAACGAGGAGCATGCTAAATGCATTTGATTACTACACCAACTGACCCAAACCTCACATGACATCCGGTTGGATTATGTCTTCTCAAGACTTCCATCCCTTACTTGTATTCACGATGTCTCCTTCTGCAAACAAACTTTGTGACCTGATAATCCTATAGGATGTCTTGCCCACAAAAAATGCAGAATAAAGTGTGAGACATATTGAACCAGTTTACGGCCATCATGAAGTATTCATTCTCTTTTGTTCTGTTTCGTGGCATCGGTTAGAAACACGTTTTCAGTGTCGAAGTAATATTAGAATAATATTCTGTGACTGTTCCAACCAGTGAGCGCTACGCTAAGTATGAGTTTTCCTTCTTGAACAAACGAACTTAACCTAAGTGCATTGTTGTTTGTTCGACACTCAAATCAAATTCTTCTCGAGATGAAATATATTTATTTGATAAATGTACGTGTATACAGAGTCGCAAACACATAATTATCTGCGAATAGGGCTCTGGATACTGGCTATTTCTCAACGTTGCGACAAGGCAAGGGGAAGAATGTGGTTTCCGCACTTATTCTCACTCTCTTAGACTTTTGGAAGTTCTCACTCAGTTCTTCTAAACTTTGTTAGTCTTACTCAGGTTTAGTCAGCATGTACGTTCTATTCCAGGTGCCAGACTCCCCTCGCTGTGAGCTGGAACCAACTGACTTTTTTTCTTTCTTGTTATAAACTATGACCACAAAAATCCCACCTCACAAAAGTTACCTGTAAACCTTGACACATAGCCTCTTGTTCAGTCGTTCCGTCACTGAGTTCCACAGTGTACGTTAGCCTTCCGTCACACTGTTGCATGGCAAACACTTCACAATCTAAGGAGATAGAAGGAATGAAAAACGACTTTTTATATTTACAGGCAAACACGTGAGCATAGAATCTGAAGTTTTTTCTGTAAATTATACTTAGCTTTGTTTGTTTATTACCTCATTTAATTTAATTAATCGCAACACAATAACATTTTGTGAAAAACCCATGTTGGCCAACAAAATTGACTTTTTTTTTTCAAAAAAAGTCTATCCTGGTGATAGGTTTTGCTAGATAAAAGAGGAACTGTTTTGTTAAAACATACCAACTACCTCAAGTAATAGCTCATAATGAAGGTCTTTTGAAAATTTTGTAAGCCAACCTTTTTTTAGATTTGATATGAAATTTACATAAACCCAAGGCATCTTAGCTCTCGTTACTGTAACCCAGTGTTTTTAACTTATAAGTTATGGCTATTTTTCTCATATAACCTTTCCAATCAGGCCCAAGCATGCCACATACCACATCATGACAAAATATGTACTTAAGGGAAGTTTAAGATCCCACATGGAACAAGCCGGTCATTTTGCTTTTTGCTTTCATGAAGTCCCAAAATCCCCGTTCCCGTATGAATCAGACTGTCTCTTCTGAAATTTAAAACGAAAGCAGAGAATCGGATCTGAAATAAGGTTTGGAAAGATTGTAATTAGGATGTTTTGAGGGTAAGAGCAGAGAGTTGTCCTAACAACTCCCAGGTTAGAGCCGCACTTACAGGCGTACGAACCAGGGGCTACGGGTGCAACCCCCAGAGTTCGGACAAAATTTATTTCTCAATTTTTTTGAAACACTCAGGCAATTTTGTCGGGTAAGAAGGGTTTTTCTCTGGTAAAAACGGTTCAGTCCCCTCTAACTAAAAACATCCTGTACGCCTATGAACACACTACTGGTTAGTGTACGTACTAGTAATCAAGCTTATGCACTCTGGTATTCTTACTAGTAACTAGCAAGTATGATTTTGTACCCTCCAAGCTCTTTTTTTGCTAATGAAAATGTTTGAAATCGCACTATGCGCTCGCAACGCAGTTGCATTCGTAAAGGCCCTCACAAGCGGAGGAAATTGGCTGACTCGGACACAGTGTAAAGTAATTGTCTGCTGAAGTCAGATCACGTCCTCGGCAATGTTTCCAACCATGGTCACACTACAGCGATTTTCAATCCGAAATCCGATCCGAATTTTTCTAAATCGGACCAATAGTTTTTTATTCAGACTTTGTTCTAAGGATGGTCATGCTGTATCGGTAACTGATCCTAGTTTGTCTCACGATAAACTGTTCTGCTACCGTTATACAAGTTATATCGCTCAACAGAGCGATATTTCTGAGTCCGATCCGATTTTTGTACGCGTGTCCGATAAACGCTGTCTGTCGATGTGACGTCATGAAATAAATAGCTTACATTTTATTTTCGTAGTCCTCTGATACAAATAATATGTTTACACAGGTTGGCAAATTTTTGGCTCTTTTCCACCAGGGATGGAGACTAACTAAAACTCACAAAAATTGGACCGTAATCCTATCCGAAATCGCTTTCGTGTGACCCTTGCTCAACATGTTTCTTCGTAAATACAGCGCACAGTATAGGCGTATGAAACCTGGGCATTAGAAGCTAGCCTCCTGTTCCTCCACCCCGTCCCTCCCTGACCACGCCCATGCCTGACCGATCTTTCTCTGATTATATTTCAACAAACAAAAATAGAAAAGTTAAGCGCGCACGTATTTCTTCCAGTTGACTCATGGCTTACTTCATAGCAAGTTTGGTCATATTTTCCACCCTATAAAGTTGCTGGTATCGAAGCTGAATCTATGATCGAAGATTGTAATTGGTCATGGGAGCAAGAGATAAGGACAAGCACAGACAGACTGTACGTAAATTTTGAAATACATCCAGTGGCTTCAGTAACGAGCCAATAACCTTCGCATGACGTCACGAATAAAATTAGTCCGGTTTTAACCTCGAACTTTCAACAAGTTCGGTTCGAATGGCATAACAGTATTACCTTGTGTTGTGTCCCAGAAGTCTGTCCTGTTCACCATCTCATCCTCGGTTAACATGTCATCCCCGTCAGTATCAAGGCTGGAGAAGAGCGTCCTCACTATTTCTTTGTCCACACCAGGATTGCGTAATTCGTATTCCAACTTGGAAACGTAGCCATCTTTATTACTGTCCAGCTTGTGAAAACTGTGACGTACAAATGAGTGCGTGTTGTGGAAGAAACTTGACAATCTGTGCAGAGATTTTAAAACCCTGGGAAGACAAAGCCCCAAATGGAGGAGAAAGCCAGAAATGGGTTAGCATTTTGAGCAGCTTTTTTCATTCTTTTTGCTTTTATGTCATGAAGGCAGTCGATATTATGAAATGAATGCGCGTGTCAGCAGCATAAATGTTGTAGCACCTTTGATGTGGTTAAGTTGCTGGCAAAGCGATTATAAAAAGCAAAGTTAAGAAGTATAGCAGAATGTGATGAGAATAAATTGTGAGAGTAAACTTAGTACTTTCTTAAGGAAAACAACCTACAGTCTTGCCCCACACGCAGCACCTCGAACCATAGGCGTTGGAAGCGGGAACGGGGGGTCTAAATCCCCCAGTCAAAAATGAAGTGGGGTGGAACTACGCATCCCGCCCCTTCAATCCAAGGACGAAAATCCCTTATTTGTTTCATTTGTAAGGAATATCAAAAATTTGCAGTAATTTACCTTAAAATTTGTCCAATATGTTGCACCAAATTGCATATAAGGACCCTATAAATATTCAAAAATTTTCCAAAGGGGAGGGGGTACCTACCTCCCCTAAGGCCCCTCCCCCAGGACGGCGATCCCAAACACCGCTCAGCCCCCCCCCCCCCCCCCGTCTCGAAAAGCTTGCTACGCCTATGCTTCAAAGTGTTCGGACTTGAATGAGTTCAAACGTAAGTCGCTCCCAGATGGGTCAACTTATGGCCAAAAAGAGACTGCGTGGTCGGGAACTCTTTGCTCGAGAGCGATTAAATTACATCCAATGCGTTTAGCCTGGCAACATTATCATCACAAACTGATTTTTGAATCTCTGCCGTCTTTTTTTTTTATTAAACCAAGCATTGATTAATAATAAAATAATCCGCATATGGGGCATGAAAACATGCATTAGTCGGGATGCAGTCGCCATACATCTCAATGGGCAATCGAAAAGCAAAAGTTATGAATCCGTACTGTGAAATCATTTAAGTTTGGACTAAAATACGCGGTTTCCTCGTTTTTACTCTGCATTTACGACGTAGCAAGTTTTCAATTGGAGTAGCGTTGCGTTGGTACGATTGAGTTTAAGGATATATCTTCGTACTACCGTTGCATAGTCACATGTAGCGTGTGCGTGTTAGTGAAATCAGAGTTAACACCTTAAACTAAGTTGCGTTTTCGAGCGACATCCTTTTTACAGAAATGTTAATAGAAACCATTTGAAGCTATCAGGATCACTAGCCATGGAAAATTTACTTGTCAAAGTAGTAGTCGAATACTGACCCCGGGTATGAGATTAGGGTAGGAACATGGCTGTAACGCCCGCTTCTGGAAACAGAATTATTTTCGCACTCGAGTCTGTTTTACTGAGCCTGCTATTGACCCCAAATGGGAGGTACCTGAATAACAATAAGAACAGAACCACATACCGGTACATCCCATACATATAGATAGAGGATCACGTGACCAATAGTGTCGTCACCGTTGGAATAATTTAGGCTTACCAAGATAGCCGTTGGGCTACTGTCGTTTGCGTAATTTGACGAGGAATCTGCAATATTTCAGACAAACTTAAAATATGAATGGAAGAATAACATAACAGTCCTTTATTCTTTCTTTGAATTTAACCAAACCTTGCATTTTTTCGAAAGTATTACAAGTTTCTCCTTTCGTAACCTGCCGATACTGAACCACTTGAGCAAGTCCAAACTTTTGCGCACAAGACATGGCAGACAAATTGGTAAGCCTAACCGTGTACGCACGGTGGTGACAGCCGACGCAGGCATTAGTGTAGGGTGTTTTGTCCATGTTATAAGAATTCTTGTCCAGAATGCACTACAATTGGACTCCGACTCAGCGCAGCCATGTCCATAAAAGTGACAATTACATGAAGATAACGGTAGGCTCCATGTGATCGGCGCACAGGGTTATAAAACATATTTTGGCTCTGGTTCGGCAGTCTGGCCAGACTATGAGATACACTTTCAACAACGAAACAATTGAGTGTATATGAAAGAGCATGGCACAGTTTGTTCGATACGGTACATTGTCAAATAGTTAAGCCTCCGGCCGGACTCGGAATTGAACAAGAATCGGGCCACGGTTCGTGACTTTTGTCGGAATAGGATTGAGTGGACTAGTGGGATTCGGATACGTTCCTTAGTAGCATATGAGTATTTCCAGGGAACTGGCACTAGAGTCTAGTACTCTCCTCCTCCCAAAATTGTCACCAGAACAATAATAAAAATAACACATGTGGACCCAAAATAGCGACGTAAACTTTCCATGTGAATTTTTCCCCCAAAAGATTCGAAAAGAGCACTATGACAATATTAAATTGGATATCTGATCACAAGTCGAGCAGGTGTAGATTATCACCATGCAGGTGTACAAATTGCCAAGACGAAGCAATGTCCGCCACTACTAGCTGAGTAATACATGGTAGATGGCGATGAACACTACGAAGCAGAGGTTAGCAGACGCCTTCCTAACTTATTGAACTTAACAAAGGACCTCTTTTACTCAAAAAGCAGAGCGCAAGGCCCGCTATGCAGGCTACTGATATCTTCAGGTTCTTTGTCAACTTCATAACTTGCCATCTTTAGACTACAAGTTGTTCTAAGAGACCACAGGCCTCGGATGGGGGGGGGGGGAGGGAGGGAGGGACAACAGTCTAGCATCAAAAATGTCCACCCTTTCTTCAAGGACAAAGACCACTTATTTTTTTCCCTCTGTGGAATATATAAAAACTTAAAAATATGCAACTTTAACAATAAATTTACTTCCAAATACACACAAAATGAACTTGCATCTAAAATATCCCCCAGTGAGGAAAGCCTCCTAGGCCTGTTTTAGAGGCTGTCTTCTATAAAAAAAAATTTACATATTTTTGTCAAAATTCGCGGGCCTACCATCGCCATTATCTACTTAAAAACATTCACAAAACACCGACCACTACTATGGCAGGATGTTACAGATAATAAGATCTCCTCTGTGTCTATTCGTTATCAAGAAATAATTGTTTCCGTATCCTTATTAGCGGCTTTTTAACACTGCTTTCATGTGGAGCGCCTCAGCTAAGCAGTCAGCTATAAAAAACGTACGCTGTGACTTACGTAACCGCAGCAGTACAGTCCTTGAACTAATATTTGCAAAAGGCATAACTCATAAACTATCTTGAGAGAGTTGTCACAAATGGTTACACAGCGTCGTCTTACCCTTAAAAATAAGGTCACTTTTTGAAATAAAAAATTCTGTGTTTATTATTTCATTAATTTCTCCTCAAAACGTTTTAATTGCAACTTCCTGAGTTCAGACAGGAAGTTTTGTTAGCAGTATAACTGCACTTGGATTTCATTACTGGCCGGAAATGATGGGCGCCCTCTACAACACAGATACCAATGATTAGTTCCCCTACCTGTTCAAGCCTTGTTGCGAGGACTACACAAAGTGCGTCTTTTTCTTCCAAACAAGAACTGTGAGACGTAGAAACATGTATGCAGCACTGTACATTTAAGTTTCTGTGCTTTGCCCATTTTTGCTCCAGAGTAATAGCACCTTAGAACAATGGGAAAACACTTCAAGTTGGTAGGGCAGGGTTCAAATTTTCCGGGGAAGGGATTGCCTATCAGATATTTGGGTCACGATTGCCCCCCTGAAAAACTTAATGGATGCTATTTGGGGTCCTCGAGGTCTATCTTTACTACTTTTGTTGACTGTTAGAGGAGGGTAGGACAATTTCTGTAACACTAAGTTTGAGATCTTTTAGCCCACTTCAACAACTTTCATAAGGAAAGTTTTACCCCAACCAAAAAGCCTGTAGAAAAAGGCTTAAATTAATGTTTCTCAATAATCTGTAGATCAGTAGCACGTTTGCACTAAGCAAGCTTGGATAGTTGGAAGGTAATCTTGAGTAAATCAGGGAAGAGGAATACCCGGATGTACTGATAATACCAAACAGATATGTCCGACAGCAGCGATTTAAACAGGTTATGAGGTCTCAATGGCTTTTCGTAAAATAAATAGTATCATAATGAAATTAAGTTACTCTCCTAACCCCTTTTGAGGAAGCATCAAATCAGCTCACTGACTGGCCGTTTACGTGACCACTTTGCTTCCGCAAGAAAATTTTAACAGTACATGCAAAGATAGAGATAGATGAGGTTTTACGGCCCAATTTCTAACCGATTGGTTTAAGTCGGGCCGGCCACGGCCTTTTTTCCAGTTGTGGCTCACTGGCTTGTTTTCCCCACTCCATTGCTTATGCTGAGCACCAAGCACAAAGGCAGTAGGTTCCATTTTTTAAGTCTTCGGTATGACCCGGCCAGAAGTCGAACCACATGCAAAGCGTCAGTGCTCTACATCTTCCAGTGTAAGTTAAATTTTTGATAAAATGAGGGACAGGAGTTTCAGTGAGGCAGTCTGTAGCTACGGAAGGCTCGAGCTCCCGCAAATGTTTTACTCCACGCACAAGATCGAACCAACTGGACATTTCCACTCTCCAGGGTGAAAATAAGACGTTTATAATTTTAATTTAATTACAATTAAAAATACAACGTTAGTATTCCGACCGAAACTACCCCGGGGAGCGGACTGTGATGTTTAAAGTACAGTATGAACTGCCTTTAGAAATTCATGGCGCAAACAAAATGTTAACTACCATTATAAATATGATGTATGTCGTGCATCTGAAGTACACTATCGAACGGGGACGATCCTAGAGGACTGCCACCCACTACACGCATGATCAGAGTGGGCGTGTGTGCAATTTTTGTCTCTTCTTATTTTTTATTAGATTTTAGTTAGGAACTTTGACAACGACAGAGAGGGAACTTCCCTAGTAATTTTCAAAGCAATATTCATTTAAATAGCATTGATTGATCATCATTGATTCTGCAATTCTTCGCAAACCTTCGGGAGCTCTCTAGTAGCAATTCCCTACTCAGGCTCACAAACTAGGTATGGATAGTACAGCCACTCATGTAGGCTATCAAATGCCATTGACGTTTACAGCACATTGTATAGGACTTGTCAATATAAAGGGACCCATGGTACTCACGCTTTGGCATGCTCCTATATGGTACTCATAAGTAAAAGGTGCGTAAACCTGTACTCGTACTCGTGATATTGTACTCGCACTAAAAATCTGGTAGGTATAGGCTTGTTAGCAGCATGGAGTTACCATAAGGTGTGGTGTTCATCCTACCAAAGCAGACAGAGCTGAGACAGATCAGTAACGGACTATCCATGGGAGGCCGTTCGTGACTCCGGTGAGTCTAAAAGGCTGGCCTGTAAACTCAAGATTCGTCTTCTTTATGTGAATGATACGTAAGCAAGACTGACTGCTGCGCAGTGGGTGGTTTGAGAACGATATACAACAAAGGTTCTCAAAGGTTGTAATCAGATTTCGGTAACTGGAGTTTACCAGGGTCCATCTGTCGATACCAATGCTTTCATAACAGCGAATGTCGGTTATCATTTATACACAATGAAAACGTGCTTCCAGGCTGTGCGTTGTATTTTTTCTTTGGCAGTATCTTTGATTGATACACAGCGAATGAAAGAAGAAACTTTCGTGCGACTGATTTCGTAAAAGCTCATCTGGAATGGTGTCGATCGGAGGTTCGGTATACATAAAGGAAGGTGACAGGCAAAAGATAAAAGTACAACATAATACTGTGAAGGCTTCGTTGCCATTTCATCCAAACAATGGATCTCGAAAGAGTGTCTGATGACAGTAGGTCAAAGGTCACAGATAAAGAAAATCTAGAAGTATGAACATATGGGTACAGTTTCTTTGTCATGTTGTGTTTAGATAAGCGCCGTTACGTTGTTTGCAAACTTATGTGTCCGATCAGGGAGCTCTTCCAGTTCCCAGGTCCGATCTTTCTTGACTGTTCTGTGAGCAAAGGCTGCGAAGTATGTTTTATGACCGTATTTTCCTCGTGTTTTGTAACTTTTATTAGTTTTTGCTAACATTCTAAGGCAGCAATAATTTTACTTTTGATATGCGAAAGACTGAGGAACTAAATTCATACGCACTTACGTAAAACTCATGATACATTCGATTCGGTATTGGTTCTTGAGATATTAGTAGATGAGGTTACTGCGTTAGTAAGCTTAAGTTAATTTAAAACAAGCAGAGTTGATGTCATCTATTCATATTGGATAAGCAATGCTTTGTCTTCTTTCTTTTTTCTCTTGATTTGACCTTGAAATAGATAGGGATAATGGGCTTACCATTGATTATATGAAGTTTGCAAAATTAGCATACCTCTAATGCATTCACACTACAAAAACATGACTTTATGGAGGAGAAAATCGTGTGTAAAGTTTACAGAAATATAAAACAATGTTGATTAAAGGGACAATGCAGTCACCCAAAGTTGAATAAGTATACCCGGGTATTCTATTTCATGAATAGGTCTTTGGGTAACTATATCTTTTAAATACATGCAAGATAACCCATTTGTTTACCTTGAGAATGTCATATTTACATTCTAAAACATTATGAAAGAAACTTGCAATTCCAGAATTAAAAGGGTCAGTTTCAGATTATGTTTGAGTACTGGAAGTATGCAAATTATTTCAAAATCTTGAAAAAATATATTCATGGAAAAGATATTGGTCAAAACAGAGTTCAGATTTGTCCGTGTAACCGGGGCACCAGATTTTTCATAAGATACTGGACATTTTACTTACTTCCCTGAAGATGGTTCTGTAATCTTAAAGATGGTTTGTGGGGCGATCTTCTATAGAATGGAAAATGCAGTTTCAATGAGGAGATTGGGTTACAATTGGGAAATATTCTCTTTAAAAGTGGGACACGATTTGGTGTCCAACGGTGTCCCCGTTCAGGCGCGGATCCAGGATTTTGAGAAGGGGGGCGCACCCACACACCGTCGGACGAAGGCGCGAGGCCACGGCGGGGGGTTTGGGGTCCTCCTCCCAAGAAAATTTGAATTCTAGATGCGCTTAGATGCGATTTCCCAGCATCTGGGAAACATATTTTACATATTTGCTCATTTTTTCCCGAGTATTTAAAGCGTTGGTCAAAAAATCGTTGGTCATCGAAAAAGGGGGGGGGGGAGGCGTGCGCCGGGTGCACCCCCACCTGGATCCGCGCCTGCCGTTACTAAGTGAAACGTTGATCTTAACCACAACTGATGCAATTTGGCAAACTAAGCAGCTGTTGACAGTGACCATAAAGTACAACGGAAATACATCAGAATACTCTTGAACATTCCAAGTTAAATTTGATTAAAATGGTAAATTATTGTGTGCAACAAGACACCAAAAAGTTACACGTAATGTTACACGGGGAATCAATACTTTGATCACAGTGCTATTCCATGTTGCAGACACAGAATTTGGGGAGCTGCATATATTTCCAAGTAGTATGCAAGTGTTTCCTAAAAATGCATTTTAAAAATTTGTGGTTTCACACAGTTCATTTCCAAAAAAAAATGCTTTACAACTTTTGTCAGTGTTAAGCTCTTGGTGTCCAAGTTACACGATAGAAAAATGTCAGTTTTGTATGCATTAACAACTTGTATGTAGGGCATCACTATACTTAATGACTGGGTCTATCTTCCACTGATTCAGTGCTTTTTTGTACTGACAATTTTAAGGTGAAATATAGGACAATATAACGATGGACACCACATCTACTGTTCCCCTTACTTAAAGGGGAAATGCAGTCTCTCCCCCCCCCCCCCCCAATTTGAATAAGTGTACCCCGTCATCGTCATTCAGTAATGGCTCCTATCATTAATTTGACAATATTTTGTTAATTATTTGTTAAATTCATGCAGAATAACTCCCTGGTTTACCTTCAATATTCAATGTTTTTCTACAGCAACACAATGAAAGATAGTTGTGAGTGAAATAAGAAGAGATTTGCAAGATTTAGCAGATTTTTGAAAATGAAATTGGGGCGACTGCTTTCTCCCTCTAAGGAATCACCCATATCAAAAACTATAGAAATGATGCTCAGACCAGGGAGGTTCCACTTGGACAAATAACAGCTCCCTGCTGAACTACGGAAGCACTATACGTAGTTTTCATCATGGAAGTACTACCGCCGAGCTGGTGCTAAGTTAGTAACTCCATGACCTGATAAAGGTTACAACCCTACAGAGAAAATGTCCTACGGTTTAAACATTTTAATTGACTTCTATTCCTGCAGAACCTAATTTGACCTAACAGTTATGTGGTACCTGGGGTTTGTCTGGGCATTTTTTTTTCACAGTATTAGGATACACCTAAACAAGCTTTTAAAAGGACTCGAATATACAGGACCACAAATGATGAAATACAATTAATACCTACAGTGTTGCGGTGTAGTACAATTCACATCTGTGGGCAACTGATCATACAGAAAGGCTGAAATCAACCATTTAGAGGACCGCAGATCCCCGCCAAGAAGTAAATCTCAATTAATCAGCTCTCTGCCGGTATTTTATGCTGTGATAAAAGACAGCACAACCCCTTAAGACAGAAACGTGCAAAACTGATTGAGAAAGGATTTGCTTCATTGCACGGTGGGTCAACGGGTACTGGCAATTGCTTCAGGGGCTGATTTTGGGAGGTTGTTACTGGGTTGTCTGTGTGACAGGTGAAATTCGCGTGTCTTTCACTCTTTTGTTGTTAGAGTGTATGCTTGTTACAGGCAAAATCTCGCACGCAGGTGATCTCGAGAAAAATGAACCATACCCCCATCTGCTAATGAGACCGCAACGTACAGTATCCGAGTATAATGTGGTCTCTCTAAGAAGTCAGGGTACAAGTGTCACCCCTGCTTTTACCCACCCCCTTGTCCCTCCCTTGTCCGACACACTATTTTCCCTGAAACTTTTGCAAATGGCACCGTTAGCAATTAGCAGAAATCCGACGAAGAAGCTTACCCCATCCCCTAAGAACAAAATTGTAACGATGCTACCATACTTGGCCAGAACAACATGTTTTGATCAAGAAATTGCCTTAAAGCTACGTACGCAATTGTAGCGTATCATGGACTCGGACTCGCTCGAGGGTGGGGAGGGGGCTCGAGAAAAAGAGAAATATTGCGTTTACATTACACAGACAAGGGGGAGGGGTAATTGAAGGGGTCACTATTGAACCCTGAAGCATTGATTTCTGTCTCCCCAGAGATAGACCAGATCATTCTCGGGTACTGTACGTTGCGATCGCATGGGAGTGTGTCATTTTCCTCCTGCTCAAATGCATGCAAGACTTTTGCTTCTCTACATAACGATTTGAAAGATGGGGAATTTTTTTGTACAGCCAACGCAACTCTTTTCGATTCAGGCCGTGGAGAAGTCATTTTACGACGTCCAAACCTGCACAAAGTTAAGAGCAGCCTGGACAACTCCACGTGGGGTGGTTTCAAGTCAACATTACATCCCATCTTTGGGATCTTTGCACCCGAGCAGGCTGAACAGCCTATACACAACTGGCCACACGGTCTGTCCATAATTAGTAATAGTTTGAGCAAAGTACATCTACTGCGCAGGATACTAACTAAGACGGTCACATTTCTGAAGTGAAAGCACAGTAATCAGACGACAGGTGTATCCTGCATGCTACGTAATGCAAACGAATGCTAGTACAGTATATCAGGGTTGAGGGAGACCAACAAAGTTTACAATAACACAGGACATGAAACTCCGAATTTGATACCCAAATCTTTCCTTTCTACAATAGAAACCCTAAACGATAACTAACTTTAGATGTGATGACAATTCGTGGCAGACGAGATATAAATATTTATTGATAATAACTATTTCCTTTCGCGTCAAATTCTCACTATTATAAAATCATAACCTTCTTCCGCTCATTGTTGAACGGCTCCCGGACAGTTGGACGACCTCAGTAGGTACAGCCTGCATACATGACCGTGAGATGTCTCCTCTGGGTGGTACGTTCACTAATAAATTATGAAAGTATAGGACTGTGTGATAAAACCAACGCTGTTCCGTAGGGTCAGTCCATAGCCTTGCAGTGCGGTCATACAAATTGTGCTTGCATGATATAAACAAAGCAATGATGTAATTGTTGTGTTGTGTGTTTTTCTTTGTAATGGGACAAAAAATCCCATCACATGGCTATGTATATTTTCAATCTTCTGGGAATGCGTCCACGTAATAGCCCCTAAAGACTTGACTAAATGTATCCGTCTCAACAGAATCCTAGCGAAAATCTTTTGAAAGGCTTGCTTCAAACGAATCAAGGTGGGCAAAATTAGACGTGATGTTTTTTCTTTCGTGCAACCCTCTCGAAAGCCGTTTTAACATTTAATCGGGAATTTCAGATATCTCAAATTAATTTTAGATATCTCAAATTTTATTTCAGGTATCTCGAATTTATTTCAGATATCTTAAAATAATTTTAGATAAGTGGAAATAACCACGATTTCAGATATCTAAACTTCTAATTCAGATATCTCTAATTCACTTTAAGATATCTTGAATAAAATTTTAAATATCTCTAATCCTTCTTCAGATATCTCGAATTCAATTATAGATATTTTGAATTCTATTTTAGATATCTTAAATTAAATTCGAGATATCTAAAATTCATATTCATTCGCTCATGAATATGAATTTAGATATCTCGATTTCAATTTTATATATCTGAAATGAACTCGAGATATCTAAAATTCATATTCATAAGCTCGTTGTACGCTATAGGTACGCATGTGCAGATATCTGGCGCGAGTACTCGACTCGGATGTACTAGGTACTGTGTGCATGTGCTTGACTCGCTGCACTAGAGTAAAACTTGAAATTGATGTTACTTTAAGAAGTATTTCTAGGAATCTTCGAAAGGTAACCGTAGAACAGGATTTAGCCTACGATTATCGGGAGCTGGCAGACTTCCCGAACAGCTGTGCTTGCATAGGCCTATATGGAAGGCATAACCAGTTGCAACTACCTGCAGTACTGTCGTTTGTTACGTTCACAAAGTATAACTTAACACAAGTCTTTCGTGCTTAGTAATATGACACAGGGTCATATTGCAAAAAGCTAGTATCTATTGGAGACAAGAAGAGAGAGGGTGCGTACCTAAGTACGTAGAATATACAATGCAGACATGTTGCTTTCTTCTCGCCTTATGCAAGCTGTATAACAACTACTAAATTTATGAGCTCATGAATATGAATTTCGGATATAATGAATAAGAATTTCAGACATTTGAAATTGAAATTGAGATATCAAAAACTGATTTTGAGATATCTGAAATTAGTATTTTAGATATCTCGAAATAAATTTCAGATATCTCTAGTTCAATTTTAGATATCTCGAATTCTATTTCAGATATCTCGAATTCTATTTCAGATGCCTTGAATTCAGTATAAGATATCTCGAATTCTATTTTAGATTTCCTTAATGCTATTTCAGATATCTCGAAATTAATTTTAGATATTTTAAATTTTATTTCATATATCTAAAATAGTGCATAATTCGAGATATCTGAAATTCCTGATTAAATGTTCAAATGACTTTCGATACGGCTCATTGAAATATTTGAAACCCATATTTGGGAGACACACTTGCTCTGACGGCAAAACTTTTTCAATCCCCTTTTACGTTTAGTTTCAAAGCATAAACTTATTGTATTAATTTCTAATCTAATGATTTGTTATATTATTTTTGTACTTATGATAGTGCAAAAAATATGACATTGTATATGTGAATTATTTCCATTGCTAGAGTTTCTCCTGGTGAGGCAGACGGAATAGGTTTTTTTTTTAAATTTTCCCTATTCGTCAGACCCAAGAGGACTTTAACACAAAGGGTTTCGAAATAAATCTGTAGGTTGCACGAAAAGGACATGGCCCGCCATGCTTTGCCCCACTCGAGATGGAGGCGTGCGGCTGGGCCCGCAGCCCCCATTCGAGCAAACATTTAGCTATTTCGGACAAACTGTATATATATGCAATATTTTTTGGCATAAAGCACACAGCTCCCCCCCCCCCCCCTAAACGAAATATTCCCGTACGCTACATGCTTTGCCTGCCTGTGCTGTAGACGTACATAATTCAGAAAAGAGAGGCAAAAATACGGTAATGATGAAAAATGAGAAATTGAAATGACAAGCAGGAATATGTAGACAGAAAGTTGTACGCATGGGCTGGGGAGAAGAGCCATGGAAGGCTCACAGTGACGTTTTGACGGGTTATTTTTTTCTTTTCCTAGTGTTACAAAAGCCATAAAGACCTAAAATCGCATTTGTTCCATACGTCCAGTGTTTTTATTTGTAAGATAAAGAGAAATACCAGGATTTAGCAGAAAACTATTTGACGCATGCCTTACGGTACATCGTACAGTCATGATATAAAAAGACTTGCAATTCAGTTATTTGACTATGATTAGGGGAAGCCCGGAGCCACTCAAGGTACTGAAGGGGGTGTGCTAGCTTTCAAGGGTGGCGAATTTTTATCAGGGGAAGCAAGATGTCTTAAAATGTATTATTAAGAAAATAGTAATTTAAAATTTTGTAGGGTACAAAAAGTTTTTAGGGGCGTCATCGCCTGTCCCCCTTGACTGCTGGTATGGTTAAACGACCAGTAACGTGGGAGAAGCTCGCAAGGAATAATGGATTACAACATCACGTGGGATCACTTCCAAGTTAACATTTTAAACTTGCAAATCGCAGTGTACAGTTTTGTCGCGCTGTTAGAGCACACCTCGGGAATTGATGCAGAGCACTTTTCTAACGGATTGGAGGCATACGTCTTTATTTCATATACAGTACGGTACCGTAAAGTTATCAATGATTCAACAAAGTTACAAAGAAGTCTGAGATGCTTGTCATGTAGACAACAAACTTTACATGGGTTTATTACAATTCAAATGTAACTTATATAACCAGCCTGCGCGTGTCTGCTCATTAACAATTAATGGAATTGCAGGTATAATGTTCCATTGTAATCTTACAACAATTCCCACTTTACTCTGTACCTGCCGATCTTGCTACCAATAGCTAGCGATGGTTATAAGCCGGCTGTTTCACCTGATCCTCATGTCTTGTACATTAATTAATTACTGATCTGTGCAATAATTTCTTAGCATGTGCTACATAACTGTTAATTGTTAATGGTAAGATACGGTTGAGTGATTTACACGTAAATAGTTAATTGTCTGCCTGTTTTCTAGCGCATGTACAGAATAAAGCGACACCACTAATCATCACTGTACAGTATATCGAATGTAGAATCACAGAGAACAGATATGCATATCAACGATGGACGGAATGATGGACGGACGCATGTCAGTTACATTTACATTTACATTTACATTTACATTTACATTTACATTTATATATATATATATATATATATATATATATATATATATATATATATATATATATATATATATATATATATATATATATATATATATATATATATATATATATAAGGATATATGACATGTTAATTCAAACTGGGATGTGCATATTTGACATAAAATGGTCCAAATGAATTTTTTCCTGATGATTAAATAAATTGCAAATCCTGTTGTCCTATCGTCTTCGATTCTTTATCCTCTTAATGAAAAGCTGGGATTATAACACTTAATTAGTAAAAATGCGTGCGCGTGGTTACTTGGCTACGATTAAAAGTCTGCAAACATCGTTGTTTCAACTAGTTAGTATGCGAGTTAGTAGCACTTTCCGCCAGGTATTTGTGTTGCATGGCAAGTCCTTGGGGCCCAACACACTTGCCGTTTAAAAAAATGCAAATTGAATCAGATTGCTCACATTACACCAAAGAAGGGGTAGTGATATTGTATACACTAGGTACAATCTTTTGTTTCCACATTTACGTGTACTGAGATCATAACTCCTTCCCTTGTACTCCGCAATGGCAAAGATTTTACCAGTAGGCCCAACTCAGAATTAGTGAGTCTGGAAAATTATTTCATAAAAAATTTATATAGTTAAATTAATAAAATATCGGTTTTGTCGTTTTCCTCGCCTTCTTCACTTATACAAATGCCTTAACCATATCAGCTCAGAGAAGAGGCTATGCACTGTGCACACGAGTGTAGCCATCCCTCTTACAGAGTGGAAACAAGTTTCTGTCCCGTTTAAAGGTTACTCTTCCGTTGTACTGATATTATTCCAACTTAATCCCTGAAAATTTGATAAGGGAACACTGCCCCAAATTGGGTATGCATTAATTAACTATTCCGGATGACGTTAACTATAGGATTCAGTTAAAGCTGACAAGATATAAAAGGAGAACACCCACAAAAAGAAAAAAAAATAAAATATCACTTAAACAGACTTTTGACCCATATAAGGAAAAGTTGCCAATGACCCCTCCCCTTACTTGAGTTAAGCCATAAGTATAGCCACTATATAGCCTACTCTCTTCTGTACTTACCCATTAGAATTGTGTCTTGCTGGAGGAAAGCCTTCGAAAGTACCCCCAGTCGTGTCAATCCAATCCTTGTCGGCAACCTCATCTAAACTGTAATAGGAGAATTCTTCGTATGTAGAGAAACTGCTACTACTAAATGAAACATCTTCGGAGGTTGACGAATACGATGAATCTATCGAGTCTTCTTCATCTACAGCGACGGTCATTGTCAGCGCAACATGCACACAAAGGCAGAGGTAGACGAGCTGATCCAAAGAAAATTCCATTTTTTAAAATCGAAGCCAGTAAAGAGCTGTTTCCAATGAAGAAAAGACAGGATCTTTAGCAAAAATGTTGTCATTTACAAAGTTCCCGACCCTCAAATTGACGGGTATAGTGTAGAACGGCAGTACACTTAAGAACGATCGAATTAGTTCACTTGCTGCAGTTTACTTCTGTTAACAAATGAATATGAGTAGCTTCATTTGGGAATACCAACACACATATGCCTATCTGAAACGTTGCGCATTGTAGACTTGTATAGTTCCCCAACGTTATCAGTAGACGTGAGGTACCAAGTATGGCCTACTAGGTGAAAGTTACGTTGTCTTATTGCTCAGTCACTGCTTTGTACGTCTTGTGGACTCGTAAACTGACAGTTTTCTCATTAAAAAAGACAATTATTCATACTTCCATGAAAGCGGCCAAACATACATCAATAGATATTATTATTCATTCTTCTTTTTCTCAAAAATATACATTTATGCAGTAAGTAATAGCATCAACACGGTTATTCACCGTTTGTTTGATCAAATGAAAACAACGCCTCCAATCAAACAGGTGCCACCAGATCACGAAGTTTTCCAGGAAATGCAACATCATATGCATTGTCTTCTCGCCTAAAAAGAAACAATACCGACCAATACAGATGCCATTGTTTAAAAAGACATTAATGTGAAAATTAAATATCCATTAGACAGAACATTAGAAACGTCAAGCAAATCCTAGAAACAGACAGTCGACTCGGACCAAAAATGAGTTAACTTCTTTTTCACTTTTCTAGCTAGAACTCTTCAAGACTACCATCTTTTAGATGCCTGTTGGGCAAACCTCTCGGAATCATAGGGTTTTAAAATAATTCTCTGCGTGCCTTGTTAAGCGAGACCTCTTCCGTGTGAATATCCCACAGATTTAACCTTGATTTTAAATTTTCGCTACATGTCTCTAATATGAAAGGTGTGTGTGTTTGCTGTGCTACAAAATTGCAAATGAGGAGGGTTACATGGTCAGATGGTAAAGGTTTTTCGCCTTTCTTTCGTTCAGTCGAGTAGGCTCCAGTTTGGTAAGATCTCGTTGCATACTGCATACCATAGCTGGTTGCACGTACTATATAGCATATTGAGAACTGTGCGTACATCTGCATGACATATATAGATTATGACATGGGTGACTGGCATGGTAATCCATAATTTCTATTGGTTCTGTAACCCGAAACAGACGCTCAGAGAGAAAGCCATAGAATATCGAATGTATTACGTCGAAAAACAAAGGCGGAACCCCGACTGTTCGCGGTCCGGAAGGGTTTGCGATTCGAATTTACCTCAATGACACTTGATCAATTGCGCGGCGGGAAACAAACTTATTCAGCACTCCATTTAACATTACACTGAAATAAAAGTGGATAAACTGAAGTCATTTGAATTGGGTCCATCATATACGCGCCTCTCTTTACCTTTTCTCTGTAGAGCGCGACATTACCGAATAACGGTGATCAGGTGATTACGGTGATTACATGCAACACAGCTGCCTGGCCAAAATATAAATCCCAACAGGGTCTACAAACAGTAAGTCCTGTTTGCTCAATCAAGGATCTTTCCATGAGATATTTCTAGATGCTGACGCTAAGCTTACCAAACAGTAGTGGGGCTGAGATCTACCCGACGCGGGGAAGCTCCAGACTGGAGGGGGAGCAACCAGAAGCCCCGATAACGGCGACGGATTCAAGGACGGCAAAATCAAAATTTCGGCGAGGGCCCGCCGGAAACGTAGGGGTTAAATTTGAGGAAATTTGGTTTTATTAAAGCAAATTTGAAAATCTGGGATTTTATTCAAGAAACTTTACAAATTCTGGGTTATTATTGATTCAAATTTTAAAAAAAAATGTGGGTTTCTATAGAAGGATCTGTACCCTCGTTGCGAACAAAACTGTCGGTGCAACTGTTCGCAGTCGGGGATTAATACTTTATCACACTGGACCACTTCCCCCAGCAGGGGAGGGTGGGGACATTCCCCGACGGCGGACCACGGCACTATGCCCACCTGGTGTCACCCCTACTGTCATGCTGCCTTTTAGCTGCTTTTTCCATGTAATAGATTCGAGAGAGTGAGAAACTTTATCGGCTCGCGTCGCGGTAAAGCACGACCTACACGCATACACCTTGTGTAGGGCTGTTTGTCTAGACAGGTGATGCACGGGCGAAATCAGTCATCCCAATCTAAATTGGCAAACCCCTACACCCACCCGATGTAACACACTCCCACATAACCACACACGAACACACACACACTTTCTATTTGTATTTTGTAGGTCTATTACTACTATTTAACCACATAGTCCCACAAGTAAACCCTGTTAATAGCTATACCCCCCGGCCCGAATGTTCTCTCTAAATGTAAAAGAGTGAATTTCACTCTTCCACAATTGCCTACAGTGACCACTCTTTCTTCGAGTGAAAATTTCACTCTGCTGAGAGTGGTAATTCACTCCAAATGAGTGAATTACCACTCCGGGCAGAATGGAATTCGACTCGAAACAAAGAGTGGTCACTGTAGGCAATCGTCGAAGAGTGAAATTCACTCCTTTACATTTAGAGAGTTGCATCATTTGAAAATTTAAAGCCCTGGATGAACAAAGTATATGAGCCACAAAACAGTGAATTTCTTTTTGTAAGATCCTTACACTTTGAAAATAAAGTTACAGCTACCTTATTTTGAAGCGTCTATATTAATCTATATCAACTAAGAGACTAATCAATGCTTGTAAAGGTTTGAAAAAAAATTTTCACCCAAAACACATTTTTTTCTTAAAGGGAGAATGCAGTCACCCCCAATAAAGAATTGTATAGTAGACTATCCTATTTCCTGAATGGATCTTGAGAATCATGTGACAGTATTTTTCTCACTCAGTTGTAAAATTTACAAGGAGCAACAGCTTGGTTGAATATGCAATATTTATGTCCTAAAATATTATGAAAGATACTTGGAAGAGAAATAAGAAGAAATTTGTGACATTTAGCTATTGTTTCAAAATAAGTTTGGGGCGACTGCTTTTGATCTTTAATGAAAAGAACTGGATATTTAAATGATTTAGTTTACATTTCAGAATAAGGCGACAGCTCAAGTTATACCCTGGAACTAGGTAGTCGCCAAAACAAAAAAATTCTCGCACCCGCCGACTTCGTTACGTCGCATCCTGTTATGCTTCTTGGTTTATAGATTCGATCCGAATGCATTGTGTCTAGTACACACAACTCACAACGTACGTACGTGTGTACTGTGTAGTATATTAGTGTTGCATGTTTTAGTACGATACTGCTTACTTTTAGGCCTAACGTAAATTTAGTGAGGCCTATGATTTTTTTAGTTAGCCTGTAATGAGTTTGATGGTGGTTGGTAAAAGCGAATCTATTATGGGGAAGAAATGGTAACTCACTGTTTGCAAAAACAACAAGTTTAAGGCTTACCGGAGGTGGTTAATTCAACCTTTTTCGTTTCCTGGCCCAACATTTACAAAGCGCTACACGGACAGCCTGCGCTACGAGACGCCTTACGCTGAGTCGCTGACACGTTGATTTGGAAACGCAGACAGACGGTTCTGTGCAGTATAACCACTAGCATAGGTTTCTGTTGAACTTTTCACTAGCTCAAAAGGAAAACTTTCTCCCTCCAACATTTTGAAATTGGTTATATTACTCGAAATGAAACCAAAATAATGCCCAGAAGCACTACAAGTATAATAAAATGCTAACGCAACCAGATGATCAGTTTTTCGCGGAAACGGCACCGTATGTATAACTCGATGTATTGACTAATTGATCCATGGATGGATCAGAACCGTTACAAGTTGAAACGATACAAAATTGCCCGTGCCAGAAGAAAAAGTAACGAACTATAAATTAAAAAACAAATTGTTAAATATGTAGCTAGTGAAAAATAAAGAATCTAAGAAATAAAACACAACGTAATTACTGAATTACATTGCAAAAAATTATTTTAACTGAGAATACAAAACGCATTACGCATCTGAGCCGGTCTAGGTTTACTAGTACACGTCAGTGGTCCAGAAGCAAGTCTGTAAGGAAACTAAAGCCCCATAAGATCTAATTTGTTCCTTCGTGCTTTATTATTTACAAATTTCCATTTATTCTTGGTGGGTGATATCCAGATCACCAGTTTCCAGCCCGATGACCATGCAGGCTGTCTAACGGTGTAGAGGTAGTTTTTCCATTCGAATGGAGCTCGACGTACAGTTTGTCACATTTGAATAAAATAATGCCATCCAGGGATGTTTTTAAGGGGAAAGACTGCGCTGGGAACTTTTGAACAACCAAGGGTGTTTAGAGTAAAATCTAACTGATGAATCATTTTGCAAGTTTTAAAGAAAACTTATGGTTTGACCTGGTTGGAACTGTCTTATTAGAGGGTGGGGTCATCCAACACCCTCGACCACCACCTTGTTACAGCAATGGTTTCATACATGCATGGTGTATTGTTGAAGCAACTCATAACGTGTGTAAGTGCTGGCGCATTCACACCCGTCTCATACTCTGACCCCGCATGGACCAGTCATGGTCCCTTTTTCTGGCTGCTGTTCCGGGACCGCATCCCATCACAGTCCTCCCTCACGGGGCGCTGATTCCCTGGCATCCATCCAGAGATCTGTCGGTATGTATTGCAAGTGTAAGGACGGTTCATCGATAGGCCGTTGACGCCAAACAAGGATTACACAAGAGAAGTATGGTGTTAACGTAGACGGACGACTCATCATTGTATACCAAGGAGTTGCTATTGTAATATAGAAATTCCCTAGTAATACCAGCAGTCGTCTGGCGTACAGCCAAAAGGTACCTCCGACTTTGTTGCCCCATATTTTGATCGCTAACCTTGGATACTCCGCGTGGAAGAGCGACAAACCCACCCACATGGCAGGAAGCTTGATTGAGCCTTTAGAAATTGACAGAGGGTAGTCCATGAAGGGGGCAAAGTTCGCTACGACAAAAAAGTCAAGTCCACGGCCATTCCACTGGGGGAAAATAAAGCAAGCCGCTACGCAGGCTATGTCGAAAGCAGTTATAAAGCGGTTGCAACATTTCAACACTAGTGAGCATAACATGCCCTGAATATCATACAGTGATAGGTTAGAATCGAAGTGACTTTTCGATTTGGTTTTCGAAGGTACTCACAGTACGATGATAAGCACGTGACAGTGGTGGTAGACCCCGTTAACAAGTTACAATGCGGGGAGCCAACAAGACATCTGAACCGCATGAGTTTTTTATTTAGACTAACAATAGACCCTGTGTATTGACGTCACCAAGTACAGGACAACCGACCGTGACCTCCTCTAACAGTTATATAGTTTAAGGTTTACCTCAGCCGAGGGAGCTCTTCGCTTTCTATGGGTGTTGTGATGTCGTTTGCATACGGCCTGTTAGCCTCCAGCTGCTACATGGTCAAGGGTTAAGAGCATTCGACTTGCAGCCGGAACGTCTGGGGTTCGACTCCTGGCCGGGTCATACCAAAGACTTCAAAATGGAACCTACTGCCATTATGATTGGTGCTCAGCATAAGCAATGGAGTAGGGAAAACAAGAAAGTGAGCCACAACTGGAAAAAAGGCCGTGGCCGGCCCAACTTAAACCAATTGGTTAGAAACAGGCCCGTAGCCAGACAAGGGACTAGAGGGGTGCCAGAATTTTTCCAGGGGGCGAAAATTTTTTCAGGGGGGCCAAATGTGTACAAATGTATTTAAGTCAATAGTAAGATTCAAACTTTCTAGGGGGCAACAAAATTTCAGGGGGCTTCATCCCCTGCCCCCCTTGACTTCGGGCCTGGTTAGAAACTGAGCCGTGAAACCTCATCTAACTCTAACTCCAGCTGCTGTACCTTGCCACGGTTGAGGAACAATTTATCAAAATCAGACCAACTCTCTGTGGGGCAGCTTGAGTCAAAACCCCAGCAAACCTTACAATCATATTTCAATCATCCATCCTGAGTATTATCAATCCCCTGAATCATCAACTTGGCTGGTTGCTTACGTAGCTGTACGGCATATTCCTTGTTCAGTAATATCCCTTGTTTGGGAAGCCTTAAGAGAGGGGTTGAGCAAACAAAGTCCGCTCCGCGGGTATACTTGACCGGCTGTCAGAGCAGTGTAAGATCTTACAAAATAAGGAAATGTTTCTATTTAATGCATATCAAACACAATTTTGATTTTGAGAACCCCTGATCGGCCCTGCGTCTCATACCGGGATTTGCACCTGTGCCTCATCAGGGAAATTAAGACGGCCCCTGCTCTCTAAATGTAAAAGAGTGAAATTCACTCTTCGACGATTGCCTATACAGTGACCACTCTTTCTTCGAGTGAAAATTTCACCCTGCTGGGAGTGGTAATTCACTCCAAATGAGTGAATTACCACTCCGGGCAGAGTGAAATTCCACTCGAAACAGAGAGTGGTCACTGTAGGCAATCGTCGAAGAGTAAAATTCACTCTTTTACATTTAGAGAGTGGACCCCGCGCTTTGAGAAGCTCGAAGCGATGCCCCTCTTTGCCGCTATGCAAGTTCCGCCCAACCCCAATTATTTCAAGGTCAACCACCATTTCCCCACCCATCCATTTTCAAAGCTGTACCAAGGCCATTCTTTACCGGTTCCTTTATTTACAAAATAATGATGTCATAACTCCGCTCCTCTGCAAGGTAAAATGATCAAGTTTACCTGGGTGCACGGAAGATATACTACGCATAGCTCGGAGCCATCTCCAAACAATAAAAATGTAACCCAAGGAGTTAATTTTCTGCTATTTTACAAGGCCAAGGACCTCACATTGAACCGTACAAGGTATAAACTTCAGAGTGTTTCTTCAATTTGTATCACCCCTGTCTTCATTTTAATAACTTCAATTGAGTTAGCGTACCCCCTACATTCCCACAGTAAAATCAAGGTATTTATTTTGATAACGGCGAAAAAATGCTCGTTATCTGAGACTTGTCAAATCCCCTTTGAATTGATGTTCCGTAAAACGATCGTAAAGAACACCAAGACTAATTGTTGAAATGAATCATGTATGTATACGCACTATTACATGTGTGATTTACATGTTGTATGTTACATGTACGTGCCACAAGAGACCAATAACATTTAGGGGACAACGGAATGCCATCGTAGGGATACGCTGTTTCTTCCGTCGTAGACAAAGATTTAGAAAGGCACCACAGAGTAATGCAGCCCTTCCCATCATTTGGGTAAGCATACAATACCTCCATCTGTCCATGCTTACAAGGTTTTCTTTAAGTTATGTGACATTGATTTCAGTGGCTCTAAGGAGTCCGATGAAAACTGTATAAAGCAAAATACCCCACCCATTGAAGCAGACAGTAGACCGTTGAAAAGTCTATAGTACTAATGTTATATAGAAGCTGAATCAGTTAACCAGACAGACCAACATACTCTTTGTTTTCCCGATATTCATATCATTCTCTAGGTACCATGCACGGTACCCAGGGGCGTACATACGGGGCTGTTGGGGGTGATACCTCCTATAATAGCCAAAAGTCATTCTTCAAGTGATCCCTAGTCGGCCTCCAAGGGAAAGAAAAGGAGAAGAGACAACTTTGGAGGAACTTTGGAATAAGGTATAACAAAGTGCCTTGAAGGAACCACTTTTTCGTGTATTTGTTTGACTGAGTCATACTTCTGCCGGCCAGCTTAAATCGAATTATTGCTACAAAGCTCTGTGCATCCCCTGCCATCTTCCATCCCCTTCCCCACAAGTCTGTGCATTATCATTTCGCCCAGCCTTTATTCCGAGTGAGGTTATATAATAAGATGTCTGCTAAATTCGGTCATATTTTAATTTTTCGGTATATTTAGTGCACTTCCAATACTATCTGGAGATAGTTAAATATTTCATGCTAATGTCCACAGTTTTTGGAATTACCTCAGATCAATCTTAAATGATGTAAAACAAAACTCCGTAGGTCACGACCCAATTTTGGGGTCTAGAAGAATATTTATAGTGTCGCAAGATGTTGCAGAAATCAAAAGAAAAGAAACTCTTCACATTTTTCCCTTTCAATTCGACATAACAGACAGCAAACAAACTCAAACCAGGGAGTTGCTATTCAAACAGAATATTTGTTCGTAAACAAAAGCTGCTGCTGATAGGTTACATGATCCATGATAAAGCGAATGAAGTTTGTTTGGATATTCAATGTCTTTATTATTCAATTAATTTGTTCTTCATCACTGCGCATTGTATACATATTTAATCTATCAAACCATGGAAGTACCTACTTCCTTGCCTACGTAGCAGGCTGTACGGCATATTCCTCGATTTCCTTGTTCAGTCATATCCCTGATTTGTGAAGCTGAGGAGCTGAGCAAACAGAGTACCTACTTCCATGATCCAAGCAGGCATGCAAGAATGCATGTGGGTCTTCGAAACGGGCAATTCACATATGTGGCTTCTCTTCCCAGTTTTTACAGGGGAGGACCCCCACACCCTGACCGTTTAGACATACCTTCAGTGCTCTAACACAGCGCTTCTCAACCTTTTTTAACTCGAGGACCACTTTGACTCTCAGAATTTTTCTGAGGCCCACCTTACAAAAAGTTTATTCTTTTTTCTTTATTTTTTATTTTTTATGGAGGATCTCGCGGCCCACCTGGGAGAGCTTCACGGCCTACCAGTAGGCCGCGACCCACCGGTTGAGAAGCGCTGCTCTAACAGGTATGTGAGGATATCAGTAAGCGTTTCGCAGTTATACTGGGAGAGGATCAACTAGCCTGAATCCATCTGTGTTTTCGCTGACCACATATTTGACACATCCAAATTTTCCTCTTTTCCACCCATTCTGTTCTAAAGTGCTCATGGTTACTTTTCGCATTTATTGCAGATAAAGAAAATTGCATTGTTCTAGTTTTGAATCATACAAAACCACCAGAATCTGGGAAATCGCACGCAAGGGTTTCTAAACCAAGGATTTTCCAGGGAGAAAAACCCCCGCCTTTGATGCACTTTTGATACTCTTGTGTTGAGGCTTTGTCCTTAACCAATGAGCTTTCTCTTATCTCAAAACTCTGGCTCCATACCTGCCAAGTGATGTCCAAGATTTACAATGGGCAATGAGTCGTGGTCCAAAACGGGTACCAACCACAGATGAAAATACTACTGAAATGTCGTTAAAACGTAATTTTTCCGTTGGCCTCGTCAGATCCATCTTAAATATGTACCACTTGTCTCATTATTACTTTCTGTTTAGGGCAGTTTGAGTGGAATCATCAACCGTGAGCCCCATGCAACCAAAGCATCAACTATACTTCAGCCCACCAGCCCCCAGTAAAATTCAGATCAACTGGCTGTTAGTCCGATTCAGAAAGAAAAAATGTCAAATTTTGATCAATGTGATTTGATTAGTGAGACTCCGACGTCATGTAAGAACAGTCATATGCTTTATCATAATGTCCACAATTTTACCAATACCTTAGAGCTTCCGGGGACTCACCCTTAGTTCCACCGAGAAGCTACCCCTGGAACCCTGGCCCTCGGAGAAGCGCGCGCGCGCTCTCTCTCAAGTGGCGTCTTCAAGACTTAACATTGTTCACGAAGTTTTATCACTTTCCCTTCTCACTATCACTTATAATACTTGAAACATAGTACAGATATGTACTTGAAAAAAGTAACAACAGCCTTCACTTTAGCGTCGTTTGACAATGCGTTTACTTCGCAATTCCATTTAAACGAAATACATTTCACTTAAGTGAAAGAATTCCACTTTATGGTGAAATAAAATTCACTTATGTGAAAATGAATTTCACGTATGCTAGATTCATCAACTTGTCACTGAGTTTCAGTAAACATTTAAAGCTAAATTCTATTTGACTTAAGTTAAATTGAATTCCACTTTATGGTGAAATAAAATTCACTTATGTGAAAATGAATTTCACGTATGCTAGATTCATCAACTTGTCACTGAGTTTCAGTAAACATTTAAAGCTAAATTCTATTTGACTTAAGTTAAATTCTATTTTACTTTAGCAGTTTAGTGGAATACCATTTCCTTGAGTGGAATTCTATCTGACTTAAATGGATTTGCATTTTACTTCGGTAGAATTCAGTTCCACTTGAACGAAATGTATTCGACTTAAGTGTGAAATTTAATTCCACTCTATGTGTTCCATTAACGTGAGTGAGGTCGATTCCACTCACTGTAAGTGAAAAGTGCTCCACTTAAGTGAAAAACAGAGAGTGGTCACTGTCAGTCAATCTTTTTGGTAGAATTTAGTCAAGTGTCTTCCAGGCACGTAGCCACGGGGGGCCTGCCCCCCCCCCCCCGTTGTTCGCTAGGCCCCAAATTTTTTGTGTCCTAATAACGTGTAAGAATTAAGGAAGGCGATCAATGCCATGACCCCCATTTGATACCTAGGCCCCCCTAAAAATTTCATCCTAGCTGCGCCCCTGGTGTCTTCCAGCTCCCTTAGTTCAACTAGGACATGCGTTTGCTGTGCAGACGGTACGTTTACCTCCGTAGCAGGTCGAATATGTGCTCCTCTTTTGACGTACATACTCTATTACGAGTGCAGCCAGTGTAGGTGCAGGAGTAATACACGTCCGCCAGCGGGCAAACGGTACGTACTTACTGTGCGTGCGAGCAGTTCTGACCACCAAATGGCTAGCTAATCCATACGGTGCGCATTTTGTATATTGTAATATGTTGAATTATTAATTCGTTCATGCTGCATATAAGAACACTTAAAAATGTTTAACCTTGCAAACTCATGTAACAATTCAATTGGTCTATGTACAGATGTGCAAAATGTACCTACGTGCAAAAACATGACCTATACATCTTGTACCGTGAGCATGGCCCCTATTCGAGGTGTGGAGTTCCCCCCTCCCCGTGAATGTGAAGGAAACGTGGACGGACCACATGGGAAAGGGAACAGGAAGGGAACATATTGGACGTAAGGGTCCACGCATCGCCCCACCCGGGCCGTGAGATATAGCCCCGCAGAATGGGCCGGAAATTTTGGGGGCATCAAATAAAACTAGGGAGAAGGTAGAGGACGAAATTGTCAGATGCTTAGTTCCTTGGCTGGGTGAGGGTGCATTGCCACGGGGTTATTCCAGGGAAAACCCACCTCCATTCGATTACACCCCTTTGTTTCTTTATTCACAGCTGTGTATTGTAACTAGAGGATGAGACGCTGGCTATGGGTCCAGCTCTGTGTGGACGGGGATTGGGGTACCTTCTGACAGAAAAAAGTGGAAAGTATTAATTAATTGCACCACTCTGAACGTCCTGACGGTTAACTCACTCTTAAGGCGAAAACCTGAAACTACTTACGTAAAACGTACAACTCCGAAGAGACACTACCTCGCGGATTGATTCTGTTTGCTCAGCCCCTCTTTAAGGCTTTCCAAAACAACTGAAAAAGATATATGCGGCACAGCCTGCTACGAAAGCAAAAGGGACATGAGATTAAAGGAACAAGTCTTACCCTACAAAGTGAAAATTCTCCCTACACAGTTTACTTTTTGCCCCCTCCCACACTTAAAAACCCACTTAAAAACATGTCTAGTACACTTCTCTGGCAAACTACAGTTGCCTGCATTGAGTTTAAACCAGCCAAGGCCATATCCACACGATACTGTGTGTGAGCTTAATGCGGGACTCGACTGACCACACAAGTCATCTTTGACCAACTAGAGTGAAACAACTGTTTGATTACATGACAGTCAAACCGCAGTCATCAACGATTGTATTTAGACGTATTGATCATACTCCTAAATGTGTTTGGGGTTTATGCTATGACCTCTTTAAACGTGGCCGAGAATGTCTGCCCTACGAAAGCCAAGCGATGAACACAACCAGAAAGGCAATGAATCTGTAATCACTTCGTTATAAACATGCATGGTACATAAACATGGATGGTTTACTGTACAAGCAGTTGGCACAGTAAGTCAGGATTTATCGAGGGTGAATAATGTCGAGTAGCAGTTAAAATGCGCTAGCCATGATTTATGACTCATCCCTGGCGTAACTTACATTTCACGTCAAACGTGTGGCATTTTGCGTATGAAACAAACTCAATATGCTGTCAAAATCCAATAATAAATATCTCTCTGAATCAAGGCAACATGTCAGTTTCCGGGTTTGTGACTCTGGCAGCCTGTTGAGCAGTCGACAATCAGTGCTTGCCCCGCTAGTGAAAGTCTTCTCAAGTGTGTAAAAGATAAAATAACGTCGGCTATGCGAGCAGCTGACAAGTGCGTTTCTCTATTTTGTTTATAATACATCACTCTGCGCAGAGCATGTGCATGTGTGCGACAGCTGAATGCACATGGATCTTGAGCGCTAACACGGTAAAACAGCGACAGCTGTGTAGGTGACACATGCATATGGAAACGTTTTTACATCGTTTCCCTGGGAAATCTATGTTTTCTTATTTGTAAAAGTCAGTTCAGAGAACTGGGAGTCAGTTGGCGGTCAACCAAGAAAGATTGAAAAGCCGAAAGTCTGTTAGGCATCACAAATAGCCTTCAACTACCGCAATGGTGGTTTGCCATGTGGTACCCTTTGTCCGTTATGTGCTTGACTGCTCAGGACCCTGCTGCGTTACGGGACTCATGGTATTAGCTCCATGGTTTTAAGAAGAATAGCTTGATCGAGCGTGTGGTAACATTGTGACGGCTGCACATATATTTACGTTAACAAGAAATGCGGAACGAATTTTGCGAGACGACAATTGTCAGAAGGTTTGCGAACAGATTATAAACTTGTGTACCGTACCGCATTTGTTCTGGTTGATTGTTCATTTATAGTTACAAGGTGGCTTTACACTAAAGTAATCTCCGTGACTGGCTTTTAAAAACTTTGTAAACGTTGTGTCTGCACGTATTTTATATTCTATTCTGAGGTACTGTTCAAGGCACTTCGTAGAAGTCCGAAGTACAATGATGACTGGGTTGAACCAACGATTTGTTATTTGGTGAATCTCTGGTTGAAGCATTGTAGTACTGACCTATAGGAAGCTGGAATATTAGCCTAAACATCCTTCAATCTATGACAAAACCAAAGTCGAAATTTACCAAGCAAACTTAAAGAAAAGGTGAATTCCCTCCCCAATAAGTTTGATATGAACCCAACAATTTGTTTCTGCCCTGCAGTAACGAATTTAACTTTTTCTACATGAAAAGTAAGGTTGTAGGTATTAACTCCTCATTCCTAATCGTATATTCTGCGGAAAAAATTGGTATCTCTTCCTTGACCATTGAAGAAAGTGACATAAGCTACCCGGTTAATTCATTCACGCTAGATACTATTTCAGCAAGCTACACGACAACGGGGGAAGTATGCCTGTGCTGGGACTATACTGAGTTGCAGGTCGTTCATTTCATAAGAATTACCGTGGTGTGAGCATAGGGGAGGGCGTCTTCACATTCGGGCTTGAGAAGGGACAATCGTTGCCCACTTAGCGACATGTGTCAGCTCTACTTGAGTTCACGGTAAATACGTTGGATATTAATACCTTCACATTTGCTGCGAGGAACAGAGGGAACCTGAGAGAAATCGCGGGGGTGGGGTGGGGGTAAGCTAGGGGGTGGGGTGAGCTAGGGGAAGGTAAAGTTGCACCAGTCAAGAAAACTAAATTTTCTCTTCTCACTATGAAAAGTTCTCAAATACTGCTCAAGCTACCGATAATTTGTTACTGGAATAGGCCTACTGAATATTTCCTAGTTGGTTCAACTTGGTTTCAACGTAACCCACAATAACTTTAACCTGTAAAACTACACAATTTGCCCGTGCATGCAGAATTGGTTTGGGGTTTTTTTTTAGGAATCGGATAATCCCTCCCCTTCTCCTTCCCCTCCACAATTTTCACCAGAGGTTTATTCCTCTAACAACAACCCCTACTCATCCAGGAGAAGTTGTCCGAGTGGTGGGAATTTTCCACGGGAGGCTGAAGCCATAGCCTACATCGCCTCTGAAATAGTACACGTCTTTATTATAATACGTCCTTATTAATAATGTCGTGCGTCTTTGTTATACTACGTCTTTTTATAATACCGTACCGTCCGTACGTCTTTATTATAATACGTCTGTATTATAATACCGCACGGTACATTTTTATTATAATCACGGAATTGTAAGCTGTAGGAGTTCAGGGAGAGAACTGTCATAAACCAGAGGTACGGTCATTAAGTCCGTTTATTTCACTGAAAAAAAAACACTAATGAATTTACAAAAAGAGTAAAACTTACTACATTTGGTTGGATCAGTTTTGAATATTGTGCCTTGTGTCAGAAGATTTGTAGTCATAACCCTCGTTTCATCTGACGTTGTGAGCATTGTTTGATGTTTGACACGAACCCTTTTTAAAGTGATTTGCTAGCTACAGTGTGACAGGGGACATGTAAGATTTTACTGTATACGTAGCAACCAATGACAGTGACTTACAATCACTGAGCTATATAACTGGAGGACGCACGTCAATGCGGAATACGCGACGAAACTGAAGCCGACCTGGAGGGTCACGTGATGTAGGTTAGCTTACTCAAGTCGATTCCATTGCCCTAGAAACGCGCAGCTGCAAGTGAAAATAATGTCACGCAGAATCATTGATGTATACGCTAAAGCAATCCTTTGTTACTCATTATGTCTCTAGTGCTTTTGTTGTAATTACTTAGGAGGACATCTGTACACTAGGATTTATGATTGTGTGATCAAAAGATTGTTTTTTTTTACAAACTTTTCTGGTTTTAGGAGTGATCCTGCCTATTTGAGGTACAGAGTGTGTGACCGCATTTCGTTGGTGCGTCGAGACGCGATGACTGCATAACATTCGCGATAGCACCGTCACTGAACAGTACACAGAGTAGGCGCGCTTGTTACTGACTGTCCATACCTGTGCACAGATAATCTGTAAAACGCGTCGAACGCGTCCTCTTGACAAAAAGGCGCACGGAGGGAAAGTAACACGCGCGCGCACATGCACGCGTGCATTTTGGCCAATGATGTGCCTCAAAGCTTCCCACACGGTAAGCGTTTGGTGCTCTGTATGTTATACTGCTATTGTGATGTATGGCTTTTCAGGAAGTTGCTGAGGCAACTTTACCTCGGCGCAGTGGCGTGCATGCTAATGCGTGGTAGCCTGCAAACTACCGTCCAAGAGGCTGAAGAGACGCTAAGGCCAACTACGGCGCGTTAGCCGTACATCATTGTCTAAGCGTTTTCACTTCTAGGTACGCGTTTCTACGGCGGTGGCGACTTGAGTAAGCTAACCTACATCACGTGACCCTCCATGATGGCTTCAAAGCATTACTGTGGAATGATCCTTCCTAGCACATAGTTCAGTGCTTACAATGTCAATGACGTATCCAGTATAGGCTATTTCAAACGATGGGATGCAACTGAATGGCTCTCCTGGAAGGGGGCAATTCCCCTCCGAGAAATTTTTGCTCTGAAAATGGGGATCATAGGCCTACTGTAGATGAAAAAAATAGTGTCGCCATTGCCATTTTCTCAAGTAGGTTTATGCACCACAAGTTTCATTTTTTTTTCACGACTTGAGAAGTCAGCTTCTAAATTGCTTAGGCCTACATCCATTTCGGGCAGTTATAGTAGCATTTCCAAATGGACTAGGGGGATCTGCCTATGGGGTATATGATCAGAGGTTCAGGGAAGACAGCCACGTTATCTCTGGGTTATTTATTTACGAAAGCATGATTGTTGAATTATAAATGATAGAACGATGCTGGAGTGTCATTACATGTGGGCAAAGCAAGCCATACAGTAAGCCAAGGATCCTATAACCTTTATATAGCAGGTGTCGAACATGTGTACTCAGTTTTGATGTACATAGTCTAATTGACATTTCGAGTGTAGTCAGTGTGGGTGCAGGAGCAATATACACGTCTGCCGGGCGGGCAAAGGATCCTGATTTTTTAAGGCAAGATTTAAAGTGGACCTAAAGTCTAAAAATTCAAAAATATATATTTTAGAGGTTACAAAATTAATCTTATTGGTCCAACTCCCATTGTCATAGCTTATTCCATTGCTGAGATATTAAATGTTAAAATTTATTCACTTAAATCCAAACAGTTCATTGCGCAATAATTTTTGACATTCTTGTTGTACAACTCACATTAAATGCTTTGTTTTCTTTTAAAATTAAAAATGTTTATATGACCTTGACAGCTTCCTGTTTTCTTGCATGACATGCTGTACAGAGAGGGCTTATATAGTCAAGTCACCCCAAATCAGTAAGAACGCGTTCACATTTTGGCACAAGGTGCGGTGGCTTTCAGAAAAACAAAGAAATACAAAGATTGTAATTTGAGTAGTACAACAATGACATCACAAATTATTGCGCAATCTACCTTTTTAAATCGAGTGCCTAAACTTCAACATTTTATATCTCAGCTTAAGAAAGTCCTGTGAAGATGGGAATTGGACCATTGGAATTCAGTTTTCATGCTCTGTAATATATATTTTTGAATTTTCAGACTTTAGGTACACTTTAAATCAGACATTGACGAGTTAATCTACAGGGAATAAATGTCCGCATGATCAGCCACCGATGCAGTAGATGATAATTCTACCACCTCTAGCCATACGTTATTGAGAATCCTGCATTCTGATTGGTTAAACACTGACCTGTCATTCACAACACTTGGTCAGTAAACGTAAAAACTGATAAAAATGATGTTTTTCACACATTTTCGGCGGTAGAATAGGAATAAACGACACTTCTCGGACTATTATTGTTTCATAAACCGTCTCGACTCCAAATTTGGAGTCTCGACGGTTTATTCACCAATAATAGTCCGCCAAATGCGATGTATTCCTTGAACAAATGCACCCCGGCAAATCGCCCCACATAAACTGCACAGCTTCGATACAAATTTCATTGCATTCATCATATTGGAATGCATAAGGAGAACAAGATAGCGAAGTTGAGGGGTGGGGGTTGGGGAAGGGGATGATGTCTGGGTAGGAAGGAAGAGGGAAAGGGTCACTGTGCTCTACAAATCCCAATTAAAAACGATGTATATCGTATAGCTAAAATGCATTTTAAGCAAATTTAAGTTGACTGACAGTCCCGGAGGCCCATGAGCTCAACCCCCACCCCTCCTCGCGTGAGCTATTGTTAAAAGGGCATACTAGGCTATGCTGTTGCTCCAACCAGTTTGAAACCCCGTCAGTTAAACCAATCTTCGTTTTCTCACAAGCAAGCCCGATTACTTTTCAAAATTATTAGGAAGCGAATGTATTGTACGTAAACACGTAAACCGTGAAGTATAAACTGAATAGTTTTTACAGAACAAAAACTGGATGATGGCCATGATCCGAATTTTCCCCAAACTTTTGTTGTAGCCTATGATTTAAAATATCCATTGGCCTAGGAAGCTTTTCGAGACGGGGGGGGGGGGGTGAACCGTGTTTCGGATCGCCGTTCTGGGGGAGGGTCCAGGGGGAGGGGGTTTCCCCTCCCCTTTGGAAAATTTTTGGGTATTTGAAGGTCCTCAGATGCTATTTGGTGCAACATTTTTGGACAACTACTGCAAATTTTTGACATTTTCTTACAGAAGAGACAAATAAGGGGTTTTGCTCTTGGATCTTGGGGGCGGAAGCCCCTTCAGCCCCCTCACATTTTTGACTGGGGGGATAAAGCCCCCAGCCCCCCCCCCCCCGCTTCCTTCGCCTATGAAAATATCCATACGTAAAGAACCATTAGCCTACACTATACCGTCAATAAGGCGGTACAGGGACGAAGTCCACGTACACTTCTCTACTACGATTATGAATGTTCAGTCAGTTGTACCGTTCAGTCATTTATGCCCCACCCACCGTCTCCCTCCTCACAGTTCAATTGTTAGGCTAAATCTTATGGGGTAATTTTTACTTTTACTCCTCTGGGTGTTGAACATGATAACTGTGGTATTGAAAAACGCTAGAGTGTAAGAAACACTTACCAGAGCCCCTTAGGCTGAGTCGAACAAGATGCTGTCTCTCGAGAAACCTAATCGGAACCAATGGAAGTAGACCTCCTTGTTATCATAACTTTACTAAATCAGATATCTCCAAAATTCATGAAATCGATAAAAGTCACTATATAGGACCAGACACCATGGCATGAGAAATGCTGAAAACACAAAAGCGTTTGTCACGGCGTTCCCCTCTCAAGTCTGTTGGTCGATCAGTCGGTCCCTCGCTGACGTTTTTGGATTACATCCAAATGAGAGGGGATGCAGCAATTATGACTGATTTTAGATGCTCTTCTGTAGTTAGCTAAAAGTTCCTCTCAGGCTGAATTTAATTTCACCGGCAAAATTTCAAACAATCCACCGCTTCCTGGATTTGTTCGATCAAACAATACACGTGGTCACGCTATCAGTTTTCCAGCTTCCGGCGCAGACGTTAAAAAGTCGTACTCACGACGAAGTTTATCTATGCGACTACTCTCAAGAAAGGAATATGAAGACTGGAATACTTTTAGTTTACGAGCACTGTGTGCATCGACTCGATTTTCTATGAGATGTGTTTTCACAGGGCTACGACGTTCTCGCACGCTCGACTGGGTTTATCTGTGTAGCCTGCACGTCCCTCTCTTAACCCCTCAGGTTACTGCAGGGAGCTGCCTGGTTACTGCTCCCACTATTTCTACTTACTTTTCTTCCAAGAAATCTCTTACCCCTAAAAACAGCCTCTTTCGTAGATTTTCGATATTTGTGTTTCTCGCCAAGAGCATACGTCCCTTACCACAGACGGCGGTATATCAAACAATTACCAGCCGGATGCTACAGAATTAGCAGATCCATTCTGTGTGTGTATGCTGTGGGTTTTACTTCTATAGCTGTAGATTCATAGAGCTGATGCTTTATTATACACTTTGGTTTACACCAATCTTGTGGTGGGCTCTCAGGACATCGCAAGACAAACAAGCCCGTCTCCTATTGACTATATCGTCACTCATCCAGAACCAGTAAGATGAGGTGGACTAGATACCCATTCACACTGCCCTAGTCGCTCTCAAGAGGCTAATCGCTCTCTTGTACATTAATCATTCTCCATTGAAATGTCCGTAGATGCTTGTTACGGGATTTTTGAAGAAGACACATCATATGAGTTGGTAGTTGATGGTTGACATTATCCAAACAGTGCTGACAAGAGATCAGGTCATTTTCCTGCTCAGCAAAAAGGATATAGGATCTTCTTTCCGTCTTAGTGCAAATTTTACAGGAACGGACAAAACGCGTGGATGGCAATTACAAACCTGGCTGGCACATTATTTGAACTACCCGACAACAAATCGATTAGCTAATATTGTACTTTAGCAAACAAATGCGAACGTCACAAGATGAAGAGACGAGGAGCAAATATACCATCAGAATACAAAGGGCTTCTGTCGAACTTAGGGATTCTCGTCGTTACCATGACTACTGATTGCAAATTAGTAACTCTTCGAAAACGAGACAACAAAATAAACCAGGCAATGTAACTTATTTTTGCAGGAGTGATAAACAGCTTCTGCTGGCGAATCTATCCTACAATAGACCGTGAATGGAAATAAATCGTTTTGACTAACTTTCTTATCAGTCACTTGGCCTTCCAAGGCTTCGACATTTCCTCTGTTCCGTCTGGTCAGTGCGACAAAGCTAGTTAAACATGCGAGAGACTCGAGCGTACGCAGTCGGCCACTCTCATTTCACATTGAACTACTGCTTTAACAGCCCTCGATGAGGCTTGTACAAGCGAGACTGCGCGGGACGAAAGTAAGAAGCTGTTTTTTGTTTTTGTTTTGTTTTTGGATATGGTTTAAAAGGCATAGGCCAGGTGGGTCAGGGGTTGCAGGCCCCAGGAGATGAGGTAAAATCAATTCCTCCAGTAGAGCAGATTATTGGGAAGGCCTCGGGCAATTTTCTCGGTTCCCCCGATTTTTCCCCTTACAAGAAAGGGATGAGAAGGAGTTTTGATCATCAATTGATCAAATGTTCATTTTAGTACCATTCTATACGGAAGCAGAGAACATCACGGTGGTGTGAAATCTGACATGCCATTTTTCCCACCCCTTACTTCAAGAAAGGGCCATTACACAGTGTCTATTTTCGAACACCCTGTCCATAAGTGGACGTGCCCTCACATGACACGGATTAGCGCTATATTACCTAGGTTATATTATTACCAAAGTGGGATGATACCACCGTGGTACGGAGAAATCGTCGACGAGCGAGCTAGCTATGTTACTTAAATTGAAAAGAGGATCGAAGGACATAGCCTAGTCCATTTATGTACAGGGTGTTCAAAAATAGACACTGTGTAATGGTCCTTTCATGAAGTACCCCCTCACTAACTTTGGTTTTCTCCACTCCACATTATCGGTGGATTATGGTAAGGAGAAATCGTATCTTAATTTCTTCTTTCCATGTTTACCGAAGAAAGGGGTGGGAAAACTGACATGTTAGATTTCACACCACCGCGATGTTCTCGGCTTCCGTAATTCTACGAAGCGGTAACTCCAACCGCAGGCGAAAACCTGAAACTACCCCTGAAAGGATTTATGGCCCAGAACGGACAGAGACTGAGCAAAGAATGTTCGTGCGTGGCTCTCAGCATGGAAGTACTACCTCCGAGGTAGTACTTCCATGCTCTCAGGCAGCAGTGCGGTAATGCAAGGTCTGCCAGCCTTGAACAACTTCGATATAAGTTAAAACTTCATCTAGATGAGGCAAAATACAAATGAAGAACATGTGTAGGTATGTGTGGCATATGTTCATGACAGGTATAAATGGGACAGTAAACAAGGGGCAATACCCAGCCTTTATGAAATGCAATTAGGCCATTGCAGAAAAACAACCATACATAAAAAATACCCTGTGCTCTTAGAGTAGGACTGCGATCAATTTCGTGTCACAAGCTCTTTGCTCGCCATATGAACGACATGGAATAGGCCGTGGAACCACTACAAAAAAAAAAAAATCTCCATCATTGCACGTGGGAGTTTCAAGGATTTCTTGTTTGTAAGTAGGGTCAGTAGATACTGAAAATGAGCAGGTATAAAATCCTCAAGAGTGTGACAGAGACCAGGAATGCGAAAGACGTATAAACAGTGCGCCCTCTATTTAGGAAATACAAGTGGGTGGCGGTCATGCTACAAGGCAATCATGAGAGTAAAGACATACATTGCTCGGTGACAAAGACAATACTGATAGTTGCATCATATCCCGTTTGGATGTAGCTTACCAGAATTCTAAAGAAAATTATGTTGAACGATTCCTTCCAAACCCCTTCATGTATTTTTTATGACACTTGGGAACTGAAGAAGAACGTTTGCCGTGTTGTTTCATAATTGGGGAAGAGATGACGAGGGGATTAGATACTGCATAAATCTGGCAAGCCGGACCCTGTCTTGATGATTTTGTCCGGAATTTTACTGAAACAACACCTTTCATAATACTAACCTGGTGAGATTAAAAGGGCCCTTTTTCATACTACTAACCTGGTAAATTTTTATTTATAATACGGTAGTTTGCCAAAAGTCGCCACGGGCAGCTACACTAACTTCCCCTAGCTACCCTAGAGCATTCAAAATTTCTTTAATGAAGCGTGTGCTACCTTATAATACTTACAGGGGGAGGTTGCACCCGTGCAAAAGTGAATTAACGCAACCGCGTTCTGGAAGAGCAGCACACGCGGACGCTAGGTCATGTACTAAAACAATGTGGTTCGTGGCGCGCTGTCCTCAAGAACAATCAGCGTGTTCGCTGAATTTGACCTTTTGAACTTTCGTGCAAGCTCCCTCTATAGGAAAGTCAAGGACACATAAACAATCGATATTTTTCTCTCCTGTAGACTGGAAATCAAGAAACCTTGGAAGAAAGTTAGACCTGGATCTGATTTCGTACTCATGCAGGATCATGCAGATCCAGTGCTGGAGATCATGACTCTTACAAAGTAGAAGCCAATCAGATCTGGGTCAGAAGCCCTTGTCGAAGCCTGAGGCTGCAGCTCCACACAGGGGAAAGCCTGGATCCCGATCGCTCGAATTTGTGCGCTACAAGGGCGTCGGGATTACACATTTTATCGTACCTACTATCCCGATTACATGTTTTCCGAAGAAAATGGAAAATTCTGAGACTGGGAAGACCACGGCTTCCTGTACTTACCATGTCGACCCTCCCCATCCCCATCCCCACCCACATTGATGTCATTTATATGGCAAATTACGAAACATTTAAAGGCCATAAACTTAAACAGGAAAATGTATTCAATTGTATTGAAACAACATTATTAAGGCGTTTCTCAGGCCATACCGACTCAAAATACTTTTCTTGTATTGCAACTATGGACTAAGCCTCTTAGGGGGTAGGTGTAAGTATCTGCTAACAATAGACGACCATTGTCCTTGTTTGATGGTGCGCTGATTTGTCAAAGGAAGACAGCGGTTCCCTTAAACTTGACCAAGTCTCCTTCCGCGTTTTCTCGGTCATCTCATTCCACTAATTCAAGTGGAATCCCCACGGAGTACCGTATATTATACCTCACGAATTTTACTCCTTGGCAATTTTTTTTCGGGAGGGGGGGGGGGGGTGACAGTATAGACCATGTTGCTGAACTGATGTGCTCAATTTGTGATGTGTATGCGATAGGAAAGGAGTTGAAGTACTCATCAGGCAAAAATGAAGAAGAAATTTGAAGGTATTTCAGGCACCTTTTTGCAATATATCCTTCCGCGATGCAAAATGGCATTTTGAATGAAGTTAAAAAGCAGGAACCACCATGCGCCCAATTATACAAGCTCTCCTAGCTTAAAATCTCAGCGGTCATGGTACACATATTTGAAATCATTATGAAAGGCCTACATGTGAGCTTTTATATTAGGAGAAGCATGTGCCTGTTGAAAACTTCTACAAGGGTCCAGAGGCCACGATACGGACCAAATTTTAAGTTTTTAAGTTAATAATAAAGGAATGGTTTCGCATTCCAATTTTACGACTAAAAAAACAATATAGGGGCCGAAAATTTTGAATTTTGCTGCCGCCACCCTTTCGGTAACCCGTTGCCCTTGTCGGGGCTTCAGGCTGCAGTTCCATATAGGGGAAAGCCTGGATCCCGATCGCTCGAATATGTGCGCTACCCGAGCGTCGGGATTACACATTTTGTCGTACCTACTATCCCGACTACATGTTTTCCGGAGAAATTGGAAAATTCTGAGACTGGGAAGACCACGGCTTCCTGTACTTCTCCTGTCTGCCCTGCCCACATCCCCACCCTCATTGATGTCATTTATAGGGCAAACTATACGAAACATTTACAGGTCATAAACATAAACAGGGAAAATGTTTTCAAGCGTTTGAAATAACATCGAGGCGTTTCTCAGGCCATATTGAGTACGGCACTAATACGGATGCGGGTGTAAAGGGGTGTTCGTTCCAGCTCCCCCCCCCTACCGGCACTACTAATTTAATGTCACACATCTTCACACTAGATCTCTCATATCTATTAATTATATTTCTGCTCTTTACAACATTGTAATTGGGAAGTTGGTAAGGCGCTAGACTCCGACTACTAAGGAGTCCCCAGGCTACTAAGGACCAGCCACAACCCCACCCCCATTGATGTCATATATAGGACAAACTACGTACCGTAACATTTACAGGCCATAGTGCTATAAACATTAACAGGAAAAATTGTCTGCTTTGATGGTAAATGTAAAATGGGTACTATTTGATAATCTGGAACCAAGATAGTACGGCGGTGCGTAAATTTTCCATGAAACATAATCCCATATCTGGGGTTTGGAGTAATTAAAAATTTACAAAATGTTTTTTCCTAGTTTGTAATGTTAGAGCAAATGCGATCGACTAATTCTGATTCTACTTATGAGTTGGTCAAATGTCACGTCACATAAATTTTGCCATGAATATATAAATCACAATCAAAAGGCTGTCGAAAATGACTGAAGTTTTACTGCGATGAAAGCAACTGAGGAAAAAAAAAACTTTTTAAGCAAACTATAAGTCTGTTGGCGTTTTACAAACGTCTGACTGTTAGCATCTTATTGTCATCTTCAACAGCAAATTGGACAGAAATGTCAAGTATTATAGATTACCATTAGAGCATGCAAGACGAAAGAGAAGCCCGAAGGTTGGAAAAGTGTGGATATAGTATTACAAAAATAGATCGCCAGTGCTTCGTGATATACACGTGTTAGATCGTTGATCTTCTTCCTTCTAAAAGGCGCGGCTACACATGCAACCGATCTGTTCTCGATTCAACAAGTCGCTGGGCTACACATCGAACTAACTCGCCGATTACTCAATCTCCAACGTTTGGATTCTCGACGAGAACGGCTACATATACAACCAGATTGGACACTTTTCCGGCTACATATAGTTGCCGACGCATTATGGGAAACGTTATCATCGCGAATTCTGTTCTTTATCCCAGGATCGGGGGCGACTGTTCACTCCGGGGGATAGTTGCTTAGGGACTACAGGGCGCGTTTTAAAGATAAGTTACTGGGTTTAACCAGGGATAAAAAGATACTAAATAGTACCCTCTGAGCTCTCACGTAAGTGTTTAAAATGGAGACAATATAAAGTAGCAATCCATGTTACATTCCCTCTTAATGTCCACTACAATGTTTGTGCAACGCTCTAAATTATTGTAACGGTCAGATGCCAGGAAGATGATTCCCATGACTTCGGCTTCCTATAGCCTTATAACACAATAAAGTGGCCATACTGCACAAAATACGCGATTCCATTAAATTGTTTCTGTGTAACTTATTTTGAACGTTGTATGTCAGAACATTACATGTTCATCATATTTTTATTGCAAAAATTTGCCGGGGAGGACCCTCCGTCCCCATCAGGTCTTAACGCCTACGGCGCCAGCCAGTTCTTGCTTCGCCATCAAAGGGAGTTCCCCGAACTCCCTCATCACTTTTGTCCGCACTTAAAGCTCTAGGTATGTCTTCACTTGTACCTTTATATAAACACTCGTCCTCTCCCTTTCCAAGTCATATTTTATAATTATAGACTGGAGGGAGGCTTGTACAATGCCGGATCGATAGACTTAAAATGGTTGGACGGACCACGACTTTAGCCCTAGCCATTGTTGCGATCTAGTCGATTTGACATCAGCGATGGATAAAACGCAAAAGGCGTATATATAGATAAGACCGCACATTGTCAAAAGATATGGGAGTGGAGGCTTTTTAAATAGATAACAGACAAACGAGAAAAGGGGGTTGGTATGTTTTGAAATTTTCTCCTGATACCTGCGTACATGTTCGAATACATGCTGGAAAGAATTTCACTACTTATCATCTAGCAAGATATAACTTATCGTGCAGCGATTTCACCCTCACAACAATTTGCTGTGACCTTACCCTGTCTTGCCACAGGCTATATTAGGATTAGTAGTTCAGGATGAAGCCTGAATGACTAATCCATTCTCTCAATTTTTTGGATGGTGAAAAGCCAACAAGGAGACGGTAAACTGGTGGGCCTAAGTCCATATATTTTAGGTAGGGCTGCAAATCTCTATTGAAATTGTGACGAACATGCGTTAATGATCCAACTGCACCAAAGCAGCCGCGGGAGCGAGAAGCGCGCCCTGGTGATAAATTTAACGGAGAAACCACAGGAAGCTCCGTAGTATGTACAAGATCTTATGGACATTAGAGCAAAACATTAAGCCATCTACAAGAAGCACTGTTTAAGTAATAATGAAGTACGGTAATAAAGAGACGGCGTATGATGTATGAGCGCGGAACGCGTGAAAGAGTACAGCTCACAATACACTGCAAAAGTAATACAGTATATTTAAATCACCCCAATGTTGCGATTTTTACTAGTACAATTTGAGGCAACGATGTTTTTGCCCGATACTTTGGCTTGGGGGCAGGGCCCCTTGTCTCCTGTTATTGGCCCCTCCTGGCTCTAGGCCTAAGGGGATAGGATCAGTGTTTTTACCATGTGCCAGCTCGATACTTCTGTATGGCCGAGTTGTGGAATACGGCTACATATGACGAGTCGGCAACTCGAATGTGGTTACATATATCCAACTGATTAGTGGGCAGATTCGATTTTTGAATCCGCTACAACTCGTCGGCGACGGAAGAAAACTGGTTTGCGTCAAGTAGGTAACACGTTTTAGGGTAGGACACACATGCAACTAATCGATGTTGGATCGGGAACTTCACATCCCCGACCGTCGTGAATCGGTTGTTTTGCAGACTCGCGACGAATCGGTTGCATGCGTAGTGGTGCCTTCAGTTAACGACCGCGACTCAGGGTCGTCTTAACGCATGGGCCCAATGGGCCCAGGCCCAGGGCCCCGCGATGTCAGGGGCCCCTCAAATTGACCTCTGCGCAAAAAATCATATCTCCCCTTGCGTAAAAGATTTTTGTGTGGAAATACTTTTATATACTCTTGAACAAGATTCATAACGGATTCTGAGTGTTCCAATTTCCATGCTTTATGCGCAACATGGTGGGGGGGGGGTGGGGGGGGGGGTAAATGCAGGCATGTCTATGCTTGAGCGATGGTCAAGGATGTAAATTTTTCACGCAACTTTTTTCGAACACACTTGATTGAGGGGCCCCGCTCCAATGCCGGGCCCAGGGCCCGGTGATCTCTTAAGACGGCCCTGCCGCGACTGGCAGATTTAAGACCAGTTTTGAGTCAAGTCGCCTTCAGTCGTGAAAAACGAACATGTTGGGTATCCCCGACTGAAGACGACGCGACTTAAAACTGGTCTTTAATTAAAATACCAGTCGCAGTCGTAAACTCATGCACCAGGCCCGTAGTCAAGGTGGGGCAGGGGGCGAAGCCCCCTGAAATTTTTTTGGGCCCCCCCCCAGAGAGTTTGAATCTTACCATTGACTTAATACATTTGTACACATTTGGCCCCCCCCCCTGAAAAAATTTCGCCCCCTACAGCACCTTGTCTGGCTACGGGCCTGTCATGCACACCACACGACTGTTGGAGACCAGACGATCGAGTTGAATTGTGGTGTGCAAAGTCGTGTAGTGTGCGGCTAGCTTTAAATGCACTTGCTGCCGTCGGGCCGTCAAGTCATCGACACCAAAAACTAGACTTGCTTTTACTCAAAGGCTGGGTGAAGATTTTAGCAAGATGTACTAAAACAGTTTTAACCTTCAGGTGGCGCATGCACCATCAATCATTAGGCTCTACTGATCAACTTACTTAGTTAATTTTGGTCCCTTTGAAAGGCACCGGAACCTTGTGGCAGGTGCAAGTTATCTCCAATACAGAGGGAGTTTAAAATCCGCCCTTGTTCGTAGCACTAACTGCATTTACTCTTAACACTCGCACGGCTCATGGCTTTCAAATGATACTCGTACTTTCATAATTTGATGGACTGTTCAGTAATATTAAAGTGGACCTAAAGTCTAAAAATTCAAAAATATATATTTTAGAGGTTACAAAATTAATCTTATTGGTCCAACTCCCATTGTCATAGCCTATTCCATTGCAGAGATATTAAATGTTAAAATTTATTCACTTAAATCCAAGCAGTTCATTGCGCAATAATTTTTGACATTCTTGTTGTACAACTCACATTAAATGCTTTGTTTTCTTTTAAAATTAAAAATGTTTATATGACCTTGACCGCTTCCTGTTTTCTTGCATGACATGCTGTACAGAGAGGGCTTATATAGTCAAGTCACCCCAAAGCAGTAAGAACGTGATCACATTTTGGCACAAGGTGCGGTGGCTTTCAGAAAAACAAAGAAATACAAAGATTGTAATTTGAGTAGTACAACAATGACATCACAAATTATTGCGCAATCTAACTTTTTAAATCGAGTGAATAAACTTCAACATTTTATATCTCAGCTTAAGAAAGTCCTGTGAAGATGGGAATTGGACCATTGGAATTCAGTTTTCATGCTCTGTAATATATATTTTTGAATTTTCAGACTTTAGGTACACTTTAAGTTGCTTTGCACTCAGACCTGTTTCATTTAGCCTTAAGGCGGACGGTAAAATGAGTAAGCTTTAATGATTCCTCGATGGATATAAAAGTAAGTAAAACTTTACAATCAAGTTTAACTGATATATTGCACAAATTAATTTATAATAAATTACATAAAATCAAAACAATTTTCAATTGCATGATGTAAATAAACTATACGGATCCAGAGGTGTACCATACCGTATAGATAATTTGACGGCGGGATTCGTTCGAGTAGTGTCACTAATTGAATCTCCTGTATAATGCATGATACAACAATTAGTTGTTATTAATTCCCCAACAGATAAATTTGGTAGCACACTCCATGCAAGTCAATTTCGATTCAGCCATCCCTCTGGAAAAGTGACACAAAATCGACATTGGGACAACTTTTCTTTTTGTATTTGGTGGGTTTTCGTCCCATGGACTGATGGATCTCTACTAGTGTAACGGAAAGTAATTGTTTAAGTGGTGTAACACCACCCCTCCCCCCTTCTTGCAGAGTAAAAATGCTGAGCTACTGTTCGTCGGAAACGTTTTCTTCAATGACTTGCGTAATGTACTGACCTTCTTGTGCATAAGTTTTCATAACTGTATTTACTTTTCAGAAAGCTTGATGGTTATTAGGAACTACCGATCTCTTCGGTATTCTTTGACGAACAGAATTAATGATGACACACTCCAGCAAGAAGAACCATAATGCCTTTTCATTCCGGGTTCCTTCCCCCTAGCCCCTATGACACTGACCTGCTGACAGGAAAGTATTTCTAAATCGGTAATCCATTCAGTATGTTTCAAATTAGCGCCCCCAATTCAGGTAGGGTTGCTGTGGAAATTAAAGCTTACCTCGTTCGATCTCGATTACAACAAATCATACCCCGACTCCTTACATGAAATAATTGCAGCTAAAACCATAGGTGGAAATCCTTGGGGAAGGGGTTATACCCCACTTTTTGACAAGAGGGGAATGGCCTGCACAAACATCCCTCGGATTTTCAAAAGTATTACAAAATAGTATGCTCTGTAAAAATTTTTTTGGGGATATTAAATTGATAACTTTAGAAAAGTGTGAAAAAAGTAAAGTATTAATTAACTTATAGGCATATTTCAGTGGCATTTTACAAGGCTCTCATGTGAAGAAGAAATAAATTTCAACTGATGCCCTCCAAACTCAGTAGCAACATTCTGTTCCTAAATAAGATATCTCATATTAAGATTAGTTGCTTTTCTAAAAAGAAAGACAACCTCCAGTTCTCATCAATGTTAAAAAATGTAAAGTGGGCGCATTACCTCAAATTCCTTTTATTTTCCCTTATATTTGAGTGTCCTGATTGAAAATTTTTTTGGTAAGCCTACACTTAAGAGAATCAGTACTTGTTTAAACTTATATAGGTCAATTGTTCGGGCAGGTGGGTAGACATAACTTACTTCCCCCGTCGGGTCACTAGCCGTACCTCACGACAGACATAAGAGAATATTAATTAGGTTTAGCGAAATGAGATGACATTGAACTATGTTTAACTATAAGTAACGGAACTGAGGAAGAGCAATAAATAATAAATAATAAATAAATGACTTAATATAGCGCCGCCATCATAAGAAATATGTTCGGCAGCGCTTTACACAGAAAAGGCCTCACGAAACAAGAAAGACTTAAGTTTTAATTTAAACGATTCTAAATTGTGGGCATGCCTAATGTCAGCTGGGAGTCTATTCCACAGTGATGGGGCCGCACCCAAGAAGGCACGGTCACCAGCGTTAGTTCTTGTTTTGGGGGCCTGAAGTAGGTTGTAGAAGGCTGTAGGCTGAAGTAGAGTAGGCAAAGCGTACCGAAAATTGTGGGTTTTATCTCAGAAATGATCCTTTTGAAAGCCAAAATAAGTAAACTGACCATGGGTGGCGACAGAATTTTCCCAAACAGGGGCCGGGCCATGCCAGCGACCCCAAGTTCTGACAACTCACTATGGCGAGGGGGTGCATAGTGAGAAGCGGATTCGAAGGAGCCTAACTATCCCATGCCATTGCGGGCATGTTTTGCATAATATCACTTAATACTTCAAGAACCAAGCTGCGCACTGATATCGGCGTTCTTTTGAATTTGAATCGTAAAACTTTAAAGCGCGTAAAGGGCGCGAAATTTTTGGTAGGCTTCCACAAAAAACATATGTAATCATTAAGTAAAAATAGAAAGAAAGAAAACTGTAGGGGTTGAAGACCGTATCGGGGATAACATACATTGTATCGAAACCACCTGGACTCGCTCACCAACCGACCGTACAGCATGATACACATCAGGGAACAGCAACCAGGCATTGCGATATGGGAAATTTACGACCTCTACATAAGTTGTTTACTCTGCCTACATGTTACTTGGTAAGGTGGACAGGACTTGTGCTATCTAGCTATGTGGATTGGAAAAACTGAAGAAAATGGAGTGAAACTACAGCAATTTTTGGGGTTCTTATTAGAGAAGTTGTCCTCTTGAGAGCGAAAAACAGGTAAACCATCGGGGCGACTGTCGCCTCCGGGGACTGCATGATTTATCGTATCAACTAAGACTCCCCGACGAAACTGTAAAAATTCCCCGACGGAAGCCATGGCCCCCCTGCCCCCACCTGGCGCCACCCCTGGAGGGGGCCTACCCTCCGAGTGAAAATGACATTGACAACCAATACTTTTTCGGGATTTATTTTGTTTCAAAATCAGGATTAGGGTTCAAAAAAGGGCTAGGGTTCAGTCCCCAAGGCATAATCTGTTGAAAAAAAGGAGAAAAAATACGGAACACTGTTTCCAGACGAGATCACATCATTAATATCCAAGGTTTTGACTGACTTTTCGGGGCCTATTGCCAATGCGTTCTGCATAAAATAAATATGCCGTCCGTTCTGCTGTGGATTCCACTGTCATTACCCATCCCCGAGACCTAGATCGCTACCCCCTCCCACCCCGCCCCACCAACTTCCCATCCCTCCCTCCTCTCGCCGTTTTTTTTTTGCTTTCTTTCATTTTTTTCAACATCGCCCATTGCGTCCCCAAAATTTCTGGGGGGCACTCTGCCCCCCTGCCTCCCCCCTCTGGCTACGCCACTGATCTTATTTTATCTCATCTCATCTCATCTTATCTGAGGTGTATACTGAGGCAGTTTCCCACCATCTTAATCATTTCGAGTTTGATTATTGAATTAGCTATTTTTTAAGCTATGAAATCTAATAGCCTATGTACCTGCTATTTTTATTTGGGGGCGTGTCTCCCTGTCCACCACCTGTTGACCCACAAGCAGTGGGCCCTATAAGGCATAACTGATTGACACAAACATCTTCTACATAAATGCTCTCCAGAGATTCTTGCCTTTCCAGAAGGGACAGACGATTGGGTTGGAATAACATGATAATTACAGCACGGGCCTACTCATTTACATCAAGGGCGTGATCGAGAAGCGGGGCTGGGAAGGCTAAATCCCCCCCCCCCCCGTCAAAATGTTCTGGGCGGAGTATGCCTCTGCCCTCTTAAATTCAAGGACGAAAACCCCTTATTTGTTCCCTCACGGTAAAAAATGCCAAAAATTTGCCAAGGTAATTTTCCTTAAAATTTGTTCAAATATTTCACCAAATTGCATTAAGGACCCTCAAATATAAAAATTTGTAGGTGACACCCTCCCCTTAAGCCCCTTCCCCAGGACGACAGTCCGAAATTACGTTTAGCCCCCAGTCGAGAAAAGCTTCCAACGCCTATGACTTAGACACGAGAATGGTGGAGTTTGAAAAACATTAAATAGCGCACATCAATACAGCATGATATTGTTTGATGGGGGAAACGAAAGCGGTACTTTTAGCCATTAAAGGTCAGAAGCAGTCGCCCCAAACTTATTTTGAAACAATAGCTAAATGTCACAAATTTCTTCTTATTTCGCTTCCAAGTATCTTTCATGATATTTTAGAACATAAATATTGCATATTCAAGGTAAACCAAGCAGTTGCTCCTTGTAAATTTTACAATTGAGTGAGAAAAATACTGTCACATGATTCTCAAGAGCCATTCAGGAAATAGGATAGTCTACTATACAGTTCTTTTTTGGGGTGACTGCATTCTCCCTTTAAGGTGTTCTGGAAAGTAGGTGGGGTAATCATATGTTTGTGGGCAAAGTCTACTCTTCCATTCCATACCTATACAAACTTCTTAACGTCCTAAACACTGGCTCACTGAGGCAGTGAGGGAGGGGCGAGAATGTCCTGTAGCTGCGCTTTGAAGTAAGTAGATACACTATCCCTCAACACGATCTGAGTCATTCCTTATCAACTTTCTTTAGATTTCCCCATCTGGTTGAAAACTTTTTTCACATTCCTCCTCCCGAAGTATTTCTATTAAAATATGTCTCCATTTCAATCCCTTCCTATCAAAAACTAGTATAAAGGCGATCATTATAATTCACTTAATGTTTATATTTTTGTCAGGTCCATATTCAGGATTTTATTAAAAGAGGGGCTTACTTTGTGAGGGTAAAGATTAAATCTGCTAGGGCCAAAGGCAGAAACCCTTTAAGTGGGGGACAAAATTTGGAATATTAATCATTGTTAGATTTAAATTTTTTACATCTGAAAATCAAGAGAAGAACACGGCAAAGAACCATAACATTTCATGAAATCGTATATCATTAAGTGACCGCTTTTCAAAAGCCAGTAATTAAGTACATCGTTGGACGGAAGATCTGCCTGGCCCTATGGACAGATGGAGTAACTTTTCCAGGAAAAATGAAAGTAATCTTTGTTGGATGTGATTTTCTGGCATTTGCAAATCAAGAAAATACTAAGAGCATTTCTATGGCATTTTTATGCAGTGTAAGACAACCACTCTGCATTTACGAAATAAGCGCGGCGGTTATCATGCCCATGTACCCTTAAAATAGTCACTTAGAAGGAAGCTACTCATCGGAAGCTATCCCCCGCACAAGGACAACACCTTTATTTTATTTTATTATATTTTATTTTACTTTCTTTTATTTTATTTTATTTTTTCCCTCGTCTTTATTCATCTTCTGACTTCATTATTTACAATATTTACAGTCATGTCAAAGCATCGTACATATAGAATTTTTCAGATCATTTTTCTGTACTTATAAAGTTACCTTAAAGGGAGAATGCAGTCACTCCAATAAAGAATTGTATAGTAGACTATCCTATTTCCTGAGTGGATCTTGAGAATCATGTGACAGTATTATTCTCACTCAATTGTTAAATTTACAAGGAGCAACTGCTTGGTTTACCTTGAATATGCAATATTTATGTCCTAAAATATTATGAAAGATACCGACTTGGAAGAGAAATAAGACGAAATTTATGACATTTAGCTATTGTTTCAAAATAAGTTTGGGGCGAGTGCTTTTGACCTTTAAACAACTGCTTTAAAATAGGATAACATCAGTGTATTACCAATGTATAATAAAGCGAGGCCTACTCAATCGACCAAGAAAAAACCTTTCAACCACTGACTGACTTTCAGCGTTACAGAAAAGAAATAAATTCATCTCAAAAATACATACAGGGCAACACTTTTATTTTATTTTATTTTATTTCATTTCATTTTATTTTGTTTTATTTTATTTTAACCAGAAAGCTTTTTCAAATGTTTTGGGAAACTGTTTGTGGGAGCTACTTTGGTATCTGCATAGACTGTTTTTATTGCTCATGTTGAGAATTATCTAAGAGGGGAACAGGACTATTTTCGCAACAATTAAGTTATTTTTTCGCCCTCCTCAACATCTGCGAGGGCGAATCAAAGGTCCGCCCGTGTATTTCGTACGCTTATTACCACGCCCGGTTAGGGAGAAATGACCTACTAAGCGAAGCTCCACCATATATTAGAGAGTATAGCGTGAAGACAAGTTTGGGTTAAACCTACGTCCTAGATCACAGATGACCCTTCTTATTAGAATATAATACGGACAATGGCCTCTGTTTGGGCAGTTTAATTGTTATCTCTGACTAAGGAAAACACTATTACATCATGCTATTTGGAAGCAGTATCAATTATGGTGCAAGAGTAAAGTAAGATAGCCTGGAAACCTTAAAAACAGCGCCGGCGGGGGAAGTAAGCAGATGGCCCCCTTGACTATGTGCCGCTCCGCCACTGTAACTGATTCGAAATAATACATGATGGCCGGCCACGTAAAGGTCATTTTCCGACGTCCATCACGACAGTGAACAGTCGTTTATGCAGGCCTATACCGTACCCAAGGGCGGGGCCAGGATTTGCTCGACTGGTGGCCACCCTTTGACGTGGTGCAAGCAAATCGAAGCCCCCACAAAGTCGGACGACAAGTGGCGGGTGGAAGCAGTAGCGTGTGCAGGATTTCGAAGAAGGGAGGCACAACCTGTTATTCCCTCGACTGACATGGAGGGGTGTGAAAAGTGCACCGAGAGTGTACCACGAAGCGCGAGTTTGCACGCGTGGGGTCCAGGGGCCCGCGCCAGGGTCCATGGCGGGTTCTTATTACAGAAACTGTCCTCTCTCATGCGCCCGGCCCTCGGGGACTGCCTGCATACTCTATCGTATCGATTAAGACTCCCCGATGGGGCTCCCCGCCCCCACCTGGCGGAATCCCTGTTGAGTGCTCAGTGTCTCTTCAATCTTTTTCTCTTCCTCTAACCCTTAAATCCCCCGACTAAGAGATTTCCCCCTACTGGCTTCAGAGGTGGGGGGCCAGTGCCCCCGCCCTCCCCCCTTTGAACACGCTACTGAGTGGAAGAAATCAGAAACTTAATTGGAGAGCATTTGAAAAGTTGAGAGCTTTATTGAAAATCATGTGCAAATTTCTGAAAATGTGGGGTTATTGTTGAAGAAAATTTTGAAAATGTTCCGTCGGTTTCCATCGAACAATCTGCCCAGTCAGTCCTGGAGTGTAGGGCAAACTCAAGTAAACCACCAGGGAAACTGGTCGTGTTTGGTAATTGTATGCTTTATCGTACCCATTACGGATCCCCGACGAAATTGTTTAATTTCCCCAACGACTTGGCCAGCCTTTGCCGACCGGGAGCATCAGTCCCAAAATCATCAGTCTCGATTGAAGCACTGCCGGCGCGGCCAGAAAGACATGGATGAGATACGCTGCCGCCATGGCTGTCGCCTGGTTTGAGAGGCGTTGAAGATTGGCTTCATGACATTTCGCCAATGCCCATTTGAATTCAAAAGAATGTTTCAATTCGTTGGGTACCCACCAGCGATATATAGGGTCTAGTACGTGCTACCGTGCTAGCAGTATATAACTGCACCGGGGGGTGCGGTCGGAGGAAATGTGGGGTCAGGGACTTAAGTAGGCCACGTGATGTTGTAGTTATAAGCGTAGGAAGCGGGGGAGGGGCTTTAGCCACCAGTCAAAAATGTGTTGGGGCGGAAGCATACTTCCGTCCCCTCAGTCCAAGGACGAAAACCCCATGCCAATCATTTGCAGTAATTTTCCTTAAAAATTTAACAACTTGTTGCACCAAATTGCATCTAGGGACTCTCAAAAATTCAAAAATTTCCCAAAGGAAAGGCAAATGAAAGGGGGGGGGGAACCTCCCCCAGGACGGGGTCCAAATCAACGTCAGCGCACCACCACCGACCCACGGCGGCCAGTCTCAAACAACTTCCTACGCCTATGGATGTAATTCTTTTCAGCTCTCATATCTCTGGTAGTAATTTTTTCTATTCTCGGTTACCCAGGCCCCACTCCAGTGATCCAGGGAATTATGCACGGGGGGTCTCGTTGGCCCGGGCCAAGTATGGAACAATGCGGTAGTAAGTCGATTATGCCGCAGTGGCCATGTTGCCCGAATATGTACGACATATATTAGTCGACATTAAGCGCAAGCATACATTGTACAGTATAGTGCTAGTGTAGTTACGTACATGTTTTCATCAAGCCAGGTGCACTCAGTCAGTGTGGCGAAGGTTGCTACGATATATCATCGGTACGTGTGATCGATACAATCCGTGTGGCATAACCCTTACCCCAATTTTAATACTTCCGGGTAGTAAAGTGTTTGTCAAGCCTCGAAGTTCGAACACTGGCTGTAAATTGATTTGGTGATTGATTACTATCCGGCCATGTTGATAAATTGCAGCTCAATGCATGTTGTACATACAGTGCATGTACGTCTAACATACTAGATGTCTAACAACATTGAACTGAATTCATACAGCTCGGAGTCAACACCTATTACATGCGAGTGTTCAGGGCAAGATTTTGTCACAATTTCTGAATCAAGCCGTTATTATTTTCCAAATGACCACTCGTGAGATGTCAAGGACATATTCGTCATTGTTCGAGCTATAATTTGGAAGGAAGATACAAGGTGTCGAAGGTTCATTTGCACAGGGACTATTATATTCCGCAATCATGTTTGCTTCGCATGTACGTGGACGTGTAACGTTAGGCGTAAACTTTAGCAGATCACTGCCACCCTTTTCTAACACGACCAAATGTACAGCAAGAGCAAGTCTAAACCAACAGCAGAACCGTCATATCGTTGTAGCATCAGGTGCATCGTGTACCCACCCCTCGTCCAGAAAGTGGAGAAATGGCATAATCATGGCACAACCTAGGAGAAAAAAGACCCTGACGGTGGAAAACATGAATCCTCATGTGAGGACCATGGAGTACGCCGTTAGAGGTCCGATCGTGCAGAGAGCAACGGAACTTGAACATGAATTGAGCAAGGTAATAAATAATTGTTTTGGCTGACCGTATTGTGAATGTGATGACGTAGGCTGTAATATTATGTTAGGGTAGTGCATAACTAAAACAAATATGAAATAGGCTAGGCTAACCCTAAAAGTATGGTTAATCCAGAAGCTAGACTAAGCCTGAGGTAGGCTACGATAAGTAACACTTATTACATGGTCAAGGCTGCCAAGACAGTGTAACATTGTTCATTGACTTGTTAGATCGGATCATGGCCACTATCAGTCCGATTGGGCTATTCCATTGTAAACTAATTTGGGGGAATAGAATCCTTGATTTCACATTATTGTGTTAAATGATGTGGGGTTCTTAAGATAACTCTTTCATGACAATTTTTAAAAATTAAGTAATAATAATACAATCAACAGCATTTTGAGAATGACTCTCCAAATAACCGTTATTTGTGTAAGCAAAAATTCTGAAAACTTCATTATTCCTAGAAATTCTGGTAGAATTGGACTGTACATACTAGGGAAGGCCTACAACCGCATAATACGCCTATCCAAGACACACCACTGAGACTCCAGAGGCACAGTGGCAGTGACTGCGACTGAGACTTTTGAGGCGAAGTCGCAGTGACTGAAACTGTGCTTCCAAAACTCAGTGAATGTTAACAATGAACAAAAGGTTCACAAGTCATTCTCAAAATAACACAAACTTCATGTTCCACCACTGTGACTACAACTGCACCAGCACTCCATATTGGAAGCTTCATGTTAAACATGCTGCAACTACTGTATGACTGTGCCTCCACTCCAGATTGAAAGCTTCATGTTCGACCACTGTGACTATGCCTACGCCTACAGTCTAGATTGGACGCTTTAGTTCAACCACTGTGACTACGCCTATGCCAGCAGCAGCCCTTCCAAATGAGATATTGGCTACGGCAAAAAAATTGCTGAAGTAAAAACGATCTACTTCGGCAAAAATACACTTTACCTCGGCAGTAAAAGTCATACAGCCATGTGCATGGCAAGTTAACCAAAGTTTGGCCTATCTACTTGTTTACAAACTTCCTCTACAGTAGGTTAACCGTAATTTGTTTGTGTAAGCTCCGGAATTCCATTGATAAAACCAATACAGCAGCTTTGGGAATTTTTCTCACTTTATTACACATTAAAAGAGATAAAACGGCTGGTTCTGAAATCTAAAGGTCCCACTCTGCCGTGTCACATTCATGTGTGTACAGTGATCACTTTCTTTACAGCATAGAGATAGTGAGTTTCGTACGTACAGTAAATACCGATCGTAATGAACTTTTAAAACAAGATTTTCCGTTAAAACTTGAAAAATTGCATCTACATTTTGTATATAAAGCAATAATACTGAATATATTTGCTCAAGTTTCGATCATGGTGGAAAATTTATCAGACTTTCAGAAAACGATTTCTTTTCACATCGCTACTCGAAGCTTCATTTCAAGCCGTGTAGTCCTAGTGTGCAGCTTTCATAACTGGTAAGTCCCCATACGCGTGTCCTGCAATCTGTCGCCTCGGCAAAATTTTTGCCGAAGTCAAGTCAATTTGGCTCGGCATTTTACCTCGGCAATGCCGAATGCCGAGGCTATTTTGGAGGGCTGCAGCAGTCTAGATTGGAAGCTTTATGTTCGACCACTGAGACTACATACCGCTGCGTCTCCACTCCAGATTGGAAACTTCATATTTGACCACTGAGACTAGAGTATGACTGAGCCTCCAGTCCAGATTAAAGGCTCACTCTCTTCACCATCAATGAACCATGCTGCACTTTACTGTAGATAGGCAAGGTTTTTGGGGGTTAAGAACTAAAAAAATAGGAGGAACAGAGAGATTGTGTGTACACATGGGCGTCCGCAGAAAAAAATTCAGGGGGGGGGCAAAAATTTCTAGGGGTGGGCAAAAGGTCCGCGACACCATGAGTTTGCGCGAAGTGCAAGAAAATTTCGCCCAAAATGCCTCCCAGATTGCTGGAAATGCCATTTTTAAAGCCTATTTACCACATATAAACAGGGAAAACACATTTTGTTCGGTTTTTTTCTTTATTTTTATACGTTTTTTCAAATTTTTGATTTTCCAGGGGGGGGGGGCAAGTGCCCCCCTTGACCATGCCTGCGGACGTCCATGTGTGTACATGTGCAACTCCATGATTTTTACAGGTTGCCTTTTGGAGGGTTGTTGTATTCTGCAGTTACTCCCTTTGTTCTCCAAATCTTACAGGAGCAATGCAGTTCTTTGTGATTTTTGAAATCTTCTAGAAAATGTCAGAAATTTGAAATGAAATTAGCAACTTTTTTGCACCATAGAATTTACTGTGAAGCTAAGGAAGTTTGTTTACACCAGTATGCAAATGAGCCTTATCATTACATCATTATGGAATCTGCAGCTCTGCAGCTTGCTATTATATACATAATATACAGAAAATACAGAGATAAGATGTTCCTTGTGATGTCACAATGTAACACACATGGCATTCTGATATCAGCAAATATTTTGAATGCCAGAGTAAACTCCCAAAGTGACCAAGTTGATGATTCCCTTTCAAATTTTTGGACCATTTCAGAAGCTAAAAGTGATGAAAAATCACTGCAGTGCAGTATTTATGTAAGATTTGGAAAGGGCAAGCTTTGGTAGTAAATTGAGACTTAAGGTCCGGGGTTTGCTGTTCAAAACCCCCTGATTTTCAAGGGATCGTTGTAAGAACCGTGTACAGGGAGCTATTGGTGACCGGCTCAGGGTTCGTGCGGATCCTTGAAAACCTTGAAAGTACTTGAATTTGAATCATTTATTTTCAAGGCCTTGAAAGTACTTGAATTTGGTTCTTTTGCATCATAGTCCTTGAAAAGGCCTTGAACTTTACAAAATTATGTCAAATGAATGCCTGTACTTACCAAACACATACACAAAACATCTTACCATCTAAAATAATGGCAAATTCACCTTGAAACCATCAAAACCCTTTGGAGTTACGATCAGAAAACGATTAAGAACTTAACGGAAATCGGCAAAATTTTGCCAGTATAGGCTCCACTTTGCCTATGCTATAGTGTGTTAGGCTAGGTCACTTGTGTGAAAGAAGTGTTTACAGTAATGCCTTCAGGATTGTAACTAGAATAGTGCAACACTTGTTGTCAACATAATTACCCCAGAGTAAGATGAATCGGACAGAGGAAGGGCTTTTCATCCTCAAAATTTGGTTAAAATCTGAAGAGGGTGGTGATCGACACTATCAGCCCTAGGCCATCTTAGTCACTGAACGTGACTGTATAATCCACTCCTTCTAAATAAGGGCCTAAGCTTAGCCTAGTCCTACTTAAAAAGAAAATGTACCCCATAAGAGTGTTAGCATAACACGGAAGTTCCTATTGATTATTATTACCATTAGTGCAGCCATTAGCCTTCAAAATGTTTTTGGACTGACAACCTCAGGTGTAGCCAACATAAGTATTTCATGCAAGAAAAACTTTCACAGTGTTTTAAAAGTGGTTTGATGTCCTTGAAAAAAAAAGTTATACCTTGAAAAGTGCTTGAATTTTATCTTGAGAAAAGTGTAGGAATCCTGCCAGCTACTCATGTGCCTTTACTGAGGACTAGATTTGTACAGGCAAAGTTAGGCATTGTTACAAATTTAACAGATTTATTGAAATCATAACAAGTAATGTTTTCACCTGGTAGAAAATTAAAACTTCCATTAGTTTGGCTCCCTAAAACTGTGCCAAAATTGGTCAGTTTCAGTGACCATGGAAACAAATCCAAATTTTGCAAAATGTAGGCCCAGAAAAATGATCTTTTCAGTAAATTGACATTGACTGCCACATATTTTCTCTTCATTAAATGTACATACAAACATACCTACCCACACAGCACGTTTGGAAAGTGCGATTCAATGCGAAAAAGCACGAAAAGTACTGGAGTTTTGAGGTTTAAAAATTCATTTTGACTGTAAAGTGTTGCAATAATACAACCAGTAGCATTCGGTGTACTAAAAAGGGAGAAAAACTAACCTCAGAAAAAACTGCAAAAGAAAAGGAACATACCCTTGGAAAGATTTACACTGTAAGTCCATGGACAGCTTGAACTGTATGTATGTATATTTCAACTGTGACACCTCACTTATTTTGTACTGTGCATGACATTAAGATACGTGTAGGGAGAGTCACATTAGGTCATCAATTTCTGCACAGAGCAGTGATTTCAAAATCATCTCATCCGATAGGGAGCATTTGTTGCTATCGTCAGCATCATTGTCTTCAAATGAAATTTAATCGTTCCACTGGGTAGCATGTCCTTGATGTAATTTCAAAGAGAGTGTTCCCACATGAGTATGAGCAGGAGATCAGATCCGGATCTGACCCTGGTGAGGGGATAAGTTTGCAAGTGGGAATGCTCTTGTTCCCCGGATCAGATCTCGAGAGCTTGATTGCCCCTTGGGATAGGATCAGACCAAGGGCAGGCAAGCAGAAAAAAAAGTGGGAACACAAAGGGGGATCAAGGTGACCCGAGATGAAAGCAAACAAATGATGTACAGTACTTTCGCAGACTGTACTGTTGTAGCACAGCTTGCCGGTAGTCTGATACCCCGTGCCACACATCCTTGTGTAAACAAACATGACCTGCAGACATAATTTCAACGACGCAACTTCCTGTCCCTTGAACCAGAGGAGGCAGTCAGATCTCACAAGTTCAAATGGGAACACTCTTGTAGTGGCCACAAAATTTTCTAGTTGACTGAGCTTGGGGGGATTAGCATTCAGACCCCTAGCTTCAGTGAAAAAGGGGCAGGGGGGAGGAACATTAGGAGGGCAGAATTTGCGCGCGCGAACCATTGGCCGGGGGTCCAGGGGCCGCCGAAGGGCCCCTGGTGGGGTCCAGGGGCAACGCCCAGGTGGGGGCCCAGGGGGCGAAGCCCCCGGAAGCTCCTGGGTTTTAGCTTCTCTCTCAACCCAGAATATGGTCTTTTTTACCTTTCAACACCCATCGACTGGAAGAATCTGAGCCACAGAATATGCAGATTCCAAACCCTAAGTTTTTAGCCAAGTGAAAAATGTGAATGTAAGATAGATATATGTATTATTTTGTCTTTACCTTTAATATTTCTTGACTGCATATTAATTACTAGATTAATACTACAGACTACATACTGTTTGTATGGGCATGTGGTTTTGAAAGTGAAATTTGTCTTACACATCCCCCTCTAATTATTGGCAAATGATGTGCAGTTTTAGTATACAAAATAACCTTTGTTAGCTTACAAGAAATATATGAAATCTTTTTCTCTGGAAAACAACAGCATATTTTAATAACCTTAAAGTCATATTATTATCAAGTGTAGCAGCATCAAACTGAAGCAGCAGCATTTGGGAATATATCAATGTTTGATAGCCATTGGGGGATCAAGTGGGAACATGACATAAAGGTTTGCAAAGGCAGGATTGTGTGTCTTGAGGCAGATGTAGGGACAAGACCCATAAAATTTTTGAAGACTCATCTCCAGTCAAATAGCAACTCTCTGCTAAGACAGAGCCACAGTAGCTTGCACTGAGTTTAATTTAAATTACTCAAGGCATATATGGTCAAGCACAGTGTGTGAGCTTGGGAACTTGGGTACTCATTGTACAAGGCATTGTTGACCAACCAGAGTGAAAATGTATTGTTTGAATGATGTCCATCAAAGTGCAGAAATTTATCAGCTGTATTTAGAATGCTAGGGCTATTCCCAGGGTTTCCCCTGGGTTTTAAAGAGTGTGAGGTGGTATTAGGTCATGGGGGTAATATCATGCCAGCTTTGTCACCATTAGTGAGTGAGAAGTATCCATACTTCCATATAGCTAGTACAGTACAGGTTGCAAGTAAAGCAAATTTCTGTGAGGTGGTGGCCAAAAACTGTGAGGTGGCCGCCTCACAAAAAGAATGCCAGGGGAAACCCTGATTCCTAAATATGTTTGGGCAGAGAGCTGCTAGCAACTCCCTGGTTTGGGGGTTCCCATATCCCCTTTAAAGCAGTGCACTGAAATGGAGTTAACTATCTACCAGGATTGTACACAGTAGGGGTTCTGATAGCTCATCTTCACTTAGTGATGTTGTTTTCTCTGAGGAACTGGTGTGTAATAAATTAAGAGTTTAAACGCTAGTAAGGTTCCAGGGCCTAATGGGCTCCATCCTGCCATTTTTCATGAATGCTCTGAGATTTTGTCAGTTCCTCTTCACATTATTTTTCAAAAGTGTTTGGATTCAAACTTTGTTCCTGTTGCTACCTGCATCAGTCCCAGCTGCCTCCCTCTCCCAGGGGTCGAAATTCCCGCTGTTCCGAGAACAGTAGTTTAAGTGCCCGAACAGTAACTTTTGAAAAGCCACTGTTCCGTGGAACAGTGTTTTCCCACAAGATGCAAATTGCAGATGTATGAATACACACACATCCTTATCTCTGATAAAGTAATCACACCGTGAATATAAGAAATCCCCGTAAATTTTGGCTTAAGTATGAAATGCAATCTCATTCCAGCCGTGATCAATTGAAGCTGGTTACACTTGCACGTGTTATTTCCCAATGCTGCATGGTAAACCTCTATTGTGGAAACGTGCATACTGAAGCAACGTTGTGGCAAAGGATAAGACGACTGTTTCACGTAAATCTGCGGCGAGAAAATAACATCAGTATGTGCACTCCCATACAGTATGTTGGAGAACCCACTCATTGCTTAGCTATAGCAATAAACTGCAATACAGTGTAACTTTTTTGCCATCACTCGAACCCCACTTGCCTTGCCTGCTGTGTTCTGCATCAATTCTGAGCATTTTTCGTCCAAAGTCTCAGGACACTGAATGGTAGATTATATACTAACAATAAACTTATGCTTAAAAAAAACATGAACAAAAAGAAAATCAGGACATCCCACTGGTTAATCCCCATTAAATTTGAAAATTCAGCCCCCCCCCCCACCACATTTTGGTCCAGTCGGGCAGTCATACAACTTGAATGCATTAAACAGCAATTTGTACCTCTGTACATGTGCACGAACCCTATGTATGCAGAGGTACTTCGGAACAGTAAAATCTGATCCGGAACAGGAGTTTTAGAAAAAGCGCTGTTCTGTGGAACAGTGGCAAGAAAATTCAATTTCGACCCCTGCTCTCTATGCACAACATTTGTAAAACACTACACTAGTTTGAGTTTTGCAATCAGATACCTCACAGTAAATTGGCTGTACATAAGTGTCACAGTGCTGTGTACTGTATACAGTATACATGTACAGTACACTACACATTGTATGTGCAAAAGGTAAACTGTACACTTTACAGGTATGCCTGGGCTTCCAGTAGAAATGATCCCCCCACCCCAAACTACTCCCAGAGGGACGATTCCAACCCAGTCAATTTTCCTAGACCAGACTAGAAAATATGTATGTTGTGCTGCATATCTTCGGTGTGTGATTGTGGTAGTGACCTAATATGCTGATGCAGGTAATGTATGTTCCTGCATTTTGCCTACTTACTGTACTTACACTGTGTGCCAATTTGCTGTGGCATAGAAATTAGGGAAAGAGGTACTGGTAACTGGAGCAAAACTTATGTAAGTACAGATCAAGTACAAATTTTTCTTAATGGCCCCTAGACACTTCCATTCCTGGATGTCCAACTCAGACAATGTTTTTCCATGACAATTAACCCTTGGGACACTTCCCCCACCATAAAATTTTCATGCGGGGGGGGGGGGGGGAGAAATTTTTCAGATGGGACTCATGGGAGTTGTTTTGTATGGTATTAGGTTAGTCCTAGGCCAAAAGCCTGTCATTTATTGCCAAAATGTAATTGCATATATATACGATGGACTAGACAAGACAACTCAAAGCACTTTATGTACAGGCCTAAGCATACTGTAAGCCTAACATCAGCATTGTACGGTTAAAAGTTCTGTTCTACCATATAGTGGACGTACGTACATAGGTATGTATGTATATTCACCAGCGCAAGTGTGTCAGAGAACTGCGACGAGCGCTGTTACTTGAAGTCAATGTGATCCTTCCACATATGGATATTTCTATCAGTAGGTGTCATATATATGTGGCAATCTATTAATGGTGAGGTGCTTTGGAAGCAGCGATTATTGTGAATGATCTGCGTAGCTTATACAGTATTTGACATAAGACTGTGTAGTTTATTATGCAACAAAGCCTAATCGAGGGAAAAAATATGTACGTCCACATCTGCTGGCCACAGATCATGTATATTGCAGAAATTGTAGTCTGTGCATAGGCAATATGAACGATTGGTTTGCATAGTGTGCGAATCGAGTATTAAGAGAACGGTTTTGAAAGTGAAAACATATTGGTTTGTGAATGCTTGTGCAAAAAGAATGATGAAGGAAGTGAGCTCGGTATTTAATAGTAGAACACGTATGCCGTAAGGAGCGTCTTAACTGATACATCGCCAGTTAAAAGGCCTCTGATAAGTTTACAGTGTATGGAAAATGACTGTCAGAAGCCATGACAAAATTTACGGCGGACATGGCTGCAATGACTGTCGTGAAGTTTGTGGCCTGTGAGAATTAGAATTTTATTGTTCTGCAATTGAAAGTACACTGTTGTGTAGGATGTGCACAGTACAAATGCATACATTGGAGCTACATAATCTGTTTGTTATAAATGGAGAATAAACCCTGTTGATTTTGTGATCATGAGCTGTCCTTCCTTTTGCAACAAAATGATGCATATTCAGTTTAAATGTTTGAGGGTCAGGAAGCCACTTGGCTCATCCAGGACCCTATTAATTAAAAATTCCAAAACCAGATAAGTCATGGATGAACACTGGCCATATCCACCTTCTCTTTCTGACTAGTTAGTGCTCAGAGGGTAATGAGGTAAGTGTACTAGTGAGAGTAATTGCTCCCAATTCTGCTCCTGGAAGTGCCATTTAATATCCCCATCTGACAAATGTGAGAGTATCCTCAGTCTTCGGCCACTTACCAGAATTCTGGAATGGGTGGAGGATCTTTGCTCTGCACCACTGCTCAACAGCTGAACCAAACAAAGCTGGCAACTTCTTGGGACGGACAACCAGATACCCTTAAACCCTCAGCATCACTGCAAACACGTATGCAATTTTCATCCTTAGAAAATTTCCAAGGTTCCACTGGCATTTGATCTAGGGACCTCTAGTATGCAAGGCAGTACACTCAAACCACTAAACGAACTTGATCGTTTTTGGCAGACATGTTTGTGTATAGGTACCCCAAAAGACCCTGCGTAACCCGAGGGGGATTTGTCCCCTGAGGTGTAACTTTTACTCCCACCTCCCATAGCCCTGGTAAGGCACAGTACTGTAGTTGGTAACTACTGTACTTATGGAGGTAAACTGTTAGTGTCATCACTGCTGTGTTAGTCACCATAGCTGTAGGTTAAGAGTTGTTGGGTCCTGGAATTTGTTATGGAGAATGGAAGTACTCTCTGCTAGGCTAGGAGTTTGCATGAAAAAAAAATTAGGTGTAACTTTCAAAATTCCCACTGGATTACATAGACATATAATGCAAAATGTGTTAAAACTAATGCCTGTACTGTAGATCCTCAATTGACAAAATTTCTCACATGGAGGCTTCATCCCACTCTGAGCATATTTATACTGGCATCCTTGAAGTACCTTACCTACAAGTTTTTATGTCACACTATTTCTGTGCAGTACAGTACGATTGTATTAAATATGCATGCTGTTGGTGATTTTGAAATTTTAAAGCTGGTAGAAATACTGTACTTTGCCAAGGTGTCTTTGAACTGAAATATCCAAGGCCAAACAGAACTTACAGGCTTTCTGTATTGATCAGTAAAAGACATAGACTCTGAGTGCAGTACTATATGTTGTAAGCACTGCAGTACACTCAAACCATTGCAGCATTCACTATAAAGATTACAAGTACAGGTAGGCTTGTATGCTGCACTGGTTACAGTTTATACCGGAGATGTATTCAAGTCACTCTTTTCTCAGCAAGTCAATTGGAGCTATTTTAGGGACTGAGTCAAGTCATTGACTGGAGTCTCTGTGTTATTTCAATAGGGGAAAATTGCCCAGAATTTTTCAAGTCAGTTAGTGTTGGTGGGATGTGACTTAAGTCGTGACTTGAATACAAGTCTGGGTAATACAGAAATACTGATAATAGTTATGACTTGTTTTTGATTGGATAAGATTATGTCCCCCCAAAAGAAAGAATTGGAAAAAAAAAAATATGAGAAAATTAAAAATTAGTGAAGAATAACAACTTGACATACACTGATGAGAACTGAAAATCCTTTCTTATTTGTAATAGACCCTTTTCCAAATAGCAATTGCAATGGCTTGTGGGATAAGTTCTGGTACGTGATGTTTTTGTCAATGGCATTTTGCTGTGGCAAAAAATGATGCACACCAAAAATCTATCCCACAATCCTTTGTAATTCCTATTTGGAGAAGAGTCTATGAACATGACTCGTACAAGGTTATTAAAATTGTGCAATGCACTTTAAATACGATACTGATATACCCATAGTGAAGGTGTGCAAAGTATTTGTTTATAGCCAAATGGCAATTATTAGGGGGTACATAACATGGATTATATAGCAGTTGAGTTGTCAACTACAGTACAACATTGTGCAAGTCCCATATGAATAGGCAGCCCTGTGTCAAATAAACCCTTTTGCTTTATAGAATATTGAGACATGGTGGTTGATTCCCTTCACATTCAGAAGAAAAATCTATACACTCCCTGCCAGCTGCTGTGTGTGTTTGTACAGTACCATATGTCAGTATGAACGGGTCAACTTGGTATTCACCAGGGAAAAGAAAACCTTATTCTTCTCTCCTTTCCAGCAAGTGACCCCAAATATGTCATTGAATACACTTCCATTTGGTACCAGAAAGCTTCCAAGAATGGCTTGTTTTACAGGCCTGTATGTGTGGGTATCCACCAAACCACAAGGGCTTCTTGCATGACATACACTGACTGTGGCTTTGACACGAAAGAGTTCTGGCTTGCCCTGGGCATTGGGTGGTGATGTGAGAACAGGGTCACTAACAGGGTAATAGTGATGAGTCAGGCACAGATGTATTCAAGTCACGCTTTTCTCAGCAAGTCAACTGGAGCTATTTTAGGACTCAGTCAAGTCATTTCAGTCTCTGTGTTATTTCAGTAGAGAAAAATTACCAAGAATTTTTCAAGTCGGGTAGTGTTGGCGGGATGTGACTCAGTCGTGACTTGAATTCAAGTGTGGGTTCAGGTAGTTGACCAGATATTGGTATTAGGATACTTTTATAGAGAAGTAATATGCCAGAGCCCAGAGTGTTTCCCCACTGGCACACCTCCAGCAACAGGGTAGTCCAAGTCAGTGTTCACACTAAGGCGCGGGATTGCGGGAATCCCGCTTTTGTCTTTCAAATCCCGCACATAATTAAATCTAATGCGGGAAAATCCCGCACACCTTCTCCACTCCCGCATATAAATAAATCATAAGCGGGCAGCTGATGTTCTGAATCCAGCCAAAATTCCAGCGCACTTCTCCGCAGCTGTGATTGTACAGAGAAATTGCAATGATAATACGCACAATAAATTGCAATATAGAATCGTTCCCAAGCAAGCGGATCGCAACTCCCAAGCTGAACACTGATTATGGTAGCAACAAATATCATCGTAATCTAGCCATTCACAGTGCAGCTCTTATATGCTGGCTGCTGGTTGTATAAATAAGAGCGAATCTGATTGGATTGAAATTCAATCACAGTCCCAGGGTTGCAAACGCAACGTTGTATCGCACCTGTAGAGCTGTAGTGCACTGTGGAGTCTTGCATGTGTAATTGTATTGAATATGTACAGTATGTACTTTCTTACTTGCTCTCGTTAATTTCTGATCGTATGTGTATCTCCAATGAAGTTCACTCATATTTTCCACTTCAACTTCAAGTTCACGGATTTATACCCACTCATTCTTCAGAAGGAAAACACCTAGTGACGAATTGGAGCTGTATCGGAGGAGGCTTTGAACTTGGAGAGAAGCACTAACGTTAGTGACACGCATTAACTGCCGTTAACAGCAAGTAGTACCTCTTGCGTGGGGAGTAGTTTTGCGATGGCGACGGAAATCCCGCTCAAGAAGAATTTATGGGAGGGATAAGGTCCCGCCTTGATTTTGAAAATCCCGCACAAAAAAATTTTTAGAGAGGGAATTCCCGCACAGTTTCAATTCCTTAGTGCGAACACTGGTCCAAGTAATATACCCAGCTGGACACAAGCAGCATACTGTACACTATTCACCATTTGCTCGCCTTCGGTTTTGCCTCATATGGAGTGATGTAAAATGCTGCCACTGCTGGTATGAAAAGCAAAAAAAAAAATATATATTTCAGCAACAAAAATCTTTCCATTACCATTTTCTGATGTACGTACAGGGGTTTAAACCGTAGGTCAGTTTTGTGTCAAGAAACTTGTGATCATTTGCTTTTTTTGTTTTTGTACAATCAAAATGTGCCTTGTTACCCTTATTAAAATTTTGGAAGTTGCCTAGGTGCCCTGCTATTTTGAAGAAAAGCCACTTGGCAAGTATCAAACTTGGCCTCGAACAACTTCCTTGCCCATTTTAATACAAACTTAAATGGAGTCCTGGCAAAAACTAAATGTTATGCTTTGAAAAACTGTTCAAGGGTCTTTACCCCCCCCCCTTTCCCATAGGTACATTAGTAGTTTATGAAAATAATGAAAAAGAAAGCCTTGCCTATGGAAAATGCTCCTTATGCCCCCTCCACCCCTCCTGGTGACACCAGTGCTTTGTACACAATTCAGAATTGTTGTAAACTTGTGACTACATGCTCATTCAGTGCTGTCAACGTAGCACATGATCTGAATGACTTTTAGAGTTGCTTACTATAGAGGGAAAGGCAAGGTTTCAGATGTCTTAATACAGCTTTTGGGAAACATCCTGTGACCAGCTGTGCAGGCTATAATTATGTATTATAAGCTGTCAAGGCAGCAAAATTGACCATCAGTCTTTTTCTTATGTCCCAGCAACTGAAGCTGAAGGGCAAAACCTAATAAACTACAGTACTCCCAATTGGACTTGCTCGGAACACCAGACTGAATCAATGTGACCAGGCGGCCAGCCTTCAAGACCCTCTGCATCATGGGTCTGTTGTGTGCAGCTCTTGCTTTTTTAGACCAACCAGCTTGAACTGGCACATGATCTTGGCCAAATGGGTGGAGAAGAAATATACTGCCAAAATTTTGGTGTATTATGCAGCATCGCTGTAATCTCAGTGTTTTTGTTAGGGCTCAAAACACGAGGGTCCTGGGACCCCTGACATTTCATTTCAAGAGTCTGAGGAAATGTTGAAGGGTCTCACAATGTCTTCAAGAGTTCCATAAAAGTATTAGGCCAATATTAATTTCACTCTTGGTCAGCAGTGCATTTGTGAACTTATATGGAGAGGATTTACAAGATTTAGAGTAACATACAGTACAGTAGTATCATTGCATGAATAGCCGGAGCTCGTGCATCTTGCTGACGCACAGGATTTTTTCCAAAGCGTCCAGGGGACTTGATGTGCGTCTGAGACCCGGGACCCCGGGGTAACGAAAATCATGAATCTATGCATAACGTATACATACATGTAGTAGTAGTTAGTTTACAGGTATATGTTGAACTGTACAAGAAATAGTATCAACCTTAGAACTCAGTTGTATTCTCAAGACTACAACAGAGTAGTTATATGGCTCTTCAGACCACTTCTTGTCTCGTTGTATATTGCTTTATATAGTTTGCAGTGCACTTTAAAAAGGTAAAATCAGTCTGAGTGCATGTCAATTTATAGATGTTTGTCTCTGTACCAGTACTTACTATAATAGAGACTGGTAGGTAATTGCAAGGAGATAGAGAAGATGGAAGTCTTGTACTGTCCTATATGTTTGTGGTATAGAGTGATTACTTAATATATACTTCGTGCATAGTACTGTAATTGGAGGATATCATTCCAAACAACTTCACTGTAAGGGCTGAGTGGTTATAAATCAAGTTCAGTTTTATGTTCATTCTGGGTTGTACTGTTACTCCCATTTGGAATACAATAAGTGAGTTCGGAATTACCTACAGTGCAGGCGTAGTGACCTTTTAAATAAGGTCAAGTGAGGGGTTTTCATTGTTTCAGCAGTGTGTTTTATATTTCTACCTTCATGGAAATTTCCTTTTCATAAAAAGAACCTTAGTGGATTCCAGAAGCTTTAATAATGGTTTCTAAGGTTGAAAGAAATTTCAGAAATAAAAAGTGTTTCTGAAAACGTGCAAAAATTGGAATATTTTCTAAAATGAATTGAACTTAGTGTCTAATTTCAGGAAATTTTCTTTAGATACATGGAATTGTAAGCAGACATATGTGGAATGTCTTCTGCATAGCTACCGAAGCGTACGTACTCTTTTCTCGCACGTACCTCTAGTGCAGGGCATATACGTATATCTGTTATAAGCGTAGTAGTATTCGGCAGATATTATAATAATGCAGCTCACAACACATGCACGTGCAGACTGACTAGCCGGTGTGGGTCGGGTGACACTAGAGAACTTCATCAAGTATAGCCTACAAGGTTAGTGAAGGGAAATCGTAGTTTATTTTCCGTACCATTTTTTCGAGTGATCATTACCACACGCATTTCTTCTATTCTAAATGGAAATGTGTTGTAGGCCTAATGGTAGCGTTTCGAGTTCGGGCATTTTCAGTGTGGGAAACACTAACGTTAACGTTAGACTAACTTAACGTTAGAGAGAAGCTAGTTTAAGTCCCCGTTTTCTCGACTCGCCATTATCAAATTAAATGTGTATAGATACATCATCATCTTCCATAAATCTCAATAGCCCAGATTTTGTGAGCCAAACTCATGACAACTTTCCCTAAACTGCGTCGATAACGTGATCAATCTGAGTACTGCTGACTGTGAGGCTTACGAGTCCAGTAGCAGCTAGCTACCTGTCTCTGCACAATAACGCTTTGTACGTGCACAATCATACAATCATGTGTACAGTTTATATACACTATGCGTATTGCATACCAATGTACATGTAATTTTTGAATGTTTACGTCCCGCCATCAGCCGAGTGTCTGCGTAGCGGCTCTCATTGGCTGTGTATATGTTCTAGCTACACAGTGACGGTGGCAAAAAGTTCGTCCGTTCCCTGCAGGTTCCCCTCATTTGACCTTTGACCTTCGCTCCTTGTGTTCATTCCGAACTCGCGTATTTATACACAGTAGTTCAAGTTTTTCGCTGGAAGCCTGTAGGATTTTTCATTTTAAAGGCTCTCAAATATCACCCTGGATCATAGGAAATTCTCCCTACTAAGTTTGCTTCCAATTCTACTGTAGCCCCTTCCCCAGTTTAAACAAAAACACCTGCAAGACAGAGCCACCATAGCCTACACTGAGTTTGCATTGCTTGAGCCATATTGTCACACTACTGTATGTGTGAGCTTACAGTAATTGGGAACACAACTGACTGTACAAGTCATCGTTGACCATCCAGAGTGAAGCTACATTGTTTGAATGTCAGTCAGTCAAAGTGCATGCACTCATCAACTGTATTTAGAACTATAGGGCTACAGTATCCCTAAATTATGTTTGGTCAGGGAGTTGCTATCAACTCATTGCCCATTTCATTAGATCCCGGGGCATTGGGATATTGCTGAGAGATGAAAAAATTGTAACCTGTATGTAAAAGGCCTGGTGACATTTTAATTGCTTCACATTGCATGGTGTTACATACAGTATGAAGAGGCTCAAAGTTAAAGACAGACAGTCATCACCCCAAAGTACATTTTTAGTGTAGGGTTATGGAAATTCTCAGTTGGTGACTGCTCTTTGATTGACATCAAAGTTTGAAAATTTGAAAGATGCAGAGTAGCACACATTCCACACAAGGCAGAGAGAGTGCTTTCATTACATTTTATAGCCTTGTATGCTCACCAGGACATGGCCTTAAGCAATAAAACAGGTTTATTCCTGCACAAGGAGTAGCTTCATACAGTTATGGGAGGGGCTAGAAGTTGCATAGTTGGGAGAATTGGAACTGTCTGGGATGATCAAAATTCCCCTTTAAGGTACAGTGTGGTAACACATGCAACCAAATTAATTGTTTTTACCCAAAAGTTAAAAAAAAAAAAAAAACTCCTGTAATGAAATGTCTGTTGAAACTTGCAATTCAGTATCTTTCCACTCTCAGGATACAGTATGCTGTACTGCATGTCCTTAGAACTTGATGGTTTCTGTAGTAATTAATTGCCTATTCAAAAGTAATGATGTGGAGTATTGCACAGTGTTAGCAATTCTTTGTTTTTAACAGTATAGAAATTATCTCTTATTTACATACAAGAGAGTTAACAATTTGGTGAGTATTGTCTACATTTTCCAAAATAAATCCCATGGGGCATGTCCATATTATTATAATGATGGTTGAAAATGCAAAGAATGGTACTAAACATCATGTTAGGCCTCTCTTGACACAATTTGTATATTTATCATAATTCATGATAAAATGTAAAAAAAAAAATTGCCCTGTAAAATAGTCAACATGTGATGAATTTTGGGGGTTTCTTATTTTTAAATGCCTAATTGTGTTACTTTCTTGTCATCAAACATTTAAAAACATTGAATTTCATGATCTTTGCAATGTTTAAGTGCAATGTTGAGTGATTTTACTCTTCATTGGAGCTAAATGGATTTAGCTTAGTACTGTACAGTAGTTGTACAGTTTGGTATAAAGTATGCAGCAGTTGGTAGGCGCTGAATTGATGTAGCTTCTTTGAGCAGCAGAACTCCTTCAAAACCCCTTCAGGGGTAATATTTAGTTTTTGCAGCCAGAGGGACTTTTAATATATTCCAACATGTCCCAGGGGACCACATAATTTTAGGTTCCACGTCATGTACCATATGGGGCAGTAGACCTCAATTCAGTGAATTTTGAATTATTTGCTAACATGTTGTGGTTTGTTACAGAAGGCTTGTGACATTATGTCAGATGTGTGACACATGTGTATAGTATAGTGCAAATCCGTTAAATCAATTTTACTGATTGAAATTGTAGAGGACTGGAGAGAGAGGGCATCAAGTAATGTAGGTAACTTGCTTTGCCCACCTCTGGTATATAGTATGCCAACCAGTTACAGAAGATCCCTGTAATTGTGTAGCTCATTTCAATATCTCGTAAAATGCATCTTTGTGTTTCTAAAAAGTTTATTACTTGACAAAACAAGTTGACAGTATGAGAGGTAATGTACAGTACTTTGGTCTTCATACCCTCATTCTAATTGAATTTTGTAGTTAAAGTATCATAATGTGATGAATGTACAATTTATAATTGTTTAGTAAACTGTCTATAGATAGATTCCAATTACGTGAGATAAAGCAACTTTTGGAGGCATTCTTAATACAGTGTATTTAACCCTGATTAATATGCTGCAGAAGTGACCATAGACTCTTTTCCAGATAGCAATTACAAAGGATTGTGGGATAGCATTTTGGTATGCGTCATTTTTAGCCACAGTAAAATGCCATTGACAAAAAGGACACGTACTAAAACTCTATCCCACAATCCTTTGTAACTGCAATTTGGAAAAGGGTCTATTGAAAGACTCTTGATTGCATCTTAAGCAGGTTGATAGCTACTTGACTCCTACCTACAGTATAAAAGTAACTACTTAAAACACTCTGTACTCGGTGTTTCTAATAAATAACACTTGGGATTGCAGTATTGTTTTAAAATTCATTCTAGTGGATATCTTGATACTGTGGCTCTCAACTTTGTAGAAAATCCAGTTTATCTGGGAATCTTGAGATACACTTTACTAGAGGATATAAAAATATGTATTCCCAAGTTACAAAAACTAAACGAATGGAAGAAATTGTTCAACACACACCTATGCTTAGCCATATGATTTACTCCATAAAATAAACCAAAATGTCTCAAGTATCCCTACTTTATGATACATGAGGTTCATTGTATAATTATGAAAACAGTGATTATTCAATCAACTGCACGAACTAGCTGAATGATTGCCTGTTGCAGCTGCATGTAAAGGGAAGATGGGAGAGAAGCTGGAATGGTCACAAACTTTTATAAAAAATGGTACAGTAGTGTATGAGAGAGAAAGAGCATGCAAGAGCGAGCGTATGATAGAGAGCGTACAGTACAGGCCAGAACAAGCTACCTGATCGCGGCCACAATCAAGAAATTCGTTGCGAAGATTGCAGGGGCTTATCTATTGTCACAGCAGTGGTTTCTGTGCAAATCATCACACCAACTTAAGCTGCTTGGAGTTGTGGTTGCCACTTCAATAGTTGAGCCGAGAGTGAGAGAGTGAGCACAGGAGAGATTGAGCATGAGAGAGTGCAAGAGTACAGTGTGAAAACCTTATTGAGTGCATCAAAAAAAGTTGTGTGGAGTACAAGTCTGCAGTAAAAGTACTGGGTTTTTGCAGTTCATAGGAAACCTGGAAAGTCATGGAATGTTATGTTTGCATTTTCCAGGCCTTAAAAGTCATGGGGAAGGGTCACATTGCATTAGAAATCATGAGTTGGGAAATTTATGCATAGAAATTATGACACAGTTTAGTTATTAAAGAAGCATTTACATCCTTGAAAGTTTAATAGTTCTGGATGGTGATCTTGTACAGTGCTTGTACATACAGTAGCTAACCCAATATTGCAATTGAACAAGCTCATCTACCATGATACTGAATGCATGGAGAAGTCACAGAAAAGTCATGGAATTATATGCAATAGGTTATGAAAAGCAAAAGCCTTCAATGATAAAAAAAGTAGAGTTAAAAATGTAAGAGCAGGAGAGACAAATCCCATAAAAAATGAAACCAAAACTAAACATGACAATATTAATACTAAAAGAAATAGGACATAAATGGTCAAAGAATGTACCTGCAGGCATAGATTAAAGCAGCACATTGAGTTGGTTCATGACATTCACCAAATTTTGCCAAACCTGTTAAGTTTTCTTCACATACAAATGACAAATGGTCAAACTTAAACAATCCCCACATCTTGCATAAAAATAATTGTTTCATAAGTGAGTAATAAACAGTTCAATTCGGTTTTCAAAAATTTGTGACCAGACACTTTTCAAATTATGTACACAATCGTTACAAGCCAGGATACCAAAGAATTCAATTTTTTTTAACTTTATGTGTAACTATTGGAAGTGAAACTTGACTAATTATGCTAAAAATAAGCATTGTCATGTGATAGTACCCTTCAACACCCTCATTAAGTTATTGATATCAACTCAATATGCCCCTTTAAGATCATTAAAACCAACAAGGACAGAGAGCTCCCACAGTAAAAGCATATAAGACATTAAAGAAGAATATTTAATACCATATTTTCAGATGGTTTAAGTTTAATTGTTCAACAGCAAAGAGAAGTGTTCAAAACATTATGACAGAGTTAATTTATATTTAATCTACAAAAATATTTTCAGTACTTGAAAGAAGAATAAGGACAAATTCAGGGTCCTAGCCAGACCGTTTTCACTGGGTGCTGCATCTGGCCATTCTGAGCCTGGTTTGCAAGTTAGGCACCCAGTTTAGATTTCTAGGGCACAATGATAGAACAGGACCACCACAAACAAAAACATCAACCCTGTGTAACATTCCCTATGGTAATTTGGGGTAATTGCTCAAGCCATTACAAGGTTTCCCATGGGTTTTAAAGAGTGTGAGGTGGTATGAGACCATGGGGATAATATGGTGCCAATTTGGCACCATCAGTGAGTGAAAACTATCAATGCGTCCGTAGCTAGCACAGTGCAGGTAGCAAGTATAGCAAATTTCTGTGAGGTGGTGGCCAAAAAATGTGAGGTGGCTGCCTCACAAAAAGAATGCTAGGGGAAACCCTGCATTAAACCTAATACCAGGTTTGAATAAATTCCTGGCTGGAACCCTGAAATGCAACTTTACGGTGTATTTAGCGTTTCCAAATTGTGAAGAGTTTTCTCATTGTGTTATCAATTACAAAGTGTTTGCATCTTAGTATGATATACTTTATCATAGAATTCCAAAAGGAATCTTTAAATTGTTAAGCATGGTTTCTGGGTGAAGCAATACAGCCCTAGACCTAAAATGTCGAAGGGTGACTGGGACAGACAGTATTACCCTTAAACTTAATTTCTCGTCTGACAGGTGTGGATACTATATGAATCTAAAGATCATAAAACAAATTCTTTTTATCTTTTAATTACTGTCAACAGGGAGCTCAGAAGCCATTCCCAGACATCATCAAATGTAACATCGGTGATGCTCATGCAATGGGTCAGAGGCCTCTCACATTTCTTAGACAGGTAAGTTTTCATACTTGAAAATGGAAGTGCATTGACTGCATAGGTTCTATGCTTTTGGTTGTTCAGTATTCGTAAATATTCATGTGTGGGTGGAATCGTGTAGACCTTCATTTGCTTGGTTAACCCAAAGAGCTACATACATGGAATCAGAAGTCCTCATTTTGGCATTCTGTTCTGCCCTTACCTTTTTTAAAGTTCTGCAATGAATAATTGCACACTATTTTTACCAGTATACTATCAGCCTTCTGTACCAGTACTTTGCATGTAAAGCACACTACGGTACTGGTATTGTGAAAGTTGGAGATACACTGTATGTTGACATAACATTTAGTACACTTCCTTACATGCACAGCATTGTACACAACATCTAAAGTGTACTTATGACAGGCTTTTTGGCCTTTTGGCTAAGGTCATGCATAGTATCTGTTCTTTTCAGCCCATCTATAATGGGACCGTATATGACAGACCCATGATGAAGAGGTCTGAAGGTCAAAAGGTTGGTCAGTTAAGTTTGTTGTCCCCTTAATTGGGATGTACCGTAGCTCCTTCTGGAGTAATGTTTAGTTTCGGCTCTTTGCCAGAGGGTCAAGGGAACTTTGGAAAAAGTAAATTCTTATGACAGAAATATGTTACAGAAGTTGAAAATGAAACTCATCAAGTTGGTCCAACTCCCATCTCCTTATATGCATCTTTTATTTAGTTTGCTGAGGTACCACATCTTGGGTCCGTAGGTACAGTACCATAGCATGCCGGTGGGAGCACTGCCTTCCGAGCTCACAGATACTGTAGCATGACCCTGGACTAACCACGGCGGAGCTGGAGTCAGGCACCGGACAGTGCTTCTTGGCTTTTTGTCTCTAATTGCAGTTTTCACTCTATTCTTTGTGCAAGGGGTAAATGTTAATAGATATCCCCATTTGGTTCTTCATTCATAGGGGGTGTAAAAATAGTATGTCTTGGACAGACTTTTGTTACAGTGCCCATTCATGACAGAATTTCTATTGTACAAATAGCACACATAAAGTAAGTACTGAATTTTATCTAATGGTTACACATTGGATACATATGAAGTACCATATTGATATTAAACTTAGCAGGTTCTTTCCAAAAACTGTTTACCACAGGGAAAGAAAGAAAATGTCTCCAACCTATTTTGTGTCATGGACGGACATTGTCGGGTCAAACATAAACAACCATTATGTGAAATGATTATAACACTCCAAGATTTTCCTTTTAAATTCAGTATGCTTATGGAATAAAGCCCTCCCTCTAAATATACTCACACAAAATGTAAAATAGTCCATGCCTTAAATAGCTATTTTACATGATTTAGATTAATTACGAATGTCTGTCGATGAAATGCTTTTTAAAATGCTTCACATAAAATGGTATATTCCAAGACATTTGGACATCTTCAAGTATTTTCTCTATTTACAGTAATCCAGTAAGTAGTCATGTCTGTCAAACGTATGAGACAACTGCCAACATTGTATCCTTAATAAACATTTTGATCCCTTGGTCAACGTCTAACCCTCATTCAAAGCCATGACTTACAAGGAGTGAGTTCCTCACTCCAAAAATACCAGAGCTGGTCAAGCCTAATTTACAGCACGGTACTACATATGTTTGTACTCTAGTATCTTAACTTGTCCTGCAAATGGCTGGGGCTTAATGACTTACGAAATATTCATGGGCATTCACCTTCGCATGCTGAGAGAAGAATGCTGTTAGCATTTCAAAATCTGCACAGTATAGCCTCAACATACAATATATCACTTGCAGTTGGCTAGTAAGATTTTTGTGCTAGCATCCTGTATTGACTTTACAATACACGCATCCCCTGGTGAGTTGCAGATTTGCATCACCCCAAGTATGACACAATTCTTTTCCTAGTGACCAGTATACTAGCCATGAAAACATTAAGACCAGGCCTACTTTACGTATGGTACGATAGATGTATGTACAGTAGCATTATCAGTGTGCGTGCAGTTTCCTTAGTCTTCCAAATTTTTCTCTATGAAAGCTGCACTTCAGTAATACTTTAGAATAGTAATAAGTTTATCAATACTCGAGAATTACATGAGAATACTTGGGAATTTACATAATTTTTTTTTTTTTTTTTGCATCATACATTCATATAGAAAGGAAAGACTTAAAGGCAGTAGGCAGTCACCCCAAACAGAGTGAGTGTATCCTGTCACTCTAGTTTATGATTGGCCTATTTTGATCATGTGACAATATTTTTGTTAGTGAATTGTGGAATTTAAGGAGAATTTCGCCTTGCTTTACCTATTGTTTGTAATAGTTATGTTCAAAACGTCTTCAGAAGTGCTTGTAATGCAATAAGAGGAGATTTGCAAGAAATTGCTGATTTTTCAAAGAAAATTTTGGGGCGACTGCCTATTGCCTTTAAACTGTCAGAGAGAAAACAATATAAAAATATCAGTGCATGCCTGTGAGAGTAATGTTGGACATACAGTTTCATTAAAGGGATAATGCTGTCACCCTTAATTGAACATGCAGTACAGTAGTATGTACCCAAAGTCATGAATGGTATAAATATTTTTGTGAATGAAGTTTTAAGTTCATGTAGACTAATTTCTGTGCTTACCTTAAAGATTCAACATAAAGGTATTGGAAAAAAGCATGACAGATGCTTGTCAGGGGAAAAAAGGGAGATAATTTTTTGAAATATTTAGCTCATGTTTCCAATGAAATTTGGGATGACTGCTTATTCCCTTAAATTTCAATGTGATTGATGATTTCCTTCCTATTTGCCACTAGACTGTTCTCACAATGTTGTACAATACCACATACTGTGCTGTGAAGTACAACATACTGTACCGTACCTCACAGAACAGATGTGTACCCTGTATGTGTAGATGTGTATGATCAGTGAGTTGCCAACTCACTGGTACAGTATTACTGTATGTAGGCTATAGGCCTTCATGCAACAAAAGTGCATTCCAGCTAATTCCCAGGGCAGACAGTATCGTAGTCTTTTGAGGTCAGCCATCTGTTATTCTTATCAACTCCCTGTTCTTATTAAAGCTGCCTGGGAAGCTGTATATTACAGTACCATACAATCTCAGTTTTGATGTATAGTAGTACAGTATGTTGCATTTATATCTTAATAGAACTACACTTAATAGCATTGTAGCCTACACCCTTTCTGCTGTTCATACTACCACAGAAGAGTACCATGGTACTGTATTTTGAATGTCAACGCAGCACACTATACTGTATCTCCAGGGTTTGCACATGGCCTTGAAAACCTTACAGTACATGTGATTGAATTAAGTCAATTTGAAGACCTTTTTTCTCTGATAATTCTGCAAAATTGCCTGGTTTCAATGGTTGAAAGTGATGCATTCATAATTTTTTACATACTGTATTGTATCAAACTAAGTTGACAATTTAATGTAGACTTCTTCAAAAAGTCTACATTTTGAAAAAGTTTGAAGAAACATCCAGCGGTAGGCCTATTTATTTGTAGATTTTTTACATGTACTGTGCCACTGTGATTGAGTTGTTTGACTTCTCATTGGGTGCAATCAGACAGCAACAATTGTGATTGGCTTAAACATTTAATATTCCGTGTAGCAGTATTGCTAAGTGAATCATGCAGTCTCAATCAAAGTATGAACCCAGTAAGAATTAATATAAACCCTGGTTATGATTCCTTCATTGATTACAGATCAATGACTGTGGGCATCCACTGAACATACAAACTTTTTGACTCTGTAGAGAGGCCCTGCCATAAATTTGATGCTGTCTGTATTCTGCAGATTATTCGTAGATAAACATTTCTCAGCAAAGTACATTCATCAGCTTTTCCAAAATGGTACTAATCTTTTTTAAAGGATGAAAAGAAATTTGGTCTAATTTTCACCTGATTTGAAAGATGCTCAAATATTTTCACAACCCATAACATCAAGTGTGTGCTTTGAGAACAATAAAACTTGTGGTTTGGTGACCTTTTATCTGCTAAAGTACAGTAGGCCAGGCCTGCAGTCCTGGAGAGATGCAAAAATAGTTAATATGAAAAAAAAGGGGACAAATATGCATATGTTTCAGATCAATTAAAAGTAGAGTCACCACAGACAGCATTTTTATCACACAATGTTGCACACTTTTTTATCATTTTGTTTGGAACTCTTAAAGTACACCTGTATATAAATGTATTGGTTGACAAACAAGTATTGAGAAAAGAATTATTTTGACAAAATTTCCCCAAACTCCTTATAAAATTACATAATGCACTCACAGAGCAAAGTACCTGTGGTACAGGTGTGTTTTGCAGTATATGATGTTAAAGCATCAGAAAAGAAAAAAAATAGCCAGAAAAGAAAAAAATAGCTAGTTCCCCTCAAATTTAAAAGAGTAAATGACATTATACTGTATAAAATCATTTTCATTTCATGCTGGCCATTGACATTTGTAAACATCCATTGTGTAAATATTATTTATGTAACTAAATTTGTATGCAGATTTGTGAAGTGGGAGGAGGTACTCTATTCAAAGACATTTCTTATGTTACTTTAATGTAGCAAAGCAAGTCCTTGAATGTTGATGCCTTGTAGGGTTTGTTTTGGAAGTAATTAATAATTGTCTATTTAAACAAATGCCATCCTCTACTAAATACTAGCTGGCATGTAATTTTAACAGATTTTATTGGTTGACATCTATTTGTTTGGTTTAAGCTAATGATTAATGTCAGAATTGATTGAACTTTGAAGAGGTTCATCCTGGGAATGTTCATGACAGTGTTTAAAAAAATGTTTAGAAATGAAGTAATTTCAATGTGTCCTGTCATTAGAGGATTTTAAGTGTACTGTAAAATTTTGTTCATTACATTTACACCCCTAGCTTTCAGTACCTGTCTCTCACACTACTGAATATTCCCTGTGAGGCTAACTGACAGGAAAGCAGTGATTGAGTTTAAAGAAAATGACCAAACCAGCTAGTTTTGTTGTAAACAATACTACAGTAAATTATAGCCAGACTTTAGAAAAACTGACAAATGATTTGTCAAATGTAAACCTAAATCACAGAAATACTTGTATCATTTTTGTGCATATTTTTGACAGTGCTATAAATCCACAGAGTAATGACTGCAAGGATTGTGAAGTTTATAATACTACAGTACTTGACTTTTGATCTGGAGATGTCACATCTCTAATGTAAAGTGAAGTAACCTTTAACTAAACTGTAAAGCCCTTTGTAAAGTGCAGTGACAACATTGCTGTAGATCAACAGTATGGTATGAAGTGTTAGCAGGAGGTGAAGCTTGACATGATTTGACAGGATGTTCTTTACATACCAGCCCAATAAAACTCTGGTTTTCATGTACATTAGTTATGCACTGGATAGGTTTCGTTTTACTGTTTACAATGACACCTATAAAAACTGCTAAAGAATTCTACAACTGTCTTATAGTGAATATGAGTAAACCTGAACTTGGAAGTATGAGTGAACGATGACCCCAGCATATGGGAAGTAATTTTGTGTTTTTGTGAGAAGTCAAACAGGTGTTGGCAAGAATTCCTCCTTGCAGTGACACCCAGATGTACAGTACTATAGTATACAGTACAGAACAGTAGTATGGAGGCTGCATTTGAAAGGCTAGCTTTAAGAACGAAGTACAGTAAGAACAGGGAGCTGCCACCTGCAGCTCCCTGCAGCTTCCTAGTATAAAGAACAGCTACAGTACTTGTATAAAGTTAAGACTGGTTGCATGGGCAGTAGGCTGCAAGTTTAATAGTAGGATATTACGAATGAAACAGCTAGACTGCTGAGAAAAATAAAACAGGATGAAAAGAGGAATAAACAGCAAAAAATGGGAAAAATAGTAGTACATATAGTAATGTTTTAGAACATACAGTAATTCAAGAAAATTTTGCTCCATGTTTCCACATGCAGTTAAAACAGGATTATTTTAGAGCTTAAAAAAGGTTTCCCATTTGTAAGACAATGTGTCGTGATTTTCTATATGCAAAAGAAAGTTGCATGTGGTTGTATCACTTTTTGTGTGGTAATGTTATATTAAAATGTTATGCAGTTTTGTAATGAATGTGATATTTAATTAGTTTAGCCTACATTTGGTTACACACAGACAACCACACTGGTGAAATAAGTTATGCAGTAAATCAAATATTCAAATCCTACACTTAAGGTGAGACGAGAGCTGGCTGATTCCTTCACACACTTCTCCATGCTGTCATAAGACCTAGCCTACAGTGCCCCAATTTTACCTTTGACAAAGATGGTAACCATCCATGCATGCAGAGCCCAGTTGCAAAAAGCAGTGATGGAGGTACAGAGCACTATGGGTGGTTGGTATGTCCGCTGTTCAAGTCTTTTGGACATCCCTGAGTGCTCACCTGAGATGTCAGTTACAGTACTGCTTCCTGAAAGTGCCTCGATCGTGACATGAACTCTGGTCTGAGCTCAGGCTTGTATAGTTGTACTGTACTGTGTACTGGGGTATTTGTAGCCTGCACCTGTACAGTGCTGTGGAGCAATAAAAGATTTTGGATAAGGAACCATCATGGATGCCTGGCATTTTTTTTTTCTTTTTTTTTTTTTTTGCATGGTATACATTGACCTGCATTATGATATAGGCCTGTAGTTAATGCCTGTCTGCTTCACAATGTCATCAGTAAAACGATATAGTTACTCAAGTCCTATACTTCTGATCCATAAATTTATACTACTCCATCAATGTGAATTTACTATGATGTAGTAACTCCATGCATAAAATGACCACTACAACTGTAAACATCAGACATGCAGCTTGTAGATTGGTACAGGGTACAATTAAATCTCCCTCAGGAAACCAGTTATGAAAATTTCTTCTCTGGAGGCCTGATCAAAGGAAACTGTACTGTAGCTGTTTTCTAATAGACCTACAGATAATAGGAATCAAGGAAATTACAGTGTGCAGGCTTTTCAAAAAAAGAAAAAATAAGAAATAAGATTCCATACCAATAGGTAATATTCTAGTTTTCAATAAAAATTTTTTAATTTTTTAAATGCAAAAGGTGTGTTCACTGTTACAGGACGTTTTTGATTCCTTGTCGAAGGCAGGCAAGGAATCTATGTGATGGTGATGTCGTGTGTGTAAGTGGGTGTGTGTTTATGTGACGCCTTGCTTGTAAACACGATATCTCCAGTTAGCAATGACCAACACTTTTCATATTTGGTGTATAGATTCATCATGATGAGCGGAAGAACCCTATTGTTTTTGGTAGAGGTCAAAGGTAATCTGAGGTCATCGGAGGTTAAACTGCAAAAACCTCATAAACGGCTTGTAAACGCAATATCTCCAGATGGCAATGACCGACACTTTCCATATTTGGTACATAGATTTTTCTTGTTGAGAATGACCCTATTGTTTGTGGTAGAGGTCAAAGGTCATCTGAGGTCTCCGTAGGTAAAACTGCAAAAACCCTGTAAATCACTTGTGATCATGATATCTCAAGATAGCAAAGACCGACACTTTTCATAATTGGTTTGTAGATTTGTCATGTTGAGCATGTTGAGTGGAAGACCCCTGTTGTTTTTGGTGAACCAAAGGTCATTTGAGGTGTATGGAGGTCAAAGACTGAAACCTTGTAATCAGGATATCTCAAGGTAGGAATGAAGGACACTTTTCATACATGTTATGTTGATTTGTCATGTTGAGAGAAAGAACCCCATTGTTTTTGGTAGTGGTCAAAAGTCATCTGAGGTCACCAGAGGTCAAAACCCAATTTCCCAAGAATTTCCAATATCGTCATATGGGGTCACCAGAGGTCAAAAAGCAAACATTCCCAAGATTGTTATCAAGGGTCACAGAGGTCAAAAAGCAAAATTTCCCAACAATTCCCAAGATTGTTATCAGGGGTCACCAGACGTAGAAAAGCAAGAATTCGCAAGAGTGTCATCTGGGGTCACCAAAGGTCAAAAAAGAAGATTTCTCAAGAATTCCCAAGATCATCATCTGGGGTCACTAAAGGTCAAATAGCAAGAATTCCCAAGATCGTTATCCTGGGTAACCAGAGGTCAAAAAGCAAAATTTCCCAAGAATTTCCAAGATCCAAGATCCGTTGGAAGTCAGCAGAGGTCAAAGACCAAATGCATTTAAAAACATATTTCAAGACAGGGGTGTTGAATAAATTGTAATACTTGTAACTTTTAGGGATTAACCTCAGTACAACAAAGCATCCCCACTCGGCAAGGAACCAGTAAGCCTTTGGGCTTTCTGGTATAGATGTTCCAAGCTGTCACAAGTGTGTAGTATGTTTGATACAATAGATTTGAAGCTTCCAACAAATTGTGCATAAATTGTTACAATTTTTCCCAGGGCTGTGTTCTTTAATTCAGGCCTAATGATTGCACTTGTTGGTTGGACTGAAACAATAGAGACGACAAAAGCAGACTCACAACAGAATCTGTTGATGCATGTACACAGTATGGTTTATTAAACATGCAGTACAGTACTGTACAGGTATATGTATTGGGCTGTATTTCATGGTGGCAGGCTGGCAGCAATAAGTTTTTGCATCAAACAGTTGGCTTGCAAGCAATTGTTACAGTACATTGAAATTGGCTGTTTCCTTCCTTTATTCTACTGTAAAGTGCTGAATGAATGTTAAATGTATACCATATACAATAAACATGACAGCATGAAAGAATTCAACAATTTAAAGGACATTAAAAGTGGAACGCATGGAACCAACCTTTTCTTTGAACCAAATCCTTCAAATTTCTTATTTTGTAATGCAGTATCTTTTGTGGTGTCACAGAGCAAAAATTGTGCATAGAATTGTAATTCTAGAGGCTTTTCTGTTGAATTTCACACTTCAGTGGTGCAAATTGTCACACCATTTAAAACAACTACAGTGAACCATTGTAGCCTTAAAGGAGAGAGTTGAGTATGCCTTAATAAATTTCCAAAAACTCTCTGAATTGGGAATCTACGAGCCCTGATACTTACCTCCTATTTACATATGTAATCCCCACCCACCAGCAACTAAACTCTGGTAAACTAGTAGCACAGTGGATAGAGGGCACCGAAGGAGGACGGTCCTCCAAGTCCTCTTCCGCTAACACCAGACCTAATACGCAAGGCCTTGAACTCATATGGGGAAGGAGTGGATGAAGGATGAACAGATGTCATCTAGAGAACTTCCATGGGATTGACTGAGATTGACTTTGACCACTCTGCAAACTTGACCAGTCTTGAATTGTATTAAGTCTTTAACATGGATTGTCCTCGGGCGAGGGTTGCATTGTTCGCAGCTCTCTCAGAAACTCCTTTCTCCTTGTTGCATTGGTGGACAATTTCCATGCTGTCAAGTGTAGAGACTGTAAGTCTTGGTGAACCAGTTGGCCTTTTGGCGTACTGTAGGCCAAGTGCTGACAGTTCTGTGTTGTGCCTTTACTCATCTCTCAATTTAGTTGAAGACATTCAACTAGTAAAATGCAGGCAATAATTGCTGAATAAACCCCGGAGTTTACATTTCATGCAGAGGCCCATCTTTCTTTCTCTTGCTGTATGAATCATGGGTAGTGAAGGGAATAATTTATGCAGTATGACATGTATTTTTCTTCCCAAGGTGGTAAAATTGCTACATGAATGCCACAGTGTGAAGTTCAGAGTATTTTTGTCCATATAAGTATGGGGACCTTAATTATAATACTATAGTATAAATTCCTTGTCATGTACTGATGTTGCCCTCTTCAAGTACAGTAGCTGTGAAAGAATCAAGGTTGTCATAATGACATTCCGATTTTTCTCTTTAATTAGGTCTGTTCTTACTTAGAAAGGAAAGGTTCATATTTCAGTGACATAGATATTCTGTATTTAGGAAAATCCAAATGCCACTTCATTCAGCAAAATAAAGTACAGGGTATACATTTGGTTTAAGAGTCTTATAATTGCCACTAGTATATTCTGCAAAACAAGGCTGCCATTTTCAACAGAATATGACTTTTATGGCAAGTTTTTGATGACATCACAAACTTGCTTTATGACACTGATAGCAAGTTAATGATGATGTCACAAAGTTGCTTTTGTTTTCTTGCTGTGATAGTACTGTATATTCCAGAGATATTCCAATCTACTTCGCCCCTCCTTACCTCCTATTTACACCTTGTAATCCCCACTTACTAGCAGTAAGACCAGGGGTCGAAATAAGCCTTCAAACTTTGGGGGCCAACCGGGCCCTGAGCTCATGGAATCTAGGGGCCAAATGAGAAATCAAGGGGCCCAAAACTACCCCCTACATTACTTATGACTGACATCGGTGTACTGTATGTCTGCGTGTGTAATCTTCCGTGTTGTGACAAAGCAGACTGTTTATGAGTGATGTGAACTGATTTCAGAAGTGTGTGTTTCGCAGGTTTTAAGTGACTGTTAGTATACGAAATACACAGGTCTTGCAAGATGTAAGATCGTTGACTTGTGGGTGGAGAGGTTCATGCGCAGACTGTACAATTAGACTTAAAATATTTAGGAGCCAACCCGGGCCCCTTTCCCTGTAGAAACTATGGGCCCGAGCGAATTTTTAGGAGCATCGGGCCCACGGGCCCCTGTTATTTTGAGCCCTGAAGACCCTGGCAAGCTTTTAATAGCACAGTGGCTCCAGGTGACCTCTGGGAGAGGTAAGTATTGGGGCTCATAGATTCCCAAACCAAGGAGTTTTGGGAATTTTGGTGGTATAACTTAAAAAACCAAAAAATTTCCAGAAGAGTATGTTTAGGACACTATGCATTTTGAAAGTTTTTCCCATTTTCCTGTGATTTTTAGTTTTTTAATACCCATTTTCAATGGATTGTATACACAGTGATAACTATGTGGAATAATTTTATACAGGATTGTACTTAAGAATTGTGTTCACTTTACACACAAAACAGACATGACGTTTAATATTTACAACACAGCAAACCGTAATAACTAATTGAGATGGCCACTGACTTGTACAAACCAGCATTTTAATATGTGCCCGTTATCAATGGTGAATTTGTGAATCAAATTAACTCCATAAATGTTTCATTGTACAATGATTATAATATATATATTTACATTGAAACATTATTATATTTACTAGAGTCTTATTGATCACTTTATTTAGAAAGGAAATGAGAAGTTGTTTTCAGGATCTGACTTGGATACCACTGTATGAATAGCAAGGAGCGTTCACCGAAAAAGATTAGGGCAAGCAGCCAAAGTACAGTGTAAATCGTCAAAATTAACATCATGCTTTTTAATACCATAACATATTAAGTGGTTATAACTTTCAATGTGTAGTGTAGATTTTAACTTTGCAAAAAGGGGGGAGTTAATCAGCTGTGGACTTGCAGAGATGCCAAGTACTGTAGTATGGTTTTCCTGTATTTTGTATGTACTGTATTTTGGTAGGAAATACGGGAATAAGCTTTGCCCGGTAAAAATACGGAAATAGGATCACTGAAAATACGGAAATCAGATCTCTAAAAATAACAATGTAAATAAAATTGCAACTTGAGTGGAAGACTATAAAGCAGAGGTCATGATATCACAACCCCGACCTGCTGCCTGTAGTGCACAGTAACCAATTCATTTATTGGTCTGTTTACGGCCACCTCCCAAATACGACCAATTAGATACAGCGATGTTAACTTTGACTCCGTTTCGTTACTTGTATACACTGGAGACACAGTTAACCATGTGTACTGCTAGTGCCAGCGCAGCTTTATAACTGTATAATATTGTTATTTAGCGTACCGTGATGGACTCGGTGAAATACGCCACACATGGAACTGCTTATTCTGGATTAATAAGGCCATCGTTGTTTGTTTCTTAAAGGATGAAATAATTGCCCCCAAGCCAAGGCAACAAACATTCAAGCCCAAATACATCAAAATGTGGTATTTCATCGTTAAAAGTAGTCCAGATTATGTGGGCAAAGCTGTAACTTTAGGCTTGTGTGGGCAAAGCTGTAACGTTAGGCCTAGCAACGAGTAACATTAATTGACTAACCTCAGAACCTAGCTATAGTCTAAGCCTAGCATATGTTAGTTTGAAGAAAATACTCTTTTGATGTCTAAAATATGCTTTTTTGAATGTGAAAAATACTGGAAACCATATTTGAAAGTTGGCATCTCTGGACTTGTGTTCGTTTCTCTCGCATTCATACTTCATATGTAAGTTTAAAGAATTGTATGGGAAGCAGATGCCCTTGCTGCAACTAAAAAATATATTTTGTTATGAAAAACAACTGTTTATTGAAAATACGACCCTCAACATCTTAGATAAAACTCAGGCTACAGTGAGCTTCAATCCTAAAACATATGTTCACTGCTGTCAGTTTCAATCCCACAAAAGGTACACAAGTCAGAGGCGCATTTCCCCATTGCATTTAAATGATTTGTTTGTTGTGAAAATTCTTTGTAGGAATTTAAATTGAAAGAAGTGAAGCTTAGCATTTGACAAGGGTTGGGACTAGACATTCTTAAAGGCAATAGGCAGTCGCCCCAAAGTTTTCTTTGAAAAACCAGCAAACTCTTGCAAATCTCCTCTTATTGCATTACAAGCACCTCTGAAGATGTTTTGAACATAACTATTACAAACAATTGGTAAAGTAAGACGAAATTCTCCTTGAATTCCACAATTCACTAACAAAAATATTGTCACATGATTAAAATAGGCCATTCATGAACTAGAGTGACAGGATACACTCACTCTGTTTGGGGTGACTGCCTACTGCCTTTAAATATCAATCCCAGCCCCTCTTAGTAGTAATCAAGTTACTCTGTCATTTCTGCTTTGAAGTACATAGGGCTCTTGAATATGCTTTTAATTGATCACTACAGTATGCATGCCTGCAAAAAGCTGGACACAAAGACGCATTGCGTCCGCGAAAATCATGCTGCAGCTAGAAATTTTCATCTTAGTCCCAAATTAAGTAGACCAGGTGAACTAGAAATTTTGGTTTGTAAAGTATGTGCGCCCACGAAGTTTTGCAAGTTTGGCAGCCATGACAGTATGAATGAACTGAGAAACAGACAGATCATTAAGTGCTTTGTAGAAAAAGTCAGTGATATTATTTGAACCTCTCTTCTTACTCTTAGTGAGTCTGATCTTTTGCAGTTCTGTGGGATGCCATCAACTAACCCCCAATAAACAATGAAGGGAAGGGAATTTGGAAGGTACAGTATACTGAAACTGATCCAAAGATAATGGCATACCATTTTGGTACAAAATATTCCTTAGGGAAGTCACACAAACTCGTTCCTGCGGAGCCGCGCGGAAGCTGATGTCATCAAGATTCTATGAATATGCCTATTGACGTCACACACCCATTTCCGAAGTTCACCGATGTTTAATAAGCCTTCCGAGGCCTGCCCTTTTGTGCCCAGCTTACAGTCACACAATTGCAGATCTAGCCCTGAATAGCTCTCCTACTAGACTGCTATTCAAAGAGGGTAACGTCCAGACAAAAGCTCACACACAATTACGTCAATAAGTGATAGCTATTCAGCCTCACAAACCTTCGCTAATCCTATAAGCCGATTATTTCTGGACTTGGGGTTTTACCGATGACTTAACTATGTTGATAACTGTCCAAAAAACAAAACATGAGCTCCAGCACATGTTTACCGACCAGCCGACGGTAGCCTACAATACAGTGCAGCTCAAAATAAATCGGACATTAATTGCGTTATGCATTTGAGAATTTACTGCAAATAACGCCGGCAACGCAACTAACGTTAGTTTCGTTAATAAACTCTAAAGTTAACTTGCGCTAGAACCTAAACTGGAAATCTTGTAGCCAAGAAATGATTCCATCGTTAGTTGCGTTTAATTATGGTTTGAGAACAAATGCAGCATCGACACTGGCAACGATCTGTTCATTAGTTTTTTTGATATACTTTATCCCAACGTTCACTTAACCAGCATGCCGCATTTATGTTCATTTTCATGATAAGCGGGATACAAATAATGAAATCTCCTAACTGGACTGCAATGATACGCCCCACTAGTGTGCCGAGACAACTCGTGCAAAGCTTGTGTTTTGCAAGTTGTACGAAAGGTACCGATACGGAAAAGCGCGGGAGATGTCGGCGCAGTTGAGCTTGACACAAATTTAGGGTTATCGGGAAAAAGAGAACTTATTGCATACGTCGAGAAAACATTTTTCGGATCATACCAATTAAAAATTATTTTGGACAATTGGGATTACGACTATTGATATGGCTTTTCCCAATGGCTCAGGCTCAGTGGGAAGTGAACTATAGTAGGCCTACTTAAGGAGCAGCAGCTCTTGTCTAGTTGTGGGATCGTAGCGATAATCTGGGACTGAGGGTGAGAGTTAAAACTTTGGACACATCACGGCCGTCATGGACTTTCACTGCTTTCAATATTGCGTTTTACTTTTGACAGTGAAGACGTGATTATGGGTCTAAGAATATCCACTGGAAACAACCCCTAGACTTTGTGCTTCGCGCACACCATATTTTTTGAATTATCGATGAAGGTTTAAAATTCAAGTAAACATTTCCACCCATCACCTACCCTGAGTGGGAGGATCCCATATGCTCATGCGTTACATGACTGCTTCAGGCCACCAAGCCCGTAGCCAGAGGAAGGGCCGGGGCCGGAGCGCAGCGAAAGTTTCGTCCTGAGAAATTTTAAAGTAACCATTTCCTCATTGCAGCTTAACGTATCTCACCCCCTCCCGCTGAAAAAAAATATTTAGTCCGCCTGGAAGCTACCGTACCATTTCCCCTTCCCATCTTCAGTATCTTGTCTGGCAACCGATTCTCATAGCCTGTGCAGTTAAAACTAAGAATCGGGTGCGTCTGGCTATGGGCCTGAAAGCCACTTCCTAAGGCAGCAGTCCAGAAAATGGTCCGACTAGTCCCCAAGCATTTGAGGCCGCAAATAACTTTTCAAGGGTCTGCCATGGTATGGCCACCATCAAAATATTTCAGACTTTTCCTATTATCCAACGCCAATAAGTGCAGTGAGAACCATGATGACACCAAGACTAAGACAAGACTCTGAAATTATTGATTATGTATAACAACATTCAAACATACCCCATGACACTCAGATGTAAAGACCATCAAGTCAACTCAGTCTCACCTTCATAAAAAAAAAAGCCGCACGCCAATGGCCATGGGGAGGAAGAGCGATGTCACGAGAAAAGTTTTCGCACTGTAGACATTTTTAAGAAAAGGTCAAAATGATAACCCAAACATCAGCATTCCCATGAAAATACCATCACCCTCCAAAAATGCATTGCCCCCTTTTAAAACCTTTTCTAGCTTCAGGTCTGGGTTTCATTTCGTCCATTCGACAGTGCAACCAGCCTCGCCCCCATCGGTCAGGTTGCCAGACTGCAGTATTAAGCATCACTTGGACCCTGTATCAGGCACGTAACCACAGGGAACATGAGGGGGCATGTGACCTACCAGCCCCCTCAAAAAATATCGTTGACTAATTTTCAACAAACCAAACCAAAAAAGAAAGAAAAAAAAACTCAGAGAAAGAGAATATCAACTTTGGGAAAGACAGAAAAGTTCCGAATTTCAAATGAGGTGGGGAACTCCCTCTCACTGGACATCTCCCTCCCAAAGACAAAGATCCCTTTGTTAATGTGCGCTCCCCGCCCCCCCCCCCCCAACACACACATACTCTGGCCAGCCCAGTATTTCCGTATTTACAAACTTATCCTACAGTCCAGGTTCAGTCCTTTGGAAGTCTGTCCATATTTCCGGTTTTTCATCTCCCCCATTCCACTCTTCCCCGTTCTCAGCCATCCCACCCTTGTAATGGAAACTTACAATTAACTGCATCGTTCGGGCCAGCGAACATGTAAACAGTTCGTGGCTTAATTCAAACTAGAGACATGGGCACCGTGTTTATGTTCTTTGGCCCTGCGGCTGCCGATTCACGGTCGTACTATCACTTCCGCGTATAGGCCTATTGTAAGTGTGGCTAACCTAACGAAGAAAACGTCTTATCCAGTATATTGCGCAATATCACTCGTGTTGGAGCCATATGCCACGGGCGAAATTTAATTTCGTGAAATATCGGCAAATTTAGCAATTACCATCCAGATTCATGCCGAGCCTTATTCGTGGTTTTAATTTAAGTCCACTACTGCTAAAGGTATTCGGAAACCATGTAGTACAGGGTGAAATATCGGAAAATTGCAAACTCCAAAATGGCGCCGACCTTCAACAATCGCGAAAAAATATTCCAGGTCCACATGAATGACGTCACTTGTGTCTGAAGAGCTCGAGAAGTGACGAAGCCACATGACTTCCAAAAAAGGCCACGCAAAAATGGGCGCTGGCCGTTAATGAATGAATGAGTATTCAGTTCTGAGCTACCGTTGGATACTGGAACTTACAAACACCGTAGTCTTCTACAAATTGAAAGACTTATACATCTTCCAGCCGATTGGCATTCCCGTAAAATTCAGCACAGTAAGCCAGCTTAAATTTGACATTTTTTGACTTCTCAGGAACTACTCTGGCTACCGACCTCCCGTTTAAATAATTTTGTGTTTTCCCTATTTTCTCATTTGTCTGAAAATTGTTTGCCTAATATTTTTCGTTTCATGTTTTCTACGATTACAGCTGACGGCGGAGACGAAGGGGGGGGGGTGAGGGAGGCTACGGGAGCCTTAGACCCCGCACTTTTTCTGCCGTGGGCATTTTGGGCTGCCTTAAACTGGGCCGATACGCTTTTATTTTCTTGAACATATTGGGCCGCTTCGATGATTCAACCCCCTCTCCTGCCCCACTTCAAAACTGGACCCGTGGTCCCTGGTTACGCAGTTTATATCTTTCTAAGTTCTCAAAAAACTGTTGAAGTCTGTTGGCCTGTTAATGCAATTTTTATGGTGATGTCGCATAAAAAAAAACTGCTTGGATTATGATGGAAAGACACATCGTTAAGAAACTTACATCGTTTCATTATTCCTTTATAAACTTCCGATTCCTTAAAGACATGACCATTGGTAATGGTATTTTTAATATAAATGCCCAGGGGTCGAAATTCCCACTGTTCCGCTGTTCCGAGAACAGTGCTTTTAGTGCCGGAACAGTAACTTTTCAAAAGCCACTGTTCCGTGGAACAGTGTTTTTCCACAAGAAGCAAAGTGCACATAAATATATGCACATGCTAATCTCTGATATAGTAATGACGCAGTGAATATAGAAAACCCCCATAAATTTTGGCTTAAGTATGAAATGCAATCTCGTTCCACCTTAATCAACTCAAGTCGGTTACACTTGCACATGTTATGCCCAATGCTGCATGGTACAGTACTGAGTAAACGCACATACTGAAGTTTTACTACCAAACGCAGAAAAACTTTTACTATAGTATGTCATTACTGCCCTGCAAGCGAAGGTCATCTTGCATCACCCCTTGTCTTGCGTGGTATGCTCCAAATGACCTCTTAACTATTCATTGATATTTCCTCCACTTTATAGTGTTTTTAGGGGGTTTTGTATGAATATTCCCTGCAAGCTGGCAACTAAGCACCGAAACTTGAAACGACTAAAAGCAATTCTGACTGCTGACATCTCACTACCAAAGTCAATGTGTAAAGTGCTTGCTTTTCCTCGCAAGCTCTTCCCATTGACTTACTGTGTGGAATGATACTTGAATCAAGGTTATGGCGAAGGAAACGACTAGAACGATTTCGCGTACTCTCTAAAATCTTTGGAGTGAAAAACCACTCTTTTAGAGTGGAATTAGGGATCACTCTAAATTTGGAGTGAAAAATTTCAATCGAAAAAGAGTCATTCTCACTCTTTTAGAATGAATATTCAATCTTAATTTTGGAGTCATCCCTAATTTCACTCTTTGGAATTTAGAGAGTAAATTTGCTGCGAGAAAATAACATCAGCATGTGCACTCATATGTTGGAGAACCCACTCATTGCTTTGCTATAGCACCAAACCACAATGCAAAGGATGAATCAAGCAAAAATATTCCTTTACGGTGGAACTTTTTTGCTCTCACTCATATCCCACATGCCTTGCTTGCTGTGCCATCTGCATCAATTTTGAGTGTATTTCATCCTACAGTAAGTCTTGGGACACTGCAATGCTAGGTCTCGGGACAATGCAAGATTTTAGGCGATAAATTTGTGCTTAAACAATAAGAACTAAAAGAAAATCAGGATATCCCACTAGCTAATCCCCACTGCAGGCAAAAATCAACCCTCCCCACGTTACGTCGGTTACGAATACAGTAGACAGCAATTTGCGCCTTTGCAGTTTGCACGAACTGTACATATCCCAAGGTACTGTGCTCCGGAACAGTAAAATGTGATACGGAACAGTAATTTTGGAAAAAGTGCTGTTCCGTGGAACAGCAGCAAAAAAAATTAAATTTCGACCCCTGAATGCCCCCCCCCCTCCCCCAAAAAAAAAAGAAAAAAAAAATACCTCCAGAGAATCTCTTACTACATCTCTAGGATGTAGGCCTGAACTTCCCTGAAGTGTTGTAATTTGACCGAGTCGACAACTTGAAAGTCACTTCATACGTTAAATTTCTCTACGTAACCCGAAATCAAAGAACCACGAACGGGCCTATACTACAGCCTAACAATAGGGAGACTGCTCTATCAAGGCAATAAGTTCTTCAAAATGTAGGCCTTGCTTATTAAGGCTCCTTAGCCCTCGCTCGTTGCTGAATATCCTGAACTTTGAAGTATGACGAGAAAACACAAGTGTGACCGAAGTGTTTGTGTATGTATTATTACTCAAAAAATATTGGAAGTAAAGCCTCAAAATTAACTTGGTAACTTGTGGCCCAAAATTGAGAACGGTCCCTAGGCCTAATCCTGACTACGAAAGGTGATATGGATAATATTGCATGTACGCACACGGTATACGGGTAAAAATGTACAGGAGTTTGAATGCAATAAATATCTATCATTCATCATTGTCGTCATCAATTTCTCATTTCGTCATCAGTCTTGTCGTTACGTCATTCGTTGTAACAAATCATAGTGAGTTATTCTTGGGATGGGATGGACTAAAATAGGGACCGGGCAGAGTTACGATGCACCACCGAACGAATCAAAATCGACATACGGGCCTGGCTTAGTTTCGGCTACATGAAGTGTACCGTGCGTCGCACATCAATTTTTGTGCACTGCCACGTACATTTTATGCCACCAGGCTGCAAGCTGTTTGGCCCTTAGTAAAGCAACGGAAGGAAGTTTCGCATGCAGTGAGAAATACTAGAATAATGGTTGTTTGGAACTTTCTTTAAAAACAATCTTCGAGTAAGTTTTATGGCAAACATTTGTTTTAAAATGCACCTTTACAAGTCACGGGGTCCCTTCCCGAAGTTTAATCTGAAAAAGCTAGTTCACCCGTTTATAAGGCGGCTCAAAAGGCCAGCGGCAGAAAATGTGCGGGGGCTAATGCCCCCGTAGTCCCACGTCTCCGCGGTCACTGTTCACAGGCATAAGATCTTCTCACATGGCTGCAGAAATATTGATAGCATTTCCCTTCCGTGCGACGGGCGTTTCTATTTTGAGAATATAGGATCGCAAACTCGGTTGCAAAATTAGCGTCGATATTAACAATATTCAGAACTTCGTGGACTATTTACAGGGCTGTAACCGAGTCCACCTAATCCGAGTCCGAGCCAATTCCGATTCCAGTGACCCCAATTCCGGGCCAATTCCGAGTCCGGTACCACTCGAGTCCAAGCCGAGTCCGAGTCCAGAGGACCCGAGTCCGAGCCGAGTCCGAGTCCATCCCATAAGTAAATGTGCAGTAAAATCCTTGGAAATTGGCAGCGCCGCAGTGTAGTGTGAATACAGTAGCATGAGTGCAGGTACAGGTACCAGCTGGTCATGAGTACGGGTACCAAGCCATGGGCCTGGGTACAGGTATGGGAACCGGGCCATGCATGAGTACAGATGGGGGCTGGTACAGGTACGGGTAACAGGTCATGATCCCGGACACGGGTACTGGTCATGAGTATGTGGTTTTGAGTTTGGGTATGGTATGTATGCCAGGTCGTGAGAAGCTGGTATGGGTGCAAGTCCCGGGTTACGAACTTGAGCACAGACTAGGGGTAACACAACACGAGTATGGACACCGTCACGACTCAAGAACTTTCATACCCAAGTGTAGGTATGAAAGTTCAAACTTGAAGGAATTTAATGAGCACTGGTACAGGATCTGACCAGGTGGTATGGGTGCAGTTACATGGTCATGAGTATAATTATAGGCACCATGTGCACCAGCTACTATCATGGGTACAAGAATAATATTAGGTGTACTTAGTAATAAGTTTGGCAGCCACTCTATATGAGTATCATATACAGTATCTGGAATATTTACAAAGTTCTAGAACACAACCACTGCAATGTCTGGTACTCAGGTGCCCTTCTCTGGGGGGCATGCCCACCCCTAAGTTTCTCTTAGCCCCTCAAAAATTGCCCAAATTTCATAAAGGCTAGTAGTGAAGACATACAGATATCCCCAGAAATGTTAGCTTAAAATATATTAAAGCCCAGCTGCAAATTAAATCTTCATATTGTAGCCCCACCCCGCCCCACCCCACCAACCGTCCAAAAAATATGTCGCAACATCCTTACAATTGTGCCTGCTGATGCCTGTACTGACACGTCATCATCTCTGTGGTTTGAAGTGAAGTGCAATTTTCATACCTGTTACACTACTTGATTTCAAGTACACACAAAACTTACAACTTTGGAAAATTAGTATTGATTATTTTCTGATGCCTATAAACATATAGCTAATTCACTGCCATTTTGTGTTATTGAACTTCACACCTTGTAATCCTAAAGGCTGATGGTCAGTGCTTGAATAGCTTAATCAACTTGAACCATGGGCTTGTTGTATGAACCAAGGATGTATTGGAGCAACTACCTACTATTTACAGTACAATCAAAGCCAATTAACAGTTTTTACAACAAAAGCAGTCAGATTTGCTGGGTCTGAGAGTTTAAGAGGAGACTATACAAATCTCCAAAGCACTGGAAGATTCAAGGATTCAAGGAAAATACAAACTACTGTACACTATAGCTGTATGTTACCTAAATAATACCTGAGTTGTGCTATATAATCCATTCACTGGTACAATATGTGCCTATTGATTGTTACACACCTTACACAATGCAAACAATGAACATAGGTCTGTGCCTTGCCTTGCAGAACATTGTCAGTGGATCTCCTAAATCCTCCTATTCAAACCATACAGTTATTATGGGCTCTGAAGGAGGTGATACTTTTTTGCATCCTGTCTTCTGTAACAAATTTTACAAAAAGGCTATACTGTGTAGACTATATGCTAAGGAAGGCTTAGTATGAAACTGCTACAAATGGGGCAGTTCTTGCATTTGTAAGTTTTATCCAGATAAGATATAAACATAGAGCAGGATATCAATAGCTAATTCTGTTGCGGATGGATATGAATTTTGCAGTACTAACTGTACAGATCAGTCATGTGCATGAATATTGGAGCTTAAATTTAGTAAACTTAATTTACTGTAGTTCAAGGACCTTTGTACTTTTGATGAGGGTATATGCAGAGGGCAGGTGGTGGCCGGATGGGGATCAACTGGGAGAGTAGGCTATAGGCCTTTAGGCCTATATTGCCAACATCACAAATCTTGGTTACAATTAAAGGCAGTCCTCAGATCCAGTTGACCCCAGTTGCACCAATATATAGACCTACATGATCTGAAGTACAGTGTATGTTGTACCACACAGTAGTAGTAGAATGCACACCTGTAGTAAGTCAAGACCATAGAGCAGGATATTTATTATATCCTGCTCTATGGTCAAGACTATAGATTTGTACATGTAGTACCGGTTCTGCTAGAAAGTTCTGCGTTATATTTAAGTTACGTAGTCGTTCCTTGCTACCTATAGTATACTACAGCAGCTTACCTGGGGAAAACAGTTCATTGACTGGTACGGTTTTAACTTTTATGGTTCAGTTTTAATCAGTTCATCATCATGTATAGTACTGCAGCATGAACAACTCATCTCCCTCATGGACGACACACGGTGCAGTATGAGTAAGAAGCTTTTTAAAAACTTTTAGGTTGAATCTATCTAGCAAGCGCTAATGCTCGTAACCACTTGCCAACAAGACCAGCTGCTGATATGTACTGGACATGTACTGTAGATCTTTCATGCAGCCAGCATAAGGACTTTGAAGCGCAGTATATTGTTGGGCCTATGCCTAACAGTTAGAACTCATTCTGTTCAAGCTGCAACTGTGTGTGTTGTATACGATTCATTGGTGCAATACATATACACTGCACTTTACATGAATGAGTATACATAACTGCAGCTGGTTTTGCATGGGCATTGACAAACATTGTCCTGTCAGCTTTACTAGTGACTAAGGTGTCCATGCAACCTGAAGCCTGCAGTAGCTGCAGAGATAGCATGCCATATATATCAAAGAACATGGAGTATAACCAGAGACACTGCAGCCTGCATGCACTTTGGCCTTCAAGCCATTTCACTTTACCATGATGACGTTGATAAAAATTTACCTCTGAAGGCCAAACATCATGCTCTAGGTGATGCCTGTATTATATTTAATGTGCTTACACAACCCTCCCCATTGTCAGGTTTCAGGTTGCTTCCCCTTCCCCCCACCTTTGGGCACCCTGCCCCCTCAGGCAGTCCTGGCATAATCACTGATAGCCTATTGCACAATTCTCAGACTGCTTTTGAGTTAGTGTAAGTAAAATATATAGGTCTTAGGTAGTCAGTTAGAGGTCAGTGAGCACCCCCCACTACCTGTACATACACCCCATCAAAAGAGATATGTTCAAAAATGCTGCCAGACTCTGACTCGGACACAGCTTGGTCTCGAGGCCTTCAGGACTCAGACTTGGATTCTGACCATCAACTCAGACCTTGCTCAGACTTGGGACAGGTGGACTTGGCTCCAATTCCATTTAACTTCACATCTTGCAGACTAGTGTTCACTGCTTGAATGGATAAATCAGTTTAAGTTGAATAACCTGAAGGAATGTGTCAGTTCTTCAATCAAAGAATTTCTGTAGCTGGGTAATGACAATGGTTAATGCCACTGTTGCCATTACAGGAACTAGGCATGATGCAAGTTCAACCAGGCATGTATCATGTAGCACTTTTCCAACTAACTTAGAGGGCCATTTCTGTTAAAACCTCTTCTTTACAGTATTTCATACATTCTTGAATATTTAGTTCATTGGTTACAAGACCAGACCAATTAATTTTCCCGTGTACACCTGGCTAGCCTGGAGTCCCAGGGGGACTTAGCAAATCCTTTTCCCAAGAAAACACCCTTGCCCTGCCTACAAAATTCCAACCTGAGTAAGTTTCAACCCCAGCTGATTCTCAATAAATAACTCCCCTGTCCCCACTGTTGCAAACATACCCAGGGGCACTTTTCCCAGACAGTAGGCTGATAGCCCAGTGGTAAATATGAGCTAATATGCTAGGGGGCATCAAATTTTCACTTAAGTGGACTCGGCTGGACTCGGCTCCGAGTCCGAGTCCAGTTGCAGCCCATTCCGGGCCAATTCCGATTCCAGGACCTCCCATTCCGGGCCAATTCCGAGTCCAGAAAAAACTGGACTCGAGTCCGGAATTGAGTCCGAGTCCGGACTCGGGTGTTACAGCCCTGACTATTTAAGGATAAAACCCACAGAGCCTTAGCCAAACGGGATAAAGGTGCGTTCACACCAAAACCGAAATCTGCTGCGTTTTGCGGGCGAGGCTCAGAAATATTTGCCCAGGACAAATAGGGGCAATTTTATTTCCATGAAAATTTAAAAAATAACCCCATCCGTTCTAAGATAACAAATTTCGCGTCCCACCCGCAAAACGCAGCAGACTTCGGTTTTGGTATGAACGCTCATTAAGACTGACTGATATCCATTTTTTTATATTTACAAACCTGCAGTTGGCGTCAAAAAGAAAAGAAAAGGAAACTGCAATGGACCTAACTTATAGGGCCTCGGCAAAATTGGAAGGTTTACTAAATATGCCATCCTTATAGCAGTAATTGTTTGAATAATTATGAGCTTAACCTGTTTTTATTTCGTTCGGGAATTTCACTTCACATAGTGACAAATTCTTGGTTTGTAAACAAGACCAACCATGGTCACGGTCAAGTTTTCCTTTCAATGTATAGAAGCAGATAATTTAAAAAACAAAGCAACTAACACTGCAAAACATACTTTCATCTAAAAGAGAAAAAATTCTTAAAAGAAATCAAAGAAGGAAAGACACAAACACAAACGCAAGAATTTATTTTGGTTCAAAAAACATGTGAATAGTTTAACAAAAGAAAAGCAACTGGTCTTCACACTTGAGCGCTCGCTCACCGTAGCTTCGTGTAAACTGTGCTGAATGGGTTTATTTAGACATTTCGAACAAAAGCTGTGGCACTGGTCATGACGGAAATTGGGAAGCTGTTTACTAGGCCATTGTGCTCTGAAATCGGATTACTACAAGCTAAGAGGAAGCTGTGCATAATTCGGAAAGTGCTCGGCAGTGCCGAGAAGGACAAGAAAGATAATGAGTCAAGCTCCAGTGAACACGCAAATCCGTCTCCGCGAGGATCCGCAGCAACGAGTTTGTGTGGCTTCCCTTACATAAAGTACATACTGTACCTGTATTTCTCAAAAAAATTGTTACGCATTGCCATCATTACGATTAGCATGAATATGTGAATTATTCCACACACTGTAATTTGAGAATTGTAATTATCATTCATCTCTGTGAAAAAAGACATCACTCCATGCTTGAACAATTTGTGTAATGAAGGAGTCTTTTATACATTACATGGCATTCTTGGCAAAGTTACACTGAAAAATAAATTGTTTCCCAAAATTCCTTAGATGAAAGTCAAAAAAGATTTACCAAGGCTGTCTGTATCACCACAGTTACATTTAACCCGTGTATATTTTAAGCTATTTTTAAACCTCTGAATATGTGTAAAGTTGTATCCAATATTTGAAATTATATTGACTGACTGTTGATAATAACAGAATGCTTGACCCTATCAGGATTCCCATTCAAAGTAAAGTTAAAGGTAACTCTTTCCAAATCTTTGTTAAAATAATAAGGAGGGTTGAAAAGAACTAGAGAAAGGAAGACAAGTTGTGAAAGCACAAATGTTCTGACAATGATGTTAATACAGCCAGTAGGGGTCAAACTGTGTGGACCACAAACTCAAACAATTTTTTAAGCCTAGAAAGTCTGAACTTAAAAAGGGTTCTTTTTTCAGTAGGATACTGTAGAAAGGTAGAGCCTTTACAGCAATACATTTTGCTTGCTTGTAGAGATGTGATTGCCACTCTTGCAGTATGTTCCACAACAGGAGGCTGCCACCATTTTCAAAGTAATGTGACTTGTGGCAAGTTAATGGTGATGTCAGAAACTTACTTTATGTCACTGCTTGTAAGGTAATGATGATGTCACAAAATTCCTGTTATTTCACTGCTTTTATACTATATTTCAATGATATTCCATATATTTTTTGGTGGTGTAACTTACAAGTGAAAAAATTAAAAGTTCAAACAAACAAATTCTATCATCTGTGGAAGGATAGAGAGAAACAAACCAAAGAAAAAGGAAAGGTCGCAGGTCACGCACGAAGTGAAGGGAAATTATCAGAATGTTTTCAATTGCCACTTGGACGTGTTACAAGCCGTCTGAAATGGATCACATTCAATTTATGCAGATTATCAGAATCTCAGAAAGACAATGAATGTATTGTAAATTGTACTGTAACTCATCGAGTTTTTGGTTCCTTGCGTTAGCAAAAGGAACCTATGTAGTCAGCTTGGCGTGTGTGTGTGTGTATGTGTGTGTGTGCGTGTGTGTGTGTGTGTGTGACACTTGCTTCGGTACGCTGTAACTCAACAAGGGAAAGTTGGACTAAACTAAAACTTGGTATATGGATCTGTCATAGTGAGAAGGTGTGCCCTATTGTTTTTGGTGGAGGTCAAAGGTCATGTAGGGTCACCAGGGGTCAAAGACCGAAAACCTTGTTTGCACGATATCTCAAGGTAGGAAGCTTTGATAAATTTCATACTTGGTATGTAGATGCATTATGGAGAGAAGATGAATGCTGTAGCTTTTGGTGGAGGTCAAAGGTCATCTGGGGTCACCAGCAGTCAAACACTGAAAACTTGTTGTTAAAACAATATCTCAAGGTAGGAAGCTTGGATAGATTTCATACTTGGTATGTGGATGACTTATGGTGAGAAGATGAATCCTGTCATTTTTGGCGGAGGTCAAAGGTCATTTGGGGTCACTGAGAGTCAAATACTGAAAACCTTGTTAACGCAATATCTCAAGGAAAAAATCTTGGATAGATTTCATACTTGGTATATAGATCCACCATAGTGAGAAGCTGTGCCATACAGTTTTGGGTGGAGGTCAAAGGTCATCTGGGGTCACCAAGGGTCAAAAACTGATAACCTTGTTGTTAGCACAATATCTCAAGGTAGGAAGCTTGGATAAATTTCATACTTAGTGGATGCCTTATGGTGGGGAAAAAATTTTGGTGTAGACCAAAGGTCATCTGGGGTCACTGGAGGTCAAACTCTGCAAACCTTTTCAACTCTATATCTCAGTGTAGGAGGCTTGAATAGATTTTTGCTTTGAGGTGTTGCATTAAATCTAGCAGAAAACCCATATGAGATTTGTTGGATGTCAGAGTTGAAATCACCAGATGCCAAAAAGCAAATTCCCAAGAATTCCTAAAGTCAAAAAATATAAGCACAAAACTGTATCATTGACTGAAAGATGTGGGACATCTTTCAGAGATTCCAAGTATCTCAATTTTAATTGAAAATATAGTATTATGATTTTAATCCATAATCCTGCCATTATGAAAATGTGCATAAAGTACTACTTTTTAATATTGCAGAAGATTCTCTGCCCACAAAGCAGAGGACTGTTGTGAAAGTTCACTAGACAGACCAGGGAGTTGCTATTTGACTGGAGATTTGTCTTCACAATCTCTTTGAAGTCACCAAGTTACCGACATGTAACATAACACTCTTATCAAAACAGCTAGGTGCAATAAACCTCCGTGTGCGGTAGCTAATTTGCATACACCGCACACACTGTACTACAGCGCTAGCTTCGGCTCTCCGTGTAAACAGCAACTAGCCTAGTAAGAGTAATCTCGATGTGAGAACATGTATACATAATGGTCTAATCACCTCATACAGTCGAATGTTAACTACAGTCGGGGTTACCCTGATCAAGTTTCGCCATAGCTGCGTAATACAAGCTGCATGCTTTGACTGCACACACTAATGTATATAGAACAAACACTTGCCGTAAAGACAACGAGAACTAAAAATAAAAGCAGCAAAGACCACAAAATCGACATAAATCACTTAACTTATTGCCAATTCACATTTCTACCTAAAATAATAACGGTGCTGAACTGAAAAAAGGTTATTTTTCTATCCCGATAAAGATTTCGCAGAATTGGTATATGGCATTATGGACTAAAAGTAACGTTAAAATTTCCGTTAGTTCCGCTCAGCAAAAGCACGCCAAAATTCGTCAACTTCAGTAACTATAGAAACAAATGGAAATTTTGCAAAATCTAGGCCCCGAAAAATGCTCTTTTTGGTAAATTGGCGCTTGGTGCCACGTTTTTTCTCTTCGTGAAATGAATGTACGTATACAGACATAGCTACCTACACAGTACGTTCAGAAAATGCGATTCATTGCGGAAAAGCACGAAAATACTCAAATCTGAGGCCCTGAAATTGCAGTTTGACCACCAAGTTTTGTCACAATACGATTTTTAGGGTTCAACAAAAACGGAGGAAAACTTAACTTAGAAAAAACTCTGAAAGAAAAGGAACTTACCCATCGATAGATTTATGTCCAAGCTTGAACTGCACATATATTACAACTGTAACACCTCACTTATTTTCTACTGCGCATGGTATAAAAATAGGGAGAGTCCCATTAGATCATCGATTTCTGTACAGAGCAATGGTTTCAAAACCAGCTCAACCGATAGAGGGCGTTTGGAGCTGTCGGTAACATCCTTGTCTTCAAAGGATATTTTACAGGTCCCCTGGGGAGCCTGTCCTTGGTTAAAATTCAAAGAGTTTGCAAAGGCAGGATTGTGTGTCCTGAGGTAGATTTAAGGACAAGGTTCATAAAATTTTTGAAGACAAATCTCCAGTCAAATAGCAACTCCCTGGACAGACAACATTTGTCCTTAGATTAGGACATGTGAGCTTGCAGGAATTGGAAATTAGAATTGATTAATTAAATGCTACTATGGGTTGTTAGTTTTATAAAGAGAACCAAGTTACTGATCATTTGGATCAGATACCATTGAGCGTGCATGAATTGTGATTGCTTAATTGAATAAAACAAATTGTAACTGTATACTGTCTGTGTTGATATCCCCTGAAGTGCCTGTAGGCTGTATTTCTTCAGAACAATTTATTTATGCTTGAATGTGTTAACACAAGATGTGCATTGTCTACAGAGCAGATTTTGTGAATCAACAGAAATACTGGTTCATTCAGTAGTTGGTTCAGTTTCATTACATTCAGCAAGGAACCACAGTGCCCATTGGGCTCTTGTTGTTCCTTATTCTTATGAATGTGTTGGGTTTCTTCTCTTTTATCAAAGGTCATTGCACTTTGTACATACCCCAAGCTACTGGATGATCCCTCATTCCCAGAAGATGCCAAAAACAGAGCCAGAAGGATATTGGAGGGATGTGGAGGTCATAGCATTGGTGAGTATGTATTAATGATAACTGGTGGGGGTTTTGTAAAAGTTTTAAGAAATAATGAAAGTTTAAATAAGAATCCATTACTTCACATATTCTTTATTAAAGGATCATAAGGTTGAAAGTAGTTTGAAGAAATACTGTACTGTAATTGTAAATGTTTGCATGTTTACTTTAAATGCTGGACTCTTTATGCAGCTTTGATGTCATTAAAACATCAGAAAAAGAAAAAATAGTTTCCCGTAAGGCCATAGTCTGTGGAAATGGAAATGTGATGTATAATGCATTGGAAAAGTAAATAACAACCACAATTCCCATAAAAATAATCAAAAATTGACAACTTTATTGGACAGTTTCTATGTTACACCCTGCATCATGAATAATCATTTGCTACAGTATAATGTAAATCTGTGAAGTGGAAGTGAAACAAAAAGTACAGTGTTGTACGTGTTATGTCCTCCTTTGGTCAACCATAATTGCAAGGACAGTTGAAGGAAGGGGATCTACAGGACATAGCATTTGCTTACTCGATGGCAGCATCACACAAGCTGCAAACTGTTGTAGCTAACAATCTGCAGATAATTAATGCAAAAATAAATATTGATAATGTCAAGCCACTCACCATCAACACTTTTGCATTGCTAATGAGATATTTCAGAATGTTCAAACTTTGAAGAGGTGTGTCTTGAAGTGGTACTGTAATGGTTTCTTAAATAATTCCAGTGGATCTCTACAGGATTCGAATTTTTGAAAGTAAATGCTTGAGTTCGTATTATCTCCATATAATTTCCTTTTTGAGATGTGTAGTACTGAATTATCCATGACTTATTGTTTCAAAGGGTCCTACAGTGAAAGTGTTGGTGTCCATGTCATCAGAGAAGATGTAGCAGAATACATCAAGAGAAGAGATGGTGGCATTCCCTGTGATCCCAACTCTATCATGCTATCAGCTGGTGCGAGTGAGGCAATCAGGGTATGTGGTCTCGTAAGGAACTACATTTCCTGATAGGCAGACACGATGTAGCTGTATTAAAGTTATGTTTGGCAATCATTATGTCTTTACCCCAGCAAGGTGGCAGTGAAGGAGATAACCATTCATTCATGAGGAAAAATTTTCCTTCACTGAGACTGGTCAAACTTTGTGTACGTACCCCTCAATTTTATCTCTCCTTGAGGATTATCTCATAAACATTTACTTGAGCTAACCCTTGCAGAACACAATGGCTATTGTGTCCAGCTTAGGGTTGAATACACACGGACAGCTTTGCCAGTGGAAAGTAGTTCCCTTTTTATTTGTGTGAATTTGAAGAATACTGGCTTATCAGGAGAAGGAGCTTGAAGGCATTAAACAGGAAGCCTGGTTGGGAGTTCCTTGCTGAAGTTTTGGCATGAAAACTGCAGTGTTGGGGACTCAGAAAAAATTAAGGGAAACCTTTCCTAATGCTGGTCTTAAAAAGATGTCTCTTAGTGTGTAGGGAGAAACTGAGTCGAAAATAGAGATAATTAAATTGTATTCAGAGGATTAGAATGCATTTAGATGTAACGTGCAGGTCTGCACAATGTGACCAGGTTAGTCACAATTGTGACCAAGTATTTAATGTGCAATTACAGGTAGTAGTTAGTGCCATTACATTCTGCATGCAGCAGTACTTCACAATGCACTATTGATAGGTACCACCTATACCAAGATTTGTAAAGGTTTTCCTCTCATATGATGGTAGCTGTACAGATGAAAGTCATGTCAGTGTCTGAAATCATCGCCCCGGACCATTGTTCCACAAGTTCTGTAGACTACATGATGTGTTCAGAGTGCATGGCGTTCAGTTGTATTTGCTGGTTTATATATTTTTTGTAGGAACCAGTGGGTATATATGTTTTGCTTCTGTACAGGCAGCCATTGTAACATGTGAGGAATTTACAGTAGGACAATAAATTCCCTAGACTCTAAGATGCAATTTTTCCTTACAAAGACCGCTTTCACACTTGATCTCAAGCAGGGGATCAGATCCGGATCTGATCCCCCCCCTCGAGATCAACTTTTTAGTGTGAAAGCTCTCGCACTCAGGATCAGATCCGGAGATGTTGATCCTCCCGTCGGGGCAGATCAGATCTCTCGCGGGGGATCAAAAAACCGTGTGTGAAAGCTCGGAGGATCAAGGTGACCCGAGATCAACATGACCTATGACGTAACTTCCCGTTTCAACATACACAAACGTGAGCAGCTGCGGTATAGGTACACGCCTGCCGCCTGCAGCAGTGCACACAGAGCATACTGTAATTATATACAATTACTACATACTATACTTCAGTGATCGGCTTCGACTTTGAGCGACTGGTCTTTCTCCAACTTCAAAGAATACTTTTCACTCGAGTTTTCCCGACTGTGTTTTAGAAAACGTACTTCCTGTATGTTGATCGCTTGATCGGGGCTTGATTCACCGCCAGGGATCAAGTGTGAAAGCAAAACCTTTGATCTCGAGGGGAGGATCTGATCCGGATCTGATCGCCCCCTCGAGATCAGCTCTCAAGTGTGAAAGCTGTCAAATGCACAGAAGGATACCCATGTGTACCAGATACCCAGAATATACTAGATAAGTGCATATGTTGCATTTGATGGTGCAAAGTATTCTGTCTGTAGAATATGTACATATAGTAGAAAGTATTCAGTCGTCTCAGTGGTTTCAGTTTAATAATTACCTGTTTGGTATGTACTTTTTGATCTGTCACATACAGTAATCTTGAAAATAACATTATGCATTCTAACATGTTTCTTTTCAAAAAAAAAGGCACAAGACCCGTTAGCCTAACAAAGGTAGAATCATTATTGAAGGTCAAATATTGATTCTGTTCACTTTGAAGAATACCCTTTCCTACAGTATTTATTCCAAAGTTGCTAATTAAATATTGACATAAACTTGAAATACAAGGCATATGTACATATAGTAGAAGGTATTCAGTCATGTTGGTGGTTTCAGTTTAATCATTCCCTGTTTGGTATGAACATTTTAATCTGTCACATACAGTTATCCTAAATATAGTATTGTGCATTTTATTTAAACATGTTTCTTTTCAAAAATAAAAAAAAAACACAAGAACCATCAGCCTAACACAGGTAGAATCATTATCAAAGGTTAAATATTGATCTGTGCATTCTGAATATTGACATAAACTTGAAATAGAAGGCGTTTGCCAGTTTCTTGTCAAATTGTTTGTTTTTGAAAGCCAAGAAATAAAGAGAAGACTGGCTGTAATATCTTTTTCTAATTGTATTTGCTTTGATTTTTTGTCGTCTTCAGGCTGTGGTGAAACTGTTGGTGTGCGGGGAAGGCAAAGGACGATCTGGTATCATGATTCCGATCCCTCAGTATCCACTCTATTCGGCAACCCTGGCCGAGTTTGATGCAGTCCAGGTAGGGAACATGAAAGGGATTTTAATGAAGGTTGATTTGGAGGGTAATAGTCTTACCTAATATGAGATAACAGTAAATCTGCATGAATGAAAAGACTGTCAGATCCAAGTACATGCATACCATGCCGAAAGGTAGTAGGCCAGGCTCTGTAACAACTACAGTATGAATTTACTTGGTTTAAATGGAAGAGTCATTTCACCTAGTAGGAACAGGTGGAAAGAGGAAACCACAAAGTCATCTAAGCAATTACATGTCCCATCCCTCTCCCCCCTCCCTTTTCCCTCTCATGTGTTCTGCTTTCTGGATCAAAAAGATGCTCTTATGAGAAATTCATAGAGTGTAAGATTTCTGCAAAGAAATTTTATCAAGTACATTGTAGCAAATTGCTCACATGTTGTCTGGCTTGCCGTTTTTGTAGGTTTCTTACTTCAAACTGCTAGGCATGTACATCTGTTGTCCTTCAGACCAGCCACATTCCTGGAGCGCTCAAGTCACAAATTTCAGAGAACAGAGTGCTCCTTGTTAGATGTTCGCTCTATATTACATAAGTTTTTTCACAGTAAACTTTGGAGTGGTTCATGTAGTGTGTTCAGAAATGTGAAAGTCAATGTTTGCTCAGTAGTCAGGTAAACTCATTGATTAAAACCAGCAAAGTGGCTATTTTGGAGAAGCCTCAAAAACTTTTCACTCATGGACACCTGCCAAGTGTGAATGACCTTCCTTAGGCCTTTGATGTAAAGATGCTGGAAAGAAGTAGCCATGTTAATTTTGTCATTCCTTTGAATGTTCAATATTTGTGAAAAGCAACATTGCTATAATCAAGTTGCCAAAAGGGTGGACGTTTTACATTTTAACACCAAATTTTTGTAGGTGAATTACTACCTAAATGAGTCTTCGGACTGGAGCCTGGATGTTCAGGAGCTTCAGAGGTCCATCGACGATGCCCGGAAACATTGCAACCCAAGAGCAATTTGTGTCATCAATCCAGGAAATCCTACAGGTAATTAGTAAGTTTTGAATGTATTGCACATTTGTGTGAAAATGTGTATAGTTATAAGACACCTGAATAGACCATTGCCTTCTTCTGTAAACAAGGATTTTCATCTCTATAGGGCCCTGATGGGGCAGATTTCAATAAGACATCCATCCCCTGTGAATTAGAGAGAAGTCAAAAATGTTTGGTTTGGTTTGAATACCCATCCTATCTGTGACCCCATACATCCACAGTCACCAAATTTTTTGTAGGAGAGACTACTAGATTGAACTGCTTCATATCTGACATGAAACTTTAAAGGGAAACAATTGTACAGCTTTCTAAGCAAGTACAACATTTAGAACACATTTTTCCAAGCATTGTGATACCATTAACAACTAATATAACTCAATATCTTATTTAACACGAATTTTTCAAAAAATTTTTGAAACTCACTAAATGCCACTGCGTAGGCAGTCATGATATTGTGATATTACCCACAATGCAACGGAACTGTGATGTCACACCTGCACCTCGCCGCGGGTTTTACAACAACTGCTTGTGTAGTTTGTAAGCACACACCTACAGTATTCACGGTAACGTCAAAACTATCTTTAATTTTCAAAAAATGCAGCGGTTAAATTTGCCATTAAAATCCAGAAATCTGTACATTACTATCTAATATCATCATACAGCCTTCTTCTAACTTGATACGTACGATTTTTAAGCAGTTAAAAAGTTCGAGAAAATCCTTCACCCTACACTTATAAGTGCAGCTCGAAATCCATATTGACTCTATATGGCATATCACACACATGCATGGTACTGACCACTGCACTGCATCGCCGTAGTCCGAGGGGATTCGATCATACTTGTCAAAACGTTTTAGATTTTTCTAAACTCTCAACAGCCAATCTGCCAATAAAAGTTGTAAAATTCAAAGTAAAATATTCAAACAATACACAGAAGTCTCTTACCAGACCAAATGCGTCTGATTGAAGCTTACTCAACCAAAAAGAAATTCTGTGCCTGTTACCGAAAGCTCGAGGCAGCCATGATGGGAACACATCGCGGAGAATGGTTACACTTGCTTCCGGTAGACTCAAATAAAACTCTCAACTGACATTTCAAGGTGTTGCTGAAAGAATGCGGCCAGTACTCCACCAAATTTGCAATAATCGATATCATACTTCGCAGTGTCTACGCAAAATCCTCATTATATGCACTAAATCAGAAAATATCACAAGACTTTCGTCTCGAACGAAAGCCAGGCCCTAGCGAACACTTAAAGGTGTTTTTAGGAGAATAGTGTTTCCATAAGTTAGACAAAAAATTCCCTCAGTGGATCAGAGTTTCCTTAAGTTTTCATGACTACTTCCGAAGAGTTGAATCTCTTAATGTTCTTATGGTAACATAAGAGTAAAAACAGATAATCATCATTTACGTATAGAAATCTTTATGAAGAACTATCCAAACACCGCATGAACACAGCCCTTCAGCGTGATACCATGGGCTCGGAAAATGGAACCACTGAAAGAGAGTATTTCTTGATAGCATCCTCTTGCAATACTACGAAAAATAAATGGGCAAGAACTATTTAGTATTTTTAGCTGTGGGGCATAAAAATCCCATTGAAGTTTTTGTTATACTTTCTATATTTTTTATGATTTGAAATACATAATTTTGAAATTTTAAACCACCACTCACAAAAATTAAGAAGGCCTATTTAAATTTATTTGAGCTGGCAACATTTTGCTTTGGAAATCGTGAGGTGCATGTTGTACGTCAGCAATCAGCTGATATCTAGTCGTCTTCTTTCCAATATGTCTGCGCACATGCCAGCAAGCGAGGGAAATTTGAAATATATTATTCTTAATAAAGGTTTCATGTAAGGTCCACCAGGTAAAGATTATCTGTAGTATTTATATGTATACTACACAGGTCCACCAGGTAAAGATTATCTGTAGTATTTATATGTATACTACACATATGTAAAGGGTCAAATGGCCACTATTGTTCCCCTTTAAGCATGTGTAAAAAACAAGGGTATGCTGCCCATTGTTGAGCTTGTTGACTTTGTTTATACTGTATAAATATTACTTGGACTTCACTTTGATTGTCTATTGATTGTCAGGTCACCCTTCAATTTGTCTTCTCTTTAGTGGCTTAAAGGGTGAATGCAGTCACCCCAATTCCAGTTGGCAAACTCTGATGTGCTTAATCAGGAATGGTTGTTTCTTCTCCTGTGACAAACTTTTTATAAATGTCCTTGATTGATTTGATCCATGGTTTGAAAATAAGGGGCTGCAGCCTCAGAAATATTCCTGGGGGTTGTATGAGGATGCGAGAATGGTGCAAAATGGAATTGGTGTGGGGCTGCAGTATTTTTGATACTCAATGCTATAGTCTGATATCTACACAGTTTCTGGAATGCTAGGTTAGATGAAGGTACATTAAATGGAAGTATTGTATTAGCATAGATGTTTCACACATCTACAACCATGATATATGTCCATAAAGTGATAGGCAATTCAGTGGAAACTTGATGGGTTACTTTATTTTAAAGGTATGAGGTTCTTTCAGAAAGAAAATTACTACTCTGTAGCTCGTAGATAATTTGTTCACCAAAACTTCTAAATTTTCAAGTGAAGCAACCTTCATAAATTTTTTTCATGCATAAAATTTTGGGGGAAGCAAAGTTATTGCCAGAGCTTTCATGTGAGACTGAATGTTTTAATAATGATAAAAAGGAAAAAAAAGTTGTCTGTGCTATTTTGATGTTATGTAAATGGAATATGCTCTCTTATTTTACTTTCCTCAGGCCAAGTACTTTCTCGTGAGAATATTGAAGAGATAATCAAGTTTGCTCACAAGGAAAACCTCTTCATATGTGCTGATGAGGTAGGACTTCCCTCAAGTTATTTTTTTGAATCCTCTTCTTAATTTTAAAATTCATTGCCTGAAAGCTTAAGAAGGAGCCTGCCAAGTGAATTTTATATCAGCACTGGCAAGATCTTCTTTTCTTTTTGACTATTGAGAGGAAGGCATGTTGTGAAATCCTGCTCCTAGAACCATCATTTAATGCACTTGTCAGTGTTGCAGGTGAAACCTAACAAAGTCAGTGTAAGATAGAAAAAATGTTAAATAATTCATCTCCAATAAATAAGAACAATTTTGTGGAGTTGCATCTTCCTACATGGCAAATGTTTGCTACAAAGGATACTTTTTTGTAACTTGAAATTTCTCACATTAGATATTGAGAGATTTCTCCAAATTCTAGTGAAAGCTGACTTCAAGCATGGAAACTGATAAGGCCAGTTTACATTTAGTTGTTGTCTGCTTTCAAATCACTGGCCTGACAAACTCAATAAACTATGCACAGCACTCAGGAGATTTGAAAGTGGCCTTTTTAGGTGCCTCCACTAAACAACCACACCTCTCTTTCCCATGGGTATTGTTAGTACTACTTCTAAACTAGCTGATACAAAATGCTGCCCTTTATGGGTAGACTGTGCATAGATTTTAGCAGGGATGTGCATCCAGGCGATGCCCCACCCTACTGGTACTTATTTTGGATCTAGATAGGAGAAAACCACACTTGTTGCATTTCCGTAAATCACATCCATGCTTAAGTCTTTGCCGTGTTTGAGTATGGGGGCATGGGCAAATTTAATGCATAACATTCTTATCTAACAAAGGAGACGATGGTCCCAGCTGCAAGCCCTGATCTGGAAATCTTAGATGGGTGGCAAAGTTTTGCTTCTTACAATGGCCACCAGCTGTGCTGAAGCAAAACTTACAAGGATTTCTGTTTTCTTGGATCCATTATCTCACTATGCATCAGTAAGTCTGCAGGCTGTGTGCACCACAAGTGTATAGGTTCAAGCCCCACTCCAGCTGCCACAGGGTTTTACTCTGACACTTCACAAAGGTTTAGCAGTTCATTCCAAAATGAATGACCCTAGCTTTCAATACCTTACACAGATATATTCATACTCTCCCTTTAATGTTCAAGAGTTTGTCTACTTGTGATTGTTGATTCTACCTTCAATACAAAGTCCTTTTCCTTTGTATTTTTAGGTTTATCAAGACAATGTATATGCTAAGGGGGCAAAGTTCCATTCATTTAAAAAGGTACTTACAGAGATGGGTGAAGAGTATGCCGACCAGGAACTGGCATCGTTCCATTCTACATCCAAAGGGTTCATGGGCGAGTGAGTTAATGTAGTAGCTTCTTTTTTCAGTTCATGAGGTATGTTTTCTTTTGGGTACATACAAAGAATTCAAAAGTCATAAAATGTATAGCCCTTGAAGTTTCCCCACAAAAGTTCTCAAGGACTGTGTCAAAAGGATGATGAAACCTATTGTTGGATGTTTGCACAGAATGTTGACCGGTTAGGTGCAAGTTCACTCACCCATTAATGAGGTTTGCTCCATGCAAGGTTTTTAGAGCATCTTGTGGCTGCACCCACTTTTGTATGCTAGCACATGACCAGTGGGTGCACCAGGATTTAAGAAGTGGAAGGTCAAATGGAGGGCAGAAGAAACTATCGATGAGCAAGAGATTCCACTGCTCCCCCTTGATGTCAGGGCCATACATGACTTCTTCCAGGGTTAGCAAAGGTGATATGGTGCAAACCTTGAAAACCTCTTGTTAACATGGTATTTAAAGAGAGGTAACAACGGGGAGGTCTTACTTGTCATGTGGGTGTTCCATGTAGAGTAGGTGAGTGATAGTTATTTATTTTAAGTGAAAGTCAAAGGTCATTTCATTTTAGGTAACTGGAGATCAAACTGCAAAAACTTTTTAAACATATCTGAAGGAAGATGACATGTATGAATCTCATACTTTGCATGGAGGTGCTCAACATTGATCATATGGTCACACTTGGTGAAGGTCAAAGGTCATTTGTAGTCATCTGAGGCCAAACTTTTGAGGTCACCTGAAGTCAGACTGTGAAACCTTGAATAAATGACATTTCAAGGAGGAAAGCACGTGGAATCTTATACATGTCATGTGGATTCCTTTATTGAGTAAATGATCACTACATTAGGTGGAAGTCAGTGGTCATTTGACATCACTGGAAGGCAACGGAAAATTTTGTAAACATGATATCTCAAGAAAGAAAGCCAGAGTGAAACTCATCTTGGCATATAGCCCTGTGTAGAGTGCATATTCCGTGCTATTCTTGCTGGAGGTTGAAGTTCATTGAGGTTGCCAGCAGTGAAGCTGTGAAAACATTGTAAACTTTATCTCAAAATAATAAAAATCCGTTTGAATCTCAGGGTTGGCATGTGAGTGCCTCATGTAAAATGCATAGTCTGTATTGCATTTGGAGGAGGTGCAAACTTTTGTTATTTTATGTGACCAGGGGTCAAGTTACAAAAGGGTAAACTATTTGTGATGTATTTAAACGAAAGGTGTGGATCGTATATCTAACATGTACAGCCAAAAATACTTACAAGAAGATAATTTTTAACCATGGTTAACATGATTATCAACCATGGTTAACATGATTATCATTCTGTGTGGTGTATGTGCATGGATCCTTAACATTCTGTTCCTGTTGATTAATAATTTCACAATAAAACCATCATTTGGAAACCAGAGTGATAAAATGATATTGTACTGGTAAGAAATCACGTAACCTTTTGGCTCATTAAAATATGAGGTAGAAAACTTTTGATGAGGCATGGCCTACAGTGTAAATTGATTCTGCCAAAACTTTATTTTAAAATACTTGGTAGAATTCTCATTTCAAAGCAGTTTCCACCCAGTCTAGTTATATTATTTTCATGTTTCAAAATAACTCATAATTTAATACAATCCTGTAGAAGAGTACTCCCAGAATGTTTTCATTTGGTCCCAGGTGATTTTAATCTCACACTGCAGAACCATTGAAAGTATCCATAATCGTGACATGCCTACATCAGCAGCTTCTGGTACTATAGTGTACATTTTTTTTTTTTTATTACAGGTGTGGAATGCGTGGAGGTTACTGTGAACTGGTAAATATGGACCCTGGCATTAAAGCACAGCTCTTCAAACTGGTGTCTGCAAAGCTCTGTCCAACTGTAACTGGTCAGGTAAATTTATGGCTTTATATACCTAGTGGATAGTGGAATTGAGCCAGTTACCATACACTGGATCTCTACTAGAAGGAATATTGAAGCATCAAAAATTCGGATGTTGAAAGTTTGGAAAAGATAGGGGAAGACATGGAAAAAATTTCAGAGTGCACATTTGAATGTAAATAAAGCCACCCCTTTTTGCATATGAAGCCACCACCACCCCCACCCCCCCCCCCACAGCTTCTATGCTAGTTTACATATGGTTTGTTTTAATCATGTGACAATATTTGTGTTACAGAATTGCTAGATTTGTGCAAGAGAACTGCTAAGATTTCCTTTGTTATTTACAGAGATGCCATTTTTCAGATTTTAGTCTGAAATCAGATTTTTTTGGAATGCCCATCAAAAATTCAGATTTTTTTTGACATCAGAAAACACTTTTTTGATTCCCAAATTTTTGGTCAAGTTTACGAAAATAGTCTGCTCTGTTGCATGATCTGAGAGTTAGTCCAACATAAACCAATGATAGTAGCAAATGTATTTATTGTATCAAATCGTTAAGTACTGGACAGACTTTGTATACTAGTTTACTGTGATTGTCTATCCGGCAGTTTGACACCTTTACAAAATTTTCAGATTTTTTGGGTAAATGCTGGTAGCATCTCTGTATTTAAAAGTTATGCACTGAAATATTAAACAAGATGCCTGCTGTGGAAATAACAGAGATTTGAAAGATTTGTTTTATAGGTGATGTTGCAAGTGAAGTGTGGACAGCTGTGTTTTATGGCTGTGAATGTGTAGTAAAACCATTAAACATTTCATGCAAAATGTTGCGACTGTCTAGCAGTTAATTGCAGTCACTGCCTATGCAGTCTGCTAAAGCTGCAGGTCCATATTAGTTTGGCCTATAGAAATTATTATATGTATTTCATGGACATTTAGGTTTAATTGTATGTGAATGATTGACACAGAACAGAGAGGCTTGTAGATGAAGGGAATGAAAAAAAAAAGTTGAGAGAAATAAGATGGACAGAGAACTGGGAAAATCACAGATGTTGAGATGGATAAAAGACAGGAAGAGGAGAAAAAGGGTTTTGTGGTTAATCACAAGTAACATTTTACTAAATGTTTATTCCATGTGTGATCAATTTGCAGTTGCTGCACCATCACAGTCTGAATTGCAGTTACCCTTTACGTACCTGAACTGGTATGATTGAGAGTATTTTTGGATGCCATGAAAATATAAAATTTGTGGGTGTCTCATTAGTTGTCATCTAGAGCTCTTGTAACAAACCTTCATGAAAGAGTATAGTAAAATGCATTTGAGGCATGAATACCCTAGGTGACATTCTTACTTCATCAAGCATTTTACTGCAACTGTGAAGACACCAGTTAATATTTTTTTTACTCTCATAGGGCTTCAGGTTTGCAGATGATAAGGAACAACAAATATTTATTCATAGTTTTGTGTCTGGTACCAAATAGTTGTGTCATCTGCAGTCCTCTTGTGTTGGATCGATTATTGGTATCCCAATATTGGCATCAGCCGATATTCCCCATTTTGCCTGTACAGTTGAAATTTGCCAAAATTTTCAACTGATAATTCTTGTCCTATTTTTCCAAAAATGTTACATTATTTCAGATGATCGACTATAATTCCCAGTGTTAAACCTCATAAAAATGACATAGCACTTAGCGGTAGTGCCGAGAAGCTATGGTGTAGTGTACAGTACACTCATTTCCCAAATATCTGTATAGGCCAATATTGAAGATTGAAATATTGGTATCGGCAATACTGACTACTTGTAATATTGGTACAACAGTACATACGTAGTGTAAGAAGTAACCATAGAGGTGAGATACCATCGTAGATAGTCAAAAAATATCAATTTTTCACTTTTCTGTCATCTTAGGCTGTGATGGATGTTGTGGTCAACCCTCCCAAAGATGGGGAACCATCTTATGAAAAGTTCATGGAGGTAAGGATATGTTTTGAAGAAGAAGTATCAACACGGATGGTATTATTTAAGTTAGGGGATATTATATCATCTTTTACTGAAACATCTAGAATAGCATTTTATTTAGTTGTGCCTCACAACATTCAATTTAACAAAAATGAGGGAACAGTTTCTTCTGTACTTTGATTGTTAGCATGGTCGACTTGAGAGTAAGTGATGACCTGTACAAATATCCAATCTTTGAAGTTGTCTTGATCTTAATGGAAACTCACACCATTGATTTTGTAATTGTAATCCTACCCAAGGGTAGCCAGAAAGTCTTTTTTGTTGTTTTTATGGCTTGGTCACTGGTACACATAGGATCACTCACAGCTAGAGATTAGAGAGGGTGGAATGCAGTGACCCCAGAAAGAACAAGGTAGAAAAACCCTAGACACCCCTCCCCCACCCCCACCCCCAAAAAAGGAAGGAATGTTGACAAAAAATCACTTCAGAGAACAGCAGGCGGTCTCCTTTCAGGAGTGCAAAAGCTGTCTGTACCACTTTCTCCCACTCCTTGCTGTCTTCCCCAGCAAAGGTAGTTTTATGTAAATTATTTCCACAGATCACAGACCAAAATGTTTGACCTTAGTTGGTTCTGCACTCTGTAACAAAATTTTGAGGGTACACATGATTGACAAATCACCCTACAAGAGTAAAGTTTCACTGTGTTTGAAGATTAAAGATACTCTTTTCCTAGAGTAGGGTTTCTTAACCTTTCATAACTGGGGTCCCTCTTTTAATTGTTAAAATGTCCTGATCACCACCTTTCCCCATGAATGTAAACATGGAGTTCCACTTATATTTATAACTTAGCCATATGAGACAAGTTCCCAAACTAAGCAAGGTGTTTTACTAAAGTTCCATCTGTTTCAAATGATGTAAACTACATTAAAAAGTAATGACAGAAATAGAGACATCCATTTCTTTTACTTTTTCTGACTGAATTCATGCCCCACAGAATTCAGCCTAGGGTTAAGAAATGCTGTCCTAGAATATGGAATCCAAATTAAATCCTTTAATACTAAAAAGTGACTTTGGTGAAATTAACTGCTATAGTCTATCTAGAAGGTTTTGTTGTAACCCAAGGTTACAAGTATTAAGTGTTTCTTTTTCAGGAAAAGAGCTTTGTTCTGAGTACACTGGCTGAGAAGGCTAAATTGGTTGCAGATGGCTTCAATTCAGTTGAAGGTGTTACTTGCAATGCTGTTATGGGTGCAATGTACTCATTCCCTCAGATACATCTCCCAAAGAAAGCTATAGAGGCTGCAAAGGTATGTAGAGTTTGTTTTAATTCTTTCTCCTCAAGGGAAGATAATAAAGCTTGTAACTTAGAATTAGCCATATAGAGGGGGAAGGAGGCAATTATATAACATCTGTGTCACCAGTGCATAACATGGTACGAAATAAGTGGAGCCTGAAGTCAGTTATCTGCCTCATTTTCTAAAATAGTCTGCTGAAAAAATTCCTGGGACTTAAATAACCAGTCTTGCCAAAATTGCCATTTCATTTGCCCCTTAAATTTCACCAATTGTGGAGTCAACTGAAATGCTGGAATTTAAATTGCCCTATTGAAATTTTTGATAGTAACTCTTGGGACTACCTAAGGAGCCCTTGTAAACAAACACACCTTAGTTTTTTTTTCTTTTTTGTGCCTTTTGGAAATAAAGATTGAAAGCAGCCCCCTTGAAGAAAACATGAATTCCTAGCCAACAGTATAAAGAGGTAGCATAACATTTTGTCACAGTGCCTGAGCTTGTTGATTGAATTCAATAGGAAATTACAGTGTGAATGTGAATGGTGTTTTGAGTAGATGAAGTCTGTTGCTTTTTGTTAAGGGGACAGAATATCTGGAGTAACAAGGAAATAAACTCATGTTCTCAAAGCCATGGTAGAATGGTTGACTTTGTCATTCTAAAGTGTACTTGTGCATGAAGCATTGTTCAGAACATTTGTAGGAGCCATCTCTTGGTAAAATTCAACTCAGTTCCTGTGAAATAGAGTCAAAACCTCCTTCCATTATTGTACTCTGCTCACCATTGATATTCGTATTTTCCTATTCTACAGAAAGAAAACATGGCCCCAGATGCATTCTATGCAACTCACTTCTTGGAAGAGGCTGGTGTTTGTGTAGTTCCTGGCAGTGGATTTGGACAAGTAGAAGGAACATTTCACTTCAGGTGAGATTTTATTGAAGATTAATTGAAAGATTTTAAAAACTAAGTTCATAAGTTAGAATTTTAGTAAAACTTACAAAAGATTCTTGTTATTCAGGTTATTGCCTTACTGACAGTTTTGGCGTTTAACTGTGACTTTGAACTCTGGAGGGAATGCAAGTGTCAGGTGTATATTTATGTTAACAAGGTACTCTCCCCCCAGTACTTTTTCCCCACCCCAAACCCCACTACCACTCTACCTCCCTCTACCCACTCCACCTCCCACTACATACCTTAAACAGCCTTATGCATTTCCTTACACTCATTTACTGGATTCTTTCTATATCATACCTCATTGACGTCATTTCCCCACCTGTTGTGCATGTCGTACCCTCCTTTATCCTGCCGTAACATGTGTAACTCCATCCCTGCATGCTCCTCCCACCCTGTGTTCCCTATTGTAGTATCTTAAATTATATGTTTTCTGTCATTTTTTTTACAGAATGACAATTCTTCCCCCTGTCGATAAAATCAAAGATGTCATGGACAGGTTCAAGAAATTCCACACCAGTTTCATGTCAAAGTATGCTGACTGAGAACACACATGATAACAGGGCATTTAGAGGGTGACAAACTTGCTGTAGTAATTTTGGGAGAGTTTGGAACAAGGGGATCCCAAGACAACCAACTATGTACAACCATGTTATCATAAGTTATCAGTCTTTTGGTCAGTAATCTTTTGTGACAATACAATTTCATTCATTTTTGAATGAAAGAAAAAATACCATTTAAGGGTCCTTGTTTAAAGAATGTTTTTGTTATTTTGTCTCTGCATTTTTGCCACAGTAGAAAAATTTGTTTAAGACATTTTGATACAAATTAGCTGATAATCAAGACAAAGCAATAACAGCCACTATTTGTGTTACTGGTGAGAGAAAAAAGCGCAAACATGTAACCAAGCCAAGTGAATCATGGCATGTCTTATTGTGTGTAAGTTTCAGTACTAGTGTGATTTTGAATATTGGTCAAAACATGAAAAATTTGCATTTTGCTGTGAAATTTTCATGACAGCTCAGCCTCAGGAGGCAGATTTTCCTGAAATTTTATCATAAAATACACCTTTTAAAAGGTATTTTCTCATTTTGCTTTTCCTAATACTCATCTTCTTTCAAATACAGTGGTGCTTGATTTCATTGTAAAATGTTCATTTTCTTCTTTGATTCGAGCTTTACGTATCCCTTTCTTTTAAACTTTCTGAAATATCAAGTCGTAATCAGGTGCATAGCGAAGGGGAGGATTTGGGGGATTCACCCCATTCCCATCTCCCCCTTCCTCGACTTGCATGAAGAAAACAAAATAATGTTCAAAAATGTTGTGTTAATTGTTCTTCATTGGGTGGTATTCCCAAGTCCGCTAGGAACCACAAGGCGGGTCCCTGGTCCCCTTGCCCATAGGAAGGGCTTACCGATCTGTTGCTTTCCCCAACTTCATTGAAGTAATGTGAGCCCCCTCCTGGACAAAATCCTGGCTTGCACCTGGCTGTAGTCATGTATCAACTGTCTGTGTTATGCCTGTCCTGGGGAATGGCATGGCCTGGTGCAGTATACTTTAAATAAATTCATTTCTTGCCTGAAGTAATGGTGTGTTTTTATGTCATTGATCATGATTGTAGTATGATCAATGTTCTGTCAGTAACAACTGCCAAAGATGCCTTCCCACCAAACAGATGTGCTTTGTTCTGGAAAGAAAAAATACCTCAGGGGTCTCTGCCATCAACATGTGGCAGACTCTAGTCTGGTTGATGCTATTAGTTACAACCACTGGCTGTAATGCAACAACCAGCCTTAAAACAGTGTTTCTTGTGTCTATGTCTGTATAATGGTTTTCATCATGCAGTGTCCATTATGCACCTGTTACTTGTAATCTACCTCCCCCCCCCCCCACATACCTTGTCAGGGCTGTTGCAACACTATTTTACCTGGGGTGTGAAATTTGTCATTATTGTTCCTATGATACCTGGAACTTGATGACACTTTAAGCTGGGATGTGCATTTGAAAAACTGGGAGTGAAAATCTACCTGGGATTTGCAAGAAGTTAGCCTGGAAACTTGCAGAGATTTGGAGTGGACTTCATACTTACTTTCTACACTAGTGCTGCATATTGATACAAACTGCTGCATTGAAAAGGTTTGGAATAGATAGTAGTGGGGATGTGGAGTGGAACGATGCCTTGCTGTACCAGGACTTATTTCAGATTTAGCTGGACACTTGTTACATTTCCATATATCACATCCCAGGTTGAGTCCCAGGTATGACAGACCATGGTTACAGCCTTCAAGTGCATTATAATTCGTAGTGTGAACTAGGCTTAAATGCAAAAAGCACTGAAACTTTATCATATGGCTTGCGATATGTTATAGCCAAGGCCAGATAGCATTTGGCATTTTGATGTTATTGCATGGACTTCATATTTTCCATAAGAATGCATGTTATTTGCCACAATATACTCAGGAAATAATGGTAAAACATATGATGTATGCTTATCTCACTAGTAGTATTAGTGCATGAATAAGAATAGTCAGTTATTGTAAAACATGGTTACATCACAACAGTGTTGATTAAGGATGTAAATGCCAAATAATTCCTTTACAACATTTTGAACCCACATTTTGTGCCAAATTTGGTTGGTTTCCTTACAGTGAATCTAGCATCCCTAGCATTTGAAAGAAACTGCCCCTCTAAAGGATGCATGTAGTGGGGACAATGTATTCACACTTGGCACTGGTGCATTGTATGCCCATTTTTGTGGTAGAGACCAGTAAACCATGTACTTTTAACAGTTGCATTAAATGTAAGTTAAAATTTACTGATTATAGAAACCTACATTACATCTAGTGCTGCCTTAACCAATACAAAGAGCAAGTTTCATCTGTAGTCAGTATGAAGTGACTCAGGCTTCAAAGTATAGTGGCTTTTGCATGGGTTAGTTAGTGCTACTAGGCATGGAAGTGCTCTTGTGAAAATGAAAAAAAAAAAATGCAAATGACAATGAAACCATGGATGATCTGCCAGGTATAAGCCCAGGTCCAGTCACATCAACTACTCTAGAAATGGAACTTGTTGCCTTCTTTCATGGTGCTTAGCATTAGTGGTTGGTTGGATCAGGAATGGTGGTACATGGCACAGATTTAAAAATGGATACCATGCCAGTTTCTCTAGACATGGTGCCCTGTATGGAGAACATTTGGGACTGAAATTGTGCTTGTAGGCCAAGTTGCCAAAATTGCTTCTCAAATTTAAAAAAAAAATTATGAAAGATACTTATAACAGAAATTAGAGGATATTTGTTAGAATTAGCTGATAATTCAAAACAAGATGCAGTGACTACTTATGCCCTTTAAGCAATGTGATGTGTTTATGGCCTGGTGATGTCTGGTCAAGCTCCATGCACACATTACACAGGCAAGTACCACCACTATGCATCAGAAGTGTATACAAGGTCAGTATGCATGCTCTCAAAAGCATGCTTCATTCCAGACATATTTAGGAACCACTCAGGTATCTACACTCATAATTGGTGGCATAGTTGATGGACATAAATCAATAGCTTCAAATGTAAGCCACTTTGATTATTCAGATCAATGAAATGTGATGTTGTGTAGTCCATTGCATAGACAGGTCAGATTACAGTAGGGAAGTTTCACACGTGCAAAAGGCAACTAAGACAATGGCATTCTGGAGTACAAACACATGCGGGATGCTTGTTCATGTACTTAATGTGATGTGTGGCCCAGTGTCCTCCTGAACAACTAGTGCATCAACAGAATTTGACCTTTTGACCTTTGTTGCAAGCTCAGTATAGCATGAAAATCTCACAGTAGAGTACTCAGCAGAATATGGCCATGGGCAGTTACAGTTCAGTACATGCCAGATTTGTCTTGGAGGTGAAGTAGACAGAGATGTTTTTTTTTTTTTAAATTGAAAGAGGAGCCGGAAAAAGTTGTTAGAGATGACGTTAATTTTCCCCTTACCATGTCCATGTGAGATTTCTTGATGTTACAAAGCACTTTGTGTTTGCGTAATTTGATGATGAATCTATCACATTTCAGGCAAAGTACAATTATGAATAAGGGAAAACATCAAAATGCTTCACACTGTACATTGATTTTAACTAAGCCTTTCATTTTTGCCAATTTCCAAGTTTCTCGCACAATCTGTTGATACTGAACCACTTGAGTAAGTCTAAACTTTATACAGACATCACAAGAGATGGTCATATTGGTAAGCCTAATAGTGTACACACAGTGGCATTACTTCGCATAGGACATTAGTGTAGTATGCTCTGTCCATATTATAAGAAGTTTGTGATGTAACCCTACACTTGAATTAGGGGATGCTTTTGTGTACTTATGTGACAGAGGTGTATTGTATTGGTGTGCTTGCATGCTAATAAAGTGGATGTATGTATTTTGTGTGTGAGAGACGATTGACATGATACCAGGGTGTGAGTTGGTGTGCTGTTGAGATAGTAGGGTTGTGTGTTGGTTGGTATGGCCTGTAGTAAATGTTTAAATGAGTTCAGCACACTAAGGTTATATCCAACTGTTACAAGGTCAGTTTTAAACTTGGTATCATTCTACCTTGGTTATTGAAAGTTAATCATAGAGCCGGGGTCACACCGCCACGAATGCCTGCGACTCTCCGTTGTAGACAATTTGCATAAATCGTAGACATTCTGGTGCACCGACTGCATCCAACTACGATTGAACATGTTCGATCGGGCCGACGGCTTACGACACGATGGAACTCTAGTTGTGGAACTGGCCACACTGCCACGACCACAGCTGACGGGGTGGGTGGTCACTGTCATGTTGTGGGTTGTCGTGGCAGTGTGCCCCGGGGCTTAATGCATCTTTGTGCAAGTGTTTATGTACAGAAAATGAAGATAATTTCTGTTGTTTTCATGGTAGTCAATTGCCCAAGATCACTACATCTGTCATTCTGATCTGGTATTGTGTTTCAGTTTTTGTTTGCCCTAGGATTATACATTTATCTTTGATTTTTTATAATTTTATCAAGTGACAGTAAAAAGAAACTCATAGAACTAATGCCATGGGTATTTTTTGAAAGTTTGAAATAAATTAATGGTTAAGGTACCATTATATTCACCTTTTGCTTTTATTTTTATTTTTTTTTCGTTATATTAGATGGGATCTATAACCAAGTTTAAAGGGGAGTATTGCATTTGTTTTGCATGAAATTTTCATATCTTTAATATCATGATTAATAGGTATGGAAAGATGAGCAATTCAAAATAATTCTGAGGGGTACTCTTTTTTTTGTAGCTTGTGAAAATTATTTTATGTAAATTAAATGATGCAACATTGGTAACTCTTCTAATGTGTAACATGCTTGGGAAGACAAGCTTTCCCCCAAAGTTTTTTAGTGAGACTGAATAGTTTCACTACAATAGAAGCAAGGCTTCATCTGCACCATTTTCATGCGATGTAATTAAATTTCCCCTTAACAATACTTGAATAAATACATTACCTTTGAAAGAATGGTCATCTTTGTACCCTATGGAGTATAGGCAGTGTACACAGTGAAAAATTCTACCTTGTACATTATGTTGGCCCTGCAAAGACATATGTAAACCTGAAATTTATAGGTGGAATTAAGTGTCCCAGATTAAGGTACTAGCATCTTATTGTGAAGGTTAAATAAAATGTACCTAATAGAATTGCTTGATTTGTAGCATTTTCTCTCTCTGTTTTATTGCATCTTAATTGGAAAGCATACTTTGTGTATCCTGCAAAAATTGCATATGTTTACAGTACATGATAGAGCTTGCACTAATAGGCGTTAGCATGGCATCTCCAATTTTTGGTCACTGTGCCCAATAACTCTTTGTTTTAAAGAAACCTTCAGATGCAAATTTTGGGTAGGAAGTGGAACAAGAGAGATAATGTAATAAAACGGGGAAAATAGGGAACAGTACTTCGGGTTCTGTCATTTTCATTTTCAGGCTGGAGTAGGTATTGTGAACATGCCTTCACTTCAGAAGGGATATGTAACTCCCACCTTAACTTCACCTCCCCCTTCCCTATCTTTTGCTTGAATACTGGTGAAATAATTTAAATTAGAAAAAACGAAACATGAATGATGTAATGTACACTGTTCATATAATTCCTTTCAAGCTTCACATTGCCTTCTTAATGGATTCATACAATTTCTTTGTAAAGGTCCTACTTTTAGCAACAGACAAAAAAACTTAAACATTCATTTATACACTTGCAAACATCATGCCATTATTTTCACAGGTGAGTGAGCACCATCATATTAAATTGCAAACATTAATCTGGATATTGCCCTTATTACCTGCTGTTACCTGGTCTATTACAATTGGGTCTTGAATAAATTATGATAGCAAACACTAAGCATCCTTGATAATGCAGCCCCCGACCTACCTTTTAATAAAATGTCAATTGTCTACTGGCATTAAGGGCTGAGGCGCTAGTTTCCAGACCCGTAGGTCTATGACCTTTCCTTTCAAACTATGGTTGTGACCCATCATTGGGTTCCCCAATTCTTTGACAGAGGCTGTTTTCAAGTTTCTACTTGGATACTAAAATACTGAGTTACCTTAGGATTTACAGTAGTCTCCCACAAATAAGTCAGGAGTACTAGAGGGTTTGAATATCAAGTGTCTATTAATAATGCAATAAATCTGAAAATGTCAGAACTGCACATTCAAAGTCACATTACTGTTATGAATGAGGACTGATAACCAGCAAGGGAATGGAAGGCCTCTTTACCCTACGAAATTTCATGTTGTGCCCCATTTTGACAAGGTCTGACGATGAACGAGCCTCACACTTGTAAGTCAAGTATTACTGTCAATCAGAACAACCTTTAATGTAAAATGTTCAATAAAAACGGGCAGCAAAAATACCAAACAATTAGCATCATCCGTTTCTCCAAATGCCTGAAAATATTTAGTCACACCTGATAAAGCAATAAAATTTACACATAAAATGTTACACCAGAGTTACCCCAAATGTTGGCAAAACCTCTCAAGTTCTTTTCATTACTACAGTTTTGCAAACCCAAGTAATATGTGCTGGGTTAAGTAAAATCATTTCACTTAAGGGTGGACTTAAGGTAGCGAATACGCTAACATTTCACCAGTGCTTCATTTAAATGCAATAACAGAAGTAGTTAGCTTTAAAGAAACTGGTCTCATTGCATCACTGAGTGCTCAATCATCACCCCCAACCCCCCCCCCCCTCATCACCCATCCCATCCCAGCCCCCCCCCCCTCAATCCTCCTAAAACACTCCTCCAAGCCCCAGCATAGAAAATATAGTCACCCTGACGGAATATGTGCCTGCATCTGGTATAACTTTGTAGTGAACCCTGATATTAAATCACTACCATGGGAAAGGAACTTGATATCATGTATCTGAAGTATGAATACTGTATTCATTTACTGGGGTTGTCAAGCCTGCCACTTGACAAATCCCACCAAAATTTAGTCTCATTGACTTTCAGTGAGACTCATTAAAGTGTAAAGTCTCAGTACTCTGAAAAATTTGCAAAAGTCACTCAAAACTTAAAATTACATATTCTGTTAAAACCCATGAAGGAGTCCATGTAGACTATCACAGGTAAAATTTAACTGCAGCTCCACTTATAATGCTGGGAATATCCAGACACAGTATGCTAACATCAACATATCCATCCAGTACCTATAAGGCTGAGATGTAGATTGAAGCAGACATTCATTCCACAACAGAGCTGCAGTAGAAAGGTTAAAGAGTGCTTTGCTAATGATAACAGAGTACCCCATCCTTTTCAGTTAAGGGGCTACTTCGAAACCCATGAAAACTTCCATAGACCACCCCACATTAGGGCTATAAAAACTCCCAATCATTTTAGAAGACCATTTTTCCAGGAGTTTCATTACTACAGCATCAGTTAGTTCAGTTCAATCATTTTAACTTCTCTTTATCACAATCTACAAGCACGTAACAGTTTGCAAATTTCAGTTAATTTCTATTTCCGACATGACAATGGTGTTCTCTTCATCAGATTGAACCCACAATACCTTCTTGTATGAGTTCAGACAAGATTAAGACCAGCCGTGTTCTCTACGCTTCTTTTCCTCTTTATCGTACATTTCTTCTTGTTCAAAGTACACCTTGTCGTATCCCTCCTCCAGCTCAATATCATCTGTTCTGCTGATGATTGAGGGGTTTGTGTGTGGCAGGCTCAAGATGGCACTGGCTAGGGGTACCACGCTGTTGGTATCCTCCTCATCCACTTGAAGGATGTTAAATGTTTTCAGGAGTTCTGAAGCAGCGGATGAATCAAACTCTATGTGGGCACCAGTCTTGGTTTTCACCCAACGTTCAATGTTCCTCTCTAGAATTGATGTTCTGACACCACCTGCAAAATCACATAAATACAGTATGAGTTTTGAACTGTCAGACTCTCCACCACCTTGTATTTGATATCAATTTTCTTCCCTGAAAGCAATCTCTTATTCCATGGATAATTCACAATCTTAAAAATGAACAATTATCTTTAGATATTAAAAGCTAAAAGAGTGTGAAAGAGTTAATTAGCAATAATTGCTAATCAATGTTTGAATTAATTATCATTTACTGCATCTTCATAATAGCAGTTACTAAAATCAACAGTTTTAACATACTGTATGCCTGTAGGCAGAGCATGAAAACATAATGATCTGCAACTCCTGCAATGGAGCTATTAAAATTAACATTGATTTGCAACTTTGGTTTCTTGGGTCACAAATTGCCATGAACACCCACCCAACTAGTTTGTCCCTAGCACATCAAGACCATCAAAATAAAAATAATCTCACAATTTGCTCAGAGGTTTTGTACAGCACCCAACACTTTATTTTAGATTTGAATTTGCATGGTGGCATCTGTTTTGGCATGATTTGCTATATGTTACATGGGTTGTATCTTCAATCCATGTAGCATGGCACTGGTAACTGATATCAGAAGAGAAAACAACTGTTCACGTAGACTATTTCGAACCACAATTAACAGAAGGAAATAACAGTGGTACACATGTGACTTCTCTGGTCAATACTTTGGTTAACATACCAAGAGTTTCAGGTTCATTCAATGCATTTTCGCCAAGTGCTGATGACGGCTTTCGATGGCTGAGCAGGAAGGTGTACATAATAAGAGCTTCTTTGAAACTTTCATCCTGGGCTCTGTCTACGAGAAGCACTAGTAATCCACGATTATTAGCCACGTTTTGGTAGAACAATGTCCTGGATAGTTGCATTAGGTACTTCACTCTTCTATTCTTGTAACTATTATAAAACCTGAATGCTGCCAAACCAGTGACAGATGCTACAATCAGTGTCCATTTCAATTGTACATCAGCTAAGACGGATACAGCTTTCACCAGCAGCGTCAAAGCTCCAATACCCACGGTGGTTGCAATTAACCCTTGATCAAATTTAGTCATCCTGATTTTACCATCTGGAAGTAAATGTTCCAGGGCCCCAGCAGGGACTTCTTTAAACATTTTCAGTGACAGTTTGTCTTGACCCTTTGGTCTCACAGCAACAACTACACGCTTGAAATATTTGGGAGGTGTTGGTGCACTTCGTTTGGTGGCACGATAAAAGAGAGCCTTGGGTATACTCTCGTACCAAGGAAGTCTTTGCTCTGGAACTTCTCTCCCTAGTGCCCAAAATCTTAGGATGTCATAATTTTTCTTATCCACACTTACCTAGAAAGATAAAAGCAAAAAGTGTTTACAACAGTTTGACAATAATTCAAATCTGTCAACCCTCCAACTATTGTACAACCTGGCTCAGGTTTTTATAAAATGTAATGTGTATACACAAAATCTATATACTGGCATCAATCCTGCAGATATGCAAACTGTGCAAAAGTCAAAGAAAATTATGTTCAAGTTGAAGTTGCTAAACATAGGATTCAAAATATAATTGGTGATACTTTGCATTAATTCTGCCTTAAAGGGATTTGCCAGTGACAAAAATCAATCACTTCAAAAAATGCAGAAAATTTTTCTCTTCTAGGAGGTGAAAACTGCATCTCAATAGCTTGTAGCAAATTTTCAAAGAAATGCAATTTTTTCTCAAGATAAAGTGCATTATAGGAAATCTGTGATGTCATCACGGCACATTAATTTGACAAAGCATTGAATTTCTTTATGATATTGACATTGTTGTAGGGAATATTTAGCAGCTTTGTTTGTTATGCTGTACATATGGTGTAGATTTATGCTAAACCTACATGGAAAGATATTCAAACATTCCAACAGTATCAAATTTCAAGGACAACAGGACATTCAATTATAAAGGAAAACAAAAGAAATATGAAACAATGTGTCCACTTTATATAACATTCTGTGACCTTGATGAATAATGGAGGTGTTGTTGACAAAAATAAATAGTCTTTAATAATGGATATCTCGAGTTAGGAAAAGAGTATTGCTACGGGGTTTAGAGGGTATGAACTGAAATTTTTTTGTCTTTCACATAGGACCCTTGTGAAAAGCCACTGGAAAATACCTTTAATATTCTCCCCAGTTTGGAGTCATTCACATTTGTTTTCATCATTTTCAGAAGAGTAGGAAACAGTCTTTCTTCATACCCCCTCTCCACTCTCAGGGCATACTTTCAAAGAGTGAAAAATTGCATATACTACCCTTTCAAAAGGTGTCCATGGGTCTTTGCCTCCAATGGCCCCCTCCCCCATGTACCTTTACCACTCATGTGAAACTGATGCAGAAAGTAATGATCCCTTAAGAATTTGTCCCAATTTTTCCAGGCCACACCATGAGGTAATACATCAAACCATTGCATTTCAAGATATTTTGAGAGATGGTAGGTTTCAATGAATACTTTATGCAGTACAATCAAGGTAACAACACATCACTGAATTCCTGGGGAAGTCCTCCCCATTCTTTATAGGTCCAACATCACACATGGAAACTTGAGAGAATCAGAGGCAAAGTAACAAAGTTGATATCTTCTTACTTTGCCTTTATTACATTGGGGCTTAAAGATCATTACCTCATACTGTACTGCAGAAAACCACATTTCTGTTGCAAAATGCTACAAATCTTTAAGACATTTGTATACATATACTGTATACGTGGCATAAGCATACACAGCTACTCAATATTACTCATCAAAGTTTTATTTTTTGTATTTTACTAAAACTCTCAGCATATGTCAACTTTTATCAACCGAGTGCCTAGCAAATGGGGTTAACATAAATTCTTACCAAGACCCCTTCTCCTGCTTCATGTTCTTCCAGTGCTGCATCTACAACACTCTCAGGGAGCTCATAGAAATTTGCTCTTTCCATTAACACTGCCAATTTTTGTAGAAGCCAAAATTCATTGTCTTTCCTCTCTCTTGGATGTACCTTTCTGGTTGACACTGTGTCTTTGTCTGGGTTGATTGCATCAAATAATTGCTATAGGCAAGAACAAAGCAGTTAAATGTAATTATAACTTTGTTTCACTTTAACAAAAGCCACGGTTCTCAAATCGAAAGCAGAGAACAGTAAAAGCTCCTTCAGTTATGTAACAGTTGCTGAAGGATAATCTGTATTTTCTTTCACAAATGCATTCAGTGTTTCTTTACATTCTGTTATGACTCCTAGGGAAGGGTTACACCACCTTGTATGATTTTGCTGTGATTAGCTATAATCTTCTATGATAAGCTATGACTTCCTGTTTTGAGCCCAGGAAATTAGAAACCCATGAAGTTTAACACAGCAAAACTCTTGATGTGAGGCCTAAATTATGATGCATACATTGCTGTACTTCTGAATACCAAAACTCCTGAAGCTATAGCACAGGAAGATAATTATGCAGTGACATATAGCAGGAAGTTGCCACTGACAACTCCCTGACATTAGCCAGTCCCTACAAACACTGAGGTATTTGCATGTTGCATATCACAGACTCTGAGTATTAACCTGGGCAAGGTACCAACGTACTAAAGTTTGCAGTATCCACAAGAAATTGTGAGCAACAGCAGTAAAATGAGGCTACCATGCCACTCTACTTTTGCAAAGTGTCTCCAGATTATCTTTATGCTTATGTGAACCAAAATGAGAGATTTTCAATTGCACACAAGTATCATTTATTCTGCATGCACTTAACATGATAGAGCCTGACTAACCTTCAGTTCAGCAAGGTTTCCATGATACTGGTTGACGATGGCAGCATCGAGGGCTGTTGCAAACTTCTCAAACTGCTTCTTTTCACTTTCTAAAAGAAAGTCTTCTTCCATTAGTTCACGGACCAGAGATCTTCTTGAAATTGGTATGAACCTCTCAACAAAACCCTCTTCCTCAGATGGCAAATCCAGAGCTGGCTTTTCCTTGATGATGGCTACATCTTGCTTTGAAACTACATCTGGCTTGATTACAGATGAGGATGCCTCAGTTTTTGGTTTGGCTGCTGTTTCCCCTGCCCCTGATGCTGTAGCAGAGAGCAATCTGTACCAGCCAAGACTCCTGGGGATAAGCTGTGGAAAGTGAAGAAACAGGAAACTCATCCAATCCATGATGAAAAACTTTACAACGGCTGGGTATTTGATGGGTCCTCTAGAGAAAGAATTTCTTGCCCACAGAAAAATTGTTACTTTAACATTCAGATTAATACTTTTCATCCGACCAAGTCAATAGCTACAGTGTAATTAACACACTGTATAAGCTTTCAAACAGCTTGAACTTGTTACCAGTCATGCCTCTTCTGCAAAGCCTCACCTATATGCACTGCTGGTGCGCAGTCTACATTAAGGTTGGGCAGATTATCCAACTCTATTTCAGAATCTAGACTCCTGGCAGGGAGTCCAAGTATCATCTCCGCTTTTCTTGGAATCGAGGCTCCAGGGTAATTTTCAATACAGTCAAAAATTTGCACAAAAATCATAGCACTTGTGGAGTTAAAATTTGCATCCCTTCGATCTGTATTAACTGCATAGTTTTATAACACGACTAGCCCTTTTGATCTTTTTTGCTTATTCAATCACAAATTTTCTCTCCATTTGGCCACTAAAATTCTTCTACACTGTCAGTGAGGTATCTCTGCCATTGAGAAGCCTGTCTTGTATTGAACTGGCCTTGGTACAGTATGTAGCATGATTTTCAGCTTCAAATCGCATCTTTTTAAAAAGGTTTGCCAGGGTAAGAGTATTATCTGCAGATGTAATGTGTGAAAGAGAGTTCATGGCCAAAGTTAGGTGAGAAAATGTTACTATTTGAGGGAGTGAGAGGCCCCCGGACACAATGGCTGGGGAATGCGAAAAATTTGTACATACTGCACAAGGACTACGTTGGAGGAGTGTAACTGAAACACATAGCACTGTTTAAGGACTAGTAAACATATGCCCTAGTATACTACTGTATTTCTTAACCTAAGGCTAGACTGCTACCTGCACTACTGCCATGCTGACTTCTTCCCAAGCTGCATCTCATCATATTTGTAGTATAGTAGGGTACCTGTCGACTTTGGAGACCCATCAAATGTGCGTCTAGCCTAACATTCCATATCACAATCTTGGAATGATAGATGTCTTAAGTGCGCATTCTACAGTCACCCCATTATAAATGAATACTGAACGTACACATACACAATATCCAGTGCGGTGAAAAATTTCTTTACACATAGGCCAGAGCCTATGTACAGCACTAGGCCTAGGCCTTCATTAAATTCTTCTCAAGGAGGTTTCCAAAAGTCCTACAAATTTACTCATTCTCTTGGACTTGAAATTGAGAATTACAATGAAATTTCAAACATTATTTCCACCCTCCCCCAAAATTCTTCAGACAGAAAGCAAGGGGAGGAAATTGCCCCGGGCAGAAAGTAACAGTACCGCATGGCAACAAATCACTGCAGCAACAAATTCACATTGTGTACTGATGTGTGATTACTGTAACCGGAATGACCTTTCAAAAGAAGAGTATGGTGTAGGCCTACAGTTAGGGTTACCACATTTCTCTATGCTGAAAGTGGGACATAACTTTTAGAGACTGACCTGGGGGTCTAAGGGAGGGCCCCCTCCAGTTTGCTAAAACTGAGATTTTGATGTACCTACTTAGAAGCCAAATGGTGCAATAATTAAAGCTGATTTCACTAGTTTTATTTGCTTTCTATATAAAAAAATTTCAAAAATGTATGGTAATCAACGCTAAGTTGGTAAATTGCCCCACACTTACTCCACTAGGCCTTGGCCTAGACAACAGTCTTTGGACTGGTCATAAAATTAATACTTGGTGGCATAACTGCTAGGGGTGCACCGGATTTGGAATTTTAAAATCCGGCCGGAACCGGATTTGCCGGATTTATTCGAAAATTCCGGCCGGAAGTCCGGTCGGATTTGCTGGATTTAGTCAAATGAAAGAACCAGAACCTACTAGGTGGGGTTATGTCTATTTTTGTTTCTATGTGAGTAGAATTTTGGCATTTGTATTGGTAATAGAACCAGGTGCAGTAGCCTATAAATCTTTACTATTATTAGGCTTTATTGGTAATTTCCCCACACAGAAACTGAAATTCAAGTCTTGAATTCTGTGATTGAAAGGTGGCATGTCTACATGGTTAATTAACAAAATCACAAAATGTTTATACCAACGCTATTACTAGTATAGATGAGGCGTTTTTTTTTTGGCGGGGGGGGGGGGGGTTACAAATTGTTCATTAATGAATAATACATTTCTTATGTTTACCTTGATGTATTCTCTAAATTCTAAGGGGGCTAGAAATTGAAAATATGGAACCAATTAAGCCTTCAACAGTACAACTCTTCAACTCTATTACAGGGCTATATTGACATTAAACTTCATTCCTGTTACACCTTACAAAAACTGACACTGTACTTATTTTTTCTTCTAGTACAGACCTGCTAAGCTAGGTGTCAATATTACTGGGGGGTGGGTGGAGGGATAGGCACACTTTACTTCCCTATGCTTTTATTTGTTTCCTTTAATTCTGGGCAGATCTGCTGAGTTAGGATTCAACATCTCCAGGGGGAGGGGGGATAGGCACACCTTATTTCCCCGTACGTGCAATTCTTAAGGTGACATTCAATGCAAGTTTTAAACTTTGGTTAGGAAGATTTTCATTACAAAATTTATGGTATTCAATGTGGGGGTAACCATGCTAATACATGTAACAGTGTGAGGGTCAGAAATTTGCTAATGAGCAATTTCATTGGTAGGAATTATCTCAGGAAGTTATACAGTTGTCCAAGAACCATACAATATAGGACTATGCTGTGTAAATGTCAAATATTCTCACTGTATCAATCATTGGCACTGTATTTCATCAGTTTTGAATCCTTGATTTGTAAAACTGCTTTTAATAGTCAAGGAATCAATACAGTAAGTCTCTTGGCTTTCTGGTTAATTTTTTTATTGCTTTTAGTTTACAAAAAATGGTACTACAGTAATGTAATGTGGTTTGGTAACTTACATTTGTTAATTCAGTTACACAGACATGTATTTTAGATATTCACATCATTTTATGTGTATCCATATATATATATCAGACATACTTTATGCATTGAAGCTTGATAAAGTACCACTTCAATTTGCTATACTTTGCATGATGCTACATTTCTGGACTTTCAAGATATGTGCTCACTATTGTACTATTCAAGGACTGTTTGACCCAGTAATATAAAAACCCATGTAAGATTTCAATACTTCTATTTGGTAAACATTTCAATTTGATAGGCTTTGGGTTGATTCATTGACACTTTCAACTGTTAAGCAAAATACATCACTCCTACTTGCAACTTTATATCTATGCAGCATGCCTACAGCCTACTTCTCTTTACTGAGTTGGGGGTGACAAAGCCCTTGAGCATGCTGAAAGTTTGTAAAGTTAATAAACCCTATCATTAAATAATATTATTTGAAGCACACTGCAATCCTGGTCTATACATTGCATTATATCTAGTTAAGACTTGCTGGAAATTAAGTTGTATTGCATAGCTTACCTACAAATCCGGCAAATCCGGCCGGATTTAACAAAAAATCCGGCTGGATGCCGGATTTGGAAAAATCCTCAAATCCGGCCGGAATTCCGGCCGGATTTGAAATCCTGTACACCCCTAATAACTGCATTTCATAACAATATGTGAAAATGAACTGTACAACTCACAATTGCCACACTCAAATGTATAGGCCTACTCGCGAAACAAACAGCACAGCTGGTTCAGTCAATATGTACGTAACTAGAGCTACACTGCTATTGTGCAGGTCGGAAGTTCAGGCTATAACCTAATCTTCAGGGCTAAAAACAGTGATAAATCATAAGGATTTTTACACAAAAAACATGAATAAAACTGCTATAATTCTTTCTGAGAAAATTGGGACAATTTGTCTTACCAGCCAGGATGCTCACTTTTCCTTTCAAGCAGTGGCATAGCTACAGATATTTTTTATGAGGGAGCAAAAGCAAAAAATTTCTGACAGATTATTATCTTGAAGTAATGATGTATTATCTATGCGGAGTGCCACCATCATCTGGCATGTAGCACGCAGAAAAAATTAGAATAAAATATCTCCGAGATTGCCTTAAATGACACTTCCAGGCCTTGTCAGTAACCATTATTTGGATGTGTAATTCTGCTTACTGTAAAAACAAGAAGTGTTGTAGGCCTAAGTAAACCCCTAAGGCCCCATAAAAAAAATTACTTGTTTCTCATCACCGGCCGGGCCGATTTTGGATGCCGGGTGGATTTTTTTTTTATTTTTTATTAAAAAATAAAAACCTCCCGGGCCGACGTTATCGTTTCCATGTCTGCATTTTTTCTTTAAATAAGAAAATGTGATCTCTGACATCGTTTCTGACGTTTTTTGCATAAATATATTGCCCCAAATCACTCCGACCAAATCCCACAATCAAACGTTCTTCCCGTACTTGCGATCATTGCTGTATCAATATGCTCTGCCGCGCACAGACCGTTGTGGATTCACGAAAATGTGCTGCAAGTCCGTATTGATACTGAATCACACACAACTGTCACAGACTGCGCGGTCGGCTAGTGCCAGCATGCCGTGTTAAGCAAGTACGATACTGTAAGTTTTTCAGTTGCCACTCGCGTGGAGAAATTTCGCTCGAATGACGTTCATGTGGTATGCATAGCAAAACCTATTGGCAAAGTTTGCACCACGGAGTACTGAACTTGAAGTGACAACACAAAAAGTTTCTATGCACTTAAAAAGCCCCCCCCCCCCCCCCCCCCTACAAAAAGTAACAGGGATCGGTGAGTTGAAGTTTTACATCGATTTGAAGGGAATATATTTAGACTAAATGTGTAGACCGTGTAGTACATTCAGTACAAAGGAATGAGAATGATATTAAAATGCAATGTTTCAACGTTGCGAACTGACCAGCTGCGGGGGTTTCGCACCGTAGGCTACTAACGTTAGTTACTATACTGTGCCAGTTGAACGTTGGGCTTTAGCGTGTGTGTACTACAGTATATAAAATAGGGCCCAGACAGAACACACTGAAAATTGGTTGGTAATAAAAAATAAAAAAGGACCGGGCGACGGATTTTTTCAGAAGTCAGTGATGAGAAACAAGTAATTTTTTTTATGGAGCCTAAGAATATAATTTTAGCTACTAATTTCCGAAGTAAGAAGTTTTAAGTAAGATGGTAAAAATTTCTGACAGTGACTAGACATTTCCAACAGAGGCCTTCGGGAGCTTGGGGGAGTTGTGGAGGGCGACCCCCCCCCCCCGCTATGCCACTGCTTTCAAGAACTGGACAATCCCAATTAATCGGAACAGATGGTTACCCTACTTACAGTACAATAGCTAGTACATTGCCTAGACCTAGTTGAGGGAACGCTATGTGCAGCCTGCAGGCCTAGGCCTAGGCTAGATACAGTATCCAGGCTACTGTAGCCCGTAGCAGCGTAGCTGCTGCCTAGGCCTAGCCTGGTGCTGGGCACTACTCTGTAACGTTAGTCTAACTTGGGGCTGGGTCCAGGACCTTCATTAATCAGTGGCCAAGAGCCTGCGGAAATAAAGTCAGACCTTGGAAGAACATCATTTTCAACAATTCATTTCGCTTCAAAAAGCTAAGAATTAACCTTACTTTACGCCGAGACACTGCCCCGAATGTAGCATTTGCTGCAAGGCGCCGTCCTGCCCTTCCAAAGGAGGCTGCCATTTTGTTTACACATTTCATGAATCGTGTAAAAGTGGAAGTGCGCCATCACTAAGTGAAAGTTTCAAAGCGCAAGTTTCAAAGCGCTAACTGATGCAGGAACAAGGAGAAAATGGGAAGGGGAAGGGTACCCCACCACTTCTCTAAGTATGTGAAAAGCACCTCCCTCCCAAAATCAAATGCCCTGGTTTCCTCCTCTTAGACTGTGTATTCACTTTTAGGGTAGGGGCCAAGGACCCCCTCGGGACAATTTTGGAAAATAGGGATCCTCAGATGCTAGTTCCCAGGTTTTGAGAGTCTTGAAGACATAATCATGACATCGGATTTTTGAGCATATTTTTTTCCGAGTAGGCCATTTTTCATTTCCGGTTTGGAAATCTCAGGGGGTAATAGCCCCCTGTTCCCGGCAGGCTACTGCTCTGCGCAGTTTCCTGTAAAATGAAGTCGGGAAATTCACCCTTAGGCCTTGCCTACGTAGCAGGCTGTACGGCATATTCCTTGTTCAGTCATATCCCCAAGCTGAGGAGCTGCAGTATGGGAGGTATTTTGTTAAAACTTTTCTCTGTAAGGTACGCGCCAGCAATGACAATGACTCTTCGCTTAGTGTCGTGATTGTTCTTTTTGGAAAATTTTTCGGAGGCCCAGCTTCCTATGCATCTGTATAGAACGACGGTATATGCCATTAGGGAGAGCAAAAATTTTCGCGCTCTTACCTCGCATGAGTACACTTTAAACCGATCCGTAGGGTAGGCTTACAACATTCTGCGAATACGGTGCCCCGCGAGGCTCATCGCCAGCTCCTGTCGGCACAATGTCTGCAGAGGGTAGGGTGAGGTGTTATTGGAACCAATGATGGCTGTATTGAAATTGTTATAAATTAAACGTTTTTCACAAACTACCAAAATTTGCGTGCGCTGTAATGTTCATTTCTATTGTTTTTCTCGTATCAAAGTGTATTGGCATTGTTCAGGTAAGGGTCTTACAACAATTCCAATGCAAAATTTCTGCGTGCTCCGCGCGTAATTGTCACGATTAACACTCCATCCCTGATGGCCATACTTTATTAGGACGCACGCATGGAATTATCTTGGCGGAAACTATTTTCCGAAAACCAGGGGTACAATTCCAAAGTCAGACTCAGTGCTTCAAGTGGGGATAATGTGGTAACCTTACATTATGAACAACATTTGTAGCTTGCATCTTTAGTATTACCAGACTTACAGTGTGAGTACATTGTCATGATCACAAGTGGAGTGTCCCTACGGTAGCGAGTGTGAGTCCACGCATTTTTCATGAGTACGAGTACAAAATTTGCATTAGCCCCATGAGCGTCAACAGCTTCTCAAAAGTGTGGGTGTGTGGGGGGCATAGCCTTGACGAAAATAATTCAAGTGCAAACCGCAAAGCCCGACAAACGAGGAATCTAGGGCCCGCTTAAGGGCCCGTAAAAATTTGGATGTCAGAAGATCTGAGGTGTAATCTGAGGCATTTTCCGCCATTTTAATTCATTAAATGGCTGTATCCACCATTTTCAAGTTCTATTTTATTAAGGCATTTTGTAAGCTACGGAATCAAACATTTACTTGCCATTTTTGTTTGGGTTCTGGAAAAAGTGGGGGAAAACGATGTGATATCCCCCACTTTTGACAGTGGGGGAATGTCCCCGTCCCTCACCTGTTGACGCCCCTGATTAGCCCCAATACGTAACTTCCAAATATGTGAGTAGTCTTACAGGCGCAGATCGGGGGAGTCCCGGCCTCAGCCCCCCCCTTTCGCCACATCAACAATAACAATACGTGAAAATTAGCACAATGTTAATCTGGGAGAATATTCAAGGGGTTCAACTTTTCCCCCTCCCCCCCCCCCTTTCGAAATGTCTGGATCCGCGTCTGTCCTACGAGCAAAAAACCATTCCCAAGAGTACAGGCAGTTGTACAAAACCGTGATTACGAGCATGTACTCATAAGGTCTATACATACCCGTGTATATTACTCATTCACAAGCTTATTTAAAGGTCATTAAGGGCTTGTTACTACATTTATAGAGAATGACCATAATAAAAATTTAAAGCTACTATTGCCCTAATGCATTTTAGCATATCACTCCCCCAAAAGTATTTTCGCTGCCCTGTAACTCATCTCAACCCCCTCCCCCATTCAGTATCTTGTCTAGTTACGGGCTTGAAGACAGCACTACATTGCAATTACTGTTCCACACAGCCCCAAGCCACATCTATCACCATTCATTCTTCTCACACACATAAAAAGCCCCTTCATCATCATATCGAAAGGTTTTAAGTCTGAGTTAGGCTATTATTTCTTTACATGGACGAATTGTTATTTTTATGTTCTGTGTACGGGAAATCCAATGCTATTCGAAACTAGTTAAAGGGGAATTTTCATCACCCCAGAAAGTTCCAATTCTCCCAACTATGCAACTTCTAGCTCCTCCCATAACTGTATGAAGCTACTCCTTGTGCAGGAATAAACCTGTTTTATTGCTTAAGGCCATGTCCTGGTGAGCATACAAGGCTATAAAATGTAATAAAAGCACTCTCTCTGCCTTGTGTGGAATGTGAGCTACTCTGCATCTTTCAAATTTTCAAACTTTGATGTCAATCAAAGAGCAGTCACCAACTGAGAATTTTCATACCCCTACCCTAAAAATATACTTTGGAGTGATGACTGTCTGTCTTTAAATGGTTAATTCTAGCTCAAAGTCTCGAGCATAACCCAGAGCTTCCGAGGACTTTACCCTTGGTCGCCAGGGACGGTACCCCTGGACCCTTTGGCGGACCCTGAATCCCACGCCTTGTGGGAATGCTTCGGCGCCATGAGATTTTCTGACCTGAAACTTGCCTTCCACTTTCAAAACTATTCCGTCCGCCGCCGTTGCTACAGTCCAGGTTAAGAATTCTCCAGCGCGACGGCGATTTTTGATTGAAAGTGGGGAATAATCAGGGACTCGGGAAAGGACCTTACCATTGGAAGGAGGGGGTGGGTGGGGGTTCGAAATTTAAACAACCCTAACGGTGCCGAAAGCATGATAAAACGGTCCACTTAGGGTGGGATTCAGGGGTTAATGTCACTGAAGGGGAACCAGGGGGAAGCCCATTGAAACTGGGATATGTGCAAGTTGTGTGCATTACTTTGAAGCATTCACCTGTTCACTCATCTTCGTATGGCATTATATGCACACTAAACAGACCACAAAGTCACTCTGGCTTTTTGTTTATAGCCTACCTTGACAAGTGGCCAGTTAATTTGATGACTGCAGGGGCTTGAGGGTGGCAAAGGTAAGTGACGGTAGGGATCCGATTACATTATGAAAATACCATCATAATTTCTCTCTACTTTTCTCTACTGTTATCATAGGCATAGGAAGCTGTTCGAAACTTGGGGACTGAACGTTGATTCGGATCGCCGCCCAGGAAGAGGGGTCTAAGGGACTGGGAGCGGTTTTCCCTCCCCTTTGGAAAAATTTTGAATATTTTAGGATCCTTAGATTCAATCTGGTGCAACATATTGGACAAATTTTAAGGTAAACTACTGCAAATTTTAGACATTTCTTACTAAGGAAACAAATTAGGGGTTTTCGTCCTTGGATTGAGGAAGGCGGAAGCATAGTTCTACCCCACCACATTTTTGACTGGGGGCTAAAGTCCCCAGCCCCCCGCTTCCTACGCCTATGACTGTTAAAATGACTTCGCCCAGAATTCTGTATTATACATCCTCCGCCCTTCAAGCTACTCACCTTGATAAATCTACGTGAACTTGAAATCCGTCCCAGTCGAAAGGTTTCTAAATATAGTATTTGCGCATGGTATGACTTATGAATGATGTTACAATGACAGGACGATACGATAACGTTTTTGTCGTCTATTTTAATAGGAAGATTAACACTGCATGTGCTTTCAAAGACAGATTTAACCTCTAACTAATCTAGGTGCCGCACCTGTTATCGGTTCACACCATGGCATGATCATGTGAACGGAAACACCGCGCCATCTTCGTGCACCTCCCGCCATTAGCGGCTCGCCATAGGGGAACGGGGGGGGGCACTTGCCCCCCAAAAAGTTTGCAAAGCATGGTCTTCAATTTTCAAAAATAAAAATAATAAATAAAAAAACATGTAATTCGAGATGGTTAGGCCCTCCCTTTTCCTTGAGTGGGCTTAAAATTAAAGGAGTGAATAACTTTCCAATGCAATGGGAAGGTTAAACATTAATAAAGTGCTTTCAAAACGCCATTTTTTCGGCGCGCTTCGCGCGCGTTTTCTCAGTTGCTTGTTTGCTACTACCGTATATATACTTCAGACATCACAAATGGACCTGCCGTTAGTGCGAGCTAAGGTAATCAAAACAAATGATCACGTTGTGATATTTGTAATCTGATTAGCGTAGGCATCATAATGTCATTTACAGAGTGTAACGGTAATGCTGGAGTTAAACGCCCATAGTTTTGCAGACACTTCAGAACTTTCGGGGTCATTAGATACACAACCCATTAGCCGTGTTGTTTATCATCCACGACTAAAAGCAGTTTTGCCAGGGTGTCACCTGGCCAGATTAGCATAGGTATCTGTCTATAAAAAGTTGTAACGGGCATGTAGTCTAAAAGTATTGTGTTTCCCATAGAAGGAGAGGTTTCCCTTCCCTTGTCCAAATTGACAGCGCCATTGGCCCACGAGCGGTCTTATACGACTGTGAAATGGCCTGTTATAAGCAAAAGGTTCTCCACCTCTGTGCTAAAGTATATACCGTTTCAATTGATTTAAAATAAACACACCAAACAGTCAATCTTATCTCAGTGTGATGAGACTTTTGACTAGTGGCCTAGGTATTTGTATATAGGATGAGACGTCGTTCTGAGTTAGGGGAATTCCCCTCCCCCTGTAAAAAATTCGTTTCGGAACGGTACTGAGATCCAAAATACTAGTGCTATCATTTCATCGTTTTCAAGTGTCTTCATGCTCGAAATCTTCGTTAGTTTATGAAAACAATCCAGAAAACCAACATTTTATGGCTTCTTGGCAAAGCTGAAACATATTGTGGCACAATGAAAGAAACAATAAAATATTTAAAGGTGGGGCTCATTTTATACAAATGGATCAAGTCGCTTTGCCCATTTCACCTGGCTCTTACTCCACCCCTATGGTAGTACGGTAGCGATCGGTTGATATGGTTGTATTTATTTTTAAAGTAGTCTTCTCATGACTAACTGCCTGAAATGGTTTGTGAAGAGCTTTTGAAAACTACATGGGGCATCGCTGTAATAAATAATAATAACCATACTCCCATAGGCGTAGGAGGCAGGGGGCTGGGGCTGCAGTTCCCCCAACAAAATATTTTTGTGAAAATTCGGGCAATATTCTGAGAATTTTTCGGGCACCTACTGAAAGAAAAATAATGCAATAATGTAGCTTAACGGAAGTCGATACTTTAAAAAACTTCCTTGGTAATTAAAACATAGTTCTGATTTGGATTGCACCAGTACCTATATATTCGGTATTAATTCACCAGTGTGTTTTTAATGGTTAAACTTATATATTATGATTATCAGTGGAGTATTTGAGGAGCCATTAGGCCATGCCCCGTCACTGACGCCGATTTTTTTTTTTTGTACCTAAACTAAAACACAAAATTTTACTTCAAAGGTAGCATATGTGGCACCAGATTGCATGTATGGACACCTAATTTTCAAAAAATTTTCAAAGGGGAGGGGAACCCCTCCCCCAGGCCGGCGATCACACAACACAGTGCCTGCCCACCCACATGAGAGAAATCTTGGCTACACCATTGATTATTAGCACCATTTTTGTAACGACTTCCCCCAGAATTACAACCAATATGGAATAGCTAGTAACGTGGCAAATTATTGTATGTAATTGGCATGCGGTGTGATAACGGATGCATGCCGATATATGTACATTAACATTTTGGACGCGCGCGGAAATTTTTCTTTCTATTTTTCGGGCAGATCGTTACAGCCCCCCAATCAACTTGGGCCCCTACGTCTGTTGAGGCTATATTACTATCTGGAGCTGACCATTAATATTGCTGGGGAGGGGATCTTCCGAACCTCCCTGAATACGAACTTGAGTTTGCCCCCCCCCCCCAAAAAAAAACAAAATTTCTTAGAGCGGCCCATGCCTCCCGCTATACCCTGCGCTACAAAGGGGCAGTTCCCTCACACATTCCCAGCTCTAGGTATATGACCTCACTGCTAACTATGCACACTCTTGTCACCTGGTCACGGTGACTCGTTTGGAGAGCTAAATCAATGACGATGACAGAAACGATCAACTTTAACATTTTAATAAAAGTTTTCAAAGATCAATTCAAATGGCTAGTTTGTAAAATACTCCCAAAATTTTACAAGCAGGAAAGGCAGTAAGTAGTAATATTGCATTATGAAATCACTTTGGATTTAACACTTTGCATTCGTGGCAAAAATTATAATAATGCAACTCATTCGTATAAAAGGGGGCTGAAACACACAGAGATAATGATAACACTGACGCATTTTTCTTCAAGAGTACAGCTTTCACGATCAATCCGCTTTCACTTTCCTAACCAGAAAATGTCATTTTAAAAGCAATAACATGCCCAGGACATTAAACTCAACTGCCACACTCATTGTCTGCACATTGTTAGTGATGCAATGATGACACAGGTAGCAACTGACTACTGTGCTTGCAACATTTTCGAACATGTGATTCATGAGACATGAGCAGATGAATTTACCGCATTTTCAACCGAAAAGGCAAGTAACAGCGAACAGACATGACATCATATCCTCACGTTCATCAGCACTATTACTCTTACTCCAAATTTTTCTACCATAATCTCACGATTACTTAATTTCCATGCAAAAGCATCGGAATTTGCAAACTTCACCATCTCTATGAGTACACTCATATCCCATTGTAAGGTCAAAAAAAGATGGAAACACAAAGAAAACAATGCCTTGCTCTGTTCTTAATGAGAGGTGATATCATTCCTGGTTACTTTGAACAAGTCCACTTCACGGAACAAATAAATTACCTTCATCTGCTAATATTTCAAGAGCTATTCATAGAAAATGAATCAAAATTTCACCAGATTTGTGAGATTAGTTCCTCATTCACAAATCAAAAATAAATTTTCATGGTTCTAGCCAGGCCATTTAAACCAGGTGCAGCACCCAGTTTGAATTTCTCTTTTTCTATTAAATCCCAAAGGACTGGTTGAGGAAGACCTAAAACCCTTTAAATTATGGTCAGTTACTAGTGAGGGCTTGGACTATAAGTTATCCTGCTTGATTACAAACCTGGCTATAGAACACATGATATCTACTTTACCCTTCCTTGCAGCAGTTAGGTGCTGTGCAATGCTTGAAACTATTCTACTGCAAAATAAAGTGAAAAGAAAAGTGGTGCTGCATTAATATGACATTATATTTCAATGCTGTGCAATAAAATTTGTGGACATAAACTTTAAGTCCTGAAACTGATAACACTGAAGCATTGAACCAGAATAAGGCTTCTAGAAAACATGTTTATTATTAATTGAAGTGAATACCTGGAAGATGAATTTTGTGACAGTGTGAGAGATTTTAAAAGTTCTTGTAAAACAATTAACACCTAACAGCTAAGTCTTTGAAACATCGGTTCTATAAAAAGTGATCAAAGACTTACGGAGACAAATGTTGTACTTTCAAGTACAGGTATACAAAAGACAAGGGGTACTGAACAATTTCCACACATCACCAAATGGGCCAAGTTCCAAACATGGCTTCTTCAGCAAGTTTCATGAGATCTTATTGCTACTCTTCCTATGCAGCATTACTAGCAATTGCTTATGGCCATCATTCCTCCACATTCCTGTTAGATGTCTGATTCTCCAGGGCCATCTGAGTTGGAGGGCTACAGCCCTCAGCTGCCACCCCCTCCCCCTGCTTTCCAAATACTTCTGATTTAGAGTTTTTTCTGTAAAGCATTACTTTTTTTTGTGTAGTGTAGCTGTATACCTGAGAATGGCCAAAAGTTAAGTTGCCTACAGAAATGCCAAACTCCAGGACATCTATACAAGGTCTCAGCCACCCACCTCCACCTCGACTTTCATCATACATACTGTACCTTCCAATGGCTCCTATCCCTCAGAATTAAGCATATTCTTAGGCCACATTACACAACTACAGTAAAGTTCTGGATTCAAAAAGCTTTAGGCAGCATTAAATTTCAGTTTCTAACAAATGATAGAAACTTGGACAGTACTGTTGCTGATAAAATGCTACAAATCACACAATTTATATATCTGACTGGCATATAAGTGTTTATACATTAAGATTAAAATTTTATCCATAACATCAAAATCAGGTGCGGATCCAAGGTGGGCGGGGGCTTTCCCAGCCTGCGCCCCCCCCTTTTTCGCCACATCAACAATAACAAATACGTGAAAATTAGCAATGTTAATCTAGGAGAATATTCAAGGGGGATTTCAGTCCCCCCCCCCCCTTTTTGAAATGTCTGGATCCACGCCTGAAAATGCAGAAGTATGTTAATCGTAAATTATCATGTTTCAAATACACATGAAACAGCTTCTAAAGAGAATTCTCTCACAGTATTTACAGTCTCCATATTTTAGACCTATGTATGGCACAAAATACATTTATATTAAAAAACTTTAAATATTTGATTCCTCATTTTAAAAAATTACTGAGTTATAAAAATATACAGGTGTACCCTAACCCTCACAAGGTGGAAGCCCAAGATTTCATAGATTAGAGGTCTGTTCTGCAGAAAGCATTTCAAGCCTTTTAAGTTCCATCTCATACTTACTAAAACTGTACATCTGGAATGGTACAACATCTGGAATGATTTATTTCACACCTCTCTTCCTCTCTTGATACTTAAAATTGTGTTTTTGTGAACAAAAAACTGAAAGACCCTGTCTGATAATCATGGCCGTACAGGACTGTTTTTCTCAGGGTGGTGATTTTTGCCCAACTCCAGACCTAATATAACTGTGCAATTTTCCGCCAGACTCAGACAAAATATCTGCCCGATTTTGTCAGGTTTCTGACATTTGGGGGGCGGCTGCCCCCAGCCCCCCGGTCCGTACAGCCATGCTGATAATACAGTAACCTTTTTCTCCATTAAAAATCTTCAACCTTGCAAAACTGGGAGATGCAAAAATATCATTCATATTAAATGGATTCAGCATGAAAGCTACAGTACTGTAGACAATAGACATCAAGCATTTCAATTTCAAACATTTCAGTACACAGATAGCCAAACTGATAGAGAAAAATTCAGGTAACCTCCTGTAGTTTGATGAACAACACACTGACATAGTGTGCACAACACTGCAACAGAAGTGTGTGAGACATACAGTATTACAGTAATACCATGCAGATACCTTCACTAACTTTTAGGGAAAATTACAAGAAAAAGCACAAACTGCAGTACCAATAGGTCACAAGCTCACCCAAAATTTGCAAAGTTATCTAAGAAAGGTTGGTAAGGTTACTTTTCAGATTCTTTACAACTGAACAGTACATACTGTTTAGTTTCACTAAAATCAATTTTAAATTCAAAAGGAAACAAAACCATAAAAGTTTTTAATTCATCAGAGTTAACTTTTAACACAGAAGCATCAAAAGTATACCTCTGCTAAACTATGTAGTTAGCATGCAAAAAATGATTCAAAAGTCAAACTGGAAAAACTTTTCTACAGTATCTGTCTTGAGGAATATATTCAAAAATCCCTACGTGTAAAGTAATCTTTCCACTAGTTTGCAAAAAATTATATCACATTTTGATTAGGCCACAAAAAAAAATAACTTGTTTCTCATCACTGAGGTCTGAAAACATCCGTCGCCCGGCCCTTTTTTATTTTTTTCATATTTTGTTACAAATCAATTTTCAGTGTGTTCTTTCTGGGCCCTATTTCGTGTATCCAGAGTGTTCTTGTCAAGTTGGCCTAGTTGGTCGCAAGTACGGGAGGAACATTTGATTGTGGGATTTGGTCAGAGTGATTTGAGGCAATTTATTTATGCAAAAACCATCAGAAACAATGTCAGAGATTAGATTTTCTTAAAAAAAAATGCACATGGTTACAGCCGGTGATGAGAATCGAGTTATTTTTTTTACGAGGCCTTTATAACATTCTGCAATCTGCATGGCACATTTTCATACAGTAATCATGAAATTCAGTAAAACCCTTGTAGTGAATTGAAAGCGTATTTTTCTGAATATTAACAAAAATGCCATGAAATCTAGACAAGAAAGCAAAGTTTAAAAATATAAAATCAAAGAAAGCTAGATGTAGGCTTATTAAGTTTTAACATCATTTCCATCAGAACCTGGGCTTAATATGAGCTGTGTATAGGTCTTTACCTGCGATGCCATCAGCAAAAGTCACACGAATACTATCAACACCAGCTTCAAAGTACGCAAAACCACCCATGCCTTTGACATCTGCATAGTAGTACTGCAAGGAATCTCGTGGGATTTTATCCTTGTGAGCTTGGGATGTGTCCACCACATGCGCTGCACCAATGATGAAGTATTCCACTGTGCTGTTTTGTTCCCGGATGTGCTGCAAATTGTGGTCATGTCCACACAAATATGCACTGACCTTGTACTTCTCAAGAAGGGGACGTAAAAGACCTACAAGAACGTTGGTAGGGCCATGTTCAGCGATGGACCATACTGGATAATGTCCAGTAAGAATAACATACTTCTCCTTTGCAGTTGCCTTAAGTTCACTTTCAATCCAAGCCCATTGTATTTTGGCAGCAGACAAATCTTCGGGTCCAGACGGTTGAATGTCGAGTTGGTCATAGCTGTTTCCTGCGAGAATCACTGTATCCAGCATGAGAAATACTATGGAATCATTAGTTCCTGGGATGGCAAAATTCAGACGGTAAAAGTTCTTCGGGAAATTCCAGCGTTCTGATTTCTTGGAGTATGCTATCTCTCCTGATACATTGCCGTACCAATCATGATTTCCTGCCACCACATACCAGGGTACTTGCAAGGAATCAGCTGTGAAGACATTCTCAAAGGTTTCTTGAAATCTTGGATCATCTGCATTTTGTACACCATGGGAGTAAAAGTTATCCCCAAGGGCTAAGACAAACTGTGCATTGATTGTCGAACCAATGATGCCCATTTGCTTGGCAACATACACCTCATCTGGGGTAGTGTAAGGTGAATTTTCGTCCCCACCCCAGTCTGCCAGTACCAGAAAGTTTAGTGTGCCATCTGTGCCAGACTCAGCCTTATGAAATGAATAACTCTTTGGTGTTGCTGACTCGGCTGACAGCACCAACACAGTAACTGATAAAAGTGGTATTGAAATGCAAAAGGGCATGGTTTGTTGGCCTCAAAGTCTTGCTCTTGAATGTCCGACTGGCTCGAATACTGTACTTTGAATCGAACTAAAAGCAGCCAAAACTTGTTGTAGGCTCGGTACGACTAGTGGTAGTGGCAACTTGCAGTAGGCTACTTAACTACTGGGATAGTGATGATACCTGGCCTAGGTTTGTACATTACCTGGTGGTGGTATAGCCTACTGTATAGCAGTCACGTTAGGCCTACGAACTCTTCGAATTGCGTCCGGTTATTTCACGCGATATCACTGTACTAAGCTGACCTGGAAAGCGATCAAAATAAAACACACTTGCCCTCTTTTGTAAAATCAATCGAAGCACTCGTGATCTAGCAGTTAATAAATTACCTTTGATAAACCAAAAGTTCAGAGTTTATACAATGTCAACTGCGAACGCCGCACGATCACTATGAAGTTGTTTTTCCAATGAGTCATGTGACGTGGATAGTGTACAATTTGTCAGGTGACAACCACGAACCACCGCGCCACTAATTTGAAGAAACTCCCCGCGGTAAAGGCCCCCCACAAATGTAATCCACAAATGAAATGCCTTAAAAATGACGGGTGGGGTAGGAGGTAGCGAAGGCCATGTTACTGAAGGACCTTGTGGTAAATATAGAAGTATCTCATCTGCAAAACTGAAGAAACTTGAAAGCGTTTTAAAAACATATATCCTTTCTTGATGGATGCCTAACTTATTGTGTCTGCCAGTGAATTCCGTCAGCCTGGGGGGGGGGGGGGGGGGATCTACCCAGCAGTGCTGTAGTCGAGACCAGCAAAAAAGACCGAGCTCTATCAAAATGAAGCACCTTTTTCAATCATCAAGTAAAAATGTCCTTATTAAGTTAAGTAAATTTTGTGAAAAAATACTGAAAACTTTTGCCTCCTAGTTAAGCACGATTTGTGACCCCTTTGTATATTGTATCTGGTGCCATTTTCAATTTTTTTAGTTTTCGACCTGTCAAAAGTCTTTCTTCCCTACTCTCATTCATCTCTCCGCATTATTGTACTAAGGCTACGAAATTGTTTTTGGTTTGTTCTGTTTACCTTTATTGGTCATCTTGCACTAAGGCTATAATTTGGTTTTTCTTTTGTTTTGTTATTACCTTTTATTTATTATCTCGTTTGTATACTTAGTCTCTTATGCCTCCATGAGGTGATATGGAGAAATAAACTGAAACTGAAACTGAGATAGCACCATAAAGCTATGAAAGTTGAACATTGTTCAGCTCTGGTTAAACATTGTTCAACTCTGAGCTATGTCCGCGTGATTGGCTCCCAAGAGCAATGGATGATCATATTTTGTTGAATAACTTTATAGCACGTGAAAATCTGGGAAGTGTCACCGACCTTTAACATTAGAGTGTACATCGCCTTTGACTTACAGACTACAGTATGAGTTCAACAACCCGATGTATAGTCACTTGGCATCCTGTATTTATTCGTTTGTTTCGGAGAAAAAGTGCCCTTTGAAAATAGCATCCAGTTTCGTGTTTCGGGTTCGGTATCAGTTGCGGATCCAGGGGGGGGGGGTCGCCGGCGTCCGGACCCCCTCAAATTTTCCAATGTGCCCTTTTTCAAAAAATGTTTTTTTTTCACACTAGCAAAAAAAAAAAAACGAGACAGTTTCACAGGTAATGACAGTGTTGTCCAATTCCGAGCCCCCCATCCAGTATCGACCAATTCACTAGTCTAGCCATGTATCGCAGAAACTTTCAAATATATTTGACTACGGTAGCCTATATTGGTCGCCTCGAAACCCGAACAGTGCAATCGTTTTACAGAGAATGTGACTACAGTATGTCTGCGTGACAATCAGGCATTCTAAATCACTTTTCGCTTGGAACCACGCGTGGCGTGCTTGAGCATTCAGATATTACGTCACACTCACTAGCTAGTGCTTTATGCAACGTATTACTATTGGGTTTTAAAATTGATTCCAAAAGGTCATTGCTAGTCAGTCTTTTGGTCTTACAAAATAATGATCTGTTCACACTCCCTAAACGCTACATCTACGAAACCTTCCCTCCACCCTCTAGTATCCATCCTCTCGTGAACAAGAGAGAGTAGGTAAATATGTTTCGCTATGATATTACTCTGGAATTACTCTTTTCTTTAATAGTATTCACCTAGGGATCGGAATGAAAAGCCAGTCTTAGGTAAAGTCCACAGCCAAGAGTTGAACAGAAGTCACAATAGACGAATCGGTGTTTGTTTGATTTTAAAATTACTATATAAAATCACCACCAGGTCAAATAACGCCATGTCAGTCGGTTCAATTTTTTTGACGTCTTTGGACCGATGACCGGTTTGCTGTCGCAAATGAAAAGCAAACATTCGACTTCAGTCATCTGTTCTGACAGTGTTTTTGACAGTTGCCCCGCAACTTTATAGGGAACACAACATACAGTATTTTAACCTCCTCCCCCAGTCGAGATAGCGGTGGCGCCAGGTGGGGGAAGGGTTCATGCCCCCATCTGGGAAGGCTGGCCCCCTATTGAAGAAGTTTAACAGTTTCGTTGGGGAGTCTTAGTCGAAAGTACGCAGCCTCCGACGACAAGTAATCGACGGTTTACCTGTTTTTTGCCCTCAAGAGGATAATTTCTGTAATAAGAACTCAAAATTTTTGGCGCGCTACGCGCTATAGAGTCACTCTATTTTTTTCAATAGTTCCATTCCACAAAGCAGGATAGCACAAGTCCTGCCCACCTTACCAAGTAACATATGGGCAGAATACATAGTTTATGTAAAGGTCGTAACTTTCATCCCATATCGCAAAACCTAGTTGGTGTTCTCTTGTGTGTGTCATGTGATACAGTCAGTTGGTGAGCGACTTACGGAGCAAAGTTTGGCTATTTCATCGTGTAGTCCAGGTGTTTTCGATACATGTATGTTACACCCGATACGGTCTACAAACCCTACAGTTCTTTCTTTCGTTTCGTCATATGTTTTATGGGTAAGCCTATCAAAAAATTTCACCCGCTTCGCGCGCTTTTCAATTTCACGATCCAGATTCAAAGAGCACTATCAGTGCGCAACTCGGATCAGGAAGTATTAAGTGATATAATGCAAAATATGCCTGCAATTACATGGGATAATGAGGCTCCCACATTTGCCCTTCTCATCATACCCTCGAAATAGGGAATGTCGGAACTTGGGGTAGCTGACATGGCTCGGCCCCCTGTTGGAAAAATTCTGCCGCCACCCATGGTCAGTTTACTTATTTTGGCTTTCATAAGGGTAATTTCGGGGATAAAACCCAAAACTTTCGGTACGCTTTGTCCACTCTTCCTCAGTTCAGTTATACTTGGCACAAACCCTCTCCCCCTTTTCAAGTTAATAAGTAGAATACATGGATTTATGTAAATGTCGGGAATTGAATCGCATTTCGCTAAACCTGGTTAACCCTCACTTGTGTCTGTCGTACGGTACGACTAGTGACTCGAGGAGGGAAGTACAATACAGTTATGCCCGAAAGGGCCCAACTATCCGCTCAATTGTTCTATATACTGATGTAAGCTTTAATTTAGTACAAATTCTTATAAGTGTAGGCTTACCCAAAAAATTTTCGCGCGCTTCGCGCGCTTTGCAATTTCACCTTTTAGATTCCAGATTTTGATTCCAGTTTTTTCATGTCTTTTGGTTTAAAACTATCCTTTCTTTGTCAATATGCGGTAAGTTGTATATTCGCTGACGTTTATGGGAACCAAAATTTTAAAAAAATGAATGTGCCCTTTTTATGTTGGACCCCCCTCAGAAAAGACCCTAGATCCGCCCCTGGGTATGAAGGAATAACCCACACTCGGTCATGTTCGTCCAATTACTTTCACTTTGAAACCGAAACGGTTATTCAGTGACGATTACTTGAATATATGATTCTTAACTTCCGATTGTGACCAGCGATCGTCCAGAAATGCCTTCAAATCTAATCTTCTGGTTCGCTATTTCAAAACTTCGAAACTTTTGCTAGCGCTACAGTTAAGATGTTGCCAACGTGTCTGTTTTATAAGGAATTTACGCTCATGTGACACGAATTAAATAGCTTTTAGTGGTAGCAACTTGTATTCCGCTTTCTGTTAAAAGTGTCCTCAGTTTTAATAGTGTCATACCAAAGCTGCACTTAGACTAGGCTGTGCACCATTGTAACGAACGGGCTGGGCGGTACTAATACGGGGAGGATAGGGGAAGGAGATATTTGCCCATGAAATATCAAATCGCTCCCTCTATACAAAACATTGTAATTGAAACAATGGCAGTTCCTTTCATTAAAAGTAAAAAATAAAAAATCAAGATAAACCTATTAAGATTTTGTTTTTGAGTCGACAAAACTGTAGACGCTTTTCCGGGCTTACTAATACTATACGTGTAGAAACAACTTACAAAGTCTGGGAAATACCTTTTTTTTGCAATCTGTGACACGTTTGTGTGTGTATGTGTGTGTGTGTGTGTGTGTGGAAAAGTGTTCTTGACAGCCATCGCTACTCGTCAACTGATGACGGCCCTCCTCTTAAATAGTGCCACACATTATTCCTTCCCAAAAATATCGCTTCTGGTACAGTGAAGGTCCCACTTAAACTGATATACCCCTGGATCGGGGCCAGGGAGTCATGGTCCTCCCGAATCATAATATAGAAGTAAGCGAAAAGATAAGAAGTTACAAGCGGAACAAAGGAACATTTATCCTAACAATAAAGGTTTAAAACCCAACCTTAAACAATGTTTGGAGTGTCGAGAAGAAGCCATTAGCGGTTCGCCATAGGGGCACGGGGGGCACTTGCACCCCCCCCCAAAGTTTGCAAAGCTTGGTCTTCAATTTTCCAAAAAATAATAAATAAAAAAAAACATGTAATTTGAGATGGGTAAGGCCCTCCCTTTTCCTTGATTCAGTTTAAAATTAAAGAAGTAAACAACTTTCCAATGCGATGAGAAGGTTAAACATTAATAAAGTGCTTTCAAAACGACATTTTTTTCGGCGCGCTTCGCGCGCGTTTTCTTAGTTGCTTGTTTGCTACTATATGTACTTCAGACATCACAAATGGCGCTACCATGAGTGCAAGCTAAGGTAATCAAAACAAATGAACACGCTGTGATATTAGCTTAGGCACTGTAATGCCATTTACAGAGGGTAACGGTAATGCTGGAGTTAAACGGCCATAATTTTGCAGACACTTCAGAGCTTTCGGGGTCATTAGATACACAACTCATTACCCGTGTTGATTATCATCCACGACTAAAAGCAGTTTTGCCCGGGTGTCACTTGGCCATATTAGCATGGGTATCCGTCTATAAAAAGTTGTAACGGGCATGTAGCCTAATCGTATTGTGTTTCCCATAGAAGGAGAGGTTTCCCTTTCCTTGTCCAAATTGACAGCGCCGTTGGCCCACGAGCGGTCTCATGACTGTCACATGGCCTGTTATAAGCAAAAGGTTCTCCACCTCTGTGCTAAAGTATACCCTTTCAGTTTATTTAAAATAAACACACCAAACAGTCAATCTAAGCTCAGTGTAGTGAGATTTTTTAATCTAGCTATTTGTATACAGGATGAGACGTTGTTCTGAGTTACGGGAATTCCCCTCCCCCTTTAAAAAATTTCGTTTGGGAATGGTACTGAGATCCAAAATACTGCTATCATTTCATCGTTTTCAAGTGTCTTCAGTGTCGAAATTTTCGTTAGTCTAAAACAGCAATCCAGAAAACCAACATTTTATGGCTTCTTGGCAAAGCTGAAACATATTGTGACACAATGAAAGAAACAACAAAATATGTAAAGGTGGGGCTCATTTTATACAAATGAATCAAGCTGCTTTGAACATTTCCCCTGCCTCTTACTCCCCCCCCCCATGGAGTAGCTATCGGCTGATATGGTTTTATTTTTATTTTTAAAGTAGTCAGCTCCTGACTGACTGCCTGAAATGGTTTTTGAAGAGCTCTTGAAAACTACATGGGGTATCGCTGTAATACGTAATAATAACCATACTCCTATTTTACTATCCGGAGCTGACCTTAATATTGCCGCGGGGGGGGGGTCTTCCGAACCTCTCTGAATACGGACTTGAGTTTGTCCCCCCCCCCCAAAAAAAAATTCTTAGAGCCACCCATGGAAGAAGCTGTTTATACTTTAAAAGAATATAGGGAAATACAATGCTTAACGTGATCATGAAGGGAATTCCATAGAGCAGCTCCAGAGTGTCTAATCTGAGACTTGGTGAGACACGTTCTAGAGTAGGGAATAGTGAGTAGACGCTTTTCCTGGTATCGTAATAATGATAATGCCTATTTTGAACATAAAAATTACTGTAGCATTTTGGTAACTTGTAATGAATAAAATTATGCATGAAAACACCAAGCTGATATTTATAAAGGTCAAAGACAGAAAGAATACGGAGAAATTTGAAGAGAGGTCCTGTATGATGAGTGAAAGATACATTACAAATGTTCTGTACAACACGCTTTTGCAGCAAATAAATGGACTGTAGGTAATCTTTTTTGGCCTTCCCCCAAAACAGTTAATTATAATTAACATGTGTAAGTATGAGTGAATAGAAAAGGTTACTTTGGGGTAGAAAATGATTTAGATTATTGAGTACACCATTAATTCGGGAGATTTTACTGCAAGTAGACGAAATATGTTCTTTCCAGCTAAGTTTACAATCAATAATAGTGCCAAGAAACTTTGTGTGGCGACTTGCTGGGACCCCAGTTTTGTTCAAAGGAAGAATTGTATTATCAGTATTTGGAACTTTATTGTCGAAAACAAGAAGCTTGGTTTTATTCATATTAAGGGAAAGCTTGTTTGAATTTAGCCATTCAACAATGTGTGAGAATTCTTGCTGAGCCAGTTCAAGCACAGTAGTCAATTTTTTGTTTTGAAAAAGTACGGTGGTGTCATCTGTAAAAATATAAAATTGAGCATCTAATGACGAATTACAAATGTCATTAATATAAATTAGAAAGAGGAGAGGACCGAGTATTGAGCCCTGTGGTACACCAATGTTGCTTAAGAGAAGAGAAGAGTCCTCACCGTTTCGGGTAACGTAATGAGGCCTATTGCTTAAGTAAGACGTGAACCAGGCTCCATCAGGAGTTAGCAATGTCAACAATGTTAGCAATGTCAACTGCCCTTTGGTATCGTTCTACCGCCATTGGCTTGAGATCTCAGGCCTTTAAGACCCCACATCGGACCCACGGAGGGCTGCTTGACCCAGCCCTGCTACTAATGTAGTTCTCGCCGTCCGATCAGAGCAGACCACCCCCACTAAGACCCCCCCCCCCACGAATCTAGCTTTATTGAATTTAGGCCACTTAAGTAATCACTAACAGCTCTTCATGAAATTGTTCTTCCCACTTGCGCCCTTTCATGAAAAATTCATGGCTACGCCACTGCGAGTCCGAATCTTTTAGAGTTTCGAATGATTTGCGCCATCATCCTGAAGGTCTGTGGATATGTCAATGTAATACCTGCCTTTTGATGTAAAGAGCATTAAAATCGTAAAAATAGTCGCAATTCCCATGAAAATCCATCAAATATTGACCATTTTACAAGAAGATTACTGTTTTTGTACTTACCTCATGAATAAACATGACCTACATATGCAAATATGTGACTTGGAAAGAGGGGCCTATGAGATATATTTTATGTTATCCTTTGATTGTATAACCTTCATTTCAATGACAGTTGTAATGTTGACATGTCCTGAGATGTTATAGTTTTGGAAGTAGCTATTTACTACTTTGAAAATGTCCTCATTAAACATCAAACTAGAAATAAGCTTCAAAGTAATTATTAGCCGACAATTTAAAAAGGATTAACAAAAGAAATGCAGACCATGTGCAACACCCCACATCACAATTTCTGCATAGCAAATGAGAAATCTCAGAAATGTTTAACTTCTTTGAAGAGGTATCTTAAGAACGGTGAAAGATATTCAAGTACTTCTAAGTACGGATTTTTCATCAGGGGACCTTAATCCATCACTGTTGAGTGAAACAGTTGCTTTGATTACCTGTCCATACACTTTTAAAGCTGAGAAGATATGTGACAAGCTCCGAACAGGGAGTTGTTTGCTCCGAGTTAATCACCTGGTGGTGAAGCCCACAAAATGATCTTTGAAGTTTGTCACTCACGGCATGTGATCTCTGATTTGCATGAAGATAAGAAGCTTGTTTAGCTAATTCAGGCACCTCCTGCTTTGTTTACTAACTTGTTGACAGATGGATTTGTACACCGTTTGTTATAATTACCTTTCATTAGACGTCTATATAGAAGCTGTAAGCGACAATTCTGGACATCATGAAGGTAGCCTATACAATTCTTACCTTATGCATACTTTTTGCCTTTACTCCTTACGTGTTTGGAGATGTTAATGGCGGCTCTACTTGTGCTGGTGAGTAGTGTGTCAACTGATTGTATTCTTATAAAATATTTACAAAGAAACCATTTTACCCTCGCACAATAGTTGTAGTCAATTGAGGAAGCGGTCGGTGCTATAACGATGAATAATTGTGCGAATTTCACCCAGAACAAGAACCACGCCAGGTTAGCCAGACAGAAGGGGAGGGACGGGGGACTTTCCCCTCTTGCAGACAGTTCCTCCATTTAGCCAGTAGAGCGCCATAAAGATTTACCTACAAAGAAAACTTCTCGATGCCATTCCCCCTTTACAAAGCCAGGTGCCCAAGTAATCCAGTGTCATTAAAGAACTAAGGCCCATGTAATTGAATTCTATTTTGTCAACAGAAGACAAAAGTTTGTAAAACTGTTAACCTACCCAGGAAGGTCCTTACACCCCCTTGACCAACCTATTAATACTGCTTCAATCGCAAGTAGTCAGAAATTAAACCAGTTGACTATATAGGATACAATTAAGTAGGCTCGTAGCTAGGTGGGAGTACGGGGGTTACCCCTCCTCCGTGCAGACTACTATGTCCCTTTCATTTGAAAAATCAATAGAAAAGTATTTTTCCCTTATAAGCAAGGGCTCTGGCACCGATTATTGGGACGCATGCTTCCGACGATTATTGACAAATGGTCCCTACACAAGTTTTGTGGTGAGTGGGGTGAGGTGACTTTGCGAATAAATAATGAAGGTATTTTAATTGTTTTCTCTCACAAATCTTTTAACTACCAAAATTTTGAAGTGGTTCGCGCGCTTTATTTTCATCTCTATTTTTTCAACAACGCCTCAACCACATTGCACTGTGTTTAACAGTAAGGGTTTTACAATTATAGACATTATTATAGAGAAACACAGAATTGCATAGATGCAAGTTAAAAGCTTTTTCTGCTTTTCTCTATACCTTTAGGAAAATTCCTACTACTGTAATCAGACTCATCATCATGGTAGACATATTTAATAAGCACATTAGGAGTGTCTCGGTGCTGAGTCTACATGCAATGTTTACAATAATAAATGATTCATAATGCCAAATCAGGAATATGAAAAAGGGGGGCGTAATTCATGATGGAAAGCTGATTCAGAAAAAATTTGCCAGATGCAAAGTTCTTATAGTTACCAACATTTGGTTAAAGGAGCTGAGTAGTCGCCGAAGTACAATAAATTCTTGGACCCGCCGACTTCGTTACGTCACAACCGGTTATGCTTCTTGGTTTATCGATTCGATCCGATACCGATACTTATCAAAGCATACATGCAGTGTGTCTGGTGTAACAGTACACTTGTTACTGTCGTTAACAGTACTAACGTTAGCCTAACTTAGGCTAGCTTAGGGCCTAGGTCTACCACGAAAAACAAACTCATTGATCGAAAAAACAGTTTCAATACCTGCAAATCCACAATGTTCTTCATGAACCTCCTGCACTGATGATGCGCGAAATAGGCGTGTGCCTTGCCACTAGTAACGCTAATATACTACGTACGTACGTACGTTGTGAGTTGTGTGTACTGCATGCCTGGGTGCGAGTTTTTTTTTTTTTCGTAGGATAGCGAGGGGAATTCTATTCATCATACGGACCAATCAGCTTCTTGGAAAGAGGTCACACCCCTAATTCCAAAATAGCAGCTTTCCGACCCTTGTTTTGTAATTCTGACACCGGATTATGAAAGAACAGGCCAAATAACCCCCATCCATGTAGCCCTAACCTTAATTCTAACCCTAACCATGATTTTGAAACAAATTTCAAATTTTTTGAAAAATCGATTTTCCCGTCGGTATCCTATAAAAAAAAAACTAGCTGCCTGGGTAGATGCATCGATCAGAACCAATACAAGTGGAAACGATTCAAACTTGCCGGTGCCAGAAGAAAAAGTAACGAACTAGAAATTCAAAAAACAAATTATAAAATATCTTGCAAGTGTAAAATCAAATAACCCAAGAAATAGTATAGGAACACTGTGGCAAAATTACTTTGCAAGATTACTTTAAATGAGAATATAAAACGCATTAGGATTAATATTTTTAAAATTAGCCCCGCACAGAGGGTAATCATCTCGTTTCGTATGATATATTTATTTTGGAAGTACGCCACTACTCAGCTCCTTTAAACTTGTGTTTATGTATTCTGTTAGGATTTCTTCTGATTATATACTTTTCATGGGCTTGGAGATGTAAAATCCTGGTTGCAAAAATTATTGCTTAGAGGAAAATAGGGGCGTACGCCCCTTATGCCCCATGTGTACCCGGTCATGCAAATTTTGGCGCGTTTCCTGCGCAATCCTCACCCTTAAGGCTCCTTGACAATAATACTAGTGAATAATTATGGTCAAAACTACATGTACACCAACCAAGTTTCCCGGGCATGAAGAGGTTTTCATGTAAATGATGATGAGTCCTTCGTCTTAACAGCTAATAGCTATTTTGCAAGCTGTTCTTGCAAAAATGCGACAACTGTGAAGAGCTTTGCCGTGCTTTCAATGCCATTTGGGGTCAGCTGAAAGCTCCATGCTAGTGTTCCTATTTTGTTAATGTCATAGAGCTTCAGGGAATTCCACTTGATCCCATCAAGATGTTTCTCCTGAACGGTGAACCACAACAGGGCCATACGGTGGCCCATAAACTCCTCGATCTTGCAAAGAACTGGGGGCTTTAAGTGCGCTGGCGGAGTTGAATAAATGTGATCCTTTCACCATTTGCAGGTACTTCTTACGCACTGGCGTACGACGTAAGGGGCTGCAGCTTTCAGTCCCCCATTCGGGTAGAAAATTTGCTGTTTTCGGGCAAACGTGCGTAGAGTTTCGGAAAATAGTGATCACCCCCACCAATTGAACGTGGTTCCCTACGTTTATTTTCTTCATTGCAAGAGGAGGGGAATTTTTCCAGCGCATGGCGCGCATGTGCACTCTTAGTAGCGAATCCTGAGGCTACCTGGGATGGGCTTGAGATGTCATCCCTTTTGGTTTCCCCAAATTACCAACTTTGTTCGCACGTTTGGCACCAAAAAATAATCTTCATCGTCACCCCCCCCCCCCGCTTTGTAGTACTAGTGACCCCTGTGTCAAAATTTCTAGCTACGGGCTGGCGGCAATTTAAGACTGATCTTATTACAAAAGCGCCACGGTTATAGTGCTTTTCTACTTGTGTATCTCTTCTATATTTATTTAGACCATTTAGACTGCAGGCTATTAGGCATGAGGATGCAGGATACCTTTGGTCACGAAATGAAACCACCGTGTGATGAAACCTGTCAGATTAATCATGGGCCCATGGTAGAATAATCTATTAAGTTATTTTAACACTATACTATGCTAAGTAATAGCTGTTACTTACAATAATGACCGAAATGAATTAAAGTACGTAAATTGAAAGTGAGACAGATCTTACGGAGGGTGTTTCTTTGAAGCAAATTCAGACTTTCTTAAATAAATATCAACAACTTAAGCATTTAAGGAGCAGTAGTACAAATATGACCAGCTTACTACAGCACAGAGCCATGGAATCAATGTAATTACCAAAAATTTAAAGGTCTGTTGTACGTAAATGTGATACCTGACTATTTGATGTAAAAACATTGAAAATTTTAAAATATAGCCGCATTTTCTATCATAATATGTCAAATATCGACCATTTTACAAGACAATTACTGTTCTGCACTTACATCATGAATAAACATGAGCTACTTATGCACATTTGTGATGTGGAGAGAGGGACTCATGAGATTGGTGTTATGTTATCCTTTGTTTGTTTAGCCTTCACTCCAAGGACAGTTGTAGGTCTAATATTGGTATGCCTCGAGGGGTTTATTTTGGAGGCATTGGAACTTAGCCGGGCAGTTAGGGTCGTGCTCTCTACAAATATGGTCCTAAATTTCATTGTTGTAGTACCTGTACTCGAAAATTTTCGGTACTCGAGTTGACTACTCGAGTACTTTTTCATAGCTCCCAAGTCTCGAGAGGCAAAATGCGGGTCCACCTCTGATCTGTCCGTTTGTGGACCGTAGGCCTGGGGGAGGGGTATAAGGGGAGGCGGTGTCCCCCTACCCCTTTTAAAATTTTTTTGAATTATAGAAGTGTCTACACGCAAAATGGTGGCACTTTTTTAGCAAATTAGTTAACACAACTGGCCAGAATTTTCATGTTGTAAAGCATTACACTGCATTGACAGGACAGACTCTCCAGCTTTCACGGAAACGATCGTTTTCCGGTGAAGTGTCGTTACCGTATAGTCAAATCAAGGAACCCGAAAATCGGCTCCATGGTTTTGAAACTTTTCTTAGGCTGGGCTTAACTCACTGTTAAGCCTTGCAAACTACAACACCTAAAGTAAATTCTTCTAAACATGAAAGTGCAGAATATTTTAGGCCTAACATTAGGTATAAAATTAGATATTATTCCGTAAATTCTACATGTTAATTTACCGTTAATTTCACCTCGCATAGGCTTATACAGTGGCGCCGGCACGGGGGGCATGGGGGCGCGTGCCCCCCCCCCATGAAAATTTGTTGAAAATTTTAAAATGATCCCAAAAGAAGATTAAGCTGTAGATTTCTGTAGAGGGTAGGGTGAGGTGTGTTTTAACCGAGTGATAGATCTATTTAATCATTTTCTATCACAAATGTTTCTCAAACTATTATTATCAAACTACCAAAATTTTCGCGCTCTCCGCGCGCTCCAAACCTCGTCACAATGTTCTTATTATCAATATTTTCTGATAGCAACTCCAGGAGAAGCACAGCAGCAAAAGTTGAAAGCTGTTCACTAATAACCAGGTAAGAGACTGGCTTTTGAGTGGCATGTAGGTTTGTTGAGCAATTGAAAGTGTCTCGATGCAAATTCTGAATGCAGGTTTTGTCATGGAAATCTTATTTAATGAAAAATTTTGCGCGCTTTGCGCACATGCTGTACGGTTTGCACTCCACCTCATGACCATTATTAAAGTAATAATACATGGAACTATAATCACAACATCTGTAGGGGCCTAGCATCAATATGGGATCTTTCAGTCTAATTTTTTGTAGCATAATTTGGAAAGGTGAAATTACGTATTTGCCGTTATATATTCCCCCCCCCCCCAAAAAAAAGATTACCGAGCGCTTTGCGCGCAGCCATTATCGGTATAGATGGCAGGCGCGTAGCCAAAGGGGGGGGGGTGGGCGAAGGGGACAGCCGCCCCCGAGCATATTTTTTGGTACTTTTTTAATGTGTTTATTTTAACAATATTGCTAGTGTTTCCCCTACTTATATGCGATAAATAGGAGTGTGGGAAGTGCCATTTCCAGGGATCTGGGAGGCATTTTGGGCTAAAATTTTCTTGCGATTTGCGCCAAACCATGGTGGAGCAAAGCGCTGAGAGTCTGTCTATGGGCTCCGCCCCCTCCCCTTGACAAATTCCTGGCTACGCCGCTGATAGATGGTGATTTTTAATACACCTACGACAAGCGTTCTGTAACGCGTTTGTTAGTCCCTTCACCTCTTTTGCTATACCTATCAGGGAGGTCTAATATCACCTTCCTGCACCTTTACTCTCCCTCCCGCCCGTTTAGCATTGCTGGAAGCTGTTCATCTGGATTTTCGTTCAAAACTAGTAAAGATACGATAGTTGTAAAGTGTTCTGCGTCATGTTCTATACATCATTTGGATGTCACGTAATAAACATTAGGCCTATGTGATTGCTCCATTTTATGTACTTGATCCAGAGCTTCCAGGAGGCCCTACGCAGGTATCTGTCAGCCTTAGATGCCTTTATAATGCACAATGAAGGGGAGGAAAAATTTCGTTATAGTCCAACAATGTTTCTGTGGACTCCACGCACGTATTTTTGGGTAAAACTTTGCCCGAATAGAAGGCGGTAAAGTAGCCAAAAGGGAGTCTTCAGGAGGTTTGTTGACAATGTATTCTTCTCTTAGACAACATACTCTCCTCTTTCATCCAACCAAAAATTAGATATCACTAAATTATGGACATTTTCCAGCTATATATATGATCAGCTCCAAAAATATTCCAAAGATAGCACCATTTTGCATCTAAGAAACCTTAAATTAGCAAAAACATCTCAAAGGGGAGGGAACAGCCCTCCTCCCCGAGGACGGCGCCTTTATGTAATGACAAAGGAAAGATCCCTACTGTTGTATACAAATGCAGGGCACATAAAAAAGGGAATATTTAAGCGTCGCCACTCAGTTGGAAAATATCCAGCCAGTCGGAAAAATTAGAATTCACTAAATTATGGACATTTTTCAGCCATACAGGTATGTGATCAGCTCCAAAAATATCACAAAGATAGCACCATTTTGCATCTAAGCAACCTTAAATTAACAAAAATTTCTCAAAGGGCAGGGGAAACCCCTCCCCGTACACCCCTCCCCAGGACAGCACCTTAGTGTAGTGACACCTGACAAAAGGATCCCCCCACTGTGTATACAAAACACAGGAAGCACACACAAAAAACGCATTTTGCGCAGACTGGGGAGGTTAACTGAAGTGCCATTATCTGTTGTAGTGACAACTCTTAGTCAGCTATCACTACATGTAAGTACCGTAATGAACCTTTTTGCCGCTAAAGCACTGTGCGACGTTGCGGAAAAGTAGCGTGGCCAAGTTGTTGTGTACAGTAAGTCGGTTGATTAAGTTTCTAAAACTTTTTTAAAACTTGGGAAAAGATCATAAACTCTAAAAATGTCCGGCTAGTCAAATTTGAATAGAATCTTAACAATAGGGGCACGAACCGGAATCTTGTTCAGATCTTTGATTAGATTCGGCTCATAAATGAAACGAATAGTTTCATTTTTGAACCATTTCAATTTAGTCAATTTTGAAACAAATCTTGTCAAATATTTGACAAGATTCCCGTTCGTGCCCCAGTTGACTAGATGTTTTAAGAGTGTAACTGTGTGTTAAAGAATAATGCCCGAAATTCCTTCCTTTATGCAAAGTAGGCGTAGCCCTGTTATCAAACTCTAGGTTAAAATGGCCGTTTTCCTTCATAGCAGGTGTCGAATATGTACTTCTCTTTGGCGTACATACTCTAACTCGTTGGTATAGCCAGTGCAGTCAGTGTGGATGCAGGAGTAATACACGTCCGCCGGGCGGGCAAAATGGCCGTCGACTAGGTCTTTCTTCCTTGTAATCAAATTTGATGTCTGTAATGAATAATCCAAGGCGAAAAAGTCATTGGCAATTTCCTTTAATACAACAAAAATGCAGAGGGATGTTAAAGACGTGGTTGTTTCAAACTACTTGGTTTCACCGTACTTTAAACAATTTAGAATGGGAACAACACCATCTCACAGATTAAAAGTTAAGCTTATATTTACAAAGCTATGTTTGTTACCAACTTACCAGACGACTCGCCCTGCTTTCAAATGGGATAACATGCGTGTCATAAGATGATGACCTCCTAATCAGGTCATGATCAAATGCTTCATGTGAATGTACTAGTCATAAAGATGCCCCGTCTGGACCCGAAACAAGCCGGTAAATCGTCACGATCATGCGTTAGTTATCAGATCACCTTAAATACTACGTGTGAGTGGTCGAGTCATGATTATGTTGATAACGTGTTTGCTTTCGAGTGTCTGTCTACCCCTTTTATTCAAGATGTAAAATGGAAACATTTTATTTGATTAGAATACGAAATGAAAAAAAAAAACTATTTTAGGTTTTCAGTTTTGAGTCGAAAAACTGTAAGGACTTAGGGCCTATGTAATAACGCATGGTAAGGTAGCTAATAAACTTCAAAGTCTCCTTTTTATGGACAGAAAATAAGTTACTTTTGATTCATCCCAAAAATAACCTAGAGAAGAGAGGCATTAAAATAACTTTGATTGGCTATAAAAGGTGTAACAAGGACTCTGTATGAATTATTTCCATGAAAGGGAAAGTCGGCTAGTTAACACTGCAGGTTTGCCTCGGACGCTTCAACCCGGCGATCAACGTCTTTGTCGGCTGGTCGGTGGGCAACCGATCTTGATGGCAAGCCGTTCCAAGTGAGACTAAAGCCGGAGTATACCGGGAGTAAAACCCACGTTCCTCCAGTGGAATAGAACCTACGCACTTGTGAAAAACAGGTGCAAGGCAGCATAAACTATTTTGCCACCAGAGGACCCGACCTACACTGACCGCGGAGACGGGGCTACCGGGTAAGCCCACACTTTTATGCCATGGGCATTCTGGGCTGCCTTAAACTGGGATGATAGGCTTTTATTTTCTTGAACATATTGGGCCGCATCGATGATTAGCCCCCCCCCCCTTTCCTTCGAAATTGGCTCCGCTGTCCCTGACCTACCATTATACATTTCTTATGCAGGTTGTATGTTGTGGCACTGTCAAACTCTTATACCGAAATAGGATAGAAATATACATATTTTGCTTTTGGTTTAAACATTTCTTTCTAACAAATTAAAATATTGGTTTCGCTATTGAAGCCCGACCAAGACTGACAAAAAATGATCAACTGAATGATAGCGATGTATTGTGCATTGCCATATCTGTTTTTCTCGATGACAGTACCACGCGGAAGAACATTAGCGAATAACCTTCTTTTCTCGACTGGAGCCTAGAGGATTACGAGGAAGGGATGTATAAGTATACCTATCGATACTAATGCTGCACCCGGGAACAACCTGCAGTTAACATCCTTACCTGACGGACCGCCGTGATTGTATCCTCAGCCCCTTGCCTCTTACCTCCTAAAGTCTGGGAGTCGGTGGGTTGCCCTTGCTCTGCACTGCTTGGCAGATGTATCACACGCAAGAACTAACGTGGACGACTTTTGGGCAGTTTGCGTATTTTCTTCATTAATCTTATTATAAAAACACAAGCTTCTAAGCTGCTTATGTAAACCAATGACGGTATCCCACGTATTTGTCATGTCATCTTTCACCCCCATGATGCACACGCCTGCTAAAGACAAAACTTGAGCGGAGGCGTGGCTACAGTTGCAGTGTATCACAACAAGGAACTACATCGAACAGTTGCTCCATTTACATATGGGCCTAAAGCAAAAGCTGAAAGTTGGTATGTTTCATATAGCCTTTATATATTATAAATACATAAACTAATCGAGAGTACTAAAGAACGTGGATGACAGCCTTTGTTTAATCTGTAAATCTGTATACTGCATGAAAATTATTGCTAGTGCATAATCAGAGACTCACTGCTTGAAATGTGTATGCTATAAATCTAAAGCAAAAGCAAGCTGTTGTCACCGAGTTAGAAGTTCTACTTCACTAGTGCAATGAAATCAATTGCAATTTCAGTATTCTTTTGTGTCTCGTTTTGGGTTGAACCGATCTCTGCTTCTCTTGGATTAGGCAAATGGACTTGTCCAGGTGAGTAGGCATGTATGAGTAGGCATGTATGATTCTCATCTGCGCAACCGTTAGTTAGGTGTGTGTGTATGTGTGTGTGTGTGGGGGGACTTTATTATAATACTCCCTGAAATTGTAAGTCTAGTATACTGTAATCGTACATGCAAATAGAACATCGTGTTGCTGCCCTCTTTTTGCCGTTATCTTGATCACTTTCCTGTAGTTGTCCGTCCGATGAAGGTGTTACATCTCTAGTATCTTTCGTCACATACAATTCCAGATGCCTTCTCGGATAGACGTATTCTTTTAACACTCTCAGGGGAAATAGATTCGCGAAAACATGTAGGGAGGGCGGGGTACTATGGGAGAGGACTCATATACCCGTGTAACTCCTTTTCTTTAGTATATAGACAGTTTCCTTCCCTTTAATGATCCCTTCTTCTAGATTCAAAATGTTTGATGATCAGGAAAAGTGGCAAAGTACACAGGATTATGCTTGCATTCGCCATTTCGTGCGTTCCAGGTGCCAGCTCATCATAATTAGCACTACACATACTACGTAGTCAAAGTAAGCAGTGACGGCTCACCATTGGAGTGATGGAGGCTACTGCCACTGGTAGATGCGTATGTACGATAGAGGGGCATGACAACTCGCGCCGCCAATGGGTTCTCTACAAAAAACTGTAAAAACAGTCGATTTCAAGGGTCCAAAAAGGCATTAAAAAAGGAGAAGTTAAAGGTGGAGGCGGGAAAGAAAAATTGTCTTCTCTTGCACTTTTAACTACGGTCCAATTCATTTTGCTCAATACCGACCAAAATGTGTTTGTGTTATTCCAGGGAGTATAGCCAAAATTGCTCAGTGTTTCTGCGGGATTACTGGGAACACAAGAATGCAAGGAAGTAAGGAATGGACTCAAGTCCTCCATCGATAATCCACTCATTCCGCTTTCATTGGAGCCCCCATAGAAGTGGGGGCATGGGGAATTTCCCCTTTCATAGCCTTTAGCCCCCTCCACTTTCCCCAAGTCAGTTTCTGTACAAAGGTATACAGTTCACAGGAGCAATGAGCCCTCACATTTTGTCCACCCAAAATTTTTGTTTCCCCCACATTTGAAACCTGGCGGCGCCGCGCCACTGTCGGCTTCCCACGTTAAGGAAGACACGCGTACTTTTTAAGGAATATCGAAAGCTTCAGAGTTTCCGTGGGTGTTCTTATTTCAGATTTATCACTTTGGCAAACATAAATCGTCTAGAAAATTGAAAGTTCCGTGTATTGTAGCATCTGAGTGCAAGTTTCGTCATGACAAATTAAATAATTTTGAACGCATAATTATCAATGAAGTTCGCGCTAGGCGCAATTGTTCACAATGCACTGCTAGACATATTTGTATATTTACAGGCATTTTAAAATTATTTTTGTGCATATTCTATTTTACGTATATAAACTGTCATGTGACCAAAATTTACCCCAACCGCTAATTAATATGAAGGTTTGGTTTTCAAAATTTCAATTTTCTAAACGCACCTTTCTGTTAATTTTTATTCTTTCTAGGGGATTGTCTGCATATTTACATGTCTGTTGAAAATATTTTTAGTTTACATTTGATATAAAAAAAAATCCATTTTTAGTACCTAACAGAACTGATGTCTTCTCACACACTGAAAACTATAGTTATGCCAAATCACTATGCTAAAAGACTGAAGTTCTTAATCGCTTTAGTGGAGTTAATTGAAGAGTACAAAAACAATGGGAAAGCATGTTTGTCAATTAATAGTTTTATGACGTTATAGAACATTATACTTTAGTGGGCGGAGCTACCTTCTGTTAATAGATTTATATTTAATGGTTGTTGCTTCATTGCATAATGGATTTTGTGTTTACCAGGAACTGATCAGGTGATTATTCATCTTGTTAAAAAATGTTTACAACCGATGTATTGGTATTATTTTGCAGTCTTTACTTTATTAGCAATGATAACATTACTCGATGATTGTAAATTTTTAAATAGTGAAATTCCAAATGAGCAGCACTGTAACTGTATGCGCAATTGCTTTCCTAGAGTGATTTTGTCCGGAACTGACCGCAAATGGACCTAATAGTCATTGTCTTAATATCTCACTTATTAATTGCGGTATATTTAACCGCCTTGGCCTAAACAACGAAGAAACGAACGAACCAAAAGAAGTTTTGGAAAAATGGACATGATGGGAAACAAAGTTACATATCCCCCAAAATGGTTTTGTTATTTCATTTTACTGTAAATTTCTGTAAATCAATTTACATAAATGAACCGTAAAATCAGTTTTGTTGTGCTATTTTATTTTTTAATTAATTTACCTTGTCCTGTTACAAAAAGTAGTTTCTGCTACCCAGAAATCTTTCATCGCTCAGTGCCATTAGAGGACCTATCCACAAATTTGCCCTTACTCGAAATGTTTTAGTGACTGAGTGGGTGTAAGTTTCCCCATAAGAAAATGAAGTATGTGTAGATTAGATCACAATTTCCCCTCCAGTACCAGGGTAAAATAATACCATCGCTGTTGTATGAAATTACCAAGAGATGATGTTGCGATCTTATATGTTGATGATGTGAAGTATTACCTGTAATGCAAACTGTATGAAATGTATTCTTCGGCACACTTCGTGCGCTTCCGTTATGGCTTAAAAGCTAATCAACGAATAAGCATCCCGAAAATAAAAAAAAAATAATCATCTGATCAGAGTTACGCCACTTTCCCTCTCACCGCTTTCCTTCCAAGCAGTTCGTCTAATTTCTTAATCAAAACATAAGTAAAACTTTAGACATTGTGAAATGCTTGTTCTGCATTTAGTAACATTTGAAGTCAGTTAAAGCTTCACGTTTGTTTTGGAGGTCTCAAGGCTGGCCTCATCCTCAAGACCAATCTATGTTTAGTAGATTGTGACCTTTGGCTTCATGATTGTGGTCGACACAAAATATTGTCTTAAAATTTCCTAAAGATCCCATAAATATGCAGTTTTTCCATGTTCATGGTCTTTATGTTTTCAAACTGTTTTAAGAGTGTCTCACCAAATCTGCACGACGGGATCGTATCGAGATAAAGCCGAACATAATTATGCAAACAGGTATGTTAGGAGGACTATAGTAAATTATTATTTACATCGATCAGCGTACGAGGCAACTGTATATTGATTTTTCGTTATAAAAAGTTTGTTTACAAAGGAGCACGTACCTCCCCCATTCTGCCTGAATGGGGTCAGCCTACATGCAGCCCTGCCTCAAACGCATATCTCCATATCGGCGTAAGGTTAGCTAGCCTCGACCTCGGGAGCAGTGGCCTCGTCTACAACACAGTATCTTCATTTGGCTACTAGCACAGAGTATCTAGGGGGTTGTCCTCCTGGAAACGAAAGCAACTGAAGAGTGCTTCTCGCTCAAATGGCTCTAGAAGAGATACCATTTTGGCTTTATTATGATTTTATTCCCTTTCCGGTAAATGTCTAAGCCTCTGCATGAAGTAGGGAGGGAAATTCAGAATAGCTATCATAAAAAACATTCCACATGCAGCATTGCATGTAATTCTCCCACAGATGACAAATCAGTAGGCCTACATTAAAGAATAGTCGCGGTGACAAGATATATGGTCACTGGTTTAAATTTGAGCAAAGTTCACAATTCCCTTGGTATGAAATTTATTAGGCAAGGTTTTTGATGGTATATTGACTACTGACTATAGAACTTGAACGGCGGCCGTTTTTTACCACAGGCTGCTGCTGAGGTAGTGTAACGATTGCCTTGGGAGGAGAGGCATAGTCCATCGGGCCCTGTTGGACGGATAAATAAGAGAAAACGACCTTTCAACCTGTATTCTATAAGCAGCACATGGGGATTTCAAAGTACAACACGTTATCGAAGATGGAGTTTCCTTACCGTGAGAATTTGCACCGCTTCTGGCCTTCCCCGATAATATTTTTCTACGTGAAGTTTAGTCCTAACGCTTTAATTGCACTAGGGAAGTGTTAGGAAGGAGATCGAACATTCTGTAGTGTCTTTTACGCAATGTTAGTTTCGGCGACGGTAATCTTGCTTTTCTCCTCAAAATGTTTATCACAATAACAAGATCAACTAGGATCAGTGACTTATTGGAACCAGTCCTTGCCTAAAACTCGTTAACTTTTTATTGCCAGTCGTCATTCAAAAGTGTGAAATTCGAAATGCGAAAATTTTCCAGAATTGAGGAAAGCTCTGTAGGCTTGAACAATGTTTGAAGCAGACGAGGCATCAAAATAGTACGGGAATAAAGGAAGAACAATATTTGAACCTCTGCTGCTAGTCGTTTAAATGAAATTCTCAATTAACGCTTGGCCAGTATCGGAAACGAACATATTCAGGATATGCCGTAGAGGAGCAGATCATCATAAACTTTGAGGGGGTTTGCTAGTCACCTGTGACTACACAACAGAAACACAGAGACCCGTCAATCAATGTTTGATACTTAAAAGGGATTAAATCATTTTCAAGTAGGTACTGTCTGACAGATTTGGTCGTATTTGGTTGTTTTACCTCTTTCGTATCACTAAACACCTCACTGTTTGCACCACGTTGTTCATGAATGATAAACTTGAAACTTACGCTTTTGCACCCTCAAAGACTGTTTACTAGACAAGTGCTTCCACTTTTTTCCGAAAGTTTTGGGGGAATTTCAGTGTTGCTTTGGAAGGTAAATTTCGGGAATTAAAGTAATCTTCATGAAATTTGGAAAATTTAACAATTTGAAGAAGTAATATTTCCAACTTAAATTAGGAAGACAAGACCCTCTTTTGCCCGTTTCTCTTCCTTTTTTAATGTGAAGTGGATATCTATTTTTGTAGTTTTACTAATTATGTTCTGGCCTGTGTACTGACTGTAAATTGCATGCAGAACGGGCTCTTGAAAAGTAAGGGGGTAAACATCAAATTTAATAGACATAAGAACGCTATTTCAGGAAATTTTTACTTCACTTGTGGACTCCCCTTGCTTGACTCTCCCTTACAGCTGGTTCCACTTTCAAGCAAATTTCTTAATTTTGAGGAAATTTCAGGATTTTAAAGGAATTTTTCAAGAAACTTTAAGAAATTTGAGAAAATCTAAGGATATCAATGAGAACATGAGAAAATTGTTAATTCACAAAAATCAAGGATAGGAATATGTCAAAAATCTTCACTGTATTTTGGAAATTGCCCTCTATAGAACTTTGAGTATAGAAATTAGAATGCTGATTCAGTAGTGCCGTCGCCAACAAGTTTGCCGTGCGACCCCCACCGATGAAAATTCAATTGGCAAGTTTTGAAAAATTGTACACAAACACATCGTTTATACATTTATTTGGACACGAGGACCCACTGTCACTTTTTCAGTCAATTTTCGGAGACTAAAATTGCACAAAGTGTTCTCAGCACTGACTGCCTTTTTGAGGCGCGCTTTCGCGTGCATCTATTTTTATGAATTTGTGAAGCACTTCACAGTTATCGTTTCGACGTCTATTTTCAACGGCTATATGGACCACCATTCAATAAAAAAAAATTACATCGATTCATTAGGCTATCTTTTGTTCTAATTTAATATTCGAAAATTGTTAAAACTGCATTTTTTGTTGCTTTTTTAAAGCAAATCCAACTTGAATAAAATATGAGGGTAATTAAATAGCTTCATCTCAAAGTCTAATGTCTGCCAGTGTTCAATGTAAAAATTACCGGGAACTTTGCCTGAATCCTTGCCTTGAAGCGGAGCCAAGCACCGCACTATGGACCATATAATAAACTAGTGGTGACACCTCTGTAACTTGTACTTGCACAAAAATTTCTTTTACACTTTATACTGAATTTTCTGCATGCTTCTGGTGTGTACCAGGGGTCGTCTAAGCGGACATAGCCCGGCCGGCCTTTTTCTCATTGCTGCTGAACTTGAGTCCAGGAGTTTGCCCCCTGGACCCTATACCTGGGCGTGGTCCCTGGACCCCACAACTTAAGGAGCCCTAAGGTGGGCTTCTCGACTCGCGTCACGTCACCGTGATGCCTCCAGCACTTCATCCTCTCAGTACTTCATGCAACTGGTGACGTTAATGCCCCTACCCCTGTTGTGCCTCTCCCTTAAAAAAGTTTAGCTACCACTCTGGATTCAGTTACGTATATGTAATTCCTCAACTTTGGACGTCTTCTACATACCTTGACAAGGTGGATGGGGGCTCGTAACATGTGGAAGCACTGCTCCATTGCTCAATTACCTCCTTTAATTTTATTTTGAAATAATGCCGTGTAACGTTAGAAGTGAGAATAGCCTATTTCCAGAGTTGTGTCCGAAAAGGTGTTAGATGTTCTGATTCAACAAACGACGTGACTTGAAGGGTTCAATGAGGTTCGCTGTCAGCGTAAGAGTGTAAAAATAGACAAAAATTTAGTGTGCCGTCCTGAGATTTGAGAATTGTCAGGCTGTTAGGCTAGTACGTTTAGTGTGGTGGTAGGCCTGGTCCCTACGGTAGGTACTGTACCAGACCACAGGCGCTCGGTACTAGTATAGGCTGGCCAACACTATACATATATATAACACGTATCCGTGTTATATATATGTATAGTGTTGGCCAGCCTATACTAGTACCGAGCGCCTGTGACCAGACGTAGTCCGGATTTACCTAGCCTAACGTTAGGCCTTGGGGTTGCCAGTCCCCTACAAACTCGCCTCTTACATTTTACAAACTGCCCCTTACAAACTCGCCTCCTAACAAAGTCGCCCCCAACAAAGTCGTCCCTCAGTTCAACAAGTGGTCCTGGCAAAATTTCTTTAAAACAATAATAATAGATACAAAGATACAGTACAGTAATCAGGGATTCCGCCAGAAATGCAAAAAAGGGGGGGGGGGATTAATTGCTCCTAAACCCCTACTCCAAATTGATGCTGTCCCTGGCTAAAGTTACAAGTGGGTTCAGGGGGACAAAAGCTTGCTTCAAGACCCCTATAAGGTGCATTTTGAAGGGTTTTAAAGGCCATTTACTTATGAAAGTCCAAACATTGCTGCAAAGGTGCCCTCTTCTAAAGTAAGAAACCAAGATATGGACAATTTTTTTTAATTTTTATGGAAATGAAAAGGGGATTTTACCCACCTTCTTCTGGAAAGGGGGGACAAGTCCCCCCCCTTTCCCCCCTCTGGCGGAAACCCTGGTAATCGTTTTGATTAGCAGTCATCAAGTGCCTACGCACTTTGTTGCTGATTTGACGCCAGGCTTTAGCCTCATAATTACGCATAGCCTACAGTGTTTTTGAAACCACGTCTAGTTAATTGCAATTTTTTTCTTCTTTGAAGTTTAGAAAAATTAATCCAGTAATTTAATTTTAATTACCTAAAACATTAATTTCTTTTATACCAAACGTTACTTAGGCCTAATGTTCAATTAGAGGTGTAAATTTGGCAGCAGTTCTGTGAAAAGTATATCACTTGAATGCTGTCGATCAGTTTCATACAAAATTCAGGAGTACGTAAACTACACTGAGTAAGTATGGGAACATAGGCTAGTACGCGATTCTATATCCACGTACATACGTACGTACTATATAGTAGTATGACTGAGGGCTTACCAGTTGAAATGTCCCCGTACCAAAACGTCCCCGCCGTTGGTCAAAACATCCTCGTGCCAAAACATCCCCGTATCAAAACACTGAATCATTGTAAGTTTCATGACACTTTTTTTAATTTAACTATTTGATCAGTTTGTTCAATATTTTTTATTAAGTTTAGTAGGCCCCTAGTCTAGTTTTCTATTTCTTCAAGGAAAATGAAATATTAGCCTATACAATTTACAGCTCTAGCCTACAAAGTTACATGTTGTAACAGTATAGCCAACATGTATTACGGTAACTACGTAGCCTACGGTTGCAAGTTGAGCGCGGCGCTAAGTTTCTCTTGTCATAATATTACTCAAGATTCTGAAAACCAAAAACTGTAACTGATTTCTTAATATCGGCAACAAATCAATAACAATTAAATTTTTCTTTCTGGAAACTTTTCAGAAGCTTTGAAAGTTAAAGTATAACGTTACGTATCATTCATATGCGGGGACGTTTTTGCATTACATATATAATATCACGGGGACGTTTTGGTAAAAAGCGGTGATGTTTTGGTAGCTAAATTGCGGGGACGTTTTGGTAAAGGTACGTTTTAACGCCTCAGTCAGTGACTGAGGCATGCGTAAGTAGGCTATTGCACATAAATGGTTCATGAATATAGACTGATCAATTATCTTGTTGTTTATTATCAATTTACTTGAATCATTTTTGATGAAATTTCACCGGTGACGACTTAATTGAACTGAGGGGGCGACTTTGTAGAGGGGTGACTTAATTAGGGGGCGACTTCAAGCTGACCTTGTTTCCAGAATGGGAAAGCATGCCAATAAGTAATTGTTGTGATCGTTCCAAATTAATGTACTACGCTTAGTTCAGCACAAAGCAGCAACTCTTCACTGTCTCATATGGAAGTGTAGTAGCTTAAAGGGAATGTAGGATAGGTTTGACTAAGATGAGTCAATTATTATCAGGGGTAGTACGAGGTGGGGACCTCCCTGTCTGGGAAGTGTTCCACTTTTGTCAGGGAGCATTTAATTGCTACTACAATCAGACATGTTATCCCCGACTTCACACGATCACCCCAACGATTCACCTGAATTTGCTCTCAAGGAAGGCAGATGTCTTTCAATAAAACCGTGATTATCAATTTGTCAAAACAGTAAAAACCCCAGTTTTTCAAATTTTGAAAATAGTTCTAAACTCACTGAAATTTCAGAAGTTTCTCAGTAAAACCCAAATTTTTCAATTAAAATCCAAAATTTTTGTGTGCTTTGCATGCCAGAAAACTTTGCTTTCTTCATCTGGCAACCTACACGGTACCTTTTTCGGGGCTTAGGGTTGCTTGGCCCCTGTCTGGGAGTTTAACCTTTCTTTCTGTCAGGCAGGTTCTGGTGCCACCAGCTGCAATTTATGAACAAATTTAATTATTTTGTAAAGCCCATGTCATGCACATTACATATAATATGCTTGTTGATTTGTTGTTTGCGATGATCTTCTCTTGTCTGCATAAAATATTTCCAAGTCAACTATTATGCACTGGTAGAATGTGTGATACATGCATGTCCGGGAATGAAGGGTGCTTTTTTTTGTCCCAGTTAGTTGAAGGGTCCATGGGTTGGGAAGTCTGTATCATAGGTTGTTTTTTTGGCTTTTCATACTGGGAAGAAGCAAATGTTTAACCTTTTTGAAATGTTCATTCTTCTCATCTTCCTGTGGACTCTGCTATACCCCATGGCACAGTCCTACATGTAGGACCCCTGTTATTCCTACTTTAACATAAATGACCTACTTGATAACTTGAAATCAACTACCTGGTTATTTGCTGATAATTGCCTAATGTACAACCCTATCACTTCTGCTGAAGACTCTGAAGATATACAGAGAGACCTTGATTTTTTAAATGCATGGCAAAATCCAGACTAAAGTTTTTTCTCACTCGGATAATGAAAAAAACGATATCATCCCAAAAGCACAGATTGAGGGATATGCAAAATCACAGAAGGCGAATCTGCATGGAAATTTTTGTCCTGTACATGCACAATTCACCAACTCAAATTCTAACTACCCTGCATAACACCTCTCTGTGGCTTCCAAGACTGGCTGCTTTTTAAGGAAAATTTAGATAACCTGATAACAAAATTTTGATTGTTTGAAATAATTTTTGGTTATCCAAATGGAAATGATATTAAAAAAGGCTAACGAATTGTGTTTCGTGATATCACAGGTGTTTTTATTTTACTCTTGGCCCATACACAGATTGGTTTGGCCAGGTAAATAGTACCCTAAAATATCCCTGGTTTGGCCATCTCACTGACTGGCCCTGGTGATTCCAGTACTGTAAGTTACTGATTCAGATGAATCAAAGTTTGAAATGTCAAGTCTCACTTCACAAGTGCTCAAATTTTGCTGTACATTATAAAAAAAAAAGGTTAATTAGGCAAAGCTCTGAACTGGGACCTCCCCCAAGAAAATTTGAATTCTAGATGTGCTTAGATGTGATTTCCCAGCATCTGGGAAGCATATTTTCCATATCTATTTGCTCATTTTTTCAAAAAATTGTTGGTCATCGAAAAGGGGGGGGGGCATGCGCCAGGTGCGCCCCCACCTGGATCCGCGCCTGAACCCATGGGACAAATTTTGAGAGTTCCTGTGGTGATGGCTACTTTGCATGTGCAGGTAGATATGATTTCTACAGATAGCAATGTTTGCACGGCTACATACCAAACAGCATCATGCCAAACCACACAAGCTAGCGGCTCAGGCCAGACCTTGTGCAGGTACAGTAGGCAAACTTTCCCAGCTGGCTATTCAATCATTGATCCATATGGGTTCTGCATACGTTAAAGACAAGAATTCTTGCATTTGCATCAGTAAACATATCCAAAAATAATGATTGGTGTAAGCGATCCTCTTTTGTTTTTGAACATTTTTCAAACTGCGGTAGTCAAGTGGTATGGAAAAATTCATACATGCGCATATGCATATGTGGCAACAGTCACCACAACGATGTTTTTCACGTCATGTGCTGAAACAGCACTGCCATGCACAGTGCTGACCTGTAAAAAATCAAGTGGTTGTTGGTCCAGGCCTATAGTTCAGGGAACACAGTGTACCATTACCATTAGAATTACGCCTGGGGACCCTTGGCTACGAATTTCCCAGATATGATGCCCTCTTTTTAGAGGCTTTCCTACTGTAGGTGTCTGGTTTGATTTTTAAAATTTGCTTTAAATGTCTAGATTTTTAAACTTTTTGTGACCACATTCGTCAAATAAGACCAACTTTGTCATGAAACTTTGCTGTTTTAGAAAAATTAATGAAAATGTTTATTTCACAAAATTCACAGTTTGTCACTTAGTGTATTAAAAAATGATAAAATTTCGCAAGCTAATGAAGTTACAGAAAGGTCAGGAAGTTTCACAAATTATAGTGCTCCCAAAATTATCTTTTATTTTGTCACAAACTCATACAAGTGGCATTGAATCATATTGTAATTGTGGTGGAACTAATTATTATGAGTAGCTAGGATACATTTTTTTTATGAAAAGTAATTAAAGATTTGTACCTTACCATGAAATTTCGTTTCCCCTCCCCCCAAAATGCAGGAACCCTTAATAAGTTTAGGCTGCAATTATGATCATACATTTACATGTAAACAATCTTCAAATGATTTTTTTCTGCCATGGGGAAGGGGCTTCCCCTGCTATATAACCTATCCAGGTTTGCAATTACTGTCTTTTTGCAAAAATAAAATATTGTAACCCTATCTTGACCTCTGTATGAGGCCCTTGCATAGTCTGCAAGATAAGCTGCACCCAAACTTTGAACTTGAACAGAAATGAATGGTAATGATAAGTTTCAACACTACTGAGAGCTCTCCTGTCAGCTGTAAATTTTTGGTGACATAATGCCACATTAGAAACTTTATTATCCCAAGTTAAAACTTATAAAGGGAACAAGACTGTGCACAATGCATGCTGAACATTCAAAGTTGGTAGATGAAGCCCAAGTACTAATGCAGCGGTCAATCGTTATCTTCACCTTACCCCCCTCAAGCCTTCACTTCTTTTCACCTTTTATGGAAAAATAATTAGTCGAAGATTCACCTCTGTATTGAAAATTGTAAGGTGCAGGTTCACCAATCACAATAAATCTTTTAGCTGAGGATTCACCAAGGCCTTCATTTTCTTTAGGCAGAGATTCACCAGTCTGCAAATGATTGTTAGCCCAAGATTCACCACCAAATAAAAAATTGGTTTACAAAGCTTAAGACAAATTTTTCACATGTTATTATGAAAGATGACACATTTGAAGGACCTATTCCATCACCCCAAATATCTTTGGGACTGCGGGGTGGCATAAATTCATCATTGGTGGCTACACTTCCATTGGCATATTGGGCAAATTCAAACTGTACCTTGAATGTACAGCAGCCATTCTGGTTATGTACACGAGGGGTAGTCCAAGTCATCCACAAACCAACTCTGCAGCAAACCAAGTTGTACCCAGTCCAAGTCGTTCAACATCCAAGTCGTCCCCACTCCCCAACATAAAAAAAATCATAACACAAGTGTATTTGGATGACTCTCAAAATATAAAACAAAACAGAGAGAGAGAAAAAGATGGAGATCAGAAAAACAAACCAGAGTACCAGGGATAGCATAAAAAAGCCTTGAAAAAGCTTATATAATCCTGTAAACGTTGCGAGGGGATTCTTGAGGCCAACTTGGCTTCGTGTTGAGTTTGACGGAATGGGGACGACTTGGTCCGAAATCATGTACAGTTGTAAATTACAGACCTGTGCAAATACCATGCATTCGTTGTCTAGCGTTTGGCCCGTTTTGTCTTCACATTGTGACGCTACGCATGTTCCATGTGTATTACAGTAGGTGTGCATACGTATGTACATTTGGCTTTAATTGCGGAGACCAAAGCATGCGGTCAATTTTCCACATTTCAGAAAAGAATTTTCCTGACATGATGAAAATTATGTGCAGACATACGACGCAATTTCGACCATCAAAAAATTGTTTGACGCATTTTCACCATAATTACGGAAATCGTTCGTTGAAGATTCGATGCTTCCAACATTTTTATAGGCGAAATTTCACTCTGCCCGGGAAAATATTTAGGTCAGGTTTCACCATTTTCAAGTTTTTGAGACTTGAAGACTCGACGTCGAATCTGCAACGAACCTTGAGGGGGGTTAGGTAAAGATTACAATTGACAGCTGCATAAATCTTCATCGTTTGAGTTTTGAGTTGTGTGTCTTTCCCAAATGAAATGAAAGAAAAGTGCTGGACTGTTGATGTTAACAGTCTTTATCATGTTCTAGGACTACTCTTAGCATGGCACTGCTCAAACTTAGATTCATGTATGGCCTAACATGTCATAGTCAAAAGTTTGATTGGCAGATTGGCAGTGATGGGAACTGGTGGTGTAACTTAAGTTATAGCCAAGGCAAAAAAGCATTTGTGAGACTTTTGTGTACTATTTTCCTCCATTTTCCATTGCAAAAGTTATCCATTACTTTTAAATTTTTATCTAGTAACTCCCATCTCCTTTCTGTTTATTCTTTATTAATAACTTCTTTCTGTGGAGAGGGAGGGGGCCAGATATCCTTGATCTGAACCTGTAAAAGCATTGTCCTACCTAAAATTAAAACATCAAGCAACATCAAGCGACACAGAGATAAAATGAAACTGCAGGTGATTTCATTCATAAAGTTTAATAGTGTATGTCATGTATACAGATCATGTAAAGAATTCTTGCAGAAGTTTGGGGATGTTATAACAAGTGCAGCTAATATATAGGTGTAGGATTAATTGTCATCCCCCAGGCAGCCAAGAAATGAATAAGCAAACTACATCCCAGAAGAAGGAAAAGGAATTGTTGTGACTTTCACCTGTCTGAAAATGCCATTACACAAGTTTTCTTATTTTCATTTGCAATTTTAGGTTGTACATTCATTGTCAGTCTTGCACAACAAATTGGAGAAATCCACAATGAAACTGCAGTAAAAGGATTGCAGAGACTTTGCTCCTTCTTACCAGGTGAGATACCATTAACTGTGTTTAATACAGCTTCTGCACCAACTGTTCTCAGCGTCATCCATGCTTAAAGGGAAAATGTAGTCCCCCTAATTTGAATTAGTGTACTCCATCATCCTAATTCAGGAAAGGCTTCATTCAATCATGTGACAATATTTTTGTTACTTATTTGCTACTTCATGCAGAATAACTCCTTGGTTTACCTTCAATAATCAATGTTTTTATAAAGAGACATTATGAAAAATACTTATGAGCGAAATAAGCGAAAATCTGTAAGATTTAGCAGATTTTTGAAAACGGACTTGGGGCAACTGCTCTCTCTCTCTTTAACCAACCACCTCTAAAATCTAAATGTCGTCATTGGTTTTGACGACACAATCTCCCTTTGCCCTATTGCTTTTCGGAGAACCACTTTTAATTAATAAGGAAAGTCAGCAATTCACTGTTTGGACATATATGTCATGATTCTTATTTAGGATTCCCCAGTTGGCTTCCCTTGATAAAGTTTCCTTATTCCATTTCAGCCAGTTACCAGCCTCCTTGTAAAGCATTTATTGCTACAGTGGAACCAACTATTCAGCAACTGTGAGTATATGAACTGATCACTTTTTTACCTTTTGGGTGTTATAACTAGCCCTGAACTTTCAGGAAAGGGGGTGGAGGTGGGGGAATGGGGGCAGGGGAGGATTGCTTTCATGTGTGGGAGAGTTGTATCTTTCTCAAACCCTTGCCCCTCATCAGACTGCCCATTCTCAGCAATGTTTTCTCTCAAGAAGTTATAAAGTGGAACACAGAAAGGAATGAACTGCCAGGTACCCTAGCTCCCTGGTCCAAGCAATTGGGGCCTAATTATGTATTCCTTAATGAACTCCACAGATTAGTGGAAACAGGTGTTCTCACTGTCATGTTTGACTCATCAGACCAGGGTTGGGTTTTTGCCGGAAAAAAACCTGTTTTTACCGGGACAGCGGTAGAAACTGGTAATAACTAGTAATAACTGGTTATTACCGATAAAAACCGGGAGAAAATGGAAAAAACCTCTTCTGGCAATTAAGAGAGTGCAGTTGTTTTACCCCATTGCACATGATGAACAAGCCAGTTGAGATAAAATTATTTAGTTTCATTAAACTTTCTATTTTGCCTAAAAAGTGAGAACTAAAATTTGCCAAAACAGAAAAAAGAGTGAAATACATTGTTGTTACAATAGTACTGTTAAGCCCTAAAATGTTAAGTGTAACCACAAACAAAGCAACTACAAGCCAACAGGAATACTGTAGCCTAAAAACTAAAGTTGGTTTGCAAAATGACCAGAATATCAAGCAAAGTTTTACAAAATGAGGATTGATGAAATTGTGTTTTTATGAAAGTTCTAAATATGGAAGTTCAATTTCCAAGTAAGCAGGGTATACCTGTTATATATAGATAGGGCAGGAGCATGGAGTAGACAAGCAACTTCCTTTATCATGTCCAAAACTTCAGTTTGACACAGCAGAGAAGCAAATTACAGTGCCATAATGATAAATGCTGATTAAGCTTCATCTTGAAGCAAATGCATTTCATGAAGGGAGCTTCTCTGAATATTCAAATCCTCTGTACTCATTACTCAGAAATAAGTAAGAAGTTATAGATGGCCAATCAAATACAAAGGGACTATTTGTTGGCTAAAGTTATCTTCCTTTTGTAAAAGTTGATAACCCACAAATAGTAATGTATGAATGAAGGAAACTTAAGTGGATAGCCAGCACTTTGTTTTACATTCATAAATACTTTTGAGAATGCTGGCCTCTGATTGGTCAGTTACCCATGTTCTTATCCAGTATAGAAACAAAGGGTGTATGGAGAGCAAGTGTGCGATCATGTCAGGACTGTAAACATGCCCATGATTAGTAAAGTGCTGATCTATTTAAAGGTGAACATTCAAATTAAACCAGGTACAGTAATAACTGCAATTTTTTTATTTCTGTCACTGTTCACATTGAAAATAAAAATGCTGGAGCCTGGATGACACTTGCAGAACTTTAGGCAACTTGGGAGAATAATTCATGATCAATGGAAAATTGTTACAAAAGAAAGGTTTTTGACTGTTTAGTTTCTCCAAAATTAAAGTTTATATGAATGGGAATAAAGTAATGGTGCCCATGTCTCTATATCAGATTCAGACAGGCTGTGATGTCACAGGTCTCTAAGCCCATACACGCCGCTAGAATTCAATAGGCTCGTTTAGCCAAAGTTCCCCGGGAAAAGGCCATTTTCCTGGGTGAAAAATATAGACGTCTTATGTCGCCTGATGGTTTAATCCTCCTATTGAATTCTAGCCTCATGATGTGTAACATCATAGCCTGTTTGAATGTGATATAGAGGCATGGGCACCATTGACTTAATTCCCAAAAGAAAGTGGAAATGTTGAAGGAAGGTGGATGGTTGAATTACAAGACAGAACACTACTGGAGGTCAATGCAACACATTGAGTTATTGTACTGTAGGAGCTACACACCTGCAGGTTCACCTGAAAGGTACACCCAAAAGTGGGGTTAGCAACTTCCCAGTTTTCACAGGAAATCTTCCCATCAAACTGAAAAAATCCTTTAATTATTCCTTGAGTTCCCTTCCTATTTTTCTGCATTATGGATGTATCTACTGCATGTACATGTAAAACCTGGTTTTACCGGGACGGTTTTTACCGGTGAAAACCACTGGTAAAAACCGCTTGTGGCAAAAACTGCCAACCCTGCATCAGACTAAGTATATACAGCACAGGTAGGGACAGTGGCTTTCTAGATTTACAATTTTCTTAATTTATCATAAGGCAGTAAGCCTATAAAGGTGCTTTTGGTATACTGATGGACATTAAACAAAACTCTTTCTTACTTTGCATACCAGAATCGATCAAAAAATTTTCACCCCTGATGTGGCCTGCCATGCTGTTTCATTGTGCACTGTTGACCCAGGTCAACCTGAGTGTCACTTGTACCCTCTGCCAGGAGAAGGTATCAATAGAGCTGTCAGTCGTGTCCTTCCTACTGAGAAGATGAAGAGAACTCAGTATGAAAAGGTGAAAATTACAGTTTTATGCAATGTTCCTTGTGTAATGAAGATATTTTCTAGGCCCATTAACTTAGTTGAGGCCTGCCATCTTGTTGTTTATAGAATCACAGAAGTATGGTGCAATACTTCATTTGCATGAAATTGAGACTCTGCACATGGCACCTAGTCTGTCAGGTTTGCCTTCCCTTCCATGAGTGGCCATTTGTGTATGGCGTGCCACTTTCAGCCAATCACAAGCCTGTCCCATATTAGTAGACTTTCTGCCTAAAGTCTAAGGCCTTAAGCCCACACCACTCGTGCTGCAGGCTTCTTAGAAGAAACATGTAATGCTATTCACCCCTGTCAATTTGCACATAGTAATTTTATCTTTTTTGCCGGCCGTTGATTAAATGTAATTTCTGTTTGAACCTGAATCATTGAATAAATCGTCTCAAATCAACTTGAACTCTCTTTTTCTTTCTGGATTCCCTTTTGGAGCTTCCCCAAGCTTCACATGGAGTGATTGGCACACAATACAACACTTGTATGTAAACATGGGGCCATGCAGCTTCTGATTAAAATTTTGTATTTTAAAGAACTAGTGAGAGATTAAACCCAGACCTGTATTGTACATGACATAAAATCTGACATTAAAAATTAATGTCGCAAAGGTTATTCTTAAAGACAAGAGTTTACTCTTTCTCAGAAAACAGGCAAATTCCCAGGAATCTGAGTACAATAAGGAAAATGGCAAAAATTGTTAACAAGAAAAAGTCCAGGTGAAAAAATTGTTAACATTCAAATATAGGTAACTTAAAAGATTTTTCTTCATTTCCAAAGGAATTGCATGTCATTGAAATCAACCCTATTGTGATCACGGCTTAAAAACCCACTAAAAATGTTAACTCTAAAAGTATTTGTCACATTTTGTTGTAAATTATGATAACTAACCACACTTAATACTGTTTTTACTGTACATGAACCCTAACAAATAGAAATAGACTTTCGCAAAATGAAGTCAACTTTTACAGAAGGGAAAAGTATGCAAATTTAGAAAACAGATTAGGAAACAGAATTTTGCATTTACAAAAAAGTGAATTCCTGTCTTTAATTATAACAAAGTAAATATGTTTGTGGTTCTTTACTACATGGTTAATTACCCTGAGTCCATTTTGCCTTACAGATGAAAAAGGTGGGATCAGATCTATGCGATTCCATTCCTTTCATAAAGGAAATCTGTGAATTTGTTGAAACGTGAGTAGCACAGTGTTATATTCCCTTCTTAACACTTTGCTTTTCTGAGAGAACCTACTGTGGGTGGTTAGTCTACACTTGGATAAACATATATTTTCAGTTCTACACTGACACTTGGTCATAACTTCATTTAATTGGTGCATGGCAGTTTTCAGGAGAATGGGATTTTGTTTGTAGTGAAATTGAAATTCTAATTTAGAAATGTTTTTAGGTTTTACATGGAAGTGATATTCATTGCCCATGCTACTTTGCCTATTTGCATCTTAGTGAGATAAATTGGCATTTGAACATTCTCCAGTTTTTATCTGAAAAACTAGTTTTTATTGGTTTCGATGATAAGAGAAACCTATGCAGTCATGATGGCGTGTGTGTGTATGTATGTGTGTGTGTGTGTGCGTGTGTGGGTGTATGTGTGTGTGTGTGTTTGTGACACTTTTCTTGTTTACACGATATCTCAAGAAGGGAAACTCTGACAGTTCTCAAAGTTGATAGGTAGATGCCCCATATTAAGAGGAAGAACCCTATCGTTTTTGGTGGAGGTCAAAGGTCATTTGGGGTCACCAGGGGTCAAAATCTGAAAACCTTGTTTACACGATATCTCAAGTTAGGAAGCTTGGATAGATTTCATACTTGGTGTGTGGATGCATTATAGTAAGAGAAAAAACCCTATTGATTTTGGTGGAGGTCAAAGGTCATTTGGGGTCACCAGAGGTCAAACCCTGAAAACCTTGTTTACACGATATCTCAAGTTAGGAAGCTTGGATAGATTTCATACTTGGTGTGTGGATGCATTATGGTAAGAGAAAAAACCCTCGTGTTTTAGATGGAGGTCAAAGGTCATTTGGGGTCACCAGGGGTCAAACACTGAAAACCTTGTTTACACGATATCTCAAGGTAGGTAGCTTGGATAGATTTCATACTTGGTGTGTGGATGCATTATGGTAAGAGGAAGAACGCTCTTGTTTTTGGTGGAGGTCAAAGGTCATTTGGGGTCACCAGGGGTCAAATACTGAAAACCTTGTTTACACAATATCTCAAGGTAGGAAGCTTGGATAGGTTTCATACTTGGTGTGTGGATGCATTATGGTAAGAGAAAGAACCCTATTGTTTTTGGTGGAGGTCAAAGGTCATTTGGGGTCACCAGGGGTCAAACCCTGAAAACCTTGTTTACACGATATCTCAAGGTAGGAAGCTTGGGTAGATTTCATACTTGGTGTGCAGATGCATTATGGTGAGAGAAAGAACCCAATTGTTTTTGGTGGAGGTCAAAGGTCATTTTAGGTCACCAGTGGCCAAACTCTGAAAACTTTATTTAAACGATATCTCAAGTTAGGAAGCTTGGATAGATTTCATATTTGGTATGTATATGCATTATGGTAAGAGGAAGAATGCTGTCATTTTTGGTGGAGGTTGAAGGTCATCTGGGGTCACCAGGAGTCAAAGTCTGAAAACCTTGTTTACATAATATTTCGAAGTAGGAAGCTTGGATAGGTTTCATACATGGCATGTGGATGCATAATCTTCAGAGGTACAAAGCATATCATTTTTGGTGGAGGTCAAAGGTCATCTGGGGTCACCAGGCGTCATAGTCTGAAAACCTCATTAAACACGACATCTTGAGGTAGGAAGTTTGGATAGATTTCATATGTAGTATGTGGATGACTTATGGTGAGAAGAAGTACCCTATTATTTATGGTGGAGGTCAAAGGTCATCTGGGGTTAAACTCTGAAATCCTTGTTTACAAGATAGCTCAAGTTAGGAAGCTTGGATACTTCACATGGTGTTGCATTTAATCCATCAGAAAACCCCTACAAGTTTTGTCAGAAATCAGAGGCCAGCTGAAATCGGCACCAGAGGCAAAAAAAGCAAAAAAGCAAAAAATTCCCAAGAATTCCCAAGGTCAAATATGAACATGAAACTGTAATTTTCCAGCACTTGAACATCACATTGAACCAATGACTGACAGAAACAGGACATCTTGGCAATATTTGGGATTACACATTAAGTGCTATATTCATCGAAACCACAATGCATTTTTGCATTCTGGTTATAAGTTATATACTGCTAGGTTTATTAATTACAGGAAATATTCAGTCACTCATTTTGAAGAAGTATCATCCCTGCATTTATAGTAGTATATGGTTCTTTTTAAAAAATCAACAATATTATTGTTTCTAGATGGTTTATTTCAGAAACTAAGATTACTACTAGGTTTTAATACCTTTAAATAATCTGAAATATCTATTTTCTGAAGGATAATGAAAGATGCTTGTGTTGGGAAGTAACAAGAAATTTTTACAATTTAATCGGTATTTGTAAATAAGTTTGGGTGTGGCAACAGATACCCTTTAAACTGAACACACATAAGGGAAACATGAGAAAAAGGTTCCATTTTATATCTTTGTCCTGCAGACGACTAAGTGATCACATCCCTCTTGTTGATGCAGATGGGGATCGGTTTAGTATAATTGAAGTAAGTTTAAAGTGGTATTAGATTACTTAAGTACATCTTGACTATATCTGAGAGATATGTCTTGACCATTTCTGAGAGATTTTGAAAAATTCTTGTACAGCTTTTATCATTTATAGCCATTAAGTTTGGTTAGAGTGCAGTGCTGCTAACTGTTATAGTTCTTTGTACAAAGAAACTTTTACACTAAAAAACTTAAAAAATAAATAAAGTCATATAACATATGGGTAAATAGAATCTGGCATCCGTCAGGTATATATGGTATTTATATATTCATTTTATTAATGAAAACAGGCACACTGGGTATCAGATGACTGTTTGAACAGCAAGTAATACAAAATATAAAAAAAATGAATGAAGCTTGCTATAACAAGGATAGAACATGTAAGAAAGGCAAAAAGCATATTATGTAAAATAAACAACATGTAAACTTAGTGTGAATATACTAAATTATTACACCTATATAACTTGAAAGTTATATTTATGTAGACTCTTCGTGGAACCCACTTCAGGGGGCGTGACTGCAATGACGTTGATAAAGCTATTCATCCTGGTGCACGGTAAATTTAGTACTTAAGCACAATTTATATATATATATTTCTTAAAATGTTTGTCTTTTATGAAAATAAGCTGCTGCTTTTGTGAATCATTTTGTCGCAACTGCACATTTTTTGTTTTTCTTTATGTTTTAGTTTTATTTTTAATTGTACTACTAAATTGTCATATTTATGCAGATAATGCTTTCATTGCCATAACACATTCCATCCCTCCCTGCAGAAGGTATCTTACCCTTTGAAAACTATCTTACCCCACGTTAACACCCTTTTATTGCTATGGGTCTGAAAAATGTACACCCATGAGTTATAAGGTGTGCAAATTAGGTACATTTTCATTAAGTGGGCTACAACATTAATATTGAGCCCATGTCTTGTCAACACTTTCATTTTGGCATATGGGGCAGACAATAAGTGGAAACTTCTTTCATAATGTACACAGTTTTGTGTATTTTGGTTTCCTGAAAGGGAAGCTGTGGAGCTGCTCTTGCCGACCTTGCAAAATCATGAGAGGGACTGTGGATTGCAAAGTCAGAAATTACTACCAAGCAGATCACAAAGTTAGCAACTACTATCAGTTCAGATCAGTAGTTACTACTGCTCCTTTCACTGATTTCCTGTGATAAAAGCCAGTGACGTCTGTTGTATGCACAGGGCTATTGGATGTTACATAAATTGCAAAGTCGCAAATACCTACAAACTTGATTGTCATTATTAGCGCAACTGTATGGCTTTATGGGTCGAATGTGAAATGGTAGACAGGGCTGAAATTTAGAACTCGTCCGATCGTCCGTGACGGGTAAAACTTGCATCGGACAACCACTTTCTCTCTTTGAACTTGTCCGATGGACGAGTAGGTTTTATTTGTAACTGAATAGTTCTCTACATCAGCATGAAAGTATGTCATAAAAATCCCTTTAACAAGTGGCATTGAGACAATGGTATTGACTACGATTCATCATTGTACCATGCCAATAAATATTGAAAAATGAAGAATTTAAAGTAAATGTTTGTTTTCTATGGCAGAGACTGGAAATAGAATCATTCATCTCTTGTTCGTCACTTTCTTTCGGACAACCAAAAACTGTCGGACAACCTAAATTTAGCTTCAGGTTGTCCGATGGGCGACCTGAAAATTTCCTTAAAAATCAGGCCTGGTAGACATGCTGTACATTAATTTGAAGACAATGTAGTTGATCACTGACTACTTTGTTGACATATGTCTAGAAGCAGTTGTTACTACTAATGTTGTAGGGTGTTTCCTGCTCTCAAATTTGAATGCTAAAAATACTTCCAACAAGTAGAATGAAATTAGTTGGAATGCAATCACTGTAATGAAACTGGAATATTTATAGTATTTGCAACTAAATTATACTTGCATGCTTGAATATCTTGTATTTTCATACCCAAATTGGAAATTTCCTACCTGTTCGAACTGAGTGCCTTACCTAATAGTTGAAGAACTTGGAGATTGCTGATTAGTTAATGCTATTATGTTGGTAGGGGTGCTTTTCAATGCTAAAAAAGACTTCTAACAAGTTGAATGAAATTTGTTGGGAATGCAATGTTTTATAAGATTAAAAATATGAATGGTATTTCAAACAAAACTGTTTTTAAATGTTTGAATTTCTTGCATTTTCATACCCAAATTTCAAATTTCCTACCTTTTTGGAAATGTCATACCTTATAGTCGAAGAACCTGGAGCTTGCTGATAGGTTACTGCTATTAAGTTGGTAGGTTCTTGTCACTTCGCCAAACGTAAAAGCAAGAGTGGAATTGCATCCCAATAAACTCATGATACCTTGCAAGTAGATGGTTTACAGAGCTTTTTATTTTTCATTTCATGGAGTTTTTATTTTTTACCTAGAAGTGAATATTGCATACACTAACTTTACATGTGATGAAGGGAACCCCTTTCACAAATCTTATAATGTACAGAATGACCATCTTAGATTACATATCCAGAGACTATGCATAAGTACAAAGAGTCCTTTGTTTATTAAACAAGACTAAAACTAGATATAGTCTAGAACTAGAACTAGACATACTCTTGGCCTTTTGGCATGGCTAAGATCATGTGTAGTATTTCTTTTCATCCAGTCTAGAATGGGGTCATGCATGACTGACCCTTGATGTAGAGGTCTGGTCATGTTAATTCTTGTGTCCCTACAGAGTACGTAACTCCTTTGGGGAGCAGAATGCTTTTGGGAGTAATGTTTGGTTTCGCTCTTGGCTCTTCGCCAGAGAGTTGAGGGGACTTCCGAAAGAGTAGCTGGATATAGTCACAAACGTGTGCTTGCTATATGATTGCGCAATCAGTAAAACATGTGTTCCTCATAGACCAGAAACAGAATTTCACACAGTCAAAACAGCAACTTAACAGCTATTTCTACCATTTGTTTACTTCCTCTTATACTCTTCTACAATATTTCAAACAAGTTTCAAACATCATATCCTTTCGGGAAACAACCATTGTAGTTTTGATTACTTACTTTTACTTTTGCTTTGTGTGACCTCTCTACTCACAGTGCTATCAATGGAGACAAGGATGAAGATTCCAACTGCAATGGAATACATGTAAGTTTCTAAACATTGTAGAATAAATTAGTTCCTTGATTTTTAAAGGCTTAGAGGCAGCCATTTTGCAATGCCTCTTGTCTGAAAACATCAGAGAGTGCCAGTCATAGAAGCTTGTCTCATGGTTTGCAATTTGAATTTTTTTATGTTTATGAGCGAAGCTTCATAATCATATTGCTATTACCCAGGTTCAGGTCACATGACAGTTTCTTTGTCCCGGGTTTTCGGGGAAAGTTCTTCAGTATTAGGCATGTCGTTTGCATCATACATTTGTGACAAATTGAAGAGCAGAAGGAAGCAAGTACAGTCGGAATAAAGGATTTTTCACTAAATAACGAGGAAATATAGAATATTTCATTATAAAAATGTATGAATGTTGTAGGTTAATGGTATCATATTTTCGTAGGATATGTTAGCTTGGCATGAAACAACACGATTATCTATTGCGCAAGCAGTGGTTCCTTCGTACGTCCAACTACACAGCACAGAATTCTGTGTACGTATGAAAGCTGTGTTTATCGAAACAACGTTGCAAGCATGCAGGTTGTTTCTTAGTACTTCCGTATCACACAGCCATAGAGTAGCCTACTACCGTATCACAGCCATAGAGCAAGATATAGGAACGTTCCTACATCTTGTTCCATAATCACAGCCGCGTTTATCGAAAACAAGCCATTTCAGCGGCATGCATAGTTTATGTTATCGACACCTGCAGTAACTGACACAGAAATAAACAACTGAAACCACCTCAGGCCTATTAATTGTTAGGACTTAGCCTTCTTCAGTCATAAAGGATATCATGCACTTTGTGTTGGCCTTACTCTTGTTGTATATAGGCCTACTTGCAGAGACTGTTAGTGGCTTACAAGGATTTTTTGAAAATGTCGGCAGCATGGCCGTGCAGGCCAGGGAGGAGGGGGCTGGGGGCAGTTGCCCCTACATGTCAGACACCTGAGTGACCTGACTAAATCGGGCAGATATTTTGTCTCAGTCGGGCGGGAAACTGGACAGTTAAATTCTGTACTCCAGACTCTAGAGTTGGACAAAACTCACTGCCCCCTAGGCTGAGACACACAGTCCTGTAGGGCCATGGTTTGCAGCTGAGAGTGTGTTTCTCAGTGGGCCAATTTGAACTGATATTGTGAACAGTTTTCATACTACACTGCCTTGTACCCAGCACCAGGCATAGTGTGTTAGTAACCTTGTAGTCTGATTCTTTGGAACAAGACAGTTGTTAAAGTGATCTGTTGTTAAATGATTTCTTTTTCAGTTCAATAATTTAGTGAAGTGAAAATTCCACATATAGTAATCGCTTCCATAAACAGTGGTTACGGTTCCCGTAACCACATTTCTAGTCTCAAACTTGGAATCTGACCTATGAAATCATATTTGTGAAGTTTATTAAAAGCAGGTGAAGGTCATACCTTTCTGCTTGACCCAAAATGTTTAGAGTGAACAACAGCAATGGTCATTGATCAAGCAACAAGGTTGTTGCAGTTTTCAAAATCATAATCACCTAAATTTTTGTTGTATTAAAACACTCTGTTAATAAACCCAGTTTGACTCTCACATATGATGGGTCACCCTGATTTGATTGATATTGAAAGACACAAAATTATACTTCAAATCTTCTGGACATCCTTTTGATCAGTGACTTGTGCATATCAAGAATGTGTAGATTACACACTAGTGTGGTTGTAGCTTGCCTACGTAGCAGGCTGTACCGCATATTCCTTGTTCAGTCATATCATTGAAGCCTTCAAGGGGTACTGAACAAATCGAGTCTGCTCCGCTGGGAAGGCTGCAGCAAGAGGTGATAAGTACACATTCTCAAGTAATGTGGTTATATAAGCTTGACAGTAGATTGTTTGGAAAGGGTGGCAGCGGTTGTAGTGTTTAATATCAGTAGTTCTTGAGTGACCTTCTGCAACTGCTTGGTGAAAGGTGTGCAAGACCCTTACTGAGGTTGTAGGAAGAGCTTAAATTTAATCCTCCCGAAACAATTTGAAGTATTTGGGAACAGGAAATTGGCAATTTACACTACCAGTGAATTAGGGCTGTGACCATGTTGTGATTAATCGCTAAACGATCGCATGTGGAATAAACGTTTAGTACAAAGCTACTAGCGATTAATCGCAAAACCCATTTTACGTCTGTTTTTATGAATATTATGAATACTCGTTTTGAAAAAATTACAAATGGTATGCATAACACTGTAAGACATCAAAGTAAAGCAAAGTAATGCCTTTACCGTGCTTCACGGATATTACTTCCCCCGGCATCACCAATTCACTTTGAATACTTATTGAATATATCAGCACACACTGAGTCTTTCTGTTGCAATAAGGTAATTACGATTAATCGCTAAACAATCGCAAATTTTTGCAATTAAACGTTTAATTATTTTGCTACACGTTCACAGCCCTACAGTGAATAGTTTTTGCTCTGAATTTTATGTTGCAATTTGTTATCTGCCAGACAAGCATCTAAAACACATACCTTTGTGATCAGGGAGTGTTGTTGTAAATATTTTGCATGGACTAAGAACAACAGCAAAACAATAAGATGTACTATGGTAAAAAGTTTCATTCAATAATTCAAATGCTTGTTAAATTTAACTAGACCCTTAATAAAGAAAGTACAAAGGTTTATGCATGACACTGTATCAACATTTATTGACAGCTGTTGACTGAAACTTAAGTATCATTGTAAAATGCAGCTTTAGTATACCATACACAAAATCTAAATTTTATGTTTTCGCTGCTTTGCCATTCCATTTGAAGCTTGGTAATTTATTCTGCATTTAATATTTGATTTTTGGTAGGGTGTTGATCCAAAGACTGGCCAGTCATATGAAGAGCTCTTGTGTGGTGGCAGTGATCAGCTGGGACTCATTTTACTGGGAGACTCAGCTGGTGCACACTTCCACATTCCAGAAGATTGGGTGTCCGCTCCTGATGTAACCTTGGTAGGTACCTGAGCACCATCTAGTAAAGTGGTTAGTTTCTGAAGTCCCAAAATGAGCTTAGCTTGTGAATCTAATGCAAAAATCATTTATAGGAAAATAATTCTGGAAATGAAGTTGATTATGATGGACAGGGACATGTATAGTAGGGCTGTGCAAAATTTTTTCTCATAAAAAAGTTTAACATTAGAACACTGCCTTTATATGTTTAAGGTGACCTCATTATATGTTGGTAAGAGCATACCTGGATTACAGATATGTGAAATAACTAAGAATCCTTTGTTTTAGTATAGCTTTCTAGGTGCCTTGAGAACTCTTCAATGTGACAAAATGAAACAAGGCAAACCAATTTGTCAACTTAAAGCTGGCAGTAGTCTTTGTGGCTGGACAGTCTTGCATTATGCAGAAGTTTCAATACCTCTGACTTCTTCCGCACTGAATGTGTATTTAGTTAAATCAATTAATTAATAAGTTAATCAGTGAATCACTCCTTGCAATTTATATAGGATCAAAAACCAGAAACAAATTTGCATCAAGGCACTTTGGCACAAAGCAATGCAAAAAGTAAATGGCTGTATGCATTTTTGGTTTTTGTTTCGTTTCACGTAACTTATTTTAGGGAGCCTTTGAAATTCTTCCTCAAGTGCTTGCTGATGAATTTGATTGGCCACACCTCTCTTCAATGACAGGTAATTTAAGCAGACATTTTCATGCTACATATCAGTGCTGTTTCTTTCATATTATATCAAAAGTAAAAATTTTTAGCATTTTTTGATGTATTCTACACTTGAGGGAATTTATGTTTACTGCACAGCTTTTTGGACACAAATTAGTGCTATATTGTGGCAAAATTCCTGATGGTCATTGTGGCTTTTTGCATATTTACATACTACTTGTATATACTAATTAGTAGGCTTGGGTGACTCCCAGTATGTTTGGAGTCAGGTCCTCATGGCCCTTTTACTCGCCACTCTGACGGCATAACTGATGCAGAAACATATTCCTCAGCACCTATTAACTGTCCACTTCCAGCTTGCTATTAGGAGGCTTACAGTACAGGCTTATCAATAGCTCTGTTGCCTAACTGACACTGTTGGAGAATTGTAGTCTTGCCAACTGAAAAGAAAACTTACTGATTAAGACAGAAGCTCAGAGGAACCAATCATATTACTTGAACCTACCAAATAGAACAAAAGAGTAGCAATTTCAAGGGAAGTGGAGCTACTCAACTCCTGGCAGTGGCGTAGCCACGGGGAGGGTTTTGGGGGTTGAAACCCCCCCCCCCATGACCCAGCCTTGAAAAAAATAATTGCAAAAAACACATGATCACTATAAACTTTATTACATTTGAGGCACATATATTGCACCATTTTGCATCTGGAGACCTAAAATAGCCATTTTTTCTTCCTCCCCTTAGACCTTTCCCTCATGTCATACTCCAAAACCCTCCCCATGACACAATCCTGGCTACGCTACTGACTCCTGGCCAGGAAGTTTGGGTATCATATTATTCAAATTTATTGAATAAGGAAAAATACATAAATTTCCATCATGAAATTGATACTAAAGATGATGCTTCAATCATTCTTTCTGTTGATTAGAAAACAATTTTTTTGGTTTGTTGTGTGACCAAGCAACTTTTGACAGGGATATGCAAATGTCCATATGGGAATCCTGTAGCATTTATACTTTTAATGATGTATGCAACTGATAGGGCCTTTTTGCTAGTCATTGATGAATTAATGAAAAAAATTCCAAAACTCAGTTCCGAATATTAGCAGATATTGATCAAGTAATAATATTTTTAAAACAAGCATATGGCTCTACCATAAAATGTTATTTTGCTGACTTTAAGTAAAGTAGTGATCTTACTGTACCATTAGGCCTATTGTATGAAGTACTGTATAGGCCAAGTAATGTTGGCTTGCTAAGTAAAATTTTTTTACTGATATAAATAAAGGATGATTAGATGTATTACACGCTGATAACAATATAAAACTCCAATAATTGTTCCAACAACCCAGTCACATCTGGAAATTTGTCTTTGAATGTGTCGGGCACCATTTTGTAGTGATTGTGGCGGTGGTGAGAATGTCGGGGAGGGGGAGGGTGAAGGAGACTTCTTTTTGTCCAAGAACAGAATGATCCCATATGTGGAAACTTTGGTACGTGAGAGATTATAGTAAAAAACTCTTTTGAAATGAAGATGACTTACCTAAAGGTTCCTCATTTTGTACTTTTTTTTCTCATTAAAGGTTACAAAAACAGCTCCTTGATGAAGTAAGTAATTGTTCATAAATTTACTTGGATCATATTATAGTTGGTACCTTTGGTTCCACATTTAATAGAGGTGATAGTTTGCATTATGTTAATGTTAGGCTACAGGTTAGGGTTGGAATTAGGAAGTCATTTCAAGTTTCAAGTTTATTTTCTACTTTCCATACAAGAAGAGTTGTGTACATATTGTTAATAAAATTTTACATGCAAGTACACAGAATGTGTAACAATGCACAGAAAATTAACATATCAAAAGGTGGAAGTAGAGGAACCAGAAATAAGTGAAACTTTTCTGGTCTGGTCCCTTAAATACAAAAATATAACAAAACAAGAATCTGAAGAAGTGTTCAGGAAGAAAGATAGAGTTACAAAAGAAAAAAAGAAGAAAATGAAAAGCTGTGCATTAGTTAACTATGGTTGCTACTCAGAAGGAAATGTTTTAACCTACGTTTGAATACAATTAGTGAAGGAGAACTTTTAATGTCAGGGCTAAGAGAATTCCAGAAATAAACACCTGTGTTTCATATTTGAGAAGAGTTTAGACTTGTTCTAGAGTAAGGATGGTGTAGGAATTCTCTAGAATGAGTGTTATAAGAGTGATAGCTTGTATTGTAACTGTAAAAGTTGTCGAAAGCAGAGGGGAGAAGTGAATGGTGAAATTTGTATAGAAAAATACCTAGCCGATACTTAGTATGCAAATCATACAATGTGAGTGTTTTCAAGTGTATGAATAAAGGAGCAGTGTGTGATCTGTAATTCACATGACTTACATTGTGGATAACATGCTTTTTAAGCTTAACTAAATTATCAAGTAGCCTGCAGGAAGTTTATCAGCCAGATCTGTTGCAACAGAGGAAAAGTACTCATTAAAACTATTTGCAATTTCGTCCTCATTCGTAATTAAACCGTTTCCACAAACAAAAGTCTTATTTAAGTCAATACTATGCTTCTTATGAAGGATTTTGTTAATGACTTTCCAAAGTTGGGTAGAATTACCCTTGTGGTCTTTTTATCTTAATGAAAAATAATACAGGTCAGTGAACCAAAGACCACATTCTTGCATGCCAAGTAGAGGAAAATCCAAGATGTCACAAGTAGAGGTGTAATTATCCAGTGCTTGATTCATTTTACATTTTCTGAATCCATGTGGAAATTTTTAAGCAAAAGGAAATTTTTTCACATTATTTGAAATTTTTTCAGTTTGGCCCTTTCTAACATCTATTTTGCAGCTTGCTTGATACTGTTCTAAGTTTAATTATTCATTTACTATTGCTAGCCCTTTGTCATAACTTACAAAATACCAGTAAGGAAATTTGACTTAACAGCCACCTTGTTCAGATTGGAGGTATAATTTCATATTGTTTTATGTATGGCTTTTGAAGAACAGCCTGATGTGAGTGTTTTGTCCTAATGATTATCTACACCGATTTTAATGACAGGAATGAGTAGCAGATTTTAGTTTTCTGAAAATGAAACAAAAAAAAAAAATCTCAGTGGGTCTAACTACTCTGAAGGGCATACACAGGTTTTGACATGATGCCTTAAAGTAAAACATCATTGACAGACAAAAATTACAAGGCCTGCTTCCAATCAGGGACATGCAGTTTAACTTGTAGCTGTTTTATTTAATAGGCAGTTTTTCACTAAACACATGTACTGGACCCTGCACCAGCCACCACTGCATTGTGAGTGATATACTGCCCCACCAAGGTCTTTGATCTACTGGGGTGTGAAAATTGAGATTTTAGCAATAATGCCATGTTTTGCATTTTTCCCCAGTCTGCACTGCTAGTAACTCCCTCAAACTCCCTGGTGATTGAGTCATGAAATTTGGAGACAAAAAAGTGCATGTTCTAATATCCAACATTACAAATTCATTAGAATTGGTAGAAAAATCTGATTATTTGAACAGGTGATGGGCCTTGCTTTTTGGCTTGGGAGAAAGTGTGTTTTGTCCCTTCAGCTGTACTTTTGGATTTGAAAATGAACAATATTAGTACACTTCGTAAATGCAATAATGGTATTGTATGCATTACTATGCGACTCTATTGATTTTGATATGTAAAGGTGGCCCACTGATTCAGCTTATTATCGACTTTGGGAGATGAACCACTGTGTTCATAGAGATTATCAAAATCTGGGTGTTAATGGTGAGTTTTAATGATCAAGCCATGTTTTAACTTTTCCCTTTCATAACTTACCATACTCCATTGAATTCAGATCCTTTGTTATCTAGCTAGTAGAGTTGTACAAAGACTTATTTTTGTGCTGTTTGGATCCACTCTTTTTTAGCTTTTGTAAAAGAAAGCATATTTAAGTGAGGCTTTTTTTAAGATTTCCTCCCGGCAACTCACAAGTTGGTGCTGTAGCAGATTTTGTTGCTTTCATCATGTTGTGTCAGTGTAGGCCATAGTTGGACTAAATGTTTAGGTAGAATCAGTGTTTGTACTAATGGCACAATTAAGTGATGCAACCAATATTTTAATTCTCGACATTGGCCACTAGACAGATCCAGTGTTTGAGAAATGAGCATTCTCTGCACTAAACAATAGGTTATTACATACTACCACTTAAAGGGAATGAGCAGTCACCCCAAATACATTTTACAACTTTTCTCCTATTTTCCTTACATACACCTTTTATGCTGTGTCCAAGCAAAGATATTTTATATTGAAGGTAAACTAAGTAGTTACTCTGCATTTCAGTAACAACAATATTGTCACATGATTGAACAGTCATTTAGGAATTATGATACTGGTGTACACTAATTTAAATTGAGATGATTGTCTTTTCCCTTTAAAGGAAGGGTTTAAGCAAAAACTTAATTTTCATATGTAAAAGAGGAACTAAATCTATGCAATTTGGTGAAATTTTCATTCAAATTGGACATGCAGTACTCGAGACATCAGCAAATGAAGTTACTACATTTGTGACCCAAAGAGAGCTTAAGGCAAGCAGAGGTTATATCACTTCCTCACATGGATGAGAAAGGCTTTGTTGCCCTTGTTTTTTCAGTCTGTTGTATTGACCTTGAATAGGGATAGGGACCTCCCCATGGGGAATGTGAAGTTTGTGAAATTCCTATGCCTCTCATGCAATCACATTTTGATAACATGGTGTTATGGAGGAGAAAATTGGTTGTAAAGTTTGAAGAAAAACAAAAGACTTCTCATTAATGTGAGGCTGTGATGTCATATGTGCTTGTCTCAAGTTCACTTTGTGTTGAAAATGTGACAACTTTAACTGCTAATAACTTGAGAACAGCACATTGGCTTTCAATGCAAATTTCACCAGAATGCTTAGAATAAGTATCCTTCTAACATATCAAAACTTGATTTGAGCCTAGACCCTTCTTTTACTGTGTCATTTCGTTTTACACATGAGGTAAAATATTGGGAGTTACATTCATCCATATTAAGAAAGCAACCTTTGAATGAAGTTTACTGTAGGTTCCATATTACATACAACTCTGTTAGGGAATTATTAGTACATACTTCCCCGGGGTTTGACATGGGTAACCTAACTTGCTTTGATTTGTTTGCTTGGCTAGGTAGCCGGCCGCTTGAGTTTCTTGTGTAATGCCATTAACAATTTGCAATGCCAATTAAACGATGAATGTAATCAGAGCTGTGGCTTGTGGTTGTCATGTCCTTTTCCACTGAAGAAGGCAATTAAACAATTGGCTAATCAGTCATGCCCAAGTTTATCTAAGAGATAAATTTTGGTGATTGACAGGGAGAGGTTGGTCTTCAGACTCTAACCCTGTCATTCACGAAAAGCCAGTTGCACAGTATCAGTATTTTAAGCAGTGTACACCTGTGTAATAACTCATGAAAGACTCTGTTTAATCATGTGACAATATTTTTTTCACTGAAATGCCCAATTCATGCAGAATAACCACTTACAGTATACTTTGAATAAAGTACACAGAAGATAGCAGAATAACTACTCTAACCCTGTCGTTCACCTAATATCAGTTGGACAGTATCAGTATTTTAAGCAGATTTCACCAATATCTTAACAAGGCACAATAAGAAATGTCAATTATATTTATATTGAATAACAATAATTGGTTCACCACTTAGTTAAGATAGAAGTAAAGAATTTTTGGTTTCGATGATAAGAGAAACCTATGCATTCATGATGGCGTGTGTGTGTATGTATGTGTGTGTGTGTGCGTGTGTGTGGGTGTATGTGTGCACTTACTTTGCATTCAGATTGAGGACCTAAACAATGGATTTCAGGTCCTTAGAAGGAAATACAATAGATTTCCCATGTCCTCAGAAGTTTAACAATTGAGAGTCTATTGTTAAAGTTAGGGTTAAGGAAGCAAACACAATAGAGAAAACAATGAAGTCCTTAAACAGTATGTAAAGCACACTTGTGCGTGTGTGTGTGTGTGACACTTTGCTTGTTAACACAATATCTCAAGAAGGGAAACTCTGACATTTCTCAAACTTGGTACATAGATGCCCCATATTGAGAGGAAGAACCCTATTGTTTAAGGTGGGGGTCAAAGGTCACCTGGGGTCACTGGGGGTCAAACTCTGAAAACCTTGTTAACACAATATCTTGAGGTAAGAAGCTTGGATGAATTTCATATTTTGTATGTAGATGCGTTATGGTATGAGGAAGAACCCTATCATTTTTGGTGGAGGTGAAAGGTCATCTGGGGTCACCGGGGGTCAAACCCTGAAAACTTCGTTAACACGATATCTCAAGAAGGAAAACTGTGACAGTTCTCAAACTTGGTACATAGATGCCCCATATTAAGAGGAAGAACCCTATTGTTTTTGGTGGGGGTCAAAGGTCACCTGGGGTCACCGGGGTCAAAATCTGAAAACCTTGTTAACACAATATCTTGAGTTAGGAAGCTTGGATGAATTTCATACTTTGCATGTAGATGCATTATGGTATGAGGCAGAACCCTATCATTTTTGGTGGAGGTGAAAGGTCATCTGGGGTCACCGGGGTCAAACCCTGAAAACTTCGTTAACACAATATCTCAAGAAGGGAAGCTTTGACAGTTCTCAAACTTGGTACATAGATGCCCCATACTAAGAGGAAGAACCCTATTGTTTTTGGTGGGGGTCAAAGGTCACCTGGGGTCACCAGGGGTCAAACTCTGAAAACCTTGTTAACACTATCTCGAGGTAGGAAGCCTGGATGAATTTCATACTTTGTATGTAGATGCGTTATGGTATGAGGAAGAACCGTATGATATTTGGTGGAGGTGAGAGGTCATCTGGGGTCACCGGGGGTCAAACCCTGAAAATCTTGTTAACACAATAACTTGAGTTACAAAGCTTGGATGAATTTCATACTTTGTGTGTAGATGCATTATGGTAAGAGGAAGAAGCCTATCATTTTTGGTAGAGGTCAAAGGTCATTTGAGGTCACCAGGGGTCAAACCCTGAAAACCTTGTTAACCTGATATCTCCAGGTAGGAAACTTGGATAAATTTCATACTTTGTATGTAGATGCCTTATAGTTAGAGAAGGAACCCTATTATTTTTGGTGGGGTTCAAAGGTCGTCTGGGGTCACCGTGGGTGAAACCCTGAAAACCTGTTTAACACGATATCTCAAACTAGGAAGCTTGAATAAGTTTCATACTTTGTATGTAGATGCATTATAGTAAGAGGAAGAATCCTATCATTTTTGGTGGAGGTCAAAGTTCATTTGGGGTCACTGGGGATTAAATTCTGAAAATGTTGTTAACACAATATCTCCAGGTAGGAAGCTTGGATAGATTCCATCCTTAGTATGTAGATGTGTTATAGTAAGAAGATGAATCCTATTGTTTTTGGTGGAGGTCAGAGGTCATCTTGGGTCACCAGAGATCAATGTCTGAAAACCATTTCAAGATGATATCTCCAGGTAGGAAGCTTGAATAGATTTCATATGTGGTAAATTGATGTGTTATAGTGAGAAGATGTACCCCATTGTTTTTGGTGGAGTTCAAATGTCATCTAGGGTCACCAGGGGTCAAACACTTAAAACCTTGTTAACACAATATCTCAAGGGAAAAAGCTTGGATAGATTTTATACTTAGTATGTGGATGTGTTATGGTGAAAAGATGGACCCTATTGTTTTTGGTGGAGGTTAAAGGTCATTTGGGTCACCAGAGGTAAAAAAAGCAAAATTTCCCAAGAATTCCCAAGAATATTACATGGGTTCACCAGAGGTCAAAAAGCAAAATTTCCCAAGAATTCCCAAGATCGTCATTTGGGGTCACCAGAGGTCAAAATGCAAATTTCCCAAGAATTCCCAAGGCTAAATAGGAATACAAAACTGTATTTTTCCAACATGTTAAGATAGCATTTGACCATTGACTGAAAGATATGGGACATCATGTTTTATTTGGAATAGAACATACAGTATATCATCGAAACCTCAATGCATTTTTGCATTCTGGTTTTATATAAATATTTATTCCATCAAGTAAAAACAATACGGCAACATACAATCAACAAAATAAATCAAATACATAACCCATAATGACAAACATAAATTAGCATACTCTCAATGAAGCAACAAGATCGTTTGCTTCTTGACACAATCTTAAAATATTCACAAAAGCTTTGTAGCTGGGTTTAACTTCTTATCGTTACAGGTATAAACATAGTATTTTGCATGGAGGATCACAAGATTATACTTTAAAATCCAGCATCAAAAAGCCCTAAAATAATATCCCTTCTAGTTAAATTAAAAATTTTCCCATTCCCAAGAAGATTTACCTGAACTTCCCCCCCAAAAGGAGCTACATTAGTACAATCCCAAAAAAGGTGCTGAATATCTTAGGTCTCCTCCTTACAAAAGGTACAGAGATCCGAATTTGCAATGCCCATTTGATCTTGTAATTTATTAACTGCTAGAAATCTATGAAGAATCTTAAATTGGAAATACTGGAGTCTGGGAAATGTTGATTCAAAAGAGGTTAAATATATCCCATTCCAGTTCAGATCTCACTCATTTCAATGAAAAGCCCACTTTATTAAGAAAATTCTAATCTTCATTGTGCTTTTGTTTTTCTTCCTTAATAACAGGTGCAAGGAGTAGCAGTATGAACAGTACTATTCAGTATAGGTATGTTTAAACAGGAAGTCTATTCTCAGTCCTTTAGGGACAGTGAGATGCATAGACTCTTTATTCAAATAAGGAACAAAAAGGAAAGTTTTAGATGTTTGAAGTTTCACATTTGTAAATCTCACTTTTCAGTGCAAGCAATAATTGCTAGAGCCTTTAAATATAACTAACTTTATGAAATTATTTTCAAGGTGTAATTGTGCAAAGGCAGTAGATTACATCTACACAGTGGTCATAAAACCTTGTTACATACAGCTAGTTGTGCATTTCATCACGAACAAAAATTATCCATATGTAAGGAATGGAACATTACATTTTCACTTCTTGAAGTATTCAAGCTTCAGTGTTCTGATCAAGTGTCTCAGACTACCAAGATATGTATCTGACCTACCTTTCTACCTTTACAGTATGTCCCGTGATCAACAGAGAGACCACCCAGCCCTAGTCATCTATTCTCTTATTGGAAATGATGTGTGCAATGGGTAAGGACTATCAGATCATTAAAAACAAATCTTAAAAGAGGGTAGACCTTTTCTTGTGTATATGGCAAACTTGTAGTGAGTCTTTGTATGAGCTGTATGTTACTCCTGTGCCATTACTTGCACTCATGAGATTGGATATGTACTTTTATAGATTCTGACACTTGAGTTAAAGAAAGGGTTAGTTCAAACAGAAGCCAGTTTAGATATGCCAAAGGGGAACTAAGTATAAAAACTTTGATTAAATTCCATTCATTTCCTACGTGATATTAGCAGATGAAGTTAACACATTTAGTTAAGTTACCATAACCTTATGCAAAATTCCAAGGAAGCAGGAGTGAAGTCATCTCCTCGCATTGACTAGCAATGCTTTGTTTGTTTTGGTATTTCAGTTATTGTATTGAAATTGAGATAGATAGAGGGGTATGTGTTTCCTTGGGAAATGAAGATTCCTATGTCAGCTTTCATGCATTCACATTATCAAAGGAGGAAGAAATTGAATGTGAAGTTTGAAGAAAGCAAAATAGTATGAAATAATGTGAGGTTATAATGTCATTTGTGCTTGCTTCAAGTTCTCTTTGGGTTGAAAATGAAGCAATATACTGAAGCCAAATGAATGCTAAATGTGTATTTTAAATATTGATGCTCATGCCATATTTTGAACTCAAAACCTCTTGAAGAAAAGATGTGTACTCTCAACGAGAGATGAAAGCGTTACATGCGAAGACCTACAGTGGTATGTGACTCATATTCACAACCAGAGACACTGCTAAATTAATTTTTGAAGATATAGCCCTCACATTGAAAATATAGACATGTAGTCATACTCAAAACCAGAAGTACTACCAAATTTGTACTTGCAAACGTAGTACTCACATTAATTAAGTCAAGTAAGAAATGCACTCATACTTACACTTTTGACCAAAGTCTTAATTTAAATTTGAAGACATAGTACTCACACTAATTTAGTCAAAAAAGATATGCACTCATTCTGATACTAAAAACCAGATGTACACAAACTTGTAATGGAAGCCATAATGCATTAAATTAATCTAGTTATGGAGGTGTAGTAAATGATTGTTGTAGTCCATCATTTTGTGTGACAAACTGCCATTTAAATTCTGGGCCATAGCAAGCCCTCTTATTAAGGTGGGCAACCAACAAAGTTGGAAAATTTTGCCACAAGGTTAAAAATTTACCCTTAAGGAAAAGCAGTTAGAGAATAGTATGGCTACAAAATAGTCTGTGTGTGCCTCTAATACCCCCCCCCCCCCCATCTTAGCTTTCCCATGTTAGTGATGATTTCAACAGAGAATAAATAACATTCAAATACAAAACAATACAACATGAACTTGGTTTGAAGGGAAATAGAAATAAAGAAGTGTAAACTAAACTAGTGGCCAAAATGAAAATACTTGCTTCTACAGCTTTATGCTCATGGACATAAAATATTTTAACAGGTTTGTAAGCAATATAACCACAAAGTGGTTGTTTGTAAGTCTGAACAAAGTTAGGGTCTTTATTTGATTTCTAGGTTTTGCAACTTCCCTCCAATGAAAATGATGGGAATTGAGAATTGATTAATTTTCAAACATAAAGTGGATATCTTTACCATTCCAAAGCTGAAAAGGGTCAGTAGTACAGGAATTTGTAAATTAGCTACCAGACCAGTGATATTCTTCTTTTTTTTGTTAGCATGGAGAATGTTTGAAATTTCCTGGGGATGGTGGAAGAGGGGAAACAGAAATAAATAGTGACCTCTCTTGGTTTGAGCAATATCCTGTAAATGGATTCTTAGAATTTTATCTGTTTTCTCTACCTCTCTCTGAATGGATCCTTTCAGACATCCAGATACAATTGCTCACATGACTACACCTGAGGAAATGAAAGCCAACTTCCATAGTACGCTCAAATTCCTGGTGAGTGGTTTTTAGTAGGTGGTCGTGCAACATATTTACATGTGACATTTCTTTTGTGTGGAATAAATAATTTAATTTAGATCAAGTAAATACTTTATTTTGTTTCCAAGCATTTTTTTGGTGCATTTAATGCCTTAAAATTTCATTCAAAACTGGTGATGTGTTTAGATGAACAATTATAAGGTAATAAAATGGATGAAGGAATTTAGTGGGAGATGTTTGTAAGCTAAACAGTTGGATATTCAATTTGAAAACATTTCACTTCAACTAGAAATAAGATGTTAGGGTTCAATAAAAGTTTTTGTCACAGTTAATATATTATTGGCACAATTTTCTCCTAATTCCTTTCACTTTCCATTTCATTGGTAGTGATCACTAAGTTTTTTGTGGTCGTCATTTCAAAACAATTAAAACAAGAATGTTTCATTTGTTCTTTTACCACGGTAAAATTTGTATAACAAAGTATTTTTTATTAGTTTTGTAGGATCTTGAAAGTTGCCCATATGTACTTGGAAAAGTGCAATCCTCCCCTTGAAAAATATTGTTAAAATACAATTCAAGTGTTATGATGAGCTTTAGAAAGCTTATAGCAACCATATAAATTGGTAAATTTTAGCTTTATAATAGGCTTCAGTTTTGGTTTCACAGGTTGTAATCCAGATTTTAAAGTTGTAAATATGTAGACAAAATACTTGACTGCTTATATTATGCAATTTTACAGCTATAACATGTGAATTTACTAGCTTTGTAGTATGTAGTATTAGCTTTGTGCATGCTAGGAGACATGTCTCCCCTCTACATGCAAAGTGTTGTTAAAAGTTTAGAAATGCATTAATAAAATGTGGGGACATGCATATGTGTCAGAAATGTTATATTTTAGGAAAATGATGTCGCCCTCCTTGCACACTTCTTCTCCCCTTTCTCGTAAACTGCAGGTAGTAAAGATTTAGAAATGTCTGTTTCCTCAGGACACCAAACTACCCAAAGGAAGTCATGTGATTGCTACGAGTGTTGCTGATGGCAGGATTCTCTACAATACTCTTCACAACCAGATTCATCCTATTGGTAACTTACGTAAGGATGTTACCTACTCGCATCTTTACGACTTCCTGAATTGTCTACAGATTTCACCTTGCATGGGATGGATGAGCTCTAATGAAACTCTCAGGAACCTGACCTCAGAGGTAGAGAGTTTTTATATCATTTGCACTGGTGTACGAGGCCGGGGGAGGGGGGCTATGTGCCCCCAAATTCAGGCATAATTTGTAGAAATTCAGGCAAAATTTTTCTAAACAGACTTAGAGATTGGGACAGAAAAATTGCCCCCCCCCCTTCCCATTCAAATGGTCCCATATGCTTATGATCATTTTAGGAGGAGGGAAAGGAGAATGTGGGATAAGAAGAAGAGGTTAGTAAAGGGTAATTTGAAGAGAGCTTTTCCAACAGGCAGCCCACAGGCTGATGGCAAGACCTAGAGAGTTGCCCATAGCTGTATACAAATTTAAAAATTATCAAAAAAGATGAGATACAAGAAAACAGAAATGGAAACAATAAAAATATATTTGAAACATATCAAGAAAGACCCATAGTTTCCAGGTGGGGAGGGAATGTAGAGGGGGAGCTTTGCCACTGGGAACCAAGAGGCCTGACTCTGGATTCCACCCTTTAGGTTGGTGAGCAGCACTTCACCCTTGTTATGGTACTAAGTTACCAGCAAAATGTTCAATATTGTCCAGTTTGGCCATAATCATACCCTTTAGGAACCCCTGGAGTAAACATGTTTCTGTGATCAGTAGAGGCAAGACTGTGTGGCAGTTGCAAGACTGAGAGGGTGCCCTCTATTATGAGATTCATATTTCAGGTGGCATATAACAATACTACCCGTACTACACTATACTTTATCTCCCTTTTAACATGTTAAGTATTGCTGGACTTGTGCTCTACAGGGACGAATATAAAACAAATTGAACATTCCACAAAATATATCATGTACCATGATTCTATCATTCCCCTTTGCCACTGTTTTCCTTGCCTTCAAATGAGAAGTATTACATCTTCCCCCAAAGTTAACTTGAGGCAGGGTGATGTCTTACAGCTTCACTTTGATACAGCAATAGTTTACTTTCTTTTTATTCCTATGTACTTTTTTGAGACGGTGGTATACTGACCCTGTATTTAATAGTTTGCAAAGTTCCAATTTCTTGATGCATTCATCAAAAAACATCACAGTACAGTAGATGAAATTTGATGTAAATTTTAAAGAAATACATGGCACAGTCTATCTAAGGATTTGTCATTGTCAATGGTCGCAACATCTTTGTCCCACCAGTGTGTGGTTACAGTGCAACCCCTGCTTACTTTAAGTCTACTTTGGTTAGAAAATATTCACCCACTAAGAAGAATAAAAATGAATTGAATCCAAATTTCACCAGACTATGTTGAATAGCTTCACATAACATATCAGAAACAGATTTTTGCCAGATTTCTTCTTTGCAGAAGTTGGGTGGCCTTCTGTAGGCAGAAAATTAAATGATCATTGCTGCTTTGTTCATGATGAATGAGGACATTGTGGGTTAGTACAGATTAACCCACAGCAGTGACGTCAGCCACCATGGCGGTACATACAATCAAGTTGACTAGAAATCTATTAAAGAAGTGAGGTGTTATATAAACAAATAATAAATGTTTTACATTTGTGTGATAGTGTGAATAATTTCATTCGTTGAAAGATTGGAACATTCTATTCAACTCAGCTTCACCTCGTTGAATAGATCGTTCAGTCTTCCAACTCATGAAATTATTCATACAATCGCACTCATAAACATTCATTATTTGTATAATAATGATTGTAATGGTTGATTATGATAATATAGTACAATGCATCAATAGTCAAAGTTCTTTTGATGCAAGTTTTATTCTTGTACAGAGGTAAAATATGTTTAAATACTACCCTCTTTTATGATTGCAGAGAGCTGCCAACTTGAGCAAGGCCATCCACCAGGAAGTAAAAGAATATGTGTCTCCCAACTTTGATCTTCATTTTGTAGAGTTTGATATCACTGAAGGTAGGTACTGTGCAATGCAAGGTTAACAAAATACCATGTGTTAAAGAATTCATTCATATCATGAGAGAAAATGCCTCATAAAAATGTCAACTTTGAAATTGTCAACTGTTGAATGTATCTAAGCCGTTAGTATTTGTGTTTCTGTGACAGGTGAATGGTGGGGGGAGGGGGAGGGAAGCTGAACAAAAAATATGTTATTGTGTTGTTTTAAATCTGTGCAGCATAACACCTTATGATTTAGATGGAGAATTTTACATGACTGATGCTGTGGTCATCTTGTGGGTAAAGGGTGGTGGTATTTGAAGCAATGAAGCTTTACAGTTGGGAGGGGGTTGTTTATAGTCCAAGCAGGGTCCTTTCCATCAAAAGCAATCTATGTACCACTTCTCATCTGAAATTGCAGCCTAAATTGAATACATGCAAAGTTTGAGTAAAATTGTTGAATTGTTAATGAAGTTGTGACCCATCTAAGACCTCAGCTTCCACAGAAGAGGTTGATTAGCATCATTAACTGATTAGCATCATAAAAAAGTGTCTCAGTTCCTAAATTATAGAAGTAGGTAAATTTACTGTTTTCTCTTTCAATATATCTAACAGTTTTGAAGAAATGGGTGAAGGAAGGTGGAAAAGCAAAGGACCTCATTGAACCTGTTGATGGTTTCCATCCAAGCCAGGTAAGACCTAAGATTTCATTCAAGTTTGAAAAAAATACTTTAAGTTTCCAGTCTCAGAAGGTTTTATGAGACCTGGAAAAATTGAAATATCCTGAAATTATTTTTTCCTTGACTATAGTCCATTATAAAAAAAGAAAACCCCAAAGTTGTGCTCATGGCTGTAATAAATATTTCAGTCAAGTACAAGTCTCATAGTGTATGGTACAGGGAAAGATGAGTGTCTTTTTCAAAATACAGCTTTCATTCAGCCAGTTTGAAATTCAAAAATATTTTTACAGGAACTGAAACTGTGGTCCACAAAAGTGTTATGGATGCATTAAAAACTTTTCTTTTACATGGTCTGGAATGAAATATAACTGTTGAACTTGTTGAAAAGAAGTTTGTTGTACTAACATTGCATGTTTCCTATAATTTAAAATTAACCCGAAGATTTTTTTGAAAGTGTTTTTGGGCAGTTGCCCCAACCTTGCTTTGAAACATGAGCTATGTACTTCATTCCCTTATATGTATCTTGCCTTATGTTTCTAAAAATAGATGTTGCATGTTAAAGGTAAACAAAGCAATTGGTATCTTGCACGAAATTAACGTTCAGTTTAATAATTCATTAATATTTTCACATGATTTAAAGAACTTTATGGAATTTTACATGAATTAACATAGTATGTTCATTTAACATTAGGGTGATAGTATTTGCCCATTAACTTAAATGAATTGGTCTTGACTTGTTTGGATCTTTACTTGTAGTAATGTCCTGTTCTATACAAACTAATACATCATTTTTAATTCATAATGAATTTTCCTAATATTTAATTAACACTTCTTTCATTTAGCTGGCAAATTACCTCAGTGCCAAGAAATTTTGGGAGAATCTTGATGAAATCTATCCTGGTGGTATAATCAAGAAGAATCCGTACAATGCTGAAATTAGAAAACTTTTTGGTGACCAGGGTGGCTACTAAATGCACACTGTAGAAATATATTCCATGTAAAATTACTAGAATGTAAATCTTTAGAGAAAATTTCCAAAATATTTTATTAGAAGTATATATTTAAGGTAAGAGATAGTTGTTAAAATTAAATGTCCTTTTTTTCAGTAAAGGTTACTTTCATTTTTTTTCTGTTTTATTGAAATGTTAACTTGAAATATGAACAGTTGCTTTTTTTAACTTGAAATAACTGGTCAAGCCTACGGTTAATTCAGAGAAGATGTTTGGCTTTTTTCAACATTCTTAAAATAAAGAAACTGCCAAAGATTTGGTTTACTTCTCCTTTACGTCTGTTGTTCACTACATGTATTGTTAGGGAAATTGGGAGAAGAGGAAGGGGCATCAGAAAAAGATGAAGAAAAAAATTTAAGTATTCAAAACTGCAAAAAAAAGGAGAAGCAGCCAACAAGAAGGGGATTTTGTTATTAAGGACTAGTAATTTGATTGTGAAATCAATGATTAAGAAGACTGAAAGCTGAAATGCAAACATTTTTGTGCCATGTGCAACCATTTTGAAAGTGCTTGTTGTAAAGCTATCTGTTGGGAAAATTCTTGAATACCAGTTTTCTACACCTCTCCACTGATTGGCTGTCATTGCAGTATAAATTCAAAATTTGTTAATTTAGGGTTTGTACAAGTTATAAATAACCAGGAAAGTCATGGAAATTTTGCATTTTCCAGGCCACAATATCATGAGAAACACATGATTTGCTTTAAAAGTTGTGGACATAGTGGAATTTCAAAATTTGTGGAAAAAGTCATGGCATGGTGTAGTGGTAAGGTCGACATGTAATTTCATCCAGTTAAAAATGGCTAAAAAAATGATGTGTCTGAAAAAGTCTTGGAAAGTCATAGAACCCTTGCAGTAAAGGCAGGGCTCTACATTAACACTTGCCTGCTTGCCTGGGGCAAGTAAAAATTTCCAGGACAAGCTCTCTCTTGTTCCAGCTTGCCCAAATAGGCAAGTAGGCTTAAAGTAGACCTAATAACTCCTGTCTCAAAATTTTAGTGCAAAGAAAAGATATGCCCACAGTAAAAAGGAAACTAATATTAAAAAATTTCATTTCACAAATCACACCACTCTTGAAAAAAAAGTTAAGGGTCCCCAGACTCTTGGGTTGAGAACCCTTAAAACATTTTATAATTGTGTAAATGTGTAAGAAAATTTTTCAACTCAAAGATGGAAGAAGGATGCAATCCAGTAATTGTTACGACTGGTCTCAAGGGTTATTGTCATCTGTATGACTGTAAACAACCATGTGGGAAATCAATATTTTGTCTGCCCTACTGCAAGGGGCAAGTGAAAAAATGCTAGGGCAAGTGGATTTCAGTGGTTGGTTGCCCGATTTGTGAAGTGAGTTTGAGAGTAAGTGTAGAACCCTGCATAAAGGTCATGGAAAGTCATAGAATACTCGTCATAAAGGTCATCAAAAGTCATAGAATACTTGCTGTATAGGTCATGGGAAGTCATAGAATAGTTACTGTAAAGGTCATGGAAAGTTGTAGAAAACTTGCTGTAAAGGTCATAGAAAGTCAAAGAATACTTGTTGTAAAGGTCATGGAAAGTCATAGAATACTTGCTGTAAAGGTCATGGAAAGTCATAGAATACTTGGTGTAAAGGTCATGAAAAGTCATAGAATACTTGCTGTAAAGGTCATGGAAAGTCATAGAATACTTGCTGTAAAGGTCATGGAAAGTCATAGAATACTTGCTGTAAAGGTCATGGAAAGTCATAGAATACTTGCTGTAAAGGTCATGGAAAGTCATAGAATACTTGCTGTAAAGGTCATGGAAAGTCATAGAATACTTGCTGTAAAGGTCATGGAAAGTCATAGAATACTTGCTGTAAGGTCATGGAAAGTTGTGGGAGTTCTAGAAGGAAGAAAGGATTAGGACCCTGAAATTAGCAAAGGTGATATCTTTGTATGAAACACATGTAGTGGATTCTTCTCCCAGAATTCCATGCAGTGACTTGCTAAGTTTTGCCTTGTGAATGTTGTTTGAATTTCTGATCAATAAGTCAATCAATTGCTCTGTTAGTCTTTATATTCAAAATGTAGTTATGTGTTATTGCAGTATTATTTTTTTATGATATAAGGTTGATTGTTGGGGTAGGGGTGGGGCTAACTTTTGTGTACCCTCTTCTTAGCTGTAAGATATGAAATACCATCAAGTGTGTTTGTATTCTTAATTTGCAAGTGTATTTGTGTTTTAACCAGAATGGTTTTTCACAAACATTACCATCTGGTTAATATTCATTCTGTTCAAGGACAGTGGTATTAAACAGGTGAAAACAAGGGATTGTTTGTTTTTAGTACACCAGAGCTTATAATAGATCCAAAGAACTTTGTAGATTTTATTATAAAAATTTTGATTGCCAACATGACCAGGAAACAACAATTAACACAGTGATCAATTCCCACACTCCAAACCATCCTCCTGATATCATTGTGACAAACATTTCATTAAATTTTATCACAGAAATAAATAAATCATGTTTTCTCTTTTCTTGTTGAATTAAAGCATGTAAATTTAACTTAACTTTTAAACTAATCAGTTCTCTGAGTTGAGGGGGGTGGGGGGGGGGGTTGTGGGATTGCGAGATGATAAAGGGTCAGTCCTTGGAGATGCCAATCTACTGGGCATGACATGATGGTCTTTCTCAATATGAAATGGTCAGTGGAAAGGTATGAATAGGAAAGGTTTCAAGGGCATGAATATGTAAATGCCATTCTAATCTAAAAAGAAATCTAGTGTGCAAAAATTTATGCTTGGCCAGCTTTACTTGTCCACAGGTGTGCATTCCTTAAGATCCATATTCATAAATACACGTGAAGTCATGGTCATTTGATTTTGTGATAAAGAAGGTTAAAATTGGAAATAAAAATTGTCCTTTTTATTTTTAAATAAGGACTTCCCAAGTAGGTGTAGGTGAAGGTGTTGTAATCAAATATGGGTCCCTAAGCTTCAGCCATGGGTATTACTTGTCATGTTCAAGAAGACATCACTTAAAAAGCATGGAAAGTTTTTGCAATTAACCTTTTCTGGGATGTGTACTTTTCATAAACATTATACCTTAGGGAAAGACAAAAGGCTGTTTTAAACTAACAAGCCAGGGAAGAGCCATTTTAGGCAGTCTGATAGGAATTTTTGGCATAACATGTCTTGCAGGGGTGGTGCCAGCAGGGCCTTGGGGGCTATCTGTTGGGGAAGATTTTTCAATTTCTGAAGGGAGCCTTAATCCATATGATAAAATATGCAATCCCAAAGACCTTCAGTCTCTAATGTTTGCATTGAAAGCCAAACAAAAATTTTACGTTACACATCCTTCCAGCAACTCATCACCTCTGTCATAGCTTTGGGTTGCTGGCAAAACCGTCAGGGAGATTGGCCCCCTGTCAGGCGAATCCTGGCACCACCTATGATTTCTTGGGATGATACTCGCCACGATTGGTGGTGCTTTGGTTAGATTGCTGTCATATTTATCAGTACACAGTTAATGGGAATTGTGGAAAAGCAAAATATGGGTTACCAATGAAAAGGATGGAAGCAGGTTTGTAAAGGTAAGTACTTCCCTGTTGAGCACATTGTTTTGTATCCTGAGTGTGCAAGGATTTTTTTCTCTGTGATGCAGTTGTTATTGCTGACACTCGTAGAAAATACTACACAAATAGTGAATGTTAATGAGTGCAATAGTATACAAATAATGAATATTTATGAGTGCGATAGTATGAATTATATTTCATGAGTTGAAACATTTAACGTTCTATTCAACTCGGCTTCGCCTCATTGAATAGAACGTTAAATCTCTCAACTCATGAAATATAATTCATACTATCGCACGAATGAAAAACATTCATTATTTGTTTTATATAACACCTTATAACTATCTACCTTGATCTAGTCGTTGGTAAGGTTGTGTTTTGGCGGTCACGATGGTTCGTGTTTGTCCGTGTAGCACAGCTCCATGGTTTGTCGTTTGCTCGCAATGCGTTTATGTGCCTATTACGTGCGATATGCAATGTACATACAATCCCCAATGCTGCAGTGATTTATATATTGAGTTGCGGCATAGCTTGTACGTACTGCAGTGATCGCTGACATCATTGCCGTGGGTTAGTATATACTAACCAACAACCGTGGGTTAGTATATACTAATCAACGGTTGAGCACCACAATCTTGATGATAGTGCCGAATCATGAATGACATGTGACCACCAATCTTCCAATCAGATGTACAGAAATTAATAAGGTTTTATATAATATGAATTATTTCATGAGTTGAAAGATTGAACATTCTATTCAACTTTGCCTCGTTGAATAAAATGACATTCATTATTTGTATAATAATACTATGGTAGTAGTAAACAGTAATCCATAGTAGTTTTACTGAAGGGCAGAATCCAGTTGACAGGGGGTGGAGCTGGGGGTACGTTTATGGGGTATATGACAGAATCATGCAACTGCCAGTCATAAAAAATGTTTTGAGCAAATACATCCATTTCAGAAATTAACTTGTCCAATACATAACCCTGGTCTGCCATGTGCTGAAAAGTGGTATGGTTGATGGCTAAACCATTTGTGAGAAGGAACCAGTATGAGGTAGTCTGAGCAAGAGAACTATGGTACGTAATTTTTATTCTTATGAAGGATTTTATTAAAATTACCTTTCAAATATGTAGGCCCTAATTACCATAAAAAAGTACTTGCAATCACCCCAAATATATTTCAAAATACATCAGAAGATGAAATTACTACACTTTGATTGACATATGCAGTAGTGCAGTTTCCATATCATACACAGTACTTAGTAGAATTTGACCATAAGCAATTAAAGTACATTTAAGCCCAGTCCTCGCTGTGTGTGTGGAAGGTTCCAGATTGTTGACTTTTAAATTGAAGGAGGGGCTGGAAGTAAAACTTAGGAGAATTTTAACAGGTGGGGAAGAAATAATCAGGCTTTAAATTCCCCTCCTGCCTCATATCATATATATTCTGCCTGCCTGCCTCATATCCTGTGAAAGGAAAGTAAGTGAGAAGGACCATACTGAAAGTCCACTGTGACAATTTAATGTTTCAGGCAATACTGTTGACACAACAGTAACTTCACTTTAGGAACTATTTGCTATTGTAGTTTCACAAGGGAAGGACTGTGAGTGTCCCTGCCATAGTGTCCCATAGACTGTAAACTGTTAGCAGTTTGATTCCCCGGTGTGAAAAACGTTCCCTCATTTGTCCCAAGTTACTCTTCCAAATCAGTGGCAGTATTTTGATAGCTCTATGTAAGAAGAAAGTTGTTCAACCACAAAACTGTTACAATGACACTGGATTTTGTCTGTATGAAGTTGAACAATGGTACTGTATGCTCTACCAGCTGGCTGCAGTAATTTATTGTCAGTGGTATTGCTGCAAGGGGACACTCCTTTCTCTCTCCTTGATTCAGTTTTTTGTCACAAGTTTGTTTTCTCCCCCCGTCCATGCCTCGTCAGTGACCGTTCAGTGGACATTTCAAGTGTTTCACACTGCCTTTTTTTGCACAACAAAGTGTACAAGTTGACTCCCCTTCCCATCCATCTCATTTTTACCTTTAAATTTCTGGTGCCGGTACCACCGATGGAGTTATTCTTAGGAAAAGTATGTGCTTTAATTGGGGTGTTGGGTAGGTTGATTACATATTTGCTTTATGTTGGAGAAAGGAAGTGTAAGTTAGACTCCATGACAGACCAGCATGATGGCCAATGTAGCCCATTAAAGATTGGTCCTGAGATTCATTGAGGGTGTAATAATTTGACACTTGATAGTAAACTAACTACCAAAAGTGCTGCCAGTAGTAGGATTTTAATACCCTTGAGTGCACACAATTAATAGCACCCAGCCATGTGTGATTGTAGGCATACTGACCAACTGTACGAGCTGTTTATAGTGTATTCAATATGCTATTGTGAACATTTGTAGTCCACTACCTTTGGAAGTCAACTGGTGGTTATCTAAGAACCAATTTGTGCAGTAGAGTGTTCAATGAGGCTCCCCTGTTTTTGGCCCAAAACAGGTCTCGGGTGGTATTCCTTACAGGCTGAGAGCATCATAATGCATGAATCATATAGGTTGAAATTACTCTAAAAGGAGTTTAAACACCTTAAACAGAAAGTAAGTGGGGGAACAAATACATGATATGGTGAAATGAATTATTGAAGCACTTGGCTGTGAATGGGTGGTGGTCAGAATAAGGACAAAGAAGATTAGGAATGTTAGCTTCTTTTCTTCAAAAGAAATGTGTAAAAAGACAGGCCTGTAGTTTGGCCGGGGGGGGGGGGGGACAGCCACAGGAGTGGTCCTCTCTAGAAAAAGTTTGCCCTGCCTTTCTAGAAAGTTTCCCCTCTCCTTGAAAATTTAAATTACTGTTACCATAATACACCTTAGTAAGTCTCTCCCCTGCCGAAAAATATTTTACTATGCACAGTCAGAAAATGTCTCGCTCCCCCTCCCATTGGTACCTTATCTGGCCTCGTGGCCCTTAAAAAGATATGATGAATCACATAATGAGCACAGAAAATTTATTTCAAGCCCCTTTCACACCACACCAATACAGCAACAAAAATTTCTTCTGGTCAAATAAAAGTATTGCTTGGGGAAAAGCGATATGAAATTTTTCAAATTAATTTTATTGGATTGCATTGATACATGTTGTATCATTTCTAGTGTGGAAGGACCTAAATAATTACACTGTTTCAACATTAAATTGAATTGACTATCGCCTTGTGTCACATTCAAGGATGTATGGCACATCGGCACCTAGCGTGACAGTGCTTTTAAACTTTTCTTTTAATAGCTTGACTATTGACAACCTGAAAGTTTATCACTGTGAAAGTGACACAATTTCTTTTAATCTTGTGACACTTAAATCAGCCAATGTGGAAAGTAAAAGTGAAATCAGAACATTTCCTTTGATCTGATTTCTTTGTTTTATTGTGGGAATATTTTGTTTATGTGATCATTGGAGAACTTGTCAGGTTGTAAGTCACGAACATGTCAAGGTTCCGCCTATGTATTCTACAGTCTTTGACTGTAGGATGCAATAACAAATATGGCATTTAAAGGGAGAAGGCAGCCTCCCCAAGTTTATTTTCCAAAATTTGCTAAATGTTGCAGATCTCCTTTTATTTCTCTCACAAGTAGTCTCATAATGTTCCTGTATAAAATCATTGGATATTGAGGGTAAACCAATGCATAAATTTAGGAAATAAGTAAGAAAAATATTGTCACATGATTGATAGGAGCCATTCCTAAACTAGTGTGATGGGGTACACTAATTCAAATTGGGGGGACTGCATTTTCCCTTTAACTCCTTTTTATGGTCCCATGGAGACACTGAGAAGGAGTTCCTGCTCTCTCAACATTACGCGTTCGGAACGTTTACAGTGTTTCACAGATTTCACCCGATTTACTGAAGTCTGCCCGGGTGTCACATGACCAAATTTTTGCAATGTTATCTCCTGTCTACACAGTTGAGTTGGCTGACAGCTTCTTCTGCGGAAGCCACATCGTTCACACATGACTTAAGTTACCAATTCTTGTATCGGTTATTAACAAGCTTGTGATGGAACCTTTCACAATCAAATTCTTCTGTGGGCACTGTGGCACTCCAATAAATGAAAATGTGTTCCTCCAAACATTCAAAACAAACACTTGGACAATTTTTGCAAGTTTACAACACTGATAAAGAGCAGATTTAACCGTTTTGTATCTTTTGAGTCCTCTTTCAAACAATAAGGAAAAAAGACCGAATTCCTCCTCTTGCCTGTGGCTGGCTAGATTAACACCATGCCATGGTAAATGCATGACTTAATTGAAATCAAAGACAGTATTCATTGTTGTGTTCATTGTTGTGTGAGAGTGTTGTAATCAAAATGTTTACACTCGAGTGGGCCTATCACCATATGGCAGAGTGGGCAAGTAAACGTATTATCTGCCAGACCGGCTACACATTCACTGAAAAAGTGTAACCAAACTGTACTCGTAATGAAGATGGTCCCTCTCCTAATGCCATATCTTTGTCAGAGGCTACATAAATACCTAACTATCTAAAAGAACCACAGAAAAATCTGGATCATCAATTTCATCATTTGCAGAAGAGCACAAATGTATATTGGAGGACAAAAGCCTGCGTGGGATATTTCAAAATTTAACACGTGATGATTTTTGGGTTCTAAAGAATTATTTTTCACATTTTTCAAAGTATGCTTTAGGGGGAAAATACAAATGTGTGTGGAGAAGGCATAGTTGTTGAAGAACCATGAAGGATTTTTCCAAAATATAAAAGGTAGCGGGTGATTTTTTTTGCTAAAAAGTGTTTTTCACAGTTTTGAGAGGATGCTTTGGGAGGGAGAATGGGGGAGGTGAAGAAGGGGTATGTTTTGTTCTCTTGTGAAAATGATGAAAAATGGAATACCCATTAGCAGCACTGCTTGTATAGGCACTGCTGCTGGGGCAAGTATTTCACATGGGTCAGTCAAGGAGTCCCCCCCCTCCCAAAAAAAAGAGAGAGTTGTTAAAACATGGGTTTTGGATTGTCCAAGTAAAATATTACTATAGAATTCATGCGCTTCCAAAAACCTCACCATTTCCCTTGCATAACCAAAAAAATTTTGGAAAGGGAATGTGTTCTCCTCCCTTGCCAGGAAACCTCCCCCCAGGATGGTGTACCCCAACTTGGACAAAAGAACCCTGGAGTGAGGGGACATAATTTGTGATGCTGATGTTTCACCACAGTTGAAGCACATAGTGAGCAAGAATCAAGGCCATCAGATGTGTTTTAACCACTTTTATATTATATCTTCCTGCTGTGCAAACTGGTATTTCATGTAAAGTGTCAAGGGAGGAACTCCCTAGTCCCCTATTTCAGAAATGCTTGCAGCATACAAATTGTTATGTTGGCAAGTTGTACAGATTTGAGGAACTTAAAACAGTCTTGTGAGCCTTCAGACAAGCCAAGCTTAAAAAGATATTATCTTGTGGGGATGGATTGAAACTAAACTGATATTCTTGTAATTGACACTACTGAAGTTCAAGCGCAGCAAGGTGTGTAGCTAAGGGGAGGTGGTTACAAACCCCCTGTGACTCACGTACAAAAAATTATGCCCCCAAATCACATTGTGGGAGGATTTCCTTGGTTCTTTTCTGGAGCGTTGTCCCTGAAACCCACTAGGGAGCCAGCCGCAGGGGCCTGGGTCCCAAAACCGTAGCCTAAGGGAGAGCTTTGCAGCAGAGCAGTTACCCTGGCATCATTGGTTAAGTGTGTCTGAAACCTCAGCCAGTACAAAACCCTGGCTGCTTGCCTCAGTATAGCTACTCAGTGGTCGGCACATTGTATTAAAAACTATTTTAGATCATAGGAGATGGCACTTCTTAGAGCTACAGGAAAAAAGACAGATAAATGTAAGTTTTGGGTTACATGTGGCAAGTATTTGGGGCTAAAAGTTCTTTTATCCTTTAACCCCCTTCCTCCATATGCTAGCCCTATTCTTATATGAGGGATAGCTAAAACCAATCACAAACTTTTGTAGGACCTTAGAGGCCACAAAGTAGGCAAAATGTGTCATTGAAGAGATAAATTTTGATGTTCTTCCAAGTACTGACATGAGTGAAATTGTTTCTTTCAGAATATATGTGTACTTCCTCCTTACAGAGCATAGGGGAATTCCTGTTAATTCTTATTTTGTCCCAGAAGAGTGTTCCTTGTGTGAACAATTGGAGTTGACCTACATAACGTAAAATTTTTTTCTAACATTATATCCTAAATGTATGTCATTGGCATCTCCAAGGGAAAGCTAGGGGATTTCCCTTACAGGGCTGATAACTACATACATTGATGATAGACATGGTACTGCATAAAACAAATCGCCAGAACTGCTATGATAATCCTTTGTTTTACTTTATTTATTCATACAAAAGTCAAGGTCAGTAGATTGGAGTTTACATTATGGGGATGGATTTCCTACATGGATAACATATTAAGGTATGGTACAGTAGTGAGGATAGGTGTTGTATCTTTCTTTAAATATTTTCAAACACAAATATTGCATGATTAAAGGTAAACCAAGGAGTTAACTATCTCAAGTTAAATATCAATAAAATAGCAAAAATGTTTTCAGAGGTATGGAAAGGGTCATACAAGAATTAGAAAAAGGGGGTAGGGGAGGGGGTGTGGTAATTTAAGATTTGGGTGACATGCATTTGCCCTTCAAAATGATAACTTTGAATGGTATTCAGCATAGCATTATCTGTCATAAAGCACCTAATGAATCCAGTCCAGGGTGCTATCTTACAGTTCCCAGGCACTAGACTTTAAAAGGACTGCTTCAGTTATTTGTTGTAGTTGATTATCAGTTGGTGTGTAATTAACCCAGAGGACTGTGGCCTTTAATTTCTCATCGAGAGTCACCCAACTATAGGGTTGTATACATTGCAACATGAGGTGTTGTTATTCTAAACTGTAAATATCAAAAGTACTTGATGACGATCATGTGACTTGGTCGTAGTCAAACTTCCCAATCTCAAGTAAAGTTCCTGCTTGCTGTTTCTCCATAAGTACTATATACTAACATTTTCATGCAACTTCCTGCTACAGCTTTGGGTTTAGTGTAATCAATACTAACAGTTTATCAGAACGTTACACCAGGTGGACTGGAAAGCCTCACTTGTTGAGAGCTTAGCAAACTCAGTTGGGTTTTTTCAAAAGGAAGTGCTAGTACTTGTTTGTACTTTGATTTAAGTGATCAGTCTTGGAATTTATATGTGCTAGTCATGGATATCACAAAAGTAAGGCTGACAGTTTGGGTTGCTGTTTGTGCTGTAGTGTCCCTGCAACCTGTCCCCGTACTGTCCTCAGTGAATGGTGGCCATAATTGTGCAGGTGAGTTCATGTTATCACTAGTGTGTATTTCAGTAATTCTTATATTTTTTTTTTTTGTCAAAGGTATCGACTCTGATTTTCTCTAGGCTTCGGCAACTCTAACAGTCTTGGAGTCAGTTACCTCTAGCCTATAAGGAGTCACAACTGCAGTGAGATCATATGTTTACTATAGGTGCAGTAGCGTAACCAAATTTTTATGTGTGGGTGGGTGGGTGGGGGGGCTTCAGGGGGGCTCACGATCCAAGCTCCCCTTAGCTATGCCACTGTACAGATGCTTCGTGATTAGGAATTTAACCAACAACATTAATGCAGTAGAGCTGCGTTCTACAGTCTTCCAAAATAAAAGGCTTAGGTGTCAAATTGTGGCAATGTGTCAGAGAATTGTAACAGACAATGGAAGTGAAAACTTGCGATGGAATAAAGATAAATCCGTGGAGAATAACTCCTTGCTTAATTAACCTTTTTGTACTGTAATAGCTAGGTTTATAAACGTTTTCAGAGGTACTTGTAAGGCAAATAAGAGGAAATTTTCAAGAATCTGCTTATTTTTCAAAGAAATTTTGGGGCTATACTTCCTATATATTGCCTTTAAGATTATCCTGCTCAAAGATACCTTTACTAAGGTTGCTGTTTTCACAAAAAGAATTCCCGTTGCTCCAAGGTTACTACATGTTACAAAATACAAGCAGAGTAGCAGACTGCTTCTGGAATCTCTTTTTTTCTGTGAAATTGAAGCTTTTCATTTGACCTTGAAATTTGACACCAGTGAAACATTGAATATTACTAACTGTAGATTGTGGTTAAAAGTTTGTGGTAATATAAATTACTCTCAAAATATTTCACTTACATGTAACAAAGATTATAATGCAAAAGATGTTTAATCTGCTTGATGTATGACACCACAGGTTTCCCATTTTGCAATGTTCTGTAGTGAGCTGGATACTTAGTTGAAAAATCGTAACAAATTCTGAACTCTTGTGCTATTAGTGGGATTCACGCTGGTAAATAAAAAGGGAAATTGAGTCTTCTTTCATAAAATTTTCATATTTTGTCACTTGAATGTCCCATTACTGTAATTTGAATTTTCCATCTTATGATTGGCTTGAAGACATTAGCAATTACACTGCCATTGTGACATGCTGGGATAGCTGTAGTAGGCTTCCTGTCACGTTGTGAGTTTATGTTAAACCATATTTGTTATAGCATAAAAGCTGTGTTGGAACTATGTGCTAAACACTCAGGTGATTGGAACTAGGTTTGCAAGTTTATGTGTTGGTATGAAGTTGACCTCTATATATAATCTCAATGAACTAAAATGAGAAAAATTCGTCCCATGAAAACCGGTGCTCAAACTGGGCGATGAGGGCTCAAACTAGGCGATACTTCAACGTCATCTGACCGCAGGTAATTAAATGACCTTGGCTGGCTGAAAGTCGTACACATTCTAGCAAAAGTAGAATGAGAGTCCACCAAATTGCTAGCATGCAGATTTCCTTTGAAGTATGATCGATGTTTTCACTACATATGGACCGATTTTATTGTTTCAAAGTTTAATTTCATGTTAATTAGTGCCCATGCAGATTTTGGTTTCAATGAGTACAAATGCATAGCTTTACAATTAAAGTCCAACTGTATCAGGCCCATTAACATTTTGTCTTACCATGTAAACTGCAAGAATGTATCAAGGTCGGGCTTCCATGTCTTAACAAGGAAGTTTGTCAAACTTTCTTGGAAGCATTTTCTCTAATGAGAGTCTAAGTAGTAGGCTTGGGCAGGTAACCTGACTGCATTCAGAGTTAAGACTCTTGGGTATTTTTCGGAATGTCAAATATATGCAAAAAAATCGTATTTTGGAGTTTACATTTGTGTATTTTCGTGGGTTATAATGGCATATTTGGACACAACTGAGTCTTTTGTTCTTTTTCCATATTCAGTCACAAGTTTTCTCTTTATTTGGCCACTATGATTCTCTGACATAGGCGATTCTGCACTTCAGCCTTTGTGGAGCCTGTATTTTAAGAATACTGGTGTGTTAATACTCATTGATAGGCTGGTTATGAACAGCTGCTGAGTGATTTGTTCCCATGTCAGATATGATATCATTAAAAGAGTTACGATTTTGTTACTGAGAGGCAGACTAATTGGGCCATATTTGTACCCAACTCCAAAAATATTGGAGTGGTCCAACCTGAGAGAAAACATGTAGGGCCCAAAATATAGGATACACACTTCCAGCCCTTGTGTAAATAGTTCAATATATATCACACTATATTGCACAGAAAAATTGCTGTTTGCATTTCCATATAGTAAGAATTTTTTGCAATGGGAAAACCTTTGGTATCAAACTGGGTCCCTAAATTCAACTTTGATAATGAAAAACTTGTAAAAAGGAGCTAAATTTTCAGGCTGGTAACAAAGACACATTTAGAATTATATATGCCATACATCCTGAATATCCCACCCCTTTCTTACATTATCTAAGTGAATGGACCTAGCATTTTCCAATCTCAATAAGTAGGCCAACTCATACTTGGTATGTGGTTGCATTATGGTGAGAAGATTGACCCTATTGTTTTTGGTGGGGGTCAAAGGTCATCTGGGGTCACTGGGGGCCATTTGGAGGTTATCAGAGGTCATTTTGAGGTCAAGTTGTGGAGTTATAGGAAACTTCATAGATGAAGTCAACATTCTCACTGCCAACAACTTTGAAGGTCATGTAGCAGTCACCAGAGTCACAGACATACTTCACATTTATAGCTAATACCTTGTTTGTATGCTCATTGCTCAGTGTCATGCATTCAGCAAGGAACCATAGTGCCCATTAGGCTCTTGTTCTGTAACTTTCCTGGCAAGCTTTATCAAAAAAAGCTTTTAAAATAGTGTGGCACACTTTCAGAGGAACATCATGTATGTAGGCCTACCATATGTGCAGTGTTCTTTAGTTCAAGGTTACAGGTCATGTGGGGTCAGTTTTGTTGCCAGGATTTCTCTCACGGGGAGGCCTTTCACCAGTTAAAGTTATTAATATAGCCTAATCTAACCCTTTTAATTATCCTACTTAATGCTGACCATCAAAGTTCAAATTTGTTGACTTACAGTAATTGTCAGAATATTGACAATTCACAACAAAGAGACATTGGAACAGAGGGCATGCAGTCTGCTTTTACTACCTGTGGATTTAGCATTTTCAAAAGACTCAAAAAGTTGTAACTGTTCTGATATAATGAAGTCAACCACTAGCTTTTGCTGCCTCGATCCCTACCCCTGTCCCCCTGTCCCACCCCTTCTCCCTTATTGCTCATGTCATTTTCTAGTGCTTCTCTTCAAGTAAAAATATCTCAGAATGAATTAATTAATCAGTTAGATCTAAATGTCGAATAATATTCGCTATTTGTAACATCATGTGATGCTTTTAAAAGACGAGCTTGGACTCTATGCTCTCTAAATGCATGAATGCAGTTATGCATTCATGTTAAGGTTGAGCTCTCAGAGAATACTCTCTGAATGCAATATTTGACTTTATGAATGCAATTCTTACCTTCACTATAAAGGTTGAGCTCTCTGAATGCAATAATGAGAGCTGTAGACTCTATGAATGCAATTTTTTGCCTTCATCACTAGCAGTTGAGTTAACTGAATGCAATAATGTGAGCTCTTTTACTCTATGAATGCAATAATGCCAAGTTATTGATAAAGCTTTGAGCTATCTGAATAAAATAAAACCTTTAAGAGATTATGTTTACTTTCTGAATGCAGTTATGAATGCAGCTTTACCTTCAATTGCATTCATGCTTTGCCTTCATATTTCTAAATAAATTAAAATTGCATTCGAATGCAAATTTTTGCATTCAGAAGGCAAATTGAATGCTTCCTGAATGCAAAAATTGCATTCGTGTCTGGTAAGGGCTACCACTTTAAGTACAGATGATAATTCAGTATTTACGATGAAAATTGCAGATTTAAATATCAGGTTTGGGTCTACCTCGGCTCATAGCCAGGCTGTTGGGGTGGGGGAAATGGAGGATGAGGGAACTGTGTTTGCCTAGTGGATCATACTGTGCTTTAGGGGAAGGACGTGCATTTGCATAGGAATCAAGTAATGAAACCATAGCTTTGGGAAAAAAAAATAATGGGTGGAGGGCATATGAGTAAATACCACCCTAGATTGCTGTTTCATTTCCATGACAGGTTCCGCTCTATAGTCTTCCCTCTCATTCGTCTCTCATCTCATTGTTCCCCATTTAGCTTGATTCATCTCATTAGTCCCCCCTCTCATTATTCTGTCTGATTAGAGTTAGGGGTAAGGGTAGGGGTTAGGGTAAGGGTAGGGGTTAGGGTAAGGGTAAAGGTTAGAGGGTTAGGGTTATGAGAAGGGGGACCAATGAGACGGGGACTAGTGGGACGGGGGACTATGGATATCTCTCCATGGCTATATGCTATGCAGGGTCTTGCTGAAAAATGGTTCTCCTTTTTGTGGGAAATGCAAAGAGCAAGTGTGGGGAAGATAAAGTCATGAGTTCTTTACAGTGACCTTTCTTCTGCAAATAATCCACATTTTCTCGTATAAACTAGCCATCATGCAGGGAAAGGATGTCATTGTGAGGAAGGGAAGTTGATAGGTGTTGATAAATTGGTACATGCAATCGAAACTTGTCAACTATTTATTGTACTTGCATTTTCCTCTTTTATTTTCAGCTTGCACGATTATAGTCAGCATTGCGGAGCAGCTGTCTGAGATTCACAATGAAACCATCACCGATGGATTTGCACGACTCTGCAGTTTCTTGCCAGGTATGTAATTAGACTGTTCACAGCTGCACTAACTGGTATTATATAACACCTTATTTATTTCTCTACATTTGATTGGAGAATTGGTGGTCACATGCCATGGGTGATTCGGCACTATCATCACGGTCGTGTGTTATCCATCGTGCAATAGTCTAGTATAACACACGGTCGTGCAATAGTCTAGTATAACACACGGCTGTGACGTCACAATCACTGCGCGTACGTACAAACTATGCCGCAACTCAATAAATCAACGCGCATCTTTGGAGATCGCACATTGCATACCGTACGTAATAGACGCGTATAGCTAGCAAACGGCAAACCATGGAGCTACCGCACTGACAAACGCCAAAGCAACTTTTAACCAACGACTGGATAAAGGTAACGTTACATAGTTATAAGGTGTTATATAAAACAAATAATGAATGTTTTTCATTCGTGCGATAGTATGAATAATTTCATTTGTTGAAAGATTTAACGTTCTATTCAACTCGGCTTCGCCTCGTTGAATAGAACGTTCAATCTTTCAACTCATGAAATAATTCATACTATCGCACTCATAAACATTCATTATTTGTATACTATTGTGCTCGCATGCAGTTATCAATTATACTATTTCCCACTATTATGGATTGTTAAATGTCCTTGTTTTCAAGAGTTTATATTCTTTCCCTGAATGTTGGCATTTTGGGAGTGACTGCTAGCTAAATAATTTTAGTTTCTATTGATTTTACAATTGTCAGTATCAACCTTTCTGTCTATTGAGGTGAGTTTAAAATAATTTGAAAATAGTCATAAAATTGCCCCTGCAAGAAACAGCAATGTGAAAACAATACTTAAAGGGAAAGTGCAGCCACTGGCTCCAATCAGAGTTAGTATGCCAGGTCACTCTAGTTCATGAATGGCCTGTTTTGATCATGTGACAATGTTTTTGTTAGTGAATTGTGAAATTCAAGGAGAATTTCTCCTTGCTTTATCTATTGTTTGTAATAGTTATGTTCAAACATCTTCAGAGGTGCTTGTAATGCAATAAGTGGAGATTTGCAAGAGTTTGCTGATTTTTTAAAGTAAATTTTGGGGCCACTGACTATTGCCTTTAAATAGGAAAAAAAAACACCAAAACAAAGAAATGAAAGAGAGCAAGATGGATGAGAATACAAAAGAAACTTAATATCTTTTGCAAAAGATAAGTTTTAAGATCCTTTTCTCAAAGCACACAGAAGAGCTCATGAAATTCAAGTGGGGGTGGGGGTGGGTTTGGGGGTTACAAAGGCATCATGGTCCGGAAACAACAAAGTCCAATCTCCAGTAATAGCCACCCATGTAATTGAACTTGAACAGCACATTGCAAGGTACCCTATGGAATATCCAGCTATAGGGCTATAATAGCCAAGCTCTTTTGTGTACACAAAGGTTCTTGAAGATAGGGAGTACTGGTACATAGATCTGATAGAGTTGTGCAATAAAATATTCAAGGTGATTCTCTGATAGACTGGTAGCCATGAATGCAACTCATGCAAACGCAGAGGCACACTTATATACCTATTAACACTATTAAGGTAGTTAAGCAGTACAGTAACTGTATATACATAGCTGAATTTAACTATTTTTACTTTGACAAAAGATCCTTAAGTTTATTACAGTGACATGACCTAATAAGGCCACTTTCGAATGTCGAGCATCGATACAGTCAACAAAGCACGTCATAACTGCTGTCACAATCAGTGCATCAATTTTTGATGCAGCACACGCATATAGCAAACTCCCTTGCTAATGTGCGTGAACCTGTTTTTCAAGCACTTGCACGCTAAGATATGCAGCTCAAATTGAACGCACAAACTGCCTACACTGAACCTGTACATACAGCTCTGTACAAAAATTGTAAACAGCGCCCACTGGCCTTATTAGGTTACTTCTGATTTTAGGCATGTGCTGGAAACGCTGAACTTGTCGTAATCGTATCTCTTGAAAGGAAAAATCTGTGGCAAAGATTTATAGCTCTGAAATAAGGTCAAGTCCGCCAAAACTTTTTCAGGTACAAACAGATTCACATTCTTTTGTCTTGTTTTTTAAAAACGAAAACTTTCTTATGGTGGCCTTGTTAGGTTGTGCCATGATATATATCAGACTACAGTACTTAATGTTTTCTAAGAGGCATTCTAAAGCTTCCCAAAAATCATAAATTGAACTTACCAAAGTCAAAACTATGTACCCCTTTTCCTGCCTAATATTCTACCATAGTTACATGCCCATCCCCCCACCCCCCCCTCACCCTCTGCATAATGAACAAAGCAAATATAAGACATCTTGCAGACTGTCAAATCAAGTAATTTTAATGATTCTTTATGTAGTATAGGCTGAACAGGGTATCATATTTCTTGCTTGAGGGACTGAGGTAGCTGCTACCCTGTCAGATAGCAACCTTAGGCCTAGGGTAGCATCTTCCAACTTGAAGGTGATGGGAAACTGTAGCCATTTCCTTCACAGGTATAAGGAAAACAGGTTTCAAGGAATAATACTAGTGTGTCATTCAATAATCAGTGGCACAGCCAGGACTTTTCAGTTGAGGGACATAGGAGGGGCACCAACGTTTCCTGGGGGGGGGGACAATTTTTCAGGGGTTGTCTCTCAGAACTTGCTTTCATAAGGGACTGGATGGTGGAGGCTACAATAGGGAAGTGGGCAGAACTTGTACATCCTGGATTTTAATTGGTGGCCCTCAGGCCACATCCAGACTGGGAGGAGATCCAATCCAGCCTGGAAGAAATTGAGATCTAAAACAAAACTGAATTGAGGTTTGAAAGGGTAAATCCTCCAGCAATTATATCATCAATCTTTTTGAGATGTTCTAGTGTTGACAGAAGAATAGTTTTTGTTATTTCAAAAGTAAAGCAACCAAAGTAAAAAACTTAAACATGTTGTAAAGGCCTTTTTTCCGTGCTCTTTGAGCACACCTGTCATTATCAGTTGTCTTGTGATTACTTTGTGTAGGACATCTTTGGTGCAGTTATTATTTCAGAGCTAAATGCAGTCAGGAATGTGGGGTCTCACCCTCACCTATTTCAGTAAAATTAACAATCATGGGAAAACTGGGGTGCTAAAGTCAGAATTTTTGACTACAACATTTCTAAATTTCCTAGTATAGGCCTGCTTATATATTCCTGTAACAGAAAAATCAGATTTTGGGTTCAGTGGAGTGGAAATTCCGGCCACCAAAACAAACAAGCGCACATCAAGTGCAATTGTGCTTGTTCTATTAGTCATGTAGGGTCATGTTTGCTGAACATGAACCTCCCTAGGTGATACAGGTAGTCAGGGCATAGCTGAGGTAGGCTTATAGTTTTTCAAATTTGCCAACAAAGGAACACTTTTTCTACCACACATCAGTTATGGAACAAAGAGGTAAGCTGTTTCTGAATATATCTTGGTCAAACTGAGGGAAATAACAGATAGATACTGTAGCATCAGGAATTTTCTGGCTTCAGAACCCACCTCATTGGAGTTTCAGCTCCCATCCCACATCACAAGACCCTAAATGTGTCCCTGCACACAACACCTACCACCATATATCCTCCCTAACCATAGCCCATTGTATAGTCAAATCGATGGGTGGTTTGTCTGACAAAGGTAGGCCAGATCAGTAAGTGTTGAGTAGGTTTATAGCCAGATAGACCAAGTTGCAAATTTCAAAGGGACATATTCCTTTGGATGAAAAAATATTAAAAAGTTTTCTCTTATTTGCCTTTTCTCATTTCACTTTCAATATTTCAACTAAGTGTGTATTTCTAAATCATGAGATCTCACAGTGAAGGACATAATATACATCTCACAAGGCTTGGTAAGTGCCATTTCCAACAATCTGGGAGAAATTTTTAACAAATATATTCTTTGCACACCACATTCCAACCAGTAATGATGCTCCCACCAGAAAGTGTCATGACAAAATCCACAAAACTCCCTGGTTTAGGAGTCTACGAGCCCTGATACATACCTCCTATTTACATATGTAACCCTCACTTACCCGCAGTTATTCCCGGCAAATGAAAAGATAGCCTACTGGAAGAGAGCCCTCTTGAAGAGGGCCCACTCATTCTTCGCTTGCCTGTCAAAAAGGGAGTTGATGCAGTTACCTGAGACTGATACTGAAAAGAACGTCACAAGGTGGTACAATGTGTGGTTAAAACAGCAACAATAACACAGCAATTCTAAGACAAAGCACCATGTAATATGAAGGATAAAAGACAGCCATTGGCCATTCTCACCTTACTCATGGTCAGCTGTTTCTGTCATAGGTTGGTACGATTGTCACAAAACCGAGTCGCCAATCCTGGTACTCAACAGCCTCCTTGGAGGTTAGTGGTTAGTTTGTGACATGTGAAACTGTGCAAACCCATTGTACCAGCCTCAAGTAACCGCATCGATCCGGCTCCCTCTCGTGGGGTTGGGAGGAGGGAGGTAAATAGGAGGTAAGTATCAGGGCTCGTAGACTCCTAAACCAGGGAGTTTTGTGGAGTCTACATCGCCCTTCCTTACCTCCTATTTACATATGTAACCAGACTAGCACCGTCGCATGGTGGGGTGGCCCGGATCCCGATGCCTGGAACCACTTAGAATCGATGAAGCAAAAGCCCCTTCTGCTGAGACCACGTCAGTCAGATAGTTGGATACAAATGAAGACTGAGGTTTCCAAGCTGCTGCTGCCATGAAGTCATGGAGTGGAATACCCGTAACCCAGGCTAACGAAGTGGCTTGAGCTTGGACATCATGGGCTCTGACCTGTTCGTGTGCATTCGCATGGGGAGAGATGAGACTAACCAGCCACCTTGAAAGAGTATCCTTTGAGGCCTTGGAATAAGGAGCTCTCGGCAAGATAAAAAGAGCATCAGACTTCCGCAAAGACTTGGTTTTCTCTACGTACCACTTTAATGCTCTCACAGGGCATACAAGTCTGTCTTCCCGTATAGAAGATGATGCAGACATAGACGGAAGGAATATTGCCGCCGGAGTGAAGGAAACTGTCTGGTTTTTGGAGAGGAAGGTTGGGTCTGGTAGCAAGAATACCCCACCAGGATCAAAACGCAAAAAACCTTGCTTAACAGACAGAGCATGAATTTCCCCTCGTCTCCTTGCTGGAGCAGCTGCCACAAGGAACAAAGTCTTGTGTGTCAGGGCATCAAGTGGAGCATTCTGCATTGGTTCGTATGGCGGTTTAGACAGGCACTGCAGAACATCGTTAATTGACCAGGATGGTGCCAACTTCCGAACAGGTGGTCTCTCATTAAACATACCCTTCAACAAGCGTGAAATAAATGGGTTGGTGCCTATAACAGAGCCGTCTGGGAACCCTCGATGGACTGAGGCAACTGCAGATCTGTAATTACGTACTGTAGAAACCTGCTTTCCTTCTTCAAAAAGGGACACTAAGAAGGAGCATACATCATCTACAGATGCTTACAAGGGATCACAACCGTGAGTGGCTGCCCAAGACAAGTACTTCTCTAATCTTGAATCGTACACTCCAATGGTGGACGGTCTCCTAGAGTGGACGGCGAGGTCTGCAGCCTTTCGAGAAATGCCTGCCTCTTCGAAACGTTTGTGGAGAGCATCCAAGCACAGAGATGGAGATCCTTCACTCCCTGATGCCACAGACGACCGGACTGCTGGGTGAGAAGGCGGGTCCGAGATGGTAGTTTGAACGGGTTGTCTACCAGGAGCTGGATGATTAGAGGAAACCAAGGCTGTCTTGGCCAGTAGGGTGCAATCAGCAACATGTCTCCCATGGATTCCTGAAACTTGAGCAATACCTTGTGGACTAGGCACAACGGGGGAAACGCATACGTCCAAAGGTTGTCCCACGGGAAGGAGAGAGCGTCCGTTGCCCATGACTGTGGGTGATGGTAACGAGTGCAGAAGAGAGGAAGCTTCGCATTGACTGGACTGGCAAAGAGGTCGATTGATGGTCTGCCGAAGATCTGAAACAGGTGATCTGCCCATACCTGGGATAGCTCCCATTCCTTCTCGTCCAACCGACCCCTGGATAGGGCATCTGCCATTGGGTTGTCTACTCCGGCCAGATGGGAGGCTCTTAAAGAGATGTTGAGTTGCTGGCACTTGAGCAAGAGTGACCATGTGTCTTGGCACAGTCTGAATGATCTGGTTCCTCCCTGTCTGTTGATGTAGCAAACTGTTGTTGAATTGTCGGAGAGGACAGTCACTCGATGGTTCTGAAGATGATCCCTCCAGTGATCTATGGCTCTGGCTACTGCCTTCAGTTCCAGGACATTGATGTGTAGACGAGCCTCCTGGTTGCTCCAGCGACCTGCTATGGAGTGGCGACCCCACACTGCTCCCCAACTCGTCATGGATGCATCTGTCACCATTGACGTTTGAAGTCTGGTTTCTCTGAATGGTCTTCCAATGCAAAGGTTGGCTGGGTCCTTCCACCAGATGAGAAAAGGAATTATCTCCTGTGACACTGGAATTCTCTTGGTGAGGGGATCTCGAGCTGGAGAAAAGTGACTGAGAATGTGGAACTGAATCGGTCTCATTCTCAATTCCTGCAGTCTGGTAGAATCTCCACCAAGCTGGCCATAAGCCCTGCTAACTTGAGCCAAGTTCTTGCTGGAAGGACACTCCTGGATAATACCTGAGTGGTTGTCTCGACCAGGTTTGTTACTCTTTCTTCTGACGGAAAGGCCATGCCGTTCTGAAGATCTAGACGAACCCCTAGGTAGACTATTTCCTGTGACAGTGTTAGAGACGACTTTTTCTCGTTGATTACCCAACCCAGATTTTGGAGTGTCTGAACCACAAGGTCGGTTACCCTTACCGCCTCTGTGTATGACCTTGCTAGCAGAAGCCAATCGTCGAGATAAGCGAATAGGACAATTCCTTTGCGTCTGAGGTGAGCCAAGACTGCCCTGGTAATACGGGTAAAGACCCTTGGGGCGGTTGAGAGCCCGAAGGGCATGGCATGGAACTGATAGTCTATGTTTTTGTATCTGAATGCCAGAAACCATTGGTGCTCTGGGTTGATTGGAACGTGAAGATATGCGTCCTTTAAGTCTACCGAACACGCCCACATCCCTCCTGTGAGACTTGGGATGATTGAAGCCAGTGTTTCCATTCTGAACCGTTTTGGATTGATATACCTCTTGTTCAAGGGCTTTAGATTTAGGATTGGTCGCCAATCTTCCGGTTTCTTTGGCGTCAGAAAAAAGGATGACCTGTACAGGTTGGGTGTGGCCTCTGGAGGAGCAATGAAGATCGCCTGTTTTTCCAGTAGTCCCTGAGTCTCTAACTCGAGGGCCTTTCTCTGTGCTGGCAGGTGTGGAACTGGTGTGACCCTCATGAGGCCTTCCTTCGGGGGTGGTGCTGAGAACTCTATCCGGTAACCTTCTGTTACTGTCTTCAACACCCATGGATCTGGATCCAAACCCTCCCAGTGCTTCGCAAATTGGGCTATTCTCCCCCCCACCGCTGGGAGTGGAACGGTGGGGTGGGCACCCCTAGGGATTCTGCTTGTAGAAACTGCGGCCCCTGGAAGATCCCCTTGGTGCGCCAAAGGAACCCCTTGATGACTGGCGTTGATTCTGGCGAGCAGTCGGTCTTGGCCGCTCCCGTGGCCTTGGAATCGGTGGTCTCTTAAACGGCTGGGAAGAAGACTGAGGTCTGGATTGCCGAGGACGTTGACTTATACGACTACTGAAAGGTCTTGGGGACTTTGAAGATGAAGTCTTAAAATCTGCCTTCTTGAGTTCTTTCCCCCGCTTCACCTCATCTTGTAAATGCTCCTCAAATTTCCCGCCAAAAATATCTTGACCCAACAAGGGCAGTTTCAAGAAGCGACGTTTAATGTCCTTTGATGGCCATTCTAATGAATTCATGACATTGTCTCTTCGTTCCAGCAGAGACTTCACAATGATCCTAGAAAAATAGCGTGAAAAACATCCTGCACTTAAACAATATACGTATACATAAGCATAGACAACAAGGGCAAAAACATCCTCGAGTGGGAGCGCACCCGAGCAGAACAACAGCTCATGCTGGGAGGCCGCACCCGGAGCCGGGCAGAGCCAGCAAAAATAGCCGGCTGCCTCGGCCAAAACTCGGCGCTGAACCCGGCTGGATACCGAGTTACGAAGACCTCCCGAGAAAAGCCCCAGCGCCGATTCCTTGAAACCGGAAGCCCGCAAACGTATCTCGGGGGCCCAACGACAAGAACTGACATTAAAAACAATGCTAAAGCAATAAAATGTGAAAATCAAAAACCAGAACACATTAACGAAGGAGCAGCTAAAATGCTAAAGCGCACATACGGCTAACTATAAACTAACGAACCCAACCGCAACTCGCGGGGGGGGTCAAACGCTCCCAAAAACCACCGAAACGGTGGAAAGGTCCCTCCGGAGAGTCCCCAAACAACCCGAAACCATAAACAAGGGATTGGGGAGGGGAGGAACCGACCGAAGTCGAAAGACAAGCGAGCTACCGGCCGCGAATAAGCGACTCGCTAACCGGACCTATATTAGGCCTAACCAACACAAAGTCAATAGAGGCCTAACATGCAACGAGCCCACGCCCAACCCCGCCTGAGCGCGGGAACTAAAAGTGACTAGAAATCCACCCAAATGGAAAAGGATACTTATCCGAACCACTTCGGGACGATCGAAAAACACTTCTGGCTATCTTCTTACGAACTAGTAGTGATGCAAGATCACTAAAATCCGATCACAAGCGGAAAAATATCTAGCGACAGGAAAACTGTGTCTAACTTTTGATACGGCAAGTGAAAGAATGAGTGGGCCCTCTTCAAGAGGGCTCTCTTCCAGTAGGCTATCTTTTCATTTGCCGGGAATAACTGCGGGTAAGTGAGGGTTACATATGTAAATAGGAGGTAAGGAAGGGCGATGTAGACTTACCAATTTTCCATCCCTATACACCACTGAATCTGGCATGAGTTTATTACCTGCTCCGCAGGGACTAGAATTTTCACTGTTACAAAAATAATGGTCAAATCATGATATTTGTGATCTCAGAGATACCCATATGTTTTCTTCTAGTACAGAGTGTTTTCTTAATAGATGAAAGCTTCTGGGGAGGGGTTGCCCTGGACTCCCCCATGGGACATTGGAAGGGCTCCTAGACACCGTGATTTTAAACGGAAGGCTTCCTGCTCCTCATTAAGTCATTTCAAAATGAGACTGCCTCCCTTGGACAAACTTACAAGCCTGTTTATGGCCCACAAGATTTTCCTGGTGAAAAATCTGGCCTGCCAACGAAATTAATGAAGAACTCCTGTTGAAAAAGCTGGCCTGCCAGTGAAAATAATGAAGAACTCCTGTTTGACACAATAGGGTATCATGATTTCTTGGGACAGCATGTTTGGCAAAATGGCACAACATACATGTATCAAGTTCAGATCTGCTTTAGTTCTTGCCAATGAAAACCTACAGACTTGCTTTGTGCACAAACCATGCAAACTTCGTAAAAAATGCATAGAAGAATCCACTTACAACTAGAAATTTTTGCAAAAGAGGAACTCACTTCATGAGAAAAGTTTCAAACCTGCAAGAACAGAAAATGTGAATTCTAAGCTGTGGAAGGGGTGAGGTCCTCTCCCAGAAAAGAAGTACGAAATTGGTCTCTGTTAGATGCAATTTTCCTATCATCTGGGAATCAAGATACACAAAGAAATACTTTTATTGAATCATGCATTGTTAGGCAGTGTGACCACTTCGCAGTTTTGGAATTGGCTAGCTAGTAATTATCATTTATCTGTCAAACAGGACAAGACACAGTGCTTCTGAACATCTCCTCCAGAAATGTTTTGAAGTTAAAAACCTTTGGAAGAAAATTTCTGGAATCAAACAAACTTTGTAGTGCACCTTTCTGAAATGTCTTTAAATTAATGAAATTGCCCGAAAAGGGAGGCTGGAGTGGAGAAAGAGCCCCATTAAATAATGGCATTTGCATGCTAATGAAGGCAAAATAGATCAACTGTCAGCCTCAGGAAGACTGACCGTTATTGAGAATAGCATGAGTGAATTGTAAACACTTGCCTACCTACCTGACCAAATGGGCAAACATTTTACGGGGCTAAGTTTACTCTATCATGTGACAAGTACAAGAGAACAACTAAGCCGTAGAGGTAGAAATTATCTACCTGAACAGACTGGTTTGTCATTTTTTATCTGTGCAAATTTTAACTATGAAAGAAAACCAATGCATGCCAAAAATTAGCAGTTTTGTTTCATCAACCATATATGCAGAATCACGGAAAAGTCTGAGGTTTTTTTTTTTAACATTATTCCACTCCCAGCCTTAGGCTAGTGAACTGGCCAGAGCATAAAAATTATGCTTTCCAATTTTTTTTGTGTGTGTTTGGGGGCACCTGGGGACACAGTTTTTGTGGGGGCATGTGCACTCTCTCCTCCCTTGGCTACACCACTGATAAGGATTGCATAGCAGAACATGACACTGACTGCTGTAAAAAGATGCTAATGTTAGTGTTTTTTTTTTTTATTTCTTATGGGGAGGGGGGAGTGGGGGATACATCCTCAATCAGGTCTGAGGTTCTCCAGTTACAGTTCATGATGTGAACTTAACAAAATGGCATGTGAGAAATTTGAGTACAGAAAGTTTAAATTAGAATAATAATGCAAAATTAAGTTCTGCCTACTGCAATTATTATATAGTAAAAATGTAAGTAAAAAGTGGCCCAAAACACTTAGGAACTCCAGGTGAAGATATTGTCAACTGAAAAAGAAAAGATTTTTACACAAGCTGATTTAACTGTGCAGTAGACACATGCACTGTGTCTAGCTGTACAGGTTCAGTTAGACATACTCTGACAACTTTACTGAGTTTGACAAGGAAGTGTATACAGCAACATTATTTCTATTCTTTTTCAGATGATTATGTTGGACCTTGCGAAGTATTCCTAGATCTTGTAACACCTGTAATAGAAGAACTGTGAGTAGTTTTCATAGTTTTTTTTATTACATATGCACTTCATGGAGTATAATTTGTGAGTAAATAAGTTGATTGAAACCAAAACTGTGCTTTGTCTTAATCATGCCAAACCTGTCAAAAACATGAAACAAAAACTTCAGTGTGCACAGTGTAAAGTCAATGTGACCTTGTTTTGGCTCAGGATTGCCTCTATGTAATAGTGGTGTTCAGCTGGACATTATAGAAGGCACTTGAAAATTTTCATCTCTAGTCTCATAAAAGGCTTTACAGCAGGAAATGTGTAACCATGATGTCGAAAGTATTTTAAATGGTTATTACTCCTCATGTTCCCAACAAAGATAAGTAGTTTTATTGATGTTTACAAACCTTTTGAATTGCAGGAACCATTCAGCTCATTTTTTTTTTTGAATGGGGGGGGGGGGCATTATATGCAGAGTTCATCATAAACACACATTGTCACCAGTCATCACCTTTTATTAAAATCTGGAGATCCCTTAAGACACCAAAGCCATAAAAAACATTTTGGTGGGTTTCCAGCTCTTGCTCCCTGTCCTTGCATTTCAAAATCTGTGGCAATTATTCAAATAATGTGAGCTGAACATGAGCATATTGGTCTCTTTATATTTTCATTTTGTAGCAATAGAGGTATATAATGATTACTCCCTCATTAAGTGTTTACTTGAAAATTCAAGATTCAGTTTGCTGTGAGTAAAATTTTTAACATTTCTACCAAAATAAAATCTGTCTTTCTTTTTCATATCACCTTTGCCAGCCTTTTTTTTATTATCTTTAACCAGAATCTTTAGAGACCTCTTTACTCCAGATGTTGCCTGCCATACAGTTGGACTCTGTTACACAGAAGCTGGCCAACCAGAGTGTGCCCTCTATCCAAAACGTAAAGGGAGTATCAGTCATACTATCAAGAAAGTGTTCCCAGATCCAATGGTCTGGAAAATTCACAAGCAAAAGGTAAGTACTGAAGTAGTATAGCCATGGAGAGAGGGGTAATTTGTTTTGGACATCGAGGAGGTAGGGCATTGAGAGATTGTTCACAAGCGAGGTACATAACTGTCCTTAACTACAGGTACATGTGTCATTTTGTAGGTGAGTTTGTATGTTTGGTTTCCAGTCATTTGATGAAATGTGTGAGTGAAACAGTACACCACAAAAGCACCATTTTTTCATCATATGAATGTATAGCTCTCATCATCTTGTAAATATTAGCAAAATATTATTGTCAGTGACCAATATATGGGGGAGGGAAATAAGCTGTACCATTTCCCAACCAATTTTTTGAGGTTACCATGACCAGTGGCATAGCCAGGATTTCTCTCATGGGGAAGTGGGGAATCTGGTGCCACATATGCTACCATTTGAAGTAAAATTTGTGTAGAAAAATTTACATATTATAGGTACTTCAAAAAAAACAGCATCATTGAGAAGGGGGCCATGGCCCAATCCTCCCAGATATTCCACTGACCATGACCCTCATCTTCATGTGGTTCAGTTGAAATCCACCCTTTTTCAGTCAGACTGGTGTGACTTCAATGCTGGTAGCATTCAGATCACATGTGAAGGTCATCTGTTTGTATCATAAGCATGTGAATTATGTATCTACTGCTTTAACAGTAACAGAAGAATGTAGCGTCTATAATTTGCTTCCCAGTTTTAAATTACCTGCTATCTGCTTCAAAAGCCTGTTAAATTTCCTCAAGCAGTAAAAGTTCAGATGGCAGTGGTAGTAAAGGATGAATTCTCAAATGCCCCACACTTAAGTATAGCATGGGTTTGTATGGCTTAGTATTGAATTGACTTGGCAATATCAGCCCTAGCTCTGGAAGCCTAATGAAAGCACATCAAGAACCCTACCCTTGGCTAACTCTCAAAAATGGTATTGTGAAACCAGGGAGGTGTTGTTTGGAAGAAGATACATGGCTTTGAAGTGAGAATTGCACTGCTATTAATTCACACAGTAATCCCTCTCTTGTATCTTTTTTAATTGGCAGTTCTATTAGACTTACACTGCTGATAAGGTAGTTCATACCAAAGGGATTTGTTGTTTGCTTACATCTTCAGTAAGACTGGGGTTTATCGCTTCTGCCTTACCATTGCCAGTCATCAGGAAATTAAAAAATATTGCATCTTCACTGAGATGCTCGGTGGTGCAGATGAGAGTATACCAACAAGATTTTATGTAAAAAATTTGAACATGGTTCTATACCTGGTCGTTTCAGGAAACTTCCCAAAACTTTCCAAATTGTGAAGAAATTAGACTGCAGCATCTGCAGCTTGTTTGCATGACATTCGTTCTTTAAAAAGGGGCAGACATCATTGATTTATTTCATTGAAATAGTGGTTTTGAATTTTGTAGCACCAGCCAATTTTACGTGGCAGTGTCAACATACTCGATCATCAAAGCATTGTTCTGAGTAAGCCACTTGTGATAGTATTACTAGACCTGAATGATGTTGATAACATATAAACATTAAATTGAATCCAATGAATAAAAGAAAGAAATCTCCATCAGCCGAATAATTAGCACATCATTGATCATCTCCTTGGGATTTGGTGGGTCGTGGAGTATTAGCATAAATTAAAACTTTATGTTCAACCTCCTTCCAAATAATAATTCCCTGGTGAAACATCGCAAAACATTTTTGTGAGGGAATTCAGAGAGGATTAGATATCTGGTTGATCAAATACGAGTGGGACAAATGCTTATGAAGTTTATTAATTCCAGCATCGTGGAAGTTATCATTGGCAGAGATGGGGGAAATCATAAACTGGAAAAAGTCACTTGACTCGGTGCTGGAGTTCACATTTTATCAGAGTTGTGAAACTTGGAGTACACCTTTAACATTTCTCTTGCTTTTGTGAATATGCAGGTCAGATCAAACTTAAAAAGTGATATTTGCACGCTGCTACCAGGTCTTAAACAGTTTTGTGAGATGATTGAAAAGTGAGTTGATTACACTAAAAGCTTTTTGTACCTTTTAAGTATATAAGTCCTTCTGACTGTAATTGCGATGCACCCTGGAAGATTGGGTATTCTGTCAGCCTGTAGAGAAATAAGCTACAGACAATTTGAGTAAGTGATTTTTTATCTTAATTCATTGAAACTTAGCAATTTAAATCCTACCTTTAAAATCTGTAGGAAAGTCGTACACCTGATATTTGGTATCAAAAGAAATCTGTAATGCATCTGTTTTCATTTTATGTATTTAAAAACTCAATATGACATATAGACAACATATAATACATGATCTACTGTGGTGAGTGGCTCACAGCGGTTCAAACTGCAATGTGAGTAATGGAAAGCATTTGACTGCAGACATGAAAATGACACAGAATCTTCATTGCTATGCAGACCAACATTCACTTATACAGGGAATAATTTAGTATTCCAATTTTGCATAGCACTTTTGAGGATTTTTTTAGTTCTGTAAGTGTATATCAGTGAAAACCCTGTGGTTATACACACAAAAAGTGCTACACATTTTTACATTTGCAATTTGGCCAACTTGTATAGCAAATTGTGATGCGATACCAGATAAATTATTCCCTGTTATAACACTAGGGCTGAAGTATGTATTTGTAGTCAAGTTACTGTGTAGAGATGGAGTTAAAAGGGATCTTTTAACTCTATGCTGTAAATATGATGATTCTGTGGTTTCTGCAACAAATTTCTTCCAATCCTTCTTAATAACAGTCTGTTATTAAGTCCTTCCCTTTCTTCCCATTCATAATGCAAGAGTAGGTACAGTTGGTGTACACCTTTCTCTTTTTTCAGAAAACTCACCGATCATTTGCCAGTAATGGACGAAGACAGTGACAGATTCAGTTCAATAGAAGTAAGGAGCAGCTTAATGAAACATTTGTCAGAGATTGAGGGGGGGGGGGAGAGAAGGGAGAGGGGGCAGTAGAATGATTTATAAAAGATTTTTAGAGGACTGTAACTCTGAAATTACAACTTTTTGAATTCCTGCTGAAGGAAATGGTGCAGATAATAGCTGAAACTGTGAAAGACTTGTAAACATGATATATTAGTGGTAAAACTTGTGACTCATAATTGTAAATCATACTTCACAAAAATCAGTGCTCATATATCTTAGATGAGCTTCACCTAAGTGCAAGCATGGTAACTTCAAAATGGAGTGTTGTTAATTGGAAAGAGCTGGACTCAAAGAATGTTGTCCATCCACATTGAATCATCTAGCCATTGTGGTTTCTGGCCAGATCGTTTAAGTTTTAGTGTAAAAGTTGCCTGTTATTCTGTAACTGCCACCATTTGAACAACATCAGTAATTGCTCATTTTTGGTTTGTTTATACCATTTTGTTAGAAAGGCAGGCATTACCTGCTGTAACTGATATTATACATCTTTGTCAGCATTTTATCTATTGATGTGTCAGTGTCAAAGCAAAAGTTAATATTTTGAAGTATTTTTCTCTTTCTATCAAAGTTTCCTCCTTTTTATTTGCTTTTATAAACAGACTCTTCGTGGCAGTCATTTCAGAGGAAGAGACTGTGACGACTTCCAAAAAAACTTTTATCCTGGAAGAAGGTAAGTTTGTTTTAATAGTCACAACAGGCTTAGTGTTTTGAGTTGACAATATACTGAACAGAATGAGCTTAGTAAGGCTTACATATTTTAGGGGAGGGATATTTACCTGTGTGTGCTGTCCCCAGCAACTCGATGACTTGTGAATTTCATGCACCTGTGTTAGTGTTAGTATGTGTAATTGCAGAATCTTAATGAGCAATGTTCCTTTGAAAGTTTTTGTATGTGTGTAATTTCTGTTTCTATATGGGTAGCTTACATTGTTTGATTACCATATGCAAGAAAATTGTACACTGAAAATTACCTTGTAACTTCAACCCCTCGCCCCCCCCCCAAAAAAAAAGACAAAAAGAAAAAAGAAAATTTGGAAGGTTAAATATCCCCACCTATTCAATTTAGTTAACACTGCAAATATGTTATGTTCCATTGGATGAGCGTGATTTTTACTTTTTATCACATTTTGTTCAAATTTTAATCCCCAGGCCTATTGATGGTGATAAACTTGAAGATTCTAACTGTAACGGCATTTATGTAAGTACACATGATGAATCTTTTACAAGACTGTGGGTACTATACTTATTTTGATCTAGGTAGGCCTTCATTCTCCTGTAATAGATCTTGCTTGTTCACTTTAGAGGGAGGGGGTGAACAAATGTTGAGGGTATCCAAACACTGTACAATTCATGTTGCCATCAAGCATAATTTCTCTGAAGTATTTATTCATACCTGTGTTTTTAAGTGTTGTCAAATGATTCCACCATGGCAGAAGAGCCTTCAAGGACATATCTATTAAAAATCATGTCATCATATCCCAACTGCATAGCCTAGCCATGTGTGGTTGCAAAGCATCCTGTCCCCTTCTCCATTGGCAGAATCATATTATTGTTATACTTCGTTTGGATTCTAGAAAATATAGCAATAATGGCAGAATAATTAACATTTGAAAAGTCATTTGTAACTCTTGGGAATGCTAGACCTCCATGGCCTGCTGGAAGGTCTGGAAGAATGGGGAGGGGCAGCTAGGGGTCTGAGACCCTATAGCTCAAGGACTAAACATTTTCTTAGCTAGTGTTTGGCAGTCCTCGGGCACACTTAATTCAATTATTTAATGAAAATACAAAGTAAAAATTATTGGGAGCTTTAGCTCTCCCTTCCCCCTCCCCCTCCCCCCACCTCTGGCTCAGAAAGGCCTGCCTCCATACAAACATACATTCATAATTTCTTCCTGATTTCTTTAAAGGGAACTGATAAAAAGACTGGCAAGACTTATGAGGAGCTATTCTGTAGCGATACAAAGAACTATGGTGTGGTTATACTTGGTGATTCAGCTGCAGCTCATTTCCATCTGCCAAGGGAGTGGTTCTCAGCTGTTGAAATTAGTTGGGTGAGTATTTAAATATCGAATTTGCATCAGGTTTGTTCCTAATCTATTTCCAATTTTTTCTTTCCAATTATCATACTTGTTATCTGATTTCAAGGGAGTGGTTCTCAGCTGTTGAAATTAGTTGGGTGAGTATTTAAATATCGAATTTGCATCAGGTTTGTTCCTAGTCTATTTCCAATTTTTTCTTTCCAATTATCATACTTGTTATTTGATTTCAGTATTTAACAAAAGAATTTTTTTTTGTCCAACTTTCTTAACTAATTGGTTTACCCATTTAATAGCTCATGGATTTTCATAATAGGTAGTGCAAGCACTGTCAAGTCCTGCATATGTGGCCTTGAGGTCCATAGAAAAGGAGGAAAAGGGATTCTGGGTTAATTTCTAAAAAATTTTAATATGCCCCCCTCCCCAAATGTTTGCACAGATATGATATCAATTACAGATGCTTAAAACCCTGCTCCTCCAAACCTGAGCCACTCACTGCAGGCATGGCCTGGCAATACCTCTTCTTTCAAGAAAAAAATCTAGTTTTTGTTAGTGACAACACAGTTTGATACATCACAGCCATACATTGATCACCTTGGGACAGGTGCATAGCTAGGATTGGGTCTTGGGAGAGGTGCCAGACTGCACTAATCCAATGACACCACTGCCAAGACAGGACCACAAGGCTCCCTATTGGGCATGGAGCCTCAGGTCATTTCTTCAGAATGCGGATTGCAGGTTGGGAGCAGGGAGTCATATTGGAATATTTTCCCAAGAAACAGGTGATTTTTGGGGAATTATTTTTTTGCACTTTTCATGGAAGGGTTGAATCCTCCAACCCCCTCCCATGTCTTTGTCTCTGCATTGGCAGCATTCTTGACCTTTTCCCTCACCACATGACTGACTCTTATCCCTGTATCTCACTTGTCAGTTCTACACCTACTGCTTGATTCATTCTGACATCTTTCTTCCATATTTATTTTTCCTTTCTCCAGAAATCGTTTGAACCTGCACTCATGATTATAGCTGATGAAATTGATTGGCCACATCTGTCAGCTGTCACAGGTCAGCCAATTGCCATTAATGTTTTTGATCCGTGATTCTCAAACTATCCCTAAGTAAGGACCAAATAGAGAGGTAGAGCTGAGGGCAGGATTTCACCAAAAAAGAAAAAAAATCTGGACATTAGTTGGCACTAATTAAGGGGAGTATATTGAAAAGAAAGACATCAGTCAAGGAGAGGTGTATCCAGGGTTTTGAGAAATGAGGTGCATATTCAAGCTTGCAGTCAGGATTTTACCTGACTGTAGGGGGAACAGGTGTGAGTGACTTGGTGTTGCAGGAGGAGTCAGAGGTGTGGGGGGAGCTTCTCCAAGCATGGGGTTCTTTTAGCCTTCAGATCTTGGCATAGATTCTCATATCTGTAGGTATTACTTTGTTGCAAACTTGTCATCTTGACACCATCTTGTATGCAAAGCCTGGCATCATAGTTGGAAGTCTTGTACCTTGACCAGTTGTAGTGTTGGTCACCAAGTAGGCTACAGTAGTGCCTGTAGAGCTTGCAGTTAACTTTTTATAGCTTAAATGAGTGAGGTAGTGCCTACTCTTTATTTATTAGCCCTATAGAGGGGTTTCACCGACGTCATGTGATCGTGCGTCTGCTTGGTTTTGAAGGGCAAGATCGGGCATCTGTTTGGTTTTGAAAGGCACGTGTCGAATGTGTCACAGTAGTATCTGTGGTTATGCCGTGCATGTCTGCTGTAAATACACTTTTATACTGAGTGTGTGTTTTGCCCATCAGTGCCTGGGAATCTCAGTTGCATGACTTCACATGAAATCCCTCTATAATGGTGCATTTTGGGCCAAAAAAAAACTTGGAACATACCACAAAACATGGATTTTACTTCTAGGTACTTTCAAGATTAGTTAAAATTTTCATGCAGTGGTAAATGAGAACTAGGCTGCTCTGGGCAGGCTGTAATCCAGGGGTCCGCAAACTAGGGGTCATGACCCTTTTGAGGGTCGCGAAAATATTTCGGGGGGTCGCGAAAAGGATTCGGGAGCCAAAAATAATTGACAAATTTCTCATTAAAAATAAGCAATGGGAGTGATTCTAATCTAAGAACCAGTGATCTGCTTTGTTAACACTGCATAACCAAGTCAACTCAAACTCCTCTCACCAACCCATCAATCTGAGGGCCACCAAGATTTCAGAGTAAAAACTTGGGCCCACCAAGCAAAAAAGTTTGGAGTTCCCTGCTGTAATCCATTGGCTGTAAGTACCGGGTGCACATTGGCAGATCCTGGGCATGCCTGCTCAGTACTGACAGTCATAGCTCTGGGAGTAGTTGGTAACATTCTGATTCCTTTCTATTTCTGCCTTGGTGTGTAATACCTAAGAGCATCAATATGAATAATCTGCTTTAAATTTATGCTGTAACAAAATTTGTTTTTGGTATTAAAATAATGGTCCTGGGCCTCTGAGTCAGAGCATCATAGTAACTTTGAGTTACCATGGAACAATCCCATTGGGATTAGGCATTGAAAATGGGTTGGGATTGAAGAAGTTTTGAGTGGATGGCTGCAGTTAGCCTAATCCCATATAAACCATGTGTATGGGGTTGAAACGTGTTTGTGTTTATTAGTGGAACAACCCATATTGTTTTCTTACACTCATGTCTTAGTAGACAAGTATGAATGACTGTTTTTTTTTATCATTCCTATTTTCTTTGTTCCAGGATATACAAACAGCAGCTTGCTGTAAGTTGTTTATTAAAGACACATTGGTATATTGTCAAGAAGTTCTCTCCTAAATAGGTTGTAAAGATTAATATATGTATAGATTTAGGGAAGTAGGGAATATCATGCAGTGTTACTTTGTGTGGTTGTATCCTGAGCATTAAATCAGGAAGTATATATACTTCATGGCTACATCAAGCAAAGAGAGCTTGCTTTGCGACATATGTGATATAAACTGAAACCATTAGGCTAGTTGGATGGATGGAGACAAAACTATCCAGGGTTTATTGAATTTTATACTTTTCCTATTAGGCCTATTTTATTATGAATTGTAGCCTAGGGAGTGGGTATTTTCAAGCTCAGTGGGGGCTCTGCCCCTTACAAAAAAACGTGTGTCAATTGGTTCCAAATCCTCAGGTTTTCTCACGTGTCTGCCATGGGTTTTCACAGGTTTTTGCAGGGAAACCTGTGTTTTCCCGTGAAATTGACACAGGTTTGTCAGTTGCCACACATTGCCACAGGTTAACCACAGGTTTGCCACAGGTTTGACACGCAAAACGCATGGCAATTAAGAATAGTATTGACAAAGAATTCTGAGTCAAAACCTGTGGCTTAAAATTGAAAGCAAGAAAAGGTGTGTAAACCTGTGTCAAACCTGTGTCCAGAGGGTTCCAAAAACACAGGTTTGCCACCCAGGAACACGCGTGATTTCTTTTGTTTTTCACGTGTGATCACGCGTGGAGTGGTAACTGACACAGGTTGACACACTATTTTTTGTAAGGGATGCATGTGCACCTTTTTTCATGTGATTTACATATATTTCTCTCTATAACCATTATTCTTGTTATATTTGTATTTAAGTATGTACTTATGAAGTGATAAAACAATTGAAGAAATGAAAGAAGCAAAGCTAGAGAAAGATATTGGTAATGAAAGGAAAATGAGTGTTGGAATGTTATGATTGGAATAACATGGTAAAGGAAAAGAAAACACCTCATGAGGAAATGTCCTGGGCAGATCTTGGGACGAAATAGATTACAAGGAGTAGGAGAGAGCGGATAATAGCTGATGTGATTATCAGGCCATTTTAGTAGAGTCATGATGTCTCACACTGTGCTAGCTGTGACATTGCCTTCATCTGAATTTTTTTATCCAGTACTTAAGAGTTCTTGCAGTCAATGTTATGGTTATCATGGCAAGATTCTGTACTGTTTCTCTTATACAGATGTTGAATTCACAGTGTTTTGATTGAAGAATTTGCACTCAGAGAAGATTTTTAGACACATTTTTTCTTCGAAACTGTAAAACAAACTTCCAACCAGTATTTTGTTAATTCCGTTTGGTCCTCCTGAAATCGTCTTCTTTATGGTCTGTTTGTTTCCTTTAATTTTGAATATTTTGTTCTTATTTTTGATTAACAGACCATGGTGGACTGACTCAGTTTATCTGAAACTTAATGAGTTGAATCGGTGTAACCATAGAGACTATCAGAACATCGGAGTCAATGGTAATTATGCTAATTTACATTTATGGATGGTGCCACCATATGTTCAAAGTGAAGTTAGAGGGGGAGGGGGTAAGGTGGAGACTGTTATCTACTAGGCACAAGGCATTAAATTTTCATATCTAATTTCATGTACAGACTGTTGATGTCAGTCTACACATTAATCACTTGTTCCATATTAAATTTTATTTACAAGGATCCATAACAGAGGTGCTGGTAAAATAAATTTAATCCAGCTAGATATTGCATTAGCACCAAAGGCATAATTTTGGGCAAGGGTGATGGGTTAGATGTACATAACATCTTTTTATGAGAGAGTTGATGAAGTGTACTAGTACCCCTTAAAAGTCTGGTGACATAAAAATTACATAATTGGATATTTGATGCGAAAAGCATTAAAAAATCCCCCCCCTCCCAAAAAAAAAAGACACAACTCACATCAAAATCTATTAAGTACTGACCATTTTACAGAGCAATTTCTATTTCACACTTGTATTATGAATAAACATGAGCTAAGTATGCAAATTTGTGATGCTGAAAGATGGACATACCAAACATGGTTAATGTTAGCCTTTGTTTCTTCAACATTCATTTCAAGGCCACTTGTAGCATTGTTATCTCCTGAGGGATTTGTTATGGAAGTTAAAATTGTTCCTTTAAAAATAACTGATATCACTCACCAAATTGTAAACTATCTGATCAGTAATTAAGATAGAGTTAACAAAAGAAATTTTAACATTGTGCAACACTCCACATCATTATTTTTTCATAGGAAATGAGTTGGGGTATTTTATTTTTTAACTATCACATGAAAACAGCTCTTTTTTGGTGACATGTCACCAAACTTCAATTAAATTCATACCAAAGAAAAAATTCTTTGCAGTCACATCAGATGTATAGTTATTCAGATCTCACTTGTCAAAGTTAATTGATGCCATTACTGGTAAAAACTGACAGATAAAGCTGGCATTCATTTTGTGGAAGCACTAATTTAGTCAGCCAGACTAGATTACTTTGTTCTCCACAAAATTTTTAAGTGGATATTGGAGAAATCCCCTCCTTGTCTGCAGCATAGCCTATGTTGTTATGATGTAGGCACCATGTGAAATAGCAAATCAGCAGGCTCAGATGTTCATTGCTAAATACATGAATTAACTTCTGCTTCTCCTTGCCCCTTTGCTGATGCAACTGTTGCCTGAGGTTTTGACATGTTACCACAGATTAAAGGCATCACAGAGGGCATTTGGTGTGTTTGACATATTGAGAGTTAAGATGGGATTAATTTTTTGTTTCAAAATACAATTAAAGATCGAAACAGATGCATTTGCCATTTGCCTCTTGATTAGCTTGCAAGGGCCCTAAAAACTGATTTAAGTAGTGGAATTCCTGTGTTCAACTCTTTTAATTGTGCTATAATTTTCTGATATGTGCCTGTTATGTGAAATTCTTCCATTTTTAGGTGCTGACAGTGGCAGTATGAATGACACCATTCAGTACAGGTTTGTAGTTGCTGTTTCTATTTCCATAGAAAATCTGCGTGATAAAGTCAAGTTATCTTTTTAACAAAATACAGTTAAGATTAATGATTACGAATAGTAACAGGAAATATTTATATCATAGGCAAGTTAGGCAGTAGTATTCAGTTAGAATCTTAGGCTATTGTAGCACGTTTCATTAAAAGTTCGGGAGGGGGGGGGGAGGAGGATGTGGTTGTTCCCATGCAGATATGAACCCTAAAGCTACTCCAAATAGCAACAAAGCCAAAACCTCTAATTTGAAGGGCCAGTTATGCAGTTGCCCTAATGTGAATAAGTATATCCAGGTATCCTAATTCATGAATGGCTGTTTTTGATCATGTGACAATATCTTTGTCACTGAACTGTTAAGTACTTGCAGAATAACTTCTTAGTTTACCTGTAATATTCCACATTTGTGTTTGGAAAATCATGAAAAATAAATGTAAGAAAATAAGAGGATCTTGAGAACATTAAGTTGATGTTGATATATAAACTTGGAGCAGCTGCATATTCCCTCTAAATAACTGCTAAACATGCATATGCAACAGGCTATTAATTTATACTATTTACTTTCCTATTTACTTCTGGCCATTCTTAGTTTACATGTCACCAAGGATGCATTTCATTGTACCAGGAGGATGTAGAATAATTCCATCTATTTATTACTAGGAAATATTTTCTCCTTTAGCTTCCTTATTCGTAAGGTTGTTTAGGAAGTGCTGTTCATACTTTTCAAATACACTTGGCTGTATCACTTTGGTCCCTTCAACTTACTTATCTTTAACTTACTAAAATTGTTACCCTGTGAATATGAGAATGTATGTGTTACCTCTTATGATGGTTCTGATAACTAGTAAAGAGAACTTTTAACATCTTTCCTTTTACAAAATGTTCTTGAAAAAAATTGATACAATTTGTAGTGAGTTTTCCTGCATTTATTATGATTTTTCCCCAGTATGTCTCGTTCTCCCAAAAATGATTACCCTCTGCTGGTTTTCTACTCACTGATTGGCAATGATGTATGTAATGGGTAAGTATCAAGCAAATTTTTGACCTAATTATGATTTGCTTAGCTAGTTGTTAAGAGGGGCTACATATTCATAAAGAAAGACTTTCCAGTTTTACCTATGAAATTAACACAAATTTTGTTATTGCAAAGGCATTGTTAAATTATTTAGAGCTATATAGAGCTAGTGTCATTATAAACCCACAAATTTTGTTTTCATATCTCTTGTAATGATTCTGAACAAATAGTTGTCAGTTACACCCACATCTATAACTACATGTAATACAACAGACAAGGATCCTTGATCACATTTATTTGTTTGTAGAAATTAGGCTAAGAAGGATGTAAACTTGATTGCTCAACTATTATACTGTTGACAGACTTCAGTTTGAAAACAAATTTCAGTTATAACAATAAGAGTCACTGAGGTTTGGGAAGATGAGAGGAAGTCGAATATAAGATAGTTATGGAACATACAACTGGCAAACATTTAAAGTTGCTTAATTTCCTCCTCTCAGACAGTTAAAACTCTGTCAGCTAAGCTTACACTTCTAATCCTTTCTCCCAATTTTTGCAACATTAAGCTTTGGCACTTCCCAGATAAAGGCCAACATGCAGTTTAACTATCTAAGACCATACTTTGCTGAGTATACTGCTGTGTGTGATGGATGCTGCTCCCCGTACAAAAAAGCATGTGGCAATTAGTTCCAAATCCTCGGGTTTTCACATGTGTCTGCCATGGGAAATCATGGGTATTTTGCATGGAAACCTGTGTTTTCCCTTGACATTGACGCAGGTTGGCTGGTTGGCACACTTTGCCACAGGTTTTCACAGGGTTACATGCAAAAAGTGTGGTAATTAAAACCAATGTTAACAAAGAATTCTGAGACAGAATCCATGGCTTGAAATTTAAAGCAGGAAAAAAATTGCATCAACCTCTGTCAAACCTGTTTCCAAAGGGTTCCACAGGTTTGCCACCCAAGAACACACATGATTTCTTGTATTTTTCACGTGTAATCCTGCACGACCACAGCCACAGGTTGACATATGTCTTTTTGTAAGGGTCTACTGCACGTCTCACATTTCATTGATCTGTACATTTCAGTCAAAGTGTAATCACTCATAATGCTTTCAAATGCCTCCGGTATTACAAAATAGTATAGTTAGTGTGTTGTAAGAGCTACTTTAATTCTGGTCTCATACCAGATGAGACAAATTGGCAGTTATCTTGGACATGTCAGTTTTTCTCTTCTTAGACAAAAGATGCTCCTTTCTCCATGTGTCATCCCACCCCTTCCTCATTCATCATCAAATCATCTACTACATTAGTTACACCACTTATCTGACTGAAATTTATTTTTGATACCTTGCCACAGGCAAAAGGAATCTATGTGTTGGTGATGTTGAGCTTTGCTTGAAAACATGATGGCTCAAGAAGGGTAAATGAGAGAGTTTTCATTCTTGGCAAGTTGATACCACTTATTGAGTAGACATCCCTACACTTTTTGCTAGAGGTCAAATGTCATTTGAGGTCACAGAGGTCAACTTGTGAAAACCTTAAAAAATGCTTGTAAACATTGATATCTCAAGATGGGTATTCTTGAGCAAGCATATACCTTCTCTGTAGATACTCCTTATTAAGAAAATGTTTACATTTGTTTGGGGAGGTCAAGGGATATTTGGGGTCATACAGAGGTCAAACTGTGAAAACCTTTTCAACACAATATTTCAAGAAGGGAAACATCCATGAATCTCATACTTGGCATCAGGGTGCACCATATTGGGTTTGGTGGAGGTCAAAGGTCATGTAGGATCACCAGAGGTCAAACAGTGTAAACCTTGAAAACTACATGTAAATCGGAAACCTCAAGATGGGTAACCTTGAGGAAACATACTTGGTGTGTGGATACCCCTTATTGAGTAGCAGATTACTATTGCTTTTGGTGGAGATCAAAGGTCTTTTGGGGTCTTCAGAGGTCATACTGAAAAACTTGTAAACGAGAAATCTGAGAGGAAAATTTGATTAATTTCATACGTATTTCATATCTCAGGAAAATGTGTGTGAATCTCATACCTGGCATGTCTGTTTTTCATGTTTTGTATATATTTCTATTGTTTGGAGGAGGTTGTAGCTCATTTGAGGTCTCCAGAGGTCCAGCTGTGTAAACCTTGTAAGCATGACTTTTCAAGTCTGAAACATGGCTCTTTGATCAAATAACTGCCATGTAATGCCCAAAATTAGAAGCAAGAAGCTCATTTATGACCATGTGAAAATGATATACTAATCTGTTCCATCTATATGCACATTAATTTGTAACTTTTTCCATGTAAGCACATTAACTTGACAACTTAAATGTTAACTTAAAACCCACAGTACTATTAACATTATGTCCAAGCAGTGCAAGGAATCACACAGTCTTTTGGCATTATTTTATTTTTTTGTTTTGTATAAAGTTGGGTATGTATGCTACATTTTCATTCATGGGAGACTACCCTACCTTGATCAAGCGTCACCCAGCATGAGTTATTTTACCTATGTTTTGCCTATTTTACTTGGGTTCTTTTTGAAAACATCATGGGTATTTTCTTAAGGCAATGCATTAATTTTTGTTAATAATAACTTTGGTGGACATGTACCAAAGTGCATTTTGTGGAGTGTTGGATGATGGCCCAATAAGTTTCTGAAGTACAAGTGAGCTGTTATCCATTAAACTTTTTCTCCTCCGTATATACAGGCATGCAAATACTACCCATGACATGACTCTACCAGCAGACATGAAAAAACGCTTTGAGAGCACATTGAAATACCTGGTATGTCACAAAAGCAGAAAGACTTATGGGAACTCTCTCATTATACTAAGTCATTAATCTATCTCTCTTCCCATATAAAATTTCTTTTACCCTTTCCTTAACTTAGTTCTGTGTGATGTATGATTATATATATATTTCTATAAATTGGGATTTAGGCGAAATATGGTGTGAAAAAACGTGACTGTTGCGAGAACTCGACCTTTAGGCGAAAAAAACGTTTCGCCTTAATGTTTTACACACTGTTTTATATAGGAATGCGTAACTCTATACGCAAGTCCGATTTACCACATAATGTTTATGCAATTACTTCTCTGCGCACCAACTTACGTACATGTATCCGTTAACACTAATGACTTAGGGGCCATTGAAATAACGTGCATATATATCTCAAAACCAAAAGGGGAAATATAATCTATAGTATTTAATTGTTTTTGTTTTCGCCTTTTGTATTAGCGAATTTGACCTTTTGCCTCTATATATATTAGGCGAAAGGTCGACGCAAGTAATGCGTTGGGGCTGTGCTTTCATACACCGACGTGCTACTAATACTTGTTGGATTTCAGTGTTATCTCTTGCTGTTATTCCTGTGTAACTCAGCTTCCAACACACGGTATACGTCCACCTGTATAATCATGTTATATACATATATATATATATATATATATTCATAAGGTTTTTTAGTCATATTGGTCACTGTTCATAAGGTTCTGTAGTCATAAGGGTCATTTATCATAAAGGTCATTATTCATAGTAAAAGGAAAGGTTTGCTATCAGGTTTATTATTCATAACAGAAACATGGAGTTATTATTCATAATAGCAAAAAGGGTCCATTATTCATAATGGCAAAAAAGATTTGATACTCATAATGGGGGAAAGGGCTCGTTACTCATAGTGAACAGGGTTTGTAATTCGTAATTAAATGTATGGTTCATTATTTATAACACACATTCAAGAGTCATGGGAGGATCAAGGGTTTTTGAGGTGGGGATTCCAGAATAACGAAATTTTATTTCCATTTTACAGGCTAAAATGGGCATTCTATTTACATTAGGAATAGACATTGCTTTTTCCTATTATGAATAACAAACCGTTTTCCTTATTATGAATAGCAAACCCTTTTCTCCATTATTAATGTCAAACCTTTTCTCTTTTTATGAATATTGAACCTTTCTTGCCATTTTGAATATCGAACCATTTTTACCATTATAAATATCGAACTCTTTTTGGCATTATGAATAGCCAACCTTTTTTCCCATTATGGATAGTGAACCTTATGACTAATAAACCCTTTTTTATCTTTCTTTTTGTGAATAACATACCTTATGAACAATGAACCTAATTTTTATGAAAAAGCATGGTATGAATAACAACCCTTATGAAAAATAACCCTTATAACTAAAAAACCTTATGAATAGCAAGTATATCCCAAAATATTACCCCTGCCCAACTGTAAATCGTCCCAGAGCATGGGGCTAGAATTCAATAGGAGGATTTAGCCTTCAGGCGACTTCATACTTCTTTATTTTTCACCTGGGAAAATGGCCTTTTTCTGGGAAACTTTGGCTAAGCAAGCCTATTGAATTATAGCGGCATGGATATTCCCTCCTGTGCAGCAGCTCTAATGGCACACCCAGTGACAATTTACCTCACAGGTACCCATTTAACCCCTGGGTGCACAGAGGCAATTGAGATGAAACATATTGCCCAAGGACACAACTTAATAACCCAGGCAGAATTTGAACTGCCAATGTTTAGATCACAACACCTTAACCAATAGGCCACCACCCTCTGTGTAATAACTTGGAAATTGTTGTGAGATGTATAATCAGCTAGAAGTGTTTACTGGTTTAGATGAATTCAGCTCAGAGGCTTCCAGAGGTCTTCAGAAATTTTCAGCCAGTCACATCACTTCATTTATCTGATTATTTAAGGTTTCGTTGGATTGGCCTGTAATAGTTATATGATTGTATGCTAAATAGTACCATGCAATAGTACTTACATGATTGTATTTCAAAAGTAAATAATTAGGATCGACTGAATGAAAACTTTTCATGTAAATGTTAGAACGTAAATGAAACTTGATCTATGCATCCCAGGACACCCAGTTACCAGCAGGAAGCTTTGTGATAGCTACAGGGTTGGCCGATGGACGTTTCCTGTACAACACTTTGAAGGATAAAATCCATCCTCTAGGGGATTGGCGTAAGGACATAACCTACCCCATGGTTTATGACTTCCTTGATTGTATCAAATCTTCGCCATGTGCTGGTTGGATGTCTCATGATGAATCTATCAGGAATTTTACATCAGAGGTAGGCTATAGAAACATGTGCGCTTTATTATAAACACCAATAAAAATTGGCCTACTGCATATCACAACTAAGCTAAACCAAGGGGTTATATTGCAGAAATTTGCCACTTTTTAACAGAAGCAATTGCCGCATGGTTAAAAAACTATTCCTGGATTTATCATACCCAAGTATGCATATTGAAATTAAAACGATGGCTTTTTCCCTAATTAAAAGTGAGTAGCACCATCAGTTTGTCTGCATGCATTTTTTAGGCAGCTTTGTTTTTTTGATTAGGATATACTTGAAGTAATACACCTTGTATTAAACCAAACCCTCATTTGGCAATTTGGCCACCTAGCATATTTCACAACTCCCTGGATGTTAGAGGCTGACTCTGAAAACCCATTTATCAATGCTCACAGTGGCACGACATATAGTATACTGTTTCACTAGGACAGTAAAGGCTTGGACGTATGATTACTCCATGTACAGTAGCAAGAACTACTGTGAAGCAGTGAGAAGAAGCATTATTACACCTGCTATCATTTTTCATAGTTACCAGAAAGAAGGTTGCTATATAGCCACAGCAATATAGTATTTGCTATTTATTTTGGGGCTACATTTGTTTTATAGCTTTTAGGAAGTTTCCCCATTTTTATTTTCTCATAGTTTTTTTCTTTTTCATATCTATGTTTACTTCTTATTTTATCTCTTTACTTTAATAGAGAGTTTACTTCTGATTCTCTGATAGTCTAATGTTTTATAATTTTCTTTTTTTTCAATGTCATTTTGTTTTTTAGGATATTTTGTACTAGCTTAATATTTGTTTCAACATTTTTAAGTTTTTGTACAGCTCTTTGAGGCTTTTTCATGTTGGGATATGTAGGTAGCCTATTAATATCATTTTTTTTATTACAAACTAATTTTGTTTCTTGTCTGTTTCACATAGAGGGCAGCAAATCTGAGTCTAGCTGTAAAGGAAGTGACAGAAACATTCAAAGCAACTAACTTCAAAGTTCATTATGTGGACTACGACATAGAAGAATGTAAGTTATAAGTTTGTTTATACTTGATATGTGTAGAGGGCAGTACATGCTCCACAACTTATCACCACTATACAAAATATAGGTGGACCATATATGAGTGACTCCCTTCATGCCATGTATAGTTTGTTAACATTTTATATTAAACCTCTCACAAATGCCAAGAGTACCAACCTATGAGCACGTGTAGCAACTTACTCTTCTTTTTCAATGTGCAGGGCCAGCATGCACCCTTAATTCTCCCCCACTGGATGTATGTTGAACGTTGAAGTTTGAAAAAGCATGCAGAGAGAGATGTCTTATTTCTTCTTTTATTGACACTGGGAGGATGTTAATATCTTGCTCTCAGGCTTAATAATCTAATTTTTTTATCAACAGTTTGCTCACAGAAGCTGATAAATCTGTACAACAGATTTAGAATTGTCTGAGACAATTTAGATCTGATTTTATCTTTTAGGACATTAGAACTTGGCCTTCTTAGAAATCAGAATGCTCTGACCAGACCTCACAAAGGGGAAGTCGGATGTAATAAAATCTTATTTATCTGTTCATTTCTTTGTTGTAACAAACCACTGTCACTTCCAGAATAACACCTAATCCCTCCCTGACCGGTGGGGAATTTTGTGCAGTTGATTACACAATAGATGAGCTACTGACATGCCCTCTCATTGCACAATTACATCTTTTGTGTAGGGAAGGAACTGGAAGTCTTTATTTGCTTAAATAAGGGATGAGATGTCACCATGAATCAATCAACTATGTAGGCAGGGACCAAGTTTAAATGGATTAGGTAACAGATACACAGTTTATGGTTCCAAAAATAGGGTCTGGATCTCTAAGCAGAGGAGTGCTTAATGGAAGTTTTAATTGTGCAGTCAGCAAGGTTAAACACTTTAATATCCAGTAGTCTTATGATACGAGTAATGCCTATAAGTTCAGTAATACTCTTCAAAAGAGCTGCTGATGTGAAGCTATTGTCTTAGTAAAACTTAATTGTAGAGTGACTGTTTTATGATGATTTTTACAAACCCACCTGCGATGTATTCAGTGATAATAAATGTTTGCAAATGAACCAAAACTGGAAACATTTGTACTTGAAAGACAGAAATATTACACATTCTGATAAGATGGGGGAAAACTTGCTCATAATTCCTTGATTTTGATTATTATATCCACATTAAACTCCATAAAATAATAACTTAATACAAAGTTTACTATACACCTATAACTTTTCCCTCATGAGAAAGTCATTACAATGGGCACAATGTTTCGAGGATAGTGTACATCTTACAAAATAAAATGGTCAAACTTAGTGAAGGTTTTTTGCATGATCTGCTGTACAAACTAGTTAACTTTATTCAATTCCATCCAGTGTACAAGATCAAAGCATTCAAGAAAGTATTTAAAAATGACTGATTTTATTAAACTACTTGGAAATTTCTCGTATTTTTTACTTTCTATGTATCAGTGCTTTTTATTTGCCCACAATCATGACCACTCATGATTTTTGCTGCAGCTGGGCATTAAGCAGTGCCACTTATAAAAACTTAATCATGTTTTCCCCTCTCCACCATGTCACATTCATTTGCTCCATGACATCATCAAGCGGTTCCTTGCAAAATACAGTTGAAAAACTTTTTTATGAAGAAAAGTTTTCATGGAAGGTCAGCAACTTCTTCAATGGTTATTTGTATCTTGCTTATATTATTTACAGTTTCAAGGCGTTGGGTTAAGCGTGGTGGGAAGCCAGAAGATCTGATTGAGCCGGTAGACGGGTTTCATCCCAGTCAGGTAAGATATTGAGATCATATATGTTTAGGTTCAATACAGATTAAACAATCATTACAGCAAATGGGTATTTTTGAGGCCCAGAGGTCTTGCAATGACACATCATGGTTGAGAATGCTATACAGTACATGCATGGACCCTCTGTCTGGGTGTAGGATCATTATTGAGCTGGCAGACTCATAGCTTTGCACCTATTAGTGAACAATGATGATAGATGTATACGTCGCATGCAAGACCACCTCGGAGATTTACTCAAGTGGACAGACCTGTCAATGTATCTGTCACGAAAATAGGGAGATTCCCAACTTTTCAAACCCAGATTGAGGAGACTAGAGGAAAAATAGGGAGTGCAGTGACTTCCATGATCCAATTTATGCAACAGCTACAATATACAGTAATAACTATAAGTGTAGCATTCAGCCTAAAACTGTAAAGGTTTCCAACAAATGCTAAAAATCTCTCATGGCATGCATACTGCACTGCCTACACTGCACTGAAGTTCAGCTAGCCAATAACTAAAGCTCAGCTGTGTGTGGCCTGAATCTAAAGTAGGCTACACAAAATCGTGTTGTCATAATTGTTTTTCAGAATTATTTTGGGTAGGTGTAGTTAAGTTGCAGTATTGTTGAGAGAATGTCATCAATTGAAATAAAAGAGAAATGGAAAGTATGAAAAATGGGAGTTGGGGCATGAAATTGGTAGGCAGGGAATTGTAACAAAAAACCTGGAGCCCCCCAGGAAAAGTGAGGAAAAGTGGGAGAGGTTAGAGTCTGCTGTCATGTCAGGGGGTTTCTGATTGCCGGGCTGAAGTCATATGCTCAAGAAGTTGTCTTTAAGATTCAGACACAGAGCAGGACAATACATTGCAATGAATACATTCTTCATGGTCCCGCCAGCAAAAAGTGAGACAGGTGAAGCAGGGGTGTCATTGTAAACCGTCTGAAGTAGCAGTGATGTTTCAGAGAGCTAGGTCACGGTGTTATATGTGACATCAGTATGTTTCTGATTGCTTCACTGGAGGGTATAGCACATGCTCAGTAAGATTGTGTACAGTACAGGCCAACTTCAACACCTTAGATAAAACTGTGCCACAACATGTGCTGGAAAAGCAAAATGCTCAACAATTAGAGAGATGCACAACACTATGACATCAGTGAAACACCTCTAATGACTGCACTACACAAGCTGCTTTTAAAACCCCATCATGTTTTTGTCCTAGTGGGGTTTGTCATGTTGCGAACCGCATTGCTTAATTAAGGCCATTGCAAATGCAAGGAGCTCTAAAATGAATTTCTGTTGAAGATGTATGTGTTTATCAGTTGTGTCCTATAAAGCTCACTGTTTCATCTGTACACCCATACTTAAAAAACAGAGAAAGTAACAGCTGATCATTTCCAGTGAGGTGAATTCTTCATGGTTAGTTTTATGCAAGATTATATCCAACTTAACATACTTTTGCCTATTACTTTTGACAGATTGGTAACGTTATAACTGGTGAGTACCTTTGGGAGTATGCCAACAAATTCTTCCCAGGTGTCTTTAGCAAGAACCCTCACAACGCGGATATCAAGAAAATGTTTGGTGACCAAGGCGGGTACTGAGCTGCTTAGCTTCCAGAGTAGAATAGAATTTCTAGGTAGCACTGCCAGCACAGATCAACAAAATAAGTCTTTTACTAAAACACTAAATCTTTTGTGTTAATACACCTGAATTACAAAACTACAGTTTACATGCTCTGGTGTCAACATGGGGAAATGGAGTGGTGAATGAGGAGGGGGGTTAGGGGCAGTGTGTACTGGATGGGTGCAGGGAATAAATGCTGTGCAGGGAATGAAAAGCGTATGAAAAAAGTGGGAATGGGGCAGCCTTTTGACTTGGGCATATCTTGAAATATTCTGATCATGTGACTTTGTTTGATTATTCATTATTCAAGGGATGGGGGTAGCACAATGGCATTTAGGCTGCCCCTGACCTAGCATCATGGCTCTGTCTTTCCCTGACCCAACTAGGGGAATAGAACCCAGATCCCCTTCCCAACCTCTAATTTGCTGCTGCTGTTAAAACGATAGTTTGCTCCACTGTCCCTACCCTGTGTATTACTAACCACAATTTTGGGGTAGGGGAGGGGGAGAGTGATATGTCAGGATGGGCCTGTAACATTGGCGATCATTGGGGGAAATTGCCCCATATTTCAATTACACCAGTGCACCTACAATTTCTTTGTTTCATGTTCCAGAAGATCAGCATCTATTAAAAGTGTCAGTATGTCATGTGCAATGAAAGCTGCATATTGTATTGAAATATTTTAGGAAATATGTCTAATTTATACTTCTTTTATCATCCATGAAACTTATTTAGAAAACAACTCATACTGTTAGGATGAGGTTTCATATGATATAAAAACTTGAAGACATATTGATTTTATCATCATGTAGTTTGAATAGGAACAGTAGCTGAAACTAGTGGCACAGCCAGAAAATTGTACATGTGGGGCCCAGGAAGAGCTCCATCATTTTATGGTGAGGGAGGGCTTCAAATATGGAATTTTTTATAATTCACTCTTGGACTTTGGGGCTGATGGGGACTTAAGACTTGTGGGAGGGGGATCCTGCCCTCTAAGCCATCCCTTAGCTGGGCCACTGGGTGATCTTAAATTAAATGTTTTGCAAAACTTTACATTGCACACCACCATAAACTAAGTGGGTTATCTTGTGTAGATTTAGCAGTTCATTATAAAAAGGAAAATATGTTATGTAAATGTAAAAAATATGTAATTCAACATTGCTCAAAATCATTTGTGTGATCGATTGGTACCATAACCTCTTGCCTTGACTACCACAGAAAAAAAAGAGTAAACTGGCAAGAATCATAATTTGAAACTTGTAAAGTTTGCATTCTAGTGTCACATCAGCTGTCTAAGTTAGATCTTTCAAACCAGTAGTGTGAGTGAAGACATGTATATGATAAATGTATAAAACATGCTTAATCACAACTTATTCTTCAATTGTGCACAATTGTCGGACAACAAATTTTACTGCTTGTCTCTTAAACAAACTTGCTACCTCAAAAGAAAGCCCACTGTAATCTCCAGTGGTGTAGCTAAGGGGGGGGGGGTCGGGGGTGTGAACCCTCAACAAGTCCCTCCTCATAGAAGCCCCCCACTGGACAGTCACCAAGTGAAAAATGTGTATAAGTATATAATGATTCTACATTTAATAATAAATCCCCATGAAATGGTGGAGCCACCACCTTCCCCCCCCCTCCAAAAAAAAAAAAAGTTCTGGCTATGCCACTGGTTATCTTACTTCACTACAGAGTCGACTAGAGAACTTCCTTATTTCAAGAACTCTGTCAGGCATGGCTGTAGACAAAAACTTTTAAGATGTATTGGAACCAGATTAAATCATGTGACTACTAAAGGTGGGGAGGAGGGGGTTTAGACAAATGTTATATTTGATATGTGGAAAAAGGAACTACTAAATTTATGCACTTTGATGAAATTTTTGTTGGATTCTGCTCTTTGGTCTCTGATGATATGAACTGATGAAGTGAACATGCTTGTAATATGAAGTTAACTTTAAACAAACAGGGGTCAGATGTCATCTCATATTGATGAGTAGTGCTGTGTTTTCTTTGTTTCAGTATATTGTTTTGGCTTTAAAACAGGACTATTAGTTCCCCGTGAAAAAAGTTAAGTTTGCAAAATGTCTGTGCCTTTCATGCATTAAAAAACTGTGAACTGAATGCATGAGACACTTGAAGAGAAAATGGTTGTATAGTTTAAAGAAAGCAGACTGTTGCTAAATGTGAGGTTTCACGTTTGCTTGCTTCAAGTCCAGCTTGGTTTGAAAATGTATCTGCTAGTATATCTCAGGAACTGCACTTGGGAAAACTGCTTAAATTCCATATCTCTGTGAAATGTCAAACTAATTGGAAGTGTTTTAGTGTAACCATTTCTTGCCAATAAATATATTTACTATTGACTTCAAAATGCATCATATAGTTATAGCTACATCCAAAAAGACTGAATAACCTTTATTAAGCCTATTTTGTTATCAAGTTTTAATTTTGTGAAATTTTTGTTTAAATTGGAATGAAACATATGATACAAATGTATTATAATACAGTTTAGTCATATACAAATGTTGCAAAGCTGAGTTTTTCCTTCTTTTGGCCTTATTCTGAATTTTGTGGGTGCACATTCATAATCTAATGTTATACAGTACTGGTACTACATTTCAGTAAGTTTGCAATGTATTTGCAACAAAATTTCACTATGGTAATCCCCACACTGTCATATATCACTGAAAGAATGTACACCACAGGGTAACCTTATAACTTTGCAGGGCTCACACAGCCAAGAAAGTCCTGGAACTTTGATGTCATGCAAAAGTGCATGTTCTGGAATTTTGTCACTTCAAGCCATTAAATATTGATATCACAAAAGAAAGGAAAAAGCAATATGGAATATACTAGTAAGAGGTACTTATAGCAGTCTTTCAGTTTGTGTGACAGATTATTTTCCCTCATGCATGATGCAGATGGGCCCTCTGATTGAAAAACTACGGAACCATCTAGAAGTCACACTGATAATGACACACTTTATTGGTAGGTAAAGTGTCAAGTAGTATTTGCAACTATAAAAAGAGGGATGGACTTGTATTTGCATTTATTTTAACGGTGAAATTACTTGGAATTTACATCAAAGAAGAACTGTTAAATTTTCTTTATGTACCCTTTTGGGAAGTTTCTACTTTCATTATCTAAAAGTGAACGTGATATTGAACTTTCTTAAGACTGACTGTGTTAAATGCCAACGTTATATATTTGCTGTCATTGCAAATATTTTCCCCTTTGGTATAACAAATTTAACCACAGATGTGGATTAATACATAACTGATAATCCTGGTGTGGTGACAACTAAAGAAAAACACCGTTTTTGTGCTTGTTTTTTCTCATGATACCCTACATTGTCTACAAGCACGACCGCATTTCTTTGCGTCATGAAGTAACCCGACTACAATACTTTAATTGCTTCTTTCCTGGTAGATAGTCTAGATTTTTGTCGATAATTGGTTATGCTTATGGCCTTGAATGAATGAGTTGTTTCGGATACGGTGAAGTGAGTTGGGGCTGTCTGGAGCTTTCCTTGATTTGATAGTGAGCTGGATCAGCGCCGGATCTAAATTAAAGTGGGCATGACACGGCCAAAATAACTTTTGTGTATTGCAAGATTGGGTACAATATTGTAAAAGTATCATCTCAAACACAATTAAAACCGGCGCAGTTCGGCATAAATAGAATTTGAAGAAAAACGTCCAGAAATCCAATTTCGAAAAATGCCGCAACAGGTCACCTGACTTTTATGACGCAATTGGGGGCACCCGGCACTGCGCTATGTAAGGACGCGTATCTAGATGTGAAACTAATACAACGCTTTGGGAATGTTTCATATCTTAGAAACTTCATGAAAAGGATTACATCACAATACCCGCCCAACATACAGAGCGCAAAGCGCGGAACATGTTGGGGACTTCGAAGCATATCATTGGCCAATATGTTCTCGTGCATATGCGCCCGTGTTTTAGCTTCCCTGCATATAATAAACGGCTTTGTTTTTGTGCAAAAAAAAAAAAGAAAAAAACGCTGTCCGGGCGCGCTGTACAGAACAGCTATGAACATGTGTGTTTACCAGGAGCTGTTCAGTAACGTTGCTATTGTGAATGGTAAGAGTCCACCGCGCAACGACGCATAGTTCATCAATGTGGTCACTGGTCACGCGCGCTGCTGTATAGTATCGTAGCACAGGTGTTTTTTTTTTTGCTGGAAAACATTCGCTTCATTAAGGTAACTTCATTTCAACTAGTGCGTGGGCGAAAAGGAGGTGTTCTCTTCCGCACTCTTAAGAGTGGTATTGTAGTGTCTTGCGCCCCGCGCTGTCTCCCTTTCCCTAACCCTTTGTCAACATTTCCTTCCGCATAACCCCTATCTCCTTTCTACCCTTAAAGGGAGAATGCAGTCACCCCAATAAAGAATTGTATAGTAGACTATCCTATTCCCTGAATGGCTCATGAGAATCATGTGACAATATTTTTCTCACTCAATTGTAAAATTTACAAGAAGCAACTGCTTGGATTACCTTGAATATGCAATATTTATGTCCTAAAATATTATGAAAGATACTTAGAAGAGAAATAAGAAGAAATTTCTGACATTTAGCTGTAGTTTCATTTTCAGTGCCAATTTATTACTCAACCATTCAACAGCACATTCCTTTCTGCACGGCCGAGTTATAGATGATTTTGTTCTTTTGCCAATGGAGGTTATGACAAAGGTAATAGGAATCCAGTAAAAAGTAGTTTTTTTTGTCTAGCAAGAAGGGATCTAACCGAGTGCTACCCGAGCCAATCCAACTACTATTCCGTAGCCCTCCTACTGACTTGTAAATAAATCTCAAAATCTCTTATGAATGGGTTCTATCAAAACAAAATCATCTATAACTCGGGGTAGAAATGTGATAGGTTTTATGTGGAAGAAAATGTTGACAAAGGGTTAGGGAAAGGGAGACAGCGCGGGGCGCAAGATACTACGACCCACTCTGAAGAGTGCGGGAGAGAACACCCTTTCGCCGACGCACTTTTAAATAAAGCTACCTTTATTTAGATCCGGCATTGATTTAGGAGGGTTAGCCCTCTTTCGCAAAGCCTGTTGAGTACTCATGTTTGCTCAGCGGCCCCTCTTTAAGGCTTCCCAAACACCGACTAAACAAGCAATATGCCGTACAGCCTGCTGCGGAGACAACTTCTCCACGTGTACTTCTGGACCTTGCCTGCGTACCAGTATGTCGTCTCTCTCTAAACGTGTTTAAGATCCAGTAGTTCTTAAAAGTGTACAGGCGATAGCAAATAAACCACCGTTCCGCAGGCAGGCAGGGCATTTGTCACTGGCTTTATTCTTCTATATAGCTGTTCGAAGATGACGAGCAGAGGCTTCTTTTGAACTATCCCGAAGCGCAGTCTTGGATGAAACCCTCTTTAACGAGCTTTTACGCTTCACCTGTACTGCATGCTTATTGTTTTTTGATCTGTAGTGGAAACACCTTTTTGTTAGGCGGGCTATATGACTATTCAAGACTACACATAGCTGGGATGAACTTGGGCATTGTTATCAATGCAGATCCTAAGACATCTGTTGTTTAAAGCCACGTGGTTCTAAGGGCGGGTAACGCTGAAGAGGTAGATGAAATCAAACTGAATGACGACAACAAAGATGGCAACTATGTTCAAGTAAGACCTGCGTTTTAGTTCCATTGACTTGGGAGGTTTTTCGAAGGAAAGAAGTTATTGAATTCTGAAGACACGAAAGCAGGGAGAAAATTCTTATAAGATAATCAACTTTTAGATAGGAATCCTTACCCTTTGGTTTTTACCGTTGGAATCATTTTACTTTATCATGCGAGTGTTATTTTCCTTGTGTAGTCAGTACAGTAATAGTAATCATCGCTGAGACGCTATGTAAACTTGAAGGAAAGAAGAAGGAAAGCCCGGCACTTGTCCAGAGATAGCCGTTTTTCTCTTGCACACTCAAATAATATGGAATTTCCTTATCAGGCCAACGTTTTTCTTCACGTTTTGTCCAGAATTTAACCCGAAAGAGACCGTGACGTTTGACAGTTTATCTTCTTGCGAAATTTCAAGGTAAATGTTGGTAAGTTTTGGAAATTTTATTCACTAGTGCACAAATGGCACGGCATTTTTCATCTAAATTGAACAAATCTACAAATTTGTTGATGGAAAATTTATTTAGATGCCAACTGATATGCTCTTTAGTGTGTTCACGGCCAACCATATGTCCGAATATTGTGTTGTGTGATGGAAAACAGTAGGTCAGTACCAAAGGTTAGAAAAGCAACATAGGATACACACTTTTTCTAACCTGAACATAGTAGAAACTTAGGACGCAAAGATTGTGGCAGTGTACTCTTAATGTGTCTATTAGAACAATTCATGTGAAAAAGATTACCTTTGGCAGAAGGACATAATTTTTGTTGGTAGCTTATTTGTGAGTGTGAGGCAGTCCACCACCATAACTGGTGGAGGGGAGGGAATATTTTTCACCCCACAATATATTCAGTCTACACAAGAGCGGATCCAGGGGGCAACTGAGGGCAGGTTTCCCCCTGATATCCAGTCTGGCGCACCCATTGGCCTATGAGGTGGGGTGGGGACTGTACCCCAAAATTTTTGGACAACCAAAATTTAGACAGAATCTTAAGAAGTTGGGCAAAATTTGGTGTAAAAAGGCATAGACATAAATAGTGCTAAAAAAATCTTGTACCACCAAATCCCATTAATGTCATACGCGTATGGAGGAAACCCCAAACTTTCAGTGACCAACATGGCCTTTCTAACGGGCCAAATGTTGAAGGTACCCCATCGATCTCAACCAAATTATTAATGGGACTATGTCTGTCACTCAGAAATAACAGCAGATGTTATGGTAGTTGACCACATATTGGTTAAAGGGGGGAACCGGGTCCTTTCAATACCAAATTATTCGGGGAATTATTTTCCCCCATTTAACAGCGTAGGAAGCTGGGGGGGGGAGAGCAAAATCCCCCCGCCCCCCGGCCAGTCAAAAATTGTGGACGGAAGCATGCTACCCATCAATTCAAGAACGAAACCCCTTATATGTTCCCCTAAAAATGTCAAAATTTTGTGCTTATAACTTTTGCCCAATATTTTGCACCAAACTGCATCAAGAGATCCTCAAATATTCAAAAAGTTTCAAATCCCCCATAACTTTCGGAGGACCCTACCAGGGCCCTATGGTGGCCCCATCTCTCGCTGTTCGGAAAAGACTCGTGCTCTAACGACACGGAGTTGCAAAGCATTACCAAACGTACTTGTATTTAGTGGAGACGTTACGCCTCTGTATCCTCAAAAGGGAAAATTGCCACGCATGTGCACATGTAACACCGATTTCTTGAAGCTATCAGCTGCGGTGGGCTTAAGATGTAATCCCTTGTGGTTACCAAAAACTACCAAGATCTGGTGGCACCACTGGCTATAAAAAATTTTCAGTGTCCCTGGCTACAAAAAAAAAACAAAAAAAAAAAAATCGGTGCCCCCTTTTAACCCCGGTGCCCCCTTTGTCAGAATTCCCGGCTATGGGCCTGCAGTTTTTTCACTCTTGTTGTGTGTTATGATATCATGTAAACTAGACAGCGCACAATTGGCAAAGACGGAGATACAGTCATACCGTGTGGAGTTGTACCGAAACTGCAGAGAGAGAGAGAACAAGGTTAATGCTCTGTGACAACGGATTAAGTGCAAAAAGATACAAAGTTCTGCCGGTCTTGAGCCGGGTCTCAGACGGGAATTTCATTACCTAGTCCGGACTGTACGAGACCGAGTCCGAGTCCTTGCTTTCCGAGTCTAAATCACAAGTCCGAATCCTTAAAAGTGTGACCTGAGACCAGTCTCGAATCCTGCAGCACTGATATTCATCTCGGGAATGCAGATGTATCATAATTTGTATGATCGTACCACGTCGGCTCGCTCATTTATTATGTACCACGCGCATACTCTTCAGTAATTTTACGTAATGATATCACGTGCATAGCCCCACATACAATAGAACTGTACAAACGTTGGTTATAATATCACGTAGCATACTTAGTCCGCAAAAGTGACACGACTGCACGTAATAATACCACGCACTGCACACTACGTTATTAGTATAGTACTACGACAAAATAACTCAACAAAGTAGAAATATGCCTACACTACGTGAAATTTGCATTAAAAGTCGGAATCTGATGGTTACCTTTGATTTTTTTTTTCAGAAAGAAGTTGTTCTTCTTCGTGAAAACACCCAAAAGACAGATCGTGTGCCAGTGAAACGAAAACGTCGAGACACACAACCATTAACAGAGAGTGAGTGCAGTGCCAGAAATGTTAGAGATTAGGTCCCTGTATTTTTATTTCTTTCTTATTTATTTTTGCCACAAAACAACACTGGTAACCTGAACAATAAAGATCCCCTATCTTCCATTAGATAATTTTCTTCACTTGACTGCGTACATGGTATAAGTCTCTAGGTTATTACTGTTTTCTGTTTAGACTCTCGATGAACATATTCGGGTTCCGGCCATTCGGTCCCTGCCCCTACCAGTCTATTTCTCCGAAAACTCGCCCGTATTGCCTACATGCGTCTGAAACGATGACTATGAGCTTGATACCTATATACTCATAGGTCTAAGAGACGGAGGAGGGCCTGCAGCTCCCTTTGGGTCCCAAATTTGCTATTGCTGGGGAGAAAATTTGCTAGTTTGGGTAAATATTACAATTTCGTGCAAAAATGTTGCATCTCCCTCTATTTGAAATAACCCGTACGCTTATGCCCATGCTGTCATCAAGCAGTTGAAGGAAAGCCCTGAATATATCTCCAATATCTCATAAATGTTAATTTGAACAATAAACTCAGCTTTCTTAATAAGCAAGAAACATTTTGCGTTCCTTGTTAAACGGGTTTTTGTTCAGATGTATCTTGCCCACTGCTTGGGTAAAGATATTTTTTATGTAACAGATATTGTCTTTGTATGTTGTCAGTGGTTTATATCATGAACAGGTAGGCACTGAGTTAAAGGAATGGACTGAATTTTTAGCGGGATCTCGTGGGAATTATGTTTTAGTCCAATGAAATGTCCCTAGCTGGGTTATATCAACAAATGCGGTGGATTTATCAGTTGCGTAGACAGGATTTGTCTCAGGTGGAGCTATGAAGTACGTTATGTGATCGCTGGTATGGGGAATGGGTATGAGGGGATAAGGGGAAGGGATATCCCCTTCCCATTTGAGAAAATATTTGAATAATTAGGTGTCCTAACATATAATCTAGTGTTGCATGTGTTATTTTTTGAAGTAAAATTTGTATTAAAGAATTTACATATTTTAGATTATTAAATTAAAGAAATAGCCATCTGCTAGTGAGGGCATAGCCCGGTGCCTCCCTCATAAATACGGCACTGTGTTGTATCAATGATCAAGCTTTTGTTTTGCTTTCTATCGTTTGTACAGCGCTCTCGTAGTCACATTGATCTGTACTAGACGGTGATTTAAACTATTTTCAGCTGTGCATGTGATACCTCAGAATACAATACCACATGGTTAAAGAACTACAGGGACTGGAGGCATGTTCCCCCACTACTTTCGTCCCCTCTTCCATTTTGGAGACAATGACAAGTCCACTTCTTACAACCAAAAAGGAACCTATTGGTAATCAAAAATTACCCTGCAGCTTTATACCCTCTTCAGAGTCTACATATATTTCTTAACACTCTAAAACAACCCTGGTTACACTTAAACAGGATAGTGGTCACAGATTAGCCAATCACTTCCTGGTCAAAATTGATACTTTTTTGGTTCAATTAATGATTGATCTGAAGTCCTAGTCAAACAGCAACGGTTCCTGGTAAAATTTACTACGACTTCTATAGTTAATGTAGTGACTTTTCGGAACCACGGTCATGGTTAAGTGTAACCTTGACACCTTTGGAGGACACCATCAGGATTCGTTCTTTTTAGGTTCCCCCCTTTCTTGCGACCAGATTTATTTTTATGAGTGGTCCCGCAAAAAACACTTGTGTGAAAAGCGACGACAGAAAACTTCTTTTCCCCAACTTTTACCCAAACCCCATTACTCCGGTTTGGGGTGTGTATTCGAATAATTCTTATCAAGTTTCACTCAGAAGGTCGGCCTAACCGCTATCTTTCCTTAAATCACACTGGACCTTGCTCTCCTCATTCTGTGCGCATCCTGTTTACAAAGAATTAGTCCATTGACCATATATAAGGGTAAATGTATTTGACTAAGAAATTGACCTAAATGTATTTCATATCACCCACAAAAGACAATCTAGGGCAGCCTCCTGACATAAAACTTGAAAACAGTTGAAACACGATGAACTTGAACTTAAAAAACAGTAGTGAGATAAACGAAATAGGTAGTTGTGAACACCGAAAGGGGAGCAAATCTCGCCCAGAAAGTAAAAACTCTCTGGTGCGCCTCCTGGACAAATCTACAATGGAATGTGCTGAGTTTAAATTGCCCAAAGCCATTTCCACACACTGCAATGGTGTGAGTTTTCTGCTATGCACTGGGCCGCAAGGTACAATTATTCTGCTCACGTTGTCGTGAAAAATTTATAGGACAAATGGGCGCTACCGCCAAAATTTTGCCGAAAAATATCCCCTCAAAACCCTTTCCCCCCATCCCGCGATCACTAAAACGTATTTCATACCCTCCACGTGAGACAAATCCTGTCTACGCCACTGATAAATTCACCCCCATTGTGATTTTTAAAACCCAGCTGGGGAAAAAATTTCATTGGACTAAAACATAATTCCCACGAGTTTCCCCCCTTAAAAATTCATCCATTTTTTTAACTCATTTCCTCCCTGTTTGATATAAACCAAGAAAAACAACAAAGACAATATCTGTTACATAAAAAATATCTTTACCCAAGCAGTGGGCAAGATACATCTGAACAAAAACCCGTTTAACAAGGAACGCAAAATGTTTCTTGCTTTTTTAAGAAGCTGATTTTTATTTTTCCCAAAATAACATTTAGGGAGATATTGGGGATATATCGGGGTTTCCCCTTCAACTATTTGAGGCCCAAAGCATGGGCATAAGCGTACGGGTTATTTCAAATGGAGGGAGATACAACATTTTTGCACGAAATTGTAATTTTTCCCCAAATTTAGAAAAATTTTCCCCCCAGCAATAGCAAATTTGGGCCCCAAAAAGGGAGCTGCAGGCCCTCCCCCCGTCTTTTAAAGGACCTTTTGGAGTATATAGGAAATCAACCCTCTGTCTTTCGTTTCAGACGAGTGGGCAATAGGGGCGATTTTTGGGAGAAAAGATGGTGGGGGCAGGGACCGAAGGGCCCGGGAAACCCCAAAAATATTTTAAATCGAGAGTCTAAACAGAAAACAGTAAAACCAGAAAATTTATCCCCTGTACGCAGTAAAGTAAGAAAATTTTTAATGGAAGTAGGGGGATCTTATTGTTCAGGTTCCCCAGTTTTTGTTTGTGGCAAAAATAAATAAGAAAGAAATAAAAATACAGGGACCTAATCTCTAACATTTCTGGCACTGCACTCACTCTCTGTTAATGGTTGTTGTCTGGGGACGTTTTTTTTAAAGGGGCACACGATCTGTCTTTTGGGTGTTTTCACGAAGAAGAACAACTTCTTTCTGAAAAAAAAAATCAAAGGTAACCATCAGATTCAGACTACATGCAATATTTTCACGTAGTGTAGGCTATATTACGTACTTGTGTGATGTTATTTCGTACGTACGTACTACTACTAATAACGTAGTGTGCAGTGCGTGGTATTATTACGTGCAGTCGTGTCACTTTTGCGGACTAAGTATGCTACGTGATATTATAACCAACGTTTGTACAGTACTATTGTATGTGGAGCTATGTAAGTGATATCATTACGTAAAATTACTGAAGAGTATGCGCGTGGTACATAATAAATGAGCGAGCCGACGTGGTACAATCATACAAATTATGATACATCTACAATCCCGAGATGAATATCAGTGCTGCAGGATTCGAGACCGGTCTCGGGTCACACTTTTAAGGATTCGGACTTGTGATTTAGACTCGGAAAGCAAGGACTCGGACTCGGTCTCGTACAGTCCGGACTAGGTAATGAAATTCCCGTCTGAGACCCGGCTCAAGACCGGCAGAACTTTGTATCTTTTTGCACTTAATCCGTTGTCACAGAGAAAAACCTTGTCCCTCTCCCCCCCCCTGCATTTTTGGTACAACTCCAAAGGTATAAATGTATCTCCGTCTTTGCCAATTGGCGCGTCTAGTTTACAGGGATATCATAACACACAAGAATAAAAAAAACTGCGGGCTGTGGGCCGGGAATTCTGAAAAGGGGGGGGCCCCCGGGGTTTAAAAAGGGGGGAAAACGTTTTTTTTTTGTAGCCGGGGACACTGAAAATTTTTTATGCCAGTGGTGCCACCAGATTTTGGGTAGTTTTGGTAACCACAAGGGTTTTACATTTTTTTAAAAAGCCCCCCCGAGCTGTTTAGCTTCAAGAAACCCCGGTGTTAAAATTTTGCAATGCGTGGCTTTTTCCCCTTTTGAGGAAAACAGGGGGAAAAAAGTCTCCACTAAATCAAGTACGTTTGGAAAATGCTTTGCAGTCCGTGTCGTTAGAGCACGATCTTTTCCGAACAGCGGAGTTTGGGGCCACCATGGGGCCCCTGGTAGGGTCTCCAAAAAGTTATGGGGGTTTGGGCTAAAGGGGGGATACTGGCATGGAGCTTTCACCCTGACTGCTACAGACACAGTGAGAGCAGAGTGGCGCCAGGTTTTTCCCGACGGTGGAAAAGGCAAGTTTTTCCGGGGGGGACCCGTTTCCCCCCTAAAAAGTTTAAAAAGTAGTGGGAAAGGTTGGAAAAACCAAATTTCTGGCAAAATCGTGCCGAAGATTTTGGGTTTTTTGTATTTTAAAAAATTTAAATTTTTTTTGAAGAATATCCCCTCCTTGAGAGCAAAAAAAATATAAACCCGTGGGGGGGGACCATTGCCAACGAGGATAAAATTTAACTATTCCCCTTTAAAATTTTCCCCCCGACAAAAACGGGAAAAAAATTTTCCCCAAAGGGGGGCCGCCCAGAAACCTTGGTCACCCCTTTTCGGGGAGTCCCCCCCCCAAAAATCTTCAAAATTTAAACTTTTTTTTTTGGAACGAGATTTTGCACAAACCAATTAGCAAAAAAATTTTGAGCAAGAAGGGCGAAAAAAAAACCCAAAAGGGAAGAAGACTTAGTTATATATGTTTTAAAACGTACACCCAATTTTTTGTAAATGTTTAAAAAAGGACCGTTCCCAAAACCCCGAACAACAATAAAAAGGGGTTTCTAAAAAGGGAATTTATTTTCCTTTTTTGAAATCATCTAAAAATATCTAAATAAAAGACAGGGAATGTAAAAATGATACTTTGTAAATTTTTAACCCTTTAAAGGTGTTACTTTTCCTTTAGGCCCCCTGGGGCAAATAATTCTTATCGTTAGTGTTATAACCTACCCACGGGGCCTGAAAAAAAGGGACAATGTAAAAGGGATCATATTGGGTCAAATTTCCCCAGGGGACCGGAAGTAAGGTGAGGACTCGGCCCCTTTGATGGGCCCTCGGAAGATGGGGACTCGACTACAGCACTGATGGATATAGGATGTACTCTATAGAGGCCTGTTAATATTCAGAAATGGGAATTAAAGCATAAAAGCTGAGTATGGGGCCCTATTTTGGTTCTTACAGTTTTATAGCAAAAGGGAATAGTGTAATGGGGGGAAAAAAATTTAGGTATTAAAGAGCGCTGATTTTCTATAATAAGTCTTTTTTTCCCCTTTGTCTTTGAAAATCTTTTAAAATTTGAAAATTGAAAAAAAAAAAGGTTTGAGGGGGGAAAGGGGGGTAAAGGTTTTCCCTAACTTTTCTCAAAAAAGGAAAAAAGCAAAAGGTGATCCCAGCGGAAGTTCCAAATAAACTTGACCCGGGGGACAATTTCAAAAAGCCCCTTCAAGCTTTTGGAAAAAAACAAAAAAAACTAATCTCAGCTCGAATTTTGGATGCTTTTTCATCCGAAAAAATCACAGGGCGGGAAAGGGGTGGGAGTAGGGTAGGTCAATCTCCTTTCTGCAGCCCGTACCTTTGCTTTATACTATGGTGAAAGCTTTAAGACGTCATTCAGTCTCAAACTATGTCTAATAATTGTAAATTAAAGAATTAATAAAAAGTTGAAAAATTTTCTTACCATCAACGACCCCCTGTTTCTTCCCCAAATTTCGTAAATTTTTCTCTTGCATTTTATAAAATGTAAACTTCGGGGGAACGGGGGAAATTTTAACATGAGTTTGCGAAAGTGGGAAACAAACCTATAGAGGATCTAAAGGGAAAAAATTGTGAAGTAATTTTGGGCAGTAAGCCCCAACAAAAACAAAGGGCACGAAATCATATTTGCAACCAGAGCACATCAAATTGTCAGATTTTGTTGTTCGCTGCTGTTTGAAGTTTTGGAGATTATTGCTGGAATGAAGCGAAATTCATAAACAAGAGTTCTTACTAAACCCTTGGAAGGAAGCGCGTTCAAAATTTGGGAAAAAACCAAAGGTGGATTCCATAACTATACAACTGTTGGTTCCTGCCACCGTAAATAAATCTGAGGATGAAGGACGCCCTCCTCACTTTGTTACATAATCTGGTGATTACTGAAGATCGAAGTTCACTTTGACTACTATCAATTCTACAGAATACAGATATGCCCTTACGTGACTGAACTTACATGGGCGTGAAGTCGGCTCTGTGGTTAGAGCCTTCGAGAGGGTTTCAGGGTAAAATTCTAGCGGGAAAAATTTAAAAGTTTTTGGCTAAAGAATTGCCTCTCCCCGCGGGCCCGGGCTTTTTTAGCTGTCGGTTTCCCCTTCCTTGTGTTAATAAAGATCCTCCACCGCCCCCTAGCCCTGGGAAAGTGGCGAAAGACAGGGGATGATACACTCTCGTCCGTCAGACGGAGACAGTAAGGGAGATCTTGAGAGCAGCTTTAACATCTGAGCAACTACTTGAAATGATCAAGCGAGTCTCTACGATGTTCATCCACGATCAACTAGGTATAGGGTCTTAGCATTTACCTAGTAGGTTCCTGGAAAAGACTCAACGTAATGCAGAATAGGATGGCCTTTGTTTCATTTTCACCACCAAACATACTTATATCCACGGGCGTCAACAGGTGGGGGACGGGGGATATGTCCCCCTGTTAGTTGAATGTGGAGGGGATTGTAACCCCCTTTTCCAGACCCCTAACGAAAATAGTAGACACATATTTGATTCCATATCTTGTTATTTAGCTGACTCAATAAAATCAAACAAAAAATGGTGGAAATAACCATTATGTGCATTAAAATTGTGGGAAAATGCTCCTGAAAAATGCTTCAGAAGGCATCAATTTGAATCATCTCGCTTTCAAATTTTTCCAAGTCTGTTAAGTGACAATTGTGCATCGGATCCCTTGTTCTGCGGCTTCGCGATTTGGGCTTGACGTAGGTCTGGTCAAGGTCAAATCCCCCCCCCCTCCGCCCACACACACACACTTTTCAATAGATGTTGTCAGTTGACGCTCTTCCTAAAATGGTCGTAGTCCCGTCTTTCCAAACAGTGAAAAAGCAGTCATACCGTAACATATTATTCATATCTTTCTCTTTTGCCCACATTCTGAGATAAGGAACATCATTCGAATAATACCTCATTTGGAGGAGGGACCGAGGAGTAAAAATTCACATTTCTTCAAAATAAAAAGAAAAGGATTTCAATAACACGAGTAGGAAGCGCAGGTGAGGGAGAGAAGTGAGAGATTTGAAAAAAGAAGGTATTGAACCTTGTCCTTGAAATGTCTGTGACTCTGGGAAAGAGATGGGAGAATGCATCATTTAAGCTTATTTTGGCTATTTGGTAAGAAGTTTAGGAGATATTCTGGTATTAGCATCTAATTTCCCAGATTTTTAATTGCTTCTAAGTCGTGTTCGTATTGATAGTGATCGACTTATTAAATAATTATGGAATCTCTTTATTTTTAATTCGCCGGATACAAGTTTTAGCTGTTTACCTGACCTCGTTAAGAGCTCAAATGTCGTCTGCCGACTGGAAATCGTAATTCACAGCTCTTTGTTTTCTTTAAAAAATCGGAAATTTATGTAACCAAGTAGCGCTTTAACTGGACGTTTTCGTCTGTTTCCCAAGAGAAACAGCTACCGCCAGTACTCGAGAAAATTCAACTAAAACGTTGCAATAAATTGAAAACAAGGCTTATGTTGCACACTCGTTTTTTCAGTGAACGATTTTCTTTTCAGTGTAACAGAAACAGACCAGTTACAGGTATGGTCTCATGAAACTACACGTACCGGGTAACCTGCTACCGTACAACAGTACAATGATAGTAGATGATATCCTCAAGCAAATATAGTTCAAGTGTTCTGAAGCAACTCTCCCAGCTGTCTTAAAGCCTACGTTTCACAAGTTGCATTAACCTATATCACATACCGTACCCAATCACTAAATATTTACGAAAGTACAAGATACCATTATACGGAAATTGCTCAAAACGTCTAAGACAGTTTATCGTCAATAGCGTCGACAAGGCGTGGTTGGAGGGCTGGTTTCGGACTGGAGAGAAGGTAGGGAGAAATAATTGTATTAATGTTTTCATTACTTCCCCCGAAGTCATATTGAATGTATGACAAACTTCAACATTTAATATACCTCCACCCTACCTATGACTCATTTTTGGCATTCGTGGCCACAGCAGGTTTTAACTAGGGTTTGATTAAACTCAGGGTATCCCCCACTGACTGAGGGGGTGGGCTAGGGGGTAACAACCTCCCAACCCTACGATACTGACGGAGAAAAAGTAGCTGGTTACATCATGTACAACGACGAATCACTCAACCGCTAAATTGGCTAATATAAAGCATAAAGTTAAAGTAAAAATAGCAGATGAGGTGGTACGGAGTTTTAGTAGCGATAATTAATTTAAACTGTAGGCTGGCAGGCCTACATAATGAGTAGATGGCAGCAATAAACAGAAGCAGGTGAACGAACATCGACTTGATTTCCTTCGTCGAAGGTATGGTTTGCCTAATATAATCCCACATTGTTTCAAAAAAAAAATCTCATAAAAATCATTATATGACCCGCCCGCAAAATGATGTCGCTATTTAAAAGCTCTCCTAACACCATGTGGTATCACAAAGTGCAAACGGCACAAGTTATCTCAAAACCCCTTTTTATGAAAAGGCCCCGCAGGGGAATCCCCCCCCATTTTTTTGGCAGCGCCCCTCCACTACATCGGCAGAGGGGCAAAAACCCGCACCCCGGGGGCGCCGTTCGTTCGGTCCAAAATCTGCATTTCTCGGTCAACGCAAATGTGGAGAGAACGCTGATGACCACTGTGAGATTTTCTTCCCAATGAGATCCCGCGTAATTCGAGAGCCCAGTTTTCGTCAGGCCCAAAATTTTCCCGGGCCCCGGAATCATAAATTTTAGCAAACCCTGGCAGGCGTTTTTAAAAAACTGCGAAAGGCACATCAAACCCAAAAACCGACCCTTCTTGCCGGAAAATTCGTTTTGGTACCAGCCCCGGATAAGAAGGGTTTCAAAGATTCCCAAAACTCCAGCGACGGGCTCATCGTACACGGGATTCTGGGGTAGACACAATTGGTTTGCACCACCTCCAGCAAAATGGTGAGACGGTGCAGCAGCGAAACCTGTAAGAGAACGGTGGAATTACCTGTTAGACCGCCGCCACATGGTTCTCACATTCCAGGTGACATTACGGAAAAGGAGGTGGATCTCCCATTCCCGAAATCAACTGTTATTAAGACGGTGCGTACAACATAAACAATTTTGAGATAATGTGGCGTCAGTGGCGTGTGCAGGATTTTGGAGTTAAAGGGGTACAACGTGTAATACCCCCAGTCCTATCGAGGAGTGATGTAACGGGAATTTGCAAGCGAATTTGCACGCGTGAGGTCCAGGGGCCACTTTAGGGTCCCTAGAAGGGTCTAGGAGAGCCCCAGTTGGGGTCCACGGGACGAAGCCCCTCTTACAATATAAGATAACGATACTGTCGAAATTGGTTCTAGAAGCTCTATTGATCTGGTTTTATTTCGTTTCAGATTTGTGAAAAGCGATGTTTATGACTGAAAGCACAATATAATACAGGTTAGTAAGAAACCAGCAAATGAACTTACTTCGAAAACGTAACCATGAAATAATTAGTGGTGCACTACCATCAGCGAATTGAACGACCATAATCCTTATATGGTGGCGGGTTCAAGAATCTTTCATAGGGGTGATTCCTGAAAAAGGGGGCTGTACGGGACCAAGGCCGACGTCAGCCCGACCGAGGTTGGGAATTAGGTCACAAAATGGCATTCCAAACGTCCCAGTTTTTCGGGAAAAACCCCAAATCTAAAACCCCAAAACTAAAAAGGGGGTTTCTAGTGCCATGCGTGGGTCACCAGTAAAGGAAAAATTTTCCCCAAAACCCAAATTTTTTTGGGGAAAAAAAATTTTTTTTTTTCTTTAACTTACGTGTTTTAAAAACCCCCCCCCCAAAAAAACCCCCCCCCCCGGAAAAATTTTTTTTTTTAAAACAAAACCCCCAAATTTTTTTTTAAAAAAAAAAGGGGGAAAAAATTTTCCCCCAAAACCCCTTTTTTTTAAAAACCCCTTTTTTGGCCTTTTTTTTAAAAAAAAAAAAATTTTGGGGGGTTTGGGTTTGGGGAAAAATTTTTTTTAAACGGGGGAAAAAAAGGGAAAAAAAAAAAATTTGGGGGGGTTTTTTAAACCCCCTTTGGGTTTTTGGGCCCCCCAAAATTTTTTCCCCCCCCAAAAAAAGTTGGGGGGAAAGTTTTTAAAAAAAAATTTTGGGGTTTTTCCAATTTTTTTTTTGGGGGGGGTTTTTTTTCCCCCCCCCTTTTTCCTTTTCCCCCTTTAAATTTTTTAACCCCCCAAAAAAAAATTTTTTTTGTTTTAAACCCTTTTTTTTTTCCAAAAAAATTTTTTTTTTTATTTTGGGGGAAAAAAAAATTTTTTAAAAATTGGGAAAAAAAAAACCCAAAAAAAGGGGGAAAAAATTTTTGAAAATTTAAAAATCTTTCCCTTTTTTTTTGGGGGGCCCCTTTAAAAAAAACCCCCCCCGGGGGGCCAAAAAGGGGGGCCCCCCCCCCAAATTTTCAAACCCCCCCCCCCGGTTAAAAGGGGGGAAAAAAATTCCCCAAAAACCCCGGGTTTTAAAATTTAAAATTTTTTTTTAAAAAATTTTTTTTAAAAATTTTTTGAAAAAAATTTTTTAAGGCCCAAAAAATTTTTAAAAAAAAACCGGGGGGGGTTTTTTTAAAAAAAAAAAATTTTTCCCCCCCCCAATTTTTTAAAAAAAAAAGTTTTAAAGGAACCCGGAATTTCCCCTTTTGCCTTTTGAAAACCTTTAAGGGGTTTTCCCAAAGGGTTTTTCCCCCCCCCAAAAACCCCTTTCCCGGGGTTTTTAAAATTTAAAAAAAAAAAATTAAAAAATTCCCCAAAAAAAATTTTTAAAAAAAAAAAAAGGGGGGAAAAAAAAAAAAATTTTTTTTAATTTTTTTGGGGGGTTTTTTTTTAAAGGGGGGGGATTTTTTTCCCTTCCCATGAGGGAAAGGGGGCCCCCCCGGGGGGGGTTTTCCCTTTCCCCCCAAAGGATTTAAAAATTTTTTTTTTTTTTTTAAAAATTTAAAAGGGGGTTTTTGGGTTTTTTAAAAATTTTTTTGGGGTTTTTTTTTTTTTTGGCCGGGGGGTTTTTTTTTTAAAAAAATTTTTTTTAAAAATTTTAAATTTAAAATTTTTCCCCGCCTTTTTTCCTTTTCCCCAAAAAATTTTCCGGAAAAAGTTTTTTAAAAACCCTTTTTAAAAAAACCCCCCTTTTTTTTTTTAAAAGGGAAAAGGTTTTTTTTTTGAATTTTAAAAATTTTTTTTTTTCCCCCTTTTTTTTGCAATTTGGGTTTTTTTAAAAAAAATCCTTTCCCCCCCCCCTTTTTTTTAAACCCGGGGGCCCCCCAAAATTTTTGGGGGGGCCAATTTAAAATTTTTGGGGGGGGAACCTTAAAAATTTTGGGGGGTTTAAAAAAAAAGGGGCCCCCTTTTTTGGGGGGCCCCCCCCCGGGGGTTTTAAAAAAGGGAAAAATTTAAAAAATTTTGGGGAAAAAAAGGGAAAAAATTTTTTTTTTAAAAAGGGGGGGGTTTTTTTTAACCCTTTTTTTTTTTTAAAAAGCGGGGGGTTTTTTCCCCCAAAAATTTTTTTTTTTTTGGGCCCAAAAAAAAGGGGCGTTTTTTTTTAAAAAATTTTCCTTTTTTTTTCCCCCAAAAAAATTTTTTTGGGGGGTTGGGGGTTTAAAAAGGGGGGGGTTTTTTTCCCCGGGGTTTTTTGGGGGGGGGAAAAAAAAAACCCCGGAAAAAAAGGGGGAAAAAAATTTTTTAAAAAAAAAAACCTTTAAAAAGTGGGGAAAAAAAAACCCTTTAAAGGGGAAAATTTTTTAAAAAAAAATTTTTTTTTTTTGGGGTTTTAAAATTTTTTCGGTTTTAAAAAAACCCCTTTTTAAAAATTTAAAAAAAAAAAAGAATTAAAAAAAACCCCCCAAAAAAAAAAATTTTAAATTTTAATTTTCCCCCCCTTTTTTTAAAAAACCCAAAAAAGGGAAAAAAAAAAACCCCCCCCTTTTTTTTTTCCCCCTTTTTTTTTTTTTTTTTTTAAAAAATTTTTTTTTTCCCCCCCCCCGGGGGTTTTTTTTAAAAGGGGGAAAAAAGGGGTGGAAAAATCCCTTTTTTTTGGTTTTTGGGGGGGGCCCCCAAAAAAAAAAATTTTTTTAAAAAAAAATTTTTTTAAAAAAAAGGGGAAAAAAAAAAAAAAAATTTTGGGAAAAACAAAAAAATTTTTCCCCCCCAAAAAAACCCCCGGGGGCCCTTGACCCCGGGGGCCTTTTTTTCCCCAAAAAAGGAAAATTTTTTTTTTTTTTGGGGGGGCCCCCCAAAAAAAAAAATCCCAAAAGGGGGGCCCCCCCAAAAAAGGGGGGGGGGGGGCCCCCCCAAAAAAAAGGGGGGCCCCCCCCCCCTTTTTCCCCCCCTTTTTAAAAAGGGGGGGGGAAAAAAAAAAAAGGTTTCCCCCCCCCCCCCCCCCAAAAAAAAACCGGGGGGGGAAAAATTTTTTTCCCCCGAAAAAAGGGCCCCTTTAAAGGGGGCCCCCCCCCCTTTTTTAAAAAAAAATTTTTTTCCCCCCCCCTTTTTTTTTTGGGGGGGAGGGGCCCCCCTTTGGGGTTTTTCCGGGGGGGGTTTTTTGGGGGGGAAAAAAAAAAATTTTTTCCCCGGGGAAAAAACCCCCCCAATTTTCCCCCCCCCAAAAAATTTTTTAAAAAAAAAATAATTTTTTTTTTGGGGGGGGGGGGGGGGGAAAAAAGGGGGGGAAAAAAGGGGGTTTAAAAAATTTTAATTTTTAAAAAATAAAGGGAAAATTTTTTTTTGGGAAAAAATTTTTTTTAAAAAATTTTTTTTTTTTGTTTTTTTAAAAATTAAAATTTTAAAAACCAAAAAAAAGGGGAAAAAAGGGTTTTTTTTGTTTTGCCCTTTTTTTTTGGGCCCCCAAAAATTTCCCAAAAAATTTTTTTTTAAAAAACCCCCCCCTTTTTTTTTTTTTTTTATGGTTTTTCCCCCCGGGGGGAAGGTTTAAAAAAAAAAGAGAAAAAACCCTTTTTTGGGGGGGGGGGGGTTTTTTTTCCCCCCTTTTTCCCCTTTAAACCCCTTTTTTTAAAAATTTTTTAAAATTTTAAAAAAAAAAAAGGGGGAAAAAAGGGGGAAATTTTTTTTCCCCCCTTTTTTTTGGGGGAAAAAAAAAAAATTTTTTTTTTTTCCCTTTAAAAACCCCCAAAAGGGGGGGGAAAAATTTTTGGGGCCCTTTTCCTTTTTAAAAATTTGGGAAAATTTTTTCCCCCCCCCCCTTTTTTTTTTTTTCCAAAAAAAGGGGAAAAAAAAAGGTTTTTTTTAAAAAAAAATTTTTTTTTTTTTTTTCCTTTTTAAATTTTTTTGGGGGGGGTTTTTAAAAAAAAAATTAATTTTTTTTGGGGGTTTTTTGGAAAAAAAAAAAATTTAAAAAAAATTTTTTTTTTTTAAATTTTTTTTCCCTTGGGGGGTTTTTTTGGGCCCCAAAAAAAAAAAATTTTTTTTTCCCCCCCAAATTTTTTTTAAAAAAAAAAATTTTGGGGGGGGGGAAAAGGGGGGCCCCCAAAAACCTTTTTTTTTTTAAAAAAATTTTAAAAAAAAAAAGGGAAAAAACCCTTTAAAAGAAAACCCCTTTTTTTAAAAAAAAAATTTTTTAAAAAAAAAAAAAAAAAATTTTTTTTCCCAATTTTTCCGGGGTTTTTTTTTTTTTGGGGGGTTTTTTTTTTTTTTCCTTTTTTTTTTGGGGTTTTAAAATTTTTTTTTTAAAAAATTTTTCCCCCCCGGGGTTTTTAAAAAATTTTTAAAAAAGGGTTTTTTTGGGGAAAAGGGGGGAAAAAATTTTAAAAAATTTAATTTTTTTTTTGGAAAAAAAACCCCCAAAAAAAAAAAAAAAAAAACCAAAATTTGGGGGGGGGGGGGGTTTTTTAAACCCCCCCCAAAAAAGGGGGGGGGAAAAATTCCCTTTTTTTGGGGGGAAAAAAAGGGGGCCCCCCCCCCCCCCTTTTTTTTTTTTTCCCCCCCCAATTCCCAAAAAAAATTTTCCCCCCCTTTTTTTTTTTTTTTTAAAAAAACCCCCCCCCCCTTTGGAAAAAAAACAAATTTTGGGGGCCCAAAAGGGGGGAATTCCCCCCCCCCTTTTTACCCACCCCAAAAAAAACCCCCCCCCCCCCCCGGGGTTTTTTTGGGGGTTTAAAAAAATTTTCCCTTTTTAAAATTTTTTTCCCCCGGGGGGAAAAAAAAAATTTGGCCGGGGGGAAAAAAAAAAGGCCCCCTTTTAAAAATTTTTTTTTTGGGAAAACCCCGGGTTTTTTTTTTTGGGGTTTTTTAAAAAAAATTTTCCCCCCGGAAAACCCGGGTTTGGGGGGGGGTTTTTTTCCAAACTGCCCGGGGGAAAAAAAAAACCCCCGGGAAAATTTTCCCCCAAAAAAAATTTAAAAAACCGGTTAAAACCCCCCTTTTTTTTGCCCCCCCCCCCCCGGGGGGGGGGGGCCCCCCAACCCAAAAAAAATTTTTAAAAAAGGGGGGCCAAAAAATTTTTAAAACCCCCCCCAAAATTAAAAGGGGGGGGTTTTTTTTTTTTTGGTGGGGGGTTTAAAAAACCCCTTTTTTTTTTAAAAAAACCCCCCTTCCCAAAATTTTGTAAAACCCCTTTTTTTTTTTTTTTTTAAAAACCCCAAAAAAAAAAAAAAAACCCCAAAAATTTTTTTTTTTTTTAAAAAAAAAAAAACCCCCAAAAAAACCCTTTTTTTTTCCCTTTTTTCCTTTTTTTTTTTAAAAGAAGTTTTTCCCCAAAAAAAAAAAAAATTTTAAAAAAAAAAGGGGGGGGAAAAAAAAAACGTTTAAAAAATTTTTTTTTTAAAAAAAAAAAAATTTTTTTTTTTTTTTATTTTTTTAAAAAAAAACCGGAAAAAAGGGGGGGTTTTTTTTTTTCCCCCCCCCCCCCGCCCGGGGTTTTTTTTAAAAAACCTTTTATTTTTTTTAATTTTTGGGTTTTTCCCCCCCCCCCAAAAAATTTTTTTCCCCAAAAAAGGGCCCCCCCGGGGAAAAATTTTATTTTTGGGGAAAAAAACCTTCCCCCCCCCCCTTTTTTTTTTTTTTAAAATTTTTTTGGGAAAAAAAAATTTTTTTTTAAAAAAACCCAAAAATTTTTTTTTTTTTAAAAAATTTTTTTCCCTTCCCCAAATTGGGTTTGGGGCCCCCCTTTTTTTTTTAAAAAAATTTTAAAGGAAAAAAAACCCCCCTAAAAAAAATTTTGGGCCCCCTTTTAAAAATTTTTTTTGGGGGGTTTTTTAACCCCCTTTGGGTAAAAATTTTTTTTTTATTTTTTTTTTTTTTCCCGGGTTTTTTTAAAAAAAAAAAATTTAAAAAAAAATTTTTTTACTGGGGAAAGAAAGGATCGACTCGGTCTCGTACAGTCCGGACTAGGTAATGAAATTCCCGTCTGAGACCCGGCTCAAGACCGGCAGAACTTTGTATCTTTTTGCACTTAATCCGTTGTCACAGAGCATTAACCTTGTTCCCTCTCTCTCTGCAGTTTCGGTACAACTCCACACGGTATGACTGTATCTCCGTCTTTGCCAATTGTGCGCTGTCTAGTTTACATGATATCATAACACACAAGAATGAAAAAACTGCAGGCTCGTAGCCGGGAATTCTGACAAAGGGGGCACCGGGGTTAAAAGGGGGCAACGATTTTTTTTTGTAGCCAGGGACACTGAAAATTTTTTTATAGCCAGTGGTGCCACCAGATGTTGGTAGTTTTTGGTAACCACAAGGGATTACATCTTAAGCCCACCGCAGCTGATAGCTTCAAGAAATCGGTGTTACATGTGCACATGCGTGGCAATTTTCCCTTTTGAGGATACAGAGGCGTAACGTCTCCACTAAATACAAGTACGTTTGGTAATGCTTTGCAGCTCCGTGTCGTTAGAGCACGAGTCTTTTCCGAACAGCGAGAGATGGGGCCACCATAGGGCCCTGGTAGGGTCCTCCGAAAGTTATGGGGGATTTGCTAAATGGGGATACTGGCATGGAGCTTTCAGCTGACTGCTACATGACACAGCTGAGAGCAGAGTGGCGCCAGGATTTTCCGACGGTGGAAGAAGGCAAGTTTTTCCAGGGGGACCCGATGCCCCTAAGAAAGTTTACAAGTGGTCGGAAGGTTGGCAAAACCCAAATTTCTGGCGAATCGTGCCGAAGATTTTAGGTTTTGTACTTAAGAAAATTTAAATTTTTTTCTTGAAGAATATGCCCTCCTTGAGAGCAAAACAAATATGAACCGTGGGGGAGACTCATTGCCAACGAGGATGAAATACTTATAATACCCATTAATGTTCCCCGACGAAACTGGAAAATTTCCCCAAGGGGCCGCCCAGCAACCTTGTGTCACTCCTGTCAGGGAGTCCACCAAACTCTTCACAATTAACTTTTTTACTTTGAACGAGATTTTGCACGACCAACTAGCAAAAGAATGAGCAAGAAGGGCGAAAATAAAACCAAAGGGGAAGAAGACTTAGTTATATATGATTTAACGTACAGCCTATTCTTTGTAAATGTATTAAATAAATGTACCGTTACCATGAACCGAACAACAATGAAAAAGTTTCTGAAAAGGGTAATTTATCTTCCTTTTTTGTAATCATCTATAATCATCTGAATAAAAGACACGGAATGTAAAAATGATACTTTGTAAATTCTTATCCTTAGTGTATACTTTTCCATTAGGAACCCTGTGGCTTGGATAATTCTTATCGTTAGTGTATACTAAGCCTACGGGGCCTGAATAAAAGACAATGTAAAAATGATCATACTTGGCCTCGAATACCAGTGACTCGGACACGTCATGTGAGGACTCGGACCCTGACTCGGCCTCGGAAGATGGGGACTCGACTACAGCACTGATGATTAGGTTTGTACCTAAAAGGGCCTTTAATATTTCGTAAGAGCTATAACTATGAAACTGAGCTATGACCCATAGGTTTTCTTAAAAGCTTTTTTACACAAGAATAGTGTATATGTGGTAAGCAATTAGGTATTAAAGAGCGCTGAGTTTCTATAATAAGTCTTATTTTCCCATTGTCATTGAAACATCTCTTAAAATTTGAAAATTGAAAAAAAGAAGGTTGAGAGGGGAGGGGGTGAAGGTTCCCCTAACTTTTCTCTAAAAGGCAAGCAAAAGTTCCGAATAAACTTGATCCGGGGAGACTAATTCGGAAGCACATTCAAGCATTTAGGGAAAACATTTAAACTAATCTCAGCTCGAATTTTGGATGCTTTTTCATCCGAAAAAATCACAGGGCGGGAAAGGGGTGGGAGTAGGGTAAGTCAATCTCCTTTCTGCAGCCCGTACCTTTGCTTTATACTATGGTGAAAGCTTTAAGACGTCATTCAGTCTCAAACTATGTCTAATAATTGTAAATTAAAGAATTAATAATAGTATGAATAATTCTTACCATCAACGACTCCTGCTTCTTCTCCAATTCGTCAATTTTCTCTTGCATTTTTATCAACTGTGAAACTTCTGGGGAACGGTGGACTTCATCCTGAGTTTGCGATAATGTAGAACTACCTATAGAGGTATCTACAATGGCAGAACTTGTTGAAGTAAGTTTGGCAGCTAAGCACACTAAAACTAAGCACGAAATCATATTTGCAACCAGAGCACATCAAATTGTCAGATTTTGTTATTCGCTGCTGTTTGAAGTTTTGGAGATTATTGCTGGAATGAAGCGAAATTCATAAACAAGAGTTCTTAATAAACCCTTGGAAGGAAGCGCGTTCACTTAATGGTGAGAAACCAAAGGTGGATTCCATAACTATACAACTGTTGGTTCCTGCCACCGTAAATTAATCTGAGGATGAAGGACGCCCTCCTCACTTTGTTACACAATCTGGTGATTACTGAAGATCGAAGTTCACTTTGACTACTGGTATCAATTCTAAAGAATACAGATATGCCCTTACGTGACTGAACTTACTTGGGCGTGAAGTCGGCTCTGTGGTTAGAGCCTCCGAGAGGGTCTCAGGGTAAAATTCTAGTGGGACAACTTGAAAGTTTTGTACTGGCTCAGAATTGCCTCTACCGCAGGCCGGGCTTTGTTCAGCTGTCGGCTCGCAGTGATGTGTAATAAAGATCCTCCACCACCCCTAGCCCCGGGAAAGTGGCAAAAGGCTGGGGATGATACACTCTCGTCCGTCAGACGGAGACAGTAATGGAGATCTTGAGAGCAGCGTTAACATCTGCGCAACTACTTGAAATGATCAAGCCAGTCTCTACGATGTTCATCCACGATCAACTAGGTATAGGGTCTTAGCATTTACCTAGTAGGTTCCTGGAAAAGACTCAACGTAATGCAGAATAGGATGGCCTTTGTTTCATTTTCACCACCAAACATACTTATATCCACGGGCGTCAACAGGTGGGGGACGGGGGATATGTCCCCCTGTTAGTTGAATGTGAGGGGATTGTAGAACTGACGGTCGTAAGAGTTGACAATGAATAGGAAAGTCTGGCAACGAATTGGGAGATATGCCCTTCCCTGCCACTTAATTTCACGGTACTGGTCATATTATGACACGGGTTTCATCAAAAGAACACCTTTGTCAATAATGTTATTGAAAAATCAGATTTAATGGAAAATTTGCACTTTCCTCGATCTAACAGATCAAAATAAGCACCACACCTGTATCTTTAAAGATTTTGTACAGACTGACACTGATAATCTTCTTACCTTTACCACCTGTAGGCTAATCATTAAACTCTGAAATCCAAAACTGAAACCTAGAAGTCGAGAGTTACTTACTCTATAGGTATGTCCCTAGTGGAAACAATTTGCAACAACTTTACAATTTTAAATTTACAGAGTAACAGTTTCCAATATCAACCATTCAATCAACCTCTTCAATATTCTTGCACGGTGTTCTAAACCTACATACCTTAAATGCACTTAAACCATTGCCTGTCTGCAGAAAATCTCTTGGATTCACTTTTCGTGTCAAAATTATGCAGTTAGGCTATTAATGAAAATTTATCAACACAAAATGTAGCCAAAAACGAAGAAAAATCTATTGCAAAATGACCTCAAGTTTTCTCCTTCGGTTAATGAATTATTTCCAATATTTGTTATTCATTTTTCCATCTCCGTGTGTATCTCACACCATTAACCATTGCGCGGTAGTTGCGCGATGATTTGTTAAGAAGTTCGCGCCATCTTGTGAACAAGTGGTTCCCCAACGCTGCCAGGGCCGTGGCGAGCGGGGGGGGGGGGTGGGGTGTCACACCCCCAATATTTTCGTCGCCGTCCGCAAAATTTAGGACTGTCGGCAAAAAGGGGAGAGGGAAAGGAAAAGAAGAGGAAAGGAGGAAAAAAAGAGAGAAGGAAAAGGAAAGGAAGGGAGTGAAAAGGAAGACGGAGAATGAAAGGAAAAAGAAAAAGAGAGAACGGGAGCGCGTGGCCAGTCTGTTATCGGCTATTTCGATTTTCAGTTCTTCATATAATTGGCCTATTTAAGTTGAAGACCCGTCGGCAAATTGATTATGCATGTGACGGCCGTATACGGCCGTATCAACGACCGTCGGTGCAATTGGACGAGTGACTGAGTCCGTCGGCAACTCGGAGAAAGAAAGGCAACCAGAGGTGGCGCCAGGTGGGGCCCCCGACGATTTACTTAATTTTGGTCTAAATTAGGGCAAATTCTTCAATAAAACCTCCAGATTTTCCGATTTTCTTCTCTAAAAACCCAATATTTGTCAAATTTTCCATCGTAAAAGCCCAATTTTTTTTTCAAATTTTATCGAAATAGAGCCCAAAATTTTCGGCGCGCTTCGCGCGCCCAAATTTTCCCTTCAGACATCGTTTGGCACTCTATCGGCCTCGTTGAGGCTTTGGGTTGTTGGCCTCCCCTGTCGGACAAATCCTGGCGCCACCCCTGAAGGGAATTAAAGACTCTCATATAGGCGCACTGCTTTTTCGGGTCATATGACATTCTTGAAAAACCACTTTCTGCACATTATTCCTCACTTTCCTCACTTTTATCATCACCATGGGCAGCATAAGCGAACGAGGCGGGGGGGGGGCAGGGGGGCCTCCCAATTCGGGCAAAAATAGTGGATCCATTCGGGCAAATGAGACAGCCGAGAAAACAAATTATGCCTTTTTGGAACCGACACAACGGTATCAAAATTCGGGCAACTTGGTCCAAAATTTTAAATTCGGGCAAAACTTTTCCCTGACCCCCCAGAAATATTGACCCCCCCGTACGCCTATGATGGGCAGCACCCTACTACCCTTCGAGTAGGCATCCCTAGCCCGTTTTTTAAACCCTAACCTTAACTTTGAACACATTTTGGAAACTCCCGAGGATCCGGTTTACCCACAAACATCCTGGGAAAAATAATGCGTCCTGGGAAAAAAATGCGTGCCGCGCTTGTCTTCCCTTCACTGCAGTCTCAGGCTTTTAACTTTTGAACACGAAAATGAAACAGATACAGAACCCGTCCTGGCGTTCAAAGCATATTTTGAATGCTTGTGTTAAAATTCTGAACACTTTTTCTCCCTTTTGGAACGCCGGACGCCTATTTGAACACTTTACCGTATTTGAACGCCTGACACGTCTAGTGTTCAAATGCTGGACGCGTAGTGTTCCAATTCTGAACGACAGGTCCAGCTTCTCAAGTAGCCTATAGTGGCATGACGGGACGAATAGCCTAACACATTAAAATTATCCGGAATCTTTGCATTGGATAATGTATTATGAACCAAAACATACCTATCCTGCATGAAACTTAATTTTTTACCCAGAGATTATGCTAAAACCTCAGAGCTTCCGGGGGCTTCGCCCCCTGGACCCCCACCAGTTACCTTAAGGCGGGCCCACCGTTTTAGCCTATATTTGTGCGACAATGTTGCATAAACGGCGACAAATGTTGCACAATAAAATTCTGACAAGGAAATTCCACCCGGGTGTAAATTTTGAGGTTCCTCATTAGGGCAGAAATCCACTCAAATATTGTACCATTTGCAATCTAGGCACCTTTCAAATTCCAAAAATTTCCAAAGGGGAGGGGGACAGCCCCTCCCCTTAGACCCCTCCCCCAGGCCACAGATCAGTAAACGTAGCATTGAGAAAACGTCCTAGCTGAAACACTGGCGGACCTCTGGATCCCAACCGCTTAAAACTATAGCAGCTTGACGAGAGGAATAGCCTAACATATCTAAATTCATGATGGGGAATCTTTGCATTTGATGATGCATTATAAACAAATATATATCCATCCTGAGACCCAGAGATAGGCGTATACCTCAGAGTTTCCGGGAGCTTTGCCCTGCCCCCTCCCTCGGGGCTTTGCCCCTAGATCCTACCATGGGCTCTAAGGCGGGCCCCTGGACCCCACCCGCTAAAGCTCGTTTTCGCGCTACGCATTACCAGATCTGTCGGCAAAACATAGTCTCTACACCCTCCAAAGAAAACACCTTCGCTATACGCCCCTGAACGCTGCAGACAATAGTGCGCGTTATACACAATTCTACATATAGATCAGTGGTTTTCATTCAAGAGCAATCTAGGGTTTTCCCATCTGAACAAGCTTTTGAAAAGAAACCATATTTGACCTAAATTGTTCAGTTGGTTAGCCACCCGATGTAAGTTGTAATTCAAAAGCCACAGGCTTCCCGCTCAGCGTGGTTAAACAACTGCCTTCAAAAGATCCCTATACACTGGTAACTTTCTAGAACAGTGTGGCCGGGAGCCGACGCCCATGCCATGAAAGAATGTTTGATTGAGGTATCCAACCAAGTTTTTCAACAATTACACCTTGCGCTCCCAACCTTTGAGCTCCTGTATTAATTTGATATTAATATTTTCATTTATTTAGTTTGCAAGAAATTACCATAATATTAAAAACTTCCCATAAATTCTGTTGTCTCGCTTCCTTTCCTTTAATTTTTTTTTTACTTTTACTATATTTTAAAGTCTGGCAAATAGTAGAGAACAAGTGCTCCTCCTCCTTCTCCCCACCTATGCTCAATAACATGAGCATGCATGCCGTATAAACATCTGCGGTTACGTATGCATCTAGATGCGTGTAACATTCCTTAAAGAGACAAAGGGACAAAGCCTGGCCTGGCCTGGCCTAATATTTTTCCGAGGGCTTTGAGCAAACTTTTGGCCCACTTCACAATGCAATGCATGTTATCCCAGGAATGGCGCAAGATTTGGCAAGGGGCCATGGTCTCCCCGATGGGTAATTTTTACAAGTCCGCAGTGGCCTCGATTTTCCTGTTTTGCTCTTCAGGAGGGCAGGTCCATCCATAAGAACCCAAAATTTTCGCCGCTGATCGCGCTCCGTTTAGTTCGTTGTTTCAGTCTTTTCCATACTTGTGTTTCAGATAACTTAAAAAAGTCCACCCTCTCCTACTAAGAGACCTTTGGGTGGCCTAAAGAGTTTTCTGTAAAGGTAGGGAAGTTTCTCATGGAAATGCATATTTCGATATTTTTCGTACAGTGACACGATAGGCTACAGTCAGCGATTCGGGATGAGCGACATGCCTTCCAGGCCCTGGGATATTAAGAAAACATATTGATGTATGATTAAAACGGGCATTCAGGAATTTTTCTAAAAATTGTCAAAATGTCCTTTGGATTCCAGGGGCGAAGCTAGGATGATATTTTTAGGGGGCCTAGGTAACAAATGGGTGGGGTCGGCACCGCCGAGGGTCAGGCTTGTCAAGACTATCTAAGCGGAGCCCCACCATCGGTTGGCGCGGAGCGTGCAAAAAAAAAAAAAAAAAAAAATTGGCTTTACAAACCCTCCAGATGGCCGGAAACGGTACTTCCCACGTGTAAGCTGCATGTACCCAGCCTTGAAATTCGAATCTCATGTCTGCCATTTCTCAAATAATGGGAAAAAATCAATCCATGAAAAATGGTAATACACAAGGCCGCACATACACTTTTTTGCTAGGGGGCAAAAAGTGGGCATTACTGATCTGTGGCCTGGGGGAGGGGACTAAAGGAAACGGGTGTCTCCCTCCCCCTTGGCGGAAATTTGTAATTTCAGGAGGACGTATAGATAGCAAATGGTGCAATATTTGAGGGATTTCAGCTTTAAAAGGAAAACGAAAAGTAATTGTGACTAAGTGCGTCAAAAGTCATTTTGAGAACGTGGTGGATACGATGTGAAGCATGACCTCAGCCATTGAACTCCGTTGTGGGGGAGGGTTTAAGGGAGGGGAGGGCGTGTTATTGGTTATAAAACGTTTTTACGACTAAACTGGCACGGTTTTAAAACGTTTTTAAGCCATTGTCGATTGAAGCTACCTATAGCAACAACAGCAACATTGTAGCTATGCATAACCGCGCGTAGCGCGAGAATTTTAGAAAAGTAGGCTAGAAATACATCCTAATAATAGAGCTGTAAATGATTGGTGATGTGTACAGATATATATAGGCATGGAAATATTGATCTGCCTATTTGAAATTGCTTAAGTTCTATTATTACGATCACAACTATTTCTTCTATTTTTACTGCGTTTTCTCTGTATATTCTCAAAGTTGGAAACGGTGCACTTTGAAAATTTCTGGGGGTAATTGCCCGCCCCCGCTGTGTACGGCTGTGGATATCATATGAGCTGAGATAATACAAGAATCCTACTGAATTATGCATCCCTTTTCATTTATTCTGCCTGCAATTCTCCCATATTCACCTTCTAGTATATCTCTGTTACATTTGTCCATCACCCTATCCATAGGCTATATGCCCACTACTCAATTACATATCCGGCCCCTAGATCATACCAATTGTCTCCAACCTAGGGTTACCATATTTATTTTCTAGCAAGGAGAACATAGATCACTGTCCTGATGTAGGGGTCTAAGGGTGTCCCCTTCCCTTTGGAAATTTTTCCGGTTTTCAATGGTGTCTATAGATGCAAAATGGTACTATATTTGTTCACGGACTCAAGTTATGGGTATATTATTTGGTCAGACCTATAATACTACCAGTAATTCAAACCATTTAACCCGCAAAGCAGAAGTAGGGATCATGTGGGAAACACATGAAATCCGGACCTCGTTGGCAATTTTACAAATCTGTCCGGACCGTGACGCCAGTGCGAACTACTAAAAAGAGGACTTGTCGAAAACAATCGTTATACAGTTGTCATGGGCAAGGAGAGAGACACGACATACTTAGGATAGAATTTTTTGAACGCAGTATATACCTTACCGTACGGCATATTTTGTGTTTTTGTGTATGATACCGTATAGACGAATCCGGAGAGCAAGTGATGGTCTGATTTCAGTCGGCCATACCTGGGGTCTATCACCTTTAATCTTTCAATTTCCTTGCTTACCTGTATGATGGATGGTTGGACATTAAATTGTACCTTGATTCGTTCAATTTCACTGAATATGTGGGTTTGAAATTCATGTAGAAAATAAATGAAGACGATTTAAGGCTGGTGGACCCCATTAATGGCTGCCTACAGTCACTAAACACAAGCGCTGATCGGATTCGTCTATAGGAATGGTCGTGTAAGAATGGTCTTCAGTGTATGGCTGCCATGTTTTCAGTAAATCAACCAGCCATCCGAAAGGCAGAAAGGGTCTAAACCTGACAATGTCACATCCGAGTTTGTCGTCGGGACGTTCGTTTCATCGTCCAAGTGAATTACATGCGAATTAAACGACAGTGCAGATTACAGGCGCGGATCCAAGGGGGTGGGGGCTTTCCAGGGCTCAGCCCCCCTTTTTCGCCATATCAACAATAACAAATACGTGAAAATTAGCATAATGTTAATCTAGGAGAATACTCAAGGGGGCTTTCAGCCCCCCCCCCCCTTTTCGAAATTTCTGGATTCGCGCCTGGATTATATACCTAATTTAGTGAAAGTAGGCATTTTAAAGTTATAAAATGATTTCGTACGTGCGCAAAATGTGTTTTTCACAAATTTACTTTTTCTCAATTCTTACACATTTATTTCTTTTTTTTTTTTTTGGAAGGAAATACTTCAAAGTTTATTTCCGTTCAAACATTTATTTTTTCTTAATTCTTACACATTTTATTAGGACACAAAAAATCTAGGGGGCCTGGCGAATATCTGGGGGCCTAGGACCCCAGGCCCCCTCCCTCCGTAGCTACGCCGCTGTTGGAGTCTTTGGAGCAGAATTTTTGTAATACTAAAAATTGGGTTTTGCTTGCCTTTTAGTACTCAGAGGCAGGATAGTTCCAATTACTCCCAATCCTACTCACGGCACCGCCATTTAACGTCAGTATATCCCGTCTTAGGTCACTGTCCCAAAAGATGTTCATGGAGGTCAGATTACTGCTCTTTACATCACTGCCCAGACAGCTGTGGTGAGTAAAGACTTGAATCAAACAACTTTCTGATTCGGACAAACAAGAAAGCAGCAGTGCGAACAGAGAATTGCCAACAAGCAACGTTTTAAGCCACCAGAAAATTCGATTTTTTTTTTTTTTTTTGAGGTCTGGTCCGGGAACCTCACCATAAAGCAATTAACGCTAAAATACCAAGCTACCTCTTCCCTTCAATATCTTGTTGTTTGTTGGGAAAGGCCAAATTTCCATACTTTAATAAAAACCCAAACTTTCAAACTTTTCCAATTTTCTTTAGGAAACCCCAAAATTTTTCTGCTCGCCCTTCTCATGGCAGCAACTAGCTTTTGTCGGGGTTTCGGTTGGTCCCCTCTTTTCCCCCTGCCGTCGGGTAAATCCTGTCACCAACCCTGACAAACATCGTTTTATGGATTTTTAATAATTACAAACGATGGAACTGGTAGCACCATTTTGTACCTTAGTAAATTCAGAAAATAATTCTCTAAAATGAGAAGGAAATTGCACCAATTCCTAAGAAAGTAGATTTTCCACTATATACAAAAATGCATAAGTCTCCCACAGTTTTGACCAACTGTTTGATGATTAAATCTAAAACAACCGATATGACAGTTAAAAACTTCTAGGAACCTGGATTAAAACTCTTTTGTCCCCTTCTGACAAATAATGCCTCATTCCCATATGCACTATTTTGTTGTATAAACACTGACTGATCCGACACACAGTACAGTAATTATTGCATTTTACATGCGTAATATCACCAGTGGCTTGAGTGATTTTACAGTGTATACTTTTTCTAATTTACCGTTTTTTGGAAGTAACATTCTAACACATGAGATCCCAAAATGAATAATGTTTAGCCGTAACTTACAATGACTGGGGAGTGCCGTTCAATCTAGGAGGCATTTTGGCAAAATGTTCACAAGTTACGCTACCGCCTAAGTTAATGGCGCTCTGTATATATTGTGCACCTTTCATAAAAATTGTAACCCACCCATTAAAAGTTCATTTCACTTGACTATAAGCTGTATTCGAGTAACAGGAAACTGTTGTCAGTTTAGATGGACCATTCCATTCTCTCTGCAGAATGCCTTTAATATCTCTCATAGAGCCTCGTGGATCCTTTGTTTTCATTTCATCGTTTTCGTCATGTTTCCTCACGAACTTTGTAAAGCTATTCTCATGTAGATGGCTTGGCAACGAGTGGGAACAAAATACCCTTATGTACTTATAACGTAGAAGTAACTATTTTTTTTTGGACGGCAACGCCTTTACGACTAAAGCAAGGCAAACAGAAAACGTACCTAACATCTACACAACAGTCTCTGTGACCCTATTACTGTATGATTATAACAGTCAATCTCTGTTTTAAGTGTTTAATTTCAAGTATTAACTTTCTCCAGCAGGTATCAGAAGAATCCTCTGTAAATGCATGCTTCAAAAATGCGGGTTTCATATTAAACTGGAAAGTCATTTCTCTCTCCTTAAAGAAAAGACTGGTATAAATTGTAAGAAATTGTCCAAGGTCCTAACCCGGACAAGGTACTAAAGAGGGGGGCAAGATAGCATCCAAAAGTTTTTCAGGGGTGAAATACACTTAAGCAAAAGTAATTTTTAATTTTTTAGAGGGGAGGGTGGAAATGTTTCTTCTGGGAGCCTCCCTTCCCCCTCCGGCTACGAGCTTGAAATGATCCCCTTTCTTTTGATGTTACTACAGTGCCCTTTAGGCAGCAATTTCTTCCTCTCATTTTACTTTCAAGTACATTTAATATTTCAAAACATTGAATATTTAAGATAAAATACGGAGTTTTTTCGCATGATTTTAACAATTCGGTAGCAAAAATCTTGATACATGATTAAAAAGAGCCATTCATGAAACTGGATACCAGGTTACAACAATGCAAATTGTTATCTTAAAAAGTTACACAATACAATTGATATGTAACCTACTAACTGCGTTGTAATTTAGATGTTTTTATTTTTACATGCACTCTTTTCCCATCCCATCCCATTCTTTTCTTTTTTTTTTCGTTCCGCCCTTATACCATCAGTTCTTTTTATATATCGATATGACTTCATTCGGGAGGGTTTCCGGTTTGTTGCTTTTATTTCCCTATTTTTCTCTCTATTTAGATATATGCTGTAAATGTCCTCGAGGAGGATACCTAGCCTCCAAGACATGGAGACCAGACAACAGGCCCGTACGCAGGATTTTCCAAGAGGGGGTTCGAATACACCGTGTCACATGACGTCATGTTTTGCTTACGCGGTCATGTTGAGGGCACATGTGGAACAAACATGTTTTGTACACTACATCACTGCACTACACTACAGTTTCACACTACACTTTGCATACACGCATCGTGAGGCAAAGAGATCTGATTTCATGCTAGCTGTTTGAGCAAACATCGTACCACGCAGTCTAGAAAGTAGAAGGGTCTCCAATCCAGAGGGAACTTTGCGGCGACTATAATCGGTAAGTTTTTGCTTTTTTCATATTCAGGCTATAGCTTGCAACTTTAAATTAAAGGGGATATGGCATCCCCCCAAACCAGGGAGTTGCCAGCAACTCTCTGACCAAACATATTTAGAAATATCCCCAGAGTTCTAAATACAGTTGATAACTGCACTTTGATTGGCATTCATTCAAACAATACAGTTTCACTTTGGTTGGCCAGCAATGACTCGTTCAGTAGGCCTCCATAGTCTGTTGTGTTTCCAATTAAGCTCACACCCACACACACACACACACACACTCAGTGCAGGCTACTGTGGCTCTGTCTTTGAGGTGTACTGCAGTGGCGCCGGCACGGGGAGGGGGCATGTGGGCGCGTTCCCCCTATCGATTTCAGAATTTTTTCGAAAATTTTAAAATGATCTCAAAGGCGTTTAAGCTATAGATTTCTGTAGGGGGTAGGGTGAGGTGTGTTTTCGACCGAGTGATGGATCTATTGTAATCATTTTCCATCACAATGGTTCTAAAACTACCAGAATTATCGCAAATCCTTCGCAAACTATCAAAATTTTCTGACGCTCCGCGCGCTTCAAGCCTTAACTCCATATTGTCCTTATTATCAGTAATTTCCTGTAGCAACTCCCGCTAAAGCACAGCAATAAAAGTTGATAGCTGTTTACGAATTCTCAGGAAAAGGACTGACTTTCTGATTTACATATAGGTTTGTTGGGGTATTGAAAGTGTCTCGATGAAGAGCATGAATGCAGGTTTGTCATGGTAATCTTATTTAATGAAAAATTTCGGCGCGCTTTGAGCGCATTCGTCTCATGATCATTATTAAGGTTATAATGCATGAAACTATTCTGATCACAACACTTTTCCGAAATACAGAATTACATCTCCGATCTCTGTAGGGGCCTATGGGATCTTTCAATCTAATCTATAGCATGATGTGGAAGGTTGAAAGTAGATTGACGTATGTGCCGTTATACATTTTTCAAATATTTTTACCGACCGCTTCGCGCGCAGCCATACCTAGCAGGGATGTCTAATTCATTTCTTCTGCCGAGTGATTTTGGGCCACCTTAAACTGCCTTTTCTCCCTTGAACATATTGGGCCGCTCCGATGATTATCCCCCCCCCCCACCCACTTCAAAATTGGCGCCGTGGTCCCCGCCTCCCTGCATCTATACTCTCCCTCCCATTCTCCATTGCTGGAAGCTGGTCATAGGCGGACTGACCGTTGTGGCGATGTGGCGATCACCGAATGGGCCTCTCGGTTCATGGCTGCCTTGGGCCAGATGCTGAGAAAAAGAGAGGAAAAAAGAGAGAAGGGAGGAGGGAGAGAAAGAAAGAGAAAAAACAAGGAAGAGAAATGATAAGAAAGAGAGATTGTGAAAGATAGAGAGATGGAGGAATACAGGATCGCAATGCAGTGTGCGCGAAAACTGGTTGTGCTCTGAGGGCCCATAGCTCCATAAAATAATCCCCTGCCTCATCGGTGACCCCTGTAAGACGTTTGCAGGGGCGGATTTAGGGGGGGGGCCCAGGGGGCCCGGGCCCCCCCTTCCAAAAATTTTTGAAGTTTTTTCAACTTCATAAAACAAATGACTGTACCATATTCCAATTAAATAGGCCTTTGTGATGTGTCAGAGTGAAATTCAAATTTGTTCATTATTTAAATTTCTACCTCACAAAATAAGTTTTATGTTAATAATTCTGTTACTGACCTCCGGCTGATAGCATTTTGGCTTATATTGGTCACAGTAACTTTTTCCGGGCATTGCAAGGGGTTACCCATGGGCGCTGTATTGGATTGCTAACTTCAGTCTATTACCGGCCGGGCCCACAGCATTGGGAACACTGCTTCTACTTTCAAGGGAATTTCAGAATTCTTTAATATTTAGAGGAATATTTTCAACAACCTTAGGCTTTTAACTATAACTTGCTGCAACATTAGCGTCTTCTTTAAGCTTTGTAATTTACTTTAATGAAATGTACTTCGAATTTAGGGTAATATAAGGAAAAAGAAGACTTCAATTCGGGAAACTGCCATCCTAAAAAAAAGGCTACTCTCCTCTTTCATCCAACCAAAATTTAAATTTCACTAAATTATGAGCATTTTCCAACCATATATGATCAGTTTCAAAAACACACTAAAGACATCACCATTTTGCATCTAAGCAATCTTAAATTAACAAAAATTTTCTTAAAGGGGAGGGGACACCCCTCCCCTTAGACCCCTCCCCAGAGAAGCATGTTTCACCAAACTAAAAATTTAAATTTCACTAAATTATGAGCATTTTCCAAACATATATGATCAGTTTCAAAAATATACTAAAGACATCACCATTTTGCATCTAAGCAATCTTAAATTAACAAAAATTTTCTTAAAGGGGAGGGGACACCCCTCCCCTTAGACCCCTCCCCAGAGAAGCATGTTTCACCAAACCAAAAATTTAAATGTCACTAAATTGTGAGCATTTTCCAGCCATATATGATCAGTTTCAAGAATATTCTAAAGACATCACCATTTTGCATCTAAGCAATCTTAAATTAACAAAAATTTACCCCTCCCCTCAGACCCCTCCCCAGAAAAGCATCTTCCACCCAACCAAAAATTAAAATTGACTGAATTATGAACACTCTCCAGCCATGTATGATCAGTTCAAAAAATATACCAAAGACATCACCATTTTGCATCTGAGCAATCTTAAATTATCAAAAATCTCCCAAAGGAGGAGGGGGACACCCCCTCCCCTTAGACCCCTCCCCCAGGACGGCGATCACTCATCACAGACTTTACCCCCTATCAAAATATCCTAGCACCACCCCTGGTGCACCACCTCCCCCTTAGATCCCTCCCACAAATCGGACTTTTATACAAACCAATATGATCTGGGCCCCCCCTTCTGCCAAATCCTGGATCCGCCACTGGTTTGGACCAATGTTCGGAAATGATCATAGACACCAAGAGACTGAACAATTATGTTCCGGTTTGAGAGTCAGGGCTGGGGTTAGAAATGGTGGATAACCTCAACACTAGCCGCTTGGGGCATCTACAGGTTCCCCATCAGGTTCTACATCTCAAAGGGCCGTTGCCTCTTTCTCATTGTTCCCTGTTCATTGAGACGGCATGTATATGTGAGTACTAAACTTTACAACACCGTGCCTCCCCCTTCCTCGTCCAGGGTCATGACAACTTTTAATATTTCTAAAAACTCCCATGCGATCAAAATTTTCCCAAGGAAAAGCCCCGCATACAACCGAAAAGACGTTAGAATATGTTTCTTTTCGGTAATTCGGGGTAAGCGCATGAGTTACAGCATGTAACGAGGTCAAGGCCGGCCAAGTTTCGCGAATCATCAATCTGTATTCGAAGAAACATTTCGACCGCTTGATCCCAAAATGACCCTTTTGTACCAAAAACCCCTAGACGACCTTTGACTTTAAAACTCCTAAATAACCAAGTACGTTTACCCCCTTAAAATACTCTTGAATGAAATCTGTTGTGTTGAAAAAATATGGTGCATTCTAGAGGAGTACACAGATCACATATTTCTGAGCTGCCATAAATGGGTTAGGGTAGCCTAATATCGCAATTATTCATATCGAAAATGTGTATGACAACTTACGTTCATTTTTCTGCATACCTCTTAATATTGGGGAGACATTTGATATTATGTCCCCACTAAAAATGTAGGAGGACATGTCGCCCCTGTCCCCGCCCATGATCGCCGCCCATGTGTCCCTTTAATTAAAGCCCAAGAGCGGAATTTACCTGCGCCTGAACACGTATGGGATATATCAAACTTTCCTACTCCCTCCTTCACTGCATCTCCATTCTCCATTACTGTACATGCAGTATTGTTGTTAAATTTGCAACAATCGTAGATTTTCCTTCAAATTTGACCGAAGTTTGTACATATTTGCATGAAATATATCAGAGAATGACACTCAGAAATAAAACCAAATTAACGTCTGTTTTGCGTGAGTAGAAGTTTTGAAGATCGAAGCAAGAATTTTTGAAGTAGGCTAATTTACGTTGTGTAGGCCTACCGTACTGTAAGTGTGAAAGGTCTAAGTTAGACTACTGTATTAACTATGCTAGTACTAGTTTTGCGAATCTAAAACATTGTACAAGGATTGTTTGGAGATTTAAATCTGTAATGTGTTAAAATTGAGAAAAATATTGAAAGATTATAATCTTTACAGTATCAGGACAGTAGTAATGTAATTTTGAGGTAAAAGTTTGACATAATGAAGCTCTGCTGTTGGAAGCAAACTCCATGAAGAGATCATATATACTCATACTGTAGGATAGTCTGCCTCCCATGGCCACAGCACTGTACAGACTATTCAAGTGTATGCCTGCAATTTGCAGTGTGCAAAATAGGCTTTCATTTTAATGAACTCAAGATGTGCTGAATCAGACAATGCTGTAGAATAACCTCAGAATACATACAACATATTCAGAAGAGTGACAAGGGGAGTACAAGGGGAAACATACTAAAGTGAGCCGCACATTGGGAAACATACGCTAAAAAGTTTCCCATCTTGAATTATGGTAATGGTCATGGTAATCAACTGCTTACCATAGGAAGGGCTAGGCTCAACTGTTAGGCCTATGCGCCTGATCAATTTTGAAAAACAAAAATGTTTTAAGTAGACTAACCTATCGATATCGTCGAACCAGTTGAAACCAAGCTGAAGTCAGCAGGAGATTCAGCAGGCCGAATATTCTGCTGTAGGTTTTCTGAAGTTAGCCGTATTTTCGACTGCGCTGGTAGGGTATTCGGCTTGCAGGTCTTCCCCGCGGTTAACTATGGTGGCTTAATAAGGCCACGAAAATAAAAGAGAAGCTCCCTTAAAAGTCAACAGTTTGACTTTTTATCGCCGAAGTTTTACTTCTTATCTTGAAATTTTGACAATTTATCTCTAAATTTTCAGGTTGGCTTTTTATGTCGAAATTTTGAACTTTAAAGTCAAATTTTTTGACTTTGTATCTCAAAACTGGTTATAGCTACCCATGCTCGTAGCCAAGGGGGAGCACGTGGGCGAAGCCCCTTTGAAATTTCTTTTGACCCTACAGAGTTTGAAGTTGGGCATTGACTTACTACAGTACTTACACGTTTGGCCCCTCTGAAAAGAAATTTCCCTGCCTAGTACTGTAGGTTCTTTAGTACAAAAAGTTTGAATAAACTTGTATGCTGTTAAGTAGTTTAATACAGGGGTCTCCAAACTTTTTTGCTTGGTGGCCCCAACTTTCTACTCTGGAATCTTGGTGGCCCTCAAATTGACGGGTTGGTGAGAGGAGTTCAATTTGACTTGGTTATGCAGTGTTAATAAAACAGATCACTGGTTCTTAGATTAGAATCACTCCCATTGCTTATTTTTAATGAGAAATTTGGCAGTTATTTTCCTCTCCGGAATCCTTTTCGTGACCCTCCGAAATATTTTCGCGACCCCTACCTGTAGTTTGCCAATCCAGGGTTTACAGTAATACAACTGCTCATTCGATTTCAGTGATACCTCTCTGAAATTTTGTGTGTTGATGCATAAGTAGGTCCTTTAGTACAATAAATCTGAAGAAAATTGTATTCATCTGAGTAGTTTAATAGAACCAGCTGCACATTCAGTTTCAGTGAAAATGTCAATATAACACTTAAAGCGCTTTTTATGTAAGGGGGGGGGGCATCTTCAGACAGCTCTCAGTCACAAAATAGGAAAGATAGTGTCTTTCTGAAATTTTGTGTGTTGATGCATAATAAGTAGGTCCTTTAGTACAAAAAGTTTGATTAAACTGTATGCTGCTATGTAAGTAGTTTAACAGAACCAGCCGCTCATTCAGTTTCAATGAAAATGGCAATATACTGTACTTAGTGCTTTTTAACTAAGGGGGGATGGGGCATCTTTAGACTGCTCTCAGTCGCAAAATAGGGAAGATACCTCTTTGAAATTTTGTGTGTTGATGCATAATAAGTACTGAACACTGTGACTCCTTTAGTACAAAAAGTTTGAGTAAAATTGTTTGCCACTGAGTAGTTTAATAGGAACCATCCACTCATTCAATCTCAATCAATATACTTACAGTGCTTTTTAACTGGGGGGGGGGGCATCTTTAGATGGCTCTGAGTCGCAAAATGGGCAAGATACCTCTCTGAAATTTTGTGTGTTGATGCATAATAAGTAGGGACTTTAGTACAGAAAGTTTGAATAAAATTTTATGTGGCTAAGTACAGTAGTTTAATGGAACCAGCTGCTCATTGAATTTCAATGAAAATGTCAATATAATTACAGTGCTTTTTGCTCTCAATTGCAAAATACGGAAGATACCTCTCTGAAATTTTGTGTGCTGATGCATAATAAGTAGGTCCTTTAGTACATAGGGGGGCATGTAATAATGAGATAGCCTTATATAAAAGACGAATAATGTTCAAAGTTTAAGGTACATGTACTCTCAAGCTTCCGTTGGCTGAATCACTGTATGAAACAGCACGTTAATATCTCTACGATACTGTCACAAGAGTGACTGAATGTGTGGCTGAATGTGAGGCTCACTGTACTGTGGTGGAAAAACTGGCAGTGAAACATAATTTTTCACGTATCATTGAAACGATTTTTCTTCCATTTGCCACAGTGTGGCAAGTAGAGGGAGGCTGCACACCCAAAAATTTTTTAAATATTTTTTTAGGAATTGATCAGGGCTTCATATGGTTAAAATGCCACAGAAATGAAGTTTGCAACCAGCCTGAGTTACTTAACCCAACACACTGGCCGTGGCAAAGGTTGCGATAGATGGGGAAGGGAGGGACTATTGTTCCGCCTGCCTAAAAGTGTACAGATTTCTCTTAAATGGCTCCCAATTAAATAAAACTGAAACATAACACTTCAATTATAGTTATATCTTATGGTGGAAGGTACAGTATTTCAAACACTTTTTGCACCTTTAAAACCCTGATATTTTATCCCCAACATTTGAGCTATCCGTTGCTTGACTGAGCACTAGAATACGGAGAGCTCCTGCTCTACTAGCTGTTGTCTTCCAGCATTAAGAGTAAATGTAAATTTCAAGACAAAAAGGGATCATGCTGCTCACTGTAAAGTTACCGAGATACTGTAATTGTCTACACCTGTGCTTACTAACAATATGAAAAGAAGTATGGTCAATCCTCAGAGGTACTGTATTTACATTTATCTTGATCGTGTTCATTTCCAAAAAATATTTACAAGGCTTGTATAAAGTACCATTGCTTTGCAGTAGTTTCCATGTTCTTATGTCATATTTTAGACACTGCAGCCTACTCTTATCTTAGTTAACACAGTACAGGATTTCCTTAACTGCATGTGTAATATTATCCTAACATTTCTTGCATGGCATATGTGGTGCCTAGGCCAAGTCTACACCTTTTAGTTTTCAGTGGAAGTGAATGTTAACTTCATACTGGAGTAAGAGTTTGCATTTTTCTTCCAAGAGCTAAAAATTGGTGTTTTGCCCATGGGTCCTATTTAAAGGGGGACAGGCACATTTTGACACCATATATTGTGTTCTACTTGCCTGGAGTGTTACAGGACTTACAAGAAACAAGCCTTATAATTGTGCCCAAGTTCGCATGTTGAAGTTTTTACCAACTAACGGTCTCTACAAGCTTAAGCATGTACAAACTTCACTGGTTTTTGGTTTCGATAAAAAGAGAAACCTATGCAGTCATGATGGCGTGTGTACCTGTATGGGTGTGCATGTGTGTGTTTGTGACACTTCTTGTTTGCATGATATCTCAAGAAGGGAAGCTCTGACAGTTCTCAAACTTGGTAGGTAGATCTTCCTGTTGAGAAGAAGAACCCTGTTGTTTTTGTGGAGGTCAAAGGTCATTTTGGGTCACCAGGGGTCAAACTCTGAAAACCTTGTTTGCACTGGGGAGAAACTCTGAAAACCAAGATAGCTCATAGAAGAAAACTTGGATAGATTTCATACTTGGTATGTTAATGCCTTAGGGTCAGAGGTAGAATGCTATATTGTGTTTGGTGGAGGTCAAACATCATCTGGGGTCACCAGGGGTCAAAGTCTGAAAACCTTGTTAACAAGATATCTCATGGTAGGAAGCTTGGATAGATTTCATACTTGGATAGATTTCATACTTGGCACGTGGATGCATTATGGTCAGAGGCAGAAGTCTATTTTGTTTGGTCTTTGGGGGTCACCAGGCATCAAACTCTGAAAACCTTGCTAACATGATATCTCAAGTTAGGAAGCTTGGATTGATTTCAAACGTGGCATATGGATGGGTTATGGTGAGAAAAAGAACCCCATTGTTTTTGGTAGAGGTCAGAGGTCATCTGGGGTCCCTGGGGGTCAAAGTCTGAAAACCTTGTTTACACTATATCTTGAGGTACTGTAGGAAGCTTTGATAGATTTCATACATAGTATGTGGATTACTTTTGGTGAGAGGAAGTACCCTCATGTTTATGGTGGAGGTCAAATGTCATCTGAGGTCACTGGGGTCAAACTCTGAAAACCTTTTTTACAAGATATGTCAATGTAGGAAGCTTTGATACTTTACATGGTGTTGAACTTAGTCCATCAAAAAACCCCAATGAGTTTTCTCAGATGTCAGAGGTCAGCTGAAATCACCAGAGGCCAAAAAGCAAAAATTCCCATGAATTCCCAAGGTCATATATGAACACAAAACTGTAATTTTCCAGCACAAGTTAATATCACATTCAACCACTGAAAGAAATGGGACATCTTGGCAATATTTGGGATTACATGTAAGTGCTGTTTATCGAAACCACAATGCATTTTTGCATTCTGGTTATTTTTGATTGTATGGAAAACCTCTGAGGTACTGTAATTTATGGAGCCAGTTCTAAAGGTTTTGATGAACAAGGCTGAAGTGTAGGCCCTGCAGTGTGTAGAAACAAAGTTTTATTCAAGGACCAGACCTGTTGTACTGTATAGGTAAGGGAAGGAGTTTGAAGTACTGACATAGGGCCTACAGTATATGTATAATACATACCATCTCCAGGAAAATGTGTCACAGTAATACCAATTATGTGTCAAGTACTTGGGTCCTAGGGCCTGAAACAAAACACAAAGTTTGGCCAGTTTTTCATTAAAATATTCCATTTTGCTAGTTGAATGAATTTATATAATTAATTATGAAAACTATATAAATCTGAAATATCACAGAATGTTTTGCTCAGAGATTTAAACCACAGTGCATGTGAGGCTCAATACAAGTTTTTTGATAAGGCTCCAGCTTTGTACTGGTGCATGATAGTGTAACTACTGCAGAATGCCCTTCAAATCATGTAACTCTCATCCATTTCATGCATCCACAGTACTTATTGAGTCAGACAGTGCATTTTTAATACATTTCTTTGGAGTTACTGCAAACAGGTACTTTTACTTGTCCTGCAGTGCCTTGTGTACTAAAGTAGTATGTATGACTTGAGCACAGCATTTTCTAAAAGGAATTGCATGGTAACCTACTCTGAGCAAAAGGAAATAGTCTTAAAATTCTCTTGTGGGTACTTAGAAGATGAGATGCTAAAATGCAGAAAATGTCTGGACAATTCAAATCATTTTGAGTGATGAGTGTACAGTATGCAGGTGTTTGAGAAATAATTTTTAAGTTCATCACCATGCATGCACTTTACGACTAGAAAACACTTCATTTTCAAAGAATCTCTGAAATACCATGTACAGTATATAGCATTTAAGGACCAACAGCTGTAGGTTGTACAGATTATCCTGTTTTTTTTTTGTCTCATAGAAATACTTCATGTGATGGAGTGAAGAATTATATCCTACAAACAAGGAAAGGTAAGGAGTTCATCTTGTCAGATGTTGATGAAAGAGACCTCTAAATTGGGGAGAAAAATCATACTTGCAGAAAGGTACATATGGATCCATTTGATGTATGTTACGGTACAGACATTACAAATGATATTCACTGGTACTCCCTGCCCTTCCAATTGCAAGGTAGTATATAAAACATGCATATACACAGTTTACCAAATATCCACCTATTGTGTAATGAATCAATAACTGGGCTAATACAGTAGACCTGTTGTGATATCAGCCAGTACTAACCTAAAAATTACCTTTCAACACAGCATGAAGACTAACGAATACCTGCAGAAATAGGCAAATATGGTGGTTCAGTGGACCATTTCCTTGCACTATGAGAGTAGATACCTGTAATGCAGTGATAAAGTATGTATGTGGTTTTAAAGGAGGGCTTTATATCAGTGGTAGGTCTCAAGGAACTACTGTACATTATTACCCCATTCACCAATAAATTTTGCCCAATTTTTTCTCATTGTTCTAAGCTCCGTAGTTACAGTTTACACAGCACAGAACAACAAGCTACTGTATCTCACTGGTACCCATTTAACCATTTAGTGGAGATGACAGTGAAGAGCATCTCACTGAAGGTTCAGGGACCACGGAGACAGGAGGGGGACTAGGGGGCTTTAGCCCCACACTTTTTCTGCCGTGGGCATTATGGGCCGCCTTAAACTGGGATGATAGGCATTTCTTTTCTTGAACATACATTGGGACACTTCAATGACAAGCCCCCCCCCCCCCCCACTTCAAAGTTGGCTATGCAGCCCCTGAGGTTCACTGCAATGAAACCTGACAGGAATTTAGCCTACTGTACAATACAACCCTTGCATGTAGATCACAAATTTCATGCCTTGGCCAATAGCCCACCATGTTCTATAAAATACTGCGTACTTCTTGGGAGTAAAAATGGCAAGAGAAGCAGTGCCGAGTTTTATGTTGCAGTCTATGTATACAGTAAAAAATGTACATATGTGTTATCACTTCTAAAAAGAAGAGTTAGTGCTCAGATGGTGTGTTGATGTTTTAGAGGGGTTCTTAATCTGAGCACACTGGTCAAATTTGCATTGAAATTCTATGTGTGGTACTCAAGATATCTAAAGATGAAGATGTGACATATCTTCAACCTGAAGGAAAACTGAAGCAAGCTCATATGACATCATCACTGCAAAATAATGAGCTCTCTTATGTTTTTCTTTAAACCTTTGGAATCAATTTTATCCTCTTTACTCTTATGATGTGTTAATGAGTGCATGAATTAATTGAAAGATACAGTGGGCTATGATAGTTTTAGAAAATTTAAAGATTTAAAACCTTCGATATCATACAGTATATGGAGAAAGAATGTTTATTTGATTCCATAGGTGTAATCAGATTGCAAAGTTTACTCTAAACTTGCTTACTCTAAACTTGCTCTAAACTCCCTTTGAGTTGTTTTGTCTGTTTCTAACCAAAAGGCAAAGAAATTCTGGTGTTCCTTATTTCATGGAAGTTATGATGTCTGCTTTCAGAGCACTGGTTTCAAGCTGAGCAATCTATAATGTAATGGATATTGTATGTGGGGACCACAGAAAAACTTCAGAATTGGGTATGAGATAGTACTAGATGAAAACTTGTATGATCTTGCCTCACATGAATTCTTCCAGATGAGGATGTAACTTTGAAAGTTGATGAATGCAGAATAGTTACCAGTCTTATGGAAGTGCTTTTTGAACATTTTTGACATTTCTGGTTAAAACACAGTAGATGGAAGCATCAATTGTAATGAGGACATTCACTTCTTTACTTTTAGATGAGGACATATTAAGGTATTGCACTGTCACTTCAGTAAACATGCACAACTGGTCTTTCTCTTTCAGTTCACTCTTCTTCAAGAATCTTTAACATCTAATAAGTATTTAACAGCATCATATTCTTTCTTACATTTCTCAAAACGTTCCATATTGTGGCAATTGCTAGCATTATTAAAAGAAGGGTTTAAACAAAAAATTTACTTTTCATATGTGAAAGAGGGACTAATTTTATGCATTTTGGTAAAACTTTCATTCACATCAGACATGTATTACTCAAAATATCCGCAAAAGAAGTTACTAAATTTGTAATGCAAAGTGAGCTTGAGGCAAGGGGGAGTTATATCACTAGGCAGCTCCCTGATATCTTTTTCTCACGTTGATAAGGAATGCTTTGTTTCTTTTGTTTTTTCAGACTGTTGTGTTGACCTTGAAACTAATAGGGATAGGACCTCCCCATTGGGAATGTGAAGTTTGTAATTTTCTAATGTCTCTCATGCAATCATATTCCAATAACATTTGATTGTTGAGGAGAAAATTGGCATTAAAGTTTAAAGAAAAACAAAAGACTGCTCATTAATGTGAGGCTATGACATATGTGCTTGCTTCAAGTTCACTTTATGTTGAAAATGTGACAACTTTATCTGCTGATATCTTGAGAACCACACATCTCATTTCAATGGAAGTTTCACCAGATTGCTTAGAATAAGTACCCCTCTAATATATCAAAGCTTGATTTGAGCTTAGACCCTTCTTTTAATTCATATACTGTTTGTTGTCATCTGTGATGTATGGTTGGATCCACACTTGCATTTCTTCCTCAGTAATGAATCCTTCACAAATAACATGAATTTTTTTCTGTGCTGTGCATTTTTATGGATCTCACCAAGTAGTTAGCAATGGCTTTGATCATTTTTTGTTAATTTCTTAACTGTAATTATGCCCATCATTTCCAAAGTGGTTTCTCTCAGCACTTAGCAGTGCATTTCTCATGCATACAGTATCCTAGATTCTCCATGTCCCACCCATTATTTCATTGAAGGTGTTATGTAAAATGTGTCGCCTGAGAATGATTTTGCAGCTGTACTTTCAAAATATTGTTGAGATTTCCCAATTGTGCACCAATTGTGCAACTTGTTGCATAGTACGCCTCATTCTCCTAATCCTGCTGCCCACAGAGATTTCTCAAAGTCAGCAAAAGACCATTTCACAACTTACCATTGCTGTGGGATATTGGTTGGCAACTCTCACCCTCATCCTTCTCCCATCCCAAAGAGACTGCAATGAAAGACTTAGTTTACTTTCCTTCTTATTCAGGAATCAAACCATTGTTCAAGAGGTGCACTGGCCGAGCCCTTGATTGAAAGTGGAAATGAAATAATGAGGTAAGATTAGTATATCAATTAGTTTTTACATTTGCTGTGTAATTTGATAAGGGTATAATGTTTTCATCCTCTTGACCTTAAAAATAGCCTCAGTGCCCAATAAAAATATCAGTCTTGTATCCAGTTCTTGATTGTTTTTAGTGAAGAGAACCCCCAATAACCCACCAGTAATTGCTATGCTGGGACCACTTTTGAAATACTTTCCATTTTGGGAGCTGATTGCACTTGGTATATAGACTGCAGTTTATTGTTTTGCTGTCATTGTATATCATCAGCCAGAGGTGGGCAGCAGTGAGTTTCATTATAATGCAGCACTGGCCAAGGGTCACATGACCACCATGCTGCAAATTTCAAATCAGTAGCTGCCATTATTGGTGAGAGTGTGAATAATTACCCTACCTCTGAAATTTTGAAGTCCTTCAAGTTGAAATGATCTTGGTTCACCTCCTTACTGAGAAATGGTCTTACATTGATAGTACTTCATGTTTAAAGAGCAGAGATGGTGACAAGTCAATTTTCGCAAGTCCAAGTCAAGTCACAAGTCAATGTTGGCAAGTCCAAGTAAGTCACAAGTCATTTGCCTCAGCTCCAAGTCAAGTCACAAGTAAAGGAGTAGCAAGTCAAGTCAAGTCATTTGGAATTGAGCACAAGTCAAGTCACCATAAATAATAGAAGAAAATGGCCAACTCTCCAAAACTCAGTGACGTTTGCATGAAAAGTTTCGATATATGGGTAAAATGGTGAAAATTGTAGAGTTGAGTACCAAATATGGGTGGGATATTTCAAAATAGAGGTATGCTATCAGGAAGCCCAAAAATGTCTTGATTAAATAGTTTAAATGTGACCTTGCATGGTAACAAGCAATGAGGAATCTATCGACACATACCCTGTTGGACCCGGAAATATTATTACTGGGTAAAGGCTCAGGATTTATACCAACACCATCTGCCCCTAAAAGGTACACTCCCTGCTCCAAGCTATTAGACAGCTAACCTGCACTATCAGAGTAAAATATTTTATGCATGATACATCTTCCTGGCCTTACCATAAGTTCCCTCTACCCTCAACCTGGAAGCCGATGGCAGTGGCATGTCCAGACTTTCTACATGGGGGGGGAGTACAGTAAATATTTAGGGTTGGCGCCGAAGAGTGAAAAGCGAATTTTATGCATGGCACTCCACCTTAAAGTGGCTATGCCACGTGTAAATTAATGGTTTAAACCCTTTAGTATCTTTAGGAAGCTATTAGACAGCTAACCTGCACTATCAGAGTAAAATATTTTATGCATGATATATCTTCCTGGCCTTACCATAAGTTCCCTCTACCCTCAACCTGGAAGCCGAGGGCAGTGGCATGTCCAGACTTTCTACATGGGGGGAGTACAGACTTGCATTGATTTACTTGTGACTTGACTTGGACTTGCAACAAATGACTTGTCGCCAAAGCAAGTCAGAAGCATTATTTAGATGGCCAATTTTGGTTTAACTAACTCGCTCCTGATCCACTTCTCGCGCTGCCGCAGAATGCCCAGACCGAAAAGTGTACGCGACATTTACCTATACAAACCACTACACAGTACTCACATTGTACCATAACGTACGCAAACAAGCGCTAGCCAGTTATGCATCATTGCTACCAGTGGTAATATTTTTCCTGCATGCAAGAAGTAACGTTTGGGGTTTGTTTGATGATTTCAACGTGATATCGGTGATTTTGGGTGAAGATTCCGAGCCCATTCATTGTGATGCCTTCTGTTTGTAGGAAGTAGGTATAGTGTTAAAGTTTGAAGCAATTGCACTTCAATGAGCTCTAAAATTCTGGTAAAGAGTAAATGTCATTGTCGGATTTTGCGAATGCATTGGTGCTTGCGTTAATCGCTTCATACTGCGGGTGTTGGTGTACATACCAACTACATCAAGTGTAACCAATAAAACATGATCGGGTAATTTTAGATTTTCAGTTAGATCAAGGATGTGATTAGTATCCTTCACACAGGTACTGTAGGTTGTTTTTGAACCAGTGGAAGGTGAAAAAATAATCTAAAAATTCTGATATTTGCTGGAAATGCAGGCCCTCTGCAGCCAGAGATTACCCCAAAAAACGTCTGAACATAGTACCGTCCGGTGGCTTTTTGTGGAATTTGGGTAGAAGGTAGAGAAGTGGTGTATGGATAGTGTGTTACTGAAATTGAAACGGTCAAATATGTCTTTGGTACTTTCTTTCATTTGAAAGAGGTCATAGACGAGAGATTTGACCAGGGAAATGGTTTCCATGGTTATGATTGATGCATTAAGTTGATGGTACTACCGTACGATAATTGCCTTAGCACTTCTGTTTTATAGCCACTCTTATTAATAATTGCGATACCTCTGCCTTTATCAAGTTTCTTAATGACAATTGTTTTTTTCATTACGTAGTGAATGTACAGCAGAGCGTTAGAGCTTCAATATGTTGAATTCCCCAAACTGAATCAGAATTTTATACAAGAATGCCCTTTTTGTATTGTAGAGGTAGTCCTCTAAAGCAGCACACTGGGTAACTCTTGAGCCCAGTGACATAGCCATGCAGGAGGCCTGAGGGGGGCCTAGACCTCCAAACTTTCCTCGAAAAACCCCCCTTAAAGTTTCAATGCTATGTGTTAAATGTCTAAATATGACTGACGGATTAGGTCCATTGTTTAAATCCCCCCATCCCGCCTCGCCTGGTATCCAGCATTAACAGGTTTAATGCGATGATAATTAACAGCTTCCTTGATCACTAAAATTCTCCTCTCAACTTTGTTTACACCTTGCTTTGTAATTCGAATTGGTTCCAATTGTATAGCAAATTTACATGTAGCTTAACCGTGGTGACAGACCCCAAACACTCAGAGTTTTGCCATTGGATGTGATTGAGTATCGCCTCTGGACACTTCTAGACTGATGGCGCTTACAGAGGTCACATGGTGGTCAATGCATTTTCCTGCTAATTGGAATGTTCCCTTGAATCTACGACTACATTTGTGATGTCAACGCATGGTCCTTAATACCAAAAAAACCACCAGCTTCCAGAATCTATGGCCCAAAGGTAGGGCTTCATTGTTGGGGCTGGTTCAGAATAGGGCCGGCAATGGTATGGCACAGTGTCCCCCACTCACAGCCTGGGGGCCTGACTGCCAACACATCACATTGCTTTCGGTTATCCCTTTGCGAATTTGATGGAAAAGAGCAGAGTTACTGACATAGCCTGGTCCTTTTGAGCACGTCTTTGCGTGTAAGGTTTTCTTTCTTTCTTCTTTCCCGTGTTATAAGATGCTACAAACAGAAATACCATTACACAAAGCTGAGCCCATGTGGGCTCCGCTTATGAACTCTGCCATGTCAACACTGCTGGACACTGCTAACATTCCGATACCTGATGCACTGTTCCTCCCAATGGAAAAACATACGGAGTTCGCCCACACATCACCTATCTGGTGATGGATATATGCTTCAAACTTATGACTTGGATACCGTTAACGGTGAGAACGCCAGGAGCTTCTCCCTCTGACCCCCACGGTCGAGGCTCCATTCCTAGGCCCAAGTAGTAAGGGGTACGCCCCCTCCGCGAAGGAAAATAGAAAAACAATTAGAAAATGGGAAAGGGAGAAAGCGGGCCCAAATGAAAAATGTAAAACGTCAAAGACTGGGGAGTTGATACAGGGTTTAAAGTGGCCATGACACGTAAATTGGAGTAATGGGAGACTAATTTAGCCTAAAGTACACAAAAAGGTCTTTCTACAACTGTTTCCATCACCCATACAGTCTTGAGCATTAAAAAGAAATTAATGTTTCAAAAAATTGCACCAAAAAATAGACTGTTGAAAATGACATTTCAAGCCAACACAATAATGACGTCATTTTAGGAACACTAGCATCCCTATACCGAACCTGGCGTACAGCATAGCCTATACATACGTAAGGGATAGTAATGATTGTTGTTCGCGGCATGTCTTGAATTTGAACTTTTTTCTGTCAGTTTGGAGAGTGGTGTCGGCCTGTTATATTTTGGGGCTGCAGTAGGCTATTACTAATAATTACAAATACTCTTGATTCATAACCGAAGAACAAAAAAACTCAGCAGTGTACTGTTCGGTTCAGTCTGCAGTAATACGTACAGTGAGTGGACTGGCAGCAGCCAGTGAAATACTGTGCACACTCGATCATAGGCGATTTCCACGATTTCCACTGACACTTACACGAAAGTAACCTAAAGTTCATATTTTGACTGCCTACATAAAACTTTCCAGCTTAAGTCCCTTTCAATTGCTCCAAATGCTTCTCATGCTCGAATTGTTGTGGTGTTGTACTTTCACCTCACCTAACAGTCTCAAATCGATACGGTTCTATGCGCCATAACGAATTACTCACCCCATCTGCACCACTGACGTCTTGTTCAGTATCGCCTTTGCTTTTCTGATTTCAAATCCAAGAACACTCACTTTACCAACAGTCCAACATTCCTGTCTGATCAGGGAGTTGTCATTAGATGGCAACTCCCTGGCTCAGATCAGCCATTCCAAAGAAAGTATTAAACTTGATTTCACATAGTACCTACTACAAAACAGTGCTGGTGATACATTGTGTAATATGTTGTGTACTGTACCCATGGAAGTGATACTTCCATGCTGTACCTATGCTGTTGCATTGTGAATGTTTGTACATGCAGCTACTTTTCATGACACCAAGAGGAAAAACCTGCATGAAATGCATTTAATTGACTGAAACAACTGGTAAGCACGAGAAAAGGGATAACAATTCCAAAATTTACAACTTTTCACGCAGGTTTTACATTGTATCGACCTTGGTAACCGGTACAATGGAATGCAAACACTGTAACTAGTGACTTGAGGGGGCTTGTCTTTTTGTGGTGCTACCTATAAAATGAATTTTTTCTTTGGTTTTCCAGCATGCAGCTGTGAGTAGCATCAAGCCCACCCAGTGGTCTCACTTCGATAGTACCTCATGCAACAAAATAAGTAAAGCTTATTCAAACAGTCTGTATGGGTAAGTACATCACTTATCTGTGTTGTGTTTGCTATAAGTGTGTAATACTAGTGCCTCAAGGGGGCATGTCTTTTTGTGCTCCTACCTATGGAATGAGTCCTTTCTTTTGATTTCCATCATGTAGCATTGAGTATAGAGAACATGCAAATGACATATTTTTTACCATGTGACAAATTTCTCAGGATGGCAAAACTGTCCATAATTACATTGACTGACTAGACTTGTTTAAAATGGACCTTTAACCTTGTTGGTTAGTATAATATTTTTGGCCAAAATTGTTATTGCTTATCACTTGTTGCATATGTCTCCAAGAGCAGAAAAAGAAAGTTTCACTTAAAGAAATTCAAGCTTTGGAAAGAGAATGAAAGAAATAGGCAAACACATGTATTACCTGAGTAGGTGGCAGTTCCTTGTTTGCTGTCTAAAATGGCTGACAAATCCATGTGCTATGAAGTCATCATATATCCTCTATAGGATTATTAAAACTGTGCATTGGTCTCACTGAGTAAAGCTTCCATGTGCAAAACCTTCCATGTTCCAAAGCAAATCCATGTGCTATGAAGTCATCATATGTTCTATATAGCAGGGTGGGGAACCTTTACCCTCTGATGGGCCATTTTGATAGTCATAATCCACTCGGAGTCCGCATTCCGCAGACAGCTAGGGCACAACAAGCTTTCCAATAGGGCACAGGCCAAGGAGCCCCAAACATACCCTGGTAGGGTTTAGGGGAAAAGCTGGGCCAGGTAAGGAACTAGGGCGAAGCTCCTAGGAGTTTGTCAAAAAATGTAGGCGAGAGAATGACCATCCACTACAGTATCTTTAAAAGTCGTGTGACATGCCACCAAAAAGAGCTTGTCAGTTAAAGAATTAAGTCCTCCAATCAAAGATTCGTTGGGATTATTTCAATATCTTTTACCGTTCTCAAAATATATGTCTTCAAAGTTTGATGGTTTCAGAGGAAACTAATTGCCTATGCAAAAATAATGATGTGGAGTGTTGCACCGTGTTAAGATTTCTTTTGTTAACCCTATATAAATTATGTCTTAATTACTGATCATATAGATTACAGTTTGGTTAGTGATATCAATATTTTTCAAGGATAAAATTTTAACTTTTATAGTAAACCCCTCAGGGAATAACAATGCTACCAGTGTCCTTGAAATTAAGGTTGAAAAAACAAAGGCCAACATGTGCCATATATGGTACAGTATGTCCAGGGCTGAAATTTAGCACTTGTCCGATTGTCCGTGACAGGTAAAACTTGCATCGGACAACCACTTTCTCTCTTTGAACTTGTCCGATGGAAGAGTAGATTTTATTTGTAACTGAATAGTTCCCTACATCAGCAGGAAAGTATGTCATAAAAATCCCCTTAAGAAGTGGCATTGAGACAATGGTATTGACTACCATTCATCATTGTACCATGCCAATAAATATGGAAAAATGGAGAATTTAAAGTAGATGTTTGTTTTCTATGGCAGAGATAGGAAATAGAATTGTTCATCTCTTGTTCGTCACTTTCATTCGGACAACCAAAAACTATTTCGGACAACCTAAATTTAGCTTCAGGTTGTCCGATGGGCAACCTGAAAATTTTCCTAAAAATCAGGCCTGATGTCCCTCTTTAGATGTCACATAATGCAAATATATTTAGCTCATGTTTATTCATGATACAAGTGTGAAATAGAAATTTCCCTGTAAAATGGTCAATGTTTGACAGATTTTAATGGGAATTGTGGCTATTTTCTGGATTGTTAATGCTTTTTACATCAAATATCCAACTGTGTTATTTTCTTGTCAAACAACCTTTAAATGGCATTGAATTTGCAAAGCTACACAGACAAGACATATCACAATATGACCATTGTTTTATCCTTCTGTTTATGTATGAAGTAATCATGAATGAGCTCATACAGTATGAAATGTGCATGCGAAGTGCGCCAAAAACAGCATATTTGGAAACCAGCTTTATTTTTTCCACTTTACATTGCAAAATTATTCACTTTCGAATGTTTAATTCACTCTTGGGAGGGACAGTTCTTAATCCCCACCCCCCAAACTGACTAGAATAAACCAGTGGCCCCTAACTTTTGCACTGTAATAGGTGAAGCTGTACATGCGATAGTGCAATTCTCTTCAATGCTATGTAGTCTCCCAAGAAAAGCTTCCTTTATTAACCCAGTCATTTCACTGACTCGGGCACCTTGGTCAATGACGCACAACTTTTCATTTTGACACACAGAAACAAAACCTCTGGGGTCAAACTACAGTAACGCACAGCTTTTTCGCCCCAACAATCAGTAATGATAACGCAATTTTGCCAATACATTCATTGTGCAAATTAATTTACAAAATGTCACACTTTCCAGTTCCCATATTGATTATCGACAGATTGGATATCATGTTCTGCAAGAAAAAGATAGTGGAAAAGCATCACAAATGTAGAAAATAAACAAAAAACAGGAATAAAGTTTGTTGTATTAAACTCAAATTTATTTTGACCCCTTCTCTTTTAAATTTGACTCTTGTAAATTTATTTTGAAAGGTCTGTAACTCCTGAAAAAAGAAAAAGATGAGGAAAACCCTGTTAACCAAAAGTTATCAGTATTCTGATCCTGGATTATATCTAACAAAACAGAGGGCATGATACTGTAAATTGTGCATACTAGGGTTCTTAGCAATATACTAGTTTTACGTAAAATATTAAGAAAGTGGAATAAGCAGGATTAAAGATAGGCACCATTGGCTGAAAGATTGTCAATTAATTTTCGTGTGATTCTGCTTAATTTATCCTTATGAATTTCCTTGTGGGCCAGATAAAATTGTCTTGCGGGCCAAATGAAATTGTCTCTTGGGCGGTATGGGGTATGAGGTTCCCCACCCCTGCTCTATAGGATTAAGGCAGTGAAGTGGTCTCACTTTGATAGTGTTTCATGTAGCAAAATAAGTAAAGCTTATTCAAACAGTCTGTATGGGTAGTACATCACTGATCTTTGTAATGTTTGCTGTAACTATGTAATACTAGTGCCTCAAGGGGTCATGTCTTTTTGTGGTCCTACCTATAAAATGATTCTTTTCGTAGGATTTCCAGCAAACAGCTGTGAATATCATCAAGCCCGCCCAGTGGTCTCACTTTGATAGTTCCTTATGTAACAAATAAGAAAAGCTTATTAAGACAGACTGAATGGGTAGTAAATTACTCATCTTTCTCATGTTTGCTGTTATTATACTAAGTTCCTCAAGGGAGCATGTCCCACCTGCACATGTATTCAGTAACATCATGAAATGAACTTTCAGTGTACTGGCAGTAAGAAGCTTCAAGCTATAGAAGATGGTCTCACTTTGATAGATGTTCCTAAAATTACTTGAACTCAAGTGTCCGCCCTCAACTATAGACTCACAAATGTTTAACTTCTTTAAGATTAATGACTTCTTTTCCAGTGGAAAGTCCATGAGCTAACTTCATTTCTTAATTTCTTCACAATGGTTGACTTTTTAGGTACAGTATAATGGGAATATTTACTGGATATTTTAGTATGATTTAGATCAATGGATCTTGAAAAGATAGTTTACTTTAGCAGGTCATAAAGCTGCTTTTAATCTGAATCAAATAAGATAGAATCAACTGGCATGTATGGCAACAACAAACCAGTGCTGTAGTCGAGTCCCCACCTTTCGAGTCCGAGTCCGAGTCCGAGTCCGAGTCCGAGTCCGAGTCCGAGTCCGAGTCCGAGTCCTCACCTGCCGAGTTCGAGTCCGAGACCAAGTCACTGGCCTTTGACTCCGAGACCGAGACCGAGTCACTAGCTCCGAGTCCAAGTCCGAGTCCCGAGTCCCTGCTATGGAAAAGTGTATACTAAGAATAGGAATTCACAAATGATCAAATTTTACACTGTCTTTTATGCAATGTTCTTGTGTGTTATGATATACTGTAGGCCCTGGTGCCTGAATGGCAACACAGGGGCCGCATTCGGCCCACAAGGTGTTCCAGTCCAGCCTGTAAAGCAAACTGAGACTAAAAAAGAGGGTTGAAAATATGTGCCAACAATCGAAAATTATCCGAGTACTGAAGGCGTTTTAGAAAGGGGAAATTTTTGGAATGAAAAGGGAAGAAAAGCTTTCTTACATCTATTGCAACTAGTCATCAAATTATTACGTCATTTAGGACAGCCGTTCAGTTAATATTCTAACGCCTCATCTCATGTGGCCAAGAATGTCGCCAGAGGGGTTCCACACCCCTCCCATCTTGGTTTAATTTTTCAGTAGGCCTTGTTACTGAATGGTAGTGTGAGGGCTGAATCTTTGACTGCCGAACTCCCAATTTCCAAATTCAAGCCTGTGACAGAAAAATTTGGGTTCACTGGCAGGGTACGAAGCTCTAGATAGGACATGGTAAAAATTTTTTTTATTACGTACGTACGTAATAATTATCACGTTCGTAGGTCGTGGTACTTACTACGTACGAACGCAGATACAGCACTGTGGTAATCAGCCCACTTATTATGAAGGCTTTTAAGGGATTAACTTGGACACTTCCATTTTGTTCTAAAGGCCTACATACAACAAGGTGGTGAACCGCAGGAAATACTAGGGTGTCAAATACTGTCCATGTAGATTGGTGGTACTAGTACATGCTGTCGAAGTGCTTGCACTTACTGTGCGCACCCTTGCCCAGGCTATACTCAGTACGGCAGAAAAACAGCAGAAAACAAAATGGCAGCTCTCATGTGGACAGAAGAACAAGAGATGAAATTACTGGAGCTTTGACAGTCAGTACCATATCTTCATGACGCCTCTTTATACTACCCTACCACTCTTTTCGGCTTAATTTCACTGTCAAAGTCTCCATTTAAAGCACGGGTAAAGCACTAAAGCAACAATAAACGCCGACGTATACGCAACGATTTGTTTGTGATACCTGCCATTTTTTTTGCGAGATGCGAGATCGAACAATCATGAGTTTGCATGTGGCAGTCGGGTTCGTGTATAGTGTACGACGTGCGGCTAGATCCGACTGCAACCCGACGCAACTGGTCACAACTGCATGCAACTCTACGAGAAGTCGAGTCCTGTTGCATCTGATCGCAGTCGGGTCGGTGCAGTGTGCACCGGCCCTAAGCAATCTAGCACCACTTCTGGAGAACAAATTTAAAATGAGTCAAGTAGTGACTTCAAAATAAACGATTTTACATGCATGTCAGCGAGGATTATTGCTCCTTATTTCAAATTTGCCAGGTTTTTTACTTGTCGAATATGATTCTTTTCCAAAACGTAAAATCAATTCAGGGGCCGCACCGACAGTGTCCAGGGGCCGCGTTTGAGAATCACTGTATTAGCGCATCGAAAGTGCATGACAGCGGTGGATACAAGGCCTCGCCTGGGAAATTTGAAAAAAGAAGTCTTGTATGTAATGTAGTAGGCTTTGGCTTTGGGGTGTCTTAAAATTGTAGAAGGAACATTTTCCTGTATTTTAATCTGTAGTAAACTGAGAAAAATTGGTGGCTAATGCCCATTCAGACTACCTTGGCTTTGTGCACGAGCAAAGCGCGCACAAAAGTAGGCCTAAGTGACATAACTGGAAGGTAGTTGTATCGACATTTATTCCTGCTGAGGAGCATGGGTGGTTTTATGAAGCCCAATGCAAACCATAACTAAATCCGACGGACAAGCTGACACCCTTACACCCGAATCAGTATATTGTCAGTCCGAGTTGGGTAAAATTGTGATTTTTATTTCTGTGGTCTGCTTAGTGTCCATGCAATGCCATTTACAAATAATTTGATAACCCAGAGCCTCTGGGGACATTCCCTTTTGAAACCGCACTGGGGATTGTCTTTGGACCCCACCAGGGGCCCTTTGAAAGGTCCCTGCACCAAGACGCTTTCATGATATCACTTTGTGCCAGCACGACTTCTTTAGCGAGGCTCAGTTCTTCATATCGATGTGCCCCTTCGGTGGAACATTTTGCCATCGAGTCCCCCCCCCCCCATTTCGAAAAATCTGGCGACACCACTGCGCAGGAGAAACGTGACTACTAAATTTGTTAATGACTGCTGTCTCTGATTGTCTTTTTTTCTTAGCCATTGGCTTAACTTGATTGAAACTTTAAGATATTTTGACCACAGGCTCTCGGTACTAGCAGGCTGGTGGTATTAGATAGCGTACACTCTTGGCAGACACTTACTAGCGCTCGGTACTAGTAAAGGCTGGCCAAGGGTATACAATAACCGCATAGCCTACACTCTTGACCAGCCTATACTAGTACCGAGTGCCTGTGAGTTAGACAACCTAAAACGGGTGGGGAAGCTTTTTTCTCTGGCGAGCCGTTTTGAAGGTCATAATCTACTCGCGGGCAGCACATAGAGAGGGCGCAATAAGCTTTCCCACCAAGGGGACAAGCCAAGGGGCCCCAAACAGGCCCTAGTGGGGTCTAGGGGAAAAGTCTGGGCAAGAACTGGGACGCAGCCCCGAAAAGATCAGGGATTTGTTCTAATTTGTGGACAATAGAATGCTCATTCACCATTATTAAATGACACAGAATGTGCAAGGATAAACAAGACAGAAGTATCACAATATGATCGTTTGTCTTTTTACCTACGCGTGAAGTAATAATGAATGAGCGCAAGTAAAAGGTGCGCGAGAAGCACGCCGAAAAAAATTGCGTATTTTTGAACTGACTTTATTTTTTCCTCATTTACATTGCAAAATTGTCCACTTTCTGACTTTAAATTCACTCATCGAAGAGACAGTTCTTAAGTCCCACAACCCCTTTCAATCTACCTACACAAATGATAGTGTGATTCTGTACATGTTATGTAGCCTAAAGTGTCACGCAAAGCTTCCATTACCTACTGAAGTACAGGGATTCGGCACCCGATTTACGTGTAACGAAACGGTTGGCATGTTACATCGAGCGTACAGGGATTTAATATACTGGTAGTGTTCCACAGCAGATTTACGTGAATAGACGAGAAGTGGTACTGCATAAGCAGGATAAACTGTGCGTACGGTAGGCTAAGAGATTATTATTAATTAGTTTAAGTGATTTTGAATTGTCATTTATGAATTGCCTCGAGGGCCGGATGAAATGGTCTCGCGGGCCGCATACGGCCCGCGGGCCAGAGGTTCCCCACCCCCGAGTACAGTATTTAACACCTAGTAATTCCTGCGGTCAACCACCTTGTGATTGTATGAAGGTCAATTAGTGCACAATTAAAGTGTCCAGAATAATCTACCCTAAGATGAATCCTTTCATAATAAATGGGCTTATTATCATAGCACTAGTATCTACATTCGTATTAGAGTCACCTACTAAAGTGATAATTATTACGTACGTACGTAATAATTATCACGTACGTACGTAATAATTATCACGTACGTACGTAATAATATCACGTACGTACGTAATAATACTACGTACGTACGTAATATTTATCACGTACGTACGTAATAATATCACGTACGTACGTAATAATTATTACGTACGTACGTAATAAAAAAAATTTTACCTTGTCCTATCTAGAGCTTCGTAGCAGGGAACATGCTGCCAGCTAAAATCATAAAACATTGCACCCTTTGCTGGAGATGGTTCTCTTTTATGTTTATTGGTCATGTGTTATTACTGCATTTATGCCAAACATGGTACTGCTTTTGTTTCGTATAAGCAGATAGGCAGGAATTGAGGTATAGGTTTGTTGAGAAAATCGGTGTAGGCATGAAAGCTGCTCCTAGAGGTAGGGTGGTTGTCTTTTTAGTGATCGATCATTTAGTATTTCTATTAAGACTTGTTAAAAGCTGTGAAAATTTTCTGGTCTGCTCATTAAGTTTTGCATCGGAAAAGAAAATCGCATCGGCCTTACTGCAAATGTTCCAGGAGCCCACTGGACCCTGCACGCGAAGACATACCTTGGTACTCTTCACATAGACCCTTTTCCAAATACCAATCACAAAGCATTGTTAGCCCGAGAGTTTGATGTTGGTCGTCTTTTGACACAGTAAAATGCCTGTGAAAACAACGATGCATACCAAAACTCTATCCCGTGATCCTTTGAATTGCTATGTGGAAATGGGTCTATGAAAACAGGGAGCTCTCACAGCCCCCTGATGAGAGTGCCACTCTTTTTTACGAATGCCAGTGATCCCCATTCTGCAGACCATTTTCGCTCCTGAGGGTGACTAGTAATGAACGCTCATGAAAATGGCGCACTGAGGATACAGATTTGCCAACTAAACAAAATAATTGTGCTGACAACATGACATCACATCAGTTTTGGAACCAAAGTGCGTGCGCTAATAGAGTAATGACTGGATATACATCTTGGTTACAGTGAAGTAAGATTGACTGCAAACCCGTAGCTGGGGTGACGGGTGGCAAAACCCCCGGAAAAATTTTTGTCCCATGAAGATAAAAAATTATCATTGCCTTAATGCATTTTAGTACGTCTCGCTTCCCCCCTGAAAAAATATTTGGCCCCTTCAGTTCCTTGTCTGGCTACAGGCCTGATTGACGGGTATAGGCTCCGATAGTTGGAATTCTCTGGATTCAGACCCACCTTGAGTTAGCTCCTAGATTCACCAAGCCTTCTGCTGCACCCTCCGTGCAATTGACCATACCATCATCAAAAATCCCCCACCCACCCCCCACTCACATGCTCACTTTTAAGTCAAATCAAAGAGCCATTATTCTGATAAGTAATCCAGTGGTGGTGAGGGGTTAGTTAGGCAGGCCAGTTGAGATGAACTTACAAAATTTGAAGAAACGATATGCCCTTTGATAGAAACATATGTAGGCCGAAAATTTTTGTCTTATTTGCCTTTTATTATTTGAACTGTTCGATTGCTAATGATGATATTTCAGAGTAAAGAATATGGTATGTATCAAGGTACAACTTACACAGCCTGGTAACCTGTCACTCAAGCCAATATATAAGGCAGTTTGGCCAAAATAATATTCTTGTTACGCTATATGAGCCCACAGATAGTGATGCCACAGATAGAATTGCGCCAATTAATGTGACATGATCTTATTTGTTACCCGCTCTGTTAGTCTGGAATGAGAATATTACAAAATAATGGTCAAATTGCGATATGTGTAATCATCTGTTGAGTGCACATTCAGTGCCATTTACAGATAGAAAAGTGTTCAGGTTTATGTCCACTATTTTGTAAATACCCCTAGAGCTTCCGGGGTTACACCCATTTTGGTTTCGATGACAAGAGAAACCTACAAGTATGCATTCATGATGGCATATGTGTGTATGTATGTGTGTGTGCGCCTGCATGTGTCGACACTGCCTGTTAACACGATATCTTGATAAGGGAAACTCTGACAGTTCTCAAACTTCGTACATAGATGCCTCATATCGAGAGGAAGAACCCTATTGTTTTTGGTGTGGGTCAAAGGTCATCTGGGTTACAGGGGTCAAACTCCAAAAACCTTGTTAACACAATATCTCAAGGTAGGAAGCTTGGATGAATTTCATACTTAGTATGTAGATGCGTTATGGTAAGAAGAAGAATCCTATTGTTTTTGGTGGAGGTCAAAGGTCATCTGGGGTCACCAGGGGTCAAACCCTGAAAACCTTGTTAACACGATATCTCGAGTTAGGAAGCCTGGATAAATTTCATACTTAGTATGTAGATGCCTCATGATAAGAGGAAGAACCCTATTGTTTTTGTTGGGGTTAAAAAGTCGTCTGGGGTCACCGGGGTCAAACTCCGAAAACCTTTATAACAAGATATCTCAAGGTAGGAAGCTTGGATAAATTTCATACATGGTATGTAGATGCGTTATGGTAAGAAGAAGAAGAACCCTATTGTTTTTGGTGGAGGTCAAAGGTCATCTGGGGTCACCGGGGTCAAACCCTGAAAAGCTTAATTTTAACACGATATCTCAAGGTAGGAAGCTTGAACAAATTTCATACTTAGTATGTAGATGCTTTATGCTAAGAGGAAGAATACTATTGTTTTTGGCGGGGCTCAAAGGTCATCTGGGGTCACCAGGGGTCAAACTCCGAAAACCTTGTTAACATGATATCTCAAAGGTAGGAAGCTTGGATAAATTTCATACTTAGTATGTAGATGTGTTATGGTAAGACAGAAAATCCTTTTGTTTTTGGTGGAGGTCAAAGGTTATCTGGGTTCACCGGGGGTCAAACCCTGAAAACTTTGTTAAAACATGATATTTGAAGTTAGGAAGCATGAATAAATGTCATACTTAATGTGTAGATGCCTTATGGTGTGATGAAAAACCCTATTGTTTTTGGTGGAGGTCAAAGATCGTTTGGGGTCACTGGGGTCAAACTCTTAAAACCTTGTTAACATATCTCGAGACAGGAAGCTTGGATCATACATAGTATACGGATGCATTATGGTGAGACCTAGAACCCTATTGCTTTTGGTAGGGGTCAAAGATCATCTGGGGTATCTGCAGTGTTGGAGGACTCGAGGCCGGATCGCCGCGGCCTTGGCCTCGGTCTCGGCCTCGGAGGCTGCGGCCTTGGCCTCGGCCTCGGCCTCGGAGCTCCCGGCCTCGGAAATTCGGTCGAGGCCGGGCCGAGGCCGGGCAAGACTACCTCCGACTTTTTTTAATAATTTACTACCATTTTTTGCAAAGAAATAACTAAACCATGCGAAGTTTAATGTCTTGATTGCCTTGAAATTAATTGTCGATATTTTCTATTACAAGACAACATCGATGGTTGCGGTTGAAAAGTGCAGATTAGCTGTGAACGTACGATACAGCGCATGTAATCTTAGTATCTTGCAATGCATACACCATACAGCAAGGCTGAACCGGCCACACACACACACACACACACACACACACAATACCGTATACTGGATAACCGGTACGGCACATGCACAGTTCTCCACAGTCCACACCACACACACACGTGCAGCGCAGCCTAGCCGCCGTGTCACTCGCGCGCGCACTATCACTATACTAGCTTGTTATTGTCCTGACGAAGTCGCCATGTCTGCTGATTCTCGAATAATAAAATTCGGATTTTATGACCACGAGGAGTTTGAAGAGAGGGGACGGAAAGAAAACATAGGGCACGATGCAAATTTTGCAAGCCATCAACACCTTTTGGAGGCCAGACGGTGCGGCCAGATTGCGCTATCCAGCACTTTATGCCCTGGCCCAGAATGTTCTTTCTGTGCTAGCTAGCAGTGCTCCGGTGGAGAGAGTTTTCAGCCATGGAGGACTGATCATGAGGCCACATCGCGCCAATTAAACTTTCCCCACAAATGCTGGAATGCTTCATGTTCTTGAAGTGCAATGCACACATTCTTAGCTTCTGAGCTTCTGAGCCATAGAACAAAGCTCCTTTAAGTTGGGTGCAGTGGTGCACGTGGCAGTGTGTATGGACTTGTGAAGTATTGCGTTCCACATAATATAGTTTGTATTGTTTTGGGGTCTTGTAAAAGGTAAAAGATCAAACTGCAGATTGTAGACTTCATGTCAGTTATTTTAGTACCTTCTGTACACACATCTGTTATTATGTACAATATGTAGTGACGGTGACACATAACAGTGTGAACTGTCAGGAGAAATTATTTCAGGTTGTTTGTGGATTTCTTCCACCTTTGGTCACGAAAATTGGCAGTTGCAAGTTCATGAAAACACATTTTCTTGTTTTTAGATTGAGCTCATACACTAATTATGCTTTCTAAAATGGGTGCACAATTTGTATGGTATTTGTGCAGGCACACATGTACTACCGGCGTCTGCTGTTTAGTTTCTCTCATTTTTTCAATAGAGTGATCAGCAATATCCTTCGCAAGGCAGATTAATTTTACTTTTTGGGAACTAATTGGAAGTTGGAACTGATCCCTGCTGTATTTTGTGAAAACCCATGTTTTTGTTTCTAAACACTAGTAGGTGACGGTGTAACTTGAGACAACTGCCCAAGTGCCCAGCTTCTTAAAATAAAGTTTGGTAAATTTAAATGAACTTGACTTACGTGTATTTACTATTTGCTCATTCTTAGGTTTATATACTTCGCTTCACAAGCCCGCCCTTGAATGGCAAGATATCTCAATCTAATCCCCATTGCCTCACCACCTCTGGGCAAGGAGTACGGCTACTGAGCTCCAGCTATAATACTATGTTGGATGGAGTGAAAGTATGCTCTGATATTTTTTTCTCTGATATAATAAGTAACCCGGCCTCGGCCTCGGAGGGTTCGGCCTCGGTCTCGGCCTCGGCCTCGGAGCTAATGCCTCGGCCTCGGCCTCGGCCTCGGAGGGTGTGGCCTCGGCCTCGGCCTCGGCCTCGGAAGTAGCGGCCTCGACTACAACACTGGGTATCTGGGGGTCAAACGCTCAAAACCAAGATCTTTATCTGGTTACAACAAACAGCTAATAAGTAAATCCTATGTCTGACATAATTGCATGCACAGTAGTACTTGAGCAAGCTACTCAGTGTACAGGCACTGTATTAGAGCTTTCCATTGGTCGGTGATGACTGCACGTGTGCACGAGCGTGATTTTTATGCAGCGCAGATAAGCAGACATAATTTCAGCCTGTTGTAAGCAGGCTGTTGTTGAGTTTTATCAGCTACGAGTACAGTTCTTAATATTTGCTTACCTAATGTTAATGTACAGTACACAGACGAAGTTTAATACAATACAATACTGCATGGAATATATATACAGGGTGTATTATGATTTCTGAGAGAGCGGCATCTTTGGGAATCTGCTACAGAGTCTGCTCCGCAGGCTAACATAATTTGGAACTTGTCTGTTATGCAGAAAAGGACTCATTGCTCACCGACCCTTTTCCAAATACTGTAGCAACTACAAAGGAATATGGGACGGAATTTAAATATGTATTTTTTTGGTCCACAGTAAAATGCCATTGACGAAAACGACACACACCAAAACTTGATCCCACAATCCTTTGTAATTGCTATTTGGAAAAGCCTATTGGAACGCTGTGTATGTACACCATATCCCATGCTCAGCATGCCCGAGTGTCTGAGCTGAATGTACACCATAGAAATAAAAGTAAGCCTAGCCCATAGAAATAAAAGTAAGGGAGAATGACGTCAGCTGATCTGGACTGAAGCCATTGATTTGGCCAGTCTGTACGGCAACAGAGCACCTGTGCGTAATACAAATATCACGTCTTTGCTTTTGCCCCAGGTATTGGCAAAGAAACTACAAGTTTTCAAGTTAGGAGTATAAAACAAAATACTTAAAGCACCATGACTAATTTCTGTTGTGAAAATTACTTCAAATCTTTCGAAAAACGCAAAAAATAAGCTATAACTTCTGCAGCAGAATGCACACTGTACGTACGGAGAGACATCAATCAACCCGTACAACGAAAGCGCCCTCACAATTTTCGTGGCTTCACCGGTTAAACATGCATGGATCATAGAAATAAAAGTAAGGTTTTCTATGGCATGGATGCATTGTGTTAGCGTTCTCCCTTACTTTTATTTCTATGGCCTAGCCTTACTTTTATTTCTATGATGTACACCCATATCATGTATGTACTAGTCATGGTAACCCTGACGATGGGATGGTCTTTTCACTTATCCCTGCCCGTAAGTGAAAGGCCAAATGCAGATGTTACCTCCGGCAGGGTTACCCTGACTAATCATGTGCACGGCGATCTAGTACAAAAAGGTAAGGAATATAGTTTAGTGGAGTACAGTTTAGCCCAGGATCGATCACAATGAGTGAGTACGCATTCTTGATAAGTAGTTGTTAGCAAGATGCGTGTTTTCAGCACACACATTCATATTTTCTGCATAAATTTATTTTGGGGTAGGTCTAGAGGGAGTTCAAGTTTGACAACAATTGGTTGTCAGTAACATTGAATGAACAGCCTAACATGATGTTGCATAGGTTGTGTATAACATTAGGCCACGAAGCCTAACTTTCGTTAAAAACTTTATTTGGGAGCATATAGGAAGCTGCTTATGTTATGCTAAGATGATCTTCTTCTTTCGGATCACGGTGACACATCCAAAGGACATTACTACACCGCACATGCGTCAGGGGTGCCCTAATTTGCCCTAATAAAATTGGTAATATATTGAACAGGATCTCTATGACTATCTAAACCATCAATCAAAGCAGCAGGAAGGTTATTCCAATCTTTCAGAGTACTAGGAAGAAAACTAAATTTATAACAATTAGACCGAGAGTAGAGTTGACAAAAATGGAGGTTGTGCATCCCACGAGTTTTCCGAGTTGGATGACTGAGTTTGTCAATGGGAATATTAGCCTTACCAAAAAAACCTTTCGAGAAGAGAATAAGTCTGTTTTGCTTGCGACGATCTGCTAGCATGGGGAGATCAAGGTCCTTCAAAACAGATGTCATCGACCCTGGCTCGCGAGAAAATTCGGAGCTTACAAAACGAGCCGATCTCCTCTGGATGCTCTCTAGCTTATTTTGTAAATAAGAGTGATGTGGGTCCCATACGCAACAAGCATACTCCAAAACAGGCCGAAGGAGACCCTTGTAGGCAGCTAACTTCACGTCGCGAGAGCAAAATGATAAATTTCTATAAAGTATGCCCAAAATCTTATTACCCTTATTGCAGATAGATTGAATGTGCTTATCCCAGTTTAAGTCGTTAGAAATCGTGACACCTAGGTACTTTATCGAGTCAACCTTAACTAACTTCACATCGTTCAAGACATAATCGAAGTTGACCAGATTTTTTTTTCTAGCGAAAGTAATGATGTTGCACTTAGAGGGCTGGAATCTCATGCCCCAAGTCTTGGCCCAAAGACCTAGATTATGTATGTCTTTCTGGAGCAAACAACAATCATTAACATTCTCTATGACCTGATAACAGACACAGTCATCAGCAAAAAGTCTAATATTAGAGGAGGCAGCATTTACAATGTCATTAATATGAACAAGGAAAAGAATGGGTCCTAGGACAGATCCTTGAGGAACACCAGAGACAACATCATCAAAAGGGGACCGAGTACCATTAACTACAACAGCTTGCTTACGATCAGAGAGAAAGTCGTCGACCCACCGAAGAACCTGTTTGGAGACACCAAGGCTAAACAGTTTGGTTTTTAGCAGTTCATGAGGCACGGTGTCAAAGGCCTTTTCAGAGTCCAAGATGAAGACATCATTTGTGAGTCCAGGGCCGAAGCCCAGTCTTCGACGACTGATACTAGTTGGGTATCACAACTATGCGACTTTCTAAAAGCATGCTGCTTTGTTGAAAGTGTATTGTTTGCCTCAAAGAAGTCCATCAAGTTGGAACTTATAATATGCTCTAACAATTTACAGCAAATACAAGTGAGCGAAACAGGCCGGTAATTACTAGGGAGAGAACTGTCATTTTTTTGTAAACAGGGCAGACGTTTGCCATCTTCCAATCAGCCGGTATCCTTCCGCTTGTAAGGGATTGCTGATACAAGTGACTTAACATAGGAGCAAAGTCAGAGGCAATTTCACTAAGGACCCAAGGATGAATGTTATCAGGTCCAACGGCTTTGTTTTTATTCAAGCCCTTTAACAGTTTTTCAACTCCATGAGTAGATATGGTAATATCAGCCATTCTGCTACAAGCTGGTCTGCAGAAAGGGATAACACTAAACAAAGTCTTGGTGAGGGTTGTTTTACAATCAGGGTACGTCGACCAGAAATTCACTTTGCTGCCCCCATACTAAAAATATATACACTTGACATTAAGACCAACCACACTAAGTAAAAGTTCAGTATATGTCCTGTCTACAATAGTAAACTAAATGTATTTAAAGCACAATTTAGGGTAAAACAATTCTGCATAGTGTCATTTCTGGCAAATTCCACCGTCTCATTTGAATTTTGCAAACATTTGACCAGATGAATCACTAATACAGAAAACAGTTTGACAGAAAGTACTGATTTGGATGTTACAACTACAGCAAGGTTGTTCAAAGGCCTACACCTTTCAATGATTGAAACAAATTTAATAAATGAAAAACTGCATGAAAAGGAGGTGGTATTTTCCGTCAAAATATGTCCTCTCCGAAATCATGCAAGTTAAGCTGACAGATATATGGCCCAGTAAAAAAAAAATGTTGCCTCACAAATCAGTAATTTGTATCCTACAAACATGTGGTATTGATATTATGTTCACTCCTTCAGTTGAGATATGGAACCAGTTTCAACACTGAGACTTTCAGTTCCGTCAAAAAGTGTCCTCTCCGACAAAAATGGTATTTCTATGTTTCTGTTTAAGAAACAGGAGCACTTGAGCTCCCACTTATGGTACTAAAAGTACTAACATTGTTCCATCATAAATGCATAATTACATCTCCTTCACTCAAGTATACTCAATACATTATGTATGTCAAAAAGTATGTCCTCTCCGAAAATCAGAGATGACGTTTTCCAGGGGGTACATATTTGCAGATTTATATCAAAATTAACCTTTGTATGATTGGGGCTGTCCATTCATAAGAATATGGTGTACTAATTTAAACTAGAACATGGTTAATTAAGTAGGCTTTGGGGGATATGTCCAAGAGACAGTCATGTTTCTGGGTACTCTTATGTACATCATCTTCGAACTAACAGAAAAGTGAATGGTATTAAAGACTAAGTTTACCCTGTTTTTGTTTTACTTAGTTTATGTAGCCTAGCTGTGCAGATTTTGGCAACCATTGATATCAGCAGTGATCCTTTTTGCTTTCTTAGTTGATAGATTCAATGCCATGAGTACCTTTTTCTTAAATGTCGGAGAGGACAAGCATTTTGACACATTCAGATATTTCCATCAATAAGGACCTAGGTTAACATTCTGAACCTAGTAAAATTCTCTAACAAAAATGGACAAACCAACTCAATTGAACTCCTAGGGACTACAGTACCTGAGAGCTTTAAATGTCACACACAACAACTATGAGGCACATACAGATATGAATCCATATTTTTCAGATGTCTGAAAAATGGCAGTTTTTGCATTCCCGTCTGGCAATTAATCCATCCAGATAATGAAACTTAAAACAATGGAAATGTCAACTCTAAGCGATCCTGCCATACTGCTTTGTACAGTATGGCCTTAAAGATGAAATTGATTGCTTACCCAAGGATGAGATTTCGACTGTCATTGGTGAACCCCTCAACCCCCCCCCCCCCCACACACACACACACATTACCCAGGGACACTATTGCTTTAGTAACACTGCTTTCCAGGAAGTTCAGGAAGATTTTCATGACCTGCAGTTAAACATTATGACATTTTTCATAGAGGTCAATAGGGTGGTCCAGTCACAAATTTAGCCTTAATACGTTTTTAGGACTTTTAATTCCTACCATTTTGGTAAAAGGTCTATCCAATGTACTGTATGGTTCTTGAGTTAGAGTTAGAGTTAGATGAGGTTAAACGGCTCAGTTCCTAACCAATTGAGATTTTGACACTGGCAGGCTAACTTAATAACTTAATACAATGAGTGACATCTTGTCACACAAGTGAAAAGTTTTTTAGTTTTCTTTGTTTATAATGGATACTGGAATGCTTTTTTTACCTTGAAATCAGTAGAGGTCAGCCCAACAACAGGGTATGTAAAGGTTTCAACATATTAACCCCCCCCCCCTAACGATGGCATTAAATTTTCAAGTACTAAACTGGGAGTGTGCATTACAGAAAAGCAAAAACTGCTTTATCAATGTGCTGGGATGATGTCAATCCTGCTTGCTTCAAGTTCAGTTGTGAGAGGAAAATGGGGTATCTTTAACTGGAAGTATCTCAAAATTAACAAACTGAAATTTTATTGAAGTTTCACTAGAATGATTGGATTACTCACTCTAAAACATATCACAGGTAAATGTGTGGTTGGACCACCCTTTTAATAACATGGTTTCTCAAATGTTTGTACCTCAGCCAAACCAAAGTGTTTTGATTGCTTTTAGATGTATATTGTCCTGTGGCAAGGATACAGTGTGCTAAAAATGCATGGCTACAATACTTGTTAGAACATGTTTCCATAGTTGCTTTCCAAGTTGTTATTAAGGTTGAATCAGAAACATTTTTCAAAAATCTAAAATAACAATTGGTCAAATTTTATGTCCAAAAAAAAAAAGCCTCTCCAAGAATTCACAACAGGGGATCTTGGAGTAACAAACCAAAACTTCAAAACACTTTCTCTTATTTTCTCAATTTGTATTTATATATAATCAGTTGTGTCATTTCCTGCTGCATGTAATGACTTACCTATCACAATTCTGTGTAGTATATGTACTGAGTGAATCAGTCTGCTGTACCATTGTTGACTTAAAATGAGCTTTTTCAAACTATTAACTATGTTAATACATTGTAATGTTACAGAAAATTTGAGAAACTTTCCCTTGTTATGTATATTGCACTATTGCAGGTACTATGAAATAATACAGTAAATCAAAGGCAGTTACTGATTTACTGTGAGCATGTCAAAAAAGTGTCCTCTCCGATAATGAGGAATCTTCTCTGACTGGTTACAGTATATTGACATCATATAGCTGGCTTTTAGGTGTAGTGTTTTGCAAAAAAGGGCACTCAGAAGCAACCAATTTCAGTGTGTTTATTGAAGTGATTGGAATAAAACTTCTAGAACTTATCCTGATGTTTCAGAACTTTCTTATGGTACCACCTGTTATCAGTCACTTACACATTAAATGAAAACATTTACGGAAAAGGCTATGTACTTTATCCAGAAATTTGAATTGCACAAGTTTCATTTGTCATCTTCCACTTATCAAACATGGCATTAATTCCTATGAAATAATTAAGCTCAAGAACCCTGTTAACACACTCCCTTCTCTGTGTCAAACAAATTGTCCTCTCCGAAAAACCACATGTCCTCTCCGACTGATAATTTTGACATGAAGTATCTAGACTGTTGCTGAACATAGTGTTTTGAAAATTGGTGTGTAGAAGTAGACTGACTATGGTTATCAGCACATTGAAACAGAACTGCTGTTACCACTACTAATGTTTCAGAATTGAAAACTTCATAAAACCATTTCACCCCTATCATGTACAGACAAACAGAAACTTCTGTGTAGGCAAATAGATATGCCACATACTTCAGGATACTGAGTTGTATTTTCATTACACATCATTTTTACTTAAAACAATGTCATCTAGACTCAATCTAAGCAAGAGAATAATGTGACGTGTGTAGTTAGATAATTTAATGTCCCAGGAGCCAAATTTTAGATCATAGATATTTAAAGTTGTATAAAATAAAATTGTGGATACTTGATGCCTCTATACTTTTAAAATCTTGAATTTGACCTGTCTGCAACACAACAAAATACATACTAAAGAAAAATAAACAACTTTATTTTTTGCCTTCTGTGAGACACCTGATGTACCCTGATTGTAAAACAACCCGTGAATACACTTGTGAACTGAGCATTGAAAGCACAGGCCTTATCCAGATCAGTAATAGCTAATTTGCTATTCGTCTTGAGAGGGGGGATGCCATGTTTATCCTTTTTTTGGCCATTTATGTACCTCCAGAAAGGTTTAGTATCATGTTTTATATCACCAATCATACCATTAACATAATTTGTATGGGAGATATGGAGGTCTCCCTTTTGATTTTAGACCGCAATTCAGCCCATTTGTCATGCATCTTGGTATGATCATTTGGTGGTAAAGTTGGTTGGGCACCTTATGTGGCCTAGGCTAATTAACTTCTGTGTTAAGCCTAGCCTATTTTGTGTTAGCCTACTTAGCCTATGGATTTTTGATAGAGAGTTGATTGTAGGCCTAGCCTAGGCCTAGGGTAGAGTGACCAGTATTCAACCCCCTACCAGTATTCAACCCCTTTGATATAAATTCCACATTATTCACTGAATTGAGGCTCCATCCTGCATTAAATCATATCAAAGGTAAGACAGCTTCTCTGGTTAATTGTCATCCACTTTCATGTCACTGATTTGCACAGTGCAGATAAATACCTTTTGGAAATATTTTTTATGAGAATTTTTGAAAACAGCCTTTCTTAAAAGGTGGTGTAAGGCACATGGTTAAAATCATCACGAGTGTAATTTTCTGTCATTTGAAAAGGGACTGGTTTAAAAAATAATGAATTGTCAAGGCTGACATTTCATTAAAGCAGCAATTTATAAACAAATTTCAGGAAAAAAGTGATATTAGGGAAAATTTGAAGGGAAATTGAAGGGGGTCGAATACTGGTCACCGAATCTTGATCTGCTGCCCAGTATTCAACCCCCTGGTACATCTGTGGAATCAAAGATGTAATGAATAATGTTGAACAGAGTCTTCTGGTCATTTCTCAAGAAGTCATTTATTGCCAAGTCACTTTGTATAATTCTGCTAAACTATTCTGAGCCTTTTAGGAAATATCCTAAAATCAATAATTTTGCACGGAAATGTGTGTTATTTGACCCTACTGACCTAATAAAAGCAAAAAGAAAAAACAGCAAGGTTAAATTGTCTTCTAAAAGACATTTAAAAGGTTTGTTCAACAATTAAGCTGAACATATGTAATAAAGATTCTTCATATTTTCTTGGTATGTTCAGTTTATCTGAATTGTACTTAAATAAATAATTTTTTGGGGGTAGGCTATAATGATCAGGGGGTCACACACTGGTCTCTTAAATTGAATATTGGTAACAGGGGGTTGAATACTGGGCAGGCAAATCCAAGTTTTCAAGGTGACCTTTCTCTGAAGAGAAAGGCTGAATCCATAATTTTTTGATGGTGACATTTTACCTATCATAATGTCTAACAAAAACATTTATTCCATTTTACCTGGGAGGAATAATTGCAAAAAGTTTCTTAAGGGGTCCGATACTGGTCACTCTACCCTAGGCTAGGTTTTGAAAAAAAATGTCAGTTTAGAGCTTGGCAGCTCTGCTAGTCTGATGTAGTCCAAATATATTTCAGTTTACAAAATTCATCATCTGGGGTCACCAGAGGTCAAAACGCAAAACTTTACAGATTAAAAAGGAACACAATACTGTATTTTTCCAACACGTTCAGACAGCATTTGACCAGTAACTGAAACTGTGGGACGTCATGACATTATGTGGAATAGGCCTAGGCTAGCCTAGAACATATATCATCGAAACCTCAATGCATTTTCGCATTCTGGTTATTCCATTTTGCTTTGCTCTACTCTGAACCTGGGGCCCCTGGACTTTACACATTCAGGTGGAAAGCTAACCATTTCAGAATGAAGACCAAATGCATACGTCTGGCTGTGACCTGTGAGGTCTTCCCGATTAAAAATGTTGGCCACATGCGAAGATAATTAAGGACCCCCATGTACGATTTTACAGTAGAACATTTATGAATATCATCTATACAATACAACACATACTGTAAACATGTAGATACCGTGTTGAGTTGTACAGAAACTGCAGAGGACAATGTAAATGCTACCGTATGTGACGATGGCTTAATTGCATAAAAGTGAATCCCAAATTCTGCCGATCTAGAGCCCGGTCTCGGGGAAATTTAGAGCTGAGTCATGAGTCCGGACTGTATGAGCCAGGGTGCATTCCATGTAAGGCCTACACCGGAGGTACGCCGAAGTTTTTGTGATCGTACGCCGGGCCGATGTACGCCGGGCCGATGTACGCCGGGCCGATGTACGCCGGGCCGATGTACGCCGGGCCGATGTACGCCGGGCTGATATATGCCGGGATTTCCTGTACTGTGCATATACAATGCATGTACATAGCAATCCGTAGGCGTGCGTATGTACGTGATGCATACACGGTCACCATACATTGGCAATGCACGTACAGGTATATAGTACACACATGTATACATGTATGTAATGCATCGTCAATACAAGTACAGGTATATAGCACAGTACTGTACGTGATCATACGGCAGGAGTTGACCGATTTGGCCTGCCGGAATGCCAGGAGTTCCGTTTGCCCGCCGCTACGCCGAGAAGGAGTCGGTGCTCATGCCGAAGATCTTCGTGGTGTAGCAGGGGTCGAAATTTCCGCTGTTCCGCTGTTCCGAGAACAGTGCTTTTAGTGCCGGAACAGTAACTTTCCAAAAGCAACTGTTCCGTGGAACAGTATTTTTCAAGTTCCAGAAAAAACACATTGCAACTACACGCATGTATCCTTATCTGTGATGAAGTAATCATGCTGTGAATATCAAAATCCCCTGTAAATTTGCACATCTAGCGATCATTCACCATCATCATTTTTCGATTCATTCAAATCTAACAATGAACGAGACCAAAAATCAAATTCATAGACATTAATCGCACGTATGATATGGGGCGAAATATACACAAACAACGGTACTATAGGCCATGTGTGTACATGGTATGGCATGTGTACAGGTTCGTAATTGCCAATACTATAAGGTTAATACGCACCCGCTTTGTACAGAAGTTGATGTACGTCGCAAGAACATTGGGCATGGTATGGAAAATTACATTTTTCGATATTTGTTTTTACCTCTTAATTATTACCCGTTGTTACATCGTAGTTTGTAGTAATTTTCAGCAGGTGCTTTTATGTAAAGCATTCATGTTAATTTGTGTGAAATTAAAGTGTGCCTTGCACTTTATGATTTATGAAATAACGATGCCTGAAACGTAACAAAAGTTTGTCAAAATAATTCGATTGCCTTGTATATACGTATATGGCAAGCGAAATGTCCAATAATTAGAAAAACCAAGTTTATCGATCGAAAAACCAAGTTTATCGGTCGAAAAACCAAGTTTATCGGTCGAAAAACCAGGTTTATCGATCGAAAAACCAAGTTTATCTCCAAATCTTGGTATATCGGTTGAAAAACCTAGATTTTCAAAATAACTTGGCTTATCGGTCGAAAAACTTAGATTTTCAGTCGAAAATCCAAGTTTTTCGATTTATCTGGTATATCGAAAGATAAACTTGGTTTTTCTTAACGGAATGTCCAATAATTAGAAAATCCAAGTTTATCGATCGAAAAACCAAGTTTATCGGTCGAAAAACCAAGTTTATCGGTCGAAAAACCAAGTTTATCGGTCGAAAAACCAAGATTATCGGTCGAAAAAACCAAGTTTATCGGTCGAAAAACCAAGTTTATCGGTCGAAAAACCAAGATTATCGGTCGAAAAACCAAGCTTTCAACGCCAAACGTCCAATAATTAGAAAAAACCAAGTTTATCGGTAGAAAAAACCAAGTTTATCGCTCGAAAAACCATGTTTTTTGGTCGATAAACCAAGTTTATCGGTCGAAAAACCAAGTTTATCGGTCGAAAAAACCAAGATTATCGGTCGAAAAACCAAGCTTTCAACGCCAAACGTCCAATAATTAGAAAAACCAAGTTTATCGGTAGAAAAAACCAAGTTTATCGGTCGAAAAACCATGTTTTTTGGTCGATAAACCAAGTTTATCGGTCGAAAAAACCAAGTTTATCGGTCGAAAAACCAAGATTATCGGTCGAAAAACCAAGCTTTCAACGCCAAACGTCCAATAACTAGAAAAACCAAGTTTATCGGTAGAAAAACCAAGTTTTTCGGTCGAAAAAACTAAGTTTATCGATTATTTCGAAAAACTTGGTTTTTCGATTGCCATGGTGATTTGCCGGTACTACTTTCCGCGACCACGACATGCTAGATGGCGGCTAAATTGATGGGCCTATATGTATTATGTAACAACATTTACAACAAATCAATGTTGGTCAATGCTTTTGTTTTTGTTACAACATTTGTCAGACAAAGCAACAAAAAGTCTTCATAGATATTTGTTATAGTCACCTGTCAACAAGTTTTTGGGAACACCCCCTTTTGACTTGGACACATCCATTATTACCATGAGGTGGATTATTCAATTATTTCAAGGGACTTGGGATTTGGGTCGCTCGTAGTTAACTTAGATCCTGGTAGTGGTACAGCTAGCTAGCACCAGCGCGGGCCCGTACAGTACTACTGTACTACTAGCACTACTAGCCCAGTTGGACGCATACTGTCTTGTCAAAGGTCATTTGAGGTCACGAGAGGTTTAACTGTGAAAACCTTGCAAACGGCTTGTAATCATGACAAACTAAACCCCATAGCAATAATGGATGTGTCCAAGTCAAAAGGGGTGTATCCAAAAACTTGTGGACAGGTGACTAAAACAAGTATCTATGAAGACTTTTTGCTGCTTTGTCTGACAAATGTTGTAACAACAAAAAAAAAAAAAAAAAAAAAAAAAAATGACAAACATTGATTTATTGTAAACGATCGTATTTGGAAATTTATTAAAATCTGCACTAATTACAGAAAAATTACATGTTTACTTAAACTTGAGTCCCTTGAAATAATTGAATAATCCACCTCATGGTAATAATGGATGTGTCCAAGTCAAAAGGGGGTGTTCCCAAAAACTTGTTGACAGGTGACTATAACAAATATCTATGAAGACTTTTTGTTGCTTTGTCTGACAAATGTTGTAACAAAAACAAAAGCATTGACCAACATTGATTTGTTGTAAATGTTGTTACATAATACATATAGGCCCATCAATTTAGCCGCCATCTAGCATGTCGTGGTCGCGGAAAGTAGTACCGGCAAATCACCATGGCAATCGAAAAACCAAGTTTTTCGAAATAATCGATAAACTTGGTTTTTCGACCGAAAAACTTGGTTTTTCTACCGATAAACTTGGTTTTTCTAGTTATTGGACGTTTGGCGTTGAAAGCTTGGTTTTTTCGACCGATAATCTTGGTTTTTCGACCGATAAAACTTGTTTTTTCGTCCGATAAAATTGGTATTTCTAACGATAATATTGGTTTTTAGACCGATAAACTTGGTTTTTCGACCGATAAACTTGGTTTTTCGACCGATAAACTTGGTTTTTCGACCGATAAACTTGGTTTTTCGACCGATAATCTTGGGTTTTTCGATACAGTTTGTCCAGTAATTCGAAAAACCAAGTTTTTCGACCGAAATAACAAGTTGTTTGTCCAATAATTCGAAAAACCAAGTTTATCGGTCGAAAAACCAAGTTTATCGATTGAAAAACCAGGTTTATCGATCGAAAAACCAAGTTTATCGGTCGAAAAACCAAGTTTATCGGTCGAAAAACCATGTTTTTCGATCGATAAACCAAGTTTATCGGTCGAAAAACCAAGATTATCGGTCGAAAAACCAAGTTTATCGGTCGAAAAACCAAGATTTTCGGTCGAAAGACCGAGTTTATCTGCGAAAAACATGGTTTTTGATAGATAAACTTGGTTTTTCGACCGATAAACTTGGTTTTTCGACCGATAAACCTGGTTTTTCAACCGATAAACTTGGTTTTTCGACCGATAAACTTGGTTTTTCTAATTATTGGACATTTCGCTTGCCATATACGTACACTCCTAGTAGCTCACTTGATTTGCACCTAGCGCATGCACTGAACAAATATTTACGTATGGATATATGCAGTTCGTGCATTCATTACGTACTGCTATATGAAATACTCAAAACAAACACGTGTAAGCCTGCACACTCCGTTTACGTATAGGTAAAGCACGGTAGGATGGTGTGGAATGTCCAAGTACATGTACTGAATATATTGGCGGGCGTCCAGGTATTTCTGTTTTAACGTTCGTTCTGTGAGCGGCTTAGACTACGATCACGGTATAAACTGTGAATTCGTTAAGCCGTATTGTGAACTAACAATCAGATTTGAGCTACTGCTGCAAACGGGATAAAGGCATTTTGAGTAGGTGAAAATCGATTCAATCATGGGATTACATTGCTGTGAATGAAAAGTCACTGAACGTTTATTTCGAAGCATTAATTTGATCATTGGATTTGCAAATAAACAATATTTCTAAATGACAGCTATCAAAGCAAAGCACGGGGAGAAAAAGTGCTAACCTTTCTTCCTTTTAAAGAAATCCGTTTAAACACTTGGTTAAATTTAGTGGCGGTTAAACGGCCAACCGGTCATTTAACCGTTTAAAAGTTAAAACGTGACAGCTTCTAGCAATTAGGCATCGAAACTTGTACAAGGACTGAAAGCAAGTCAATCTGACTGCTGACATCTCGTGTCCAAAGAAAATGGGCCTTAACGTGTGTGTTTTTTCTTCCTTAAAATATGACATCGTCCCTTTGACTCACTGTGTGAAATGATTGCTGAATCAACCACGCTGTGAAGGACAAGAGTGGAATTACGATTTCACCGACTTAAATTTGCGGCCCAGTACGTGCGCTCATATGAAGGAGAACCAACTCATTGCATACAAGAACCTGCTCTTTTCCAGTATATGAAAATTTGGAACAGTGAAATCTGATCCGGAACAGTTGTTTTGGAAAAGGTACTGTTCCGTGGAACAGTGGAGAAAAAATTAAATTTCGACCCCTGTGTAGTGCATGGAATGCAGACTGGTGTACGAGACCAAGTCCGAGTCCAAGTCCTTGCCTTCCGAGTCACGAGTCTGAGTCCTTAAATTCATGACTCCAGACCAGTCTCGAGTACTACAGCACTGCAACAAACATTTTCATTTAAATTTTTCAGAATTTACAAGAGAGGGTGGATACTGGGCTATCAATGGATACTAGGAAAGCCGCAGAAGATGGGAAAAAGAAGATGTTGTAAGTTTGTGACATTATTTGAGATACCAGTTGCCGGATTATCTTCAATCTTTAATTGATTTGTCTTATGTTTTTCATCTTCTGACTTACAGAATACTCTTACTTTGATAGTACCTCATGTATCAAAATAAGTAAAGCTTATTCAAACAGTCTGTATAGGTAGTACATCACTGATCTGTGTCATGTTTGCTGAAATTATGTAATTGCAGGGCCTCAAGGGGGCATGTCTCTTTGTGGTCTTACCTATGAAATGAATCTTTTCTTTAGATTTCCAGCATACAGCAGTGAGTAGCATCAAGCCCACCCAGTGGTCTCACTTTGATAGGACCTCATATGACAGAATAAGTAAAGCTTATTCAGACAGTGTGTATAGATAGTACATCACTGATCTGTGTCGTGTTTGCTGTTATAATGTATTACTAGTGCCTCAAGGGGGTATGCCTTTTTGTGGTCCTAACTATAAAATGAGTCTTTTCTTGGATTTCCAGCATACAGCATTGAATATGGAGAACGTGTAAATGACATATTTTGTACCATGTGACTAATTTCTCTGGAGGGCAAAACTGTCTGTAATTACATTTACTATGCAAGGCTGGTTTAAAAAGGGCCTTTAATCTCACTGATCAATATAAGGGCCTATCTTTTTGGCCAATATTGTTATTGCTCATTATTTGTTGAATATGTCAACAAGAGCAGAAAAAGAAAGTTTCACGTAAAGAAATTCAAGCTTCAATGGAAAGAGAATGAAAGAAATAGGCAAACACGTGTATTACCTAAGTAGGTGGCAGTTCCTTGTTTGCTGTCCAAAATGGCTGACAAATCCTTGTGCTGTGAAGTCATCATATGTTCTATATAGCAGGGGTGGGGAACCTTTACCCTCTGACGGGCCATTTTGATAGTCATAATCCACTTGGGGTCCGCAGACAGCTAGGGCACAACAAGCTTTCCCCATAGGGCACAGGCCTAGGGGCCCCAAACATACCCCTGATGGGGTTTAGGGGAAAAGCCGGGCCAGGTAAGGAACTAGGGCGAAGCCCCCAGAAACTCTGGAGTTTGTCAAAGAAATGTAGGTGAGAGAATGATTATCCACCACAGTATCTTTAAATGGCATTGAATTTGCAAAGCTACACAGACCAGAAGTATCACAATATGACCATCGTCTTATCCTTCTGTTTATGTATGAAGTAGTAATGTATGAGCTCATATGAAATTTGCATGCGAAGCACGCCAAAAACGGCATATTTGGAACCAACTTTATTTTTCTCCACTTTACATTGCAAAATTATTCACTTTTAAATGTTTAACTCACTCTTGGGAGGGACAGTTCTTAATCACCACCACCCCCCACCCCCAAACTGACTAGAATAAACCAGTGGCCCCTAACTTTCACACTGTAATAGGTGAATCTATACATATGATAGTGCAGTTCTCTTCAATGCTATTCTCCCAAGCAAAGCTTCCTTTATTAACCAGAAGTACGAGTATTCAGATCCTGGATTAAATCTAACAAAACAGGGGGCATGATACTGTACATTGTGCATACTAGGGTTCTTAGTAATATTTTTTTTTCACACATTTTTACTTAAACACTGATCATTGTTTATCAAATGTACAACATAGTGATCATCAATAAACATTTTACAATTCACAGAGAGATGCATGTACTATAGCCTAAGCTTGCCTGTTATAACAACCGATATATTTCGTGATAAGAACCTCGTAACCTATTAAGCTCTGTTTGATTATTCTCGTTACTCAATATATGTATTTGAACTTCCATGTCGGAAACTTCAACTGATATTTAAATGTTTGGAAATCTGGTAAAGTATTATTTACCTTACATCGATAAATATAAAGTTTCGCGTAAAAAAATAGCAAAATTATACCATCTATTTTTGAGATCGTAATATCCAAAACAAACATTTTCATACATTATACCAACTCTGGGCTGAAAATTTCCAAGTGAATACTGTTCCACAAAACCGCTTCATTTTTACACTGCCAAACAGATGTTCCACCGACTCTTCGTGATCATTACAAAAAGAACACATCTTATTATCCGTGATGTTCATCTCGCTCAGGAAAACATTTGTAGTTATTATACGGTGAATAAATTTATACTGAAAATACTTTATCTTTGCTTCTTTTATGTTTCTACATGGGAAAAAATTACTCCAGTTCTTTAAATTCATTTTTTTCTTCATTTTACACAAGAGCGGGGAGACTCCCAAGAACGTTGAGTATGCTTTCTAGAGACATAATGGCAAACCCTACCAATACCTTCTAGATAAATCAGCATTATATGCTGACAGGATGGCTGCCTAGGCAACCCCAAACAATGGCTTGTAGGTCGCCTTGCCTTTGGAATGGGATGCAAAATTCCATTCAGCAGAGTAAAGGGGAAATTTGGGCAGTTATACCTTGAAATAAATTCCTTATAAGGTAACGGCTTACCTGTGAGATGGTAAAAATCCCGAACAAATTTAACACTTGAATTGAAACATTTTTCGTACCAAATTATCTCATCTTTGACCTTAATAAATGTATTATTCCAAACAAGTTGAACCCAGTAATTGCCAACAGGTATCTCAAATGTCAAATTGCTCCATGTGCAACAGCAATTATAATAAAACTCATTGGTAACCTTCTTTGATAAAACTATTCCTCGAAAGTTGCAATTGAACGAGAATTTTGTCCCAGCCTTCCTTAAAAAGTAGTCGAATAGAACTTTCCAGGCACCTGAAAACTGGTCAATGTACTTCTTTATCCAGGCAATTTTCATGCCCTTAAGAAAGTCGAAAACATTGACCATATTTAAGCCCCCTTGTTCATAAGATTGCCTTAAAATTGATTGCCTTGTCTTATCATTTTTCCTTCCCCATATAAAAATGAAAAGGACACTATTCAACTCCTTCAAGTTGTCAGGTGGATTCGGGAGAACAGGAAAAGGGAAATCAGTTATGACAAGGTGAAACTCTTAACAATAGTTATTTTACCGCGAGGGGTCAAATCGCGGGACGACCACAAATTTATACATTTCAGACGAGATAATTTTGGTAAATAATTTGGAATTTATTGTAATGGCAAGGATCCTGATTGTACTGTACTTAAGAGAAATGTAACACGACTGAAAATTATTACTATGACCCAGATTACCACCAATGGGGAAAATGTTTGATTTGCTAAAATTCATTTTTAAAACCGAAAATCAGTAATAATCATCCAAAATTTCAACAGCTCTATTTAATGAATCAAGGGTGGCGCCAGCGTGGGGGCCAGGGGGGCCATGCCCCCCCGTCGGGGAAGGGCCGGAAGGCTGCCCCCCCCCCCCCGTCGGGGAAATTTTTCGGTTTCGTCGGGGAGCATATCAATTTGTTCAAAACACTTTCCTGTCAAAACACTTTTCTGTCTAAACTGAGGATTGGGTGCGTCATGGCTATGTATAATTCATACACACGCTCATCCCGTACACTTGATTGGTCGTGTGGGCGTGACCAAATGTTTTGTTTACCACTGCACGCACGTGTTCGCTGTACATACTGTACAACGCGCGCACGGTGTAGAAGTCTGTGGCGGGTAACGGTCGCGTTGTTCACACATCGCTTGGGGTCTTTTCATTGGTGCAAGACTTATGCATATTCATATTTGTGTCTGTTTTTACGTATTTTGGCCTGGTCCCTATGGGGGAGTGTTGAAAATTTGAAAACAAAGGTTACCATTGGAAAGTTTACATGATAACCAATCCAGCAATGCATGAACATCGGCGATCCAAGCTTATTTGTACAAACAGCGGTAGGTCAAAAGTTCATAGCTATTGCTTGCCATGCAAAAAGATGCCTTCGAAATCTGTCCAGGTCCCTATGTAAAAGTCAAATAATATCGATATATTTTTATGTCATTCAGAAGCTGAGACATAGTAGAACATGAAACTGAATGAACATTACTGTAATTTTGCTATGCAACAGAGCACGAGCGATCGAAAGTTCGTATCCGTACTGTTTTCCACAGAGCGCATTTTCGTTGCGTGGGAGACGCTAACACAAGCTGTATGGGTTTAAGTAAAAAACAAATTGATATGCTGTTATGTATACGATAAAATATGTAATCCCCGACAACGCCCAGTCGCCCCGACGATTTACTTAATTTTGGTCTAAATTAGGGCAAATTTTTCAATAAAAACCCCAAATTTTCTAATTTTCTTCTTCAAAGCCCCATTTTTTTTCAAATTTTCCATGGAAAATGCCGGCAATTTTTTCAAATTTTCTCCAAAAAGAGCCCAAAATTTTCGGCGCGCTTCGCGCGCCAAAATTTTCCTTCAAACATCGTTTCGGCACTTTATTTCCTTCGTTGAGACTTTGGGTTGCTGGCCCCCCTGTCGGGGAAATCCTGGCGCCACCCCTGTAATGAATAATTATCATCACCCAAGAAAATCGTAGTTTCGTCTGCATACATTGACATTTTGATATTAACGTCACCAATAGGGTAATCAAGAAAAATATGGTCCGCTCGTAATTTTATGGCTAAAATTTCTGCACATAGCAGGAAAAGGTATGGACTTAGGGGGCAGCCTTGACGCAATCCCCTTTTAACTGGGGAAGAAACCGGCTGACCTACCATAATTTAAAATACAAGTAGAGCAGTTCGAATAGAACGTTTTTATCCAACAAGTTATACTCCCACCAAAATTAAACAGTTTTAAAGTATGAAACAAAAATTCCATTGGTGCACACATTAGCGTAAATAGAGACAAAGGTGCTAGGACGGACCATCCTGAGCGGCACTTATGGTTAACTGCAAATAAAAAGTGAATATAGCGTCTTATTTTCCATGGGTTTCTTCCCTATACTGGGGGAGGGGGAAATTTAAGACACGCTCGGGTTGTACAAATTCTAGGTACTCCGCTGGGTGGGGCACTTTAGAATTTGGCTGGGCTTTTACATGTGTTACATTTTGTACAATATTTGATTTTTGTTGTTTACTTTTTGTGTTGGGAGTGGGTGGGTATTCTGACACAATTTTTGAGACATTTCTAGATTACGCTAGATACGAGTTGAGTAATTGAGTGATAAATAAAGCGTGCGAGGTGTTTTACCTTTGACTTGGTAACCTTTAGCGGGCAAAATGGGCAAAATGACGAGTATTGTATACGGACTGACGGTTTTTTAAATGGCTCAATCAGCATGAAAATGAAAAATTACTCCCAAAAGTTTCACGATTAATGTTCTGTTAATGAAAAAGTGATATGACAATTTAAAGGTTTTTTTCCCTTCACGAAAGCTGCAGTTTCGAAGGTAGGCATCTGTTTCCAGGTCACCTCTCTCCTCTGTTGATATGGTTTTTTGTAACGCAGGCCCGTAGCAAGGTACTGAAGGGGGCGAGATAGCTTCCTGGGGAGAAAACATGAAGGGGGCAACTATTCTAAAATGCGTTCAGACAATTGTAAATTTTAATTTTCTAGGAAGGCGCCATCTGCCCCTCTCCCTTGGTCACGGGGTTGCAAAACACCCCTATACATCATTTGCAAAGATGCCAGTCATGTAGTTAAAGTCGTTTTGGTAAATTTATTTGTGGTGTTACATTAAACTGTTCAAATAGCTTTAATTGCTTCCCATTTTGGGGTTAGTATTTTGCCACAAAATAAGCTTTGTAAGCTTTAAGCAATGAAAATCAGACAGTCAAACACAAGGTTGGCTGAAAGGAAGGTTGTGTTACACCTTTTAAGTTTACAATTGAAAAAATCTTGCCATTTCTGTGGTGGAGTATAGATTACACCACTGTTGTTAGTTCAAATGCTTAAAAATAGATAAATTACTTTTCACTGTTGAACCAAAAAGGGGTTTCTACAAGTAACGACTGTTGGCAAAGGTTAAGCTATGCTGCGAAACAACTGTCGTGTGAAACTGCGACGTTTAAATTCCTAATACTAGGATTTTAAAGCCCTTCAGGGTATTGATAGCTACATACTCCCAGGCTCTGTTGTTAAATTACAAAAGGAATGAATGGCAAACAGTGGCGTAAGCTACCTTAGGCCAACAAGTCCCTGCGATCCATAAAACATTCTCACAGCTGGTCTCTCCCCACCGGAAAACTCAAAAAGAGTGGTAAAGTACACCGCCTCCTTATTTGAAGCCATTCCCAAGGAATGGTGGAGCCCCCGTCCCTGTGAACATTTTTCTGGCATTGTCACTAAGGGCAAAGTTTGTTGGTAATTTTTATCCTTCCAGTCTTTACTTAAACTTTAGTGATTCCCCTGGGGGTACTTTTTCCTGAGAAATGTGCTTACTTGGCCGAAAGAAACAAAAATTTTAGCATGGCCACCAACAGGTTGGTCATCCAATGCTTCTTCGAAAATGAAGTTTACTCTTTACAAGAAATAGTTAAACCCTGTCGAGAGATATCACTTTGACTAATATAAGCCAAAATAATGCTTCGCAAGACAGACAAAGTTTCATAGACTTTATGTATTGACATCATCACCTTTTTGAAAATCGCCCACATACAAAAGTTTTAGTTTCATATTATCGTGCTGTCATGTAAAAGAGGTCTATTTGTTTACTTGTTTTTAAGTGTAATTACACTTAAGAAACGATTCTAGTGCATTTACCCTTGGATAATGAATAGCCAGGAGAACTGATGTGGATGCAGCCCCCAGAGTTCCGACAGAAGTTATTTCTCTGAAAAATTTTGGGGAAAAATCGGGCAATTTTCGAGTAAAACAGGTTTTTCACGTGCAGAAACTGTCTACCCTGTGCTTTTAAATCCAGTATTACTGTAGATACCAATCTATGTAGGCCCTTTTATTTCCTAAGAGTTATGTTATACATGATTTTGAAAAAATAGCAATAAATGTTGTAGTGCAGTATGATTTGTAGACTTATTTTTGCTCCTTCTTATGCCTCTTTCATAACTGTAATTGAACAGACGCTAGAAATGTTTGATACTGAGGACTTCTATCGCTGCTCTTGAATAGGGGGCATGAGACAAAGCCGACCTCAGTCCCACTACAGCTGAGGCAGACCAATATCCCAAACTAAGTTTTAGGAAAGCTTACTCCAGAGTTAATCTCTAATGAGTGCTGCTTCTGGCCTGTGCATTGGGTGCCAGTATATCATGGTAAAAAAGAACGCCATCGGTTGAATAACTGGAGGGACGGCCACCTTAACGCTTAAATCGGCCAAGGGGAACGAATATTTGAACAGTGTATTGTTGTGGGCGTCTAAAATTCCAGCTTTTGGAGCCATGATCGACAAGATTTTTAACCCCATAAGTTGAATCTCAGCTAACACTGATCTGAATGTTATAGTGTTATATACATGACACTATTCCCTACGACTAAATGTAATGTATTCCTAATTTCTTTGGTCCGCAAGTAAGCTGTAACTGACAAAGTAAGCAAAGGGCGTCACCAGGTGGGGGTAGGTTAGTTAGTTAGATGAGGTTTAACGTCCCAGTTTCCAACCAATTGGTTCAAGTCGAGACGACGGCCTTTTTTCCAGTTGTGGCTCACTGGCTTGTCTTCCCTACTCCATTGCTTATGCTGAGCACTAAGCACAAAGGCAGTAGGTTCCATTTTTAAAGTCTTTGGTATGACCCGGCCAGGATTTAAACCCTAGACCTTCCGGCTGCCAGGTGGGGGTAGGAAGGGACATGGCCCCGTTGTGGAGCTTTGCCCCCCTGCCCCCTCATGGGGGAAATCTTGGCACTTCACCTGAAAGTAATTAAATAGTCACTATGAAACTCTTACGGTAAGTTTTGTCAAAAATATGTATAATGTGAGCTGAAACTAAACTCATCTGAGCAAGAACAAGGGCGGCCTTCCGTCGGAAACCTCAGAATGATATGTGTGCATATACGTATATGTGTACGTATACCTATACATATACGCAAATGTGTATGAAGACGTACACATAGACGCAAATGTATACGTAAACGTATATGAAAACGTATATGTTTGTGTAACGCTGGCATATTAGTACTAGAACCTGCGAGAACTACGTGGTAATGTGCTCATAGGAAGCTCCGAAGGTAGTAAAAATCTCCCGTTTGAAACAAATTTAGATTTAAAAAGTAAAGGGTACATTTGATTAGAATTAAAATTTAGTTTTCAAGCTCATTAAGTTAAGGCCCTGTCACACTATAGCGTATCCTAGTAGCGTATGCGTGCGTATGAGAAAAATTGGTCATACGGTGTCATACGCTGATATACGCTGGGGGTAGGTTAGGCATAAGTCGTATACGTTTCAAGCACGCTGGCATACGTCGGTGTACGTTCGCATACGTCGAGGCCGCCAAAAAATTTTGAGCATGTTCAAAAATTTTCGGCGTATGCGAGCGTATGAATTATACGTTACGCAGACGTTCAGCATACGCTGAATACGCTGGAGTGACGCTAAAGGTACGTTACTCATAGGTCAAGTACGCTTCTCATACGGTGGCATGAAGGTGGTCAGTAAAGCTAGCGTATGGAAAGCGCATCAGCAACGTCATTGTAACCTATGTCTAGTGCAGGGATAAAGAGAAAGTTCGGAGCACGCTGCTCATACGCTAGACATACTTTTCGCATACGTTTCGCATACGCTTGCACACGCTACTCATACGTTTGTGAACGCTTCACTGACGCTGACATAAGACGACATACGCTCAAATACGCTCGCACACGCTACGCATGCGCTACCTCTACGCCAATTATACGGTATACATACGCTATTCACACGCTATTCATACGTCCTTCAACGACAGTTGTCGAAAGTTTCCGTTCATACGCTCAAAAGTTGTGCGTATTCGAAGAATTTCATACGCAATTCATACGTTTTTCTCATACGCTATAGTGTGACAGGGCCTTTAAGCTCATAACTAAAGGTAATTATGCTGTAGCACGGTGATGGGAAATGATGCTAAAGACAAGTGTATTCAAGCTGTGCATCATGCATGTAGGAGGAAGGGGGTGCATTCGTCAGGAGGAATAACTTATACAAGGACGCGTCCATGGCGGGTGTTCGGGGGCCTCCAGGGGAAATTCAGGACAAAAGGAACCTTTACATGCAATTTTCCGGGTTTTCAGAGCCTTAATATCATAATAAGGACAGTGAATTTTCAGCATTCAGTATATTTTCCTCAAATAGGCCAAATTTCATCAAGTTACGATTTGGAAATCTCGGGCTGTAGGGTGCAAGTGCCCCCTTCCCCCGCAGTCTTCGGCCCCGTTGATATACCAAAAACATATGTCACTATACTAACTTTACATGTCATTGTAACTGCAATGTAAGTCGCTCTGCCAAAATGATACACTCTAAAAATGTCCTAGTCAAATTTGAATAGAATCTAATCAATAGGGGCACGAACCGGAATCTTGTCAAATCTTTGACTGGATTCGGCTCATAAATGAAACGAATAGTTTCATTGCTCAACCATTTCTAGTCAATTTTGAAACAAATCTTGTCAAATATTTGACAAGATTCTGGTTCGTGCCCCAATTGGCTAGATGTTTTTTAGAGTGTACGCCGTTGTACCTACAAATTACATGTAATTATACCGAAATTGCATGTCGTTATAATCAAAATAGACGTCATTGTACCAATGTCATTGCACCTAAAACATATACGCTGTGCTCCCATTTTTTTGTTACATTTGGAAGGTTTTCCAAAAATTTCCTGTCTTTGAACGGCCTACTAAAATTGATCTCGGAAAATGCCAATCACAACGCGCTTAAAGATTTACACCCCCTCCTCCTCCCCCAATCTTCCGATGATCCCGCAGTATAAAATAACTGTGGTGATTCTGATGTGGTAGGTATGTTGACAGGAAAGTGTTATTTAAGTTTGTATTTGGTAAACTTAAGATCAGGGATGGAGCAGTAGTTTCATTTGATTTTAATTAGGTAATTAATTTGAAAATTAAATATGTAAATGAAAGGGGACCTCGTGTCTAAGTTTTCAGACTTTAGTAGGACATGTCTTTTCAAGATATGAAATTGAGGTTGAAATTGACATATTCTCGAAAGCTGTCACTCATTCCCAGCAAAACATTTCGTGGCTGTTTAAAGCGTTTGAAATATCGGTACATGCCGGATGTAATGAATTATATATTCACTAAAACTTTAAAGAAAATATAAAAAAACTCGGATGAGTTCAAACTTAATTGATCCTTTTGGTAATAAAGTAATCCGAATTGGGTATTTTACGTAATTGTCCCCTCCCGACAGGTGAGCTGAAAGGGGCCGGTGAGGACCAGCCCCCACCCCAACCATCTCCGTGACCAGTCGGGGAAATTCACTCAGTTGGGAAATTTAAGAGGAAGAGAGACTGAAGAGACAGAGCGGGATTGTAGAGACAGAAGAAGAACCCAAAACTTAAGAATTATTAAACCGAGTCATACTGTTTTGTCATAGCTCTTAAATTTCTTTACAGCACTGAGCAACAAAAGTTCCTCGTCCCCTCCTCTAATTCATCATTCAGTACCTATATCCAGCCAGTGACCCACGTAAGTTCATTCCGGCTTTGCGAGGGTTTCGCTAGCCGGTTATAGCAGACTATACACTAAGACAGAGAAGGAAACAAAGTGTAACTGCGGTGAAAAATTTGTCAAGATGTTGGAAAGTGCGTTTTCCTTTATTATGGTGTATTTAGGATGTATCTTAAAAACGGAATGAACAATTTCATAGAACAGCTATACAATTAGAAATATTTTTTATAGAGGGGTAAAGTAAAATTCTCTAAACAAAGTCTGCAGTCTAGTACAGATACTACACTTGATACTAGCCAAAAGACGAAAATTAAAGAAAAAATACTACATATGAAACTTGGAGCTTGCTCCGCGCGCTTTAGCCTCATTGATGTGCTTCTTATCAATAATGATTCAAATGTGTTCGCATTATTCATCGGTGATGGTTTCACAGTTTAGCCAATTGTTCGTGTAGATAAAAGTAATAACAGATCACAACATTGTAACAATGCAAAGCAAGGAATGTCTCCTCGCCTTCCCTTTTGGCTTGGAAGACATATTTTAGTGGAAGTTTAAATCTTTATAGAATTACCAGAAAGCAGACTCACATTGCAATTGGCAGACACATGTTGGGAGGAATTGGTAGTGCATGGGTGCAGAGTTTGCATACAACTTTGTCATAGGATTTTTTTAATGCACAATGTCGGCGAGCTTTGCGCGCATTCTTCATAGTACGCGCCCTTTATCAGTTATAACCATTATAAGGGCAATAACACAACGGAACACTATATCTGCCATGATTCATACTATTTTCTTTACCAAACTTGAAAATAGGCAAGCTGCTGTTGGAAAGTGAAAGGTAAGGGAGCCTCAGGACCCTCGTTTACAAGTATGTATCAAATAAGTGGTTTTTTAGCCCTTAAACTGAAAGAGGGGCGGAAGCATATTTCGGTTCCTCCACATTTCTGGTACGTGGAGGTTTCCCAGCCTTGCCCGCCCTCCGCATCCTAAATCTATGGTTACTCTGCTAAGCGTGGAGTATGTATATGATGCTGGAGGATACATGGTGATTGTATCACCAAAAAGGTTTTAAAATCGAACCAATTAGAACACTTGGGGTGGAGCTTAACGAAACTGATTCTTTCATCACTCAGTGGATTCTTATCTCCTACTCCTGGATTTAACATTTCCCTCGACTTACCCCTCATCCCTTTCTTAAATAAAAAGACAAGAGCCTGAAAAACGTCGTGGACTCAAACTTGAATAAGGAAACGTGTACACCAACCCCCAAAACTTCAGTAGGCCAATGTAATTCTATCTCCACTAACCATACAGTACTGTATATACTAAGTCCCTGGCACTAATAACAAAATGTTAACACCCTCCATGACTTAGAACTCGGACATATTTTTAACCGAAAAATGTCTCTTTCAATACAAATTGAACACCATGAAGATGTACTCCTTAAATATTGCACTTTTTCCAAAGATGTTTAACTCATTCCTCGCCGAAGCACTAATGCTCAATTCTGTTTCATTCAAATGAACCTATATGTTTTTATAAAGCTTATCTATTCTGCAGAAGAAAATGCTTCTTTTCAGGCAAGAAAAAGGATAGTTTTCCTCCTCAGCCTTGTGATAAGTTATTAACCTACTCCTCAATTCTTTATTCTGGACAGACTTTCGACTGTCTACATGAGTCAGGTTTCTTCAGGTCCGGTCACACCAAGGTCATCGGTCATTACAACCTCATGTCATATGTAACACAGCGCCCTTCCATTTAATATGTAACCCTGCTCCCTTCCTACACATAATCCAGGTTTCACTTCACCTCAGAGGACTATAAAACAAAGAAGCTGATAGTCAACTGAAAAGGGGACGTTTTTCATCAAACATTAATACTGAAGTTCGACTTTTGTAAACTACTGGGTGTCTCATGCAACCTCCTTGTTCAGTTCCAAATTTTGCGCGCTGTTTCTCTCTCTCTCTCTCTCTTCACGACCTAATTTCATTATTTTAGTGGATTCTATCCATCAGACTTGACAGGAACTTTCTTCATTTCAGTTGCTCGCATTTACTGAGGATTTTGCTTCCAACTTCAGTCTCGAAAACCTCGCCAGTATCACCGAAACCACAAGAAAAATTTGAAGAGTGATATCAAGTTCCAAATGGCCTTATCCTACACCGTAGAAAGTTTGAATTAAAAGTATTAAATTTTGACAATTAATTTTAAAAGTATCCTTTGATAACGAGTTTACAAGATAACTGAAGATGAAAGATATTAACAGTGCTAAGTCGTTATAAGTGTTAAATGTGCTGTCAACACTTTCACGAAGGTAATATGGAAGTTGTATTTCACCGTACCATTCTTCGGTAGGATGACCAAAATTTTGCTATGCATGGTAATATTGTCATTTAACATTAGGTCCTTAAAGTCGCTGGAATGAGTGTGTGTGCATCAAACGAAGACCACTGGATTTCTACGGATGCCTCTAATGGCCCATACACATGGTATGTTTGGTATGTCTCCTGAACGGGGTTGTCCTCATTTCAGAGAATATAAATTAATATAAATGATGTGTGCACACAAAGAATTTTCCTTACTGGAATCATGATTTTGATAATAATTCCGTCCGTCTTCATTCTTTTAAGTATGGAATACTTCCGAATGGTATCATTGTGTAGGCGATTGTGTGAACAACGGAACTAAATTTTCGCAATGAACAGTTAAGGCAATTTCATCTTTTCTTTCTTTCAACCGGCATGGGTTTGATTTTTCTAATATGCACTGTTAATCTTATATCTCTCATGTGTTAAGAACTTTTATATTGGCACATGTTTAGGAGGGGACTAACCAACCAACCAACCTCCTCCCCGGTCAACCCTCGCCGCGAAAAAAGGGGAAAGGAAGAAAAAATAAAAATCCACAAAATTGTCAAAAACCGTATTCAAAAAGAAAGAAGGAAAGAAAAAAAAAACATTTCTGTAGGGGGAACCCAAAGCTTAAAAGAAATAATCTCTAAGAAATTAAGGTGTTTGACGTGGTGAGGTTTAGCAGTGGTTAACAACGAGCCTGTTGTCTACAAGTCATTGCAATGTGAGGGAGGGAGGGAGGGCTAGAAGATCGCAAAAAGTACCGTCGTTTAAATGTATCATGCATGATTACAAAAGTCATTCTTTACGTAGGATACCAGGGTATATTAAGTTGTATTGTATTTTCACGTTAAGGATCTAAGCAGCCAAAAGGTCAATATAACTTCCAAACAACTGTGCTTTCAGATGCCTTCTTCTTTCCCCTGAGAGCAACTTATATATTTTGTAGTGTAACTTGCAAATATTGCACTTCTCAGATAGACCAAAGAGCCATCTTGCATTACTTTAACAATTCAATAACGAGAATGCACGGACATATTAACTTCTTCTCTACCTATCTCTATATCACTGCTCGAGAGTCACAGCCATAGAGTATAAACTGAAAGAGATATCCTATACCAGTCAGTTTCATAAAGATCGTTCAAACATCTTCAACACGAGGAAGACACATAGACCACAAACTTCGTTCTACAAACACCATACACGTCAGGATCACCGACCTCGTCGATGTTGCTCTGGATATGACTACACTGGAGAACAGTATAATATGTAACTTGCATAACAAGCTAGCCGATACCATCATGTTGTTGGGATATGACTACACTGAAGGGCAGCATAATATGTAACTCTTGCATACCAAGCAAGCCGATACCACCTAATTCCAAAAATATTGTATGGAAAAACATTGTGAAAATTTTCAACCACATTTCCACATTGAACCTGAATTGAACGGAGGTCCGTCCCAGAGTAACGATTCCTTAACATACAGGCCCGTAGCCAGACCAAGGTAAGGAAGGGCTAGATAGCTTCCGGGGGTGAAATGGCGAGATATACTAAATACTAATGGCGAGATATACTAAAATGCATTAAGGCAATGGTAATTTTTAATTTCCTAGGAGGGCGAATATTTTCAGGGGGCGCTGCTCCCTGGCCCCCTTTGGCCGCGGGCTTGCTTATAGCACATCTACTAATTTGACCTCATCAGTCTTATAGAGGTGTTTCACGGACGTCACGTGGTCGTGCGTCTCTCTGGTTGTTGGACATTTTGCCTGTCAAGCGTTCATTGTGTCACAGTAGAATCTATGGTCAAGCCGGCACGTATGTGTGCTGTAAATACGCTTATTGCGCGTGTGCTATGCCCGGCACTGCCGGGCAATCCCAATCGCGTGACGTCACATGAAATACCTATAAACTCTAGGCCCTAACAGTATTTAACCGTAAACACTAGTCCTTTCATCCAGGCAGATTTTAAATCGACAACATTCCAGTCGCTCGATTTCGTCCAAATCACAATCCATCTGTCAAGTATAGGCCCGTTGCCATTTTGCCCGCATTTTAACCAAATACGGGGTACTTTTGGTTCGGTACAGAGTAAGGAGAAAACATTTCCAAAAAGGTTGAAAACAATTTTTTGTTTCACACATCTTCAGAGCAAAGTAACTCTGCCGTAGGCCTCCTTTAGTACTGTAGTACATGGTATTATTTAGTACATTTAGAATTTGCCTCAAAATTTCATTATGTTTTTTCATTATGTTTTTTGAGTTCCTTAGATCATTAGAAACACAACTTGGGAAGGTTCTAATTTCTTAAACAAAATGTATTGGCGGGCCATATTGAATTCCAAAATGGCTGCCATGTTACAAAGAAAATGACTATAACTTACTTGTCGAGAACCTATATATGTGTTATTTTAATGGCTATTACTTAACATTTTCATTATCAATAAACCCACTTGTAATTTCGCCTCAAAGTGTTAATGGCAGTTACGTTTGAATTACAAGATGGCCGCCATTTTGTATGAAAATTGCCACGAAAATGACTTTAAAGTCTTGTCATAGCCGAAGGCTATCCATTTAGTCCCACGCTCTATGTTATCAACAACAACTAATCCATAAATGAATTAATTTATGAGCCAATTGTGGAGGTTGTAGTTAATTTTCTAGATGGCTGACGTTTAAAGATTTTAGTCAGGGTAACCCTATACCACAAGACTTGCGCTTTCTTGTGATCGCATAAGAGTGTTTGTGACAAAAAAATACTCTTAGATGGTATCTTCCTTTACCCATTGAGGTCAGAGAGCTCATCACTCTGTTTATCACTGTTAATGAATGCGGGAAATGTACCGCATATAGCGAACGAAGGCTCAGTCCAAATCATATACACATCTGGCTTTTTTTACGGTATTTATCCTCGATGTTATGGACTTGTAATTCGTTTTTTTCTAACTGTGTTACTGTGTAAAATGTGATCCATTTTTCATATGGCTTTTGTAGGCAATGAATTGAAATACAGACCGTGCAAAATTCAAGACAATTTGACCAATTTTAGTGCCATTTTTTATTGTTATTACTCCGCTCTGTGAAGTGTCTTCTTTGAGTAGCAATCAGGGCTGGAAACATGTACCTAAAATTTCAATGTTCAAGGTATAAAAACTTGAAAATGCCATAACAGTCCACATTGTGAACTTTAAGTATAGGGGTGACACCCCCCCCCCCCCCATCCTTGTAGAAGTGCGGCAACCTGGACAGGGCGGGGAAGTAGCCTGATTAAGTGTAAAAGTTAATTGGGCAATAATTACTGGTACACTACCATAAATTAGTGAGCCATTAACCCCACTGCAACGACTTTTTGTTCAAAATCGTAGATCCGCAGTTCCGCACCCAACAGTTTACATAAATATTAAGTGAATTGAACTTTCGCCTTCATTCTAGTTTGGGAGAGAAAACGATTAAGAAAAAGACATGTTAAGTCTTCGTAAATATATTTGGGCAAAGAAGGGGGAAAGTTTACAACCAAGTAGGAAATTAAAAAAAGAAGGTTGAGAAACACTGCTGTGGTCATGCCGTTGATGCATCAGGTATCTACTTGCCAAAAAAGCTCCTCGGCCGGGCCCCTGCCATGATCCTTGTCCCTTCTGAAAAAAAAAACCTATAGCCCTTCGACTAATCATGGATGTATTCTATTTGCGCAATTCATTTAAAATTAACATGACTACACGTGGCCTTATGGTCCTGCGCAGACAGGCGAAATTCTTAGTATCGATTTTCTCGAGCACACATGCTGCGGCTACCCTCAGAATGGCCAAACGCAGTTTTGTATGTGGTTATTGATGTAACGATTATTATACCACAGTACCTGGAGATTTGCCCTCCTGTTGCAATTTACACGAATTCAAGGTCTTTCCAAAACCACCTTTCATGGATTTCAGTACCAATGATATGTGCATGTAGTACCTTCGATGTCCTATTTAACAGAAATGAATACAGGAGAGGTTATATGTCAAATTCTATTATTCTCCTACATAATAATTTAACGGAATAAAATGTATCTGAGTTGCCCCTATTTGAGGGGTATAGGAGGGGGATAGCAATTTTAAATCATGAACGGGAAAAGTCTAATGGAATTGAAAGGCTTAGTAAGTAGCATTTCCGGCAATTTGCCGGAATCGGCACTCATTTTGCCAAAAATTTCTTTGTAGGCTACCTGCCAATGTGGTGGCGCTCCGCATAGCACGTGTTAGTCCCACCCCACAGATAATGTCACCACAAATGATACTGAAAAGGCCCCACTCGTATATAATAGGTTACGGGACCCCCTGAACTTGGGTAAATGATCCAACTATTCGAACAACCCGTTTTAGTGCAAAGTGTGTACTTTACTCACATGAGAAGTCTACGAAACCCCCAAAGAAGAGTACCGTAAGACAAGTACTGATAAGTATTGCATACTAGGTAAAACCTCGTTCTGTAGAGAACCTTCTTCTTTGGATATTTCATTACAAATTGCATCAATGTGAGGTGACCAGGGAGGAATTTTATCAATGTTATCAATTTTATATGGAGAAATTTTGCAGCAGGTGAAAAAGGAATTGAACACTCCTGTAGAGTAATACCATAATCATGCAACTGAACAGATTTTTGATAATGATGAAATAACAAGGCAACAGTCTTTATTCTCGTTTTGCGCTGGAGTTTGCTAAAAACCAGCCTAACCCTAAGGGGGCAGCATTGATACCAGCAGTTGGGGTGTTCGTGTCAGTTCTGTTGTAAAATATACCCGCATCAGCCTTCATAACGGTGAAATTTAAGCTTGGAAGTTACACTTGGGTAAATCATTCAATGTAAAAAAAAATAAAAAGTAAGGGATCCAGGATTGAACCTTGTGGTACACCAGTTTTATGATCTGAGGTGGGGAACAAGCATTAGAGACATAGGCGTAGGAGCCCAAGTTGATTTAGGGGAGGGGGGCTGGAACGACTTGCCCGAAAAATGTAACCATAAATGTCCGCGCGCTCCACGCACATTCGACATGTTAATGCACATATCATATCGGGCATTCATCGTTTATCACACCGCATGCCAATAACATACAATAGTTTGCCTTGTTTCTACCTTCTTTATTGGTTTTAATTTTGGCGGAACTCGTTGATCGCCGGCCTGGGGGAGGGGAAAGGGAAGGCTTTCCCCTCCCCTTTGAAAATTTTTGAAAAATTAGGTGTTGTTACATGCAATCTGGTGTCACATATGCTACCTTTGAAGTAAAATTTGTGTTAAAACATTCATTTATTTTAGGTACTAAAAAAACGGCATTACCCCCTCCTCTTTGAAAAGTTTTGAAAAATTAAGTGTCCTTACATGCAATCTGGTGCCACATATGCTACATTTGAAGTAAAATTTGTGTTAAAACATTTACGTATTTTAGGTAAAAAAAATCAGAATCAGTGAGGGTGGGGCATGGCGATATGGCCCCTCAAATACACCACTGATAATCATAACATAAGTTTAACCATTAAAAAAATACACTGATGAATTAATACGGAATATATAGGTGCTGGTGCAATTCAAATAAGAACTTTATATAAATTACCAATGAGTTTTTAAAATATCTATAGCTACATCATTGCGTTATTTTTCTTTCAGTAGGTGCCCGAAAAATTCCCAGCATTTTGCTCGAATTTTAAAAAAAAATATTTTGGTTGGGGGGCTGCAGCCCCCCAGCCCACCGCCTCCTACGCCTATGATGAGAGAATAAAACAAACTGAGCTAGTGCGATCGCGCAGATAACTGATAAACCAATTGAGAGCCACACCATGAATACCATAATGATAAATCTTCGAAGTATATTGTGGTCTTTGTCAAAAGCCTCCTCAAAACATCTAGAAAGACACCACAGGCTAGGCTAATTCTTTAAACTCCGCAAAATAAGTATAATAAGGTCTGAGTACAATGAGTAACAGCTCGTATTGTGGATTTGCCGGAGAGTAAGCCATATTGATGTTTATATAGAAAACCATTCACAGACAGAAATTTGTACAGACTATTATACACAATACGTTGAAGGATTTTTGAAAAAACAAGGGATAACAGAGAAATTTGCCTATAATTAGTCACATAGTTTCTCTCCTTTTTTTAATTGAAAATAGGGGTAACACGAGGCCATTTTAAGTGAAGAAGGAACAACTCCATGAGATGAAGAGCAATTGAAAATATGAAGCACGGGTCTAGCTATGAAAGTATGAAGTTACAGACACATTTTACTGACGACCTTACGATTAATTTCATCAAAACCAACTTGTATTTTCAGGTTGAGGATTGAATTCCCACCACATATCTAGGTCGGAAACAGACACAATCATCGGCCTGCAAAACGCCTGACATTTGAAGTGGCAACATTTAACTATAACAGTGTGTACGTCACACCATAAATATTAAGAGGTTCTAAAAGGTTTTCAATTTATAATCTTCCGATTTCTTGGCACACAAAAACTTCTTGAAGTTCTGTAATTTTAACACTGAAAATTTTAAACCATGTAGAATCCTACTTTGAAGCTACTGTAACATTAACTTCAAGGTTTAGGGTCATGTGAGCTGTCCGGGTGTACAAATGTAATACTTACCCCCATCGTAACGAGTTCGATGGTTTGTCAACAATGAATTTGTACCCAGGAACTGCTTCCATTGACGTTGATTTCACATTCTGTGAGAGGTCTCTTTGTATGTACAGTTAACCAACTCGAAACTGCATCTGCATGATCATGCCTGGGCAAGGAGAAGCTGCGGTACTAGGCACAGGTGGTCAGATAGATGGTAGGTGGTGTCTAATAACTCTCAATAGGCTAGGCTACTTTATTGTAGGTTACATACACAGTAGGCCTAACTTAATAACAATGTAGGCTAGGCCTAGCTAACAGTAACAGTCTGACAGTACTGACTGACACTGACTGACATAGTACTGTAGCCTAACTTGCACAAACTAAAGCTACGGCTAACGTTGGCCTTAGAGCATAAGGCTAAGGCTTCACGTTCTCATCTTTTTCTTCTATTGTTTAATGGTGAGACATCCAGAAGGACATTATTACACCATGTAGCCTATGCACTGTGTGGTCAGTCAGGCCCTCAGGCCCATATTGGAAAGTTCATTATTTCCGCCGCCGAAGATTTATGCCAAAGGAAAAGCAAGATAAAAATTACGCCAATATCTGCAGTAGTCTAGGTGCACCAAATAGAAATCAGGCTGACAAAATACGCCAGAAATTTGGCGTGACCGCTTGAGTGCCACGCCGAACATCTTCGGCGTAACCTACTGTACATGTTTTCCTGACTGGCCTCAGGCTCAGTCCAGTCTGCATTCCGTGCACTCAGAACTGAAGTTCTTCGGAGTAGGCTAGACCAAGGAAATCACTTGGCATAGTGGCGTGAGGATTCACTCCAGTTGGCGTGCAACTTACCAATTGACTATATATTTTGTACTACAAACTAGCTCATAAGTCAAAACAGCAGCTAGGCCTATAAAATTTTGTGCTGAGGTGTGGTTCCACTTGATTTACATTGATTCCCAAACAAAATATGATCATATCCTGCCTGTGTGTGTGTGTAACTTTTTGCTTCAAGTCTGATGAATGATCATCGTACAGCAGGCAGTGTTATGTTATATAGTGTGCTATGAATGGCACGTTTTGTTGGCATATGAACGCTGACAACTCGCGTAAATTCGGCGCTGGCTTTTCATGGAATGCACCCTGGCCCTCAGTGAATTGGCAAAAAATTCCTCTGCCTTGGGGTGACTGATAGTAATACTTATAGCCCCCTCAATAAAACTGTCAGGGAGGTTATGCCAGTCCCGTAGTGTGTTGGGAACAAAACTGCATTTACAGAAGTTAGGTTTAGCAAAGGGGGGGGGGGGGAGTGCAAAGCATACATATTACAAGTAATATGTGTAGGTTTACAAAATTCAGGGTATTATCCAGATCAGACAAAGGGATGTTGGTTTGACCATTAATACCTTTAGCCAAAAATTAAGAGCCTACAGTGCCCACGGTGGTCAGACAAAGTACTTAGACCAAGATCTTTCAAGAGAGCAGTCATCAAGCCACCTTCATGGGAGTAATCACAGGCTATAAACCTAGCAGATCTTCTTTGTACTCCTTCCAATCTTTCTTAAGGTGAAGTCTGATTTGGGTCCCAAATAGGACAAGCATACTCCAACAAGGGCCTAAGCAAACCTTTGTGGGCAGCCAACTTGACTTCTTTGGAATGAAATGAAAGGTTCCTGTGCAATATGTTTACCCCAGTTGAGATTTTTGGTGATGGTCACTGCCAAATACTTACAGTAATAGAGTTTACCCTCATCAGATTAGCCCCGTTGAGAGTGCAGTATGTTACTTAAAAATTCTTGGGGTATGTTTCCTAGTAACAGACATACTGTAACATTACACTTAGCCGGATGAAATTTTGCTTTACTAGAAACAGTTAACTCTATTCGATCACAACTTGATAATGGTAAAAATGTACTAGGTTTATATTTAGATCTTAAGAAGGCTTTTGATACTGTGGACCATTCTATTTTATTAGACAAATTACTTCATTATGGAATCTGTGGAAGAGCCCATAACATTATTTCATCCTACTTAAAAAACCGTAAACAGTGTGTTTATGTCAATAATACCTTCTCTAGTTATTCAGAAGTCTCCACAGGAGTTCCCCAAGGTTCTGTTCTTGGACACTTACTGTTTCTCATTTACATTAATGATATATGCAATGCTGTTCCTGATACTTCTACCCGTCTCTTTGCCGATGATACAGTACAAATATTTTCTTATCCGATAGAAATTGTACCGGTTTAATCCAAAAAGGTGTTCATACCTTAAGTAAACTTCATGATTGGTTTGACTCTAATAAACTCACTTTGCATCTGGGTAAAACCTCTTACTCCATATTTCATTCTAGTAGTAAAGCCCACTCATGTTGTAACAGTTTTGTTTTTAAGGATAGTACCATTAATAAGTCCTCTAGCACCAAGTATCTAGGTTTAATTATTGACGATAAGCTCTCTTGGGAAGAACACACAAAAGATCTTTGTAATTCACTTGTTAAGTACACTGGTATTTTCTATCAGCTAAAGGATTTGCTTCCCAAGAAAACTGCTTTTAATACATATTTACTATGCCTTTGTTTTTTCCAAACTTCGTTACGCTGTTGAAATTTATGGTACCGCAAAAGCTTCAGTCCTTAGGCAGGTTCAAGTTCTTCAAAATAAGTTACTCAAGTTATTAACTGGTAAACCTAGACACCACCCCACCAAGCAGCTGTATCACGAGTACAATTTATTTATGTTAAGTGACATCCATTTTTACTGTATGTGTCAAATAATCTATCGATACTGCAATAATATGCTACCTAATTCAATTTCCTCTGCAATTTTTCCTCTATGTAACTCAGTTCACAATAGGCCAACATCTGTAAGCACCCGCAACAAAGATCTTTTTATAGTGTCTCATCATAATACACCACATGGTAGATTGTTATTGAATAATTATTGTTACCGTTTATGGCAAGACATACCGCCCGATGTAAAATTATCTAAATCTTTAAACATTTTCCAAAATAGATTAAAATGTTATATACTTAATAAGTAATTTGTTTATTGTGCAGAAACTAAATTTACATACCTTGTACCATGTATTCCTACCTATATGTTACTTTTATTATTAATATTATTATTATTATTTTGTTAGTGAGGTCACTAGCCTAGGTAACAGATTTCTGTTTTTCTAGTGTCCTTCAAATGATTTACTGCTACTGTGTTATTTCAATGTTTATGTACTTTTCATGAAATCACTTGTGAAATGAATTTGAATTGAATTGAATTGAAACTCTCATAGCCCAAGTTTTGGCCCATTGACCCAGGTTGATAATGTCCCTCTGTAGCTCACTGCAGTCACTGGGATCTTTGATGACCCTATAACAAATGTAGTCATCAGTAAACAACCTAACTTTGGAAGGTGCAACTCTAAAAATATTGTTTATGTAAAACAAGAAAAGAACTGGCCCCAGGACAGACCCTTGAGGAACACTGGAAAGAAAAGGAGCTGAAGCAGACATAGTACCGTTAACAACAACTGATTGTGAGCGGTCGGAAAGAAAGTTATCGACCCAGTTTAAAACTTGCCTAGACAAGGAAAAATAACTTTGCCTTGAGTAGTTCATGAGGGACTGAGTCAAAAGCTTTCTCAAAGTCTAAAATGAAAACATCAACTTGTTTACTGTATTTTTATCCAAGGCAGAGGCCCAGTCTTTCATAACAGACACTGAGTATCACAGCTATGATTCTTCCTGAATGCATGCTGCTTAGTGGAAGGCTTTTATTCACTTCATAGTGATCCATCAGATTTAAGGTGATAGTATGCTCCAACAGCTTACAGCAAATACAGGTCAGGGAGACAGGGTAATAGTTGGATGGAAGAAGGCTGTCATTCTCTTTAAAAATTGGACAAACATTTGCCTTTTTCCAGTCCTTGGGGACATGACCACTGGTGATCGATTGCTGGAAAGAGTGACTGATCATTGTTGCAAGATCAGTTGCAAGCTCTCTTAGGACCCATGGGTGTATGTTGTCAGGACCCATGGCTTTGCTGGTCTTAAGGATTTTCAGCTCAACATTTCAACCCCAAATGTGGAGAGAGAAATATCGGCCGTTCTACTGCAGGTAGGTCTCTGGAGAGGAACAGAATCAAAGGAGCCTCTGGTGAAAACACTACTGAACTGACCATTAAAGACTTCAGCCTTATCCTTATCACTACAGTATTTGCAATTGTGCCAGACTTGTAAGAGGGGGGGGGGGGGTACTGTGTTTATCTTTCCTCAAACCATTAATGTACTTCCAGAAGGATTTGGAATCATGAGTATTAATATCATCTATCATACTGTTAATGTGATTCTTGTGAGAATTAAACTGTCTGATGTGTACTGTATGCACACAGAAAATCCAAAGAAGGAAAGCAAGAAGGATATTGAAAAATTATATCTGAAAATTTGAATATTGAAAGATCTTAATGGCCCGTCAGAAAAGTTTCACACTTGGTCATAGACTCACAGAGATGCTTGTACACTAAATTATCTAAGACTTGAAGTGGAGATTCTGCATACAGGGGTGTAGATAATAATTATTTCGGCAACCAGTTGAATATACAGTATTTTCCAGTAGCCATGATTTCTGTACTGACTACGGTAAATTGGCCGGATCAGACATGGCTATGACCTCTCTTTAGAAGCCCATTTCTGTTTCAAACAAAGTGAAGCAGTGTGTGTCCATGTCCCCACCCTATTTTCAGTGTTCTGTCCTGTACAACATGATGTTGAAATAAGCTGCTAAAGACTTGGATGACAAGGATAGCATGTACAGTAGACTACTGTAGGCTACAGTATATCAGTTTCTGGACAGCAGACAGCCTGTTGAAGTTAAAATGACTACAAGCCTATACAAAGACAATGAACCAGCTGCTTAGGGAGCTGCTCTTTGCTGCCACCACTGTTCTTGTTGCCTAGTACAGAATCAGCTCTCCAGTGCATAACAGCCACTATTGCAACTCTAGACTCTGAACTGTTTGGTCTTGAGGTCAGTCTTAGGAGACCTCAGGTAAAATATGTGTGAAAGTGATGCAGGAAGCACAGCCTGGAGGTCAGTGGGTTTCAGGGACACATGACATTTTTGTTCAGGAAATCTTTAGATGCCCAGTAGGGCTCAAAATTAAACTACAGTAGGCCGTTGGTGTAAAAGGGTCAGAAACTATTCTGACTGCATCAAAAGGCCAAAATGAAGTTTGGTGCTAAAAAACAGTGCTGCATGAGTGTTGCAATGATCCCTTAATTAGGCAAAAGAATCCTTGCTCAAAGTTTTCCTAACACCACTCACAAGTACTGTAAGCTGCACATGTCCAGTTTCAGCAGTCAGTATAGTTATATTCACTGTATGTAGTCAAAGGACACAAGCTACTATAAACGGTGTAGCAAAGCAATAGGTGGTTTGTGCATGTTAGGTATGCTTGGCATCACAGTCACATGCAGAATGCACACACTCAAGGCAGCTTGCTTCCATAGACTGAAACTTGAACATTTGTAGTGTACTGTAGGTTCTGTGTGTGTATATGTTGTAAATGTTAGGATACCGCTAAGCATGTAGATAGAAACTGTGCTGAAGTAAAAAAAAGCACCATACTGTAGGCAAATGCCTTCAACCTAAAAGTCTTCATGAGTGTTATGATTTGTGTAATGAGGTGTGTTTGCTTGTGTCACAAAGTTGGATTTTAAGTTCTTGATCAATTGAGTTATTTTTGGGCTGTTAGTTTGATCGTTTATCATGGAGTGAGGGGTGCATTGGTAAGGTGACCAGACATCCCCGATTTTTGGGGACAGTCCCCGAATCCAGTGTTCTGTCCCCGATGACCAAGTGTCCCCGAAAATGTCCCCGATTTGAACAAATGTCCTTGAAATTTGCAATTTCTCAAGATATTATGTTGTAAAAAAATAATATTTTGTCGATTGTGTAGCCTACTGGGTACCTTTCGGACGGAAGCTGAACAGCCAGCTAGCTAGCATTATAGGCCTCATATTACATCAACATGGTTGAGATGTATATCGTAGCGCCCAAGTACAACGTACATAGGCTAACAACCAACAGGTATCTGCAGTCACAGAGATTGAAAGTCAAGTTGCTAGAGCATCACTGATTTTCTATTACTGTGATTACACACATTTACTGTAGCCAATGCACGTAATGATGTTACTCGTTACAAGGTGCCTGGTATAGTAGCGTCCCCGATTTAGACCTCCAAAATATGGTCACCTTATGCATTGGTCACACAATGTGTGGGTAGAGAAGTGCAGTTTTCTTGTGCAATCATATCCTGAATTTCTGAACTAATATCCCTTCTTTTTAAAAATAAAAAATATTTGTAAGTACAAATATAAAAGAAACTTTCACTGTATAAATATAATTTTTATAGTTTTTACTGGTCATTTATTATTAATTTATTTCTCGAATATTTACAGGCATGCCAATGGCCAGGCTGCCAAGCCACATAACAACAAACTGTTCACATACAGTAGGTACTTGCTTCTACCCAATAGGAACACTGGTGTATGATGATTACAACCAGTAAGAAAAGTAAAACTTGGTTCATACTTGAAAGGCTTCTTAAAATCCTCGATTGTGGTGAGGGTTATCACAACTTTTCTGTCCGAAAAAATTTTGAAACTTGGAAAACATAAACTCTGAGGCATCTTAGAGAATATATGGTCACAATTTTCCCAATACTCCTGCCTATCATGGGTCATTATAAATATTCTCATTGGGATGACAGTGACAGTTTATGTAATCACAACTTTTCAAAACCCTCAAAAGACTGACTGCAGTTGACAGTATTAATAAATTGGCTGTGCTCTGTCCACTTTTACCGTGTTTTACTCCAGTAGCAAAATACGTGAGGGTGATCGGAAAATTTTCATCGCGGAACCAAACTTTTATTTTACAATGCAATGTTGAAATTTTTCTCATACTTTTGATAGACATGACTACTTACTGAATACAAGGCTTTTAGGCTTCCCTCCCCCCCCCCCCCCACCCATGAACCATCATGGACAGTACACCCTTTGCACAATACTAGCATCCTGCACACTTTAGATGTAGAACTGGAGTGACAGTTCTATACATTTCAGCATGTGATTTCCAACAACAAAGATTATTGGGATGTCAAATGTGAAAGTGGTGGGTACAGTTGCATGGATTATATAAACTTTCAACTTGAAAGCAGCTACTGTACTGTAGTATGGTACCCTATCAATGCTGTTGAAAATGAATGCCTTTCTCTTCCTTAAAGTAACACAAGATATTGTATACAGTGGTTTAGCAGTGTGTGCACTGAACATTGCACAAGTTTGAATGGGTCCAGAATACCAGTGAATTTGATATGAAGTGTATTAAAGCCATTAAATTAAATCCACTAAAACCCCCAAATTTTTATTCTCCCAGGCCTTGTGATGTCACTCATCGATGGTGCTTATGACAAGCAGAAAGAAGTCAAAGATGTCATCAGTCTCTCCTTGGTTAATATTGGCAAAAAGAAGAGTAAACTTGTGCTAAGTTCATGCCACTCATATTTGAGGAAGTATGGGAAGGTAAGTGATCATCCGAAGTACAGCTGGGATGATTTTCTGTATGGAATAAATTGTCCTCTGGTATTAAGACCATAAGGGTGTAAAGGAACTTAAAAAGGGTCAATCGTCTTTGCCCCGGAGAGTAAAAAGTTGTCATACTATAAAGTTTACATAATTGTAGCCCCTCCTCCAATGATTAAAATCCTGTCAAGCTGCCCAGACAAAGCTGACATTTAGTTGCTCAGGGCTGCATTCCCACACTACTATGTGTGAACTGAGTGCCATGCATTGGGAACTACTGGACTGCTGTTTGAACATATATCAATTGGAGTGCAGTCACCAATTGCTAATAGAGATATGGGGATATTCCTAAATATGTTTAGGGTGATGCAACAGCCTTATTAATTTGAACATACTTTTACCTGAAGCATGTTCATACTTCTGGCCTCAAGTTAGTTAAAATTCATGGCACTAAGCAACTGGGAACATGGAAGAAATCTGTAAAAATGGCTTATTGAGTGGTAAATTACTGTATTGAGTGGTAAAGTACTGTAATGTCAAGTGGGTTTCAGTACAACATTTAAATCACATTTGGAATCATTTCAGTTTTGAAGGTCATTCCAGATGGGAAACAGTTTATTGCTCTTGGAAGCAAAACCCACCTGTGACCTGGCTGGGTACTTAACCCAGACCCTCTCCCCCCATTGTTAATTTTTGATTCCTTGCCGAAGGCAGGCAAGGAATCTATGCGATGGTGATGGCGTGTGTGTGTATGTGTGTGTGTATGTGTGTGTGTGCGTATGTATGTGTGTGTGTGACGCTGCTTGTAAACACTCTATCTCAAGAGCAGTAACCCCGGGTAATCTCATACTTGGCATGTAGATTGCCCATATTGAGTAGATGAACCCTATTGTTTTTGGTGCAGGTCAAAGGTCATTTGGGGTCACCAGAGGCAATTTAGTGAATTTCTTTTAACAGCTGTAACTCGGTGTCCGTTGTTCCAATTGAGTCATAACTTCAGGATAAGATAGACTGGTAAGAGGTGGAAATATTGTAATATGATCCGCATTAATCTGAAAGGGTCAAAAGGTCAGAAAGTGATGTTTTGTTGGTATCTCGCCAACGAAACATTTTAGGGGGATGGTGTAATGGAAAGTTGTGTTCGTCTATGTGAAATACACTTGATGACCTACTTTGACCTAAGTTGACCTCATTTGACCTTTTGACCTTTGTGGCTTTTTTGTGACCCCTGGATTTGTCTTGTTGAGACAAACCAAAAAGGCAATTATAGTACCCTCCTACGATGTTCCTAACTCTAGTTATTGACATTTAAGTGAAATGTTAGGAGTGTATGTGTTATATGCACTGGAATGCGAGGTATGTGGTGTGATAACTCAATAACCAAGTGCCATAGGAGGATGGCATAATGGAAAGTTGTGTTCGTCTATGTGAAATGCATGTGATGACCTACTTTGACCTCAGTTCACCTCATTTGACCTTTTGACCTTTGTGGCTTTTTTGTGACCCCTGGATTCGTCTTGTTGAGACAAACCAAAAAGGCAATTATAGTACCCTCCTACGATGTTCCTAACTCTAGTTATTGACATTTAAGTGAAATGTTAGGAGTGTATGTGTTATATGCACTGGAATGCGAGGTATGCGGTGTGATAACTCAATAACCAAGTGCCATAGGAGGATGGCATAATGGAAAGTTGTGTTCGTCTATGTGAAATGCACGTGATGACCTATTTGACCTTTTGACCTTCGTGCTTTTTTGTGGAGCCTGGGTTTGTCTTGTTGAGATAAACCAAAAAGGCAATTAAACTACCCTACCATGGTGCTCCTAACTCAAGTTACAGACATTTTAGTGAAAGGTTGTGATTGTGTGTGCATAACGCATTAGAATGTGAGGATGGCATAATGGAAAGTTGTGTTTGTCTATGTGAAGCACACGTGATGACCTACTTTGACCTCATTTGATCTTTTGACCTCTGTGGCTTTTTTGTGATGCCTGGGTTTGTCTTGTTTAGACAAACCAAAAAGGCAATGATGCTACTCTTCTATAATGCTCCCAACTCAAGTTATTGACATTTTAGTGGAAGCTCGGTCATGACTGTGTGTACATGTTACTCATTGGAATGCGATGTATGAGGGTGCGATTTCTAGAACTGAGTAATCAATTTTTTATTTGAGTCACAAAAGGTTGACCTTATTAACATGATGATATCTTAAGTATGATAACTGTGAGGGATCTCATGCTTGTCATGTAGGTGATTCATGTTTGTAACAATATATCATATGGCAAGGAATCACTAAGCCTTTTGGCTTTCTGGTTATCTTAACCACTGCCTCTATCTACTTAGAACATCACCAATTAATGTGACAAAGCTGTTTTGATACCTCAGTCAAAGATTGAATTTCTAATCAGTTTTTTGTGAGTATCCCTTTAGTACTGTAGCATTAACTTGTTTCAGTTTAGATTGTTTCCTCCATCCTTTGATTGATGCATTTTGACTGTTTCTCAACTACCCAAATAAACATTTCTTCCAATCCTTTTTTTTCCTGAAAATCATGTATTGTCACAATTAAACTTTTCAAAACAGTTGACTTACCGTACCTTTCTTTTTGCACAAATTTTTACTGTCATCTTCTTTGAATGTTTCATATTTTTGCCCACCCCCTTTTGTCTTTTAGCTACCAAAGCATCATCGCACTGTTGTCCTGGAAACAATGGAGAAGATAATAAGGGATACATTAGATGACATCCCAGAAGGCTTAGCCCTTGACTTGATCAAGTTGGCCTCAGATGATCTCACTGGAGTCAAGGTATAAATGTTTTGCTCTAACCCAAGTGGTTCTCATTTCAGTGTATTGTCCATAGTGTTTGACATAAAGCACACATTTTGCATTTAAAGAGTTGTGATGATGAATGGTGTGCATTACATATTGCTGTGAAAGGTGTACACTGTGCAGAGGTTAATGTTTAGCATTCCCATTTTGCTACAAACTGAATTTCAGCCCACTGTTAAGCTCCCTTGAAGAAAGGTGCTAAAGTATAGTTCCAGATTTCCATAAATAGCATTAATTGCTTTTGTGATTAAACTACTCATGATTCTCTGCAAATAACATCATTAAGTACAAGATTTCAGAGATATTAGTATCCAAAGGTGACAAATTTACAGTAAGTAATGTCAATTTTTCAGGTGAGTCCTTAGACATATGCAAGGAAATGTATCTTCATTGTTTGAAGTCACAAGTTTGAACATTTGATTCAGACATTGTTAGGAGTAATTTGTTTGTTGTTATTCATTTTATTAAATGTTTCAAAGCACTTCAACTGCAGTCTTATGATTTTGAAATATTTTGCATTTTAATGACCAGCAGCTCTTCAGTATCACTTTTGGCACAGTATAACCCTAGCACAGCTTTATACCTAGTCTTCTCTGTCAGTAAAACACTTAAAAAAATATGATATATCTTCAAAATTTTGACTTTGCAAGCAGGTTTAAGTGATTCACACTTGCAAAATATTGTTACAATATAGACTTTAATATGTACTGACGTCACACAACGTCATTTTTGGAGGCAAAACAATAAAGTACATGGCATGCTTGAAGCAGAATTTGCATGGGCGTGTAGAAGACTGTGTGTTTCCGACTGGTCCACAAATAAGCTGTCTGCATTTGTTGGTGTAAGTTGCAATAATATGTGCTTGCTTCCATTAGAGGGTGCACTTTCTGTTCTGTGACATCATATGCATACTGTCTATTGCTTTCTTCCAGGAAGTGGAACCAGAGTGGCAGACAGCTGCTAGTACAGTCTTGGTGGCCCTGGGTCGTCGTTTCTGCATTCAGGTCATGGAAGAGTTACTGAGGAAATTTCAGCCTGGTGTGATTCCTCATTTCTTTGTCATTCAGACCATGGCAAGTCTTTCCATGGCTAATTGTGAGTTTGAATAAAAACTTTTACTTTCAGTTTCCCTTTCCTTGTTGTAAAGTAAGGTATTTTCAAGTATTTTCGGTTGAGAGCCACTTTTTCCTGAGAGTTTACTCTTTAGCAATTGTTGTAGCAAGAATTGAATTACACATTATTTGCTTTCTCATATAAATATGGGTCACCTTGAATCTTCCACAGGCCATTCAAGATCTTATCATAGGCCATTACATAAGAACCTAGGCCGTAGGGCTTTCCAGAAGGTTCAGTTAAATTAATATTGCCAAGTTTGCCAAGTTTTGTTTTCCTTTCCTCTGTTGTATTGTGCAATTCAATAAAACAAGATTTTATATTGTAGATGGCAGAGCAGCTGTTTTGCATGCATTTCCACAAACAAAATCAGGGATGCTTAACTTTGAAAGGGATGGATCCGCACAGTGTGCTAATTAGGGGGTCGGGCAACAGTGTACCCTGAACTAAAGAAAGAAGTTTTTGCAGTTTGGAAAAGTGGAATTACAACAATGAAAATGAGTAAGAAAATGGAAAATCACACAAAGACAACAAAACGAAAGTTATCTAGTAAAAAAAAAATACAAATATGAAGGTAGCACTTTAAATGAGTTATGGTCAAAAACTGCTTTGTCTTCATCTGCATAGTGCTGGAGGCCAAAAGAAGAAACCTAGACGAAAAAATTTGACCCAAGAGAAAAAAAATGGCCCTTAACTTTTCTATACCACAGAAAACACGCAGTTAGAAAATAGAAGAGAACACAGAATTTGACCTTTGAGAATACAGACACCTTGTTCATGCACTATAGGTATACTCTTGTAGGTGCATATGTGTTCATTCAAACTTTGTGTTGTTGCCAGTTTGTTGTCTCAAATAAGCTTCAATATGAGTCACTTGGTAATGTCCTTCCAAAAGGATGTTAGTATCCATCAGGGGCTCTTAACATGCTAAAACACTCCTTACCAGTATATGAGGCCATGGGCAGTGAATCTGACAAGAGGCCCCTCATCTAGAACTTTGCTGTTTGGACCCTCTGTGATTTTTGTCAAGGGATAGTATCATCACAGACTCTGGTTCATCATGTTTGCAGTAACATTACAGTACAACACATGAAGCTAAAGAAGTGTTATGTGCAAGAGGTCACTCCTCTACAAGTTTGCTGCATTTTGTCTCATGTTACATTGCATTAAACTTTCATCAATTGATGATATTCACTTGGAATATATCACTTCAAGTTTTTCAGTGGAGATGCGCTAGTAACAATATGGAGCTATTGTTTTATCAAACATTGTCTTTTATTGCATCTTTGAGTGAACAATGTATAATTGTGTAGAAATTGATCTGTGGGTCATGTAACAAGGAAATGCAGACTCCAAGCAGCCAGAGGAATGACATTCATCGATTCCATGATATGTGGGGCTACCATAAGGAGTTAAGATGGATCTTAACTTAAATCTATCATGCCGTTAGCGCTATTGAAATCAAGCTCAGGATAGAGTGTAGCTCTTTATAAATCCAAGCCCCAGGTCTGAATGATTCATTTAGTGTCTTCCATGTCACAGTTTGTGGAACTTTATTAAATGTGTTACTAGCAAGTTATCACAGTATTAGAATCTCTTATGATTCTTTAAATTAGTGTGAAATTTGTCCTTCAGAAATAGCAGAGTGGATTTAGTACTGAAGTTCTGTTTGTAATGTCTGTTTTTCTATCAGCTTTTGGGTTTGTGCCCTTCCTGACTTCAGTTCTTGGGACCATGATGCCAATGTTAGAATCCACAAAGCAGGATAATATGAGATGGGTGTTTGCTTCAGGTATGTTAACATAAGCAAGGAATCAGTAGTGTATCCTTTTACAATTTTGTTGTATTTTAGAAGAATTTAAGAGTGAAATCGTAAAATGAGTCCTTGGTATATTCATTGTCCATGTGTTCTGCCCACTCCTAGTAAAAATTTCCAAGTAAAGAGATGTGGTTGATTTTATGTCAGTTATTCTCAACCATGTCCCTCAGGACTGCATACAGATTGCAAGTCCTGTTGGAAAACTCTGGACTGATGTTAAATAGTAATAATCATTTTCAGTCCCCCCACCCCCCTCCAAAATATTTTTGGAGAGTGGGTGGGGAGATTGTGGGTCATAGGGCAGGATCTTGGTACACATAAGTTGCAACATAAAAAGTCAAGTTTTCCCAACATGTGTGAGAAATTCTTTCACACAATTTTAAAACTTGTAGGATTGTGGAGAAGAGGTATTGATCCTGCTACCTAATGCAAACACTGGTGTACATGTATTTTAAGTAATGTATTTGGAAGTAACTACTTGATCCCTCCTCTTCTACATAGCTCTCCCAAACTTGCACCATGTTGATGTTCATACTGTATTGCTTGGCTCCTGATTCCTCTAACAGCCAAATAAATTTTCTGCTGGCTGAAAACAAGATGCCCCATATCCTGCATTTTTGATATGTGGCCCTTAACTGCAGCCCTCCCTCTCTATTTGGCCCTTGTCCTTCAAGAGGTAGAGAATCACTGATCTGCAGTTGATTGGGTGTTGAAGTTCTGTGTTCTCTTCACTTTTGCTTTTGTCATTTAAGTGTGTTAAGATGATGTATATATTTTTGTTTTCTATTTAAGAAATTCCTTCATGGTTTTATCTTTCATTTTTTACCCTGGATGCAGTTTTTTCAGTTATTTCTTCTCCTGTTTTTCATCTTTCAGCGTTGGCCAGATTTAGTGAGAGTATTCTGGACTATATTGCAAACATTGAAAATGCTCCTGATCCGACTGTAAAGAAAGAAGCCTTCTCATCACAGATATACTCTGCTTTTAGTGTTCTCTTTAATGTCTGGCTGCAATCAAAAGAATCAAAGGTAGGTTCATTCAGAGATTCATGATTTTCTTTATGATATAACTGTGGTAGTTATCATCAAGCAATCAGGTTGCCTTCTAGATCTAAGTTCTTGGCTATTTTGTAGCACAATGTGTCCACCAGAAAGTTTGGGGTAAAAACAAGGGGTGCTTCCTAACCTGTAAAGTATGAAATCAAATTTTGGGGTTTAGGGTCATATCTTGGAAGAGGAATGGGGCAGTAAAGTCATCCAGGGAATGTAGGTTAAAGAAATTTCATAAGCTTTTATATTTTAATTATGTTTATAAAATTACTGCAAAAAATATCATTTTATTACAATAATAATTATCCATTACAGGTTAACCATATTTTTTGTTTCATTTTGACATTACAGTTGCGTCTCATTGTGGTTGAGGCCCTTGGTCATATGTCCTACATCCTCTCTCAAAATAAACTGGAGGAGCAGCTTCCTAAACTCGTCCCTGCCATTCTCAACCTCTACCGGAGGCAATCAGATCCCTTCCACATTACCCAGGTATTGGCGGTTTGACAACTTGCTTATTTGGATAGGACAATTTTTTGTGTAACTTTGTGTCCACATTTCACATTAATTAATATAGATGAAAATCATGAAAAGTTTTGTTGAACTGGGAGCCTCCTGGCTGGAGGTTGCTATTTAGTAGGCACTATTTGCCAGGCCCAAGTATTTGAGCAAGTGGATAAAACAGGGTTGCCAGACTTCCGGCAATAGCTGGAATTCCAGCTTTTGCCGGACTTTCGGTATGACTGGCCCCACACATCGCTTCCGTCCCCGATTGAAAGTGAAGCCGAAGCTGATGTGCCGGCCCTTGGCCAGGACTTTCCCCGATATAAAAATACAGAACAGACGTTCATGCTACTGTATTTTGTAAGCCCTACGATGTTTGTATGTATGTGTAATATAAGTAATAAAAGGGACTGGTCAAATAAGGCTAGATCAGCAGTGTGTATCGTAATGGCACTAGCTGTATATACGAACAAGTCTGGTGTTTTGCTCATTCTACGAGCGTATGTGTTGCACAGGCTAGGGCAATGTACATTAGTGCAAACATACGGCAGCCTAACAGGGTGGCGGTGCTTGTAATGACTGTGTGCTAGCGCGTTGACAAATTGTCATTAGCGACTTTAAAGCATTTACTACTATACTACACAACACGAAACTAATAGTGAGATGTGGAAAGAAAGCAATTGCCATAGGAGTCAAGAATACAGTAGATTTAAGACTTATTAGAAGTGGCTGGAAAACAAAGATTACCCTGGAGTTCATCTCTCTGAATACTGTACAGAAAATAGATTGAGATGTCACAGGAAAAGCATAAAGTTAGGCCTAATGTTAGCGTTAGGCCTAACCTTGAGCCTAACGATTAACGTTAAAAGGAACAGACGAAAATTGGAAGTATTAGGCAGGAGGTGAATTTGACTCTTCCTACTATATTATGTGTTCATACAGTATTTGTATATCAATGTGTGTATGTTGGCCCTTGGGCACAGGCTAGGCTTGCAGCCTATGTTTCTGCCCCATCAGATGAGATCAAGGATAGAACCCCTTATTTGTTCACCTTAAAAAAACTCAAAAACATTTTAGTGATTTCCCTAAAAATTTGCACAAAAGTTGCACTAAATTGCATCTGAGGACCCTCAAATATTCAAAAATTTTCCAAAGGGGAGGGGGACCTTAGACCCCTCCCCCAGGGCCGGCGGTCAATAAATTTTTAAGGCCCTGGAGGCAAACCCTGCTGGCAGCCCTGATAAAATTTGAACATGTTAGGCATGATTTTGTCAGTCTTCTTTGGTTTTGGATGTAAAATCATTTAAAGGAAGCAGTGCGTAAGAGGAGGAGGATGCCTATGTTTTCTTCATTTTGTAGAATCATTCCATTTTAACCCTTTTCGTTGAAATAAAGATTTCCTTGTGACACGCTATACCTACGGTATTTTATGACAGATTGTTAGTTGTGTTGATAGACATAGCTTGGAAGTTGTCAAAACGTTGTCATTCTGCTGTAAATACAATTGCAAGGTTTAGAAAATGGATAACTGTTATATCATATTTTAGGTTTAGAAAATGGATAACTGTTATATCATATTTTATTGCAGAATGTATTTATGTGAATTGACTGAAGTGTTTCTTGGTCATTAACATACCGGAAACTCTTTTACTTATGTTTTGGCTATTTTCAGAGTTTTTGTATGATTTTGGAAGCATCAGTGGCAGGAGGGAGCAAGATACTGGAACCCCAGCTGGAGGTGATTGTTAACCAGTTACATGCTCAGGTAAGCAAGATAATCAAGGTTTCCATGTAATGAAGAAAATGGGGAAACCCGGAAATCATTTATGCTTTGAAGGTCATTGAATGTTGTGTGTTTGGTTGGAAATGTTGCCATGTGTCTAAGAAACTGAAAGATTGTACTTATGTTCTTTGGACCATGTTGCCATATGTGTCTGCTGTGTGTGAATTTTGGTAAACACAAACACGTATGGAAAAACTAAAAATTATATGCACAAGCAGGAATTATGGGACTGTATGTACTTAGGATCACAGTGGGTGTTTCAGGGGTAAATAAATTGTCATTAAGTAAGTAGCAACACAAGAAATTTTCAAAATGAGGGCAAAAATTTTCTCTTCTTTGGGTAATGAGTTACTCTTGGGTCTTGAAAATGGTTATTTTGAATTTCATTGGTAAGTGTAGGAATCCTGTGCAATGACAAAGTTTTGGTATGGTAATAATGATCTCATTAGGTTGATATGGGTTGACATGAGGTCAATTTGTGTGCATGTTCTTGAGACAAGCAATTGGTAAGACAGGGAAGGGGGAGGTTAAAATTGTAATAGTATCTTCCTCTGGAGTTATAAACCCTTTAGAACAGAGATGCCCAACTTTTCCTTAAAACATGATCAATTTTGAAAGTTGCCAGCTTGCTGAGATCAAGTATGCCTACAACAAACAGAAGTAATTCATATTCACTGGGAATTTGTCCCCAGTGGACCGTTTTTTGTTTTTGTTTTTGTTTTTTGTTTTTGTTCTTTGGTTGTTTGTATTGTTTGGTTTTTTTTTTTTCTTGGTTTTTGATTCCTTGCCGAAGGCAGGCAAGGAATCTATGCGATGGTGATGTCGTGTGTGTGTGTGTGTGTATGTATGTATGTGTGTATGTGTGTGTGTGTGTGTGTGTGTGTATGTGACGCCTAGCTTGTAAACACGATATCTCGAGATAGCAATGACCGACACTTTTCATATTTGGTATGTAGATTTGTCATGTTGAGAGGAAGAACCCTATTGTTTTTGGTGGAGGTCAAAGGTCATTTGAGGTCACCAGAGGGCAAAAACCGAAAACTTTGTAAACACGATATCTCAAGTTAGCAATGACCGACACTTTTCATATTTGGTATACAGATTTGTCATGTCAAGCGGAAAAACCCTATTGTTTTTGGTAGAGGTCAAAGGTCATCCGGGGTCACCGGAGGTTAATCTGCGAAAACCTCGTAAACGGCTTGTAAACACGATATCTCGAGATAGCAATGACCGACACTTTTCATATTTGGTATATAGATTTGTCATGTTGAGAGGAAAAACCCTATTGTTTTTGGTAGAGGTCAAAGGTCATCTGAGGTCACCAGAGGTTAAACTGCGAAAAACCTCGTAAACACGATATCTCAAGATAGCAAAGGCCGACACTTTTCATATTTGGTATACAGATTTGTCATGTCAAGAGGAAGAAGCCTATTGTTTTTGGTAGAGGTCAAAGGTCATCTGAAGTCACCAGAGGTTAATCTGCGAAAACCTTGTAAACGGCTTGTAAACATGATATCTCAAGATAGCAATGACCGACACTTTTCATATTTGGTATATAGATTTGTCATGTTGAGAGGAAGAACCCTATTGTTTTTGGTAGAGGTCAAAGGTCATCCGGGGTCACCGGAGGTTAATCTGCGAAAACCTCGTAAACGGCTTGTAAACACGATATCTCGAGATAGCAATGACCGACACTTTTCATATTTGGTATATAGATTTGTCATGTTGAGAGGAAAAACCCTATTGTTTTTGGTAGAGGTCAAAGGTCATCTGAGGTCACCAGAGGTTAAACTGCGAAAAACCTCGTAAACACGATATCTCAAGATAGCAAAGGCCGACACTTTTCATATTTGGTATACAGATTTGTCATGTCAAGAGGAAGAAGCCTATTGTTTTTGGTAGAGGTCAAAGGTCATCTGAAGTCACCAGAGGTTAATCTGCGAAAACCTTGTAAACGGCTTGTAAACACGATATCTCAAGATAGCAATGACCGACACTTTTCATATTTGGTATATAGATTTGTCATGTTGAGAGGAAGAACCCTATTGTTTTTGGTAGAGGTCAAAGGTCATCTTAGGTCACCAGAGGTTAAACGGCGAAAACCTCGTAAACACGATATCTGAAGGTAGCAAAGGCCGACACTTTTCATATTTGGTATACAGATTTTACATGTCAAGAGGAAGAAGCCTATTGTTTTTGGTGGAGGTTAAAGGTCATTTGAGGCCACCGCAGGTTAAAAGCCGAAAAGGCTCGTAGTCAAGCTATCTCAAGATAGGAGTGACCAACACTTTTCATATTTGGTATATAGATATGTCATATTGAGAGAAAGAACCCTATTATTTTTGGTGGAGGTCAAAGGTCATTTGAGGTCACCAGAGGTCAAAGACCGAAAATCTTGAAATTGGGATATGTCAAGATAGGAATGGCGGATATAGATTTGTCATGTTGAGAGGAAGAATGCTATTGTTTTTGGTAGAGGTCAAAGGTCATCTGAGGTCACCAGAGGTTGAACTACAGAAACCTTGTAAATGGCTTGTAATCACGATATCTCAAGATAGCAATGACAGCCACTTTCCATATTTGGTATATTTGCCATGTTGAGAGGAAAAACCCTATCAATTTTGGTGGAGGTCAAGGTCATCTGGGGTTACCAGAGGTCAAAAAACAAAATTTCCCAAGAATTCCCAAGATTGTCATCTGGGGTCACTGGGATCAAAAGCAACATTTCCCAAGAATTCTCAAGATTGCCATCCGGGGTCACTATAGGTTAAAAAGCAAAGTTTCCCAAGAATTCCCAAGATCATCATATGGGGTCATCAGAGGTCAAAAAGCAAAATATCGCAAGTATTCCCAAGATTGTCCTCTGGTTTCACCAGAGGTCAGAAAGCAAAATTTCCCAAGAATTCCCAAGATCGTTATCTGGTTATCAGAGGTCAAAAAGCAAAATTTCCCAAGAATTCCCAAGATCGTAATCTGAGGTCACCAAGGGTCAAAAAGCAAAATTTCCCAAGAATTTCCAAGATTGTTATATGGGGTCACCAGAGGTCAAAAAGCAAAATTTCCCAAGAATTCCCAAGATAGTAATCAAGGGTCACCAGAGGACAAAAAACAAAATTTCCCAAGAATTTTCAAGATCCAAGATCCATTGGAGTTGAATTCCTTTCAAGACACTTTCGTTTTTCTTGTTTGTTATATTTGGCGGGGTTCAAAGTTCGTGTGAGGTCAGCAGAGGTGAAATTGTTAAAATATCGTAAAATGATGTAGTCAAGGTAGATAAATTTGAGGGATAAACCTCAGTACAACAAAGCATCCCCATTCGGCAAGGAATCACTAAGCCCTTAGGCTTTCTGGTTTTGTTTTGTATTTGTTTTTTATTTTTGAACAATGGTATGGGTGATAATGAAGTTTTGTTCAGTCTGCAGCTCTTCAAGAAATGGTTACTCAAACTTCGAGACATTATGCAATCTTGACAGTTCAAATTTGGTGGTGTGGAAAATTGAAAGCCAGTAGCAGACTTAAATGATTGCTGTGCATGATGGGAACTGGGAGTATAAACAGTGGGCTAACTTAGTGTTAATGCTTTTTTTGAATTGTTTTTCTCCAAGTTCCCATGATTCTTTGTATGTGTGATGTAATCATTAAACTCTGATATGTTAAAATTTCAGAATGGTATTGCAGTATTAGTTCATGAAGTATACGTACAAATACACTTATTTGTCTAAATCTGTACTTTTTCCCTATTGTGTGACTAAATCTATAATATATAGTGTTTTACATGTATTGACTTCCTCAAAGAATCAGTCCTAGTAATAATTAGTTGCTGAGAGATTTTCGCTTCTACTGATGATATTTTTCATAGTTTGTTTCACTTTCTACTCATCAGGCTTGTATTCCAGCAGACTATGGGAATCCCATGACAGTCAAGAACCACAATGAGTTGTTGCGATGTTTTGCTGTTTTAGCTGTGTCATTTTCGGACCGTGTCATCAACTTCCTTCTTGCCAAGTTGGAGCCTAACAATGAAAGAACAAGAATTGGCACTTTGTCAATATTTAGGCAGTTGATAAATTCAGCAGGTTGGCAATTTACAGTTGTAAATTCAGCACATCTTTAAGTAATGATTATATGTGGCATTAATGAAGTGGTCATACCCACCCAACAGATTCCCCAAGGTGCAATTTATAAATCAATCACAATTTATTTTATGTCCCTGAATCATCCTCAAGCCAGCAGGGACCTGTGGAACCAGGTGGCCAAAGAGGTATTCAGGCTCGCAATTATGAAACTCTCATGACGTTAAATCATTCCTTTTCAAAACTCTTGAAGAAGGTTAAAGTAAAAATTTATTTTTGATATGTGAAAGAGAGACTAAATCTAAGCACTCAGGTGACATTTTCATACAGTTCCAATGTGTAATTCTAGAGATATCAGCAGATGGAATTACTACGTTTGCGACCTACAGTGAGCTAGAAGCAAGTAGGGGTTACACCATCTTCTCACATTGATGAGCAACACTTTGATTTCTTTGTTTTTCCAGTCTGTTGTTTTGACCTTGAAGTTAATAGGGATATGAGCTTCCCATGGGGAATTAAGTTTGCAAAATTCCCCATGTAACCTATGCACTCACATAACCATAACATAAGATTATGAAGGAGAAAATTTGATGTAAAGTTTAAAGAAAAAACAAAATAGATCCCATTTATGAGCGATGATGATGTCACATGTGCTTGCATCAAGTTTATTTTGGGTTGGAGGTGTCACCACTTCATCTACTGATATCTTGAGAACCATGCATCAGCCTTTAATGCATATTTCACCAGAATGTTAAGATTAAGTACCCCATTAACATATCAAAACTCCATTTAACCCTAAACCCTTTGTTTTTAACTCTGAGCTCTAAGTGAGAGTGAAGCAGGCTTCAGGATATACAGTAGTCTCTGGTATGACTTGACCTGAGACTTAAAAGCTGGCCGTTAGACTGAAAGATGGACTGCTGTAACCAATCTATGATACAGATAAATAGGAAAAAGAAAGAAACAATGAATAAAAGGTGAAAACTACACTCAGACAACTTTATTTCCACAAAAAACAGAAAAACACAAAAACTGAGAAAATAAAACAAAACAAATTAAATTCAATTAAAAACAAAAACTATTAAAAATATTAAAAAATTTAAATAAAATTTAGAATTTGGATTTAGCACTTCAAATATTGTATGTCCACAGATCTTTCTTTTCATTGGCAAGTGATGTTACAGAGAACAAAGATAAAGAAAAGCCAGAATTTGGCAAAAAATGTGGTGCTTGACCTAGTTTTAGAACATGAAAAACATGTAGTCAGAGAATGTAAAAGAACATGACATTTGGCATTTTAGAACGAAAAAAACTTGCTATTTGACTAGACCTGTAGACCAACCAGTTAAGACGAAGTGAATATTTCAGGAAATAGCTGTTAATAAAGCTTGTGACAAGTACAACTCATGTACTGAGTTAGAGTACAAATGCAAAATTTTGTATAAAATGGGTGTAAATGGGTGTGTAAGTTTTGAATCTTTGAATGTAAACACAAACTGAACTTACAAGTTTTAAGCTAAAGTAAGCAGTGCTTACTCTGCAGCAGCTGCAGTGATGCAAGGCTGATGCAATTATTGTTAATTTCACTGCCAATATAAAGAGGAACCCTCCCCCCAACCCTCCCTTAAAAATTGTTTCATTTACTTCTGATACAATGTGAGCAGCCTTAAATGTACTTCACCAAGAGTGTCCCATGTTTCACCACAAGTGGTGCCAGGTGCAACTCATTTGCCACCAGAATGCACCTAAAGCTCACAGGGCCTTAATTTAATTGGGTTTTTGACCACAGCTGTAAGGGGTTTGTGCTATGCATTCATATATATTTGAACATGGTCACCAAAAAGCAATCAGTAAAGTATTCTGATATTGGGCATTTTGACTGAAATCTCTCAGTGGAGAAAACTGTAGAAAACTGAAGGTAAGCATGTTGAGACACCATTCGAGTATATTACTTAGGTCGGTTTTAGCAGTGTGAAGTCATTCTTGTTTTGTCTTTAGGCCCTCATTTGGAAGATAAAAAAGCTTTGATTCTGTCTGGATTGAAACCTATTCTACAAGAGACGAACAATAAGGTAAGTTTGAATGCAGATGGATCTGTCATTGAGACTTAAGTGAAGGTCCTGTCTAACTAGTAATTAAAAAAAAACAAGATTTGTCTTGAGAAGTGAACTTTTTAAAAAGTTTAAACTTTTACATGAATTTGTGGTTGCCTAATTCCATAATTATTGTAGTCAAAAGTTAATGCTTGTAGGAGTTCCATCACAGCCTTTAAAATCTTTAACATTCGTCATTCTGGAGATTTAAAAGTGCTTAAATTTGGTTACTATGTAATCTTGGAAAAGTACTTGCATGTGTAGAAAAAATATCAAGGAACATTGCAGTATTCTCGTCATTAGCGTATTTTACTTCATGTATGAATGAAGATCCTTACCTAAATGGTATAGAAATATTATAAGTGCTTGACAAATAATGTTGGCTTGTGAAAAGTGCATTTTCTTCAGAAGAAAATTGAATGAACCTTCCGGAAACAATTAAAGTCCTGTACCATTTTTAGAGCATTTGAAATTTTGAGTCATGTAAAAAGGAGATACTGGCCTGTAACATGACCCAGATTTTTCCACATAATATATGACAAAACATCAGTTTCAGCTGGTATCATGTTTAATTTTGCTGATATGAGTTAAACAGTTGTTTTTAAGTATGCAACTTTTAATATTTTAATGTGAGAAGGTTCTCAAAAAAAACAAAAACAAAAAAAAAATAGGTATTTTAAGGAAAAAAAGTTTAGTTTGTATTTTCCCTAGATCCACTTCTCAAGTAGAGGCTGTTGCCTTCTAATTCAAAAGATGAGAGAAAATAAGTGTTGTTAATATTACAATTGATTTAGCATGAAAAAAGTGGATTCAACTACTTTTACATAAAAGGAAACAAAAACTACATCCCAGATGGGATTTTCTTTTGGTTTTAATAGGTCAAGCAGAGATTTGCCCATGTGATCATTGCTATGGCCCACCATGACTATTTATGCCTTGAAGGTGGCAACCTCATGATAGAATATATCATCAGGCAGTGCTCTTTGCAGAAAGAGATACAGGTACGTTGTGAATTATTTATTAGCTGAATGAACAGGTGGATGGGATGGGGGAAGGGGGAGAGAGAGAGGTCAGTATTTAAAGTAGGTTTGGCATATTTGCTGAGTGGTTGGGTGAAAGGTTGGCTGGTCGGGGTCTGTGGGTTTGGTTTGATTTATTAACTCAGTGGACTAGCTCAGTGGACAGTGTGATAGGTGGGTGGATGGTGTTGGTGGGTTTGTTGGGTGTATTTACAGAATGGATGGGTGGAAGGTTCATTGGGGTAGGTAGGGTTGGGTTGAGTTAAAAGCTGAGTGGACAGGTGGATGGGTGGCTGGATGGTATTGGTGGGTGAAGTTCAGTGTATTTTCTGAGTGGATGGTTACCAGGTCAGCTTGTGGTGGTTTGTTGGTATGGTTTGATTTGGGGTGGTTTAAAAGCTTACTCGACAGGGGGATAGGAGAGGGAGGGGGAGAGGGGAGTAGGTAATATGGAAGGTTTAGTTCCCTACATTTGCTGTGTGGAATGGTAAATTTGACCAGTTGGGTTTAGTGTTTGGCTTTAGTTTGAAATGGTGTAACAGCATGTGGATGGCAAGGCAGGGTTTTGTTTATCAGCTCAGTGGGCATAGATGGACAAGTGGACAGGAAGTAGAGTGAGGTTGATGGGACTCATTTGGTATAATGTTAGAGTGGCAGATTGAGTCGAGTCAACATCTAAATTAAAGACACCTTGCAATGTGGAACTACAGACCTCTGTCCTACTAGTACATAAAGTCCCATATAAGCCTCACGACCTGTGTGGTAACTTTATGATGGAGGAAATGTTATTTATAACCAAAGTCCCAGATAACACATAGAGTCACTAAGTTACTAAGTTGACTTGGTTGGCTCATTAAATTAATTGTGAGGTGTTATTGTGGAACGAGATGGTACCAGTTAATAGGTCACATGTAGTTGGTGATTTGTCACATTACTAGAGCTGCCAACTAGTACGGATTTTCCGTATTTAGTACGGAAAATCGTCGTAAATACGGGAATTCGGATTTTTCCTTGAAAATCCGAATTTTGCATGACCAATAAATGGGGCTTTTCTCGGAATTATTACTCTTTAGCAGATCGATAACATTCCATAAGCTACCATATCATTGGTTGAGCATTTGTAAACAGATCCACTTTCAGCCAGTCAGAAACGGTGTTAAAGCTAGTTTCTGAGTGCAGTGACAGTACTTATCACATGCATACCAACTGGCCAGAGATCAGATGAGCCCACCCTTAACGTTAGATTTGACTGTCGTTTAATGGGAAAAATAGCATCAAGAAATGGAATCAATGAAACATAAAGCATGAATATCGCAGTATGTAAAAATGGCTTCTCTTCATGCAGAGTAGCATAGGCAGGCACAGTGCAAAAGGCATCTGGCAGATCAAGTTTTAACGTAAGTGTTGTTACAGAACCAACAACAAACTTTACACATTAACGTTAAGCCATAGAAATTGTTAAATGGGCCATAGGCCTAACTAAGCTGGAAGCACAAATCTGTTGCAGAGCTCCAGATTTATGGGCTAGAGGCATGATTCCCACATTATCGATGCTTGTGACCAAGACTGACAGTTAAATAATGGACTGACACTTCTAGTGATTTTTTTCTGGAAACGAATTATTTCTGTTTGCTGCTGCGATTAGTTTAATTCACGGATCACGAGCTGTGTGAATGTTTCCTGGCTATCCTAGCCTAACTGCCACAGTATAGGCCCTAGGCTGGTCTAACCATACTACTGTAGCCTAGCCTACACTACAGTATGTATCAAGGCTGATTAACTTACGGTACAATTACAGGATAGCCAATGCGTAGGCTAGTCCTAATCAATGCCCTTAGTGATGACTTGTGAAATGCTGGTACCAGTGATCTGTCTTAGCTTGTATTTACAGAGAGATCTCTGTGACTGACTGTGCACAGGTTTATAGTATTAGGCCTAGCATAGCCTAGGCCTAGGCTATACTGTAGGCCTATACTTAAATTATAGCCTAAAGTTAGGCTAGACCTGTTTGCAGGGGAATTGGTCAGGCAATACAAAAATAGCATGGAAATTTGAAAGATTGGTTAGAAGAACAGTGATTTGTAGCAGCTAGCCTAAACCCATAGGCTAAAGTGGACAAGTTTGCCCCAAATTGAATATTTTTTGTTTGAATATAGGCCTAGCCTAGACTATGAGTGCATGAATTTGTTACTATAAAAAGTCTCTTAGTGGAGGTGTGTTTGACATGGAGCATACCATTGACCCTGAATTACAGATGAGCTTGTGCTCCATGCAGAACTGGTCTTAACACACTTACATGGTACAACATGTATGGCCTAGCCTAACATGGACTTTACCAAATAACTATTTGGGTGAGGGCAAGCTGTTTCTTATCAAGCATTTCAATCTGTTTGTCAATCATAATTTTGGAAGTTGCCTCATGGATAGGTGTGCATGGATGGATTGTGATGGCACTTGTAGGCAATGATGAAGGTAATTATGTGCAACTAGCAGTTGTCAGATACTTTGTTTTCAAAGTCACTAGGGGGTCATTTTATAAATTCCTAATACTCAGAATTGTTTCTTTTACAGATTTATTGATGTCTTGTGTGTATGTCATAAAGATACTTCAGCATAATATCATTTTCTTTTGCTAAAATCTATCATTCAGTTTGATTAAATAGTCTGGCACTATCTTGCCATAAGATTACAGCATCGCTTCTTCGCTTTGTCAAAAATAAGAATTTTTGGTGCAAAATACTGATTTTTGGTCTTCAGAATAAGAAAAACTGTTTCTCAAAGTTGGCAGCTCTGCATTACATTCTTTTACATTCTAATAACATGAAAAACAGATTTGCCGACACAGTAAGCCTCTGCTCATACGAAAACAGTAGCATAAAATCTAAGAAGTACAAAAGTGACACCACAAATTTTGTGGAGAGATATGGTACCAAAAAATACTTCACTTGTAGTTGATGGTTTGTCATATTTTAATAAAATGAAAAACAGATTTGCTGACACAATGAGCCCCTACTCATAAGAAAACAGTAGCATAAAATCTAAGAAGAGCAACAGTAACATCACACATTATTGCACAATATGCTGTTTCATATTGAGTAAATAAATGTCAACATTTTATGTCTTGATTTGTGAAGATGGGGTTTGGACAACTGGGTTTTGTCTGTTAATTTGTACAATATGTATTTGTTAAGTTTTGACATAAAGTTAACTTTTAATTCTCTCCATGTTTTTTTACTTTTCCAGAATCCAGCCAATAAAAGAATTGACACTGACCAAATAACCAATGAGGGTTTGCGAGCAATGTGTGAAAATGTCTTACATCTCATAACAACTACCATCTCAAACATGGAATTGGTATGTGCTGGTGGGTTGGGGTGGGGGGTCATCTTCCCAACCAGAACTTGGTAAAGAGAGTCAGGGAAGAAGATTGACTAGGAGAAGGAAGCAGTTTCTGTGACCAAAGTATAACAGTTGGAAGGGTTTCAAAAAGGGAATTGAACTTATTTACTGAATATATTTTGCCTGTTTTCTTAAACATTTCAGTGTCCGTCAACTTTGTTAGACTGTTCTTGGAAAAGTGCATAAAGTTGGTTTATGTTAGCTATGGAAAAGTGCCTAAAGTTAGTGTTAAGTTAGTCCCTGTGAAGAGAATTACAATTTTTCACTTTTTAAATAACTCTTTTACCTTCAGTGTAAATTCTTTATAGAATGATAGAATATTAAATTGTTTTATCTGTTTCTCCGTGATGGTAAGACAATTTAATATAAAGTGCTTGAAACAAGTCAAATAAAATTTAGACATCACCATGTATATATCAAGTGTCTATCAACTATGGTTAAACTTGGTTCTCTTATTGTGATGTAATATAAACTTTGTTAAAATGGATATCATTTTATTCATTTACTTCAAAAGGTATTATGGCCATTTCTTTTGGAATTCCTGGGCCCAGTGCAATATACAGAGGCTATGGGGGCAGTATGCAAGAATGCAGCTCACATAGCCAGCAAGAAGAGAGAAGCCCAGGATGAAGAGTACATGATACAATTCGATACTAATGCAAACATTCCTAAACCTCATGCCCTGCTTGCTCGTTTAATTGTAAGTAGCATAATTTACATGCTTTGTACTACTTTGCATATACTTTGTATTACTTTGTAATATACTTTGTATTACTTTGCATATACTTTGTATTGTATTTAAGTGAAAAACACTCTTGAAAAGTCTGGCGACAGAATTTGTTGCCAATCTGCTGTAGGTATAGTAATTCATTAGTGAGTTTAGCCAGTTGAATTCTCAAATGCAGCATTCTGAATGGTTGACCTGGGGAGGGGTTGAAGGGGTTGGGGTGGTAGAAAGCGGGTAGAATTTATGAATATGTACATGAGAAATGGTGCAATATTTGAGCACAAATTAGCTTGATATTTGTAGTTATGAGTGGGATTTACATTCTGAATACTGAAACTGTACTGGTATGCAGGATGATTCATCCTTGATAAAATTGACCTTCGTGATTACTTTGAAATGAAATTCTTTGCAGAAATTGTTCATCAGATTTTGTTTTATGTGACATTTTATTTTGCTTATGCAACAATTTCTCACAAGTATGGGCTGGCTAAATCACTGCTTTTCTCCTTTCTTTACCTCTACAGGTAGGGGCTGGTCTTCCTATGAATGGAAGAGGGCGGGGCATTCACTGCCTGGCTCTCTTACAGGCTGTATCTCCAAATATCCATGAGAATATTGTTGACATGTGGGATACAGTCATCCCCAAACTTGTGCAGTATTTGGAAGGTGAGACCTTTTTGGTTTCGATGATAAGAGAAACCTATGCATTCATGATGGCGTGTGTGTGTATGTATGTGTGTATGTGCGTGTGTGTGGGTGTATGTGTGTGTGTATGTATGTGTGTGTGTTTGTGACACTTTGCTCATTAACACGATATCTCAAGAAGGGAAACTCTGACAGTTCTCAAACTTGGTACATAGATGCCCCATATTAAGAGGAAGAACCCTATTGTTTTTGGTGGGGGTCGAAGGTCACCTGGGGTCACCGGGGGTCAAACTCTGAAAACCTTGTTGACACAATATCTTGAGGTAGGAAGCTTGGATGAATTTCATACTTTGTATGTAGATGCGTTATGGTATGAGGAAGAACCCTATCATTTTTGGTGGAGGTCAAAGGTCATCTGGGGTCACCGGGGGTCAAACCCTGAAAACTTCGTTAACACGATATCTCAAGAAGGGAAACTCGGACAGTTTTCAAACTTGGTACATAGATGCCCCATATTAAGAGGAAGAACCCTATCGTTTTTGGTGGGGGTCAAAGGTCATCTGGGGTCACCGGGGGTCAAAACCTGAAAACCTTGTGTGCACGATATCTCAAGGTAGGAAGCTTGGATGAATTTCATACTTACTGTGTAGATGTGTTATGGTAAGAGGAAGAACCCTATTATTTTTGGTGGAGGTCAAAGGTCATCTGGGGTCACTGGGGGTCAAAACCTGAAAACCTTGTGTGCACGATATCTCAAGTTAGGAAGCTTGGATGAATTTCATACTTAGTGTGTAGATGTGTTATGGTGAGAGGAAGAACCCTATTGTTTTTGGTGGAGGTCAAAAGTCATCTGGGGTCACCAGGGGTCAAACGCAGAAAACCTTGTTAACATGATATCTCAAGATAGGAAGCTTGAATGAATTTCATACTTAGTGTGTCGATGTGTTATGGTAAGAGGAAGAACCGTATCGTTTTTGGTGGAGGTCAAAGGTCATCTGGGGTCACTGGGGGTCAAACCCTGAAAACCTTGTTAACATGATATCTCAAGATAGGAAGCTTGGATAGATTTCATATGTGGTATGTGGATGCATTTTGGTAAGAAGATGAACCTATCACTTTTTGGTGGAGGTCAGAGGTCATCTGAGGTCACTGGGGTCAAACACTGCAAACCTTGGTAACAGGATATCGCCAGGTAGGAAGCTTGGATAGATTTCATACTCAGTGTGTGGATGCATTGTAGTGAAAATATGAATGCTTTCGTTTTTGGTGGAGGTCAAAGGTCATCTGGGGTCACAGGGGTCAAAAAGCAAAATTTTAAGAATTCCCAAGATCGTCTCATGGGTTCTTCAGAAGTCAAAATGCAAATTTTCCCATGAATTCCCAAGATCAAATATGAACCTAAAATTATTTTTCCAACATGTTAAGATAGCATTTGACCAGTGACTGAAAGATATGGGACATCATGGCATTATTTGGAATGGAACATGTATCATCGAAACCTCAATGCATTTTTGCATTCTGGTTATATTATGCAACAAAACATTACTTTTCATCAAAAAACTAAGAAATCGAAATTGACTTGCTTTTATTACATTTTGTAGCAAATTGTGAGAATATAAAACTTTCACATTCTTGTTTTAAGGAAACAACATGTTTGGAGAGAAAATATTTTACTTTATATCACTTGGGGTCAATTAAATGTGTCTGTTAAGGGCTTGGGATGTATTTATGTTCTACTTTGATTAAAATTGTAATTGTTTATGTTGTTTCATCATTACACAAGCTGTTTTATACATTTTTTAAAAGGCTTGTGAGACGGATGTTGTAGTATAGATAGCAACTAAGAGTGTTTATTGACTAGAGACCAAGGTCAAAATGTCCATGGAATGTCCATCCATGGAGGCAAAATTAGGTCCAAATTTGCAGTGTCTCAACTAACCAGTCATTTCTTCCTTGTGGGTACTTTCTCTAACACTGTGCTATTTATAGGGCGTCCTTGTGTATGTGGTGTACACCATATCACGTTCTCATAATTACACAGAAATAAAGGGCACTTTTTAAATGCAGCATAAATGCTTTAGTGCACCCACAAACGATATCAGGTTATATGCAGCATGTTGATGTGCTGTAAACAGCTGGATAACGTTTGTGAGTGCACATGTGCATTGTTAACAAAACAAAAAACTTGTGTCTATGAAAGCCGAATTATGCGCTCAGGAGTGCGTTCTTTTTTGCCAGTCATCGCCTACATACAAGTTATAGCCGAGGTTGCATTCACATTCAAATATGCTCTGTGTTTATTTTGATCTTACAAGCAGCTGTACTGTCTACTCAGTCAGTGTGAAATTCTGTACGTTTGGTGCTTTAGATATTTCTCCTAGGATGTGCAGTTTAAGGAGACACAAAAATAAGTCTATTATCTATTGCAGTGTATATTATCTATGTTAGACGACTAAAGCCTTCATTTGTAATCGTCACCCAGGGTTTCGTAGTGAATCCTGTTGCTAAGGTAGCATTATGGTTTTGTTCTGTTCCCCTAAGTGTTACATAAATGCTGTAGGCCTATGCTCTGTGCGTTAGTAATGTATCAAACATAGACAAAAAGTTGATGTTAAGGATTGCACAGTCTGAGCGTAAATGGGGCGGCTCATTAGGCAACTTTCTATCTCTTACCTTCGCTTTGTGGCTCTGAAAGTTGAAAATAAATCTCAGATATGGGCGACATGCCACTAATTTGTAGCGCCATTTCTTACATAATCAAACTAAAGGTCACATAGTGTTCCTACAGCAACAAAAGTACTGCTGTTCCTTTACTCTTTTGGGAATTACCAGGGAGAATATACCTCTTCTTAAGTTACGAAAAGCACCAAAAGGTTGTCGCCATGTTTCACCCACTAGATCTGCACAGCGCAACGACTGACCGGCGGAGACTTAACCGTTTTGGACCTAACTCTTACTTTCAAATTGGCCAAAATTTTGTACAAGGCATGTGTTAGACCTTGGTCTCTAATCAATAAATACTCTTAGGATAGTAACTTGTATTCATTCCTATTTTGGAAGTGACACTGACTTCTCATCCAGTCTGGACTTTTCTCTTTCTTTACAACTTGTTTAATCTGCCATCCTTGTATGTTTTCTGAAAGGGATAAAGTAGATTGTCAAAAGTAACTAGCAAATTAACATTTCAAAACTGGGGTAACTTAGTGACTCTGTGTGTTATCTGAAACTTTGGTTATAAATAACATTTCCTCCATCATACAGTTACCACACAGGACATGAGGCTAATATGGGACTTTATGTACTAGTAGGACAGAGATCTGTGGTTCCACATTGTGAAGTGATTCTAATTTAGATGTTGACTGGACCCTTTATGTGCTTTACTGCTCAAAGACAGTAAATGAATTCAGTATGCAAATGGTCTTTCATTTAGGAATCTGCTATTTTGGTCTGTTGGTAATTCTGTCACATTTTAGAAAGTCTTCAATGATTGTTATGCAATAGGTGCGCATCACAGTTCTGTTGGGGAATGACTTGTTATGCATTGGAGGTCATGCTTTAATGTTTAAGCTCCTCTTGCTGTTCAGGAAATGTGCAAATCAATGACTGACTTACCTTTTCCTCCCCTCCTATCTGAATATTTTCAAAGTTGTTATTAACCCAGCTACTAATGTTTTTTTAAAGCCTAATTGCATTAATGAACTAATATAAAGGAAGAATAAACTCTGCAAAAAGGCTACGCTAAAACACTGATGATACCACAGAGAATGTTAAAAAAGATGAACAGATGACAAACTATTAAACAAGATTTCGCTTAAAAATACTTACATTTTGTTAGCAAAAGTGTGTAATACTGAAGTTTCTTTTGTAATGTAATATGGCATGAACTAAGAAAGAACCCAATCAAAATGAAAAATCACAATTAAAAAATCATCTCAGACAGAAGATGTTTATAAATGTACAGCTGCTTTCTAGAATGAATAATATATGCATTCTGAGGTGAAGGGCTTTGCATGTTTTCCAGACAGTATGAGGTAATCATTACAATTTTTTACATTGTGTATTTATCAGATAATCTTGACGATGAAGAGAAGTGGTCAATGAAGTCATGGGAAGATTTGTTGCTGAAGGTAAGAATTATTTCAGTTTCTGTTTTGCTTTGTTTTGGTTTCACTTTGTCATGCTCGGTTGTAAAAATAAATAAATTTGAAAACAAAGGTAAAAAGAAGGTGTTTGAATCTTACAACAGTTAAGTTATTTTTCTTACTGCATAGGTGCATTACGTCTCAAGAGTTAGAAGATCAGATAGTTAGAAATACAGTATATGGCTTCAAAAAATATTAGCCAGTTGTGGTGCTTGATGAAGGTTTAAAGTAGAAACATGATACCAGCTTTAATTGAAACAACTTGGAGGCTCCCAGGTTTTGTAGAAAAGTAAATAGTAGGCTTGGTGACTTACCCAACTCTACTGCAGAGTTGCAACTCCTGGTCAGTAGTTAAGTAGCGACTCAGCTTTCCTTGGAATTGCAACTCTTGAGGATTTTTTCAGAACTGTCAAAATATGCACAAGATCATATTTTGGAGCTTCAATTTGTGTTATTTAGCAGGCACCAGTGAAGTAGTTAAACTCAAGTGGCTCTTTTTGGTCTTTTTATTTATGCAATCAAAAGTTTATTTAAAGACAGACAGTCATCACCCCAAAGTATATTTTTAGTGTGCGTATATCAAAATTCTCAGTTGGTGACTGCTCTTTGATTGACGTCAAAGTTTGAAAATTTGAAAGATGCAGAGTAGCTCACATTCCACACAAGGCAGAAAAAAGTGCTTTTATTACATTTTATAGCCTTGTATATGCTCACCAGGACATGGCTTTAAGCAATAAAACAGGTTTATTCCTGCACAAGGAAGAGCTTCATACAGTTATGGGAGGAGCTAGAAGATGCATAGTTGGGAGAATTGGAACTGTCTGGGATCATGAAAATTCCCCTTTAAGGCCACTACAACTGTCCAACATTGGCATTCAGCACCTCAGACTTGAGAAACTAATAGTGTAGCCCTGTTGGTGTATTGCTACTCATTAGAAGGCTAGTGCTTGCCTGTCGATAGCTGCTGAGATGCATGTTCCTGTGTCAGTTATGACGACATTGTAAGAGTCCCGACTTCATTTAGAGTTGTGACTAATAGGGGCTCGGGTACCCGCCTCCAAAAGTATTCGAGGGACCCAGGCCAAGAAGTATGTTGTAACTCAGGAAATAGTGTTCTTCTAGATCTAGATTGGTAATGTGGGACCAAAACTTTTTATTAGGACTTAAAATATTCCTTGAATTTTATATGCTGCTTTGTATTATGGTGTGTGTTACAACATGAAGCTTGGGTGCTGTTAGATCTCATTGAACTGCAGTATGTGGTAACATATGCTGCTACTTCAAGCTTATCTTTATTGGCATACGGGATCATCCCAACCTTTTGAGACAGTGAAAATTTTCAGATATCCTGTTAGTAAACTGATAATCAAGCAACTTTGTTGTTACTTACCCACTACCCGTTTTTTACTTACCCACATTTTAAAGTCACCTACAATATTCATTTCCAGCAATACAATGCCTTCTCCCAAGGGGCAAGATTATGTTTGATCTTGAAGTTGGCTGAATGTGCAAAATATGTTCATCATTTTTCTGTTGCATAGTGTGTAATGTAAGTCTGTACCTAGTGTTTTCCTACAAGCAAACAAACATTTTGCGTGATACAGCATGCACAGGCTGATAGATGTACCAGCATGTAGACCTACCTTGGATGAGAATGTGCAAAGTTAGGTCTGTGTGCAGTCAGTCACACACCCATAACTTCATAATCTGATAATGTCATGGTGTGACTCTGCATTCCACGCTGAAGTTAGAGGATCATGACAAAGTGAATAAAGTAAAATGTACCCTTTTTGCATTTTGTTTCTTTTGGATTGGTGTATAAATTATTTGGAAACAATGTTACAGGTAGTACCATGTTTCAAACCATGTGTGTTTCACTTACCAACAACTTACCGGCATTTACAATGTCAGTCACTGCAAGAAAAATTCACAATACCATCAGTAAATGTGTAAGCATTGCATGCAAGCCTTGCTGGTAGTGTGAGCACAATGTTACAGTTACAACTATGGGTGTATTCTCTCAAGTGCACATCTTTTTCATTAATATGAGTGTACAAGTTTCCATAAGCACCATTGCATAACATTCAAAATATGTGAGTATGGGTATTAGCAGACCTGTAGTAGTGTGAGTACATTGTCATGAGTGTCAGTACAAGTGCAGTGTCTCTGGTTGTGAGTATGGGTACAATTACGCATTTTTTTCATGAGTATGGGTACAAAATTTTGCAATAGCCCGAATGCATAGCTTCCAAAATATGTGAGTACGAGTACCAGTACAAATCCATGCTTGAGTATGAATACAGGCAGTTGTGTAAAATGGTGAGTACATACTCACTACAAATCTGGGTATTAGTACATGCTCCTATGAGTATGAGTACAAATGTACTCAATGTGAGTACAAGTCCATACTACAAGTCTGCCTGGTAGTTTCCTGCAAATATGATGTCTCATTGCATTAAAATGGCTCAGTACAGGTAAACCGAGTAATTTTTGCATGAATTGGAGAATTCAGCAAGAAAAGTATTGTCACATGATTAAAAGAACCATAAGTGGATGAGCATTGGCTGATCTGTGTTAATTTTGTATTCAAATTGGGGCGACTGCATGAAGGAAGATTTTCATACCTTTCTGGACAATTGTAGTAAATTTGTGTTTTTCATTACTGCAATTATTCCAAGCAGAGGTAGTATCAGATATTAGTAAAATGAAGCATGGCAATTTTTGTGAAAACCTGAAATATTGATGCCATTAATAGTTCTCCAACATTTTCCTACTGTGACCCAAGTTTTGAAGACTAAACCAATCAGTGATCCCAGAAATTAATTCAGTGCTTAACTCAGTGGATTCATGTTGGTATTATATTAGCTAAACCAGACTCTTTGCTCGAAAAATTTCATGGTGGCCTAACATAAAACTCATTACTTTGTAGGTTTAGAACCAAGGATAAATTACAAATACCTTGACCAGGTGCAACCTAGAATGTTTTTCTCTTCTCCTATCTGACCTGCTTTTCCTTATCTCATACAGATGCTCTCAAAGACCCTTGATGAAGTTGAAAGTGAAGACTGGATATGTGAGCTAGGGAATGAATTCTGCAAACAGATGGCTTTGTACCAAGACTACCCAGAAGAGAAGGTAATTTTGATTTTTACTTGCTATTCATAAATACTTTTTGAGAATGCTGGCTTGTGATTGGTCAGTTACCCATGTTCTAATCCAGTGTAGAGACATAGGGTGTATGGAGAGCAACTTTTGATCAACATGATTGTAAACACAGCTCTAACACTACAGTTAACAGTTTGTACAGGCTAGGTAGGCCAGTAGGCCTGGGCCTTCAACTGTAATTTTTTTTCAGTAACTGTCCAAATTATAAATAATATATTTTCGTTGACAGCAATGTTGCACATCCAAACAAATAATCAGCTTCTAGGCTACAAACGATATTTCAGGCCTTTTCAGAGAAATTGAAGTGATTTCACGCTGAGTAAGGCCTAGGCTCTAACGTTAGCTTTAAAAGCGTGTCAAACTATCGTGCGTCCGCTTGATTTTGGTACATCGCCGACAAGAAGAAATTATACAGCATTTCTTACCTCAGTAATAGACCTTTATCTGGGATGGGTAATAATATAAATACAGTTGTAAACTGAGTGATAAGCACTCACTAACCTTAAAACTCATCTTTCATATTCCAGAAAGATAGCGTTGGCCCCACGTATTCTGTGCACTATATTTCAAAGAAATATAGCTCCAAAATCATCAAGGGGATTTTCAATCGAAGAATAGGATATATGCTATGGAAACGATGGCCGGGGGCTACTGTCCAATATATGCCCAGGCCTAATGACAACGTACTGCATCAGCAAACCTTATCCAAATTGCTGTATCCTACATTTCTTTTGTAAGAAAAGCTCAACGTCAGTAAAGAAATCTGTCTGGTTTAAGTTCCACTCGTAAAGAACAAGCTCTCTGCGATGATATTTCCAACCAGGTCTAACGTTAACTTACAGCACAAGTCAAGCAACTAACGTGAGGCCCTAGCACATGATAACTGTTCTGGCTAAGCACGCTGGTTTTACGTTGATCCGAAACAGTATCAATATTGTCGGTGCACAGATGTAAACAGTTTTAGATCACATTTGAAAAGTCTCCTTTGTATCACAAAATCGCAAGATGGAAATTGCTTGCAAATGACACTCGGGTAAGGAGACTTCGTCTAGTACGAGTCTAATTCGAACTGACTCACCGTTCGAAAACAGCGTAACGATAAGTTAGTAGCCTAGGTTAAGGCTAGGACAAACGTTGGCCTAACGTTATTTGTTTTCAACAACGTAGCAGCACGTTAGTGTGTTGAACGTCACGGTGAGCAATATCGCAAAAACCACATATCCTCATGCTAGTAAGTCCTCCAAATGTAGTTTTAATGGAACTGTCAAGGCGGAGTACATTTCCAGTTCAAACAGAGAAATCGTTTCAAATATGAACTCGCTCAAAATATTCCAAAAAATCCACATTCGAAAAGAGATGTCACAAAGTATGGCCATGTGTTTACAAACGACAAAGCTATAGCGTGCAGCAAGTTATATAGCCTACATATTACATAGCTCGTAATTTAGCAGGCAGCCTATACGCAGTCTTATGTGCACTCTGCGAAAATTTAGTAAGTTTGGGAGAATAATTCATGATCAATGGAAAATCGTAAAAAAGCAAACTTTTCCACTTTTAAACGTCTCGAAATTAAAGTATTTATGAATGGGAATAAAGTCATGATGCCCATGTCTCTACATCAGATTCGAACAGGCTATGACGTCACACATACAGTACCGCCGCAAAATCTGTCACACTCCACCTTGACTTTCAACTCAACGTTCGTTGATCAACTAGTTGAAACTTTTCAATTTCAACTCGTTGTCAACGGCCCTTCCTCCTCTCTGAGCTTTCCTTTGAAGTTGCGCCCTTTGTTAGTCAACGTGGCTCCCTTTTCATGCACAACAAGAGGGCACAAAGGACTGGGAAATATCAATGGGGTGGTTTGCCGATCGATATCCAAGGGATTATATCCTTCACAGAAAGAAGTTTCTGGATGTGTGTTACTGCATGCTTAGACAACAATCAGCACACAGTGACTAACTGTATGTTAGCGCTAACATGTTTCCGTTTTCCTAACTTTGGGATTCCGTTTTGTTAATTTTTCATTTTCCGTTTTCTCGTCGTTTTGCGTGTTTCGTCCGTTTTTCAACAGTTAAAGAATTTGCACCATGAATTGTACGGTTTACAGTGGTCACGGGTCTTGGTAGTCTCGCGTATGTGTGTACGTTTTTCACGCCACTAAACTGTAGTATAGTAGTAGTAGTAGAGTAAGTAGACCTTGATAAACAGTAAAAGTATCCATTGTTCTCCACTTAGAGTGTTTTAAAACTGAAAGTTTACAACTTCTGCTCACATTTGTAATGTTTTTTGTCACTGCCAGTCAAAATCGCGAATTCTGTGCATTTTCCATAACATGGAAAAATGTTGGCTTTAGACTACCGGTACTGTATGTGCCGGACACCTTGCGGTATATCATCTCCGGTGATGTTCGTTCGTTGTCATGCGTTTTGAAATTATTGGAAGTGGAGCATACCGTACGGCAAACGTCACTTCTGAATTGCCGCAATTTTAGACCAAAAGCCATTAGGCCTACAACTGATTTGTAAAGCTTCTTCAAGAAGATTTGCAGACCTAGTGGCGCCCATTTTTTGGCATCCGGGTTTTTTTGTTTTTCTTTTGAAAATCATGATGGTACTATAGGTTGATGACGGCAACTTTATTATAGGCCTAACATTGATTTTCCGCTACACTTTAAATCGCATGCATGAAAAGTTACTGAAGACAATATTTACCGACAAATTACAGTTTTATGATAACCTTATGATCAACTCCGACTCGCTAAGACTTAAAGAGAGGTACGGTACATTCAAATAGCTCAAGTCAAAAGTTTCCAAAAAATATCAAAATCCAGGTTCCCAGAGGTCACAGCCTTAATTACAGAAAATCCCACCGGCCCCAACAACGACCAGCCATGGCCAGTTGCGAATGCGTGCTGGGCGACGTTACCTGAATACGCGCTAAACCCAAGCCCGTCCACTCCGTTTGGAAACACTCCCTTCTGCCGATTGCAAGTTGGAACAATAAATACGATGATGAAAATTTTTTTCGATTGCATCACTCCTTATTTCATTATTTTCTTGGGGCTTTTCTTTAATTCATTCATTTCCGTCATTTTATTTGTGAAATGATGTTTTTAAAGAACGATGTACCCATGTAAGAAAGTAAATATTGTATGGTCAAGTGAATTAGACTGAACTCAAGCCTAGAGATATTTAAAAAGAAAATGCATTATAACTTCCCGTTTTCGTAAGAATCAAGCCGACCGTTGTCGTGTCAATTTCATAATTCTGATTTCCGAGCAGGCGGGTCCCGCTTGTTTCTCTCCTGGATTTCTGCATAGCGGGAAATTTACGTCTTCTCTTAAAACTCTCTCAAATATTTTTCCTCGGTAGTATCGCTTAATGGTTACCCAGGTTAAAAAAGTTTATAAACAAATAATTTTACTCTTAATACTTCGAAGATACATTTGGCATCTTTTGCTAAGCATGAGCTAATGAAGTAACGTGCTGTTACATCTGAAATAATTTGAGCTTTACGATAAAGTACTTTGGAAAGGGAAAAAGGAATTCGTTCGATAGCAGATTTCCAGTAGAGCAAGGTCAAACATGGGCTCTTTATCGCACTTCGCCTGAGTCACACTGCCGCAAATCTGCGGTCTAAGTTTATGAACATGGAAGGCCACGTATTTACTTGCAAGTACAGTAAGCACTGGAAATATACCAGTTCCATTTCAACTCTCTGCTTTCTGTATGGTTTAAAACTGGGTTTCACCCCCATAAATTCGAGTGCGTATATACAGACTGAAGGAAAATCGTCGAACACGGCTTTAACCGTCAGAGTAGGACTCGAACCCAATCACGGGATCAGTTGTCCGGTTTTATTGGGATAGGAATTGACATGGAATGCTATCCTGGAATGGGCATCAACTTACACTCTGCTTTGTCGAGGATTACAGCTCAGTCCTCAAAAAATGATTTTTTTTACTGTAGCGGTCTACAATAAATACTGACATCGGTAATGACGTAATTTCACTAAGCATATGACACCTTGCCTTCCAAATAATCGGGGCATAAATAAAATCAAAACACACAGCATCGTTCAAAAAAAAAAACACTGTTCAATGCACTGAACAACGGCTAGACCAAGCCCACATCCGGCCCCTAGCTATCCTTAAATACAGGCACGTTGACTTGTTTGTAAGGTTCTACAGCGATCACGCTAAGCTGCCTAAAAGATGGAGTGGGGAGGGGGTTCGTCAATTTATTTTTACTCAGTCTATATATATAATTGGAGTTTCTTTTGAGTTTTATCCTTAAAAAATTCAGACTAGCTTGAAGACTTGTTCTAACAGGGAACGTGCAGGATCTATGTGGTCTATCAGATTAATCAGGAGGTTTCAATTTACGGCAGAAAATATCTTACCGTTGGTAAAGGTCAGTATATTCCACACAAACATGGCTTGTAAAATCCAACTTAATTCCGATTAAATCCCTCTAGTCTCGTTTACAGGGGCGGATATGGCGTTATGACATGTAAGGATTGTAAGCAAACTTCTACACAATGGTCTACACTAAATAAAATCGTACGTTAACAAGCGCTGTAGCCTACATACTCTGGCACCAACTGCCTATACAACGCGACACAATTTATGTAACACTTGTCTGGTGCAAATGTTGTCATCTATTGTTTTCCAAACGTAAAAGCAGGCCCCGATCTCCCAGGGTTCAAGTTTGAGCTACTGTATCTGTCAATCATACGTGAACACTTCGCGCAGCTGGGTCAATGACCGTGTTTTTCTCACGGCGGTATCTTTGATCGTCCTCCACGCGTAGACTGGTTGGCGTGATGTGTAGATTTCAGAGAATCTTTCCGTCATTGTGGCACCGTATGACAGGATTCGACATTGTCCTGTATTTTCAAGCTTTATACGTAATGCATGCTCACTAAAACGATGATCATTATTAATTAAACATTGTTGGGCGTGGCTGTGGCCAAGTTATCGACAAAACCGCTCGCGGACTCCCCATCAGCGGGTAACATTTTCATCATGCCAACAACGTTCACTTAAAATTTATTAAATTGGAATTTTTCATGCTGCTCGCCAAATGACGGAGTTACATTTGTCTAGTCTGAATTTCTTGAAGCCCCGACAGTAAAATGAGTGATCATGGTGATCAGGGTCTGCCTTACCAATGGGGAGCTTTATTCAAGAAAACTACTTTGTAAAATTTCGGGTGAAGAACGACTCGGGCGCTTCGTATTTTCGCAGGCCATATAGTGCAAGTTACGGCCCGCAAAATGGCCCGCTGGCTGCCTCTTAAGAACATATTGATCACAGCAACCTATTTTGTGCAAGTTCTCCCAATCCCCTCTCCCTTCCATCACCCACACAGAGTAACACATCTGCACGTTTTGAAGGACAACCTCCGAAAAGAAACGTAAGGAAAGCTATTGCACTGGAAGGACATGAAGTTCATGTCCTTCCAGTGCAATAGCTTTCCTTATATCCTGTGCGATGTAAGGATCGCATAAAGGAATTCAGTGAATGAAAATTGCACCAGATGCTTACACTAGCTAATACTTCATCTTAACGTTTATAGCCTGTGCAGGGCTATTACTGTCTCCCCCCCCCCGGCCCCATAGCTGACCGTGTTAAACAGAGGTCAGGCAGTTGATTGTCTACAAAATTTAGGTATTTGGGCATTTGCCACCCGCCCAAACCAGCCGTGATTTTAAAGCACATTAGTGAAAACACCTGCACCGGGAAGGGGGGAGTAGGCACACTTCTCAGCCCACGGTCTCAACTTAGCAGTCGCTGCCGACGTAATCCTCCCGTCCACTAGCCTGTGTACAAATGAGTCCAAGGACACTCTTTCCCCGTGCTACAGTGCATATAGCGTTCTTACGGAAATTGTTCTGGGCGGTGTTTTGATGCACCTGCTCTTTTGTAAGGTCCCTTCGGAACATTATTTCCATTCAAAATTAAACTGAGTGGTCTTTAGATGCTGTATTTGTAACCCAAAAATGAGATCTCATAAACGTTTCATTGCAGCATTTTTGTCGATTTATTTTCACCGGTATACTACTGCGCTCTCAGCGACAGTGTATAGACGGGGCATCTTAGCTTTATCGCAAAAAGTACATGTACAGTACCGTACTTCCAGATAATGTACACAATGTATTATCGGCACAATGCATGCAATGTATGCTTCCCCGCACGCGTACGCCATAACAATTTTTCGCTTGCTCGCCATGCATCGGGCCGAAAACTGCACTCGACAGCTGAACAAGTGATGATGTCATTGGAAATTCCCGCCTACGTCCCCAAATCTAGAATTTTGATTGGCTGTACGCATGGGTCACCACCTTGAAACCGCTTGCACGTGACATTTGACCACGATCATTGGAGGGTTAAAGGTGAAGGGATGTTCTACAAACGAAGGAATGTTCAACAACATGAGCTTCACTGCGCGAGTCTGTGTATTAGGTATGGCCCGGCCCAAAACATGTTGGAACATGTGTTTCAGTGCAAATTACTGTATGTAAGCTAGCTAGACTAGCGCTGCGCCAAACGTGTTGAATGCGAAGTCTCTGATCCACAGGGACCGTCTCAGTTCCGATTTGGGCCGTTCAATTGTGGCAGTTCGTAGACTAAAATTGAGATAGGGCCTTTTACGGCTGCAATAAATGGCGTGTCTCAATTCTAATCATTGCTGGCTATCCAGGCCAAGGCAAGATAGTTTGCACTTTCCAAAAACTTATATTACCGGCAAAAATTGGGTTTAGGATACTTTGCAAATGTTTACTGTTTTATAAACAGGCTAGGCCAAAGTTTTAGCAAAGGGTAATCCATGACTTAATTCCTGACGGCCGTTGCCACGAAGGTTTAGATTATAAACCAGGTGGGGGTATCAGGCTGGGATACCAAGGGGCAGACAAAGTGAGGGTGGTGAAATGTAGGGAAGGAGAGGGATTGTTTTAAATTTCTTTTTGTTGGGATCGGAAAACTCGAATATTTGGTTCGTAAACAGGTTCACGCACCGCGTTCCTTTCTCCTTGTGCCGTTTCTACTCTCTCCATGTGGAATTTAATTGGATTATTATTTCCTTTGGACTCTGGACATCCTGTTTCATACCACGGGTAAGATTAAATTTTTTTACGGTACCCCATTTGTACTTAAATAGATTTTATCATCCATCGGGGAATTGGGTATGTCTTCTTACAATACTGGCGGACTTAAAACTAAGAAAAATCTGCCCAGCACTGTTAAGGAAAAAAGTCGCTAGTCCACAGTAACTGGAGAGAGGGCAATTGTGAAACGGTATTAACTTCATGTAAGCCAACCTCAAACTGAAGTGAATAAACACCTGCTAATCCTATTCACCGTTCACTTCAGGCCATTCAGCCTATTCATCTCCCTTCAGTTGTCCATTCACCTCAGTTTGAGGTAGCCTTACATCTAGTATCTTCCCATGAAGGTAATTCTTTCCCAGGTGACATTAAGTAGGAACTGTTCCCTCAGGCACGATCAAGCGGGGTGGGTAGATGAAACATGGGACGGCGCATGTTTGAAATCTCACTCTAGTGAGCAATCTTAGTGCATAGACACAAAGGGAGAGAATGCAGGGGGTGCCGAAAGGTGAAAGGTTTGTCATTTTCGTGTATCCCCCTACTCCAAAGGAACTTTCGCCCCTTGTAAAGCTATATTGCCGCCCTTCAGTTTTCTGACAGCGGCTTAGGTTGACGTTTACCATATTCTCTATTGGACAACGCCCAAGGCTTGTCAAATAGAACAAACGCAAAAGCAAAAAAAAAAAAAAAAATGCACAGAACCAAAAATCCATGGACTGCAGGGAACCTTGAATCTGAGCCTGTCATGAGATTCACAAGACGTTTCCAATGGTAAAGTGTAAGAAACCATTCGAAGGATGGCTAATTGGTTAAAACGTCCCTTTGCCCAAAATGTTCCCTTTTCGCGGTTAGTCAGAAAAGTCCCCGCACGCAACCGTCTAACTTGATACAAACTTTCGTGATACGTACTTGGCAAGAGGCTGACATTAAAGTAAATTTACGAATATTTTCCAAACTTCAATGAAAACTGGTCCTTACAAAAATTAGTAAAAGTGTATGTACAAACCAGAACGCAAATTTTAAGCAACTGTTATACCTTAGTCTACGAGCGCTGCACTACAGTGCAGGCACAGCTGTTCTTGGCAGAGCAGTCGTGTACAATTCCACATCACATTATCTTATAAACCTTCAGTGCCTTATCCTTTCGTACATTTACAAACAAGTGTCCCAAGAACATTTTACGTTAAAATTCATCTCTGCTTTGTAAATAGTATTTTAAAATTTATGGGATGGTGTAAATTTGAAAAAGTCAGTTATGTGCATATGTTTACTGCAGGGACATTCTGAAAGATAGAACGTCTTTGGTGCCTACTGCTACAGCTATAGCTCGCCGGCCAGCGCCGTTGTGCTCACTCCTAAATTTGATTGAAATTTTATCATCGAGCTTATCAACTTTTGAAACAGGACCAGGTCCTGTACTCTGTATTTATCGCTCACTACAGTACAACTTCATGAAATGTGTTTCGCCGATGATACCTTTATTCCGCACCTCATTCCAAATGAATGTTTCAATTAAACAGGCAGTACGCTTTGTTAAAAGCATTATTTTGTAAGTTGCATAATTGTTTGGCATATTCATTTTTTTTTCATGTTCAGTGATGAAACGTCATTGAAATGAAGTTATACGGTACGTTAACAGATTCCCGTCGTGACTTTGCCCGTCTTTGGTCTGACTTTCTATTGGTCCGTGTCAATCCCGTAGCACGTAAAAAGCATTTTTCTTGAAAGACTTTCACAAAAATCCATGGCTGTTTTACTGCGATACGGAAAACGGAGCAAGTCTAAAAGTCACTGAATCCGTTAAATCACAAACTAGATAACTTTGGTCACCCAACATGTGACTCAAGTTCTCACGAACTTTACAATTTGAAACAATTCTGACTGTCATTGCAGGGAGTTGTTATATATCCAGTTCCGTGTATAGCATCAGAACAGGTAAACTTAACTGCTGAACATCGATCTTTAATACGACAAACTGTACAGCTCAAGAGTTTCTTGACTCATCCCTTTCTTCATTGTTCAAATAAACTTGACCATTGATGAAATAATCCGCTTACCGATACAAAAGAAGTTCTTCTGGAAGACACAATAAGGGATAGGGACACGATGAATGGGTCAACTAGTTGAGGATTAGGGGCAACCTGGACTGACATGATTGACGTGTTGCTATTGTTCTATTGAAAATTCACAATGATAAACTAGTTGATCAACGACCGTTGCTCAACTAACGTCCAACGCACGTTGGTGCGTTGAAAACGTGACAGACTATGCGGCGGTACTGTATAGGCAGAGACCCTCGGCTTCACCTCGGGTCTCTCAGCCCATATGCGTGACGTCATAGCCTGTTCGAATCTGATGTAGAGACATGGGCACCATTGACTTTATTCCTTAATTCTTTTCATCAAAGGCTGTTCTTTACATCAAGGTCTGTACAGATCTTCAAAACTAGGAGTGGCATTCCAGTTTTTTTCCAGGCTGTTATTGGACTTGAACTCAATTACCTTCATTAATACAAATAAAAGCGACAAACTTGTGGGTTTAGAGGACAGTTTCTTAGACCTTTGTAGCAACTGGCTGCTGCTGCATATTTCCAAGAATGCTCAAAATCTAAAAGTTATCAGACTTTAAATTTTGTTGAATTCCAAGACATTGAGAAAGGTTGGATTAACAGGTTGTTTAGGATATTTGAAGAAAGTGGTTTACACAAATAGACCTTTTTCCAAATAGCAACTACAAACGATTATATGAAAGTACTTTGGTGTGCGTCATTTTTATCAGTGGCACTTAACTGTGGTGAAAAACGACGCATACCAAACTTCTGTCCCACAGTGACAGCTATTGGCTCTTGAGTATTATGTAAACATATGTTTGATCAGTTTTGATTATTTGATGGCATTTATTACCGTTATACCAATGTTTCTTCCAAGGAAAACTCATGTACCTAGTCTTGCTGTTAAAAGCCCAAACCATATAAACTTTGAAAACAAAAATCAGTTCTACAGTCAGAGGTAGTGTAGAGCAATGAATGTTCCAGGAAACTGGGATTTTTTTATAATGTCTTTTCTTTCATACTGTATGTGTATTTTTTAACCAGAATTTCTTGTTCAAATGTCTTGGAGTGATAATGAGGAAACTGACACGGAAGCAAGTCATACAGAAGTGTTTGGATCAGATGTTTGATAGTGTCAAACACACCAGTCAAATAGAGAGAGAGGTAAGCATGGCAGCTTTTTGATCCAATGCCTCCTCTAACCCCCCTCCCTTCTCCAGTTGTGTAGGGTAGGTGTACTTGTTCATCATCCTTTAAGATAATTCAGTGTTATGCCATAGACATAGAGTATTGTGCACTTGTCAGTTGTAGCCACACCCTCCCCATCCCAGGGAATGGTGTTGGATTAAGTCAGGATGTGATTTATGGAAATTAGTGTTTGCACCAGGTACCCGACCGACGATGTCAGGACCCAGTTCTGAAATTGCTACCCGGATCCAAAGTTTCATTAACATAGATTGCATGTGTGACAGAACACCTGACATGTTACTTTTTCCTGGCAAAATTTATCTCGCACACGCCTAAGAACACTTGTCATGCCCATACGTAAGATACGTTGGTGTTATATTATATCAACGTGCAAAGCAAAATTTCTTATTACAACTTTACAACAAGCTTGTAGCCTAACAGAAGTTATATTTTTGGGTACCCGGGTACCCGACCGACCGTCAACTTCGGGTTACCCGGTTCCGAATTTTGGACAGGGTGCAAACACTAATGGAAATGTGTTTCTTTACTGGCCCAGTGTGAAATAAAGTCTCACCAGAAGGGGGGCATCATTTGTCTGCACATCCCAGCTAATATCATTTCAAGGTGTTCACATAGTTTGCAGTTACATGTTTAATGTCCCATCCAAATTCCCACGTTATTCATTCTTTACAATGCACATCCTGGCTGAAAGGACTGTCAAGTTCCAGGTGTAGAGGGGACTAAATAAGTATCACATCCCCAGCAAAAGTGTTACAACAGCACCATTTTTGTGGGTTATAGGGGTGGGGGTTGGGGCTTGATTGTAATTGACAAGAGCAGTAAAGGGTATTTCCTAAGACTCCTGATTTCCACTTGGTAATTAAACAAATTTAAAAGCTTACACCAAATAATGAAATGGAATATTGTGCTAAGAGGGAAATCCCAGATTGATATCACCTGCCCAGGGATCAAGTCCTGTCTCCTGGTTACATGGTGTCTTGCTTCCAATCATATTGCGTTCAACCATATTTGGTTGGTATCTCATGAGAGACTGTTTAAACTAGAAGTAAAATTATAAAACTTTTAGAAAGTGATGAATATTTCAGTTCAAACTTTTGTTGCAATTACTGTACAATTTAAAATGTAAGTACCATATCACAGGTAGTATGAAGGGGTGTAATCCCTTAAATGTCGCATAACATTTGTAGTGTTTTAGAAAACAGGTGAGAGATTGCTGACCTCTCTCAGGATAAGTAGAAACAGCTGTGGAGATTATTGGATGAAGTATGTTATAAAACAAAGTAGTATTTACAAGTTAATTTATGGCATATTTTGGTGGCATTTTACAACGTTCCTATGGGAAGAGAAAAAATGTCCAGTTAATGTACTATGAATCTTAAAGCAATACTAAAAGTGTAACCCAAGATATCCATTTGTGAAGATTACTTAAATTTGTCCAAAAAACAAAATACCTATTGGAATTTTCAAATGTCTTTCTGTGTAGTATGAAACTTCGTCATGTACGTGAGGCAGCCAACAAATTTGTTTAATATTCTATATAGTGATGTGAATATAAAGAAATGTTTAAGTTGTGTCCAATCAATATTCCCAGATGAAGCAACAGATTTCCCATTTTGATATGCATTTCTGAACAAATAGCATTTCTTCAAAAATTAGTATTTTCACAGAAAATTTTCTGCATTCTTGAAAACATTCATTTTAGCGGAGAGTCTTTGCCTGTAACTGCATTCTCTCTTTTCTCATCAGGGTTGTGCTGTTGGTCTAGGATTCTGTGCATCATCTCATCTTGACCAAGCTCTCGCTAAACTAGAAGATGTTACCAAAAGACAGATGACTCGGAAATCATCTGGGTTCTTTGGCCTAGTCAAGGTGAGTATTCCATCTTGTCTCTCTTTGTATCATATAAAAGTGAGAGAAATTTTAATTGACATTTGAATAATAGGTGGTTTAAGTAGGCTAGGGCAGGCTACTTGTTTCTACTTCAGAGTTGCAACTTCTAGTTGATAGTCCATCAAGGACTCTGCTATGCTGGGAGTAGCTACCCCACTGTACTTTCCAAGTTTTAAAAATAAAAACTGTGTCGAGTTTTGTCTTTCTTTTATTTATAGTAATCGATTTTGACAAGCTAAAATGCTAGGCTGTCATAAATAAATATCTCCATTCTTAGCAACACATTAGGAGCAAATAAAACATAATTAGCAAAGTTCTTGTGTATGATACAGTGTCAATGGGAGTTGCAACTCTGTTTAAAGTTGTAACTCTCAGAACTTCCAAGAGTTGACTCAAAAAAGTATTGGAGTTACTCAGTTCAAAGATTTAAGAGTTCAGGATTTTCCTGATTTCAGGAAATTGGAAGTCTTGAGCAAAATTCTCAGGAAATCCATTCTTTACTTACCAAAAAGTTCTGCAGTTCTGCAGTGGTGAAATGGCCAAGGGTGGGCAAAGTTTTGGGGGTTTTTTTTGGAAATCTCTTAACAACAAAAATGTAAATTTCTACTGCATGAACATATTTGAAAAAAGAAAAGGATAGCACCATTTTCCACCTCCTCCTGATGTGAAGAGTTTTCTCAAAGGGGAGCCCTCCGCTTAGACCCATCCTCGAGGCTGACAATCCTGGACAACACAATTTCAAGGAATGCACCTCTACTTTGCTTACATCTCTGCTCAGTTGAAGTTTTAATGTATATCACTGAATATGGCTAGTAGTAGTACTTACAAAAGTAAGATATTAGCTATAGTTTTATACTGTGTGCAGTGTTTCTTATCTTAAATTGCAGCAGGGAAAAATCTGTTTCAGTTTGATCTTTATAAAATTAGCTATCATAAAAGATGAGTTTAGGCTAAAAAATTTTTTTTTTGATATGTTAAAGAGGAACTTGATATAAGTATTCTGGTGAATTGTCATTTAGTTCTACGTGTGGTTCTCGAGGTATTTGCAGATGAAGTTACTGCATTTGTTGCCGAAGTGAACTTAAAGCAAGCAGGAATGATGACATCTCCTAACATTGAATGCTTTGTTTTCTTTGTTTTTGATCTATTGTTTGATCTTGAAATTGATAGAGGCTTGAGTTAACACATTGGAAATGTGGTGTAATATTTTCAGGCCTCTCAAAAATTCACATTACAGAAGCATGAGGTTATAGAGGAGAAAATTGTCACTTATGCTTCTTCAAGTTCACTTTGGGTTGACTTCATCTAGTTGTAACACAGGAATTACACATAGGAATTGAATACACATTTCATCACAATTGTCAGAGTTTTAGTTCTTTACTTATTAAAACAAAACTTTGCTTAAGCCCCTCTAAAATTATCACCTCACAGTAGTAAGCAATCACATCACTAAAATTAGAGCTTGCACATTCTCCTGCCTGAATTTGTATACTGTTTCATTCAGTCAGCACTCTCAATGGTCCAGTTCTGTGTTCTCAGCCCAGCATTTACGTGAAATTTCCGGTACTGATAATGATAGTGCAGTGTTTAATGTGCTACCATTTAATTGGTTACAATTCTAGTTTGATATAGCAGCCAGAAGACAATTTTGTGAAGTTAAATGATTTCTTTTCAATGTGGAATAATATTCCAGTAAAAACAGAAAAAGTAACTGCCATATTTTATTGGAAAGTCAAACCATTCCCTCCCTTTTCACCATGGTGAGGTTTCTTGTACCCATTTTGGGGTGTTATAACATTAAAATTATGAAATTTTAAACTATAGCATTTTATCACATAAAATTTGACATACAAAATTATAAATTACAACATTTTAAATAACATTTTAAGGCATAACATTTTAACATATAAAATTTAACATAAAAAATTTCACATGTAAAATTTAACTTATAAAATTTTAAATTGTAACATTTTAAATTATAGCATTTTAACGTATGAAAGTTTCATATTACATTCTATGCTTGTCTCACTTTCATTAAGCCACATTGCTTGTATTGAAGGTTGAGATCAAGCGGAGGAGTTTTAAAGTGAGTTTTAGATTTCCTTTGCGTAAATGCTGTTTTATTTTTGTTCGGTTATCGCACTCTGAAAGAACCCACCATTGAGTAAGGTAAGCTTGGCACAAAAATTCACAAAAAATATAGTCCTTATTATTGCATTCAATAAAAGCGATTTTTTGTGTAGATAGGATACCTATGCACTTTCCTCCTCATTTCTCTGTAGTCCCAATAGCTGCTCTTCAAGTTTCTAAGCATTTTGGTAGCAACCCATTATTAATGTCACTACATTCTTAATGACACCTATCTACTCGTGGAACTAGGAGATTGCCAAAGAAGGTTAATCTCAGATGTTAAAACAGGACTATTTTTCAGTTTTCAAGAGTTTCATTTAGTTGGTGTACTGTATCATGGAAACTTAAACAGGGAACTGGTGTTCATTTATTTGCATTTTATCAGCCATAAAACTATGACACAACAGGTTCACAAACCTTAGTTTCCCATTGTTCCACTTTTCCAGCCATAAAGGGTTTTACTTATATTTTCCCATGGACCATACAGGCTAGATTTTATTTTATTTTGGGCATGGAAAGAGTTTTAGAGATTTTATAATCACAATCACACATATGAAAACTCTTGAGGTGTCTTGTCCTGTAAAGATTTGTAACTTTTCAGCTGTGAAACATTTACATGACAGGTACACACTGCTTACATCTGGTCATTCTTTTAAGTTCTGAAGGGTTTTGGTAGCACTCCACCATGTCATTCTCTGTTTCATACACAACGTTCTAGTCTAAAAGACCTTGAAGAGAACAGTAAAGCTTTCTTCACAGACACCAAAACCATTAAGATCAACTTTCATGTAAAGTGTGTAAATTTTCAGGGTAAAGTTTGGTATCAAGCTAAGAATGATGAATTGATAATGCTCATACAAATATTTCATCTTGTGGTATAAAATGCAAATATACATTTAGATTTAGCACTTCCTCCAACACGTTTTAAAATCCACACCAGCAGTAAGGTACAGGTGGTGTGTTGACATTATCCATCTGTCCGTGTTTTACATCACATTGCACCTGTCTGTCTGTTCATCAAGCTGTCGGCCATCTGTCTGTCTGTTTGGGTGTCTGTGTTTCTCGTTAGCCATATGTTTGTGTGCCAAGTGCCATCCTTCTAGCCCTGTAGTCATATAAACTGTAACAGATTATGAATTAATGATGCTCTTACAAGCACTCATCCTGTGGTACAAATCACAGTGGAATATGCTCAGAATTCCTTACCATTCATCCTGTAAAATCTGTAGAAGTATCAAAGGTTGTGTCTTTAGATTATCTGCAACCCATTACAGCTTATGTATGACTGTGCATCTGTTTGTTTGTTTGCCTGTTTGACTCCCCTTGCAGGCTGTCTGGTCTGCTCATACGTACTAGTCTCCGTCAGTGTATATCTAATACTTCTCTTGAGTCCATCCGTCAGCCCTCCCAGCTGTTTATAGTCTGCTTAGCTGCCACCCCACCCCCCACACTGATCAAACTCTCTGATGGTCATGTTAATTTTCTCCATAATTTGCAAACATTTCTGCTCTTGCTCTAGTGGAGAAACAGACAGTCTCGATACGTTAGTGATGGCTTGAAGCTCTAGTTGAAGTCTGAACATAAGTGGGCATATGTACCATTTTTAGCATATAGGTGAAATGTTTAACCAAAGAGCTTTGAGAAGGAACTCTGGCACTCTGAGGAAAGTACTTGTGCTCCTGTGAAAATTAATAGATAACCCCTTAGGGGAACTACGCTTTAAAGGAAACCACCCCGTAGGGAAAACTGGTTTGGCCTTTCTTCTTCATCATCATCCTCATTGTAGTTTTAATATCGTAATGAGAGTTTACCCCCGTCTTTGACTAAAATGTCTTAACTACTTGACAAACCGCCTGAACTTTTAATATTTTTAAGACTAGAATACAATCTTTATTGATTATGGTCAGCCTTGTTTCCATGTTTGTAACTAATAGGTGGTAATTCTTTTACCTCATTGTTTTACAGTTTAAAATTAATTTACTAAATTATCAGGGTTAGTATTGTATTGACAACTTGAAGTTATTGTTCTCCAAGTTGTTTCTTTTACTGTGTAAACTATTGTTTTGTTTTTTTGTCTTTTTGTCACCAGGATTTCCTCCTACATTCCTGAAAATAATTGTAGTGGAATTGAAATAACACTAAAATAAGCATCACGATTCTTTTCGAGGCTGGCATTTCCTTGAGGGAATAATATCTTTCAAGTTCAGTTATAATGCATGCTAGTTATTACCCCAGAATATATGTGGAGTAGGACTGTGACAACTTCAGGGTGTATAGTTTGACAGAGCCTTGTATTAAATGAATGATGTACATTCACTATACATCACTTACTATGAGCTAATACAGAGAGGGATGTAGACTGCACACACCTCCCTGTTTGGCTGTGCAGATAAATAATAATTGTAGACTGGTACCATGGGTGTTTTTAATTTCTTACCTTTCCCCTCCCTCATTCCTCAGCCCCTGTCCCTCTCAAGTTCCCCTTTTTCTGGATTTTCCCCTACTTATTCATCTTGAGTGTCGGGTTCCTTAGTTTCTTAGTTCTGGAGTTTCTTGTAGTAATGAGTAGTGGAGATATAAAACAGTCATTTTGAGCTCTCTTTTTTCTCATTGGGTTTGAAAAGTCTTTGACTACAATGTGCAGTGAGAGTTCTGAGCCCCCTCCCCTCCTGTGAATCCATGCTGGCTGTCTCAGCATCAGGCTTCAGCATTTGATGTTTTATGATTTTACATTTTCTTTAATGTTCTTTCAGTTCCAAAAGTTATCAGAACCTTCTATCTGAATCCATGCCTGCTATGGCATAATTGCAGAACAGTATCTTATTGTTTGATTTTATACATTTTCAGGACAAATCTGAAGTAGACACTGAGCGAGTGAAGTGCACCGTGATGCTTTGCTATGGATACCTTACCCTTTATGCGCCCAGTAATGTCATCTCCTCCAGGGTAGAAGCTAACATCCTAACCAACATAAACCCACATTTTGCAAATGTCAAGGTAATTGTTTTCAGAGAGTCCTCCATGGTAGGGCTGTACATTTAATAGTTGCCAGGTGGCAGATGAATGATTATCGGTATTCACCATCGCTTCCAGCCGTTATTCCCCATTTTCATTATATATCAATATCAGTAGAATTTACCTTAAATGCTGATATTCCCTAACCGATATTAATCGTCCCATATGTCATGAAAATGGTACACCATCTGAGTATTTTTTTAATGCAAGTTCCATTATTTTACCTCATCAAGATGACACAGCACTCTATTTTGGTGTCCCGTAGCCTATGGTTTGTCACCAAAAGCTTATTTCCCAAATACCGGTATCGGCTGATATTGAGAACTGAAATATTGGTATTGTAGTATCAGCTACTTGCAATATCAGTACATCACTTATCTCAACTTGCCCAGTTGGGGCATGTGACAGTTCTAATCCAAAAATTTCAATAAAAAGAGAGAGGTATTGTTGAGAATAAGAGGACTAGATAATTGATTGTAAAATATTATCGCATACCTCTACCACTAAAAATTTGTTGATCTGCACACAACTGGAATCTTTAGGAATTGTGAGTTTCTGAGGCAATTGGTTTTGCTTCATTTTCTGTCATTTCAGAGTCAGAGTATTATCAGGGTAAGTGTAATCTGCAAGCTGCTTGCCTAACTGGGCATGCAAGTTGTTTCACTAGATTATGTACAGCCCATGCGCAGCTCTGCAGGCAACTTTATGAAATTGGCATGACAAGACAAAATATGAATTGAATTGGTTACATTTCTGTTGTTTGGCATTATCTGTAATTAGTATATTTAAGTGCAACTGGTGTGAGTGTATATCATCGCGGGGTATCCGTTTGCCCGTCTGTCCATAATTCCTTAAAAATTGCATCCAACATTATAAAGATACTATGCAGTGTGCAATGAATTTATTGGAAGTTGGTGACAATTACCTTTGGGTAAAGGGCCTTCAGAGGGAAGTGAAAAAATATAGGTCAAAGGCTGTATAAGGGTCATTTCATGCTATAGCTTTTTTAAATTTTAGAAACTGTTTCTCTTCCTAGAGTCATCACCCAATTACCATCAGAGTTGCACAGAAGTATGATTGGAATGTGTAGATTAAACCTTATATCCCCAATTTCAGATCAAAGATTATCTTGGGACCTTTTGAACTGGTTTTATCTAGTTTTATCAAGGCCATCCACCCATTTTTACGTGTCTCACATATTTTTTCTTTAAAACTGTGTGTGGATGAGAGGTCAACTGTATGAGTTTGTTTAAATTAAGTTAAAGGAAACTGTGTATGATTAAAATTTCAATGCTGCCTCTAGTATCTGAACAAACCCTGTGCAGAGAGCAGGTGTTTGAGCATGAAGTATTTGTGTAAAGCCTTTAATGAAGAGGTTGTTGAAGTTTGAATCTCCCAGCTCATTCACACAGTATTTGTGCATTCAGTGCCAACTAATTTGGTTCAGCTACTGGAGTGTATGCTACTGTAAATTTTGATGCATTTGGTGGGTTGTACTTAAGGATCATTTTGTTCATTTATAGAGACAAACATGTTTTAAGATTAAAGTCTCATGTGATATGAGCTTATGCACCTTTTGATGCTTTAGTCAGGTAGTATGGCACAAAGTTTTGTTGTCTCAAGCTTCTCATTGTCACTCTCATGACAGCAATGTGCACTCTACAATGTTACATCTTAATTATGGTTGACCTGACTTTGATACTATCCTCCAACTGGTAGTCAAATTTTCAAATGGACTTTGCCTTATGTAGAAAGGAAAAAATTAGATGTAGAAAGTGTCATCCACCTTATCTTCCCAAGTGTCATCACACAGCTGCAGATTTGCATCCTGGGTAATGTAGTTTTAAATGTAACTTTCATTGAAATTTCACTCTTCATATCTTAGGATACATCAGTGAAACAAAACCTGATTAGAGCAGTAGACCTGATTGGTAAGTCACTTCATCCTGATCACCTCAAGAAGAACTCTCCGTTTGAGAAGAAGACATCACTTATCAACCACATGCAAGATTACATGAAAGCTGAAGGCAAGAAGGAACTTAACAGTGAGACTAGAGCACTTTGCCTCCAAGCTTGTGCAACACTGGTGTATCCTTGCATTCTAGCATTTTTGAAAGGGGTATTTGAAGATGGTAGAAAATATTGTCAACAATTTAAAGATACTGTCACTTGTATTGGTCAGTTCAAAATCCTTTTAAAGCAGTTGAAACATCCTGTTGCTAGGATACTGGTTTATACACATAAGCATACAGAGCTACTTTCAGTCACATGGCAGATGAACACCTCACCCAGAATTATAGTGATTTTGTAGTTTGTGTTTTCACAAAACTGAGCAAATTTTATTCCCAAATAGTTCTTTGCCTGTACGCCTTTGTTTATAGGGTCTCCTACTGTAGATGGTATTTGTCCATAAAGTTGTAAATGTTGTTCACAGTTTCGAGATAATGTCATTTTCTTATATGGTAGTCACAATGTTGAAGCATCTGTATTGCTATGATATTGATTTCAAGGCTTTTAATCAGTAGAGTTATGGTATGTTTTAATGTTTGAGGGTCGGGAAGCTAATTGCCTCACTATACCAGAGTGATGCATGGATGAACACCAGTCAGGTTTGCCTTCTCTTTTTGACTAGTTTTTGACTTTTTGACCACAAAAAGTTCTACCTGTTCAGTTTCACCTGCAATTGACATATTAGAGAATACCTTACCAGTAATAACTAAAGGTGTACTGTCTAAAAGTGAAAAGGTAAGGGGTTGCTCCAAAGAAATAATCTCACAAGGGTCCACCACTAAGGGGTTAATGAAGCAGGCATGTAGTACTAATTGCTCCCAAGACCGCCATTTAACGTCCCCATCCAATGAATGTGAGTGTACCTCCAGCCTTTAGCCACATTCCCATAGGCTGGGAGGGATGGAGGTTCCTTGCTCTGCACCACTGCTCGACAGCTGAATGGAGCAAAGCTTACAACTTCCTGAAATGGACATTCAGATAACCAATTAAAATTCACCAATTTAAATCACGTCAGCATCACTGTCGGTAAACAGCCATGCCAAACAAGTAAATTTAAGTCCCCAGAAAATTTCCAAGTGGTTCCACCGGGATTTGATCCGTGGACCTCTCGTATGGAAGGCAGTACACTTAACCACCAAGCCAACTCCATTCCAGAAAGTTAAAATATGTGTAGATGCATGTGAACAAATGTGAAAATGGTTCGCTTCCTGTTTGTATCAAGATGGCCATGTCAGCATAGAAATAGAACTAAGGTACATGCACACAGTTTGCAAGAATAAATACGTTTGCCTGTGGACCAAAGTATTAGCGTATATGTTTTAAAACATTTGCTCATAAAGAGATTGATTGATCTGTTGACATTTTGTGGATATTTCTTTTTGTTAGGCTTATTCAAAGAGTTAGCTTTTCAATTTTGAATGAATTTGGTGAGAAAGTGTGGGCTGGTGAAATACATTGTCATCGTACACGTGCTTGCCCTGCTCCCACCCCGAGGGATATACCTTTATTTCCTTGTCTCCTCTCTTATTAAATAAATTGTTTATCTGTCTATTGCTACTTGAATAATCCTTAACACTTTAAAATTCAGGAAACTTGATCCACCTCTGAACGATGCTGACATGTTCGATCTTCTCAAAACGGGGACAGATTGTGTCTTCAGTCTTCCCAATGGACCCTTTCTCTCACCCAAGTCTAAAGATGAGATTACAGAAGCTCAGGTCAGTGATTGGGACCGACTGATGAAGAAATCACAAGAGAGCCTTGAGATGATGCTTCATGAAGTTTTGCGAAAGAGACTGACTCCAGAGGAGTTTATGAATATCTTTAAGGTGGGTGCATCATGGTGTTTTATCATCTTGTTGACCTTTACCCTTACCCCACAGTCAGGTGTTTACAGGAAGGATTTATTGGAATGGAAAGATTTTTCTCATTTTTCAAACTTTGAATGTGTATGAATATACCAGTTTAATACCTTTACCTATAGAAATGCATTGAGAATGTGAAAAGTGGTCATAATTCCCATGAAACTCCATAAAATATTGCTCATTTTACAAGGAACTTTCACTTTTACACCTGTATCTGGAATATGTGTTTGGTAAGTATGCAAATTTGTGATGTGGAGGCACAGACTCACAGGATACTTAATATGTTACCTTCATTTTTGTTGTCAGTTATTTTGATAGACTGGTGCCCTCGATGGCTGGATGTCATGTTCAAGTACCATTGTATTGTAAACATGGTGGTACTTTGGAAATCATTTTTGTCTCTTTCAAAAAATGTCAGTATAACACAGTCTTTATTTTGAAAAGTAATAAAAAATTTAGAGGTCAAGAAAAAGAAGCAGTAAACACTATGCCACACTCCATATCATAATGTGTGCATAGCTAATGAGTTATCTCAGAAGTGGTGAAACTTTGAAGAGGCATATCTAGAGAGCAGTAAAACAAAATAATTGAAGTGGATTTAAAGTAGGGGATCGTAACTGAAAAGTAACATAGATATTTTGGTTGTATTTCGTTATACTGTTTAAGTTAAGATAGATGTGCATAGGGATTAGTGTTGGCTCATTAGAAAATACATTATGCTAAAAAGCAGGAAAGTCTCATCAAAAATACCTCATTGTCCATCTGGGTTTTGTCCTAGCATTCCTTCGTAATTATACCTGTACTTTGGGATATCGTTTGTACATTATTTGATAAAAAGATGGAAGATTGTTTTAAAATGTTGTTTTTTCCAATCTTATTTCTACAGCATATTGAGCCATGGATGTTATCAAAAGAGGAGATTGAGAGGCTGAGGGCAGTATCCACCCTCAAGAGTTTGCTCATCTTTTACTTGGAAAATTTATCAGTCGTTGGAGGGGTAAGTTGCTATTTAACTACTTTTTGACTTTTTTCTCAGATTTTAACAAACTTCCAAAGATAGTGGAAACCAAGTTTGTGAAATGATTTCAACTAATATAACATTTTTGGGGGAGTGTGCATTGAGCTTTGCATTTTAGCTCATTCCTGTTGTAGCAATGCTGTAATTTGGTCGGACCAGTTTGATTGAGTTGCTTTTGGAGAAGGATTAATCTATATATATATATTTTTTTATTGGAGTGGTATCTCAGAGATTAAAGGTCATCATGTCACAAACTGCAACAAATACTAGAGGCAAGTAGTAAATTAGTAGGCAAGCTTGCAATTAGTAAACTCGATTTATGCAACCCTCGGTATAAATGTTCATAATGGAGAAAATTGGTTCATATTTATCAGATTGTGGATAACACTAAATAATGTATGTGCTGGAAATTTTTGTGAAGGAATGTACATTTTCTGGAATAAAAGGCTGGCCATCAGTACTTTAAAGAAAGTAAATGGCGAAAGGGTGTAACAGTACAGCCTTACTTTGCTGGCTAATAAATTTAATAATACAGCATAACTCAGGATTCTGTAGGTTAAAGGCATCTTTAGATGAAAAATTGGTAGATAGCTCTGAAGTGGAAAACCTAAATTGATGTTCACTTGGATTTGGTTCAACTTCCGATTCTTTGGAAATATCTTCCAATGTTGATAACTTTTATCCCTTCAAGTTTCTAGACTGAAACGCTATTATGGAGAACTTTTGTGTATTCTATGCATGATACCTATCATACTAAGGAATGATATAGGATTTACCATTATGTAATCCCTTGTATTTTGGAAACTTGTGTCATTTTATTTTTCTTAAGGAAAACAAAATATAATAAATAGGTTCTCTTTCAATAAACAGTTGCAAGTACTTTTTATTTGCTCTTTATTGCTTTTGAAATTATCTTGTCATAAGATAATCACAAGAAATTACATCACAATTGTGAAATGGAAGTTGAAATGCCATAAACAAAGAACACATGCCAAGAAGCTACCCTTTTTCTGTTCTTGTTTCTCATATGTTGCACTTCAACTTTCATTTGATAATGTTTTTTCTTGTTTTATCTTATGACAACATAATGTCAAAAGCAATTAAGTGCTATGTGTTTTATTGAATATTCCAAGTTCATGTCTTTTCATAGGGAGCTTCAGCAGTGACCTTTATGGGCCCATTGTTGGCAAGATTGGTACCTCGTTGTTCAGATCCAAATCTTCAGCTGCGTGCCATCTCTATGGAATGTTGCCAGGTGATTCTCAAGATCGCCTTACGATACGAAGGTAAGATGGGGTGTTGTGCCTTCTAAATGAGCCTCTTCTGTTGTTGAAAATTGAGAGAAATCCTGAAAGCAGACTGGATATGTAGAAGAATATTTTTTCATGGAAATTGGCATGGGTTTTGGAAGAATTAATCTATTTTGTGAACTGTAAAGGAAAATATTGGTTAACATTCCTACAACATGGCATTTATTATTTTTAAACCATTCATTCCCACCTGTGAGCTCAGGCAGTAGGTTTTCTTTCAAAAATTATTATGCACCACAAGAGTTTTGAATGATGCATCCTTTGAAAATTTGAAAGTTTTGGTAAGCAAATTATTTATGAGCCAAGGTAGTATATTTCTGTGAGAACCTTATTTATGAAAATAAAGAATCACCTATCATTCTTTTTCTATAAGTCAAAGTTTTGAAGGTGTTCAAATTTTCTTTACCACAAGTACAACATTTCTATTTATTAAACCTTGGGACAAAGAATGACATCTTTAAATTGTTTTGGCTTAAATGTAGTTCATTTAAACTGACAAGATTATCTTTATGTACCTTATCATGTGGTTTAAAAACTTTGAAAAAGGGGACAGAGGGTTGGGTAAATATAGACACGGAAGGCCTGAGAAAATCCTCGTAGGGCACCTCAGTATGTATGTACCCACCCTGTTTGTCTTTTGAACACTATTTGAAAGATGTGGTTGTGATGTTCATTCATGACATGGTTCTTGATTAATTTGAGACAGTCTTCCTTACTTGAATTAAAACGACTAAATTAATACATGATAATGGCCATGAATATTAAGTTGTATGACCATATTAAGTTGTATGAGCATTGTGTGAAAGAGTGAATGACAATACATTAAATGTTAGATTAATGTGAGTCATGAAACCACAAGAGTTTGAGAAAGGGAAAAAGGTAGTCAAACATATTGATGAAGAGGCTTGGGTGTGACCTTTGGCCTTTGTAGTAACCTGTTTCTTTCTCTTCAGGTAAAGATGCCGATTATGAAGATAAACTAGTTGAAGCTTTAACGATTTTGAAGCAGAGGTCAGACACAAGTGACCCCCAGGGTCTATTTAACAACATCAATGACCTTTCAAAGGTATGCTTTGTGGGGTACAAAAATTCTGAAGTAGGGCATCCTAACAAATTATGAGGCTTGCCAAAAGTAAAATTAGTGTGTAAGATGGAATGATTCACCCTTTACATTAGTACTATCTGAGAAGATGCATGCTTTTACGTACAGTTTATCTTGGTAACTCATCCAGGGGAAAAAGTGGTTCCATTAAGTTGTTTTGGTTAATACATGTTTTCCTTTGAAATTCATTGAATAGAATAAATTGTCTTCTTTTATGTGATGACATGATTTGCAAAACTCTGAAATGGAAGGGGTGGGGGTAGGGGGTGGGGGGTAGCATAGAGGCATGGAGAAAGACTGAGAGCTTGACATTTTTGGACATACTTTTTCTAAGGTACAGTTTGCCTACTTCATGTAATTAGTGAATAAATAATGACATTTTGTCACACCAGTCTTTGTCTTGAGACTACAATGTCATTGGTTGGTCGAGTCATTGGGGTTGTGTTTTCATGGCACTATCATGCAAAGTACTAACCCTATTGTCCTCCTTATTCTAATTATCTCTGCCTCTTATACCAACAGGTGCTCTCCAAGAAGATTCCTCAAGAACAGCTTCAAGGCTTTATCTTTCTTTTGATCAAGGGCCTTCTTGATTCACAATCACACTGCTCGAGTGGCACATGTGTTGTCATGAACACAATGTTTAAGTCTAGAGGTGCAGAGATGATGGGATTTGTAAGTTAAATTGTTATGATGAAGTCATTTTAGAGGCAGTGTAGTCTTGAATTTTCCATGTTGATGCACTCTGTTGGTGGTATGGGTACATTCTCTTTTGAATATTGCAAAGAAAAAAGACAAAAAATTAGATATGGCAACAAAGTACCTTCTTTTGTGAGTGTTCCTAAGTGTTGGTGTTTATTCTTGGAATGTGAGGAAAGGAGCATCCCCTCTTCAAAATATTTAAGGAGGAATCTCCGTTAATTGAGACGAGTTGCAAAATAAGCAGACTAGAAGGTAATGATAAAAGCAGTGTGGGAGCTACCTGCATACAATTTTTCAACTTGTGGGAAAAGTATGGGAATTGCGTTATGACTTTGCCTAATGCCAACACTGGTGTACACTTATGTCCATGTTTCTGAACAGGCTGGTATGGGTGTCAAAGATTTTTGGCCATTTTTTAAAATTTTAGGGTAAACCAAGGTTCATATAAGTGATATGAACATGTTAGGTCATAAGCTTACTACAAAATAAGTAATAAGAGCCAGTGTTTTGCAGTGGGGAGAAGTTGTGGGAATTAAGTTTGTTTACATCACATACCTGCGTTTCCAAGTGTTTTATTCTGCTGCGTTCTTAACCAGCTTCTTTGCTTGAGGTTCGAGGTGTGTGTTTATATGTACGTTACTTGCATGCCCACACAGATCTGTGAACATTTTAGATGTGCTTGCTCCTAAGGACCCTAAAAAGTGACATTTCATGTATTTTTAAAGGTGGAAGACATCATTGATGGGCTACATGCTAAACTCTTGGTTCTCACCTACCCGCAAACAAGGACAGGAACTTTTAGAGCAGTACGGACACTTTCAGCCAGTCATCTTTCAGCTGTGATGGAAGCATTATTTAAATATCCGTTACCACTTGATGAGTGAGCTTCTTTGTTTTAGTAACTGTTTTTTATCAAAGGTTCCTATTGTTTTTGCATGTCTATGTTCATGTTTGGTTTTTATAAAAGAATTGAAACCCAGCAGTCTTTTTGGCCAATAATGTTAATAATTCAGGAACTGAGAATGTAGGAGAAATGAAGGTCATTGTCTTGTCAGAAATTTAGTTGAAAGATTTTGTAAAAAGATTGGAATGTTTCATAGGAGACAAATTTTACTGCACTCAACGAACCAAGGGTGGATAATTTTTCAGGAGAATTTGATATATGATACTGCATTAAGTAATGTGTGAATATTCAGTAAAACAATTAGAAGGATATGCATATTCATCAGGTCTCCAATTTGGACTGACTGAAATAAATATAATGGCTGTCATTGCTTCTTTTGATGCAGGCACATAGTGGAATGTTGGAGAACTTTAGCTGCAGATGCTGCCCTTCTAGAATCTATTTACGAAAAATGCTTGGATGTGTTGACAAGAAACATTCACTACGACGAAAAATATGATACTAAATCAAGAAAAGTCTTGTCCAGAACAGCTGCTCTTTTGCCCTTGACTGTAAGTTTTCAGTCAAAATATTAGTACTGAAGTAACTGTCATCAGATTTATCACAGGAAGTTCACTCCATCAAAAATTTAGTTTTGTAACTTTCAGCCATTCAGTACCTAGTCATAAAACTTTCCACTTACAGTAAAAAAAAAATCAAGAAAAAGTTCAAGACTGTCTGAAGATGGAACTGAATTTAAAAATCAGACATGCCTGTTTATAAGCATTGGTACATAGCATAAGAAACAAAACATGTTTATCAGACCCATGACTTTTTGGTGTTCTCTTAACTTTTAGCATTGAATGTTCTCAAACAGGTTTTAAAAGTATGTCTCTTGTAGTGAGTGTTCTTTGTACTTTCAACATTCAGTGTTTGAAGGGCAGTCACTTCGTAAAACTTAGTGAGTGACAAAAATAAGGGAAAAGGTGGGGAGCCAAAAAGAAAAAAAAATGATAAATGACTTAGTGTGCGGTGACTTCCAATTCAGCATTTTAGATTCTAGATGCTGAAGTGACCCAATGCCTCAGCATGCACTAAAATAGCACTGGGATGGTTCTAGAAGCCCAAAATTTTAATAAGAAAACAATTTCCAGAACAAATTGTTAGCTACTACAAAAAATTTAGAGCAGAAACTAATTTAAAGTTGGCCTGTGGACCCAAACACTTGAGAACCTGTTTTAGATCAAGTATTGTATTTAGATTCAAGCAAGTTTTTGATTCAAGGTTTTGAGATGTCACATGTATTCCATTTATTTCCAGGTAATTTGTGTCTTATTTGAGACATTCCAAGTGGAAGAATCTGAAGTAGTGGTAAAGGATCACTTTCATCGTCTGTTTGCTAACATCCTGACCTACAATGGGTCTTGTGTAGGTGATGTCAAAGGACCAAATGTGACTGCAAACAACCTACAGAAGCAGAACAATCTATCAACAAAAGAAAAGAAACAAATATCTAATGTTATGTCATCACTCAAACCTGCACAGTGAGTACATGAAGCAAATATCTAATGTTATGTTATCCTTCAAACCTGCCCAGTGAGTATGTGAAACTAATATACAATGTTATGTCATCCCTCAAACCTGTCCAATGAGTACATGAAACAAATATCCAATGTCATGTCATCTCTCAGAGATGCCCACTTGGGTTCATGAATTCTTGAAAATTAAATGTGGACATTTTCTGTGAGAAGTTTTGTTTTACCATTTTACCACTGATACACAGACGGTATAGTATTACTAGTTTTCAAGCTATTACATTTTAGCTCTGAGCATGAAGACAACAGGTTCCATTTTTTAGTTGTTTGTTTGACTCTACTCAGTACTGGAACCTAGCTCCTCAGTCTGGTTTTACCCAGTGGTATATTTTACAGTACCTGTAGGTCAAGAGAACAAAGAAGCTTAGTTAGTCTGGAAGCCAACAGAGCTCCTGGATTATGTGATGTAGGGGTCAGATGTAAAGTAGGGGCCAAACTGTATCCAGCAATACTTTTACAGGTGTTAAAGAAATGTTTATGTTTTATTTTCATCCACAAGAATTACATGAAACACTCTCTAGTGAAAGATAATTCATGTAAGATTTGGTTTGGTTTCATAAATATTAACCTCTGAAGATGAAACCAGTCTTTGCTTCATTTCATTTTCACGCAACAATATGTGGGGCTATAAAATTGAAAATTTATGAAACAGTAGGGACTGTACTTATGAAACCTTGCTGTTAGCAGCCAGCTTGCTTTAGTTGGATACTAAAATGCCTAGAAGCCATTATGAGTTGACAAATAAAATGGAATTTATAACACCCTCTTTAAGAACCCTGCTCACTACAGTAGGAGTGTAAAGTTACTGACCAAAGTAATTGGAATTTTGGTGCTCTGTGGTTGAAGTTGATTGAATTGAATGCAATGGCAATGGAAGGTGTGTTAGTCTATAACCCGTATCCATCACTTGTTTCCAACTAAAATCTCCACTTAAACATGATGAAGTCCATGATTCTTCCAGCCATGTTATCATGTCAGCAGTCAGTGAAACAATGGTTTAGTTTTTAACTATAGATTTAGAGTTGCCCTGGATCATTGCTAACTTTAGCTAATAAATAGCATGCAGGTTGGCTTAATTATGTTCCATGAACACCAAGTAGTTGCCAACAAGGCTTTGAGCAGCGACAGGAATATTCAGTAACCAACTAGGCTGTAAGGTTTCATGAATATTAGTCACTGCTGCCTCCCACCCTAGAAATCAAGAAAACCTTGAAGAAAGAGCTCCCTTTTTTCCAGTCAGGGATAATTTAGGGAATTTGGGAAAAATGCTTAAAATCAGGAGAAAGGCAGGGAATTTAATAGGCCCAGAAGGGAAACTAGTCTCTTAGATTTTGTCTCTTGTTCAAACAGCAAATCTTGCCTATGAAGATGTGACAAACTGGAAGTAGGTTGGAATAAGCCACTTAGAATTTTGAAAATTCATCTGGGAAAACTCAAGTAATAATGTTTCCAGATAGCTGGAAACCCAGATGTTACAGATTGTCAGGAGGGTTTGCTCTTGAATGCATGGGAAGCCAATTGGGCTCCTACCAATGTACATTTACTAGTACATACTAATTGTACGGAACGTTGGAGACTCCTGTTGTTTTTATCATTGCATGCTTTCTGAAGTTTAATAGTTAGTTGGGATTTAATGACACACCATCATGAATGTGTTATATAGTGTCAGCAAGATAAAAAGGTAAAGTTCAAATATGGTTCAGGTTCAAGTTCAGTTTCAAATACGGTTCAAGTCCTTCCCTTTAGTTGCCTCTTACGACAGGTGGGAATACTGTGGGCATATTCTAAAACCCCCAGCCCACAGGGGTGCATGCTTTCTGAAATTACTCAATGTATTACATGTACCAGGAAGATTATGTCAGTGCTGACAAGTTCCTTGTTGTTCTTCTTCCAGACTTGGTATCAGGGTCATGGAAGCCTTGATTTTAAGGAGTCAAAGCCCAGACCTGGTGAAATTTCTTGAACAGCAGGATGTCTGGAATAAACTTGCATCAGAAGAAGACTTTTTGAAGGGAGTTGATATTTTGGCAAAGTGAGCATTATGATTGATTTAAGAATATTAATTTGCTTTGCTAAATCTCATTCAGGCTTTTCTTTTTTTTTTTTTTTTTTTTTTTTGTAGTTCATATTTTGGAGATTAAATTGTGTTCATATGAAGGTCTAAGGGTTTTGCCAAACAAATATACTGAATTACAACATCAGAAAAGTTTTCTTTGGGTGGAGGATGGAAGGGTGGGGGGATCTAATGTGAACAGATGGCATACAGTGAGAAAAAGAGATAGTAAAGAGGTATTGTGTGCCAGAATAAATGCAAAGTTTAAGGTAGCCAATGATTTAGCATTGAATAGATTACAGTTTGCAAAAGTCTCAGGTGCTAAAATTATAGTTGGAATTTTGACTTAAGTGCAAAGTATGTGAAATGGCTAAGTACTACTGGCAGTGACGAGGAAGTACTGTTTGGAAATATTTCAAAATATTGCTTGTTTTTGACCAATTATAGCTTCTCGGCAGGAGACTGATCATTGGGGATATCCATTGCTATTGGTCACTATTTAAAGTGGGTATGACACGGCCAAAGTACGTTTCTCAGTAAATATTGTTTGGATACAGCTTGAAATGAAGCAAATGTTTTTCCGACTCAACTAAGTCCATAAACACAGTAATACGACCTTGTGAATTCCCATTTACAGGCCAGACTCAGCCATCTGAAATCCAAAAGCAAAAAAAAGTATGTGAGCGCGTCTCAAGATCGTGACATCATTGGAGGCACGGTTAGTAACACTGTACCAGGCAGCTCACCCATCGTTCTACACATCGAATCATGTGCATGCTAACGCGTGTTAGCAGGTACATCATTGCAAACACCTGTGCTACGATACTATACAGCAGCGCGCGTGACCAGTGACCACATCATGAACTATGCATTGTTGCGCGGTGACTGCTTACCATTCACAATAGCAACTTTACTGAACAGCTCACTGAGTAAAGGCGCGCTTGTTATGGACTGTCCGTACATGTTCATAGCTGTTCTGTACAGCGCGCCCGGACCACGTTCTTTTTGCACAAAAACAAAGCTGTTTATTATATGCAGGGAAGCTAAAACACGGGCGCAATATGCACGCGAACATATTGGCCAATGATATGCTTTGAAGCCCCCAACATGTTCCGCGCTTTGCGCTCTGTATGTTGGGCAGGTATTGTGATGTAATCCTTTTCATGAAGTTTCTAAGATATGAAACTTTCCCAAAGCATTGCATTATTTTCACATCTAGATACGCGTCCTTACATAGCGCAGTGCGAGGTGCCGCCAATTGCGTCATAAAAGTCAGGTGACCTGTTGCGGCATTTTTCGAAATTGGATTTGTGGACGTTTTTCTTCAAATTCTATTTATGCCGAACTGCGCTGGTTTTAATTGTGTGTGAGATGATACTTTTACATTACTGTACCCAATCTTGCAATACACAAAAGTTATTTTGGCCGTGTCATGCCCACTTTAAATGCATCTGCATGGTTTTAATGCTCAAAGGCTGATTTAGAAATTTATGAAGAAATTATCTGGCTGTGCAGAGGGATTCTATTTTGTCATGTCTGCTTATATTTCGAGTTTTCAGACTATAGTCTTTCTTTTTATCTTTTATTCTTGTGATCCTGTTGGGTTTGTGACCATCTGGTATGTTTTGTTTCTTTGAATAGGGGTATCACAGAACATAAAGGTGATTACATGGCCAGTCTTGTGTCCTGCCTCACACCTGTCCTTAGCAGTCTTAATGAACCTCAGAGAGTAGTGGTGGCTGCCTTCCTGGCAGAAGTGAGTTCTGAACTCTTTACTTCTTAAATGCAAAACAGTTCAGCTATGACATAAAGATATTAATGGGTGCACTAACATATTGCTGGAGGTATTGGTGTAAGTGAAGCCTTTATACCTTGGTGCCATGTCTGTCTGTATGTGTTCCATTCTGTTTGTCTTTTTGTCAGTGAAATGCTTTATATTCCCATAGGTAGTGTACCACATTTTGACCAAACTTGGGTGCAGCTGTTAATTTTAGTGAACGTCAGTGAGATTTTAACAAATATGAAAGTTAAAGATAACATTATGTCACAAAAGGTCAACATTTTATTGTTATTTAAATTATTATTTACCGGCTTTAATGTTGTTTGGTACATGTTACCAGTTGTACTACAGTACCGTAGTATTTCTTGTTCTGCTCTAGTTAAAAGGGAATGTGCAGTAACTCCAAATTCATTTGAAACAACGCCTACATCTTGAAAATTTACTCTTATTTCCCTTACAAATATCTTTCACAATGTGTTCAAGCAAAAATATTCCATATTAAGGGTAAATTATCATGAACTGGATATTTCAGTGACAAAAGTATTGTCACATGATTAAGTAGGGTCTTTCATGAATTAGGATAACAGGGTGCACTAATACAAATTGGGGTGACAGCATTTTCCCTTTTCAAGTCCAGTCTTTAAACAATTTCCTTCATACCGAAATTCAAATATTTATATTAATTTGTAGAAGGGAGAAGTTCATCGCAGGGATTGTTTTTGTTCTTGACAGCTGGTGAATCAGAGATGTGCAGGAGACTTGTCACAAGTGGAAGTCATAATGAACAATCTGCTTGGAAGGATGGTGGATTCATCTCATGAAGTGCGGATGCTCTGTGTTAGAGGCTTGGGAAATATTGCCAGTCTAGGTTCCAGTCTGGTAAAATGTTTAAATATTAGCTATTTACACTGTCATGAATATTCATCAAATGGGTTGGAATAAATTAAAGGTTGATTGTGGGTAAAGGAACAAATAGCTCATGTCTATGGCCATTCAATAGACAGCAAAAAAAAAAAAAAAAAAAAAAAAAAAAAGCACTTTTATAAAGTAAGTACATTTATTCTCACAAGGTAAACATCTGAAACTTCCCCTAAGGAGGTCGGCCCGTCCGTCACATGTGTAATACTCCTGCACTTACATTGGCTGCACTCGTAATACATACATCCACAAACTTTTTTGTTATTCTTCATCAAACTGCGTAAAAATTGGCTTTTAACTATTCATATATCCGATCACAACATATGCAAATCAGAATTTCACATCAGAGTCTGTCATGTGTTTCTCTGCACAAGGCTGGCTGAAAAGATCAAGGTGTTTAAACTTACTTTATTGACTGGGAAAATCTGCTCATTCATGTCATCTTTTCTTTTAATTTCCAAAATTTGCCAAACAAGTCTTTTCTTCTTTAAAGGTTTCCTTAGTGATGAAAAATGACTCACCATGCTCATCAAGCCTTGTGGCTAAGAGAATGATACTCACTGTACTTTCCTTTATAAAGTATATGTGTGCAGTAACATTCAGGGGTTCATTTTGATACCAAATTATTGTGTATTAATCATGTGGGGAAAAAAGCAGTTTTTTATTGAAATTTTTCAGGCACTTCCCTACTAAGGATTTGCTAAATGCAGTCGATACCCTTTAAGCTTGTTGAAATTTCTGACAAAATCTGAACACTTTTACAAGAAAAGGAAGAACCACATAAGTAATGTTGTCATGTAAATCTTGTTGAAATATTGCAGAGGTAGGGGTGGCATTGAGTGCAGGTGCGGCGCCACAGGGGGGGCAGGGTAGGCATTTGCCCCCCTATGGTTTTTCAACCCCAAAAATAAAATTGTCTAAAAAACACATAATTGTGTAAGGGGTGGGGTGAGGTGTTACAGTATGTCACCCATCTATCACAATATTAGTTGAATTGTTCGTTACAAAAATACCTGAAACTTGCAATTCCTGCACGGATAACATTTTCTGTTTTCTCCATTGTTTACGTGAATGCAGGTTAAGTATTACATAAACACTAAGGCCATTATATATAACGCGCAAACAAAAGGGGCATAGGAACTGAGAGTAAAGCTAAAACAATACAGTAGTATACCCTAAAGCCAAGTTATTGTGAGACCGTACACATATGGTGTCACAGAGCAAAAAGTTTTCCCTCTCTTGGAGAAAAGGTGCGTATCATTGCAAGTTACACCAAAAAATACAGACAGCTAATTTGTGCATCAGGGGCTACGCGTGATCCATGAATCTCTGTCTAACCAAAACCCCAACCCTACCCGTAACTCGGAATATTTTTGCGTCCGGGGGAATCTTCGGTCTTTAGTGAATTTCGACCAAGCGAACCTTTCGTCTATTATTCCCCTGTCTGGATTATGTAATGTTTGGCAATCTCAAACATTTACTGTCTCTCCATTCCCAGCATGTGACCATTTAAAATTTAGAATGTGAACATATATATTGGGGGTATCATGCATGAGTCAATCACTTAATGAACATTTTGACAATAAAAATATAAAAAACATCTAATAAAATGAATTAAAGTTTGAAGTAATGTTATATGTTTCCCTTATTGCATACGCGTAGAAAGCGGGGGGCTGGGGGCTAAAGCCCCAGTCAAAAATCGGGGGGGCAGAAGCATACTTCTGCCCCCAATATCCAAGGTCAAAAACCCCTTATTTGTCTCTTCAGTAAAAACTGTAAAAAATTTGCAGTAATTTTCCTTAAAATTTGCCCAAAAAGTTGCACCAAATTGCATCTGAGGACCCTCAAATACCCAAAAATTTTCCAAAGGGGAGGGGGACACTCCCCTTAGAAGAAAAGGAGAAAACGAAAGAGAAGAAGTGGAAGCGAAGGAGAAAGAAGAAAGGAGGAGGGTGGAGTAGGCTTATGTTTGATCCATATAATTAGTCCAGAGCTTCCAGGAGGCCCTATTCCCGTGTCTGCCAGCCTTTAGATACCTTGTATAATGCATATATGAAGCAACGAAAATATTCGTAATAGTTCGTGTTTCTGTCAACTCAACGCACATATTTTTGAGTGAAAACATGCCCATAAATACAAGGGGGGTGGCTTCAGGAGGTTTGTTGACTACATACCCTTCTCTTAGACAACAAAGGCTACTCACCTCTTTCCCTAGATCAAAACTTAAAATTCAATAAAATTATTAACACTTTTCATCCATATATGATAGCTCAAAAAATACCAAAGACATCACCATTTTGCATCTAAGCAATCTTAAATTGATAAAAATATCTCAAAGGGGAGGGAACACCCCTCCCCTTAGACCTCTCCCCAGAGAAGCATCTTTCCCCCAAGCAAAAATTAAAATTCAATAAAATATGAACATTTTTTTACATGTATGATCAGTTCAAAAATATACCAAAGATATCACCATTTTGCATCTAAGCAATCTTAAATTAATAAAAAAATTCTTAAAGGGGAGGGGACGGACACCCCTCCCCAGAAAAGCATCTTTCCCAAAACAAACATTAATATTACTAAATTATAAACTTTCCAGCCATATATGATCAGTTCAAAATACGTACCAAAGACATCACCATTTTGAATCTGAGCAACCTTAAATTAACAAAAAATTTCCCAATGGGGAGGGGGTGTCTTTAGACCCCTCCCCCAGGACAGCCATCACTCATCTCACGCTTTGCCAACTATCAAAATACCCTGGCGCCGCCCCTGACTGAGTGGAGGGGTGGGGAAGAGAAGGGGCATGGCCCCTCTCTGCTGGGGAAGAGACCCCCTCCCCTTAATGAATATGGTAAGGTATGTCATCCTGGTTGGCAATTTATCTTCATTTTGCTCTGAAGGAAGGCAGATTCTTAAGTAAAACCACCAAATTTTCAAATTTCTTTAATAAAATATAGCGATCTAAAATTTTCACTTGTTAATAAATTCCCAAAATTTCTGGTCCCCTTTGCACTGAAAATTTTCCATCCCTTGACCTTTGTAGGGGCTTTGGGTTGGCAGCCCCTTGTCATGGAGCTTTGCTCCCCCATCAGGCAAATCCTGGCACACCCCTATAAGAAAGGCCTTTTGACATATTTATTACGGATAGTATAAGTTGATCAATAAAAAACTTTGAATAGTTATTGATAGTTTAGAAAGTTGTATTAGACTGTTAGAATTAAGTCTTCTATTTTGAAATCTTCTCTTAAGGTCCAGAAGTACTGTACCACTGTCCTGTCGGCCATGATGGCAGGTATGGATGATAAAGAGGACCCAGAAGATGACATCACACTGGAAGCCATGTCAGGACTCTCTAAGATCCTGGGAGAGATTGCTGAAAGCAATGTTAGACCAATTCTTGTAAATATTGCACTGCGGATAAGACCTTGTTTTGAAAAGGTAACAACTGTGTGTGATAGGATCACCATTCTTGTGTGCCCTGACTGCAAGGATGGGGGTGGGGGTGGAAACTGTAGTTGTCAAAGGAGAGAGGTGAAAATTTCCTGAATTGAATTTCTGATAAATATCTGAAATTAAGGCAGTTATGGGAGTTTCCCTGTCAATTATTGATTCCTTGCCGTAGGCAGGCAAGGAATCTATGCGATGGTGATGTCGTGTGTGTGTGTGTGTGTATGTGTGTGTGTATGTGTGTTTGTGAAGCTGCTTGTAATCGCGATATCTCGAGATAGGATTGACCGACACTTTTCATATTTGGTATATAGATTTGTCATGTTGAGAGGAAGAACCCTATCGCTTTTGGAGGAGGTCAAAGGTCATCGGAGGTCACCAGAGGTCAAAGACAGAAAACCTTGAAATCATGATATCTCAAGATAGGAGTGGCCTGTATGGATTTGCCCTGTTGAGAGGAAGAACCCTATTGTTTTTGGTAGAGGTCAAAGGTCATCTGAGGTCACCATAGGTCAAAAATCAAAAAACCTTGTAATAGCGATATCTCGAGGTAGGGATGACCGACACTTTTCGTACTTGGTATGTAGATTTGTCATGTTGAGAGGAAGAGCCCTATTGTTTTTGGTGAAGGTCAAAGGTCACTTGGGGTCACGGGAGTTAAAAAGCCGAAAAGCTCGTTAATGACGATATCTCAAGTTAGGAATGCCAGACACTTTTCATGTTTGGTATATAGACTTGTCATGTTGAGAGAAAGAAGCCTGTTGTTTTTGGTGGAGGTCAAAGTTCATTTGAGGTCACTAGAGGTCACAGACTGAAAACCTTGAAATTGCGATATGTCAAGATGGGAATGACCCATACAGATTTGTCATGTTGAGAGGAAGAATCCTATTGTTTTCGGTAGAGGTCAAAGGTCATCTGAGGTCACCAGAGGTTAAACTGCGAAAACCTCGTAAACGGCTTGTAAACACAATATCTCCAGATAGCAATGACCGACACTTTTCTTATTTGGTACATAGATTTGTCGTGTTGACAGGAAGAAGCCTTTTGTTTTTGGTGAAGGTCAAAGGTCATTTGAGGTCACTGGAGGTAAAAAGCTGAAAAGCTCATAATCACGATATCTCAAGATAGGAATGACCGACACTTTTCATATTTCGTACATAGATTTGTCATGATGTAAGGAAGAACCCTATTGTTTTTGGTGGAGGTCAAAGGTCATCTTGGGTTACCAAAGGTCAAAAAGCAACATTTCCCAAGAATTCCCAAGATTGTTATATGGGGTCACAGAGGTCAAAAAGCAAAATTTCCCCAAAATTCCCAAGATTGTTATATGGGGTCACCAGAGGTCAAAAAGCAAAATATCCCAAGAATTCCCAAGATTGTAATCTGGCGTCACTGGGGTGAAAAATCAACATTTTCCAAGAATTCCCAAGATCATCATCTGGAGTTATCAGAGGCCAAAAAGCAAAATATCCCAAGAATTCCCAAGATTGTTATGGGGTCACCAGAGGTCAAAAAGCAAAATATCCCAAGAATTCCCAAGATCATGATATGGGGTCACCAGAGGTCAAAAAGTGAAATTTCCCAAGAATTCCCAAGATAGTCATCAGGAGTCACCAGAGGTCAAACAGCAAAATATCCCAAGTATTCCTAAGATCGTCATCTAGGGTCAACAGAGGTCAAAAAGCAAAATTTTCCAAGAATTTTCAAGATCCAAGATCCATTGGAGTTGAATCCCTTTCAAGACACTTCAGATTTTCTTTTTTGTTATATTTGGTGGGGTTCAAAGGTCATGTGAGGTCAGCAGAGGTCAGATTGTTAAAACATAAAATGATGTAGTCAAGAAAGATAAATTTGAGGGATAAACCTCAGTGCAACAAAGCATCCCCATTCGGCAAGGAATCACTAAGCCTTCAATTTCAATTTATTAATCAGTCAATGTACAGTAAAAGACATCGAAAATCAGATCGTTCCTCAAGCTCCGGTTCTAAAACATCCACATAAAAAGCAACACAGAATAAAAACTAATAAAACAACACAATTCAAAACAAAAAATAAATAAATAAATAAAAAAATAAAAAAAAAAAAAAACTAATTAAGATTAAACAGTTTTACAGCTGCTGGGAAAAAACTATCCGTAAAACGCTTATTACCCTTAAAAGCACGAAGACGGCGATTTGAAGGTAAGAAATTAAAATAACCATAAGCAGGGTGAGTCGGATCTTTCATGATTTTTTCCATTTTCTTTTTAGTTCTCTCTAAGTATATCATATCTAATGATGGAAGTGTGGTACCAATGATCTTTTCCGCAGATCGAATTACAGAGGAAAATTTGTTGACATCAGATTTGCTGACACGGCCATACCAGACAGTAATTGAAGTAGTTAGCACGCTCTCTATAATTGCACGATAAAAGTTGAGTAGAATACGTTGATTAACCCCATAAGCTTTTAATTTACGTAAAAAGTAGAGGCGCTGATTAGCTTTTTTCAGAATTTCAGCTGAGTTCACAGACCACGAAAGATCGTTAGAGATGTGCGTACCCAAAAATTTGAAAGAAGGAACTTGCTCAACAACAGTACCATTAATTGAAAGTGGGGGCATGGGAGACTTGATCCTTCTAAAGTCAATCACGATTTCCTTTGTTTTTGATACATTTAGAATTAAGTTATTCTCTTCACACCAGTTTACAACGGACTCAATCTGAGCGCGATAATTAGACTCGTCATTATGCGATATAAAACCGGTAATCGTGGTATCATCAGCAAATTTCACAACCATAGTATTAGGATGATCTGCTAAACAATCAGACGTAAACAAAGAATATAATTTCGGGGACAATGGACAGCCTTGTGCCTTTGGGCTTTCTGGTTGAGAGTTAGCAACCCTTATGTTGGGGGGAGGAGGGGGCAAAGTTGGGTTTGATTTTCCAACAAGTGCACTTCAAACAGTCTAGATAATTTTATGCTAGCATCACACTGTGCCGAAGTTGACACCAGATGGAAAAACGATGAAGGAAATTTTCAAATTCGGCTCTGATCGTAAAAACATCAGTGAAAGTGAGAACTATGTTGATGGGAACAAAATGCTAGTTTGGTTAGAATGTGCAAAAAGAATTATTGCCAAATTTGTCATTGTAAGATGTTTTAATGCACAGACACTTAAGTCCCTGTCATGGTTGTGATGAAGAATGTTTTTTTTTATCATTGATTGCAATCATCAATGTGTCTTCTTGTTTGTGCAGGAAAAGCCCGCTGTACGTGCTGCAGCATTTGAACTGTTTGGTAATCTGAGTCGTTTTGGTGATGGACCCTCAAAAGAGCCATTCCTCGAGCAGATTCATACCAACTTTGTCAGCATCCTCTTACACTTAAATGATGAAGAAGATGAAGTTAAGAAGGTATTTACAACAATCTTTTGTGATATTTGTGTATGGCTGTCATGAAAGGGTGAGGTGTGTAGTGAAGGGGGGAGGGGCTGCTACTTTCCATCCAAATCAGATGAAATAGACATAAAAAATTGAAAAATACTAGAGAATTTTCTAGCAAGGTTCATATGCAGCATTGCAAAAATTGACTTGAAATGGGTCATTTTAAGGCCTGGAAGGTGCTTTGATTTTGTTAGTTCATATGATGACTAAGTGCTTGAAATTTGTTTTTAGTGCAATACATAGTTATTACCTACAAACATTGTAGTGTTGTTGTTATTATCATGTTTTTGACTTTTGAAACACAATACTTCTGTAAAGTATAACTGAAAAAGTACCAAAGGTGAATTTTTGGTTTGTGGTGTACTCAAGTGGAAATGTTGCCCCTTAAAAGGTATTTGATTTTCATCTTTCGTAAAATGGACAAACCTATCCAAGCCTTCTTTGCCCCTCTCTAGCCACTCTTGTGTATGGCCCTTGCTATGACTGTAATTTTGTTCATCTTTGTTCATCTTTTTTTCGACTGTCTGACAAAAGTCAGAGGAAGGCTCTTACCATTGTCTTTTTAATCTTGTCCTTTTCTAATAACACTGGTGTGAAACACAAGAAATAGAGGCTATAGTGGAATGGTGTTTTTCTTGAAAGTATTAAATAAACTTTATCCATTCATGAATTTTGTTTTTTATTTTAGTCCTGCAAGTTTGCTCTGAGACAGTTTGGGCCTCTCCTTGCCTCTTCATCCATGAATAAAATGTTCCAGCAGTACCTCCTTGATGACAGAGACATTAGCTATGGTGAATTCATGTATGATCTGTCCAAAATAATTGTAAGTATATAGCTCAGGTTAGAGCAATAGTTCTTAAGTTTTGATACTTAGATACTAGGTGATTAATTTATGGGCTGTGGGACTTAGGGGTATGGCCTGTGAGCCAAGGAGATACTTTGTGAAAGCTCAGTGAAATTATTTGTATGTCAGAGTCTGTGTGTAAGTGCATGTTGGGGGGGGGGGGGGGTGAGAGCATTATCATTTATCAGACTCTTAAGTGAGTGCATGATCATAAAATGAAAGAAAGTGTTGACTATTAAAGGGACCTTATTCTATTTCATTACCATACAAACACAAGGAACATGTGGAGTTAGTCTCTGAATGAAAGGCAAATGACCTGTATTGAACATTTCTGAAAAAATGTAACAACCATCTTCAGTGATGATTTACAGACCATATATAGCTTTAGGATAGCTTTACTTCCCCCTGCTCAACCCCTAACCCCCCAATAAAAATGTGTTATGCACATTCTAATATTCCTGTTATTTCTATTCATCTAGATTAGTGACTTACAGGCCAAGGTGAACTTCTATGTTATGGGGAACGTTTCATTCTTTCGGAGTACATGGGTAATAATTAGGGGTAATGCTGCTATGTTTGCTGGCTTTCTCCTGGGGAATCTTCCAAAGGAACACCAGGGTCTCATCAACAAGGATCATGTTTGTGGGGGTAAGTCAGGGTTTATTTCAGTTGTTTTGGTAAAATTGCAAAAGAAGCATGAAACCTTTGTATGCTTGTTACAAATATGAGATATCTTGACTGTGAACTGGATATTTCATAATTTCACTATCCCAATTATCTTGAATTTCAAATATAGCTTTCCTTACAGAGATGTGTAATTATTTTTGTTTGGTACATACTGGTTTGCTTGTCAAACAGGATTGGCGTTGCGGTTTCCTCAAGAGTTGTTTTTTAAGTAGCAACTGGGGTGTAAAAATGATACTTTCAAAGTCCCAGTGTTTTGTGCATCTTCATTTGCATATATTGAATATATTGAATTTTCATATAAGGGAGGATTTTGGCAGCCGTCTTCTCAATAATGAAATCTGAGGTTTTAATAGCCAGTAATCTCAAACTCCATGTTTTGTACTTACCACTTTGACGCAATATGGAACCTTTTTTCTTTTTGAACGCACTTATTGGGTGTGTGACTCTGAAAATTTGCTGTAGACCATTCACACAGTTATTTAATGAAAGTGTAAGTGACAGAGTTGTTCCACTATTAATTTTTTTTTGTATCACTAAGGAAACGCTCTAAGATCATTCTTCTGTTACTCCTACAATATTTTGGTCTTATGATTTATTAGACAACTGTGTTTTTGTATTTGGATGGTGTTTGGAGGGGAGGTGTCAACTTCCTTTTGGTCACACCTCAGCTTGGATCACCATTAGTTATTCATAATTATTGAATGATATTTTACATTTTGGAAGAGCAAAGGATAACAGGCTCCAGGCATTGTCTCTTTCAAACTAGTTTGAGCTTGGTTTGTCATTACAGCTTTGATCCAGCTCCTGAAGGATCCCAGCGGTGAGGTCAGACAGAAAGCAGCTGAAGCCATCAGTCTGTTATATGAATATTAATCATGACATGAATAGTCATTAAGAGTATGTGTGATTGTCAAAGTCAAGCTCTGAAGCTTTGGGCCATGCTAAAAAAAAACTTGTAAACATATTCAGATACACATAAAGTTTGAATACAGATACTTCCAAATTGTTTACAATTTTGTGGCATTTGTTTGTCGTGCAAGCAATATGTGGTAAACACACTGCATAATTTCAAAGGTCATAAAGTCCTTGTTAAGTGTCTTTGCAAAATTCATTTGTTTAATTTGAGTGTTGGTTAACATGGTGGACATTCGAAGAATCCACTATTATTGTGCAAGTATATGTGTGTCATTTTTGGACTTTAAATGTTTTATCTGAAATGTAAAGCACAGCTTCACCACAGTTAGATCTAGTCATTTACACTTACTGGATGAATGTGAAAAAGCCAGTCAAGCCAAGCTTGCTGGAATTAAGAAATCTTCTGACTGTTCTTCAGAGGTACCCATTGTCTAAAATGTTTCCTGTAAATGTCTGAGAAAAAGTTCAATTAATAGCTGTTGCCAAAGAAAAAGGACTAAAAACAAAAAAAAAAACAATAAATTTAAAAATAAATGAAAATTAAAATTGATAAATTAAAAAAATGCATACATGTGGCTGCAAAAGTGCAAAATTGCTTTCCTCTTGGAAACTTATCATAAACCTGCAATCAGTGGTGTAAGCTGGCAAACTTGATTGACTTCAGTATTATCTGTTGATTACTGCAATGTACTCTGCCATCTCTAAAACTAAAAACTCAGCATTTGTGTCAGTCATTAGATGACCGATGGTGTTAGCTGGTTGCTGTTGTGTAATACTTGCTGCAAAAAGTGTGTGTTGTTGCATACAAAGCAAAATAAACCTGTAATAAGGCTCTTTGATCAATCTGCTAATTTGTGCAGTAAGTGGCCAATTGATGTTTTTTACTCAGTGAAAATTACTGTGGTGAAAATAGTTTAGACATTTATTCAAACTAGATACTACTCTTTCTCTTAAACCTTTTCTGTGGAGCATTGTATACCAAGTATTTGGAAAAAAGGCTTGTGTAAAAAGTGATTCAAATTGAAAGTAAGAACAAAACATGGTTGAGTGTACTTGAGTGAAGAGCAACTGACTTTATATGACCTGTTTTATTTGACACTTAAACAAAAATATGAGTTCATCAAAGTAAATTTTTCCTGATTGGGGTGTATTTTGTTCTGCACGACAGTTGATGGCTATGAAAACCTCATATTTTTGAAGGAGAATGGGCCTTGCCCCAATATGTTTTATTTATACAAAAGGAGGTTTTATTCTGACAACTGAAATTCTCAGCTTTGTATATGATATTGATACACATTTTCTGTAAGTTTGGACCAGCAAGTTAGTCTTGCACTGAGTGTACTTATCTCCTAAACTGCCATCTAAAGCTGTCAAAAAGTTGTTAGAAAATTTCAGCTCATTTACCTTAGAATTTTTATAATTAGGTCAGAATTTCATTGGGCATTTTTGAGCACAACTAAACATTGAAATCTGTTTGTCGAATCTGGAGGTCAAAGGTCACAGCAATTTGAGCAACAGGATTTGTTCAATATAAAGCATTTTTTTCACTGACCCCCCAACATGGGTCATCAGTTTCTGTTTGTTGGTCATTTTGACTGTCCGTTGTTCCTTCTATCATATTTGTAGCTATTGTCTCGCTGTTCACTCGTACTATTAACATGCAATGCATGCATGAGTTGTGTATTTTAAACTGGCCAGCACCATTTACAGGAATGAGCTTGACATGTCAATTATCAGAACAAGAAGTGTTGAGTAGAGTGTTTCAGTCTCAACGTTCTGCCTAGCGGGCTAGCAAATGCACCAGGGGGTGCTGGATAACTGTCAGATCATCATTGCTCTGGATATGTAAACGATTTTTCTTAGCAGAATAGACTATGTATTATAAATTACTTCAACTTTGCTAATATCTTAGTTTAGACCTTTTTTGGATGTTTTATTTTTTTTTTTTTGAATGAGAGTGGCGTTATTTTTCTTTTATTCTTTGTCCTTGGCAGGTATAAACTTGGACACAAAGCTACCTGCAAAGTAGAAAAAAACAGAAATTTCATTTGTAGCTGGTAAAAATGCCTAGTGCTGTTGTTTGTTCTGTTTCAAGCGGTTGTTTGATCAGAAAATGTACTGAGAACAATGTGGGGGTGAGGGGGAACAGGGAAGTATGGGAAAGTAGCTGGGGTACTAGTGCACTATCTGTTGGGTATGGGGGGACAGGTGTGGGGCCTTGAGTTATAGCCTCTGGGATCTGATGATTGTACATTTGGATCCATTCATTATGGTACTGCCAATGCATTGTGTTTGCAACACCACAATATTAAACTAGAAATTCACTTTATTCTTGTTATAAGAGGAAGGTACCATACATCTTGAATTTTGCAAAATATGTAACTTGTAGATGGGTTGCAAATTCATGGTTTTTTGCAATTTCCGACCAGTCCCTCCCACTGCCCAGTCCATGTCTTCACCTCCATTGAAAAAAAAAACATCACTTTTCTTTGTTTCATTTCATTTCATGCTAGGTATTGTGCCAAAAGTGCAGTTAGTGGTAATAAATATCTCACCTTAAAATGGTTTAGTCTGTGAGCTGGACAGGTAATGTCAAGGGCATATTAGGAGAAAGGAGAAGGCAAGACCATCATAAAGAAAGAAACTTCTGGTAAAACTCACAAACTTACAACTCAGATTGGGAAATAAAAGTACTGTACTTGTGTGGTCACCATTTACCTTCCCTTATCCCCTCCCCACCCTTCAGTCTTTTCAATTGCACAGGGGAAGTGCAAAATAGCCTCCTCGATAAATTGACTTTGTATGTGAAAAGTTGAGACACATTTATGAATGGACTGAAAACTTATTCTGTCTTGAGCTGGACCTCTAAAAGGAACAGAATATGCAGTAGTTGTAGAATTTTCTATTTTCTTCACCTTATAAAGGTTTTTTCTTTGCATTCCTATTTTTTTCAGATTATTTTATAAATTCTAAAGTACTGACTTGATGATTATTGACATATCATGGAACTAAAAATTATTTCAATTTATAAAGCAAATTTAAGCCTTATTATCTTTTGATATATGAAGCAACTTGACATTTCTTTCACGAAGCTATCATGGCCAAAAAAAAATAATAATAATTTGCTGGAAGTGGTGTCTTTGGTTGTCAAGTAGAGAGCATTGTACACTTTCAGTGAATTCTACATGGATCTGCATATCCAGTCAATCTGATATGGATCTGCATATTAGTGATTCTACATGGTATGTATATCCAGTTCATGGATCTACATATTCAGTGATCTGAAATTGATCTTTGATCTGCATGTTTAGTGAATTCTACATGGTTTGCATATTCAGAGATGCTACATGGATCTGCATATTCAGTGGCATGTGAGTTTATATATCAATGTCTTGCCTTCATGGAGAAAATACAATGAGCTGTGGTAAACTTCAGCAGTATGCTTCAAAGGATTTATCTTGTCATTTTGTAAGATCAGAGAGTTTTCTGATTAAGGTAGGTTACTTTTCAGATTATATTCCTTTGGTATTTTGAGGCCCACCCATTTTCCTTAAAGTGCCCCTTCCCTAGACCTTCTACCCTTTTTGATTCCTTGCCAAAGGCTCAAGGAATCTGTGCAATGGTGATGTTCAATATGTGTGTGGGGGTGTGTGTGTATGTGATGCTTTGCTTGTAAACACCATATCTCAAGAACGGTGACTGCAAGGGATCTCATACTTGGCATTTAGATTGCCCATATTGTCTGGTGTTTATATCATTTGTAAAAAAAGAATAGTAAAAACGAGAAAAAATTTCAAGTAATACCAGTCACTAGTTGACGGGGGCGCCTAGCCACTTCCCCCATCCTTTCATGTGCAAATGCACACAGTTAACAGGACAATGCACACACTACTTTTCATTCTCCCTTCTGCAAGCTTCCAGCTTGCGCCAGCAAATTTCGAAATCCTGGCGGTGCCACTGTCTATCTGTGAAAGCAGAGTTATTAAAGTGGTGACCTTTAAAAATGGTTGCCAAAATTGGTAAGGAGGGTCGATAGAAAACATGGATGAAGAAATAGCATCTGGATGTAAATTAAGGTCTGTGAAGTGTGATTTCCTGCAACGTGTGACCCGGTCTTTGGTAAAAATTTTCTGTGTACACTGCACCAACTTAATGGTGGCACCCCACTTTGATGGTATTATTGGACATTATCCTCCTGACCTACAGTGTCAGAAAGAAACTTACACCAATACTCAGGAAAGAAAATGATCAAATTCAATAACTATTTGACCTCAACCCTTTCATGGAGGCTGGGTCCCTAACTTAAGCTGGTTGTTCTTTTTTTCTGATGTTCTACAACTGGAAAGGAGGACCCCTTTGGGTTGGAAAACATGACCTACTGGGCAGTGACGACATGTTCCACTGTTCCATTTCTGATATAAAATGCAAAAAAGATCTCTTACATGTAAAGAGATTGAGAACTTCCTTTTTGATTCCTTGCCGTAGGCAGGCAAGGAATCTATGCGATGGTGATGTCGTGTGTGTGTGTGTATGTGTGTGGGTGTGTGTGTATGTGTGTTTGTGACACTCATTGTAATCGCGATATCTCAAGATAGGAATGACCGGTACTTTTCATAGTTGGTATGTAGACATGTCATGTTGAGAGGAAGAACCCTATTGTTTTTGGCAGAGGTCAAAGGTCATTCGAGGTCACCAGAGGTCAAAGTCTAAAAACCTTGTAATCGCCATATCTCGAGATAGGAATGACCGATACTTTTCATAGTTGGTATATAGATTTGTCATGTTGAGAGGAAGAACCATATTGTTTTTGGCAGAGGTCAAAGGTCATTCGAGGTCACCAGAGGTCAAAGTCCAAAAACCTTGTAATCTTGGTATCTCGAGGTAGGAATGGCTGACACTTTTCATAGTTGGTATGTAAATTTGTCATGTCAAGGGGGAGAACCCTATTGTTTTTGGCAGAGGTCAAAGGTCATTCGAGGTCACCAGAGGTGGAAGTCCAAAAACCTTGTAATCATGATATCTTGAGATAGGAATGACAGACGGTTTTCATAGTTGGTATGTAGATTTGTCATGTCAAGGGGGAGAACCCTATTGTTTTGGCAGAGGTCAAAGGTCATTCAAGGTCACCAGAGGTGGAAGTCCGAAAACCTTTTTTTTTTGTTTTTTTTTTTCATTTTTTTGGTTATTCAAGTTTTGGTTCAAAGGTCATGTGGCATGAGCTGATGTGAGCAGGGGTGAAATTGTGACCACATCATAAAAAATGATGAAGTAGAGAAGTATAAATTTGATGGATGAACCTCCGTGTAACAAAGCACCCCCCTTTCGGCAAGGAATCACGAAGCCTTTTGGCTTTCTGGTTCATGCATATTTGGAAGTTAATTGCACTGTTTCAAGGAATTTAATTGCACTGTTTCAAAGACGAAAAGTGTTCAATCCCTCTTGTCATTCCTGCAAATACAACTCTTTTTTTGCCTGTCAGTGCAGTTTGATCACCAATAATTGTCCATATTTCATTCATCAGTCCCATTTTATTTCATTTAACTTCTATAGTCTATTGTTCATAATGTATAGATGCTCTTCATTTCCACTCCAAATATTTCCGCCATTCTAGTTAAAAGTTCTTTAGGTAAAACTTTAGCAATCTTTTACGGGTTAGGTGTATCCGTTCAACCTTAACCGAAAAATGTAACTAGTAAATGCAAAAATCTCAAACGGCTTACGTACGGTAGTTGCCTGCAGTATTTCATACCATCACCATCACTTTCATAAAAGTGACATTCATTTCTAAGTCACATTCTGTCCTGAATTCTCCGTGTTAGAAGGAGTACCCGCCCTGTATGCAAGGCGTTGAAGCCGCGGCTAGTGGACTAAAGTTCCCAATAATTTTCAGTTCGAAGATTTTCTTTAAAAAAAATAGGGAAAGCCGTGACCTAGAACGGCCAAAATTTTCCTTGGGCTTCCAACAGCCAGCTCACTTCTCAAGCAAAGAAACCTCCCGACAGCCCTGACTTACTTCACCGTATGCGAAACAACTCATCTTTTAATGGCCATAAGAAATCTATCATAATCAATCAAAATCTAGACAAGCTACGGGAAAAGAAACAAAGTATTCAAGTCGGGTCACATAGGCCCTATATATTTTCCAAGGACCGTGCGGACATAGAGGTCAAAAGACCTGCGTCCGCTGAGGTTCCTAAGGTAAAGTGTAACTGGAGGCATAACTATTGTTACGAGCCCTGGAGTGAAACATTGAAAACAGACCATAGCTTGTGGCGTAGCCAAACTTTCTTTCTCATGCATGGGAAAGGGAGACACAATTATCTCTAAGAGCAAAGTTTGACACTAAGCGGAACGCTAGTGTCAGTTATTGGGTAGGTCGTGCAGCACCAAGGAATTTTTTGGCTAAAGGTACCTTGTAGATTATCGTAAATGGTACTGGACCACCCTGTATTGTGCATGTCTAGATTCTTTCCATTTGAAAAAAAAAAAAGATTCAATTTCCTTTAAAGCTTCTTCTTTATGCATTTTGTAACACAGATACTTGTAAGCGATAGTATTTCGATAGGCAACACATTGCTAACCGAAAAACAATTGAATTTATTCTTATAATGCAAGAAATCATAATTCCGGCGACATATTATGAAAATAATGTTAAACGATACACCGACGATTCGAATAGCTTTAGCGATTTGATTGATTAAATCTGCGCTTACGTAATATATGTCACATCCCAGTGGCGAATTTAGAATGGGGACAACTATCGATGACCTACGAAAGCCTGAAGCCAAACAAAGCACTGAAGGTGGAAGAGATAACTTCCCGGGGTGAACTTTTATATTATGGCAATAGTAATATAAAAAATTTGTGAGTTACGACATTTTTTCTGGGGGCGGGGGTGGCAACCCCTTAGCTACAGGCTTAGGGCCCTGCACTTGCAGAGGAATTTGAAATAGTCTTGAGAAAATGAAACAATGTTAGGATTATGTAAAATGGCTTATAGATTCATTTTGCACAAGTATCTTGAGAATTTCCTCAAATTTAATGTAAAACATTCCATAGAATTTCTGTAGAAATCTATAGGCTTTTCAAGGAACTTCTGTAAAAATTACAAAAGAATTTCATTAAAATGATCTGCATGGCGTTTATAAAATAGCAATTTCTCCACAGAATTGATAAAGAACTCGAGAACTTCATTGCATATATAAATTTATAGAAAACTTCATAAATTTTATGGACATTATAGGAGGGGATTCTTCCTAGAAATTCTTTACAACTTTGATGGAAATTCTTTACATATTCTATAGCTTTTTTAAAGAATTTATAGAGGCTTGGAAGATATTTGAGTTTTCTTCTATAGAACTGCGCACAATGTTTCGCAAGGGTAAGCCTACGTAAGAATTGCCACAAACCTACCCATTATAGCTTCAAGGCCCGGACCCCCTGATTCTATGCGGCATTAAATTTTATCTAGCCCAGCACTTTATGCAACACCGTTTTCCTATCCCTCTTTGCATCACGAATAGGGTTCATAATTGTACGTAATGTACTTACTTGATCGACAAACACGCGGACTTCGAACGGGTAAGTATGAACAAACACACCATTAAAATCTTAATTTTTGGTTCCATTTAGCAAAAGGAACCTATGTAGTCAGCTTGGCGTGTGTGTATGTGTGTGCGTGTGTGTGTGTGAGAGAGACATTTGCTTGGGTGCGCTGTAACTCAATAAGGGAAATTTCGACTAAACTGAAACTTGGTATATAGATCCACCATATTGAGAAGGTGTTTTTGGTGGAGGTCAAAAGTCATCTGGGGTCACCAGGGTTCAACACCGAAAACCTTGTTAACACGATATTTCAAGGAAGGAAGCCTGTACAGATTTCATACTTGGTATGCGTTATGGTGAGAAGATGAATGCTATCGCTTTTGGTGTAGGTCAAAGGTCATCTGGGATCACCGGCAGTCAAACACTGAAAACTTGTTGTTAACATAATGTCAATCTCAAGGTAAAGAGCTTGGATAGATTTCATATTTAGTATGTGGATGGGTTATGGTGGGAAGATGAATGCTATTGTTTTCGGTGGAGGTCAAAGGTCATCTGGCCGGGGTCACCGAGGGTCAAACACTGAAAACCTTGTTAACATGATATCTCAAGGTGGGAAGCTTGGATAGGTTTCATTCTTAGTATATAGATCCACCATAGTGAGGTGTGCTCTACTGTTTTGGTGGAGGTCAAAGGCATCAGGGGTCACAGGGGGTCAAACTCTGAAAACCTTGTTAATTAACACAACAATTAACACATAGATTTCATACTTGGTATGTGGATGTATAATGGTGAGAATATTGATACTATTGTTTTTGGAGGTCAAAGGTCATCTGGGGTCACTGTGGGCAATTTGGAGGTTATCAGAGGTCATTCTGAGGTCAAGTTGTGGACTTACAGGAAACTTGGTAGATGAAGTCAACGTTTCACTGCCAACAACTTTAAAAATTATGTAGCAGTCACTAGAGTCACAGGCAAACTTCACATTAGACTAATATTTTGTTTGTATGGCCATGGCTCAGTGTCATTACATTCAGCAAGGAACCATAGTGCCCATTGCGCTCTTGTTATTTTTTAGCATGGTTAAGTTGTAATGACCAGCCTTTTGGTGGAGGAATGGAGTAGCTGCAGACCCGTAGCCAGACAAGGTACTGAACTTGGGGCAAAATTGCTTAAAAGATGACGGCGGGGCAGGGCGGGATATGTAAACTGTGTTTACCGTGATTATATGGTTAAGATCTTCATTTCTGAATGAATTTTCTGATGTATTTGCAGGGTGACAATTTAGGTGTGCCTTTGAGAAAATTTTGCATATGAATGATGGCTTTGGATGCAAAATGGAGTTATCTGGTAAGATAACTCTTATAACTTATATATTTAGAAACTCTAATTTAAATGGAGTAAGCGGTTACCCCAACTTTGTTTTGAACAATCAGCAAAGAAACTGAACATGACCAAAATCTAGACCTTCAGACCTCTTACATTATGGATCTGTCATGCATGGCCAGAGTCTAGACTTGCTGAAAAACAAACAGATACTACACATGATCTTAGCGAAAAGACCGAGAAGCCTTGCAAAGCGGGCAATCCCTGACAATGCTAGATTGCCCTATGATCCCCTCTAGATGTGAGTCTGTGCAGAGGTTGGAGGTATGCCTCTAATTTTCGGCAAGTTGTTTTGGTCAGTCCAATTTACCGCGTTACTATTACCCTTGTAATGCTAATCAATTCTGCGTGCATAACATGACGAATGCCCACGAAGCGCACCAAAATTTTGCATTAAAATCATTTCTGTGACAAACTAGTTGCACCCAGACTCTGCGCCGAGACACAATCAATTGTCCCAAAAGGTCCCAACTAGAATGCGAGTTTGCTGCCAGTGCCTGGTACGGTACTTCGTTAAAGGTCTCATTTTGATAAAATTTCTCTCGAAAAGTAGAGGAAGGTGGAAAGAGATCCCTTGCTTCACATGCTTACATTGTCGTGTTCCCAGACTCTGTAATCACGTCTATGCACACGAAAAATTGGCTTAATTGTAAAACCCTTATCAAGGAACAGTTACAATACAGGTGATAGGCTGGGGCGTATATTCTTGAATTTGCAGGGGGGGGGGTGAACTTTTCTGGCCGACTACATCTCTTGGAGACCGACTCCCATCGCCATAGTTGTACTATTCGAAATTCCGAAGACCTTTTCTTTTTTTTTCTTTTCGGGCAAATTTTTGACTTCAAATGTCGTTCATGTCTGGTCTACTGTTACAACGGCATAGTGAACTGGCTTTGAGACCGACATTTTGGAGCTCAGAGACCGACCTTTGATTTTCACGGGGGTGTCGCACCCCACACACACACCCGTATTTACGCCCCTGGTGATAGAAAGCACAGCAATGAGGCTAACTATGCGAGAAACGCGCAAAATTTTGATAGTTCGCAAAAAGTTTATTTGTGACAGAAGATGTTAGATCCATCCCTTGGTTGAAAACGCACCTCACCCTACCCCTTGTAGAATTCTATAGCTATAAAACGCCCTCTACAGTCATTTTAAAAACTTGTGTCGGAAATTTCTTTCTTGTGTCGGAAATCGACGAGGGGCATGATATCACGTCCCCATTCCAGCCTGGCGACTTTAATCATCTTAGATTAGAAGACCTGCATGGTGAAAACTTCGGCATTAGAATCAAGTAGTTAGCAGAAATTTTTACTCTTAAAAACAGATTTGTTACGACAGTTCAATGCAGGAAACCGTGCCTCCTCACATCCCTACATAGCATAAACCATATGTTCACGTTTATCCATCTATAGACTAGCATCAAACCCCAGCCATTCACCTGTTTTTCGCACATTGTAGACCTCTTCTCGTCGTCAGCCACTTTAATGGATTTCTAAGACCAAAAGCTCCATCCAACTCCAGCCTGCAAAAAGATATTTCGAATAGGTTTTAGCCAATTTTGACCCTTTTACTTTTTCTCTTCCTCTTACTCTTTTCTTCCTTTCCTTTTTTATTTTTTTCTTTTCTCTTGTTTTCTTTGATTTTTCAGGCTCTGCGAGAGGCGGGGGCTAACCCCATAAATCAGCGCCGGATCTGAATTAAGGTAGCTTTATTTTGGAGTGCGTGGGCGAAAAGGGGATGTTCGCTCCCGCACTCTAAGAGTGGGTAGTAGTTTCTTGCGCCCCGCGCTGTCTCCCTTTTCCCACCCCTTTGTCAATTTCCTTCTACATAACACCTAGCCTATCCCCTTTCCACCCTCAAATTGATCACATTACAGTTTCACTGCCAATTTATTACCCAACAATTCAGCAACCAATTCCGTTTCTGCACGGCGGAATTATAGATGATTCTGTTTTGATGGAACCCGTTCATAAGAGATTTTGAGATTTATTTTCAAGTCACTAGGATACCTACAGACCAGTAGCTGGATTTCCTCGGGCAGCACTCAGATGCATCCTTTCTTGCTAGACAATAAAACTACTTTTCACTGATTTCCGATTACCTTCGTCATAACTTCTACAGGCAAAATAATATGAGTAGCCTGTTGAGTACTCATAAAATTAAGACGTTCAGGCCAAGTACGATATTCTTAATAGTATTAAAGTTGAAAACTATCGAAAAGGGTAGTTACTGATCCCCTGCCTCAAAGCATCGATTGGGTAGAACCCCTTCTCCACTGCCCCGTGGAGCGGAATCTGTTTGCTCATCGGCCCCTCTTTATAAGTATTCCAAAACACCGACATGAACAAGGAACATACCGTACAGCCTGCTACGTAGGCAACTTCTTCAGTCCTACTTCTGGAGCCCTTGCCTGCGCACCAGTTTGTGGTCTCTCACTAAACGTGTTTAAGATCCAGTTGTTCGTAAAAGTGATAGCAAGTAACCACCGTTCCGCAGGGTATTTGTCATTGTCTTCATTCTTTTATGGAAGGTCGAAGATTACGAGCAGAAGCTTCTTTTTGAAATTATCCTAAAGCGCAGTCATGGATGAAACCTTTCTTAAAGAGCTCTCATGCCTCACCTGTATTGTTTTGTGGATCTGTAGTCGGTGGAAACACCTTTTGTTTGTCTGGGCAGTCTGATCATGGGACTCTATAAATATTCAACGCTGGACATAGCTGAGATGAACTTGGGTATTGTTATCAGTGCAGATCCTCAAGACATCTTTTGTTTAAAGCCACGTGGTTCTAAGAGCGGGTAACGCCGAAGAGGTAGATGAAATCAAACTGAATGTGTTAACTGCGTCATCTTTCTAACCTTGCATTGAGTTCCATTTACTTGGGAAGTTTTTCGAAAGAAAAAAGTTATTCTGAGGATACGAAAGAAGCCAGAAATTTCTTAAAGGATATCAACTTTTAGCAAGGAATCCTTATCCGTTGGAATCATGTTTACTTTATCATGGGGCTGCAATTTTCCTGGTGTAGTCAGTACTGTACTAGTAATCAGCACGCTGAAACGCTTCGTGAAAGAGGAAGGAAGGCTCGGCACTGTCCAGAGATGGCCGTTTGTCACCTGCGCACTCGAATAATATGAAATTTCCTCATCCGGCCGACGTTTGTCTTCGCGTTTTGTCGAGAATTTAACCCGAAAGAGACGGTGACGTTTGACGGTTTATCTTCTTATGAAATATCGAGGTAAATGTCTTTACGTTTTCGAAGTCTTATTCAATAGTGCAAAAGGGCATGGCTTCTTGAATTTTCCCTCTAAATTGAACAAATCAGCAAATTTGTAATGGAAAATTTATTTAGATGCGAACTGATATGCTTTTTAGTGTGTTCACAGCCATACATATGCCCGAATATTGTGTTGTGTGATGGAGCACATTAGGTCGGTACCATGGGCGCGTCCGCAGAAAAAATTCAGGGGGGCAAAATTTTGGGGGCAACTTTTTTCATGAGAAATATTTTACTCCCAGAAATGAGTTTAGATGCTACTTTTCACACAAGGCAGTATTGACAAAAGCGTAGCCAGGAATTTGTCAAGGGGGGGGGGGTGAAGCCCATAGACAGACTCTCAGCGCTCCGCGCCACCATGAGTTGGCGCGGAGCGCAAGAAATTTTGGCCCAAAATGCTTCCTAGATCGCTGGAAATGGCACTTCCAAGGCATATTTACCGCATACTAAAAGGGGAAACACTAACGATATCGTAAATATAAACTTTAAAAAATACCAAAAATATGCTGGGGGGGGGGGGCGCTGCTGGGGCATGAGTGTTGATATTTTTTTCAATTCCTGTTTTGAGAATAGAAATTCACACTGAGTGAACTGTTAAGAAATGTTGATGTTATATATTTCTTGTTTTTTTTTCTTTATTTTTTCTTCGTTTTTTCAAATTTTGATTTTTTCAGGGGGGGAGTGCCCCTTGCCACCCCCCTCCGGACGCCCATGGTCGGTACCAAAGTTCAGAAAAGCAGCATAGGGTACACACTTTTTCTCACTCGAACATAGCATACAGGGCAACTTAGGAATCAAGGATTGTGGCAGTGTACTCTTTCTTAATGTGTATATTAGAACAATTCATGTAAAAAGATCCCCCTCCTGCAATAGCCGGTCAGGAGGGGAGAAAATATTTGTCACCCCACAATATTTTGTCTACATGAGTAATGTTTGCTGACAATTGTGTGAAAACAGTTTGCAAGAACTGTAGTTCTTGGCAGGCTTCTTGTACACCATTTACCCTGTAGTTCCTTCATGATAACCAGACATTTCTAAACTCATGAACAAATATATATTCAACGTACCGTACCGTTCCACAGAACTACCCCACGCCAATTTCACTTCTCAGATGTAGTCCTGATATGTTTCCTGTGAAAATGTCCCTTTAAATTTTGTGATAAAAGTATCCCTTAATCCTTTAATCTCTACTGTTTTTCTAGTTTGTTTAAGCTTTAACATCTTGAATCTTTTTTACCTGAATAGGAAATAACTGTAATCAGGGAGTGTCTGATAAAATCCTCGGGACTTTCAGGGTATTTAAAGTGGAAATGTTACTCCTTAGTTTTCTTGTAGACTTGTTGAATTCCTCCGAGTATTTTACAATGCTCATTGCCTAGCATCTTCCTTTCTTGCTTGAAGTCTTGAAGAAAATTTATTTTGCCTTAGCGCAGCACACCCCTATCGGTCATCGCTAGAAGAGACCATTGGCGTAAGAGGTTGGACTGGATAACCCCATAATTTAGACAGAATCTGTAGGAAGTTGGGCAAAATTTGATCTAAAAGGCTTAGGCTAGACGTAAATAAATTCATGTGCTCCCAAATCCAGTTAGTCCCATCTGCTTATATGGAGGAAACCCCATACTTTTAGTGACCAACATGGCTTTTCTAACGTGTCAAATGTGGAAGGGTATCTATGTCTGTCACGGAGAAGTATCAGCAGATCATAAGGTAGTTGACCACATATTGGTTACCTTAAAGGGTATATACTTCATGTAAGACTACCTCAAACTGAAGTGAAGGGTTAAAGAGGGTGCAAAAGCTGGTCCTTCCAAAATCAAATTATTAGAGGGCGAAGGAAGAGGGGGCTAAATCCCCAGGTCAAAAATTGTGGACGGAAGCATGCTTCCGTCCCTTAATTCAAGAACGAAACCCCTTACTTCTTTCCCTTGTAAAATATGTCAAAATTTTGCAATAGTTTTTGTAACATTTGCCCAATATTTTGCACCAAACTGCATCTAAGGACCCTCAAATATTCAAAAACTTTCCAAAAGGTGTTCCCCTCTCCTCACATTCCTCCCCAGGACAGCAGTCCACAGCAACGTTCACCCCCAGTCGAGGACAGCTTCCTACGCCTTTGCCGCATTCCCCTTATTGCCGTCCCTGGACCTGAGATTACTCCTCTTCATTTCACTTTAATATCTACTTCCCAAAACGTCAGTCCTTCAGGCAGTTTATATCTAAAAACATCATTTGTTATGTGATGGGCTTGTAAGTGATACTTTGACGTACACTAAACCTGTCTAAAAAAAACACAAAACAGGTATTACAGTTCTCCAACCAGTCAGCAGTGGCGTAGCCAGAGGGGGTAGGGGGCAGAGTGCCCCCCACAGAAATTTTGGGGACGCAATGGGCGATGTTGAAAAAATGAAAAAAAAAAGTAAAAACAAACAAACAAACAAAACGGTGAGAGGAGGGAGGGATGAGGTTGGTGGGGCGGAGTGGGAGGGGGTAGGGATCTAGGTCTCGGGCATGAGTAATGACGATGGAATCCGCAGCAGAACGGACGGCATGTTTATTTTATGCAGGACGCATTGGCAATAGGCCCCCAAAAAGTCAATCAAAACCTTGGATATTAATGATGCCCCCTCGTCTGGAAACAGTGTTCCGGATTTTATCCTTTTTTCATCAGATTATACCTTGGGGACTGAACCCTATCCCTTTTTTCGAACCCTAATCCTGATTTTGAAACAAAATAAATAAATCCCGAAAAAGGATTGGTTGTCAATGTCATTTTCACTCGGAGGGCGGGCCGTCCCTCCAGGGGTGGCGCCAGGTGGGAGCAGGAGGCAGGGGACCATGGCTCCAAGTCGGGGAATTTTTACAGTTTCGTCGGGGAGTCTTAGTCGATACGATAAAGCATGCAGTCCTCGAAGGCGACAGTCACCCCGACGGTTTACCTGTTTTTTGCTCTCAAGAAGACAATTTCTCTAATAAGAATACAAAATTTTCTCTCCATTTTCTTCCATATTTACATTCCACATAGCTAGATAGCACAAGTCCTGTCCACCTAACCAAGTAACATGTAGGCAGGGTACACAGCTTATGCAGAGGTCGTAAATTTCATCCCACATCGCAATGCCTAGTTGCTGTTCTCTAATGTGTGCCATGCTGTACGGTCAGTTGGTGATCGATTCCAGGTGGTTTACAAACAATGTATGTTATCCCCGATACGGCCTTCAACTCCTACAGTTTTCTTTCTTTTTGTTCTTACTGATAACATGTTTTTTGTGGAAGCCAACCAAAACTTTTCGCGCAAATTGGCTCTTGAACATGGGCGTCCGGGGGGGGGGGCAAGGGGGGCACTTGCCCCCCTGGAAAATCAAAAACTTGAAAAAACGAAGAAAAAATAAAGAAAAAAATGAAGAAAATGTAACTTTAACATTTCTTAACAGTTCAATCAGTGTAAATTTCTACTCTCAAAACAGGAATTGAATAAAAATATCAACACTCAGGCCCCAGCAGCCCCCGAGCATATTTTGGTATTTTTTAAAGTTTATATTTACGATATTGCTTATGTTTCCCCCTTTTTATATGCGGTAAATAGGCCTTGGAAGTGCCATTTCCAGCGATCTGGGAAGCATTTTGGGCCAAAATTTTCTTGCGCTCGGCGCCAACTCATGGTGGCGCGGAGCGCTGAGAGTCTGTCTATGCGCTTCGCCCCCCCCCCATGACAAATTCCTGGCTATGCCTTTGTCAACACTGTGTGAAAAAGTAGCATCTAAACTCTTTTCTGGGAGTAAAATATTTCCCATGGAAAAAGTTGGGCCCCTAAAAAATTTTGCCCCCCCCCCCCACTTGATTTTTTTCTGCGGACGCCCATGCTCTTGAAGTAGCCTATTAAGTGATATTATGCAAAATATGCCCTGCAATGGCATGCGATAGCTAAGCTCCTTCAAATACCCTTCTCACCATGCACACCCTCGACGTAGTGGGTTGTAGGAACTTGGGGTCACTGGCATGGCCCGGCCCCCGTTTGGGAAAATTCTGTGGCCACCCATGGTCGGTTTACTTATTTTGGCTTTCAAAAGGATCATTTCTGAGATAAAACCTACAATTTTCGGTACGCTTTGCCCACTCTTCCTCAGTTCCGTTACTTATAGCTAAATATAGTCCAATGTCATCTCATTTCCGTAAACCTACTTAATGTTCTCTTATGTCTGTCGTGGGGTACGGCTAGTGACCCGAGGAGGGAAGTAAAATGTAGGTTAAGTCTGTCAGGGCCCACCTGCCCGAACAAATGACCTATATAAGTTTTAAATAAGTACAGATTCTCTTTAGTGTAGGCTTACCCAAAACATTTTCGCGCGCTTCGCAATTTCACAGTTCAGATTCCGGATAAAAACGGTAAATCTATGTTCCTCTAGTATATACAAATTTTATGTAATATATACCCCGCAATGGCATGGTATAGTACACAGGTTTTCTCAATCCTCTCTCACCAACCCCTTGACGGCATCGGGGCTGTCGTAGATTCGGGTCGCTGGCCTCCCCTTCGGGGAGTCTGGCCCTTCGGGCAAATCCTGACCCCACCCCTGCGCCCCTCTAAAAACCCCCGTGGAGAACACTGGGATGTAGTATAAAAGAAGCACCATTTTGCATCTAAGCCCTTCGAGACAGCACAAAGATTCCCCTCCCCCAGGAACGCGGTCAAGAATGGGGACGATGAGTCGACTTTGCCTCCTCACACCAAAAACCTGGCGACGCCCCTGAACCAGTGCAATTTTTAGGGCAGTTTTCAAGATTGAACTTTTTTGTAATTTTTTTTGTAATTTTTTTCTTTCTCGATTCCCGCCTGAGCACGAGGGGTAGGAAATGGTGGTACTGGTAACCCAGTAGCTTGTATCTGTGGTCCATATTTTTTGACCCCCTCCTCTTCCTTGCAGAAAATGCCATCCTGATAGGATCTAAGATAAAGGGATCACACCCTTGTTAACGTAAAGTGGTTCTAATGAAAAATGGTACGTTATGCTGCTTACAAGTTAAAACTTTCTCATTGTTTAGTGATAGGCTGATAATTAATTTCCCCGGATTAGTTCCAGGGCCGAGGGGTGGTTTGGCTCTGTGAAGGGACAGGGGTGTGACGTAAAAGGGCTTTAGAATAAAAAACACCGATTTAACATCTTTTCATATAACTATCTGTCACAAATCGTTCTCTACCTACCAAATTTGATATGATCTTAAACTTTATTGTTACAATATACCGTCCATGTTTTGAATTAGTCAAACAAACTATAAAGTCATATAAAACATAATTTTGACTTATTTTTGTCAGAGAGATGTCTAATATTTAAATTGTTTCTACTAACTTGTGGTGATAGTGCATCATGAAAGAGTTTTAAGCGGTAAGAGGTATCCAATAACTTATTGGGCTCAGGGTGGCTCCTAGGGAAGAGGGATGAGAGAATTTCCCTGTGGAATCTCTTACCACTTTCCAGATTTCCTCCCAAACAAATAATCTAAACGGTTACCCTCGTATTAAACGCCCACCCCTCCTCTTCATTTGCGGAAAATCTCGTGATTACCAGGGAAGAGTGTCCTTTGCTCTTCCCGTAATCATACTAACTGAAAAAACCTCCACACAATTTTGAACACGGGAAATGTATGCGATTTTCGCAACAAATGCACGATTGGTAGGGCGGTACACGGAATCTGCCCACTTATAACTACCGCATTTTCTAATAACTATTTAGATTGATCCCTCTTACAAATCCGATCCTGCAGTCCTATTTCGTATCTCTCTTGCACTTTTTAAACAAACCCGCCGTCCAAGGTAACAATATGATATACTGAGGAAAAGAAAGGTGCAAATTTTATGGCTATGACATCACTCATTGTCATTTGGGAACAAAAAACTTTACTCAGAATACATGGCTCCCTTTTCTCCCCTTTGCCTTAAAAAAACCCTTTAGACAATCACAGGAAAATTTAAACAAACTACCCGAACAATATCATTTTTGTTCGAATGGGGAACATGAACTGTTTTTTTTTTTAAAATAGTATTTTCATCTGTGATTTTCTCTGTTTGCCCTCACCCCCTTCCTTTCCTTAACTCCTCTTCAGCCGTTTTTGCCATTGTTTGTTAAAAATTAGAGCAATCTCTTGCTTTGCACTCTTTTAAGTATCCTTTCCATTTCTGAATAGATTTAGCACAGCTACAAGGAACAAACTAATTACAAAATTATTTAAAGCAGACAGTATCATCATATGTTCTAGTTGTTTTCTGTTCAATTCTCTTTTACTCAATTAAATCATTGAGACTCATTATGTTTAAAGGTTAAAGTTAACCTATCCTGTGACAAACATATTTCAAAACTTTCTGACGATTTCATCAAGCTTAACTTAAGATCGTAGAAAACATTTTAAATTTAAGAAAAGTTTGGGTTAACTTTGGCACATTCAAAACTTACGCACATTTTCTGTTGAATTGCGACAATATCCTGGATGAGCTTCACAATGATTAGTCTTTGCATTGTCGAAGTATTAGAATAAGTAACCTTTTAAATTTGGGTTCACATATATAGTTAAGATGACATTGTTTTAATGTTTACTTCATTTAAATTTCATTCGATAGATTGGTGATAAATGTTGGGAAAAGAATGTTTATATCAATTCCGACATAGCGCCATCAGTCACATTCTATAATTTGAAAGTATGTATTTAACCCCATTCAGATGCGCTAGTTACCTTAAACTACGGAAGCCGAGAACATCGCGGTGGTATGAAATCTGACATGCCAGTTTTCCGACCCCTTTCTTTGGTAAACATGGGAAGGAGAAATCAAGATACGATTTCTCCTTACAATTATCCACCAATAATGGGGAGTGGAGAAACCAAAGTTAGTGAGGGGTACTTCAAGAAAGGACCATTACACAATGTCTATTTTCGAACACCCTTTTCATAAATGGACGCGTCCGCACATGATACGGATCCTCTTTTCAATTTAAGTAACATAGCTAGCTCGCTCGTCGAAGATTTCTCTGTTCCACGGTGGGATCATCCCACGTTGGTAATAATATAACCAAAGTTATACAGCGTCAATCCGTGTCGTGTGCGGGCGCGTCCATTTGTTGACACTGTGTAATGGTCCTTTACTGAAGTACCCCCTCACCAACTTTGGTTTTCTCCACTCCACATTATGGGTGGATAATGGTAAGGAGAAATCGTATCTTCATTTCTCCTTCCCATGTTTACCGAAGAAAGATGTGGGAAAACTGGCATGTCAGATTTCATACCACCGCGATGTTCTCGGCTTCCGTATTAAACAACTATGCTAATGGGTACAATGACATATATATCATATATCAGCTAAATCTAGGAAATCTTCGTTTCCCTGACAGGTATCTGCCATGGTCATTCAGAACATAATCCCTGCACAGTAAGGTAAGAAAGGACTTTTTCTGTATGACTTACAAGATATTTTCACATGATTGAAATGGGATTAAGGCGCAAGGATATACTGAAATATTCAAATTGATGACTGTATATTCCCTACTCGATAGGATCCAGACTGACGAAAGACGACAAAAGTTAGAAAGGGCTGTTCCAGTGACAAAATGTTACAATATCAATGTTTTCCTTTATTGGTGTATATAAATTTTCAATAGCATGGAACGTTACTAAGATACAAATTTTTAAAGATGTATTGGTTTCAAGAAGTGTTTTTGCATAATGCGAAATCTATGATGTCAGACATCCTAAATGACTGAACAAAACAATTGTACTTAAACGATACATAAAGACATTTCTTAAGATATATAGACATTTTTAATGATAAATGAAGACATTTGTAAGCTCAGTATTTTGAATACGTTTTAATTTTTGTTACAAAGAACGAATTTTAGATGCAATCTGCTGGTATTCCTTTCTGTAACTTTGCTTGGAATGGAACTTATCGAACAGGAATGTTTCCAACGGTGAATAAAATAGCAGGGTCAAATGTAGTGTATGTGACAAAAACCCATCTGGAACCTTTAAGAGTCTAAAAGGCTCCCTCAGACAAATGGAGTCATGTGTCTAGCACAGTTAACGTCAGAAAAACATTGTTTAGCTTACTTCAGGGTCTAATATTTCCTACTTTGTTTGGCTTTTCCAGATTTTGAAGGACATTACTCAACAAACCAGCGAATGCGAACCTACTAGTCCTGCAGTCAACATTTGAGAATGAGAGTAATGATGGACCACATTCAAAGAGATAACACCAATTCAGAATAATGTTTCACTTGAGCTTCGTTTGTGAACAGCCAGGGGTGATAAGAGAAACTATAGTCCTTCCCCTGACTTTGAGACCTCGGGATATGAAAAGGGAGTAGGTGCGTTTGGGACAAAAATTATTTTCAACTGTATGATATAGAAAGGTAGAAAATTAAAGTAGGTAGCTCGGCAACTTTTCAAATGATGTAACATTCCTGACTGTTGTAAATTTTAATGTTCTGGGAAAAAAAGCTATTGCTTGAGCATATTTGTAAAAGATAAAAGCAATTTTTGTCTGGGCTTTACTGTTGCAATTAAAATGTAATATCCCTCCACCCATCCAAAGTACGTTTTTTGCAGCACCTCGTCCGCAACCATATTTATTCGACACGCATTTATTTCAATGCACCATTAAGCTTGTTATAGTTATTTGGGCATCCTATATGCAGGGCTACATTCTTATAAGCACTCAATCTGGTCGTGGGATCTCCCAAATCATTACTTCCTCCCCTTATTCGCACCCCATATCTGATGACCATTACTAATAGGAGATGAAATTGATCTGATGAAATTATTTTAAAATATTTCCAAAGTAAAAACCTGTAACCTCCACTATCCATAAAGGTCAGGAAACAGAGGTTGTTTAGTTACCCCAGGAAGGTGATGATATCACCTTCCTGGTTACCCCCATATCATGAGAACATGGAGAGAAATTTTGGAGAGAATTTTGAGAGATTTGAGAATTTTTCGAAATACTTTTTCCAAAAAATTGTTTTCGTCCTTTCAGTTGCAACCTCTCTGTTGAAAAGTCCTGGAAACATATTTGCGTTAAAGGTGATAAATAATGAAAGCCAATGGCAGTTCTTGCATGATGAAGCTGTATCACATCAATGTTCTTGTTTTTTGCAGGTGCTGTAAATGCTGCGATGATTATGGCTGTTTGGCAACAGTTCTATCCAAGATTCAACATAAACAGGGCACACGTGAGAACATATTTTCCTTACCGGTGACAATTGGCAGCTAACGAAGACGTCTAAATATGTGGAGGTAATAAAATGGTGAAATTTTCAAAATGTTGATGTGGAGTGCCGGTAAATATTGCACGTTTATCAAATATTTGTAAGCTTAATGAAACGGTTACGTAAGTAAGTCAGGACAGGAGCCAGACGAAGTTCTGCAGGGGGTGGGCGAGGCAGTTTTCAGTGGGCGAAATATTTTTAAGTGGGGCAAGACATTAAAACGTATAAAGGAAATGGTAATGGAAATTGTCTAGGGCGAAATTTTCTAGGCGGGCTCAGCCCCCTTCCCCCTCCCTATTGGCCAAGAACTTGAAAAGCAAAGATTCAAACCACATCCTAACCAGGGAGGACGAAATAACATGTTCCCGCCTGATTGATGTAAAAAATTGACGTCCTTGCCACTTGTCTGTCATTGTTGTGATATGGGTACATTTTTATTCCCAACGCCCAACAATTACTTTACATTTGCTAATGATGTGTCTATGAAAGTGCCCACTTTGCCCCTCCTCTCCACCATTCTGACCATCGAGCTACGTTCCTGAAATATCTGGAACTCAGGAAGAAAATATTAGGAGATAATACCCCTGCAAATCTGATTTATGCAGATGTTATTATACTGACTGTCAGCTTGAGCTGTTGAGGAAAAATGTGTTCACGAAGATATTTGGACACACAGGAGTTTATCCCAGCTGTCTAAGGCCGGTCCATGCGCACGATCATACATTTGTCCACGAACATTTTATCCAAATGTTATAACTTGCTTACAGATTCCCACTTGGTAATTTTCGCTTTGGATGTTGCGAAAAAATTGAAAGCAGTTCTATACTAAGTTGCAGTAGGGCAATAGTAATATTTGCTCTCAAAAATTTCTTAAGGGGAAGAATTTTCAAAGGGACACTGCTTCCTTGGTCCCCATAAAATTGTCCACGGGCCTACTCACAGGTTCTAGAAATGGCACTTCCCAAGCCTTGAAAGTTGCGTCCAAATTTCATTTTGAGATCAAAACTAAATACTTAAAAACATAAAAAACTAAAAAAAAAAATCTTATGATCACAATGAAGGGAGAAAATAGGATTTTATAAGCTCTACCTTAAATTATGTTGTAAAAATTAAGGTAAGATGCGCTAAGCAAAGCCACGAAAACGGCAATTTTTTCAAAAATCATTCTGAAATTAAGGAGATATCATGACTAGGTTGGAGCTAAAATGTTTAAGGAATTATAATAATCACTCTCGGATCCAGGGTTTTGAGAAAGGGGGCGCACACACCTTCGGCAGAAGGCCGAAGAGCCAGCGCCGAAGGCGCGAAGCCACAGCGGGGTTTTGGAGGTCCTCCCTCAAGAAATTTGAATTTTAGATGCGCTTAGTTGCGATTTCCCAGCATCTGGAAAGCATATTTCCATATCTGTTTGGAGTATTTAAATCGTTGGTCAAAAAATCGTTGGTCATAGAAAAAAGGGGGGCGTGCGTCGGGTGCGCCCCCACCTGGATCCGCGCCTGATAATAGAAGTCTGAATAGTATAGTCTTATGTCACTAATCATTCCCCCATTTCTCATTCGCACTCTATATCGGATGACCATTGCTGATACAGTGGCGGATCCAGGATTTAGCAGAAGGGGGGGGGGGGGCCAGGTCATAGTGGTTCGTATAAAAGTCTGATCTGGGGGAGGGATCTAAGGGAGGGATCTAAGGGGGAGGCGGTGCACCAGGGGTGGTGCCATGGTAATTTGATAGGGGGTAAAGTATGTGATGAGTGATCGCCGTCCTGGGGAGGGGTTGAAGGGGAGGGGGTTCCCCCTCCCCTTTGAGAAATTTTTGTTAATTTAAGGTTGCTCAGATGCAAAATGGTGATGTCTTTGGTATATTTTCTTAACTGATCATACATGGCTGGAAAGTGTTCATAATTCAGTAAATTTAAAGTTGGGTGGAAGATGCTTTTCTGGGGAGGGGTGTCCCCTCCCCCTTTAAGAAAATTTTGTTAATTTAAGATTGCTTAGATGCAAAATGGTGATGTCTTTAGTATATTTTTGAAACTGATCATATATGACTGGAAAATGCTCATAATTTAGTGAAATTGAAATTTTGGTTGGATAAAAGAGGAGAGTAGCCTTTGTTGTCCACATATTAGGATGGCAGTTTCCCAAATTGAAGTCTTCTTTTCCCTTATATTACCCTAAATTCGAAGAACATTTCATTAAAGTAAATTACAAAGCTTAAAGAAGACGCTAATGTTGCAGCAAGTTATAGTTGAAAGCCTAAGTTTGTTGAAAATATTCCTCTAAATATTAAAGAATTCTGAAATTCCCTTGAAAGTAGAAGCAGTGTTCCCAATTCTGTGGGCCCGGCCGGTAATAGACTGAAGTTAGCAATCCAATACATCGCTCATGGGTAACCCCTTGCAATGCCCGGAAAAAGTTACTGTGACCACTATAAGCCAAAATGTTATCAGCCGGAGGTCAGTTAACAGAATTATTAACATAAACTTATTTTCAGCGGTAGAAATTTAAATAATGAACAAATTTGAATTTCAGTCTGACACATCACAAAGGCCTATTTAATTGGAACAGGGCCTAGTCATTTGTTTTATAAAGTTGAAAAAAACTTCAAAAATTTTTGGAAGGGGGGGCCCGGGCCCCCTGGGCCCCCCCCCCCTAAATCCGCCCCTGTGATAGAAAATACATTATTTGGACGAAATTATTTGAAGCTTTTCCAAAAGTTAATACTTACAACCTTCACCATCCATAAAGGTCAGGAAAGAAGGGGTCATTTAACTTCTTTTATCGTGAGAACGAAAGTTTTAAACTTTGAGAAAAATGCGAAAGATCTGAGAATTTCTCGTCATGAGCCATTCTGAACGTAAGCTCTTACTCTTATGATCCAAAAATATCCTCTCCTGAGTCTCCTCGCCCAACGTCCATTCAGTTGCGTCCTCTATGTTGAAAAGTCCTGGATACAATACTCGCGTTAAAGGTGATAAATAATGAAAGCCAATAGCATAATAGCTTAATCTTGCATGATTAAGCTGTATGACATCAATGTTCTTGTTTTTGCAGGTGCTGTAAATGCTGCGATGAATATGACTGTTTAGCAACCGTCCTATCCAAGATCTAACACAAACAAGGGAAACGTGAGAACATATGTCCCTTACCGATGACACCTGGCAGCTGACGAAGATGTCTAAAGTTGTGATGGTGATCAAATGGTGAGATTTTTAAAGTGTTTATATGGAGTACCGGTAAATATTGCACATTTTTATTCAATCTGTGCAAGCTTACTGAAATAGCTGGTTACATAGGCAGGACAGGCCGGGAGCAAGACGGTGTACTAAAGGGGTAGGGCGAGCCAGCTTTCATTGGGCGGAATCTTTTTATAAGCGGGGGGGGGGGGAGATATCAAAACGTATGAAGACAACGGTAATGGAAATTGCCTAGGGGCGGAAACTTAAACGGGCAACGCCTGCGTTCCCCCTTTCCCGCCTTTTAGCTACGGGTTTCAAAAGTAGTGATTCAAACCTCACCCTAACCATGGGAGACGTTGGAAATTCCATAAAACAACTTACCCATTTGACTGATGTCAAAACTGACATGCCACTTCTCTGTCAATGTTGTAATTATGGCACATTTTTTTCTCTCAGCACCTATTTTTGAAACGATCATTTTAGTTACATTTGCTAATGATGTTTCTATGTAAGTGCATATCTTAGCATGCACTGTGCCCTTTCCCTCTCCCATTTTGATTATCCGGCTACGTTCCTAGAATATCTTGTACTATAGAAGGTAGACGTTAGGAGATAATATTTCTGCAAATCTTGTAAATGCAAATTCCATACGACCAACCTTTAGCTTGAGAAGAAAATCTGTTCATGACTGATCTACGTACATACGGGCGTTGGGTCTAGCATTCTAAAGGACTGTTCCTAAGAGTGTCCATGTGTCCATATTGTCCAATATTTTCATACAGATGCTCACATTGCTGACAAAATCCCACTTGGGAATTTTCACTTCTGTTGTTGCGAAAACAGATATTTCATATCTGATTTTCTTTTGGAAGGGAGGTGCTATTATTTGCTGAACGCGAGCTTCAGATTGGTATGATTAGCCTTTTGCATTGTCGAAGTATTGGGAAGAATAAACTGGTTTAAGCATGCAGATTTAGAATTGCACTTCTTTAGTGCTTATTTCATTTACATTTCCTTAGAAAAAGTGTCTTCAACATTTTCCCCAAAAGGTGGACTTGAAATGAAGGAATACCTTGGAAACTTTGCTCTCATTGTGAATCTCTTTGACATTACAAACATAAATCGGATTCTTGGAGACCATTGGAAACCAAAGCGTACATTGTTCGCTGCTTGCAAAATGTTTTCAGTTTCATTGCATCTTCATCCGTCTTTAAACCTTTTGACACATCAGTTAAATGTAAGAAGTCTCCTATTGTTTCCCTGACAGGTATCTCTGATGGTGTTTCGAAGCAAGATTCTGAAATATTAAACTAGGTAAGAAAGGACTTCTTCTATATGAATTTAGTTCAGTAAGTCAGTTACAAGATGTTGTCACATGATTGAAAAGGACTTAGGATACCAGCAAATGTTGTTTCATTCAATTCAAATTCAAAATTGATTTATTTATAAAGCGTTATAACTCTATAACAAACATTCTAGAACGCTGCACAAAAATTACAAAAGAAACAATTAAGAACAAAAAAATGAAACAAAGAAATGCTTACAACGTAATATTAAACCAGGTAAAAAGTGAAACAATTAGAGCTATTGCTTAAAATATTAGTAAATTTAGTAAAACGATGATTATTTACATTATTTTGCTCCTCATTACCTCCTATTTACATATGTATACCATTATTGCCTGCAATTTTGGGGATTTTGTTTAGAAACAGCAGGCTGTATTGAGAACGAAGCTGTTGTGGCAGTTGCTTCCAAAGCCAAGGAGCATAAAGAAACTGAACATTTAAAACTAAAGGTGAATAGTGAGACCTCAATCACTCCTTCAAGTTACTCAAGGGCCATTTTATTCAGAATTTCAAAAGCAATCAAAAGTAATTTAAAATGAATACGGCAACCAATGTCTAGCTGAGTAATATGTTCAAATTTCTTAAGACACAGAAAAACTCTGGCAGCGGAATTCTGAACAAGTTGCAGTAAATAGGAGGGGGGGGGGGCCATACAAAAGGTTATTACAATATTCGCTCTGACTGGTAATAAAAGCATGGACGAAGGAACATGCAGCATCATTAGTAAGATATTTACGAATATGAGCAATATTATGAAGATGAAAGTAAGCACTTCTGCAAATCTTAGTGACATGATGATCCATAGAGAGATTCTCATCAAAAATAAAACCTAAATTTCGTACATTCTAGCTGGGAGATGTGAGTGCATCACCATTATTTAAAACCTGAGAAGAAACTTTTTGTAATGGCTGCTTACTATCTAAAATAGTAAAGTCAATTTTGCTGTCATTGATTTTCAGCTTATTAGATAACATCTACTGTAACTAGTCTTACTTCAGAAATGCAGTCTTGCAAAGGAAATCCCCCCCCCCCGGGACCTGCAACAGGTTTGAAACTCATGTATAGTTGATGATCATCTGCATAGCAATGAGCGTTTGTTAAACGGCCCTCAATGATCTTAAGGACGGGTCGGGATAGATCATAAAGAGGATAGTTGCTATAAGCTCCTTGGGGAAAACCAAATTTAAGATGAAATATATTCCATAGATCATTGCGAACCCTGTAGTTGTGTACGACTTTATAGGTATGAGGCAAACCATCTAAGAGCAGTTGATGATACCCAAACTTGGAATTCAAGAGTTTTTAATAATATACCATGGCCTAACAGTGCAAGAAGAGTAACATTCTGCTTATGAAAGCCAAGAAGAATATAAAGCTGAATCTTAAGTAAGGTGTTTTCTGTATTAGGAAACTGTAAGCAGACTAATTGACAGGAAGCACGTTGTTAATAGCCATATGAGAGGACAGCTGCTTCACGACAGCTATTTATACTAGCTTACAAAAATGGTAAGTTACTCACAGGTCGGTAATTACTAAAAGCAGTTTCTGCTCCTACTTTCTTCAAAATAGGTAAAACAATTGTATTCTTCCATAAATGTGGAAAGTAGTCTTTCCTTTAGCCAATTGGAATGACTGTACATTCCTCTTAACTTCCAGGCTCACAGTCTGGCTAAGGACGACAAAATACAAACATTTTCAATAGCAAAGAGCGTTACTGAGATATGAATTTTTAAACAAATTTATTTTGAGGAGCTCTTTTACTTGATGGAAAATCTGTGATGTCACACAGCCATACTGATTGAACAAAACAATTATATTTGTATGATACATGGGGACATTTTTAAAGATATGTGACTTGATATTTTCAGTGATATATGAAGACTTTTTTAAAGCTCAATTTTCAATAATTTTCAATATTTATGAAAAACAACGAAATTTAGGTGCAAATCTGTTGTTATTACTTTCTGCAATTTCCAAATTTATCAAGCATGCATTTTTTAAAGTGGTGAATAAGGTAACAGCGTCAAGTTTGTAGGGTATGTGACAAAAACCCGTTACAATGGAACGTTCTTAGAAAATGTAAGAGGATCCCTCAGCAGTGGCGTAGCCAGGGGAAGGGGGCAAGTTGCCCCTCTGGAAAAACTTTGGGGGGAATTTTGAAAGTGAATGAAATTTGCCTATGATCTGGTAAAATTCTAAATTTCGCAAACAGTACACTTCACTTATTTAAAAGTATATGCCACACTGGCACAACCAGTCCTCATTAAGGTTTTCAGAGATGGAATGATGACACCATGCTTATAGTTGTATTAGTTATGTTTTACTATCTGTTTTATACAGCATGGGATCTCTGGACCTCTTACAAGGGACTCTGTCCTTTTACTGTATACTTCCAATGTTTCTTGATAATTAAAGGAGCAGCATTGTGGTATATGCAGTTTGTTAGAATGGGTCAGTGGTGAAGTGCTATACTCTGATACCAGGGCAGGTCCTCCTCATTAAATTCGAACTGATTGTGGTGAATGTGGTGAACTGATGAAGGGAAAGGTGTACCAGGGTTCACTTAATAACTGTACTTCACCCATTGTGATTCTGAACTACCAGTAGGACTCAAGAAAAATTCACCAAGACAAGCAAAATAAAAAAAAAAGTTCCTAAAAAAATAGGAATTCTTGGTGGTGTATTCAATTTACATTTAGCACCTAATGTGGCACCATTTGGCCTTACATGAGCAAAAATTTTCCAAAGACCCCCTTAGACCCCTTAGACCCCTCCCCCAGGACGGCGATCAGTCACATCAGCCAGTTCAGAGGAAATCACCCGGACAAAATTGGACCTGCGGAGAATACTGATTATTAGGAAGCAGATCACTAATTGGGGGAAATCTTGGTGGCTCTTTCCCCCCCCCCTGAAAAAACCTGGCTACGCCACTGTCCCTCAGACAAATGGACCCATATGTCTAACATAGCAACCATGGGCTAAACATTGTTTAGGTTAAGGGTCTAATGTTTTTTTCTTTTGGCTTTTTTTTTTAGATTTTGAAGGATATTCGTTACTAAACGAAACCAGCGAATGGGAACCTTCCTTCTATGCATTTGTGAATAAGAGTAATGATGGACCAAATCTGAAGAGATTACAACTACAACGATTCAGAATTTCATTCGGACCACGTTTGTGAACAGTCAGGAGCCGATACGAAATCCTCGGGAAAAGAAAAGGGAGTAAATGCGTTTTAGGCACAGGAAAACTGTCAACTTATAGAGTTTATGCATATGACGTCACGCTTGCCTCCAGTGGAGGCAAGCGTGTATCATTGCAACTTACCCCTGCAAATGCAGACAGCTGATTCGTGTATCGGTCGGATACGCGCGTAGTATTCTACTGTCGCGTGCGAAGTCTACGTCGTGCGTGCACTGTGCTTCACTATTTTGGCGCCAAAATGACGTCGCATGACGTCAATGCATAAGCTCTATAGAATATTAGGAAATTCAAAATTAGGTAGCTCGGTTACTGTATTTTCAAGAAATCTGTTTCTCCCAGAAAGAACTTTACTGTTCTGTAGCTCATGATTAATATGTTCACCCAAACTGTCAACTTTGCATATGTAACCTGGTAACATTTCGTAGGTCTTGTAATGTATAATATTCTGGGAAGAAAATCTATTGCCAGAGTTAATTGATAAGACTGAATGGCTGAGACTTATAAAAGCAATTTTCTGTCTGGGCTATATTGATGCAATTAAAATGCAATATTCCCCTATAAAATACGACTTTTGCAGCACCTTTTCCACAAATATATCATTTCGACCTTCATTCATTTCCAGTGTATCATTCAGCTATTTTAAGTTATTTCAGCATCTTCCTCTGCAGCTTTTTGAAACAATAACATAGTCCAAGTCATGGGATCTACCTAATCATTACACCCTACCGGCCTTTCTCATTCGGGCTGATAGGAAACGATACCATTCTGACGAAACTTCTTTCCAAAAGTTGATACCCTACAACCTCCACATTCATAAAGGTCAGTAACAACGAGGGGTAACTTAGCAGTATGAGAACTACAATCTGAAATTTTGGGAGAAATTTTCTGTACGAGCCATTCTGAACATTAGCTCCCATAATCCTGAAGATACCTTCTCATGAGACTCCTCGCCCAACTCCCGTCCCCTCTGTTTGTGTAAAGGTAAATAATGAAAGCCAATAGCAGTTCTTGTATGGTTAAGCTGTCCTATTCAATGTTTCTATCTCTTGCAGGTTCTAAATGCTGCAATAAAATATGGCTGTTTGGAAAACAATTCTATCCAAGATCCAACAACACAAACATGAGACAATATATCCCCTACCGTTGACACCTGGCAGCTGACGAAGATGACCAAATATGTGGTGGTGATAAAATGGTGAGATTTTCATAATTTGGATGACGAATATCAGTAAATCTTGCAAAGTTTGCTCAGTCTATGCAAGCTGAATGAAATAGCTGGTTACATAAGCAGGGCAGGCCGGGAGCCAGACGAGGTACTGAAATTATAGGGGAAGGGCAAGACACCTTTCAGTGAGCGAAATGTTTTTTAAGGGGGCGAAATATTAAAGTGTATAAAGACAATGGTAATGGAATTGTCTGTGGGGCGAAAATTTTTAAGCAGGCTTCGCCCTCGTCCTCCCTCCTACATTGGCTGAGGGCGATAGTTGTTGTTAAAAATGTTGTTCTTAAAAATATTCTAACGGGAGAAATATTTCTAAGGGACACTATGGGACTCTCAGGTTCCAGAAATGGCACCTCCCAAGACTTAAATGTTGCGTCGACATTTCGTTTTGAAAATCTCATGTTTTCAATACTAATAAAACTAAAAAAATTCATCTTTAGAATTATGATAATTTGATCTGTGTGCGCTAAGGAATGCCATCAAAAGGAATTAGTAATAATTGTGTGAATAGTCTACTTAATCCTTCTACTTCTAACTTTTGCCTTCCCTTCCCCTAATAGTAATTGAAATTGTAATGACGTTTGAGGTAAGAGCCTTTGTGCGGAATAAGCTTTGTAAAATTTAAATTTCTGCAATAAACGAGAACACATCAAACGATTGTAGGAGAAAGGGCTCGAATGTCGGGGAGGATAGAAGAGAGAAAGAATGTATCTACTCACCAAGTTGTTTCTGAAATAGCAAATCCATATTACTTACCCTATTACGGTAACTAATAGATTGATCAATGTAGACTCAGAATCAGGCAATACTATTCATGGGAAAAGGGGGGGGGGGAGCACGGCTTCCCGAGCACCATAGGCAGGTTAGATTTGTACACAAAGACACCCTTTTATTCACAAGAAATGCTATCGGTATCGCTTGTCAGTATTTCGGAAACATTCTTGTCGGTAAAGACCCTTACACATTTCCAGCATTTAAATAGAAGTTTGCATATTTATTAGCATACTTTGCATATTCAACGAGCAAAAACGCTTTTTTCTTAGCAAAGGAATAAGCTACAAGCATAATCAATGGCTATTTTCAATGCAGAAAAGACTTTGGATTGATACCAATAATTAAAAATATGAAATAGCAAAACAGTAGCAAAAAATGAAAGCGTCACTGCCTATCTAAATATAAAACATAAAAATAGCTATTTTTCCAAGGAAGAAATTGCCAGGTCTAAAAACAACAGCAATATGAGTGTCCCGAAGTTACCAGTTCCACCTTCTTACAAAACCTAGAAAAAATGCAATTTCTACATAAACATACCATGTCTGCCCTACTAAAGAAATTAAATACAAGATGATCCTAATATTTTAAATGTACAATTTTGTTATCAAAGCAATAGTATGTTATTGTTACAAAGCTTGTTAGTTTTTTCCTTTTTAAATAGTCAGCCAAAACTGGCCAAAAATCATTTTTTGGGTAGAGCCCACATTTAAGGAAGCACCGAATTTCTTTCATTCGATATAACACATATATTTAGGGCATGACATGGCTCACTACACCATGCTACGTATGTTATTTGATTCACACAAGATTTTTCCGTCCAAATCTGGATCCGCTCTTGTTTTAAATTATGATGACCCGGTGTGTACTGCTAATACTGTTTATTAGTAAACGTATAGCATTGTCAGTCTCGTGTGACGGATAGTACTGTTTGTCGACTACCTACCCCTCCAAAGCAATGTTAACCCCCCATCCAAGGTGATATTGACCAAAAACACTGAAAAACTTTCGAATTTACCTCCGCTCACCAGTAAGGTAGATGAAGAATCCCTTTAGATTCTAAATCTAGAATTATCTAAATCTAAATTATTCTAAATCTAATTAGAATCTAAAGGGAACCTGCTAACGTCTTTTTTAACGTCTTTTCATTTTCAATTAATAATAAAACGCGCAGACAGCCTCTTATACTTGTAAGAAGCCTTATGCCTTGCAAGAGAAAGAAATAATTTTGCAAAAAAAGTGTTTTTAATGTGACTAAGCAACTTTAACAAAAATTAAGTATATAATACATGGCATTTTTCGATTCGTATGGTGCATGGTCAATCTGTTTCACGTTTTTTCTCTCCTCCAGACATGTTTACTGTTTGTGGATTGATTAAATGAATATGGTTGAAGGTTCACTGAAGCTGTCATCCCCTCCAACGTTGAATGATGACAAAGTATTTTGATTGACTATGATGTAAGGTGTAATATTTTCTCTTCCACATGACTTGTAGATTGTAGAACACTTCGTCGATGAGCCGGTTAATTATTTACATGAATATGGGTCCCAGCCACATCCTGATAAGTTGAAAGGGGGTATTGATGGTTAGGAGTGGAAAAAGTTACATGAAGGGACGGAACCCTTTTCATGTCAAAATCGAGGTGGAGCACCGGCTAAATCGCCTCAGTCCTCTGTTTTGAGAAATGTTTAGGTGTCCGTCTCCCTGTGGGATCAAAAGGACGAAAATACCACACTCATTAAGTCAACAAGTTGTGATACATTTTGTTCGTGCATTACAAAGTGAATATTTTCAGGGAACAAATCTCGTCTAAGACAGTAAAAAGTCTCCTCACTGAGGCTCGACTTAAACCAATCTAAATTTTAAAGTTAAATGAACAAACATCTGATGGGCTGTCTGGAAAAAGAACTACGACCGGCGTGAAGATAAATTTGGCTCTTTGTCACACCCCCTCCCTCCCCTTCGTGTTCATGTAGCTTGTGTGATATTGTAGGGGCTTTACAGGTCCACTGTTATGTTATATCACAATTTCTATTTCCAGTAGCACTCAAGGAAATTCTTGCATAGTTTGTTGACTGTTATTCGGAGAAAACTCGCAGGTCGTTAACATCAATGAAGGAAGGGATAGCCATTTATTCACTTGTCACGACAAGTAGACTTGCTGTGTTCATGGGATAACTGGACACCCCTCAACCAGTGGCTAACTTGCTAGTTAATCACGATAGTTAATAAATTTAACTTCTTTCCCTTTCCCGTCATAACTTCTACCTTCCCTTCCCCTAAATAACTTCACTGAGTGTACTTAACATGAGAAAGTGCTGCGAAACACAGGTAAGTGCAAACAAGGATGTGATATTAAAAGGGAAGTACTGCGTTTGTAGCATAATTTGTACATTACAATGTACAAATGTATTGTATTTTATAAGCGTTTTATAATGCGCACATACATCTGGTATCATAGTCGCTGAAATCTGACAGTCCCCTTTTAAAAATTTATCAATATTTTTGGTTGAAATAGAATTGTCCAAATTTGATAGACTAAATTGTTTAGTAAAAGCGGTTTTCTTTCTGTGTCATATGACGCACTACTTCCCTTCCATTAAGTATAACTTAAGTCAAGAACATATTTTACAAAGGTTAAAACATGAACTCTATTGGTTGCCTAATGATTTGTAATGCCCTTGAAATAAAAAGACCTTTATATAAGAAGCTTTTTAGGTACACTTGAATTATAGTTGCCGGACGATATGAGCCGGATCCGGACGGACTGAGCTGACTGATCGTCCGGATCCGGACGATATGAGCCGGAGACTTTTTCACATACATAGTAACATTTGCGTCAAGGGCCTGGCTTCCTTGGTTTTAAGCCTTCCTTTCCTCCAAACCACCCAGGTTCCATGCCCTTGTTAACCGAGCTCCTCGGGGAGGAAAGGAAGTGTAGGGAGGAGTGACAAAACCAGAGGTAACTTTAGGATGACAGTAAGGTTAGCCACTATGATAGAAATGGCGGATCTGTGGAGGTATGGCCCCAGGGAGGGCCGATCGAAGTGGGCGAATCGAGGAGGGCCGGGGAAGGTGGAAGCCAGGATGGGAGCTTCTGTAAGTATATCGGGGTGACAACTGGGAGGGGGAATCTGGCTGGGCGGAATGAGGAGGGAGCGGATCAGGGTGGGACCTGGGAGGGCGGAAACCTGGGGTGGGCGGATTGGGTGGGTATATCGAGTACCCTGGGAGGATGGAAACGGGGTAGGTCGAGGAGGTGCAAGGGAGGGCGGAAACCTGGGTGAGCGGTCCACCACGTCCGCTCACTCAAGTTCCCGCCCTCCGTCCAAGACCCCCTCGATCCGCCCAACAAGCTACATGCTTTCCCAGGCACCCCGCGCCACCCACCCCGGTTGCCCCCACCAGAACTCACTCCTATCCGCCCATCCCCCCGTTCCCGCCACCCAAGTCCCGACCCGATCCACTCACCCTGCCCCCTCGATTCGCTCATCCCGGTTTCCGCCCTCCCAAGTCCCACTCCCATCCGCCCACCCCGGATTCCATCCTAGAGGTCCTTCAATCCACCCGACCTTATCAGCCCAGCAAGTTCCCACCCCGAAAACCTATCCCCTGCCCTTTTCTCGCCCTCCCATAACCCAATCCGATCCGCCCAGCGAGGTCCCACACCAGTCCCACCCTTCTGTGTGCACTCCGATCGTTCCATCCCCAAAACGCCCACCCCGCCCTACCAGAACCCACTCCGATCCGTCTCCCAACCCGTTTCCGCCCTCCCAGGTCCATTCCAATCCGCCCACCTCAGATTTCCGCCCACCTAGGTCCATCCAAATCCGCCCGCCCAAGCCCTCTCTGATCCTTCCATTCTGGTTACCGCACTCACAGAGCCCAGCCCAGCGAGGTCCCACCCCGATCCCCCATCCCTGCCCATTTCCTACCCTTCCGGGTCCGCCCCGATCTGCCCACCCTTTTTTGCGCCCTCCCAAGTCCATCCCAAAACGCCCACCCCAGTTGCCGCTCCGATCCGCCCACAGAGGTCCCACACAAATCCCACCCTTCCGTGTCCACCCCGATACGCCCACCCTACTTTTTGCCGCCCTCCTAGTTCCATCCCCAAAACGCCCACCCACGCCCTACCAGGTCCCACCCCAAATCGCACATCTCACCCTGTTCCCGCCCTCCCAGGTCCATCCCGATCCGCCCACCCAAGCCCCGCCTGATTCACCCTCACACAGCCCATCCGCCTACCGGGTCCCTCGATCCACCCGACCTTATCAGCCCAGCGAGATTACACACCGAAACGCCCACCCCAGTTGCCGCCCTCCCATAACCCAATCCGATCCGCCCACAGAGGTCCCACACAAATCCCACCCTTCCGTGTGCACCCCGATCCGCCCACCCCACTATTTGCCCGCCCTCCCAGTTCCATCCCCAAAACTCCCACCCCGCCCTACCAGTACCCACTCCGATCCGTCTCCCAACCCATTCCGGCCCTCCCAGGTCCAACCCAATCCGTCCACCCCAAATTCCCGCCCACCCAACCCCCCTGATTACTCATCCTGGTTACCGCACTCCCAGAGCCCATCCCAGCGAGATCCCACCCCGATCCCCCATCCCCGCCCATTTCCCACCCTCCCGGGTCCGCCCCGATCCACCCACCCTTTTTGCGCCCTCCCAAGTCCACCCCAAAACGCCCACCCCAGTTGCCGCCCTCCCATAACCTTATCCGATCTGCCCACAGAGGTCCCACACAAATCCCACCCTTCCGTGTCCACCCCGATAAGCCCACCCACGCCCTACCAGGTCCCACCCCGAATCGCCCATCCCACCCCGTTCCCGCCCTCCCAGGTCCATCCCGATCCGCCCACCCAAGCCTCTGATCCACCCATCCTGGTTACCGCCCTCCCACAGCCCATCCGCCCACCGGGTCCCTCGATCCACCCGACCTTATCAGCCCAGCGAGATCCCACCCCGATACCCATTTCGCGCCCTCCCAAGTCCACCCCGAAACACCCACCCCAGTTGCCGCCCTCCCATAACCCAATCTGATCCGCCCAGTGAGGTCCCACACCAGTCCCACCCTTCCGTGTGCACCCCGATCCGCCCACCCCACTATTTTGCCGCCCTCCTTGTTCCATCCCCACAACGCCCACCCCGCCCTACCAGTACCCACCCCTAACACGTTCCGGCCCTCCCAGGTCCATCCAAATCCGTCCACCCCAGATTCCCGCCCACCCAGCCCCCTGACTACCCTTCCTGGTTACCGCCCTCCCAGAGCCCAGCCCAGCGAGGTCCCACCATTCCTGCCCATTTCCCACCCTTCCGGATCCGCCCCGATCCGCCCACCCTTTTGCGCCCTCCCAAGTCCACCCCAAAACGCCCACCCCAGTTGCCGCCCTCCCATAACCTAATCCGATCCGCCCAGCAAGGTCCTACACCAATCCCACCCTTCCATGTCCACCCCGATCCGCCCACCCCACTTTTTTGCCGCCCTCCCAGTTCCATCCCCAAAACGCCCACCCCGCAGTACCAGGTCCTACCCCGATTCGCCCACCCCAGATTCCCGCCCACCCAAGCCCCCTGATCCACCCATCTCGGTTACCACCCTCCCAGAGCCCACTCCCACAGTCTCCTCGATTCGCCCATCCCGGTTCATTCCAGGTCTATCCCGATCCGTCTATCCCAATTCGCGCCCTCCCATGTCCCACCCACATCCTATCCAGGTTCTCACCCTTCTAGGACACTCCTCGATCCGCCCACCCAGGTCCCACACCGATCGGTCCTCCCAGGTGAGAGTCATACCTCCTAAGATCCGTTAGCCCAAGTTCCTCTCCGGTTTCACTATCTCATCGTACTGCCCTCCCTCCCCTGCCTTCCGCGGTTTCTCGCTCAGAGGGAGAAGGCCCGGAAGCAGGGAGTTCAGGAGCCCGGTTAAGCGCATGGGTGTGAGGCAGTGAAGGACGCAGAAAACCTGGGCGGTTTGGAGGACAGGGAAGTTTGGAACCAAACTAAGGGACCTGGGGGGGGGGGGGGGGAGTCAAGAGGCGGGAGTAGACGGTTACCCGAAAGAGTGTGGGAACCAAGAGAAAGGGACCAAGGGAGACAGGGACGGTTGAACCAGGGGAGCCCCTTTCATCTTACCAGGGTGTGGCTGGGACCCATATTCATGTAAATAATTAACCGGCTCATCGACGAAGTGTTCTACAATCTACAAGTCATGTGGAAGAGGAAATATTACACCTTACATCATGGTCAATCAAAATACTTTGTCATCATTCAACGTTTCTCCGTCTTCGTCAGCTGGTCAGTGAATGGCCGTTGGAGGGGATGACCTCTAAGTGAACCTTCAACCATATTCATTTCATCAATCCACAGACAGAAAACATCTGTAACGGAGAGGAAAAACACGTGATACAGCTTCACCGTGCACCACATGAATCGAAAAATGCTATGTACTATGTACGTGATTTTTTGTTAAAGTTGCTTGGTCACTTTAAAAACACCTTTTTGCGAAATTGCCTATTTCTCTTGCAAAGCACAAGGTTTCATACAAGTATAAGATGCTGTTTACGCGTTTTGCAAAACTGCCCCTAAGGTTGTGAGCAGCACTGAACTGCAAAATAGGTAGTTTGGAACCCAAAATTTTAGACCCGGTAGCAGGTTCTCTTAAACTGATAAATTTTCAAATGTGCGATTTAAAGAGACTGTTCCACCACCTTACTGGTGAATTCGAAAAGTTTTCAAAACAAAAAGGAATGTTTTTGGTCAATATCAGCTTGAAAGGGGGGGGGGGGTTACATCAGCTTTGGAGGGAGGCTTCTCACAAGTATAAGATGCTGTCTACGCGTTTAAAAAAAGGCTCTTTAGACTCTTTAGATAATAAATTTTCAAATGTGCAATCTAAAGGGATTCTTCATCTACCTTACTGAATTCGAAAATTTTTCAAGACAAAAAGGAATGTTTTTGGTCAATATCACCTTGGATGGGGGGTTAACATCAGCTTTGGAGGGGAGGTAGTCAACAGACAGTACCATCCGTCACACGAGACTGAAAATGCTATACATTTACTAATAAACAGTATAAGCAGTACACATTGGGTCATCATAATTTAAAATTGTCGAATTTACTATGCGCTGTCACAACTCTTTTTACATCGCTGAATATGTGAGTGATACCTCTGTCAGGCCGCACAATCAATAGTGGATCCAGATTTGGACGGAAAAAAATCTTATGTGAATCAAATATAATTCGTAGCATGGGGTAAAGTGAGCCATAACATGCCATAAATATGTGTGGTACATCGAATGAAAGGAAATGATTTTTGGCCAGTTTTTCAGAAGGAAAAAACTTCCATAAGCTTTCTAACAAAAGCATTTTAATGCTTTGATAACAAAATTGTACATTTGAAATATTAGGTTATCTTGTATTTCATTTATTAGGTAGAGCAGACATGGTATGTTAAGATAGGCAGTGCCACTTTCATTTTTTGCCACTTTAGTTTATTTATTTATTTTTTCATTTTTTTTCTGCTTTTTCATATTTTTACGTATTAATCATTTCTTTTCTGCATTGGCGATGCTACAAAAACACCTAGCATTGTCACTCCCTAAAGCTCTTTGCAAGCTTTTATTTCAGCCATTGATCATGTTTGTAGCTTGTTGCTTTGTTAGAAAGAGGTGTTTCCAAATTTGCTTGTTGAATATGCAAAATAAGCTAATTAATATGCAAAGTACTATTTAAATGCTGGAAGTGCGTACATTTTTAAGGGTTTTAACCCCACAAGAATGCTTTTGGAGTCCTGAAAAATTGTTTGATAAAATCATTTTCTCATTAACACCCTCCATAGAATTCCAGCAAACTTGCCGTGTAAGGCATTTAAAGGTCAAGAGCAGTCGCCCCAAACTTATTTTGAAGCAACAGCTAAATCTCACAATTTTCTTCTTATTTCTCTTCAAAGTATCTTTCATAATATTTTAGGACTTCAATATTTCATATTCGAGGTAAACCAATCAGTTACTTCTAGTAAATTTCACATTTGAGGAGAAAAAATATTGTCACATGATTCTAAAGAGCCAATCATGAAACAGGACAGTCTACTACACTACTTCAAGTTGGGGTGACTGCATTTCCCCTTTAACTAAACTGACAAGCGATACTGATAACTGACTGTTTGTAAACAAAACGGTGAATTTGTGTACAAATCCAACTTGCCTATGGTGCTCGGGAAGCCTCCCATCCCTTTTTCATGACACCTAAAATTGTTATCTCACTTCATGCTCGGAAATTTTGAAAAAGAAGACCAATTTTGGAATCACGACTGAATTTCAAAACGAAATGAAAGAAGCATGGGCTTGGATCATGTGGGGTCGGGAGGATGCTTCCCCCTCACTTTTGTGGAAGGGGTGACATTTCCAATAAGTCCCCAACTTTTTCAAAAATGATGAAACTAAAACTGTGATGAATTACAATATAACATAGATTACGACTTAACACTACATTTTAAAAGATAAATTGTGCTCAAATATCGCACCATTTACCATTAAGATACCTTCTAATTTCCTTTTTCTTCAAAGGGGGGGGACATCCTCCCCTTAGACCCCCCAGGACGGCGAGTCGCAAAAGTCTCCCCCTCCCCATCTTTGGAGATGGATCCTCACCCTTTAAAGGAGTAACAATACATTTGCTCACAAATTGTAAATAATATTGCCTGATTCTGAGTCTACATTGATCAATCTATTAGTTAATGGGGTAAGTAATATGGATTTGCTGTTCCAGAAACAATTTGGTGAGCAGATACATTCTTTCTCTCTTCTATCCTCCCCGACAGGTCAAGCCCTTTCTCCTTCAATCGTTTTATGTATTCTCGTTTATTGATGAAAGTTAAATTCAACAAAACTTGTACCGCGCAGAAGCTCTAACCTCACACTTCATTACATTTACAATTTCAATTACTCGTTTGTTGATTGAAGACTATTCAGACATCTATTACTACTCCTTTTCGTTGCATTCCTTGACGCACACATCAAATAACTATAATTCTAACATCATAACTTCATAAGGAAGGCTTTCTCCTTGCATTGTGATCTTAAAGATGAATTTTTTTTATATAATATTAAGTACGTTTCGAAAACGTGAGATTTTCAAAATGAAATGTCGACGCAACATTTATTTAAGTCTTGGAAAGTGTCATTTCTGGAATCTGTGAGTCGCGTAGTGCTCCTTAGAAATATTTCTCCTGTTAGAATATTTTCAGAAAATATTACTATCGCCCTACTACAACTTAGTATATCTCACCCTAAATAATTTGTTATACCCGGGGACGGGGTTACGGAATAAGCCCCTTTGAGGGGTAAAATCCTGGATCTGTCCCTTTGCACAGGGTCTGATCTACTGCTAAAATGGGCACTTAATAAACACATCATTAGCAAATGTAACTAAAATGATTGTTTCAAAAAATAGATGTTGGGAGTAAAAATATGCTCATGTTACAACATTGACAGATATCAGTCAAACAAGAAATTAGGTCCATGTATATTCGTCCTCCCTTGTTAGGGTGGGGTTTATTAAATCTCTGTCCGCAGCCAATGGAAGAGGACGAGGGCGAAGCCTGCTGAAAAATTTTCGCCCCCAGACAATTCCATTACCATTGTCTTTAAACATTTTCATATCTCGCCCCCTTAAAACCATTAGCTCACTGAAAGATTTCTCGTCCTTCCCCTACCATTTCAGTACCTCGTCTGGCTCCCGGCCTGCCCTGCTCATGTAACCAGCTATTTCATTAAGCTTGCAAAGACTGAGCAAGCGTTGCAAAATTTACCTACACTCCTCATCCAAATTATGAAAATCTCACCATTTTATCACCACCACATATTTGGTCATCTTCGTCAGCTGCCAGGTGTCACCGGTAGGGGATACATTGTCTCATGTTTGTGTTGTTTTTGTTGGATCTTGGATAAAATTGTTGTCAAACAGCCATATTCATCCCAACATTTATCACCTGCAAGAGACAGAAATTGATGTAGGACAGCTTCACTATACAATAACTGCTATTGCCTTTCATTATTTATCACCTTTTACACAAATTAAATAGAGGGGGGCAACTAAAAGGGCGTTGGGCGAGGGTCTCATCAGAGGGTATCTTCAGGGTTCAGAATTTCTCGTACCTAAGAGTCTTGGGAAAAATGTATTACCATAAATTAAATATTATTTCTCTCAAAATTTTAAATTGTCTTTCTCATATCGCTAAGTTACCCCTCCTTATTTCCTGACCGTTATTGATGGTGGAGTTTGTAGGGTATCAACGTTTGGAAAAAACTTCAATAGTTTCGTTAGAATAATTTCGTTTCCAATCATCAGATGTGGAGCCCGAATGAGAAAGAAGGGGGGAGTAATGATTAGGTAGATAACATGACTGGACTAAGTGGTTGTTTCAAAAAGCTGCAGGAATACAGTCCTGCATGGAGAATGTTAAAATAACTTTAAATAGCTGAATGATACACTGGAAATAAATGAAGGTCGAAAAGATTTGAGGAAACAAATGCTGCAAAAGTCGTATTTTATAGGGGAATAAGCATTTTAATTGCATCAATATAGCCCTGCACACAGAAAATTTCTTTTATAAGTCTAAGCCATTCAGTCTTATCAATTAACTCTGGAAATAGATTTTCTTCCCAGAATATTATACATTACAAGACCTAAGAAATGTTACATTTGAAAAGTTGACAGTTTGGGTGAACATATTAATCTTTCTGGGAGAAACAGAATTCTCTAATTTTGAATTTCCTAATGTTCTACTAGGTACTTTTAAATTTGACAATTTTTCTGTGCCTGAAAAGCATTTACTCCCTTTTTTCCCCGAGGTCGCAATGTCAGTGGCGGCTACTGGGTTTCTTGTATTGGCTCCTGACTGTTCACAAATGTGGACCAAATGAAATTCTGAATCGGTGTCGGTGTAATCTCTTCGGATTTCGTCCATAATTACTCTTATCCACAAATGTATAGAGTGCCGGACTGTAAGGTTCCCATTCGCTATTTTCGTCCAGTAATTAATGTCCTTCAGAATCTGAAAAAATCCAAAAGACATAGAAATAGATAATAATTAAAAAATATAAAATACAAATGTTAGGCCCTTAACCTAGCTATGTTTAGCCCATGTTAACTATGTTAGACACATGAGTCCATTTGTCTAAGCCATCCTCTTGCATTTTTGAACGTTCCATTGTAAAGGAGTCTTGTCACATACTCTCCACCAAACTTAACGCTGTTACCTTATTCACCACTGAAAATATTCCTGCTGGATAAATTCTAGTCGATGCAACATCTATGGAAGAATGCAATTGTTACACCTATTTGGAAGGAAGTAGAAGCATAAATTGTATTTAGTAATTACCGTCCTGTGTGTCCCCCTCCCCTTTGAGAAATTTTTGTTAATTTAAGGTTGCTTAGATGCAAAATGGTGCTATCTTTAGGATATTTTTGGAACTGATCATATATGGCTGGAAAATATCCAAAATTTAGTGAATTCTAATTTTGTTTAGGTGAAAGAGGAGAGTGTTTTGTCTTAGAGAAGGGTATGTTGTCAACAAACGTTTTTACGAAAAAATACGTGCGTGGAGTCCACAGAAACATCCTTGGACTATTGTCTCATTTTGCATTATAAAAGGGTATCTAATACTGACAGACACCAGTATAGTGCCTCCTGGAAGCTCTGGATTAATTATATAAAATGGGGCACTGATATGATGATTATTACCTGACATCCAAATGATACTATAGAGTATGATGCCGAGCACATGCAACTATGGCATTTTTACTAAGTTTGAACGAAAATCCAGACGAACATCTTCCAGCAATGGGGAATGAGAGGGAGAGTATAGGTGCTGGGATGTCCTCCCTGATTGGTAAAGCAAAAGGGGTTAAGGACTAAAAGGCGCGTTTCAGAATTTTTTTTCTTCGTGAGTGTATTAACAATCACCATCTATACAGGTAAAGGCTGCGCGGGAAGCGCTCGGTAAAAATTTTTGAAAAATGTATAACGGCAATATACGCACTTTCAACCTTCCACATCATGCTACAAATTAGAATGAAAGATCCAACAGGCCCCTATAGATGTTGGGTATGTACTTCTGTTTCTCGGAAGTGTTGTGATCAGAATAGTTGCATGTATTATTACCTTAACAATGGTCATGAGGTGGAGTGAAACGTAACTAATGCGCGCAAAACGCGCGGAAACTATTCATTTAAAAAGATAACCACGACAAAACCTGCATTCATGCTCTGCATCAAGACACTTTCAGTTCCCCAACCAACCCATTTGCCAATCACAAAGCCAGTCCGAGTTTACCTGAGAATTCGTAAACAGATTTTCAACTTTTGTTGCTGTGATTCTGCGGGAGTTGCTACCGGAAATAAGGACAGTACTGAGGTAAGGTTTGAAGCGCGAAAATTTTGAAAGTTTGCGAAGTATTTGCGATAATTCTGGTAGTTTGAGAACCATTTGTGATAGAAAATGGTTACAATAGATCCACCACCCGGTCGAAAACATACCTCACTCTACCCCATACAGAAATCTATAGCTTAAAATTTTCAAAAAAAATCCGAAATCGATTGGGGGCACGCGCCCTCATGCCCCCCGTGCCGGCGCCACTGAACTAAACTCATAGGGAAGAAGTACTTTCTTACCTTTAATATTTAAAAGTCTTGTGTTTAAACACCATCAAAGATACCTGTTTGGGAAACAAGAGACTTCTTACAATTAGCTGATGTATCAAAAGGTTTAAAGACCGCTCTATTGCTTTAAAAGGTGACACATCATTAAATGATCAAGATGCAATGTAACTGAAAACATTTTGCAAGCGGTGAACGAAGTGCGCTTTGGTTTCCAATGGTCTCCAAGAATCCGATCTATGTTTGTAATGTCAAAGAGATTCACAATGAGAGCAAACTTTCAAGGGTTCTTCCTTCATTTCATGTCCACATTTTGGGGAAATGTTGAGGATACTTTTTCTAAGGAAATTTTAATGAAATAAACACTACAGAAGTGCAATCTAAATCTGCATGCTTAAAACAGAAACTAAAACCTTACTCTTCCCAATACTTTGACAATGCAAAAGCTAATCATACCAATCTGAAGCTCGCGTTCAGCAAATAATCGCACCCCCCCCCCCACCACCTTCCAAAAGAAAATCAAATATGAAATATCTGTTTTCGCAACAACCGAAGTGAAAATTCCCAAATGGAATTCAGTCAGCAATGTGAGCATCTGTATTAAAATATTCATGGACACATGGACACTCTTGGAAACAGTCCTTCAGAACGCTAGACCCAACGCCCGTATGCATGGGTGTCCGCAGAAAAAAATTCAAGGGGAGGGGGTCAAAATTTTTTAGGCGGCCCAACTATTTTCATGGGAAATATTTTACTCCCAGAAAAGAGTTTAGATGCTACTTTTCACACAGTGTTGACAAAGGCGTAGCCAGGAATTTGTCAAGGGGGGGGGGGCGAAGCCCATAGACAGACTCTCAGCGCTCCTCGCCACCATGGGTTGGCGTGGAGCGCAAGAAAATTTTGGCCCAAAATGCTTCCCAGATCGCTGGAAATGGCACTTCCAAGGCCTATTTACCGCATATAAAAAGGGGAAACATAAGCAATATCGTAAATATAAACTTTAAAAAATACCAAAAATATGCTGGGGGGGGGGGCTGCTGGGGCCTGAGTGTTGATATTTTTATTCAATTCCTGTTTTGAGAGTAGAAATTCACACTGATTGAACTGTTAAGAAATGTTGATGTTATATTATTTTCTTCGTTTTTTTTCTTTATTTTTTTCTTTATTTTTTCTTCGTTTTTTCAAGTCTTTGATTTTCCGGGGGCCCCTTGCCCCCTCCGGACGCCCATGCCCGTATGTACCAAGATCATTCATGAAAAGATTTTCTTTTCAAGCTAAAGGATGGTTATATGACATGTGCATTTACAAGATTTGCAGAAATATTATCTCATAACGTCTTCCTTCTATAGTACAAGATATTCCAGGAACGTAGCCTGATAATCAAAATGGGGGAGGGAAAGGGTACAGTGCATCCTCAAATGTGCACTTACATCGAAACATCATTAGCACATGTAACTAAAATGATCGTTTCAAAAAATAGGTGCCGAGAATAAAAATGTGCCCATAATTAGAACACTGACAAAGAAGTGGCATGTCAGTTTTGACATCAGTCAAGTGGGTGAGTTGTTCATGTAATTTCTGTCGTCTCCCATGGTTAGGGTGAGGTTTGAATCACCGCTTTTGAAACCCGTAGCTAAAAGGCGGGAAAGGGGGGACGTAGGCGTTGCCCGTTTAAGTTTCCGCCCCCAGACAATTTCCATTGCCGATGCCTTCATACGTTTTGATATCTCCCCCACTCGATTAAAAAAATATTTCGCCCAATGAAAGCTGGCTCGCCCTCTCCCTTTAGTACTCCGTCTGGTTCCTGGCCTGTCCTGCCTATATGTAACCAGCTATTTCAGTAAGCTTGCACAGATTGAGTAAAAATGTGCAATATTTACCGGCACTCCACATAAACATTTTGAAAATCTCACCATTTGATCACCACCACAAATTTAGACATCTTCGTCAGTTGCCAGGTGTCATCTGTAAAGGACATATGTTCTCACGTTTCCTTTATTTGTGTTACATCTTGGATAGAACTGTTGCCAGACAGTTATATTCATCGCAGCATTTACAGAACCTGCAGAAAACAAGAACATTGATGTGATACAGCTTAACCATGCAAGATTAAGCTATTATGCTATTGGCTTTCATTATTTATCATCTTTAAAAGAAGGGTCTAAGCTCATATCATGTATTAATATGTTAGAGAGGTGCTTATTCTAAGCATTCTGGTGAAATTAGCATTGAAATCTGAACGTGTGGTTCTCAAAATATTGGCAGTTAGAGCTGCCACATTCTCAACCCAAAGTGAACTTGAAGCAAGCGCATATGACATCATAGCCTCACATTAATAAGCAGTCTTTTGTTTTTGTTTAAAATTTACGACCAATTTTCTCCTCCACAATTCCATGTTATCAGAATGTAATTGCATGAGAAACATGGGAATTTTACATACTTTGCATTCCCCATGGAGCGGTCCTATCCCTATTAACTTCAAGGTCAGCAAAGCAGACTGAAAATACAGATAAAGTAAATACAAATAAAGCATTTCTCTCTCATCAATGTGAGAAAGTGATGTAGTCCCTGCTTGCCTCAAGCTCGCTTTGGGTCACAAATGTAATAACTTTATTTGCTGGTATCTCGAGTACTACATGTCCAATTTGAATGAAAGTTTCACCAAATTGCGTAGATATAGTTCCCCTTTCACCAATGAAAATTAAGTTTTTGCTTAGATCCTTCCTTCAAAACAAATGTTGTATCCAGGTCTTTTTAATAGGGAGGGCGCAAGTGAATGGCCTTTGGGCGAGGTGTCTCAGGAGAGGATATCTTTGGATTATGGGAGCTTACGTTGAGAATGGTTCATACCGAAAAGAAAAGGTATAAAGAGAAATTCTCAGATCTTTCGCATTTTTCTCAAAGTTTAAAGCTTTCGTTTTCATGATATAGAAATTAAGTAAGCCCTTCTTACCGGACCTTTACATGGATTTATATGGATGATGGAGGTAGTAACTATTAACGTTTGGAAAAGCTTCAAATACACTCTTAATTAAAAAGGTCTGATCAGGGGGCACCGAACAGGAATCTGGTCAAAAATTTAACTAGATCCGGTTCAAAAATGAACCAGTTCTGATCATTTCTAAACAAAATCTAGTCAAATAGTTAATCAAATTTCTGTTCGGTGCCCCTCTGATCAGATTCGGTTCAAATTTGACCAGACCTTTTTTAGAGTGTAATTTCGTCAAAATAATTTATTTCCTATCAGTAATGGTCAACAGATATGGAGTGCGAATGAGAAATGGGAGGGAAGAATGATTAGTAACGTGACCCCACTAGGCTATTCAGACATTTATTATTACAATTTCTTAAAACTTTTAGCTCCGGGCCAACCTAGTCATGAGATCTCCGAAATTTCAGAATGACTTTTTTTAAAAAAAAAAAGCCGTTTTGTGGCTTTGCTTAGCGCATAAACATCATCTTACCTTAATTTTTACAACATAATTTCAAAAATAAGGTAGAGCTTGTAAAATCTTATTTTTTCCCTGCATTGTGATCTTCAGAACTTTTTTTGTTAATTTGTTATGTTTTTAAGTATTATTTTTGATCTCAAAATGAAATTTGGACGCAACTCTCAAGGCTTGGGAAGTGCCATTTCTGGAACCTTTGAGTAGGCCCGTAGACAATTAGAAGACCAAGGAAGCAGTGTCACTTGGAACAATTCCTCCCTTTAGGAAATTTTTGAGAACAAATATTACTATTGCCCTACTGCAACTTAGTGTACCTCGACCTCTGAATAATTTTCACTGGAGGGGCCCTCAAGAAATTAGTTCCGGGGTGAGGGTTAACTTCTAGATCTGCCCTGCGTAAGGGAATCAAGAGGAGACTTCTTAAATTTAGCTAATTTATGAAAAAATTCAGACTGACCAATGGCTTTTAAAGGAGACACTTCATTAAATGAATATTTAGTGTAACTGAAAACATTTTAACATTTTACAATCTGCAAGCAAAAGGGGCTTGGTTTTAATGGTCTCCAAGAATTTGATTATGTTTTTAATGTCAAAGAGATTTGCAATAAGGGCAAACCTTCAAAGGTATCTTCATTCATTTTACTTCCAGCATTTAAGTTCCACAATTTGGGGTTAATTTGGGGACACTTTATCAAATGAAATTTAAATCAAATTAAACACTATAGCAACTCTTACTTATCTGCGTGCTTTGGCCAGAAAATAAAACTATTTATTCTAGTACTTTAACAATGCAAAAACTACCACACTCATTACATTTTGAAGCTCAGAAGCTCATGGAAATGTTCGTGGACAAATATATGATCGTGTGGACCGGCCTTAAGACAGCTGGGCTAAATGCCCGTATGTCTCAAGATCCTTCGCGAATAAAATTTTTCCTCAAGCTGACAGTCAGTATAATAACACTTGCATAAATCAAATTTTTTAAAGTATTACCTCTAACATTTTCCTCCTAGTTCAAGATATTCCAGGAACGTAGCACGATGGTCAGAATGGTGGAGGGGAGGGGCACAGTGCATGCTGAAACGGACACTTACATGAAACATCATTAGCAAATGTAACTAAAGTTATTGGTTTTAAATAAAGGCGTTGGGAGTAAAAATGTACCCATATTACAACATTGACAGACAAGTGGGAAGGGATGTCAATTTTGACGTCAGTCAGGTGGGAACATAGTTTATGTTATTTCGTCCTTCCTGGTTAGGGTGTGGTTTGAATCATTGCTTTCACTGCTCTTAGCCAATGGAGATGGAGAGGGGCTTAGCCCGCCTAGAAAAAAATTTCGCACCAGACAATTTTCATTACCATTTCCTTTATACGTTTTAATGTCTTGACTCTTCTTATTTTGCCCACTGAAAGCTGCCTCGCACCCCCTGAAGATCCACGTCTGGCCCCTGTCCTGTCTTGCTTACGTAACCAGCTGTTTCATTAATCTTGCTAATATTTACCGACACTTCACATTTTGAAAATCTCACATTTTACTACCACCACATATTTAGATATCTTCGTCAGCAGCCAGGTGTCACCGGTAAGGGACATATGTACTCATGTTTGCCTTGTCTATATTGGATCTTGGATAGTACTGTTGCCAAACAGCCATATTCATCGCAACTTTAAGCACCTGTTAAAGACAGAAAAATTGACGTAATACTCCTTTATCATGCAAGAACTGCTATTGGCTTTCATTATTTATCACCTTTGGCGCAAATATTTATCCAAAATTTTTTCAATAGAGGATTGCAACTTAATGGGCGAAAAAAATTTTCAAATCTTTCAAATTTCTCTCCAGAGTTCTGTTCTCATGATATGGGGTGACCGAACAACACATCTTTTTCCTGTTCTTTATGCAAAGGCGTAGGAAGCGGGGGGGGGCTGGGGGCTTTAGCCCCCAGTCAAAAATGTGGGGAGCTGAAGTATGCTCCCGCCCGCAAGATCCAAGGGCAAAAACCTCTTATTTGCCTCTTCTGTAAGAAACGTCTAAAATTTGCAGGAACTTTCCTTAAAGTTTGTCCAAAATATTGAACCAAATTGCATCTGAGGACACTCAAATACCAAAAAATTTTCCAAAGGGGACCTTTGGACGACGATCCGGTTCAGCCCATCCCCCCCCCCCCCCTAGTCTCGAAAAGCTCCCCACGCCTATGCCTTTATGGATAGTGGAGGTTGTATGTATTATTTATTTTTGGAAAAAATTCAGATTATTTCATCAGATCAATATCAATTTCAAAGCAGTAATCGTCATCAAATATGGGGTGCGAATAAGTAAGGGGTGGAGTAAGATAAGGGAGATCCCATGACTTGACTTAGTAGTTGTTTCAAAAACCTATAAGAATGTAGCCCTGCATGTAGGGTGCCCAAATTAACTATAACTAGCTTAATGGTGCATTGAAATAAATGCGTGCCAAATAAATATGGTTTTCGACGAGATGCTGCTTCAAAAAAGGTGGATATTGCATTTTGATTGCAATAGTAAAAACTAGACAGAAAATTGCTTTTATCTCTTACCAATACTCCTATGCAATGGCTTTTCTTCCCAAAACATTATTCATTACAATTCACCACTGGAAAAATGCTTGTTCGATAAATTACATTTGAAGCAAAGTTACAGAAAGTAATACCAACGGATCAGGTGCGGATCCAGACATTTCGAAAGGGGGGGGGGGGGGCTGAAATTCCCCTTGAATATTCTCCTAGATTAACATTATGCTATTTCGCGCATTTGTTATTGTTGATGTGGCGAAAAGGGGGGGGGGGCTGCAGATTGCATCTAAAATTCCTTCTTTTTTCACAAAAATTAAAACGTACTGAAAAATTGAAGTATTGAAAAGTTTCCATCTTAAACTGAGCTTTAAAATGTCTTCATTTATCATTAAAAATGTCTGCATTTATCTTAAAACATGATTGTCTTTATGTATCATTTAAGTACAATTGTTTTGTTCAATCATTTACGATGTCTGACATCACAGATTTCGCATTATGCAAAAACACCTTTTGATATAAATACATCTTTAAAAATTTTCATCTCAGTAAGGTTCCGTGCTATTAAAAATTTATGTACATCAATAAAGGAAAACATCGATATTGTAATATTTTGTCACTGGAATAGCTCTTTCTTCTTATATTTGTCGTCTTTCGTCAGTCTGGATCCTATCGATTCAGATTGAAAGCTTTGAATTTATAGGGAATATACAGTCATCAATTTGAATTAGTCAGTGTATCCTTGCATCCTAATCCCATTTCAATCATATAAATAGATCTTGTAAGTTATACAGAAAAAGTCCTTTCTTACCTTTAATGTGCAAGGATTATGTTCTGAATGACCATCGAAGATACCTGTCAGGGAAACAAGAGGAGACTTCTGAGATTTAGCTAATGTTAAAAAAGTTTGAAGACAAGTTTATTTAAGGTGACACTTGCCTTAAGTGGTGAAGATTCGACAAAAGTGAAAACATTCTACAAAAAGCAAACAAAATGCGCCTTTATTTGGAATGCCCTATCATTGTTACCCATTGGCATAGTTGTTTAAGGTAATTTTGGCATCTAGGTGGCAGTCAAACACTTACAGACGACCATAACCTAGAATGCTTTGACTGACGGCGCTATGTGGCAATTGATATAAACATTCTATTCCCAACATTTATCACCAATTTATCAAATCTATCTAATTTATCTACCGACAATCTATCAAATAAAATTTAAATGAAATAAACACTAAAACCTTGTCATCTTAACTACATATCTGAACCAAAAACTAAAAGGCTATTTATTCTAATACTTCCACAATGCAATAACTAATCATTTTGAAGCTCATCCAGGATATTGTCTCAATTCAGCAAAAAATGTGCACAAGTTTTGAATGTACCAAAGTTAACCCAAACCTTTCTTCAATTTAAAGTTCTTTCTATGACCCTTAGCTAAAGCTGGATGAAATCGTTAGAAACAAAATTTTAAGATATGTTTGTGACAGGATAGGTTATATTTAAACTTTGAACATGACGAGTCTCAAAGATTTAAGTAAACGAGAACTTAACAGAAAACAATTCGAACGTATGATGATACTGTGTGCTGTCTTCTTTAAATAATTTATAATTAATTTGTTCCTTTTAGCTGCGTTAAATCTGTTCAGAATTGGACAGGATACTTTACAGAGTGCAAAGCAAGAGATTGTTCTACTAATTTTTAACAAGAAATGGCAAAACCGGCTGAAGGAGAGTTAAAGAAAGGAAGGTGGTGAGGGCAAACAGAGTAAAATCACTGATAAAATAGAACTATTTATTCTAATACTATGCCAGTGCAAAAACTACCGTACTCATTACGTTTTGAAGCTCAGTCAGCATATTGCCGGATTTCAACAAAAAAAATTGCTTTGAATTTTGTTTTTACGCAACATCCAAAGTGAATATTACCAAGTGGGAATCTGTAAGCAATGTTATACACTTGGATGGAAATGTTCGTGGACAAATATATGATCGTGTGGACCGGCCTTAAGACAGCTGGGCTAAATGCCCGAATGTCCCCAGATCCTTCGCGAATACATTTTTTCCTCAAGCTGACAGTCAGTATAATAACACTTGCATAAATCAGATTTTCAAAAGTATTATCTCTAACATTTTCCTCCTAGTTCAAGATATTCCAGGAACGTAGCATGATGGTCGGAGGGACACAGTGCATACTGAAATGGACACTTACATGAGACATCATTAGCAAATGTAACTAAAGTTATTGTTTCAAAATAGTTTATGTTATTTCGTCCTCCTTGGTTAGGGCGTGGTTAGAATCACTGCTTTCAAGCTCTTAGCCAATGGAGGAGGGGAGGGGCTTAGCCCGCCTAAAAAAAATTTCGCCCCAGACAATTTTCATTACCATTTCCTTTGTACGTTTTAATGTCTTGACCCTTCTTATTTCGCCCACTGAAAGCTGCCTCTACCACCCCCTGAAGAACAACGTCTGGTCCCTGTCCTGTCTTGCTTACGTAACCAGCTGTTTCATTAAGCTTGCAAAGATTTAACAACTTTGCAATATTTACCGACACTTCACATCAACATTTTGAAAATCTCACATTTTATTACCACCACATATTTAGATATCTTCGTCAGCTGCCAGGTGTCACCGGTAAGGGACATATGTTCTCACGTTTGCCTTGTTTATATTGGATCTGGACAGTACTGTTGCCAAACAGCCATATTCATCGCAGCATTAAGCACCTGTTAAAGATAGAAAAAAATGACGTAATACTCCTTTATCATGCAAGAACTGCTATTAGCTTTCATTATTTATCACCTTTGGCGCAAATATTTTATCCGGGATTTTTCAAAAGAGGATCGCAACTATATGGACACAAAGAATTTTCAAATCTTTCAAATTTCTCTCCAGAGTTTCGTAGTTTTGTTCTCATGATATGGGGTGACCAAACAACCCCTCTTTTTCCTGTTCTTTATGCACAGGCGTAGGAAGCGGGGGGCTGGGGGCTTTAGTCCCCAGTCAAAATTGTGGGGGGCTGAAGTATGCTCCCGCTCCCCAAGATCCAAGGGCAAAAACCCCTTATTGGTCTCTTCTGTAAGAAACGTCAAAAATCTACAGTAATTTTCCTTAAAGTTTGTCCAAAATGTTGCACCAAATTGCATCTGAGGACCTTCAAATACCCCAAAATTTTCCAAAGGGGACCTTTGGACGGCGATCCGGTTCAGCCCCCTCCCCCGGTCTCGAAAAGCTTCTTACGCCTATGTCTTTATGGATAGTGGAGGTTGTAGGTATTATTTACTTTTGGAAAAATTTCAAATGATTTCATCAGATCAATTTCAATTTCCAAGCAGTAATCGTCATCAAATATGGGGTGCGAATAAGTAAGGGGTGGAGTAAGATAAGGGAGATCCCATGACTTGACTTAGTAGTTGTTTCAAACACCTATAAGAATGTAGCCCTGCATGTCGGGTGCCCAAATTAACTATAACTGAAATAAATGCGTGCCAAATAAATATAGTTGCCGACGAGATGCTGATTCAAAAAAGGGGGATATTGCATTTTAATTGCAATAATCAAGCAATAATCAAGCTTAGACAGAAAATTGCTTTTATCTCTTACCAATACTCTTGTGCAATGGCTTTTCTTCCCAAACCATTATACAATTACAATTCACCACTGGAAAAATGCTTGTTCGATAAATTCCATTCGAAGCAAAGTTACAGAAAGTAAATCAGGCGGGAATCCAGACATTTCGAAAGGGGGGGGGGGGGGGGGCTGAAAGCCCCCTTGAATATTCTTGCAGATTAACATTATGCTAATTTTCGCGCATTTGTTATTGTTGATGTGGCGAAAAAGGGGGGCTGAAAGCCCCCCCCCCCCCATGGATCCGCGCCTGCAGGTTGCATCTAAAATTCGTTCTTTTTTCGCAAAAATTAAAACGTACTGAAAGATCGAAGTATTGAAAAGTTTCCATCGTAAATTGAGCTTAAAAATGTCTTCATTTATCATTTAAGTACAATTGTTTTGTTCAATCATTTACGATGTCTGACATCACAGATTTCGCGTTATGCAAAACACCTTTTGAAATAAATACATCTTTAAAAATTTTCATCTCAGCAACGTTCCGTGCTATTAGAGATTTATGTACAACAATAAAGGAAAAACATCGATATTGTAATATTTTGTCACTGGAATAGCCCTTTCTTCTTATATTTGTCGTCTTTCGTCAGTCTGGATCCTATCGATCCAGATTGAAAGCTTTGAATTTATAAGGAATACAAGTCATCCCAATTTGAATTAGTCAGTATATCCTTGCATCCTAATCCCATTTCAATCATATGAATATATCTTGTAAGTCATACAGAAAAAGTCCTTTCTTACCTTTAATGTGCAAGGATTATGTTCTGAATGACCATGAAAGATACCTGTCAGGGAAACAAGAGGAGACTTCTGAGATAAAGCTAATGTTCAAAAAGTTTGAAGACAGGCTTATTTAAGGAAACACTTCCCTTAAAGAGGGATTTGCATCACCCCAAGTATGACTTTTACTTGGTGATAAGCCCCGCCCATTATTGTCTTTACTGCTTCTCCTTGTACAGACACAAACATAGTTCACTGCTAAAGGCCACATCCCGGTGAGCATAAAAGACCCCATGTGTAATCAAAACATTGCCTGTGCGTGCTTTTAATATGAGCTGCTCTGCATCTTTTGAATTTTGTAACTCTGATGTCAATCAAAGAGTAGTAACTAACAGAGACTTTTGCTTAACCCTTTGTAAAAGTCATACTTGGGGTGATGCAAATCTGTCTTTAAGTGGTGAAGATTCAATAAACGTGAAAATATTCTGCAAAAAGCAAACAAAATGCCCTTTTGTTTTTAATGCCCTATCATTGTACCCATTAGCATAGTTGTTTAAGGTAACTTTGGCATCTGGGTGGACTCAAACACTTACAGACGTTCGTAACCTAGTGTGCTTTGACTGACCGTGCTATGTGGCAATTGATATAAACATTCTATTCCCAACATTTATCACCAATCTATCAAATCTATTAATCTATCTATCGACAATCTATCGAATGAAATAAATGAAATAAACGCTAAAACAATGTCATCTTAATATACATCTGAACCCAAAACTAAAAGGTTATTTATTCCAATACTTCGACAATGCAAAAAGTAATCATTTTGAAGCTCATCCAGGATATTATCGCAATTCAGCTAAAAAAAAAATGTGCACATGTTTTGAATGTACCAACTACCAAAGTTAACCCAAACCTTTCTTCAATTTAAAATCCTTTCCATGACCCTTAGCTAAAGCTTGATGAAATCGTTAGAAAATTTTAAAATATGTTTGTGATAGGATAGGTTACATTTAACTTTAAACATAATGAGTCTCGAAGATTTAAGTAAAAGAGAACTAAACAGAAAACAATGAGAACTTATGATGATACTGTGTGCTGTCTGCTTTTAGATAATTTGTAATTAGTTTGCTCCTTGTAGCTGCGCTAAATCTGTTCAGAAATGGACAGGAGCAAACCAAGAGATTGCTCTAATTTTTAACAAGAAATGGCAAAGCAAAAAACGGCTGAAGGAAAGGTGGAGGGGGCAAACAGTTGGAAACTGAGCTGTAAAACCTCATCTAACTCTAACTCCAGGCAGCAATGTCCAGGGACCTCTCAGACTCTCAAATACTGTAATACTTTTTCACCAAAATTTGGCCGTCAACCCTCTAACACACATTAGTCATCAGAAAGGCCTGTGAATGGTCGTTCGCTCAGAGCTCACTAGGCTGTACACAGTCCTTACTATTACCTGATGAAATAGTGGGGTGACTGACCTCCTATGCTAATAAGTGAGCTTCATTGTTTTGTCATATGTACGAAAGACAACTTGTGGAATAATGGGACTTCGCCTTACTTTAATTCAAATGTTTACAGTGACTACTTTGTTACATGATCACAGCATACTAATGTCACCAGAGTTTCTTAATTATTGCTGTTACAGTAAATTGTATGGCATAACATAAACAAAGTTGATATTTTATTTCACATTTTTTCCCCTTAAGTTTCAAAAGTGTGAAGTGACAAGAAACAACTGCAATACTTGTGTTGGATTTGGAAAGGAAATGATATGGTAGGCTTAGTAAATTAAGATTTTAGGTCTTAACTGTGCTGCGTATAGCCCAAAATCAATTTTGACCAGAATAGACCCCAGGTCTTCGATGGGTCATAGTAAGGACTACGTATCTGGATCACTTTTTGTGACTGGCTGTATACAGGCCTTTACTGAGGACTAACATTTTGTCTTCTGATAGTACTGTTAGGCTTACAAGACAAAGGTCTTCTGTATTAAGAGAAAGCCAGAAATGGTGACCATGTACTGGACATGTTAATGGCAAAGTATGTTTAAGCAACAGAAATTGTGTAGGTGAATCATTCCTTACTTAAATACTATCCAGTATGTATGTCTATTATGCTTTTGGAAGAAGATTTATGCATCCATGGTAAAATGCAGAAATTTTTCGGTGGGGGGCAACAGGCAAAGTAGAATGCCACTTACAGTACAGTGACCATTTCCAATTTCTCAAAAAGGAGGGCATAGGCATCTTTAGCCATGTCAGGTCAGTGTTAGTCACACACTAGCATTTTTACCTGGATGAATGCATAAGGCCTATACATACCTACTAGGCTATACATAACACACATAAGCTACGGTAATCAAACTGATAGCGAGGTGTCCAGGATTACAGTATATAAATATGGCTGTCTGTGAATGTAACTGATAAGTAACTCTTAAATTTTCAGATATACCAACAGATATTTTCCACATGGTAATGGTGTGTGTATGATAAGAATGAATTTATTCAGGTTTTTTTTCATTGGGAAAAATTGCAAGATTTTTCATTGCGACTTCACTGTCCTTCAAAAAGGAGGACAAATCAAAGTCCAATGGATGCCCTCAAGCCAGGTAATCTGGTGAAAAGTTGGACGTTTGGCCACCATAGCACCACAATGAGTTTGTGTTTAGTAGTGTTTGCACCGGGTCCAAAATTCGGAACCGGGTACCCGAAGTCGATGGTCAGTCGGGTACCCGAAAATATAACTTCTGTTAGGCTACAAGTTTGTTGTTAAGTCATAATAAGAAATTTTGCTTTGCACGTTGATATAATGTAACACCAACTTATCTTACGTGTGGGCATGACAAGTGTTCTTAGGCGTGTGCGTGATAAATTTTGCCAGAAAAAAGTAACATGTTAGGTGTTCTGTTACACGTGCAATCTATGTTAGTGAAACTTTGGATCTGGGTAGCAATTTCAGAACCGGGTCCTGACATCGTTGGTCGGGTACCCGGTGCAAACACTAGTGTTTAGTGTACACTGTACAGAGAAAAAGAATTGCCAAAAGTGCTTCCCATGTCGGCCAAAAATGGGGCTTTCCATGCCTAACAAGTTCCATCTAAATGATCTTTATTTTAAAATCCTGGAAATTTACACAGTTCAATGTGATAAAATTTTACTTTGAAAATTTTGGGGGGTGTGGGGTGTAGCTGACCCTGCTCCCCTTCCCCCACCTGGCACCCGCCGTGTACTGTAGACTTTGAATGCATTTGGCATGCCAGTACGTACTACACGTGTGTTAGCAAACACATAGGGCTGTAGTGTATAGTATCCTCAGTCACATTGAAGATTAAAGGCATTTTCCAGTGGCTTTTCACAGGGGTCCCATGCGAAAGAGAAAAAAATTTCAGTTCATACCCTCTAAACCCCGTAGCAATGCTCTTTTCCTAACTCGAGATATCTAATATTAAAGACTACTTATTTTTGTCAAAAATACCTCCGGTTCTCCTCAAGGTCACAGAATGTTATGTAAAGTGGGCACATTGCCTCAGATTTCTTTTGTTTTCCTTTATGATTGAATGTCCTGTTGCCCTTGAAATTTGATACCGTTGGAATGTTTGAATATCTTTCCATGTAGGTTTAGCATAAATCTACACTATATGTATGGCATAACATACAAAGTTGTTAAATATTCCTTATAACAGTGTCAATATCATAAAGAAATTATTTAATGCTTTGTCAAATTGATGTGCCGCGATGACATCACAGATTTTCCACAATGCACTTAATCTTGAGAAAAAATTGCATTTCTTTGAAAATTTGTATCTTCAAAATGCTACAAGCTATTGAGATGCAGTTTTCACACAAAATTTTCTGCATTTTTTTAAGTCACTAATTTTTGTCACTGGCAAATCCCTTCAACGTGTTAACGTGTAGAATTACAAGAGTATGTATTTTAGAGGTTGGAGAATAAATCCTGTCCATCCAACTCCCTTCTTCATAGCTTATCCCATTGTTGAGATATAAAATGTTGAAAGATATTCACATAATTTGAAATAGTCAATTGCAAAATAATCTGCGATGTCCTTCTTGTACAACTCACATTACCTGCTTTTGTTTCCTTTTGGTTTCCTTTTGAAATTAAAATGTTTATATAACCTTGAAAGATTTACTGTTTTCTTGCATAGCATGTCGTGTGGAGAGGGCTTGTATAGTCAAGTCACCCCATAACAATAAGACTGATCACATTTCAGGACAAGGTGCAACATTTGGCTTTTGAAAAAACAAGAAAAACAAAGAAAGTAATTTGAGTATTGCAGGAATGACATCACAAATTATTGCACAATCCACCATTTTGAATCGAGTGAATAAGCTTCAACATTTTATATCTCAGCTCAGGAATGTCCTGTGAAGATGGAAGTTGAACCATTTGAATTCATTTTCAAGCTTTGTGACATATATTTTTGAAATTTTTGACTTTAGGTACACTTTAATATACCTGACATGTTTAGTATACAAATATATATGTAGCAAACACATACAGGTACAGTACATACTGTAGAGTGAGGTCAGTCACCATAAAGATTTCACTACTTGTCATAAAAACCTTTCCAGTTACTGACATGTGTTGACTATGTAGTATGTACACATGTATGTACTAAGATTTCAGATGTATTAACATACTTGCAAAAGGACTGTAGAAATACATAATATGTGTGGATAAGGAAAGAGTTGCCCACATGATTTCTGTGGAGTTTAAACATGCTTGATCATTTACACATTATGTACATGATATGATTTCCTGCTTCAAATCACACTGTATTGAAGACGTTTGACATATACTGAGAGAGTATTGTCAATAGATGAAATATGGCATGCAAGGAGGTTGATCATGGACAAAGTTTGGTGAGAAAACGTTTAGTGTGAGAGGTCCTCAGACATCATGGCGTGGGTGTGTGAAGAATTCATACTTCTGCATATTACCTGTGATGGAGGTGTATGACCGAAATACACAGCACTCTTCAAGGGCTAAGTCTGGTTGTTCGGCCTACTCCTCAAAAAAGGCCACAGTGTAGCTGGTTGCTGAGAGCTCCCTAAAAACAGACTGATTCCCACTCCATCATGAGAAGGCTAGTAAATTAAATATAGTAACTTTTCTACTTCATTTTTTGTTTTGAAGAGTGACTTTCTTAAACATGAGCTGTGGAAACAAGTAATGTGGAGAAGCAATAGGCATGAGAAGTGCCATTTTTGGCAATTGGGAGAAGTTTTTGACAAAATTTTCATGTTCACCAGGAAGCAAGACTCTTTTCCCCTGAGGAATGACTTCAAGTTGTACCACTGTTGTAATGAATATGTTTAGCCATCCAATCAGGGAAGCTGGCTTATAACTACAGAAAATGATTCAGAATAGTATTATAAATATATGAATCAATTGACTTCCCATGGAAGAGTGTAAAGCACACTTTTTCCATGGCATAAATGTTACCTTTGAATGCAGGTTTAAAAGCGAAAATTGTTGTATTATACACAATTTGTGAAGTAAAAATCTCTTGTCTGTAAGATGGCTAGTGTAGATTTTTTCCCAGTGGAAACAAATGAATCCTGAATGAGTCATGAATTACATCTTATATTGACAATTTCATAAAAAGATTTGCAATTACTGTAGAAGGAGAAAGTTGCCATGGATGTCATTTACATGTTGTGTACTACTTGCATGCAAGGGACTTGAATACCCTAAAAAATTGCAAATTTATTGATTTCACTTTATAGTTTTCATTGCTGCTACATCTTCTGGAGTCAAATTGTGACATGATAGAAAAGTGTTAAGGAGAGCTGTTAGGACACTGTTTTGATTGTTTGTAAATATATTGATAAGTATATTGAGTAGATTGTGCAACAGTCTCATCCCAAACTACAGTGTAGTGAAATTGTGTGCTATTTTATAGCTTAACATTGTCCTTTCTGTTTGCTGAAATAGCCTCCCAAGAAAAGTGGAAAAGGGAAGAAGGGGAAGAAGAAGAAGTCTGCAAAGTCCAAGACACCAACTGTGATAGATGGTATTTCAACAGAAGAAATGAGCAAGGAGCAGGTAGGGCAGTATTCCTTCACTCATTTGTATAGCATGTATAATGTGAGAGTAGCTGTTCATCTTTAGGGGTGTCTAATGTGCAGTGCAGTTCAGTGCATTATTTATGTGTGTTAGCAAAGGACGAAATAGTGTGAAAGATTTGATAAGGAATTATTGCAAATCAGTGGTTGAGTTCATTAGCAGTTACACCATCTTGATTAGCATGCCAGTTATTACAATACACCTGTAATCTGCAGTTTAAACAGGTAAAACATACACCTGCAGGCATAGCATGAGAAAGTATTGATTTGCAACTTCTGTGAATCTAAATTTTAAGTGACTAATTTTTAATGTGTGTTCTTTGACCGCAGATTGCAATGCCAACCATCCTGTTTGGTCCCTTGGTTACACAGAATTTGTTTTAATGTATGGGTGGATCTAGTTAAGCATTATAAATATCAAGCAAACAGAGTTTGTTTTTCTACATGCCTCTGTAGAATGTTTCTGTTGGCTTCCATTGATTTTAAGGAATTCTTCCAGAACAGTTCTTTTAGTCTGAGAATTTGATTCTTGACAATGCCTGCCCTTCTTCTATACATCCAACTGCTGTACCAAATAGATGATCATTCCTTAGAAACTTTTAGCAACTGTTCTACTTGCTTTATTACTTAGTATCTTAATGACCATAAAATACACTTTAATGGTTTTATGCATCTTTCTTTGTAACCCTTGTGTTTTCTGCTTTTACATTGTTTTCTACAGCATATTATTCCCTTTAATGGCTTATTTATATCTTAGTAATATATTTTTGAAAGTATGTTATTACCTTTTTTCAACGGATACCATAAAGTTTAACTTAAATAACTCTACACATTTGTTGATCATGACTCTTTGCAGAACCTCTGTGTTGCAAAAGACATTCACTTTATGCATGTATAGTATAAACAACATGTCAGCCTGTTGTGCTGAAATAACTGACAAAAAATGGGTCTGACATTGAGCTCCACCTGTGTTGAATAAAATCATGTCTTATCACTTATAATGAAGTTCTCCATTTTGAACTGTTTCATCAACAGTTGGAGGAACACATTGTCAGACTAAGAGAAGAACTGGACAGAGAGAGGGAAGAAAGAAATTATTTCCAGCTTGAGAGGGACAAGGTGAACACATTCTGGGAGATCACTAAAAGACAACTAGAAGAAGGGAGAGCTGAGTTGAGAAACAAAGACAGAGAAATGGAAGATGCTGAGGAACGACATCAAGTTGAAATAAAGGTATGAGAAATGTTCTGCTCTATGCAAATGTACCCAACTTGAACCTCTTAGTATGTTAGCCTACAGGCTACTTTTTTGGCATTTTAAATAATCTACAGATTTTCATGACCTGGGCCCCATTTCAAAAAGTGTCCCTTTTGATCTCTTTTTGATTCTTGAGTGATATTGCATCATAAATCCAAACTTCAGACCCAGCTTAATAACTCTTTGTGGAACTTGGCCCAGGACCATCCTCTATGATGGCAGAAGACAAAAGCTGCAAAGCAATTGAATGAGTGTGTTTATTTTGCACATTACCCTCCCTTCTTCTTTGACCTATTCCTCCAATAAAATGAATATCAAAAAGAACCTTCACTCGTCAAACTTTTGTGGGGAATGTTCCTCAACTTCACATGAATTCTGTTCCTTGTTAAGCATCTGGAATAGCAATTTTAACCTTTTTTCATGAACAGTACCTGATGATAGTATCCCTCATAGAGATACTGGTAAATTTTATTGGAATAAGCTGTTAAGCAGCTCTTCATTAGTGAAATGAAGTGAGTAGCAAAAGAAAAACAAAACAATGTAAAAATCACATAAGGCAGATGAAACTGAAATGCTGTCACCAGTTTCTTGTAATTTTGATTTAGTATAAAACTGACTTTTGGAAATTAAAGAAGGGAATAGGTAACTCCTTTACACATTTAATGTTTAGTCTGAATTTCAAAGGTATTTAAGGAATAGCCATGATACAGTACACTGCTAGAATCCTAAAATCCAGTAACAAATTAGTACACTAACCATTCTTATGCAGTGTTACATCTGAACAACTCCATTCACATTCCTTAATATCTACAAAGAATGTCAGGAAATGTTAAGAGCAATGGTTAAATTATTTTTCTTGATAAGGTGTACAAGCAAAAAGTGAAACATCTTCTGTATGAACATCAAAACAACATATCAGAGCTGAAAGCTGAGAGTTCAGTGGCCTTGAAGCTAGCACAAGATGAACACAGAACTCATGAGTCTGATCTCAGGAAAGATAAGAGAGGTCTGAAAGTGTCTTTGAAGGACTTAGAATTGTCTCATGAAGATGTTGTAAAGAATCTGAAAATGGTAAGTATATTGCAAATTTTTTCAGAGGTCTTTTCTATATTGTGTTGAAGCACTGTAAAAGGATTGTCAAGAAAAGAAAAAAGAAGAAAAACAGGACATTGAAGAATTCTCTTTCTTAGATGTCAATTTAAGGGTTAAACTTTGATCTGTTTGTAGAACTGTACAATGTGTAGATATTGACATATCCCAAAGCAAAGTGACAATGTGATACTGTAGTTTGTAGTGCCACTTAAAGGACTGCTATTTGAAATGTATTGTAATATTGAAAGAAAAAACACAATTTTTGCTGTACACTTTGTTTATGTGTTTCTTACTGATGGAACTTAGGACACAATCTGATGTCCACCAATAAGTGGTTTTTCAAGGATATGATTTGTTAAATTTATCATTTATTTTGATCCACAGAAATATGATGAGCTGATAACAACATTGAGGTCTGATTATGAAAGAGAAGCTAGAGGTAGGTTTGTTTTATTTTTGGTCGACCTTAGTGAAACCTGTATAGCAGTGACAAAATGTGTGTATGCCTGTCATATGTGTGATGCTCTAGGTTGGGAACAAGGACTCAAAGGTCAAATGGCCTGGAGTAATCACCATTCTTGGTAACCCGCAGAGTGGACTCAATTTGCTCAACCCTCTTAAGGGCTCCCAAGACTAGGATATGACTGAACAAGGAGTATGCCCTACAGCCTGCTACACAGGCAACATTCTTGGTTCAGTGCCAAGTTATATGTAGTTATCTTTGTTGGCATTACTCAAATTTAAGGAGAAAAAGAAAGTCTGAAATTATTAACCCAAATACTTGATGAAGCAACAAATAAAAAAAAAAACACAAAGTTGAAATAATTATCATGTGTGTACCCTTTAGTAATCCTCAGATGTGAATGACATTTGTTTTCTAGAGCAGGGGACAAAAGAAATGTCCGCAGAGGTTGTCGTTGAGTCATAAAAGATTTTTTCTGTTGCTCTTTTTAATTTGTTTTGACAATTCAATTCGTGCAAGCAGGATTTTGATTTATCTTTGATTCTTATCCTTAAAGATGTAGGTTTTGAGAAATTATGAGATAATCCATCAAGTTTGATTTCTGCCATTTTAGAAGAAGAAAGAGAGAGTTCCTTTCAATTTAGGACACAGAGAAGAGCATTACAATATTGCCTTGTTGTGGCTGTCTTACGCTTGATGTTCTCCTAGTTATAGAGAGGTTATACATACAAATTAAATTAGGCATTTATACAGCAAGTATGTCATCTTGCTGTCTGTGGAGATCATTTTACATATGAAATGCCCATCATTTACAGTAAATTTTCAGTTAGATGTCCTTCCCTTTGGTTTGTGAGAGGAAAACTAATGTTTCTTCTGCTCCAGTTTCTTATCCTGGTTCTTTCCTTTATGCTTGACAGAAATTGAGGCCAAATATGAGCGAAAGATGCGTCAACTTCGTGAAGAGCTTGAACTGAGGCGAAAGACAGAAATTCATGAAATTGAAGAAAGGAAGAACAGCCAAATAAATACCTTGATGAGAAATCATGAGAAGGCTTTCAGTGATATCAAGAACTATTATAATGATATCACACTCAACAACCTGGCTCTGATAAACTCTCTTAAAGTAAGTCAGTTTAAATCTTATAGCAATTTCAATGTGTCAGTATTTATTTTAATGATTTCAGAGAGTATCAAATGCAAGAGAATGTCATATTGCATTTTATTGGGCATGATGTCCTTTGCCACTCGAATGCAAAGAGCAAAAAACTCTATCTGAAGGGTTCAACAGTTCGCAGAAAAAGCATTTTTCTTATGGAATAATTCATTCCATAACTATCTAATTATTATCCAAAACTGGAAGTACAAATCATTTTTGTTGAACTTTCAGCTCAAAAGCAAGGAGATAACTCCTGTCAAAAACCTTAATTGTTTGTGACTTGCTAAAATCGAGAACCCTCATTACCCCAAAATTCATTCACGGTAATGCCCCTCAATTTTGAAATTGGTCACAGTACTTTGATTGAAGAAAAGGGCATATTCAAACTGTACCTAAATCACTCTGATTGATCAGTGAAATCTTCAGATCAGTGAGATAGCATTACAGTATGGCTGAACACTTTTAGAAAGGCAGTAGACCTGCAATTGGATTCTCAATTCAATAGGATTTACAGCAAATTGTTTGAAAAGGGTTGAAAAACCACTGTTATGTATACAGCTGTAGAGAATTAACCTTGAGCAATGCATTGTGGGAATTGCTTAAGACAGTTTCGGGGGAAGGGGTACAAGAAAGCCCGTTGGGAGAATCTGAAGCATTTTGCTGTTGGAAGAATTTGAAACATTTTTGTCATGGGAAATTGCCTTTAACTTATTACTAGGTATCAATTATTTGTATTTTGTGTCATTAGGAACAAGTTGAAGAGATGAAGAAGAAAGAAGAGAGGATGGAGAAACAGATGAATGAAATCCAAGCAGAGAACAGAAGACTAAAAGAACCCTTGGAAAAAGCCAGAGAAGAAGTAGCAGAACTTTCTAGGCAGTTAGCCAATTATGAGAAAGATAAAGCATCACTTGCTGTAAGTTTTTTCCTTCCTTTACATTATGACAGACGGTGGTGATTTACCCTCTATTACATACTACACATTTAAAAGCCTTGCAATGAGTTTGACCTTCTGTATGATTCAGTGGAAAGAAGGATGGAATTTGAATTGCATTGAGGGTAGGGTTAGGGTTTTTTTAAAAACTGTTTGACATGGCAAATTCAGATGATACATAGTAAAGCACTTACCCTTTGTAATGAACCCATTTTTAACATTACATTCATAGCAGGTGTCAAATATGTATGCGTTTTTTCACGTACACACTCTAACACCTGCAGACAGTGACAGAGATTGTCCAGTTTTACTATATTTATGAGCCTAATTTGAAGTTCTCTCTCCACTGTTAATTGGTTTCAACATATAAGTATTTACACGGCAGGACAAGCTTAAACTGTAATATTGTTCTACAACCTTTCCACTTTTACACATTAAGTCAATGGGATATCCTCACTAGGTGAGTTATAAGCGAGAGAAATGGCACACTAAAATTTGTGCTTTTTAGATCATACATGTGAATAGTTACTAGTGTACAATTTTTATGCAGATCAATGAAGAATTCTTGGGAAAGTTTGCAGATTTTGGTATTACAAGTGCAGCCATCATAGGTACAGGAGTGATACACGTCTGCCCGATGGGCAGTTTTTAACAAAGATTGGCATTGATTAACTTGGCTGTCTCATATGTGTCGATAAAATTTTATTCATTTTCTCTCACCTTACATTTTGTCTACCTGTTGCAGAATGCCAAAGCTAGGTTAAAGGTGATGGACAAGGAGTACAAAGACTTAGAATGGGAGCATGAAGTGTTAGAACAAAGGTTTGAGCAGGTAAGGGTTTTCAATGTAGTTGAAAAAATTGGCATGATCTGATAAGTGCCACATGTACCTTAATACAGAGGTAGTGATGACAGCTATTCCATTTCATTTGTTGGTCTGTCTGTTTAAAGTTTTACTCATTTCTTAACACTTTGAATCCAAAATGCTGCAGTAACTGCATTCCCTTGAAAGTTCCTCAAGTTGTAATACATGAGTGATGTAATGGTGATTTCACTTTCTTCAGCCAGTTGAAGTGCTGGTAGGTTTGGAATGTTGCTAGATTTAACATTACATTCCATCTTTGAAGTTTTAAAGTGACATAAAAAAGTGATGTCTGCTTTTGGGGCTTTGACATTGCTTCTTCAACATGTGTATGAAGACTTGATCACATCTGATTAGGGCCATTATAAAGTGAGGATTTGATGACAGTAGGCTTAATGTTGGGATGGTGTACTCAGCGGATGGCAATGGTTACAGTTAATTTAATATTAGGAGGGGCTTAGGGTAAATTTTAGGTCTTACGTTGCCAAATCAAAACTTAGTAAGGCGTTCAAGAGGTCAACGCTACTGCTGTTATTGGGGCCATAATTTCATGTGGCATTGCCAGCAGCTATTATCTTTACAATAACTTGATAGTGATTATACCAGTCACATCTCAAAGTTCCCCCAAGTGATAATAGTGGATGGTGAAGATTGGTGTACTGGACATTCAGGGGGTAGGAGCAGAGGTGGTGGCAATGGTTAATACGTGTCAGTGACTAAGATGTCACAGCTCTGTAAAATTTAGGGTTTAAAAGGTAAGTGCAATTCAGACTTTACAGTATCTAACTTTTATGTATTGTCGGACAACAATTTGCTAGCAGTCAAGTGGAGCCATTTTTAAGGTCAAGTTTCATTATCTTTCTTTGTAACTGTCAATGGTCCATGGAACTTAAACTGTGGCAATGTGTTTGCCTACTTGTCTCACATCATTCTGCAGAAAAAATCAATTAAACTTTTGAAAGTGATATGCCATTTGATCAAACTCTACGATGTTGTCAGCATAAAGAAGACTATTTCAGACTGATGGTGGCAGAAGATGAGCTGATGATACCTCTGTTCAAATCTTGGAAAAAAATGTCTAAAATGGTCTTCCAGGGACATCATCCAATTCTTCTGCATTAAATTCATGCTTAACAACTGATTGCCTTACCTTTAATATGTAATATTTATGCTCTAAAACTTCTATGAAGATTCTTGTGAAATAGGAGATTTATTAGACCTAGTTAAAGTTTCAAAGTATGATTGTACTGACTGCTTGTTCTCTGTTACTGTACTCTCCAGCCTAAATGTTGAATTGTCAGATATGTTTAAGTTCGTTGTTCTGATTTTCCGTATAGCTTCAAAAGGAAAGGGATGATCTGTATTCCAAATTCATCAAAGCCATCCATGAAGTTCAGCAAAAGAGTGGCTTCAAGAATTTACTGCTGGAGAAGAAGCTTGGAGCTCTGGCTGATACTTTGGAAAAGAAAGATGCCCAGCTTAATGAGGTGTTGTCTGCTTCAAACTTAGATCCCACTGCACTGACAGTTGTAACAAGAAAGCTAGAGGTGAGTATAGGTTTTACTTACCAAACACAGAGTTAAGCACTCTCCTCCTATGAAATGTTGATAGATCTTTCCAGGACAATGTTGTGAAATTGAAATGTCTCTCTTTGTGATAAAAGCAGCTCATTTGGTATACACCTTACATAAGTCAGTCTCAAATTGAAGTGAACAGACACTCACTAATCCTATACACTTCAAGCTATTCAGCCTATACATTTCCCTTCAGGTGTCTATTCACCCTAGTATGAGGTAGGCCTACTTGGGTTATCTCCTGCTTATTCCACTAAGCTGATGTGTGTGGTCAAATTACACACTTGGAAATCCTAGCTGTGGCTGCTTCTCCTTCCCTATGGTGAATTCTAGTTCATGTGTTAGGCCTGACAACAGCATTTTCAGATTTCATGACTCTTTCGAGTCCCTAGGACTCGAAATTTTTCATTACTTAGATAGAAAGTTTCTTCATGTTTTAATTATAGTGGCAACAGCTCACATAACAAGAAAAAGTACATGCATTGGCACAGCTAGCAGCAGGTGGGGGAGGGGGGCTGTGCCCCCACAAGTCTCTCCTTTCCCAGCTTCCCCCAATGGGAAAATTTGAGGTGTAAAGTGTCCACTTCTGTATTAAACCCCATCCCAGCCCCACAGTGGTGCAGCTAACACTCACACATACCCCTTCCATTATGAAAAAAGTTAATGGCCATTGTTATATGTAACTGGTAAATTGACAAGAACTATTGTCCTTCTGGTTAGAGGTCTGTACAAGGTATCAGAGAATTGTGTCATGATGGAATTAGAAAATAAGGGAGCTTGTCTTCAATTGTATATAATCTATATTGTCAGGAAAATTGGCTGTTTTGAAATATTCCTACAAGTGCCTGACCTTTGACTTATTTGGTTTATCATAAATGTGTTTCCTAGTCTAGTTGCTAATTTCCTGTTTCTTAATTTACAGGATGTCTTGGATTCTAAAAACAGTGCTATCAAAGATTTGCAGTATGAGCTGGCCAGAGTGTGCAAGGTAAAAGCCTTTCTTCTTTGCAGATATGTATTATTAGTTTGTGATAAATGTACAGAAATTAGCCGTACCATCTAGATTTGTCGAAAAGATTGGAATCATGTACACATCCAAATACTGAAGTAAATATTTATTGATATGAAGGTATTGTTACTCTATGTGTTGCCTTGAGGTCAACATCAACTCTATAGAAATAGCAGAAATGTTATTTTCTGCCAAGGGGACATATAACAGAACTCCCGAGGTGACAATTAAATTTAAAATTCATAGGTATCCAATCACAGAGTTATAAGCTGTTCAAACCATTTTGTCATATTTAGGTGTATCTCTCATAATTTGCATCTGTATTTGAGTAACAGAATATTTTCCACCATGTTTTATCCATCTGGCCATCACCCACATGTTTATTCAATTAATTGCAACATAAGACAGTGGTGGCCCCTAAGGAACATGTTTGCTGTCATTACATTTGTAATTTTGCAAGTCAACTTTGAGTCCATGAATAGCACAATCACATTCTCAACATTTCTGTGTTTTCATAGGCACACAATGACCTCCTCAGGACATACGAAGCAAAACTACAAGCATTTGGTGTGCCGACAGAAGAACTTGGTTTTAAACCACTTGAGAGTACTGTTGGAGGCCAACAGCTAGGACATGGAGCTGCAGGTCTAGTGGCAGCACCAACCTAAACATTGAACCTTAACACTTAACAGCTTTGGAAAAATTGAAACATTGTGTTATGTGGAAGAACTATTGACATATATGTAAATTGATTCTTTTACAACCTGTTCGAAAAAGATTTCCTTGAGATAATGAGACCTCAAATTGGTTTCTGTTGATATCTGTTCTTGTTTGTTGTCTTCTTGTGCATTTCTTCAAAGGGAAGTCATACAGATTAATTTTTGAGGTTCATGACTATGTTGCCATATTAACCACTGATAATAAGCCCCATTTCTGGTAAAATAAAGCAGCAGCCATGTCAAAAAAGCATCCTTTTGTAGACTTAATACAAAAAAGTAATACATTAACAAATAGCACTTTAAGTGTTAATACATTACTTATTTTGCATTAAGTCTAAAGCTGTTACTTGAAGCTGTTAACATCATTTTTTGATATATTCAGAACAACATGTTCAGAATTTTTAGTTCTTATTTCTCACTTGCAGACATTATCTGTGGCCAGTCTGTTGACTAAAGTTGGGTGATGATAAGTGTGGCAGAGATGACAAGTTGTGTTAATAAGCTTGCATCAGTAGGGTAGGGTATGGAAACATTAAAACTGGTATCTCAACTCAGCAGATTCCAACACTGGAACATTGGTGTATGCAATGGACTTTAGCATGATGTCCAAGCTGTCTTCTCTGATGTTGATTGAGAATCATTGCCTACATACATATGCTGATGAGTCTTGAGAATCAGCTGTCAATGAAACTTTAGAAAATGTGTAGGCTGTGACATCATGCAAAATCAAACATGCAGTGCAACATACCATCTTGAGGCAATATTTTATTACTGGGTAGAAATGGTGCTAATCACAAAGAAGGCATGATTAGCTGCAAAGTTCCTTTGGTCACCAATTGAGTATGGTTTTGTCTACCGACACACTTAACTTCCATAGTAGTACTAGCTATTAAAGGTTGCACAAAATGCTTTAGCAAACATTTATTATTTGTGAAGTTTGTACGAAGTGTGGACAGATATGTATGTTAGGCATAATTGAAATTTCTTTGTGAATGGCAACACATGTTAGATATGTTTAAGTTAACCATCCACTTCATGATCAATGAATTATTCAATATTGATGTACACTGTTTAGCAGTGATAAAGTTTACAATGCTATGTATTTATTGCAAGTTTCAGTCACCTTGAGTAATGGCACTCACCTTGTGTAAATGCAGAATATTTTTTATACTGTAATACTACCAAATAATACTGATCACCTTATTGCATTCCTTTCCATTTCCATTAACAATCAAAATTTTACAGTCATCAGTATTGTACATAAAATTGTGAAATAAAGATGTAGCATTTGAAAATGGTTTCCATTATTTTTCCCTTCTTTTTGGAGAGGGTATCAGGAGTTGAATGTTAGCAGGGAGTTGCTAAAAACAACTCCCTTATTTAAAGCAGAAGAATAAATTCCAAACCTCATCCAACAGACAGCATTTTCATGTACAGATAGACCCTTTTCATCGACACACACCTACTTGACAAACGACCCTGACATGTAAGAGGACAATCAATGAATGTACTGTATGTTACAGATAGCTATGGACTTGCATTTTCCTCAGTCAAGGGCATACTTAATTTCTATGGTCCTGTGATGTCACATGCATGTATGGTCTTTTGCTTGTTACTGCACATCTTACTGTTACATTTTCAAGGGGGTTGAGATTGTTGATAGACAGCTTATCCACTGAGAGTCACAGGAACAGGCTAAACACCAAGAAAGTGATGTCACAACATTTTCATGAGACTGCCCCCCCCCCAAAAAAAAATGACAACAACAATAATAATTACAATAATAACGATTCTTACATGAACAAGTTTAATGTAGTCAAACCTTTTCTTGTGTCTCTTCTATCCAGCCATGTTTCCACATATGTTGATTTAAAATGACATGACTATATATACTTTAAGAGTAATGTTACATACACACAATTCACAAAACATCTCTGAGATCTGTTGAATCTATGATTTCCGGCATCACAAACATTTTCATGACTTTAATACTTAATAGTGAAACAACAAAGTGCATATACACATTTCAACAAAAATTAAAGATTGAAAATTTTGAAACAAAACTCTTTTTGAAGAATCCACCATGATTTTAAAAGTCTTTTGACTGCACACTAGACATTGCAATTGAAAAACTTTGATTGATACTATACTACAGTGAGAAGTTTGCTCTCTTGCAATGCCAGCATTTACTTATTACATTACAAACTGCTAGCATTTCAAGTATAGTATACTTGCATATATTGAAAAAAGTCTTACAGGTTTTGAAATTTAAAGCCTGTATTACTACAAAATAGTAAGGAATGCTGAGCACACAGTAATGATAAAACATAACAGCCGTGTTTGTCAATAAAAAAAGGCCATATCTCCAGAAAGTTTTACAGCACTTCACATCTAAAGAGATGAATTCAGCAACCCAGTTTCAAGGTATTTTGTATGGGTAAAAGGACTGCGAGAAACTTGACCAGCAGTAACTGGTAATGCTTGAAGTGATTTAACAGTGATTAGTGAATTTTGAAATAGTAGTTATTCAAAATTGGTAGATGGCATAATTGTATCAGTTATAACAAAATCAGAAAATAAGGACATGGTGTGCAACTTCTGCAAAGCATACTTGAAACTGAGTCACAACTGGGGCTTCTTGGGTCACAAATTGTAATGCACACCTATTTTATCACTTTTCTTATGTATTCTAGAAGGCAGAACGTCCATTTTCAAATCATAAAATTTGAAAGTACTGTGCATTACTTTAGTTCAGAGGGAAGATTTGTAAAGGTATAATAGTGCATTTATGTGACATCAACATAGCAGAAACTGAAGACAGCTGATATCATTTTGCATAAACCTTCAGTCTCACCCATAAATCTGGCAACAGCTTTACCTTCCCACAAGTATTATGCATTAAAAGCGTTATTAATGTTTCATCTTTAAAAGTTTGAAAGTGTGGGTTTACACATTATTGCATGACCTTACACGGCAGTGGTGCATTTTTTGAGAATATAAGATCCTTCTTGAAAATAAAGTTACCCAACTGCCTAATTTTGTATTGCCCATTGCTTTTAACTGTAAAATGGTTCTGATGGTAAGTAATGGCATGACAATTTTTCTGTGCACTACACAGACAATATAAAGTATCTCTCGTGAGGTAATTATATTACTTGTAGATATCAAATTGTATCAGGGTTACTGACAAAGTGTCCATCTGCACAGCATCTGGTGTAACTGCCTTGTGTGACATTTTGCAACAGTATTGGCCTATCTGATCACTACTTATATATTTCAGCCCCCCCCCTCCCCCCCCCCCCCGAAGTGATGAAGATGCATATTTTGATTGTGTGGTTCCACACTTTGAAGAGAACGAGTTTCATTTGAAAAGGCACCAATGTTCCTTTACACCTTTAAAAAAGTAGTGCACTCAAATGAAAGGAATGAAAACACTTCATTCTTGGCCTTCGATGAATTTCTCATATTCTTTTTCGTTCATAAGAGAATCCAGGGAAGACACATCTGCAACCTTCATGGTAAAAAGCCAACCTGTGAACATTAAAAAAGTCTCCTGTCAAATAAGTGCATGTATCTTGATCATTTGATACAGATTCTGTGAAGTTGAACGACCAATTATCATGAACGAAGCAATTAACTCAGTGTCTTGATGTAACAAGTCCAGGAATTGCTCTATACTCCTGTTCACCTTTGTATCCATCATTGATCTCAATCTGATAAAAGGTAACTAAGAGAGGAAAGTCACAATTTAATGGGTTTACAGACGACCTTCAACATCTCATAAGAGTTTACCTTTGTGACTGTTAAGTAGCAAACGATTGTCACAAAACAATAGCAACTAAAGTGCCATGACACTGAGGTGAGTGGCATTTTAAGGATTTGTGTGTATGATTTCTGATCACCAAAAATGACCTTTGACCCCTTACAGGTTTAGCCCATGATGGTGGCCAACTCTGGCTTTTATAGGCCATACAGTAGAATCTGGGAGAATGATTTATAGGGCCTGTGGTGACCCTTTGCTTATAACTCCCTTCTGATACTGCATCATCAACCTTTTGTTACTTAAAACTGTGGATGGGTGACTGCAACGTTTGATTTAAACACATAATTACACAATGTGTATAAATTCACAAAGCCCATGGATACTAAACTTTGATTTGACAAATCCCTGTCCCTGACCCACTCCATTGGCATAACTCTAACCTACGAAATTCTCAATTTTCTGGGAGGATGAATTGTCCGAGGTGAAATTTGTCCTAGAAAGTCATCCATGGGTATATCATCCGTATGGAAATTGTTTAGGGATGGAAGAGGGGGTTTGGGTGGGGGGAGTTATCTGGGAGCCACTAAACCACTAAACTCGAGATAGCACAACAAGTCTTCAACCAACATTAAAATTTAAAGCATTCATTATTACCTTTATCGTAGGGACTACTATTCACAAGTTCCGGTCTTTCTTCTAATGCATTGTTGACCTCAACAACTTCACCATCAACAGGTGCGTACACATCAGATGCTGCTTTGACACTCTCTAAAACCATCATTTCTTCTGCAATGAACAAGTAAACACCATTTTTGCATACTACTGACAAATTGTCTTGCTGCCTTGTAGCATGACCATGTTTAACAAGGTAGCAACCAACCTTGGCACTACTGTAAGTGTTATGTGCTTGGTATTCATAATGGAGAATCCTATTTTGCCCCTGGTTTCCAACAAACTAGCAGTGATTATGCTTTCTGACATGTAAATAAAGTAATTACGCCCTGCAAAGAAGAGTGTGAACTTGGAACCTGTGTTTTACCCGGTGACCTATGCTGAAATGATAAAACATACACTACCTACAGTCATTGATAAAACTGACTTTAAAATGATACCAAATGACCTGGGTAGGTCTCTTAATGTGACCTCACAGGCTTTGCCTCTTGGGAAACTAACAAAACAAATTGGTTTTTCATCTTTCTTCATCTGTCAGCAAACTGAAAGGGTAAATATACTCTCAATGAATCAACAGTGACTTACCCCCTTTGGTGATAGCCCTTCCAACCTCTGGTAATTCAACATATACCATGTCTCCAAGTTGAGACTGTAACAAAGAGGAAAACATTTGTCATCAAGAGTGTCATGTTTAAACTTGCTTACAGTAGCCAAGTCTAAAACAAGGTGCCTGAGATCATTTTTGCTTCTCTTGTGTTTTATCCCACTTGTAAATTCTCTCTATACTGTAAAAACTCACTTTCATGGTGTTCAGATGATTTATCATTTCCACCACTGTAATAGTAGAGATAGCTTTTAAAGTAAAATATCAAGACTGCCAAACAAAAATGAGCTTACAACATCACACTTGGACGTGTAACAAGTGTTGACTTTATTGGAAAAAACCAACTCCCTCTTGAATCATTGCAATTGTATTGTCTCAATGACAAAACAAACAAGAGCCCAATGGGCACTGTGGTTCCTTGCTGAATGTAATGAAACTGAGCCAACTACTGAATGAACCAGTATTTCTGTAGATGCACAAAATCTGCTCTGTAGACAATGCACATCTTGTGTTAACACATTCAAGCATAAATAAATTGCCTGAAGAAATACAGGCACTTCAAGGGATATCATCACAGACAGTATACAGTTACAATTTGTTTTATTCAATTAAGCAATCACAATTCATGCACACTCAATGGTATCTGATCCAAATGATCAGTAACTTTAGTTCTCTTTATAAAACTAACAACCCATAGTAGCATTTAATTAATCAATTCCAATTTCCAATTTCTGCAAGCTCTCATGTCCTAATCTAAGGACAAATGTCTGTCTAGTGAACTTTCACAAGTCCTCTGCTTTGTGGGCAGAGAATCTTCTGCAATATTAAAAAGCTGTATTTGATGCAGGTTTTCATAATGGCAGAATTATGGATTAAAATCGTAATACTATAATTTCAACTAAAATTGAGATACTTGGCATCTCTGAAAGATGTCCCACATCTTTCACTCATTGGGTGAATGTGATCTTAATGTGCTGGAATCATACAGTTTTGTGCTTATGTTTGACTTTAGGAATTCTTGGCAATTTGCTTTTTGGCATCTGGTGATTTCACCTCTGACATCCGACAAAACTCATATGGGTTTTCTGCTGGATTTAATGCAACACCTCAAAACATAAATCTATTCAAGCTTCCTACACTGAGATATAGAGTTGAAAAGGTTTGCGGATTTGACCTCCAGTGACCCCAGATGACCTTTGGTCTCCGCCAAAAAATATTTTCCCCACCATAAGGCATCCACACACTAAGTATGAAATTAATCCAAGCTTCCTACCTTGAGATATTGTGCTAACAACAAGGTTATCAGTTTTTGACCCTTGGTGACCTTTGACCTCCACCAAAAACTGTATGGCACAGCTTCTCACTATGGTGGATCTATATACCACGTATGAAATCTATCCAAGATTCTTTCTTTGAGATATTGCGTTAACAAGGTTTTCAGTATTTGACTCTCAGTGACCCCAAATGACCTTTGACCTCCACCAAAAATGACAGGATTTATCTTCTCACCATAAGCCATCCACATACCAAGTATGAAATCTATCCAAGCTTCCTACCTTGAGATACTGTGTTAACAACAAGTTTTCAGTGTTTGACCCCCTGTTACCACAGATGACCTTTGACCTCCACCAAAAGCTACAGCATTCATCTTCTCACCATAATGCATCCACATACCATGTATGAAATTTATCCAAGCTTCCTACCTTGAGATATTGTGCAAACAAGGTTTTCGGTCTTTGACCCCTGGTGACCCCACATGACCTTTGACCTCCACCAAAAACAATAGGGCACACCTTCTCACTATGACAGATCCATATACCAAGTTTCAGTTTAGTCCAACTTTCCCTTGTTGAGATACAGCGTACCGAAGCAAGTGTCATACACACACACACACGCACACACACATACACACACACACGCCAAGCTGACTACATAGGTTCCTTTTGCTAACGCAAGGAACCAAAAATCAAAATGTGGTTGTTGAATTGGGGCTTAGATTTTTCCTTTTATCTTTTTATTGTTAATTCTCCAACCAAGGGTGAAATTGACTAGGAGCCAGGATCTGTTTGGATCCTATTGACTGCTAAAGAGCTCCTGTCAGACCCCCCAAAAATGTTAATACCAGGAGCCATTATTTCCCACTAGTAGTTCCTGGTATTCCTTAAATCTCTAAGAATGGTCTGAATGGTTGTAGTCAAGGTATTATGTAGCAAGTAACATATCTAGCTGTTGATGCAATGGCCAAATCGCAATGGAAACAGACAAATTGATGCAGCCCTAGGTTGTAAGTGATTACTGTCACTTTTAGTGAACCTAAAGTGGCTTGTGGTTTCACTTATAAAACCAGCAAAATAGGGAACTTTTTCAGACTGAGTGTTCAGTTGACCATAATGTTACCCTTGACTGAAACTGGACTATGAATTACACTTAATATACTAGATACATATGTATATATGGAACTGTTAAAAATAGAGTTATAGACTTTGTGCAATAAAGAGACTACAGGTATTCTGAGATTAAACTTGTATCCGCCATGACTGGATCTCAGACTTACAGGTACAGTAGGTGAGATTAAAATAGCTACAGTTATCCTTGGATAAGTAAACAAGACTGCCATAAAATGTCTGTAATTCTTTGAGCAATACTAAGTCTTCTTCAATGTGTGATCACTACAGTAACAATATATGAACCCAATTCAACAGTCCTGGTAAATGTTTTACACTGTAATTGCTCTTCACTGGTATGAATCAAACTGACTCTGACCCAGAACTCTTTGATTCCAGTACTGCAGGAATTGGCTCTCACAAATGCTCAGCTTTAAATAGTAGAGTAAATATCAATGCTAGAGGTATACAGTAATTTCTAAATGCAAAAAAGAAAAGAAAAAAGTAGCCTCTGTAATTTATGTTTACTGTACAGGCATACATAAAAATAAAAACTATGTCAAACTTTGATGAAACCATTCTAAGCAAGCAAATCTATCTGCTGGTTTTGTACTGTATACACTGAGCAGCTCGTTAAGGCTGTTTACAGCCAACCAGCAATAAAATGGAAATTATAAATCATATTGTAGGTGGATTAAAACAAGAGCTCTTCTCCCCCACCCCCACCCCAACTCCAACATACTTTGAACACTATTTACTCATTTTCAAGTAGAAAAGTTAGGACACAGTTTACACTATGATCAAACAAACATACACTATGGTAAAAAGTATATACTGTATGGTAGGCCTATTCACTCATTTAATCACATGTCACTGTTACTCATCCTTTTATTTAACTTACGTACTTGTGCAAAGTCTGACACTCCAACGGTAGCAACATCTGAAGCATCATCTTTCAGAAGCAACCACTCATGCTCTTCTGTAAATTTTCTTTCTGGAAAAGAGTATTGAATCATCGTGGGTCAATTTGTGGGGTACAGTAAATTAATAAAACCCTAGATTTAAGTTCGTTTCTAACTTGAAGATTTCATTAAATGATAATTTTGAAGCTGAAAACAGCTAACAAAAATTTTCTTTGGTTATTCAGATATTAACAAGTAAAAATTATCTTGTAAGGGATTGAGGCAAGTTAAAACTTCAACTTTCTTCTTTTTGTAAAATAATTTGCTGAACAAGTAGTTTAGTCATGAAAAATTGGTATCTCAGAAGATGAACCTTAAATGATTTGAAATGGGGACCCTATTGATTGCAAGGCCTATACCCTATTATCAAGCAGAATCTCTCTACTTCACAAAGGCATTATAATGCCTTTGTGGCCTGTCTTAAAACTGTCAGCAGCACAAACTACATACTGCACTCATCCTAATCCATATTTCCCACTCCTAATAACAATCAAACTCAAAAATGGTGGAAACAACCTATTAAAGACAGACACTCATCACCACAAGTGCATTTCTGGTTGGGAAAAATTCTCAACTGGAGACTGCTCTTTGACTGACAACCAAGTCACAAAATTCAAAAGATGCAGAATAACTCACATTACACTGCATGCATAGAGAGCATTCTGATTACATATTAGGGCCTTGTATGCTCACCAGGATAGGGACTTGAGCAATACATAGGTTTGTGTCTGTACAAGGTAGAGCTTAAGACAGTTTTGTGAGGAGCTAGAAGTACCTGTAACATAGTTGGAAAAATTGGAACTGTCTGGGATGATGAGATTTGCCATTTAAAATCATGCAAAAATGCCTCATGTTACAGCATGGATCATCTGGCCACCAAATATTTTCAGGAACCTTACCTGAGACCTGGACCCCTCGCATCTAATGTTCTGCTACTTGGACTTGAACTTAGTATTGTAGTGCTGGCCGGGGTCATGTTCTCCTCCCCTCCTGCCCCCTTTTGAGCTGTTAATGCTCCTGGAAGCATACCTACTATTCAAGGGTACAGTCAACATCAGGCTATTTTTAGGGGTAATAGGATGCAGACAGGTAAAGGAGATAAGGCTCTAGGTTTAGGTTGAGTGACCATGTGAGAAAGCAAGTCACCAAAACACAATTCAGATAGTTGCCACGGGAATGGGAAATTCACTCAATCCTAGTATTCAGAGTCTGAAGATGATCTATGTGCAAAGTATAGACACCATACAAAGATAATACTGAACTAGACAGATCGTACATCAATGCAAAAGATGCACTGAATTTGAAGCACACATAAAAGGGTGACCTTGCCAACCTGAGCTACTTACTCAAGTCTTCGTGACCATAATATAGTTCAATCTCTAAAAAGTGCTGAACGGATCAATAAATAAAAACGTAGGTAGCTTCTGAAATGCACATGCATTATTTTGAGGCTTTTTCTTTCATTTACGTTTTCATTTACATTGGGGGATCGGAGCTTGCCTTGCAATTATAGGCCCGTCAGTTTAACCAGTGTTGTGTGCAAAGTTATGGAATCTGTAATTAAGGATTGTTTGCTTATTTATCTTTTAGATAATGGGTTACTCAATCTGTCACAGCATGGTTTCTTACCCAGAAGATCTTGTGTTACTAATTTACTAAGCTTTCTTGAGGATGTTTCTTTATCTCTTGATTCTGGTCACAGTGTTGATGTCATTTACCTTGATTTTCAAAAAGCCTTTGATAAAGTTCCATTAGGTAGACTTATGGTTAAACTGCATAGGTTAGACATCAAGGGCAGTTGTGCTGACTGGATAAATTCATGGCTTAATGGTAGATCTCAGAGAGTTGTTGTTAATGGTAATTTCTCTTCTTGGAAAGAAGTTACAAGTGGAGTTCCACAGCGTTCTGTTCTTGGCCCGCTTCTTTTCTTAATTTTCATCAATGATATTGATAGCTCTCTCACATCTAGTATTAGTAAGTTCACTGTTGATGCTAAGCTCTATGGGAAGGTTTAGTGATAAGGATGATGCCTACTTACTGCAAAAAGACTTGGACAGGGTATCTTCATGGTCTCAGACTTGGCAAATGTCTTTTAATGCAGATAAGTGCAAAGTCCTTCACTTTGGTCCTAAAAATTTCAGCTATGATTATAACATGAATGGTAATATTCTGAGTGATGTGACTTTTGAGAAGGATCTGGGTGTAGTTATTACAGGCTATTTAAAGCCATCTAGACTGTGCAGCTGCTGCTGCAGTAGGGCTAATGGGGTGCTTGGATTGTTCAGGAGGAATTTCAGTAGTTTTAGTAAAGAAATTGTAGGCCTACTAAATCTGTATAAGCAGTTGGTAAGACCCCACCTCAACTATGCAGCCCAGGCTTGGAGTCCCTTCTATGAAAAGGACAAGTTCCTTTTAGAGCAGGTTCAGAGGAGGAGCCAGCAACAGCCGCCTTATACCTGAGGTGAAACACCTACCTTATACCAGTGAAGCACACGTGCACGAACGGCGTAGATTTCGCACACGTGTGTGTAGCAGACTTACGCGCGTATACGACAAATCAGCTCTCTGGATTTGTTGGTGTAACTTGCAATGCGCCTTTCCTCCAAACGAGGGAGCACTTTCCCCTCTGTGAGTAGACTAGTTACGCGCGTATCCGATTCGTTGACAAATCAGCTGTCTGCATTTGTTCGTGTAACTTGCAATGATACACACTTGCTCAAAGGGAGCACTTTCTGCTCTGTTACGTCATATGCATAAAGTCTATTTGACTGGTTACACACGCAGTGATATTTGCGTACGACGGATTTCCTGGAACTTTGGGCGATACGTTGTGCGCTTGTAAACGCTGTGGGAAAACCCATTTACAAGCTATATAAGATTATCGCACGCGATGGTTGAGTCAGACAGCCTGAAAGCTCATATCGTGTAAATGAACGTGAATTGTGAACTTTGTGCGGTAACCGGTGAGCCTGCTAGAGTACGTCGTCGTCGTCTGATACGCTATTCCGCCGTTTTTCGGCACTGGGAAATTCTACTTACGATTGCTCTCCACATCTTTCTGTCACTTGTAAGTTCTGCTAGCGTACAACAACAGAAAAATCAATCGCATCCTTCACTGTGTGCGTGATACGCATCTCAGGAGACACCCACGCCTTAAGGCTTTGCGCCTGAGTTTAAATTTCATTGTTTCGTCACAGTCATCGCCAAGTAGCTCCATCACCGTACAAAACGAAACTTACAGTATTCATGATATCTAGCATCACTTCATATCGATATAATAGCGAGTCAAGTTGTATTTCTTTTACGAAAGTATATAATGACGTCATTTCTTGAGCTTTTATTTCAAATGTTCATTGTAACATTAATTACCTTGATCTGGGAATGGATGCAGAGAGAGAAGGATGGAGGTGAGGCTTTTCGTTTCCATTTCAAAAAGAAGAAAGAAAAAAAAAGCATACTCAGAAGGCAGTGGCCTATAAGTGTTATACTTTGCACATTCCTCATCTTTGTGGCTTTTTTGTAGTTTGGTCAAGTAGAAAATGTTGTATATTCAATTGTAACTTATGATGAATTTGGGGAATACATATATACCATTCAAGTTAAGGATGGCAGAAGAATAAAATAGGCTACTCCACTTTATTTGTGAAATTGGGTAGCTATCCTGGGTACGTAGTTACTATGCACGTTAATATGTAACATTTTAACCAGTTACCCGTAAAAAAGCTTATAATGGTAGAGTGGAACGTTTGGTAAGAGACCTTTCCGATACTTCCGATGGGGATTAGAAGGTAGGTTTTTCACATGTGAGTTATAGGGTATTACACTGAGGAGACTGAGGTGAAACGTCTTGGGTACACCCCAGGCCCGTAGCCAGACAAGGTGCTGAAGGGGGGCGAAAAATTTTCCAAGGGGGGCTTAGCCCCCCTTGCCCCCCCTTGACTACAGGCCTGGTACACCCCTGAAGATACAAAAGGATCAAGATGTATACACATGATTTCCTCCGCAGATAGAAAAAAAAAACTACTTTGGGTTTACGTCTTGTTTACTTTGACGTAGAAGGCATATCTCAGATAGGCATAACACACTTGCAATAATTGCTAAATTGAAACCTTGGCAATTTCCTAACGGCTATCCTGGAAATCAGTACCCAACAGAATATGTTAAACACCGTAACCACTTTACTAAAAGACGACTTCATGATGTTATTTCATTTTAACAGTTCGTGCTGATGATGGCAGGGAAAGGGAGACCGACAGAGGTCGCTCGTTGAGAAAGATAATTTCTCGTCGTCGTCGTCGTAGATGCAGTAAAAGTAAGTAAAATGAATATTCATTAGAATTATTCAAATTGTACTTTCATTGGACAGAGACTGACTGTCTATAGGCTATACTGAACGCACGCAGCGCTGTATGAGAAGAAAGCAAACAATTCACACATTCAACACAATCTCAAAGGTTTTGCGGGTCCTTCTCGGGAGAAGTATTTGGAGAAAAAAAAAACTAAAGAAAGCTCTTACATGCAGCATGGTTCCGTGCAGAGCATAACTTCCTCTCAAGACCGACCAAAGACTGACTCACTCCATGCAAGTATACAGACTGGCTCACTCCATACACGTATACAGAAGTGCAACTTACTATCTAAATTAACACAACAAATACACATCTCGGTGCGAAAATTTAACACACTCACTCCACTACAGGTCTCACACAGTACAAAGATAACACTTTACATAGTAATACAAGATTACAATACAAATAAATTCCAACAATACAATGCACATTCATTCCTACAATAACGCCTTCAGAGATGCACATGGTGACCATCCTGCCGCGTTTGTACCATTTAAGGATAACACCCTCTAACGATATAGGCTTCGAAAGATATGTGTGAATTGGGTGGAAGAAACTCAAGAAAGTATATAGGAAATGAATATTCATGACACAATTTTTGTGGTTGTATAAGAGTGGTTAGAATGTTTTTTCCTGAAGTTTGCAGGGCTGTTTAAAATGAGGTAGTGTAGGCTAGTAAATCAACTCTCTAGCTTTGTTGGAACGAGTAGGCTCAAAATATATGGTTTCAAAGTCAAACTTAATATCAAAACCACCAGCGTTGGATGATTGAGACAGCAGTGGCAAAGTATAAGGGACCGATGCCGGGAGGGGGGGGGGTCACAGGTCCCCGGCCCGATACTATGCAAACCGACCCAAAGTGGCCCTATAGCCAAGCGGTGTCTGAACGGTGATCCCCACATCGCCAAAGAGGCAGTCCGCCTGTGTTATGTATGTTAAATTTGAAGAATCTATTTCAATATGCATGTTGGCATTCACCATTCCTGTCATTGACGTCACAAATGTTAATGTATGACGGCAAAAGAGGAAGAAGAACCTTTTCTTTTCTTCTCAACCTAGAAAAACTCTTTATCAAACGACTGAAACTACTCATATCTTTTATGAGGAAGATTCAAAAGAAAGTGAACTCAGATTCTTTACAAACGTGAGTATACAAAAATAACACGATATCATATTTTCCTTGTTTTTGAAAGAAATCGACAAAATACCCCCTCCCCTCTACGATGTTTCCACTATCAAGCAGTTTGTTTTATTTTCATTCAAATTTGACAAAAGACGTTATGGACATAAACTTGATGTAGAGAAGTGTTATTAGATGGAAACGCTTGATCACTTTTTCTCTTTTCTTTTCTCGGTCTTTTTCCTAAGATTATGTGTGTAGTATGTATTCTTTTCCGCCAGTCTAGTATGGGACTACGCATGACAGACCCATGATGTAGATGTCTGAAGGTCAAGAGACTGGTCACTTTAACCCTCTGTTTCCCTTGGGGACGTATCTCCTTTGAGGAGCAGAACTCTTTCGGGAGTAACGTTTGGTTTTCTCCCTTCGGATCTTCGCCAAATAGTGGAGGGGGCTTTGAAAAATAACTTCCATTTCTTTTTGACAAAAACACAAAATTACTCCAAACAGGTCTATACTATACGACCTTCACACTTTATTTGAAACCTTTCTAGTTGCCGACAATTATTTTGATTTTGTATAATTCACCCTCACTGTTTCATTTGTAGTAAACTTTTCTTCCTTACCTTCTTCTAAACCTTCATACAGTAAGGAGGGACCGATCACTGATCATCGTTTGAACAAAGATGATCACAAGGATGACACTCAGGTGGCAAATATTAGCTACACAGGTACAGTATAATTATAATTGATCTGTAGATACGCCATATATGGGACAGCTTTTAAGCAGCTTAACAAAACTTATCATTTAATGTTAACACGATTGTGAAGATTTCTTTTATCGCATTTTAAACTGCATTTAGTCTTTACAATTTTGCTAAATTATAACTAAGACAGCAGATACCAAACAGTTGCTGTTATTCCCTTCCTTACATCGATGGCGACTTCGTTTCTTTTTTTCAGTACCCAGTGCTGACGACAGACCAACAAGTTCACCAGTCACTAACATTAACGAAGAAAAAATAAACGGAGCGGCTGGTAAACAAAGACTAACTCAAGATACTTTGCAAAGAGCCTGTGATGTAATCATGACGGTTAGTGGAATGTTTTCGTATTAATTGAATTGATTTCTTTACTCATAAATTACAAGAAACTAAGACGAACAAATTTATGGTGGCTAAACCGACATTAGATGTCTTTGAAATTATATCAGGTGATTTTTTTGTAATTTTATTTAGGTTGCAGCTGATGAAACAAGACTTGTGGACGGCAATACCCAACCAAAGATGATTACGTCTGCTACAAAGAATTGGTAAGAAAACATATAGGTATGACTCAACTTAAAACCTTTCCTGTCCCGTCATCCTTCTCCAGGTTAGAAATTAATATCAACGGCGTTTATTGTTTTGACTTTCAAGCTTTTTGATTGATAAACTTATTGTATGTTTAAAAATCGACAGCGGGATCAGATGCCCAATTGCGAACATTCAGCAAAACACCTACCGTCCCCTTCTCTCAAAACATCTACTCGCATGTAAACATGTCTGAGGTAACAAACTTTTGAAAGACAAATTTTCTCTCTTTGTTTAGCCCCGAGGTTCTAAATAATCGTACAGAATTATCTGCCAGCAGCCAACTGACTTCGGCTAAAGTCAATAAATCCTACAGACCACAAAGTACAAAAGGTAATTCGTTAATTGTTTTATGAAATATTTAAGTGCCTATAGTTGTAAATATTTGCACAACACTGGGGTTTTGTGTAGAAAGTGTGTTATTTTAAAATTTGTACTTTATTTAATCAGGACCATTCCTCACGGAGGAGGAGATAGCTACCGGACTTCTTTATCAACCGAAAGGACCGAGAAATTTGGTAAAATAGGAATACTTTGATGACAACAATAACGAGGACTTCAAACTGGATGAGGTATGTCAATCTACTATTCAGGATTCCTTAGGATCCGGCAGTTATGATGAACATCGCTGAAACCTAATGTTAGAATAAAATTAATTATAATATTTAGCCAACGGACTTGAATTCCTCTGCTTTTGTAGTCATTGTCATCATTCGAATGGTACTGACAACCTCGTGGACGTGAGCGGAAATAAAACAAGTACTCTTAAAACAATGAGTTAGAATAGTGTTAATTAGTCATGTCTAATTAAAGTTGTTTTGACTAACTAATATTAAGAGTGTAATAATAATTATCTCAAAAATATTGAAGCGAATAATGCCCGTATCTGAGTCGTTGCTCAAACGAAACATTGTTTGCTTTCTAAACGAAAGTATTTTTCTTCAATCAAATCAATCAATCTCAATACAAGTCTCACTGTTATTTAAAATCAGTTTCATTTCTCATTGTCATCATAGTCATTGCAGTTAAATGCTGGTATCTCTCAGAATCAAGCAAATGTAGTACGGGCATGAATTACGAAGCCATGTGAAACACGTCCTCAACTTTGAGGTTACTCTGACTAAAAGAGGCAGTGCAACTTTATCAAAAGAAAGTCAATTATAAGGAATATGAACTTCATATTTTTGAAAAAGTGGACGTACATATTTAATTTGTGAACTGACGAGCTTTGTGGGTAATGCCTGGCTTAGAACACACCTTTCCATATCATGATCACAATTGCTAAGAACGAAAACTTTGAAAGTTTTGTAAAGTGTATTTTATAATTCAGCGCCCAAAGGATTTTTTGTAGACCATGCCTAACTTACGGTAACAAATAGTCCCTTCAACCTTCCCATCCTAGTCAAGCTTCTGGTTGTATAGTAATAGGCTTACATGAGGTGTTTCCTCTTTTTGTATTGTTTTTAAACAGGGCACCGGTTGGGACTTGAATGACATGTACGCGACGAATGCCACGAAGTTTAACTACAAAACTACATTGGATGACGATCTCTCTGAGTACACGTGAGTTACAAAGTGTTTTGCTTTCGTCGTTTGACTGGCAGGTTCCATTGTCTGCCACTCAGTTTTATAATACCACTACGGCACTTTTCGTTGTACACTGTTTTACTACGTTAAGTCGATTTATTATAACTTATTTTGGGTTTCTTTCTAAACAGGACTGTCCTGGTACGAGAGGATACAGAGGAGGACAGGCTGAGATGGGAACGAGCTTGTCGCCTGGCCAATGAAATTCAAAAGAGAAGATGTCCGACTGATCATAGAGAGAGGGCAGCAAAACCAGATAACATTCAATCAAACAGGGATCAATACAAACAAAAACGACGAGGCAGATATCAAAATTATTCGACAAAAAATTTCTAACTTTACCGGCTTGCATCTTCTCTCATATTTTAGGCCGTTAACTTTAGGCCTATAGCCCAACGTTAGGCTAGCTACAGTATCACCTAGTTAACTTACTAGAGGGTCTAGGCTAGTTGTTCTTTATATTATTAGGCCTAGGTCTAGCCATTACTTGAGGCTTTAGCTTATAGGGGTTAGCTACTGTAGCTCTTACTTTCCTTCATAGCTAACTTTTTAGATTTATTGTATTGTTGCCTGTTCCCGTACTGTACCTTTTTGTTGATTACCTATGGCTGAAGACCAACTTATTTGTTGTGATGATTGTGGTATGTGGGCTGAATTTGTAAATTTGGGCCTAAATTGCACATTTGAAGAAGCATCTAGAGATACCTTTGTGTTTGTTTGTCAGAAGTGTAACCGCCTAAAAGAACTTGAAGGACTTTTGGCTGCTGCTGACAGCTCAAACGGGTGGGTTTCAGTACAGAAAGGTAGAAAGCCTGTTGAAATTGTTGAGGGGTGTCCAGCTGTTGAGACGTCAAATTCTTTTTCGAGATTATCAGTGGAGGATATTGTTCAGGAGGTTGTAGAGGAATCAAAGGAGAGGGACGTTGGTATTTCTGGTGGTCTGTGGGAGGGTGAAAAGGCTAAGGGTAAGGTACTGTTTGTTGGGGACTCCATTACTCGGTATACTGATAGGGAATTTTTGTAAGAGGGACCGAAGGAACAGGGTAAGGATTTGTCTCCCGGGTGCTAGAATTGAGGACATCTCGGCCAGAGTTGGCAAAATTGTTGGGGACGAGGAAGTTGTAGCTGTGCAAGTGGGCACTAATAATCTCAGTCGGGACAATCAAATTTCACTTAGGTCAAAGTATAAGGAACTGATTTGTAGGCTAAAGTCGACACGTTCGAAAGGGGTTGTTTGTGTGGTATTCTCCCTCGGTTTGATAGGAAGGTCTCTTGGGGCAAAATTTTGGGATTTAATAAGTGGTTGAAAAACGAGTGTGCTCTTGAGGGTTTTCTCTTTGTTGATACCTGGGCTGGTTTTGTAAATAGGAGGGATCTTTTTGCTAAAGATGGGTTGCACTTGTCGAGCATAGGGGCTAATGAGCTGGGTAGGCTGGTTTCTAGGGCTGTTTATTCGCAGGTGTCTTACTAGAGTCAGGTGTGATGACAGCCAAGGTTGGTTGGGTTTCTGAGTTTTATTGTGCTCAGAGTGATTGTGTTAGTAACAAGGGGAAACATGTAAATAGGGCAGTTTGTGGAATGAAGGTCATGTTGCCAATGTTCGCAGCCTTTTCAATAAGTTCAGTGAGTTCCTTGCTCATATTTCCATAGACAATCCAGACATAGTTGGGGTTACTGAAACTTGGCTCCACAGTGATATCAGCAACTCTGAAATTCAGGTTCCTGGGTACAAAATTTTCAGGCAGGATAGGGCTGATACTGTCTGTGGTAGGGGTGGAGGGGTTTTACTGTATGTTAAGGATAGCATAAATTGTGCTGATGTCACCAACAAGTTTTCTTCAGGATTTTCTAACTGCTTGTGGTGTGAAATTAGTTTTGGCAATGAGTCTTGCACTCCTTTAGTTGTTGGTATTATTTATCGTTCACCAAATTCTTGTGCTGATAATAATCAAAGTTTGTTCGAAAGTTTTAGGATAGTTTCTTCGAAAAGGGCAGTTGTGTTTGGGGATTTCAACTTTCCTGATATTGATTGGCATTCATGTACTAGTAGGTCACATGGGAGGGATTTTCTCGAGGCAGTGTCTGATGGTTTCTTTACCCAGCATGTTCTGTTTCCCACTCGTGAGGACAATTGTCTGGATTTGGTACTAAGTACTGACGAAAACATGGTTAGAAATGTAGCTAGTGGAGGTAAGATAGGATCTAGTGACCATGACCTCATAAGGTTTGAGTTACTTTGTTTCAGCAAACTTCAAGGTAGTGACAAAACTGTTTTAGATTTCAGCAAGGCTAACTTTAATTATGCTAAAGAGCTTCTTACCATAGATTGGGTTGCACGTTTGTCTCACTTAGGTCCTACTGAAGCATGGAGTGTCTTTCGAAATATAGTTACTGACACTACAAAGTTGTGTATCCCACTCAAGAAAGCTGTGGTTAAAAATAGGCCAATCTGGATGTCTAGAGAGGTACTTAGAGCAGCCAGGAAGAAGCGTAAGTGCTGGCGTCGATATAGGGTCAGTAAGAATTCTGATGACTTTGCAGTCTACAAGAAGCAGGAACTCTTAGTTAAAAATTTGGTTATTGACACTAAAGCTAAGTTTGAAAAGCAATTGGCCAAGGAGGTTAAGGTAAATCCAAAATCTTTTCATGCCTATGTCAGGTCTAAGCAGAAGGTTAAGGAGGGTGTTGGGCCTCTCCAAGGTAATGAAGGCACACTAGTTACTGATCATCAGGATATGGCTAATTTGTTAAATGATTATTTCGTATCTGTTTTTTACCAAGGAATCATCTGTTTTGGGGACTTGTAGGGATTCTGATAATTCTTCTTTAGTTAGTGATGTTGTCTTCTCTGAAGAGGTGGTTTGTAATAAGTTGAAGAGTTTAAAAGCTAGTAAGGCCCCTGGGCCTGATGGGATCCATCCTGTCATTCTCCATGAATGCTCCGAGATTTTGTCAGTTCCTCTTTGCATTATTTTTCAGAAGTTTCTGGATTCAAACTTTGTACCTGCTGACTGGCGGATTGCCAATGTTACTCCAATTTTCAAAAAGGGGGATCGGAGCTTGCCTTGCAATTATAGGCCAGTCAGTTTAACCAGTGTTGTGTGCAAAGTTATGGAATCTGTAATCAAGGATTGTTTGCTTAAATATCTTTTAGATAATGGGTTACTCAATCTGTCACAGCATGGTTTTTTACCGAGTAGATCTTGTGTTACTAATTTACTGAGCTTTCTTGAAGATGTTTCATTATCTCTTGAATGTGGTCACAGTGTTGATGTCTTTTAACTTTTTTTTTCAAAAGCCTTTGATAAAGTTCCATTAGGTAGACTTATGGTTAAACTGCATAGGTTAGGCATCAAGGGCAGTTGTGCTGACTGGATAAATTCATGGCTCAATGGTAGATCTCAGAGAGTTGTTGTTAATGGTAATTTCTCTTCTTGGAAAGAAGTTACAAGTGGAGTTCCACAGGGTTCTGTTCTTGGCCCGCTTCTTTTCTTAATTTTCATCAATGATATTGATAGCTCTCTCACATCTAGTATTAGTAAGTTCACTGCTGATACTAAGCTCTATAGGAAGGTTTAGTGATAAGGATGATGCCTCCTTACTGCAAAAAGACTTGGATAGGTTATCTTCATGGTCTCAGACTTGGCAAATGTCTTTTAATGCAGATAAGTGCAAAGTCCTTCACTTTGGTCCTAAAAATTTCAGCTATGATTATAACATGAATGGTAGTATTCTGAGTGATGTGACTTTTGAGAAGGATCTGGGTGTAGTTATTACAGGCGATTTTAAAGCCATCTAGACAGTGTGCAGCTGCTGCTGCTAGGGCTAATAGGGTGCTTGGATTGATCAAGAGGAATTTCAGTAGTTTTAGTAAAGAAATTGTACTAAATCTGTATAAGCAGTTGGTAAGACCCCACCTCGACTATGCAGCCCAGGCTTGGAGTCCCTTCTATGAAAAGGACAAGCTTCTTTTAGAGCAAGTTCAGAGGAGAGCCACTCGCCTTATACCCGAGGTGAGACACCTACCTTATCATGTTAGACTTAAGCACCTTGGGCTTACCACCCTGGAGTTGAGAAGGATTAGGGGGGACATGCTTCAGGTGTACAAATTTCTCTTTGAAAGGAATCCTTTGTCCTCTTGCAATTATTTAAAGGTTCAATGTAATTCTCGGGTTCGAGGCCATTGTAAGAAGCTGGTTAAGAATTTTGCAAGGCTCGACATTAGGAAGTTCAGCTTTTCTCATAGAGTTGTTAACGAGTGGAATAGTCTGCCTGAGTGGGTAGTTAACTCCACATCTGTGCACTGCTTTAAGGTTAACATTGACAAGTTCTTCCATAAGTGCGGTAGAATCTAATTGTGCTGGGCTCGTTTGGTATTGGTTGGTTCTTTGTTTTCAGTTATGGTTGTTTGGACTTCAGGGCATCTAATGGGGCCTTAGCCCTCCTTTGCCCTTTAACCTGTTATGTTATGTTATGTTATATTGTTCTATTTTTTCTGTTTGTAATGTCTCTGATTTCTTGTTTTGTCGCTGAATAAACTAAATTTATATGTAGTTGCGCCGACTACTTCCGACTCATTGCTTCAACATGTACTTATAACCTGACTCCTGAAAAATTTGAGCAGAGAGTTGACGTCTTTCTATCTGTAGTAGTTTTAAGTGCACCTTAAGTCTACAATTACAATTGAATATATATTTTTCAAGGTTGGAAAATGAATCTCACTCATCAAACTACCGTCTGCTTAGCTTATTCCGTTGCTGAGATGTAAAATGTATAAAGATATTCACTTAATTTGAAATACTTGATTGCGCAATAATTTGTGATGTCCTTCTTGTAAAACTCACATTACCTGCTTTGTTTCCTTTTGAAATTAAAATGTTTATATGATGTTGAAAAATTCACTGCTTTCTTGCAATAGCATATTGTACGGAGAGGGGTTGTGTAGTCAAGTAACCCTATAACTGTAAGACAGTGATCACATTTTGGCACTAGGTGTAGTGGCTTTCGTAAAAACAAAGAAAAACAGAAAACGGTAGTTTGAGTAAGTACAGAATGACATCACAAATTCTTGCGCAATCTACCGTTTTAAAGTGAGAAAATAAGCTTCAACATTTTATATCTCAGCTCAGGAATGTCCTGTAAAGGTGGGAGTTTGACCATTTGGATTCAGTTTTCAAGTATTTGAAACTTTAAACTTTAGGTACACTTTAACGTATTCAGGGTCAGGAAGCCACCGTCTTGGGCTCTTAGAGTGACCCTACACCAGGTTAATCGTCGTAGATAAATACAACTGGCGAGGTTGGCATTCTCTTTTCATCCAGTGTTTCCCAGGTGACTAAGAGATCAGAATTCTGCAGGCCCGGCACTGTCTGCCGTTGGTGAATTCTTTGGGAGGAATGTGTCAAGGGTCTTTTTCCCCTTTTTTGCAAGATGAATGCAAAATAGCTATCACATAGGCCTAAAACTGTTCAATAAACTGAGGAAAAAACCAATCAAGATAAAATGATATATAAGAAGTTAGTAATGTTAAATTAACCACTTTCTTCATTGTTTTAATTGCTTCTACCACCTAATTGCTTGATACCACCCATTATACTCATTCAATTGTCAATGATTTCCAACTGAAAGTTTGGACTTCACATTTTAATGTGTTAGGGTGCACAGCCTAACAACAAAGATCAAAGCGACCGTATCCCTCTCACCGCGTTCGTACTGTGGTGATTTGTTATACAGCTATCTCAGGATGACGTCACACAGTATGACTTCACGTAAAAGCATATAGTTGATCCAACGGTAAGACACACTCCAGCAACGGTCAGCAATTTAATTCCCTGATTTCCAAAGATTACGTCGTAACAATAGGTTAGAGGTATACAAAGTGTCAATCCCAGTACAACGGCCAGTGCGCATTCTGTTTTTAAGGCTCTCGTGTACGCGCAAAAGCTAACCACGGTAAAGAACCCTAAAAGGAGACACATGAAAATTTCATAGCTTGTTTGTGGTAGCATCCACGAGTTAGTGACGGTCAGGTAAACGGAGGTCATCACTAGGCCACAGGACCCGGCCATGAACGTTAGCAGGTTTGGATCCTCTTTGCCTCTGTGCGCAAGTCTACGGGGAGCTATTGGAAGTAGACAGCACAAAAAGAGACATCCAAAAGACAAAAGAAGTCCCAGCACAGATGTTTCCTGGGAAACTTCAGAATTATCTATGCGGCTTTTCGATATAAGAACCAATCCAGTACCGTTGACAGTTGCAAATATAAAATCTATGGTATCAAACTTTTCACCCAATATAATACACGCGAGGATAGCGGAAGGAATTGCGAGATTATAAGCAATGGCGACTGTATCGGATGTTGAGGATAATACCATTGTGATAGTCGTAAGCGCCATTAACACAACGTCGTTAATACCAAACAGTAAGTTGTCCAACATGTCGGTCCAATCGTAGCATTTACTTGCCTCCCAAGAAATGAAAAACACCAAGGGAGAAGAAAACAGCTTCTAATAAACATGAGTTTTGCATAGAGCTGGAGGATAAGTAGCTGTTTTCCCGAGAAACGTATCAACTGGGCTGTGCCCTGTGCCAAGCCCGAACGAATAGCTGCCCACATCATCCCGTATTGCACAAGTGTTGATTGGAAATACCTCCATAATACACCTTTTCTTCTTGTCCTTCCGCCCAATTCCAATTTGGTGTTTGTCGGTGGATGTCCATTGTCGTGGCTGAGTCCGTGTTTTTGCTTTCTCCTCGGGCCACTTGGGCTCATTTCTCTCTGTATGGTAACAGGAAAAATGTGAGAAGGAAGATTAGTACTGAACGGCATGAGAAAATAAATTATAACTTTCGCATAAGTCACCATCTTGTGGTCCAGTTTATCATAACTGTTTCACGACCAATTTCGTTAGGGGCTGTAAAACCATTCTATTATGCATTTATGTTGAAAGAGACGTGGTAAGGAAATAAACAGGACGGGTGTTGAGCAGGTAAAAGCTCTGCTTCTAACGGTGATAACCTATTTGCTATGTAAACTGGAGACAGGGGTGGCGCCAACTAGAGGTGGCTGTGGACCATGCCCCACATCGGGGAAATTTTCCAGTTTCGTCGGTGAACCTTAATCCCTACGATAAAAATATGTAATCCCAACGGCCTTCAGTCTCCCCCGACGATCTGCTTGATTTGCTCACAGGAAGGGCAGCTTCTTCAATTGAAGCCCCCTAATTTTCCAGTTTTCCTTAAAAAACAAATTTTTCCAATTTTCTTCCACGAACATCCATTTTTTAAAATTTTCTTCAAAAAACTCCCAAATTTTCAAAGTTTCGTGAAAAAAGCCAAAAACAAAAATTTTAGGCGCGCTTTTACGTTCCACTTCCTTTTGACAACTCATCGTCTGAAGCTTCGGGTTGTTGCCCCCACCCCCCCCCCCCCCCGTCTGGGAGCTTGGCCCCACTGTCGGGCACATCCTGGCACCATCCCTGACGGGCGACTGTGCTGTGTAATGTCTTCAGAAAGATTATATAACCACTGGAACTGTTACGGAAAGCCCCACCATATTTTCACTATTTCAGTTAAAATATTTGTATCCGCCGTCCTTTTCAAAAAAAAAAGGTTTGTTTCCTTAACAAAACGGTCTGTCTTGTAAGTTACTTATTTCTAAATCGTGTTTCTTACAAAGTAGCTGTAGTCAGCGGCTCCAGTTACCAAGTGCTCAATGTCTACAGACTGTAACATATTGTTTAACATCTCTTTAAAAAAAAACTATTTTGCCTTAATTTCTGATTGAGTTTTTCAAAATATCAATTAAAGTAACACAAAGGCATAAGTCATAGGAGCACTGAGCCGAAAGCGTTGTATGGCAGAAAGTGTCAATTGCTACTCATGGAAGTTAATACCTTGAAGTGAAACCATCATGAGTAACGCTTACAACTGCTATCATATCCCCAACTTGATATACGGAAGAAAACGGTACACACAGGCCTATGTTTCATCAAAAAGGAAGAATTTTTGCGTTTGAGCAGGCTTGTTACAGCAGTAACATGCTTAACTTTCAAAGTCTCAAATAATGTACTAAACACAAACCACCAGCGGGCAAGTGGGGAAGAGGGTGACTGCATCCCCTAGAAATAGTTTAAAACTTACTGTGCATTTATGCGTTTTTAGCATGTCTCTGCCCCCTAAAAAAAAATATTTCGCCCCCTACTATGGAAGCTAATTTCAGCCATGAACTTGTCTGGCGAAGTGGCCTGCTACGAACAAGTATACGGAGTAGCCACTCGTCCGAAAGACTGGAGTGTGAATTCTACAAGGTGACCACCATATGAGCTTTCAAAGTGGCAGGAGCGAAAAAAATATTTTCAAAAAGGGGGAATCATCCCTGTGCATTGCTTTTCAATAATAACAACACACTGTACAGGAGTGAATGGCAACGGAAATCCCTGAAATAGCGCCCGAAATGGGCGTATGTTTTTTTCAGACTAGCACCTGAAAATTTAAGTAGTATTCTTTCGGACAGTGGGAGTGCTTGTGTCCTTACTCAGAGTCTACGAAGCCCCTGCTTTTAAATTGGTGGGGATGCGTCCCTGTTAATGTTTTGATGTTGAGGCATAAAATGCGCGACAAAGCCCTACACGAAGGTCTTTACAGTTGAGTAATCTGCGTAGGAGGCTTTCTTTGGCATCCGCTACAAGGGACTATCACCACCTTTCGTGGCTTTTTCGTAGTTGTGAAACTGCAATGAAAAACTTCGCGACCTGCTTTAAGAAAGCGTAATGGTTTTTGAGGGAACATAAAACTCACTGGCAACTCCCTTCTCCAACACAGAAAGCTGGTGGTTTGGTTTTCATCATTAGGCGTTCTGCAGATGGGATTTAGTCACAAAAATTAAGCAAGAAATGCATGAAATAACGCATCGGATAATTAGAATACTATTAATAATTTCTAACATAGAAACCTGATAAATACCATACCTGGCGTCCCATTGGGGAAACAACGCAACTTTTCTGGTACGTAAGAACAGACCGTCTAATCATTTGCAGTTCTTTTGAATGGTAAAAGCTGGAGCTTTTGACTGAAAGCCAGTAGTACACGCAGGTTAAAAAATCACGGGTTTACCCCAAATGATCGCCAATACAGGCACACAAATCAAAACGTCACACCTCTTCTGGCTACAATGAGCTTTTACCAGCAGGTATAATCATGGAGGTCGGCCAACTTGGTGTGTTATATGAAAAGGCTTACTAATTCACACACGCTTCACCAAACTAAGTTCGCCCTTACACATCATGCATATTTAATTTCAATTCGTTCTTGCTATATCTGGTTTACGGAATCACGGAGAACGGTGTGGAGTCATAAGAACCATTTTCTCTTTTCCAAAATATAATACTAGTTAAGTACATTAAAGTGATTTTGGCCGGAATTCATCATTTTTTTTAATACTTTTTCATCACGCTTGGGGGGGGGGGGGGGGGGGTGAAAGCACGTTATCGGAAGGGCCGCGCGGAAATGATAAAAAAATGGATGACTCGTAGCAAATACAGGGTTGTTCCCGTTGAGAGTAACTTGTTATAGTTCACAGTTATTTCCATAAACTGTAAATCGTTACAGTTACTAGGGTACAACTGTTTGAAAAAACAACTAGTTGCAAGTTACTTTTGTACTGAAAAGTATCTAGCTACATTTCAAGAATAACTAAGTTACTTCAACGTGAATATACGGTACCTCGCTACATCATCACGGGGGGGGGGGGGGTGGAGCATAAACAGATAGAAGGCAAGGGCCTTCCCGTTCAGTCAGAGCCTTTTGGGGTTGGTCAACCGGGGGGGAACCAACGATCGCTTCTCGGCCTTCTTGCCTAAGATCATGTGTAGTAGGCTATCTGATCTGCTGTTTCTTTTCATCAGTTGAGACATGGGACCATGCATGACGAAGACCCCTTTGATGTATAGGTCTGGGGGTCGAGAGTTGGTCCAGTTTAAGTTTGGTTGTCTTATGGAGCCGGAGCTCCCCTTGGAGCAGTGGTATGTTCCTAAGGCATATATGTCAAGTTTTCCACAATGTGTCCCGATATAAAAAAATGCCATTCAGACCATTCACCCATAATCTTTACTTCCAGGCGAATGGGGTCCCGTTATCAATAGGTGAAACTTTAAGTCGGACACTTCTCTCCTACTTTCAATTAGCTTTTTGTTAGGATGAACTTTTTACGCAATTTGACCATTTTTAATATGCGTCTGTTGTTTTCCCCTTACAGTACACTTACTAATTGTTGAACAGTGTAAGGAGATCCCGATATTGCAATAGCCTAGAATTCATACCTGTTTATTTTTTTTGTTTGATTCATCAAATAAGAATATCATAGGCCTTACAATGTTTAAATTAGGATAACTGGATGCACGGTTGTTTACTGACGCTTTGGTAGCCGGTTGTAAGTAAACTGTGGCTCCAGAGCGCACGAATCCGGATTCGGCTACTCAATGCCGGTCTCGAGTGCGTTTTACTAGACTTGGAATTTGCCCAGAACAGAAGGTTCTGGAATCGAAATAAGTCCGGAATATGATGTAAATGGGATTGGGCTTGGAGTTCATACCAACCGAGTCTCATAAATAGAAGTTACATTAAAAGTGTTTAAAGTTCCTTTGTCATTTGTTCACAATGTACAGATGTAAAGTATTGTCACATATACAATCAACTAATTACTGAGGAGACCAGACTATGGGAGTGAGTACAAACGATGACCTTATTAATGGTGTACATGTACAATAGAATTAAAACATCCGTATGTATGATTTGCTATACATTTACAAACAGATTGATTCTGGAATTGGTGCCACTGGAATCAGAACTGGCTGGAACTTGTGAGGTATACATACCAGGCTCGAAATTGGCCCAAAATTCGGGGATCTAGAATCGGAGTTAGCTCCGACTCGAATAGGGTGAACCCGGATCCAGCCCTAAAGTGTCAAAAGAAAATGCATACAACATGAAAGTAAGCCAAGTATTTAATTCCATATAGGCCAAACCGTTTATCACGGTGCACTATGGCCACTGTGTCCTCTAAAGGAGAATATACACCAAATAAATTCAGCGCGGCGTTTGTTATTAACCTTAGTTTACTCACTTCCACATGGAAAAGTTTGCCGGAGGACCGTTCAGTATTTTCAACGAATCACACAAGATTCTGTCTCATAGGTAAAGAGCATTTATCTGTTTAATAAATGATTTGACACACAATGATCAAGTTTTAAACTTAGCTATAAGACTGGTGATAGAGTATGAACGAACACGCTTTTCAACAGTTCGGTTGCTAGTCAAGTCGCCCCCTAGCAAAATCGCCCCTTACAAAGTCGCCCCTCACAAAGTCGTCCCCTGACAAAGTCGTCCCCTGACAAAGTCGCCCCCTTGGCCAACAAAGTCGCCCCTTACAAACTCGGCCCTCCTTAGTAAGTCGCCCTGCTGACAAAGACAAAGTCGGCGCCCCTCGGCAAGTCGCCCCTAGACAAAGTCGTGCCGCCTAACAAAGTCGCCCTCGGTGGTCCCCGTCGAAATTTCTTAAAAATACATAATATTAGATACAGTAAGTCTTTTTTTATTAGCTGGTAGAAGTGCCTACGGCACTTTTGTTTGCTGCTTTGAACGTCCATACTTTAGCCTTATACGCATGCCTATTACAGTGTTTTTGTGAAACCACTTACATCTAATTGCAACTTTTTTCCTTCTTTGAAGTTTAGAAAAATTAATCCTGTAATTTTTTATATTACTTAAAACATTAACTTCTTTTGTACTGAATGTTACTTAACGTTCAATTAGAGGTGTAAAGTTGGCGACAATTCTGTGAAATATGTACATATATCTCTCGAACGCTGTCGATCAGTCGATCAGTTCCCAACAAAATGCGGGAGTACGTAAGTACAGAAGGTATGGCAACATAGTACGCCATTGTATATCCCTGTACGTACGTATGTATGCACTGTAGTATCACCGAGGCATACGTAAGTAGGCCTTTTGTACATAAATGGTGCATGACATAGACTAAACGGTTATCTGTTTGTTTATTATTAATTTACTTGAATCATTTTTGATGAAATTTTGCCGGTGGTGACTTAAATTGAACAGAGGGGGCGACTTTATCGAGGGGCGACTTTATCGGGGGGCGACTTTGTCAGGGGGTGACTTTGTCAGGAGGCGAGTTTGTAAGGGGCGACTTTGCTAAGGGGCGACTTTGTCGGCCAACGGGGCGACTTCGTTAGGGGGCGACTTTGCTAGGGGGCGACTTGACTGGCCCCCAACAGTTCAAATGCCTCACCAATCGACAATCAAGTGGCCCTGCAAGCCTGCAGCATTTACAAGGCTGGCAATTTCAGATTCTAATCGTGAATTAGATTTGATGTTGGTGAGGATGACCTCGATAACAGAGAAGAAGAATGATAGGTATATCAAAAACAAGAGGGCAATCCACGGAGTTGCTTATCTCATTGCTAGCACACGCACTGTACTGAGCTGTATAACTAGAGGACGTACATCAATGTGGAATCATAGAGCAATATGTATCCTGCTCTATATGTGGAATCAGGGAGCTGTCTTCCAGCTCCCTGGTGGAATATACTACGAAATTGAAGCCGACTTTGGGTTCACGTGATGTAGGTCACCTTTGGACTCAATGTAACGCTGAGCAATGTGGGCATGGCAAACGTCGCCTACACCTGGATCGGGTGCCTTTAACAAACGCCTCGTCGGCTCTATAGAGGTATTTCCATTTGACGTCACGGCGCAAGGGATTTCCACACTGATGGCAAAACACACACGCAGTAAGCGTATTTATAGCACACGCGCACGGCATAACCATAGATACTACTGTGACACAATGGACGCGTGCTCGTCAAAATAAAAAAGACGCGCGATCTTGCCCTTCAAAATTGCGTCTAGTTGGGTAAAGTCACGTGACTGAAATCCCTCTATTGCTTTAATTTGCACAATCACGCATTAGCTCGCATGCACATCATTGCACTGCGTCTAGTACATGGATTGCCTTAGCAACTTAATGAAATGGCTACACATCACAGTATCTGATGCAAATGTAGTACTTAACACTAATGTGTGACAAAAACGAAAAGTACCCTTACTTATTATTACCTTTGGGTTTACGGAAGTAAGGATCCTACCCGCAAGTACGAATCTAAACTCCATTGGCCTACAGACTTCATGATGAGCGCTACTGGGCTGGCCCCTGCCGAGTAAGATAATTGAGTAGAGGGCGCTTCCTCATATTGTTCCTACCAGTTGCGCGAAACGTAATCGGGCACCGACGGAGAAGTTTGGTAACACAACATCGCTTTATTACGTCTATGCCTACTTACTACTCTCTCATAAGTTGCTGTTGAGCTGAAAATGTTAAAGAGCTCCTCGGTTTTAGTTACGCCTGCAAAGCATTGTTTCCTGGTGCATTACCCAAAGTTAAAACAATGGATAATCAGTGTGAACATAACCGAAAAAAAAGACTACATCCCTAATATGGACCTAGTAAATCAGTAGCGGCCTACGTAGCCAACTCACTGCCAGCAAGATTCCAAAGATAGGTTGCTCGGCTATAGCCCGGTAGTTTTGTACCTAGAAGCATCCATTCCTCAATAAATCGACTAAATGGAACACTTTTATCTGCTTCCATTACTTTTGAATATGAACGCACAGTGAATGGTTTGAAGTTCGCCTACTGATTGGTATGTTTATATGGTATCGTCAATAGACGCACTTATAAACATGCACTTTAAATTCTTAGCGCGAACCAAATGGAAAAAGTAACCAAAGCGTTAGTTTTCCAGAGCGCAGCATTGTGAGTCAAATATTCCGGAAAATTCCAGAGAAAATGTATACGCGCGTTAGAATGCGTTGTGTAATTTGCACACACTGTCAAACTCTTTTAACAATGGAATTGTTGTAACACGGCCTTAGTTTTGTACGCAGATCCACCGAACAGACGACGCAACAATCAAATCCACACTTTTCTGACCGAGTCAGCAGGAGTTCAAGCGGGTCCTACAGTGAAGGTTTATAGAGTTTAATGGTATCTATGCCCCAAATCCTTACGTTTTGTTCCGTTTTGTATCACATTCGCGTCTCGAGACTTGCATGTCATGCATAATATAACTTTTTTACATGATATACTGTCCGGATTGGGTGATCTATGTTTGTAATATCTTTGTAGGAACTAGGTTTCCTATATATAGTTTATCGTATAAAGGAACCCAAAGATATTATATAATATCTTTGGTAGGAACCCTAAGAGTATTTATTGACTAGAGACCAAGGTCTAATACATGCCCTGTACAAAATTTTGGCCAATTTGAAAGCAAGAGCAAGGTACAAAATGGTTTAGTCTCCAACGATCAGTCTTGCACGCTGGCGAACTGTGGGCGAAACTTGCGGACGACATTTTAGTGCTTTCGTAACTTAAGAGAGGTATATTCTCCCTCGCAATCCGAAGAGTAAACGACACAGCAGTACTCTTGTTGCTGTAGCGAGCCACTATCTTATGACCTGAAGTTTAGATATGTAATAGTTGGAGAGCTGAAATTAGATGGCATGCGCCTATATCTGAAGATTTATTTCAAATTTCAGAAAGTTCGCAAACAGCGAAGGTAAGATGATACGAGTTGCTACTGAGGCCAGCCTCGCTTACGATAGACATGGGCCAATCTTACGTTCAAACTTTCGTCATGTTTGACACATACTAACGCATTACAGCGCTAATGAACGCTTAGATAACAAAACGTACCTTAGCAACGGATTTATACGAGAAACCTATGGACGATAACGATGAAACTTTTAGGTCTATCATGGATAATATACCTTGGAATAGATAATAGGCACTTACCTTTGCGTGTCCCTTGAACTACAAAATGCTAGGCTAAATATCTAAAAAGCCAACGTACAGAATTTCACACTGGACTGGGCAGACAACTGCTTGTAAAATCAAACAACAGGTATAGCGATCGCCGAGCATATTTGAACGCAAACGCAACTCTGCTACTATTTGTATGTAGGCTATAGGATAGTTCTCACATGGACGTATAGGAGCTTTTCACTGTAGTATGAGTCAGCCATTCATAGGGCAACCCCCCACGCGAAGTACGACCAAGCGTGACACTAGACATGGCGGTTGCCAACCCCCAGTTGTGACGTCACTGAGAACTATCTATAGAGCTTATGCACGTTACGTCAGCGCGTTTCGCTGGATGGAACTGATCATGCGTAGTAGGTGTGTTACCGATACGCGCGCACGATAGCACCTTAGTAACAATTGTTGCACAATGTACGCCTGGATAGAAAAATAGAGAAACGCGCAACACAGTGACGTCGGTTCATAACCTCTATAAGTGGCAAAACAGAGCGCGCTCGTGAGCGCGTACTTCGGTTTTCATAGACACGCGTATTTTGTTTTGTTAAGGACGCGCGAGTGTGCACGCACAAACGTTATCCTGCTACAGCGCGTCGACGCGCTATACATAACAGGCTATGTAAAGCGCGTCGACGCGCTAAATATAACTGGCTATGAACAGCGCGTCGACGCGCTGCAGATAACCTGATAAAGTTTGTGCGTGCACTAAAGCGCTGTATTTCATAAGGGCCCTTTATTTCTGTATATGATTATGAGACGCGATACGGCGTATGTTGAGGTTAATTCTGTGCATCGCATACGCAGGCAACCCCTATAAATAGCACGAGTGTTAGAGAAAGTACACGCAAGGAAGAAACGACTGGTTGGTCGAGACACTGCAAATTCGTACCTTCTTTGGCCTCCATGGTCGGACGTTCCGCCATTTTGACCTTGGTCTCTAGTCAATAAATACTCTTAGTCACAATGGAGAAAGTGCTCCCTCTTTTGGAGGAAAATGGTGGAATCGCGCGTATCATTGCAAGTTACACCAATAAATGCAGACAGCTAATTCGTCAACCAATCGTATACGCGCGTAAAGCTACGTGCACACTTGTCCGGCAACGGTAACGGCAACGGCAACGGCAAACGATGCGGCAACGGCAACGGTAACGGCAATCCGGTATAACTGTTCACATTGATACGGCAAAAAGTGATTACCGCACGACGGTATAGTGTGCATCTGTCAGTGCATCAGTACACTTTTTATTGTGAGGGCAAAGCATAAGCGTGAGGGGGGTTAAGTTCGGTGGCGACCGTATTGATTGCGTAATCCTCTGTCCATGTATTGAAGTCCGTGCACTGGGGTTCCACCACGGACTTCAATACATGGACAGAGGATTACGCAATCAATACAGTCGCCACCGTTCGAACAAATTTTGGCTAACCAAGATGGCCGCCGGGATACTACCATTTGCCCAATTTGACGATGAATCTGCAACATTTCAGACAAAATATCAGTATGAATGGAAGAACAATATCACAGTCCTCCATTCTATTTGTTGAATTTGACCTGAGCTTGCATTCTTTCGAAAATATTACAAGTTTCTCACACAATTTGTCGATACCGAGCCACTTGAGCAAGTTCAAACTTTTACACACAAGACTATAGCAGGCAGCCATATTGGTAAGCCTATTCGTGTACGTACGGTGTAGACAATTTACGCATAGGACGTTGGTGCAATATGCTCTGTCCATGTATTGAAGTCCGTGGGTTCCAACTAGGACACCTTCCCACCAAGTTTGAAGAAAATCGGCTTCACCCTTTAGGAGATATTAGCAAAACAAAATTGGACACACACACACACACACCCTCCCACCCACGCACCCATTCACCCACCCACACATACGGACACGTTTTGAACCCCCCTTCAGTTATGGACTTTTGGTCACCCTGGAGTACCACCATGGTTTAGCCCCTTAGACTAGTAACTTGGGAAAATTAACTGTTACCATGGCAGCGGTTGCTATTTCAGCTGATATTGCCGTACAGAGTCCAACAGGCAAAGTAACTACAATATCTCATCCTCCTCACGGAGCGATGAGATAATAATATTACTACCAAAAGTGCCATCAGACGCAGTGTAAAATTGTCCCATACTTACGATATAGATGTATAATGAAATATTCAATACAGTGGTATCAACATTATAAAGAAATTAAAGAAATCAATTGTCTTTTCCGTAGGGGAAGGATATAAGGCAAAACGTTGCCTAAAGTGCCTTCAATTTCCAACCATTTTTGCTTAATGAGTACTTGCACACATTTGATACAACATCCACATCACAAGTTGAGGGCATCCCTTCAACAACATGGTATACACTTCACCCTCCAAAATTTTGAGGGACTAAATTTGTGAGTCAATATTTTGGAGAGGAGGAAATTTCTTGAATTAATGTATGTATGTATGTATTATTATACGATTTTTAAGATAGCACACCCTCCAGTAAATCCTACATTGACTAACACACTAATCTATAAAAGTGAAGTGGCCTTTGAAGGTAGGGACCACTAATTCAAGTTTTTGCTCCGCGAAAATATACTGGACTAACCAACTTGGAAATTTTGAGAAGCTCGTTTTTTTCCATATTTTGTGGATTTTATAACTCCACTTTGTAAAGTGATGTCTTTGAGTAGTGATCGCGGCTGGAAACATGTACCTATTATTCAAGGCTTTCAAGCCCTTCTAGCTCAAAATCTCAATGGTGACGAGCCCTAAATGTGAGCTTTCACCAGAGGGTTGAAATGTCCAGGATGAGAACTTTTATAAGGAACTAGGGCGGAGAACTGACCTGATTTAGTGTGTAAGTCAACGTGGGCAATAATAAGTGGTTCGCTGCCCAAAACCTTGTAGAAGTTTTCGCCAGGTATAAGCTTACCTCTCACAAGAAAGCCGACAAGTTGGCCATTCATGATAATTTCAATTTATCATACCATGACCGTGAAGATATTTTGCTAGCGGAGCTCAAAGTTTCCGTAGCTTTACCCAGGTGTTTTTAATCACTCAAAGCCTCATTTACGGCCGTCAGCTTCTAAGCCCATATTTTCTTCAAAACTGCTTCAATTAACCTCATTTTGGCACCAGTGATACTTCATCTAGTCTTCTTTTATATTAAAGTGAGAAAAGACCCCCTTCCAATTCGGTAACATATTCCAAATCTATTGCCCAAATGTCTCCCTTCTGATATTTTTGAAGGTGAACAAATGGACTGTACGTATGAATGGGGGCGTGCTTATGGCAAGCCAAATGCCCAATAATTCGAAAAACTTGGTTTATCAATCGGTAAACCAGGTTTATCGGTCGATAAACCAGGTTTATCGGTCGATAAACCACGTTTATCGACCGATAAGCCAAGTTTTTTCTGATAAACCAAGTTTATCGGTTGATAAACCAGGTTTATCGAATTTCTCACTTAAAAAGTCGATAAACCAAGTTTATCGATTTGATAAACCTGGTTTATCAATTCGATAAACTTGGATTTTCGAATTATTGAGCATTCGGCGTCGATAAACTTGGTTTTTCGACTGATAAACTTGGTTTATCGGTTGATAAACCTGGTTTTTCGATTCGATAAACCTGGTTTATCACTTTTCTGATGATAAACTTGGTTTATCAAATCGATAAACTTGGTTTATCGAATCGATAAACCTGGTTTATCAATTTGATAAACCAAGTTTATCAAAAAACTTGGCTTATCGGTTGATAAACTTGGTTTATCGACGCCAAATGCCCAAAATTTCGATAAACTTGGTTTATCGGTTGATAAACCAAGTTTCTTGATTTATTGGGCATTTGGCTTACCAGGTAAGCCAAATGCCCAATATTTCGAAAAACTTGGTTTATCAATCGATAAACCAAGTTTATCGGTCGATAAACCAAGTTTCTCGATTTATTGGGCATTTGGCTTGCGCACGCCAAATGCTTAATAATTCCAAAAACTTGGCTTATCAAACGATAAACCAGGTTTATCGGTCGATAAACCAAGTTTTTCGGTCGATAAACCAGGTTTATCGGTCGATAAACCAAGTTTATCGGTCGATAAACCAAGTTTGGTTTATCGGTCGATAAACCAAGTTTATCGACCGATAAACCTGGTTTATCGGTCGATAAACCAAGTTTTTCGAATTATTGGGCATTTGGCTTGCCATACGTGCTACCTTAAAACGACAGCGGGAAAAAACCACGGAAGGAGACTTGGTCAATCTCTTCTCTTTACAAATCATCGCACCTCGAAGCGAGGAGAACAATGGTCACGTATTGTTGGCAGATGCTTAGGCCTACCCCTAAGAGGTTTAATGCATAGTTGCAATAGAAAAAAAAGCATTTTGAAGAAGGAAACTTTTGAATATTCATCCCAAAGTGGCTTTTTATTCGATCGAAGAGTTGTTTTGGGAAGTTAGGCGAATTCGGTCTCAATAAAATCAGAAGCCCCGGCGACCTTCGTCGCCGGGGCTTCTGATTTTATTGAGACCTTTCGTTTCAACTGCTAATTACATGAACTATGGAATCGATTTCATCTCAAAATGGGAAAAAATTTATCAAACTCTTACCAATTTCAACCGACAAAAGCAACGCGTAAAGGGGGGGGGGGGGGTGCATGTCCTCATAATGTAGGCTATATGCAATAGCGTCTAGTGATCTTATTTGGAAATTTACTGTAGGACATGATTAACAAAACGAAGCCTAATTAAAAAAGGAAAATGGAGAACGCATAGCAGTCGATCAAAGCTAGAACAAAGAAGATTAAAAAGAAAAAGAAACTGCATCAAATAGACATTTCGACAAGTTTATAACGCAAAACGAGAAAAGACTACACAATTGAGACTACGGGGGCTTGAACTCACGAACAAACAATTTGGAGTCGAGCGCCTTACCAACTGAACTACCACAACGTTGGTATCATTCGGAAGATATTAATACTTAATACTCGGCTTGTGCAAAGCATGCAAGTAGAAGTACCGGAGAATGGGGGACTGGGTGGGCAGTTGGAGAAACACCCCTTTTCGTCAGCATCCTTAGTATTGGTGTCGCCCTTTACATTGCCCGAAACACCCAGATGATGTTATTTCAATGCATGAATGTTATACATTTTTCCTGGTAATATTTAGCATAGCCTATAAATGTTTCTTTGTTTGCTTTATTAATGACATCAAAGGGGGTGGGTTCTTCTTCTCTTCTTTCGAAATATGGTGACACATCCAGAAGGACATTACTTCACCACGCATGCGTCGAGAGGTATCAAGCCCTAATGTTGTTAGCAATAAACTGGGCAGGGTCCTTATGAACAAGGGAATTTGCAACTACAGAAGCAGGGAGACTATTCCAATCCTTAACCGTAATAGGGAGGAAACTATACTTGTAGCAGTTTGTCCTAGTAAAGAGGTGGCAAAAATGCAGATTATGCATCCAGCGTGTTCTACGAGTGGGATGCCGAAGTCTATCCACAGGAATTTGTGCTTTACCAAAAACACCCTTAGAGAACAGGATCAATCTGTTTTGTCTACGACGTTCCGCTAACGTAGGGAGATCAAGGTCTTTCAGTATAGAAGTCATAGACCCTGGCTCCCGGGAGAAGTTTGAGCTGATAATGCGAGCCGATCTCCTTTGAATACTCTCAAGCTTATCCTGTAAATAAATCTGGTGTGGATCCCACACAGAACTTGCGTATTCCAAAACTGGTCTGAGAAGACCCTTATAAGCAGCTAGCTTTACATCACTAGAGCAAAACGATAGGTTCCTTTGAAGTACCCCTAAGATTTTGTTACCTTTATTACAAATAAATTGGACATGCTTATCCCAACTAAGGTCGCTAGTGATAGAAACCCCTAAGTACTTAATTGAGTCAACCTTAAGTAACTTTTCACCATTCAAGACATAATCGAAACAAACAGGCTTCTTTTTCCTGGCAAAAGTGATGATATTACACTTTGAAGGCTGGAATCTCATACCCCACGTCTTAGCCCAGAGACCTAGATTATCAATGTCATCCTGGAGCCTACGACAGTCACTATCATCATCAATGATTCGATAGCAAACACAATCATCGGCGAAAAGCCTGACATTTGAACTGGCAACATTTACGATATCATTTAATGTGCGCCAAAAAGAGAATGGGTCCTAAGACGGACCCTTGAGGGACTCCAGACCACGACATCCTCAAAAGAAGACCGAGTACCATTCACTACAACAGCCTGTTTACGATCAGATAGGAAATCGTCAACCCACTGGAGGATCTGGTTCGATACACCTAGGCTAAAAGAGCTTGGTTTTTAGTAGCTCATGAGGCACAGTGGTCAAAAGCCTTTTCAAAATCCAGAATGAAAACATCCGTTTGTTTGTTCTTATCCAGGGATGAAGCCCAGTCTTCAATGACTGACACCAGTTGAGTATCACAGCTGTGTGATCTTCTAAAGGCATGCTGCTTTGATGAAAGGATATTCTTTGACTCAAAGAAGTCCATTAGATTTGAGCTTATAATGTGTTCTAATAATTTACAAACAAATACAGGTAAGCGAGACCGGCCGATAATTACTTGGGAGAGAGCTGTCATTTTTTTTATAAATAGGGCAAACATTTTGCCCTCTTCCCAGTCAACGGGTATTCTCCCGCTTGAGAGGGATTGTTGATAAAGGTGACTCAACATAGGGGCAAAGTCAGATGCAATTTCTCTTAGGACCCAAGGATGGATATTGTCAGGTCCAACAGCCTTATTTTTATTGAGACCTTTTAACAGTTTTTCAACCCCATGTGTGGAGATAGAAATATCGGCCATTCTGGTACCAGAAGGTCTACGAAATGGGATTATACTGAACACAGTCTTAGTGAAGACACTAGTAAACTGGGAATTGAAGGCAAGGGCCTTGTCCAGATCAGTGATCGCTAGTTTGCCATTCGTCTGGAGAGGGGGGATACTATGTTTATCCTTTTTTGACCATTAATGTACTTCCAAAAGGGCTTAGTGTCATTTTTTATATCTCCAATCATACCATTGATGTAATTCGTATGAGAGATATAAACTTCTCTTTTAACTTTCTTACGCAATTCAGCCCATTTGTCATGGATATTGTTCTTACGAGTTTTTTTAAAAATAGCATGCAACTTGTCCCGCCTTCTGATCAGCTTACGTATGCCGTCATTAACCCAGGGGAGGGATGTCCTAGTTCTAGTTAATTTGGTAGGAACATTTTTTTTAACAGTTCTTTCGAGGAAGGACTTTATTAATTGCCAGTTTTCATCAATTGAGCGATTATTTTGACCCCCGTTAAAGTAACCTAAAGCGAAAGTCCGGGTATCCCTCCTCATGGTACTATAATCACCCTTGGAAAACTGCCAGATAAGCCTACGGGGTTGTCTGATGTTTGGTAAGAGACACTTCAGTCTACAAAATAAAGCCTCATGGTCACTAAAAGGGTCCAAGGGAGAAACTTCAATGAACTGACTAGGCGAGTTGGTAATTAATAAATCAAGAGTGCTATCACCCCTAGTAGCGAAGTTTACTAGTTGATCAGCCGCAAAATCATTTAAGATATCTAGAAGCAACTATTAGTCAGACACAACCCACTGTCCTTATTGAGCCTAGTAAGCCAATCAATTTTACTGAAATTGAAATCCCCCAAAATATGAAAGCAAGGTTGCTTTCTAGTTTTGTGATTTGCCATAATTTTGCTTAGTTGCTCTCGAAGTAAAGATGTGTGCTCAGATGGAGCGTCAGGATCCCTATACCAGGAGGCGACATAATGCATAGTTCCATTAATAGAGAACTTGGCCCAGATTGACTCAGAACCATCAGTGAGATTGCTGACCCTTGAAGGGGTAAGGTTATTTTAACCAGGAGCATAGTGCCACCACCCCCAAGTGTACGATCATTTCTGAAAATGGTATAGTCTAGGCAGGAAGGGAACAACTCACTCGTTGTAATAGAGTCATCAACTTTAGTTTCCTGGAGAGCCACAACATCAGGTTCAGTTACACTAAGAAAGGCTTGAAGATCAAGTTTTTTACCCCGAATACCATTAATATTTATTGAAACTAAGGAAATCGCCTTCTTATGAGCAGTTTTATTACCAGGGATATGCTTCGATCTTGAAGGTGTCTCAGCTAGAGTAACGGAAACATTTTGATCCCCATTATGATCCGAATTTAGAACTTCAAAACTATTACTTAAGCCTACATTGGGATTGCTATTTTGGGAAAACGGTGCTATAAAAGTGGTAGCAAGATTACTTTTGTTACAGGTTGGACATATCCAAACGCAATTTGTGGCCTGGATATGATGATAATGAATGTCGTCAACCTGAGAGCGCCTATTATGTATCCAGTTTTTGCAGGAGTCGCATTCAATGGCTCGGTCAGTACCCAGAACCATTTGTGCGCAAATACCACAGGGAGATGAACAATTAGGACAATACCATTTATCGTCAGGGTTTGAGAGCTGTAACAGTTTATACTCAGCATTGTCAATGCTGGCACACCGCGTATGGACCCATTTAACACACCCGTCACATTCAACAGCTTTATCCCGCTTTTTAACCAGTTTGCTGCAGACCCCACAGTAAAATCCTGGGCCTGGGTTTACCTCAATGTCCCCACCTAAAATTAGAAGCAAGCACATAAGAGAGCGTGTGCAATTTTGGGAGTTTGACACATAAGGTTTAACACTGATACCCCTACTACTAGCACAACTAGACAAAGGCCTAGGCCGAATACTGCTGAAATAACTTGTTACCATAGAAAAATGCTGAAAAATACTGACCGACCTTGGAATAATCAAAAATGGTCTGTAATGAGACATCCAGGGGTGTGGTGCACAGTTAACACTTCCATGCCACCTGGTTGAGACTATGTGAAGATTAGTAAAGACAACGACGAGAAAAATGCACCATCTTGAGGGCGGACGGAAGGGGCGGTGGGGGAGGGAGAGAATGAGTACTGGAAGCCGTGGTCTTCCGTGACAAAATTTTTCAATTTCTTCAGGATATATATAGCCAAGATAGCAGGTACGATAAATGTGTAAACCCGACGCTGAAGTAGCGTCAGGATTTGCGTGACAGTGATCCAAGTTCCCCGACGTGGAACTGCAACCTGAAGCCCCGACACGTGCGACGGGTTGCCGAAAGGTTGTCGAGAGCAAAACGTATGGCGCGAATTTGATGGTTTGTAGTTAGTAAAATTTGAAAAGTTAAGGGATTTCTTACACAATTTGCCTCATTTAAAGAAAAACATGAAGTAAATGACAGAGGGGACTGGCCCTTGTCTGTGGGGTACTTCATATTTTATCGTTTCCCGACGAAACTGGAAAATTTACCCGACCATGTGGGATTCTTCCCCGACGGGGGACATGACCCCTACCTTCACCTGACGTCACCCCTGTTCTTACAACGATCAATCTCCCCATCTTTTTGACTTTCCTTGGTCTTCGTCAAGAACACAAATCCTCCAATACAAGCAAAAAATTGTCGACGCCCTTCTTTCTCTGTAGAGTTCTTATTTTTATTTACGTTTGACTTTCGCATGCTACAAGTTTCCTCTCATTCGGACCCAAACCAAGCACGTGAATCAATGGAGGATCGATTGCTGCTAAATGCGCTAGCTGAAGGTAAAAAATGCAACGACTTCTTTCCAAACTCTTTACCTGGCGTGATATGGTAAATTAACTATCCGCTACTGACGGCCAGCCTATCGGCTGTTCTGTTATCGGTAACCTGAGACGAAAACTTTTGCATTCAAGCGCGTATCAAGAGGGGAGGGGTAGGGTGGTTGGGGCAGTTCGCCCCCGGGTTGAAGAAACTTTTCCACACTCTCCCATAGGCCGCCATGCTCGGCGGTTGTCAAACTTGAAGTCTTCCCTCCCCACCCTTAAATTGAAAAAAAAAAAAAAAGCAAGATGGTAAACGCGGATGTAGAAGGCTGAAGCTTTTCTTTATTATTTACTTAATTTGGTCTGTTTTGTGGCCTCTGGGTCCGTGTTCACGTTCAACAAAAAGCACAAGCTTCCCTGTTCTGACATACCAAAGCTTCCGAGTCGGCTGTTCATAGTGTTTCAAACGTGTGAGACATCATGACCATTGGAATTTTGTGCATCGAGGGCGTCTATAGTTAGATAGGGGCTTATCATTTGATACTTCACCCACTTAATTGTCTTTTCCGTAGGGGAAGGATATAAGGCAAAACGTTGCCTAAAGTGCCTTCAATTTCCAACCATTTTTGCTTAATGAGTACTTGAACACATTTGATACAACATCCACATCACAAGTTGAGGGCATCCCTTCAACAACATGGTATACACTTCACCCTCCAAAATTTTGAGGGACTAAATTTGTGAGTCAATATTTTGGAGAGGAGGAAATTTCTTGAATTAATGTATGTATGTATGTATTATTATACGATTTTTAAGATAGCACACCCTCCAGTAAATCCTACATTGACTAACACACTAATCTATAAAAGTGAAGTGGCCTTTGAAGGTAGGGACCACTAATTCAAGTTTTTGCTCCGCGAAAATATACTGGACTAACCAACTTGGAAATTTTGAGAAGCTCGTTTTTTTCCATATTTTGTGGATTTTATAACTCCACTTTGTAAAGTGATGTCTTTGAGTAGTGATCGCGGCTGGAAACATGTACCTATTATTCAAGGCTTTCAAGCCCTTCTAGCTCAAAATCTCAATGGTGACGAGCCCTAAATGTGAGCTTTCACCAGAGGGTTGAAATGTCCAGGATGAGAACTTTTATAAGGAACTAGGGCGGAGAACTGACCTGATTTAGTGTGTAAGTCAACGTGGGCAATAATTAGTGGTTCGCTGCCCAAAACCTTGTAGAAGTTTTCGCCAGGTATAAGCTTACCTCTCACAAGAAAGCCGACAAGTTGGCCATTCATGATAATTTCAATTTATCATACCATGACCGTGAAGATATTTTGCTAGCGGAGCTCAAAGTTTCCGTAGCTTTACCCAGATGTTTTTAATCACTCAAAGCCTCATTTACGGCCGTCAGCTTCTAAACCCATATTTTCTTCAAAATTACTTCAATTGACCTCATTTTGGCACCAGTGATACTTCATCTAGTCTTCTTTTATATTACATTGACAAAAGACCCCTTCCAATTCGGTAACATATTCCAAATCGATTGCCCAAATGTCTCCCTTCTGATATTTTTGAAGGTGAACAAATGGACTGTACGTATGAATGGGGGCGTGCTACCTTAAAACGACAGCGGGAAAAAACCACCGAAGGTGACTTGGTCAATCTCTTCTCTTTACAAATCATCGCACCTCGAAGCGAGGAGAACAATGGTCACGTATTGTTGGCAGATGCTTAGGCCTACCCCTAAGAGGTTTAATGCATAGTTGCAATAGAAAAAAAGCATTTTGAAGAAGGAAACTTTTGAATATTCATCCCAAAGTGGCTTTTTATTTGATCGAAGAGTTGCTTTGGGAAGTTAGGCGAATTCGGTCTCAATAAAATCAGAAGCCCCGGCGACCTTCGTCGCCGGGGCTTCTGATTTTATTGAGACCTTTCGTTTCAACTGCTAATTACATGAACTATGGAATCGATTTCATCTCAAAATGGGAAAAAATTTATCAAACTCTTACCAATTTCAACCGACAAAAGCAACGTGTAAAGGGGGGGGGGTGCATGTCCTCATAGTGTAGGCTATATGTAATAGCGTCTCGTGATCTTATTTGGAAATTTACAGTAGGAACTGATTAACAAAACGAAGCCTAATTAAAAAAGGAAAATGGAGAACGCATAGCAGTCGATCAAAGCTAGAACAAAGAAGATTAAAAAAAAAAGAAACTGCATCAAATAGACATTTCGACAAGTTTATAACGCAAAACGAGAAAAGACTACACAATTGAGACTACGGGGGCTTGAACTCACGAACAAACAATTTGGAGTCGAGCGCCTTACCAACTGAACTACCACAACGTTGGTATCATTCGGAAGATATTAATACTTAAGTACCGGAGAATGGGGGACTGGGTGGGCAGTTGGAGAAACACCCCTTCTCGTCAGCATCCTTAGTATTGGTATCGCCCTTTATATTGCCCGAAACGCCCAGATGATGTTATTTCAATGCATGAATGTTATACATTTTTCCTGGTAATATTTAGCATAACCTATAAATGTTTCTTTGTTTGCTTTATTAATGACATCAAAGGGGGTGGGTTGAGGGCGGACGGAAGGGGCGGTGGGGGAGGGAGAGAATGAGTACTGGAAGCCGTGGTCTTCCGTGACAAAATTTTTTCAATTTCTTCAGGATATATATAGCCAAGATAGCAGGTACGATAAATGTGTAAACCCGACGCTGAAGTAGCGTCAGGATTTGCGTGACAGTGATCCAAGTTCCCCGACGTGGAACTGCAACCTGAAGCCCCGACACGTGCGACGGGTTGCCGAAAGGTTGTCGAGAGCAAAACGTATGGCGCGAATTTGATGGTTTGTAGTTAGTAAAATTTGAAAAGTTAAGGGATTTCTTACACAATTTGCCTCATTTAAAGAAAAACATGAAGTAAACGACAGAGGGGACTGGCCCTTGTCTGTGGGGTACTTCATATTTTATCGTCTCCCGACGAAACTGGAAAATTTACCCGACCATGTGGGATTCTTCCCCGACGGGGGACATGACCCCTACCTTCACCTGACGTCACCCCTGTTCTTACAACGATCAATCTCCCCATCTTTTTGACTTTCCTTGGTCTTCGTCAAGAACACAAATCCTCCAATACAAGCAAAAAATTGTCGACGCCCTTCTTTCTCTGTAGAGTTCTTATTTTTATTTACGTTTGACTTTCGCATGCTACAAGTTTCCTCTCATTCGGACCCAAACCAAGCACGTGAATCAATGGAGGATCGATTGCTGCTAAATGCGCTAGCTGAAGGTAAAAAATGCAACGACTTCTTTCCAAACTCTTTACCTGGCGTGATATGGTAAATTAACTATCCGCTACTGACGGCCAGCCTATCGGCTGTTCTGTTATCGGTAACCTGAGACGAAAACTTTTGCATTCAAGCGCGTATCAAGAGGGGAGGGGTAGGGTGGTTGGGGCAGTTCGCCCCCGGGTTGAAGAAACTTTTCCACACTCTCCCATAGGCCGCCATGCTCGGCGGTTGTCAAACTTGAAGTCTTCCCTCCCCACCCTTAAATTGAAAAAAAAAGCAAGATGGTATACGCGGATGTAGAGGGCTGTATTTAACCAACCCGAAAGCTTTTCTTTATTATTTACTTAATTTGGTCTGTTTTGTGGCCTCTGGGTCCGTGTTCACGTTCAACAAAAGCACAAGCTTCCCTGTCCTGTCATACCAAAGCTTCCGAGTCGGCTGTTCATAGTGTTTCAAACGTGTGAGACATCATGACCATTGGAATTTTGTGCATCGAGGGCGTCTATAGTTAGATAGGGGCTTATCATTTGATACTTCACCCACTTAATTGTCTTTTCCGTAGGAGAAGGATATAAGGCAAAACGTTGCCTAAAGTGCCTTCAATTTCCAACCATTTTTGCTTAATGAGTACTTGAACACATTTGATACAACATCCACATCACAAGTTGAGGGTATCCCTTCAACAACATGGTATACACTTCACCAGTGGCGGCGCCAGGGTATTTCGATGGGAGGGGGGCAAAGCGTAAAATGAGTGATCGCCGTCCTGGGGAGGGGTCTAAGGGGAGGGGAACCTCCTCCCATTGCACCCCTCCCCATTGGGAAAAATTTTGTTAATTTAAGGTTGCTCAGATGCAAAATGATGATGTCTTTGGTACATATTTTGAACTGATCATATATGGCTGGAAAGTTTATAATTTAGTAATTTTAATTTTTGTTTTGGGAAAGAAGTTATTCTGGGGAGGGTTGTCCCCTGCTCTTTGAGAAATGTTTTATTAATTTAAGATTGCTTAGATGCAAAATGGTGATATCTTTGGTATATTTTTGAACTGATCATATACGTAAGAAAGTGTTCATAATTTATTGAATTTTAATTTTTGCTTGGGGGAAAGATGCTTTTCTGGGGAGGGGTCTAAGGGGAGGGGTGTCCCCTCCCCTTTGAGAATTTTTTATCAATTTAAGATTGCTTAGATGCAAAATGGTGATGTCTTTGGTATTTTTTGAGCTATCATATATGGCTGAAAAGTGTTAATAATTTTATTGAATTTTAAGTTTTGGTTTAGTGAAAGAGGAGAGTAGCCTTTGTTGTCTGAAAGAAGGGTATGTAGTCAACAAACCTCCAGAAGCCACCCCCCCCCTTTTATGTATGGGTATGTTTTCACTCAAAAATACGTGCATTGAGTCGACAGAAACACGAACCATTACGAATATTTTCGTTGCTTCCTATATGCATTATACAAGGTATCTAAAGGCTGGCAGACACCGGAATAGGGCCTTCTGGAAGCTCTGGACTAATTATATGGATCAAATATATGCCTACCCCACCCTCCTCCTTTCTTCTTTCTCCTTCGCTTCTCCTTCTTTTCTTTCGTTTTCTCATTTTCTTTTTTCCTGTTCTTTTCCTTCTCTCTTTCCCCTATTCTTGCAAATGGTAGGAGACGGTTGCCCCCTGTCACATATGATATCGCCCTGATTTTCTTTGCTCTTTTTCTGATTGACTCAAGATTCCTTCATACAGTAAAGATTGTGTTGTGTACGGCCATGCACCTACTATTTAAATTTCGTTTTCTATGGCTTTCTCAGTCGAGACAACACCAAAATAAAGCACAATAAGGCATAGGCGTAGGTAACTTTTCGAGACTGAAGGCTGAACCTTGTTTCGGATCGCTTTCCTGGGGAGGGGTGTCCCCCTCGCCTTTGGAAAATTTTTGGGTATTTGAGGGTCCTCAGATGCAATTTGGTGAAACATTTTGGGCAAATTTTAAGGAAAATTGCTGCAAATTTTTTACAGTTTTTACTGAAGAGATAAATAAGGGGTTTTTGACCTTGGATATTGGGGGCAGAAGTATGCTTCTTCCCCCAGATTTTTGACTGGGGCTTTATCCCCCAGCCCCCCGCTTCCTACGCGTATGCAATAAGGGAGACATAATATTACTTCAAAGTTTAATTCATTTTATTAAATGTTTTTTTATATTTTTATTGTCAAAATGTTCGTTAAGTGATTGACTCATGATGCCCCCAATATATATGTTCACGTTCTAAATTTTAAATGGTCACATGCTGGGAATGGAGAGACAGTAAATGTTTGAGATTGCCAAACATCACATAATCCGGAGAGGGGGGAATACCCATAGACGAAAGGTTCACTTGGTCGAAGGTTCACTAAAGACCGAAGATTCCCCCGGACGAAAATATATTCCGAGTTACTGGTAGGGTTGGGGTTTTTGGTTAGACAGAAATTCATGGATCAGGCGTATCCCCTGATGCACAAATTAGCTGTCTGTATTTTTTGGTGTAACTTGCAATGATACGCACCTTTTCCCCAAGAGAGGGAAAACTTTTTGCTCTGTGGCACCATATTTGTAAGGCCACACAATAACTTGGCTTTAGGGTATACTACTGTATTGTTTTAGCTTTACTCTCGGTTCCTATGCCCTTCTTGCTTGCCTGTGCGCGTTATGTATAATGGCCTTAGCGTTTATGTAATACTTAACCTGCATTCACGTAAACAATGGAGAAAACAGAAAACGTTATTCGTGCGGGAATTGCAAGTTTCAGGTATTTCAAGTTGTAACGAACAATTTAACTAATATTGTGATAGATGGGTGACATACTGTAACACCTCACCCCACCCCCCCCCAACAAAATTATGTGTCTTAAAACGTTTTTAGACGATTTTATTTTTTGGGTTGAAAAACCATAGAGGGGGGGCAAATGCCTGCCCTGCCCCCCCCCCCTGTGGCGCCGCGCCTGCACTTCACCCTCAAAAATTTTGAGGGACTAAATTTGTGAGTCAATATTTTGGAGCGGAGAAAATTTCTTGAATTAATGTTATCCTTCAACTGTATTATTATACGATTTTTAAGATAGCACACCCTCCAGTAAATCCTACATTGACTTACACACTAATCTAAAAAAGTAAAGTGGCCTTTAAAGGTAGGGGACCACTAATTCAAGTTTTTGCTCCGCGAAAATATACTGGACTAACCAACTTGGAAATTTTGAGAAGCTCGTTTTTTTCCATATTTTGTGGATTTTATAACTCCACTTTGTAAAGTGATGTCTTTGAGTAGTGATCGCGGCTGGAAACATGTACTCATTATTGAAGGCTTTCAAGCCCTTCTAGCTCAAAATCTCAATGGTGACGAGCCCTAAATGTGAGCTTTCACCAGAGGGTTGAAATGTCCAGGATGAGAACTTTTATAAGGAACTAGGGCGGAGAACTGACCTGATTTAGTTTGTAAGTCAACGTGGGCAATAATTAGTGGTTCGCTACCTAAAACCTTGTAGAAGTTTTCGCCAGGTATAAGCTTACCTCTCACAAGAAAGCCGACAAGTTGGCCATTCATGATAATTTCAATTTATCGTACCATGACCGAGAAGATATTTTGCTAGCGGAGCTCAAAGTTTCCGTAGCTTTACCCAGATGTTTTTAATCACTCAAAGCCTCATTTACGGCCGTCAGCTTCTAAACCCATATTTTCTTCAAAATTACTTCAATTGACCTCATTTTGGCACCAGTGATACTTCATCTAGTCTTCTTTTATATTACATTGACAAAAGACCCCTTCCAATTCGGTAACATATTCCAAATCGATTGCCCAAATGTCTCCCTTCTGATATTTTTGAAGGTGAACAAATGGACTGTACGTATGAATGGGGGCGTGCTACCTTAAAACGACAGCGGGAAAAAACCACGGAAGGTGACTTGGTCAATCTCTTCTCTTTACAAATCATCGCACCTCGAAGCGAGGAGAACAATGGTCACGTATTGTTGGCAGATGCTTAGGCCTACCCCTAAGAGGTTTAATGCATAGTTGCAATAGAAAAAAAGCATTTTGAAGAAGGAAACTTTTGAATATTCATCCCAAAGTGGCTTTTTATTCGATCGAAGAGTTGTTTTGGGAAGTTAGGCGAATTCGGTCTCAATAAAATCAGAAGCCCCGGCGACCTTCGTCGCCGGGGCTTCTGATTCTATTGAGACCTTTCGTTTCAACTGCTAATTACATGAACTATGGAATCGATTTCATCTCAAAATGGGAAAAAATTTATCAAACTCTTACCAAGTTCAACCGACAAAAGCAACGTGTAAAGGGGGGGGGGTGCATGTCCTCATAGTGTAGGCTATATGTAATAGCGTCTCGTGATCTTATTTGGAAATTTACAGTAGGAACTGATTAACAAAACGAAGCCTAATTAAAAAAGGAAAATGGAGAACGCATAGCAGTCGATCAAAGCTAGAACAAAGAAGATTAAAAAAAAAAGAAACTGCATCAAATAGACATTTCGACAAGTTTATAACGCAAAACGAGAAAAGACTACACAATTGAGACTACGGGGGCTTGAACTCACGAACAAACAATTTGGAGTCGAGCGCCTTACCAACTGAACTACCACAACGTTGGTATCATTCGGAAGATATTAATACTTAATACTCGGCTTGTGCAAAGCATGCAAGTAGAAGTACCGGAGAATGGGGGACTGGGTGGGCAGTTGGAGAAACACCCCTTTTCGTCAGCATCCTTAGTATTGGTATCGCCCTTTATATTGCCCGAAACGCCCAGATGATGTTATTTCAATGCATGAATGTTATACATTTTTCCTGGTAATATTTAGCATAGCCTATAAATATTTCTTTGTTTGCTTTATTAATGACATCAAAGGGGGTGGTTGAGGGCGGACGGAAGGGGCGGTGGGGGAGGGAGAGAATGAGTACTGGAAGCCGTGGTCTTCCGTGGCAAAATTTATCAACTTCTTCAGGATATATATATATATATATATATATATATATATATATATATATATATATATATATATATATATATATATATATATATATATATATATATATATATATATATATATATATATATATATATATATAGCCAAGAAAGCAGGTACGATAAATGTGTAAACCCGACGCTGAAGTAGCGTCAGGATTCGCGTGACAGTGATCCAAGTTCCCCGACGTGGAACTGCAACCTTTAGCCCCGACACGTGCGACGGGTTGCCGAAAGGTTGTCGAGAGCAAAACGAATGGCGCGAATTTGGTGGTTTGTAGTTAGTAAAATTAGAAAGTTAAGGGATTTCTTACACAATTTGCCTCATTTAAAGAAAAACAAGTAAATGACAGAGGGGACTGGCCCTTGTCTGTGGGGTACTTCATATTTTATCGTTTCCCGACGAAACTTGAAAATTTACCCGACCATGTGGGATTCTTCCCTGACGGGCGACATGACCCCTACCTTCACCTGACGTCACCCCTGTTCTAACAATGATCAATCTCCCCATCTTTTTGACTTTCCTTGGTCTTCGTCAAGAGCACAAATCCTCCAATACAAACAAAAAATTGTCGGCGCCCTTCTTTCTCTGTAGAGTTCTTATTTTTATTTACGTTTGACTTTCGCATGCTACAAGTTTCCTCTCATACGGACCCAAACCAAGCACGTGAATCAATGGAGGACCGATTTCTGCTAAATGCGCTAGCTGAAGGTAAAAAATGCTACGACTTCTTTCCAAACTCTTTACCTGGCGTGATATGGTAAACTAACTATTCGCTACTGGAGGCCAGCCTATCGGCTGTTCGGTTATCGGTAACCTGAGACGAAAACTTTTGCATTCAAGCGCGTATCAAGAGAGGAGGGGTAGGGTGGTTGGAGACGTTCGCCCCCGGGTTGAAGAAACTTTTCTACACTCTCCCATAGGCCGCTATGCTCGACGTTCGTCAAACCTGAAGTCTTCCCTCCCCACCCCTAAATTAACCCACCCCTAAATAAAAAAGCCGGCATACGCGGATGTAGAAGGCTGTATAAAACCAACCCGAAAGCTTTTCTTTATTATTAACTTAATTTGGCCTGTTTTGTGACCTCTTGGTCCGTGTTCACGTTCAACAAAAGCACAAGCTTCCCTGTCCTGTCATACCAAAGCTTCCGAGTCGGCTGTTCGTAGTGTTTCAAATGTGTGAGGCATCATGACCATTAGAATTTTGTGCATCGAGGGCGTCTATAGTTAGATAGGGGCTTATAATTTGATACTTCACCCACTTAATTGTCTTTTCCGTAGGGGAAGGATATAAGGTAAAACGTTGCCCAAAGTGCCTTCAATTTCCAACAATTTTTGCTTAATGAGTACTTGAACACATTTGATACTACATCCACATCACAAGTTGAGGGCATCCCTTCAACAACATGGTATACACTTCACCCTCCAAAATTTTGAGGGACTAAATTTGTGAGTCAATATTTTGGAGTAGAGGAAATTTCTTGAATTAATGTTATCCTACAACTGTATTATTATACCATTTCTAAGATAGTAAATCCTACATTGACTAACACACTAATCAATAAAGGTGAAGTGGCCTTTAAAGGTAGGGACCACTAATTTGAGTTTTTGCTCCGCGAAAATATACTGGACTAACCAACTTGGAAATTTTGAGAAGCTCGTTTTTTCCATATTTTGAGGATTGTATTACTCCGCTTTGTAAAGTGAGGTCTTTAAGTAGTGATCGCGGCTGGAAACATGTAACTATTATTCAAGGCTTTCAAGCCCATCTAGCTCAAAATCTCAATGGTGACGAGCCAGAAATGTGAGCTTTCACCAGAGGGTTGAAATGTCCAGGATGAGAACTTTTATAAGGAACCAGGGCGGAGAACTGACCTGATTTAGTGTGTAAGTCAACGTGGGCAATAATTAGTGGTTCGCTACCTAAAACCTTGTAGAAGTTTTCGCCAGGTATAAGCTTACCCCTCACAAGAAAGCCGACAAGTTGGCCATTCATGATAATTTCAATTTATCATACCATGACCGTGAAGATATTTTGCTAGCGGAGCTCAAAGTTTCCGTAGCTTTACCCAGGCGTTTTTAATCACTCAAAGCCTCATTTACGGCCGTCAGCTTCTAAGCCCATATCTTCTTCAAAATTGCTTCAATTGACCTCATCTTGGCACCAGTGATACTTCATCTAGTCTTCTTTTACATAAAATTGACAAAAGACCCCCATCCTGTTCGGTAACATATACCAAATCTATTGTCCAAATGTCTCCCCTTCTGATATTTTTGAAGGTGAACAAATGGACTGTACGTAGGAATGGGGGCGTGCTACCTTAAAAGGGCAGCGGAAAAAAAAAACGCGGAAGGTGACTTGGTCAAGTTTAAGGGACCCAATCTCTTCTCTTTACAAATCATCGCACCTCGAAACGAGGAGAACAATGGTAACGTATTGTTGGCACATGCTCAGGCCTACCCCTAAGAGGTTTAATGCATAGTTGCAATAGAAAAAAAGCATTTTGAAGAAGGAAACTTTTGAATATTCATCCCAAAGTGGCTTTTTATTTGATCGAAGAGTTGCTTTGGGAAGTTAGGCGAATTCGGTCTCAATAAAATCAGAAGCCCCGGCGACCTTCGTCGCCGGGGCTTCTGATTTTATTGAGACCTTTCGTTTCAACTGCTAATTACATGAATTATGGAATCGATTTCATCTCAAAATGGGAAAAAATTTTATCAGACTCTTACCAATTTCAACCGACAAAAGCAACGTGTAAAGGGGGGGGGGGTTGCATGTCCTCATAATGTAGGCTATATGCAATAGCGTCTAGTGATCTTATTTGGAAATTTTTTAGTAGGACATGATTGAGAAAACGAAGCCTAATTAAAAAAAGAAAAAAGGAGTACCCATGGCAGTCGATCAAAGCTAGAACAAAGAAGATTAAAAAGAAAAGGCAACTGCATCAACTGGACATTTCGACAACTTTAACACAAAACGAGAAAAGACTACACTATCGAGTCTACGGGGGCTTGAACTCACGAACAAACAATTTTAAGTCGAGCGCCTTACCAACTGAACTACCACAACGTTGGTATCATTCGGAAGATATTAATACTTAATACTCGACAAGTGCAAAGCATGCAAGCAGAAGTACCGGAGAAGTACTGGGTGGGCAGTTGGAGAAACACCCCTTTTCGTCAGCATCCTTAGTATTGGTATCGCCCTTTATATTGCCCGAAACGCCCAGATGATGTTGTTTCAATGCATGAATGTTATACATTTTTCCTGGTAATATTTAGCATAGCCTATAAATGTTTCTTTGTTTGCTTTATTAATGACATTAAAAGGGGTGGGTTGAGGGCGGACGGAAGGGGCGGTGGGGGGAGGGAGAGAATGAGTACTAGAAGCCGTGGTCTTCCGTGGCAAAAATTTTTTTTTTCAATTTCTTCGGGAGATATATACCCAAGATAGCAGGTACGATAAATGTGTAAACCCGACGCTGAAGTAGCGTCAGGATTTGCGTGACAGTGATCCAAGTTCCCCGACGTGGAACTGCAACCTTTAGCCCCGACACGTGCGACGGGTTGGGGCAAGGTTGTCGAGAGCAAAACGTATGGCGCGAATTTGGTGGTTTGTAGTTAGTAAAATTAGAAAAGTTAAGGGATTTCTTACACAATTTGCCTCATTTAAAGAAAAACAAGTAAATGACAGAGGGGACTGGCCCTTGTCTGTGGGGTACTTCATATTTTATCGTTTCTCTACGAAACTTGAAAATTTACCCGACCATGTGGGATTCTTCCCCGACGGTTGACACGACCCCTATATACCTTCACCTGGCGTCACCACTGTTCTAACGACAATCAGTCTCCCCATCGTTTTGATTTCCTTGGTCTTCGTCAAGAGCACAAATCCTCCAATACAAACAAAAAATTGTCGGCACCCTTCTCTCTTTGTAGAGTTCTTACTTTTATTTACGTTTGACTTTCGCATGCTACAAGTTTCCCCTCAAACGGACCTAAACCAAGCACGTGAATCAATGGAGTACCGATTGCTGCTAATTGAGCTAGCTGAAGGTAAAAAAAAATGCTACGACTTTTTTCCAAACTCTTTACCGGGGCGTGATATGGTAAACTAACTATTCGCTACTGGGGGCCAGGTTATCGGTAACCTGAGACGAAAACTTTTGCATTCAAGCGCGTATCAAGAGAGGAGGGGTAGGGTGGTTGGAGACGTTCGCCCCCGGGTTGAAGAAACTTTTCTACACTCTCCCATAGGCCGCTATGCTCGACGTTCGTCAAACCTGAAGTCTTCCCTCCCCACCCCTAAATTAACCCACCCCTAAATAAAAAAGCCGGCATACGCGGATGTAGAAGGCTGTATAAAACCAACCCGAAAGCTTTTCTTTATTATTAACTTAATTTGGCCTGTTTTGTGACCTCTTGGTCCGTGTTCACGTTCAACAAAAGCACAAGCTTCCCTGTCCTGTCATACCAAAGCTTCCGAGTCGGCTGTTCGTAGTGTTTCAAATGTGTGAGGCATCATGACCATTAGAATTTTGTGCATCGAGGGCGTCTATAGTTAGATAGGGGCTTATAATTTGATACTTCACCCACTTAATTGTCTTTTCCGTAGGGGAAGGATATAAGGTAAAACGTTGCCCAAAGTGCCTTCAATTTCCAACAATTTTTGCTTAATGAGTACTTGAACACATTTGATACTACATCCACATCACAAGTTGAGGGCATCCCTTCAACAACATGGTATACACTTCACCCTCCAAAATTTTGAGGGACTAAATTTGTGAGTCAATATTTTGGAGTAGAGGAAATTTCTTGAATTAATGTTATTCTACAACTGTATTATTATACCATTTTTAAGATAGTAAATCCTACATTGACTAACACACTAATCAATAAAGGTGAAGTGGCCTTTAAAGGTAGGGACCACTAATTTGAGTTTTTGCTCCGCGAAAATATACTGGACTAACCAACTTGGAAATTTTGAGAAGCTCGTTTTTTCCATATTTTGAGGATTGTATTACTCCGCTTTGTAAAGTGAGGTCTTTAAGTAGTGATCGCGGCTGGAAACATGTAACTATTATTCAAGGCTTTCAAGCCCTTCTAGCTCAAAATCTCAATGGTGACGAACCCTTAATGTGAGCTTTCACCAGTGGTTTGAAATGTCCAGGTTGAGAACTTTTATAAGGAACTAGGGGCGGAGAACTGACCTGATTTAGTGTGTAAGTCAATGGGGGCAATAATTAGTGGTTCGCTACCTAAAACCTTGTAGAAGTTTTCGCCAGGTATAAGCTTACCCCTCACAAGAAAGCCGACAAGTTGGCCATTCATGGCAATTTCAATTTACCATACCATGACCGTGAAGATTTTTTTGCTAGCGGAGCTCAAAGTTTCCGTACCTTTACCCAGGCGTTTTTAATCACTCAAAGCCTGATCTACGGCCGTCGGCTTCTAAGCCGATATTTTCTTCAAAATTGTTTCAATTGACCCCATTTTGGCACCAGTGATACTTCATCTAGTCTTCTTTTACATAAAATTGACAAAAGACCCCCATCCTGTTCGGTAACATATACCAAATCTGTTGCCCAAATGTCTCCCCTTCTGATATTTTTGAAGGTGAACAAATGGACTGTACGTATGAATGGGGGCGTGCTACCTTAAAACGACAGCGGGAAAAAACCGCGGAAGGTGACTTGGTCAAGTTTAAAGGACCCAATCTCTTCTCTTTACGAATCATCGCACCTCGAAACGAGGAGAACAATGGTAACGTATTGTTGGCAGATGCTTAGGCCTACCCCTAAGAGGGTTAATGCATAGTTGCAATAGAAAAAAAGCATTTTGAAGAAGGTAACTTTTGAATATTCATCCCAAAGTGGCGTTTTATTCGATCGAAGAGTTGCTTTGGGAAGTTAGGCGAATTCGGTCTCAATAAAATCAGAAGCTTCTGATTTTATTGAGACCTTTCGTTTCAACTGCTAATTACATGAACTATGGAATCGATTTCATCTCAAAATGGGAAAATATTTATCAAACTCTTACCAATTGCAACCGACAAAAGCAACGTATAAAGAGGGAGGGGGGGGGTGTTGCACGTCCTCATAATGTAGGCTATATGCAATACCGTCTAGTGATCTTATTTGGAAATTTACAGTAGGACATGACTAAAAAAACGAAGCCTAATTAAAATAAAAAAAGAAAAAGAAGAACGCATAACAGTCGATCAAAGGTAGAACAAAGAAGATTAAAAAGAAAAAGCAACTGCGTGAACTGGACATTTCGACAACTTTAACGCAAAACGAGAAAAGACTACACTATCGAGTCTACGGGGCTTGAACTCACGAACAAATAATTTGGAGTCGAGCGCCTTACCAACTGAACTACCACATCGTTGGTATCATTCGGAAGATATTAATACTTAATACTCGGCTTGTGCAAAGCATGCAAGTAGAAGTACCGGAGAATGGGGGACTGGGTTGGCAGATGGAGAAACACCCCTTTTCGTCCGCATCCTCAGTATTAGTGTCGTACTTTATATTGCCTGAAAGTTGCCCAAATGGTGTTGTTTCAATGCATGAATGTTATACATTTTTCCTGGTAATATTTAGCATAGCCTATAAATGTTTCTTTGTTTGCTTTATAAATGACATCAATTTTCTTAGACACATGGGGCAAATATTATATGCAACGACGTATTCAGGGCCTTTAAATTGATGCACCTAATTGGGATATTTCGATGCAACACTGCGAATTGTTCGCAGTGGCGGATCCGGGGGGGGGGGTCGCCGACGTCCGGACCCCCCCCCCCCCTCAAATTTTCCAATGTGCCCTTTTTCAAAAAATGTTTTTTTTTTCACACTAGCAAAAAAAAAAAAAAAAACGAGACAGTTTCACAGGTAATGACAGTGTTGTCCAATTCCGAGGAGATTTTGGTTACCCCCATCCAGTATCGATCAATCCACTCGTAAAAGTCTAGCCATGTATCGCAAAAACTTTCGGCAATATATTTGACTACGGTAACCTATATTGGCCGCCCCGAACCCGAACAGTGTAATCGTTTTACAGAGAATGTGACTACGGTATGTCTGCGTGACAATCACTTTTCGCTTGGAACCACGTGTGGCGTGCTTGGGCATTCAGAATGACACAAAACACGCAGATATTACGTCATACTCACTAGCGATATGCAACGTATTATTACTGGGTTTTAATATTGATTCCAAAAGGTCACTGCTAGTCTTTTGGTCTTACAAAATAATGATCTGTTCACATTCCATAAACGCTACATCTACGAAACCTTCCCTCCACCCTCTAGTATCCATCCTCTCGTGAACAAGAGAGAGTAGGTAAATATGTTTCGCTATGATATTTATAGTCTGGAATTACTCTCCTTTTATAGTGTTGCCCTAATGATGGGAATAAAAAGCCAGTCTTAGGTAAAGTCCACAGCTAGAGTTGACCAGAAGTCACAATAGACAAATCGGGGTTTGTTTCATTTTAAAATTACTATATAAAATCACCACCAGGTCAAATAACGCAGTGTCAGTTGGTTCAATTTTTTGACGTCTTTGGACCGATGACCGGTCTGCTGTCGCAAATGAAAAGCAAACATTTGACTTCAGTCATCTGTTCTGACAGAGTGTTTTTGACAGTCGCGACGCAACTATATAGGGAACACAACATACAGTATTTTAACCTCCTCCCCCAGTCGAGATAGCGGTAGCGCCAGGTGGGGTATGGGTTCATGCCCCCGTCGGGGGAGAAGTTTTACAGTTTCGTAGGGGAGTCTTAGTCGAAAGTATGCAGTCCCTGACGACAACTAATCGACGGTTTACCTGTTTTTTGCTCTCAAGAGGATAATTCCTGTAATAAGAACCCAAAATTTTCGGCGCGCTACGCGCGCTGTAGAGTCACTCTAGTTTTTCAATAGTTCCATTCCACATAGCAGGATAGCACAATTCCTATCCACCTTAACAGATAACATATGGGCAGTATACATAGTTTATATAAAGGTCGTAACTTTCATCCCATATCGCAAAGCCTAGCTGGTGTTCTCTTGCGTGTGTCATGCGGTACAGTCAGTTGGTGAGCGACTTAAGGAGCAAAGTTTGGCTATTTCATCGTGTAGTCCAGGTGGTTTCGATACAATGTATGTTACACCCGATACGGTCTACAAACCCTACAGTTCTTTTTTTCGTTTCGTCATATGTTTTATGTGTAAGCCTATCAAAAACTTTCGCCCGCTTCGCGCGCTTTTCAATTTCACGATCCAGATTCAAAGAACACTAACAGTGCGCAACTCGGATCATGAAGTATTAAGTGATATAATGCAAAATATGCCTGCAATTGCATGGGATAATGAGGCTCCCATATTGCCCTTCTCATCATACCCTCGAAATAGGGAACGTCGGAACTTGGGGTAGCTGACATGGTCTGGCCCCCTGTTGGAAAAAATTCTGCAGCCACCAATGGTCAGTTTACTTAGTTTGGCTTTCATAAGGGTAATTTCTGGGATAAAACCCAAAATTTTCGGTACGCTTTGTCCACTCTTCCTCAGTTCAGTTATACTTATAGCTAAATATAGTACAAACCCTTTCCACCTTTTCAAGTTAATAAGTAGAATACATGGATTTATGTAAATGTCGGGAATTGGATCTCATTTCGCTAAACCTGGTTAACGTTCACTTGTGTCTGTCGTACGGTACGTCTAGTGACTCGAGGAGGGAAGTACAATAAAGTTATGCCCGATAGGGCTCAACTGTCCGCTCAGTTGTTCTATATAAGCTTTAAATTAGTACAAATTCTTATAAGTGTAGGCTTACCCAAAAAATTTTCGCGCGCTTCGCGCGCTTTGCAATTTCACCGTTTATTTAAATTCCAGGTTTTGAATCCAGTTTTTGCATGTCTCTTGGTTTGTCCTTTCTTTGTCAATATGCGGTAAGTTGTGTAATTGCTGACGTTTATGGGAACCAAAATTTAAAAAAATGAATGTGCCCTTTTTATGTTGGACCCCCCCTCAGAAAAGACCCTAGATCCGCCCCTGGTTCGAACGCTTTAAAAACATTTCTTCAGGGTCATGAACCGGATCTTTGTCAAATATTTGACTAAACTTGATTCAAAATTCATTAATTTGGTGAAGCATGAAACCACTCGACTTAATTTTAAATATTTGAATGTAATTCAGTTCGTGTCTATTATGGAGATTTTTTCAAGTATAACGGGAAATGGGATGTTTTTGGATGAATGTTTCTTTAGTAAAATAGCCTCTTATATATTTAAACTGTTTCGTAGATATTGTGATCTTAAAATACTTATATCCCAGTGTTTACAATCTCTTTTATTGATACAACTACTTCACGATGGTCACTAAGCTTCCAGGCGTTTTTTCTTTTGTTTTATTTTTACACGCAGCTATCATCAGTGGGTGTCTTAAGTGGAGGTCAGTGGGTGTCTTAAGGGGAGGGGGTAAGATGACCATAAGAGAGTGAAAATGAAAAATTATGATATTAAAACTCCTTGGGTAGACCCTAAGATTGTCCGTTTTATATGGTCTTCAGTTTTCAACTGCACAAAAAACTTGAAAAAGTCATTTATCGCCGAAACATTTACAAAACTGCAACCCTTGTAACTGAATGACAGCAAATTCACAGTGAAGGGACACCTAAATTTTGTAATCCGCCCCAATATTCCCCAGCCCACCTGGATCCTGGAATACATTGAAACTTTTAATTAAGTGTGCTTTGTACGTCAATTGCTGATGTCTAGCAGCATTATTGGAAAGTCGTAAGGAATCAGTATTCTGAAAATTATGTTTAAGGTCCATGGGTCTCTCTGTTCATTAATTCTCTCCAATCAACAACATTTTTCTCTACAGTAGTAACCAGCTTTTAGTCAGCTGCTTTTTCAAAGCAATTCAAACTACCCTGTTCATGCACTTTGCCCCACTGAACTCAGGACCGTAACCTACGGGGGTGAAGGGCAACTGCCCCCTAAGATTTCCAAACCGTAAATGGAAGTTGGCCTACTTGAGAACACAAAAACTTAAATACCGAAAATTCTATCATCCAAATTATGATTTCAAGGCCCCCAAAACCTCGAAAATCGCATTTAAGGGTTCTTTTCCCCTAAATTTCCCGGGGAGGTCCCCGGACCCCCACCATGGACGCATTCTTATGTGGGTTTCTCTGTTTGACGAATAAACCATCTTCCTCCTACAATATGCACCGCTTGAATACACCACTATATACACTGGCTAAAGATAAAATAGAAAATGATTACCTTTAATTATTAGCTAAACTTAATGAGCTTATAAAGTAACGTTTAATTTAAAGGGCATAAGCAATCGCCGCAAACTTATTTTGAAAAAACAGCTAAATCTCATAAATATCCCCCTGTTTCACTTCAAATGTCTTTCAGTATATGCTAGAACATAAATATTGCATGTTCAAGAAACACCAAGGCGTGAGTCTAGACGTGAATTTCTCAACTCAGTGAGAAACATGATATTGTAACATGATTCTCAAGGAAAATTCATGAAATAGGATGCCCGGGTACACTAATTGAAATTGGGGTGACTGCATTTCCCCATTAAATCAAATCTAACTTTTCTTCTTGAAATTTTAAATTTGTTTATTGAGCATGAAATTTCAAAGTAAAGAATGTTTAGATGCAACTTTAAGGTCTTAAATGTGTCACTCCCCCCATTTTCTTCTACGATTACACACCAACCGATGATGGTTCCCATTGTCGTACTAAGAGCGCTAGGAGAAACCCTGCACCAAGGACCAGCCTCGTACGGGTGCCATGCATGCCACAGCCGAAGAAATCAGTAAATAATCAAAAGTTTAGATCATTTTATCAGTCTGAAGCTTTACCACAAATATCACCATTTTGGATCTAGGTATACTTAAAACAAGAAAAATTTCTCAAAGAGGGGAGGTGTCATCCCTTCCCTGAATATCCCCTTCAATTACACCCTACCAGGATAGAAAAAATCACTAAATAATGAAGATTCCTAAACATATAATCAATTCAACGCTTTAAAAGCTTTAGAAAGATAACACCATTTCGCATCCAAGCCACCTCCCATAGACAAAAATTTCTTAAAGAGCATAGGATGTCGTCCTCTTCTCTTAGACAACACCTCTTGCCTTCCTCGCAGCTACAAAATAGGAAGAATATCACTAAATACTGATAATCTGTAAAAATATAATCAGTTCGAAGCTTTGCCAACGATAGTACAATTTTGAATCTAAGCCAGGCCTTACATGTACCCCTCCCCTCAGCATCCCCACCCCGATGGTACCTATGAACATGTGAAAAAGGAAGGGTCCGCTTATGTGTTAACTGTCTGTAGGCACGCCACGTGGTGCTCCGCTTAGATAGTGTCATGAGCTGCCCCCTAGAAATTTCGCCAAGGCTACGGCCCTAGAACTTGAATATCAACAACTTTTTAATACGGGCCTGTGGGGTCTCCATCCTAAGACGAGCATGGCCTAGTGGATCACACCACGAGCCACTATTTCGGGTTCCGTAATCTCGTAGAATGTTGTATTACAGAAAAAAATTTTCTTCAAAAGGTTTTCTGGGCTCATCTCCCTGTAGCCTTCTCTTCAACTTTGCCCGGAACTTTCTTGTTATTCCAAGTCTTTTATCCTCCCTGTCAATCACTCAGATAAACCGGCTGTTGGATATAAAACTGCATGGTAAAAGTTTGATTGTTATGAACTTCTGAACGCACACACAGTATTCCTATTCGTGACTAGGAAAGGGGAAAAATTGCGTTAAAGCCCACTGATATCAACTCCTTGGATTAGAATTATGAGATGAAAACAGAGAGTGTTTTTTAATGTGTGAAAATGCTGCACCCTAGTGCACATGGGTTGTTGCACTGACAAAATATGGTACAATTCTTATGCAAAATTAATTTTAACAGCCTTTTCTCCCTATCTGTCACTATACCCATTTTGATCCATAAAAGCAATTCCAAACTTCAATAAAGTGGTATCCAAAGTGAAGCCCAATGTTATTTCTCGGATTTTGTATTTTCTCACTTATTTGATTTGCATTTTTGCCACTCCGAGGAAGTTGTGCATGTGTATGATCCTACTGCAAGCAAATTGTAAGACACCTCTTTTCGCATATTGGCAATTAAGCAGACTGAACTTAGTCCCACATTCATTAAATTATGTCCATATGATAAATTGTCAATTGAAATATTCATCAGAAGACATTACTGGCTTGTCAGAAGTTGGGTTTGAGTACGAACATGTAACACTGTGATGATGAATTTGCATCGAGATGCATAAAAGGGTAGGGAGGGTCAGCTGCACTGATGAGTAGAAGAAATTTGGTCAGTCTATACCCCTTTAAAGAGCTCCTGGTTCCATTTGGCCAAAAGAAAAATTAACTTATGAATATGAATTTTTAAACAAATTCCTGTGGTTCATAGCTTTGCAAAAGTACCGGTATACACCATTTGGAATCTGAAGAACTTTACATATCCAAGAAATTACACTCTTAGGGGAGAAGGGGTGGGAAGGGCAGTGGCGTAGCTCCCGGGGTGGGGCTTGGGGGGTCCAGCCCTCCCACAAGATTTCAGAGCCCCCACTACCCCTCACTGGTGATCGAAGATGTTGAAAAAAATATAAGTAGAACAAACACCAGTCCCCCATTTGGAGATCCAGCAGGCTCCAGTCCCCCCACATAGAAGACTCTGTCTACGCCACTGGGGAAGGGAGAAGGTCATAGATTCCCTTTGACAACATGTGCCACATTTCTATTGATTAAGACAATTCTGTGACATATCTCAGTCCAGAGCCTTGGCAAAATTAGCCCAATTATGAGTCAAGTGCCATGCATTGTACAAAAATTGTCAAAACTGAGAGGGGTTCTCCCTCCCATTGCTATCGAATGGAACAGCTTGTTCCTCTCCTATTTTTAAAACCCTTGCATGAGATGTCATAGGCATTGAAAGCTGCTCTCAGCTGTGTGGTGGCTTTGAGTGGCCATCCTGGGGGAGTTAAGTCTCTCCTCCTCTCCTAGAAATTTGTGAATATGGTCTGTAGCTGCAATTTGGTTCAGTATGTACAAAATTTAAGGAAAATTTACTGAAATTGTTTACATCATTTCAGAGGGAACAAATAAGGGGTTTTTATCTTTGACTATAGGGGAAGGTGAGGACTAGGACGCACGTTACTTATACGTGGCACCCTGTACAGTTTAGATTTGGGAGGGGGAACTTTAACCCAGCTCCCTCTAACGGTTTCTGTACTCCTGTGCCTAGTGTCAGCATTCGTAGCTGTTACGTACGTCTGGTGCTCCCTTGAAAATGATTCACTCCTTCTTTCCAGACAGTACACTGTGTTTTCAGTCCATTGCCAGCTTGCACTGTTTCCTATGTCCTGTTCCTGAAAAGAGGTTACTTACGTGCGCGACCATCTACGGTATGCAGGCCGCGCTGATCGAGTAGCGGCGCTTATGATTGGCGTACAATTCATTTCGATTTTGAGTATTCCTCCTCTCACCATCTCCTAACACCCCCTCCCACCCATCACACCACCATGCCCAGCGGCGTCACCGGCGGGGTTCTCACGCCGGAGTATTAAACGTACGTTTGGGCAGGGAGTTGTTATTTGGATGGAGATGCATCCCTTTAAAGTGAGGTTTGTACAGCCAAGGTCACTCGTAATCCATCGCTAACATTATATCTTTCTTGACATTTCTATAAGACTTTCACTGGATTAGGAAGTTAACACAAAAGGGATTTGTCGTCTGCTACATCTACAATTGGGGGTTTTCGGCCACTGCCACAACATTGCCAGTCGTCAGGGAAATAAATAATATTGCATCTTTCGACGCTCGGTGACGCGCATGACAGTATGATCAGTAAGGTTTAATGTCGAAATATGAATAAGAATCGATATTTGGTTATTTCAGGAAACTTTCGGAATATTTTATATTGCTGTAACAAAAGTAAGACCTCTACTTCGTCAACTCATTTCATGCAGTATCTTGTAGAAGAAGGGGCTAGCTGTATTCTTTTACTTCAATAAAATAGTCGTTTCGAGTTTAATATCACCTGCTCTAAACGTGTCGGCACGCAAACCTAGGCCTACACATCAAAGTATTGTTCTGCGCAGGTCACTTGTTACACCTGCACTCTAAATGCAAAAGAGTGAAATTCACTCCAAAAGAGACTGTAGTTTGGGACCACTCCAAGAAAGAGTGAATTTCACTCGGGGTGGATTGGTGAAAATTTGGCCCGTTCTTTCATATACAGCGACTTCAGAATTCACAAAAAGTTCGCGTCGAAATGATATATCGTTTGGACTTCGAGTGTGTCACTGTTTCCAAGACTGAGTGAAATTCACTCTTACTAGGAGTTTGGACTGACAGTCGTCCTTTTGGAGTGAATACGCGTGCAGGCCACTTGTTACCGTCACCTGGTATTACGTGACTTGAGTGATGTTGCTAGATGAATGATATCAAATTGTAGCCACCAAAAAAAGGAATGAAATCCCTTTGCGCCAAATAAATGGCTTAGTTAAACTTAATAATCTTCCCTCGATTTAGTGCATCTTACAGGATTAACATAAATTAAACTTTTCGATAATATCTCCATCCAAATTTGGGCATTATACTTTCAATTTCAGTTATCCCCTTAAATTTGCCCAAAAACTGTATTGCACGAGTTCGCCCAAAAAGTATTTTTGGTCGAAAATCGCATTATGACGAAGCCTCCATCAGTCAATTGCGTATGCCTTTGTGTGCACGTGGATGCATTCACCACGGTATGCTTCTGATACAACACTTCGGAAAACTTGAAGTGCTGGCATTTATTACAACACTTGCTCGTTTTCGAAAGTCGAAAGGTCGAAAGCCGAAAGCCAATGAATATGAATAATGACGGGTTGTGACGTTTTGTGTTGTCAGTGTTATTAATATTAAGCGTGGCAAAGTACTTCCCGTTAACAAGTAGCTGCTGTAAGTAGGCTATTGTTGAGTTTCATCAGCTACAAGTACAATTCCTAATATTTGCTTACCCCTAATGTACAGTATACAGACGAAGTTAAATACAATACAATAGCCTGCCAACTTTCTAGCCAATCTCATTTCCGAGACAAAAATAACTTCATGATAATTAATGCACACGTCATCAGCGTTGGTAAGGGGTGGAGTCAACATGAGCGACCGGTTGCTTCGCTACAGCAGAGCATTCCCAGACAACTCTTTTCACTTGTATACACGTTATGCAGTGCAGTACGGCTATTACTGTATAGTTACTGGCTTAGCTGTTTATGTACATGTCTACACCACTTTTATTTCTATGGTCTACACATACAGTTTAGCAAGGAACGTTGTCGTCTATGGCAAACCTGGTTTATCGATTGAAAAACCAAGTTTTTCGATTTATTGGGCATTTGGCTTACCATAGTCGTCTTGTCCATGCGAGGGCATGTACATGCCACTGTTGACGCCTAACTTACTAACGTTAGGCTTGACTTTCCATTGCAAGGATTAGCTCGAATTTTAGCCCATGATAATTACGAACCTTTTTAAGATGTCACCGTATCTTCTGAAGTATTCGTATATGTGCATCGTCGTAGGCCGTAGGCAGTTGATAAATATGAATAGTCAGTACCGTGAACACCATGTGACCTTTTATGAATAATAATCCATCCCGTATTTTGGGGATTCGCGTAAATGAAAACAGGACGAACAAGGTTTGCAGACTCTGTATAGAGCTTATGCACCTACATCACGTTTCTCTGTTTTTCCATCCAAGCGTACATTGTGCAACAATTGTTACTAAGGTGCTATCGTGAGCGCGTATCTTTAACACACCCACTACGTATGGCAGTTCCATCCAGTAAGCCAAATTGAAACGCGCTGACGTCACGTGCATAAGCTCTATAGAATATATAGGTGGTGTATTATGATTTCTGAGAGAGCGCCATCTTTTAGAAGGCTGCTACAGAGTCTTCACAAGACTTTCTTAAGCTGAGATATAAAATGTTGAAGTTTATTCACTCGATTAAAAAAGGTAGATTGCGCAATAATTTGTGATGTCATTGTTGTACTACTCAAATTACAATTTTTGTATTTCTTTGTTTTTCTGAAAGCCACAGCACCTTGTGCCAAAATGTGATCGCGTTCTTACTGCTTTGGGGTGACTTGACTATATAAGCCCTCTCTGTACAGCATGTCATGCAAGAAAACAGGAAGCGGTCAAGGTCATATGAACATTTTTAATTTTAAAAGAAAACAAAGCATTTAATGTGAGTTGTACAACAAGAATGTCAAAAATTATTGCGCAATGAACTGTTTGGATTTAAGTGAATAAATTTTAACATTTAATATCTCAGCAATGGAATAAGCTATGACAATGGGAGTTGGACCAATAAGATTAATTTTGTAACCTCTAAAATATATATTTTTGAATTTTTAGACTTTAGGTCCACTTTAACCTTATTTTTCCCGACATACTATTCAAGTATTTTTAGAGGCTACAAATTTAGGATAGCGCCATCACTTTGGCCAACCGTCGGGAAAATAAGGAAGGAAAGTCTTGTTCACGGACTTCTTATATACATGGACGGAGCATATTGCACTAAAGCCCTATGCGTAAGTTGTCGCCACCGTGTACGTACACGAGTAGGCTTACCAATATGGCTGCCTGCTATAGTCTTGTGTGTAAAATTTGGACTTGCTCAAGTGGCTCAGTATCGACAAATTGTGTGAAAAACTTGTAATATTTTCGAAAGAATGCAAGCTCAGGTGAAATTCATCAAGTAGAATGGAGGACTGTGATATTGTTCTTCCATTCATACTGATATTTTGTCTGAAATGTTGCAGATTCATCGTCAAATTGGGCAAATGGTAGTAGCCCGGCGGCCATCTTGGTCAGCCGAAATTTGTTCGAACGGTGGCGACCGTATTGATTGCGCAATCCTCTGTCCATGTATTGAAGTCCGTGGTCTTGTTATTTTCCCGACTGTCGGGTAAATAGCTTCCACCTTAATTTATAGATTTGTTTGTTGACAGTGGTATAATGGATCTCTTTGACTCAGATAGCGAGGAAGAACTGCCGGCAGGTTGGGAGGAAAGAAGCACAGCTGATGGTCGAGTTTTTTACGCGAAGTGAGATTTCAAACCATGAAAATAATGTTTCCGATACGTACATGCCGTAGTAAATTTGCGATAGACGTATGACATATGTTAAATACAGTAACGTTAGAAACCTATTCCACGATGTAGGCTATATAGGCCTACAAGGTCTTTGACTTGCAAGTCGCAGTTGCACAGTTAGGCTAGTGTGAAGAATTTTATGCTTTCTTAAAGTCAAATTCTGCTTTTTTCTGCTTTCTAAATGTAGCACCTTTTTGCATGGTAATTTGCTATGCTTTTCTACATAATTTCATGGCAATCTAACCCCCATTCTACAAACCAGGCTGTTAATGACAGACCTATTGTGGTTCGAATGTTGACAAACACGCTGGCAAAGTACAACAATCTCTTTCTTCCAACTCAGCACAGCTTAGTACATGTGTTTCATAAACTTTGGTGATATCAGCCCACTTCTGCATACGGCTCTGTGTATAGTACACACACACGGCTTCCTAGCACTGTATGTTCATGACCACTGACTCACGGTGGTCAAAAAGATGACACTGCACTTTGCCTTCAGTTGTTTACTACCAAGCTACACACAGTGAAACACATGTTTATTTTGACTTTTCTTACCAAACTAACTGGTTTGGTCAGTAGTCATGACACATGGTTTACAACAAGTGGGACAATAATACACAGTAACAATTGGGCTACAGCAGTGATTGAGCAGGCTGTGTAGTTACATTACTGTTCCAGTTTTACCTTTAGCTGTAGGCTGTGTAGCTTATGTATTTTTTCTTCAAAAAAATTATGATTTTACTAGCTTTATTCACCCAAATGCACAGATTTGGAAACTCGTGCTCCCAGTATGCTTTGGTAGTAGTGTAACATCTGCAATATTTTTTTGTACAGTTTTTGGTTGCAATGAAAAGAGAAACCTATTAGGCCTAGGTCATGATGGCATGTGTATGTATGTGTGTGTGTGTATGTATGTGTGTGTGTGTTTGTGACACTTAGCTCGTTAACACGGTATCTCAAGAAGGGAAACTGACAGTTCTCATACTTGGTGTATGAATGCCACATATTGAGAGGAAGAACCCAATTGTTTTTGATGGGGTTCAAAGGTCATGTGGGGTCACCAGGGGTCCAACTCTGAATGCCTTTTTAAGACGATATCTCAAGATAGGAAGCTTCGATAAATTTTCTACTTAGTGTGTAGATGCCTTACAGTAAGAGGAAGAACCCTACTGATTTTGGTGGAAGTCAAAGGTCATTTGGGGTCACCAGGAGTCAAACTCTAAAAACCTTGTTAACATGATATGATATCTCAAGGCAGGAAGCATTAATAAATTTTTTAGGTAGTATGTAGATATGTTATGGTGAATGGAAGAGAAGCCTAGTGTTTTTGGTGGGGTTCAAAGGTCATTTGGGGTCACCAGGGGTCAAACTCTTGAAACTTTGTTTACACAATATCTCAAGTTAGGGAGCTTGGACAAATTTCATACTTGGTATGTAGATGCCTTATGGTAAGAGAAAATACCCTATCATTTTTGGTGGAGGTCAAAGTTCATCTGGGCTCACTGGGGGTCAATTTCTGAAAACCTTGTTTACATGATATCTCAAGGTAGGAAGCTTGGATAGATTTCATACGTAATAGATGCCTTATAGTGAGAGGAGGAACCCTATTGTTTTATAGTGGAGGTCAAAGATCATCTAGGGTCACCAGAGGGCAAAAAGGCAAAATTTCCCAAGAAATCCCAAGATTGTTATCTGGGGTCTTCAGAGTTCAAAAAGCAAAATTTCCCAAGATCTTATCTGGGGTCACCAGAGTTCAAAATGCAAATTTCCCAAGATCATGTATGAAAAAAATTCTTTTTCTCAACATGTTAATATAGCATTTGAACTGTAACTGAAAGAAATGGGATAACATGGCATTTCTTGGAATAAAACAGAAACCATCGAAACCAATGCATTTTTGCATTCTTTTTTTTTCTACTTTTCTTACAAATTGGTATTTTCTGCTTTCTACTCTGAATTTTCCTAAATTTTGCTCTTTTTTTTTTGCATAATTTCTGCAAAGCAGAAAATTCTTGACACTAAGTTAGGCCCTACTGTTTATAAGGCTAGACCATGGTCCCATGCAAGCAGGGTTGGGAAGTAACGAGTTACAAGTAACGCCGTTACTGTAACGAGTTACATTTTGTGTAACGGAACCCTGTAACGAGTTACATTTGCATTTCAGTAACGGAGCAAGTAACTAGTTACAATTCTGTGTAAAAGGAACTGTAACGGCGTTACATTTGGGTCCCGTTACTTTCCCGTTACAAATAGTCAAAATGACCACAAATTGCATTTTCTTTGAGCTAATAACAGAATAACAGAAAATTTTCAAATTGATGACACTTTGGTAGTAAAATGTAAAATTATTTTCGATATAGGCTATTTATCATTCATCGCTATTATCGACGTCGCCCTCACCGACATCAAATTTTATTCACGATTAGAATCAGAAGTTGATATTAGATGCACACGCTGCAGGCTTACAGGCCGGGTCACTTGATTGTCTATTGAACCAGGGAGTTGTCAAATAGCAACTCCCTGATTGAAATAAGTTTAAAATTGATCTGTATGTCAAAATACTTATTAGACAGATCAATGCTTATTATCCATGAGACCGATTTGTGCGATTATTTGAAAAATACTGAACGGTCCTCTAAGGCTCAGCTGACTTTATGTATTCTAAGTAAAGTCAGCTGGGCCTTGGTTTACTCATATTGTCCTTTAGAGGACACAGTGGAGACAGTGTACCGTGAGAAACGGGTTGGCCCATGGGCATTCAAATACCAGCTTACTTTGAAAGTTTAATCATTGCCTCTTGAGACGTTAGGGCTGGACCCGTGTTCACCCTATCCGAGTCGGAGCTAACTGCGATTCTAGATTCCCGAATCTTTCCGAGCATGGTACTACTCAGGATCCTCAAATTTCTGCCAGTTTTGATTCCAATGGCACCAATTCCGAGACCAGTCTTTTTGCCAATGTATATCATATCACACATACAGATGTTTTAATTCTATCGTACATGTCCACCATTAATTAACAAAGTCATCGTTTGTACTCACTTCCATAGCCTGGCCTCCTGAGTAATTTAGTTGATTGTATGTGACAATACCTTAGATCTGTACATTGTGCACAAATGGAACTTTAAACACTTTTAATGTAACTTTCATATTTGAGAACTCGGCTGGAATGAACTCCGAGTCCGAGTCCAGTTACATCACATTCCGTAAAAATTTCGATTCCGGAACCTTCTATCCCGGGCAAATTCCTAATCTAGAAAAACGCTCTTGAGACCGGCATTAAGCTAACCGAATCCGGACTCTTGCGTTGGAGCCCAGTAAATCTATACGGTGCCAAGCGTTGGTAAACACCGTGCATCCATTTATGCATCTAATTTAACATGTATGGTATCTTTATTTGATGAATCAAACGTATGAATTTAGGCTATATCATATTCTTTTCAATGTCCGTAACTCCTTACACTGGAATAATAGTACGGTTAATATAAAAAAACAGCAGAATATTGAAATGGTCAATGGCGTTAAAAGTATCCGAACAAAGCTAATTGGAAAGAGAAGTGTCCGACTTAAAGCTTTACCTATTGTAAAGGGAAAGTGAATTATGTGCACATGATCTGCATGTATAAACTGCATAGTATCACCATTTCTATGCACTGTTTTATATCGACACAATGTGAAACTTGAAATTTATGGGGAAATATCACTTAGCCCAACCTTAGCGGTGAGGTTTTAAAATTTTACTGCTAACAAATGTATTCATCCTCTTATTATACCATATTTATGCTCTTGAGGGGTGAAGACTTTACTGCTGAAACAACGCTCTTCCCCTTTCCGGCATAGCCGCTAACCTCTCTAAATTAGCCGACTGTGTGATGGGAGTATAAAGATTTCAACCCTCAAAGAAGTACTTTGGTAACTGGAAAAGTTTTGGTTATAACCATATTCCTCTAACAAATAGTTTGCGTAAGCTCCGACACAGTATCATGATTCGCTGCTTCATTTTGAGCATTAGGAGCCTCTGCGACAATGCCCATTGAAGATCAGCTAGCTTCATTGACTTTCTTTGGGGAACACCTAAGGATAACCGGCACAAATGAGGTGTCGGTCGTCTCATGTGCCCCCGTCTTACTATCTAATTATGCCCCCCCCCCCCTCCATTTCAGGTACCGAGGTACCGTATATTCACCTTGAAGTAACGAGTTACTTTTGAAATGTAGCTAGTTACTTTTTAGTCAAAAGTAACTGTAACTAGTTACTTTTTCAACATTGTAACTAGTAACTGTAACGAGTTACAATTTTACGGAATTAACTGTAACTATAACGAGTTACTTTCAAAGCGTAACGGGAACAACCCTGCATGCAAGTGGCAGTTTCTCAGGTTTGTAGGCTAGGCTAATTATGAAGTGACAAAGTACAGCCATTTGATATCATTCTCTCACCATATCTATCACCAAAAATAGCCCTTATGTTAAAAAATACCGCCCCATGAAAGAGAAATGCTAAAACAAAATGGTACCCCTTCCAGCACAACAGCTCAAAAAGTGAAAGTACATTGACCCAAGAATGACATCAGCTCCGATGGCGAACGAGTAGTTCAGAGAGACTCCATACTTCTAGTAACGTTTTACTCACAGATTGTGTAGCTTGAGTCCGGTACTGGCCTTACAATTTCATAAAAATGTAACTGAAGAATGTGCCAGTATCAAGCAAAAAATATATATACTGTAACATAAAAATTTGAAATTCTTACTACCCAAAAGGGGATGTTCGTCACTACTTGCTCAAGCTTACGTCTAGACCCTATACATAGAAGACATACACTGAATCTTGCTATCCCATTTGCAACGGCAGTCTGATTGCCTACAGTTTTTCAAGAGTTGGTATTGAAACAGGATTTTATAACTCTGAAATGCTTGTAAGCATAGAAGCACCAGTTAAGGCAGCAAACAGAAGCCATTTTTTCTCTTCTTCGTCCGTATTTCTAAGTTATATTTTAAACCCATCAGTCTGAGTTTGCAGACTACTTAGTTGATCTTCAACTAGACAGGGACCCTTTGCAAAGAAAAAGAAAACATTTAACTCACATTTAAATCAGATTGTTGGGTAAGATGGCAGATTTATCTCCCAATATTCCTTTGAAAGGCTTCCTTTCCAAGTTGTGGCAAACGTTAGCTTGAAATCGAACAATGGATCTCATACTAGACTTTGAAATGCTTGAAGCTCAAATAGTAACTGTATGTCAACTTCTGAAGAAAAAACACTGAATACTTCCTTAGACAACCAAAATTTTGGTCTCCCTTCACACTAAAACTGCCTGTTTTATGTTCCGTTAACTTTCCTTGGTCCCGTTTTGTATGAAGCTGGATTATAGCGGAGAACATTGGTACAAGTGTCAATAATATATCGACACATAATGTGTTGGTAGTAGTACTTCCATGGTATAACCAGGGAGCTCTGGCAACTCCCTGGTATTGCCAAAGTTGTTTGCCACTAGGTAGAATCGTACAGTTGTATATGGGCCTGTTTATCGATAAACCCCCATATATACACTAGTGAACGAAGGTTTTCCCACCCCAATAATAATAATAATAACGGTTGCATAACACTGGAGGAGAAATGGATGCAATTACGTATCCCTGGGAGGTATTTTCTGTGTGTATAACCTTGTACCAAGGAACTTCCATTTGCTTGTATACCACAGAGTCAATGACAACTCGTTGCTTGTACCAAACTCAATGAAGATTGTCCTGTGAGGCAAACGAAGGTTTGGTAGAGATATAACTTTGATGATTATATCAATCATTTTCTTTGCAAGAGCAGTAAGCTATCCATCATCTTTATAGGAGTTTCTGATACATACATATCGTGCAAGATTCCGTAACATCAAAAGTACAAGGTATGTTCAAAGCGCATTACTTACACACTGCGAAGTTGAATTCTGGAGCTGACGTCATTCTTGGGTCGATGTACTTCCACTTTTTGAGCTGTTGTGCTGGAAGGGGTACCATTTCGTTTTAGCATTTCTCTTTCATGGGGTGGTATTTTTGAACATAAGGGCTATTTTTGGTGATAGATATGGTCAGAGAGAGAATGACACCAAATGGCTGTAATTAGTCACTTCATAGGCTCTTTAATATCACTTTCATTTCAAAACAGCATAGCATTATAACAGTGGCACACATTAAGCAATACAAAATACCACTGTCTTTTATTTTCACGAACATAGGACAAATTGTCATGTGAACATGACACCTTTTGCTCTAAAAATAGTACAATCCCCTTTAAATGGGATGGATGGTAACCCTATTTTCAATGGGAATTATGGGTAGGTATGATGTAGGTGTAGCTACTGGGTTTTGGCATTTTGTAGGCTAAGGTAATTTTTTTCAGCTCTGAAAATCACTGTAAATAATATTTTTCTTGCAAGAAAGAAAGGACTTTGTCTCATATGTTGTATAAGTTCACATTACGGTTATATTTATGGTAGGCCCCAGATGAATTGTCTTCTCAAAATAACTTCTTTTGGGAAATTTTTGAGAATTATTTCATTAGTACAGTCAGTTACATTAGAGAATGAACTGCTTTCAAAACTAAAATAATTATCCTTGGGATTGTATTAGTCTAGTCTAGTAGATGCAAACAGGCAAGATATAGGACAATATCTAAAAAATGTTGAACTGAAATGACTGGATCCTCTTCCCCCTGTCCTTCCCCCTGGCAGGCATAATATAGCTTTCTAATATGGTAGGCAGACATTTGTCACTCAAAATTACCAAAGTTTTGGGAGACCAGAGTTTAAAATTCAATTGGTTGCTGGACTTTGTTTGACATAAAAAGTGATCAAATTCAAACTATGCATTCAAAATGTAAGCCATTTTGATTGGACAACTTTTTTGTGCAGATCAGTGAAATAAAAAGTTTAGGAATTAGAGCAGCTTAGGCCTGCATTGCACATCAGATCTATATGGAGTTACCATCTGAGAACTTATGTGAGCTATGGAGCCAACAGAGTCCTGGAGAAGAAGATGTTACATGTGCAATGGAGAACATGCTGTGGCTGTTTGAACTGAATTAAAATGATGTAAACACAACAAAAAGATGAATGCATTCTGAAAAGGAAATTAAAAAATAAAAAAAACCTAATTTTTAGAAATTGTTGGCAGATGTGTAGTGGGTTTGAAATTGACTGCAGGGGGAAGCTAAGACATCTGAAGCTTCATGGAGTTTCAAAACTGTGCACAGTAATGATATAGTGATTTCATAAGTAATTCTTTCAATCTTGTGTATGTAATATTTTTAAGGCATTTAGCATTCACAGCAAATCATACACATCTCCCTAAATTAATGAAATGTGTGAGGTTTGTGAAGCTAGCAGGGTTCTGGGAGGGCTCAGGACCAGTGTGTTTTGTGCTTGACTAGTAAGAATTCTAAGAAGCAGGCCCACTGGCACTGGGACAGTTGACCATTAGGACAGGCTTTAGGCATTGAGAAGGTCAGGCTTGTAAGTCTCTTGAGTAGCAAGCTTACAAAGCTGTATTACAACCTAACTGGCCTTAGTGGTGGGTAGAAAATTCAATTTCAAGTCAAACATCCAAAGCCATTAACTTATGATGTGCAAATAAAGGTCTGCTCTGCAGGAGAAATGACATGCAAGGACTCTGTTTGCAATATGTAAGTGATTTATAGATGTAATACTTTTGTATCTTTACAGTCATCAGACACAAAGTACACAATGGGCACACCCAGTAACTGGGAAAAGAAAGCGGATTGCTGGAGGTAAGTACAGTAGGTTAAGGGCTTTTCATGCAATGACAGGGAAAAATCAGTATTATTTATGCTTTATTTATTATTTTTTCTGTTTTAAATTGTCTCAAGTTCCTCGTAAGGTAGTGCATTTAACCTTTTTTAGTTAAAATCCCCATGAATCCAGTTTTGCCTGTTATTGGGGATATGTCCTCCTTTCCAGCTGTACATTGAGACAATACACACATATGCATATACACACACACATACACACGCTGAGAAACATGCACACACATGACTGGATGCAACCAAGGTTCATGTGCGGCTTTTAAACCTGTGAAAGTATTTGAATTTGATTTGTTCATTTTAAAGCTTTGATGCTACATAACCTTTATAATTCCATACAATTATTATGAAACAGTACTTACATTTTGTTTGTAGAACACTGGAAAAAAAAATGAATTGTTCTCACACTTTGTACATGTGTAACAGCATTTAAGAGCAAGTTAAGTATTTGAAATTCCACAGATAAATGTTTGGTCTCTGAAAAGTACTTGAAAAGTGTTTCATTTTCTTCTTCAGAAGAATGGACAAACCCTGTGCAAGTATATACATATAAAACGTCTTCATATGAGATCCAAAGAAATATCCGTAGCCTAAAGTGAAGACATTCTTGTGTACCATATACTTCAAGTTTCATTTGAAAGCTAAAAAGACGATTTTTTTTCCTTCAGAACTTCCGTTTGGTTGGACTAGTGGTGTTGATGAAAAGGGTCTTTTATTTTACATTGAGTAAGTAAATGTTCTCAGTACTTCTGAAGTTAAATTCCTTCTAAAATTATATGATCCCTTTGCACAAGCCAACAAATTATTAAGTGTGTGTGAACTTTGAAGTGAGATTTAATTCAAGTTAAATAGTTTGTTTCTTCATGAGGGCCTGAGATGGAGAGAGCTGTTTATAACATTTTATTAAGCCAGGCCTTCCAGTAAAATCCCCATGCTCTTGCATATCCCACCATTTTTTAATTTTTGGTTCCTTGCGTTAGCAAAAGGAACCTATGTAGTCAGCTTGGCGTGTGTGTGTGTGTATGTGTGTGTGTGCGTGTGTGTGTGTGTGTGTGTGTGACACTTGCTTCGGTACGCTGTAACTCAACAAGGGAAAGTTGGACTAAACTGAAACTTGGTATATGGATCTGTCATAGTGAGAAGGTGTGCCCTATTGTTTTTGGTGGAGTTCAAAGGTCATGTGGGGTCACCAGGGGTCAAAGACCGAAAACCTTGTTTGCACGATATCTCAAGGTAGGAAGCTTGGATAAATTTCATACTTGGTATGTAGATGCATTATGGAGAGAAGATGAATGCTGTAGCTTTTGGTGGAGGTCAAAGGTCATCTGTGGTCACCAGCAGTCAAACACTGAAAACTTGTTGTTAAAACAATATCTCAAGGTAGGAAGCTTGGATAGATTTCATACTTGGTATGTGGATGACTTGTGGTGAGAAGATGAATCCTGTCATTTTTGGTGGAGGTCAAAGGTCATTTGGGGTCACTGAGAGTCAAATACTGAAAACCTTGTTAACGCAATATCTCAAGGAAAAAATCTTGGATAGATTTCATACTTGGTATATAGGTCCACCATAGTGAGAAGCTGTGCCATACAGTTTTGGGTGGAGGTCAAAGGTCATCTGGGGTCACCAAGGGTCAAAAACTGATAACCTTGTTGTTAGCACAATATCTCAAGGTAGGAAGCTTGGATAAATTTCATACTTAGTGGATGCCTTATGGTGGGGAAAAAATTTTGGTGGAGACCAAAGGTCATCTGGGGTCACTGGAGGTCAAACTCTGCAAACCTTTTCAACTCTATATCTCAGTGTAGGAGGCTTGAATAGATTTTTGCTTTGAGGTGTTGCATTAATTCTAGCAGAAAACCCATATGAGATTTGTTGGATGTCAGAGTTGAAATCATCAGATGCCAAAAAGCAAATTCCCAAGAATTCCTAAAGTCAAAAAATATAAGCACAAAACTGTATCATTGACTGAAAGATGTGGGACATCTTTCAGAGATGCCAAGTATCTCAATTTTAATTGAAATTATAGTATTATGATTTTAATCCATAATCCTGCCATTATGAAAACGTGCATCCAGTACTACTTTTTAATATTGCAGAAGATTCTCTGCCCACAAAGCAGAGGACTGTTGTGAAAGTTCACTAGACAGACAACATTTGTCCTTAGATTAGGACATGTGAGCTTGCAGGAATTGGAAATTAAAATTGATTAATTAAATGCTACTATGGGTTGTTAGTTTTATAAAGAGAACCAAGTTACTGATCATTTGGATCAGATACCATTGAGCATGCATGAATTGTGATTGCTTAATTGAATAAAACAAATTGTAACTGTATACTGTCTGTGTTGATATCCCCTGAAGTGCCTGTAGGCTGTATTTCTTAAGAACAATTTATTTATGCTTGAATGTGTTAACACAAGATGTGCATTGTCTACAGAGCAGATTTTGTGAATCAACAGAAATACTGGTTCATTCAGTAGTTGGCTCAGTTTCATTACATTCAGCAAGGAACCACAGTGCCCATTGGGCTCTTGTTATTTTTTTTTGTTTTTTACTTACACAAATTAAAAAACAGGTTTCCTCACACCATTGTATGTATAAGACTATTTTTTGTTAACTTATCAATATTATAGTGAATCTTTGCATAGGTCTAAGTAAAGTAACTCATGTTATTAATAGTTTGTAAGACTTTGCAGTTAGTATGACATATGTTAACGTCACAATAACGCATAAACTGTGAACATTGCAGAGAGAAAAGCACTTTGTCAAGTCCACAAGGGTTTTTTGGTTCCTTGCGTTAGCAAAAGGAACCTATGTAGTCAGCTTGGCGTGTGTGTGTGTGTATGTGTGTGTGTGCGTGTGTGTGTGTGTGTGTGTGTGTGACACTTGCTTCGGTACGCTGTAACTCAACAAGGGAAAGTTGGACTAAACTGAAACTTGGTATATGGATCCGTCATAGTGAGAAGGTGTGCCCTATTGTTTTTGGTGGAGGTCAAAGGTCATGTGGGGTCACCAGGGGTCAAAGACCGAAAACCTTGTTTGCACGATATCTCAAGGTAGGAAGCTTGGATAAATTTCATACTTGGTATGTAGATGCATTATGGAGAGAAAATGAATTCTGTAGCTTTTGGTGGAGGTCAAAGGTCATCTGGGGTCACCAGCAGTCAAACACTGAAAACTTGTTGTTAAAACAATATCTCAAGGTAGGAAGCTTGGATAGATTTCATACTTGGTATGTGGATGACTTATGGTGAGAAGATGAATCCTGTCATTTTTGGTGGAGGTCAAAGGTCATTTGGGGTCACTGAGAGTCAAATACTGAAAACCTTGTTAATGCAATATCTCAAGGAAAAAATCTTGGATAGATTTCATACTTGGTATATAGATCCACTATAGTGAGAAGCTGTGCCATACAGTTTTGGGTGGAGGTCAAAGGTCATCTGGGGTCACCAAGGGTCAAAAACTGATAACCTTGTTGTTAGCACAATATCTCAAGGTAGGAAGCTTGGATAAATTTCATACTTAGTGGATGCCTTATGGTGGGGAAAAAATTTTGGTGGAGACTAAAGGTCATCTGGGGTCACTGGAGGTCAAACTCTGCAAACCTTTTCAACTCTATATCTCAGTGTAGGAGGCTTGAATAGATTTTTGCTTTGAGGTATTGCATTAAATCTAGCAGAAAACCCATATGAGATTTGTTGGATGTCAGAGTTGAAATCCCCAGATGCCAAAAAGCAAATTCCCAAGAATTCCTAAAGTCAAAAAATATAAGCACAAAACTGTATCGTTGACTGAAAGATGTGGGACATCTTTCAGAGATGCCAAGTATCTCAATTTTAATTGAAATTATAGTATTATGATTTTAATCCATAATCCTGCCATTATGAAAACGTGCATCAAGTACTACTTTTTAATATTGCAGAAGATTCTCTGCCCACAAAGCAGAGGACTGTTGTGAAAGTTCACTAGACAGACAACATTTGTCCTTAGATTAGGACATGTGAGCTTGCAGGAATTGGAAATTAGAATTGATTAATTAAATGCTACTATGGGTTGTTAGTTTTATAAAGAGCACCAAGTTACTGATCATTTGGATCAGATACCATTGAGCGTGCATGAATTGTGATTGCTTAATTGAATAAAACAAATTGTAACTGTATACTGTCTGTGTTGGTATCCCCTGAAGTGCCTGTAGGCTGTATTTCTTCAGAACAATTTATTTATGCTTGAATGTGTTAACACAAGATGTGCATTGTCTACAGAGCAGATTTTGTGAATCAACAGAAATACTGGTTCATTCAGTAGTTGGCTCAGTTTCATTACATTCAGCAAGGAACCACAGTGCCCATTGGGCTCTTGTTTGTTCTTCCTTTTCATCATGCTTGCTTTTCAACTTTCTGTTTTTTGTTAATATCTAATGTATGATGTGTAAAATAAATGAAATGAAAATTTTACCATGTCATGTGTTGATAATGACTTCTGTATGTTAAGTGGTCAACACTTTACAATAATGGAACCTCCCCCCACCCATAGTCGTTCATGCATAGATATGTGGTACCAGTGGTAGGTGTTTAATTTTTGCTCCCTCAAATCTAAGTTATTTGTGATAAATATCATTTGAGATGCAAAAAAAAATGAACTTTGATTCATGTAAGAATGGGCTTTAAATTCACACTCTTGCGAAACTGATTAAGGTAAAGAAGCACAGGGTTGTACAGTAAATCATCAAAATATGATAACACAGATGCTTCAGTTCTCATGGTCTATTAACTTTTGTTTAATCTTGGATCTTTTGGTTGATTTCAGCCATCTTAACAAAAGGACAACTTACACAGATCCCAGGTTAGCATTTGCTGTGGAAGAAAGTGGGAACCCAAAGGAATTTAATCAACGATTTGATGCCTACAGTACAGCCAGAGGAGTGTTACAAGGCAGAGATTTGAGTGACAAATATGCAATCATCACTGGTGCTAACTCGGGGATAGGTATGTCCTACATCATAATTAGGTCTGTGAAAGGGACAATGTAATCACGTCATCCCAAGTTGAATAATTGTACCCTGGTATCATAATTTGTGGTCATTTGTTGGTTTATAATTCATGCATAATAATCAACTGGTTTTCTGTAAATACTCAGTCCTTATGGTCTAAAACATCTTGAAAGCTACTTGGAAGGGATATGGTATCACATTTGTTAAATTAAACTGATTTTTCAAATAAATTTTGGGTAACTTCTTATCCATTTAATTTACAGGTGTGGTCAGTTTGCAAATGATTAGTTCACAGGTTTTGACCTTTCTGTTTGACAATCCACATTTGATCTATAATTGCTGAGCAGGTTCACCACACCATTAGCTTTTTCCATGTTATTCTTCCTTTAATGAGGAGCCTAACTTTTAGTTGGAAGGAAATAAAACACAGACCTTATTGCAGCAATAACAGTTGATTTTAATTCCTGATTTGTGGTGTTTAAGGTGCAAAATTACAAGGTAGAAGTTTTTGAAGTGTTTCTTAGACTTACCAAAGAAGTACAAGGCTATCTTGCTGTTACTTTCCTTTGATCACAATACACCATTCAGGGTTGCCAGCAGGGTCTGTCTTCAGGGCCTGAAAAATTTATTGACCCCTGGCCTGGGGGAGGGAACTAAGGGAAGGGGTGTCCCCCTCTCCTTTGGAAAAATTTTGAATATTTGAGGGTCCCCAGATGCAATTTAGTGCAACTACTGTGCAAATTTTTAAGGAAATCCCTGCAAAATTTTTGATTTTTTTAAGGTGAACAAATAAGGGGTTCTATCCTTGAACTCAATTGATGGGTTAGTAACATACTGTAGGCCTAGGCTGTAAGCCTAGCCTATGCCCTAGGCCTAAAGCTATGGAAGAAGTTTCAAAAGGATGAAAGGACCAACACACACAAACAAATACAAATACTGTATGAACACATAATGGAGTAGGAAGAGTCAAATTTAGCTCCTACCTAATACTTGCTATTTTTGGTCTGTTTCTGTTACTGTTAATCGTTAGGATTAACGTTAGGCCTAATGCTAGGCCTATGCTATATCTGTGACATCTATTTTCCATACATTTTCAGAGAGATTAACTCCCGGGTAATCTTTGTGTAGCCTACATGTAGTATAATAACAACTTTTAAGTTGCTAACGACAATTTGTCATCGCTCTAGTGCTGGCACACAGTCATCACACACACTTCTGCCCTGTTAGGCTGCTGTATGTTTGCACTAACGTACATTGCCCTAGCCTGTGCACTGTGCAACACCTGTGCACGTAGAATGAGCAAGCACTAAACGTGTGCGTAAATACAGTACAGTGCAGTGCCATTACGACACACACTTAGCTGGGTAACTACTTATCTAGCCTTATTTGACCAGTCCTTTTCTTACTTATATTACACATATGTACAACATCGTAGGGCTTGCAAAATGCAACAGTATGAACGTCTGTTCTGTATTTTTACATCGGGGAAAGGACCACCCGGGCCAGCACATTGGCTTCGGCTTAACTTCCAATCAGGGACGGAAGCAATGTGTGGGGCCAGAGCCATACTGAAAGTTGTACAAAAGCCGGAATTCCGGCTATTGCCGGAAGTCTGGCAACCCTGACCATTTTACCACAATTGACCAGTGAGATCTTCCCCTTTACTTCCTGCGCCAGGAAACATCTTAATAATTACCTGACTGCTACCTCATTTCCCCCCCCCCCTGCCAACCATGCTTAACAGGCTTTTTTAAATGTGAGAGGTCATCCCTTGAATGTTTGTTTGGCACATTTGTGCAAAACCCAGCCTACCCATGACATCCTCAAAGTATAAACTGATTGTCAATACAGTCATGCCGCTAGAATTCAATAGGGTCGTTTAGCCAAAGTTCCCCGGGAAAAAGCCATTTTCCCGGGTGCAAAATAAAGTAGTATTAAGTCGCCAGATGGCTAAATCCTCCTATTGAATTCTAGCCTCATGTAAAGAAGCAGACAAAAGAAAGCCAAGTTGACACAATTTTGTTATCACATTTCCATTGTTGTAACCTGCTTTTGGTTTCAGGTTTTGAAACAGCTCTTTCACTAGCCCTCCATGGTGTTCATGTAGTCCTAGCTTGCAGAAACTTGAAAAAAGCTAATGCAGCTGCAGCAAAGATACGTGCGGAATTAGAAGCCGCAAAGGTTGATGTCATGTTTCTGGATTTAGCTTCTCTTCGTAGTATCAAGCAGTTTGCCGAGAACTACATCTTGAGGCAGTGGTGAGTCAAAATCAGGGGTTCACACCAAAATGGGCTGAAGTTTCAAGATTAATTCAAGGGCTACAGACCTGAATTGTTAACTTGCTAATGTAGTGTCTTTATTTTAGAGTAATTACAATATTATGGTTCATAAGATAATATGTAGCAAGAAAATTTATTCTTTGTTTGGCTGGAGTTTCTGAAAGTTAGGTGTATGAAAATGTCATTTTAAAAACTTTGTGTGATTAGAGCCAAGCATGCTGCCCAATAAGAAGTTCAAAATGTTGTAGCAGGAGTCAAAGGGCATGGGGTCTTTTAACCTGCCTGTCTGAATTATTTTAGTCAAGTAGCGTAGCTGCAGAGGGTTGGGGTGAGTGAGGGGGTAAGCCTGAAATAAGTTAATGAATGAATAAGACTGAGAAAGTATTAATTGGCACATAGAGCTCAGAAACTTTTGCCCCCCCCCCTCCAACAGATGTAAATCATTTCTGGAGGGAAAGTGTCTGAGGTGTAATTGTCTTGGTTTGGAATTGACTAATGTGAATTGTCTGGAGGGATACTGTTCAGAGGGATTGTTGGGATGCCAATTGTCTGGAGAGAAATTGCCAGGGGAAATGTCTGGGGGCAGATGTTCAGGGGAAATTGTCAGGAAGAGAGTTTTCCCAGCAGTTGTTTGGGAACTGGTACATACAGTGTCTTTTACAAGGGGCACAATATCTTGAGTTGCATGTCACTATTTGACCGAAGAACCTCAAAACTGATTTGCTTTTATTGTGATATCATTTCATGGAACATATTTTGGTGTTCACTCTTACAACTTTTATAATGTTGTGGTGACTCACTAAAGTATCATTCATAAAATTTAGGCATTTGAAACTTGTCGTGAAAATTTGTTTTTCTTGAAAGTTTGCCAGTGGAATTGCAAATCTAATTTGGAGGATTTAGAGAAAAAAACATGTTTATGAGAATATTAACCAATAAGTTCTAATTACATGTATACATCTTTGTTTATATATATTTTCTGAAAAACTTCTCTAAAATGACCAGTTTATGGTACCACCATGCCACTCTTTTATTTTAAGCCTTCAATAGTGGAAAAAATAGTTGTTATAATTTCCAGTCTGCAAGAGTATTTCACTTCTTCCATAGCTTCCTCATTGTTGAGAAAATGCATACATGTACTATTTTGTTCAGCACCCTACTTGAATTTCCTGTCACAGGAACATTAAAGAGAAGTGTAAGGATTTTGTCCCTGATAATTTTGTTCAGCATTGTAGACTGTTGCAATAGGTTAAGAATGTGAAGAGATTGGATCTTTTAGATGTTATTGCTTTGAAAATATTTTAAAAAGCACAAAGGTGTGATATTTCTTTAATTTTTTAAGGCCAGTGGACATGCTGATATGCAATGCAGCCGTGTTTGGTGTTCCTTGGCAGTTAACAGAGGATGGCTTTGAGACCACTTTTCAAGTCAACCATCTCGGTCACTTCTACCTCATTAAACTGTTGGAGGAGACCCTGATCCAGTCAGCACCATCCAGGGTGGTGGTGGTGGCATCTGAGTCACACAGGTAACAACATCATTTGGAATGATGGAATTCTGGGTCAGGCTCAGCCAGGTTTAAACCTGATTCATCTCAGACTTTGGACTGGTTGCCGTGAGCCTAGTGGCATGGTTATATGGAATGTTGTAGATTTTTAGCAGTTTTTTTGCATACATCTTTGTCAACTCAACATTCATTAAAATAAAGGTATAACCAAGAAAATCTTTAGTTCATTTTCCCTAATTTGACGTAAAACATGCTTCAGTGGGATAGAAATTGAAGAAGTTATAATTGATTGAAGATAGTCTCTTAAGGGAAGATATTTATTCCCCTGATTTTGCTCACCCCACATTTAAGTGATGGTATACTTTGGTAATGTAATTTCGGAGGCTAATTGATTCAGCTACACAAGCACAAATGTGTAGTTCCTGACAACTCCCTCCTCTCAAGGAAATGGTGGATTTCTGACACATGTCTTGCAGTATCTCTCAGAAATATTCCAGAAGAAAGTAAGGTGTTAAACTTCAACTTTCTGAATGATGTTTTATAGCAGAAAACCAACCTTGAATGGATTCATTTGGATAAAAAATATCTCCCAATTCAGCTTCAACAGTTGCGTTTGTGTTGCCACTGTGATATGGAGTAATCTGTATTAGGTTCCCGCTCCCGGTGAAGGGGGGTGCACAGAAATAGGAACATTGACTATACTATATTTTTGTGCTTTTAATGTTTGCAGTCGTCCTCCTTTTCAAGTGTTAGTGAAATGAATCATGAAATGACTTGCTCTTTTAGCCTCCCTTTCTCTTCAATCACTAGTTATCTGTTTCAGTCGACTACTTCAATTCTTTGACATCATCACAATTTGGCACTTCAGCATTCCAAAAGCCCATGATGTGGGCCTACTGGTGTATTAATGCTCATCAGTAAATTAACCTTTGACACTCAATTGCTGCTATTAGTGAAATTGTACCTCTGTCAGTTAGAACATCATTTCAAAGAATGTAAGGTGGAGTCACAAATCCATTCAGAGTTGTGTTTCCTTTTAAGGCCATGGCTACCCCTCCAAATGGTCAGTTGCTAGGCTTTCCTGTGCATAGCTGTATTGTGTAGCATACATAGGTGTGTTGTTGCTTATAGTACTTAAGACAACACTATACCTTAGGGAAAGACATGCACAATATTTACTTACTTTTGTTTTTGTGAATTCTGACTAAGCAGTAATATATGCTGTATAACTCTGACTAACTTTTATTTTATTTGTGTGGTCTTTGTGAATTACACCTGATTGACAAGTTGGAACTCCAAAGTCCTACTCCATTTGCATCTCTTTTTTAGAAAAGATTCAGATTTATATATTATGATGTCATCTCATCAAATCTATTCAAACATACAACTCTCTGTGTTTCATTCTACCCTAGATTTATAGACTTGCACTCAAACAAGCTGGACTTGACTACCTTGTCGATGAAGAAATCCGAGTATTGGCCAATCTTGGCCTATGGAAGATCCAAACTGTGCAATGTACTGATGAGTTATGAGACCAACAGAAGGCTCAAAGATAAAGGAGTGACATGTGTCTCTCTCCACCCTGGAAATATGATTTACACAGGGATTAAAAATAATTGGTGGCTCTGGAGATTTTTGTTTTTTCTTGTCAGGCCATTCACAAAATCATTGGTAAGGCTTTTGATAAATGAATTTTTGAATGTGTGTTACTTAAATATTTAACTGTCAGACATTGTACACTTATCATCAGAAAGGGTCACGTTGTAACATAAAGAATTGCAAAAATGTTCAAACAGAAACAATTTACGATAACTTTCATTCATTAAATGTTAAATGGCGAGGTCCTTTACATTCATCATCAAAAAGGGCTTTGTTCAAACATAAAAAAGTGCAATAACACTCAAACTGGAACAAGGAATTCCACTTTTTGTTAAGTGCTGATACTGTGAGCCTTTTTACATTTCTATTAGAAAGGCATGATTAGTGTTACATGACTTTTTTAGGCCCAGGAGCCCACTTCTAGCCCATAAAAAAAATTGTGGCCCCACGTCATGTAAGACCATTATGCAACCTAAACATAGACCCTTTTCCAAATAGCAATTGCAATGGATTGTGGGATAGAGTTCTGGTAGGCAATGTTGTCAATGGCATTTTGCTGTGGCAAAAAATGATGCACACAAAAAATCTATCCCACAATCCTTTGTAATTCCTATTTGGAAAAGAGTCTATGGCTGACCACAATTTATTGTTTTTGTGAACTATTGGTTGCATAACACTGCTCCAGATAATTTTGCAGTGCTGCCCGTTGATACATCTTTTGTGGTGAGGGAATTGTGGTTACTTCTTATTTTCCTCACCTGATATACAGTGAACAGGTCTGCTGAGAGTAGTTGTCAGGGGTGTGGCCAGGGTACAGTACACTGAATGGGTTTGCCAGGGACTAAGTTCAATGACTTTAAAAAAATGCAGAAAATTTTTCTGTTTTAGTAGGTGAAAAATGCATGTCAATAGCATGTAGTGTTTGGAAGATATAATTTCCAAACAAAGGTATTGTCAAAATGGAAAGGTTTTCAACTTTAATAGTAGCAGTTATACTGTTAATCAATGCCCATAATGAATTGTTTTAAGAATGCCCCCTACCCTCCTCCCTTGGCCACACCCCTTGGTAGCTATTAAGAGACTATTGAATTATGTGGCCGTAGTTAAGAAAAAATATTCTACTGGTGGTTATGTACTCACTTACTTGACTGCCATGCAGGAAGCAAAGCATCTGTTTGCATGTTGTAGGCTTGCTTTATTTTGGTGAGCAACAAAATTATCAGCTGACTTGCACGAAACTCTGGTTTTGGTAGTTTTATGGATGTGACAACAAAGGGGCATGAAACTTATTGCTTCAAAGAAGACAACTGTCAGATTGCATTGACCCAGTCCCTTACTAAAGAGAGATATTGCTTAAAATGTTAATGGTTTAAATTGGTGTCTTTCCAGCAACAAGGTGCTGCTACCACAGTCTACTGCGCTACAGCACGTGAATTAGAGGGAATTGGAGGTCTTTATTTTAACAGCTGCTGTCCTTGTTTGCCATCCGAAGAAGCTCTTAGTGAGGAAGTCGCTAAGGCCCTCTGGGAGTACTGTGATAATATCATCGAACAGAGGTTAAGTGGATATTCATTGTGACACAGATGAGGTTTTAATGTCATCAGTTGTCTTTATTTGATAAGAATGATGCCCCCTGTTTCTGGAATGCATGAATTCAAGAGGTGACAAGAGAAAACTGTGCAAGCTTTGAGGAAAGATACCTTTAAAATTGCACTGGATAGGTGGAAGGCATGGGTGGGGAAACTCTGCATTGAAATGTTACAGAATGTGTGAAGATATCTTTTAATATGACTGATACCCTCCTTTCTGGGATGAGGTGACATGAGGTGAAATGTGTAGGTGACATTATCGAGAAATACCTCATTTTTGCACAACCATAGAGAAAACCATCTAATACAAAAGTGTGATTGGTGGATATTGCTAAGACCTTGCCTGACATGAGGCATCATTTTCCTCAACAGTGGATTACCAGAATATTGAGAGTATGACACGTCAAAGGAGCTTAAAGGTCCATCATTGAATAGTGAATTTAGTGGAATGGTCCAGTGATAGAGGACTTTAACACTCCATACTGTATTATTGTCATGGACTGGAATGTGGTGCTTGACCCTGGTCAGGACACCAACAGTTACTTACTTAGCAACAACCCCAGGGCTCACTAAGCTGTTCTGGTACTAATGAATGACTTAAACTTTTTTGATGCTTGGTGTGTTTTTAATCCCAACTAAAAGAGGTATATTTGGAGACAGAAAAATACTTTGAAGCAAAGTTGATTGGTCTACTTTCTTGTACCTTCTGGGATCTTAAATACAATCACAGATGTTTTCATATCACATGGTTACCCTACTGATCACTCAATGGATAAAAACACCTTTCAGGGTGAGTCAAATTGTAATAGGCAAAGGTTATTGGAAACTTAATAATTCTCTTTTCAGAGATCCGTGTTATCAGAACATTGTCAAAAGTGTTATTGCTGAGGCTACAACAGGGTATGCATGTTTCCCCTATGATTGAAATATATTACTGTATTTATGTAGAGATAAAATCCAGTACTATAACTGATCAACTTTTCTTTGAAACTTTGTTGATGAAGGTAAGAGGAAAAACTGTTTCGTATTCCTTTTTTAAGAAGAGAATATAGAACGACATGGAAATTTTCCTTGTAAGGGAAATTCAGTTCATCAGAAACCGTCATTCCCAGGATACTATTGCAAATATTTGTTTGGATAAGTTAGAAAAAGAACCGCAAGATTTGAGAGAGAAAAAGCTCCTATGGGGGTTTAATCAGGTCTCGTGTGGAATGAATGGATGAGGGTGAAAAGCCGTCTAAATTTTTCCTAAAATTGGAAAAACATAATTATGTTCAAAAGTTATTCAGTCACCTCACTAATAACAAAGGGGATAAAATGTATGATAATGAGAGGATTCAAAGAGAAGTTTACGATTATTACAGAAAACATTATTCATCCAAAGATTCTGATCTTCTAGGTATAAATCTTAAGCAATTTTTGTCCAATCATAATGTCCAAAAAATTATCCACAATTGAATCAGTTGGTCTAGAAAGTCCACTGAATTACACTGAAGTGTACAATGTGTTGAAAAATATGAAAAATAACAAATCTCTTGGTATGGACGGTTTCACCGTTGAATTCTAAAAATTTTTTTGGAAAGATATTGGTTACTTTATACTGTAGTAAGAGAATTAAATTATGGTTATGAAAACACCATGATGTCTGTGACACAAAAACATGGAGTTATTATGTTAATACCAAAGGGGATAAACCAAGGCAGTTTCTGAAAAATTGAAGGCCCATAAATCTTTTAAATGTATCCTACAAGATTGCATTGGGTTGCATTGCAAATCGTTTTAAAAATGTGTTGCAAAAATTGATTGCAACGGATCAAAGTGGTTTTATTAAATCAGATATACAGATGACAATACCCATACAATTTATGACATGTTTTATTTGCAGGAGGAACAAAATCCTGGGATTCTTTTCGCCATCGACTTTGAAAAGGCATTTGATAGTATTTCTTTAAAATTTGTTCAAAATATCTCAAATTTTGTAATTTTGGTTCCTCAGTTATAATATATAATATTATTATTATTATATTTGATATATTTTATTACAGAGCAACCGCATCCACCCTTTCAAATGGTTTCATTTCTCAGACTTTCCCTTTCGAAAGAGGCTGTAGGCAAGGGGACCCTTTGTCCCCTTATTTACTTACTGTTTGTTCTGAGATACTGAATATTTTGGTCCATACAGAAAACAATATCCATGGTATTAAGATTGGTGGCAAAGAGTGTAAACTTGTTCAGTATACGGATGACATCACTTTTTTCATTCAACCTAACGAAACGTTCTTTTTTAATCTGCTTTGCCAAGTTGATTATTTCCGATTATTTTCAGGTCTGAAGATAAATTTAGGTAAATTGTTTATGGTAGGATAGGGACTTTGACAGGGTCATCTTTGCTTTTTGATTGTTTACATAATGTTTCATGGTGTTATGCTGGTGAAGACTTTACTTTGCTCAGGACCAAGTTCAATACAGATCTTGACGCTGTGGTTACTAAATATTAATTATGGCAAGCCTTTTGTAAAATGGATAGTATTATCAATATGTGGGGTAAGAGAAACATTACAAGCTTAGGACGAATTACTGTGGTAAAATCATTAGTATAAACTAATTTTACCTACTATCTTTCATCGCTAATTTGCCTGATAAGGGCTTTATTTCTAAGGTCACTTTGTCTCTATTTAAATTTGTATTGAAAAATAAAACAGACAGGATAAGTCGTATTCAGATTATTCAAAATTACTCCAATTGGTGGTCTTAAAATGCTGCACTTTAATAACTATTGTATGGCTATTAAAGTGACCACATTCATATGTTTGAGGAAAACTGTTAATGATAGTTTTTGGGTGCTCTTCTTGAAAATATTATATTTGTTGATGATTTTCTTAAGAATGTTGACTTTCACATTAATTTTGCTAGTTTCAAAGTAAAAAACCCATCCTGGATAGATGTTTTCAATTGTACTTTCCAATATATGCAAACTCTAGTAGTTTCACCAGTTTTCAGTAACTGTTTAGATTTGCTTTTAGCTCACCTGGTATGGAATAATAGTATGTTAAAGTGGGGAGTAAAGTAGTAGAATACTACACTGGAAGCGGCATGGGGTTTTCTTCATCAATGATGTACTCTTGCCAAACAGAGACTTCCTACCCTTTGATACTTTCTCTAAAAAATTTTGCATTCCGACTCATTTTTATATTACTGTGGTGTAATAAACACCATTAAGTCTTCATGGAACCATATTGTTGAAAAATAATTGTTAAGTAACCCTGTTAGTGTTCATAGCTACAATTTATTGTTGAATGATGGATTCTTTGAATGTGTGTTTGCAATGAGATGATTAATTCTTCAAGTTACATTTGTAAATCTTATTTGAAATCGTCTGAAACTATTCCCATTTCAAGGGAGTCGTGGAATCCCTATTGTGGAGTGTCTTCATGGAATCATATTGTTGAAAAATAATTGTTAAGTAACCCTGTTAGTGTTAATAGCTACTACAATTTATTGTTGAATGATGGATTCTTTGAATGTGTGTTTGCAATGAAATGATTAATTCTTCAAGTTACATTTGTAAATCTTATTTGAAATCGTCTGAAACTGTTCCCATTTCAAAGGAGTCTTGAAATTGCTATTGTGAAGTGCCTTTCAGTTGCTCCAGTGTTTACATTTGATGGTTTCAATACACCTATTGCTTGCTACATAGAATCTTCCCTACAAACAAGTATTTGTATACAATAAATGTTGCCCCCTCAAACGTGCACTTTCTGCTCAGTCTTCATTGAGACTATTCCACATTTTTTCTGTAATTTCTCTCAGAGAATCTTGGATCATTTGCAGAATGTCTTCTCTAATATTGATATTCAAATGAATTTTGATGATGAATCTACAGTTTTGTTTGGTTGTTGTACTGATAGAGTATCTAATCCTTATATTGGTGAAAATGTATTATATTTTTGATTGTAAAAAAGGGGGCACCTGAGAGTTCATGGAGTCTTCATTTACTTGAAAAGTTATTGTATCTTGCAAAACTGTATTCTTCAAAGGAATATGTTAGAAAATATTCAGGAGAAATATTGCCCTGGATGAATTTGTTTTCAGTTTAATTTGTCATTTTTACATGAAAATTTAATGTATATATATCTCTTATGATACCCTTCTTTGCATGTGCTTTTTCGTATAATGCATTTCAACTTTCATTTTAGAATTATGATGTATTTCTTAAGTTGATCTCACATTTTAGAATTATGACGTATTTCTTATGTTGATCTCACGACAAGAAGACAAGAAAATGTCAAGAGCAATAAAGAAAAAATAGAAAAAAATGATCTTTGACATTAGGAGATAGAGATACAGCAGTCACTGGTGGTATATTCAAGATTCCAGCACGAACACATATATCAGGGACTGCTCTATGTTCCAACGTCCCTATAGTATATTGACAAGTCTACATGAAGGTCAGTGTTAGGATAAGGGTTAGGTTAGGGTGAGAGTGTTAGGGTTATGTGTGTTGGAACATAGAGACAGAGACAAAGAGGTGGAACCCTTATGTCACATGGGGGTTCTTAATGCAAGAGGATTGATTCAACAGTATCCCATGGCAGTTATCACTCCTTACTTTTTTGGATATAAGGATATAAGGATGTATTATGTATACTTGAGGTGCTTGAGTAATAATGTGCATAACAAGTAATGGATGCTTACATTTGAACTGCAACTTTCTCCAAATGTTGTCATCATTGTTTGCATCCACTTGTGTCAACAGTTTAGGCAATGCTACATAGATATTCAATGTTCAAAAACTTGTAAGCTGTGGTATAGCAGTTATATAGCTTTGCAATTGGGATCAGTATCAGTTCAAGGTCAAAAGCAGTCGCCCCAAACTTATTTTGAAACAATAGCTAAATGTCAAAAATTTCTTATTTCTCTTCCTAGTATCTTTCATAATGTTTTAGGACATAAATATTGCATATTCAAGGTAAACCCAGCAGTTTCTCCTTGTAAATTTTGCAATTGAGTGAGAAAAATACTGTTACATGATTCTCAAGATCCATTCAGGAAATACGATAGGCTACTATACAATTCTTTATTGGGGTGACTGCATTCTCCCTTTCAGGTCTCAAGGCCTCCTTGTGCAATAAGGTTGGCCATGGTGCAAATTTTACAGCCACAGCCTCATAGGGTAATGTTTCCATGTGGGTAAAGTTACCATATTTATTTTCTGGCAAGGAGGACATGGATCACCCTCCTGGGGGAGGGCGCCCTTCCCTTTTGAAATTTTTTCTATTTTCAAGGGTGTGTAGATGCAAAATGGTGCAATATTTGTTGCTGTAACCAGAGTTTCTTTAACTTGAATGAAGCATGTTTTGGTTTTGAAAGTCAAATCCTGAAAAAGTCCTAAAGAAAGACTCAGTTACTTTAAATGCCACATGGATTAGCTTAGTGGTCAGACCTCTGGACTTTGGGTCCTTAGGTTTATATGAGTATAACTTGGGGCATGTCTATGCTACCTGCGACTTTGTGCACACGTTGTCATACCTCGTGTGGTGCTTTTTTCCCATCTCGGAACACGTGGCTGGCAGACTGTGCTGTCGGGTAATGAATAAAGGTAGCAGTTGCCGTACTCATTGACAACAGTAAGTGGTAGGCCAGCACGATGCATTTTGCAATCGCTACAAGTGAAGCAGTATATCTTGCAAATGTGGGACATGGGTACGGGGAATCAAATTCAAGGAATAAAAGCATGTTTGCTCAAGCTGTTCAATAGTAACCTGACAATTTCTAGGTTCACTCAATTTTCCAATGTCTTTCATTTACAATTTTTCTTACAAAGTGATTACTTTTAAAACAAATCTTCTAATGGTGCAAGTTATGACGTAAATAATATGTGGTAATGAAATGTACCGTATATGTCTGTTTGGTACTAAAAGAAATAAGTATTGACCACAAAAAAACATGAATTATCTTTGTAGTGGAAGTGATTAACCACCAGTGTCATCTTTTGTAGTGTCTAAATCTCATTAATTCTCCTTCCAAACTCCCTATGAAATAGTCAAAAAGTTATCAACATCAGCATAGGATAACTAAATAGTTGTATACAGATAATGTACTATGAAAGCAGGTGTGTTGCTTGTGGGAGATACCTGTGCTAAAAGGAAAACAGGTAGAAATTTCAAGGGGATCATCACAACTTTGGTAATAGGTGTTACAGGGTTCCTGCAACTGAACGCTAATGTAATTATCATGATTTTTCATTACCAAGCTATGACAAATCTGTGATCTAGTTTGACATGAAAACAGAAATGAAAACTTGCTCCATATTGAAATCAATTAAGGGGAAACAAACGCAAATGGAAACATTTCTGAGTTTATAAAACTTAATGACTCTCCAGGCCTCAGGAACCCTTCTGTTAAACCATTTGTTGTTAGACTCATTATTTGACTACAATATTCCAGGCAGAAGGTATGTGGGATAGGTGGGAGTGGGAGATAAGCTGTACTTGGGACTCAAATTTTGAATGAAAGATACAATTATGTTGCCTAATGCAATTGTACAATAGTTAATTCATTTTGCCATTTCCAACATTAAGCCTTACCCCAAGGCTCTATGGAAATATCATTTATATCACAATTATAGAGGCCATAAAGTACATTAAGAAACTTTTCACCAAAACACCAAGTTAAATCAAAAAGAATAAAAAAAAGACAAAGCCAAACCTCTTCTGGAACAATACTGTCTTCCTTTCTTTATTATAATAGATTATCCTCCCTGACAAGTAAAATTTACCAAGCCTAGGCTACTTAGAAAGTCACAAAAGAAAAGGGAGAAAAGAAGTTAAAAGGGGTTCTTGACAAAAAAAAAAAGAAAATTTGATTTATTTTGGGACTTGGACCACTCTTCTACAAAACATTGATCTAAACATTTACAACTGGGACATCACCAGTAATATCTTTTAGATTGATACAACATTTTAATGCCTCAAATCCCAATGAAGTGGAGTTGCGTACCTCACTTTCGAAAACTAAAGCTGATTCATTAATAAAGTAGGACAGACCAGCATAATGTAAACGACGAGCTCGACTGATGATGCTGCATCCCTTCTGTCAACAATGCAGGGTTAGACTGTTGTTGTTACATACAAAGCCAGCGAGGATTACACAGACTGACAAGTAGTGATGAGGATGGTTGGAATCTGAGCCTTCTGTGGATATAAAATCTGGCTGAATGCCTATCGAAGTCGATACCGTAGCCTAGCTATAAGCTTTATTTTAAAATTCAGGTAATGCAAAAAACTGTAGCAGGTGAAACACCATTGACTAATTGTGTTGATGCATGAATTTGAATGTCACAAAAGCAAGTAAAAGTGACATAGTCATGCCAATTTCTTACAAAACTTTGGGTCAGAGCCGAGAAGAAACTTAGAATGTCATAAAAAATAGCTACAGTTGAATCATCAAAGGTATGCCCACAATATAAACGTAGATTAAAGCCTTGAGCTATACAATTTGCAACAAAAATTACATGACAATAAATTATAGTTCATAACAAGTATAATGAAACCACACCACAGACGCCATTCTATGTAACAACCACAATCCCCCCCCCCACACCCACATTTAAGTAGCACCAATGAACTACTTTAAATGAATGAAGTGTATTCCTAAACCTAATTTCTTGTCCAAATAACCATTTGCCACAAGTTGTCCAAAGTCAATGTGGGCATGCCAGTCATGCCACACACCCAGTGCCATATAAGATGGCCCTTGCGGAATACCAGAGATGCACATACATTTTGACTCCACCTAAATCATACACAAGCTAGGAAAGCCTGTTCCATACCAGTTAACAGATTTCTCAGAGCTGGTTCGAATGGTACATCATTTGGAATTTTTGTTTTGAGTGCAATGCTCCCTTAGCAAAATTCTTAGGAGTAATACGTTAACACTTATTTATAATGCATAGCAGCTCAAATTTTTCCCTTACAGTATTGGCAGTGAACTCCACTAAAGGTCATCGCTATTTGTTGCTATGGGATACCATTCCTGGGATAAAATCAGAACTCATTTTCATGACACACCCTCAAGTTTATTTTAAATGAACTATCACTTTTTAAGCAGCCTGGAATTACATCGGTAGCAGTCAAAAAGTCATCTTCACCTTTAACAAAACTTTACAAAGAACAGCAGCAGTCTCTACAGTGAAAGTTCTCCAGTGTGAAATCATGTTACCTTACACAGATACTTCAATGGGATGCATACAGTCACTTGGCACTACTTATATCCTCTCACAACAATTTACCTCCACTACAGAAACTATTCAGTATCAAATCTCTTTTAGTTTTACACTCAGAATGGGATCCGAAAGTCTGAAATATGAAAAGGACTGAGAAAATTGAAGAGACATGGCAAGCCGCTACAAACAATGAGTAACATCTAGGTGCACAAAAGAGGAGTTTAGAGACATTTCATCAATGGATGCTTCTTGAAGAAACAGACTGTTCCCTGGTAGTAAATCTTTTTGGCTCTGAATTACCAACATTTTATATGCTTAGTGAAGTCGTATGAACATTTATTAAACAATCAACATTTACATATTGCATAGGGTAAATGGGGAAAAAACAACTGGTAATTACTACATATGCTACGACAAAAGGTAGGAAGGAAACTGAGAAGAGTAAAGAATTCACATAACACCAATAAGACGAAACCATACAATGTTGCTATATGAAATGGCTGTGGTGTGTGTAATAGATTCCACAGCGGATAGGGCACCAAGAAGGTTTTTTTTTTTTTTTAATTTTTAATTTTTTTTTTTTTTTTACTTTTTTCATTTTTTAAGTTTTACAGGAAGCGCAGTTCTTCTGTACATTTAATTGTGCCACAAAGTAAGATAGAACCCTGTTATATCATGAAGAAGCTTCACAACAGGTTTACTTTTGAACATGCAGATGTTATGAATAGTCATATAATTTACAAGAGAAACAAAATGCCTCCAATTGACTATTAATACTTTGGTAAAATATTAACACGCAAGAAGTTAAACAGCGCCCCCCTCTTATAAGATACTAAGCACCCACAATATGCAGTTGTCGCAATATACACAGCTGCAGATGTTCGAAATTAACAGTTACGACAATCTGGTTTGGACTTCATAATGACAACTTAAGTGTAGAAGGTGTATATACAATGGAATAGAACATAATAAGTATTTGCTTACTCTGCCAGGGTATGGATCTCACATGCTTGGCATGAATTTAATGTCATCTTAGTGGTGACAATTCTTAAATGATACCACCTTCCTAAGAAAAAGCAGTACTTCCCACGGGGAGATGCATCCCAACTCGTCACTTACCAAAGAGAAAACATTTTTTTCATCAACAGCGAACCCATTCAATGCCTCTTGCTGAATGTTAAACCACCTCTTTCAATGCATGACTATGTTAGTAGACAAAACATACACACCTATTTTTGATGAAATTACTTAATTGACTAAAAGCAAAAACCTTATAACTTTTAGCCCAATAAGGTCGTAAGTAAAATAAAATACTCCATCCAGTACCACACAATGGAAAAGACTCAATGTCTAGAAACTTTCAAGTAGTCATGGTAACCTGGGGCCTATGTTACATACATTCATGACCTGAACATGTCTAATAAGAGTGGGATATGAGATCCTACCATAAAGCACTCTTATCTCTCAAGGAAGTAATATTTTTCAATCTACTATGGTCACTCAACTAGCCACCCCTACACATCAAAACCATCTTCTCATAACATACTCAACATCTAGTTACACAACCCCTTTACCAATACAATTTTTATTTCTATATACTATAAACCACAATCTTGCACTCGGACAAATATTCTGATAAACCACTTCATTCATTTCAGTTGTTTTTAAGAACATCACTTTCTACTTCACAGATCTTACCCTGAATCCATCCACTTAAAACATCAAACTTGCAGTTCACTGAGTTCCATCCATTTGTCTTTGGAAATGCAACTTTGCTACAGAACTGCCTCTACAAGTATCATTAAAAAATAAAACATTACTTGCAGGGAGATAAGAAGGAAAAATATGCTAAAGAGAACAAAGCAACCACATGGTCTGAAATTCAAACAGACTTTGTGACAAAACAAGAACTTTTTGTAATTTTTCTTTTTTTGCTCACCTCCAGGGATGGAGTTTACCGGAAGGGAGTACAGAATGGGGTAAATCCTGCTTTGATTAGCAAATGTACAATGGGGAGAGAGGTGAACACTAGAGAACAAGTTTACCAAGGATAACGCCCATGATGAGTGCTATCACAATAAATGCGATGGTTGTTACACCGAAAGATGAGGAGGATGACTGCTCTACTTGTCCTTGCCACATTCCAGCCTGGTGAAGAGTAACACAAAAAGAAAGAAATAAACTTAAGATTTCATCTTATGTTCAAATATTTTATTCAGTTTCCAAGGGGAGATTAGTTAAAAAGAGAATAAGAAGTCACCCCAGCATTCAAAGTAAAATCAAGGCTTGGACAATCTGGGTCACAGCAGACAAAATTGCTCCAGAGATATGTTGAGGTTAAAAAAAATGCTAATCTGGACCTCCCGATGAATGCACTAGCATGAAACCCTGTGTAGAGTATTTTGCTTTTGTGCCATAGCTATTTAATATGTGTATACACATATATATATCAGGATTCTAGCAACAGCATAGGCAGTGCTGGGTGGCAGATGGTTTATGAAATTCTGTCCTGGAAGAGGGGTAAAGGGGATGACCCCCTTCCCTTTGAGAAAATTTTGTATCTTTAAGGTGGCTTAGATTCAAAATGGTGCTACCTTTAGCCATTTTTTTGACCTTGTTATATGTGTTATTTCATTCAGTTTTTCAGTTCATGTTTAATTATTTTTATGTTTTTCGTATTTTTTCCATTTTTTTAGTTGTTTTTTGAATGTAATGATCATCTGAAGGTGCAGTATAGAAATGGCTGGAAACTGTTTTGTTAACTAATTATTAGGCCTCATTAAGTTTGTTTCTTTTATTCAGCTTTTTCATTTTTCATATTGCAAAATTATAACATGTGTGCTTGGAAAATGATAGAAATAGCCCATTTTCAGCAACACTTCAGTTTAGTTTGCAGAAAATCTGTGTCGGGCAGGACAGTACATTTGACCATGAGTGCCGGGCACAAATAAGTAGTGCCGGGTGGCCCCGCCCGGCACTGCCCACCATAGCTACAGTAGAACCCTGATATGTATACACACACTGACTGACACACACACACGCACACACACACACTTCAACATTGAGTTGCCTCATTTATACCTTGAAATATCTCATTCTTACAAATTTTCTTTTGAGTCACTCAGCATGATTTAAACAATTGAGTACCAAATATTAAATCCCATGACCAACAGCCATTCATAAATTAGGATACCAGGGTAATAGGGTATACAAATTCAAATTGGAATCAGACTTCATTTGCCCAATAAAAAGACGATTTTAGTAGATAGCTAGGGTCTGCAAAACCTTTCTGTGTTTCAAATAACTATGGTAATAAGGTTTTCAGGGCTTTCACATCCTACATCAACAGGTTTCCAGTCCAATCTAAAACATGATCTCTTACACTTTGTAGGTGTAATAAATCAAATTTCAATCCAGGGTTCTTATACTTTTCCAAAGAAGAGAAGCCAAGCATTTTTCAAGGCACTCCTCTAAGGTGCAAAAAGTTATCTCAAGTACACAGCTCTTTTTAAATTGTTACTTCAGTTTTCAGAAGATAAAGAGAGGATTATACTCAAAACAACTTCCAATGTATCTACATGTAGACTATACAAACAAAATTCAAGCATTTTTAAACAATAGCCATGTGACATTTCAACAATGAAGTACCTTGAAGGTCTTTTAAAGAAAAATGCAGTCACCCCAAGTTTAACCAGAAAGCAAAAAGGCTTAGTGATTCCTTGCCTCTAAAAGTATGGTTAAGTACTTTCACTTTCCAGGGTTTCCAATAGACACAGTTTGATCACCAATTCTCAAAAGAAGTCCTGGTGGCTACCTCCCACTGTAGGCAAAAACCTGAAACTACTCCCAAAAGGAGTCAGAACCCTGAATTGACACAAGACTTAAGAAGAAACCATCAGAGAGCCTTGCAATAAAGAGTGCAAGGATTGACTTGAATGGTTTCAATAGAGTGTATTAATCAAAACCTGTCTCTAACAGTTTAAGGAGAAGCATGCAAAGTTACTATTTAGCTAGTATGCAAGGGTTAGTGTAATCAACTTCACCAGCTGTGTAGCTGTTTTTGATTGTAAACCCTGTCAGGTAGGAAGAAAGCCAAGAATAAGACCCATCAAGTTTACCCTTCATAAAATATATAAATTTAGAATGTTTTTCACCATTTGACTTCTAGTGACCCCAAATGACCCCTGACCTCTGCCAAAAACTGTAGCATTTTTTTACTCAATACGGGGGCATCCATATGCTAAGTATGTGTGCCATCAATCTTACTTCTCTTAATGTATCATGTTTGTGAGCAGTTGCAAGGTTTTACCACTTGACTTTTAATGAAGGCAACTTTCCATCTCTTCAAAAAATGAGCTTTATTTACTGACTATAGTACATCCACATGCCTATTATGAAAAGTATCTATAGATAATTCCCAGCTCAAGATATCACACTTTCATGGTTTTTAGTTTTTTACCTCTTGTGACCTCAAATGACCTAAAAAAATAATAGAGTTCTTCCTCTTAACTGGACAGACCTGTATACCAAGTATATCCACCAATCCTAGCTTGAGATATCCCTTCACAAGCAATTTCCAAGAATTTTGTAGTTTTTCCTCTGGTGACCTCAGATAACCTTTGACCTCTACCAAAAACAATGGGGTTCATCAACTGACCATAACATACCCAGTGTTCTCCACTGATTAAATTTTTGTCTGGGTGCTCCGAAGAGTAAAGGTTAATAATGATCCCTGTCTAAATCCCTATCCCTGATAAATTTAGTTATGGCCTTCTTTCAATCGTTGATGGCTAAGTACATTTCTGATTATGATTTCTCAATGTTCACACTGAAATTACTGCTGTTTGCTCTGTTTTGATTGCATAGATTCCTGAATTTGGCAAGGAATCAATTAGTGTACCCTTGGTAATATAATTCATGAATTGCTCTTTTTACTCATGTGACAATATTCTTGTAATTTATTCCATAAATTCAAGCAAAACAACTCCTTGGCTAACCTTTCATATTCTAAACCTTTGTTCAGAAACACAATGAAAGATATCTGTAAGGGAATGACAGACAATTTGTAAGATTTAGCTGATGTTTGAAAATTAACTTGGGGTAACTGCTTATTCCCTTTACACAAGACCCATTCAAATTTGAGCGATTTCAAAATTTGTAAGGCTGCATTCAAACACTATCATTCAATCACTACTTGCAATATTAATCTGACTCTTTTGGAGTTCCCACAGAACACTGTTGCAAGTAATATTTTATGTAATATTATATGAAGGCTTCGTTGGAAGACCAGACTTACTTCAAAGCCATGACTCCTGCATAGGAGTTGATTAGTGACTGCACTTTCTTTGCAGTCACAACTCCAAGGGATTCTTCAAAACTGTCAATAAACATGCTCAAAAATCACAGTTTGAAGTTTGTATTTGTGTTCTTTCACAGGTTTTAATGAAGTTTTGTAACAAAAATGACTCTTTAGCCATTGTTCTTCATGCAATCGCAACTTTTCCATTAAACTGTCCACAGTACGAATTTCACACACAATCAGGTCCACACCTCAGCCATTGTGTATTGCCTGTAGTGTAGGCTACTGGTTAATTAATACTCATCTGCAGGCTAGTATTCAACTCTTAATAGCTGCTGCGATACTGTACGGATTCCTACATTAGCTTTAACTTCATGTAAGGAATCACTTTTCCATTCAGAATCATTCAATCCTAAGGTTGCAGGCAACTTTAAAAAAACTGGATCCACCCCAGACTAATTTTGTGTTTTTCATGAACAATGATTTTACTATGCCAATTTGTCCAATGAATTTCCAGGCCTTTTGAAAGCAACACTCCAGCTTTGCATGACCTAGATAATGGAAACCTTAACCTTAGACTTCTCCATCCTCCCTATAAACACTGGATAATGTTTATTCAATACAATTCTTAACTTAGATATGGCATACAAGCCTTTTGAGCAAGTTTCCAATACATCATAATATGACAAGACAAAGGGCACAGGAGGGCTTATGCCCAGCTATAAGATGCCCTGTAGACCGAACCCAAAAGAAAATACAATCCAACCAGAACTGTGCCCAGTGCAATCAGATTCTACCAGTAACAGAAGAACTTGTCCATGTAAACCTTGAAGAAGAGGACCAAAGTGGAGTTGACAGCCCACTCAGGCAGATAATTCCACTCATTCATTGACAATATGTTCTTCCAAGCTCTTCACTAGTGCACTACTCTTCACATCTGAAGGTATGAATATTCATATCCCTATAAACTGATACCCGCAACAATGTTCCTCACCCATTCCAGTGTTATTACAAGCATTCATTCAGACAACCGTGTGTCAAGTTGATGTGTACTATGAACATCAACTTTCAAGAACTGCATGAAAATTTAAAACAGATGGCTTATACAGTACAGTGGAACCCCATTTATCCAGACACAACAAGGCCAAAAGTACTTTGGATAATGGACAAATTAGGATAAACAAGGTTTCAAGTTTTGGCTTCAAGTATGTTCAGGAAGAATTTAAAGAATATTGGTATTATCGGTCGTCTCCGTTCTACCTTACCCAGGAAAATTCTTGTCGCTCTTTATAATACCCTCCTCCTTCCCTTTTTATCCTACTGTAATATGGTGTGGGGTTCCACTTATCCGTCTAAATTATTGCCTCCATTTATCCTACAGAAAGAATTGTTCGTTATATTTTCAATACTCATTCCTGCATCACACTCCTCCTCTCTTTAGAAAATTAAATTTTTTGTCTATTTACGATATTAATCACTATCAATGTGGTATTTTTGTCTACAATTTTTTAAATAGCAAGTTACCAGATATATTCAGTGATTACTTTCGGATGTGTCACCAAGTTAGTTCTTATCGAACTCGATCATCACATCTTTTTACTACACCTCTTTATAGACTTCAGTCCTCCCTCCACTGTGTTCGTTATGTTGCCCCTCATGTTTGGTATTCCCTTCCTCACAATATAATCAATTGCAGATGTTCTTCCCTCTAAAACTTCAAAAGCACATTAAAGCGTTATCTCTTGTCAAGTCTCCCCTTATAATGGCTCTATGTCAAGAAGATTTTCTCTCCTGCTGATGGCAGTGTTTAGTGTCTGTCATTGTTTCTCTTGTTATTGTTTTTTTGTAAATTATTAAGTTGTACTTTCTATGTTTAAGGGGGTATCCACTCTCATAAGCTTTGCTAAGCTTCTAATTGTGGATAGCCCTCGGTCTTTTAGTTCTGTATATATATGTATATTGGAAGCTGTTTATAACACATGACCGAAATAAATGTTATTAAAACTGAAAAAAAAACTGAAAGTGTATGGTGCACTGGGTCCCTAAGAAAGTCTGCCAAAACTTTTCCCAAATAATTTTGAAACAGATAGCAAATTTACAGAAAAAATGCTGCAAAATATTTAGTTATTACTTTTTATGCTCGATGATATGATGACCAATAGTGTAGCCGTCTAAAACCCAGAGATTTTACTCCCAGAGACTAATAAGGTCTGCTGGTGTTATTTTTAGGTACAAAGTCCACTGTGAAGGTTACTTGTCAGAGCTTCTAAAACTAGGTCTTACGCTCTCCCAAGTACATTATACAATATGTGGGATTTCGGGCCTATACTGCCTAGTGGCTCTTAGATAGAATTTCAGAACAAACCCTTTATTTTTTCTTCCAAACTTGACAAAGAATTACAAATTACTTTTCATGCCCAGATGGGTGCTATTTAAGACACTGCATCATCAGACTGGGACAGTATAAGAACCAAGAATAATTAGTGTATTTCTCCTGAAATTTCCATTTAGTTTTACTTTGTTAAGGCACTGACAATTTGGCAGCTACTATCTTAGTTGTGTTGAATGTTAATTTGTCTGGTGAAATCACAAGGCGCATGGTTCAGACAAATGGGTTTTACTGTAATATGATGCCTGACTTAAATTTCTTGCTGGATTGATGTTTAACTGACAAAAATGTCAGCAGAAATGAAAGTTTGAGAAACAAACTTCCAACACAACTAACTAACCCATGTAACAAATCAATGTAACATGCTACTATTAACTACTACAGTACTTTAAGCTACTCCTTATACTACAATGCTAGTAAATGCACTAGCATTCCCTGTAGCTGGGAATAAGATATGGTAATACTGTGTCTTCATCCAGTGTATTTTCTGTATTTCAAAATGAAGTATACACATACTGGATTTATGCCTTACTTAGACCTTCAACAGATCAGACCTACAAAATATGCTCTGTCTTTACTAAATTACTCTGTCAACTCCCCTAAGGCCTTAGACAGACTATGGGAACCAAACCCTACAATCCCCTACCCCCACCCCCCTCTATTTTAAAGTCTGCTACAAGTCTGAACCTACTATCAACATGATAGAAAAGACAAAATGAGCCCTCTACTCATATGCTATAATTTTGGGGGCGTGGTCACGTGGATTTGCTTAGGCAACCAAATGCTGGAGTGCAACAAACCAGTGCATGCAATAATATATGCCTAAAGTTACCATGAATTTACTTGTTGTCTCAGTACAGAATGCAATGTAATGTACACTGTGTACATATGTGCAAGCATTTCCAGGCATTAGTTTGCCCAACCCCCATCCCCTATTATGACAGCCAGTACATCACTTAATTGACCTTTTAACCTTAGCTGTTGGTGTCCTATAAGAGCTGTTTTATTTTTACAGCTACCTTAATGAACAGGAGACATGTATGAAAGGCCAAGGGAGTACCAGGCACAGTTTCAAAAGTACACCTAACAAGGGAGATGTTATCTGGAAGGATATACATTACTTTGAAGTAAGGTTTGCACCCCCAAGGTCACACAGTAATCTGTCCCTTGTATCTTTCTTGGCATTTCTATAAGATTTACACTGGATTACATAGTTCATACAAAAGGGGTTTGTCTTCTGCTTCATATACAACCAGAATGCAAAAATCCATTGTGGTTTCGTTAAATAGCACTTACATACATAATCCCAAATAATGCCAAGATGTCCTGTTTCTTTCAGTCATTGCTTGAATGTGATCTTAATGTGCTGGAAAGTTACAATTTGACCTTGGAAATGCTGGGAATTTTTGCTTTTTGGCCTTTGGTGATTTCAACTGACCTTTTACATCTGACAAGACTCACAGAGGTTTTCTGATGAATTAAATGTAACACATGCAAAGTATCCAAGCTTCCTAACTTGAAATATCTTGTAAACAAGGTATTCAGAGTTTGACCCCAGTGACCCAAGATGACCTTTGACCTCCTCCACCAAAACAACTGAGTACTTCCTCTCACCATAAGGCATCCAGATACCATGTATGAAATCTATCCAAGCTTCCCACCTTGAGATATCATGTTAACAAGGTTTTCAGAGTTTGACCCCTGGTGAGCCCAAGTGACCTTTGACTTCCACTCAAAACAATAAGGTTCTTCTTTTCACATAACGCATCCACATACTAAGTATGAAATCTATCCAAGCTTCCCACCTCGAGGTATCGTGTTTACAAGGTTTACAGAGTTTGGGGCCTGGTGACCCCAGATGACCTTTGACCTCCACCAAAAAAGACAGGCTTCTTTTCCCACCATAACGCATCCACATGCAGAGTATGAAATCTATTCAAGCTTGTTAACTTGAGATATCATGTCAAGGTTTTCAGACTTTGACCCCAGTGACCCCAGATGACCTTTTACCTCCACCAAAAACGATAGGCCCCTACCCCTGGCCATAATGCATCCGCATGCCAAGTACGAAATATATCTAACCTTCCTGTCTTGAGATATCCGGTAAACAAGGTTTTAGAGTTTGACCCCTGGTGACCTTTCACCTACACCATAAATGATACACTTCTATCTCTGAACATAATGCATCCACATGTCATGTATGAAACTCATCCAGGCTTCCTCCCTTGAGATATCGTGTTAACAAGATTTTCAGAGTTTGACCCTTGGTGACCCCAGATGACTTTTGACCTCCAACAAACACAACAGGGTTCTTCTTCTTACCATAACACATCCACATACCAGGTATGAAATCTATCTAAGCTTCCTACCTTGAGATATCGTGTAATCAAGGTTTTCAGAGTTTGACCCCGGTGACCCCAAATGACCTTTGACCTCCTCCAAAACGACAGGGTTCTTCCTCTTACATGGGCATCAACCTTCCAAGTTTGAGGACTGTCAGAGTTTCCCTTCTTGAGATATCATGTAAACAAGCTGGTCGTCACAAACACATGCACATAGATACACATAGACACGCACACACACCATTACGAACGCATAGGTTTCTCTTATCATCGATACCAATAAGACTAAGGGTTTGTCGCTACTGCCATAGCATTGCCAGTTGCTGGGAAATAAAAATGTATTGCATTGCTGATGCTAGGTGATATGTACGACAGTATACCAATAAGGATGCTAACATATTGATATCAAATTGAAGCCAACAAATGAAAGAAACCCCATCAGTCGAATAAGTACCTTATAATTGCTAATCTCCTCTGGATTTAGTGGGTCTTAGAGTATAAGCATAAATGAAACTTCCCATTATTGCCTCCTTCCAAAAAAACAACTCCCTGACCTATCGATATCCATATGAAGTTCAACAGAAATTGTTCCTTACCTTGAGTTTCTCATTTTCATTCCTTAGTTTTGTCACAGTTTCACTCAGTGCTTTCACTGTTTCATTTGAAGCTGACTGTTCAGATTTGCTGTCGGAGAAGGAGCTCTGGGCTGGTGAGGAGGAGCTTTCACTCTGTACAAAAATGTATTTTTGAGTTGAAAAGACAAAAGCCGAGAATAAATATTGCACAAATGGTCCAATTCCATTCTTAACTTGTGAAAATTCTTTCTTCAGAAGTGAGTAATTTTAATACAATTTCCAATCAAAACATTTTTCTAATGTTTACGTCCCTGTGCTTATACAGCTGTTTCATATTGCTTAATTAATTCCTGGTAGACACTACCATGGCATGTATATGAAGGTTCTGTTTGCTACATTCATCATAAGTTGGGGCCTTGGAGCAGCTTATGCTGTTACAGGTGAAAAGCCTGTCAGGGCATTATGGAAAACAAATTTCACCTTGGCTGGTTGTCAAATCAACATTTTAAGCAAACTATGTAATCTTGTTCTTCACTAAGAAAAAGGTGCTGGGGCTGGGGAATGGGGAGGAAATAGCTACATTTCTTTCAAGTTACACACCACTTTCTGAATGAAAATTTGTGCAGTTTTAAATCAATACAGAAAGGATTTGTAGTGGAAGGGGGTGGGAGGTAATCTCCTTGTTGACTTATACGAAGTTATAACTTAGCAACCACTGTTGTCAACAGTCTGCTGAATTTTACACAAATCCAACCCCCTACCCTATTTGTTTTCCTTGTGGCATACAATGACGAAGTTACACACAAGAGATCCAACATCCACACCCATATCATTTTGACAACCAAAGTGTTTAAGTGATTCAGGCTTCATGCCACATAGCCATGACGATGTGATGTTTAACATGCACAAATTGTGGGAGTGTTTATGCAAACCTTACACTGCTCATAGAAGGACCCCCTTCCCCTACTTTGACCTGTTTTGAAGGACAACCTCACTGCCACAGCACCCATGACTCCACCATTATCCACTCTGTTTCAACAGTGAATCCCATGATACCTTATTTGTACAATTACAAGAAGGTGGCCTTACAGTAGTTCAAGATTTTTGGTAGTGATCACTCTTACCATCATATGAACTGTATCAAAAGGAACCAGAATGCACAAATGCATTGCGGTTTCGATGAATATAGCACTTAATGTGTAATCCCAAATAATGCCAAAATGTCCTGTTTCTTTCAGTCATTGGTTGAATGTGGTGTTAAAGAGCTGGAAAATTACAGTTTCATGTTCATATTTGACCTTGGGAATTCTTTGGAATTTTGCTTTTTGGCCTCTGGTGATTTCAACCAGCCTCTGATTCTGACAAAACTTGTAGGGATTTTCTGATTGATTAAATACAACACCATGTGAAGTATCCAACCTTCCGAACTTGAGCTATCTTGTAAACAAGGTTTTCAGAGTTTGACCCCAGATGACCTTTGACCTCCACCATAAATAACAGGTACTGCCTCTCACCATAAGTCATCCACATACTACGTTTGAAATCTATCCAAACTTCCTACCTCGAGATGTCGTGTTTAACAAGGTTTTCAGACTTTGACCCTCAGTGACCCCAAATGACCTTTGACCTCCACCAAAAACAATAGGATTCTTCCTCTTACTATAATGCATCCACACACCAAGTATGAAATCTATCCAAGCTTCCAACCTCGAGATATCGTGTAAACAAGGTTTTCAGACTTTGACCCTCGGTGACCCCAAATGACCTTTGACCTCCACCAAAAACAACAGGGTTTTTTCTCTCACCATAATGCATCAACACACCAAGTATGAAATTTATCCAAGCTTCCTACCTTGAGATATCGTGTAAACAAGGTTTTGAGGTTTTGACCCCTGGTGACCCCAAATGACCTTTGACCTCCACCAAAAACAATAGGGTTTTCCCTCTCACCATAATGCATCTACATACCAAGTATGAAATCTATCCAAGCTTCCTACCTTGAGATATCGTGTAAACAAGGTTTTCAGGTTTTGACCCCTGGTGACCCCAAATGACCTTTGACCTCCACCAAAAACAATAGGGTTCTTCCTCTTACCATAATGCATCCACACACCAAGTATGAAATTTATCCAAGCTACCAACCTCGAGATAACGTGTAAACAAGGTTTTCAGACTTTGACCCTCGGTGACCCCAAATGACCTTTGACCTCCACCAAAAACAACAGGTTTTTTCTCTCACCATAATGCATCAACACACCATGTATGAAATTTATCCAAGCTTCCTACCTTGAGATATCGTGTAAACAAGGTTTTGAGGTTTTGACCCCTGGTGACCCCAAATGACCTTTGACCTCCACCAAAAACAATAGGGTTCTTCCTCTCACCATAATGCATCAACACACCAAGTATGAAATCTATCCAAGCTTCCTACCTTGAGATATCGTGGAAACAAGGTTTTCAGGTTTTGACCCCTGGTGACCCCAAATGACCTTTGACCTCCACCAAAAACAATAGGGTTCTTCCTCTCACCATAATGCATCAACACACCACGTATGAAATCTATCCAAGCTTCCTACCTTGAGATATCGTGGAAACAAGGTTTTCAGGTTTTGACCCCTGGTGACCCCAAATGACCTTTGACCTCCACCAAAAACGATAGGGTTTTCCCTCTCACCATAATGCATCAACATACCAAGTATGAAATCTATCCAAGCTTCCTACCTTGAGATATCGTGTAAACAAGGTTTTCAGGTTTTGACCCCTGGTGACCCCAAATGTCCTTTGACCTCCACCAAAAACGATAGGGTTTTCCCTCTCACCATAATGCATCTACATACCAAGTATGAAATCTATCCAAGGCTTCCTACCTTGATATATCGTGTAAACAAAGTTTTCAGAGTTTGACTCCTGGTGACCCCAAATGACCTTTGACATCCACCAAAAACAATAGGGTTCTTTCTCTCACTATAATGCATCCACATACCAAGTATGAAATCTATCCAAGCTTCCTATCTTGAGATATTGTGTAAACAAGGTTTTCAGGTTTTGACCCCTGGTGACCCCAAATGACCTTTGACCTCCACCAAAAACAATAGGGTTCTTCCTCTGAATATGGGGCATCTACCTACCAACTTTGAGAACTGTCAGAGTTTCCCTTCTTGAGATATCGTGTAAACAAGAAAAGTGTCACAAACACACACCCACATACACATACACGCATACGCACGCACACACACACACGAACATACACACATACATACACACACACGCCATCATGACTGCATAGGTTTCTCTTTTCATCGAAACCAAAAACCAAACTGGTACCCCTTCCACACATTTCTTGAATCCAGGTGCGGTGATCCTCGGGCAAAATGACCCTTTACATGCACCCTCATGGCCCAGAGGCTAAAACCAAGTTTTATGACATGAAGTGGATGAGAGTATGATACTCCCTCAGAGTGGGATCTCAGTCCACCACTGGATAACCCCTTCGCCAAAGCCAGAACCCACCTTCAGGTGGGTGGACTGGAGCAGGGAGTGAAGTGTCTTGTTCAACAACATGACCCAACAAGCCCTAGAAGACTAGAGCTCCCAACCGTTTGATTGAGAGTTACAAGCACAGCCACTAAGTCCATTTCATCTCCATTTTTGAATATTTGTATTTGGGATGCATAATAAATCCTAGAAATTGCTTCAAAAATATGACTTCAAGCTTAATCTAAAGCAGCCAAATGTAATTTCCTCAATTTTTAATCCCCCTAGATATTTCTCTCCCCTTTCTATTCCTTCCTCTCCACCTGCCTCCCTTACCCCCTTCCCCAATCCACCATCTTCCACTAACCTGTACAGGTGATGCAGCAGCTGGCCAGTCAAAGACACACTTTAGTTTTGTATCCATCAGATCACTAGGATTGGCATTTTTCCACTGAAACAAGGAACAAAAATGATGGTGAGCCAATGGTTTCATTGTTAGGGCAGTTTTATTTTTTAAATGGTCTGCAAGCCATGGTTTCTAAATATAGAATCCAAATTAACGACACCTGGATATTTTGTGGAGGTTATCACATTATTTGCAATATTTGAAATTTTTTCTCTAAATACCAAACTGATAATCAGATTTAAGCAGCATTTTAATAAGTTTCGTTCTGATTTGGGTAAGACTGAAAAAGAAGGTCATGATTGGCATAAGTCTGAGAACCAGGGCATTAAAGTACATCTTTAATAGGGCCCCCGATTTTCCGCTTCACAAAATGGTAAATTCCGTTTTCCACTTTTCATTTTCCGTTTTTTTCCGCTTTCAACTTTCCCTTTTCTGTAGATTTCCGTTTCAGATATATATGGCAATTATAAGTTTGCGTGATCTTCCGTTAAATTCATTTTCTCTTGCAAGTGTCCCGCATGCACACCTACAAGTTACAAACCTGGTTTATAGTTATTTTGCGACCGATCATCTGTCAGATAAATCGGGAATAATATAGCATGGGTAAAATTTTATCACTCAAAGGATTACCACCACCGATTTTGGAAAACAGGAAACGGGGCTAAAATACACTTCTGGTTTCTGCAAATAACTGAATAATTCCCCCAAACACGCATTTAAGTTCCTGCACAAAATATCAGCACCGATACTCACAAGATTTGCAAAATTTAAAGGTCTCCAAATGATAACGATCATCCAATTGTCGCGTCAAAGTTCACACAGTATTACCTAAGAGGTGTGCATGAAACAGACAATCAGTACCGTACATCTGCATAGTCCACAAACCATACTACAGGCCTGGCGACATGCAATGACATGGCTACGTTTTTCCGAGTTCCAGTGCTAAATCAATTATCACATATCATCTTTACACACGTGCCTCGTTATCCTGCATAAATTATTCCACTTCCCACATTCTTATTCGTTACATTTTTAATTGTCATAACACGTGCATGCGTACACGTAAATTGCCAAAACAAGTGCGTCATAACTTCCCAAGAAAGTTTCTTGCGAAGTTGAAGTTCACCTTCGTAGTACACCAAGTACAGTGTGCAATACATCATGCAAGGACAGTGTATTGCCTGCACTGTTACATAGGGCGTTGGTCATGAATGAACTAAGGGAAGCGGCCCCGTGTAAATTCATGCATCCCCACCGGCAGTTATCCAGGGAGTTGCAACAGTTTTTCGATTACGCAAATATATCGGGTTTGCGTTTCATTTGGAGAATCTTTTTAAACTGGACGTACAGTAAATTTTGGGCAAGACAGTTTACAAAAAATATATTCATATCGATAGGGCCCCATGAGATGCGTACACCAAGTAGGCCTAAGTTGAGTGGAAATTTTAGTGGCCTTGAAGTACTAATTGATTCTGTAACGTTACGTATCTTTGCAGAGAACTGAGCGGATAGGCTACTAATAACTAATACTATGTAGCACTACTAACTTAGTACAGTCCAGTACAAAACACGATACACGGAATCTTCCGACGTGATTGGTGAATGAAAACAAACAGTTAGGCATAATAGTTTCACGTCACGTAAAATGTGGGAGCCTTTATACCTATTTTCTGTTCTCGAATCAGATACGTACATCAGAAGTGTAAAAGGCCTCAAGTGCCCTTGATTTGTGGAGAATAAATTTGTCTGTGCTTCGTTAAAAATGCAAAAATCTTGTTCTTGTTTGCTTTTTTTGTGGACACGATATGAAATCGCAAATTCCGTAATTTTCCGTAAAAAATCGTCAATTCTGTTTTTTTCCGTCCTACTTTATCCGGGGCCCTACTTTAACTCCTTGCCCCTTCCAGTCAGCAAGTTTTGTGATCAGATAAACATGAGTCTGTAAAAACCATGTGGTAAAAATTTTCAGGAAATCTGACTCGCTTTCATTTCCATTTCTTTCCACTCTTTCACACATCAACAAAAGTATGCAAATTGAAAGATTTTCGCTCATTGTCTGTTGAATTCCTCGCAGACAAGGTTCCTGCAATTTAAGGACAATGAAATTCAATGACATTTCTATGACCAAATGATGACAAACCTATAACCATACATATTTTGAGTATAAAAAATCATGGATAAAAATGAAATTATTTAGACAATACACAGTCTTTTGTTACAAAATTACATGACTTTTGCATTACTTCTGTCACAAAATTCCAGAGACTGACAGGCCTAGAGAGGACAAAAATATTGATTTTTCAACCTGTGGGAAAATTGTCACAGATTATGAGACACCAATAAGTAATTCCAACCAACAGAACTTTGTTCCTTGTTCTATCTGTACAGGTAGCCTTACCATACACTTACCCCTTAACAGTGCAAACATGCATAACTGCAAGTATAATACTTACAACGGTTTCTGGATCAGCTGTGGAACTTGCAACCACAATGGACTGAACCATGAATTTGTGCTTGTTCTTTTCATTGGGGTCAAAATCAAATGGTTGTAACATAACTGTTAAAAGGAAGGAAGAAAACCATATATAAGCAAATTTAAAATGTCAAGACTCTTGAAGTTTACTTTGGGTTCTCTAAAACCTTTTATACTACATGCTATTTTGAAAAATGAAATCTTAATCACACTTCCTTTATTTAAATTTCTAAGTGACACAATATAGCCATCTGCAAGGACTGAAGCATCAGAGATTTGCATAACAATTCACTTTCTAAGAATCTACAAATAATGTGCTAACACTGTGAAGGCAAAAATGGAGAAGGATGAGCTAGGTCATACGGCGCCCTCTATCGGTAGGGGTTACCACAGTGCAATTAGTTTTTTGCCAGATACTTACTGCAAGTAATACTGAAATACATATGTATGTAGGAGGTAATGAGGAGTGAAATAGACTCTAATTTCTACTCTTCTTTTAAGCTAGTTTCACATGATAGCATAACTTTATAATGCTGCACCTGTCCTAACAGTGAAGGTTTAAAGCAACTAATCCCTTATGATACACTAATTTGTTGGTTGAAATGCTGAACAATGTTTAGAATTGATGATCATGTTGAACTCTGCAATGGTCCTTCAAGACTTACTAATATTCTTCAAGACCGCGTGTTTGGTCTAGCGGTAGAGCATCCGCCTCTCACGCGGAAGGCCCGGGTTCGATTCCCAGGTCGAGTCATACCAAAGACTCTAAAAATGGAACCTACTGCCGTTGTGCGTGATGCTCCGCATAAACAATGGAGTAGGGAAAACAAGCCAGTGAGCCACAACTGGAAAAAAGGCCGTGGTCGTCTCGACTTGAACCAATAGGTTGGAAACTGGAATAAAACTCCATCTAACTAACAAACTAATATTCTTCACTTCAATACAGTTATTACTGGTCAGTTTTGAAAGTCACAGACATATTCTGGCTTTGTGCAAAATGATACTGAGGAAAATGGCAAGGATATTCTTACTGTTTTTATCATGCAGAAATTCATGTTCTGGCAAAGGGGTCTAAATATAAAAAATCTCACAAATGGCAAAAATGAAATGCAATGTCTGGAGCCTCATATCTTCATAATGAAGGCAGATACAGTGTTTTTTGATACCAGATTCTTAAAATTTGAGCAGAAAATACCCAAGGTAGGTCTTTTCAGAATTGTATCTCTATTCCCTGTACAGTTATAGCCCTCAAAAATGGCCAAAATGGTAAGCATGCAAATCGGGCATGTGAAGAAGGGGGTCTGGGCCACTTTTCAATGAGCCATAACTCCCAAACGGCCTGGAATTTTGGCCTAAAATTTTTGGTGTGTTCTTTTCATAAGTGGAACTATAGTTTATAAGAGTTTCAGCAAAATCTGAGACGGTGCGAGACTGACCCATTTGTTGAGTTGGCAGATAATGACCCATTTGTAAAACAATGGAAAAGTGGTTAAGGCTGTAATAGAACAGAAATGAGAGCCATGCCCCTTTAACAGTTACATACCTCAGGAAAAAAATTTATTGTGTACTTAAAACAATCATACTTGTTGCCAGATAATCTCTGGTTCCCCTCATTTTGCAGATCTTTTGTTAATATGTGATTTCAAAGATCCCCTTTTCAGGGTAACAAAAAGCATCCCCAGGATTGAAATGAAAACTATAACCTTTGGTAACAAACCTAGTGTGCACTATGCAACTAGAGTGAAAACACCCAACTGGCTGCACTATATATGTACTGTACATTTTTTATCACTCTCATGCATTTTCACACATGCAGAAAAGACGTGTTCCCCATACCAGGGTCTAGCAGTAGATTGCTACAGACAGCAGTAGACACACTCTTGGCAGACTTACAAAAAGGCAGTTTGGACAACTTAATAGTTGTTTGGTAAACTTGCAGTTGGAAGACAAAGCGGGTACCACTTCGATAAAAAACGTTTAAAAATAGCTTTCTGAAAGATAAAGGCCGTGTTCAAACTACAATCTTGGACAAAACTCACTGGAACACCCCTGCACCCCCCGCTCCTCTGTACAATGTTGGAGGTAAAATGTCAGTTGGAGATGCACCACTTTCGTTTGGACACAACATTGTACTGGGGGATGGGGTTTTCGTAAATTGTGCGCAACATTGTACTAGGGGACAAGGGTTTCATAAATCGTGCACCGACTGCAGTGGCCAAGTGGTTAGAGCATCCGACTTGCAGTCGGAAGGTCTAGGGTTCAAATCCTGGCCGGGTCATACCAAAGACTTTAAAAATGGAACTTACTGCCTTTGTGCTTGGTGGTCAGCATAAGCAATGGAGTAGGGAAAACAAGCCAGTGAGCCACAACTGGAAAAAAGGCTGTGGTCGTCTCAACTTGAACCAATTGGTTGGACACTGGGACGTTAAAGCTCATCTAACTAACAATTCATAAATCGTGCACGACATCATATTGCAAACGGTACAATGGTTGGAGGTGTTCCAACAGTTTTGCCCAAGTCAGGGCTGGAATTAAGCGACGGCCACGGCAGCCATGGCTGTCGTGTTTTTCATGATGGCCGTGGTGCCCCGAAAATCGCCTAAAGTTCACGGCCACAATGGCCGTCGTGCCCAAATTCTTTGGCCGTCATGCCCACCCAAGTTGGATGCACTATATTCTTGGACCATACAATATCAGAGAATAATTTTTCCTTCCACATTTTTCCATCAAGAAGAGCACGTAATGAATTCACGCAGTCATTAATTGTAGATTTTTTATAGGTCGGTAATGTATGTATTGCAAGCACCGCTACTGTATGCCATGTCCGTGTTCTGTACAGAAGTTCAAGAGAAGCACTATGAAAGTGCAGCACAGTTAAGTGCATGTGTAGGTCCATAACTGTATGCAAACACCCATACATAGGCTACACACCTGCTCCGTAGAGAAGTTGACGTACATCACAAGAACATGTCCGGGATGGAACATGATAATGGAAGTTCAGCATTTTTTCGATCGCTGCTCGTGCCGATTAATTTCCAGTTGTTACCTAATATGCAGCAGTAGCAATGGTGGGGGCCTTTTATATACAAAACATGCATGTTAATTTGTGTGGTGGTGAAAGTGTACCTTGTACATCTATGATTTACGCAACTTGACAGTGACTGAAAAGTAGCCCCCATTACATGAGCTATGCACGAAAGTTTGTTCGTACTCGAATTGTACGTAAGGTTTGTACGTAAGGTATGTACATATGTACGTGTGTACGTAGTCAATTAAGGAACCATACTAGCTCCACTGATTTGCGCACAGTGTCGAATAGATATTTACGTAGAGATATATAGTGCGTGCACCCATTACGTACCGCTGTATATGATACTAAAAAAACAAACAGGTGTGGGCCTACACCCTTTCAATGTACAGGTAATACACGGTAGGATAGTGTGAAATAGCCAAATAGCTACATTGAAATACTGAAGGCTTCGAAGTATTTCCATTTATAGTTGTTGTGAGAGACTGGCTACAATGACCGAATGACGGTCTAAACTGGCAAGAAATAAAATTGGCTAGGGGTGTGGCAGCAGTATTTTTACTCATCTTATCGGTTCTAGCCAGCATATTTTTCTGCATGAATGTCACACAAGAGTGACAGGACATAAAATATGTCATACAAAAATCATTAATTCCATGATTTTTGCACAAATAAAAAATAAGAGAAGGGGAGACTTGGCTCACAGTAAGAACAGAAAGATGTGAGAATTGTTAGATAGCATTATCTTGTCACTGCCATTTTCCCGACTGTTGGCTTCGGCCCGACTATGTACTATTGAAAATGGAATATTGGTACATGGATGTCAGTTAATGGTTCCTTGGACCCTTATTGGCAACATTCATGGAATGGCCCCACCATACATTACCCCAGACCTGTGTCCACTGTGGTGGTATGGTAGAAGGGAATAGAGCGCTAATTCTACCCTTAAGGGTGCCATGATATTGCTTATGGGGTTTGTGGCAAGTGTGATGCAGTCATTTTCATTTTTCACTGATTTATAAACACCAAAACATGACCTCAGATCATGACAAAGCTGTAGGCTTATGTTTTCATAGGTAATTTGTTATATATACTGTTGTAATCCTTCATTGGTTAATAATATTTTCTATGGTAGTTTTAAGTTTAGATGAGTTACAAATAAAACACAAAGCTGTTTGCAAACTTTATTCTCCTTCAAGTTAAAACAAACATCACAAGTGTACTCATTAACCATGTAGGATAGCAGTTAAAATTTGCTTTTTCCCAGGTGAAAAATTTGTGACTGAAATGGTGGAAAATGATTATCAAAAGGACATTTTGTGTTTATGTTTTAATATAAAACAACACAAGGCAGATTATCTAATGGATATAGTATGCCTATTTATATTTCAGTATATCATTTCATTCAATTGTAGTATTTTTAAAAAATATTTTCGGGGTACCGTAGGGTGTAGTTCTCGGCGATACTCAGAACACTATAACTGGTGATATGGTACCGTATCAGTGCAGGTACATGCTGGCCACTTACGAAATACTGTGAAACCTTAGTACTGTTATCAATTGGTTTACATCTCTTGCCTCAGTGCCCTGCCATACAAAAACTTTTGGCCTTGGTGCCCTACCCGATGGCCTTGGTGCCCTCTAAAATTCATGAATGACCAAGGCCAAATGGCCGTGCCCTCCTCCAACCTTAATTCCAGCCCTGCAAGATTGTAGATCCTTAATGAAAACTAAAAATACCTATACAGTGAAACTGAAAATATGTAAAGGAAATTATTGTCAGCATGAGTACTTAATTGTTTATTAAATAGAAAATAAGTTCACAACTTCAGAGAATCAACTTTTTTTTGGCATGATGGTGGTACGATCTCCTATCTTGTAATGATATTGACTCAACTGTTAAGGACAAAGTACACATAACTGGGTCAAAGACAATCCAAAGGCGCAACATACCTAATGGGTCAACTACTCTGCTTGCACTATGCTTCAAAGGTCAGTTACTGACTTGAACACAGGGGAAGGAACTATTTACTATGAATCACAGCACTTTACAGGTATGGGGTACTTACTGTACTGTACATAGCAAAGGGTGTGTGTGCATATTGCTATTTGTTTAGCAATCTATTTGAAAGGTAGGACCTGCTTAACCTGCAAGTATTGACACTGGGTTATTGGAGTCACAAAGCAGAGTTGCTATTCCCTCAGTGCTGAAATCACAGTTGACCAGACATTTGCAGAACATCAGACTTACTGTAAGTACATGCATGAGAAAAGGTTGGTAAATATGCTTAAAGTCAACCAGCCATGGCTAATCTGGAGTTTAATTGGTATTACTTCTGCGTAGTGATACTGTGCAAAGTCAGAATATCCTTAGCTTAAAACCAGGAAGTAGCATTGTAATCCCTTAGAAATGGTCCTTGGCAATTTTGAGGGTAAGAAATAGGACAAACAAAAATGCTCACTATTACTAAAATACTCCAAAAAACCAAAATTACCATACAGGCACTAGTGTGCATGTACAGGGGTACTCAATGGCAAACTGGCTGTTCAAAGCATCTAGAGGAAAATTAGTTAAAACTGGTGGTTACTTGGTCTTTCTTTCACAAACTAGCCAACAACAGCCCCACATCTAACTTCTAAGCGGCCCACCACCACAATGGCCAGTCCACCATACTGTCATACACACAGTCAAAATGTTGATTTCATTATATCACTTGAAGTTATTCAGTGTGTTTTTCAAATCTCAGGACACCAGTTTATGTTCTTTATTACAGAATTAAAATGAATCTTTTTGTCCATATTGAATTATCTTCCTTTGCTCACAATTCATTACACAACCTAAATAATGTGGGTATTAAACTTAGCATATAATTGATCGATAAAAAGTTACCATCATTCTTACACAGAAAACCAGTATAACAATCAATTTGGGGGTTTGAGTTTCAGTGTGGCTAATTATCACACATGGATACTAGCTAATGGATACAGTATTTTCAAAATTGCTTACTAATTTCACAACAGCTACAATTTAGCAACATACTGATAACTTCTAATGTTTGGATGTCACAAGTAAATCAAAGGATAATATTGCATTTAAATTACAACAACATCAGACTTGCAGAAAAAATAGATTACTGAACCATTCTATTTCACTACTAAACTCTGGCAATAAGACTTTTTTGACAAAAATGTTGAATTACAAGAGTTATAAATATTGCATAATTTAAATATTTTAAGTTTGGGTAAAAAAATACGTCTTAAAAGGACTTTACAGAGGAACCTTCTTGAAAATATAGTTATCTACTTGAAAATTGAATTGCCAGTCATTCTTTATCTGTAAATCATGGTTTTAAAGACATGACTGTTATCTGCTCCATATTGGCAGTATGTCCCTTTAAGTCTCAATGTAAGTCTCAGAGTGTCCTATCTTGCTGTGTGTTGCGTGACTTCCCACCCAGAGTTAAAACCAGCAGCAGGTGGTACCCTCACCAAAAGTGGCCTGGTTGAATTGGTATCTGTTTCTACCAATTAAATTATCTCATCTTAAAATTTAAAACCAGTATTCAAAGAGATACTATTAGTAAATGTCCCAACACAACTTTAAGGAATCTTGCCTACTTCTGGTCTATGGATAATTTGCAACAGTTTCCCAAAATGAAATTTAGAAGGACTCAAATGGTATTTGAAAGCACAACTGCTTTCATAGCCTACCTGTTTAAAATTTTACTATGTAGTGATAATGGAAAATTGAGTTGAGGATTTTGATGCAGCCTTTAATTCAGTTTCTTCAGTACAAAGCAGAGGGAGGGGGCTCAAGTCAACAAAAACAAGTGGGATATGGAACACAGCCACCACCACAGGTAGAATGCAGGTACTGAAGCTGGTCCGAAGATCTGCTAGAAACGATGCATCTACAGTACAACACTAAACTACATGCTTGAAAAACTTTTAAATTATGAACCAGATGTTCCTTTACTGTTCTTCAAACTATGCACTTTATGCATGGTGATTACTCTTGAATATTAAGTTGAAGGTGCTGTAAAATAGTTGGGATTGATCTACATTGAAACATAATAGCAAAGGCATAGGCTCTAGGGCAAACTCCCTTACAGGAATCCACAGGTGCTACACCAGATTCCTCACATGACCCTTTCACACCAATGACTTTTCACTGACGATTTTCATATGCCATGAGTAGTTGTCATTTACTGGCATCATAGGGAAATAAAAGGAGGGGAAACTTTTTTTGGGGGGGGGGGGGAGGAGGGTCTAAAGCTGTTTAAAAAGCAAACATTAATTTTGAATACCTAATTCCAGTGATGTGAGTAATTTCAGATTTTGAATTCATGAAGTATATAATACTTTGCAGAGGACTACCTCCCCTCCTTTTATACCAATACCTAACTGTAAACATTAGCCTCATGTGCATTATCCCATTTTACTTCACAGAGTCCCAACTACTGGCCAGGAGTTGAGTAACTACAGTGATTTCACTGACTCGGGCACCTGGGTCAATGACGCACAACTTTTCATTTTGACGCACAGACGCATAACCTCTGGGGTCAAACTGACGCACAGCTTTTTGGCCCCAACAATCAGTAATGATAATGCAATTTTGCCAATACATTCATTGTGCAAATTAATTCACAAAATGTAGCACTTTCCAGTTCCCATATTGATTATCAACAGATTGAACATCATGTCTTACAAGAAAAAGATAGTGGAAAAGCATCACAAATATAGAAATAATAAAAAAACAGGAATAAAGTTTGTTGTATTAAACTCAAATTTATTTTGACCCCTTCTCTTTTAAATTTGACTCTTGTAAATTTATTTTGAAGGGTCTGTGACTCCTGAAAAAAATATGCTGAGTGAAAACCCTGTAACTAGTGGCTACACTTTCCTTGGAGTTGCAACTACGGGGATTTTCAGAACTGCCAGTAAGCATGAACAAACGTCATAGCTTTGTGTTCTAAAACAGTGGAATTTGTGTTTTTCCCAGAGTTTTAATACAGTGACAGGGTTTTCACTCAGCATTTTAATAATACACAGGTGTGTCATTGCCATGCCACACCCATATTATTTCTATATTTGTGATGCTTTTCCACTATCTTTTTCTTGTAAGACATGATGTTCAATCTGTTGATAATCAATATGGGAACTGGAAAGTGCTACATTTTGTGAATTAATTTGCACAATGAATGTATTAGCAAAATTGCGTTATCATTACTGATTGTTGGGGCCAAAAATCTGTGCGTCAGTTTGACCCCAGAGGTTTTGCGTCTGTGCGTCAAAATGAAAAGTTGTGCGTCATTGACCCGGGTGCCCGAGTCAGTGAAATCACTGAGTGATGGTGTTTTTAGTCTCTTTTTCACTCCATAGCTAGTTTTCCCTTCAAATGACACCTACAGTTGCAGTTCTGCATCTCTACACAAGTACACAAGTGTAGGCTACCTGTGTACTGAAACTGGTCAGCAAGTTGCAGATAGCATTTCTGATGTCATTGTTAAGAATTTAAGTTGGAGTCAAAACTCCACCTGGAGTTGCAACTCCTAAAGGCTGTAAGTCCCCAACTCCAAAAAGCTTTGATACACCTATGCAAACATGAACTTCCCCAAGTTCACAATCTTCCACAGACAGAAGGCCAATAGGTGCATGTCTCTAGTTTCTTCAGCATCAATGATTTTTATAATAAAACATCAAATGCCTGTTTTATGAAGACTATTACTCCATCTCCACATTTGATTAGGTATCAATATTTAATGTCAGTCTCTTGAGCATAACTTTGAGATCAACACTTTCTCAATTTCAAACAACACTTGAATTAATTTATGAATACTGGTAAGAGAATTTGTACAGCATCACATTCCATTTTGCCACACACACTGCTCAAATTGCTACAACAATGCAAAAAAATGTGTCACTGCTTTATGTATGTACAACCCTCTTGAGAATATTTCCTCATTTTTGAGATGAAAAAATTAATACAACCTCAAAACTGCTGTGCAAAGTTGGAACACTTAATTATTCCCTGGTGTTTTTTTTTTAGGTTAGCTCAGATTAGAATCAAGCAAAATGTTTTTAAAACCCTTTTGTTCTGAACTAATTTGAGAGTACCTCTCTCTGCGCCTGAATCAATTTTCAAAATATGAAATTACTCTTACTGAACAAATACTTTTTTGGAGAAATGTTGAACACAATAACTGAAGAGCTTCATCTGCTTTCAGTTGAGATGCAACTTGGGGAAGTCAATGCAGCAGCACATACAAAACAAGATAAAAATAATGCAAATTTGTACAATTACTACCAAAGTTTTTCAGTTTCAGTCTTTCATTCACAATTTCTTTCCTATCCACAGTAACAATCAATTTTCTACAGAAGAAATTAAACCAACTGAAGTCTGCTGAAGTAACCTGTTTGCAAGGTACCAGCCAAAGACAAAGGATTCCTGGCTCCCGGTTAATTTCATCCCACAAACAATATTGACAAACACATTAATTTAAAAATACAAGCGTAAGAACAGTAGAGTGACAATACTTTACCTTGTACTGCTATCCTTTGCTTGGCCTGTAAGATTCCACTATTTGGTCTCACACAGTACCGCTTAGGAGCAGTAGTCTTAATTTTAAAACATACATGCTTATCTGATGGGTTATTCAACGTCAACTCTGAGGAAACAACCTGTGTGAAAGGGCCTGTCAAACAAAGAAAACAGAAAAAAATGTTACCAGTGTATTAAATGCTTTAAGGCATGGGATGAAAAAGTTGGGTTCCCATTACAGTTTGTGACCGAGAAAACTGTCTGGTAATGGAAATCAATTTCAACAGAGCTCCCCAAAAAGTTGTGAATCAATATTTTCTTATGCTCTACCTACAGGTGTAGGCCTATGTTTCTGCTGTTGAATTTAAAGTCAATAAATTACTTATATTGATGGAGTAATTGATAATCTATCAGAACATCAATTGTTGCTAATTCAAAGGGCAAGAAAACAAGATGAAAAATCAGAAAAAGAGGGAGCACTAACAAACGCGATGTCGACCATTCCGCTGGCAATGAAATAAGGGTTAGTCACAGGGAAAAAGCGAGGATATGTATATATACAGCGTATAGCGCATCTAGCAAGGGTAGGAATTTCATTGCCAGGGATCATTCAGTGGGATATGGACTGTGCAACAGTAGTGATAGGGGAGGTCAGTAGGAGCGAAAATGATTCAATCCTCTCATTTGTCCAAATTACAAAAACGTTTTCATGAAATACGAAATTACGATATTGGGGTTATAATAAGGATGGCTACAGAACCTTTGTATTCCTGTGAAGTTTATATAACTTGTGTTGGATCAATATCACTAATATTGGCATTATATTCCACATTTTACATTTTGGTATTCGTCAATCCCTGCCCCATGTTGTACACTGATATTATATTGTGCAAACAAAATTATACAAGGGGATTGTGACCTATAGAAGTATTTCATCACTATGCCATAATATGATGTATTGGTCAGGTGCAAATATATATGTAAATGAAGGGCAAACTAGTTGAGTTCATAATATACAGTGTACAACAAAAACATGGCAGAATTGTGGTTACAACCTTTAGTAAAAAGATACTCATATTAAATTAATGTCTTAAGAAACTAATATTGAAAATGTTAATAACTCAAGTATTCCAGCAAATTAATAATGCATTTTCATGATGCTTAGTTACAGAGATTATGACCACTATTCATAACCACTGCAACAAAGCAACATTACCCCACTGTATGACACTAAGAGATCTTCTGCTTTGGATAATGTTTCAGTTTACAGTGGTTTTATTTAAGGATAAATGTTCGATTTTTTTTATCATAAGCCATTACATGTCACTGATAAATCTGGCATTAGTTTTTTCCCAAAAATATGACACATTACAATACTGTACTTATAGTTATGAATGGTGCATCATTGAAAATTTAACAATTTGGGGGACCAAATCATTCATGAGCTTCAAGAATGAATTTTATGCGAACCTTATTTTTTTAAAATAATATTAATAGTAAACTATGTAATTAATACATTTTTTACTATTCTTATTCACTACTGTTTTACAGTCTATAAAAACAATTTTTAAAAAACAATTTATAAAAGCAACTTTTGATGCATACAAATTTAATTGTCAAACTGATTACACTTTTCTGCATCTTGAAAACTTGAATATAGATACCAAATACTCTAAACAAACCAGCTTCAATAGTTGTACTGTTTAAATTAACGGATTCGTAAATTGCATGCAAGCTTTTACATTCTGAAAATGATTGAAATAACCCTGCATGATCGGAACCATTGCAATTATAGTACCACATGTCAACCTGGCAAGAGCACATACAATTACAGATGCCATATGACATGTACACTATACCATTACTATACCACGTCTACTATCGATATGTACCTTGTCCCAGCAAAGCTCTTTTAGTCCCTTTTTTAAGCATTATGAAAGACCAAACATATCATCAGAAAGAGTTTTCTCAAAAAGAAAAAAGGAAATAAATATGAAGCACTTGAGCTAATTCTGAGCCACTGCAAATCCGCACGGAGGGATTTGAAAAGTGCCTTCTGCTGTGGCAGGTATTCTAGGCTTACTTAAAATATTTTCAGTGGCAACTTGTCATATGAATGTATAGGAAATATAGAGATCAAATGTTCCACATGATGATTATGTTTCATATTTTTCAGGCCTTTTCAGATGTTTTAAGTGATCAAAAATGACTGCAATACTTGTGAAAGATTTGGAAAAGAACAGTTATGGTAAAGATTTTAGGGCTACCTTTGCTTTAAGAAGAAAATCAGTTTCAACCAGCACAGTGCCTGTCGAAGACCCCAGATTTTCAATGGGTCCATACTGTAGTAATGATCACATATAGGGAACTTTCAGTTTCAGAGACAGGCTACAGTTTCAGACTACAGCCTTTGATGAGTAAGGACGAGCACATGTAATGCTTTCTGTAGTATACTCCTGAAGGAGTTATAAGGCCTGTTTAGATACAGCCTAAGTACAGGCCTATTAGGACTGACTTACAAGTTATGGATCATGGCCACTATCCATCCAGCAGACTAGTACAGTTCAAGATACAACTGCAGAATACAACGTCTCAACAAGACATACCACTGAGACTCTGGAGGCGCAGTTTCAATCACTGCGACTGTGACTCAAAAGACTCAGTGGACGCAGACAATCTTCCTCTAACAATGAACACAAGACTAACATTGAGTCATTCTCCTAATGACCAAGCTTCATGTACCACCACTGCGACTACAACTGTGCCTCCACTCCAGATTGGAGGCTCAGTGGACTTGGACTAATTGTCCACTAACAATGAAATCAAAACTCATATTGACAAGTACTGAAAATGACACTAACTTCATGTTCGACCGCGACTGCACCTCCACTCCAGTTGGAGGCTCAGTGGACTTGGACAATCTTCCCTGAACAGTGAACTCACATTGAGTCATTCTCCTAATAACACAACTTCAATGTACCACCACTGCCACTATGACTTCACCTCCACTCCAGATTGGAGGCTCGGTGGACTTGGACAATTTTCCACTAACAATGAAATCAAAACTTATATTGACAAGTCCTTATAACAACACCACCTTCAAGTTTAACCACTATGACTATGATTGCACTTCTACTCCAGACTGGAGGCTCAGTGGGCTGGGACAATTTTCACTTAACAATGAACTGTGCATAGGCTAGCTCTTGTAGGTGTTACAAACTTAAAGTGATACTGCATGTTTAAGGAAAGGAAAATCTGTAACATTGCCTTGTCCAAAGTATAGACTCTTTTCCAAAAAGGAATTACAAAGGATTGTGGGATAGATCTTTAGTGTGCATCATCTTTTGCCACAGCAAAATGCCATTGACAAAAACATCGCGTACCATACCATCCCACAAGCCATTGTAATTGCTATTTGGAAAAGGGTCTACTGGATTAATGTTTAAGCAGTCTATCCCAATAATAAAGATCCTTCACAGAAGAAATTCTTCCACATACTGTTCAATTATCATACAAACATGACAAATAGTATGTAAATCAATAATGTTTGGAAACAATCTTTATTCCATTCAGTCCCACCCCTCATTGAACAGGCTAATGGGAGTGCTCTAATATATGAATATGCAAAATGCTTTTAAGCCAAAACAGCACAATGAAAGGTGCCCACATATATGTTAGCGAATGAGCACTGAACACATTTTTATTCACGCTATAGCCATAGCTACGTACATGAAGATTGACTGTGTAGTACCATGGAGCTAATATCCATAAGGTATTACTGGCTCCATGATAGTTAATTGAAAGACCTATTTTTGTTGAAGCCCTTGTGACCAATTTCAGAACAAAATAGAGCCCTTGTAAGCAAGTCAATAACACCACAAAGGGACTAGGTATCAGCTGGGTGTTGCTACTTGGAAGGGAGCGGATGTAAAATTTGTGCAATTAGTGAGCTTTCCTGATCACCAAAGAGTGTTGGCCAACTTTTTGTATGATCTGAAAGTAGACTCAAAGAAGATATGAGTATTTCTTACTCTGTTATTAATCCACAAGACTCCCGATCGATATACTATGTGAATGCTACCTTCAGGGAATAATTCTGAACAATTCTTGAGTGATTCAAACCCGCTATGATATCAGCTTGGAGTCTCACATTTGAGATGTTTACCCTCTTTTGCAAGGTCATAACTTCTCTGTTACATTTCCCAGCTGAAAGGTACACAGTTAGTTGTCTTAAATTCAAGAGGGACAAATTCTTTTGCATGTTGGAAACTCTAAAGACACTGTCTACAACAACAGAAATTGACAGAGGGAAAAATATTGCTCACAGAGGAAATTGAATCAAGCCACTTTCATATGCATTTGCCTGAAATCTCTACCTGCAGTTTACTAGGCTACCACAACTACAGAGGTAAGGATTTTGACTAATTCTAGTTTGGATTGTCATACTTCAGGTTACTGCCCCTCCCTAGTGTTTGGCATCTACACTCATGACACATTTTTTGGTTAATTAGTGTATCGTTGTACAGTTTACATAGAATATTTGATATGTACCTGCATGTATTGTTCAAGGACAAAAACTTGGGATGTGGTGAAGTACACAAGCATAAAGGTGTAGCAGGCTTCGACAAATCCCCCGCCCGACAGTCCGGGACAAGTAAAATCTTACTCGGGCAAGTGCATTGTTCAATATCATAGCCCGCCGGGCAAGTACCTTTGCGAAGTCTCCTCCACAAAGGAGTTCAAAGGCACATTAGAAGTGGTCAAGTAGATATTCATACGGACAAGTAGACTAAGAGAACAGCTAGCCCGATGGACAAGTAATCAAAAAAGAATTTGTCCAAGCCTGCGTGTAACTGGTTGCCATTACTAGCATTAGTATGCCAGTGTCTTCTTGAATTGTGTTAGGGGTGAAATCTACTAACACAGGTGTTATGATGAAGAGACATTTTCTTTTGTTTCAAAAACTCAAGTGTACTGTGCAATATACAACCTTTACAATCACACTATTCCCACCTAATGCATGAACAACAGTGGCAATATAAGTCCACTAAATGCTAGTGTTCGACCGATCATCTGTTAGATAATCCGCATCGGGCCGATTATTGCACAATCAGTAAATAATCGGCATCGGTAAAATTTTGTCATTCAACCGATTACCATCACCGATTATTTGAAATTGGAAACAGGGCTAAAATACACTTCAAAGTTTCTGCAAAACTCTTTATAATTCACCAAAACACGCATTTCTTTATTAAGTTCCTGCCCAAAATATCAGCTCTGATACTCACAAAACTTGCAACATTTTAAGCTCTCCAAATGATAGCGATCGATCATCGTAATTGTTGCCGTAACTCTAGTGCAGCACAGTTCAGGTGCATGAAAGGGCACACGGTATTACCTAGAAGGTGTGTATGCCACGGAACATGCCACAATCTGCATACAAATTGTACTACAGGAAGAAATGACTTCGCGCTACGTTTTTTTCAAGTTTCAGTGCTAACCACATCATCGATACACATTTGGTGCACATACGAACTGTAGCAACTTTGGAAACTCGAGGCTCATTATCCTGCATAAATTATGCCACTTCCCACATTCCTTTCATTAAGTTTTTAATTACCTATGACCTGCACATGTGCACACGTAATTGCCGTACAGTTCTTGCGAAGTTGAAGTTCACCTACGAAGCACACCAGTACAGTGTGTAATATATAATGCAAGCTAAGTGCATTGCCCGGTGCGCTTTTTACGTAGCACGTTGGTCATGAACTACTCCGTGCTCCTAACTGATGAACGAAGGGAAACAGGCCCATGTTAAATTCAAGCTGGAACGGCAACAGTTTTTCGATTACGGGTATTTATCGGGAATTAGTTTTACATTTCATTTGGAAAATCTTTTACATAAGACATAAGTGTTGGGCAAGACGCTTTAAAAAGGGTTTAAAAAATATATATCCATATCGTTAAGGAACCATGAGATGAGTAAATCAAGTAAATTGAGTGGAATGTTTAGTGGCTACTATATAGCACTACTACAGTCCAGTACCGACCTTTACACGGAATCTTCAGACATGAACGGTGTATAGAACTACTGTAGGCAGAGCCATATGTAAGCCGACAGACTTTGGTTAACTTTAAGCCTGTGACATCATAGGAAAGTATGTATTTATGGTTGATTTTTATCTCAGTATTTCGAGAGGAAATCCTTCAAAAAACAATATTCCATTCGTGGAACGTGGGGTACTGTTATTAATCGTTCATCTCTAGGGTGAAGGTTATGTTATGGTGTGTGAACAAAGTTTGAAATATGTGACTGACGGGGAGAAAACATGACCTTCCTATACATGTAAATATTCGGTGATGGGTAATCGGCATCGGCCCGATTGTGTAATTGAATAATCGGTAATCGGTGATTACCGATTATGGCATAATCGGTCGAACACTACTAAATGCACAGTACTTCCTTACATGCAGCTGCGTGACCCATTGAATATTCACGTAGTGCTCTGATAGGCATGGTTTATGCTAGTTTTACCACAAACTTTTTTTCAAATTGCCTGCAAGTTTTCATTGTTTTTGCACCTTTTTTGTATTTTACCATTCACAATATCATTTTCAGTCACTACATAAACAGCTTCATTCATGAACAGCATAGTAAGTGTATTGACTTTATAAAGAAAAACATCAGACCTTATTTTTTTTTAATACAGGCAATATCACTTTAAAAGAGAGGCAGAGAGAGATTATGTGCATGTACAACTCCATACTTTTTCAAGGTTGCATTTCTGAGGGGCGTTGTATTGTGTAGTTACTCCTAGTCCAATTCAATCAAGTCTGGAAAACATGTATGTTACGCCCAAGATTTTCGACGTGCAGTAAAGACCTTATTAGCCTAGGGTACCTAGGTCTAGTTCTCACGTACACTTTGTTCCCTGAACTAGGCCTAGGCTATTGCAACACAAACTTTTGACCGCATATTACTGTGAGAGTAATATCGTTTGTGTGTGTTGCTGCAGTGATTGTTGCTATATACGCGTATGCGCGTGTATGAACGTAACTATAGCTATGGACTATGTCACAATTGAACAGCAGTGCGTGCTATTTAGCATACAATAGTGTGAACGTCCTAGTTACACGATTTAGCAGTTTCATAGAATGTTTAAAAAACAAAACAGGATTGTTTGTGTAAATCAAAATTTTTGGCCCCTTTTTGGACACTAAGTGCAAATAATTTTAGAATGAAGGGTGTTTAACATATAAGGCCCCATAGAGGTCAATTATGTAGGAGTATACGTGAATTTGAGAAAGATCGAGACCATTCAAAATTTTTGAAGTCACGGTAGCCCAATTTTGACAATAGGTATATTGCTGACCTAGTATGGGAAGCCCCAAAGCTGCCCAAATACTAGGTCAGCAGACTGCGGACTAAGACCTTATACACCAACTGGATGGCGTGATCTTGTCTTTTACATAAGCATACACACAATACTTAAAACACAGCACAACAATTTGGCGTGGCGTAAAAATAGAGAAAAGAGGTGACTGGGGTAAAAATTTGGTGTAGCAGATACGAACTTTCCAGACTGGAATTCTATTAAATGCAATAAATTACTAAAACAAGTAAGTTATTTAAATATTTAGTGTGTCATTCTCATAATGACACTGGCTGTATTACAGGCCAAGGCCCTATTATTTAATTTTTAAAATGGGCTTGTTATTTTGAGAATGACACTTTACCTTAAAAATGTGAAATTCAAGTTTGAACTCCTATACAGTTACAATGGAATAGCCTTGCTCAACTGGATAGATAGTGGACATGATGCCATGTTACAATTATGTATTCTCTATATGCTTTCTCAATACTATTAAGCTATTAGTACTAAGCTATGCCTAGGGGCCTATGCCAGGCTAGTTACTATTAATATTAACAGTTAGGCATAGCCTAGGCTATAAGCCTAGCCCTAGGGGCCTAGCCTACAGCCTAACCTTTGCATTGAACAACCTCAACTAAACTCTTTAAAATACTCGGTTGTCTTTAAAGTTCAGCCGATATATTTCTGACTTAATATATTTTGGGTGTAATTCTGAAAGCTAAAAATCGAATCTGCTGTGCAGAGTTCCGTAAAAACGTTTTTCTTTGCTGTTTCGCACAACCACTACGAAGGTTAGCCTAGGCTAGGTCAAGTCAATCAGGCTTACTGCATATCATTGACTATACCGTTATGAACGTTGGACGTTGGGCGCATTCTCTGCACAGATTGCAATATTTTTACTATATTAATTAAGCCTCACCCTGAAAATGTAGTTCCGTTGGAGGAGTAATTTCCAAAATTTGAGTGGTCTTCGACATATTGGACAGTGAGGGCTTTCGTTAGTATTTTACGGATAAACCAATTAGAACATCCGTCGCCTATTCTGGCTCCAATTTCCCAACACTCAACAGTGAGTGATGATGACTGCTGATGAGGTTGATTTGGCAAGTTCGTTCGAAAGGTCATGGCCAAAAGAGGGCGCTACTCATATTACAAAGAAGAACGATTGCAGACAGTACAAACTGTACAAACCTAAGGCAACCCATACATGTGATTTCGTTTCGTTTCGTTTATTTGTTTTTCTACATCATTGAAAAGTACCAATACATAATATAATAATCACCAAAATCATAATGAAGTAGAAGGAAGTAAAACTTAAAACCCTGAGGGGCTTGTCGAGAGTTTTACTCCCCATAACTACAAAACAAAGGTAACTGACGTAGCTGAGTCGGAAACACAGAAAGCAAAAAAGAACAAAGAATTAAAGATATAAAGGCCAGAAAAAACAATTAACTAAACAAAAGTGAAGACTAAGAAAAAAGGATCAAAACTTTCCCTCTAAGATCCCACCCCTTTCAACCCGTGCCCCCCCCCCCCCACTAAAGACCACGGCTTTCTACAAACAAAATTCGTTGTTTCAAGTGATTGTTTTACATTTACAATATAATTAAACTTGGTAACATTTACGTTTTCACAACATACATTCAAATACTGAAGGGCATGGATACCAGCAGTTTCCGCCTATCGGTGTTCGACCTCAAACCCATAAATTTTTATAGTGGGAAGAGGGAGAGGTGTCTTTCAAATGATTGTTGGATATATTTTTATTGTTTAATCAAAAAATATCTTTCCAAACTGCTAAAATGTTTGAGCGCCCACGCATTTTAACCTTCATAGGAATTCTCTTTCCTCTTCAAACTGTCTCAAAATATTCCCATTGCTTAACGACAGGGGCTGTGAGAATAACAGGCTTGGATCCAGGGTTTTCAAATGTGGGGGGACCTTGAAGTGGCGAGCTCGACACCGTGAGCCCCGAAGCGTGAAGCATTGACTGGGTGACATTTGGGGCAGGATCGAGTAGTGCTAGTCCTCAATCAGGCCCTACACACTACGCTCCATTGACACTTTGCTTCGTGTAGTACTTGCAGCGCAGTCTAACGGAGAGTAGTATACTAGGCACATACTGAGGCTAGACTGAGGAGTACCGACCAGGTTCTGGGATAACTTGAAGAATATATCCTCATTCAGGGCCATAATATATAAACCATATGTGTGGCTGGTTGGCTGTAAAGGGGGTAATTTGCACTGTGTCGTATTCTTTCTGTATTACGAAGAGGTTTCCCGTGTCAGTTACTGTAGGCTTCAGACCATAGGCAGGCCCCTGGCCAGGAATTCTGATATGGGAGGGGGACCAGCACCGCATAAGGGAGCTTCGAAGAAGATTATATGTTTGTAGTCAGTAGTGCCACGTCCATATGATTACAGTTTGTGGGAACCACAGGGGATGGTACCCCAAGCCTACCACACGGATAGCTTAAAGTGTGCCCATCATTGCGTGCGATTCGCGCGAATATTTCGCTCTTTCTAGGGGGAATTTCCCCTCCTCTTGCAATACAGAGACGTGGAAAGTCGCTACAAGTGAAGAGAACAAGGTTATAATCACGGTGATGCTTCTTCAGCTCCGCAAACGCAGGCGAAGAGTTGAGTACTTGCGAACAGAGAGGGGACCAGGGATTGCAATATGGCAGGCATGGTGTAGTCCGGTGTGACTTTGGTAAGATCCTTAGTGAAATGCCCCGAATGTCCGAGGAATTAACAAAATGGGACCACTAGTAGCATAGCTATGCTACTAGTCTTTCAGCAAGAATTTGCATGACAGAGCGCACAAAGCTCTTCACAGTTCACAATTCAGACTTTAATTATCGTATTTTTACTTTGAACGAAATTTTGCATGAAGAGAGAAAATAATTTTTTCAGTAATTTGTGGTACTAGTAAATTTAGCTTAAACCATATAGTCATCACGTTGTAAATGTTACTCAAGGTATTAGATTGCCACATAAAACCCCTTGATTTCCGGCTTCTAAATATGAGCCTTCACTTCGCTTTGGCTAGACGGAATACTTCCCTGGAATTTTTGTTCTAATAGTTTTCATTGGTGATACAACTTCGATTGTGAAAACTGAACGCGAAGAGCCAAAATTTTGCAGGAAAATTATTTACCATGGTAAACCTGCATGCAGACTCAGTAAGGGGTGGTAAAAGGATATGCCCTAAAGGTCCCTGCAACTCAAAGCCCAGCCAGAAGCAACGGGTTGCCCAGAGGATGCCGAACGCAAATTTTGGGTGCTCGAAGCACCGAAAAATTTAGGGTTTTGTTGGCAGAAACTAATTTGAAATTCTTATTACGGAAAGTTAGAAAATTTGTGTTTCTGTGGAAGAATCTGCTCCCCTCCTTATCCAAGAAAGTTCCAGTTCTCCCAAACAAGTTACTCCTCCCCCAAAACTGTCTTGAGCCCCTCCTTGCGCAGACACAAACCTAGTTTATTGAATAGTTAAGATCATATCCTGGTGGGCATACAAGGCCGTATTGTAACCAGAACACTCTCTGTTCCTTCTGTGTAATGTGAGCTGCTCTGTATCTTTTGACTTTGACGTTTGATCATGTCAATCAAAGAGCATTCATGATCACCACCTGAGACTGTAACTTTCTCCCAACCCAAAATGTACTTGGGGTGATGAGTGCCTGTTTTTGAGAGCAAATTCAAGACGCCGGCGACTGGTCACGGGTGGGCATACAATTTTTTCCTTCCCCGGCCTGGACTCAGCATTCAGACACTTTACGTTTCTTACAAAGTATATGCTTACCATGATTGTGAGTCTGATTTAAGAATCATCCAAATGGTAAGAAAAAGAGGATAGAACTTTTCATCTGTGCTTCTCCAGGATCACGCCTACAGAGAAGAACAACAGCATAATTGAGTAAGTTTACCTTTATAAATCCAGCCTATCTAAAAAGGGTGTAAAAGCAAATTTACCTGAAAATTTTCGACGTTTACAAAAACCTGTATAAGCTATATGAACCATATTTCTTGTTCAGTCACGTGGTTCGGGGTTACTTTTTATCACAATGTAAAAAAAAACCAAAATAACGAAACTCTACAGCGTATGGAGAACGCAAACAAGTTTTAACGTCGTGATGAAGATTTTTCACGTACAATTGTCAGAAGAACCTAGTATATAGAACCATTCGCAGTAGCTCCATGATATAACCATTGAAGGCAAATTAACCTGGGTCATTAGGGACGACTGCTCTGTAACGGGGATAATATGCATTGTATTGAAAAACTGAGTCCAGGACTAGCCTAATTGTCGTATGACAATTAGGCTACGTTTTAAGCCTGTCAGTTATAGAGAAATTTTCGTGGGCGAATTATTCACTTTTGAGGGTTACAATGATGCTCGTGATGTGTAGTCTAAACTAGGGTTATCAGCAGTTTTGGTTCGCTTTCGCTTATACGGTCACCATCCATCCTTCCTGTCATCATAATATCCAGACCTTTCTTTCTACGTGACACCACTGTAAAGGGTTTTTATCACTAATTCGCGATGCCACAGGGATACCTTCAATCTCGCGACCAAGTGCAAACCGTGCTCTCATAAACCTACGCCACCTTTACCCAACATTGAAGCTGTACGGCACCCAAAGGACCTACTCGCCAATCACAGAGTAGCAGAAATTCTCATGAGCAGACGGTTTGATTATTTTGATATATTTGCTCTATGTATATATTGCCACACATCCAAATTAAACTCCTTGTAACCCAAACAAGAGTACTGTTGCTTTGGCGATGTCGTGCCTTTGGTTCAACAAGGAAGGCTCATAATTAAAGGAAGGCTCATAATTAAAGGTAGGCTATGTGGACATGGGGTCAAAACGATTATTTTACTCAGAAATACAAAAAATACCATATTAAGATACCATGGTGAAAAATCCGTTGGAATCATTTGTATTAAGTAGGGAGTCGCTAGAGGCGACTCACTGAAGAGATGGATATGCAACTCTGTAACATTGCCCTGTACTTCGACTGTGTACTACAACAGCGCCATCGAAATACTTAAGCTCTACCATGTTGTTTAGACAAAGATTTTGAAACGTTTCTTCAGGCGCGGCGGGCCTAATTTTTTTCCCACGAGGTTATGGGCAAATCTGATTTTGAAATTTTTTTCAAATTTGTCTCTAAATCATGGTTGGGGTTATTTCTAAGGTTAGGGTTACGTGGACTAGGGTTATTTGGCCTGTTCTTTCATAATCTGGCGTCAGAATTACAAAAAAATGGTTCAAAAGCTGTGATTTTGGAATTAGGGGTGTGGCCTATTTCCAAGACGCTGATTGGTCCATTGGCGTGATTTGCCCATAACCTCGTGGGAAAAAAAATTGCGCGCGCGGCGGGCCTCAGAAAGAGGTACTATTGACCAACCACAGCGGGCCTCGAATAACCCACTGCATTTTCCCCTGTTCCGACGTCCTCTCGTCCATTCACGGAATTCGGGGTTGTGGTACCTAGTTTCCGGACCGTTTATTTAGGCTACAAGGAGACCGAGGGGGGCAGGCGAGCCTGATGTTCTCGGTATCCTGCATGTGACATATATATATATATATATATATATATATATATATATATATATATATATATATATAATAATATATATATATATATATATATATATATATATAATATATATATATATATATATATATATATATATATATATATATTGACATTTTTGAATATCGCAAGGGTGTCGAGTTTATTCTTCCAGACAGGTAATCCCACTTTCCCCCGACTCGGTATGCCTTACAAACCAAAATCTGGATGCACATGTAGTTACATCTGAGGGTCCTTTTCCCCACCCCAAATAAGATGATAGAGTGTGATGTAAATGTTACAACTTACAGTTTCCACTGTTAATCTCGGCTTCCCGGCTAAATGAAACCCTCTCCGGTCTCCTCACCCATATCGATGTCTGGCTTTGCTGCTGCGCAGTCCACATTATCAGTTGCAGCTGTAGTCTGGAGCAGGTAGAGCAAGTATCTGTCAGAATTTCGTAAAATTCTAGGTCTAGTCTTTCTTGCCATGGTACATTCCATGTATAGTATGATTTTTTATTCATCATTCAAACGTAAATACTGATATTTTGTCATTTTCTTCAAAGACAAATCCTTATCAAGCATTATGTTACATTGATATGGCGTGGTTCATGGTGATGAGAAGGGCTTGATGTTAATTCAGCTAAGTGGTCCCGGATTTCTCCTATTCCCTTCATCAGGTAATGCTCAAGTATCACTGAAAATGATCGCCCCATGGCTTAGATGGGCGATCATTCTCGAAACATGGATCTTCATGATTAAAACTTTTCGAGATGAAAGTCTAAGCAATCTGAGTAAACAACTGATGCACAGCAGTTGTTTAGAGGTCGAGTCAATTTTCCAGACGTCTATAGCGCCCCCACATTAAATCCTGGATCCGTGGTTTGTAGGGAAGATAATCTTTATTGACAGGAGCGTAGGGGGTCGAGGTGAGAGAAAATGTTCCTAACATTTTTCGGACAAAGAATAGGCCAATGTCCTCGAATACCGGACGTGTTTGCTAGACATTGTTTCCCGCATCAAATATTGCGACATTTTTTTTTGGGGGGGGGGGGCACACTTTTGTACCTCATTTAGTGACAGTAAGTTTTTAGGCGAGATACAAAAATTCGACTAAATCTTTTCCTCTCCCTCCGTTGTCTAATTTAAAAAGCTCTCATATATTTATACTTAGTAATTGTCATATTGCTATGTTAATTTTTCTGTTCTATTTGGTTTCATTTAAACTGGTTATTTTACATCCTCGGACGAAGATAACTAACTAACTAACTAACTAACTAACTGACTGACTGACTGACTGACTGACTGACTGACTGACTGACTGACTGACTAAAACCTGTTCCTTATCAGTTGGAGATTACAAATCTGTGACTTAATTAAAACGATACATGCAAGTTCTGGGTCGGCATATATACCGAAAATTCACTGAAAGCTTGTAAGTGCAACGTTTTAGACACGTACGTGTAACTTTTCACACTTCCCTACACGGTGATCTGAAGTGCGCCATCACTCTCTTTAACACACTAAGGAAAGTAATTTGCTTGAAAATAAATCCACCAAATGAGCCAAAGTATAGTCCAAAATAGGTTGTAAAACGTATGGCTCTTACAGTATGTTTGCAACGGTGGATCCAAGACTCTTTTCTGAAGGAGGGGTTGTAAGTGTGGGAGAGAAGTTCCCATATTGAAGAACCGATGGGCCTGAGAGGCAGTGGGGTTTTGGAGGGAGGGGGTACTCAGTGACTCAGTGACTCAGTTGGGTTTAGGGGCCCGCCTTAGGGCCTCTATATCGCCGGGAAAAAGCCCTAGTGGGAGACTAAGGGGTGAAGTCCTCGAATATCTGATATTTTCAAAATAATGTGTAGCCCATTTTACGTAAGCATTTAACCATCTTCAAATGGCACTTTATGCACACTAAATCACATATTTTTAATTGCGAACGAACGGATGGTCCATTTTAATGATCAGACGGTGCAGGGGCATTGTGAATGGGACGATGAATGATGCTAGAAATTGCATGGGGCTTTTAAATTAATATCAGTCAACGGTCATCCTGCATGAAGTAATTATGTGACAAACGCGCTCCTGGGTTCGAACCAAACTCGCCATTTTTTTCTTTTCTTTTGGTTAGTGATCCGAAATGAAATGCGTTTCATCGGAGCCACTTGCTGCAGAGTTCAGACCCCAACAACCATTGAAATACGCGCTTATTCAGAATGTACCGTACACATTTCTAGGGATCGCGAAGTATGGGCAAGAAGATTCTATACCGATGGCGCATAGCTCCTGAGGTTTGGGTTTGGGGGTAACAGTGTTTATGGCACTTTCTTATTCTCCCTGCATAACTAGGAAGTTTTGAGACAATTTAGGTCTTTAAAACAGGCGATATTTTTTTCCTTTTAGAGACCTACAGCTAGTAACATGCATAATTTTTCTTGAAAGTACCGTATCCGGTCGTTTCGTCCCCCTACCAGTTCGGCCCTGACCAGTTCGCCCTGGTCGTTTGGCCCCACTGCCCAACGTCCAAGTCATTTCGCCTCAAGTATGTACCAGTTCGTCACTTATATGTATAACCCGTTGATTTTATGAACATTTCCAAATGAAGCTGTAATTGTGCGCACTTGTCAAGATGTCCCGACAAATTCACAAGGAATAATACGACATCTGAAGAAACAAATGAGGAAATTAATACTGAGCCTCATTTCGAAAAAAAAAGGGATTTGCCGAAACTCGCAAGGAAAAATGGAAAACAGAAGAAACCAAGAAAGGTAACAAGAAACAAAAAGAACTTGAGGAGCATAAATTTTCCTGAATAGCGCCCCCACTATGATGGTTACTAATGAGTTACTCAATTTGCAATGTGGACTCTCTATTGTCCGAATCAATTATGAGCGCATCCTGCGAAAAGGGGAAAGAGAAATATCATTTTTCCTAAATCTGGGCTTCATCAATGCATTTTAACTTAATTTCAAAGTTTCGTGAAAAGTATGCATGATGGCATGTAAAGGGGCGAACTAGTCGGCACCTGGATAGGACAGGTAGTACTTTGGGGGACGTTTTCTTGGGGGTGAACTGGCATCTCTGGCGGGAAATGTTTTCTTGGAGGCGAGCTGGTAGTGCAGGGAGAAACGACCGTAAACCGTCCCGAAAATTGTAGGAGCTAACGCCCCACCTCTTGCCAAATGGCCAATTTCTTTATCAGACATTGGTTCGGCAAGTTTCATGGCTTCCATAATCCTTCGATAACACTGTAACAGCATGGAGATAAAGGCGAAAGCTTAAGAGTTGCCTTTCGGATTGTAAGTCTAAACATCCTACGAAGTGAGCCTGCTTTATCAAAAGAACAAGCCATGCTCCGAAAGTAAGTTTTAATCCTCTTCTAAAGAAAATGTACTTTCAATGATGCAGTTATTTATTCATAGATTCTTTGTACTAATATTAATCTAACAATAAAGTCCATCCTCCACGTATTAAAAGTTACTAATTAATTCGGAATTGCTTACTTTATTACCATGTGCGTGTCGCCTAATGCTAAAGTTGTTTTTACATTTTGCTTTCCATTTTGTTCCTTCCATTCAGATTTTTATAGGCTAGTAGGTAAACATGGAGGGATAGCTGATTGCTGAACACGAACAGTTAGCATAAAAAACCCCTTAGAGGTTGTTCGAGGTCTTGGTGGGAGCCCGACACACGTGCCGACCGATATATTGGAAATAATGACAACGACAGGTGATAGGGCGATTTGCAAAGCCATTTGCGACAACTCTTTTGTGCACCAACGTAAATGGCGGGAATTTTGGCTACATTTGAATAAACGTGTGAGCGCAGCTGCAGAAATTTGAAAGTGGAATAAAAAAGAGGCGAAATTCCCTGCGACAGCATTTCACCACTGCTTGTTGTTTGTAGAAGTATTACGGTGTCTTAAAGCAGAGGAAAAAAGAGAAAAAAGTATACCCTTGGCTGTCGTGAATCATCTTGATCCGAGCTTTAAGCTAGGCCACCTGCAAAGCGCACATGCGTGTCTTAAACGGCAGGTGGAAGGAAATTTTTGGCGCGAACCTTAATCCTGAAGTTTCTCATTGGTTTTTGTTGTTCGTTAGTAAAAGCCGATGTATCGCTGTAAATGTAGCATCGTGCTGCTTCCACTCTGTAACCTGACAAATTGAACCAGAATTATGTGTAGGATGTGGGCCTATGTATAGGATAAATGACGGATATCTAGGCCTAAATATTGTTTTGCTTCATAAACTGCATAATATTATTCACTAAATTGTGTTTTTTTTCTCACAGTCCATTTGACTGGATGCTGGAGGGCAACAAAGAAACGTTACCCCCGATGGGGTTCTGTTCCCCAAAGGAGCTAGGCCCCCTGGAGATACTCACCTAATGTGGACTCCACTCAGGGGTCAGGGGACCCTGAGTGGAGCGATAACAGAGGGCTTCTCCACCCAAACTTCATTCACTTGGGCCTAAATTGTGTTTTAATTCTTGCTTATTGTAAACGAATTGTATAATATTGTAGGCAATTATATTCATGCTTTTTATTTACTGTTTCCACGTTGGAATATATTTAATAAAATAAATAATTTAAAAATGAAATATATGCCTAAGCGAGACAGGCTAATAAATGTTTCGATCCACTTTAATGGAGTAAATGGCCACCATTTCTGGTTTAGACCTTTAAATACAATAAGTACTTAACATACTGACATATGTATATCATTTCCGTAGCCAGGCAGGGTATGGAGGGGCGGCATAGCTTCGAACCATTTTTCAGGTTGGCAAGATATACTAAAATGCATTAAGGCATGGCAATTTTTTATTTGGGGGAAATTTGTTCAGGTGGCTTAGCCCCCGGCCCCTTGGCTACGGGCTTGAAGTGTATGCCTATCATGCATGATGGAATCTTGGACATTGTAGTAAATACGTAAATTAGCGTCTTCGGTGACGTCATCGGTGCATACTAAGAGGCAGAAAAAAGAGCGTATACCAGCATACACTGCAAATTTTTGGAATTTGTACGGAGAGAATAAATAAGAGGTTTTCGTCCTTAAATTGAGGGGGTCGGAAGCACACTTCCGCCTCACCACATTTTTTACTGGTGGCTTTAGCCCCCCCCCCCCCCCCCCCCATCCCGCGCCTTAGCCGCTAAGGACGAAATCCCCTTATTTGTTCTCTCCGTACAAATCCAAAAATTTGCGGTGACCTTTTTTAAAATTTGTCCAATATATTGCACCAAATTGCATCTAAGGACCCTCAAATATTCAAAAACACTGTACTACTCTTTCCATAGAGATGGTAATATATTGTATGGTATTCATAGAGATATTGCTACTCAAAAATGTCCGTAAACCCATATTTTTCCTATAAAAAAAAACAAGAAATTGCAATATTTGGGTTTCCCTTCTTCAATATCAGTCATCATTTGCGAGTGCAATTTTTTCGTGTCCTACTGAGGCACTTGAGTACCAATTTCATGCCGTTGGAACATCTCGTATGGCTGTAAAAGCCTGAACACTCCCTCAAACTGTCCTGTAGTGTCAAAACTAGTATTTTTTTTAAATGAAAAATGAAAATATTGAGGTTTTAGTGGCTACATCAATGAAAGATGTGCCTCATTTTCAAATTTCGAAATATATATTGTGTGGGTTAACAATCCACTTTACTTTTAAAATCAGAGAGATCAGTACCTCTAGTTATTCAAGCGGAGGATATATTGGGTCTAAAAAAGTATTTCAGCAGGCCCAGATGCCAAATTTCCAACGAAAAACAAAGAAATTGCGAATTTTTCAGTACCACCCATTTCTTGTAACTATGAATGTGGGGGTCCAAATTTTCCCAATGTATACCTATAGATTTCGGGCTATTCATAAACACAATATGAGGTCGTGTGGTTATATATTGTTTAAGAGAATCTTGTACTCACAATGGGCACCACGCGCTAAAAGAGCCAAAATGTCGTTTTTCGGCGAAAAATGCCACATTCGACAAGTCACTACAAAAATGAATCAATATTTTGAGGAGAACTTTTAGTTTATTGTGGGGAAACTGTGTGAATTTTACCACTGCTACTCCTGAAATTAGTTTTAGACCCCAAATGTTGGACCAAAGGAGCCTTTCTTGAGGTAACTCAGCCAAAATGATAAAAATTGCAGCCATTTTGAAGTTACTGGCTACCATTCCTTGCACATGAAAAAATGGAGCATTTACTTTTCTTATTGTCTGATGTCTCTGTGTTATATCCATCAGTCCATAGGCGTAGGAGCCCAAGTTGATTTTTTTTGGGGGGGAGGGGGAGGGGGGGGGCTGGAACGACTTTCCCGAAAAATATAACCAAAAATTTCCGCGCACGTTCGACATGTTAATGCACATATCATAAGGGCATTCATCGTTTATCACACCGCATGCCAATAACATACAATAATTTGCCTTGCTTCTACCTTCTTTATTGATTTTAATTTTGGCGGAAGTCGTTGATCGCCGGCCTGGGGGAGGGGGGTTTCCTACTCCCCTTTGAAAATTTTTGAAAAATTAGGTGTCCTTACATGCAAGCTGGTGCCACATATGCTACCTTTGAAGTAAAATTTGTGTTAAAAAGTTTCCATATTTTAGGTAAAAAAATCAGCATCAGTGAGGGTGGAGCATGGCGATATGGCCCCTCAAATACACCACTGATAATCATAATATAAGTTTAACCATTAAAAAAACACACCTATGAATTAATACGGAATATATAGGTGCTGGTGCAATTAAATCAGAACTTTATATTAACTACCAAGGAAGTTTTTAAATTATTAATACCCTTTAGCTATCATTGCATTACTTTTCTTTCAGTAGGTGCGCGAAAAATTCTCAACATTTTGCCCGAATTTCAACAAAAATTTTTGGTTGGGGGGGGGGGGGCTGCAGCCCCACAGCCCCCCGCCTCTTAAGTCTATGGTTATATCAAATTTTTAGCAAATATGGCAGAAAGAAATGCACCAAATGAAAATTTACCTGACTAAATCATCAGTACAATTTTGACTAACACATATTTTAAGATATATATATTTGTAATCTGAAGATAGGCCCTTCTCCATTGTCGAACAGTGTTACCAGGTTACGTTACATGCTCTGCTTATATGGGAAGTGCAAGAAAGATGACCTATATTTTTCTTCCTGAAATTGCTGCGGTGAGATTTTGTCAGCCCATATAAGTAGCACCCAAGATACCAGCTGTCCACGTTTAACCCTCCATATTATGACAATTTATTTTTGGTCAGGATTTATACAGTGGATTTTCCGGCAATTGTCTCTTGAAATCCACTGTCTTACAAGGCAACAAATTTGATCTCAGAGAGTAAACTCCCCCTATTAAGTTTCCTTCTAGCCCCTCCCTACAATTTAAACAAAAGAAACCCTGTTCATTGCAAATCTCGGACAAGGCTACAGTAGTCTGTGATGAATTTTAGTTGCTCAAGGCCATGTCCACACACTACTGTGTGTGTTATCTGCTATACTGGGCAGCTGGGTACATCTGTTCAAGTCATCACTGACCAATCAGAGTGATGCTATTGTTTGAATTTATGTCAGTCAAGTGTAGTCACCGATTGGTAATAGACTTATAGGGATATAAATATGCTGAGGCAATGTAATAGCCCCTTTAAGTATGAGCAGTGTCCGAAATACTTTTTAATTTTTTGGGTTCTGTTTTGCAAAAGAAGCGCCCCCGTAAATATCATTTCAGATGCTGCTTTAGGAATTTCGAGTAATATTGTCACTTGTAACATTGTGCTACGGACAAGAATGCACGAGAGCGATGCTCCTCAATTCATTCACTATTTATTTGCTCCTCGTCAGTTTCATTTCGGGGCTCTTGTTGCGGTTAGCAGGGAAAATTCGTACTCCGTCTCGTGTTTTTTTCAGATGCTGAGTCTGGGGAAAATGTATTAACTGTTTTCTGAACTGGGTGGCAGTTAATGGCATGTTTGCCTTAAAGGAATATGCCTCAGTGATGGCGCTATAGGTCTCAGAATTTGAGGGACAAACTTCCCTTCCGAAATATTTTGGGCCTGATTTTGGTTCTAAGAGGGGTGATCTCGATAAGTTTCAACATAAAAAGTCATTTTTCCCTACAGGTTTTCCTAACAGATGCCGGAGATTCCCGCACAAGATTTTGAAACTTAAGGGATTGTAGAGAAAATTGAGGGAATCGTGCAATCCCCTGTCTAATGCGAACACTGCTAGCAGGCCGCGGGCTACCGAGTTATTTGTAACTGATAGGGGCCTTTCTTGGACGGATGGCCGGGATGGGCAGGCCTGTAGTCAAGAGGCGAGGATTTAGGAGGCAGCGCCTTCTTAAAAATATTCCCCCATTTTAAAAATTGAAATAACTGTTATCATAATACATGTTGCCCCCTGAAAAATAGCTGTCCACCGGATGCTATCTCCTTTGGTACCTTGCCTGGCTACTGGCTTGACGCTTTAGGTCCACTGTATCCTCAGGTCCGTAATCAGACAAGGTACCAATGGGGGCGAAATAATTTCAGGGGGAAGGTGATCGAAAATTTTCTTCTGGGGCGAAAAGTTTTCTACGGGACTCTTCCTCCCTCATGATACTGCCCCCGACTACTGACTTTATAGAGCTTTGAAACTGCTATATTTTAGGCTATTTCAAGAAGTTTTAGCTGTCCAAATAATTTTTTTACGACGGGAAGGCACACACAGATTTTTAACATGGTTTGAAGTGTCTGTTTATCAAACAAACGTATACCCGCATACAATTACTAAGCAAACAGCATACGCAGTTTCTTGAAGGTTTGCCTTCCCCCGTCCTTGTGTGGTGTTACAGTTATTGCAGTATTGACAAATACTTACTAAACACATCATAAAATAATATTCATACATGTTTTTCTCCTCGAGTACCTGTCCGATGGTATAGTTGCCGTTTATTTTTACAACAATAATACATAATAGTGGTGACGCATTTCTTCTACGAATTCGTCCCCACCTGTCGACAAGAATGATTGTACAAAACAAATAGGCATGATCGAGAGATTTACAATTGATAGGTACTTGAAATCTATTATTTCGTCACCTTTACAACCTAACACCGTTATCTACCTTAGAACCACCTTTGTTAATATGCAGCCCATACTAGCTGAGTCAATAGAAAGCTTTACAAAGTTTAACGTTTGTACCTAGCCTGCTGGACAATGCCGCAACAAAATGCTTTGAAAAAGTCATGTCCGGGGTATTTACGTTTGGACCTAGACTGCTGGACAACAAATTGCTTTTAAAAAGTTATGTCCGGGATATTTCAATATGCGCTACGCCCCATTGGTCTGAACTTCCCCAAGCATAAATACATGATCATTTTTTAGAGTGGTCAAAGAAACTGATACAAAGAACAATACGGGAAGTATCATTAACATTGGCAATGACATAACAGACAAGAAACATGAAGTTTCTGAAATGGAAAAAAGACGTAGAATGGGTTTTACCTACTTTTTACATTTATAGGTAAGCTCAAGAGAAATAACAGAAAAAAATTAGCAAGAAATTTCTGAAATGAAATAAAAACAACAACAACAACAACAACAACAACAACAACAACAACAACAACAACAACAACAACAACAACGGTCTTTACCATTTTTTTGCATTTTTTTTTGAGTGGGATTCAAGTAGAATAACATGCACTGCATCACCAACTTGTCTCAATTACTTAAGAAAAATCCCGTTATCATTTCTGTCTCATTAGCGTAGAGTGAGCGTAGTGCTGTTCTTATGAATAATTCATGAGCACCACGTGTATGCAATGCCAGCGAGAAGTGAGACAATACTTAATGGCTTGTCAATTAATCCATAACAATATAACTATAAGGATTTTTGTGATTTTAAGTGGATTGTTTTTTTTTTCGGGAAATTAATGATTTCGCTTGTTTTGCCTCTTCCTTAGTATTTCCACAATTTCAAAGTTTCACACGTCCCATGCCATCCCAAAAGCCCCGAGTTAATGGGGCTGGACACGGGGAGGGGCGGCAAAGCCTATTGAATGGATAATGAGTGCAAAAGCTATTGAAAAGGGGTGCTACGTTATTCTAGCTGAAATTCTTCTCGCTGACTCATCCAAGTGTCTAGGCTTTCAATAACTAACAGATGGAGTGATTTAAGGAGACTGGGCCGCGTTTCATTTCATGTCATGGTTGTCAGGGTTGTTTGCCAATTCAGAGAAAGTTCAGAGCAATCACCTTCAGTCATTTGGGAATGGCTTCCCATACGCTTTTGAGCGGGGGCCCTTGGGGCGGAAACGTGGTGGGCCGTTTGACCTTCTAAACTGACTGTCTACAGTTTCTTGTTCTTTTTTGAAGACAAAAAATATACGCCTAAAATGGCACCTTCTAATAATCATGTGAGTGAACTTGGTTGTCGAGCCTTAAGAGCATACACATTGGCGTCACAATGGTTGTTTGCAGGGGGTCAAGTGACTCGACGTGAGCCCCAGAGCCCGTGGCCCGGACTACCTGTTTGCTGGATTGTTCCATGTGGGAACTCAACAGACTCTTATCTTAAGACCCAGCTGGCGGTGTCATTCTCTTGCGACAAAAGAACATTTTTGCATCTGTGATTAACGTATAGGGGCAAGAAATATACAACCCAAAACTAGTCCCAGCCGTCACGAATTAACAATTCACCGGAGGCGGAGGGCGCCCCTCCTCGCCCACCATTGTTTCTCCACTGAGCATACACACTGGCCGGAGCTGTTATCACTGTACCATTCAATGACAGGGACCCTGTTCATGGCTCTGTCACCGGTTAACGTCATAAGATTTGCACTGCTAATTAACATCTCACTAGGTCATTAGGCTGTGTTGTTCCACAAGTGTCCCAACTTACCGTCCGAGTACAAAGTTTGGCATCAGTCCAAGCGAATTCGGTTTTTTTATGTTACTTGTGGATGTTTAGCAGAGCTAGCGACAAAGAAAAAGTTCACAGTCTTCAGTTTTTTAAACAAAACCAAAGCCCGGCCCAACAGCTGATTGGCAACAATGAATCCCAAAGGTAAGCAAGTCCACATGCCAATTTTTCGCGGGCCGTTTTTACACAATAGCACTACTTCGGTCTATCCCGCTGTGTTTTTCAAGCAAAAAGTTTCTTTTGGGGCGTAAAAACCCTCGCCGTGAACAACTGGGATATAACGGAATGTGACGAGAAGGTTGGACAAGGGTGTCGAGACAGCGTAAATCTACACAATGAACACACGTCGTTTAACCGAAAATTCTTCTTATTATGTCCTAAGCGTTTTTCCTTGTCAAACGCCTAAATGTTTCTTAAATAACTTTAGACTAAGCCTCAGTTTATTCCCGAATCGCATGACAAGGAGGTCGAATACTTATACTCATGTACTGAGTAAACATTGCAACCGCTACACGTGCCTGTATTGTCCCGTTCTACTGGCCGCACGCGCCGGGTTCTTTGTCCTCGTGTGTAAGTATTATATAGCTTCCTTGCAGGTGCTACATCAGCTATTGTTATCTTGAACGAGAACACAACAATGGACTCCCGATGGTTTTGAAGACAATTTTGAGGTTCTCGAGTGTGTAAGTCTTAACAAGTGTCAAACAAAGAAGGGGACCGATACCTTTTCAAAAAGGGCGCGAAATTGTTTTACTATTCGCATAGAAATTCCTACACGCTGAAAACAAAGTTTGGCAAGTTACAGTCGGAGAACACATTTGCAGAGGCTCTAGACTTGATTTGAAATATTTTTAAGTATTTTCCAAATTTTGGCTAGTGCCAAGATACGGTACAAACTGACTGTTATCTTTAAGGGTAGGCATTCATCACCTGAAATACATTTTATGTTTTGGGCAACCTAAATTCACTAGTGGTAACCAGGGGCGGCGCCAGGGAATTTTGAAAGGGGTGGCAAACGTGGGGTGAGTAATCGCCTTCCTGCGAGAGGGGTCGAAGGGGAGCATATCAATTTGTTTGTTACTTAAACCCATACAGCTTGTGTTAGCGTCTCCCACGCAACGAAAATGCGCTCTGTGGAAAACAGTACGGATACGAACTTTCGATCGCTCGTGCTCTGTTGCATAGCAAAATTACAGTGATGTTCATTCAGTTCCATGTTCTACTATATCTCAGCTTCTGAATGACATAAAAATATATCGATATTATTTGACTTTCACATAGGGACCTGGACAGATTTCGAAGGCATCTTTTTGCATGGCAAGCAATACCTATGAACTTTTGACCTACTGCTGTTTGCACAAATAAGTTTGGATCGCCGATGTTCATGCATTGCTGGATTGGTTATCATGTAAACTTTCCAATGGTAACCTTTGTTTTCAAATTTTCAACACTCCCCCATAGGGACCAGGCCAAAATACGTACAAACAGACACAAATATGAATATGCATAAGTCTTGCACCAATGAAAAGACCCCAAGCGATGTGTAAACAACGCGACCGTTACCCGCCACAGACTTCTACACAGTGCGCGCGTTGTACAGTATGTACAGCGAACACGTGCGTGCAGTGGTCAACAAAACATTAGGTCACGCCCACACGACCAATCAAGTGTACGGGATGAGCGTGTGTATGAATTATACATAGCCATGACGTCTCAGTCACCCAATCCTCAGTTCAGACAGAAAAGTGTTTTGACAGGAAAGTGTTTTGAACAAATTGATATGGAAGGATACCCCTCCTTTTTGAGAAAATTTTGTAAATTTAAGGTTGCTTAGATGCCAAATGGTGCTTTCATTTGTCATATTTTTGTACTGTCACCCCACCCCCACAAAAGTATGCCTTAAAAACGTTATTTAGACGATTTTATTTTTTGAGCTAAAAGCCATAGGGGCGGCAAATGCCTGCCCTGCCACCCCTGTGGCGCCGCCTCTGGTGGTAACTGTACTTTGATTAAAAAATGTGCCAGGTTTCCAGTAAAGGGGGTTGGGACAAATTTTTATATTTCCTAAGGCTGTTTTTGGAGGCCTTTCTTAGGAACACCTAATAGTATGTAAGGAAAAGAAACTAAACACTGGAAATTATTGGTCTCCTGTAGCCCTCAGTCTTCCCTTTCCCTGTTCCAAAGGCTCTGTAATTGAAAATAAAATGTGGGCAGATAAAAATCCTTGTAGCACTGTAACCTACATTGACATACAGCAGACAGAGCAGGATGCTCAGAATACAGGAACATAGTTCTAAAATCACACGCAGTAGTGTACTCAGCAGGAAATGTAGCGTTCAACAATACAAGGGCGGATCCAGGGGGGCAACTAGGGTCAACTGCCCCCCTATGACCAGTCTAGCGCCCCTCAATACAAGAAAAATGCGCCCCCTGCGTCCTAAAAGTTAAGTAAAAACTGCCCGAAAAGTAAAAAAAAAAAAAAAAAAAAGGTCCCCAGAATTTCGAACCGTATAGCTATATATAACTATGGCAATGGGAGTTGGTCTCCGAAATGTAGTCCGTCAAATTCAAGAGTATGCGGCCCCTGCATGATGTTGGCGCCCCCCTTTTCAAACTGCCCCTCCCCCTTCAGCTAAGGGCTGGATCCGCCCTTGCAACAATATAACTGAAAGCCTTTGTCTAGGGGGTGCTAAAGACAACTTGGAGGAGGGGCTAGATGGAAAGATAGGCTGGCTGAGAAAAAAATTCTGGAAGGGGAAATTGGACCTTGACACAAGGCAGTAACCAGGTAACGAGACAATATGTCAATGAGCTCAGTTAAGGTCACTTGATACCTTGAAGGAGAAATGTAGCCACCCCAAATTAAATCAGTGTTGAATGGCTCTTTTAAATCACGTGACAATATTTTGTGTAATTGTATGATTTGATTCATGCAGAACTGAACTCCTTGGTTTATGTTTAATGTGCAATATTTATGTTCTGAAATATCAGTTATGATAGTTGTGTGGAAAGTAGGAACAGATTTGAACAAAAAAAATTTCTCGTATGTAAACCTGTTGAATATTCGGTGCGCGTCTCAAAAATGTCACGACCCGTCACCTTTAACGTTTAGGTGTGCGAGACCAGAAGGCGGATGGGCAAATGTCGAAATGCCACTAAGAGTTGAGTTCGAAAGGTGGTCCGGTTTGACTTAACACCTCACTGGAAAATAAATGTGATATTATTACTTGAATTAGAGAGTTTTCTTTTCATGAATGCATTCTTAAACCTAGTGGTTTGCATTAATCAGTCACCGTTTGGTAAAAGACACCAGGATCCAATAGAATGTTTTTCGTTTTTAAATTATGCGACTGTCAGAGGTTTAAGTACGGTGTACGCGGGTCCAAAGGCATCAGCTGAGATCTGGAGGAAAGGGGTTTTTGCTTGACCTGAGCACTAGTTAAGGCTGTAGTGAGCTCTACAACTCGACACCAGCAGAACATATTGCACGACTAATACATAACTTCATTCACTTACAACCTCTGCACTATACTTTGGTCTCAAAAACATTATTATATGGTTATGCTTTATTCCCTCTCTATATCCCTTGATCAGGGAGGAGTATTCCTGTAAGGGGGAATTTAAAGGTCCGTGGTCAAGGGCAGCGAGGGGCGGCGCCCCCTAGATAAATGTTCGCTCCTAGAAAAGCTTTGGGAACAAAAAAATTCTTTTGCCTACAAGACCATGCTCTTTTAACGTATCTCCCTCTGAAAAATATCTCCGCCTTTTGGAACCTATTTTGCCCGGTCAACAACTTGTATGCCTGCCACGGTTCTGGACTTTTCTTTGAAGCTGAAGGTTTGTATCGAACAGCTAGAGGTTGAAGTTAAAGGTTGTTACAGCCATTCCATCAAGAGAAAACTTTTGGACCTGTCATACAGTTGTCCCCAATTATATCTGTCCTCATTGCTTCACCCCTCCTCAATTTCAAAAACCATGGTGACGGGACTGCCTGCCGACGTCATCAACTTTACTTCAAAAATATGTCCTCCGTAATTTATTTGTGATCTTACTAAAGTATTTCTGAAGAATGAGTGAACATGTAAAACCAAACCTAACTAGTAGTCTACATGAAATATCTGCAAAGTGCTGCTACGCCTCCGTTACAACTTAAATACTATATCATGTGATCATACGCAGTCGAAAAATTGATAAACTGTTTTTATTTGTTTGACATTTGGTTTGATTTTCAAAGCTTTACCTTTTTGCCCAGATAACCCCTCATCCTACCCATCCTATTTTTGTGGAAAACATTTATGATTAGCTACTAAAAATATAAGCTTTTGTATAGCCTGCTTGTTAAAGAGAAGTATATACCTGCGTACACACCTACAAACTGTTAGGTGACAAATTTCCACAAGTCGAGAGACGGAAGAGCGCGACCGACCCTCTGAAAATGCTTTAAAGGTCCTCATATAGTAGGTTTTGTGTGACCAAACAAAACTTGGACGTCATTGTTGCTCTTCAACCGCCTCTTGAGAGGCAAGTGTATGTTTGGCAAATACAAAAGCAAACCTCACTTGACCTTAAACAGGACTTTCATGAGTTCTATTCATTGATCCTTCTCTGTTATTCAGCAGGTGTTTCAAGTTGAGTTGTTGACAGACCATACAAGGCAGGACAACAGAGACGCCATGAAGCTAGCAAAGATTCCTGATCTCTTGCTTGGAGAAAAGGAGAGGATCTTTGATGAGAAGGCAATCGATGGTAAATGGTTTCCTCTTCAAAGAGTTTTGCGGTCGTTGCCTTTGTTCAGCCGTTTGGAATACATTGACACTTTTCGGCCGGGGAAAATCTGCTATATATTCCAAAAGTCTGGAATGCTTTCATAGAGTAAAGCGAAAGATACCATGGCTGAAGTTTTTGAGGTTGGACTGCACTTAATTTAGGAGCCTCAGCCTTAGTAACAACAGGTTCTCTCATAACTGGTGCGAAGCAGGATTTTTGACGCAAGCGATTCAGCGTTAGGTTTAGTGCCACATTGTTGGGTAGCAAGAACGTGGCAGTACTAGCAGTCATTCGGCAAGAAACTGACACGAGTCTCATTTACTTTTACTAAAAAAGTTGACACAGGCGCATTGAATCGACTGTGACTGTCTTATCTTAGTTCTCTCACCGGAGCCCCACTCGGTGAACGGACATGCCAACTTTAGTGGCTGGAGTTGGCTTGGTGTTTTAGTGTGCTGCCTTGCATACTAGAGGTCCCGAGGAATAAAATTACTTGTGTTCAGCATAGCTGTTCACATGACGCCGCTGAGGGTGTTTAAAGTCGTGAATTTTATAGGTATCTGATTGTCCGTTTCAGGAAATTTTCAAAGTGACCCAGAGAGTTTTCAGAACACTACTCCAACATAATGAATCAACTTTAGTTAGATTTTGGTTGGTTTCCCATTAATTTATGCACTTATGCAAATTTCTCCAGTCAATGAACACAGTTTTGAAATTTTTCTCTGCTCTGAATATTCCCTGTATAGTCCTTCAACATCACAAGAAGTTTTGCTGTAGGCCACATTTGACACATACAAATTTGACAATTGACATAAGCTACTGAAGCCTCTTTATATTACATCCTCAAATAAGAAAAACGACAAATTTCTATCAACTTTTTGGAGAAATATTGCAAAGGCCGCCCCAAAAATTGCTTGGCTAAACATCATGTTTTCATTATCTCTTTGAGTGTTGCAAACTTGCTTTACCTCCTGCGTAATCATTGTTAGAGGCGGATTTCATTATACCATGTTGTACATGCAAGCAATAGAAAGTCTGAAGGTGGGCCTAATGCTCATATTATCTCGAGATGGTCATAGATTTAGGCTAAAGATAGTTGGTACATCACCCGAAGTTTTTGCAAACGCTATAAAAATACAAAGAGCTACGCAGCGAGTACTGGTCTATTCCAGCTGCTGTGCACCAATGTGTTTCACATGTGCGTGGGTTCGAATCCCGCTCGATGTACGTGGGTTTTTCTCCGGGTACTCCGGCTTTCCTCCCACTTGGCATAGGCTTGCCTCTAAAATCGGTTGCCCAGCCGACGAAGTCGGTTGCGCGCCGGACTGAAGCGCCTTCGGGTGGACCAGTTAACTAGCCGACTTTGCTTTTTTGCAGCGAGTACGGCAGATTCACTGAAGTTGCACGCACTGATGAAGATGTGGATCGGTGCCATAGGTGAACTGGGTTAACATTAAGACTCGCGCAACAGAAGACCAGCAAAGAAGGAAAAAATGAACTGAACTCAGTTCGGATTTCGTAATGATGCATGCTATAATGAAAACGCTACTACACTGCAGTCTAGAAACAATATAGGAAAAAGTACACTTGTAGGGAACAGGGAGCTACGAGGGGGGGGGGCAAGGGGCATTTGCCACCCCTCAAAACCTCTTGCCCTGAGGCCACCCTTGTACACAGGTAAACAATTAACAGGAGCACTCACAACTTTTACCCCCAACATTTCTGCTTGCCCCCTCCCTCCTTCCCGCTTGCTCCCCTCCATTTTTGAAATTCTGGCGGCGGTCACCGAAAGGAAAATAGTTTCCCTCGAACTCAGTGCATATTCATTTGTGATTGACAATACATACACCTCTTTCTTTTACAAATGTTCTTCACTAACTTGTCCTCTCCAGAGATATACAAGGAATAGAACATGTGTTTTATTCATTTATTGCATCAGTTTTGTTCCATTGCTTTTAATTTAATCCCTTTCTGACCCCCTCCCTCTCGGCAAAAGTTTCACTAGGAAATATTTCAACTTGATCACCTCAAACCATAAACAGCATTATTGCAAAAGGAGGATAAAGACGTCCATATGTTGGACCCTGCATATTGTAACTTTTCTCTTCAGGGCCATAGCCCCGGGGGGGGGGGGAGGAGTTGCTGCCCTTTAGATATTCTAACGTTAAATGAAAATTGACCTACTTTAAAATAGACATACGCTACACCCCAACCAATTGTGGCGATCCCACTTGTGCACTAAGGGAGGAGATGACTGTTTGCCTACGTGGAGGCTGCATGTAGAGTACAAATATTCCTTTTTCAGTCATAACCCTGACGCCCGCACAAGTGAACAATGAGCAAATGCTTTGGATATTCATAGAAATGTCAGAAGCTAGAACTGTTTACTTACTTGGGAAGCCAGTTTAAAAAGGGGATGAACAAACAGGGCCCGCTCCCCCGAGGTAGGCGGCCGTCTGCTCCTGCTATCAGCCTTGGATGAGTGACATACCACAACCGAAAACATCGCTAAATAATGAGAATTTCTTAAAGTGTAACCACTTTGAATATTTGTCAAAGATAGAACCATTTTGCATCTGGCCAACTGTCATAAACAAAGCTTCTCCATGAGTAATGGTATCCCTCTTCCCTGCCCTTCGACAACTGATTCCTTTACCCCACAGTCACCAATAGGACTATTCAAGCTCATAACTAGAAATCTACACATACAATCAGTTCAAAGCTTTCCCAAAGATAGCACTATTTCGCATCCAAGTCACCTTACGTAACCAAAAATTTCTCAACGAAAAGGAATATTACCCTCTCCCCTTAATCCCCAGCCCCAGAAAGACATTGCACGGGGTGACAAAGGAAAGATCCGCTAACTATAGGTATGCCACTGGAACCCCGCTTAGTGTCATCAAATTCGTCTGAATGGGGTCTTGACCTGAACCCCCTTCGAGCTCTCCCCCCCCCCCCCCAAAATCGTTGATTTCGGGACGAAAACTGTCGCTTTCCAGGACAAAATTCGCGTCGTAGTTTTTTTTTCCGATGCATGTGGGGAAATTTCAGGGCAAGCACCATTCACATTCGTGAGATGTCTTCTCATAAACCTATACGGGTCATGCATGAACTGCCCCTTTGGGGATTTCGCCCAGGCTAAGGCCCTACTCTTATAGCCCACTCCCATATACGTCCTGCTGTTGTGGTTATGGTCGTGATAACGCGTATCAGCGATACATCCACTTCAGTTTGCAACACACGTATTCTTGACTAAAGTATACCAGGTGGGTCGTGGTTGGGACTTTAAAGATCACTAAAACTAAGGCGCCAAAGGTCGCGTGTCCATAGTATTCGAGTTGTATTAGGGACACGTGACCACAGTTCCTTCAATACCGTCCGCATGTAGATTTTATCGTATGGCACATGATAAGATGCAATCATTATCTAGAAAATTTCACCCCAGCCAGAGCAAATCAAATTTTATTGGTTGGTCAACAAGTGTGTCTACTTTGAATCGTGCATCACCCATGAGCGACGACTGTACGGCTCTTTAATAAACTGCGATACATAAATTCGCATTTACACCTCGTCTTATATTCCACAGGCCTGTGTGGACTTTCTACGATCGTTAGTTTCATAATTGTCTATTCTACATAAGTGTGAAAGTTTGCAGTGAGGTTGCCTATTAATAATCTAGTTTGAAATTAACTGGTCACATGTTTAACTGGTCACATGTTACCGTTGCCCGGAAAATGTCGATTCCAGTCAACTTCTCACAAGAAATCTATACCATCGGTTAATTAAGCCTTAATGTAAACGTATTTACCAGTTTACAGGCCTGTAAATCATTTTAGAAATATACCAATGTAATAAAGTTTCATCTGATCTATTTGAAACAAAGTTGAAAAATGAAATATGCTGAATAATTCATAGTTGATGTGATGTAGCTTGTTTTACCAGAGAAATTATCATAACAACCGTGCTGAAACATATAGCCTACCAACATAGGCTACATTGACATAGTCTATAGAATTTCACAGATGCATAAGGTCAAAAGTTGAGGAAACCGACTTCTTAATATAAATTAAATTGCCATAGAAATATTTTTCAAGCTCTGAAAAAAAGATTTTTGTGGTGCGTGTAAAGAGGGCACATGTACTTTATAACCCACTCGACAAGTGATCTTTTCGTACATGCCTACGGGGATTCCACGGCGTCAGTACGACATCGCATGTCCTATACCGATGAGTCACTGCTGATCCCCTCCGGACAGGAATTCCGTTGCAAACGTGCAGGTTGACAAAGATAAGTTTCAGAGTTGACTATATGATGTTATAAAATAGGTATACTTTTGATATTATTTTGTGGTTTTCACGAGAGACTTCTCGTAAAGGAGACATCAACTTATAAAAATATTGGTCGCCTTAAGGGCAGGCGCTGGACGGGACGAATGAGAGAACATGGTTCTGAAAATAATGAGCACCCTCCGATTGCCGCAGGATCTTGCCACCCGGATAGTGGCGTGAAAACCGAACGAAACAAGGGGTCGACCCAAAGGACAAAGGTATTCAGGCACTGTTCCATTGAATGACCCGGAAAAGAGAAATTTACGGAACTTAAGAACATGTTCTCTCACATGAAAGACAGTTAAATATGCTCAGTATAACATGAAATCAGATTTTAAGTTTTTATTTGAATGCTTTAATGAATACATGCATAAACAGGAAGTATAGCCTACATAAGGTCGTAGTACCTGGAAAGTGTTATTCGGATAACACCTTTCTGGTTGTACCATCAGGAGGCCACTGTGGTGATATTTCTTGCATGACTTTTTTATCATGCAATGGGTTATAACATTCCTCCTACATTACAGAACATACATGGCAAATGCGTTAACAACGGCTGAATTTATCTTACACGGGTATGGAAAATTATGTGTGGTATTGCTTAAATTTTTCGGCATTTTCCTTAATGGATTCTTTAACTTATAGAGCACAACTCCTGTGGTTTACTTTATACCGTCCCGCAATGTGTTTATCGTGTAACATTATTTATCATGTGGTGGAACTTTACTGTGATTCTTTGCAAATGGCTTTCTAGTGCATATACTTAAATACTAGATCATATCACACCACACCACATCACAGTACGTCACATGACCTAGTTCTACATGGGTTGGTCTATGGGCCCACTGACTGAGGTATAAAGAACCTTCTGAGTGTTAACACTTTGCCATCTACCTGCCAACATCCGAATCGTTCAAATCCAGCCATGCGGGGCACTTTTGTAGATCTACGCCCGAAAGATCTCACCTTATAGTCTGTACATTCCATTTCCTATACGAGAATACAAGAAGTAAGTTTCAAGAGGAGAATAGTGATGATTTTTCCATAGAACGGCGCAGGGGTGGGGGGGGGGGCAATTGATCAATTTTAGTACCGTGCTCTACAATCTGCTATAAAATTAATATAACACCTATGTCGAACGCCAAATGGCCCTGGCAGATCGGCTGCCATCATACCACTCTTCGAGACTATCCAAATTTTGTCACCCCGGGAGCAATTTCCCGTACATAGGGGTGAGGGTCGTGGGGCACAACGCTTTTGTAGTCAAAAGTCAGCTCCCACGCCCGTAGCTACGTCATTTTTGGGGGAAAAGTTGGCTTAATGATGGGTAAACATCATAAATTAAACCAACAAAAAAAAAATGATTGAATAGGATTTCACATGTTGTATTTGTGCGGTCGTATATGTATGGTCAATGCAGAACAAAACAATGGTACTTTTCTTCAACTCACTGAAACGTTTGTCGATCAACATGTAATTCATGAAGAGTGGCATATTTTTCTACTGTTCTTTTTTATCATCACGAAGTTTTGACCTTGGGTAGTTTGGAGTAAAGTTGCCAAATTATTCCCAGGGCCACTGGCCAAAATATGCCCATGCACAGCATATACACCTCATTGGTATATGCACAGCATTATGTGATTTGGTTTGCTTTGACTGACTTCATGGGAATGTTTTACAATTGAACAAATGTGTTAGCACTTTGAACTGTGATGGTATTAATACGTAAAACCCTACTGTGACCTCTAGTTTGTTTAAAACTTGTGAGTCAATGAAATACCATCATTTTGCTTTCTAGAGGGTTTCATTGAATTATATCACTTAAATTTTTTACTTTAAAACACATAGAATTATATCATGTGCGCATGGACATCCGGAGGGGGGCAAGGGGGCACTTGCCCCTGCAAAACCAAAAACTTAGAAAAAAATTGAAGAAAAAATAACATCAACATTTTTTATGATATCGCTAAAAAATTTCCAGAACATGAACTTTCAAAATATAAAATGATTAAATGCAACTCACAAGGCATGAAAAGTGCCATTTTCAGCGATCTGAGAGGCATTTCGGCCAAACTCTTGGCGCTGCGCTTGGATAGTTTGCCTTCAGCCTCCCGGCAAATTCCTGGCTACACCCCTGTAAAAGGGGCCAACATTGAGCAGTTAAGCTCTTTTCTGGGAGTAAAAATTTCCCCTGATTTGATCAATTAAAAGTTTCGTCCCCTAAAATTTTTGCTGCGGACGCCCATGCAAGTGCGTAGATTACAAATGTACCAATTTCGCGACATGACCCTTCTCGTCCCATTACATACGCTACAGCTTTTCACCTCCAATTGGACTGCAACTCATCACATACTGACTGCCCACGGGGAAGAAGATTCCTCCTTAGTAACTAGTTGTATATTACATGAAAATATTGTTCAGACAAGTACATTTTTCATTCAAAATTGTCGTTATGACTGGACTATAAAGAACTAATCGTCTTTGTTTTACTAAAAAGTCACGAAAAGCAAGTTTATTCACCGGGATGAAAACGTTTTTATTTAGATTATCATAAAGATATATTATAACTTTGTCCCCTAACCTTTGGAAGGCCCGTTCTAACAAAGACATGGCGACTATGTGCCGTCGGGCGAGATAACATAACACTCGCCCAGTCGGCGCGAACTGCGTCGCCCTGATGACCTGTGCACTGCGTGAAGTAATTGTGCTCTATTTTGATTGTTAACGGATCTAACTAACATCGGGGACTATAAAGTTTCAATTCCTGGTCGTTATAAGTTTAGAAATGAACCAAAGATGGAAAAAAAGTCTTGAGTGATCACATTATCTTTCGGCGCACCTGTTTCTTTCAGCCGTAACTTTTCCTTCCCTGTTGGCCTTGCTGTAGATGCTTATCCTTGTTCAAAGGTTACTTTGCTCACCGACGAATGCCTACATTATATGAAATATAACATAAGTGGTGTGGTGTTTATGAATATTCATTACATTTATAGACTTGCCAGTATCGTTTTGATAAAGGCCTATACGGTCGCCGTCTTCGGGTCCTAGTATCATTCTTCAGTTGTATTTAAATAGAGAAAATCTTCATCCTCGATCGCAAAAATAGTCTGTGCAACAGTCTAAGAGTATAGAACTGACCCGGATGCATTTAATAGGTCGTTACCCCTCCTTTCCCAGTCCCTCCTTTGCTGCCCATCCAGACCACTTTCAGTAACACAAACTGTCCTAGTAAGGGTACCTCGAGGAATTAAATGCGAGTCCTTCAATCGTCAGTCTTTGAAAGTCAAATACTTCCCTTTACAGGCTTTGCTTCTTTTCAAGTTCGTTTTGATTCATAAGGGTAAATGTATTTTCACACGAGGTCTTCCACGTCCATGTATCTCTTTATGGGGCGTATGTGAGACTTGCGATGTGATGCAAGTTTTTCATGTATTGTTTTGAGCTACAGGTTGTATAACCGGGGCGGGGGGGGGGGGTTGGTTCAACGAACCACTGAGGTGATACCATGGACGGAGGTGATCTTATCATCTCCCTGAACGAACCAAAAGCTATAAAATGCCCCAAATCACATGTTTCATTGAAACTATTCCGATATGACTCCTTTATATGAAATATGGATAACTTTGAAATGTAAATTGAAACTTAATAAAATACCAAAATGTCTTTAAAAATGTTTCGCGCTAACTCATGGCAAATAAATAGTTGACTGATTATTCCTGAAACTCACTAAGACCACATTCTGTGTGTGAGCACAGCATCATTTAGCCATCGAACAGGGATGTGCGTTACGTTACATACGGTAGCCTTCTAGGCCATGTAACGTAATGCGCAGCCCTGTTCGAGGGCAAAGCGTATTACTTTTCTTTTCGGTGTGAGTACGGTACTGTATTATAAGGGTACAAACTAGTTTTACCATTCAAACTCGAGAACGGGTATATAATAACTACGAGTAGAAGGCAAATGTGCGAAAGCTTGATTCCAAGTGGTATGTAATATGGCACATTCAAAGTATGGAAAAAATAGGTCAAAAGTAGGTTAAATTTCTCATAGACTGAAGACATCATTGTTACTAGTTTTGAATAATTTATTTTACTATAATGTATAGAACTAGGTCATCCATTTTTCCCCTTCAGTGAAACAGAAATAGGGTATATCAACAGTGTGCCTATCAACTTGATCTGATGACCTTCAAAAACAACTATAGCCGACTGGCAGGTGATTTGCGGAGGTAGGCCTATAGACAACAGGTGAACTATACAAGACAACATAGGCCTAACAGTGATCATGTGTGAGGAATGAAAATACTAGTCCGCTATACATGTTGTGGCGTTTTATGTAAACGGTACTCAATGAGTGCAAGCCGTTTAATTTCATAAAACTGAAGTTTCTACTCTTTGCGTACGAGGTTCAAGGTGATTTTCTTCCAATCATCAAAATAATGTTCCAATGACCCATAGGCGGACTGGCCGTTGTGGCGATCGGGTTTGGGTTTATTGCCGTATTGGGCCGGTTGCTGAAAGAAATACCCCGTATGAGTCGTTTACCTCAGGTCAATTAACTTTGGTTGCGGCCGCTTTAGACACCTAGTCCGCCCTGTTATGTCCGTTTGCTTGGTACTCCTTTATCGAAAGTGCATTAAATGATTTAATCATGGCAAGTTGCAACCCCTCGTGGTACTTCCTTAGAATGAGTGCTGCAATTTTTTGTGTCGTTACTTAGGTAGGGCTGTTTCCATCTTTTGATATTGCAATGTACCGAAACAAACAGAACTCTTCTTTGAAGTCTGCTTTTTTTAACCAAAACAGCACCGAAAAAGGAAAAAGATCCATGGGAGTTATTTTAAAAGACAGTAGTGTGAGGGACGCAGATTTTTTCATTATTTCACATGCCACAAACGTACTTGGAGGAGAAGACAAAAGACACAAGTACACTTTTTTCAAACTGTCAATGACATGCTTTTTTTGAGGGGTGCCTACTATCAATGACATGTTTTTTTAGGGGGGGGGGGGGGGCTAAAACACCAGAGTTTTATTATTTACAGATGGGAGAAGGGTCCCAAGAAACATGGGTGTCAATCCTGGGGGACAGGGGGACACGTCCCCCCACGTTTTGAAAATACACCCATTGACTTAAGATTTTTACATAGTAAATTTTTGACAGAAGTGGCCATGTCGCCCCACATTCGAGAAACGATTGACGCCTATGCCAATTTAAAAATTAAACACGGATGGCACCTCATTTTCCATCACTCACATAAAAATCTAATTCTCGATCCCGCATCGAGTTGGAACACACGTAACATTTTTTCTATGACTGATATCGTTTCTGCCATGCAATTCACTCAGACATCATCCGACCTAAGTATACTTCATTATATACCGTAATCTGCTAATTCACAATGAACTACACTATGCTGGTGCCCTATATGCTCCCGGAGCAGTGAATGCAGGCATTCAACTAAAGCTTGTCGATAGCGATGTCAGTTTACCTCACCGGGTTACGGTCTCGGGGAATACCGGCCCGGCCAGCCTTTCAGGTAGAAGATAATTAGCATTGTGCTTCATTATGTGCCATAGTCTTTGTTGCTAAGGCATTATACGTGCTGAAGACATCTCTAAAGCAATGTGACGTTATGCACATAATTTGCATTCTCTCCCTTAAACCTTTGTTGGGCAAGTCGAACCCTGTAGGCGGAAGCTCGTTTTTGATGTACGCGTGAAAATGCGCGTTTCCGCGACCCTCCTAGCGAGAAAAATCTATACTCTGGATGTCTTTTTATGGAAATATTTAACGTCTCCCTGTGCCAACTGTCCTATGCGGAAGAAAGTTGTAAGCAGCCCAGCTGTCCTGTGGTAAAGTACCATCCGTGAAGGACTGAAAAGATATGCATTCAGTTTACTTAGCATGTTTTAACCTGTAATTGATCTTACTTTCCAGTGAAGGCCTACATTGGTGCTAGGCCGGGATGGTTGCTCTTTTAATACCTTACAATCGACAGCCCCACGTATTATTTCTCATTTGACATTCAGGCACGTGGCCACGGGAATGGGGGTAGGGTTCAACCCCACAACTCAAGTGCGAAAAATAATGACAGAATAACCTGTTTCTTGGGAAATATTCCGATGTGACTCCTTGCACCCTTGACTTACAGTGCTCATTACGAAGAAACCCCGCGAGGCGGGGCCAGGACCCCACTTCCATAGGGAAGGTATTGCGGTCTGTCGTTACTGGGTCATATGATCTGACCCCTTTCCTCCTCAAACGAATCCTGGCTTTGCGCTTGCAACCATTTGCCCAAAAGAATGCAAAAGCACCTAATTTCCAAATATTCTTGTTTTGTATGAGGTGCCCCCTCGTAATTAAGTAAAATGACCAAAGTTTGATTAAATTTGTGACCTAACATGGGTGCTTTTTGACTAACTTGGATAACTGACTACCATAAAGTTTTGCAAAGGCATATGCACCCAACCTTACAATAGTTTACCCTTCAACGACTGAGTGCATGCAAGAACGTTTCCAATGTCCATTCTTGCCCTGATACTATTTCAAGTGGACCGTTTCGTTCATCCACTGGTTGAAGTCTATCATAGACCGTGCACCCGGCCTTGGTCACGTGGTACCTAAGCGCAGCCTATCCTTCGGGCACATTAACCCAGCATTACTACGGTATGAAGAGTCCGCGCTCTTTCATTTGAACGAAACCGCACCAGTCCTTATTCTAACGTTAATAAATCGCTCCAAGTGCTGAAATTGGGCTTTAGAAGCAAGTTTAAAAATTTAATTTTCAAACCTGACGCCATCAGTGAGACAAGCAGGTGGTTCAGCAACGAAGAATCTACACACGACCCTACCCTCACAGTTCTCCAGAAGCCCTCGCGTCAATGCAGCTCGTCTGATGTGCCAGCATTTTTCTTGTGATCCCTTTCCAATTGGCTAACGAATCGATGGATAAAATACGTAGAAGGGGTTGAAGCGTGACACACATCCGTGCATATGGGACCTGTATATACCATCGAAACAAAACAGGCTAATTCTCGTCAGCTGGTAACAAATGCCACGCGATTAAAGTTAACTGTAGCATACAGGTCTCCCAGCGCAACAAAGACAGATAGCAAGCAAGTTGAGCTGCGGCAATCAGATTTTAGTCAAATTTGACTGGACTGCATATCCAACACTATAGCACTAGGGCATATACTGTAAACTCACGGGATTGACCGGCCCGATACATGGTAGGCCTATGCGTCACGCCAAGCGTTTCATGTAGGGTGATCACACTCTCTGTAAACATTTGATTGCGCGCAAGCAACGAGTGTTGTGCTGTTCACGGACTTCAAAACATGGACACCTTCACTAATGTCCTATGCGTAGAGTGTCGACACCGTAGGTACACGTTTAGGCTTACCAATATGGCTAACTCCTATGTCTTGTACGTAAAGTTCGGACTTCTTCAAGTGGTCCAGTATCGACAGATTAGCGAGAAACAATTCTACAGTTGGTCAAATTCAACGAACAAAATGGAGAGCTGTGATACTGCTCTTCCATTCATGTTTGTTGTTTGCCTGAAATGTTGCGTCAATTAATTACGTCAGGGAAGGGCGGCGGCCATCTTGGTGAGAGTAAATTTGTTCGAACGGTGGCGACAGTATTGGTCACGTGGTCCCCTGTCTATATGTGTGGGATGTCTGTGGTGCTGCTACATTTTCTCGTTTCGTGTACTTCGCGGTGCTGATGTATGTGGGTCCAAGAAGAGGAACCACTCGGCTCATAGCAACTGTTCGTGAAACGCACGTACAAGCTCAATGGAGTGACGCTATAAAGGCGGCGTTGCTAGTAGAATTTCAGAATTTCTACGAAATGTCTGTATATACCGCTTACAATTGCACCAACCGTCGGCAAAGTTCGTCGTTAAGTGCTACATGCGTTAAACTTTAGCGATTTGCATTTTAAAAATTACTTGAAAAAAAAGATATAGCCTAACCTGGCAGTGCGTGAAGACATCACGGTTGACAAAAACTATGCCATGAAAAGTATGAGCGCGAGTAAAGTATATAGTTCGTGTAAAACGTTGGCGCCATTTTGTGCAGGAATCAAAGATATTACAAGCGACGTCATTTTGGAGGGTAAACAATGAAGCGTATTACAAGCACGACGTAGACTTACGCGCGTATCCGACTGGTACACAAATCAGCACGGTCTCGATAAGTTTGTCCTATTCGAATAAGCAACTTGCAACAACAATAAATATACAGAGAATCAGTTTCCAATATCAACCATGATTCAATTAACTCCTGTCCACGATATTCTCGCACGGTGTTCCAAATCTTTATACTGTAAATGTACTTAATTGGCATGGAGAGAATCTCTTAAAATCCCTTTTCGAGTCAAAATTGTGCAGCTGTTACTGAAAATTTATGAATATAAACTGAAGGCCAAAATGTAAAGTTCATCTCAGGAGCGCCTTTTCGTTTTTTCCTGGGTTAACGGATTATTTTCAATATTTTTGGTACATTTTTTCATGTTCGTGTATTCCGCACCGTTAACGAAAGTTACGTGCTAGGTGCGCGATGATTTGTTTGGGAGTAACTTTGCGCCATCTTGTGAACACCAAGTGGATTCCCAACTCTACAGTGTTAAACAAAAGCGCGTATTATATCTAGTCATACATGCAGATCAGTGGTTAAGATGCGCAATAAAAATGATCTTTAGTGTTTAACACTTGTGACTTTTGTGCTGGATTCCAGCCGCTCGAAAGGTATATCGATGTGCAATAAGTTTTGACCAGAGTAGAATATCGATGTCGTATGCGACACGGGAGGACATTTGTCATTGTATTTGGTGGTAGTCAATATTTTTGTGCTTCCCTTAGGGGAGGGGGAGCACATTTTAAAAACTTGTATCAGCTACCACTGACCAAGACAAAAAAAAAACAAACAAAAAAAAAACAAAAAAAAAACAAAACAAAAAAACAAACAACAACAACAACAACAACAACAACAACAACTAAAAGCCTAGTGAGTTAGCTATAGCCATGTGGTCAAATTTCGTCCAGAGGAACGTGAAGCGAGTCTGATATCTTCTTAATCTGATTACAGGGCTGCAATTAATCGGAGACTTGTGATATAGGCCTACTCATAACTTATCAAAGGTGTTACACTATGAGAATGTTTTGAGTTTTATTTTCATGCTTTACTAGAAGATCGCCTGGGAAAATCCCGAAGTTATAACCCTGTGAAGTAAAAAAAGCCTATTCTCACTTTTGGAAACTCTTTGTAAAGATCTTTCACTTGTTTGGTGGGGGAACCATACAGTGTTTACACATAGGCCTATTTAATTTTATATAGTGAATCAGTCTTTATCAAAAGAAATTTACATGCAGCAGGTATTGGCGGCGATTTGTTCTCAGTATTGAGGGAGGGGGGGGGGGCATGACCCCATTTTCAAATAATTTACTGCGTGGAAAATCAAAGTCAATCTGCGATTTCTCACATATTGGGGACATGTCCCCCTGTCCCCCTGCCCCCCTCCCCCCCCCCGCGATAGCCGCCCATGGCAGCAGGATTTTTATTGTTTTTGGCTTCATATTGCTAATCTCCGTCAAACAAGCATCTGCTTAAATACCTCCCTCTGTCAATCTTTATGACTTTTCAATCCTTTCATATTCAGTAAATGGGAATGTTTATCCACATACACTGAAATTTGTTACAGTAATGAGCACAAGCGCAGGGAGAAATCTCAGATGGCAATACAATGGAATAAACACTTTAAATCACCATTTGTCCCGTTTCGCGTCCCAGAGGTTTCGCTCATAATGTGTACTGTCGCTTTCCAAAATTCAACTCTATCAACACATTGTCTGAAATTAAGCATTTCAATTAGAAGTGTTAAATAATAATCTGCAGCTGAACAAAACGGACTGGTTCTTTCCCTATCCAGCGTCTCGCCAGAAATTAAAGACATTATTTGAAGAAACCTTTCCATGATTCATTTAACTTTAGTTCACATTAATAGAATAGCTTTCGGTTCTACGCCCCATTGTATAGGTCCCATGTCCCCTTGCGAGTTTACTTCCAAAACGATTACTGAAGCTGAATTTCAAAAGTCTTTGTTCTTCTGTACTGGCTCACGTTACTTAATCCACTTGTTTGTCATACCTCTTGGTTCAAGTTTTAATAAATCACTTTTCAAGAGATATAAATAACAAGCGGTAATTCGAGCTTAATTATCGTCGAAATATCATCTGTAGCAATCGCAACTTTTTACCTTGCTCAGTTACTAGAAAAGTGAAACCAAGAAAAATTACTTCTAAATATCTGTAGAGTATCGGTATTTTTCTGACTCCCTTTGTCCTGGACTCTTGCGTTGTGTGCGGCCAGACTGGATGCTTAACACCTGTTTCTTCAGCACCTATCCAGAACAATAAAGAATGCAACCACGCGCCTGCTGCCGTCATATTAATGCATATTCAATCAGTGGACTCCGTCATTGGCTGATATTTTACTAGACGTGAAGACACTCTTTCGGTTGGTTGTTTTTCACCTGCAAGGAGCGGATTGATTGGTCTGTTTACCTACGTTACACGAGTCAATATTTGTTTTTACATAGGAAATAGCGTTTTGGCATAATTGGCACTGTAACCTGTTTATGAATATAATATCAACTTAGGGAATGTCACTGAAGCGAGAGTCTTGGAGCTAGAAGGAGTCGCTTGTGTTTTTGAATTTGATTGAAAGGGGAGGATAAACGGCAATCGATTTTCCATCAACCGAGGTTCAGGCGGCCTAATTATTACGATGCCTCGATCATTTCTTGTCAAGAAGAATCCGAAGTGGCGGAGAGTGCACAAGAAGTTGCAAATAGGCCTGGCTAAAACAGGTTGGTAAAAGTGTCCTTTTTAATTTTTTCCTTTTCCAGGTGGAAAGATAGGTGTCCCTACGTTAATATATTATAGTATAACAGCATATTTATTTTCAGTTATGATGCTAGTATGTTGGTCACTTCATAATTCAGGTCGAGTATTTTTTGCAGACCTACTTTGTTTCACCAGGTTAACAAAATAGTTAGCAGTGTGTTCAGTAGAAATGTACCATCAAACTGGATTGCGTAAATATAAGACCGTCATCTTTCATAACATATATGATATAGGTGTGCGAAGAGGGGAGGGTAGCTGGGGAGGGGGGGGGGATGCTGCGCACTCATTCAGGCAGACCATTTGCCATTTTCGCGTAAAGTATGCCGATCTACTATCTCAGTCAAACGCACTGCCAGGCATCTTACAAAATTTTTACTCTTTTCATGGTTTGGAGGATACGTTGAGGGGACATTTCTGTAACTCGATTTACCTTTGTAGACTATTCAACTTTCGAAATGTGAAAGAGTGAAATGAACTCCTTGCCGAGTGATTGCAATGATCAACCTTTCATCGAGTGAATATCGACCGAAATTACACTCTCCTAGGATTGGTTTTGACCTCTCAATGGGTGAAAATGTCACTCGAAAAGAGTTAAATGACAGTCGATAACAGAGAGTGATCACTGCACACTTTGGGTAGAATTTTTCTCTTTTATACCGGTATCTACAAAAAATGATGAACATGTCCATGTTTGATTAAAAATGTAACAAGCACATATATTTCATAAGGCCTAGTTTAACCATAAAATTGCTTAAAACTCTTAGAGGCAATTTTGATGATGGCAAAGAATATAAATGCAAATTAATGTGCTTCATGATTATAAGATAGAACTCCTTATGGTTGAAAAGAAAAAGGCTCTGGGTTTCTTAAAAAGTAACAGTGATCAATTTATCGATTACTTAGTACTGTCGTTTTGTCTGTAAGAACAGTCCGTAAAAGGGCTATACAGATATGGCAACACACAGGTGTCCTTTGCACTATACATAAACCAAGGATGCATGAAATATTGAATCAAACAGCTTGCAAAAACATAAATAAATCACAGACAAATTTTGTTCGTATATCAATCATCCACCGTAGCTTGTACCAGCATTGTTCTTTTTTAAAATAACTGAGTATGGAGTTTTTTTCGGGGGACCAGCAGTTGGTTATTACGTTTCAGTCTCCGCGTACAAGTGTCTCAGCCGTAGAGGATTTAATGCACTTCACACTTGAACGATAAGGTATATTTCCAGTAAATCACTTCGTTTTACATAAACAAAATAAAACAAAGGGGCGGGAAGAATGACATTGAAAAGAGTGTTACCTTCATGGTTTTGTAACTATTAAATTCAAAGTTCATCCGTCAAAAGTAACGCGATGACTGGGGTCATATTTTACAGTAACTCGATTAATGAAAGTTAGTTGTGGACGATCAATTTCCCTTCGGGTTGTTTGTTGTAATTCTTCTCTCTGTACGTTTATATACCAGTAAGAACTACTGGTTTCATTATAGACAAACAGTTACAAATAACAAAAGATAAAGAGATTATGACAGTCTTCACACGAAAACGAAGAGGGGAAGACTATAATGATTATCCACGATGAAATCTTTGAACGAGGATACTACATATTTGCAATGTAAAGGCAAGGCTAAATATCATGCCGTCAACGTGAATCCACAACTTTCTTTGAAGATCCTAATGCACTATGCTCGACGCAACGCGATACTATACCATAAAAGGTGTAAACAATGCTTATATTTCGACCCATTCACACTTTCCGATATTTTCTTGTGACCAATCATGAGACAGAATTGCTTTTTTGGTTGGTCACATGACTTATCCGTCATTGGAATATGCAAGATGAAGAAAACGTCGCCTGTGCTGTGAAAGGCTTTTTGACATTTTTATCGAGTCACATCGTATCATGCACAGTGTGAAAGGGGCTGAACGTCACATGTACCTCTCGTAAAGAATCCCTTGCTTACGTTAAGCCCCCTCCACACTATGCACAATGCGATATGACGCGATAAAAATGTCGCCAGATCTTTGACACCACAGACCACTTCTTCATCTCTCAGCGATTCTCCAATGCCTATTAGTCTTGTGATCTAACAAAGTGATAGTTATGCTTATTATTTGTCACACGAAATACCGCTAGGGGAAAGTTGGGAAGAATTTACATTTTATTTCAACTTAATTTTATCGCATCGCGTTGCATCGTGTTGTGTCGCTCTGCAATGCGTCGCTTCGCGGCGAGTGTGAAAGGAACTCCACTTGATGCTTTTCCGTCGTTGCTGTATCGTGTCAAAACGGATTTTTAACCGGCTTCATCCCGAGTCTGTCCGTTTGTTATTTTTATCATCAAGAATCCTATTGTAGGCTGTCTATTTAGGCTTCTACTGTGTGCATGAACCGTGAACCCATCCACAGACCTCCGCTCAGGTGTGACGATAATAGTAGGGCAACTGGAAACATGGTGACAATGTGCGAATATATCTGTGACGTTTAGGTATGTGAACTGTTAGAGCGTGGGGGGGGGGGTAACCGTCTCACCGTGGACTGTCAAAAATGTTAAGAACTGCGTCGTAAGTATGATGCTGGGTTGTGCAGCCTTGGAGTCAAGGTGCATGTGACAATAGGGAAGGATGGAATCCTGTAATGATCTCTGTAATTGATCTTTTAACAGTCTATGCAGTACAACTTACTATTAGGTATTTTTCAAAGATCGGCAGGTTATCAAGTTATTCAAAACCGCACATTAAAAATATCCAAGCTTAAGGTTTTTGGGACAATTACGTTTTGGGCATGTCTTCTATTGAAACCTACAACACGCAAAATCATATCAACGCGCTTTAACCAGTCGCACGCATTAAACATACAGGAACGTGTCAGTATGATTCGTGAATACCTTCATGTTAAGACTGAGGTGTGTACAGCTTATACTGTAGCTAGCGGTCAGGTGCAAAAGATTTATTTTCGAGCTGACAAAAATCAGTGTAGCAGAATAATAAGTCATTTAATTATAAACCACGGACGTTTAGTAAAAAATATCAGTCTAAGACGTCTCGCGACCGAACCCGGAAGGTGTAACATTGACCTATCAAGAAGAGAGTTCACAATTTACCGCCACAGGCGGGGACATAATTTAACCACCCATTTTCTTTTGAGATTCTCCTTTTCCGTTGTGGGTATGAAATTGTTACCGATGTAACAAGCGTGAATCATTATTTGTACGAGACAAATCCCCAGAACCAGGAACTCAGCTAATAGCTCTCTCGTATGAATCATGCATCACATCTTGTGTGATAAGCTTTTGCGGGGAATATCACAATATCACGAAACGGAGGATAAAGGAAGACAATGGTTCTTTCTGCTGACGGTAGCACCGCGTGGCGCCTCTTCGTGTCCCCCATTGTGTGGCTTGTTTCACTTCACAACTAAGAATATCAATCTAACTCATGATTTTGGGGCATGGCAGCGATTGTCACCTGACCGTTCCTTTGATTGTGTGTAATGTGTCACAAAGATTACTCAACTTAAGGAAAACACCATAGAAACAAAACTGGTAGCTACAGGTTGGTAGCGGTTTTAATTTCAATTTAAAAAAAAAAAGTTTTTGTAGCGTGAGAAAATTTCGATTATATTTAGTCACGAAACTCCTTCATACACACGCAAAGTTGAGGGAAAAGTAAGTAGTCATTGCGAGAGGGATATTCCGTGTTTAAGGCCCGTGCCTTCCTCTCATTCGTCCAATAGGATTCCCCAATAATGTCACCAGGCGCATGCAGGGACACGTCTATATATTTCCCTTATGCAACGAGGAGAGATCAAAAGCATTATACTGTATACAATAATGACTTTTTCCTTAAGTCACTTGGGCTGAATGCTGGGGAGAAAAACCAAACGTTGCCCCCGAAGGAGTTCCACTCCCAGAAAGAGTTACGTCCCCTGATGGGATACTACATAGGGCAAAACGGGACCATTCCTTTCGACCGTTCCCTCATGCGTGGCGCCTTTCTATAGACTGGCTAAAAAGCCTAACAAATGTCACACAATAGCACACAATCTTTTATAGAACCTCAGCAAATCACTGTCCTTTCTCCGAACTCGGTCAGCCTCAATTTTTTTCTAAAACTCCCTTGGGCTGGATGACGGAGGGCGAAAGCCAAATGCTACCCTGAAGGAATTCTCCTTTCCAACAGAGCTACGTCCCTTGATGGGATACTATGACTTAGCTGACGTGGTCTCCTCTCAGCCGTCAATCATACGTCATGTCTTAGCACCCTTCTAGACCATACAAGCGGCAAAGTGATAAGTCCCGCGTCCCTCCACCTGTTTGAATATATTGACGATGTTACCAGTTTTTGATATGGTTACTCCATTAATTTCTCATTTTTATTAAATAGTTGATTGAACCAACCATTTGTAACTTGGTTAAATTTTAATCGGTTTAAACGAAAACTTGATACGGCGTGTAAATACTCGAACATATTGTGCTAAGTTTTCCATGCACGATAAAAGCAATTTTAAACAGGAAACAGGATAAATATTTCGTAATGAATAAATCATTCTGTTATTAGTCTAAATGATTGGATGATCCATCCGACTTAACGATTTCAAAACAAAGATCTGCTATAGCTTCATTTTTAGTTTGAAGCGTACGTAAACTCCTTTCGAAAGTAAATTACAGTTATCTTAATAAGTTCTATAGAGCTAAATTGATCACGTACATAAGCTTGATACCTCACGTGCATGAGTGGTTTTCTTTTGTTTTTCTGTGAGGTCATGTCCTCGGCGAATGGTTACAAGGTAATTGCCACAGGGTTGTTTACGCATTATTTTGAAAGTCTTGGAACAAGATTTTGCAGTGAAGCCTATGCTGTCATTTACAATAGCCTACACTGTAATACGTCTTCAACCAAGGGAGTCCGAGGTAGTACTAATGACTCGAGTAGAGGCATGGGGGGGGGGGGGGAGGATTAAGGTATTTACCCTGAAATTTTTCCAAATGGGTGAATAATTATGAATTTTACCTCAAGAATGATATGTCGGTGCCCTGAAATGAACATTTTGCCCTGAAATCGATAGTTCCTCTGGGAGTGGGTGAGGTGGGAGGGGGTCAGGAGGCCCCCTACCACCTCTAAAGCCTATGGAACGTCTACTATTTGATAGGTATGTACTGGTATTCAAGTTACCTCAAAATTTGGTACTAGGAAATGTATTTAATGCAGAAGTAGTACCTCTTTCAATCGTATAAATTTACAAGATGGGAACGTGGGAGAGGTTGACTATTCAAGGACAGGAATGGAGGGTTGGGGACTTTCTTCTATTTGCCAAATAAAGAAAAAAACATGTATGAATGTATTGTGTATGAACTAAATAATATTTAAATGCACTTTTATCAACACCTGTGACCCTATTTTGTATGCATTAATGGTTACAGTTTACAAGGGAATCAATCTGGCGTATTGTACAGCTTTGTAGTGATCCCGTTTCTTCCCTTCGACCGAAAACATACCAGCAACTGTTATCTCCAGTAGCAGGTTGATATGCTATATCGACGTTACTATTGGTCAGTACTGTAAACATCATCGACACAGACCCGCACGTTTTCTCCTCTTGTATACAACGTGTTTGCGAGTTCAACTGGTGGTTGCTTTTAAAACGCGAAAAAGGGGGTTCGCTTGGGTGAACAGAGCGCGATGCGTTTTTATTGCGAGTAAGATATACACCATGGAAGATAGTAAGCTATGTGTAGGACAATAGCCGTTATAGAGACGCAGATTGTAAATCAATCTTGGCTATATAGTTTCTATAGAGCAGTAGTTATATATTGACCGCCATGTAACCTTCGTATCATGTGTGAATATGCATTTTATATAGTAGGATATTTCAAATGCAGCTTTACTGGGTGCAGGATAGGATTAGTAAAGATCTGTCAGGCGGGTTAGCTGCTATACATTACAGAATATTTTTGATACTTTGTCCGGTTTTTTTTTACCAAAACATTAATTTCAAGAGATGCAACAATCAAATTAAATGGAATTGCACCATAGATTAATGAAATAGTTAATACGGAGCACGGTATGAATCGGGTATCAGTGTATAAGCTTACGCTATCTAGTCAGACCGTATCTCTAACAGCCCACTTAGGGGATGGATTGTGTCGGGGACTCACACCTTGGGGATAATTTAGAATTCTCTTTGTATCACACAATGCATTGCCTACCACAGTTTGGCTATTATATTTCAATGAGGTTCACTGCAAAATGCTGCTCATTTTTTTGTTTTATTGTAAAAGCTACGGTATTTAACATGCGTTGTACGCCCAGGACCCTGTTTCATAAAGAGTTGCGCTTGATCTCAAGTTTAATTTACGCCAAATAGGCCTATGTAAATCAAACTATACTTTTTCCAAAGTCCCCTCGACTCTCTGGCGAAGAGCCAAGGGGCAAAACCAGACGTTACTCAAGAAGGATTTCTGCCCCCATGAAAGCCATATCCCCGAAAGGTCAACAAACTTTACTGACCAACCTCTCAACCCTCAGACCTCTACATCAATGGTCTACATCAAACTTAAGATCAAACGTAACTCCTTGAAACGGGCCCAGGTGATGAAATTTGCATCAGACTCACGGACTTCTTAAATATTGAAATAGGACCCTGCACTAGCCCTGTGAACTCAGAGTGGCACCATCGTGCGTGCATTATAATAAGGCCTACCAAGGTGGCTGCGGCGTAATGCAAGACTTACTCAAGTCCTACTTAATCATGCTTTTTAAGACAATTTTAGACAAAAAACTTGGTAAATTTTCGAACAAATACAAGGCTTGGTAAAAATCAACGAACAGTAGGACTAGAATTAGAACATTTTGGCCATGTTTAATTTTGTCTAAAATGTTGCATATTCATCGTTTAAGTGTCAGAATACAGCAGCCCAGAGGCCATATTGGTATACTAAATTCGTTCGAGCAATGACGTGCACTTTGGCCATGTGATCCTCTGTGATCAGACTTTACTTTGAACTGTTGAATGTAGAAACAATGACAAAAATTTATATTGCATTATCTTTGCAGCTTACGATCCACAAAGAGATAAACCTGGTCCAGTGCCTTCAATTTTTCCTCAACAAGTCACCCCACTGAAACAGAACGACGGCTTTACAAACTGGGTAAACTCTCCTCCATGTTTTCAGTTCCCGCCACCCCCATTCTTCCAACCGGATGTTAAACCATTCGCCCATGTAATGCCAGATTATTGTTACGATCGTCTGAGAATGACGACGGTCGAGCCACTGTCGTCGCCCCTACGTCGTCCTTCAACCCATTACATCAGTCCACCACTTTGGAGCGATGAAGAAAATTACAGCCCATCGAGTTCACCTGGATCAGACGGTGAGAAAACTTGCGAAAAGTTCGTTCTGAAGAAGCCTGCCAAAAAGGCGAAATCTAACGCAGAGAAGTTTGCATGCGAAGACTGCGGGAAACTTTACTGTACAACCGGTGGACTCGGTAAACACCGTCAGACACATTGTCGGGGGAGGCAAAGTGCCCGTAAATTCCAGTGTAAATTTTGTCCGAAGGAATACACAGCGCTCGGAGCACTGAAAATGCATCTTAGGACACACACGCTCCCGTGCAAGTGCACATTCTGTGGAAAAGCTTTCTCCAGACCGTGGTTGCTCCAGGGACACATACGGACACATACGGGTGAGAAACCTTTCAGTTGTGCTCACTGCCAGCGCGCTTTCGCCGACAGATCGAATTTAAGGGCGCACTTGCAAACGCATTCACAGGTGAAAAGATACAGTTGCCAACAGTGTGCGAGAACTTTTTCCAGAATGTCTTTGCTGCAGAAACACAAAGAAAGTGGTTGTGATATGCTGTTGGGAAGAGAATGATAAATTGGTTAAAACGTTGGGGACAAAAACAGAGACATTATAACAGTAAAATTGGATGTGTTTATGAAACCACGGTTCTGCCATTTTGTATGATTGACTTTGAAAATTCAACGAGGATTATGCTAATGGAACAATGATGGGAAACAATAATCAAAGATATCGTGCTAACATCCATTTTGAGTCCGAAAATTGTGCTTTCGTGACATTGTATTTTCATGATGTAAACCGATACTATTTCAGACTACTCATATTGTGTACAGGGTGTATCATAAAACTACACGCATTGTTAAGTTTTTGACCTGTGATGTGAACATATTATGACATATTTGGACCATCCATTGGACCAAATTGAAGGGTGAATTTTAGGGTCCATAGCCCACCCCCACATGCTTTATTTAGATAATTCTTCCAAAATTTTCACAACTGTTACAAGGCCGTGCGTGGAAAGCGGGTGAGCTAGAGCAGCGCTTCTCAACCTTTTTTAACTTGAGGACCACTTTCACTCTCAGAATTTTTCTGAGGCCCACCTTACAAAAAGTTTATTCTTTTTTCTTATTTTTTTTATTTTTTATGGCGGATCTCGCGGCCCACCTGTGAGAGCTCCGCGGCCCACCGGTTGAGAAGCGCTGAGCTAGAGGACTGCCCCTTTCACCCCCACCCCACCCATAATTTGAAGAGTGACTTTTTTCTTCCAAAAGTTATTATATTCCGAAACAGAACGGCCAAAATGTTCTTCAGAAAATGACGAAAATCCAGGAGCTGTCGGGAATGGACCGTTAATGGACCGATGAAAATGACCCACCACGGACAAACCTCTTCCATACAAACTGAGTAGATGACTCTATAGCTCCGGTGATTGAAGAGACTGGACTAATGTCAAAACTAAGCCCCTCTTTCTGATCTGAGTGCTAACAAAACCTAAGCTTATCTATCGTGAAGACCATGATATTTGGTGCAGTCTTCGTCATCCACAACTGTACACATTAGTGACGATATGATTAAAATTTCAAAATATATGGATTGCCTTTCTACAGATGTACGTGTAAAAAGAGTGCTAGTTTGGTATTGCACAAGCTCAAGGATTAATCACCCTAAAGGATCTACAATACTGGAATAATGCTGGTTCACTGAAGAAATTCACTGACATGTACAGGGCGGCAACTTTGTGGTTTGCTGATTGGTGGGATACATAGTTACCTACAGGCTTCTTAAAATAAGGATTAATACACAAAAGCTTCACACATATTTTAACCAGAGCACTTTATCATATCAGGGCACCGTTGAAAGCTTTTTCTGAGGGAAATACCTCTTAAATCATCTCCTAGGCTTAGTTTCGAAGCAATAACTAACAAAATTACAAATCAAAACAAATTATTTGTATTGACAAATCTTAATGTGCTCGGCAGATAAGGGAACGACAATTAAGGTGAAAGAACGAACTTGGATTTTGAAAGGCGGGGCAGGTCCTTACCATTTCTCCCAATATTACGATCTTCCAGTGTTATATAGAAAAGGAGCATCCTCTAATCGGATTCAGAAAAAGTGCCTTCTCTCAAAAAGACCACCACCCCAAAATTCTATTGTGTACAGTCTTACGGAAGTAATGTATAAAGGTTTTCTGTTAACGTCATCAGGGACGTCATGCACTAGAAATCTATTGAGATTGTTAAATGTGACGTTACGCTGTCCAACTGTCGTCACACTCAACATCTCAATACGCGTAGTTCTTTTGATGTCTAGCTAGAAACGATGACGTCACGTGGAAGTCCTCTATAGTTACAGATGTAAATGAATATATCATAGTATTATATTCTGTTGTATTGTAATGATAGATACATGACTACTTTCGGGTAAAAGGGTACTTTTTTAATTGAATCGCTCTTTGGAGAACGAGAAATTAAAATTATAAATATTTTGAAGAGAAAAAATGGTGTATATCTTTTATTTTTCATTAAATTCTTGTTCTTTAAAAATGACGTGTTGAAACTACATATAATTGTGTTTTTTACATATAGGTAAAAAGGGACCTGGGGCTTGGGCTGGATAAAGCCCCATTCAAAAATCTGGGAGATAAAGTGTGCTTCCAACGGAAGTAATACTGTTTGATTTTGTGAGTTCGCTACGAGTTTTTCCACCACTACGGCATCAAAGGAAAACTTTTCTAAGGCGCTTCGCCCGCACCTGTTTATCAGATGTGTCTACACCAAACATGCACAAGCAAATATGCATATACATGTAAACATATACGTATACGTACACATGTACATAGACGTGCATATTCAGATAAGCGTCGTCGTGAGCTCCACCCCCTAAATGTATATATTACCGTGGTTTATGAGCGTACGGGACATGTTTTTAGGAGGGCTGAGCCCTTTTCCCCCGTGAAGAACCTTTATTAGGCTACCTATAGAAATTGCCCGATTTTTTTGTCCAAAAAATTGGCCTGAGAAATATGTTTATCCTGAATTCCGGGGGCTTCAGCTTCCAGATGCCTGTTTCATACGCCTGTGGTGTCTCATAAAAGCACCCAGCAGACTAGACATCAACCAAAAATATTTTATCATGGGAAATAGGGGGGTAGGGGGGATATTCACTTAACGTGCATCCGAGCCTACAAGTGGCTCCCAATGGGGGCGTTACCGCCCCTGTGGGCTATTTCGCAACCCAGGAGGCGATGAGGCGGCAGGGGCGACAGGAGGCGTTTTGAAAAAGTGATGCACTAAATTTAAACCGGGGCTTCACAAGATTCCAAAAGGTTTCCTCCAGCTAAGCTCTTAAATTGGTTCCCAGAAAGAGAAAATAAAATGGAGTCAACAAGTCGAGTAGGTCCAACATTCCCTCCTCATGTGAGCTACAGAGTTTTTAAACTATCTTTCCTGCCAGGTACGAGGAAATGGCATCTAACAATGTTTAATTACAAAATTTCCTAACCAGGATCCTCATATCCTCATATTCTTATCAGTGGCAGCGAAAAGTATAAGCGAAGGGGTAATGACTATAAATCAGTGGCGTAGCTAGAGGGGGGCAGGGAGTGGTCGCCCCCTCCCACAAAGCCTCCGAAGGCACCTGTCGGAAATTTCTAGTCTCTGTCGGCAATAAGTAAAAAACAATTTATTTGAAACACTTACAACACTTCTTATGTTTTTAAGCAGAATTACACATCGAAATGGTTACTGACAAGGTCTGGAAGTGTCATTTAAAGCAATCTCGGAGATATTTGAATCTATTTTTTTTTTCCGCGCGCTACACGCCAGATGATGGTGGCGCTACGCTTAGATAGTACATCATTATTTCAAGATAATAATATGTCTGAAACTTTTTGCTTTTGCCCCCCCCCCCCCTACACACACACACAAATATCTAGCTACGCCACTGCTATAAATCATCCCTCCACTTTTACCTCGAGTGCTATTTCCTTGTTGTTCATAGACATGACATACTGACAGAAGCGACAATTGAAGATAACAATGACATCATAGATTTATCTTTAGCAATGTACTACGAAGTAAAACGTTGAAACGCTTTCAGAAATGTAATTTTTCGGTGGGCCAATTTCGGCTTTCTCATTTTACTACCTGTAGGACAGCTTGAGTGTCATAAGTCTTTCAAAGCCCTAAGCGACCTTTTCCATCCTTCTTTCTCCCACCCACAAGACAATCCCCTTGTACTATCAAAGGGAACTTCCGTTAGTAACTGTTGAAATACAAAATAATCTAAGGGTAATTCTGTAATCTTTATAGTGCACATTTAAGGTTATAAGGTAATCGGAAGATAGTCAAAATTTGACTAACAGTTCTTCATTCTTGAGTCGACAATTTCGTAAATAGCTTCCCGGAGTTTCTCACCGCCCTGGGGTTGTCCATCGACCCCATTAGAGGGTCTTGGAGAAACATTCCACCTTTCCATGGGCCCCTCGCGTCCACTACCATAAAAAGGTTTCTCCGACCCTGACCACGTTCAAGACATTCACGCTCTCGTTAATCGCGAGTTAGGTCACGTATTATCACAAAACAAACCTTTCTTTCAACGTGTGTTTTAATTTTTGCCGTTTCAAGCATAGCAATACTATGTAATATAAGCCGGGGGCGCTTGCCCAACCCAATTCGTTGAAAGGGGCGATGAGCTGAAAAAAGATAGGAAACTACTGCCTTACAACGTGCACATACAAGACAGGTTGAAATAAAACTGCACCCAACTAAAAATGTAATCACGGAAGTATATTCTACGGCCAACAAAACCGGAAGTATACACGCTACTGTTTTGAAGAATGTTCTCGCCATAGAGCAGGATAATATCCTGGTCTATGGTTCTCGCACACTTCGGAACTCTAACGTGTTTTAAAGGCAGTAGGCAGTCACCCCAAACAGAGTGAGTGTATCCTGTCACTCTCGTTCATGAATGGCCTATTTTGATCATGTGACAATATTTTTGTTAGTGAATTGTGGAATTCAAGGAGAATTTCGTCTTGCTTTACCTATTGTTTGTAATAGTTATGTTCAAAACGTCTTCAGAGGTGCTTGTAATGCAATATGAGGAGATTTGCAAGAGTTTGCTGATTTTTCGAAGGAAATTTTGGGGCGACTGCCTATTGCCTTTAAGTATATAGAAGATATCTTTACTCTCCCTTTTCTTAACATAGATTTAATCTCGGTCCAGACTCGTGGTCTAAATATTCTTTCTTTTTTTTTCGCTGGCGCATTTTTGGTCAGACCTTTAGTTTGTGAGCAGTCTTTATTTATACAATATATTTAACACACTGAAGAGGGGAAGGAATTGAACAAAAAGAGCTGTTCGAGAAATTCAACGGACTCAAGAATTAGTGAGATTCTAAGCTATAGTAAATTAGTAATGTGGAGGTTCATCATTCAAAACTTAAACTAAAGCGTCTTACACAAATTGAAAACATGTCTTTAAGTTATTCAATGTGACGGCATTTAAAATCAAAAGAAAAAATAAGTGATGTGAACTTGTTTTCAAATTAGAAAAATAAAATTAACTGTATATGTGTGGGTCCAAATGAATTTTCGTGATAGGGTGGAAGAGGGACTGCCGCTTCAAAGAGCGTCGCCCAGTCCCAACTTGCAGGAAGTCGAACTCCAAGAAACAAATTTGTCACTTTAGTTCTTCATCTATTATTCATAAATGTAAAGTTCGTACAGGTGACATTTAAAAAGCCTCCTTCCTTAAACGTCTTAAAGTGAAATTTTGGAGCCCCTGCGGATATTAAAGAGGGATTTGCATCACCCCAAGTACGACTTTTACTTGGTGGCAAGCCCCGCCCATAATATTGTCTTTACTGTTTCTCCTTGTGCAGACACAAACATAGTTCACTACTCAGGGCCGCATCCTGGTGAGCATAAATGACCCCATGTGTAATCAAAACATTTTCTGTGCATGCTGTGTATATATGAGGCTGTTCTGCATCTTTTGAATTTTGTAACTCTGATGTCAATCAAAGAGTAGTCACCAACTGAGACTTTTGCTTACCCCCAACTAAAAGTCATAGTTGGGGTGATGCAAATCCGTCTTTAAGGCCATAAGCTGTCGTTTAAGCTTAGTAATTTTTCCGGTGCTGTCGAAGTCGTAACAACAGCCAGCCTTCTGAGTAGGGGAACATTGATTTGTTAATATTTGAGTAAAACTACAGACGAAGAAGTACATCAATAAAAGGGCGGATGGATCCAAGGGAGGCTTTTGGCAATGAACCCTGCTATTCTGAGACGATCCGTAGGCTGCACTTCAAAAATTGTGTACTTATTTCGATCGCAAGTTACCAGCAAATCGCATCTAACAGCGCTTAAATTCAAAAAAATTCTCTGGAGGTGGACCCCAAACCCATGTCGTGTCTTAGACATCATTTTTACTATTACGTGACCAATTAGGAGCTAGACTATTCCTAGATTGCAAAGTGGGACGTATCGTACTGCAAAACAATGCACGATTTAACGTTTTTGTAAACACTAACTTATCTCGATTGCCAGATGCAAGGAAAGTGCATCTTACAGCTCCTTCCCCCATTTCTTCACCATCAATTTGAAGGCATGTGTGCTTCGAACTTAGCCTTCAAATTTAAACATGTATGGCCACTGCAACAGAAGCTCCCTAGGTAGGCCTAATAATGGCCACCAGACTCTTTTCAAACAAAATCGAGAGAACCAACAAAATTGACAGTATATTGGTTACTTTGCCGACTTTCTTAAAACACAGTTGGATCTCTCATTCAATTAATTTTATGCACCTCCTCACTGGAATCAGGCGATAGCTTTGAGGAGGGGGCTCTTCTCGGATAAGTGGTTCCCTGATATGGGGGATGGGGCGTAATAAAGTTCTGGTTATCTAACTCCTTTGGGAGGTATCAGTTCTGCTTTAACACTGTGAAATATTTCATTAGTTTTATCAATAAGGGTTGTTAGATGCAAAAGGTTGTTAAATATTGAAGAGAGTGTCCAATTGTTTAAAGGTCAAGAGCAGTCGTCCCAAACTTATTTTGAAGCAACAGCTAAATCTCACAATTTTCTTCTTATTTCTCTGCAAAGTATCTTTCACAATATTTTAGGACTTCAATATTGCATATTCAAGGTAAACCAATCAGTTACTGCTAGTAAATTTCACGTTTGAGGAGAAAAAATATTGTCACATGACTCTCAAGAGCCAATCATGAAACAGGACAGTCTACTACACTACTTCAAGTTGGGGTGACTGCATATCCCCTTTAAGGGTTTATATGTTCAACAAACGGATGTGTGTCTACACGCAAGAGAATGAGGGTTCCATGTTAAAAGTCAAAGAGGTTAAAGATAAAATTAAAATACAAGTATTACGTACGGCGGACCAGGTACTTGAGGCGGCCGCAGGCGGTCCTACCACAAGTGATGTGACGGAGGTTACAAATCTGTGACGCTCATACTACGGCCCAAAGTGATCCTGAACCAAGTCCACACATAACCAGTTAAAGAACTAAAAAAAAAAAAAAAAAAGGCCGGCAGTCTTTTTTTTTTTTTTATCTGGTGACGCAATTTCGAATGTTAAGGAAACAGTCGTTGACGACTCGAACATTTGGAGGAAAATTGGGAAAGATTACGGGCAGAAATCGGGAATAATTAGGCAAGCATTGTGAACAATTTGGGCAAGCAGTGTAAAATATTTAGGAACAATTTGAGAAAGAAACAGGAATAATTCTAGGATGAAATTTATGGGAAAGCTGCCGTGTAAAACCTTCAAACTTCAAACCCCTTTTTAAATACTAACTTTTAACTTTGTTTTGGTCCTGCGGCTGACAAAAATTATTTTACTTCTACGACCCCATTTCTGTCCCTGTCAAGATACCAAATTTATTACGTTCGAGTAATATGAATGTGAACACAGTCTACGGGGTTTGGTGCGTTGTCTAGGAGGGGTTACACTGAAGTTTTTGAATAATGAAGGGTGCTTAAAGGGAAATATTGCGTTTGTTTTACAGAAAATTTTCATATTTTTAAACCAGTATTAATAGACACAGAATGATAGAAAATTCAATATAAGGCAGTATGTTAGCTTACTTTTCAAGAAACAAGGCTCTCACAAGAAGAAATTTGGTAATTTGTTGCACAAAAATAATTTGTTCACCCAAACTTTCAAAAATTCAAATGATGCAACATCCGTTCCTCTTGTAATGAATAATATTTTGAGGAGATTAAGGTATTGCTAGAGTTTATTGGTGAGATTGAACGGTTCAACAATGATTGAGAGCACTTTCTTTGTATGCCATGGTGGTATATTTTAAACGCAATATTTCCCTTTAAATGCTAACTGTTGCAGCACTTTTCAAATATGAAGTAAATTTCAGTTCAAAAGTTGACCAGGCGAAACTCTTTATTCAGGAGGAAGGGGAGGGGAGTTGTCCCACCCTGACCCCATCTCTGCTTGAGGACTTGCAAACAAATGAACAAACAAACCAAATCAACAAAGTATTGTGACTAATAGAACCTCCACACAGAGAAACACAAATTTTTTTTAGGAAACAAGTGTTTAGAATACATTTTCTTGTTCAAACTTAGTAGATTATGACAAAACTTTCTCAAATATTATATTACTATATAAATGCCACACGATTTGATTTGTTGTATCATATAATTAACTATTGTTTCAAAACAGTACTGAATGTGTGTAATGGAAGGTGGTAAATCATAATACAGGAACTTTTTAAGTTTCCTTGACAACAGGTGAACTCACCCACAAACAGTGTCTCTCAAAGCACTCTCCAGAATAGATGTTTCACCATTTCTTCACAATGTTTGAAGTGAGAAATATAAACAAGTCCTTCCTCTAAATTCAAAAATTATGGATTAAAAAAATTTTCATTTGCAATAAATGGACAATCCATTGTCTTTGAATAACGTAATTCATGTAATGAGAATGGCCACGGATGATACTGCTGTCAGCCGTTAATTGAACAATTCCAAGTATTATGTTTATGTGGGATCAGGCATGGTTCCTCCTATCACGTCCATTATACACTGCTATATCACTTTCAAAGGTAGTAATTTGAAAAGGTGATATTAATAATAATTTTAATATCTTGAGTTATCTTACCAATGAAATAGGTAATGAATGATCACATACCACTAGGTTTCTGCTCTCTTCTTTCATCAGAATAAACACCAATTTAAGAGTAGCTTCACACTGTATGTCAGTTAGCAGTGATAGAGAATAAGGTGATCCCTGCTCAAAGCCTCAGAGGTTGTACAGCATCCCAATGATGTGGGTGCAGATCTTGAGGGAGAGGAGATGGGGTGGGGGTTCTCTAAGAAAAGTCAGAGCCATTGGTTCAGCATCCTATATGCAAACCAATCCCCCAGTCTCCTTCCCCACCTCCTACACACACTTTGAGCCCTGTTCCATGTTCCTGGATGAATGGCAAAATTTGCTGAAGGATTGAGCAGTTTAACATTCGGCTGGCTGTGGAACTAATTTAAGGCACAGTTGAAATGATAATAAATTTTACCAATAAAATCAATGGGAGTAAATCTGATACAACCTGGCTGTAAATGTAAAACTACAAATAGTGATTTAGAAACAGGCATAGACAACTCATATTCATTTACACTATTCATAGTTTCAACTTTTTAAACTGCCCTCAATGCATTCCAAAGGCTATCAGTATGAATACCAACAAATGCTCTAAATGACAAGTACCAGCAAAGATGAATTATTTAACAAGAAACTGAAAAGGCAAATGCATCACTCCCATTGGAATTAGAAAGTGTACTGCAGTATCCTAAATCATGAATGGTTAAAGATTTTTAATCACAAGACGATACTTTTGTTAATACTGAACTATTACATTCATGCAGAATAACTCCTTCACTTATCCTTTAACATGCTACACATCATGAAAGATACACTTGCATGCATACAAGGTGGGGTGGGGTGGGGGTGGGGGGGAGGGTTGCAGTAGTTGCTGTAGTCCATCTATTTAGGAAGGAAATTTATTACTTACATCTGCTAGATTTCTAGCAAATGTGCTTAAAATTTCAGGCAAAAGTGCTCAGCCCCTCCAACTGAAAGAGTCCATGCTTAGATTTGTACCAGAAATATTTACGACTCTGGTAATGCTTAGAACTATGGTTGTGCAGGTGCTCTCATTCCCTTTTACAAAACCTGCATAAGATGAGACAGCACTGTGCTAGCTTGTTTTAATGAGTACCTTTGGTATTACTTCCGGTGGAGTCACAAGGTCAGCTGTACCATGACAACTGTTCTGCCTGTGTGCACATGCGTGTGATACATGTGCCTAAAATGCGGACATGTACCTACATTGGCTGCACTCGTAATAATACCAATGAAAAATGTGTACTTCCAATAGAGGTACATATTCTACAACTGTTGCAAAGGTTAGTGGTTCACTTCACCTTTAACCCATCCCATGATGCATTGTGTGAAAACATTTTCCAATGTCTATTGCATGCCTTAAATGTCCAAACATACATATACATAAGGCGAGTGAAGAACAACTGGTTGATCTACACTGCAACGCTTGTGGGCCCTAGGTTTTCTGAAGTTAAGTGTGCACATACGTCAATATACTTCTGAAATGTAGCACCTCACATACAGACGGCAGTTTTAACTTGACAAAATATCAGATGAGCACTATTGGTGGTAAATATTGACCTGATTTTGACTTGAAGGGAAGTCAACATACATAATATGTGACTAGATTCTTACATAAAGTTACAATTTGTTAAAAAGAGATGAAAAAGGTTCATATTTCAGTAAGATACAGATACTTTGAAGTATAAAACTCTACACCCCTTATCACCCCTAAACTCCCACCCTAAACAAAAACACACATTTATATCTCAATTGGGTGTCGAGATATAACCATTCTCATGTCTCACAAGAGAGGTGACATTCACTCCCCAAGTATAAGACTAGTGACAAGTCTGTTTTGATGTCACAGGCTCACTCAATCTTGTCATAAAATATTCTGTTTAAATCTGCTTTCATACATTTTAATGGTACAAACAATTACCATTTACAAATAATTCCTTCCTCACAAATTCACATGTTGAGGACAATGTCTTTTGAAATCTGATATTGACAATGACATAGTAGCACTTACGACAAAAGCGTAGAACAAAATAAAATGAAAATGAAAAGGTTTCAGCAAGAACGTGAGCATGAAATGGCAGAATTTGTCATTAAGACTTGTTGTCAGTCTTCTGCTCATGGATCAGTATTCAAATACAGACATCTAAAAAACAATGGAAGACAATGACTAGATGTTTGAGGTCTCTTATTAAACTTTTCCTCTTCTGTGTTATGATTATGATCACAAGCGATGGTTATATTTTCTCTGCCATTCACCTTGACTTCAAGGTGGATAACAAATCACTTTGGTATTAGACGATAGAATTGATCAATCCATTACCCATGGCATCTCTTATTCTTCTTTCAACAAGAAATCTTCCACATGTCTGTTGAATTCATCTGCATATCGTAGATGGATGTTGTGCTTTCCATCTGGGAATCTCACGAGCCTTGTAGTGAAAGAATAAAACAAGATCCCTTCTACATTGACAAAACTGTTTTTGTCACTATGGATATCTTTTGTGCATGAGTGGATTTCCAGCTGGGAAGGAGAGGGGAACAGGGATGGGGAAGGACAGGGGATAGGGCAGTAGGGAGAACAGAAGGGGGGAGAAGAATACTGCTATCTTTACTTACATTTGACTTATTATGCAGTGTGCCTTTTTCCATATTAAATGTTGGCTGTTAAAACCTTATCACCCTTATGCACTCTGTTAGCTTGTAGGCCCAACTCAACATAGGGATGGCAGTAAACAACTAGGGCACCTATGGTGCAGCAGCTCTCACCTGAATGTGGAGCCCAGGAGTTTAGTTAAGATTAAATCGATCCATAAATATATACATCGAAAGGAAAAGATGCAATGATGATTATGTCCCAATGCCTATCTTGCAAGTTGGTAGAAACCATTGCCAAATATACACAGAGTGCAGTAAGCTTTTGCCCACTTTTGTAAGAATCGACTACAAGTGTCCTGAAAGAGGGAGTCAGGCAACAAAACTCTCCTCATCCATATCATATTGCTATTATCCTCCTCCACTGAACCACACCCCAATTGTTTCCAAAAGCCCTTTTTTTAATTCTGCAATAAACTAGAAGGAAAATTGTTTCGTGTAAATATATCAGTTTGAACTGTGGCTATCTATATGTGTAACATTTTTAGAACCCCTTTCTTTTTAATAATTACTGACAAGTATGATCTCAAAAAGCCCTTCCATGACCTTTGACCTCCAATGTTTCAGACAGAGCAGACAAACCCCCATTTAGTAGTAAGTCCCAACTTAAATTTTAGAAAACAGTTAAAATGTTGGCAAATGCTATTAGGGGTTTTGGAAGTAGCATTTGCTTAATACTAGATATACATTAACAACCAACATTCCAATTCTAAATGCAGAAGTGCTGTTCCAGGCAAGTACTTTTGATAACAAATAACCAACTCTGAAAATCTTTACATTATTCTGCAAAGCTGGTGAGCTTTCCCTGAAATGCACAGGTTTGCAACATATTCTTTTTTACAAGAGGGTGCTGAGCCATTTGTGCCCAAGAAAGACTATGTATAAACTGTGAAAATTGCCTGACTTTTTCAGTCCAATCATCTGCCTGATACACTAGTTTTGCATGCACGTCCTGCAGGACTGTAGCTATCCTAGTCTTGTACCCCGTATATGTAGCCTCGGTCACACTTAATGAATTATATAAATTGAAAAAAAAAAGATGTTCAAACATTTTCAGGTATTTTCAGGTGTTTCATTACAACTGCTTAATCTACACATGTTAATTTGAAATAGCTTATTTTCACTACATAATATAATGTAATACTCAATATCTAAAAAATATCAACAAATGTCTCTAGTTCTGTATAAGAAATGACCTCAAGTCAGGTCACCAAAAATCACAGAAGTCTGTGCTGTCTACTAGCAATTTCGATGCCCAAGAACCCTTTGAAGGTGAAACTTACAATTTGTTTACAACCAGAAAGCCAAAAGGCTTAGTGATTCCTTGCCGAAAGGGGGTGCTTTGTTACACTGAGGTTCATCCATCAAATTTATACTTCTCTTCTACATCATTTTTTATGATGTGGTCACAATTTGACCCCTGCTCACATCAGCTCATGTCACATGACCTTTAAACCGAAACTTGAATAACCACAAAAAAATGCAAAAAAAAAATAAATAAAACGTATGAGAAGGGATTTATCTGTGCTTCCTCCCTTGTAATGACATGTTTACAAAGTTTCAGTTTTTGACCACTGGTGACCTCAAATGGCTTGTGACCTCCACAAAAAACAATAGGGTTTTTCCTCGCACCATAACACATCCACATACTTAGTATGAAATCTATCCAAGCTTCCTACCTTGAGATACTGTGTAAACAAGGTTTTCGGACTTTAACCCCTGGTGACCCCAAATGACCTTTGACCTCCATCAAAAACTATACGCTTCTTCCTCGCACCATAACGCATCCACACACTTAATATGAAATCAATCCAAGCTTCCTACCTTGCGATATGGTATAACCAGAAAGCCCAAAGGCTTAGTGATTCCTTGCCGAATGGGGATGCTTTGTTGCACTGAGTTTTATCCCTCAAATTTATCTTTCTTCACTACATCATTTTATGTTTTAACAATTTGACCTCTGCTGACCTCACATGACCTTTGAACCCCACCAAATATAACAACAAAGAAAATCTGAAGTGTCTTGAAAGGGATTCAACTGCAATGGATCTTGGATCTTGAAAATTCTTGGAAAATTTTGCTTTAGATGACCTCTGGTGACCCTAGATGACGATCTTAGGAATACTTGGGATATTTTGCTGTTTGATGATGATGATGATGATGATGATGATGATGATGATGATGATGATGATCTTGGGAATTCTTGGGAAATGTTGATTTTTGACCCCAGTGACGCCAGATTACAATCTTGGGAATTCTTGCTTTTTGACCTCTGGTGACCCCATATAACAATCTTGGGAATTCTTGGGAAATGTTGCTTTTTGACCCCAGTGATGCCAGATTACAATCTTGGGAATTCTTGGGAAATTTTGCTTTTTGACCTTTGGTAACCCAGATGATCTTTGACCTCCACCAAAAACAATAGGGTTCTTCCTTACATCATGAAAAATCTATATACCAAATAGAAAAGTGTTGGTCATTGCTATCTCGAGATATTGTGATTATGAACTTTTCAGCTTTTTATCTCCAGTGACCTCAAATGACCTTTGACCTTCACCAAAAACAAAAGACTTCTTCCTGTCAACATGACAAATCTATGTACCAAATAAGAAAAGTGTCGGTCATTGCTATCTGGAGATATCGTGTTTACAAGCCATTTACGAGGTTTTCGCAGTTTAACCTCTGGTGACCTCAGATGACCTTTGACCTCTACCGAAAACAATAGGATTCTTCCTCTCAACATGACAAATCTATATAGGCCATTTCCATCTTGACATATGGCGATTTCAAGGTTTTCGGTCTTTGACCTCTAGTGACCCCAAATGACCTTTGACCTCCACCAAAAACAATAGGAATCTTTCTCTCAACATGACAAGTCTATATACCACATATGAAAAGTGTCGGTCAATCCTATCTTGAGATATCGTGATTAAGGAGCTTTTCGGCTTTTTAACTCCGGTGACCCCAATTGACCTTTGACCTTCACCAAAAACAATAGGCCTCTTCCTCTCAACATGACAAATCTACATACCAAATGTGAAAAGTGTCGGTCATCCCTATCTCGAGATATCGCGATTACAAGGTTTTTTGGTTTTTGACCTCTGGTGACCTCAGATGACCTTTGACCTCTACCAAAAACTATACGGTTCTTCCTTTCAACATGACAAATCCATACAGGCCACTCCTATCTTGAGATATCATGATTTCAAGGTTTTTGGTCTTTGACCTCTGGTGACCTCAAATGACCTTTGACCTGCACCAAAAACAAGAGCATTCTTTCTCTCAAGATGACAAACCTATATATCAAATATGAAAAGTGTCCGTCATTCCTATCTTGAGATATCGCGATTACGAGCATTTCGGCTTTTACCTCCGGTGACCTCAAATGACCTTTGACCTTCACCAAAAACAATAGGGTTCTTCCTCTCAACATGACAAATCTATATACCAAATATGAAAAGTGTCGGTCATCGCTATCTCGAGATAGCGCGATTACAAGCCATTTATGAGGTTTTCGCAGTTTAACCTATGGTGACCTCAGATGACCTTTGACCTCTACCAAAAACAATAGGGTTCTTCCTCTCAACATGGCAAATCTATATACCAAATATGAAAAGTGTCGGTCATCCCTATCTCGAGATAATGCGATTACAAGGTTTTCGGCTTTTGACCTCTGGTGACCTCCGATGACCTTCGACCTCCTCCAAAAACAATAGGGTTCTTCCTCTCAACATGACAAATCTATATACCAAATATGAAAAGTGTAGGTCAATCCTATCTTGAGATATCGCGATTACAAGCGGCGTCACAAACACACATACACACATACATACACACACACACACATACACACACACACACATACACACACACACACGACATCACCATCGCATAGATTCCTTGCCTGCCTACGGCAAGGAATCAAAAAAGGTTTTCAGAGTTTGACCCCTGGTGATCCCAGACGACCTTTGACCTCCACCAAAAAAAGCAGAAATCTTCCTCTCACCATACCACATCCACATACTTGGTATGAAATCGATCCAAGCTTCCTACCTTGAAATATCATGTAAACAAGGTTTTCAGACTTTGACCCCCGGTGACCCCAGATGACCTTTGACCTCCACCAAAAACAATAGGGTTCTTCCTCTTACCATAACACATCTACATACCAAGCATGAAATCTATCCAAGCTTTCTAACTTGAGATATCGTGTAAACAAGGTTTTCAGATTTTGACCCCCCGTGACCCCAGATGACCTTTGACCTCCACCAAAAACAATAGGGTTCTTCCTCTCACCACAATGTATCTACATACCAAGCATGAAATCTATCCAAGCTTTCTAACTTGAGGTATCGTGTAAACAAGGTTTTCAGATTTTGACCCCCAGTGACCCCAGATGACCTTTGACCTCCACCAAAAACAATAGGGTTCTTCCTCTCACCACAACGCATCTACATATCAAGCATGAGATCTATCCAAGCTTTCTAACTTGAGATATTGTGTAAACAAGGTTTTCAGATTTTGACCCCCGGTGACCCCAGATGACCTTTGACCTCCACCAAAAACAATAGGGTTCTTCCTCTCACCACAACGCATCTACATACCAAGCATGACATCTATCCAAGCTTTCTAACTTGAGATATCGTGTAAACAAGGTTTTCAGATTTTGACCCCCGGTGACCCCAGATGACCTTTGACCTCCACCAAAAACAATAGGGTTCTTCCTCTCACCACAATGCATCTACATACCAAGCATGAAATCTATCCAAGCTTTCTAACTTGAGGTATCGTGTAAACAAGGTTTTCAGATTTTGACCCCCGGTGACCCCAGATGACCTTTGACCTCCACCAAAAACAATAGAGTTCTTCCTCTCACCACAACGCATCTACATACCAAGCATGAAATTTATCCAAGCTTTCTAACTTGAGGTATCGTGTAAACAAGGTTTTCAGATTTTGACCCCCGGTGACCCCAGATGACCTTTGACCTCCACCAAAAACAATAGAGTTCTTCCTCTCACCACAACGCATCTACATACCAAGCATGAAATCTATCCAAGCTTTCTAACTTGAGATATCGTGTAAACAAGGTTTTCAGATTTTGACCCCCGGTGACCCCAGATGACCTTTGACCTCCACCAAAAACAATAGGGTTCTTCCTCTCACCACAACGCATCTACATACCAAGCATGAAATCTATCCAAGCTTTCTAACTTGAGATATCGTGTAAACAAGGTTTTCAGATTTTGACCCCCGGTGACCCCAGATGACCTTTGACCTCCACCAAAAACAATAGGGTTCTTCCTCTCACCACAACGCATCTACATACCAAGCATGAAATCTATCCAAGCTTTCTAACTTGAGATATCGTGTAAACAAGGTTTTCAGATTTTGACCCCCGGTGACCCCAGATGACCTTTGACCTCCACCAAAAACAAAAGGGTTCTTCCTCTCACCACAATGTATCTACATACCAAGCATGAAATCTATCCAAGCTTTCTAACTTGAGGTATCGTGTAAACAAGGTTTTCAGATTTTGACCCCCGGTGACCCCAGATGACCTTTGACCTCCACCAAAAACAATAGGGTTCTTCCTCTCACCACAACGCATCTACATATCAAGCATGAGATCTATCCAAGCTTTCTAACTTGAGATATTGTGTAAACACGGTTTTCAGATTTTGACCCGCGGTGACCCCAGATGACCTTTGACCTCCACCAAAAACAATAGGGTTCTTCCTCTCACCACAACGCATCTACATACCAAGCATGACATCTATCCAAGCTTTCTAACTTGAGATATCGTGTAAACAAGGTTTTCAGATTTTGACCCCCCAGTGACCCCAGATGACCTTTGACCTCCACCAAAAACAATAGGTTTCTTCCTCTCACCACAACGCATCTACATACCAAGCATGAAATCTATCCAAGCTTTCTAACTTGAGATATCGTGTAAACAAGGTTTTCAGATTTTGACCCCCCGGTGACCCCAGATGACCTTTGACCTCCACCAAAAACAATAGGGTTCTTCCTCTCACCACAACGCATCTACATACCAAGCATGAAATCTATCCAAGCTTTCTAACTTGAGATATGGTGTAAACAAGGTTTTCAGATTTTGACTCCCAGTGACCCCAGATGACCTTTGACCTCCACCAAAAACAATAGGGTTCTTCCTCTCACCACAACGCATCTACATACCAAGCATGAAATCTATCCAAGCTTTCTACCTTGAGATATCGTGTAAACAAGGTTTTCAGATTTTGACCCCCGGTGACCCCAGATGACCTTTGACCTCCACCAAAAATGATAGGGTTCTTCCTCTCACCACAACGCATCTACATACCAAGCATGAAATCTATCCAAGCTTTCTAACTTGAGATATGGTGTAAACAAGGTTTTCAGATTTTGACCCCCGGTGACCCCAGATGACCTTTGACCTCCACCAAAAATGATAGGGTTCTTCCTCTCACCACAACGCATCTACATACCAAGCATGAAATCTATCCAAGCTTTCTAACTTGAGATATTGTGTAAACAAGGTTTTCAGATTTTGACCCCCAGATGACCTTTGACCTCCACCAAAAACAATAGGGTTCTTCCTCTCAATATGGGCCATCTATGTACCAAGTTTGAGAACTGTCCAACTTTCCCTTCTTGAGATATCGTGTAAACAAGCTAAGCCGTCACATACGCACACACACACACCACAATTGTGTGATGTTAAGGTGTATAGTAAAGCTGACTTGAAAGAAGGGTTCCTTCAGTGCACCCTAGATGAGGAGTCATCTCAGCTAACAGCATTTCAGACTCCTTGGGGAAGGTACAGATACAAACGAATGCCATTTGGTATTAAACCCACTCCCGAATTATTTCAGCAGAAACTTGACCAAAATCTTGAGGGCCTCTCTGGTATCCACATAACTGCCGATGATATATTAATTACAGGGAAAGGTGAAACGATGCAAGAGGCGTATAGAGATCATGACAAGAATCTTATAGCATTTTAGAAAGGTGTAGAGAACGTTCAATCAAACTGAACAAGGAGAAATTTAACCTTCATTGTGAGGAAATTAATTTCATAGGTCACACATTAACAGCCAATGGTCTTAAGGCTGACCCTCATAAGATTGAGGCAATTGAAAAGATGCCTGAACCTAACGATGTTCCAGGTGTCCAGAGGTTTGTGGGTATGGTTAAGTATCTTTCTAAGTTCTTGCCAAGCTTATCAAACAAGTGTGAGCCATTGAACAGACTGACTCACAATAACACAGACTGGCACTGGGGCGAAGAACAACAGCAAGCATTCCAAGAAATAAAGCATTTGGTTTCCATAGCACCAGTCCTCAGATATTTTGACCAGCGAATCCCACTAGAGGGCCAAGGCGATGCGTCAGAGAAAGTTTTAGGTTTCGCGTTACTTCAGAATGATCAACCAATCACTTACGCGAGTCGATCACTTACTCCAGCTGAAACGCCACACTCGCAGATAGAGAAAGAGTTGTTAGCACTAGTATTTGGTCTGGAGAGAAATCATGTGTACATGTATGGACACAGGCTCAAATTGTGGACTGACCATTAACCACTCATTGCTATATCTAAGAAACCACTAGTTACGGCACCAAAGAGACTGCAGCGACTTCTGAGCCGTCTGCTACAGTACAATGTGGAAATTTGCTATAAACCAGACAAAGAAATGTATCTGGCAGATACTCTGTCCAGAGCGTACATTAACATAGATGATCAGTCAACAACTGAGAAGGAGACAGAAAGTATTAATATGGTAGAACATTTGCCAGTTTCCACGGCAACATTAGCTGAAATTGAACAAGCTACAGCTAATGATCATGAACTAAAAGCTGCTAAACACTACATTCAAAATGGTTGGCCAGATCATAAGCATGAACTCCAACTACCTGCCCATAGTTATTTTCATGTCAAGGAAGAACTCTCTGTACAAGATAATCTTGTTTTTAAAGGGCAACAAATCGTCATACCATCAAGTTTCAGGAACTCTATCAAAACAAAGCTACATAGTTCTCACCAAGGAATCAACAGCACACTCTGCCGTGCCTGAGATACAGTTTACTGGCCAAGGATGTCTAAAGAACTGAAAGACTTTGTTGAACAGTGTGAAATATGTAATCAGTTTTGCACTGAACAGGCAAAAGAGCCTCTCATCCAACATCCAATACCCTCACGACCATGGGAAAAGATAGGGGTGGACATTTTTACCGTCAAAGACAAAGACTATTTGTGTACTGTGGATTATTATTAGGATGTGTTCGAAGTTGACAACTTGTACGGCAAGAAAGACAACCAGAAAGCCAAAAGGCTTAGTGATTCCTTGACACTGTCATATCAGTTGAGTGCTGTGGCTTGAAGTTGACACTTTTTCCATAGTGAAGCCCTTCTTGCTTTTAGTTTTGCCATGTCACAGCTCAAAATAAGAATCACAAGGGCCCAATGAGCACTCTGGTTCCTTGCTGAATGTAATGACACTAAGCCATGAGAATACAAACAAAATATTAGTAAAGTTTGCCTCTAACTCTGGTGACTGAGCTACTGTACATGACCCCTAAAGTTGTTGGCAGTGAATGCTGACTTCATCTACCAAGTTTTCTGTAAGTCCACAACTTGATGTCAATATGACCTCTGATAACCTCCAAATACCCGTCCTGAAGTATGAGGTTTCCCAATCAAGTTATCATATTTATTCCATAATTTGACATGAGATGATCAATAAATGAGCACATACGTCAATGTTCTCCTGAACTGTTGCATCCTCCTTACAGACGTTGGTTCAATGTGACAAATATTGGATGGTTACTTTTGGGGTTACATATCATTACCAGAAAGCCCAAAGGCTTAGTGATTCCTTGCCGAATGGGGATGCTTTGTTGCACTGAGGTTTATCCCTCAAATTTATCTTTCTTGACTACATCATTTTATGTTTTAACAATTTGACCTCTGCTGACCTCACATGACCTTTGAACCCCACCAAATACAACAAAAAAGAAAATCTGAAGTGTCTTGAAAGGGATTCAACTCCAAGGGATCTTGGATCTTGAAAATTCTTGGAAAATTTTGCTTTTTGACCTCTGGTGACCCTAGATGACAATCTTAGGAATACCTGGGATATTTTGCTGTTTGACCTCTGGTGACTCCTGATGACTATCTTGGGAATTCTTGGGAAATTTCACTTTTTGACCTCTGGTGACCCCATATCATGATCTTGGGAATTCTTGGGATATTTTGCTTTTTGACCTCTGGTGACCCCATATAACAATCTTGGGAATTCTTGGGAAATTTTGCTTTTGCTTTTTGGCCTCTGATAACTCCAGATGATGATCTTGGGAATTCTTGGGAAATGTTGATTTTTGACCCCAGTGATGCCAGATTACAATCTTGGGAATTCTTGGGATATTTTGCTTTTTGACCTCTGGTGACCCCATACAACTATCTTGGGAATTTTTGGGAAATTTTGCTTTTTGACCCCAGTGATGCCAGATTACAATCTTGGGAATTCTTGGGAAATTTTGCTTTTTGACCTTTGGTAACCCAAGATGACCTTTGACCTCTACCAAAAACAATAGGGTTTTCCTTACATCATGACAAATCTATATACCAAATATAAAAAGTGTCGGTCATTCCTATCTTGAGATATTGTGATTACGAGCTTTTCAGCTTTTTACCTCCAGTGACCTCAAATGACCTTTGACCTTCACCAAAAACAAAAGGCTTCTTCCTGTCAACATGACAAATCTATGTACCAAATAAGAAAAGTGTCGGTCATTGCTATCTGGAGATATCATGTTTACAAGCCGTTTACGAGGTTTTTGCAGTTTAACCTCTGGTGACCTCAGATGACCTTTGACCTCTACCAAAAACAGCAGGATTCTTCCTCTCAACATGACAAATCGATATAGACCATTCCCATCTTGACATATGGCGATTTCAAGGTTTTCGGTCTTTGACCTCTAGTGAACTCAAATGACCTTTGACCTCTACCAAAAACAATAGGATTCTTCTCTCAACATGACAAGTCTATATACCAAATATGAAAAGTGTCTGTCATTCCTATCTTGAGATATCGTGATTAATGAGCTTGTTTGCTTTTTAACTCTGGTGACCCCAAGTGACCTTTGACCTTCACCAAAAACAATAGGCCCCTTCCTCTCAACATGACAAATCTATATACCAAATATGAAAAGTGTCGGTCATCCCTATCTCGAGATATTACGATTATAAGGTTTTTTGGTTTTTGACCTCTGGTGACCTCAGATGACCTGTGACCTCTACCAAAAACAATACGGTTCTTCCTCTCAAGATGACAAATCCATACGGACCACTCTTATCTTGAGATATCATGGTTTCAAGGTTTTCGGTCTTTAACCTCTGGTGACCTCAAATGACCTTTGACCTCCACCAAAAACAATAGGATTCTTTCTCTCAAGATGACAAACCTACATATCAAATATGAAAAGTGTCCGTCATTCCTATCTTGAGATATCGCGATTACGAGCTTTTCGGCTTTTTACCTCCGGTGACCTCAAATGACCTTTGACCTTCACCAAAAACAATAGGGTTCTTCCTCTCAACATGTCAAATCTATATACCAAATATGAAAAGTGTCAGTCATCGCTATCTCGAGATAGCGCGATTACAAGCCATTTACGAGGTTTTCGCAGTTTAACCTATGGTGACCTCAGATGACCTTTGACCTCTACCAAAAACAATAGGGTTCTTCCTCTCAACATGACAAATCTATATACCAAATATGAAAAGTGTCGGCCATCCCTATCTCGAGATAACGCGATTACAAGGTTTTCGGTTTTTGACCTCTGGTGACCTCCGATGACCTTCGACCTCCTCCAGAAACAATAGGGTTCTTCCTCTCAACATGACAAATCTATATACCAAATATGAAAAGTGTCGGTCAATCCTATCTTTAGATATCGCGATTACAAGCAGCGTCACTAACACACATACACACACACACACACACATACACACACACACACGACATCACCATCGCATAGATTCCTTGCCTGCCTACGGCAAGGAATCAAAAAAAGAGTATTTGACACAGGTTTTCATAATAGCAGAATTAAGAGTACAAATCATAATAATTCCACCTAAAATCGAGATACTTGGCATCTCTGCAAGCAAGATGTCCTATTTCTTTCAGTCATTGGTTGAATGTGATGGAATGATACAATTTTGTGTTCATATTTGACCTTGGGAATTTGCTTTTGGCATCTCGTGATTTCACCTCTGACATCCGACAAAACTGGTATGCGTTTTCTGCTGGATTAAATGCAGTGACCTCGATAACCTTTGACCTCCACCAAAAAGAACAGGATCGATCTTCTCACCATACCGCATCCACATACTAAGTACAAAATCTATCCAAGCCTCCTACGTTGAGATATTGTGTTAACAACAAGTTTTCAGTGCTCGACTGCCCGGCAAACCCAGATGACCTTTGACCTCCACCAAAAGCAATATCATTCATCTTCTTACCATAACGCATCCACATACCAAGTATGAAATCTATCCAAGCTTCCTACCTTGAGATATTGTGTTAATTACAAGGATTTCAGTGTTTGACCCCCAGTGACCCCAGATGACCTTTGACCTCCACCAAAAACCATTGGGCATACCTTCTTACTATGTTGGATCTATATACCAAGTTTAAGCTTAATCCAACTTTCCCTTGTTGAGTTACAGCATACCCAAGCATGTGTCACAGACACACAAACACACATACACACACATGCCAACCTGACTACATAGGTTCCTTTGCTAAAACAAGGAGCCCAAAAAGGGACACAGCCAATTGACTATCACTTTTTGTTGATTTTAGAGGGCAACATAGCTATTGTAAAGGGCACCACAGCCAAATATAAAACAAATGGGCACCCATAGCCAATTGTATAAATTTTCAACTCCAACTCCCCAAGAAAATTTCAACAGTGCCAGTTTTTCCGAGGTCCAAACATTCTACCGCAAGATGTGAGTTTGGGCAAAAACATGTTTATAAGCACTGGTAGCATGCACCAAAATGACCACTGGTTGACCACTGATGTGTAATTTCCAACACACTTAAGGAAGCAGTTACCAAAGTTATATCACAATGATTAACACCCAAGACTGTCACTGCATAATCCTTGGGGAAAAAACATTTTTCCAATTCATAAAATGACCTCAAAATGACCCCGAGATGACCCTTGACTCCAATTTCCTAACCAACACTGATAACCCATTACCAAAAAAATATTGAGTCCAAGTTTGACTAAAATTTGTTAAAGTATGTGCTCATGGGGTAAGTCTTGATTTTTTGATACTCTGTCATAACACTAATATATACGGCTAACAAAACAAAAATTTAATACAAAAAATTTACATGAGCAGCAATGAAATCATATCATTCATTAGACTTTGTGTCCATAATAAAATTTCGAAGAACAAATATGGCAAAGAAATGTAAGAATCACTTGCACAGTAGATGAATTGCCCATGTGTAGGTTAGGTTCTTGGTGTCATATGCACTACATGTTAGGCAATGGCAAAAGTGATAAGTCCCTGTGGAGAAAGTTGCCCGGCGGAGAAAGACCTTCGCACTGAAGCTTGCGAAAATATTTCCGATTGTTATTTGAGATGCTTTTGCACATGTTAGGTCCATGTTTTGACCATATTTTTGACGAGTTACATTATTTTGGATCTTACGAGGCTCAATCCTATAATTGAGTAACTGACACATGGTAAACAGTGCAGACTTTCATGAACAAAGCTGAATGTACATTTGCAACCCAACCATGAATTTCAGGTCTAAAATCTCTGCCTTTTGCAAGACAATATTAATGTTTGTATAATTTACAGATTACCAAAACTATCACTGCTAGAATTTTTAACAGTTCAATCCATTTTGATGTAATATGGTTTTGATTGAGACTGCTGGTTTCAGTTAGGCCTGCCTAGTAGCAAAGTTCCTTGTTTGAACTGGGAGATACTTCATGTAAGACTACCTCAAACTGAGGTGAATAGACAACTGAAGGGAAATGAATAGGCTGAATAGCCTGAAGTGAATAGGATTAGTAGGTGTCTATTCACTTCAGTTTGAGGTTGGCTTACATGAAGTATATACCTTTGAACTAGGCTATGTGTACTGCACTTGCAAGACATGCATTAGGCTACATCTGAGTAAATATATCTTATGATGCACATGTAACAAAATGTTTAATGGTCCTCCCATCGTTTAAAAATTATGTTGGCCTAAAGAACACGCATGATATTTCCAATCTTTTTAAACTGCTGGACACTAGGCCTAGGCCCTATAGGCCTAGGCTATACTTTTGCTGAACCTGAAGAACTGATAGAAAAATTAGCAAAATCATATCCTTCTTTTAAGGACACTCAGGCTGATAATTGTGCACACAAGGACACTGCAGCAGTTTTGGCCTCCAGTAAAGGTTAATTTACAAGAGGCAGCGCGGCCACTGCCGTCGGTTATTTCAAGCCCTGTGCTAACGATAACAATTATGAATTAACATCCATACATCTTTCATGGTTACCGTTAGGCTAACGTTAGGCATATAGCTACCTAGGCCATAGTCCGCAGTCTGCTGACCTAGTATTTGGGAAGCTTTGGGAACAAAGTGTACGTGAGAACTAGGCCTAGGTACCCTAGGCTACCTACGCCTAGGCTTAGGCCCTATACTAACTTTAATTATACTATGTGCTCAGTCCAGGCTAAGTTTAGAAGCGTTGCACAACCGTTGGAACGAAGCAAATGGCTCTTTGTACCAGGAACTCACCTCGATCACAATTCTTTGTGAGGTTAAAAAAATTTGTCACCATCAAGAATCTTCAAACTTTAACAAAGAACGTTCTCAAACAAGGTTTTCTAACTACAAACTGTAGGCGAAACCGCAGAATTTCTGCTTGCCTTGAGTCATAATTTTGCGGATGAAGATTATGTACGTACGTACATACGCCGCACCCATCGTGCAATTTCCCGAAGTTTATACAGCTTTCCATTGGATCGATGATCACGGTGTGCGCAAGCGTTATTTTTTATGCAGCCCAGATAAGCAGACATAATTTTGAACTATCTGTTCTGCAGAAAAAAAAGCGGTGCACAACGACCCAATGATGGCGTACATAGCAAAGCAACTACGTACTTCAGTTTCAATGTGTACAATGCATTCAGTACAACATGCGCACGTACACTGACCTACTGCACGAGGTGGAGTCTAGACAATACCCCTCGACTAAGCAACAGATAATGTAATGAAACCATGATCAAGCACTAGCTCACTAACAATTCAAATACATTTGCTGAGTAAAATGGCAACCACATAGCGACACTTTCTTCTGTTTACCAACCGTTCTGTATTTTAGTTCAGTGGTCTAGTCATATGTTGTGATTGAACTTTACAATACGGATACCAATGGGGTATGATTAAGTTTTACATTGCGTGTAGTATCTAAATGTAGATGTTATGACATCATTGGATCTGAATGGTCAATCTAGACTACCGTAGAATGACCTTCAAAGAAAATGCCAATTTTGACCGCAAATGACTGTTAATCTCCATGAAATTTTGGGACAAATATGTACTAAATAAAAGCAAGCTACACAGCAAATTTCAAGTTGAACCAACTTTTACATTCACAGATATTGTACTTGGAACATTTTGACCCTTTTGACCTCTAGTGACCCCAAAAGACCTCTCAACTGTACCAAAAACAATAGGGATCATCTTTCTTATATGGGCCATGCACATGCCAAGTATGAAATTCCTGGATGTTACATATCTTGAGACAGAGTGTTTACAAGCAATTTTTAAGGTATTTACCATTTGACCTCTGGTGACCCCAAATGACCTTTGATCTTCACCAAAAACAATAGGGATCATCTACTCAATAAGGGGTATCTACATGCTAAGTATGAGATCCCTTGAGGTTACCGTTCTTGAGATAGAGTGTTTACAAGCCAAGCGTCACATACACACATACACACACACATACACACACACACACGCACGGCATCACCATCGCATAGATTCCTATGACTACGTCAAGGAATCAACAAAACAGTAACAAGGATTTTGAAGAGACATTTCTCAAATCATGGCATACCGGAAATCATATTTACTGATAATGGACCGCCATTCAGTTCATCAGACTTTGCAAAATTTGCAAGTGATTATCAGTTTGAACACATCACCAGTTCTCCAGGTCACCCACAGAGTAATGGTAAAGTGGAAAACTCTGTAAAGATGGCAAAAGCTCTCATAATAAAGACTGAGGCAGATAAGGGTGATTTTTATCTCAATTTACTTAATTGGAGAAATACGCCAACAGAAGGCATGAATTCGTCACCAGCACAAAGACTTTACAGTCGCCGCACGCGAACACTACTACCAACAAAATCTTCTCTTTTCCAACCAAAGGTAGTTCAGAATGTCAGATCACAGAAAAAGAAACAGAAAGATAAGCAAAAGCGATATTTTGATCGCCAGACAAAAAACTTGCCAGAGTTAAAGAGAGGGGACACTGTAAGAATTAAACCATTCGGCTCTCACAAAACATGGCAAAAGGGCCAAGTTCAAAGTAAGGACAACATTTGCTCCTACAAAATCAAAACAGAAGATGGATGAACATATAGGAGAAATAGGCGCCATCTGCGTCTTCGCAAAGAGCCTTTCATAACCCAGGAAGAGCTGGAACTGGACCAACAATATAACCCGCCAAGCTTTAGTAACACCCCGCGTGACTGTCCGATGAACAAGCAAAATCAGGAAGAGTCCCATCCAGAACCACAAAGCAGCAATACGCCAAGCGAACAGTCAGTAGTTCAAAGATCCTCCCGCCCCAAGAAGCCTAAGTGAGACGAGGACTTCATCTATGACTACTCACTTGTCTACTATGTAGAATGTATATATGTTAAGTAGTAAGTGCAGTGTATGTTAAGTGAAGAAAGTTTAAGAGTAATGGAAGACGTAAGTGTGGTATTTGTGGGGAAAGGGTAAAGGACAAGAAATTTGTAAAAAAGGGAAGGTGTAACAGAATGAGTTAATAAAGAGCGCCACCTGCAAAAAGGGCTAGGCAGGAGCATGGCTACACCAAAAGAACCGTCTGAATTGTACGTTATTTCACTCCTTTAGCTTAATCAGGTCATCACGAAACACAGACTTTTCAATATTTTGTATAATACTGACTGTTTTTAACCAGTAAATGATTTTTAAGTGTTCAAATTTTCCTCTGTGACACCCTTAGATTGTTAGAATTACCATTTTGTATCTTATTTTGCATCACTTTATGGACATGTGTGATATTGCAAGATATTTCACTCCATTTAGTCTGTCACGTGTAACAGGGACACCAAGAATTGGCGTCCCCATTACACCTAACATGCAAATTGTCAGTTTAATTTTTAAATGTTGAGTTGACCTGGAAACTTTCAAATACAATATCAATCACTGTTTTCAGTAATAATATACAATCAAAAGCCCCAGTTTCATTGAATTTTTGTTGTTCATACATTCAGAATGACAACATAACTATGGCAGCATGAGGGACACCAAAAAATCAAGTGTCCATCAGCATAAAATACTTGGTTCAAAATACATGGGATTATGTTTTCTAGTATCACTGTGGTATCTTCTTTTCATGTGACTTAATTCACAAGAAACTTAAGCTGTTTGTGCAAATGGTGAAGCACCACATTTTACATAACTCACTGAGGGGGGGCACTAAAATTCTGTCGGTTATAAATGATGCCTTGAACAATGTTTGCTTTGATATATTTTTCCCATAATACTCATATTTTGGAAATCTTGACTATTGGTGATATCCTTACCATGATAAATGAGCAAAGCAATTCAGTTCATGATAAATGTTTTTCAGATAGATCAAATTTGTATGCTTGTACGTCACAGCCATTACCCCAAAATCATGGGGACACAAAAGCAAAGTAGTCTATTTTCTAGAAAATGCTAAATGTTGAAAATTCAATTTGTATCATAAGATAGCCATGTTGGTAAGGTATAATAAAATACGTGATACACTGGTTTTTTGTATTCCATGTCTTTAAAATTAAGCATTACACTGGCAAAGTCAGTAAAAACCCCACTGGACCCCTAGTTTTTGGAAACACCCAACTCCAACCAACAGAACATCTGGTTCATGCTATTGCAACATGTTTTTATTTCTTCAACACTTTCAAGGGAATTTTGCAATCACCACTTTTTGAAATTCATCATATGAGCTGGCAAGAACATTCAAGTAATAGTACAAGCATTGTACTAAGTACAGGGTAATAGATTTATAACAACTCAGTCTTTAATATTTTATCAATAAAGGGAATTCATTCCAACAGCCAAGAGAATCATAACTTTGGGACTAATGGTCACTTCTACTTGGGTTTTCCTTTGCAACAGTTGTAGAAGCCAGAGTTGAAGTACAGTTTGCTTTCTCATTTAAATTTTGGGCCCCTTGAATCTTTAGCCAGCCATTCTAGAGCTTGTTGTTGGCTGCAACTTGAGAACCTAGGTCCTAGCTCCATTACCTTTAATTCCCTTCTGTCTCCCCTAACACAGGCATTTCTGATGCTGGAAGTGCTTCATGTTTGGACAGCTGAAAGGTCCCACAATTGGTAAGAAACACTTCCTGTTATGAAATTTCTCATTCTCTTTCTTCTCCTCCCCCCTTCCCCAGCTTATACACCCGAAAGTTAAATTTCTTCTAGATTAATTCAATTCTACTGCACCACTCAGTCTTGCAGTGCCTGGTAAAATCAGTCTTATACAAACTAATCAATCAAGGGAGGTTTCAAGAAGTTACCTTGAGCCTCTGATATTTCGCTGCAGGTAAACAGGATGTTCCGGGGGTACCATTGGGTCCTTGTCCCCATGTAGAATCAAGGTGGGCCGATGAATCCTCCTACACTCAGACATGCAGACATCTCCGTCTTTCTTTTCATTCACCATGTTTGTAACACAATCCACCCATCCTGCCCATGTTTTCCTGAAGTAATCTTCACCATACTGCTCCACCATTGGCGCTTTCATTCTCTCACTCCAGTTGTTGATATCTCTGGTTACTGTTAGTTCAGTGAAATAAATGTTATAAAAATTAAATATAAATATTATAAAAAATAAAAATAATAGCTGAAAATAATACAAGGGTGTAATATGTGAGAGACAGTGATCAGTGGAAATAAAACCATTGCTTTCTCAAAAGCTTAAATACCATTAATGGGCAAATGTACTGACCCAAATTTTGATAAGTTAACCCTCCCTTTGCTAGCTTATTCGTAGAAATAAAGAGGCAATAGTTTTGATATTGAAACCCTCACCTCATGTAAGATTCATAGTTATTATGTAATATTCATAACCTGAAACATCAGGACAGATAAGTAGAGGAAATAAAAAAAAAAGAGGAAATAAAAAAAAAGATTTGTAAGATTTAGTTGATGTCTCAAAATATATATGGGTGACTACTTCTTCCCTTTAAGTCAAGGTTTATCAACCATTTGTACTGTAACTTCAGGCCCACTTTTCACTTCTCAAGTTACCAGAGGAACACCACTCACCACTGGCTGAAACTAAAGTTCTACCAATAACTTGAGCAAATGAGACAAGTTTCAGCGTTAAGCAACATATGCTACAAAAATTCTATCTGTGTCAGATTAGATAAATTACATTACAAAATAATGATGGAAAGAAAGATTTATCTAGATTTTCTCTTATTTGTACTGGCTGACTTTGTAGCCCACAAGATGGCACTCTGCAGCCCACTGGTACAGAAACATGCTCTAAGTTGTACAAAGTGTCTAGCTGTTTTGAGAGCATTAACATTTATCCACTGAGAAGTGAAGGTTTACAGCATCTTTTGTGTTACAACCAGAATGCAAAACTGCATTGCAGTTTTGATGAATTTATTTATCTAGACATTAGCTTTCACCACATCTACAGAAAATCTGCAATGTGAAATTAATCTAATGGACCAGCAAGACGCATCCACAGAAATATCAATAATTCCTACCTTCAGATATCACGCTAACAAGGCGTTCAGAGTTTGACCTCTGGTGACCTGAAATGACCTTCCACCAAGCAGAAATACAACATCAACAACAACAGGACTTTTACTTTTGTATAAAATTATGGTAAATATTTACCACGTGTATAAAAGGTCTCATGCTTCCAGTGATGAAATTTTCTGTTATGCAAATTTTCTAAAATGTTGACTTTCAGTTACCTTAAATGACCTTTCACATCCACCAAATACAGCAGGGGACTTCTATTCAATACAATGGTCTTGCATGCTATATGAAAGTGTCCATGCTTCCTACCTTGAGATATCCTGTTAACAAGATTTTCTGAGTTTGACCTCCAATGACCTCAGATGACATTCAACCTCCACTAAAAATGATAGGGTCATTCCTCTCTATATACTCCATCTACATGGTTTGTATGAAGTGTGTCCATACTTCCTAACTACAGATATCCTGTTAGGAAAATTTTCAGTCTGACCTCCATGGGCGTAAATCCCGGGGGGATGGGGGATGGGGGGGATATATCCCCCCAAAATTTGACTAGGGGGGATGGCCCATGCAATCATGCCCCCAAATGTTTCAGTCTACAGATACGTGTATGGTGGAAAGTATATTTTATTCTTCCTTTTCCTAAGAATTTTTTTCAATCTCGCTTCACTTTCTATCACAAATGTTTCTCAAACTATCACAATTTTAGCAAATCGTTGGCAATCTATCAAAATTTTCGCGCGCTCCGTGCGCTTCCAACCTTACGTCATTGTCACTTATATTATCAATATCTTCCGATAGCAACTTTCGGAAAAGCACAGCAGCAAAAAGTTGAAAGTTTACGAATTAACAGGTAAAAGACTGGCTTATGGCAGTGGCATGTAGGTTTGTTGGGCAATTGAAAGTGTCTCAATATAGAGTCTGAATGCAGGTTTTGTAGTGGGAATATTATTCGTCACTGTTTACACTCCATGTTATGACCATTATTAAGGTAATAATACACGAAACTGTTCTGATCACAGCACTTTCTGAAGAACAGAGATACATCCCCAAACATCTGTGGGGACCTCGCATCAATATGGGATCTTTCAATCTAATATGTAGCATGATGTAGATGGTTGAAAGTATGTATCTGCCGTTAAACATTTTTCCAAAAATTTTTACCAGAGCTTCGCCAGTTCGCGCTGAGCCATTATCGGTATAGATGGTGATTGTTAATACACTTATGACCAAAACAGCACTCTGTAACGCTCTTATTAGTCCTTCCCCCCTTTTGCTACACCTATCAGGGAGGTCTAATATCACCTCCCTGCACCTATACTCTCCCTCCCTCTCATTTTCAATTGCTGGCAGCTGTTCGCCCGGATTTTAGTTCAAAAGTAGTAAAAATACGATAGTTGTAAAGTGTTCGGGGGCGTACTCTATTATCATTTGGATGTCAGGTAGTATACGCATTATGTCATTCCCCCCCCCCAATTATTATGATTAATGCAGAGCTTCCAGGAGGTCCTATTCAGGTATCTGCTAGCCTTTGGTGCCCTTTCATAATGCACAATGAAGGAAAGGACATATTTCGTAATAACTCAAGAATGTTTCTGTGGACTCCACGCACACATTTTTGTGTAAAAACTTTCCCGAAATAGAAGGCAGTAAAATAGACAGAAGGGAGGGGGCTTCAGGAGATTTGTTGACAACGTATCTGTCTTTTAATAGACAACATATTCTCTAACCAAAAATTAGCATTCACTAAATTATGGACATTTTCCGGCCAAATATGATCAGTTCCAAAACATCCCAAAGATAGCACCATTTTGCATCTAAAAGACCTTAAATTAATAAAAAAAATTCTTAAAGGGGAGGGGGAACCTCTTCCCCAGGACAACACCTTTATGTAGTGACAAACGAAAGATCAAAACTGCTGCATGCAAATGCAGGAACGCATAAAAAACAAATGTGTAATTTACGCAGACTTGGGGACACCGAGGTATTATTACGACATCATCTATGGTGCTCCCAATCACAAAAAACCTGGCGACGCCACTGATCTCAAGCCAACTTGCAGGTCTTGTAATGATCTCTGAATTCAAAATCCAGTTGTCTGGGATGACCCTATATGTTGATCCCCGCCTTTTTGAGCTCAGCAGGACATTGTTGCTCTTGTACAATTCCAATCCAGCGCAGCTTATCGACGAGTGCTCAAAATAGCAGTTCCTAAATGTATGAATATACCCCATAGCCTACCAAAGAACACTGAAATGTGAAATTAACCTCATAAAACAGTCTTCCTGGCACTTCTGAGACATTAAATCCAAGGAGCTTCCGGGGGCTTTGCCCCTTGGACCCCCACCGGGGCTTTGCCCCTGGACCCCACTAGGGGCCCTAAGGTGGGCCCCTGGACCCCACCCGTCACGAGCTGGTGCTTCGCGCTCGCCGTGCACGCGAAGCGTGCACGTTCCACATCTGCGATGGTTCACCCCATCCCCCCTAAAGTTGAAAAGAAATCTACGCCCCTGCTGACCTCCAATGACTCTAGGTGACCTTTGACTTCCACCAAAAACTCCAGGTTCTTCCTCTCTATATAATGCATCTACTTGCTAAGTATGAAGAGTACCAAAGCTTCCTATCTGGAGACAACATATATTACTAAAGCTTTCTGTGCTTGACTTCTGGTGATCTCAGATGACTTTGACCTCCATCGAAACAATAGGGTTCCTCCTCTCAGTATGGGATATCTACATACTAAGTATGAGAACTTACGAAGCTTCCCTTCTTGTCTACATGAGCCAAGTATCACAAACACTGGCATACACACCCTTACATATACACACCTATACACTCGCCTTGGTTGCATGGGTTTCTCTTTTCATCAAAACCAAAAATTGTGCATGGTACATGTGAATGTAACAAACTAACTAGGGGCTAAGGAACCACAATTTCTCTTGTAGTGGAACTGCACTTGGCTTCATGTACAGCGAAGAAATGTACCTGCATGATGGATGGTTGTTTGTTCTATTTACTTAAAACTCATGATATTATTCAATTTTTGTTAAGTTCAAACCCAATAAAACTCTATCAGTTCTTTTGGGAGAAACGAAGAAAAAATACATAGACCCATCAGCTCCTCCCCAATCATCAATTTAACTTACTCAAGTCCTTTCTCACACCATTTTTACCTTCCCATAATGACCAAAACTACTGTAGCACCTGGTACCTGGCAAACTGACCAACTGCACAATGAAATCCCCATAAGCCAGAAGTATGTGGGACAATTAAATTCTTTGCTGGTGGATGGGGACATGGTAACTATTTTTTCTCCATAGATATGGAGAGAAAAGTCTCTGGAGTGATACCAATGTGAGTCTGAGAAATGGTTTTGTTTGTGAAAATGAACAGAGGGCAGCAAACAGAAATGGTTTAATTGGAACTGACCTTCAAATAACTCTATATCTCTCTCTGTGAAGTAAGCATTGCTACCCCACAATACAACTTTACGGATGGAATCATGATATTCTGCTGCAAGGATGACTGCACTAATGCCACCGTCACTCCAGCCAAGAACCGAGTATTTGGTGTGACCAAGTGCCTGGATATGAAGCAGAAAGCCAAAAGGCTTAGTGATTCCTTGCTAATAAAATGTATGTCTATTATTGTACTTTCAAATGCACAATGTTTCATACATTACTGTCTTTACAATACAATTTTGACACAAAATGTCTAGGATCTCTGGGCATAGATCAAACACACTAATACCATATTAATAACCTTTTGAACTCCAATGACCTCAAATAACTTTTGACCTACACTTAATATGGGCCATCCACATGTTAAGTATGTTATTCATCAAATGTTTCTCTGCTCAAGATTACCCCAAATGACCTGGGACCACCAAAAACAAGAGGTATCATTTAATCAATGCGGGCCAGTCACATGTCAAGTACAAGATTCATCAAAGTTACCTTCCCTGAGATATCATGTTTACAAGGTTTTAACCTTTTGACCTACAATGACCCCAAATGACCTTTGACCTCCACCAAAAATGATGAGCATCATTGACTCACTTGGGCCATCCACATGTTAAGTAATGAGATCATCAAGGTTAGCTTACTTGAAATATCATGTTAACACGATATTGACCTTTTGACCTCTGTTGACCTCAAATGACCATTGATCTCTGGAAAAAGCAACAGGGACCACCTACTCAATGTGTGCCACCTAAAAATTAAGAATGGGACCCCTCGAAATTTCCCTGCATGAGATACAATATTTAAAAGGTTTTAACTCTTTGACTTCTGATGACCCTAAATGACCTTTTGACCTCCACCAAATACAGGGATCATTTACTCAATATGGGCCATCCACAGGCTAAGTATAAGATTCATGAAAGTTCCCCTGCTTGAGATATAATGCTTACAAGGTTTTAAACCTTTGACCTCTAGTGACCTCAAATGATCTTTGACATCTACCAAAATAACAGGGACCAACTACTCAATAAGGGGTATCTACATGCCAAGTATGAGATTCCTTGAGGGCACCATTCTTGAGACAGAGTGTTTACAAGCAAAGTGTCACATACACACGTGGCATCACCATTGCTTAGATTCCTTTGACTACGTCAAGGAATAAAAAAGAAACACTACATCTGTTTGCATTTGGTGTGCCTGTAGTTATAGTGAATGGGTGATATCAGACAAGTCAATGTGAAAAGAATGACTGAAAATGTTAAACATTAATCCAAAATTACAATGAAAATCCCAATTATCTTGGTACACCGAATTGGTAACAATGGTATTGTGTAGACTTACACTAAGAACAATTTGCATGGTGGACTAAAACCAATTCAAGTTAAGCCTACTACACATTGTTTCAATGAATACAATCACAACCCAATCAACCAGTGGCAGGTACTGAGACTAATCAAGTGTTTGCCAGTTGTAAGACATGTTGACTTCAGTTGTACTGTTTTGACTGAAGCTGTCACAACTTAAAACCTGCAAAAAATGGATGGACTCCTTTGTGACCTTGGGCCAACTGCACAACCACTACAATGTGACTGTTAAGTTGGGTAGAGGGCTGAAAGCTTTGGGGTCACTCCAATGAGGGGATTAAAGTGGGGGTTAGGAGACCCAACTACCCCAATTAATTGACAATAGATCAATTTTGACTTCTGTGGCATTTCTCTTCTTGCAATAACCATAAATTTTATCCCATTTGCAGGATGGCTCTCTTCAATAAGTCAAAGCTTGTACTGGTGGTTTGGAAGAATGAACAAACTATATCTATATTGGGCTATCATTGGCTGTTTCTAATTAATAGAAATTTCTAGTCCTGAATGCCACTTTATATATGGCATAATTTTCAAATTCAATCACCTCTTACCATATTTAATTATTATGCCAACCTTTCCTTGAAAATAATGAATCATGAATCTTTAAAAGAATGAGGTTAAACTTACTGCCATCAAGTCACCTGCATCCTTGGCATCAAGGTTGTAAAAGTCCATTGGGAATTCCCTGTCAGGTGGCCTCGACTTTCCATATCCCCTAGGGTCAATTCCGACTAAATGAAATTTTTCTCTGTTTAATTTCTCAAACTGAGGCTGGAAATCTGATTTGCTAGAGCCTGAGAATAGAATAAACACAAAACATAGGTTTGTTTAAGGTAGGGCTCCAAAAATTAAAGCAGTAAATGCAAAAGACAAAGACAAATAAATATTTTCATTTGTTTTCATTATTTTAACAAATTAAAGTTGGACGGGACCAACACAGGTACTGTATGTGATGTGTCTGAGCAACCAGTTCCCGTGCTGCTCTGCTTTTGGATCTTGTGCAGTCATGTGTATTATCTGTTCTTTTCAGCCATATTTAATGGATGTACATCTGGCAAACCCTTGATGTAGAGGTGTGAAGTCTGAGACATTGGTCAACTTCAGTTTGATGTCCCCTCAGGGGATGTAACTCCATTTGGGTGTATTTGTTTGGGTTTATGCCCCTCTCTTGTTTGGAATTTAGAAGAAAGGTCTATGTCACTGATTGAAATTGTATTGTTCTTGATACATCATCAGCTTACAAAGATATGCCGATGTAGCTGATGTTTATGTGAAGAGAGGGGACAAGTTAGCCTCCTCACTTCATTTTCTGCCTTCCCCTTTTAGCTATGAATAGAAGATACTACTGAAGTCTAGCTTTAGCCCTCCCCTGTCACATCAAGCACTAGTCACTAACATTGTTGACACTGTAAGAGCAACTTAAAATTCATGAATGTATTACCTAGAGCACCAGGCATTAGGAGAAGAACATGATCACCTTGACCGACAGTTTGGTAGTGAAAGTTAACACCATTTACCTCTTGGAAGTTTGAAGTGATCTCTCCACTGCAAGACAATTTGAGAGGAAGAAAAACCTTGAAACACTTTCATACAACATGATATAACTGCTAAATCAGTACTTTGCTTGTTACTTACAACTCCTTCCTTCAGGATGGTGAAAAGGCTGAGCTGGGCTGAGGTAGGGGCTGGCCTAGATAAGGTATGGGTATTTTCAAAATCCCTACTGATGGCTGTTATACTCTTCTGCAGAGGATGTACAGTACCAAATTAGTTCCTCTTTCATTGGAGCAGTAGACATTTATTCTCCTGATAGGGCCTCCATCATGGGCGTCCGGAGGGGGGTGGGGGCAAGGGGGGCACTTGCCCCCCCTGGAAAATCAAAAACTTGAAAAAACGAAGAAAAAATAAAGAAAAAAACGAAGAAAACAACATCAACATTTCTTAACAGTTCAATAAGTGTGAATTTCTACTTTCAAAACAGGAATTAAATAAAAATATCAACACTCAGGCCCCAGCAGCCCTCGAGCATATTTTGGGTATTTTTCAAAGTTTATATTTACGATATTGCTTATGTTTCCCCTTTTTATATGCGGCAAATAGGCCTTGGAAGTGCCATTTCCAGCGATATGGGAAGCATTTTGGGCCAAAATTTTCTTGCGCTCCGCGCCAACCCATGGTGGCCCGGAGCGCTGAGAGTCTGTCTATGGGCATCGCCCCCCCCCCCCTTGACAAATTCCTGGCCACGCCTTTGTCAACACTGTGTGAAAAGTAGCATCTAAACTCTTTTCTGGGAGTAAAATATTTCCCATGAAAAAAGTTGGGCCGCCTAAAAAATTTTGCCCCCCCCCTTGAATTTTTTTCTGCGGACGCCCATGGCCTCCATTTATTACCATTAGTAGTACTACAGGTACCTTGTTAATTGCTCCAACTTACCTTTTTCAACACTTCTAAATCACTTGAGGGAACTAACATCAACCTAGGTGGTCATAGGCAGAAATGCCACTGGAATAGGAGGATACATGTGCCCCTTTTTGGAGATGCTCTCGTTGACTTTTGACATTTTCACACAGTACCAGTAACTTTGTTTCAAGGGCCCAATATCCCCCTTCCCCACTTTTTCACACTTCTCTGCCATTGCATGTAGTCAAACATGGGACCTCATCAAATGATCTTCAGAGGAGGGAGGGTGGTGCATTCAAGGTGAATATTGTGCCAAACACTGGATCATGTTTTTGCTGCTGTCATAATATGTTTAAATCCATGTAAGAACGTTACTTATCTAACTCAAAGCTGAAACTGTCTGTTGCATTGAAGTTTACAATGAGATTGTTAACTTCGGGCTGAACTTGTCCTAGCATGGCATCTTGCTTGCAAGTGCATTACAGTACGTAACCTAATTTTTTTGTTGAGGGTAATTCTATTCAAACAATTTTTGTGGGCACTCTTAAGGCGAATAGTAGGGATTTGGTGAAAGCTAGCGGCGAAGGACACTCTAAACTGTGGTCAACTAGGGGGATTCGTTTTGGCCTCTGACAGATACGAACAGGAGGGTATGTCTCTCACTGAGGGTCATTTACTCAAAGGAAAACCAGGTGGAAGAAATGGTTCAGCCAAGTTACCTATGTCTTACTTTTGGTCCTTGGTAAGTCCACTTGGGTACAACTATTTTAGAGATTTTTACCAAAATTTAAGTGGATAATAGGGTTGTTGGTCTAGCCACAAGTTACTTGATAATACTTGTGTACCATAGGTATTTTTCACAGCTCAAGGACTGGGTGTCACAGTTTAAAGGGAGGATATAAGTCGAACAGTTTTAGTTAAAAATTATCAACTGTGTGTATATAACCTATTTCACATGGGACTGAAAGAATATTGTTTTGATTAATGCAAACTTACGTAATCTTTAACGGATGAAGTTACTTACAAGGCTGTGAGAAGTGAGGACCTACAGTACTTGTTCCAAGTCATCACAGTGTAACATATTTGTGTTATGTGTGGTAGTTAAGTATAAAATTATGTTCAAAGTGTGTTACATAAAAAGAGTATGTCATTTAACATATGTGCTTCTGTCTTTTGAAATGCAGGATTATTCCTGAGGAGTAAGATGTGCGTTAGCTGCAAAATGGGTACATGGGATCTAGAGTAAAGTGGGGAGTGAATCTTGTCTACATCATTACATCATGTACACTGTAAATAACGAGAAGAAAGGTAGCACCATCACTAAAATGAACTCAAGGCTTCCACTGTACATATTTCTGGTTCACATACAGCATAGGGTGAAAAGAGAGAACCCAGGTATCTTCATCAGCAGACCTTAGAAGGCCCTTTGTGACAATGTCCCATGGGATTCGCATATGACTTTTGAATCTACATTTATTTTTTTGATGTTTTTGTTCCTTCTGCTTGATATGCACAGGGAATCCTACTTGTTGGAACAATTATGAGATATTTTCTCACACGTTTGAGATTTTTAAAATCAAGGGTCTGACTGAACAAATACCTTTCTTTTTAGCTGGCGGTCCAGTGCCAAAAATAGTAGTAAAACATGACAAAACTCAAAACCCCTTTTGCACAATCAACATTCAGACCCTCCTGTTTTTAAATAATTTGAAGAAAGTGGGGACAACATTTTGAACGAGATTCCTTTTACATCTGATGAAGCAAAGAGCACAACTTCCTGATAGAATGCGCTGCATACTTTTTGTGCATAGATTATACTTCATACAGGATACCATACCATGTACTAAAACTTCTGACGGAATGGGATGCCATTAATCAAACATAAGTGGATCCGTGGATGCGAAGTGAAAGATTTCACCAATATCATTCTTGGGGTGCGATGCAGGGACGCTCCAATGGAGAATCAAAGTTAAGGATGCAACGTAAACAGTGTCACATTGTATTAGCGCCAAGGCTTTAGCCAGTGATATGTCTCACCGCGTCTTTGAGACCGGTAAACTGAAAGACAGATGACCAAATTTGAGCAGGACGGCTTTTGAGATGCCAATAAATGGCTTGGTCTAGCCTTCCAAATTGAGTTTCATTTGACTTTTCTTAGCTCAGACATAATGTTAACTCACTGATATTTCGAACCAAATTTGTCCCCGCCCAAAATCTATACCATACCCTAGTTTTGCAACGGACAAATTAATGTAATTTAAATTAGAACACTCCATATAAAGTGCCACGAATGTAAAACAAAGCCAGTTAGTCTAACTTTACACAAATCACAGCTTCAGCATCTACCCTTACGTTAATTGTTGCTTGCCCCAACTGGCTGTGCTGCTGCAATACTTACTGCTCTTGAAAGGACCCACATGCTTGAATTTTTTTCCTTCATATCACTAGCGGGTAATGCCCAATCATAATAGGTAACTCTAGTCTTGTGACTACTATCACCCCGATTTTTAAAAAAGGTGACTTCTAATTATAGGCCGGTCTCTCTTACCTCCGTCTGCTGCAAAATTCTTGAGCACATTATACATTCTGCAAAATTCTTGAGCACATTATACATTCATGTGTCATGCAGCGGTTCGACAATTACTCGGTTATCACGAATAAGAAACATGGCTTTAGGCAACGCCATTCCTGTGAATCCCAATTGATTTTAACTACGAATGACCTGCAGTCTTTGGATCGTAGATCTCAGACTGACATGATTATCACAGATTTTTCCAAAGCTTTTGATACTGTTCCCCACAACTGCCAACTGTGTAAATTACAGAATTATGGCATCAAAGGCCATACTCTTGATTGGATTGCTAATTTCCTCAAGTTTCGGAAGCAGAGGGTTGTGGCTGGTGGTGATTTTTCTGATTGGACTGATGTTATCTCTGGTGTCCCCCAGGGCACAGTCTTGGGTCCCCTGTTATTCCTCGTTTACATTAATGATTTGTCCAATAACATCACCTCTGAAGTGAGACTTTTTGCTGACGATTGTGTAATTTACAGACAAATAAGGAACACCTTAGACCAGGTTCAGCTCCAAAATGACCTACACACCCTCTTTAAATGGCAGAGTAATTGGCAAATGCATTTCAACGTCAAGAAATGCTTTGCTATGAGGATCACTCACTCGAGGAATCCTAAACTTTTTGATTACTCACTAGGTAACGAAATCTTGGAGTCTACTGACCGCCATACCTATCTTGGAGTTGACATCTCTAACACCCTTTCCTGGAACAAGCACATTAATCGTATCACTTCGTCTGCTAATAGGTCCCTAGGTTTTATTAAAAGAAATCTGTACTCCTGTCCGATGAGTATTAAAGCCAATGCCTATCTCACCCTTGTTCGACCACTTCTAGAGTATTCCTCTTTGGTTTGGGATCCCTACACTGCCTCCCTAGTTAGTAAAATCGAGCAAATTCAACGTAGGGCAGCTAGGTTTGTCTGTAATGACTACTCCTCTCACAGTAGTGTAACTGAAATGTTGAGGGACCTAGGGTGGGATAGTCTAAAAGACAGAAGAACAGTTAATAGGCTTGTTGCTCTTTTCAAAGCTAGATTGGGCCTCCTTGCTTTGCCAATTGCCAATCTCTCACAACTGGTCCGGCGGCCTTCTAGGCACCAACACTCGAACAGTTTTTGTATTATACATGCTAATAAGGACTGCTTCAAATAAAGCTTTTTTCCTCGCACCGTCAGAGACTGGAACTTTCTCCCCCAGAACATTACAGATCTCGAGGACCCCAAGCAATTCAAGATCTCTGCCTTGAGGTTCCTCAGACGGGAGGATTAACTCATCCTGCACACCTCACCCTGCATGTTTGACTCCATCTAGGAGTGTTGTGCAGTACCTTTCCTGATCCAGATTCCAGAACTCTTATTCTGCCGGCCACACATACGCCAGACTGTAATACCCAAGCCACAACCCTAACCTAACCTTTACCTAACATTAAAATTAAGGAGTGTGGTAGGTGTGCTGTTTTATTAAACTTTGATAAATTTATCTGAGTTCCCATTCTTTATAAGCTAGGTGTGCAAAAATCGCACTCCTCACAGTGATTTGAGGCCAGTCTGGAAAACATTTATGTTACGCTGAAGATCTTCGGTGTGGCACTCAAGCAGTCACGCCAAATTTCTGGCGTATTTTGTCAGCCTGGTTTCTATTTGTCGCACCTAGCCTAACTGTTACAGCAGATAGTGGCGTAATTTTTATCCTGCCTTTCCTTTGGTGTTAATCTTCGGCGGCGAAAAAACAAACTTTCCAATATGGCTTTGAGGCGAGTGGTGGTGTGCGATCACACTCACATGCCTCAAAATTCAAGGCCTGATGTTAACTTTTATATATTGGAACAAAGGGTCATGGGAACTGTGGGTAGTCCCCCAACCAATACTTTGGAGTGGATGCACGAATGCCTGGGCACAGACACAGAGTCAAATTTTTGGCTGCTAGACTACACTACAGTTGCACATTGTATCCACACATCTGGATGTTAAGCAACATTTTGGAGTGCCCTTGTGTAGGTCTGGACCTAATTAGTCCTTGAACAGGACCGTGTACTACGTTAACGGTGAACCTACTCCGTACCACGGTCCTTGTCCTGCCTACACAAAATTTCCGGTCATTAGCCGGTCTGCCAGCAGACCGGCATTCCTCACAGCTTCAAATATTCACCTATGATTACCATACCTTCCATGAACATTCTATGTCATTGCATCTATGCTTCTTGACCAGTTTTTCTTGGAATAGAGGGGAGTAAGAAGGTGAAATTTGGAGGTAAAAACTGACCTTAACACTAAGTCAGTTACAAGCTTTTAGAGTGCTGGTGCAGTCACATGACTGACTTCCCTGTAAAAAGCTGTAACCAGGGTAGTATGCAAATGGATATAGTATGTCATATAGATGCACATTTTTTGACTTTGGAGAAAATATTTGTAAATTAGAAATGGATCTTCACCTCAAACCGGTAGATATTGACTTCAAAATCTGAAATCAAGAAAATGTAACAAAATTTAAGGAAATCCTGCAAATAATTTTAGGAAATTGGACATCAAAATGTGGAAGCGCTACCATGGGCCATTCTAACAATATGGCTGCCGTTTTCTGACGAACGTCGAAGCGAGTTTTGTGAGTTTTGGCCTTAGAACACACCTGTGAGCTGTGTGAATGCATATTTTTCTACAATATAATGGTAATAAACTGAGTTGCATGGTTTTAGAATCGGAGAAATGACAATCAGTGTAGGAACGATCAATTTCTGATATATTTTCCTCTCAAACCTTAACTGCGGGGTTTTTTGTGTAGGCAGGACAAGGACTCTAGTGCGGAGTAAAAGTGTACGTAGCATAGAGTCCTGTTCAAGGACTAGACCTAATAGGCCTAGGCCTAACAAATTGTTGTGCAACTGTGGAAATTAAACACAAAAAGATCCAACTCAAATTTAGGTTTGTGGAGGCCATTGTCCTACTGTTCATCTTTCTGCAAGAACTAAGTACTGTAGGGCTAAGGTCGGGATGGTCATTTCACAAGACTGACAAGTGTGTGGGATATAAATATCACCATGCACGTACTGGTACCTAGGCTAGGCCTATAGTTCTCACTAAGCCTACACTTTGTTCCCATGGTAGGGTATGGAGGAACCAATACTCGGGTCAGCAGACTGCCGACTTCCATTACGTACCCTGACGATGTCATCTGTCTGCACTGATAGTTACTTGCACTTTTCCTGAGTTGTCTTTGAACTGCAACAATGACACTTCTCCGCACTGCTGCACCGAACATCATTTTGTAAACTAATGTCGATAGGCCTACACGGACGATAAATCGCCGCCGACTTCGTCAGTCTAGTCGTCAACTTGACAGTGTATTATTGTAAGCTCTTATATTTATCGTTTGGCGTAGCGCTTTACTTTTTCCAACAAGGTACGGTATAGCCTAGGATCGAGTCAGCTGGTTTGGACTAGGCTTCATCCACATTTTAAAATCGAATTTCCTAAGATGGCCTGAAAAATCCCTTATCCCCCAGGAGCGGATCTAGGGGGGCGACCCGGCCCCGGCCCCCTTTTTGAAAATGCAAAAAAAAAAAAAAAAAAAAAATGGAAGGGAAAAAAGAGGGGAAAAAAAAGGAAAGGAGAAGAGATAGAGAGAAGGACAGAGAGTGGAGAGATAGAGAATGAAACTGCAATTAGCAACCCGTCGAAGCATGGGAGTCATAGCGCACAGCAGATCAGTTTGCGTCGATTGGGACAGTTCACACGCATGCTGTCTTACTACACATGATTGGATACAATCAATACGATACAATACCGATACAATGCCATCCGCCAATCGAAAAATACCTTACGAGACAGTGCGCATCAGGTGAGATGGGCAGCTTTCAAGCCTGGCACGTTTTCTTGGAACTCTCCGCGCCAACCTATGGTGGCGCTCCGGTTAGATAGTAAACGCACTGGCGTACACAGGGGGTTGGCCATTGGGCCATGCCCCCCCCCCCCCACTGATGCCGATTTTTTTTAGTTCCTAAAAATAAGAAAATTTTTTAACACAAATTTTACTTCAAAAAGTAGCATATGTGGCACCAGATTGCATGTAAGGACACCTAATTTTTCAAAAATTTTCAAAGGGGAGGGCGACCCCTCCCCTTACACCCCTCCCCCAGGCCGGCGATCACACAACATACTCCATGCCCCCCGTGAGAGAAATCCTGGGTACGCCACCGAGTAAAACGGGATTCAAACTTGGACAAAATAGTCCCACCAGCTGAGCTAATCCGTCCTAAAATAAAATCAAACTTTACATTTTGTTCACAAAAATTGCACTTCTTGATGGCTGCTGTCAAGCCTGGCAAGTGCCATTTCCGGAGATCTGGGATGTATTAAAATCTCATATTTTCTTGGTACGCTCCGCGCCAACTCATGGTGGCGCTCCGCTTAGATAGTAAACGGGAGCCCCACAAAAATCTCCAGCCCCCAGAGCCCCGGCCCCCCCCCCCCAACAAAAAAATCCTAGCTACGCCACTGCAAAAGAGAATTAAAGATGGAAAATAATGCGAGTTACAAGGCCTTAGAAGTTCTTTTCCGGCATCTGGGATGTGTTTTTACCCAAATTTTCTGCTATGCTACGCATATAGGCGGCGGAAGCCGGGAAACGGGGGAGGACACGATTGGCCTACAGCGCAGTTTTGATACTATGTAAGGCCTACAATAATACCATGATTAAACTGTCTGGACGTACCCCCAAGACAATGACAGGGCTGCCAAGTCTCGTGCATTAATTTTGGGTCATTCTCACTTTCTCACTGAGTCCACGCAGAACAAGAAATTAGGCAGAGGGGAACATGCACGTGACAAAACGTACATTTACGCCCACGTGTCAATGCAAGGTACCTGAGTCCTGGAATCAAGTCGAGCTAAGATATGGGTCACAAATTTCTCAAGGAAGTCCTTCAATATTCACCAGATTAGAACATGACTACTGAAGATCTGATTAGACGCTTGAACAGGATGCATTGTAGTAATTAGGCACTGTACCTATGATAACTGTCTTCTGTTAATAACTTGTGGAAAAATTAATGTGTTGAAAGTTGAGAAATGAAATTATATGAAGCAGAAAATGCAAAAATAAGACATGGGAAGTGCTATTTCCGGCGATCTGGGAGGTCTATTTTGTCCAAAATTTTCTTGTACGCTCCGCGCCAACTGATGGTGGCGCTCCGCTTAGATGGTATAGTGCCATCAATCGCAGGTCGAACAACTTCGCCCCCCCCCCCTTTTCAGAAATCCTGATCCGCCCCTGTCCCCCTTTTTCAATTCCAAAATAACCTTAATTGTGTACAGTTAATTCACTTATGTAAACTTAAAGTACCAAAAAACTACGCTTCTTACTGCTATTATTGCAACAGATACTTTAGGAGAGACTGGAGAGTGCCTGTAAAGTCATAACATTTACGAGTTCATGTAAACCTCAGTAAAAGGAGACCCTGTGTGTCACCAACAAGTTTTTTCTTCAATGTGCTTCCTTCAAATTCCAAAATTTCCTCGGCTGTTGGGGATTTTGTTCGATTTTGCCCATGGAGCTGGATATAAGAACTATATCGGTATATCCTGCTCTATGATTTTACCGAAGTTATCATATCCGCTAACCACATCCGGTACGTAGCATGAATGATTTGCCAGAGAACCCTGGAAAGTTGCCCGCTCGGCGGACGTACCTACTCCAGTCTCCTGCACCTCTATAAAGTTTTCACTCGTTAGAATACGTTCGTGAAAAAGAGGCACATATTCGACACCTGCTGGGAAGGTACGCCCAATCACGAATAGCAGCCATTCCCCGTGGGAGCTGCTAGCTGGCTGAGCCAACGACAGTACTGAGTTTATCAGGAATGGCACCAGGTGGGGGTAAGGAATCATGCCCTCCCCTCCTTCGCGGGTAAGGCGGACTCCCATCGGGAAATTTTCCAACTTTCGTCTTGAGGCCTTGATGGGTACGTGAAGCATGTAATACGCGACGTCCGGTCCCCCCCCCCCCCATGGTCACATGATTTTGCTTTCAAGGAAGGCATGAACAGATTCTTCAAGAACCCCATTTTTCGTTTTTATTATGGTCGACAAATGTGAAAATCTTTGGGTGTTTTATTGTGGGAAATTTAAGAGTTTCGGGGGTTTTATTGGAAAATAGGCTGTACACCCCTGGAAACACAAACAAGTAAGTGTCGTGGAGACTGGTCACCGTCGGTAACTGAACATAGCTCACTTAAACATACCCAGCAAGGCTCCCGCACGAAATGTGAAAATTTCCTGACAAGGACAGCAAGTTCCCGATATGAGGTGGACTCGGAGAAAGCTTGGACTATAGATCAAAAAAAAAATGATTTTTGAGGCAATGATGCCAGTCCCTCCCACATGTCACTGATGAATTTCAATTGGTCAACAATTTACGTTTTACCCTCTTTTATTCATATGATCATACCGATATCCTGTTGATTAGAGAATAACAGGAACGACACTTGACTGATAAGTGTGAGTACTATTCAAGTAAACTACTTTGTGGAGAATAGAATTCTCAGGATTGATATTATTGTAGGCTTCTAATCGTCATGACGAAGTGTGTCTTAAAATTACTCTCTAAATGTAAAAGAGTGAATTTCACTCTTCGACGATTGCCTACAGTGACCACTCTCTGTTTCGAGTGGAATTCCACTCTGCCCGGAGTGGTAATTCACTCATGTGGAGTGAATTACCACTCCCAGAGTGAAATTTTCACTCGAAGAAAGAGTGGTCACTGTAGGAGTATGCAGGCCAAAAATTAAGCGTTTGAAGTAATTTTCCACATAAACTTAGTGCATGCTGCAGCCAATGCCCAAAGTTATCTAATTTTCTGAACAATATAGGCCTACGACCAGTGGCGTATTTAGACGGGGGCGCACCCGGCGCGCCTCCCCCCCCCTAAAATTTTCCAAGGTTTGTTTTTTTACCTTCGTAGAACTGATCATTCCGCCTACTTGATTCTTCATCATGTTTTATTGTCTTATAATTGCTACAAAATAATAGTAGTTTAAAAGTATACAGTTTCAAGTTTTCCGATGGAATGGCAACAGGGTGACATCGAAGATCTCGACCGTATCTCGCAACTTATAGGGCATGGGAAGGGCCATTTCCTGCAATCTGGGAGGCTTATTTTGCAAAATTTCACTCTTACGCTACGCGCGAACCAATGATCGCTTACGGCTTACAGATACTGGGAAAGTCGAACTCCAAACTGGTCATTTGTCAAATAGGCGTACAAGGCAGGGGCAGAGAGCAGACTGTCCCCAAATTTCCACAAGATCTTAATTTCTGGCATGGGTTTGCACAGCCATTTGAGTCTTAAAAAATCTCGCATGTTTTAATTCCACTCAAAATTCCTATCGTGCCCGAATTCTTCCAAAGATTTGCCAGAAAAATTAAAAAGCGTCAAAAAAACTTTTATTCCTCAGCCTCTTTTTATAGTCTTGCGCAACACTTTGCCCGAAAAGTCCGAATCTCCCAATTCTTTGAAACATTTGCCCGAAATATAGAAAAAGCATCATAGCCAAAGTAAAAATTTCATGACGAAACGAAAAGAACACAAAAATTCGCGACACATCCGGGTCGCTTATGGAAAAACAATTTTCCTCAGTCTCACTTCATAGTCCCTTGCAAACTAAACTTTGCCCCAAATGGTAGAATATTCCCGCGAAAGTTGTAAAAAAAGTTCTGGGATGTTTTCAATTGCTAGATTACACTGACAGATGGGAGGGTGTATAGGTGTATACAAAGCCCCAAATTTTGCCCAAAGAAATTAATCAAAGACCATTTTTGACGTGTCATATTTCTTTATGACAATACTACCAGTAGTCATCATAAGGCGAAGATTCGGTTTAGTCGGGACGTATTCGGGCAGCTATATGTGGTCACGATTTTGCATTTTTCAATGTGAGCCACCGTCAATTGTGCAAAACTTGCTACTTATAGGCTGCAGTACTTTTAACCCCAAATCGGGCAACGGTAAAAGTATCTTTTTCTTCAGTTTCACATATGAATTTAGTGTGAGAAAATCTTCCCATAAGTCAGCTTGAAAATTCTTCAAAGCCATCTTGGAACGTGACATACCGGTTTTTCTCAGGTGTTAGTAGTTAACTCAGTAGCGTGCGCATGGGGGGGGGGGGACGGGTGGGTCATGGGCCCCACCTCTATAAGTTGTCGGAGGAAAATCAACTGGTCGGGGGAAATCGGGAGCAGTCTGACCTACTCTGGCGGAGCAACAGGCGCGCTCTCCCATGTGTGTTTTAATATGCTTCAAAATGTTTCAAATATAGCACCATTTTGCATCTCAGCTCTCTTTCTTAGGCAAAAGTTTCTAGACTCCTCCCCAGGACAGCAAAGAATCAAACCTTGCGCACCTCTGTTAAAACTTGTTTTACCTTCCAAAGGTTTACCACTAAATAAATAGCAGTTCTGAAAAAAAACGGTAAATCATCTATTAATCTATAATTTGACGAGTATGATTTTTTTAATTAATCATCTAATTAATCATCTATTATAAGCCAAGGAGGAGGGGCGAAGGGACAGTCCCACCTTATTTCTAGTATTCTATGTTTATTTTTTACAATATTGCTAGTGTTTCCCCAAATTTATATGCGGTATATAGGCCTGGGAAGTGCCATTTCCAGCCATCTGGGAGGCATTTTGAGCCAAAATTTCCTTGCGCTCTGCCCCAAACGAAGGTGGCGCGGAGCGATGAGAGTCTGTCTATGGGCTACGTCTCCCCCTCTCCTCAAATTCCTGCGCACGCCACTGAGTAAACTCACCTATAGTCGGGAGTTCGGGCAGCAATATAGACAGTGGCATAAATTCAGTGGACCTTCAGTTCGGACAAGTGTCGTAAAAGATACGCATTCATAAGCATGTTTTTAATTCCGTTGTATGGTTTTTTGTCCCGGAAAGGTACAAGACCATTTCATCCAATGGTAGTGGTACATGTTTTCACTGACCTAGCCAGCAGGGGGCAGAATGCCCGCACAGAAATTTTAGGGACGCGGTCGACGATGTTGAAAAAAATGAAGGGGATCAAAAATAAAACAGCGAGAGGAGGGACCGATGGGATGTTGTTCGGGTGGAAGGGTGAGGGTTAGAGGCCTAGAACTAGAGGGAAGGTAATTGGGAAATATTTCCTTCACAACTGTGATCTTTTTATGATATTGAAAACTATGATGAAACAGATTAACAGAACAATGTAGACGTCCACATCGTATTTCGTTTTTCGTAAAAATTATGAATAATATTATTCATTGATAGAATGAAAATCAAGACATTTTCAGCACATGGATCTAGTGTGAAAAGAAGCAAAATATAGCACGATGTTTTAATCCCTTCGGGACAGCAAAAAAATTTCAAAAGGAAAGGGGACACTCCATGACGGCGGTCAAGAACGAGAACTATGAATAGACTTTGCCCCTGCATTTTATTTGGTAATTGTCTAATCATTTTCCAATTTTCTCATTTTTAATTGAAGGGAAAATTTTTTGGCAAACGAAAGCTCAAAATATCGACTGCTTAGACTCTACTTACAAGCCTGGGAAATGCCATTTCCGGCTATCTGAGGGGTCGCGATTTTTCAAAATTTTCTGTACGCTCCGCGCCAACTGATGGTGGCGCTCCGCTTAGATAGTCGTTCGGGCGGATGTTTGGCCGTCAGCGCGCCCCCCTTACGAAAAATCCTAGATCCGCCCCTGACGACTACCAATAGGATAGGTTTTGGTAATAAAACGCCTGGTCTTTACAAGGCTTTCAGTTTTAAAGAAATATATGTGTCCTCGCAAAAAGTAGGTAAGGTACCGGTATGTGGGTGTACGTTGGGGGTGGGGTGGGGAGGTGAATTTCGTTTCTTGGTACCGTATCAACAATTTGATTACCCGTCACTTATTCATTCCATTATTTATTGCCAAACCGTATTCTTGTTGTAGGTGATTGACTTGGTCCATCCATCAAAACTATTGCCAAACCATAACATTAAATCAGTGGATCCCAACCTTTTACAGCTTACCGCCCCTTTCACTGAATTGGGTTGGACCCCCCCCCCCCCCGTCACGGGATATCTTTGTATTGCTGTGAATGAAACGATAAGAATAGGAACCATGTTGAAATGAAGGGCAGACTACACATGCATCGTTTTAATCTGTGAGCCGGACTAAGGGTATCAGACCAAGGGTGCTGGACTTGAAGTTCTAACTGACTCTCTTTTGAGATGGCGAATCTTTAACCTACGATTTATGAAAGCGTGAAGGCTTGATCGCAGGCAGGGCGGTATTTTCTTTAATTTAACAGGAGTGTAGACCGTTCTCTCAAGAGTCTCTAATGGGGCGTAGGGGAAACGTACAATTGCGGGACGAGGAGAAGCTCCCGGAAGCTCTGGAATATTTCCGATATTGTCGATACAAAAATGAGGCATGGTTGACTATCTTCTGATAACCGCGAACTAAAGAGATTACAAACATCACCCATATGCAGGGGTGTCGCCAGAGCATTTATCATGGGAGTGTGGTGCCGTATTTCCCGACTGAGAAGAAACAAATGCCGACTGAAAGTGTTGATAAGAGATGTAGTTAGAGCTGAGAACCGTTAGTCCAACCGGTAGTGGTCCGGCAGGGGTGGCGCCAGGATTTGCCCAACGGGGGGGGGGGGGGCAACGACCCGGAGCCTCGACAGCCCCGATGCCGTCGAGGGGGTGGTGAGGGGAGATTTGAAGAAAACCTGTGTACTATACCATGCCATTGCGGGGCATATATTGCATGAAATTTTGTATATACTAGAGGAAAATAGTTCAGCCCGATTTAAGGTTTTTCCCGAAATCTAAACTGTGAAATTGCAAAGCGCGCGAAAAATTTTGGGTAAGCTTACACTAAAAAGAATCTGTACTTATTTAAAGCTTGTATAGGTCAATTGTCCAGGCAGCTGGGCTCTATCGGGCACAACTTACATTGTACTTCATTCCTCGAGTCACTACCCGTACCGAAAGAAAGACTCAAGAGTACATTAACTTAGTTTAGCGAAATGAGATGAAATTCCCGGCATTTACATAAAACGATAAATTCTACTTATTAAGTTACTTAAAAAGATGGCAAAGGTTCGTTCCATATTTAGCTATTTAGTAACAAAACTGAGAAAGAGTGGGCAAATCATACCGAAAATTTGGGATTTTATCGCCTAAATGACCCTTTTGAAAGCTAAAATAAGTAAACCAACCATGGGTGGCGACAGAATTTTCCCGACAGGAGGCCGGGCCATGCCAGCGACCCCAAGTTCCTACAGCCCCTATGTCGAGGAGGTGGTGAGAAGGGGACATGAAGGAGCCTAAGCTTACTATCCCATGCCATTGCAGAGTATATTTTGCATTATATCACTTAATATGTAAGCCGAGTTGCGCACTGATAGTGTTCTTTTGAGTCTGAATCGTGAAATTGCAAAGCGCGTGAAAATGTTTGGTAGGCTGACGCAAAAAACATGTTATCATTAGAACAAAAAGAAAAAAAAACATACAGGGCCGTAGCGAGCGGGGTGTGTGGGGAGTGCCACACCCCCAAAATTTGTTTTCCGCCGGCAAATTTTCGGTTTGAAGGCAAAAAGGGGAGAGGGAAAGGAAAAGAAAAGGAAAAGAGGAGAGGAGGAAAAGAAGAGAGAAGAAGGGAAAGGAAAGGGGAAGGAAGAGAGTGAAAGGGAAGACGGAGAATGGAAAGAAAACAAAAAGAGAAAGAGAGAACGGAAGAGCGCGGCCAACCTGTTATCGGCTATTTCGATTTTCGGCTCTTCATCAAATTGGCCCATTTAAGTTGAAGACCCGTCGGCAAATTGATCATGCATGTGAGGGCCGTATATCAACGGCCATCGATGTAACTGGACGAGTGACCGAGTCCGCCGGCAACTCGGGAAAAGAAAGGAAATTAAAGGCTTCCGTATAAGCTTGCTATTTCCGGTCACGGCATTCTTGAAAAACCACTTTCTGGACATTATTCCTCACTTTTATCATCACCTTTGGCAGTGGCGCCGGCCGGGGGGCATGAGGGACGCGTGCCCCCAAATCGATTTCAGTTGTTTTTTTTTTCAGTTGAAAATGGTAAAGTGATCCTAAAAGGCGTTTAAGCAAACGATTTCTGTAGGGGGTAGGGTGAGGTGTGTTTTTTCGACCGAGTGATAGATCTGTTGTAACCATTTTCTATCACAAATGGTTCTCAGACTATCAGAATTATCGCAAATCCTTCGCACACTATCAAAATTTTTGCGGGCTCCGCGCACTTTAAACCTTACCTTAATCTTGTCCTTATTACCAATAATTTTGGGTAGCAACTCTTTCAGAATGAGCACAGCAACAAAAGTTGAAAGCTGTTTACGAATTCTCAAGTAAAACACTGGCTTTGTGATGGGGCATATAGGTTTTTCAGGGAATTGACAGTGTCTCCATGCAGAGCATGAATGCACGTTTTGTCATGTTTATCTTATTTAATGAAAAATTTCGACGCGCTTTGCGCGCAGTAGCCACGGTGTTCATTCCATCCTATGACCATTAATAAGGTTATAGTACATGCAACTATTCTGATCACAACACTTTTCCGAAAAAACAGAAGTACATCTCCAAACTTCTGTATGGGCCTATGGGATATTTCAGTCTAATCTGCAGCATGATGTGGAAGGTTGAAAGTACGTATTTGCCGTTATACAATTTTCGAAAATTTGTATATACCGAGTGCTTCGTGCGCAGCCATTACAGGTATAGATGGTGATTGTTAATACACGAAAAACATTCTGAAGCGCTTTTTAGTCCTTAAACCCTTTTGCTTTACCTATCAGGGAGGTCTAATATCACCTCCCTGCACCTATACTCTCCCTCCCGTTCCCCATTGCTGGAAGCTGTTCGTCTGGATTTACGTTCAAACCTAGTAAAAATACGATAGTTGTAAAGTGCTCGGCATCATACTCTATAGCAGTGGTTCCCAACCTTTTCCAGCCAGACGCCCCCTTTCACCAAATGAGGATGGGCAAACGCCCCTGCTTGTCTATAGCTTACTATTGCTATGGATGAAACGACAATAAGAAAACAATAATATGCTGTAATAAAAGGGTAGACCTACCATAACATACATCGTTTTTAGGTGTGGGTTTGACCCAGGGTAGCAAAACAGCAAGCGGGACTTAAGAAACTGACACCCTTTTGAGATGGCGACTCTTTAACCCGCGATTTACAAAAGCTGGAAGACTTGATCGCGGTCAAGAGAGGAGAAACGTCACAGGAGGAAGAAGAATGGTAGGGGTGGCATGGGCAATTGAAAGACTTGTGCCAATCAAGTTGTCCAGCAGGTAGAAATGATGAGAGAGCAGAAACTGGTGCACCGAAAAAGTGCATTTTTGAAAACATTTTAAAGTTTTACTTCATAGTACCTTGCCAAAGTTATCTATTTTGTTACAGTTACCTACAATTGTCACTTCTGTTAGTATGTCATGTTTATGGACTGCAAGGAAGAAAACTACACTTAAGGTTAAATTTGCAGGACGATTTTCAGCTATGACCGCTTCGGTCACCGCTGTCACTTGATGGGAATATGAGGGTCTTGCAGGAAAAATTGAAATTAAATACTGTTACAGTAGATGCGATTTTGTGGCATCTGGGAAGGGAATATTAGACCTACTCAACTTTTTGACTCCATTCCATCTCCTTGTGGGAACCAATTTGAGAGTTCAGCTAGAACTGCTAGAGAAAAGCTTTTGGAATCTTGTAAAGCCTTGGTTTAAATTGAGAGTCATTTTTCAAAACGCCCCCTGCCGCCCCCTTAGCGCTCATCGCCCCCTTGATTTGTGCAAACGCCCCCCGGGGGCGATAACGCCCCCGGTTGGGAACCACTGCTCTATAGTATCATTTGGATGTCAGGTAATAATTATCATATCGGTGCCTCATTTTCTATAATTAATTCAGAGCTTCCAGGAGGCACTATATCGGTGTCTGCCAGCCTTGGATACCCTTCTATGCACAATGAAGCAAAGGAAAATTTTCGTAACAATCCAAGAATGTTTCTGTGGACTCCACGCACGTATTTTTACGTCAAAAGTTTCCCCGAATAGAAGGCACTAAAGTAGTCAAAAGGGGAGGGGGCTCCAGGAGGTTTGTTGACAACATATATACTCTCCTCTTTCACCTAACGAAAAATTACAATTCACTAAATTAATATATTTTCCAGCCATATATGATCAGTTCCAAAAATATCCCAAAGATAGCACCATTTTGCATCTAAGCAACCTTAAATTAACAAATATTTCTCAAAGGGGAGGGGGAACCCTCTCCTTATACCCCTCCCCAGAACGGCACCTTTATGTAATGACAAAAAGGATTCCACACTGCTGTATACAATCGCAGAGGCGCACAAAAATCTACAATTTACGCAGACCGGGGGCTGAGGTGGCATTACGACGTCATCTATTCTGCCCCCCAATCACCAAATCCTGGGGGCGCCACTGACCATAGGATTCAGCAGCACTCCATTGCCCATGGAGTGGGTATCCTTAGCTCGTTTTCTAAACCCTAACCGTGACTTCAAAAATATTTTGCAAATTCCTGAGTATCCGGTTTACCCACAAACATCCTGGGGAAAAAATGCGTGCCGCGCGTGTCTTCCCTTCACTGCAAACTCAGGCGTTCAACTTTTTAACACCAAAATACAGAACGCATCCTGACGATCAAAGCATATTTTGAAAGCTAGTGTTAAGACTCTGAACACTTTTTCTCCATTTTTGAACGTTGGACGCCTATTTGAACTTACCGTATTTGAACGCCCCGACGCGTCTAGTGTTCAAATGCTGAACGTCAGGTTCAGCTCCTGAAGTATAGTGGCATGACGGGAGGAATAGCCTTAAACATTAAAATTATTAGGAATCTTTGCATTGGATAATGTATTATGAACCAAAATATACCTATCCTGAGACTTAATTTTTTACCCAAAGATATGCTAAAATCTCAGAGCTTCCGGGGCTTTGCCCCGTGGACCCCCACCAGGGGCCCTAAGGCAGGACCCTGGAACCTAACTGTTTAAAAGAACAGTGGCCTGACGAGAGGAATAGTCTAATACTTTAAAATTATTGGAAATTTTCGCATTTGATGATGCATTATGAACCAAAATATATCTATCCTGGGACTTCATTTTCCACTCAGAGATATGCTAAAGCCTCAGAGCTTCCGGGGGCCTCGCCCCCTGGCCCCCACTAGGGCTTTGCCCCTGGACCCCACCAGGACCCTAACGCGGGCCCCTGGCCTCCACTCGCTAAAGCTCGCGCTTCACGCTCGTTTTCGTGCTACGCTTTACCAGATCTGTCGGCAAAACATAATATCTACACCCCCAAAGATTACACCTTCGCTACGCCCCTGAAAACATAAACACTGTAGGGGTTGTAGACTGTATCGGGGATAACATACATTGTGTCGAAACCACCTGGCCTACCCAATGAAATAGCCAAACGTTGCTCCGTGAGTCGCTCACCAGCTGACCGTACCGCATGACACACACTAGAGAACAGCAACTAGTTTTTGCGATAAGGGATTAAATTTACGGCCTCTACTTAACCTGTGTACCCTGAAAACATGTTACTTGGTAAAGTTGACAGGACTTATGCTCTAGCTATGTAGAATGGAACTATTCAGGCGCGGATCCAGGCATTTCGAAAAGGGGGGGGGGGCTGAAAGCCCCCTTGAATATTCTCCTAGACTAACATTATGCTAATTTTCGCGTATTTGTTATTGTTGATGTGGCGAAAAGGGGGGGGGGCTGAGCCCGAGTAAGCCCCCTCCCTTGGATCCGCGCCTGCTATTGAAGAAACTGGAGTCGAAAATTTTGGGTTCTTATTACAGAAATTGTCCTCTTTCTTTCACATATTTTCCTCTTTCTTTTCCTCACATTTCCTTCATTTTGCCGACTGAGTGCAGAAAATACCGACTCAATGCCAGAATGCCACATGAACGATGAACTCCTTTGTCGACTGCGTGGATGATGGGGGTGTCACACCCCCACACCCCCTCTAGCGACGGCCCTGCCCATATACCAGTTTGTATTTCAATAGTAGCTAACAGAAGTTCCCTTTGATGCTGCAAGGGACTTTTCCTGTGGGTGGGAGAAAGAAGTATGGTAGGGGTTGCATATGGGGCTTTGAAAGACTTAGACCTATGACACCCAACCTGTCCTACAGGTAGAAGTAATGACTGAGGATGCCGAAACTGACGTGCCGAAAAATTGCATTTTTGAAAACATTTTACGTTTTAGTTCATAGTACAGAGCAAAATTATTACGTTAAAGTTACCTACAATTGTCACTTCTGTCAATATGTCATGTTTATGGACAGCAAGGAAAAAACTACATTTCAGGTAAAAGTTGCGGTACAATTTTTAGCCATAGCCCCTTTTATCATGGCTTTTACTGCCACCGATGGTAATATGAGGATCCTCGGCAGGAAAAATGATGATTAAAATTAAACTCTGTTAAATGCGACTTCGTGGCATCTGGTAATAAAGATAATTCACAAACTTTGTGGTGGTCTGAGGAGGAATTTTTAGATCTCCTCGACTTGGTGACTTCATTTATCTCCTTTCTTTAAAAACCAATTTGAGAGCTCAGCTAGAGGAAGCCTTTCGAAATCTTGTAAGGCCTCGGTTTAAATTGAGTATGCCATTTTTCAAAACGCTCTCCTACGGTCCCCTTAGCACTCCTCGCCCCCTGAGTTGCCAAAACGCCCCGAGGAGGCCATAACCCCCATTGGGAACCACTGATCTAAATGATGTAAATACGTTACTGCCGTGTTGAAGAAAGAAAAGGCGGAGTTGAGAGTGCAACGATAGGAGAGAAAATTTTTCGAACGATTCTTTATTGGAAACGATTGCAACATATTCATCAGTCAGTGGCGGAAGAACCGGGGGGCCATGGACCCCGCAATTTTTTTTTTTTTTTTGTGGATGACAAATGTCATTTTGACTTTAATAAAGTAGGCCCTGTCGTCTGCTTATCTGAAGTCATGAAAACACAATCGTGCCCACATCATACTTTAATACAATAATCTGATTATTTTACAGGAAAAAGCCATCAATAACACATCTATCAAGGTCAATACTGATGTTTCAAAAAGTCAGTATTTCAACTTTCAAGGAAATTTCCCCTCAACGGTCAATTTCGGGAATTCACATTGAGTTCGGGATATTTTTTAGGAAATCAGACATTTTTGAGAAATAACTTGCATCAAACTTAATTAACCTTTATACCCAGATTAGTTAATATTAATTATAAGTTTAATTTGAATTCAATTATTAATTTCCGATTTTCAACGAACTTAAAAACTTCGTTGGTAATTAATATAAAGTTCTGATTTGAAATACACCAACATCTATACAATTGGTATTAATTTACCAGTTTGTTTTTAATAGTTAAACTTATATTATGATTATCAGTGGTGTATTTAGGGTGCCATTGGCAGTGGCGGATCCAGGATTTGGCAAAAGGGGGGGGGGGGCCAGGTCATAGTGGTTTGTATAAAAGTCCAATCTGGGGGAGGAGTCTAAGGAGAGGGGTGTCCCCTTGCAAGGGTATTTTGATAGGGGGAAAAGCATGTGATGAGTAATCGCCGTCCTGGGGGGAGGGGTCTAAAGGGAGGGGTGTCCCCCTCCCCTTTGAGAAATTTTTGTTAATTTAACGCTGCTCAGATGCAAAATGGTGATGTCTGTGGTGTATTTTTTGAACTGATCTTATATGGCTGGTAAGCGTTCATAATTCAGTGATTTTAATTTTTGGTTGGGTGAAAGATGCTTTTCTGGGGAGGGGTCTAAGGGGAGGGGTGTCCCCTCACCTTTGAGAATTTAAATTTAATGTAGCATATGTGGCATCAGATTGCATGTAAGGACATCTAATTTATCAAAAGTTTTCGAAGGGGTGGGGACACCCCTCCCCTTAGACCCCTTCCCCAGGCCGGCGATCACACAACATAATTAAAGCTCCCACCTCCTTAAGAGAAATTCTGGCCACGCCGGTGATTATTATCATTATTATTTCAACGAATTCCCCCCAAATTTTAATCAATATGGAAAGGTAGTAACACGGCAAATGATTTATGTAATTAGCATGCGGTGCAGATAATCGATGCATGCCTATATAAATATGTATTGTTGTCGTTGTTTCCCTTTCCTTTGAAAATTTTTATTTTTTGTTGCTCAAATTAAAATCGGAAAATCAAATTGATCAAACAGGATGTTTTGGCCGTGGAAGGGGGTTCAAGGTCGAGAAATCCAGTCAGGGGCGTAGCGAAAGTGTTTTCTTTGGGGGGAGGGGGTGTAGAGACTGTTTTGCCGACAGATCTGGTAATGCGTAGCGCAGAAACGAGCTTTAGTGGGTGGGGTCCAGGGGCCCGCCTTAGGGCCCATGGTGGGGTCTATGGGCAAAGCCCCGCGGGAGGGGACAAGGGGAGAAGCCTTTGGGATCTCTGAGGTTTAAGCATATCTCTTGGTGAAAAATTCAGTTTCAGGTGGATATATTTTTGTTCATAATGCATCATCAAATGCAAAGTTCCCCCATAATTTTGATGTATTAGGCTATTCCTCTCGTCAAGCAGCTGGGAAACTGGGACGTTAAACCTCATCTAACCTCATCTAACCTAACCTCGTCAAGCAGCTATAGTTTTTAAGCGTTTGGGATCCAGAGGTCCGCCAGTGTTTCAGCTAGGACGTTTTCTAAATGCCACATTTACTAAGCTGTGGCCTGGGGGAGGGGTCTTAGGAGAGACCCCTCCCCTTTGGAAATTTTTGGAATTTGAAAGGTGCCTAGATTGCAAATGGTGCAATATTTGAGTGGATTTCTGCCCTAATGAGGAACCTCAAAATTTACACCCGGGTAGAATTTGCTTGTCAGATTTTTATTGTGCGACATTTGTCGCCGTTTATGCGACATTGTCGCACAAATATGGGCTGGCTTAAACACTGGGCCCGCCTTAAGGCAACTGGTGGGGGTCCAGGGGGGGGGGAATCCCCCGGAAGCTCTGAGGTTTTAGCATAATCTCTAAGTAAAAAATTAAGTGTCATACAGGATAGGTATGTTTTGGTTCATAATACATTATCTAATGCAAAGATTCCGGATCATTTTAATGTGTAAGGCTATTCGTCCCGTCATGCCACTGTACTTGAGGAGCTGGACCTGTCGTTCAGCATTTGAACACTAGACGCGTCAGGCGTTCAAATACGGTAAGTGTTCAAATAGGCGTCCGGCGTTCAAAAAGGGAGAAAAAGTGTTCAAAATCTTAATACAAGCGTTCAAAATATGCTTTGAATGCAAGGACGGGTTCTGTATCTGTTTCATTTTGGGTGTCAAAGTTAAAAGCCTGAGACTGCAGTGAAGGGAAGACACGCGCGGCACGCATTATTTTTTTCCCAGGATGCATTATTTTTTCCCAGGATGTTTGTGGGTAAACCGGATCCTCGGGAGTTTGCAAAACGTGTTTGAAGTCATGGTTAGGGTTTAGAAAACGGGCTAAGGATGCCTACTCCATGGGTAATAGGGTGCTGCTCCCCATGGTGATGATAAAAGTGAGGAATAATGTGCAGAAAGTGGTTTTTCAAGAATGTCATATGACCCGAAATAATGCGCTTATATGGAAGCCTTTAATTCCCTTCAGGGGTGGCGCCAGGATTTGCCCCAGGTGGGCCAACAACCCAAAGCCTCAAAGAGGCCGATAGAGTGCCGAAACGATGTTTGAAGGAAAAAATTGGCACGCGAAGTGCACCGAAAATTTTGGGGTTTCCATGGAAAATTTGAAAAAAACTGGGTTTTTAGAAAAGAAAATTTGAAAAGTTTGGGATTTTATTGAAGAGCTTGCCCTAATTTAGACCAAAATTAAGTAAATCGTCGGGGCGACTGGCCGTTGTCGGGGACTACATATTTTATCGTTTTCATAACAGCCTCTCCGACGAAATCGGAAAATTTCCCCGACGTGGGGGGGGGGGGGGAACTCAGTCACTCGTCCAATTACACCGATTCCAATTACAACGTTGATTCGGCCGTATACGGCCGTCATATGCATAATCAATTTGCCGACGGGCCTTCAACTTGAATTGGTCAATTAGACGAAGAGCTGAAAATCGAAATAGCTGATAACAGACTGGCCACGCGCTCCCGTTTTCTCTTTCTCTTTTTTCCTTTCATTCTCCGTCTTTCTTTTTACTCCCTTTTCTTTCCCTTCCCTCTTTTTTCCTCCTTTCCTCTTCTTTTCCTTACCCTCTCCCCTTTTTGCCGACAGACCGAAAATTTGCCTACGGCGACCAAATATTGGGGGGGGGGGTGACACCCCCACACCCCCGCTCGCTAAGGCCCTGAACCCAGTCTGGTCTGGCCCCCCTCAATTTTAAACATCGTCCTACGCCGCTGTCAGTCATTTGAAAATACATCTCCCCTATGTCTACAGTCTTTTTTAGCATACTCCAAAATCGATCAAGGAGGGCAATTCAGGGCTGTAGCCTGCAGGGGTGGGGCCAGGATTTGCCCGACGGGGGGGGGGGCTAAACTTTCCGACGGGGGCAGCAACTTCATGCCCCGACAAACTGGATGAGTTGCCAAAAGGACGACAAACGTAAAATTTTCGAGCGTGCCGAAAAATTTTGACCTGTTTTTTGCGAAAAATTGAAAATTTGGGAGTGTTATTGAAGAAAATTTGAAAAATTTGTGTTTTTTCTCAAGGAAAAGTGGAAAATTTTGGGGTCTTCATTGAAGAATCTGCCCTTTCCATGAGCAAAATCAAGCAGGTCGTCGGCGACTGAAGGTCGTTGGAATTACATACTGTATCTCTTACGGATTAAGCTCCCCGACGAAAAATGGAAAATTTCCCGGACGGGGGGGGGGCATGGCCCCCTTCCCCCGCTGGTGCCAACCCTGGTAGCCTGAGCGAAATCCCTTGGGGCAGTTCATGCTAGCGTCCAGTGGCGTACATAGGATAGCTGCCACCCAGGCTGCCACCCGATCGGATTCCCTCTTTATCACCCACTGCCGCTTGAGGGAAGGGTGTCTTCTAGTGTGATGGTGCCGTCCTGGAGGATGGGTCTAACTGGGGGGGGGGGGACCTTTGAGAAATTTTTATTCGTCAAAGATGTTTAAGTTGCAAAGTAGACCTTTCTTTAGCAAAGTTTCAAACTGATCATATGTTGAAAACTTCACATACTTTACTGAATCATTAGTTCTAATTTTTGTTGGGTGTACGCAGGGGTCGAAATAAGCCTTCAACCTTTGTGGGCCTGCCGGGCCCCTATCCCATGGAATCTAGGGGCCAAACGAGAAATCAAGGGGCCCAAAACTTACAAATAAAAAAGGACTGATAAAGTGTACAGGTGCTTTTTACGTGCTTGAAAACGTGTAGTATGGGTATAATTAAGGCAAGTTGAGGCTGAAACTAGCCTGAAACCAATCTGTCCACACCTTCTTAGACCATGTTGCATGTAGGCTAGCAGGACTTGAAATAACCTGATGGCACCAACGGTCATGGCCGTCGGGCCCTTTCTGATGGCCGTGATGCCCCTCAGTTAAAGTCCATTGAAATAACATAGACCGACGGCCATTTCCCTCATTTTGGCCGTGCCCTTTTTCAAGATTTCAAGCCCTGGGCTAATGCCACATTTTCAAAATTTTCTCGTAACTCCAGAAGTTATTGCCCGTAAAATGAAGGGCACAGTTCAATTCCCGCCAACTGTCTTTGTCAGTTGATCTTGTGAGGCCTATATTACTCATGACTGATATCGGTTTATGTCTACGTGAGTGATCTTCTGTGTTGTGACAAAGCAGACTGTTGACGAGCGATGTGAACTGATTTCAAAAATAATGTATGTTTTCGCAGGTTTTCAGTGCCTGCACACAGGCTTCGACAAATTCTTTTTTCACTACTTGTCCATCGGGCAAGCTGTTCTCTTAGTCTACTTGTCCGCATGAATACTACTTGTCCACTTTTAATATGCCTTTAAACTCCTTTGTGGAGGAGACTTTGTAAGTACTTGCCCGGCGGGCAATGAGACAGAACAATGCACTTGCCCGAGTAACTTTTTACTTGTCCCGGACAGTCGGGCGGGGGATGTGTGGAAGCCTGCCTGCACAAGTATAGGAATACACAGGCTGTGCGAGATATAAGATCGTTGAGTTGTGGATAGAGAGGTTTACGTGCAGACTGTACAATTAGACTTGAAATATTTAGGAGCCAACCGGGCCCCTTTCCCTGTAGAAGCTACCGGCCCGAGCGAATTTCTAGGAGCATCGGGCCCACGGGCCCCCGTTATTTCGAGCCCTGTGTAAGGAAAGGGTGTGATGTCTAAGTGAAGGGGTGAAACTCCTCCCTTTGAGAAATTGTTATATATGTAAGGTGGGTTAGATGATAAACGGTGCTATATTTGTCAGAGTTTTGAACTGATTACATGTAAAGGATTTACCATTATTTAGTGATATTTTGGCTGTCTCATGGCACCCCTCCAATGCTGGTACCATGAGATCAGCTAAATTAGGGCTTCCTGGAAGCTTTGATGTAATTATAAAATGGGAACATTAGCAGGCTTTTAACCGACATCCAAATAATTATAATACAACAGAGCACATCAAGCACTTCACAAAAAATATAGTGTTACCTATTTTGAACGAGAATCCAAATGAACAGCTTTCGATTGGGAATGGATAAATGACCGTGCTCTCTTAAACCTTTAGAGTGAAAAGTCACTCTTTTAGAGTGAAATTAGGGACCAATCTAACTTTGGATGGAAAGATTGCAATCCAAAAAGAGTCAAGCTCACTCTTTTAGAGTGAATATTCAGTCTTAATTTTAGATCCGTCCGTAGTATCACTCTTTTGGATTTAGAGAGTGAGAGAAGAAAAGGTATAACAAAAGGGGTACAGTGGCGTCGCCAAGGGGGGGAGGCAGGGGACACGTGCCCCCTGGAAAACCTTGTGCCCCCCGTGTGCCCCCCAACTGAGATCTGAGATTTTGAAAAAAAATGTATAGATCTTCTGTAAGTTCTGTAGTTAGAATATTTGACTACCATGTTTCATATGATTTGATTCTTCTTAGGACAAGAAAAGGCAGCAATTTGTATTTTTTCGAATAACAGAATGGCCCCATCTCATAAAGCAGACAGTGTTCTCTGTCGGAGGCTGAGCATCGGTCTTGGTAATCTATCCATAATCCTCGCCGCCTCAATAGGTGTGAGTATACGCCTTGATAAAGTGTAGCGGAAATGTCTGCCTCGCGGACTCATTAACCAAAACAGTGAATGGTGTTGTTTGGTACGTACAGTACCATGGAATTTGCCTGCCACTTGCGTTGCGAATTGTAATGCAAGCTCAGTGCCAGCAATTTCAAGGAGACTTTTCCGTATTTTCTTCTTCGAAAAAAATAATTCCAAAAAATTTTAAAAGAGAAATGTATGATACAAAACTCTATGATCACTTTAATCCCGTAAGACTCCAACACTCAGTTTGTGGATCATGAGAATTTCACGTTAATTGAAAAGTCCACAATCGAACGAATATTTGATCGTTGATTCGGCAATACGCATGCACGTTTTTTTCACTTTCATGAAAATTTCTCAATCCATGCATAATTTTTTTTTAGTTCCTAAAAATTCGTTATTTTTGGACAGAAATTTTACTTCAAAAAGGTAACGTATGTGGCACCAGATTGCATCTAAGCTAGACACCTAATTTTTCAAAAATTTTCAAAGGGGAGAGGGACACCCCCTCCCCTTAGACCCCTCCCCCAGGCCGGCGTTCACACAACATACTGCATACGCCGCTATCTAGTTGTGCCCCCTCATCGAACTGTTGTGCCCCCTTTTGTACCCCCCCCCCGAATGAAAAGTCTGGTGACGCCACTGAAGGGGTAGAGGATAATAAGCATGTTCATAACGTATATTATCTGCAAATGCACTTAATAACCTCTAAATAAGCTTGTGTGATGAATAATATACTTCAAATCAAGTAGCATGTATCATACATCACGCTACAAATGTTGCTCATAATATAAGACACTTCTGGGCTTCGATAGGTGAAAGAAAACAAAATTGTTAGTCCAATCCGCGTTCCACACATTGTACTCGCAAGAAAAACACTACTAGAAGCCATAGCAACCGTTACAGAAAACAAGATGAGAGAAAATTTATTGCTATTGCTCTTCTTTTCCTACATAATTTGAGAAAAACTAAGGTATGCTTTAAATTATTTGGTAGCTTTGTGTTCCTTTCTGTCATTTTTACTAAGGTTATTTGATTTTTATCCGGATATTGCCTTCTTTGAAACATTTCATGTTGTGACACAATTTGCTAGTATCTTTCTGTACACATACCCATTTTGCGATATTCGTTCTTACACTGGTTGCATTTACAGTTAGGGGCCTATACAATAAGTAAATGTTTGGCTCATTTGGGTATTTAAGTTAGGCCTACTTTGAGTTTTTGAGTTGATGGTATCTTGAGTTGGCCAGTGTGATTAGACCTAGGCCTAGGCCCCTAACTTAGGCCTAACGATAGTGTTAGGGATTCTGATAATTCTTCTTTAGTTAGTGATGTTGTCTTCTCTGAAGAGGTGGTTTGTTATAAGTTGAAGAGTTTAAAAGCTAGTAAGGCCCCTGGGCCTGATGGGATCCATCCTGCCATTCTCCATGAATGCTCCGAGATTTTGTCAGTTCCTCTTTGCATTATTTTTCAGAAGTTTCTGGATTCAAACTTTGTACCTGCTGACTGGCGGATTGCTAATGTTACTCCAATTTTCAAAAAGGGGGATCGGAGCTTGCCTTGCAATTATAGGCCAGTCAGTTTAACCAGTGTTGTGTGCAGAGTTATGGAATCTGTAATCAAGGATTGTTTGCTTAAATATCTTTTAGATAATGGGTTACTCAATCTGTCACAGCATGGTTTTTTACCGAGTAGATCTTGTGTTACTAATTTACTAAGCTTTCTTGAGGATGTTTCCTCATCTCTTGACTGTGGTCACAGTGTTGATGTCATTTACCTTGATTTTTCAAAAGCCTTTGATAAAGTTCCATTAGGTAGACTTATGGTTAAACTGCATAGGTTAGGCATCAAGGGCAGTTGTGCTGACTGGATAAATTCATGGCTCAATGGTAGATCTCAGAGAGTTGTTGTTAATGGTAAATTTCTCTTCTTGGAAAGAAGTTACAAGTGGAGTTCCACAGGGTTCTGTTCTTGGCCCGCTTCTTTTCTTAATTTTCATCAATGATATTGATAGCTCTCTCACATCTAGTATTAGTAAGTTTGCTGATGATACTAAGCTCTATAGGAAGGTTAGTGATAAGGATGATGCCTCATTACTGCAAAAAGACTTGGATAGGTTATTTTCATGGTCTCAGACTTGGCAAATGTCTTTTAATGCAGATAAGTGCAAAGTCCTTCACTTTGGTCCTAAAAATTTCAGCTATGATTATAACTTGAATGGTAGTATTCTGAGTGATGTGACTTTTGAGAAGGATCTGGGTGTAGTTATTACAGGTGATTTAAAGCCATCTAGACAGTGTGCAGCTGCTGCTGCTAGGGCTAATAGGGTGCTTGGATTGATCAAGAGGAATTTCAGTAGTTTTAGTAAAGAAATTGTACTAAATCTGTATAAGCAGTTGGTAAGACCCCACCTCGACTATGCAGCCCAGGCTTGGAGTCCCTTCTATGAAAAGGACAAGCTTCTTTTAGAGCAAGTTCAGAGGAGAGCCACTCGCCTTATACCCGAGGTGAGACACCTACCTTATCATGTTAGACTTAAAGGCAGTAGGCAGTCACCCCAAAATTTTCTTTGAAAAATGAGCAAACTCTTGCAAATCTCCTCTTACTGCATTACAAGCACCTCTGAAGACGTTTTAAACATAACTATTACTGTACAAACAATATGCAAAGCAAGGAGAAATTCTCCTTGAATTTCACAATTCACTAACAAAAATATTGTCACATGATCAAAATAGGCCAATCATGAACTAGAGTAACAGGGCACACTCACTTTGTTTGGGGTGACTGCCTACTGCCTTTAAGCATCTTGGGCTTACCACCCTGGAGTTGAGAAGGATTAGGGGGGACTTGTTTCAGGTGTACAAATTTCTCTTTGAAAGGAATCCTTTGTCCTCTTGCAATTATTTAAAGGTTCAATGTAATTCTCGGGTTCGAGGCCATTGTAAGAAGCTAGTTAAGAATTTTGCAAGGCTCGACATTAGGAAGTTCAGCTTTTCTCATAGAGTTGTTAACGAGTGGAATAGTCTGCCTGAGTGGGTAGTTAACTCCACATCTGTGCACTGCTTTAAGGTTAACATTGACAAGTTCTTCCATAAGTGTGGTAGAATCTAATTGTGCTGGGCTCGTTTGGTGTTGGTTGGTTCTTTGTTTTCAGTTATGGTTGTTTGGACTTCAGGGCATCTTATGGGGCCTTAGCCCTCCTTTGCCCTTTAACCTGTTATGTTATGTTATGTTATGTTATGTAACTGTAGCCTTAAAGTTGTAACAGGACTAGCCTAGTCCTCAGTAAAGGACTGTGGTCGTTCGCCTACAGTTCTCTATACACAGTCCTTACACCGACCATTGAAAATAGCGGGGGGATCGGCCGTCTGTGTAATGGTTGAAATTTTCTGTCTTCTCACAGCAAATTCTGAAAGAAACATCCTAATTTACAACCAGGAATTTTCTTCTCCAGATCTTACAAGAGTATTGCAGCTGTTCTGGATCACCGAGAATTTCCGGAAAGTGCCAAAAATATGAAATGAAATCAGCAACTTTTTCGCTCTGTAAAATTTACTGTGTGACTTTGGAACTTTGTTTACAACAGTATGCTAATAAGCTACGTCGTTACGTCAGTATAGAATGCCTGCAGAGGCAGTTGCCATGTGTATGCATAGGAACTACAGTAATGAAAATGTTTTGCGTGACGTCACAATTTTACGCACACGGCATTCAGATGTCAACAAATATTTCGAGCGCTACAGTAAATTGTTAAGGAGCGGCCAAGGTGATGATTTTATTTCAAATTTTCGGAACTTTTCCGAGGTTTAAAGTGATAAAAAACAACTGCAATATAAGTGTAAGACATGGAAAGGTAAAGTTATGGTAGTTTATTAAGACTTTAGGACCTAACTTTGTAATAAGAAGAAAATCAATTTCGACCAGCACTGTGCTGGTCGAAGACCCCGGGTTTTCAATGAGTCGGAGTAACGACCGTGTATAGGGAGCTATCAGCGACCGGCTATACACGGGCCTTTACTGAGGACTATAACAGGACAGACCTGTTATTGTATCCTAATGTTTGACACCTAAAATATTAGGCCTATCCTACAGTATGTAATTGTAGCATTGGCCAGGCATAGGCTATACTGTGTTTGGCCCAGTGATTTAGGCAGCCAGCCATCCAGCCGTCCTTTGCACGGCCGGTTTCCCAAAATGGCGGCCTATATTTTCCTACACGGCTTTCAAAATATACATGAAGCCGTGCACCAATTCTCCCAAGCTTCCAGTATACATATTAAGACTGTTTGAAATACTGTAAGCGTCCGAGACGACCATTTCTCCAACCGGAAGACCTTTTCTCTTCCCTAGTTTTCAGCGGGACTAATGGCGTGATTTTGTTCAAATCACAATTCTAGTAACATGCATACACATCTCTTCTTGTACACTGGAATTCTGATAGCAGCACATATTGAGTCAATGCGGTAATGCGTTGACTTTAACTACGTTCGATGTAGCCTACTTGCCATACGAAAATCCTGTCAACTGAATTGTGTGGTTAGTGCTATTGCTCACAACGTAACTGCCGTGTTGCATGTTATGCTGTGAGCGCTTGATACCATACCTTTTACAATGTAGTCTGTCCGTAGGATCAGACTGTTCTCACACAAACATGACACTAGCTTAGGTTCGATATATCTCCATGTATAAATACGTTAGGATAGCGTATGAGCTAGTGTGGGTGTTTGTGGATAATAAAGGATCGTGCAAGAAAGGTACTGAAGTAAAGGTTCCGAAAATATTACGACGGCTTAGTTAGAGTGATTTACACATACCTCGTAATTAATTTATGAAATGTTTGTCACTCTTGATAATTTTGGATGCCTTTAAGTTTGACATCGAAGATTCCTACCCTCAGACTGTGGCACTGCATATTTAGTGTGTACTACAGTAGAAATGAAACTTGTAAGGACCAAAAGAGTGATCGTAGGCTGGAATGTTTGGAAAACAATCTCCGGATATTAGAAGCATACAAAATTGCTCATTATCATCGATGATAAAAGTTGCTGAACTTTTTTCATTTTTTGTAGATGTATCAAGTTTATTTGGTGAATGCTTTAGCATGTATGCTGCATAGGGAACCACATCACAGTAGTTCTGTTTGACTTTGAAGCCAGTGCTGTGCTCTCTGTAGATCTACAGACTAGGGCTATTGGAACTACAGTCTAGCAGACGGTGCCATTGTTTAGAATCAGTAACACTGCAAGTCAAGATTTAGTTTTACAGTTACAGTAAGGTTATAAGTTAAAGCTAAAGGCTGAGGATTAATACTTGGCTACAATTAGGCCTATGGCTAGGCAAAACTGAGGGAAGGTTACGTGAGGTTGGATACTTTTGGTTTGTAAGTTAATAGCATAGACGATACCTCACACCATTTCTAATTTTCCAAATATTTCACATGGTTGAAATGCCCCCCCCCCCCAAACAAAATGCAGCTAGCCCTAATCCTGATGTCCTGTTCTAGTAAACATCAGCCTCGGAGTCGGAAGACTAATATTTTGGCGGAAGACCAGAAGGGGGCAGAAATTGTATTGTCAAACTCATATTTCAGGTCCAAGAAGTCTCAAAAATCGGCTGAAACAGCTTGTATTTACCCTCAGAAACCTCTAGAATGCAAAATTCTAAACTTTCCCCCTTAACCAACACAAGGGCCCCCTTGAATAGGAATTCAAGGAAGGTGATTGCTTTGCGATCGTGATGATGCCTTCGGCATCATATTGGGCCAGTATGTTAGCACACCCACTATTCTCAATTGGACACCCACAACTGAAATTTCTGCCTCAGAGCCTGGTTGGGCCCTAGCCTTGTGTGCATGTACAGCAGTCATTTAGGCCTGGGCTAGGCTAGCTTGATATAGCCTACACAATGTCACTGGACTTAATAGACTTAGCCTAGAGGCAGTAGCCTAAGGCTTAGAGGCTAGGCAGTCACCCAATCAGAGTGAGTATACCCTGTCACCAGTGTCTGCATTAGCTGGTATAGCATAGCAAAATGCTCCTCAAATGAGTGCAATTGCTACACAATGTCTGGGTACAATTATAGAATGCAGGGCCACTCTTGAACACCAGCTAGCATCCGGATGCACAGATGCGATGTGACTGTGTTTATCTTCGAGTTGGCTTAACTTTCGACCCTGACTCCGCATCTGAGCATCCCCGCATCCACTCAAAAACTAATTTTGGTAAAATCATTCACTTCGCATCCAAGCATCCGCGCATCCACTCCAGAATATTGCTTGTGGTCTAAGTAAGGAATGGACAACAATGACTCGTTCTCAAATCAAACTTACCTGTTGTATTCATATAGCCTACTTATTTTATAATATTCCACTGCGCATCCGAGCATCTGCGCATCCACTCAAAAAGACAAGTCGTGGACTTAGTCATAATTACGGGAAAGTAACCCGTTTTCAATTAAGACTTAGCCAATTTTACCGTCAAATCTTCCACTGAGCATCCGCGCATCCGGATACGAAGAAGCACCTTCGAGTGGCCCTGTATTCTATAATTACTCCAATGTCTGGAATGAATCACAGTTTTTGTGCACAAAACCGTATGCAGAATTCTGTTTGGCCAAAATGACACCAGAAATTGCTATACAAAACTATGACACTAATGCGGACTCTGCCTGTCACTCTTGTTCATGAATGGCCTATTTTGATCATGTGACAATATTTTTGTTAGTAAATTGTGAAATTCAAGGAGAATTTCTCCTTGCTTTACCTATTGTTTGTAATAGTTATGTTCAAAATGTCTTCAGAGGTGCTTGTAATGCAATAAGAGGAGATTTGCAAGAGTTTGCTGATTTTTCAAAAGAAAATTTTGGGGCGACTGCCTATTGCCTCTAACTAGGCCTTAATCGTACCTAGGCCTAGGGTAGGCCTATTTACTGTTGCTTTGTTCTATGATTAAAACCAGCGTCAGTAATTCTTACTGTTACATTGTTAATATAACAATATTGTAACGCACATGGTTTATTATGACGTGCATGGACAGCTAGCCAGGATTATGAGCGCCCAAATGTACAGTTCTTAATGATATGTTGCACTCATGTACTGCACATCCAGATAATCGCATGTATCATTGTAGTACAGTGTGTAGCTGTAATTATATTTAGTAAGCTAGCTGTCTACGTTTGTGACGTCACAATTGTTTTGGAAATCCCCTTATGTGTTTTTCAAATGAAGTGTGCATAGAATTACATTGCTTTTCTGTGCGGTGTAAATCTATTATTTTTAAAGTAAGATTCATCATTAATCGAGAGAGATCGAGTGAGGGAAGTACAGTAAGGGTGGGTGTGCGGTTGCAACTGCAAAGAGTAAGTTTGTATTAGTAATAATAAACTGGCCAGATTAGGTAGCAGTAAACAAGATTAAAATATCAATGCACAATAATGTTGCTTTGACTTTTATTTTTATTTTTATTGAGTGTTAATCCCTTTCTGGATTGTTAATCACTCTTGTGTCACTCTTTATGAGATATTTGGGAGGCGAGGCTAAACGGGAGGTGTTAGTAATGGAAAAATGGGATAAGGTTGAGGAGATATTTCAGTTGCTAGAGTGCATTTATGGGGAGAAAATTCCATTAACCAATCTCCTTACAAAGTTTCGAAACCAACAAACATGTAAAGGGGTTCCTCTGCAGATTTCAAACAGCAAACATGTTTCTCCTGGAGGGATATTAAGATCCTACTTTGGGATTGAGCTCTAGATTATGTAGCTGAGAAGATAACAGTCAAATTAACAATCAAGAAAGGGATTAAAACTCAGTAAGGGAAAATGAAGGGGTATGAAGACAGTGGTATCTGGTACCTCCCATTATTTCAAGCCTGCTTACAAAACACAGGTGTAATTTACAGAGCTCTCAGTATAAAACTACATCACCTGGTGAACAGAAACCATTGATTCATGTAGAGTGGTGAATTTCAGATGTTCTCTGTACTAGAAGTAAAAAGCGCCCTGGCATGCAGCTAGACTGTGGAGAGAATGCCATCCTAACCTGCTCAATAAAGGCAGCAGTGTTTTTTGCTCATCATCCTTTGAACTGTGCTTTTGTGGCTAATTATTCACATAGCCACTCAACCCTGACCTAACCCTGAATTTACTTAATCCTTACTAATGTCTGAACTAATTGCCTAATTGAACACCCCGACCTTACCTCTTTCTAATGTTCATTGGCTGATCCTTTAAAAACACCTTTCACACATGTGAAGCTTGAAGGTGGTGCTTCTCATCAGCAGTATCATCCAGTTGGGACAACTTTCTCTTTTCTGAATTTAGAGTGTAGTTAGACCTAGCATGAGCAATACCCATAGTATGTCACTTGGTATGCTAAGTGGCACTCTTAATAAGTACATACAGTATGAGACAGTGGGATTTGCTATCATCATTTCTGTGATTTAGGGACGGGTTGGAAATGTAGAAAGGGAAGGATGATAAATGCACGCAGGGATTCAACTTGTAGACCTAGTCTCAGTCTTTACACTTTTCAATGTTTTTGCATCAAAAGATTATATTCATGGTTATGAGCAGTAGGGATTCATTAATAGTTTTGGATAAGGCTTATTCATAGATTGAGTTGGTTTGAATGGTACAGTTGACATTTAAACTCGTGTGGCTAATAGAAACTTCATTCTGGCCAGTATGCAGTTAGCTTTGGTCCTGTTTTCCAAACAATAACTCAGCAAGTGTCTCTAAAAGTAATCTGTCAAAGTTGCCTTGAAGAAAATCTTATCTGAAATGACATCCCTATGAAGAGAAGAACTGTACCAAGTATATAGATTTGCTGTAGGGTGAAATCACTAGCATCTAGTGTAGTGTTTGCACCGGGGTACCCGGGTACCCGACCGACGATGTCAGGACCCGGTTCTGAAATTGCTACCCGGATCCAAAGTTTCACTAATATAGATTGCACAAGTGACAGAACACCTAACATGTTGCTTTTTCCTGGCAAAATTTATCACGCACACGCCTAAGAACACTTGTCATGCCCATACGTAAGATACGTTGGTGTTATATTATATCAACGTGCAAAGCAAAATTTCTTATTACTGTATGACTTTACAACAAACTTGTAGCCTAACAGAAGTTACATTTTCGGGTACCCAGGTACCCGACCGACCATCGACTTCGGGTACCCGGTTCCGAATTTTGGACCCGGTGCAAACACTAATCTAGTGGATAAGTGAAGTGGGCAGGGGTGAATCATGTGCTCAATCTCAGTACTTTGCCTGACATATCCCTTTATATGTGTGATGAATGAGTCCCTTTTACCCACGTTCTAATTCACCCTAATACAGAACTAATTAAAAAGGATGGAGTCAAAATGTTTGGCACTCAGGAACCTAGAACAACACCTTGTTTCATGATTGTCATGCAACACCTTGTTAACCAGCTCCATATTATTAATTTCCTTTCCTTTACATTTACTAACACTTTGCATAATCAAATATTTTCCTCTTTGTACATTTTCAGCTAAGTAATGCTTACCAATTTTTACTTTTCAAGGAAGCAACAATGCCTACTGGGTTTGAGAAAAAGTCGGCAGAGAGGGCCACAGATTGTGGGGAAACCCCCAAATATGACAGCCAAGTGGTAGCACCAAGAAATCCAAAGTTACTAAGAGGCCCAGTGGAAGAGGAAAAGGTAATTGTTTTACCATATCCCAGTGAAGATTTTGTCATGCCTTTTCCTGCACATTTTTTTCAAATCATTTCCTAGTGTTCCCTCTTTATTCAAAATGTGTCTTTTACGTTTTGTTACATTTCATTTCAGTATTATGCAAGACTCGTAGTTGTGCCACTGTTCATCTTCCCTTTCAATCTGTTGATGGATGGAAATAACCTTTAGAAATGACTGACATGATGAACATTTTTTGTGCTTACAATAAATTTGATGGTGTCCACATTTCCTATCCACTTACATATGTATTACACAAATCTGAAACTTTGAGCTACTAAGTGCTTTTTTCTTCCATAGTTTGGCCATACGTGGTAAAATTTTGACCTGGTCATTCTCTTATTGTAAAATTTATTATAATGTAAACTCCTTTCAAAGTAGAAGTTGTATTACTTAGTTACTTTCTAATACCTATCTTATCATCAGTTTGACAAATTTACCTCCATAGATGACACCATCAGCATTCATGAAGGAAATAGCCCAGACGACAGACGAGAAGCTTTCCAATACCCACAATATGAGAATACCTCAGATTATTGAACTTCTGGATATGGGTGACAACACATGTCAAAAGGTAGGGAAAGGGTTAGTTAGTTAGTTAGTTAGTTAGATGAGGTTTAACGTCCCAGTTTCCAACCAATTGGTTCAAGTCGAGACGACCACAGCCTTTTTGATTCCTTGCCGAAGGCCGAAGGAATCTATGCGATGGTGATGTCGTGTGTGTGTGTGTGTCTGCGTGTGTGTGTGTGTGTGTGTATGTGATGCTTTGCTTGTAAACACGATATCTCAAGAAGGGTAACTCCGAGGGATCTCATACTCAGCATGTAGATTGCCCATATTGAGTACATGATCCCTATTGTTTTTGGTGGAGGTCAAAGGTCATTTGGGGTCACAAGAGGTCAAAAGGTCAAAACCTTGTAAACACGATATCTCAAGAAGGGTAACTCCGAGGGATCTCATACGTGGCAGGTAGGTTGCCCATAATAAGTAGATGATCCCTATTTTTTTTGGTGGAGGTCAAAGGTCATTTGTGGTCACAAGGGGTCAAATAGTAAATATGCTGGAAATTGCTTGTAAACACGATATCTCCAGAAGGATAAATGTGAGGGATCTCATACTTACCATGTGGATTGCCCATATTGAGTAGATGATCCCTATTGCTTTTGGTGGAGGTCAAAGGTCTTTTTGGGTCACCAGAGGTAAAGAGGTCAAAACCTTATAAACACTATATCTCAATGAGGGTAACAGTTAGGGATCTCATACTTAATATGAGGATTGCCTCTAATGAGTAGATGATCCTTACAGTTTTTGATGGAGGTCAAAGGTCATTTGGGGTCACCAGAGGTAAAAAGGTCAAAACCTTGTAAACACGATATTTCAAGAAGGGTAACTGTGAGTGATCTCATACTTAGCATGTGGATTGCCCATATTGAGTAGATGATCCCTATTGTTTTTGGTGGAGGTCAAAGGTCATTTGGGGTCACGAGAGGTAAAAAGATCAAAACCTTATAAACACTATATCTCAATGAGGGTAACAGTGAGAGATCTCATACTTAACATGTAGATTGCCTGTGATGAGTAGATGATCCTTACAGTTTTTGGTGGAGGTCAAAGGTCATTTGGGGTCACCAGAGGTAAAACGGTCAAAACCTTGTAAACATGATATTTCAAAAAGGGTAAATGTGAGTGATCTCTTACTTAGCATGTGGATTGCCCATATTGAGTAGATGATCCTTACAGTTTTTGATGGAGGTCAAAGGTCATTTGGGGTCACCAGAGGTAAAAAGGTCAAAACCTTGTAAACACAATATTTCAAGAAGGGTAACTGTGAGTGATCTCATACGTAGCATGTGGATTGCCCATATTGAGTAGATGATCCCTATTGTTTTTGGTGGAGGTCAAAGGTCATTTGGGGTTACCAGAGGTAAAAAGGTAAAAAAACTTGTAAACATGATATCTCAAGAAGGGTAACTGTGAGGGACCACATACTTACCTTGTGTATTGACCATATTGAGTAGATGATCAGTATTATTTTTCATTCAGGTCAAAGGTCATTTGAGGTCACAAAAGGTCAAAACCTAGTAAACATTGTATTTTAAAGGGGTAACTATGAGGGATCTCATTCTTAGCCAGTGGATTGTTTATATTTAGCATGTAGGTCATTTTTGGTCACAAGATTTTGAAAGCTTATGACCTTATTAACATGATATCTTAAGTAGGATAACTATGAGGGATCACATGCTTGTCATGTGGGTGATTCATGTTTGTTACAATATATCCATATGGCAAGGAATCACTAAGCCTTTTGGCTTTCTGGTTTCCAGTTGTGGCTCACTGGCTTGTTTGTCCTACTCCATTGCTTATGCTGAGCATGAAGCACAAAGGCAGTAGGTTCCATTTTTAAAGTCTTTGGTATGACCTGGCCAGGATTTGAACCCTAGACCTTCCGGCTGCAAGTCGGATGCTCTAACCACTTGGCCACTGCATTCGATCAAGGAAAGGGATACTTGGGGTATGATGTATAGTTTTACTACAATACTTGTCTTTTTCTGTTTAATTTTTTTTCTGAAAAAGCTCAAAATACTACTAATCTTTAGAAAATGGTTTGTTGTGCATAACATAAACTAAAAAAAAACTTCAGTCTAGCATTTTCCTCTTTCCTGGAATGACATTAACTTTGTTTTCAATTACAGTCTTCTACAGTGGATATTGATGAACCTATGTTTCAGCCATTTCCATCAGAGATAACATTCCAGCAATTTGAACCTCATGAAATATATGAAGTGCCACTTCTTCTGAGAAATAATGATAAGGTAAAGAGGAACTTGTTTGAATTCAAGTGTGTGCATAAGTTTACAAATGTGTGTATCCACTCTTTTTGTTTAATACTACTGTATATGCAATGGAACAGAGTTTATTTGTTAGGTAGGCCCATTAAGGGGGCAAGAAAATTGAGGTACTTAAACCAAACACTGTCATCATGGAGGGGTCTTGTTGGCATGGTATGCTTGTCAAAGTTTTATTGCATTTAGGGCCCTTTTTCAAACATCCTTGAGCCCACATGAACCTTATAGAGTTCCTGCCTTGCATTGTGGTTATTATTAATATAGATTACACTGTTTGAGTTTCTTCTCTTGTTTACATGTGTATCCAATGTTTGTATTACATTTGTTGTGACAGGTATCAAGGCTTGTGAAAGTCTTCCAAGCTGATTCTCCCTACTTCAAGATAATCAGCCCAGCAGATATTGCTACAAAAGTTGCCCCTGGAATGCCAACTATCTTCAGAATACAGTTTTTACCAACTGCTAAGCAGGTGAGAACTGTTCTGTCAACTTCCATCCTCTTTCACTGTATGGTGTGTGAGAAAGAGTTGATAGTCTTGAGTACCATGTCATCTTTGAAGTTATAGTGACATGCCACTAAAAAGACCTGTTTTCACGTGGCAGTTGCAGAATAAAATCCCCAAATGAAAGATCCATTAAAATTATTTCAATACCATTTACTGTTCTCAACATATACCTCCTCAAAGTTTGATGGTTTGTGGAGTAACCCATCTTTTTTTCCAAAAGTCCCCTGACTCTCTGGCGAAAAGCCAGGGGCGAAAACCAAACAATACTCCCGAAAGAGGTCTGCTCCCCGAAGGAGTAGCAATGTCCCCAAGGGACAAACTTTGACTTAACTGACACCACCCGACAGTGGTCCCGTTCTAGACTGGCTGAATAGAACAGGTCCCACCTGGGAGCTCCGCCGTCGTGACCAGGGGTACTCCTGTGCCAGGTAGTACAAACAATACTCCCGAAGGAGTAAAAATATTGCAGGAGTAACCCATTTCCTACGAAAAAATAATGATGCAGAGTGTTGCACAGTGGTAGCATTTCCTTTGTTAACTCTATATAAATTTAAACTCTTAATTACCAATCAGATAGTTTACAATTTGGTTTAGTGATATCAATATTTTTCAAGGAAACAATTATAACTTCCAAAACAAACCCCTCAGGGGATAGCAATGCTACAATTTTCCTTAAAATGAAGGTTGGGAAAACAAAGACTAACCTTAGCCATATTTAGTAGGTGAATCTTTGACATCACAAATTTGTATATTTAGCCCTCTTGTTTATTCATAAAGTAAGTATGAAATGGAAATTACTCTGTAAAATGATCAATATTTGACGGATTTCGATGGGAATTGCAGCTATTTTCTTGATTTTTAATGCCTTTTGCATCAAATATCCAACTAAGTAATTTTTTGTCACCAGACCTGTAAGAGCTGATTCAGAATGAGGGTGGAAGGAGCTGTTCAGCTCTTACAATGCATCTTTCATGTGTTATTCTGTAAATTACCTGATTTCTTGGTTAATAATAGAAAAGTTTGGTTATGCTGTGGTGCTGTCCTTGTATTTGACTAAATTACAGGTTTTTTATATTACTTTTATTATTTTTCTTTGTACAATAAAGAATTGAAATTGTCAATTGTTACTTTTGTTTTCTGTAAAGGACTACAATCATGAGCTCATCTGTATGACAGAGAGGGAAAAATTTGTTGTTCCCGTGAGGGCTATTGGTGCAAGGGCAATCCTTGATTTCCCAGATGCTGTCAATTTCTCATCTTGTCCTGTCAAGTACCCAACACCAAGAATGCTCCTGGTCAGGAACATAGGGAACAGAGAAGCTAAATTTTCATTGGAAGTTCCACAGTAAGAGTTGTTCATACATTCCAACATTGTTCTGTAATTACGAGAATAAGGTATATTACCACCCCTCCTCTTTCTTCTCCCAACAATTTTCAAAGCAATCCTTTTGTAAGTTTAGCATTACTAGTATTGGTATCTGTAGCCTTGATATCAGGACTTATTTCTGAAGCCTTGGTTATCACTGATTGGAATAAATTGTTACTGGAAATGTAATGGCTTAAATTGTAGAAGGGTTCAAGGGTGTTTTATGGCTCTTTGCTTTGCTTTACAGGTGCAAAATCCTTGAGAATCTACAAGCATATGAGATGTCATAGTTTCTACTTCCTACAGGTGACTGTGCATGGAATCTGCTGTAACATAACCTGGAAAACAGGGAATCTATTTGAAGATATTGCCTTTCTATTTCACATTTTTGAATGGATTCAAAATCCAGCAATTTCTAAGCACATATTGGTACATCTGAGAACATCAAAGATGTAAAATTGTCCCTTAACCTTTGACGATTCTTGTTGGACCCTTCCCCCTCTCCCATCATTTATTTAAAGTCTTGCTTTGGCAATGCTTCCTTTCCTCCTACTTTAAAATCTGACTGCAAATGTGATTAGTATGTCACTTTCTTATTTTCTCCGAGACCCTTCAGTGTGAGCCCTGCTAATGGAATACTTGCTGTTGGTGAAAGTCTCCAGATTGAGGTCATATTTCAGCCAATGACTGTAGGTGATCACAGTGAAGATCTGGTGATCAGTTATGACACTGGTGAGTTGCTAATGCCATGTTTGTTATGTTCTTTTGAAATTTTATAGTTTGACAAACATACAGACTTGGGAGTTTCTCAGCCACTCTAGAAATCTGGGAAACTTTTGAAAATATAAGGGAAAATTCAGGGAATATGAAAAAATGTCCCTAATCATCAAAAAGTCAGGGTATATGATGAGGACTTATAGGAAGTAGTCAGCCTATTCTGCTTAGTTTTATGTCGAAACACAGTTTACAGCCTGTGAAGATGTGTCCCAAATTGGGAAAAGGTTGAAAAAATTATTCTGTAATTTTGAAAATATATACCAGGTAAAACTCTTAATAATAAGCTTTCAATTATTTGAGTTGGTAAGTCTGCAAGTCAGTTTTCATGAGAAACTTGTGATTGTACTTGTATTGGAATCCACTTAACCGTGACCTTGCTGGGAACCTAACTATAAATGTTGTGGTAGCTGGACCTTAATGCCTCAAATACCCTTGCCATGGAGTTTTACAGATGAGAAACTTTTAAAATGATTCAGTAGGGCTGCTTTATATTTCAGTTGTTTATTTTCTTCAGGTGAAAATATTTACGTGACTCTATATGGAGCTTCAGTAGACTTGAATGTGCGCTTAGACAAGAACTCTCTGAGAATTGAAAATACATTCATCTCCATGGCAAACCAACGAACAATATCCATCAGTAATCGCAGTGATGTCATCGTCCACTTCTGCTGGAAATCTTTTGCCACCTTGGAGGAGGAACTCCAACATAAAGAAAGGTTTGCAAATTTTGTAACATCTCAAAACTCCTTTCACAATTGCAATTTTATCTTTGAGGTTTTGAATTGGAAGAAAAAGCCTTTTCCTAGTTATTAACAAAATTTATAAAATTTAATCCTTTTCAAGTAATGTAAAATGAACAGTATAACAGAATTTCTCTGTTTTATAGGTATTTAAAGAAAGTTATAGCTACAGTAAAACCCCGTTTATCCGAAACCCTGTTTATCCGAACTAGCCGTCAGATTTGACAACAATAATAGTCAACACAATTACAGTAGTATACACCAAGTTTTAAGTGCTTTACAAGGCAAAATTCAACGTAAATTTTTGCAGAAATGCACTAATTTTTCTCGGGACTTTAAAAGTAATGGAAACACGTTAGGCTAGCGTAAGTCTTAGTTTCACTAAATCTGAAAAGTTAGTAACGTAGTGAGCTTCATTCTTAAAAATAATGAAAGTAGACCTTACAAAAACATTGCGAACTGCTGTTTGAGAGTCTCCTACACATGTGTCTCTAACATTTTTTGAAATTTTTGCAGAATTTTTACTCTAGCTACCTCTCCAGATCGTTACAGCTTTTCTTCAGCACACACATTCATTTAGTGTGTAGAAAGCATTGATCATTCAGATGAGCGAAGGCTCAAATTTTTGGAATAAAATCTCTCTGTTTTAGACGTCTTAAAATTTATTTGTCATATCATCGGTCACAAAAAATAGTAACGAAATATTCTGGGGGATTTTGTCTGCAATTTTAAGCCTTTTCGGAATTATTTTGGAAATGTGTTGACATACTGTCTTATATGGACCCATGGTGTACCGTACTTAAGGCAAAAACTTGAAACCCCGTTTATCCGAACTTTTTCGTTATCCGAACAACCTTCGGTCCCGATGTGTTCGGATAAACGGGGTTTTACTGTATTTTGACCAATTAGGAAGAAAACAGACTTTGGGATATGTTTGTGTATTATTAAGGAGTGTTGCACCGACATAGTAATCAACCAATATTACTAAGATCCTATTTCAATTCGTAATATCAGCAGATACTAATCGGGGTACTGATAATTAAGAAATGAGAGTTCTGTTTAGTGGACCATAGGCGATTGTGTGCTAACGCTTACCTAGTGTTGTTTTATTCACATGAGATAAAGTACTGAAACTTAATGTCAGACACAATAAAATCACTGAACACTTTTTGAAGTGTGTAGGAGAGGAAGTGTCAGGTATACAGTATCAGCATTTTAAATAAATTCTTCCAATACTGATACCAGAGAAAAGAAAGAAACATCAGTGGTTACTGATATTGAATACTTAGTACTTGGTTCAATACTATTGTTAAGGGTTCAGTTACTTTGCTCTCGCTTAAGGTTTCATACTAACGATTACAGAAGGGTTTCTTCTTGATTATCTTTTATGCAGAATTCTCGTTTTCATAACAGAAAATTTACAACAGATAAAAAGGAGAATAAAATGGATTCACAATGTGACCAACTTGCACATGTAGACTTGAGGATATAAAGACAATATTTAAGCCAATGTCTGTTGGAAATGGCTTTACAAGTGCTGACTAAATTAAGTTTGTTGAATGAGTTAGATGAGGTTTTACGGCTCAGTTTCTAACCAAGTTTGTAAAAAGGTTCTCACTCACCAGCATTACCAGTATGGTGAGTAATTGCTTGTAGAGGGTATCAATTTTCCTGTGGAATATGTGCAGTGTGTCATTATTTTTCAAAAATATGAATGGTTCTGGTTTTAGGTTTCAAAAAGATATCAATGAAGAGTACCAGGTGAAACATGACAGCTTCCTGGAGGAGTGTATTCTGGATCCGACACTTCGGGACCAGATGGCGGTACTATCAAGAACATATCAAAACAAGGAGAAGGTAGATACTCTAATTTCTGATTTATAAGCTGGGACACTAATCAATACAGAGTTCACTGTGTGAAGGCATTGTATCAGTTTTAGTATTGAGTAAAGCACTGGGCTTAACTGGTATGGAATACATAACATTTTAGGGACTTTAACAGGGAAAGGAATCCATGCCAGAGAGTAAAACATGATGTGAATATAATTGGGTTCATCATCAGAAGGTGTGTCCCACTCCTTTTTCTTATTCCTGTAGTTACCCCTTCTTCTTATTCCTGTTATTGAAGTTGCAAAGTGACTTTGAGTAAAATGGCAAGAAATAGTAACATCCGTGGCTTTGGTGATGGTGATTAACAATGAGTTCAGCCTACTCAGTGCTCCTCTGTGAAATAAAGTCAGGGATTTCCCCTTCTCTTTTGTTTTATGGGGTAGGGGTCCAAATTTGTTTGCTGTGTTTTAGACTTTTGTTTGCCACTATGTCAGTGATTGGTGACTAGCCATAAGGACCTGCATGATGTGAAATGTTCTTTTGGGACTTTTTGCAGATGTTCGGAGAACCATGCCTGCAAAGGTATGTCCTAATACAAATACTACTTTTCTGATTTAATCTCACAGGTTGTGGAAGGAGACAATCTGCTTTTCTCTGATGAAGTGTTCTCTATCATGCCATCAGAGGGTGACCTCTGGCCAAACTCTACCATGGAGATTAACATTATATTCAATCCCAAAGAGGCAAGAATGTACACTTCCACTGCCTACTGTGACATCACTGGTCGTGAAACTAGGCTGCCTCTTCGTCTCAGAGGGGATGGCATTGGACCGAAGGTGTCATTTTCATTGGACACTCTTGATATGGGACATCTGTTTGTTGGATCAACACACAGCTATGAGGTATGTCTTTGATTTCTTGATTGACAGTGAAATTGGTTTCCTCATCAGTTTGTCTGGACTTTGAAATCTAAACTTTCAAGGACAAGTGCATCTGTCCCAGTTAACATTGGAGATATTATTCCCATTAGATAGTTTTGCTAAATGCCTGTGGAACTTTTCTCATTCAGTAATAGAGCTTATGCATTGAAGTCAGGTGACGTCATTTTGGAGGGTTTCCCATATACACGTAGTAGACATATGGGCATATCCCACTGGTACACAAATCAGCTGTTTGGATGTTTTGGTGTAAGTTGCAGTGATAAGCACTTTCCTCCATTGCAGGGCACACTTCCTGTTCTGTGACATAATATGCATAAGGTCTACTTATGCAGTCTGACATTGGATAACATTGTTTGACTGTCTTTCATGTATTATGTGCATTTTTAAGGTCTTTTATGTCTTATGATGGCAGCAAAAAGAATGTGAGAGGTTCCGTTTGTATTTCAAAGAAAAAAAAAAAGACAAGCACCATAGAAAATAATAAGACTCGCAATAACTGAAGATATCTTTCTTTGTCACACTCAATTGACCTTCAGATTGAAGACAGTGGGGGAGTTATTTTGTCTACCTGGAATATTTTGTTGCCATAGATATATTTATTTCTTCACTGATTAGGTGCATTGAGCAAATGCTTTCTTTTAAACTCTGCCAGCTATGGGACAATTTCCCTTAACAACTTTTCAGCTCTCCCCAGAGTTCATTCCTAGTACTTAGTTCTCATTTAGATATCACTTATACAAATCTGTTTAATTTTGATTGTAACTGTCATGTCCCAAATTTTTGCTTGTAAAATGCTAACCAATTATTTGGGACACTGAAAAAAAATCTTTTATGCCACTTTCTTAATTCTTCAGGTGGTCTTGGCTAACAGAGGTGATATTGATGCTCATTTTCAAGTGGAGCCCTCCAACAGTACCTTTGGGCCACGGTTTACCTTTAGTCCCAACGAAGGACATATTTTGCCTGGAGGATACCAAGCTGTTCAGATTGTCTTTTCATCCCCTCTCTTAGGAGAGTTTAATGAAACCTTTAATTGGACAGTTGATGGTTTGCCAGAGAAAATCAAGATTCACCTTAAAGGAACAGTCATTGGTCCAACCTTCCACTTTGATGTGCCCAAGCTCAAGTATGGAACAGTCTCATATGGTGAGTTTGAAAGCATTATGGATGATATTTGTTGTAGCAAACATACCATGGGGCTGAATGAGCCTGTAAAGATCTACCATGTCGCTAGAGGACCCATTGGCCATATGTTGCACCTCTGCAGCTTTCTCCACATGTCCCCAAAGTTGTTATCTGTACTTAAAATCTCTTGAGCAAACAAGCTTCCAGGGCACTATTGGCCATAACTTCCTCATCAAACAATAGATACATACTTGAATTGCAAGGTATACTACAGAGACTATTGTTTGAGATTAGACATGCACCACTGCACAACCTTTTCAGTGAGGAAAAGAGGGGAGCGCTAGGTGTGAGAGGATGACTCATGCTCTAATAAACTAAGTCAGAAAACCTGCCCAGACAGGCACATGACCTGATTTTGAGCTCTCAGAAGGTGCACCATATTAGTAATAGTGTCAAATAATAATCATGATTTTCCTTCCAGTAACTGTCAGCTAGCATTACTATAAGTCCACAAGTGGTATCTTGAAGTTAATAGTAAGGACTTACTTTTAGGAGGGCACATGCCTGAATCTGGCAAGCTGCAGTAATTGTGGCAATAGCAACAAAACAGTTGGGGGAACAACTTAAATTTTATCAGAATCACCCAATATGCTCCCTCATGCCCACAAAGTAAAGTCTTAACTAAGTATCTTTATTCTTTGTTGATGAAAAGGTTTCAAGTGCACCCAAGTGGCAACATTGGTAAACACTTCCTTGGTCCCAATGACATTCCATTTGAGAGTTCCCAGTGATGGCCATGGTAAGGTTGTCTCTGTCACCAATGGAGATACTACCCTTGGCAAAACCAACCTCAATGTTTCTCCAAAAGAATTTTACATTGAACCAGAGACGGGGACGATTTCTCCTCAGAGTGAGATGAAGATAGCTGTAAGCCACCTTTATATCTTTTTATATGTTTGTTGTAAAGTGTAATAGTGTGTCATTGTTGTGGAATTAATTTCATGATGTTTAATGTTTCTTTGTTGATACTGTATTAGAGTATATAATCTGCAACTTACGTGGTAGACACAGTTATATAGCAGGTCTATTCAGAATCTACATTTTATTGATCTCTGTATTCTTCATTATCAAAAATGTGTTACTGGGTGGATAGACACAAACAAATGATACAGTTTTTGGAGTGATATGTTCCAATTTCTTGGTAAATATGAGATAAAAATGTGAGAATACTTTTGTATGAAGCCTTGCTTGAAATTGTGGTGATGTAAATGATGGCTTTTGCTTGGGTTAATATCCAGCAAATAAAAGAAGACCCTGTTCTTTTATTGATGTGTCACTTAGTGACACATTAGGAAAAGCAGGACAAAAGATAAAGGAAAATTGTATCATGTACATTGTTAAGAAGAAAAATGTTGTTTCAGCAGAATGAAACTTGAAATTTAGCATATGATGCAAAAATGATGTGTATGTACACCTGTAAACCAAACTCGGTTTAGTTTTGATTTGTCATTGTTGGTAAGTCTAAGGAACCGATCATGTCTGCTTCTGGATAAATTGTGAGCAGGGGACAAGTGTGTTATTGCTTCACAGATGGGGAATTGAAGTGTTTGCAATTTCAATGCACTTTATGGCATGTTTATCATGCAAATACTAGTTCCACTTGGCAAATTTAAGAGATATTCCTACACATACACATTTACAGGAAACTAGATTGATGACAGTTTTGTTAATTAAATTATAAAATCTAATTTTTCCCTTGAATGTGGAACAATAAAACCTGAAATAAAATATATTGCTCAAAGTTTTCACGCTAATTTGATTTCAGATTGCCCTGACCTCTAACACTGTCAAGAAGTATGACCTTTCATTGGTTGTGGATGTTGAGGGAGTCGGAGATGAGATTTTAACACTACCAATCACAGCAAAGTAAGTGTGGATGTTCTGGTTGTTGTATTTCTTGATGTGAAATAAAGATCTGCTTGCCATCATGGAAGAACTTGACAAAGGCATGAACTTTTACTACAGTTGAGTACACTCAACACCCATGCAAATGAAATGTCAACCTTGCTTCCTGATATGAAGTGTTGACCTTGTGTCATCCTCCTGAAAGTACACTCTAAAGTGAAAAATCAAAGAAATATGTAAAAAGCTGGAAGAATGTCTCAATGAATTGGTTCCAACCATAGAAATTGAAGTAAGGAAGAAGGCTAATACAGTGCATTGCTATGTATTTATTATAACTAGGGAAGTCACAGTACTAGTGTGGGTGCTTTCCTTGGATTGCAAAAAGCCAGATGAGTTGTGTGTTTCCATATATAAAGTGTGCATCCAACTTTGAAGTTAAATGCTATTTGACATGTCTCTCCAAAGATAAGGAGTAATTTTCACATCAAAGATAAGTCATGGTGCCTTATAATGCTAGGTTCTGTACTCCTGACCTTAAAAATTGCTAGTTCCTCCACTCATCTGGGGCAAGAGTAATGACAAATCACAAAAGTTCATTCCCATCCTAGACTGCTAGCTACTACTATGCCTATAGCTAGGCTACTTTTAAGCAGACAACACTAGTTAATAATCAAATAAGTATGTAATTGGCTTCCTATCACTTCTTTAACTTAATGCATTCTACTGTCACATTTTTGGCAATTTTAACACTAGAATCCAGAACATGATATTGTAATTCAAAAAAATTTGTCAGTTTTGCAATGTCAAATATGTCTTAGACATAATGATTGCATTACACTCTGGTGCTCTCTTGCCATACAAATTGTTAGATGAGTGGCTTTAATCCAGGTCGCAAGATATTCTTCTCTCATACTTCATTTTCTTACCTTCTGATAGGATTTGCAACCAAAAGTGTCCAAATGTAGCCTAAATGGAACCATCATGGTAGGTTTTCAAGAACTGCAGTCTGCATAACTATCTTTTTTCCTTTTACAGATGTGTTGTGTCCCCAGTTGGTATCTTGACGCCAATCCTTGATTACACCCGTTGCTTTCTCAACCATCCTTATGAACAAAATGCAAGAATTGTAAATGATTCTGATTTGCCTGTCAAATACGACCTCATTCCTCAGGTAAGTCAAAATAATGGTTCTTATTGATGAAGTTATTTATTTTGTAGTTTTAACACAATTTAACTAGGAAGATGTAACGGGAAAGGGAGTTACATGACTGTTGATGTATCTGTGTTATGCAAAACCTGTTGCAGGTTTTAAATTGGGTGATAGTGGGGGGGGGGGGGGCAAGAGCAATGTTACCCTTGAAGATTATTGGTGGGAAAGGAGCTCACAACCCTCCAGCCTCCTTTGTTTTTGCACGTGAACACTTTGGTCCCAGTATCCTAAAATATGTAAACTGAAGTGGAAAACTTGTGTCTTGTAGCATTTACCAACTTGTGGCAATTTATCAGTACTCAGAAAATTGAAAACAATAAATACCTTTGATAAAATTAGGTATCCCATAAAGTACACAGTGGTCATCCTAGAAGCTAAAAACATGATTTTTTCTAAAATAATGCTTTAACAGGAGGTGGATGAGACTACAGCTCTGTTGTACACCAGCACACAGCCATCAGGGATTATTCCAGCACAGTCTACTGCAGAAATTCCAATGGTCATCACTCCAAGAGCTTTGGAAGAAATTGATACCATTGCAGAATTTAGTATTTTTGGTTCTTCACAGCCACCTTTGGTAACTATTTCTATTGTTATAGTCTTTCAAAGTTAATATTAGGAGAAACTTTAAAGAAACATTTAAATCCAGAGTATATAGGATCTTAGCATGTGTGGATGACTTTAATTTTCAAAACTGGTATCATGCTCAAGTTAAGTGATCACATTTGCATTTATACCCATACTTTGCATGAGTGGATAAACCAGTGACATTTGAAGCAATGGCACTTTGTGATCAGGGTGTGGGGAGTTTTATACCCAGCTTCTTTACGGTTAAGGTGGGGCTTTTTTCTATCTAATGTTAGTCTTAGATTGTTCACGTAGAAATGACCTGCAAAATTTAAGATTCCAAATTGGAGCTAGAATGCTCAGTTGGAAGCCATCTGGGGTGAAGTCATACTCCATAAGAACTTACAGGCTTCCCTCACATTTGTGATTTCTCAGTGTTCCAAATCTAGTGTCAGAATTTGACCTGAAAGATGCTTCAAGTATTGTGTTACTTAATGGGTATTTGTGATTTTAATGTCCTTTAAGTCCTCATTGAAACAAAAGAGGCAGATTGTGTACCTGCTTCATCTGTCTCTGTTTTTCTCTTGTAATGCTGTTACCTGTCAGTGTTACTACCAAAGCAATTTTAGCATCTTTTTGATTTTATGCTTTTACTGTCATCTCCATCGTTGTATGGTGTAAGGATTCAAAACTTTAATACAAAAGTTGCAAAAGTGAAGTGATAGGCTTACTGTCACTTAGTCTGATATCTTATTTGGTTTTTTAGTGACACACTTAATCCTGATTAATTCATTGCATGATCACTATCATGCAGTGGAAATCATCTATGATAAAACTTGACTACAGTAACAATTACAATGATTGTAGTTGTATTGTTTATTTAAACCTGTGCAATTTACTGTCCATCACTGTTTGCAAGTAGGAATTTTGGTATCTTGGAAAACTTTGATTAAACCTAAATCCCAACCATAATTTCTCCAGTCACTGTGAATGCACCATCTGTGAAAGTATCTTAAATTAAGAGTATGAGGAACAATTATAACAGGACACTGCATTCTTTGCTTTGTCATTTACAGCAAGTGCAATTGATGTGTGTTGGTGAAGGTCCAGTGGTTCATGTTGACCCAGAGGAACTTGACTGGGGTCAAACCCCAGTCCTATCAGATCTGACAAAGTCCGTTATCCTGTCCAATGAATCTCTCATCCCTGCTCCATTTGTTTGTGCTATGGTAAGTAATCAAACTCATGTGTAAGCTACCTATCAAATCTGTATATAACTCACTTTTAATTTACAAATAAGTTATGAAACTTCTCTTAATATACGTCACCTTTAAGTCTGTATGCCACCTCAATCATATAAGTATCATCATGTTTGTAAATGAATCCTTTGAAACCTGTCATATAAGTAACAGTTAATCTATATAGTGAGTCAACAAAGATCTGCATCTATCAGCTGCTATACAAGTGTCTTCAAACCTGAATGTATGTCATTTTGGAACCTGTATGGAACTTAATCTCAAACCTTTATGAAAGTTTCCAACTTATGTATAGGGAGGTTTCACGCATGCAAAAGTCAACTAAAACAACCAACATTTTGGAGGACAAACAAAGGTGGATGCCTGGTCATGTACTATAGCAGTGAGCTTAGTAGTGTGTGGCACATTTATCCTCCAGAACATCTAGCGCATTCACTAAATTTGACCTTTTGACCTTTGGTGCAAGCTCCCTATAAAGCACCTTCTGGTCTCTGAGCCCTGTTTCATACTATTAGTTATTCTTGATTTTAAGATTGATTTCAGTAAGACTATTGCAAGATAGATCAAACATAACATCTAGTGTAACTCTTTATAAAACAGGGCCCTGATCTGTGATGCTAAAAATGAAATTTCTAGGAATAAGAGGTCACCCAATCAACAAGTCCATTATGTTGGAGTGAATATGATCACAAGAGGAACTATACAGAAATGACTGGAACAAAAGTTGTTCTGTTAAGGAATCATCCATTTTTTCATTATTTTTACAAGAGTACAGAACACGTACATGGGGAAGGGGTGGGAGGAGGTGGTCACAGACCTTAGGCAGTTTTTCAAAATGCAATAAATGTCTGACTTCCTGCAGAAAAATCATCACTTTTCACATATCCTCAAAGTACACTCTAGCAGAAGGGGTATGAGGAAGTTCAAAAGAAGAGTATGCTTCAACTCTTGTGAAAATGATGGAAAAATTGATGACCCCTTAAATAACTCATTAGTTGGTTGTATAGAAATTTGAGTCAAATAAATTAGAAAGTTACAAAATTGGTTCTTACACTCCTCTCTTCAGGTGAGACCAAAGTCCTTGTGGAAGGTTGAGCCAGCAGAAGGAGTGATCCCTCCAGAGGAATGTATGGAAGTGAAACTAACAGTCAACCTGGATGATAATATCAGGTAATCACAACTGCAATTGATTTAGGAAGGTGAGAAAGTAAGGTGTGGGGGGAGGGGGAAGGGGGAGTGGAAAGCAGTATCCTACAAACTGTTGGGCCCATTGCCCATTTATAGGTCACATATAATTACGTATTTATTTATTTCAATTTCTGTGAAATCAATCACTAAGAATCTAATAGGGTTCATTATAAGGTAGTAACATACCTTGCCATTAACAGAAGTTTGTAACAAATGTCAAAACTTCAAGTTTCAAGAACTCTGAAGATCATTTAAGGTGCAGGCTCTTTTTTCTTCATCAAGATAACATGTAGCTGTTGAAATACCTGGTTGTTCTGTCAGGAAGTTTCCCCTAATACTTTATCAAGATACTGTTTTCCTTTGACAGGTTTCAAGACAAACTAGCCGTTGAGTTTAAGTACAGTCAGACAAGATTTGTCAAAGTTCATGCATATGGCTTTGGAACGACCATAACATCCAACCCACCAATGACACCAGCTATTGAGCTTGGCCATCATTTCAGGTGTGTGTCTGTACATCTGTATATATCTGCATTGGTAATGTAAAATATTCCACCATGGTGAAAATTTGCCCGTTACTGTAGAATTGCAAGTTGTGAAGGACAAAAACCCACTGCCTGATTTTTAATGTTCCACCAGGTTTTCTGATTCTCTTTAGTGAAGGAGTGACCATGTATTGAGAGAGTAACTGCCACCTCTCCTGTACTGATGTAATTAATACCATTGACTAGCAAGTGCACTTGTTGTATACTTGCTTAATCGCATTTGTCAGAGAAATATTGCCAAATGCCGTGGCTCAATTTTTTGTAGTTGACTACTGTGTGATATTTTATTTACTGTTTTTGTGAAAGAATTTAAGATTGAATGAATTGATGTCGGTTGTGAGTCAGGCTTCTGTACTTTATTTTCAATTTTACAATACTCTAAGTGGCAAACATTTTCATATTATTGTGTCTGTTAATTACCTGGTAATATCTGTATTATTTATTGCACATCAGACTGTTCTGTCCTTCATGATCTTTATGTGGCCATTGTTGAGAACATTGTTATGAACAAGAAAGCTATTCTGTTTATTAATGAAATGCAATCCATGTCCTCCCTTGTAGCAATGGACCTTGCAGGAGAACATTCACACTCACAAACAAAGGACGAAGACACCAACAACTCTTTTGGAGCACTGAAGGATTCAATCCAATCAAATTCAAGAGTAAAGAATTCGAGTACAATCCCCTGGATGTTAAGTACCAGGTTAGACTTCAATTTGACCTCATGTTGTTCTCTCTTATTCCTGGTTGTTATAGTTATCTATTTTCTGTTTGTTAAATTCTTAAAGCTATGGAACATACAGTCGCTATAATTTTTAGTCCGCAAACTACCTATGCTTCTGTATGGCTCGGTTTTATCATGTGACAATATTTTTTCATTGATTTTAAATTCATGCAAGATAAATCCTATGTATACCCAGAACATGCTATAATTAATTTCTGACAGTTGGAACATAATGATGTTAGATTTTGCTGATGTTTCAGAATATACTTTGTATATATTGATTTTGTTATACGTATTGAGTTAGTATTAAATCAGTCTCATATATGTGTTTGTACGAACATGGTTCTGTACTGTAGCATCTCAGTCAGACAGTCTTTTCTTTGCAATCCTGTTTTGCCTTATCCAAACTTACAAAGTATTATAGTGATATAATTATGATTAAATAAACTTTTGTATCTATAATTCTACATAACATGTGCTGTTTTCCAGTATGGCTGAAAACTTGATGTGGGGGTGGGGGCTTCATGAAACCAGCATCAAAGTGTATTTATCTTTACATTTCTAATTATTTCTCAGAGAATGCCTCCACCCAAGCCCCCACCTAGACCTGTTTTCTCTCTGACCCCATCACGGTTTGAGCTAGAGGCAGGACAGAGTATTGAGGTGGTACTGGAGGGGGAATCAGATGAGTAAGTGGTGCATTCTTTTAAATTTTTCTTTCCCTTGTGCTCAAAAACTTTTATTTGCTTTGTACCGCTTTGTTACAAATGTTGCAGGGTAAGCCTCATTGCTTTATTCTTTCTTGCAGTTTGTGCATGATATAAAGTTAGTGCACGTGACATTTTTTATCCTTTCAGGTTTTTCCAAGTGCGACTTTTGCTCTTTTAACTAACTCAGTTCTTGACAAAGGCTTTTAAGTGGGTAGTTAGTTTCTGTGTAGCTTTTCTTTTTGGTCTGGTTGAATTGTTAACTTAAAAATCAACAGTGTTCATTATAAATGCCATAAAGTTTGTACTTTCAGTAGTTATCAGTATAATTATGTACAAGAACTGGCCTTTTGCTTTGTCTCAAAGAAAAACTAATTTATTAATTTGGACTCAGTTTGACTTAATTCATATAGTGTACTCTAGAAGTAGTTAGTACTTTTGTTTAGCCTTTGGTGACATTTGTTTTTTTTTTTGTTTGTAAGAAATCTTGGATTATTTGTATTTTCTTTTCCTTGTCATCTTTCTTATCAGACCCAGAGTTGTGAAGGAACGTATGCTGTGCCATGCAATCATTGGTAGATCCAGTGGTAAAGAACGTATCATGAAGACAGATGTCAGTATCGAGTTCATCAGCCCTGTTCTGGAGTTCTCCACAAGGTCTTTGTTCTTCAGAGTTGACAAGGTGTGCAATTAAGTCTAAATCATGAACTTTTAAAACCCATTGCAAAGCTTTGGTTAACATTTTTCAGGTTTTGCAATTTACAATGATGTAAATGTTTCTGAGATGAATTTTTTGTCCCTGGTATTTGGTGAAACAACTGCAGTGCAAAACTCTCCTCAAAATTCTTTCAAGAGGTAACTTTTTCAGTGTAAAGGAACCTTTAGCAAGCAATTTTGTGTCTTTGACTGTACACTCAACTATCTTCAAGTGTAGGTCAGTCATATTAACATGTTGCTGAGGAATCAAATAGAGAGAGTGCACAGTTTTATTTGATTCTTAAGTAGACAAAGGGTTATGTGTTTCTAGGATGAAAAGGTATTGTGCTAGTGAGCAACAGTGGGGAGTAACTGTTTCACGATGACCAACCATTACCTGGTGTGTGAATTGGCAGTTTATCAACCAGTGTAAGTTCTGGGAAGGTTATTTTTTGACAATCAGATGTTGGTTACAATAGGCACTGGGTATACGTGGTTGCCCAATTTGGTACTTCATCAGCTGGAACTCAGCTTGTCCCGGCTAGAATCCTGTTTATGGTCATAGCAGTTTGTTGAATCCTTACAAAAGAAGTAGTATCAAATAAGTTAGCCCAACCTAGGTTTCTAACTTTTGAATATTTTCATTCTCAACATCAAACCATGGTATCTTGGGGTTTTACCCATTGGGACAATCAGATCTCATGTGTAAGATCAAAAGAGCAATTTGTGAATGCATGGAGCCTTATTATGATCTAAGATGAAAGTGATTGTATAGACAAATTTTCATGAATGTAGTCCTTCACACATTGTGTTTATGTAGGTTTATAGGTTGCTCAGTGATCTCTAGGTAAACATTAATAACTGTCGGCTGGCTTTCTTATCGACAATTTCATTGAATTTGTCTGAAGTTGTACAATGAAATGCAACTCTTCATGCAAAGGTAACACCAGGTGAGGTAGCATCAAAGGAATGTTCTTTATAAAGCTTCAAGCATAATAGTAATCTTTGACCCTAACAAGTTTAGGTCTCTTGCCTGGTGTGTCATTTCATTTCAGCAAGCCCTTGCAAAAAATATGTGTCAGTTTTAAGCAATACATATTACTTTTCAGTGGGGATTATGAATACACTTTCAGAAGTATAAAAAGTTAAGTTTGCTTATCAGGAGAAAATTTTTCACCCATCTGTTTTGATTTGAGGTGTTGTAACATTTTCTGCCGATGGAAAAATATTTTCCTCTGTACATTGTTTTTGTTCTGCAGTACCCAGATGATGTCCTTGAGAAACAGCAAGACAGCCTGATTCTTAAAAACGTATCCTCATTACCTTTAAACTGTTTTGTAGAGTTGGAACATCCTTTCCATATCATAGATGAACATGGAGATGAATTGACAAGCCTGGTAAGTGGTTAAAACTGGTACTTATTCTCTAAATTGCTTAAAATGTATTTTCTTACTCATAAACATATGGGACTACTTTCTGTTGGAGGATGGGTTGGGTAGTGTGGGGTTGATCACTACTGCTTGAAATTTTAAGCATGTTTGCCTTAAAACTAGAATGTATTTTGCCTGAAAAGAGAAAACCTGATTGGGGGGGGGGGGTGGTGGTGGGGTGAAGGAGGCCACTAGCATCCACTCTCACCTTGTGTGCCTATGGTCTAAATTATGTAGAATTTTATTTAGAAATAGTTTTAGGTGCAGTTGCAGAATTTGAATTTCAGTAAATTAGCTTCATGTTGACAGTTGCTTCAGGTCTTAAGCTTATATCAGATATACCCAAGAAGAACAAAGACTCTATTATCTATAATACAGAATTATGGAGGGAACAGAATTTAGAACTCAACACCCAGTGAGAATAGAAATCATTTTTTCAATTATAAGATCAATCTTGTACAATGCTTAGCAATATATATTTCACCAAAGAGTATTACAGGAACAATTTGGTTGGTCATTTATAGGGATCAGTAGGGGTACTCTGAGATCATATGAAGATGCGAAAATATTCTAAGCACCATAGTGAGTGGAATTTGTAATTGTCTACAGATTAAAAAAATTGCTGTCTTGCTAAGCTTGATCCAAAAGTTTCTCATGGTGACATTTTTGTATAGCCCCATCATATTTTCAGAAAGTTTATGCATATATGTAAGATAAATATATCAATGCTTGTATTGCCATTAAGAATCACTACTTTATATTCCCAAGTTAATATCTTACTTTCTTCTCTGTATTACTTCAGTATGTTCCCTTAGGTATCAACATGAGCACAGAACTAATCATCCAGTTTGACCCTGCCTACCAGGATGACCTCCATTCCAGAGTCACTGAAAAATTCCTTAGTGTGAAGTACAAAGAACACCCACATTTGGTAAGTTTAACATGCAAAAAAAAAAAAAAAAGAAATGTTTCATTCAGAAATGAGATACTGTTCAGTCCTGTGATGATCCACGTAAATTTAAAATGTTACTGTTTGTGCAACTTTGATGATTTGTTGAAAAAGCGTAAATCTACTGTGAAGAAAGTTTACAGATGAGGAGTTTCAGAAATTTTTCTCTTGAAGGTATCACATCATCACATGGTACTACTGGTGGCTGTGAGTGTTTGTAATAGTGTGTGCCTTCACATTGCATAGTCTCTATGTCAGTGGTACTCAGATTTATTTATTTAACTGTGCAAGTTGGTTAGATAAGTACCACAATTTAAAAGCAATCAACCTAACTTATTACATAACCAATGATGAATAATTAATTGAAAATATTTGGTGGAGGGAATTAAAAAATTTCGAAAATCTGGTGTTTGTCATAACATTGAGTGTGAGAAATAGTGATTTAATTCAATTGATGCAATTTTTATGTGGCTTCTATGTATTCTAGAGAAAATAATATGTTGGGAGTATTTCATTCTAACATGGTCATGGTTGAGAGCAAGACACATATCATAACTGAAACACTTATTACACTTTAAGATAGAGGAAATCCAACCACTCCTGCATCTTTCAAACCAGATGTATCTTGTGGTATTGGAGAAGAATAAGGATACAATACATATTCCATAAATCTGAGTCATTTGAATCATTTTAAATCAATGTCTCTTTGTATGTAATGCAGGACTATGTCACATTGAAAGGAGAGGTATATTTCCCTAACCTGACTTTCGAGAAGGACACAGTGGACTTTGGCTGCATTTTGAATGACACAGAAGTGACACGGTATGTCAACATCACTAATAACAGCCCCATGCCTGTCAAATACAAGTGGTCATTCTTGGAACCAGCACAACCAATCATTCTGTATCCTCAGCCACTCCCAGAAGAACCTGTTGATGAACTTGGTGAGCAGTTTTCTCTTTTTTTTTAACTCAAGATTAATTTGAATTTGTGAGGTATTTTGGAAAAATTTTTGAAGAAATTAAGGGAAAAATGAATTCCACAGCAGGAAATGTACAATTTCATATTCAATATGAATCCTTTCATCCTGTTTGCTGGAGAACATGTTGGTTTCATTTGGACTGAGTTAACAAAGAAGGAAAAATTGGCATAAGTGGTATGTGGAGGTGGAAAGGGGGTGGTAGGGAGGGGTTTTCAAAGTTCACATGGGACTAACCAAATATCATGTCCCATTTTCAAAATCTATGTGCCAGAAATGAAATACCTTCTAGCCAAGAAGTTTTCAAAATGAGACTTTGAAGAATCATTGCCCCCTCTACCAAGAACTTCCATTTCTGTGTAGACCAGCCTTGTTCCTTCTCTCTTGGTAACACACCAGCAGGTGTATATAGGTGGAGTGCATTGGCAAACAAGACACAGCAGTATAAATGTAACCATAAAATGTATCGAAGGAGCACCCTCAAAATTGCTATTTGATTTTAGTTACATAGTCTGTTGACATTTACTGTCATCTGTTATTAGTTTCAACCTAAAAAGTTGTTGGTGCTGATGTCATTATGATGTCATTAGTCTACTTTTGTTCCAGTGAATTAACTGATACTGTAAACAGTAAAAACAGTGCGCACAAGGATCTAGTAAGTGGGAACTTGCCATTAGTTGTGTCTACCTATATTACTTTAAAAGTTTTGACCTTTGTAAGTTGTTTATGTTCATTTCAGATGAAGAAGAACAATGTATAGTGGCCTTTGAGGAACCCGATCAGATTGATGAAGACCAGGAAATACCAGGAGAAGAAGATGAAGATGGGAATGAAGAACAAGGGATACAGGACCCTGGGGATGAGGAGCAAGAGAAACAGGATGAATCTAAAGTAACATCTCACCTTCTATTTTCTCTTCTGGGCCCGTCTTGTTTATTTCAGATTAAATATTTGTCATGATGAAATAATGAAGGCTGTAAAGGATAATTTCAGACATGAAGGAAAATGATTTTGACAACATAAATTATTTTCCAAATACTAGTTAAACAGGAAGCAAATTAGGAATGTTGCACACGAGAGAAACAAGTTGAGCAAAATGCCTTGCATGTCAGCTTACAAAGATTCTCACATGAGTGGTCAAGGTTTTGTTAGACTGCTACCTCTCATGGCAGTAACTTCAAATGTCCAACACCTTATAATGTTTGCTGACACACTTGGCAATCTTCTCACCATGTGTGTTGTATCTGAGCATTTGGTTCACACCCTTTCACCATTGTATGTGGAACAGGCTGAGAAAAAAGAGAAATTTGCTGAGCAAAGTGACACAAGAGGTGTTCTGCTGACCTTAAATGTCTATGTATGGTTAGCATATGTGTGCAATGTTAAAAAGATGTGAGCCAAATGCTTAGAACTGGCCTGCATGGTGCGAAAAGTGTCATGTATGTGAAAAACCATCAAATATTGGATATTAGAGTCAGCGGCCACAAGAGACAAAAATCTTACAAAAAATTCCCACATACTTGAGACTCTAGCTGAGCAAAGAGACACACAGGGCATTTTGCTACGCAAATTCCTCTTGTGTGTGGCAGGTTTTTGGGGGCTCTTCAAACAATATATTGCACATTATGAAGGTTACCTTTGTTATCAGGTGTGCTACATATGTTTTGTTTCCAACATTTCCAATGTAAGAATAATTGTTCCATGCCGGTGAAAAACTTTTGAAAGAAATTATCAAATGAAAACAGAAAATTTAAATGTCACCAGTAAATAACTTATAATCCAGATGTTAAGTTGGCTGTTATGACTGATGATCAAAGCGTGTTATGAAACAAAAGGGTTGCCTTGGGTGTATCAGATAGTAGAATGAGGGTTTTTCAGTACCTGTTGAATGTGTATGACTAAAAGCTACATCCTTCAATAGAATCTGTGGTTAGTCTCAGTTTTGGCAAATATATTACCAACCAGGAAGGCTACGTAGTATTTTACTTAGCTTGTGATTAATGTTTTAAGTACTTTTCATTGTTTCCTATAAGAAGAGGTGTTTTTTCTAATATTTTTGTGAATGCAAAAATGGGTTTCCTTTTGTTACAGGAATCTCAAGTAGAAATTTCTTCACACAAGGAACCTGATGCAACAGAGGTCCATGAAGAGGTGACTGAGAGCGTTAAAGGACCTACCCTCAGTCAATTGGAAGAACCGTCCATGGAAGATGTGACAGGTGGGTCAGAGATCAAATCTGAAACCAAGAGTAAGAAGTCATCCAAGAAAGGAGGAAAGTCATCAGGAAAGAGCTCTAAGAGATCTGGAAGCAGGACAGGAGGGAAATCTGTGAAAGGTGATGGACAGAATGAAGATAACAAAATAGCTGATGATACACTTACTGTTGATCAGGTAAGGGCCACAAACTGATGGATGTTGACTTGGGATGGATGGCCAATTGATCTTATGAAATAATCCCCATTACCTCTCCCCTCACCTCTCCTAACTATGAGAGAAAAGTTGGTGAAGGGAAGGTCAGTTGATTTGATGGGGTAAGAAGTAGAACGGGACTTCCATAGCATTCCACTTTAATCTATCCCATTTCTTGTGGTATTTATGTTTGGAACATTTCAAAACCTTGAAGTCTTTGGAATACTTCCTGCTTTTTGACAAGATGTTTACACTAATTGTTTTAAGACTGTTGCCATGGTAATTTGAGGTGACAGCAGACTAGTGTCAGTACCATGACATTTACTGGTAGGTTACATTTGTTTGGGGTTGAAGTAAGTTTACTGGGTGGTGCTAGGTGCCAATTCAATAATCACACTTTGTGCATAGAAATTAGTCTTCTTGTTCAAAATCAGTCAATTTATGATTGTAGAGAACTTATATTTGTCATTTTTTGTAGGAAGTTTAGTTGAAAAATTAATCAGATGGCAAACTTGGTCTTCCTCAAATGTATGGTTACACATTAGGACAATTAGTATAAAAATGATACAGGGCAGAGTTGGTTTCATGGTATAACATTTCATTGACAGATTCTGGACGATGACGTTGGCAAGACTCAAACACTCGGTCAGGATGGAGACCATCAGAGCGTTACCAGTGGGTTGTACTTCCGCCCCCATAGTGCAGTCAGGAGAAGAAAGGCCAAGATAAATTACATCCAAGCCATCACAGAACCAACTGTTGTTGGTATTGAAGAGGTATGGTACTAAATTTTAGATATTGTACCTGAATTGGTTGCTGGGGTAAAATAGTTCAGGATGACATGTAGTGTATGGAAAAATTGTTTGTAGAGTACATAGTGTAAAACTTGGATAAATTTAGGTAAGTTTTACTGTTGTAACTAATGGCAACCTCCTTGGTGGGTGCTATGCTTGGACCTAAAGAAGTTAGAATGTATGCATGAAGCTCCAAATTTGGGGTCAAATATTACAGTCATGCAGTCAACTCATTTTCAACTGTCATCAATGTCACCACCTTGGACAGCACTGGTCTGCTTTGAACTCTGAACATTTTTCATTTGGTTAATTTCATTGGTTGTGTGTACTTGTTTGAATAAATATTTAGTTGGTGTGTAGTTGGGGTGGGAATAAATAAATGCTCTGAGATGGATCCTTGGATGCCTTCCCCTTAGGGAGGGCTTTGTGTTTTGTGGATGTTTTCAGCTACATTGGGTTAGTGTGGTCTGAAACCCCAGACCAATTCTTGGCTACCCCCTTGCTGGTGTTTGGTCCATTTGCAGATGACAAGTAGTCAGAACCACCATTTTTGTAATACAACCAGATTTTGCAAAAAAGTACTCATCACTGCTTCAGTCCTTTGTTCAACCATTTGGTGTTGAAGCTGTCATATTAAAAATGAATTAACTAGTGATAGTCAAGGATTTAAACAGAGAGCCTTCCAGGAGTATTTTGGACTCTGTCGAATCCTGGATGCCTGGTGTGTGCAGTACATTCCAATGAAAGTACTCTACCAGTATCACCTATTTTGACTCCCTGAGCTCACTTTTCTGGCCATTAAGCTTTTCTGAAAATCATTTCATTTCATAAAGTGAAAGTTTTTGCAATGAGTATGGAGTAAGACATTTTTAGTTGTATGTATTCCCATTGTGAAAGCCTTTCTGATTATTATTTTATTTCATCAGTGAATCATCAAATGTAAGGATGTTGCCAGTACAACAAATTAAATGACAAAACCTATAGACACCTTTTCCATTATTTTTATTTTTGCTTCTCAAAGCATTTTTGAAGGCAAAGAATTTAAAAAGAGATTTTACTTTTCTTTCATTTTCATCTTTCATCCAGGTATTTGACATTCTTCCTCTTTATGGATCTCTGATGCCAGGAGAGTCAGATACAGTGACTTTCACATTCTATGGCCACACTGAAATTGGGTCTGAAGCAAAAGCCCTGTGCCATGTTGAAGGAGGTCCCTGCTATGAGGTCGTCCTTAGTGGAGAAGCCTCTGTGGTCCAGTATGACTTTGATACAAAATTCATAGACTACGGCAAACAGGTGAGATATTTTTCACTTCTTGGTATTACATTATATTCCTCCTTTTCGACATTTGGTTGACATTGATAAAAGTAAACTTGATAATAGGGTCTACTCTTAGTCTAGAATGGGCTTCAAAAATAATGCTAAATATAGGGGAATAGTACTGTACCATCAATGCACACTGAGTAACTTGTACTTTCATTTGTAGTATTCTGAGACTCATTACATAGATTGTAATGGAGAGAAAGCAACTTAATATTACATGACACAAATTTGCATGTGTATCCCTCTAATTTTATGACCCTTACCCATTATTGATATCATAGATTTAAAGTGTACCTTAAGTCTAGAATAACAAGAACATATATTTTAGAGGTTAGAAAATAAATTCATTCATCCATCTCCCATTTTCAAAGCTTCCTCTGTTGCTGAGATATAAAGTGTTGAAATTTATTCACTTAATTTGAAATAGTTGATTGTGCAATAATTTGTGATGTCTTTCTTGTACAACTCTCATTACCTGCTTTTGTTTCCTTTGAAATTAAGATGTTTATATGACCTTGGAGCACTTACTGTTTGCTTACAAAGCATGTTGTATGGACTGGGTTTATACAGTCAAGTCACTCTACAACAATGATCGATCACTCTGCAATGATCATGTTTTGGTACAAGGCGCAGTGGCTTACTGGCTTTCAAAAAAAACAAAGATACACAAAGACAGTAATTTGAGTAGTACCACAATGACATCACAAATTATTTGTGCAATCTACCATTTTTAAATTGAGTGAATATAAGCTTCAACATTTCATATCTCCGCTCAGGAATTTCCCGTGAAGATGGGAGTTTGGCCATTCGTATGCATTTTTCAAGCTTTGTATTAACATATATTTTTGAAATTTTAGACTTTAGTTACACTTCAAGTTTGGTCTCATGTGGGTTAGTGGAGAACAAGTGCTCTACTTCTGTCTCAATTTAGATATCATATTGGAAGCTGTTTAGAGTTTACTGACATCTTTATCTTCTCTAAGTAGCAATGATATCGTGCCAAGAGACAGATCAGCATCTTTCAGCCCTACCAGATTCATTTGATTTCTGTAGTAACCTACTATCAGAGCATCAAAATGAATATCAATTATTCCTTTAGATGTTTGACACAGTATCAGAGGCTGAGATTACTCTCACAAACACTGGCAAAGTAGGATTTGACTTCACTACTATCAATATGGATCCCAGTACCAGTCAGCACCCCATTCCTGGGGTACCAGTTGTCATACCCCACACTGGACATATAGAAGCAAACCAACAGCAGAAGCTGCAGATCAGGTTTCTCCCTGGTGTGCCAGAAAAATTTCATAAGAGTTTTGAGGTAAGTTGTTTCCTCTGCTGTGAAAATTTCTGTCTGCTGTCAAACTGTCTGTCAGACTTGCCAGTCACCTCTTCCATCACTAAACCAAGCATCAAGATGTTCATCATCTTAATTGAATGGGGGAAGTGAGGAGGGGAGGGGACATCATTTTATAGACGAATCCGATCAGCGCTTGTATTTAGTGACTGGAGGCAGCCATTAATGGGGTCCACCAGCCTTAAATCATCTTCATTTATTATCTACATGAATTTCAAACCCAAATATTCAGTGAAATTGAACGAATCAAGATACAATTTAATGTCCAACCATCCATCATACAGGTAAGCAAGGAAATTGAAAGATTAAAGGTGATAGACCCCAGGTATGGCCGACTGAAATCAGACCATCACTTGCTCTCCGGATTCGTCTATAGATACACTTCGTATAGAAATGTCCCATGTAAAGGTTGCTCATCATAGACAGTAAAGAAAAGTAATTACCCCAGCATTTTGAAATACTGTCAAGAGAAAGTGTTATTTACCCCTTATCTCTCTCCCCCTCCCACTCTCTATCTTTCTCCAGTATACTTCTGTACATTTGCACCAAATGTTGCACATTGCACAACTGATGGTTTTTGAAGGAAAATTAGCAAAAAGTGAATAATTAAGTATTCCATCCTTCACCAGCTTCTACATTCCCAGCAACATCTACAATACATTTATTGGAAATATAAAGATTATATTTACCTCTTCTGCAATTAAAATAATTTTTTGTAAAAATTGTATGCTATGATCTCACAAGTTGGTGAAGAGGTTTTTCATGTCAAATCAATGTGCGTCTGAAATATTGCTGTGCAACTGGTCATAGCTCGTTTGAAGAAGTTGTGTTTATGACACATTTACACTGTAGGCCAGTAGATACAACTTTGATATAATATGCATGCTTGGTTTGGCAAATGATCAGAGAAGCATGATAAGGCGAAATTTGGTGAAAAACCTCAATAACAAGTGTCATGTCCTTGTTACTATTCAAAATAGCTCTTGTTTAATATCTGAGTATGGTCTTCTGATAAACTTGAAAAGGTACATTTTACTATACCTGTACTCAAGAACTACTTTACAAAAAAATTAGGCATTACAACATTCATGTTTGAAGAGTCATTGATTTTGAGCCAAATTCATTGCCAGTATAAAGCAGAATGCAAAAATATACGCTATTGAATTGATGGCAGTGAAGTAAAGGACCTTATCAACATGTAGAGGTTGATTCTTTGATGACCAAATTTAATTTTCATCAGAATTTTGACAAAATAACATAACAGTGATTGAGAAATATTTTAGTGTCCGTTCTTGAAAAAAAAAAAACATGCTGAAAGAAAAGAATGAGACAGAGAATTATCTCGTTGTGATTTGTGCATAAAAATTTTGCAAGATATTTTCTTTACTGCACAACCTAGGCATCACCAATGTACACGCACACCACCATTCATGTTTAAGTTTTTACTTTCAAAAGAAGCCAAAATTATGTATTGTTAACTACCCTGTACCTATATGAAACACTTTGAATGTATGGTAATGTTAAAAGTTTCAGGAAATAAATGACTTTTTTAAACCTTTTGTCTCTACTTGTCAAAATCACATGATGTTGTGTAGTGTGCTATCGTCTTTTGACGTTTTGACGTAAAGTTTAAAGGTCATACTAAAGAGTAAAACTAGGCTGTTGTGGAGTAAACTTGCATGAAATAGAAATCACTACAACAAAAAGTATTGAAAAATAAAGAAATCAAAGACCTGCAAAGCTAATCTTTTCAATGTGGAAATGTCTATTGGAAGAAAATTACCAAAAAACTACTCAAAAGTGCAAAGAAGATGACAGGTCCGTGCAATTTTGTGGATGGATGTAACCCATTGCCACTTGAACATCTTTCATCAAAAGAAATTTCTTCATGACCATGACCTCTATCTGTATGCTCAAATATACGACCTGCAGAGGACAAAAAATATGTCGTAATTATGTTTTGAAAGATTACTTGATTGCATAGGTGTAGGAAGCTGTTCTTAAATGACTTTCCTGTGGGGGGTGGGTACTAGGGGAAGGGATGCTCCCCTTTTGAAAATGTTTTGAATATTTGTGGGTCTGTAGATGCAATTCGTTGCTACATACATTCTGCACATTTTTATGAATACATTGAATAGCTTGATTCTTAGAAAAATTTTATAAATTTTATAGATGGGACAGAGTAGGGGGTTTTGTCCTTGAAAAGTGGGGAGGGAGAAGCATACTCTAGCCCCCACCCACATTTATCTCCCAGACCCCTGTTTTCTTTGGCTTTGCTGCAAAGCACCCCAACCATTTCTGATACCCAACTCTGAACAAGGAACAATAACAGTCTTATCTTTAAAAAAAAAATCTCAAAACAAGTAAATGAGACATAGTGTAAGTTTCAGGTTTTAAGATACCTACTTGGAAAAGTTGTCAAAGACTGGAAAAACAATTTAAATGTTTTAATAGTCTTTAATTGTCTGTGACTCACAAAACAAATTACAAAACTTACAGATGAAAGTAAGGATAACGAGCATTAACTTACTGTCTCTTACTGCACCACCCCAGGCAAGGATAGGTGTGTATTTGTTTGGACAAGTCAGATCGAAGAAAGTGTCATCATAGGTGTCGTTTTCAAGCACACGTAGAAAGGAACAGCTGATAATACCTTGGTCAAACATGACTGAAGGATTAGTAACACCAATCTGATAAAAAGACAGAATAAATGCAAAGAATACAAGATCATCCCACAGGTTAAATGGGTGCATGGTTATGGCACATGGCATTAAATGTGGTCAGATTTACAACCCACACTGTGACTCAATGTTATCTGGGAGTCTGGTGTGTAACCAGAATTAAATTTATCACCTATAGTGTTTGCAAATTAAAAAAACTGCTGTAACATGTGGAATTAGTGGCATTTTGCTTTTAACAGTTAACTTGAAAGTATGGTTAGGCTGTAAGCATAAAATTGTTGAAAATGCAACTTTGGTTATATTTTACAATTGCTACACAATGTAAAATCCTTGCTAAAGGTAAAATGAATCTGTGCCATTTTGATGTCCTGTGCATGTGCTTTATATGTATGACACTTGCTTGTAAATAAGATTGAAATTTATACTTGACATCTAGATGGCACATATGAAGTAGATGGTCCCTATTGTTTTTGGTGAAGATCAGTAGTCATTTGGGGTCACAAGGTCAAAATCTTGTAAACATGGTATCTCAAGAAGCATAGGCTTGAATGACCTCATACTTAGCATGTTGATGCCCCATATTCAAGGTCCTGTTTGCTTTTTTGTGGAGGTTAAAAGTTATTTAGGGTCAACAGAAGTCACGCAGTGAAACCCTTGAAAATGATTCCTCAGCACAGTATTTTAAGAAGGCTAACCATTAAGGGTCTCATACTTGGCACATAGATGCCCCTTATTGAGTAGATTTTCGCTATTGTTTGTGGTTGTGGTTCAATGTCATTTAGGGGTCACCAGAGGTCAAACAATAAATCAAGATGTGAAACTTCGCTGAACCTCATACTTACTATAGAGCTAAATAGGAAGTAGGTGAATCCCTTTCTATTGGTGAATGTCAAAGGCCATGTGGGGTCATTAGAGGTCAAACTGAGAAAACCTTTTAAACATATCTCAAGAAAGGAAACAACGATGAAACTCATACTAAGTATGTGGGTGCCCTATATTAGGTAGGACAAGCCTGTTGATTTTGATGGAGGTCAAAGGTTATTTGGGGTCATCAGAGGTCAAAAAGTATAATACTTGAAAACTGCTCATGAACACAAAATCTGAAGACAAGCTTGCCAACTCTGAGTAAGCAAATTCTGAGACAATACCTTGGCATGGCTAGGACAGAACACCTCTTTATAAGGGGTTTCATGTCAGAGAAACCATCCACAAAAACTTAGAAATTTGTCATTCCACTTCATAAACAACACAGTCTTAAAGACTTGCAACATTAAAAGCAAGACTGGCTCTATTAATAGAAAATGATAGCAAAGAACATCATCCCAACAAGTAAGGTGAGAACAATACAATTTCTATTAAAATGAAGGAATGATGCCTACTGATAAACAGTTAGCTCTTTTTACTTCAGCTACATGCATAAACAGCTGTAAGATTTTTTCCTGTGACATGGATAAAATTCAGTGGCATGAATTCAGTTCTGTGACAGGGCTCTTGGCCTGGTCAAATTCCATGATGTCACATGAATTCCCTGACAGTTGGCAAGCCTATCTCAAGATGGGTGATAGTGAGGGATATCCTACTTGGTTTACGAATGTCCCTTATTGATTAGATGGTTCCTGTTGTTTTTGTGGAGGTCAAAGACCATTTGAGGTTATTGTAGGTTATTGGAGGTTGGACTGCAAAACTCTTGTAAACATGATATGTCAAGAAATGAAAAATTGTGTTTTCATGTGTCATGCATGCATGGGTGTCCGCAGAAAAAAATTCAGGGAGGGGCAAAAATTTGTGCAAAAATTTTTTAGGGGGGAAAAAGCTCCTCGCAAGCATGGGTTGGCACGGAGCGCAAGAAAATTTTGGCCCCCCAAAGCCTCCCACATCGCTGGAAATGGCACTTCTAAAGCCTATCTTCTGCATATAAATAGGGGTAACACTGAGTGAACTGTGAAGAAATGTTGATGTTAATTTTTCTTCTTTTTTTTCTTTATTTTTTCTTCATTTTTTTCAAATTTTTGATTTTCCAGGGGAGGGCAAGTGCCCCCCCTTGCCCCTACCTGCGGACGCCCATGCATGCATGGCATGTGGTTGGCCCACATTGAGCAAATGATGTGTGTAGGTTGTAGTGTCAGTGCTCATTTGAGGTCGCTGGAGATCAGACTGAAAACTGGCACCCATGATATCTCAACTAGAAAAACTTGTACAAAATTTTGTACTTGGCATGTGGCACCCAGTATTGAGTGCATGATGAAAAACATGTTTGGTGAGTTTAAAAGGTCATTTGAGGTCACCAGAGGTTAACTGTAAAAAAAATTAGTAAACATGATATCCCCAAGAGTAAATCTGTATGAATGTCATACTTAGTATTGTAGGTGCCCCATTTAATTGAGTGTTTTAACCTCTATTGTCTTTAGGTGAAGGCGAAAGTTCATTTGAGGTCCACAGAGGTCAAACTGGTAAATCCTGGTAAAAATGATATCTCAAAGAGAAAAACATACATTTTTTTTTCATACTTGGTATTTGGGTACCCTATATAGAGAGATGTCTGTTTATTTGGATGTTAAAGGTCATTTTAGGTCATCAGAGGTAAATCTCTGAAAACCTTGTAAACATGATTTTTCAAGTATGAAAAATGTTTGGGTCTTAAATCTAGCACGTAATGCCCAACATTAAAAGCATTGAATTGGTGCATGAACATGATATCAATTTGTTTTATCTGTGTTTTTTTTTTTATTTTTAATTTTCCATACCTTAAGCCCTAAACTTAAGCTCAGTAATTTCCCAGATGAAATTGTATCAATGTAAAATATAAACAGTTTGGTACTAAACTTCTATCTGAGTGGAACGAAATCACTTAAGCCTTTTGTCTTATAGTTGCATTTGTGTAGCAATTCCATCGACTTGTGTAGCAAAATAAAATGAGATATTAAGCAAATTAATAACAGTAGCACTCATTAACAAGCTAGGTGTCAGGAAGAAATTGAAAATGGTGACATCAGAGGGGAAAAATTGCACTACCTCTTTGGTAGGGTTAAAGTTAAAATCAGCACTAATTTGCTTAACTGGTGATACTTATCAAAACTGTACTCCTTTGTCTGGTCTTAGGAAGTTGGAAGGGAAAAAGAAAGGGTAAGAGGAAAACTCTTGGAAAGGGGCTGGGGCATGACCTGTTCCCCATGAGCTCTAAACACAAAGGATATGTAGGCACAAAACTTTGCGTAGGTTGGACTAATGCACAGCATATCTTGTTTAGTTGGTATTCACAAAGAGAGTATGCTAAACCAAACAGTTGTGAATGGTGAAAGACTGTATGTGTAACTACAGAGACAGTGTGCATCGTTTTAACAATAACGGTCAATGTGGTTGGCTTAAGGGGTCTACCCGATATTCATAAGGGTCTATGTTCATAAGGGTCTTTAGTCATAAGGTTCATTTTTCATAAGGGTCGTTATTCATAATCTTAAAAAGGTTCTTTGTTCATAATAGGAAAAAAGGTTCGATATTCATAATCGGAACAAAGGTTTTATATTCATAATAGGAAAAAAGGTTTGTTATTCATAATTGGAAAAAAGGTTAGATATTTATAAATGGAAAGAAGGTCCAATATTTATATGGGAAAAAGGTGTTTTTCCAGCTTTAAAGGCTTCCTGGATCTCGTGGAAGGGGGCACACCCTTAAAACTCGCAGGGATGATAGGCCAGTGTATTGTCTACATCATGTTGATGGCATTTTTGTATGGTCTACTTAGGTTGGCTGTAATTGTCCTTTCAAAGAGACTAGTTGAAATTTTTGGGATTATGAATAGCGAACCTTATCCTCAATTATGAACAACGAACCCTTTTCCGATTATGAAAAGCGAGCCCTTTTTTCAATTATGACAAGTGAACCCTTTTTTCTTTTGAATAATGAACCCTTTTCTTCATTATGAACATTGAACCTTTTTTTCGATTATTAACAATGAACCTTATTCTTGATTATGAATAACAAACCTTATGAATAATGAACCTTTTATCATTTATTTGTATCAATAATGAACCTTATGAACGATTTAAGTTATTTTTGCCATTCAGCATGTTATGAATAATGACCCTTATGAACAATGAACCTTATGAATAAAAAAACTTATGGAAATCGGGCTGTCCCTGGCTTAAAATATGACAAAACAAGGAGTAACCACACATGCGATTGGCTCCTGATCATTTGTTGCAGTTATGCTGTATGTCTTTGCAAACTTCGTAAGTTGTTTTCATGAATACCACTTAAGAAAGTTCTTACGCAATTCGTAAGTATTTTGACTTAGACTGAAGTTATGGAGATCTATGTTAGTGAATCCTGCCCCAGATCTTCATTTAGCTCTACAGCTTATCAAGAGATTTGCCTTTACTCACCAGTTCCTGAGGAAAGTTGTCATTTTCATCTTCCTCATTTCTTGACCTTAGAACCTCCATGTCAAATGTACAGGCATAGACATCACTATCCTTCTGTTGAAGAAAGTATGCAAAATTTAATACCTCTTACAATATGGCTCTGGTAATTTACCAGAGCCATATAGGTTGTATACTTGTATGATTTAGTCAAAGGAATAGAAGGAAAGCAACATTGTTTTTTTGTTATACGGGTGTTTTTGAGAAATTATTTTGAGTTTGGAAAAAAAGTAACAAGGGAAAAGATTTGTTGTTTCGGAGGCTTATGGTACATACCATTTCCCCACTCTTTGAGAACCCCAGTGCTATGTAGGTGGTTGTATTAGACCACAAGTTGATGAGAAGGGAAGTGTTATCTGCTGTGAGACTCCAAGAAGAGAAGGCTCTACAGCTACCAGCTACATCAGGATTACAACCATCAGGGATGGAGTAGCAACTTTTGGTGCTTCCACAGACACCAGTGTCCTGTAACAGAGAAAGAGAGACATTGAAATATTTCGACTACCTGCATGTACAAAAATGTCTCACATTTCATATATATGAAAACAGAATGTGGGATTTTTGTAGCATTTTGGGCATGTTCTTATGGAAAATTGCATCAGCTGATTATAACTTTCCATACAAGGAGATTCCATTATAGAAATGGAGATTTTTTGCCTTCACTACAGTCACTAGGTTTCATTGAGGATACTCCTCTGTCTGTCATGTTTGAAATGTTCTCTGCACCATCAGATATGATTACAAAAATTACTGTTCCATGTCCAGCTTGAGTTTTATTTCTACACAATGTGAGAAGAATGTAGTCAACCAAATTAATGAATACTTGTAGTAAATGGTCTGGCTGAAAAGTTCCAGTCAGCTGACAGACAGTTTCATCCGACGGAAAGAGCTTCGTGTACATAATGACATTTTGAGTGCTGTAAATGATAGGAAACTAGTTGCTCTTGTCTTACTTGACCTTTTGACGCTTCAAATCACACAGTTTTATTCAAGTGTCTCTTAACATGCTTTGGCTGTAAGGATGGTGTGCTTTGTCAGATATAGTTGTACTTGAATGACAGGATTCAAAGGATGACTATTGGTGTTATTGACTCAAATCCTGTCAAATTAGACATTGGCATTCACCAGGGTTCTGTATTCGATCCACTTCTATTTACATGCACTGCATCTCTTACTGATGTCGTTAGACAAAACAGTGTCAGATACCACTTCTGTGCTGGTGATACTCATCTGTACATTGCTTTTTATAATGGCTCTAACATTCAGGATCAGATTTTACCCCTAGAAGCCTGCTTCACAGCTTAAACAGTGTATGACTTCAAATATTCTGAAAATGAACGATGACAAAACTGAATTTCTTTAAATTGGTGACAAGTTCAATATCAGGAGAATGCCATCCTTATCTTTTAATGTCAATGATATAGCTATATTCAGGTTTCCTTAGGTACAAAACCTAGGTGTAATATTTGATGCTGAAATGTCAGTGGAAAAGTTTGTGTAATGTCTAAAAGTCAAAGTGCATTACATCATCTTGGATCTATTGCTCAGATTCATCATTTTCTAGATGAGGATGCTACTAGACCTCTTATTCTCCTTTTGTGATATCTAGGTTAGATTATGTATGTTCGCTCCTTGTTGGTATACACGTATTGTATAGTAACTGCCTTCAATTCACCATAATTCTGCAGAGAGGCTCACAACTCGTTCATCTCCCAGGGATCATATCACACCTATTTTAAACCAGCTACACTGGTTGCCTGTTGAACCGTTTTTAACATTACTGCTCTTTTCATTTTCTTAGGGGATCTGCTCTTAAATATTTAATAGAACTTTTAAATATCTACAAGTGGAATTGTGCATGAAGGTTGTTGCACCTTCTACGATACTGTATGTACCCAAATCATCTTCTAAATTGGGAGATTGGTCGTGTGGAGTCTATGCTCCTTAAGGATGGAATCAGTTACCACTTTAAATCAGATCGATCTCTTTTCTGTGCTTTTTTGAACATAATTGAAAGATTTATTTTTTTAACAGTATTGTAATGATTTCTGCTGACTTTGTCTTGTTGTATTGTGTTGATTTCTTTACTTTCTAAACTGTTATTTTATGGTACTTTTATGTTGTCAATATAAGTTTCTATTCAAGTTTTTTTTTTTTTTTTTTGGGGGGGGGGGGGAATTGAATAACTCTCTGTGGTATTTGTTATTTGTATAAAGGCACTTAGAGCTTACTTTTAGAATAAGTGCTATATAAGTGGGATTAAATATAGTAAATGCTGTAGGATCCACAATGCTAAGGTACTGTAAATACAAATGTGATTAACTGCAGCTGTAAAAGTTAGTATCTGCATGTATCTGGACTTGTCTGTAGGCTGTCCACAGAGCAGAATGTATTGTTGCACTAACAATCTTCTGCATGTTGCGCAGTAGATATGACAAAGCGGGCACGGCTACAACATTTGCAATGACACATATGTGCATAAAACTGAACCCGAAGGTTGTTTACATTTGCCAGTGGTTCAATATATTATGCCCATGCATATACAAACCTTCACGGCTGCTGTTAATCGCATATCTGTAAATACATCAGACGCAAACAGGAAGGACGCACCACAGGTGACTTTGTGGGGGCCTGGAGGTTCATATTGATAGGTATGAGCATCAGCTCACTCAGAGTGGAGTCACAAATCTTACAGTGACCTAATATGTTGCAGGTAAACATACAACATCAGCTCTAAAGCAGTGTTGTAGCTAAATATGTGTATCCAAGTACCAAGTACTTTGGAGTACCATTAGAGGTCTGAGAACCATGTACCAGTATGTGGGTACAGCTTTCAGAATCCCTAAAGTAGTGGGGACTGAGTACAGCCCTATGGAATCTGTGTACTGAGCACAGATGCTTTTTTGTATTTCAGCATACCATTAAGACAATACATCCCAGTGTCCAAGTACAGCTTTTTAAGATCCCAGTATCAAGTATGTGGGCCAAAAAAAAAACAGCCCTTTGGAATCTGAGTACTATAAAGCACATTAATTTTGTTTTTATTCATGAACTATTTCAGTACTTTTGAGTACTTTTGATTTCAGTGTACAAAAACTTCATGAATTAAACAGTGGTATTATCCTTGGCGTGGCATATCCCTATACTGATTAACTTGGGGGTAATAAATAGCTCTTAGAAAACTCAAGTTTTGTAGGGTACTCAGACAATTAAGTGAAAGAAAAACTTACTGAGCAAACATTTTAATAACGTTACCTTCCCTTTTCTTTTTACTCAGTGACAGAAAAATATGATATGAAAAAAAAAATGGAATTTAGTTGACATAACTAAACAGTACCTTGTCAAACATCAGGTCATGTGTGAAAAGTTACTTTGTAGTCTTTGTGAAATTAAACAGCTTCCAGGGTTCATAGCAGTCCTTGAAAACCTTGAAAAGTCCTTGAATTTTGGTAGTCCTTGAAAAGTCTTTGAAATGTCCTTAATCTTGCTGTTTCCTGTAATAACGAGTAATAGTTACTCACGTTGACCTGACGATTACTTGATCACCCGTGGCAAGTCCAAATTTTCTGTGGGCAAGCTATCTTTTCTAACTCACCAGAATAGCATATAGGGCCAATATCGCAGAATCTGAATTAATCAAGAAACTACATTCCCGACAACAAGATAGAAAATTATTCAAATATCGCAATTCACATATACCGCTATAGCAGCAGGCAGAAAACGCATGTACTAGTAGCCTACACATTTGTACTTGCATTCATAAAAGCAAGCAAAATCTATTTGTTAACCCAAGCTACCCCAGTCTCAGAGGAGAGAATAGTCTTCTGGATGCTTGGCAAAAATGCTGTGCATCAGCGACCAGACACATGGGATTCAGACTTGAACACACAGAAGTTCGTTCTCAGAACTTAGTAAAAATTTTGAAATAAAATCTACAAAAAATGCTGCATCATACTGCTTCATAAATGATCTACAAACTTTTGCAATTTCTTTCACTATGAAGAAAGCAGCAGTGATCGAGTTGACTATACAAAACACTAAAACACTTGTCTGAAAATTAGTAGACTAAATTAAAAAAATAGTTTAAGTTCCGATCAAGTGTGCCTGTTTTATTAATGCGCAGTGCAGAAGCCAAACAGTGTTTCTGTGGAACCGTAGCAATCTTGAATAAGTAATAAAAATTACTTATAATCATATCACTTTAAAATAACTTTAAACAATGTAGCAGTGAGAGCCTTTCGGAATCTAATGCTTTGGCAAAATTTTTACATCAGAGGTGCAAGATTTTTAGTCCTGAAAGTCATGGTTCAATCGCACAGGCAAAGTTCAGGCCTTTCCAAACAGTGTGTACTGTAGACAGTACTGTATGTTTCAATTACATAAACAAAACGATGATCTGAAGGATCTACAAATAACCCAGTTGGTCAAGAACCCCCTAAAAGTGCAGGTGTACCTGTGCAAAAGACCCTCAAAAAACAACGTGAAATAAGTTCCCAAGTTTCAGTGCAAAGATTTTCGTATAAGAGGCTACTTTCTTCAGAGGGGCTTTGCATATTGATCTTGCCTTGGTCTAACATGTCACATATATATACACTAACAGCCTAACCTACACATTTGTCTCTGTAGATTAACCTTAAACATTTGTCTCTGTAGGTGATCTACTGTACAATAAACATTCCTTCAATAAGTTTTGTTGCAAAGTAATTACAACTGTCCTGTTTGTTCTTTGATAGTGTTAGACATGGGACGTCTTATTTATTGACTGGATGGCATGGTTTCTTATTTTATTTTAACAGGATTTTGCTACATAGACCATACATAATAGGCTACTGTTACCACGAAGTGTTAAAAATTTCAAGGCATACCCTTGGATCATATGGTTTGAGAATTTTTAATGAAACTTGGACATAGTGATGAATGAGTTACAGGTTATCAGTGGTACTGTATATCGTTCAGGAATTTGGCCGTTGCAAAGGTCATGTATGGGTTACTTTGTCCCATATTAGAAATAAGCAAGTATCATGCATGGGAAGTCTTATTTATTGATAGGATATCTTGTTTTTTTGTGTAAGTTTATTTTGACAGCTTTTTGTAGTATTGACCATATTTAACACTGTTATGATGAAGTGTTAAAAATATTATGGCATATGTACCCTAGGAACATATGTTGGAGATTTTTTAATGAAACTTGGACACGGTGATGGATTATGGGTTATCAGTGTCGGTTCAGGAATTTTGTGCAAAGGTCCTAGCCCTCATTTTGTGCCATATTAGGAATAAGCAAAAAAATGCTGTGACTCTAGATTCAGAGGGAGTCAGCACTGCCGGGTGCTTATCACTGTTGATATACAGACTGACATGTTGTATATTGCTTCTTTGAGGGTGTTCAGAAATGTGAGGTCAATAGTAATCTGGTGGTCATTTTAACACAGGTTATCACTACTTATGAAAACCATGTTTTCCAGCTCACAACTTTCGGTAATACATTGTCAGTGGACCACTGCTATTGGTTGGACACTACTATTGTATATTCTACAAGTACATTTGACTTTTACATTTCTGTCTTATATGGTTTGAAAATCACATTGAAAGTAGTACTTGAATGTTTAGTTGGAGGTCTTGATAATTAAGTCCTTGAAAAGCCCTTGAATTTTTTTTCTCAAAGGCTACCAACCCTGAGCTTCCTACAATACTAAATAGGCCTACTATTTAAATTTGTGACTATATCCATACTAATTCTTATTTTAAAATACACAATGTCAACATAAACTGTTTTTAGGCTTGCAGGTATGATGTCTTGAACAGCATTCTAAAAACTTTGTGTGATTTCTGAACCTATGCCAGTGCAGTAATTTTGACTGGTTTTGACAAAATTCTGGTGTGTCTGGATTGGCTGAGGCATTTTAGAGTGATCTTTCTGAATTTTCATCGTATTAAATGAAATTGTCAGATGACAGTTTTACCTTGGATTGTACAAAACTTATCACCTTTAAAGGCTGTAGATCAGGGGTGGGGAACCTTTTCCCCTTTGAAGGGCCATTTTGATAGTCATATTTACCACTCAGGGGTCGTATTCTTAGAGGTATCAAGAAGCTTCCCTCATGTGGCATGCACACAAGTAACGTAAAGGGGGCACTGGAGGGGTCCAGTTAAAGTATCCTGGTGACACTGGGGTGAAGGCCAGGAGGCTCTGCACCACGTAAAAAGTGTGTGCAAAGCGCCGAAAAATATCCTTTTTTTTTTTTTTTTTTTTGAAGGAATGTTATCTTTTATCCCATACATTAAGTTGGAAAGTTATCCACTTAAGTTCAATTTTCAACCAATTTCTCCAAGGGAGAGGGATTGCTGGCCCCACTGGAATCCATTCGAACCAAGGAAATCTCTGACAGCTCCTGCTTGAACTAACAAAGGTCCTACAAAAATATTTTCCTCTGAGTTTCCCTTTAGAGACAGGTGTGACAGTTCACTCTCCCTAAGCATGGGGGGACCTATTGTGAAAACAATCTCTGGAACAAGGCTTTTGCCTGGTTTATTCAAGGAGCTAATACTTCGACAGTAGCTCCATGGTTTAGTCATTCTGACACTGAATACAAGCATGCTGTGCAAGGTAAATATTGCAGGGTGCAAAACTAGTAGAAGTGTTGTGCAGCATAGTTACCTATAAACTGTCCGTCAAATTATAGGTATGTCAATTGTTAAATTAAAATTGTTATCACTATAATTTCATGTGTCTTTGAAGTAACATTTATGAATTTCCTTGTGGGCCGAATTGAATGGTTTTGCAGGTCTGAGGTTCCCCAACTCTGCTGTAGATTATCAGAATTATTGCTGATATAACTAAGAAACACTATCTAGTAAAAACAGTTTTAATTTTCATCCAAATCAACTTTTGAAACAGGATCACAGGGAAGAAGATCTGGTTTTATTATTTAACAATCAGTTATAACTTCTGTTCAAGCTTTAAAGAAATTACTCTAATTGCTTTTAAAGAACACTTAAAATCATCAACACATTGTATGTAGCAATATTGTGTTCATGCTACGTGTTCTGAGTAGCCTGATGTTATTTATGCCATACGTTTATACACTCCTACACAGTAGTGCTAGTGAGTTGTCACTAGCAAACCCTTTTAGTACAAACTTCAGTATAATACATACCTACCGGAATCGATGATTAGTTTTACTCTGTCAACTAATAAACGCTGATTCATACTTCGAAATTCTCAATCAGGTATTATACGCTATATCAGGCTTTCTCAAGAAGTGGCGCACGGCGCCATTTTAGATGGCGTGCATTGGGCCGGCTGGCTGCATGGCAAATGGAACGAGCGGCGGAATATGCACTAATATTCAGACATTCACACTCTCAACCTGTCAATTGGCTGCACTTATGAGTATCCCGGTAGCTACAGTTACTGTAGGTAACAGGTGGGGAAGCCCCTGTAATGCAAGCTTCACTACAGTGACGGTACACGGAAATGTTACTCTGTGAAACGCTACCATATACAATTTATTGTGAGCAGTGTGATTTGGCATGTAGCCACGGGGGTATGTGCCCCCCAAAAAATTTTTCAATAAAAGGTCTTGCACTGAAGGAGGAAGAAGTTATTATGAGACCTGCAGCCTTTTTAGAATACAAATATGGGAAGAAAAACAGGAAAAAAGCGCACTATTTTGCATCTAGAGTCCTTAAAATAGGCAAAAATTTTCAAAGGGGGAGGGACGCCCCTCACCCAGGCCGGCAAAAGTCCAACATCGATGTTCCCCCCTCCCATATTGGTTTTTCTGGCAAGGGGCCTGTTGTGATAAACATTGTTTAATCATATAATTACTCCCACAGGATGAACGGTCACCAGGTTGGATGGTTGCACTCCTTGCATTTTCATTCAATCAAGTGGCACTTAACTGAATATAGTTGAGAATGCCTGCACAATATGAACCATATATGGTCATCCCTTGCTCTTCCAGTCCATTCACAGACATAGCTCAGAGTTAGACCATATGCAGCTTTCATAGCTTGATAGCACTGTACTCAAGTATAAATGGGCCTTAAGAGAGAAAGCAAAGAGAGTAAAATAAATATGCTTCTCCCTGTTGTAACTGGTCACAATTTTATTAAACTGGGTGACATAGAGCTCTCAGAGTTGAATGGTGTGCAACTTTCAGAGCATTTTAGCATTGTACTCAAGTATGATGTGCCTTCAGACAGAATGTGAAGAGGGTAGAAAATATGCTTCTCCCTGTTGTTAGGCGGGTGCTCTGATTTTATTAAACTGGGTGTTACAAGAATTTTTAAAGACAAGCACTTGTAAAGTACTCATCTTGGGTGAGCACAGAGTAAGTAAGTACTTGTACATTTTGATTGCTACTATGAGTATTTTACATATGAGTACAAGTACAGTATACTGACTGATGAGTATAGTTACTTTGAAGTGTGTGTAAAGTGTAGGAAATACAAAAATGTATATTTCAAATCGCATCTGGAAAATGAATGTCATTCATCCACCTCCCATCTTCATAGCTTTATTCCATTGCTGAGGTGTAAAATGTTGCAAAATATTCTTTTAATTTGAAGTACTTGAATTTGCATTAAATAATGATGTTCTTCTTGTACAATTCTCATTACCTGCTTTTGTTTCCTTTAGAAACTGAAATGCTTGTATAGGTTTTTTGACAGATTACTGTTTCCTTGTATAGAATGTTGTAAGGAAAGGGCTTCTACAGTCAAGTTGGTCTATAACAACAAAGCAATGATTATGTTTCTGTTTCTGTACAAGGTGCAGTATTTTTTTTTTAAAAAAGGAAAACAAAGACTGTAGTCTGAGTATTTCAAGCAGGGAGCTGTTATTTGGATGGAGATATAACGAAAAGTTTAATTTATGCTAATACTTTAAGACCCACTAAATCGAGGGGAGATTACCAACGATAAGCCGTTTATTTGGCGCAAAGGCATTTTTTCCCTTTGTTTGGTGGCTCCAATTTGATGGCACTCACCTAGCGATATCATTCAAGTCACGTAATCCTTTAACAAGTGGCCTGCACAGAACAATACTTTGATGTGTAGGTTTGCGCAGCCAACATGTTTAGAGCAGGTGTTAATAAACTCGAAACGGCTGTTCAGTTGAACTTAAAAGAATACAGTTAGCCCCTTCCCATACAAGATACCATATGTAAATGAGTTGACGAGGTATAAGTCTAGCTTTTGTTACAACATATGAAAAGTTTCCGGAAGTTTCCTGAAATAACCACATACAGATTCTTGTTCATATTTCAACATAAAACCTAACTGATATACTGTCATGCGCGTCACCGAGCGTCGAAAGATGCAATATTTTTTATTTTCCTTGACGACTGGCAATGCTGTGGCAGTGGAGGAAAACCCTCGGTCTTACTGTAGATTTAGCAGACGACAAATCCCTTTTGTGTTAACATCCTAATCCAGTGTAAGTCTTATAGAAATGACAAGAAAGATACAAGCGATGGATTACTGAGTGACCTTGGCGGTACAAACCTCACTTCAAAGCGATCTATCTCCATCCAAATAACAGCTCCCTGTTTCAAGTATGACATCACAGAATATTGCAAAATCTACCATTTCAAATTGAGTGAATTAACTTCAACATTTTATACCTCAGCTCAGGAATGTCATGTGAAGATGGCAGTTGGACCAGTGGGTTTTATTATTCAAAGTCTGTTATATGTATTTGTCAAATATCAGACTTAAGGTACACTTTAAACATTGGAGTTATAAGTACAGTTATGTGTACTTTTTGTAAAACTGGAGTTTCAAGTACAGTTATGAGAACTTTGTGGGCAAAAAGTACTGGTACTGAGTACTTTATGAGGACCAGTGACTGTAGAGGGGTTTCACTGACATCACATGATTGTGTGTCTGTTTGGTTTTGAAGGGCAAGGTCATGCTTCTCTTTGGTTTTGAAGGGTAAACTGGTGCGTCTGTTTGGTTTTGAAGGGAGTGTCTGTATTGTGTCACAGTAGTATCAATGGTTATGCTGTACGAGTGTGCTTAATACTGCATGTGTATTTTGCCCTTCAGTGCCTAGCAATCTTGCTCATATGATGTCACATGAAATCCCTCTATAGCCTACCAATGAGTAATTAATATACCATCAGGTCTACACATACTGCAGGCTTTTGCAAGCTCAGGTGTGTAGTTGCCTTTGTCAAAGAATGGTAAGCTCCTAATCGCAAGAAAAACTAGTGATCAAGTAAAGAACTTGAAAAGACTAAAAGAGCGATTTCAGTCACAAAACTATTAAAACTCTGCAAAAAATTTCAAATGCTAATTCCAAAACATGATTTTTGTGCATCATCTTCCTGACAGTATTGGGAATTCATCAGGAATTGCAACTCCAGAGAGAGTGGAGTCACTATACTTGACTCCTGGACAGAGCCATGACTCTTAAGTAGAGTCTGGTGCCCTGCCAAAGCGGAACTCAATGACCCTTATGTGCATACAAAGTACAGAACATGCTGTGTACAGACACATATGCTTCATATGTCTCCCATAAGTGGAAACTTATGTCAGATATGAAAAAGTTTTTATGTCAGGCTAATGTGTCATACTTGAGTAGCACAACAATTGACGGATTGCAAATGAGGGACCCTAATTTGAATGGGTTTCCAGTTTCTCGACTTTGAAGGTTAACTCAAGCTAAATTGATTTACCCAGCCCCACCCTTCTTAGTCACTGCTATGTAGGTCCTGTAATGAAAGACTCTCCTAGCAAACCCATGGAATTTTTTAAAACCTGTGTGGGCATTTTAGGCATGTAATTGAGAAAGTTCACCCAAATTACCTTTACAGAACCCAGGCTTAAAAATTTGCTGAAGATGAAGTCACCTGCACCTATTTCAATTCCTCACATAATTTGTTTACAGAAAGCCCACATTTTCATAACTTGCTCTGCCAGTAGAGAAACAAAGAAGGTATAATTGTACTGCACCATACTGGTTAAGTAACATTTGGTAGTACAGTGAATCTTTTTACAGGGATTTGCAAGTCATAATTTTCTTGTATTGTACAGTGTTTGTTTTTACTGCCAGCCAATAGGACAAGATTTATCGGTAATCAAAGCACCTATAAGGTCAAGGTCACCCACTTTTATTTTTTGGGAAACCCCCAAAAGTTTCATGAAACTGAGCATTACTGCATTAGTTGGAAGACAGGGTTAGAATCTGAAGACCAGTCTCTTCCTGTCAATCACTGAAGTTAATCTCTTTGATATACAAACTTGGGCATTCTTGATTAGCCAGTTGTTTGCTTGACTTCCTCAGTGGAGAAGTACACAGTCACCTCAAGCCACAGCTGTGATTGCATTCATTGTTTAAGTGTCATTGTGAATTGTTATTGCAGGGAGTTGCTATTTGTCAAATATCATCTCCCTGGTTAATGGCATTACACAAGAAACTTGAGTGGCTGGCTGGCCAAGCAAACATATCACTTAGCAGGGGTGAAAGGAAGCAAGTTGGGTTACCCGCAATTTTGTATCAAACCCTGGGGAAGGATGTAGTACTGTAATTCTCTAATGGAGTTATATGTGGTATGGCATAACTTTCACACTTACTGTCTGACTAGTGAGTAAAACAGAAATCCTGCCCTGATATCTCAAGTCAGATTGTAGATGTCACAGTCCTTAATTTTGTTATCTCTTATCTTTTCCTTATATTGCAGCTGATGGTTTATTTAAAATGAGTATTTGATTATACCAGGGAGCCGTTATTGCTGATCCTAAACGTGTTGAGAATTTCATTTCCATGATTAGTTTGTAAGACACTGAAGAGACCAGGAAATGGCATGTAAGGGTTGTTTCTTGTCATATTTTCCTAAGGGAGGGCCTTAGACCCCAGCAGCCAGTAGTGTACACAGGGGGGAGGCCATTGGGCCATGCCCCCCCCCCCCTCAATGATGCCGATTTTTTTTTTTTTTTTTTAGTTCCTAAAAATATGTGAATTTTTCAACACAAAATTTACTTCAAAAGATGGCATATGTGGCACCAGATTGCATGTAAGGGCACCTAATTTTTCAAAAATTTTCAAAGGGGAGGGGCTCCCCTTAAACCCCTCCCTCAGGCAGCAATCACACAACATACTGCATAGCCCCCCATGGGAGAAATCCTGGATATGTCACTGCCATCAGCAGATGCTGTGTGCACCTTCTGTGCTTTTTTGTGATGGTCTCATGTGCACCTCATCCTCAAGTGAGCCCCATTTCTTGAAAGAAGCCTGTATCTGACCACAGTGTGAATTATCAGAGTATATAACCTTCAGTTATCTGTGCAAAGTGCAAAAAAGGACTAAGGCAGAGCCTTTGAATTAATGTAAAACACAGCCCAATTTTCCTCTAAGAAAGTGATTTAACTGAATAAAGTTTGTCTAATTTATACTTTATTTTGGAAGTGTTCATCTCTAAAATTGTAAAATAGGAATTGCTTTGGTAGAATTTACAAGGACAATTTTTGCCAATCTGGTAGGTTTTTTTGACAAAAGAAAAATCTTGGCAGTTCATTATGTGCCAGATGATGCTGGTTCTCTGCAAGGTTACAGACATAGCATCCCCCCCCCCCCACAATGTCCTTACAACCCTGCAGGTAAATCTGGCCATGCTGAGTTGAACCCACATCTGAAGTATCCTTAAAAAGCTCATTCTGTTTGTAAATTTAGTTTGATCTTGAACTAGTCCATAGGTTGTTAAGTAAATGGTCTGGTAGGCTTATCATGAAATTATTTCAACCATCAAAAGCATAAAGGATAGTTTTTGTAGAGAAATAGACACAAAGTTGATATAATAGAATAATTAATGCTTGGGGGAGGAGGCAGAGGAAGTGGAATGCATTTGTCCTTTCAGTGCTAATATACTGTACCTTGTGGTAGATGTTAATGTGTGCCACACAATGTCAAATAAGTTTTGTACAGTAAAAGTTGACATTACAAGCAATCATAAACCATGGAATGAACTATGCAGACAATTTTTTTTTTTATGACAAAATAATCCATTAAATACATCACAAAAGCACCAGAAATCCAGGTATGAAAACCTTACCATTGTAATAGCAGAGTTGACTCCAGGTGACCAGACTAGATATGTTGCTATGACAACAGTGGCAGATATGTACCCCATCCTTCTGTTGGGAATCTGTGGTCAACTTTCAGGTCTTCAGGCAACAGTGCTTGAGTATACAACTGATATGGTTTAAGCCACAGTTGAGTACTAAAATGCAAAGCTTTGACAGTAAAGGATCTTGAACTTGGGAAAAACTTGGAAGTTAAACAGTGGTCCAAAAGAAGATATGTAAGGCAGTGTGGAACAAGAAACAGTGGTAAATAGTTGTTGTGACTGTCAGTTGATATAAAGTAGTAGAATGGCATGAGTCTGTTGATCAAGGTGTGCACAAGTCATATACTTTTCTGATTGGTTTACGGAAAGCAACCCCAAATATATAAACCTTTGAATGCGGAATGTGCAGCAAGAGAGTGATGCTTCCTGAGCAAATAGAAATAAATATCTTTTACAACTTTTAAGTAGTGCTCACATACCTTCCAAACCGAAAGTGATCTGAGTAATTTTTGGAACGTTGCCAACATTGAATTATGTGCCTGGGAGTCAAACAGAAGTGTGCACCTACTGAGCACATAGGAGATAAGGAAACTCAATTGACATATAAAATTGTAGTGAAGTGTAGTCACCTGAATGTTAGGGTTCAAGATATTTCATATGTTTGATCTCAATTGACTCTCTCCACCCAGATGTTAAAGGGTACCTGTGAGGTAAAATTGTGATCGGGCGCAATGCTATAGAGCTGCTGCTGCTTTGGAGGGATTGTCTCTGGGATGATTTATCTTTGATCAAGGGCTTATATTGTGCTGCCCCTTTGATTAGCTTTGCCTAGATATTGATCGACCCATTAAAAACGCCAATATATTACTGTATTGTGACTGGTGTGAGTAGACACTCACAGCCTGAATTTAATATAATAGAAGGTGTCTATTCGCTTCTGTTTGAGGTTAGCTTTATACATGAAGTATGTATATTTCAGTTTCTTGCAATTTTAAGAAATGAATTAAGTATAAGGAAGATGTACAGTGTGTGATTGTACATTTTACTAGTGTGAAGCCCCTAAAATATTGAGGGTGCTCCCTATGAATGGCAAAAAGCCAGATGATTATTTTGTCATGTGTTCAGTGTGCATTCACATAGAAAGAGGTTTAATGTAATTTGGTTTAAATTATGTTTTTACAGATTTTAAGCTCTTCTTTATTTGTGCCAGCTCCCACTTGGTTTGAGAACTGGAGACATTGCTATTGATACAACATATTCCACTTTAAGACTGGAGGTAATAACTTTTCCCCTTCTATATGTCCATTGAGGATAAAACCGTCACAACTCACAAAGACAAATCACCTTTATAGACTGATACTGCTGGCCTCTGACACCTAACTTGTTGGTGGTGTAGTTGTCAGAGTCAACACCAGATTGACATGTGATTGCCTATGGACCATGCAAGAGAAAAGTTTTTTGACAATTTGTCCAGTGCAGTATTGACAGGCCTAAATTGTTTAGAGTAATGTCAGTATAATGGCCTAGTTTGTGGTAGGAGGATATGGATGCAACTGTAGCAATTGAAAATATAAATCAAGCAATCCCTTGCTGTGTGTGAATCGTGCTGTCATATATGCCAGCACCAATTACCTGGACCCATCTTTTCAGGGTGAGCAAAGTACTTACTGTAATTGCTAATGATGGTAATTGTTCTTTAGGGAATGCAGTGCACTTCCATTTCCCTGACACCTAACCTCCTAAAATCATAGTGCTGTCAATCAATCATATCTTTGGCAGTGAGACTTTTTGACTCTCCTGAAAGCATATCTGAAACCTCAATATATTTTGGCATCCAGGTTTTTGTGAAGGATAAGAGTGGCACACTTCAAAGTTGATGTGTAAGATCAATGTGTAAAGATCTCAGTTTGGATTGCTTTTAACAGAGGTCAACTTCATTTGGGTTCACCAGCTGTCAAAAAACATCTTTTGCAGGGCTGTCAACTTTTAGTGACTTGTGAGAGGGAGATTTGCTGGGAGACTACTGATGTGGAGTGTGACCATCAGTTAGCGTGGAGCGTCCTGCCAAAGGAACTTTTTGCAAAAATACCCCTGGATTGCAGGAAATGGCACTTCCTGTGCCTCATTACTGCATGTCTAAAATTGCAGTTTTCAGATGTTTCATGTTCCTGGAAATTTTCAAAGAGACACTTTGTTCACATTATTAATAGGCCTACAAAAAATTGGAAATTTGGAGGCCTACCGGTATGATTGCTGACAGCCCAAAATTGAATATAATATTCGGTGGACTTAGAAATAATTGTTCACATTTGGGGTAAAAGGAGCTAGCTTGATGTTGGCAATTAATTACTATAAATTAATATATAATGAAATATTATTTAATTAATTATACTGTGAACTTCACTACTGTCAGCTTACTGCAGTTGAAGGAACTCAGGTAGGGTGATAGCTGGCGTTTTACCGACACCCTACGCATTGTTTGCATTATGAGTTGAATTTTTTTCACCTTATTGAGACATTGCATGAGAAACTGATGCTTCATCGTGAGAGCGTGAGATTGCGCCGAAATGCGTGACTCTCATGCTGAATGCATGAGAGTTGCAGCCCGGCTTTTGTAACCACATTATCTCGATAAGGGATACATAAAGAAACTTTGTCATACATTTACTTCTATTGATACCACAAGCCTACCATGATGTCCTTATTGATTGCAAGAAAGATTTAAAGGGGAATTTTCATGATCCCAGACAGTTCCAATTCTCCCAACTATGCATCTTCTAGCTCCTCCCATAACTGTATAAGGCTCTTCTTTGTGCAAGAATAAACCTGTTTCATTGCTTAAGGCCATGTCCTGGTGAGCATACAAGGCTATAAAATGTAATAAAAGTACTCTCTCTGCCTTGTGTGGAATGTGAGCTACTCTGCATCTTTCAAATTTTCAAACTTTGATGTCAATCAAAGAGCAGTCACCAACTGAGAATTTTGATATACATACACTAAAAATATACTCTGGGGTGATGACAGTCTGTCTTTAAACTTATGCTCTCATACCTACTGATCCATCTCTCAACTTGGCAAGGAATCACTACGCCTCTTGGCGTTCTTAAAATTGCTAGGGGTTTGCTACATATATTTATTTGCTAGGGGTTTGCCACATATATTTGAGCCGATGCAATAACCCCTTTAAGGCCCTTTCAAAATTCACAGGTTTGCACACACAAGTTGTGAAATATATTTTCCATATTTTATTGATCCATGTGCATGATCACAGCTTTCAAGGCTGACACACCTGTTTTGTTTTTGCATTCTTTTGGAAGGCTAGAACTCTATTGGGAAATGTGTAGGGAAATTTTGAGGGAAGTTTGTAAAGCATTCTACCAAAACATTGAATAATTGTGTGGATGTCTTCAATCACAATCTAGGCCTCCTCTAAAGAATGTTTTTGTAAGGGATTCTTGCAGGGACTTTGTACAGTAGAACAAGTGAGTTTGGTGACAGCATTATACAATGCATGCTGGGTATAGGAAAGTGTACCACCACCATAGCTTCCTGTGTAAGACTAGTATTTTATATTATCAGGGAGTTGCTATTTGTCAAATAGCAACTCCCTGATATTATCAGGTGTAATTTTGGAGTTTAAAATCATAGTTCTCTCGACACCAGTCACAGGTCAAAGGAAATTTGTTTTACAGAAAGAGTTCTTGTTGTTCTTCCAGTGTGTCAGTCAATTGGCTAGTGTTTCCTGGAGCTAGATTAAATGTCAATACATGAAATGCTATTGTCTGACTATCAGCAAGTGTGTAATTGGGCAAGAAAGGAACCCAACTAAACATTTTGTGACCAATTTATCATGAGCGAAATGAATTTGCCAAAATTTCTTATTAGTATGACAGGTACATTGCTGTTTGAAGTAATTGGTTGTTTGCATGAAAGTTCACAAGAATATCCCTAAGATGCCATGGAAACATCCCTCCTACCCTTGCTCCCTCCACATAAAAATAGGCACATCTGTCAACAAAGAGGATCAGACAAAATTCTTTTCAACTGTGCAAAATCAGCACCAACGTTTTGTGAGGAGTTCAACATTTTTTCACAGTTCATGTGATCAAGCACCACTTCAAGTCAAATCAATTGGGGTTCATGTAATTTGAAATTTGTAATCCAATATGAAATTTGTGATCATAGTCTTACTGTGAAAACAGTAGGCATACGGGACTGTTTCAATTTGTTAGAATTGCTGGGCCTTTTTAGAAAAATTTTGCCGAATTCTTAGAGATTCTGTTCAAATTCTCGGGGTTTTCCAGAAATTTGGTGGGTACAGTGCTTCCCCCACCTCATATGCCTGTGGTGAAAACTGGGGTTGTCTGAACAGTAAAGAGTGCAAATTTATATTCTCTACTTGTGATTTTTACAAATGCACAATATAATGCAAGTTGGTACTGTATCTGTATACAACTTTTATATATTCACAAAACTTTCTGGTACAGTACCTAACTACAGGAGTCAGTGAGTTTTACTACTTTTGAGTACAACAATTTATATGGAATTTCAAAAAGGGAAGAACATATGCTTCTTCCTATTGAAAATTTTTATCAGTTGTATGTAACTTTATTTATAAAACGTGCAAGGACCAGTACTCTAGATTGCTGTAAATTCTAAGTGTGTACAGAGTACATTATATTGACCACAATTAAGTACAAGGACTACTTTAATACAAGCATGGTGTTAAAAGTGAAAACTCCATAGATTACATGCATGCAAGTACTCGCAAAAAGTACCTGAGCACAACTCAAGTAATGAGTACATTTTCGAGTACTGGTGTAAAGTGCTAAATACTACCTATTGAAATGGTAGTTTGAGAATCATTACCCCATTATTCCCATGAACACTTCAGGCTTTTGGATAGGTGAGGTGCCAAATTGCCATTGTAGAAGAATTGCTAATGTCGATGTTGGAGATGTGAAGGGTTGAGACTAATTATTTGTACTTCTTTATAATTATAGGTGGAATATTCCTGTTGGTATTGTGCCTGGTCTGAGCCTTATGAGTGAGTGAGGCATGTAGGGAAATATCTTAGTAATATCATATGTGCTGGCTACAATTTTATGCAGCTTAATTGTATTTGCTATGCCAATGATTTCTTTTGATTAACTTGAAAAGACGCATTTACTCGACACATGTTTAATAGCTAAAGAATAAAATATTTAGACATTATGTACAATATTCATGTGTGCATGTATCATTCCATTTACAAACAATGAAACCAGAATGTAAAAATACACCTAATGGTTTGATTTCATTAGAAGGGCACACCTGATCAACATGTAATGCCTGATTTCTTGAAAGTTTAATTTTCACCACCATTTATCTACAATACTCATTCACTAAAGAAACTTGAAAACTGTTTTAGTAGTATCTGCTCTTGAAGACAAAAAATAAGAAGGGAAAGGAAACCTGGAAAACAATTTTCCCCTGAGCAAGTGATTTAACTGAATAAAATTTGTCTAATTTATACTTTATTTCGGAAGTGTTCATCTCTGAAACGTAAAATAGGAATTGTTTTGATGGAATTTACCAGGCCTGGAGTACCATTTGTGTCAATCTGGGAGGCTTTTTGACAAAAAAAATCTTGGTAGTTCATTATGTGCCAAATGATACTCTGGGTTCTCTGCAAGGATACAGACATAGCATTCCCCAACCCCAGATAATGCCCTTACTACAACCCTGCAGGTAGATCCGGCCCTGCATGAGCACACCCCACATCTGTAGGAACCTTAAAAACCCACTCTGTTTGTAAATTTCAGTTTGATCTTAAACTAGTCCATAGGTTGTTATTAAAAGTGGCCAAGACGTGTAAATTGAAATAACAGGAGAGTAATTTAGCCTGAAAGTACATGAAAAGCTATTTTCAAAACTGTTTTCATCACCCTTATAGCCTTAAGCATTAATATGAAATTAATGTTTTTAAAAATTGCTACAGGAGGAAGACTGTTGAAAATGAGATTTCATGCCAACACAATAATGATGTCATATTAGGAACACCAGCCTCCATACACCAAACCTGGTGTACAACAACATACTGTAGGCCTACTACACTGTTATGAGATTTTAGTGATTGTAATTCGTGGCAAGTCTAGAAATTTTAACTTTATTCTGTCTGTTGAAAAAAATGAGAGTGGTGTCAGACTATTTTGTTTTGGGGGCTGCAGTATTACTGGTAGATATCCTTGATTGATAACTGAAGGAAGAATGAAAAACTTGACAGTGTTTCAAGTTCAGTTCTGTCTACAGTAGACTATATAATATGTACAGTGAGTGAACTGCCACTGGCAGCAGCCAGCGACTTAATATGCACACTCATAGGCTAGTTCCATGAATTCCACTGACACTTCCACGAATGTAACATAAAGTTGATATTTACTGCCTACAAAAAACTTTCCAAGCTCAAGTCCCTTTCATTCCCGATCCATTCAGCTGTTAGTGTGAATTTTTGTGGAGCTGTAATTTTGGCTCATCCAACAGACTCAAATGGATATGGTTCTATGCGTAACGCACTGCTCACCCCAGCTTCACCACAGATGTCTTGTTCAGTATCGCCTTAAATTTCTGCTTTGAAATCCAAGAAAATCACTCTACTGACAGCTAGTCCAACATATCTACGTGATGAAGAATCACTTTCTCTTCAACGTGCAACTACGGAAGCCGAGAACATCGTAGTGGTGTGAAATCTGACATACCGATTTTCCCACCCCTTTCTTCGGTAAACATGGGAAGGAGAAATCAAGATACGATTTCTCCTTACCATTATCCACCAATAATGTGGAGTGGAGAAAACCAAAGTTAGTGAGGGGGTACTTCAAGAAAGGACCACTACACAGTGTCTATTTTCGAACACCCTTTTCATAAATGGACGCACCCCCACATGACACGGATTGGCGCTATATAACTTTGGTTATATTATTACCAACGTGGGATGATCCCACCGTGGTACTGCGAAATCGTCGACGAGCGAGCTAGCTATGTTACTTGAATTGAAAAGAGGATCGATGGACATAGTCCATTTATGGACAGGGTGTTCAAAAATAGACACTGTGTAATGGTCCTTTCTTGAAGTACCCCCTCACTAACTTTGGTTTTCTCCACTTCACATTATCGGTGGATAATGGTAAGGAGAAATCGTATCTTGATTTCTCCTTCCCATATTTACCGAAGAAAGGGGTGGGAAAACTGGCATGTCAGATTTCACACCACCACGATGTTCTCGGCTTCTGTATGCAACAGTATGGGGCTGGCTGAGATCCACCATTCCAAAGAAAGTATTGAACTTAATTTCACATGCCAGCTCAGATACTAAACAGTGCTGGTGATACATTGTGTAGTATGTTGTGAACAGTGTACTACCTATGCTTGTGTGTTGTATGTTTGTACAGGCCGGCACTTATCATGGCAAACAAGAAAAAAAACCTGCGTGAAATGAATTAATTGACTCAAAACAACTGGCCACCATGAGTAGGGAGATAACAGTTCCAAAATTTGTGACTTTTCATGCAGGTTTTACATTGTATCGACCTTGATCACCGGTACAATGGAATGCAAACACTGCATCAAATGTCCGGAGGATACCACAGTAACAGCGAGCAGTTCCTAAAGTGAGGTCACATGACGTAACAAGATTTTCAGTTTTCGAGAATACTAACTTTTCGAGGCTGAAGGAGGTTATGATCTTTTTCAATTTTCGAGTGGAAAAACAAGTTGTAAAGGAACAGAATGGTTACAACTTGTTGTAGAGAACCTACGCCTAAAGATAACAAACAGTTTAAACCATTGGATTAAACGTGGCATAACCACTTTAAGTAAATGGTCTGGGAGGCTTACCATGAAATAATTTCAGCATCAAAGGTATAAGGATAGTTTTTGTAGAGAAATAAACACACCGCGTGTTTGGTCTAGCGGTAGAGCATCCGCCTCTCACGCGGAAGGCCCGGGTTCGATTCCCAGGTCGAGTCATACCAAAGACTCTAAAAATGGAACCTACTGCCGTTGTGCGTGATGCTCCGCATAAGCAATGGAGTAGGGGAAAAAAGCCAGTGAGCCACAACTGGAAAAAAGGCCGTGGCCGGCTCGACATGAACCAATAGGTTGGAAACTGGGCCGTAAAACTCCATCTAACTAACTGTAGAGAAATAGACACAGAGCTGATATAATAGAATAATTAATACTTAGGGGAGGAGGGAGAGGAAGAGGAAGGGGAATGCATTTGTCTTTTGAGTACTTAATACAGTACCTCATAGTATACATTAATGCTTGTGTGCCACACAGTGTCGGATAAGTTTTGTACAGTAAAAGTTGACATTACAAGCAATCATAACCAATACAACAAACTATGCAGCCATTTTTTTTTATGACAAAACAATCCATTAAATACATCACAAAGTAGTAGAAATCCAGGTATGAAGTACCAAACCTTACCATTGTAATAGCAGAGTTGACTCTAGGTGACCAGAGTAAATATGTTGCTATGACAACAGTGGCAGATATGTACCCCATCCTTCTGTTGGTCATCTGTGGTCAACTTTCAGGTTTTCAGGCAAAAGCGCTTGAGTATACAGCTGATACGGTTTGAGCCACGATTGAGTACTAAAATGCAAAGCTTTGACATTAAAGGATCTTGAACTTGGGAATAATTTGCAAGCTATCAATGGTCCGAAAGAGGATATGTAAGGCAATGTGGAACAAGAAACAGTGGCAAATAATTGTTGTGACTACTGTCAGTTGATATAAAGAAGAATGGCACGAGTCTGTTGATCAAGTTGTGCAGATCAAAGTCTTATATACTCTTCTTCTTGGTTTACAGAAGGCAACCCCAAATACACCTTTGCAGGTAGCATGCGCAGCAAGAAAGTGATGCTTCGTGAGCAAATAAAAAAACCTTTCACAACTTTGAAGTAGTGCTCACATACCTTCCAAACAGGAAGTGATCTGAGTAATTTTTGGAATGTTGCCCACATCATTGAATTATGTTCCTGGGAGTCAAACAGAGATTTGCACCTTCTGAGCAAATAGGAAATAAACTCAGTTAACATACAGTATAAAATTGTAGTCAAGTGTAGTCATCTGAATTTAAGGGGTTGAGATACTTCTCATACGTTTGATCTCAATTAATTGACTCTCTCCACCCAGGTGTTAAAAAGGGTACCTGTGAGGTAAATTGTCATTGGGCATGATGCACGCTGCTGCTGCACTGGAGGGATTGTCTCCTGTATGATGTATTGTTGAGCATGGGTAATATTGTGCAGCACCTTTGATTAGCTTTGCCTAGTTATTGACCCATTAAATGCCAATATGAGTGTATTGCCTTCCTCAGACTGGAGTGAGTAGACACTCACAGCCTGAATTGAATAGGAATAGAAGGTGTCTGTTCACTTCTGTTTGAGTTTAGCTTACATGAAGTACATACTGTATATTAATTTCTTGCAATTTAAGAAATGAATTGAAATAAGGAAGAAGTACAGTGTGTGATTGTGCATTTTAACAGTGAAACCACTGAACAGTGAGGACGCTTCCTATGTATGGCAAAAATCCCGATGATTTGTGTGTCCATGTGTTCAGTGTGCATTCGAGTATAAAGAGATCTAATGTAATTTATCCATTTTTCAAAAGACTAGGAACAATTTTCACCACAAAGGTAATTAGCCATGGTGCCAAGGCAGTAAGCAGTGATTTTTCAAAGAAAATTTTGGGGCGACTGCCTATTGCCTTTAAGTGTAAAGTTATACTCCTGACTTTATAGTGTCCCCCACTTATAATGTGGCAAGAGCAACAACAAATTGCAAAAGTTCATGCCTATACTAGCCTACAAGCTATTAGGCCTACCAGGCCTATAGCTAGGCTATGCTGTTGAGTAGATGACATGCAAAGAACAGAATTAGTATTTACTATTGCTTTATGTCACTTAAAAATTTACTGCATTCCACTGCCACATTTTTGGCAGTTTTGACCACTGGATTCAACATGTGATATTATCATTTCAAGAGATTTATGTGGAGTAACAATGTCCAATATGTCATATGTTTGCTTTACCCTCTAGTGCTTTCTTGCTGCACAAACAGGTACAGTAGACGAGTGGCTTCAGCTCAGGTCACATAAACCAGACGTCATTTTCCTTTACTTCAATTTCTATGGACTTTACTCTTGTATCCTACTTCATGTATGGTCCATTTGAATCATATGAAAGCCTATTTTTAGACTGGAATTGTTAAATTTATCAGAAGAATTCTTTGGTTTACCAGCTTTTAGGTGCATTTTTGTGCACTGAAAGATACTTGTTGATAGTTAGGATATAATTAATAAAATGTGGTTGTTTCTCCTTAAAGAGAGCAAGTTATCTTGCCCAAGACCCACAAATTCTTCAAGCTAAATTTCTTTTGTCCCCTCATCCATTTAAAACATGCATGTCTAATGCACCTTCCAGACAGGTGTACTGCCAGTACATTACATAGGGGGGAAGGGATCTTTTGTTGGCTTAAGGAAGAAAATGCTCACAGAGAAAATGACAGATGGTTGTCAAAGCTCTAGGCTGTGTGGGTGGGGTCAAGTGGGCAGGGGCCCACTGAGAGTCTCTAGGTGGGGTCCTGACAGAAAATATTGAGGTTTGCGGCATCTGTGCTAACACGGCACTTTTCTCCATCTGTACTGTGGTATAAGAGAAATCATAAAGAGCAAAATAATTGAACGAACTTTACTGTTGGTCAACACCTACAATGCCTGCTCTACATTTATGTGTATGTGTGTGATTTTTTTTTATCAGGTTTCATTTTTTTTATAGTGGAATATGTGGTAGATGACAAACATAGTTAAAAATTGGGTATTTTTGACTGGGCTTGGGTTATTTACAACCAACCTCAGGGATTCCGCCAGAAACTCAAAAAAGGGGGGAATTTATTACTGCTAAACCCTGAGTCCAACTTGATGAAATGATGACCTAGGCCAAAGTTACAAGTGGGTTCAGGGGGAGAAAAGCTTGCTTCAAGACCCTTATTTGGTGTAATTTGAAGGGTTTTAAAGGCCATTTATTTATTTAAGTTCAAACATTGTTGCAAAAGTGTCTTTTTCCTATGTAAGAAACCAAGATATTGACAGTTTTTATGTTTTTTATGGAAATGAAAGGGGGGATTTTACCTACCTTTTTCTGGAAAGGTGGGAACAAATCCCCCCTTCCCCCCCCCCCTTGACGGAAACCCTGAACCTATTGAAAACCATATCAATTTAAGGTAAAATCAATTATTTATGAGCCAAGAGTGGTCATTGCACAGATGTTGTGATAAAACTTACATGTAGGGAACTATTTTACATTTGGTATTTGCCCATCAATTATTTCTTTCAAAATAAAAAAATTCAGTAGGATATCCCAGATTTTATACTGATCAGAAACTAGGTGGTGGAAAATATCCTTCAATATCAAAAAGTGGTTTGTAGAATTTAATGAGGGCAGCAACCATTTGGGGGAAAGCTCTTTTCATGACAACATCCCAACTACCTAGGTTTATCTAGGTGATCAAATTTGACCATTTTACAATACAGTTTGAGGATTTGTGAAAGTCATTAAGTCATGTGAGGTGTCACCCATGTTTGATTCCTTTGCCATTGGCAGAAGGCATCTATGTGATGGGCATGTCATGTGTGTGTATGCAGTTTGGAACTGTGGAAAATGAGGTTATTTGTCAGGATACGCACAGTATCCCAATTGAGGTACTCCCACCATTCGAGGAATTCTTTAATTCTTTAGTTCAAACTACCTTTAGTTCTGCTGTGATCATGCAGTTGGCAGGTGTATAGTGTGTGACAGGTAGTGTAACATGGTGGAAAATGAGGGTGCTGCATGAAGCTGCACACCTGCCAAATGTGGAAACACTGCCAATGGTGGTATTTCTTGGTCAGACTGATAGTACAGGTGTGGTTCTACAGTAGTATGACATAGTATGGCTAGAGAGTGTTTTTTCATTCATTTACTGTGCCTCAGTTCTACCATTCGCAAGAAAGAGTGTATGAGTGTACAATGTGACACTGCTTGCATGTCAAGCAAGGCCCCTTACAGATTTTGACAGAAATTGTGCAGCCTTGCATGTAATGTTTTTTCTTGAGTCCCCTGACCAGTGACTCTCATTTCCTGTCTACAGTTCTTATCTCTCTTAAGCTGATTATCTTTCCCCAGAACAGCTCTATACAGAAAAGCAGTACCAGCAGTTGTCACAGCTATTATCTTCCGTCGATGGTGCAGTGAGTGTAAACGTTCTGCTGAAAACCCGATCAAAGGCCCATATATCGGGAATGTAGAAGTGTGTGTTTCTGTAAACGTCGGTTCTTTTCATGGCACGTGTAAACACAATATATCAAGAACGATAACCTTAAAGGATCTCATAGCTTAGCATGTGGATATACTCTGTACTGAGTTGATGACCCCTTTAAGATTTGACTGAGGTCAAAGGTCATTTGGGGCACCATGCAATGGTTGAACTATACTGCTGAGCTTGAGGGCTCATATACTGGATATACATGGTAGTAAACATTATGTTCAGTAGTTGATACCTGCTGAAGTGTCTGCAAGATTCACACATTTGCATAAATAGTCATGGTTGCCTGGAGAACCGTGGCAGTCAGAAACCCCTTTGACTGCAACATAGGCAAAGGAAGCTGTTCTCAGCTGCTGGGGCTGCCGAATATTTCAAACTGCTTTCCTGGGTGGAGGGGTCTAAGGGGAGGGTGTCTCCCTTGTCTTTGAAAAAATTGAATCTTTTAGGGTCTTTAGATGCAATTTTATGCTACATTTTTGGGTCTTTAGATGCAGTTTTGTGCTACATGTTTGCAATTTTGAAGTAAATTTGTCGAAAAGGTTGATATTTTTAGGAAAAAGTTGATAAATTTCACAGAGTGGATAAATTTGTTGTTCATCAAAAGTGTGAGGCAGAAGCATGCTTCAGCCCCCCTCCCCCCTCCTCTCCCGTTGTTTGCCTGGGTAGGTTTTAGTCCCCTCAGCTCTTGCTTTCTATGCCGGTGTGCAGTGCTGGTTGAAATTGACAGTTTGTATTAGCGGGGTCCACCCAATATTCATAAGGGTCAATGTTCATAAGGAATAGTCAAAAGGTTCATTATTTATAAGGCTCGTTATTCATAATCGTAAAAAAGGTTCGTTGTTCATAAGGTTCGTTATTCATAATAGAAAAAAGTGTTCATTATTCTTAATAGGAAAAAAGATTTGATAGTCATAATGGGAAAAAAGGTTCGATATTCATAATAGGAAAAAAGGTTCGTTATTCATAACTGGAAGAAAGGTTCAATATTCATAATAGGAAAAAGGGTTCAATATTCATAATATGGGAGTTTTTCCAACTTTAAAGGCTTCCCATCCCGTGGGAGGGGGGACACCCTTAAAACTCACAGAGATGATAGGCCAGTGTGTTGTCTACAACGTATTGATGGCGTTTTTATATGGTCTATTTTGATTGGCTGTAATTGGCCTTTCAAAGAGACTAGTCGAAATTTTTGGGATTCTGCATAGCGAACCTTATTCTCGATTATGAACGACGAACCCTTTTACTGGTTATGAATAGCAAACCCTTTTTTCAATTATGAATAGTGAACCCTTTTTTATTATCCCTTTTTTATTATGAATAATGAACCCTTTTTTGATTATGAACATTGAAACTTATTCTGGATTATGAACAGTGAACCTTATGAATAATGAGCCTTTTTATCATTTTGTTTATGAACAATGAACCTTATGAATAAAAAACCTTATGAATATCGGGCTGTCCCCGTATAAGCACCCTTGAAGTTTTCATTGAGAAGTTATGTCTTATTAACAAGGGTTACCTCTGCCACACTATGGTTGGGAACTTGGGGTTGAGGCCAGAAAAAAATTGGCTTTTCAAACATTCTAGGTTACAGGAAATAGCACTCTTATAAAACCACATATCTGTCACTGTGGTTCTGGATCTACACCAGTGGGACAAGTTGGAGAAAACCTAGCAGTCCTAAAAGCCATAGATTACTTGGAAATCACACTCTACAGCAAAATTTGCTAATATACAGCTATGCATCTACCTTGTGTGTCACAATAGCATGGAGAAACTTTGGTACCAATAAGCAGCTAGGCTAGACAGTTTTCTGATGAGCGGTAAGGTCAAGCTCTCTGAGAGAGCAGCAACCTGAAGTCTCAATGTAAGGGATGGCTTACCAAAAAGGTGGCAAATAGGGCTAAGGAGGGGATTGGTGAGAAAACCTTTTTTTTTGCTTGGGGTTTGCTACCTATATGTGAGGTGATGGTACAGTCCCATTAAGGCCTTTTCAAAGACACAGGTTTCCACACACCAGTTGTGAAATATATTTTGGCTGTTTCATTGATCCATACGTGCATGATCACAGCTGTCACAGGCTGACACACCTTGTTTTTGCATTTGTTGGAAGGGTAGAACTCTATAGAATAATGTGTAGGGGAATTTTTAGGGATTGAAGTTTGTAAAGCATGATTCTACTGAAACGTTGGATGATTATGTGGATGTCTACGATCACAGTATAGCCGGGCCTCCTGTAAAGAATGTTTTTGCAGGATTGTGTAAGGGATTCTTGCAGGAACTTTGTAGAATAAGTGAGTTTGGTAATAGCATTGTACAGTGCATGTTGGGGAGGAAAGTGTAGGTACCACCACTGTGATTGCCTGTGCAATACTAGTATTTTATTTAGCAGGTACAATTTTGGAGTTTAAAATCATAGTTCTCTCGACATCATGCAGTCACAGGTCAGGAAATTTGTTTTGCAGGAAAAGTTCTGGTTGTTCTTCCAGTGTGTCATGCAGTCAATTGGCTAGGGTTTCCTGGAGCTTGATTAAATTTCAATACATGGAATACTATTGCCTGCCTATCAGCAGAATGTGTAATTGGGAAAGGAAGGAACTCAAATGAACATTTTAATGTGACCAATTCATGCATGAACGAAATGAAATTGCCAAAATTTCTTAATAGTATGACAGATACATTGCTGTTTGCAGTAACTGGTTGTATGCAAAAAAGTTCACAAGAAATCCTTAAGATGTAGTGAAAACATCCCCCCTACCCTTGCCCCTTCCACATAAAAGTAGGGACATCTGTCAACTTTTAGAGAGGATCATACAAAATTTTTTCCAAGTGTGCAAAATCAACACCAATGTTTTGTGAGGAGTTCAACATTTTTTCACAGTTCAACCACTTCTAGTCAAGTCAAGGGGATCATGTGATTTGAAATTTGTAACCCCATATGAAATTTGTGATCATAATTTTGCTGTGAAAACAATAAGCATAAGATATTTCAATTTGGAGGGGGGGGGGGTGTGTGCAAGGTCTTTCACTGGAATTGCTGGGCCTTTTTTAGAAAAATTTTGCTGAATTCTTAGAGATTTTGTCCAAATTCTTGGGGTTGTCCAAAAATTTGGCGCCTCCCCCTCCTTATATGCCTATGGTGAAAACTGGCATTGTCTGAATTAACAGTAAAGAGTGCAAATTTATACTCTCTTCTTGTGATGTTTACAAATGCAATATATTGCAAGGTGGTACTGTATCTGTATACAACTTCTATGTACACACAAAACTTTCAGGTATTACACACTAAAGTACAAAACTACAGGAGTCAGTGAGTTTTACTACTTTTGACTACAACATATATGTAAGGAATTTTAAAAAGGGAAGAAAATATGCTGCTCCCTGTTGTAAATTTTTATCAGTTATGTATAAAAGTGCAAGGACCAGTACAACAGAGAACTGTAACTTCTGAGTGAGTAAAGACTACTGTTAAGCCGCGGTCACACTACAACGAATTCGGATTGGATTCCGATCCGATTTTTGTGAGTTTTTATTAAAATCTTCTCCATTTTGGGTCGGAAAGAACCCAAAATTTGCCAGCCTGTGTAATTATATAATTTTTATCGCAGGACTATGAAAATTAAATTTATACGAATTATTTCGTGACGTCACATCGACAGACAGCTTTTTTCGGACTACGCGTGTCCGATAAAAGCTGTTTGTCGGTGTGACGTCACGAAAAAATCAGTTAACATTTTGTTTTCATAGACCTCTGATGCAAATCATATATTTACACTGGTTGGCAAATTTTGGGCTCTTTCTGACCAGAGATGGAGAAGATTTTAATAAAAACTCACAAAAAATCGGATCGGAATCCGATCCGAATTCGTTGTAGTGTGACCGCGGCTTTATATTGACCACAGTTAAGTGCGAGGACTATTTTAACATCTGAGTACAAGAACTACCTGATGAGTGTGAGTACTTTAATGCCTGAATGAAAGCAATTTGTTAAAAGTGAAAACTCCATGGAACACATGCATACAAGTACTCGCAAAAGTACCTGAGTACTACTCAAGTAATGAGTACATTTTTGAGTACAACATGCAGTACTGGTGTAAAGTGCTAAATACTACCTATTGAAATGGTAGTTTTTCAATGAGTTTCAATACCCAGTTATTCCTACGGACACGTCAGGTTTTTAAATGGCTGAGTTGCTCCAAATTGCCGTTGTGGAAGAATTGCTGTAATTGATGCTGGAGATATGAAGGATCTAGACTGATAATTTGTACTTCTGTATAATTATAGGTGGAATATTCCTGTTGGTGTTGTACCTGGTCTAAGCCAATTTACAGTGAGTGAGGCATGTACAAAAATATCTTAATTAGGTAGTAATATCATGTGCTGGCTACAATTTTATGTAGCTTAGTTGTATTTCCTATGCCAATTATTTCTTTTCATTACCTTGAAAAGATGCATTTACTTGACACATGTAGCTAAAGTATAAAATATTTAGATATTTATGTAGAATATCTTGTGTACATGTGTCATTCCTTTTGTGCCAATACAAACAATGAAACCAGAATGCAAAAATACACCTAATGGTTTGATTTCATTAGAACGCCACACCTGATCAACATGTAACGCCTGATTTCTTAAAAGTTTAATTTTCACCACCATTTATCTACAATACTTGTTCACTTAAGAAACCTGATAACTGTTTTAACAGTGTTTGCTCTTAATTTGAAGACAAAAAAAAAATAAGAAGAGAAAAGAAACCTGGAAAACAGTAAGTATCCTTGTGATCTTTTATTAAAAAATTACCCCCATTAGATGTTTTGTTTTACTGTATAGCCAGTATAAGGCCACCACCAACATACCCACACCACCTTTTTTGCATATGTTTTACTTGTCATAAAAACCAACATTAAAAATGGTAAACTGTGTAAATATGAAACACATAAAATATAAAGATAAAAACACTTACTGTAGGGAGGAAGAAGGACCCTGTCATGCCCTTATGTCAGTGATTGTCAAATTCATATGATGTTGTGAGGTAAACTATCATTCTTTGACAATGCAGCATAAAGTTCAAAGGTCAGACTATAGGAAGTAAGACCAGGTTGTTGTAAAGTAAATTTGCAAGAAGTTGAAATCATTAAAAACACATTATTGAGTACAAGAGAAATCAAAGCGAATCTGGCTATTGTGGAAACGTCTATTGAAATAGTACTACTAAGACAAGTGTGCACAGCACCATGAAGAAAGTGACCGTTGCATGTGATTTTTGAGATGGATTTGACCCATTTCCATCTGAACCTCTTCCATCAAAATCAACTTTTGTGCCCTTAGAACCTCTGTCCAAATCTGAATGCTGCATCAATTGACCTATAGAGGACAAAAAATAGGAATATATTTATATAAACTATATGTAATGAGGGGATTGTCCTCTCCAAGTAAGTCTGAAAAATGGTCTGCTGAGTCACGGTTTTATTTATAAAACTAGATTCAAACTCCCCTTGCTGCATAATCACGTTAGAGAGTGCATTTATGCAACGAACGAAATAATTTGGTGTTCTGGCAATTGAGATCAACAGTTTGACATTTTCATTACTATTACAAGCAATATTGTAAGCATTTTTGTAGGGCAGGCATTTAAATGTGTGTACACTGGTGTTCTCATGGAATATGCATGACCCATCACATGTACCTTGAGGCAGACAAAAATACTCATGATTTCTCAACATCAGGTGTATTATCTAAATCACATTGGTGGAGTGATATGTGTGTAGGCTGTCTAGCTTGGTTACAAAGGTACCCTATGTTGTTAGTGCAAGAACACACTTTTTGTCAAAATTAGGAATCAAAAAGTTTAACATGTTCAGCAATATTTAACGTGTAAATTTCTATATTATATAATGAAAATTAAATTCTTGTTTATGAGTCTAGACACTTGCAAAACTCCCTTTGAACTTCCTTTGTGGGGTTTTGTAATATTGATCTTATTTTATCAGCTAGTGAGTGTGACAAAAACTTGCTGCTTAAAAAATTTGCTGCTTGTAAATGGTGGACTGTGAAGACACTCAGTGACCTGTTAGTTTTAACAGGGACATTCATGTTTATAAGACAGAAAGTCACATCAAGTCCACAAAAGATATGATCAGTCCTGTGCTTGCTTGCCTAACAGTGAAAGGGAGAATGTGATTTGTTGATAAGCTGCCTTCAAAGGCACCCTGCAGCATTACACCCTGCAGCATTAACATGTGTAACATGTTTACACACTCATCCATGCATCTTTGCGCATGCTATATGCTAACCTGTGTCTACTGTCCCATAACAGTGGAAAAACGTGATCTACTTTGTCCATCCTTACCTGAAACTTTCATATGTAACCCTCACCTACACTCTGTAAAATCCTGGCAAATTTATAGTCAGGGGTGGTGCCAGGTGGGGGGCATGGGTCATGGGCCCCTCCATCAGGGAAATTTTTCGGTTTTGTCTTGGAGTTGTAATGTGTAAAATAAAATTTTCTATAATAAAAGCCCCAAATTTTCTCCAGTAGAAACCCAAAATTATCGACATTCAGAGTATGTCTAAAATTTTGCTTTCCACATGCTTTGGGCAAACTGTCACTCTTGCCAGGGCTTTGGTTTGCTGGAAGCTTCGGGGAAATCCTGGCACCACCCATTTATTAAACAATAGGAAAGGGAGCCCATACCCTTTTGGGGGAGTTTGGGGAAATTTGTAGAAAAGCTTAGATTTATAAAAAGAGTTAAAATACAGATTCACTGGCATGTGAAGTCTTGTTAGGGTTTGGTGTAGAGAAAAGTTTTTACTTGTGACTGTTATCTACAAGACAGTTGGAATATGAAGAACAGGTAGCAAAGTTGTGGGGGTATCGATAGCAGTAAGCTTGATTGAATGCCGTTCTGTATTTTGATTACTTTGTTTTAATCACACATCTCATAAAGAAGGTGTGAATTTTTGGTACACTAGACATGGCCTGTGTTATTGGTTAAAGATTCTTCTGAATGGACCAGTAGACAATAAAGCACAAAATTCCTCAACCATTTTACCCTGTCTCTGATGCAGAGTTCAGTTGGGAACCAAAGGTTTCTCAAAGTTGAACTTATGGAAACTGGGATTAATTTAATCATCTAAGCTATCACAGTGAATGGGTTGCACAAATAGGGGTTGAATGGGTTGCACAAATAGGGGTTGAATGGGTTGCACCAATAGGGGTTTCAAAATATCAGTGTGAGCAGTACCAAAATGGGCATTGGGCTGTACTTTACCCACCTCTGCCCTAGGAACAAGGAGCAACAGCAATGTGTTTTCTCTCAAAGTAGTAGATTAAATGGTATCTTGTAGAGTTTCAGTTTTGATTGGACATGTTTCAAATAGCATTCATTGACTGGGAAATTAATCAGTCCTGATGGTTTCTTGTCCAGGACTAACACATTTAAAAGCTGCAAAACTCAAAGAAAAAAATAAGGATAATAAGCAGTAACTAACCATTGGCTACCATCCCACCCCAAGCAAGTATAGGTGTGTATTTGTTTGGGCTAGTTAGATCAAAGAATGTGTTATCTGCGCTGTTGTCTCCAAGCACACGTACAAAGGAACAGCTCAAGGTGCCATTTGCAAACAACACCTTTTCATCACTAACACCAATCTGGTAAGAAACAGGAATAAAGAGAAAGAAACAAGAAAACAGTTTTATTGTAAAGAACCATCCAAAGTAATACATTATGGTTAAAAACTTGAACAGTGACATGTAATATTTTCACATTAGAGACTTTTTTTTAAATCAACCATTGAAGAAGTAATTGATGGGAGAACTCTCAAAGAGGGGTAAGACTTAATTACCACACACTTAGTTCTGTGAATAAAGCAGACTGAGAAAACTTTTACTACATGTTTAATTACCATGGAGCACACTCAGCACAGTAGCATGAGTGCCGAGTCACCATGCAGTGTGAAAAATGTTGCTGCAGTGATTATTTGCATGTGTAGTTCGTGTGTGTGGACCTTATAACCAGGCTGAACATTTGGCAGTGTCATATTTGGACAACTCTGCATTCTATCATACAACAGTGCATGTGGACTTCCCAGCAACAAAACTTACCAGTTTTGAAATTAGTCAACAAACATAACAAGATCTCTTGAGGAAGTCATTGTTTTTGGATAGTTTAAGACACTGAATGTGATTACTATTACTGTGCAGATGTCTTTTTATGTTAAGGCCCCATGTGGGTCAATACAATAGTGGAGTACATGTGAATTTGAAAATAATTGAATTAGTCAACCTTTGTGAAGACTAGTTAATCCAACTTTAGAGTAATTTTTGCTGATTCAGTATGGGGAGCCATAATGTGATTCTTTAACACTAGACTGGCAGCCTGTGGACTACACGTATCCCCCAATGCTGTACATGATACTGTAGCAGCTATCATGTTGATCAGCAAACATGACAACCAGTCCAGCCCATTGAAGAATGGTCCTCAAATTCACTGGAGTGTAAGAATTTGTCACTTGATCGTAAACTAACTACCACAAGTTATGCCAGTGATAGGATTTACTGTACCCTTGAGTGCACATAATTAATGGACCCAGTCACCATAAGATTGTAGACTCTTATACTGTGGTCTCACGTACCCCGTGCTTGGGGTAACACCGTGTTACCCCGAGCGCAAGTAACGTGAGAACGGGGGTTTACTCGGTGTCAGTGTTAAAATTTCGATCCACCTCCCAATGGAGGGTTCTGCGGTTTTAAACACCGTGTTTGTGTAATCAACCATAGATCACAGGTACAGAGCTGTGTACCTCCACTTCTCATCAGCGATGTACACACGAAACAGACCGTTATTGGAGTAAATAAACTACTGCTAGTTGCTCCGTGGCGATACTCGCTTGAGATTTATTACTATTTGCCTTGGAGAAGGCCTGCTTACTTCTAAATGCAGGTCCATAGCCGGACAAGGTACTAAAAAGGCGAGATAATTTCCAGCCCAGGCGAAATATGTTTTAGGGTCCAAGAACTTGTACTAAAATGCATTATAAGGCAATGGTAATGTTTAATTTTCTAGGGGGAGACAAATTTTCAGAGGGGCTCCTCCCGTGCCTCTCGATCCCCCCTGGATAAGGGCTTGTCTAAAAGATATATTTGTCGAAAGAAAATAACAGTGTTCGAGTTCGACTTGCACTTTCGTACAGTATAGGCTAAGGCATCTTTGTGGCATTTTACAGGTTGGAATTTTCTCATGGTTATTTCCAAATTGCAAGCGAAGGTATATTTAAAATTATAGGCTTTAGCGGAAATCCTTACAACTTGGAAGTAAGTATCATGAAGTGGCTGACGTCCTTTTGCCTTTCGTTTGATGCCGCGAATTCGAAGAAGTAAACTGAGCCGCAAAACAACTTGAAAGACAGCTACTTTGGACTCGAAGAAACTACTGTCAAATAAGGAATGCAGTTCACGATATGTAGCATTGATGTTGCTTGCAAGCAAGAGCAATGCAAGACCATGCAAGATCAATCTGGATGAAGCTGGGTATGATCGACAGTGTTTGAAACGATGAGGGCAAATTTCAGATATTGCACTTAGGGTAGGCCATTAAAGCAGCATTCTAGCAGCATAGGCTTGTGCCTTGAGTTGACATGAGTAGGTGTAGCCTTATTTCTACCAGTCAATGGTGTCAATGGTGTTTTCATTTCCCACTGTAGCCTGTAAATAATGATTTACCTTCGCTAACAATTTGGAGATAACCAAGATTCCCGCGACACATTTTTACTTCCGTCACAACCCAATCAACTCAACCCGGAGTACATGAGAACACACGCTAAAAATCACGGTGTTAACCTGCGGTTTTGCCTTGGTATAAACACGGGGTAACACCAGGAAACATGGGGTACGTGAGACCATGCCTTTACATTGACCAACTGTGCCAGCTCTCTATAGTGCATTATGTATGCTATTTTTTGCAGTGTTGTACTGAATATTCTCTGTTTCCTCTTGGAAGGTACTTGGTGGTTATTAAGAACCAGTTTGTGCAGCAGAGCATTCAATGAGGCTATGATGTTACAAATTTGGATAGATATTTAATTTCCTGTTTTGCCCCAAAATGGGACTCGGGTGGTATTCCTTATGGGCAGAGGATCTTCAGTAGTGAAATTACCTTTACTTACCGATGTCTGGAGTTCATTACTTCGACCAGTGTCAGCATTTCGAGACCTCACAACCTCTTGCTCTGATGTGCAAGCGTAGACATCACTATCCCTCTGTTAAATAAAGTATGCAAATACAGGTACCTCAAACAGTTCCACTGAAATATATAGGTTGTATGTGTTCACATGTTGCTTGAACTGCACAGAAATAGCTACTTTTCAAACTCTACTGTTATGTCACAAGAGTTGAGTATATCATGTTATCAACCACATCGCCATGGGCTGTTTTTAATCGTCACACAAACGCATCTTTACTCAGGTTACAAAAAAGAAAGAAAAAGAGAAAAGAACATGATGAAGAAGGCAGTCTAGCATGGCTGCCAAAAGTGATAAAACCATGGTACATTTTACTCTACACTTGAAGTCAAAAAATGAAGTTAGCACTGGCAACATCCTGTTATGATATGTGTACAATTGCAGTTTCAAGCTTCTGAAATGCATTTCTGTGGTGTGGAAGTAGTTTATGTCAATCAATTTTTCCTTCAAGTCTACTACAGTACTTTACCCGAACTGAATTGTATGTCATTACTCTGGTTATAACTGTACACCCATAGTAATGAATAGGAAATGTAGAAGTGCTGACCATTTTAGACAGACTGACTTGTCACGTGTGAAATTCAGTTGAAGGTAAAATGAGAATGACAGCAACATTTACTTTTGTCAGGCTGTTATTCAGAAAATTGTGCAATCTTGAAACAAAATACATCTGAGCTGATTTTCTTTTAATTTCTAAAATCGTGTATTGCTGAAGTACTCAACACTTACCATTCCCTCACTCTTTGAAAACCCCATTGCTATGTAGGTGGTTGTATTAGACCACAAGTTGATGAGAAGGGAAGTGTTATCTGCTGTAAGACTCCAAGAAGAGAAGGCTCTACAGCTACCAGCTACATCAGGATTACAACCATCAGGGATGGAGTAGCAACTTTTGGTGCTTCCACAGACACCGGTGTCCTGTAACAGAGAGAGAGAATGTGCTACAATGAATATGACATTAGAAACAGGGGGTGCTTGAAAATCTGACCAAGTACATGTCACTTTCCAGACTTAAGTCCATGGGAGACTAGGTGTAATGAAGTCCTTAGCCTGTAGGGTAATCAAAGGAAGTCCTCATTTGAAGGGAATTTTAGCATTTGTTCAAGTTGTACTGAATAATTTCATATCTGCAAAATGATTATAATTTACAGACATAGATTGATAAGCAATTCAAATCAACTTACCTGTATTGCTTCACTTTCAAGAATTATGTTTCTCACAGAAGGAAGTCCAGTGCAGCAGCTCATGAATAATTTGTTCACCCAAACTTTCAAATTTTCAAATAGTTTTTGGAAGAAAAGCTATTGCAAGGGTTTATTGGTAAGACTGAATTGTTTAATATTGATACAAGGTACTTTCTGTTTGTACCATGTTGATGCACTTTAAACACAATTTCCCCTTACATAGCATATTTGTCTGAATACAGTGGATGTATTGAGGTATTTCGGAAGGTATCAGCAGTTTGAATACATCAGCTGGGGAGGATTGGGCAACTTCAGTATTTTTGGAGTCTTGTGCCCGTGGAATTAGAACTCCAAATCAAGGTGTGATCGACTCTTGCAATGATGTCATCACTGCCATAGGTAAATATATTGCAGCAGCCATAAAGTGCTAAGTATTTGGCCTACTGTGTAATCTCACCCCAGACAGTGACAGTCCTCCCTACTAAGTTTGTTTCTAGCCCATCCTCCAATTTAAACCAAACCACCTGTCTAGTACACCTCAAAGACTGAGCCACAGTAGCCTGCACCACTGCACTGAGTTGAAATTGCTCAAGGTGACATTGCCACACACAGTGTGTGTGTGAGCTTAATTGGGAACAAAACCGGCTGTACAAGTTAGTCATTGCTGACCAACCAGTGTGGAGCTATATTGTTTGAATGAATGTCACTCAAAATGCAGTGATAAACATTATTTAGAACTCTGGGGTTATTCCTAAATATGGTTGAGCAGGGAGCTGCTAGCAACTCCCTGTTTGGGGGGTGCCATACCCCCTTAACATACAGTACTTCTTTGAATGGGGGGGGAGGGCTTGCAGGGAATTTCAGTATACTGTATGTTTGCATCTAAAAATAGCATACATTTTGCCCAAAAGTAGCAAGTCTCTTGCCTATGGGGGTCTGCAGCCCCCGCCTTCATATACACTTACGAGCCCAGCAATGAATGTTCATAGAACAGTAAGCCTACACTATAGGTGTTTCAACAGTTGAGTTTGTGACGGATCAAGTTTGAAGAAATATAACACCAAGGAAGGGAAAGTTTTGATCGAATAAAGAAGAACAAAAACCACTTTTGCTACAATATCTCATTGAACCTTTTAGGAAACCACAAATGCTTACCGAAAAAACATCTTATGCACTTTTTGACATTATTGGAACTCCTCCAGGAATTTCAAATCCAAAAGAAGAAAGTGGAATCTCAACTCCACTTTCTTTGATTTAGACTTGCCATAGCCTAATACAGTAGTTCCCAACCTTTTTTGGCTTTTTTTGGCATTGAATGGGGGGGGGGGGGAGGGGGGAATCCATGATTTACAAAAGCGTGAAGGCTTGATCACGGTCAGGGGAGGAGAAAATTTTTTGGAATTAACGGATGCCAGGGGCCCAACCGAGATGTAGACTATTCCACCAAGATGCCCCTTATAGGGTCCAGGGGTATTGTCCCAGTAGGGGACTGGGGGAAAAGCCCTCGGAAGCTCTGGGGTATTTACGATATTGTTGACACAAGAATGAGGCACTGTCAGTCAAATTTTGACAATCTTTATGTTACCTAATAACCTGACATGTTCACTAGATTATAAAAATCACCTTTCAGTATTTACTAATGGAAGTTCCCTTTGATGCTGCAAGTGGCTTTTCCAGTGGGCTGGAGGAAGAATTGGCACACTGGAAAATTGCTTTTTTGATTCCTTGTTTTGAGTTCAAGGAATCTATACATTCATGCAGACATGATCATGTATGTGACTATGTGTGTGCATGTATTTGTGACACTTAGCTTGTTAACAAGATATCTCAAGAAAGGAAACTCAGATAAGGGTCATACTTGGTATGTGGGTGCACCATATTGAGAAGAATGCTATTGTTTTTGGTGGAGGTCAGAACTTACATATAAGGTCACCAGTGGTCAAATACTCAAAACCATGTAATTACAATATCTCCATAAATCAAACAGGTCTCATACTTTGTATGTGGATGCACAGTATTAAATGGAAGTACCTCGCATGTTTTGGTAGAGGTCAAAGGTCATGTGAGGTCATCAGAGGTCAACATTGAAAACCATGTTAACATTATATCTTGAGGGAAACTCAGATTGCTGTCATACTTAGTATGTGGGTGTGCCATATTTCGAAAAGACATGTATTGTTTTGAGGGAGGTCAAAGGTCACCAGAGGTCAAAAGCTTGAAACCCTGAAAACATATCTCAAGAAGGTAATCTAGATGAAAGTCATTCTTGGTATGTAGTTGTCCCATATTAAGTTCTACAACCCTATCGTGTTTTGTGGAGGTCAAAGGTCATTTGGGTTAATGGGGTCAAACAGTGAAAACTGCTCGTAAACATGATATCTCAAGCCTAACCTAACCTCAAGAAGAGTAACAGTGAGGGATCTCATACTTAGCAAGTGAAGGACCCATATTGAGTACATGATCCCTATTGTTCATAATGGAGGTCAAAGTTCCGTTAGGGGTCATCAGAGGTCATAAGGTGAAACCTTATACATGCAATATCTCAATAAGGGTAATGGTGATGGATATCATACTTGGTTTGTGGATGTACACCCTATATTCAGTACTACATCCCTAGTGTTTTTTGGAGGTCAAAGGTCAGTTGAAGTCAACAGAGGTCATACAGTAAAAACCATGAAAGGTACTCATAAAGACGATATTTTAGAAGAGTAGCCATGAGGGATCTTCTGCTTGGCATGTGTATGACTCATGTGGAGTAGATAGTCTATTTGAATGGTTTTGGTGGAGGTCAAAGGTCATTTGGGGTCACCAGTGGCCAAAAGGTCAAAAATTTGAAAACACCTTAACATCAAGAAGGGTCACCTTGATGGATCAGCATATGGATTACCTGTGTTGAATAATGGGTTCCTTTTGTTATTTTTTGTGGTGGTGAAAGGTCATTTAGGGTCAATGGAAGTCAAAATGAGAAAAGCTTATTAAAGGGGGGTAAACAGGATATCTCAAGAAGGCTAACTGTTAAAGGATCTTATACTTAGCTTATGGATGGACCATGTGTGGATGATTCGTAATGTTTATGTTGGAGGTTAAAGGTCATTTGAGTCATCAGAGGTCAAAAGGTCAATACGGTATAAACATATCTCACTTGAGAACTTGGTAACATGGGTGAATCTGAGATGTGCTATCATGATATCAATATGTTTGATCTCTGTGGATCTTTTCATTCTACTCGTAAATGTCAACACAGTAATTTTATAATTTTATAATGACACTGCCAATTTGAAACCACTTTGCTATTTTTATACTGTATTTAGTAGCAAGGAATCACCGAGCCTTTTGGCTTTGTGGTGAAAAACATTTTAACATTTTACTTCATAGTACATTGCAAACATGAATTATGTTACAGTTACCTACAATTGTCACGTCTGTCAGTATTTCATGTTTATGGACAACAAGGGAGACACTACATTTGAGGTGTGAGTGGCAGGACATTTTTAACCATGGCCCCTTCTGTCACCTCTTTCACTGCCATTGATGGGTATATGAGAGTCTGCTCCAGGAAAAGATTGAAATTAAACACTGTTAGATGCAGTTTTGTGGCATCTGGTAATAAATATAATTCACAAACTTTGTAGTGTATATGAGGAAGAAATGTTAGACCTTTTAGACTTGTTGACTTCATTTATCTCCTTTCTATGCGAACCATTTTGAGGGCTCAGCTAGAGGAAACCTTTTGGAATCTTGCAAGGCCCAAGATAAAATTGAGTATCTCGTTTGTAGCTCAAGCCAGCTTATAGCTGTTTGAGATATTGTGATCTGCCACTGTCACTCTATCTATTATGTCTGTTCACAATTGTTAAAAATGCTCTGAAATGCTTAGTGTCCAATGGATTTTCGTGAAATTTGGACATGGCAGTCCTTGGCAGGTGGGCTACTTGTGACCACCAGGAAGTCAAGGTCAAAGGTCATGTAGGGGTCATTATAGGCCATTATAGGGGACTTTCAAAAGGTATCTCTTTGTACCCAGATCACTTTATGATCCCGCAAGTGGGTACGAATTTTTCCTGGGTAGCATGCTTTTGGGGTTGTACAAGGATTTTGGACTTAAATGTTGTATGGGGTCAGTGGAGGTCAAAAGCTCCCTCTGTTAAATTTGTGCAAAAATGTGTTGCTATTCCCGGCCACACTGTTCGATGGATCTTCATGAAACTTGGACACATTCATCCTTGGGCCATGGGCCAGCTAGTTTGTTCAAAAATTTTAGGTAAAAAGGTCATTCAGGGGTCATTGTTTGAAAATATGCCAAATGCTCCTTTTTCTACAAATAGCAAAGGATTTTTTGAAATTTGGTCACAGGAATCTTTTAGTGGTGGTGTGCATGGGTGTTTAGGAATATTAGACCAAAAGTCATGTTGTGGTCTTTTGGGAGGGGGCTATTCTTTGAAAATACATCTAATGCTGCTTCTCCTACAAATATCAATAGATTTTCATGAAACCTTGTCAATGTAACCTTTAATCAGTGACTCTTGTGCTAAGTCTGAGTTGAGGTTGGAGGTCATTTAAGGGTCATTTGGGGTCATTCTTTTAAAATACTCTGAAGGCTTTTTCACCCACAAATAACATCTTTAAATTTGTTCAGAGTAATTTTTGAAGAGTGATATCAGATAAGGTGTGCAAGAATTTTTCATCTGGGCCTACGTGTGTTTGTCTGAAAAAGCTAAAACATTTTTATTATTCACGGATGCATCAGATTTACAACTGACAGTGCTACGTACATGACAAACTGCTTTAAGTTCTGATTGCAATATACATTGCTTGAGGGAATGATTCTGTTGGCATCATAATTTATCATTGTGCATGAGTTGTATTTGACAAAACCTCTTCCTTGCAAAGTTACCTGCTCTACTGGTAACTGTATATTCTAACTTCCTTTTGGCAGCAGAGAGCTAATACCGGATTGTTTACTAACTGTAATTGTATATTGTGTGTAAAGACCAGAGCTAATGGACATTTAGATGGTGCAAGCAGTTGTGATTGAAAGGAGATCTAGCAGTTGTTAATTAGTGTCTTAATTAGCTCACTGTGATGCTAACTAGCCTCATTCATTAAAGATAATTGGTATGGTAATGCTTTGAACTTAAAATAGCTTAGTTTATATTTACTTGGGAAACAGCTGGAATTTCTTTACCTTGCTTTTGAGGATGGGGTCTTGAGTTCTCCTATGCATTTTAGTGTTGGAAAAGTCATTCTTGGTCATCTGTGTCACCTGCAATTATATGCCCTGGCATACACAGGATGTTGTCGGGGGGGGGGGGAGGAGGGGGGAGAGGGCAATCCCAAAGTTTGTCCAGGTGGGCATGCATGTCCATAAATTACTGTCAATTTTGTGCTACACTCGGTAAATGTCAAATGTATATGCAGAGGATGTTGAGGGGGAGGTATGGCACAATGCCCCCACCCTCGGTATGCCATTGATACCATGCCATCATAAAGGTGTTTAAAAATATAGTCAAAAAATTGTCAAAATATTACAACTATCTTCTTAGAAACTAGGACTTTCAAGTATTGTGATTGCTGAAACCTCAATGCGTCTATTGCCTTTTAACTAGCAGTTGATAGATTTTTTTAAAATTAAAGGGGAATTTTCATGATCCCAGACAGTTCCAATTCTCCCAACTATGCATCTTCTAGCTCCTCCCATAACTGTATGAGGCTCTTCCTTGTGCAAGAATAAACCTGTTTTATTGCTTAAGGCCATGTCCTGGTGAGCATACAAGGCTATAAAATGTAATAAAAGTACTCTCTCTGCCTTGTGTGGAATGTGAGCTACTCTGCATCTTTCAAATTTTTAAACTTTGATGTCAATCAAAGAGCAGTCAACAACTGAGAATTTTCATATACATACACTAAAAATTTACTTTGGGGTGATGACTGTCTGTCTTTAAGTGTAATTGCCACCTTTTTGGTTCAGTTTGAGCTATTGCACCACTGGTGCTCTAGTTTCAAAATGCCCCCTGCCACACCCTTAGTCCTCATCACCCCCGAGTCGCAAAAATGACCCCCTTGGGAACCACTGGCCTAATAAATACAATGATTCAGTATGATATTGGACATAACACTGCTTATCTATCCCTTATGGAAATGATTGAGTTATGTACTGTAGGGCATTGAGCACACTTTTTGTAGAGGAATTAATGGACCAATTTTTATGAACACCAGGTCCAGTTTATATTTCAGAATAAATTTGGAGTGGGGGGGGGGGAGGAGGAGAGAGCAGGGAGGGTGAGACTGGGTGTGTCTTTTCAGTGTTTTATCCTTTGCCCTGTAGTCACTGTATATATGTGTTCTCAGCTTGACATTGTAATATCCCAGTTGTTAGTGTAAATTTGCATTACAATCAGTCATAAACCAATAAAATAAAAAGTACAGCAATTAATCAATAATACTGCATAATTTGTAAGAAATTCAATTAAACAGCACAAAACTTACCTTTGTAATCATACAGTGAACTGGAGGTAAACATACTAAATATGCTGTTATGACAACAGAAGCAAATATGTACCCCATTCTTCTGTTTAGAATCTGTAGTCGTCTTCAATCTGCTGCCGACAATGCTCGGTGGTTATACAGCTCTTCAGGTTTGAAGCTGGTTATTGCAAGGTTTGATAATTTCAGTTTCTTGTATTGTTTATACAGTCCAGGTCAGCAGTGGTTTGAAAGAAAGCACGTTACAAATTTATATGAAACAGAAACTTTGGCAAATAATTGTTATGAAAATTAGTTGACATATCAAGAAAAAGTGTCAAGAGTAGAAGACCAAGTTGTGCTGTGGCAGTCTACTTCAGTGGGTAATGTAACTCCAAATATGCACCCCACACTGAATATGTAGACAGCTGATAAATGAATTAATATTCAAATATCTTCAGCTATTGTACTTAGTCTTCTCTTCTTTTTACCTTCTAAAATGAAAGTGATGAAAATAAGTCTGGAATCTCGTTTTAAATGTCAAAATAAAGAAGTAATCACTGACACTCACCCAGGGATAAACATCCGTAACATAACAGGAAACACTGTTAATTGCGTACATCTAGTCACAAGTTTGTTGCAATTGACTCTGCTGTATGTAGTTCCTTGTAGCACACTAGTTCAAAACTCTTCCTCACTGTTTTATGGTTGGATGATTTTGCCCTGGCAAGTACAAAGTTTTAAACAAATGATTCTGTAACAATGCAAGCAAAATATGAGTCATGCATTCTTTTATTCTGGTTAAAGTGAAAATGCTGTCACCTCAATTTGAATAAGTACACCCCAGGGCTGAATTTTAACACTTGTTTTATTGATCGAGAGAAGGATAAAAATTGCATGGGAGAGCCACTTTCTCTTTTTGAGATTTTATTTCTATTAGTGAACAGTTTACGACATCAGCAGGAAATTATGTCCTAAAAGTCTCCTTACGAAGTGGTATTGAGATAATGGTATGGACTTTCATGTATCATTGAAATAAAAAGAAAAAGATCATTGGAAAGCATACAGAATTTAAAGTAAATGTTTGTTTACTATGGCAGTGACATGAAAGACAATTGTTCATCTTTTGTTCTTTTGTTTGTCTCTTTCATTAGGACTATGAAAAAATATTTTAGACAACAAAATTTTGCTTGAGGTCATCTGATGGAAAACCTGAAAATTTTCTTAAAAATCAGGCCTGCACCCTTGTATCTCAGTTCATGGTTGTGTCGTTTTAACCATGTGACAGACTAGTTTTGTTGAAATGGGTATGACATATCGCGTCTATTTTGCTTCTCAACACTTAGTATTTAGGTATACTTTGAAATGAAATGATCATTTTTCTGTACCAAAATCGATTCATAATTACCCCCAAATGGCTATTGAAATGCCTCTTCTAGTCCCAGTGCAGTCATCTGAAATCCCAAAATGTAAAAAACAACAATTTGTTGTTCAATCAAAATGACGTCATTGGTGGTAATATTGTCCTGCACAGTGCATTCGCGATTGCACAGCCTAGACCTGTTGAAAAGCAGTAGGTCAATACGTGCCATGTTGAATATTTCTATTACAGTGAATTGTTTACACTGTTACACTACATCCTTGGGACTGATGCTACGAGCAGCAGTATACAACTGTAAACAAAAGAAGAAAGACAACCTAGGTTACATGGAAGAAGGCAATTACAAACATCATACCCTGGTGAAGTAATAACTGTCGATAATGTCCTTCACGTATTAATCCAAAAATTTGGTCGTATGAATCCTAAAATTTGGCCATAGAGTTCTGACAGTCAGGGGTCAGTAATGACTGCCTGGCCATGATAGTGTAAAAATGATGCCATACCACACATATGTACATGTTCTACATGGAATGTTAATATTCTGCACATTGTAAGTGGTTCACCCCACAGTATAATACCACTACTGCATTGCAGTAGGGCTTATTAGCAATGGGATCAGCCAATCAGATGTCAAAACATTTATGTCAAAAAAATAACATGTTACATACGCTAGCCTGTACATTACACAGTTGTACAATATCAAGCCACTTAACTAACACAAGTGTTGAATACATACGCCTCTTTTCACGTGACACTCTAACGTATTATGAGTGCAGGAGTGGTACACATCCACCAGGCGGGCAAAGCCAGCACACATGACTTGCCGCAAATTACGTCAAATGGTCATGCGACCAGCTGGAAATTTTTGCAGTGTCATTTTAAGACATTTTCGTAAAACGCCCTTTTGGCAAACTTTTACACGTTTTTGAAAAGTGCCAGTTAATTTTATATGTATTACTGTACCCACTCTAACCATATAGGCTACAAATTTGATTTTGCTCGTGTCATGCTCACTTTTATAAATTGTTTAATTCATGCAGAAACCTTGGTTTACCATTAATATGCAGTGAAGCATTAAATGGAAGATGCTTTGAGGAGTTTAAAAGGAAATTTGTAAGATTTACACTATGTTTACAAGTAGGATGTGGAGACTGCTTATTAACTTCAGGTGCCCATGTAATTTGCTGTCTTGTTTGAAGGGCTGTGGACATGTAACCAAAACAGCTGTTTTACTCAAGAATATTAATAGATAATAGATAGAACCGGTGCTGTGGCCGAGTGGACAAAGGCAGTGGCATTCATGCCGCCAAATTGGCCATTACTATAAAAATGGTGCATCTTCTAAGAACTCAAAATCTGGTTGTGTACCTGTCTGTGTGGGTTTTCTGACTTAGTTTATTCAGCATGAGATCATCCTCTCACACCTTGCTCTCTGCACTGAAAAGGTTGTGCAGTGGTGCATGTCTAATCTCAAACAATAGTCTCTGTAGTATACCTTGCAAGCCAAGTAGTTCTACTGGTTGATAAGAGAGTTGTGGTCAATAGTGCCCTGGAAGCTTGTTTGCTCAAGAGATTAGTGAACAGATAACAACTCTGGGGACAGGTAGAGAGAGCTGCTGAGGCGCAACATATGGCCAATGGGTCCTCTAGCGACATGTTTGAAGCGACGAAGCTTGGCAATCGGGAGGTTCGGGGTTCGATCCCCGGCCGGGTCAAAGCGAGGTGGGTTTTCATCCAAGAGCAGTCTACGGTTTTCCCATCTGAACTGGCTTTTCAAATTCAAAAGAAACCAAATTTGATCTAAATTGTTGAGTTGGTTAGCCACCCAATGTGAAGTTGTAATTTATAAGCCATTTGAGCTGGTTCCACACTTGTGGCTGCTCAGTGTCGTAAAACAACTGTCCTTCAAAGCCTCAAAGATCAAGTTCCCCAGGTGAAAAGTATGTGGAAATATTTGAATATCTTGTACTGTTATCAAGATATAGATATACCTCTTCAAAGTTTGACTGTTTCTTAAGATTTCTCATTAGCTATGCAAAAATTGATATGGAGTGATGCGCAGGGTCTGTATATCTTTTAATCCTGTATAAATTATCTGGTAAGTACCTGTACTTTCCAGCTAGTTTCTAGTATGGACCCTTCAAAAGCTATTGTTACTTTCAAAAGCTACTTATAAAATTAACGACCTTAGGGCAGGCCAACATTACAACTATCCTTGGAATGAAGGTTAAACAAACAAAAGGATAACATAAGACACATCTCATTAGTCCCTCTTCCACATCACAAATTTGCATATGTAACTTGTGTTTATTCATGAGGTACATGCAAAAACAGTAATCGTCTTGTAAAATGGTCAATATGTGATGAATTTCTATTGAGACTGTGACTATTTTTAACATTTTTAATGCTTTTAATATCATGTAGGCAGGCGTGACATTTACATATCCACATACTTAATTAGAAAATGCAGTCACCCCAGTTTTAATTTATGTACCCTAGTATCCTAATTTATATATGGCTATATTTAGTCATGTGACAATATTTTTGTTATTGAATTGCCCAATAACTCATTGCTTTTCCTTTAAATGTGCAATGTTAATGTTATGAAACACCTTAAAAATGTACTTGTCTTGGGATGAACAAACAAATTTCTAATATTTAGCACACTGTGTCAGAATAAGGTTTGACTGACTACTTATTCCCTTTAAGGTTCTTTCCAATACACAAATTTTTTCATGTACATATTTCTACTCATTAAGAAACTATGAAAATCTTTTGTTTTCCATGGGTGATCCTGCGAGCCATCACAGCTGGCACAGGTTGACACAAGGTGTTTTGTGTATTAGGGTAGAATTCAATACAAAAGGCAGTTGTGGGTAAATTCTATAGGGATTGTTGAATTTTTGGGTAGAATGTCAACAGTTATGGCCCGCTGAGCAGCCGGCATTTTCTGTACAGACATTTTTTTGTAGAAGTGTGTAAAGGATTTTACAGCATCTTTGCAGAATCTTGTTAGCTATAGTGTGAAAAGTAAATAAACTAAGGTGCTGCTGAACTTTATAGGAGGGTATTAAAATGAAATGTCCCAAAATCCTGTAGTACCACACAAATACATTGTGGTTTGAATTGACTGGAATTGTAATACACCAACAAAAGTTCACAAGAAGTCCTTAAAGGTGCATTGGAACAGTCTCCTTCCAAATGATTTTCTGTCAAGTTGTAAAGGGGAACAGACATAATTCCAACTGTCATGCGCAGACAAATATCCCTTCAGAGTTAAAAAAATGTCTTACACAGATCAGCTGCACATAGGCACACATGCCAGGTAGGCTGTAGGAACTGTAGCCCTGCTGGACTTTGAGTAAAAGTAATTTATCAGGAAAATAATTGAGAAAAATGGGACAATTTTCTAATTTTACCTAGCTTTTTTTTTGCGGAAAGAATGTTCAAACTCCCCCTTTTAAAAACAGTATCCAATGTGCCTATGGTCAGCCACTACTTGTAGTCACATCAGTGGGATTACTGGGTTAGTAAATTGATATGTGTTCACTCATTAAGTTTGTGTTCCGCATAGTCTTGCCTTGAAGAGGTAGTGTGAATGGTCAAAACTGTAATCACTAACTCTTCGTGATTATGGGCAGATGGTTTCTGTTGGTTCGATGCATACTGACATGTAAATACCACACACATGTAAATGATCTTAACAGTTTAGGTTTTTTTCAAGTCGCAAACTATTAAAAGCCAAAGAAAGGAAATGTTAAGGTCAGTGGTGTCACCAGGTGGGGGTAGGGGTGCCATGGACTCCCTTATCAGGAAGTCTTTCCCCCTCCCCCTCACCTACCACCTGCTGGGGAATTTTTTTCAGATTTTGTTGTGGAGCTGTATGAAATAAGAGTCCCTGACAACAGCCAGTCGGCCCAATGATGTACTTGAGTTTGCTCAAATGCTTTGATAAAAACCTGAAATTTCCAATTTTCCTTATTAATATAAACCCATTTTCTTTAAATGTTCTTTAATAAAAGTTCCAAAATTTAAAATTTTCTTCAATGGAAAACCAAAGTTTATGGCATGCTGAAACTTTTGCTTTCAACATCCTTTTAGCAACCCATTGCCCTTGTGGGGGCTTCAGGTTGCCCCCCCCCCCATCTGGGCAAATCCTGGTGCCACACCTGGTTATGGTTAACTTGTAGGGTATTGAAACATCTTTTTATTCTTGTTTTGATGCATGCAAAGTTGAAGCTGATATGGTTGAAACACACAATTACTAGGTACCTTCTCCTGAAATAGATGGAATGTGGCTGCTCTTTCTGTATTTATACTGTTAACATGTTGATCATTTTGGGCTATCAGTTCAATGTATTATCATTATTATTGTTGTTATTATTATTGCTATTTTGTATTATTGTTATTGTTATTAAAATTATTATTACCCCTTTTTTATTATTATTGTTGCTTTTATTGTTTTATTTATTGTTGTTGTTATCATTTTATTATCTTGACCCACTTAGCCAAGGCCTGTCATTAAGCCAGAGATGGAAACTTAAAAGGGATTTGCCAGTGACAAAAATCAATGACTACAAAAAACGCTGAAAAATTTTTTCTTCTAGGAGGTGGAAACTGCATCTCAGTAGCTGGTAGTGTTTGGAAGATACCTATTTTCAAAGAAATGCAATTGTTTTCTCAAGATAAAGTGCATTATGGGAAGTTTGTGATGTCATCGCAGCACATTAATTTGACATGAATTTCTTTATGGTATCGACACTCTTGTAGGGAATATTTAGCAACTTTGTTATGCCGTACATATGGTGTAGATTTATGCTAAACCTACATGGAAAGATATTCACATATTCCAACAGTATCAAATTTCAAGGACAACAGGACATTCAGTTATAAAGGAAAACAAAAGAAATCTGAGGCAATGTGCCTACTTTACATAACATTCTGTGACCTTGATGAGAAGTGGAGGTAATTTTTGACAAAAATAAGTAGTCTTTAATATTAGATATCTCAAGTTACGAAAAGAGCATTGCTACAGGGTTTAGAGGGTATGAACTGAAATTTTTTTTTCTTCACATGGGACCCTTGTGAAAAGCCACTGGGAAATGCCTTTGAGTCTTGACTTCATATCTTTTTAATTCTCATTTTAACAGATTCAGGTGGCCCACTTTGTACCAGATTCCATCAGCATCTGTGGTGAAGGGGTCTTCCCTCGAATCTCACTTGACCTGCCCAGGCATGGCGACGAAGAGGGCTTGTATGACTCGTTAATGAAAGAAGCTAAAGAAATACTGGAGAGGGATTCACAGAAGAAGATAATTACCACCCACATGTTAGGGACTCCTGTAGGGTCCCCAGTCCCCAGGGACCCTTCCCTGGAAGATGTTAAGTCAATGATATCACTACAGGTATGATAATTACAATGACAGTTGTGACAGGAAACATTCCTGGCCAATTTCTCTCTCCTTCACATAACTACAACTTTAAAAACAAATTGTAAACCCCCCCCCCCAAAAAAAAAAAAAAACCTGATGTAGCAAAGATACATGGTAATCAAATGTTTGCAATCTAAATAGAAACAGAGTATTGTAGTTCTGCAAGGGCTTTGAGTGGCCTTTTTTTTATTAATTATTTCATTTTTTGGAAATTGTTTCCAGGTGTGTAGAGTTATGTAAAGGATATCAGTCCCTATGAACACCTTGTTTCTGTGATATATATATATATATATTTTGCTAATTTGGGATTTAGGCGAAAAACCGTATGAAAAAACGTGACTGTTGGGAGAACTCGACCCTTAGGCGAAAAAATCGTTTCGCCTTAACGTTTTACACACTGTTTTATATAGGAATGCATAACTCTATACGCAAGTCCGATTTACCACATAATGTTAATGCAATTACTTAGTTCCACACCAACTTACGTGCATGTATCCGTTAACACTAAGGACTTACGGGCCATTGAAATAACGTGCATATATATCTCAGAACTAAAAGGGGAAATATAATCTTATGTATTTTATTGTTTTTTTCTTCGCCGGTTGTATTGGCGGTATACCGATTTTGCCTAACAGGTCGATCTAGCGTTATATATATATATATATATATATATATAAAACGCTAATTCCCACCTTAAGGGGAACGTCTTTATATCTTCCAAAGTTAAGGCGAAAAAAAAATAATAAAATACATAAAGCATATATTTCGCCCAACCGTCCCCAAGATATAATCAACGTTATTTCAATGGCCTGCAATACGTACATGGTAACAGATATGTGTCCGTAAATTTGTTGACATTGCAGTAATTACTTATAGATTGTGTGTTAAAGAGGGCGCTTTCATACGTTTACGCATTCCTATATAAAAAGTGTGTGAAAACGTTAAGTGGAATCCGTTTCTTCGCACCATTTTTTTCTTCGCCCCATTTTTTTCTTCGCCTTATGGTCGACTTTTCAACAACTTTTTTCCCCTTAAGGTGGGAATTAGTGAAATATATATATATATATATATATGTATATATATGTATATATATATGTATATATATATATATATATATATATACATATATATATATATATATATATATATATATATATATATATAATAGTGAGTTCCACGTATGCTCCATTTCAAATATCAAGAAAACAAAAAATGATAAGACGACGAGATTCAGAGCACAATAGTTTATATTAAAACGAATATTTCGGACACTCCTGTGTCCTTCATCAGCGTAACAACAAATGTATCAAAGTCAAAACAAAGCAATAGCAAAAACCGTCAAACGCGCGGAGAGGTTTTCTTTACAATGGGTTGAATTTATACGCCCACACCGCGTTCCTGTGAGTGAAAAAGCGCGCGCAAGGGGAGTGAAAGGTTGCTAAGGACTAACGGTTGCTAACAAAGCTGAAACCACTGAGAACTCCCAAATCTTTGTTCAGGCCCCGTTTGTGGGTGTTGAGGGCCAAAATCCACTTACTCTCCGCTCGGAGCCGTTCAGTTGTTGTTGTAAAACCTGAGCGAAGGAGTATGCAACGCAGATTAGAAAGATTATGCCCAGCTCTGCAAAAATGATTGGAAACGGGAAGATCGACTTTGTCGATGATTGACTTTTTGTGATTATTTAACCGCAACCTAAATTTGAGGCCCGTTTGACCAACATAGTTACCTTCTTCGCACGCAGTACAACATAAAAGATATACAACATTAGGAGTGTCACAATTAAAAGAAGGCGGTCGAATAGAAATACGTGATCCAGGTGGAGTGAATGATTGATCTGTTATAATGAATTGACATACTTGACATCTGGGCTTACCGCATTTCTTGTTACCAGTATTGAATTTATTCTTAAGCACAACAATTTTGAATTTAATGGAAGTCACTACCTCCAAATCTGTGGTACTGCCATGGGCAGCAGAATGGCCCCTAGTTACGCCATAATATTTATGGCTGACTTGGAAACTAAGTTATTGTCAAATTTACAGTTAAAACCTTTACATTACCATAGGTATATTGATGATATTTTTTTCATTTGGCCGTATGGACTTGATAATCTGAAAGCGTTTTTTACATTTTGTAATAACTTTCATCCATCTATCAAATTCACTCATAGTTATTCTAATGTAGAAATTCCTTTTCTCGATGTTATGGTTCAGCTTAATCATAATTCTGTTGCTACAACTCTATATTGCAAACCAACGGATACACATGCTTATCTTAACTTTAATAGTTCTCACCATATTAGTTTGAAAAAATCCATAGTGTTTTCCCAATGTATTCGTATTAAGCGCATCTGTTCCTCTCAGTTTGAGTACGATAGACACGTAGGTAATCTAGTGGGCTACTTCCTTGAAAATGACTATCCGCTCAAATTAATTAAGGATAGTATCTTAAGAGCATCGAGGTATTCCAGATCCCAATTACTCTTGTATAAATCTAAAGCCAGCAGTTCTCGTATCCCCCTAGTTCTCGATTATTCCCACAAAACTGAGAACTTGCACAATATAATTCGTGATGACTTTGATATACTTCGAAACGATAGTTCTATATCTGATTTGTTTCGAGATCCTCCTCTGAAAGCTAGGAGACAGCCCCCTAACTTAAAGACACTTCTGACGTCATCTAAGTTGGGTCATTCTTTATCTACTGGTAACAAGAAATGCGGTAAGCCCAGATGTCAAGTATGTCAATTCATTATAACAGATCAATCATTCACTCCACCTGGATCACGTATTTCTATTCGACCGCCTTCTTTTAATTGTGACACTCCTAATGTTGTATATCTTTTATGTTGTACTGCGTGCGAAGAAGGTAACTATGTTGGTCAAACAGGCCTCAAATTTAGGTTGCGGTTAAATAATCACAAAAAGTCAATCATCGACAAAGTCGATCTTCCCGTTTCCAATCATTTTTGCAGAGCTGGGCATAATCTTTCTAATCTGCGTTGCATACTCCTTCGCTCAGGTTTTACAACAACAACTGAACGGCTCCGAGCGGAGAGTAAGTGGATTTTGGCCCTCAACACCCACAAACGGGGCCTGAACAAAGATTTGGGAGTTCTCAGTGGTTTCAGCTTTGTTAGCAACCGTTAGTCCTTAGCAACCTTTCACTCCCCTTGCGCGCGCTTTTTCACTCACAGGAACGCGGTGTGGGCGTATAAATTCAACCCATTGTAAAGAAAACCTCTCCGCGCGTTTGACGGTTTTTGCTATTGCTTTGTTTTGACTTTGATACATTTGTTGTTACGCTGATGAAGGACACAGGAGTGTCCGAAATATTCGTTTTAATATAAACTATTGTGCTCTGAATCTCGTCGTCTAATCATTTTTTGGTTTCTTGGTATATATATATAAATATATATATATATATATATATATATATATATATATATATATATATATATATATATATATTTTCTTTGAAATTGTTTCCAGATCTGTAGAGTTACTTGAATTATATCAATCCCTATAACAGGCAAACTTGAGTATACTGTTCTTAAAGTGTTAGAAATTGTACATGGTTTGGTTAATAGGTCGTTATATTAAGGTTAGAATGAATATGTAGAGTATTTGGGATAATCAGCGTGTGTCCTACTTGCATTGCGGAATTCAGATGAAAGTAAGGTATCATAGAGTGAAATACACAATGTTTAACATAATTTGACAGGTTCAAGGGTGAAAAAGGGCTAAAAGCCCCATAAAATGCCCTGTGGACTCAAGCCCGAATACAGAAGACAAAACTGACCCAAACCAAGCCAAAACACAATCAAATTCTTCCACTGTCAGTATAAAATTATCAATGTTAGCATTAAAAGAGTGGACAGAACTTGAGTTGATAACCCACTTGGGCAGGCTGTTCCATTCATTAACAACCTTTGAGAGAACCTGAACTTCCTAATATCAAGTCTAGAGAAAGATTTGTCCAACTTTTTAGTATGACCCCAGACCTTGGAGTTAGAAGAAACCTTCATAAAGCTGCATGATGACAGAGCATTATTCCCAGAGAGAAATTTGAAAACCTGGATTATGTCACCCCTTACCCTTCTTAGATCAAGGGTAGTAAGTCCTAGCATCCCCAGTCTTTCATGATAAGGAATACCATGAACCTCTGGAATAAGCCTAGTGGCCCTTTGTTGGACCTGTTCTACCTTTTCATGTATTAAGTAGAAAGGATTCCAAGCCTGCACATCATAATCAAGATGAGGTCTAACCAACTGCTTGTAAAAAATTCAAGACAGTATCCTCACTGAAACAACATATGTTCCTCTTCATTAGGTTTGGATTGGGTTAGGATGAGACATTGGAACCTGGAAGGGTAACCAAATTGGTAATGGTCTGGTACTGTTTAAGAGTTTGATTGTGTTTACAATTCATGATTGGTAAATTTTAAAAGTATTTTTCTGCTAAGTTGTATTAACCATTTAGTTTGACCTAAATACAGTAACAATCACATTTGCTTCCCTGTTGAAAAAAAAAAATCATTGAGTTGGAGTTCCTCCCTCTCAAAATGTTTTCTTCATTTTAATTTGCTGGCTATTTTTCAAACTTTAATGGTTTTACAATACAGTTAGCTTACTTTGGCATGCAAGAGATGTAGGAAGTTGTAGCCTTAGAAAATGTAATTTCTGCCTGGATTTAAAGAGGACCTGTCATCACTTTTTTAGCTCAAACCAGCTAATAGCTGTTTGAGCTATTGTGATCTGCCACCGTCACTCTGTCTATCAATCTGTCTGTCTGTTGGTTTTTCAGTTTCTCGCTCGCTTGGTTGGTCGGTCCTTGGCAGGTGGGCTACTTGTGACCGCCAGGAAGTCAAGGTCAAAGGTCATTTAGGGTCATTACAGGCCATTACAGGGAAACTTTCAAAAGGTATCCCTTCCACTTTATACCCCAAAAGTGGATAACAATGTTCTGTGTGTAGCCTACTTTTGGGGTTGTACATGGATTTTGGACTTAACGTCACATGGAGTCAGTAGAGGTCAAAAGCTCCCTCTGTTAAATTTGTGCAAAATGTGTCACTATTCCTACACTGTACAATGGATCTTGATGAAACTTGGACACATTGACCCTTGGGCCATGGGCCAGCTAGTTTGTTCAAAAGTTTAAGGTTAAAAGGTCATTCAGGGGTCATTTGGGATCATTATTTAAAAATATGCCAAATGCTCCTTTTTCTACAAATAGCAATGGATCTTTTTGAAATTTGGTCACAGTTATCTTTTTGTGGTGGTGTGCATGAGTGTTTAGGAATTCAAGATCAAAAGTCATTTTGTGGTCTTTTGGGAGGGGGCTATTCTTTGAAAATACATCTAATGCTACTTCTACAAATATCAACAGATTTTCTTGAAACGTCACTGTGACCGTTAAGTAGTGACCCTCATGCTGTGTCTGAGAATTTGAAGTTAGAGGTCATTTAAGGGTCATTTTGGGTCATTTTTTTTAAAATACTCTAAAGGCTTTTTCACCCACAAATAACAATGGATCCTCCTGAAACTTGGTCACAGTAATCCTTGAGTAGTGACTCAGATAATATGTAAAAGAATTTTTCATTGGCATATGTATGTTTGTCTGGAATAAGTTAAACCATTTTTATAAGTCACGGATACATTAGATCAACAAGTGACCGTGCTACATGACAAACTGCTTTAAGTTCTGATTGAAATAAACATTGCTTGAGGAAATGATTCTGTCGGCATCATAATTCATCATTGTGCATGAGTTGTAACTGACAAAACATCTTCCTTGCAAAGTTACCTGCTCTACTGGTAACTGTATATTCTAAGTTCCTTTTGGCAGCAGAGAGCTAATACCAGATTGTTTACTAACTGTAATTGTATATTGTGTGTAATGAACAGAAGGTACGGGACATTAAGATTGAGCAATGAGTGATTAAAATGAGGTGAAGTAGTTGAATTGTACTGCCAAGGTTACACAGTAGTCTCCAGCTCTCTTTCATGAAATTTCTACAAGACTTAAAAGTTGATACAAAAGAGGTCTGTCCTCTATACATACAGTGTATCAAATAGTTAGCGCTAGGGGATTTTATCCACTGCCACAACATTTGAACTTCTCAGATTTTAAATATGGATGTCTGGATGCTTGGTAATGCATATGTGGGTACAGTACATAAGTATTGTTATATGTCAAAACTGTTCTGTTAATTAGTGCTTGATTAGCTCACAGTAATATTGACTAGCCTCATTTTATGAAGGTAATTGGTATGGTAATGCTTTGAACTTAAAATCGCTTAGATCTATCATTTTCACTTGGGTAAACTGAAGTGGGCATTTCTTTACCTTCCTTTTGAGGGTGAGCTTGGATGGGGAGGTGGGGGTCTCAAGTTCTTTCTATTTTAATGTTGTGAAAGGTATATATTTGTTTTGATCATCTGGTTACATGCAATCATACCATACAGTGGTGTACACAGGATTTGGCAGGTTGGGGGGGGGGTGGGGATGGGTGGGAAAAGGGCCAACCCTGATGCCGCCAAATACCCTCAATTTTGTGCTACACTCATGGTATATGTATTTGTGGGGACATTGAGGGGGTATATGATGCAATTCCCCCACCCTTGGTATGCCACTCATACCATACCATCATAGAGATTTTCAACAATATAGTTAAAAAAATTGTCCAAATATTTCAACTATCTTTTTAGAAACTAGGACTTTCTTGTATTATGATCACTGAAACCTCAATGCATCTATTGCTTTCAAATTAGCAATTCATAGATCTTTTTAAAATTTAGTGTTAACGGTCTCCTCTTTGGTTCAGTTTGAGCTACTGCACCATTGGTGCTCTAGTTTTTTTCATGGAAGACATATCGAAAATACTAAGATTACATGTGTAGCAACTGTACACATTGAACTTGTACTGGTTGAGACACAATTTGATGTGCTACATGTCCCCATTGCATAGCACTGAAAAGTTAAATTAACCTGATCTATAATAGTTACTGAATCTTTTGTCTGCAGAAATGACAGTGCATTCTCTTCACAATGGGGGATCCCACAGTGGTACCACAGCTTTGAATGTACAAAAATCATATCCCCCTTATTTATGTGTATTACCTACATATATGTTTCAGAATGAGTTCCCCTCAGAGCTTGGCCTTCAGATGGAAGTGGAACGGCTGTTGATCAAAGAGTTTGCGGCAGAGATGCAGCAGCGTTCCAATCAGCTGAGGCTGACATCTGGAGAAGCTGAGGAAGGTGCTCCGGACCTGTCATCATCCTTCAAGTCAGCCCTGATTGCATCTATTCAGACCTCTGGCAAGAAAAAGACTTTCAAACAAAAGTAAGGAAACACCCAAATTCTTTAGATAAATAATTTTGGGATAATTTCTTTCTGTGTATATATATATTACCTAAGCAAATTAAGGCAAAATTATCAGCAGTTGGAGATTTTTATCATCTGACATTTGAAGTGAATAAGTGCTCATACTCAAAGTTTGGCATACTTTCAGGAAATCTTCTATGGTGCCCTAGCAAAATCCAGTCAGTATTAATTAACCAGACCCCATTAATTGATATTAGATTTTAACTGTCTTTCCAAAATTTGTCACAAGTAAAAAATAGTGCAAATAATTGTTTGTCCACCATACTGTTTTGTTGAGTTTAGCAATTCATCTTGTTCAGAAGCTGTTTGTCTTGACATTCGACTGGCAACACCTTACACTCTTATTGGAGCGTGTTTTTTGCTTAGGCTTAGGTGGCCAGAGACAGTGGAATCATGTGTGGATATTATTTTACCAGGGAGAGCACAAGCTTCATTTAAACGGAAGGGGGGGGGGGCAATTTGTGCACACTTCATTGGTCATGCAGTACTGTGGAGCGCTGGATGTGGTCCAGCTCTGATTGATTAGTTATTTCACTCGCCAGACTCTTGAGAGGCACGATATAAGTGTTATGCAAGCAGTGCTTGTGGCGGCATAACACCTGTGCCCCTCTCCCTCCAGCCCTATGCTGCGCTAAATTCTGGGACAGGTTAGGTCTCCAGAGTAAAGAGTGGCTATGGTTAGCTATATATGATTTTAAAGGTCAAAAGCAGTCGCCCCAAACTTATTTTGAAACAATAGCTAAATGTCACAAATTTCTTCTTATTTCTCTTCCAAGTATCTTTCATAATATTTTAGGTCATAAATCTTGCATATTTAAGGTAAACCATGCAGGCAGTTCCCCTCGTAAATTTTACAAATGAGTGAGAAAAATACTGTCACATGATTCTTAAGAGCCATTCAGGAAATAGGATAGTCTACTATGCAATTCTTTATTGGGGTGACTGCATTCTCCCTTTAAGATAATGTACAGCATTTGTGCATCACTTTTTCCCATTATTTGTCAAGAGTAGCCTTGAATTAGTCCTGTATATCTTGTAGTCTCGTAGTCTCTGTCTCCCATGTACCCCTGTTTCTGTGTGCCTTATACCAAGCTGAATGTTTCATCTGCCCCTCCTCCTGTATCAGACTTACTTTGAGGTACAAGTGTTCACAGCTTGTACTCTTATCATGTACTCAAATTGCAAATCTTGCATCCATTTGCATAATATCTTGTTCCCTATGGGATGTTTGAGAAATGGTCATTAACTAGGTAATTTTTATAATTTACATAACATAATATGCTTTCTTGGTAAACTGATATTGAGTCTGCTGTCTAGCTTCTTAAATTTTGAAATGAAAAACAGCCCCCCTCCCCCCACCCTCAGAAAGCATCATCATCTATGAGGGACATGATATGTATTGCATACTGATGAAATCTTTAAGGTTTGAAACAGTGGTAACCAATATTTTAATGTAATGATTACCTTCTGATCTGATAACCAATGTAGTGTAATGTGTTATTGTAATCATGCACTGAATTTAAGGAAGTTGTAGATATGTCTAAGTAGCAGTTATTTTATAAGGGAGAGGTTTGAGATGTTTTTCTTTTTAAATGTACTTAAAAAGTTGTACAAACAATGTTTCTTCACCCATCATCTCTCCCGGTAGGGCTCGACTTCCAGACTATATTCTTGACTTTGGATATGTTGTGTTAGGCACTGTAAGGACACACATTGTACGTGCCACCAACACTGGCTACTTCCCAGTTTCCTTCTCGGCCGACCGTTTGGCCCTCAATGGTACTGGTTTCCATGTTGAACTGGACCGGGTCCGACAACTCCCTGGCTACCCAGAGCATGAGACAGTGGATTTCAGGGTCAGCTTTGATCCTCGAGGGGCGAATGTTGGACTTGGGGAAGTTGAAGCACTGGTGCCTATCAATGTAAGTGAATTTGAGAGCCCCTTTTTATGTGGGAAACATGATTATTCTCTTCTTGTGGTAACTTTTCAACCATTAAGATGGTAATGGTGACAGCTTTACTGTTTTAACCATTTGGAAAATGGCATTGTCTTATTGGCAGTACATCAGTTTGCTAATTGCTTCCCTGTAGGGTGTGTAAAGTTAAGAAAGGTAGAGTGGCATTAAGAAATATCCCCAAACAAAGATTTGCATTACAAGAACCCAGATTGATAACACCAGTGATACCCTTCCCTCATTGGTTCCTCTTTCTCATATTTTGACATTTTTTAAACAATGTTTGTCTACAGATTGTCAGTGGGCCATGTGTCTTTCTCAGGCTGCGTGCAAGCGTGACAATGCCGGACATGCAAGTATCTACTGACCGTTTGGAGTTTGGTCCAGTTCAGTGTGGTCAGTGCAAGGTTGTGACCATACAACTGTTTAACCACAACAAGGTCAAATGTGAATGGACATCCCTTCCAACAGAGAAGGAGAAGCGATTGGTAAGAAAACATCTTTTGACTCTGTCACTTTTGCCTAGAGAAGTATTATCACAGCTCTTAAAGGAGATGAAAAGGTTCAGATTTCAGTAAGATGAGAGAAAGTAGAGAAATTTTCAGAACCCTTTGCTGGAGACTTCATCTTGAGAATTTGTAAGGTGTCATAATATCACCATTCGCATGATTCACAAGTTGCTATTGCCCTGGACCAAGATGTTGACTTGTGGCACATCTGTTTTGCAAATTTCCTGCTCACTTTAAGGCAGAGGTCTGTTTGGTTTCCGTATTTTTGTCGTTGATATAAATTTTGCATTTATGCAGGTGAACATGAACAGAATTTCTGCCGTTAAGTTTATTTCGAGGATTATTGACACACTAACTGGTTGTTTTGTTTTATTTATTGAATGAAACAAATGTTCAGAAGAAAGTGGGAATGCCAGCATTTCTTTTTAATTGTTTCTTGGCCAAAATTGGCATTTTCATAGTCACTTAATACACTGGTAACAGCTAGGAGTAACATTTCCTCAAATTGGGAAACCTTTCATACCACATACTACATTTACATCAGTTTAGTTATTTACCCATATATGGTTTGATGAGAAATGTCTTCTATAGTTGGCTGCACCAAGCAAGTGTGTGGGCCACATGTGACCTGTAGGCAACACTTTGCCTCCCCATGTTTACTGGTTATAGTGGACTTGTAGGTAATGTGTGCTGCTCCATATGGATCAAGATCACATTGTGCATGTGGACAACTCTACATGTAGAACCATTTACAATTTAAAATTTCTATTTACTACTTCTGCATGCAAAGTATTATACTTCGAGACTTGCACATTTCATAATACTGTCAATACTCTTTACATTTTACTTTAATCCAATTTAGGAAATGGAGAGAATTCTGAAGGTAACTTTATTCCTTGTAGACCTTATGCATTGACATCACACTGACGTCATTTTGGAGGAAAACAGTGAAGCACTTACAGCGTAGATTTTGCACGTGCGTGAAGCTGACTTACGCGCGTGTTCCCCGGTGCACAAATCAGCTGTCTGCATTTGTTGTTTTCCTCCACAGGAGGGAATACTTAAGTCTTTCTGCTCTGTGACATTATATGCATAAGGTCCATAATCATCCATCTCAGTCCTCCCTAGAATCAATTGCTGTGCTCTGCACTGTTCTCATAGCAATCCACTATATAAAATTTATCCATTTCATCTGTTATGCACTACCTTTTCCCTTTTTGTCCAAAACTTAAGATATCTTGTTCCTTTTTCAAAATTACTGTCTGTCCTATGTTCTTTTATAGTCAGTAAACCATATTCTCTTTCACTGGTGTGTCTTAGAAATTGTGCATTGATTAATGATGTATGCATTGTGAGAAGTTTGAGTAACCTTGATAAACTTCTTATATCAGTGTTCCTCTTCCTATTTGACTTTACATTGTAGCCACTTAATGTGGTATTTTGTGAGCTTTTGAGCTCTTTTTTTAGATGCCTGTCCTTTCTCATCATTTTTTACTCTGTGTGTAGAGTCATCTGTTAACACCTCAGTACTTTTGTTCACCTTGGGGAAGTTTGGGATAAGTTTCAGTCCTTGCAACAGAGATAGTTTTAATTATACTGAATGTCTCCGTGTACAATTTGGCAAGTTTTACGTTACCATACCACAAAATACTTCACAGTTCTTTTCAACTGCTTGAGCTTTAGCATTCTGTAAATCTACTTAGGAGCCTGGAGAGGAAATGTCGAATAGCTATGTAGAATGAGAAGGATGTGGAAGTTCCGTCTTTGTTTTCTTTTGACTGGGACAATGGTGCAATTCATTTAATTGGATGAATTAGCAATATGCAATGCAGAGGTGATGTGCACTTTAGAGAGAGAGAGAAAAAAAGCAGCCTTTGTGTATGGACCTCCTCTTAAAGAGTTGTACATATTAAAGACAGACACTCATCACCCCAAAAATATATTTTGTTAGGAGAAACCATAATTCTCAGTTGGTTACTGATCTTTGACTGACATCAAATTCAAAAGATGCAGAGTAGCTCCCTTGCAGAATGAAGTCCAGACTTTTTCTCAATAGGCAAATTTTACATACTAGCAGTCCCATTAGAAATTTTAGTTGGTGTGGGGTCAGTCTACAGTCAGGTGGGAATCAGTTTTCTGCATTTTGAGTCAGAGATAAGCAAATTTTGATTCCATACTGGTAACTTCCAATTCCAATCAGATTCCAGTCTGACTCTAAACTGACTTCAAAATATCCTGATCAAAACTAATTCCAAACCTGACTCTTTATCTCACCTCAACATCCTTCACTACCGTATATTCTCTAATAAACGCTCCCCCCTCTAATAAATGCCTCCTGTGAATTTTTGAAAGGCGAAACAGTTGTTCCGTGGTCATTGGCGGAGGGAGAAATCTAAGGTGTTTTTTTTTTATAAAAAACAAAGGGACTATAACAACAACAGTTACAGCAAACGGCAACACTGCAAGGGCGCCGGGGCATTAGAGGTGCCCTGCAACTTAACCTTCACCTCTAAATCTAAGAAACTCATTTGAAGACTAGTGTAGGCTTTAGCAGTAGCCTGAGTTATTATTTTAAAAATATACCAAAAATAAATGCCCCCCTTTACAAAAATGCAACACCCCCCCACCCCCGAGTCGTTTATGAGAGAATATACGGTATGTGTCTGATACTTGTGAGTCAAACTCTGAAGTGGAAAACATGGTTGAAGTGCATGAGAGCATTAGTGTCTTTGGTACATTCTGTTTCTTGACCTCATGTTTGTAAATCATACTGGATGATAACAAAAATGCTCATCCAAGGTTTGATGTAAGTATATAGTTTATTACTTTTGATTCAAATGTAGAGCCAAAACTAGGGTAAATAATGCACTCTGTGGCAATCTGTATTGGCCAGTCAGACAGCCTTACAAAAAGTTTGAGTAATTTATCTTTGCAGATTGACAAGCACATGCCACTCCACCTACGTCGAAAGCTACGACCTGACAGACCGCGTCCTAAAAACTTTGAAATGCTGCCCCCAAGTGGTGTTCTTCTTCCAGATCAGAGGGTCAATGTCCAGGTCAAGTTCATGCCAACAGAAGAGGTCAGATAACTTCAAAGCTGATATCTAATATTTACTTCATTTTCTTTCATTTTTTTTTCAAAATATCATTATAAGACAGAGGTCAAAATGTCTTTAGCAGATGGATTCTCCCATTGATCTAGTTTGATATTATTATTCTTTGGAAATTGATAATTGTAAAAATGGAGTACTTATTGGAAAATCCACAATCTCTTTTTTTCATTGTTGTGTTACTTTAAGGATATGGCTTTTTGGTAAAAACAAAGTACTATGATAAACTTAATTAATGTTACTTTAAATTAAAAAATATCGTATGTATTTATAGCTTTCCAATCCCATCTTTTAATTTTTGGGGTGACAAGGGAAGGAGCTAAAATTACTTAATTGATGTACCACTATGGTGCTACTAGTCTCATAACAATCCATTATTTCCATTGGTTTTCAGAAAGCTTACTCTGACAGGGTAGTCCTGCGAATTGCGCAGAGTAGCCAGCGGTTGACCATTGTGACTGAAGGTAGTGGACTGGAGCCGCAGTTGGAATTCAGCCAAACTTTGCTTGAGTTTGGACCCATCCTTCCCCACAGCCCTGGGGATGAAGTGGATGTGGTGGTTAAAAATCCATGCTCATTTCCGATAGAATTCTATTCCCTGGAATTTGATAAGCAGTACCTTGAGGAGGAGAAAGTGAGAAAACTGAATTAATATTTTATAAAATGTGTGATATTATACCTACTTTATAAATGTTTTTGTATTTGTAATCTAGCTGATATGTACTGTTGCTTTATCTTAATATTAAGAAAGAAAACATGAGTCAAATAATTATCTTGAAGAATTGTAAAGTTGTGGGAGTGTAATAGCAGATTCATGGTCACCACATTTGAGTCTTGCTGGTACAGTACATTAAATATTAGATATTTTTACTTGCTCAGTGGAGATAACCTTCATGAAAGTATAGTTGACACTTGACGGACAGTAATAAGGGTAGTGTCTTTCTAAGGTGTTATGGAAACAGAAAATTAATTTATTGGGCAGCAACAATATCAGACTAGCCCCTAATAAGCATAAACTAACATAAGTTAACATACTGCTGTTGCATTGTATCAAGGACAATTCCTGTTGCTTATATATGATAATACAAGGGAGAATACCAAGTTGAGGCATACACAAGACAGTTAGACTAATTATATTGAGTGAATTGTTGCTTATTTCCATTTCAGTATTCTACTACACCATGAATTTATAATACTTTGAAGTAACGTGATGAAAATTGCCCAGAAGTTGGCTCTTCTAGGGAATGCTTTAAATGAAAAACTTTTTGACATTGTATTTTTTATTTCCATAGGTGTCAATTCAACACAGGGCTCTCATCATGCTTTTCTGTAGTGAAAGGGAAAAGAATGTCTCCTCCCTTTTTGCTCTGTACTTAAATCTTTTGTTTGAAGTATGCTTCATCAGAAATTGCAAGAAAAGCTGTCTGGATTAAGTTTTATTTTCTTGGCAAAATGAAGTGAAGAAATATATTTACAAATAAAATATTAGTCAAAGCATAGCATACAAAGCTAAGCAAGCAAAAAAGCATACTTTAGAAAAGTCAGTTTTCTTCCACCACCATGAAAATAAAGAAAAAAAAATGTGATTGTTGTTACAGATGCTTAGGCTAATGAAAGGATACGATGAACAAGGAACTCTTCTTTTACCTCCTCGTAACCCTGGTGAAAAGCTTCCTCAAGAAATAATTGACTTCTTTGAGGAACAGAAGCGTAAACTTGAGGAAGAGGAGAAGGCGAAGCTGGAGGCAGCGGCAGCAGCTGCATCTTTGGCTGCTCAAGAAGCAGCAGAAGGTAAGGGAGGCAAGATATAAGAAGGGCAGGTAGAAACAGTGACGTGTGATTGATAGAGATAGGGGAAGCTTGAATGAATCAAAAAGAGAAGGCTGAAATACTCTATCCGTGAACCCTTTTCAGTTATGTGATTAATTGTAATTTTACATCAGAAATGGAGTAAGGTGTTGCTAAAGGACACTTTAGGGGTCTTTAAGTTTCAATTATATAGAGAGTTATGCTTATGAATGTTTTCTTGCTATTGAGTCTGCTTATGTTGTCATCTTTTAGAAGCTCAAGGTGATGAAGAGCTAGTACCAGGAGATGAGGGTGCTCTTCAAAAAGAGGGAAGTGGAGAGAAAGATAAAACCAAGAGAGGAGAAAAGCTGGTAGAGAAAGTTACAGAGGAAGTTAAGAAGGATGATGTTCCTAAAGCACCTTCTGTGAAGAGTGATGGAGAGAAAGAAGAGAAAGGTGACTGATTGAATAATTGATTGATGAATTTATTTATTAGTTGCTATTTTTTATTTCTAAATTCAGTGAAGGAATGATTGATGGATGGATTGATCCATTGAATTATTTTTGTTTTAAAAATAAAAGCAAGTTGTGCAGATTTCCATGCCCATATATTTCTTAGAGAGTAAGTGAGAATAGTTTGTTGGCATTTTCATTTAAACAATGGTATTGTTTGACTTGACACACAACTTTTTTGTTGGAGTTTTAATATCTTATCACTCAAGTACTATGATTGATTCTTTGTTTGAATATGAAAATGTGTAAAGGATAACTTCAGAACAATATGAGAGGTATAATTCTGAATCAAACACATTTTCTCAAGCTATTGCTGTTTATTTTAATAGCTTGAATATATCACAAATGAAGTGTGTTTAGACTACTTTCCAAAATTTCTGTCTGTAAAATATATGTGATTTGGAATTTTGTAATTTTTTTGCTTTATTCATACCTTTAGTTGAAGGGACAATGTTTTACATCAAACTGTTTCATTGGCTTTTCCTTAGTGAGCAAATTTGTATATATTTGAGTGATATATATTCCATTTCTCCTTATGCTCTTTTTTGTGTTACCTTCCATCAACTTAATTATTTTTTTTTTTTTTGTGAAACTCATTAAGATGTTGTTTTCATTTGTATGTCTTTAATTTTTATTCCTACATTCTCCTCAGACAAGAAAGATTCCTCATCCACTCTGGGTGTGGGAGATCTGGAGATCACACCGGTGTCTGCTGCCATCGCCAGACATCTTGGTATTGACCTCTCAGTTGAGGGGAAAGCTGCGATGAGGAGGCGTGGTGTTGGAATAGTGGTCCACGGTGCCCCTCTGTCAGGTAAAGATGGTTGTTTGTCAGCAGAACCTCTGCTTCATGTGCAAGTGTAAATCTGTAGTGTATTACAACATTGAAATGAATATCATACATGTTAATTGGTAACTTTTGTCTTGTTTGGGGAAGAAATGCAATACCACCCAGATTCTCCACATTTGAACCATTTTCAGTGTTGATGAATTCAGGGTCAGAAAGCTACTTTTTCTCACTGAGGACTCTACACAAAGGTGTTTGTGGATGAGTATTGTCAGGATTTGCTTTTTTCTTTTTCAGCTAGTGCTTAGTCTTACAAACTAAGGGCTCTTCGTGTGCCACTTGCTGTCCAGTTTTTGGTCAAAGTGACATGATTTAGTCATGAGGTATTGGTCTCGTTAAAACTACTAAAAACATCTTCCCCCTCCTCTATTACACCAAATTGCCTCAAGGCTGGATGTTTCCATTGTCCAGATCATGACATGTGATACAGCTTGTTGGAAAGAGATAATTAATTGGCTCGGCGATGGAGATAGGCTCGGGCGTTGGAAAGTGACATATAATCCTACCCCACGAAAGTCCAATTTTGTGGGGTCGGAAATCTAACATTTTTAACGGTTTCAATACGGCATGGTGGACCATACCAGCAAAAAAATCTTAACTTGATAATTGAGAAACACTTTTTTCTAGTTTAAAGTAAAATGCTCTGTCTAGAGAACATAGTATTCTTGTCTTGGTGAAATGTAAGTGTGATTGTTATTAAACTCGCCAGGAAAAACCAACTCTGCTATAGGCTTGGCCAAATACTATGAGGCTGCCCTCTTGACTGTAGACAGTGTTATCCTTGAGGCTATTTCCAGTGGCAACACACCAGCTGGGCTACGTGCCAGGGAGCTTTGCTCTCAAGCTGCTAAGGCCCAACTTGCAAAGGAAGGAGATGGTAGTGAATCTCAGCAGACTGGGGCTGGGGGTCTAAGCGTTGAAGCAGTGACAGCTCACTCTCAAGGGCAGAGTGGTGGATCAGGTTAGAATAATCATTTTAGATTAAACACTGAGTACAAGTGCAGGGTATAATTTATTACTCAGATTTTGTGTAGCAGTTTTGAGAATATTTTCCTTCTATCGTGTAAAATCACTGAAAACCCTATGGTTGTGCACACAAAACAGTGCTACACATTTTTGCATTTGTGTAGCAATTTGGCCAACTTGTGTAGCAAATTGCGATGCAATACTGGATAAATTATTCCCTGCAAGTGTCTTTCTGGCACATCTTAATTGTAAGTTTTAAATACCAAAGTGACAAATTGGTGGTTTGTATGATATCTTGTTAAACTTAGTTAAACTTCTTATTAAACTTAGTTAAATTGTTTACTTTGGCAAGAAAACTGTTGTCTATTACTTTTGAATTCTTAAATGTACATTTTGAAATGCAATATGAGTCATTTATTAGCCATAACCTAATATAAATATATTAAATGCTTGTCAAGGAAATGATAATGCTGATTCATGAGTTGTTGCTTTGAATGTAACCATAAAGGAAGATGCACTGTATTTTATATGATATGATGTGTTTTTTTTTTTTTTAATCGTTCTCTATGTCTCACAATAAATTTTACTTCAAAATTGGATATGTTTGTTCATTTCAAATGTGTTCAGAATTCTCAAAATTTTGATTTTGTTGCTTACTTTGGCAAGTTAAACATGTAACCTCTTGAATGATGTTATTGAAATTCCTGGTGAAAAATTAACATGCTCAGTTTATAAAGTCCAGGCAAATGAGAGAACATGTTCTGATCATAGTGCCCTTACCTTGACCCCCCTTTTCCTTCCCTGTCTTACTTTTACAGGCAACATCAGTGCTGGTGGAGCACATTCAGTCATAAGTAACAGAAAGACTAGCACTATCTCAGGAAACAAACCTGAGGAGCAAGGAGCTGTCAAACCATCTGACAAAAAAGACAAAAAAGACAAAAAGCAAGAGAGTGACAACCAAACCCTGATGTCTGGGAGCCCCCCTCCTGTAGCCCCTATTGCTAGAAGGCTCAGTGTGAGTGCTAGCGTGGCTGGAGATGAAGGGCTGATGAGCTGTTTGCTCCCAGAGGAATTGCTTGTTGAAATTTTGGCAGAAAGACTGCAGGTATTATTTCATTTTGGACTTATTATTGGTTTCGATGAAAAGAGTTTAGTATTTACAGAGAGATTTCTGTGACCAGCTGTGCATAGGCCTAGGCTAGGTTTATACTTATAGCTAGGCCTAGGCTAGACCTCGGCTAATGTTACTTAGGGCCTTGCCAAGTATTTAGCATAGCCTCTAGGCTATACTGTAACGTTAGGCCTTGGGAATACTTGGGATATTTTGCATTTTGTCCTTTGGTGACCCTGATGACTATCTTGGGAATTCTTGGGAAATTTTGCTTTTTGACCTCTTGTAACCCCAGATGATGATCTTGGGAAATTTTGACCAGTGACTGAAAGATATGGGACATCATGGCATTATTTGGAATAGAACATATATCATCGAAACCTCAATGCATTTTTGCATTCTGGTTAGACTTATTATTAATGGTGAAGGTAAAATTTATTACCATGTGGTGATAATTTTCATTCCATTTGCTTTTTTGTTCTTTATTTTGTGTATTTGTTGCTTGCTAAGTTGCTTCAACACACTAATGAGAACCAGACAAGTCATGTTTAAACTTCCTTGTGGTTCATGTTCCTTTTACATCGTTATGTCACATTTATTTTAATTGCTGAATTGTGTGACAAATTTGTTTGTTAATATTTCTTTCTCACTGTTGAATACGAAAAAAACATGTAAAAACTGAAACCTTTGTTGCATGAGACAAGGTGCTTCAAATAAATCATCACATTGTACTTTATAGACAAATGCCATATGCCTCACAAAACTTAGTAGCAGAAATGATATTTTTAATTTTTATTGTGTGTAGCAGTCACAGAAGTGGTCCAAAAAATCAACAGATAAAAATTTATTGAATCAGATGCTTTGTGGACTGAGATAATTAGATTTAATAGGCCCCTGTTTCAACCAACATTGCTTTCTAATCATTTTCAGCTGAACGATTGTCATAGGGGTGTTGTATTTGATGGTCTGGAGACCCTTTTCAGCCCCAATCAGTCTGTAACTGCTAGAACTATCCTCAAGGCTCTTAACAACAGGAAGTATATATTCTTTGTAACACTGAAACTAGAGCAGAGTGTTCTTCAAGCAAGAGAACAGAGACAACAGGAGGAAGCAGGTTAGTGGTACACCCTTTTTTTTTGATGAAGAAGAAGTTTCTCTCAGAATTCAACAATATGTAAAAATAAACCTAAGTCATTGCTTTAAAGTATTTTGTGACACTTAGTTGTAGTAGTTAGTATAGCAAATATGACATTCTTCATAGTGGAGCTGGATCACAGATGTATCTATTCTTAGTTCATTGCAAGGATTTTAAATATATTTTCCTTCGTTTTTGCAGAGCGTTTGGAGAAAAAGAATGAAGAAGCAGAGAGGATACGGCTGGAGGAGATGTCAGAGGATGAGTATGATTCCTTACCAGAAGAAGAGAAGGCTGAAGTAGATAGAAAGAGACTGAAGACAAAGAAAGAGAGGATGATGAAAAAGTAAAAAGCAAACTTATCTTCTCTTGGGAATAAACTCTCTTGATTTGTAAAAGTTTTGTAAGATGGCTTTGCTGTCTTATAGTCTAACTGTGATTGAGGGATTTTTGGAACATAAAAGGGTTTGTTTCAATACGTCAATGGATGTGACTTGACAGTTGTTTTCACCATGTGGGTAGATCATGTGAAAAGGGATATTAAAAAGTCATGTTGAATCTGTAGAATAAGGTAATCCCTGGCAGGGATCTGCCATAACACAGACTTGCTGCAGAATGTATATTCTAAATTATAAGTATTCATGTGTTTGTATTTTATTGATTGTAATTAAGTACTCCTTTAATGCGTTCTTTCTACCTTCCATAACAAAGTCTTTGCCTCTAAAATACTTAAATATTTTGTTAAGTATTAGACCATTCACAGTTATGCCACTGCAGGTGCTAGTTGACATAGAACGTGCACAAGAACATATGCATGCAGGTTAGGTTATGCATGTGTAAACACTTGTGAAATTACAAGCAGAAAATAGATGAATTAGAATCAACTTTTCATTGTGATGACAGTATAAGCGCACCTTATTATCTCTTTTTCCAACCAGCCATGATGTTGTTTGTTTGTAAACATGAATACGTCTATTGTGTTATTCAATTTGATTCCTTCATTTCAGGGAAATGGAGGAGAGACTTGAGAGGGAGAGGAAAGAGAGAGAACTGGCTGCTCTCCTGGAGGAGAAGAAACTTGAAGATGACAAGTGAGTCAGATACTGTCAAGGGTTCTTTTGTTTGGTGTTTATCATTGCAGCTATCTATACCACATTTTTCTAGACCAGTGGTTCAAAATCGTTCTTGTTGGGGACCCCAAAAGTAAGTTTGCACATGAAACATAGCACAGCTTTTACTGCCAAAGAGACCTTAGAGAGGACATGACATAGCTGACTTTAAGCCTCTCAGAAAGATCTTGTAGCCCAGCTGTCTGGAAACTAGGGGCCTTTGCCCCCCCCCCCCCCATGATTTTGGGGGTTGCTGTGAGAAGACCTGTGTGGTTGATTTGTGGTAACAAGGGTTGTCATTAAAGACAGTTTTTGGACCCCTGCTCTAGCTAGCTCATCAAAGCACCTAAGAGGTTATCTCACAGTTCAAATTGTTTACATGACATTTAGGAGGTGTACAGTTAATTTTGGGAAAAAAGATTTCATTTTGAGAAAAGGGTAACCTAGACAACTGTCAGCATCCAGTTCCTACAGTGTGAGAACGTGTACAGTATGGTAATAATAGACTGAAACATGATTAGTTGAAGCACCTAACAAGTATTTTTAATGTCATTGGTATCTTTTAATATGTTCATATCTGCAGATCTTTGATTTATGTTACATATTCCTTTTCAGAAACAAAAAGAAAAAAGGTAGTAAGCAAGGGGACAAAGAGGCATCTGTGAAAGGGGCACCTGCTAAGAAGAGTCAAGATGGGGGTCGTGCTGGAGTAGGGACCAGCCAGGGAGGGCCCAAGAAAGGTCCTGCTGATGGCAAGCATGAAGCACCACCAGCTACATCTGATCAGGGTTTGAAGGTAGCTTTGTCTGGTATGACAGATAGGCCAGAGTCTCATGGCACAGCAGGGAGTGAACAGAAGGAAGAGGAAACTGGAAAGTGAGTATAGCGATGATACTCAGATAAAGATGGGTAACGGGAAGGGGGTTTGATACACAGGCCAAAGGTTTGTAGCAGTGTAGAGAGTAAACTAAAAGAAGGAAGAGGAAGTAGAATATAGGGATGAAGCCCAGATAAATCTGGGTAAGGGGAAGGGGGTTTTATACACAGGCCAGAAGTTCCTAGGAGTGGAGTGAGTGAACTAAAGGAAGAGGAAGTGGGACATAGAGATGAAGCCCAGATATAGCTTGGTGGCTGGGGAATGGGATTGGGGATGTGACAGACAGGCCAGAGTTTCCTGGAACTGTAGGGGTTGAACTAAAGGAAAAAGAACCTGGATAGTGAGTGTAAGAATGACAAGTGGACCAGAGTTTTGTGGAACTGCAGTGATTGAGCAGAAAGAAAAGGAAATTGGGGAGCATGACATTGTCATGCAGAGACATCTTGGGAGGGGTGGGGGGAGGGATGTGAAAGATGGACCAGAGTGTTGTAGACTGCAGTGGGTAGATAAAAGAGAGGAGGAATTTTACAAGTATTCTTCCAGTCAATGCATTAAAAAAATATGTATTTAACTGAAAAATTAATTTAAAGGTGATGCCTTGCCAATATGGTTTGTCTTTGTTGATTTAAGACCAGAAAAGGGTTGTAGGATAGAAGTAAGCAGCAGTGTATTACTCTAAATGAGAAAACTTTATGCTATGTAGGCTAGATTTTGTGTTGAGTTGAAAACTACACTGTACTCTGTCACCATTTCAAGTCTTTTCTTGTCAGAAAAGAGACAGATAATTTTAGTAAAATGCCACAGAAAAATATCCTCTCTAACTTATTTCTTTTATTGATTTTTTTGGATGAAGTGCTATCTTGTTTGAATAATTCCAAGGAGAAAGTTAGGTTAAGTAATGGTAATTACAGGTACTCACCTGATTTTTGTGGTTTCAGATATATGCAGACAAAAGTATCCTGTTACTTAACTAGATTTTCTCCCTTGTGAGTTACATTTTAATAAAATCTCTGATCTCCATTTAGTGTAAAGTTATGGATTTTATTTTGCACTTATAATAAAGTTGATGAACTAGACAGCAGTCCTTCATCCTCTGTCATGAAAAATATTGACTTAAACTGAATTCTCTGTACACCATTAAACTTTGGCATGTTTGTATGTTGTATTTTGTAGGAAAAAGAAGAAGGATAAGGGAAGACCTGTCTCCCAGGAAATGGTCCCATGCTTGGAGTTGGAGAAAGAACCTTTGACTGAAGAAGAGATGGAGCTGAATAATCGTTTCAAATCATTTGAGCATTCTATGAAAGAAATCGACAAATTGTTGAAACGTTGGAGCAGAAGTATTGGTAAGTGTAACTTGATTTTAGAAAAAGAAGATTTCAGAGAAAGATTATTTCCATCTGGATACATTCTATGTGTTAGTACGTGAGCAAGGAGGGGGGAGGGAGGGGGGAGACTGCAAAGTACCATAGCTTTCCCTAAGTGTTTGTTGACAAAGACTGAAAATTTACTGTGAGAACATACAGTGAAATGAAATTAGCTAGTGTTGGAGAAGACATTGTAACATGTAAATTGTGCTGTATGCCAAAACTCGTAGACTTCAGTATTGCTATGCTATGCCAGGAGCTCATATGTGTGCTTCTGCTCCAGACTGTTAGTTTTAAAAGCTTTTGTGGTTGTGATGTAAACAGAAACAATATCCATTGTAACAAGAATACACAGTCTGTTGATGGATACAAGATTAATGGGAAAGTACAAAACGCATATTATTGTAAACAAAGGGTCAGTAAGATGAAGGATTTTTTGGAAGTAGACATTTTGATGAGAAAATTCAATAGAAATCAAGAAAATGTCTCTGTAACACTTATGAAATAGGAAATAAAATGCAGCATTGTGTAAGATGTTTGAATGGCCTTGATTTGATAGAACTGAGAAGCAACTTTTCAATGAATAGTCATGTGAAGTCATAAATTTAGATTTGCTAAGCATGTATTCAGCCAAATGGTGTTTTGCTTCACCATCTATCAGTTGGCTATCATTAGCTGGATTGGATAGAATGGGATAAAATCACTCATTTCTCAGTTTAAATTGTCATAAATTTGTTTGACTTCCTCTTCACCTTCAGGCCAAACTGTGGCTGATCCCAACTCAGAGGATGCTGACCTGGATGATATCCCAGCCCATCCCCCATCAGGAAGGAAGGCTAAAACCAAAGCAGAGAAGGAGAAGGAAAAAGAGAAAGAGAGAGAACGAGAAAGGTTGGAGAAGGAACGTCTGGAGAGAGAGAAGGTAGAGGACGTGTACCTTGTAGATTTAAAATAAAAGATGAAAGTGGTTCAGTGGAAAACACACTTTAGTTTAGAAGTTTGCCATGGTGACTGTTTGCATACATTTATAGAAACTTCTGTATTTGAATTTGCTTGACTTGAGTGAAAACTATGAGGTACACAGGGCCAGATGGTATTAAATTCTATTTGATTCAGTTAACTTCATCATATTCATTTAATATTAGCATATAACATGGCACTCTTCAAGGGAATGGGCTCTTAAAGATAAAGGTAGAATGTTGTCAGGACTTTGATGTATCATATTTGAAAAATATTTCTAAATTAAAAATGTCCTTGCAAACTTTATGTTTTTGCAGTTTCATGATTCTTGTTACATAGTTTATTATCATTGAATATGTAATTCATGCAATGCTTTAAAATTATTAAGTAAGCCCTAAAATTATGACCAGAGCTTGCTCTCAAATTATCTCAACCCCAGGCTGTTGCTGAATCTGGGGAGCAGGAGGCTGACGGTGAGAAGAATGGTGTACAGCGAGAAGAGATAGGAATTCCACACATAGTTATGGATGCTAGTGAGATTGATCCTGAGATGGTGACTAAGATTATGGAGACAGAGATTCTGCCCTCCTCAGCTGAGGTTTGTTGTCTTATTGTTTGTGTGTTTGGTGCCATGACAATCCTGTAGGGCTGTGAACATTTAGCAAAAACACTGAACATTTAGTTCCCAGATTTGGCGATTGTTTAGAAATTAAATCTAATTATTGCCTGTGCATGTAGGGGCCATAGGATGGTTACTTATTGAAAAACTTGAGAAGACATAAAAACATGATCCCTGCCTTTCACTTTAGTCAACATTATATTTTAAGATGTGTGAGACAATCATGTGGATAGAAAGTGGAGAAATTGACAGATGTTAAATTGATAAAAATTGGAGAGCAAAAGAAATCACAAGTAGCTTTATCCTAATGTTTATTCCACAGGTAATTGGTTTGCATTTAATTACTGCACATTCACAGCTCCTCCTGTGAAAACTGTTGGTGCCATTAACTCACAGTTGGGGGGATGGGAATGGCATAGGCAGAGGGGACATAATTGGGCAGACCAAAGCAAAATTTTTATGAAACTTATGAGCTGTAAACTTGGTAACATAAAAAAGTGTACACTTAGAACTCTTTACTCCACTCTAGAATTCTAGTTCAGGATATTACATAATGAAAAGGATGGCCTTACCCTGTGATTGATATAAGATACACAATCAAACTTAAGCTCTCGTTTCTTGTTGTGCTTTACTTTGTTTCTAGTTGTAGGCCTAAGTTTTATTGTGTTGTGTGTAATTTTCCTGGGCTACTTGTCTTTTCTTGGTAAGTATTTATCACAGTGCTCAGTGATCCTCAAATTATAAATGCTCAGGAAATCAAATATGGAGCTCTTGTGAGAACACATTTTTACTCATGATCAGGAAAGCTCTTTAATCTGTGTTATGGCTTGAGTGCTTGACCAAGATATTAAGAGCAGTACATCAGTTAAAAAATTTGTAAAGATGTTTAGTGATTGTTATTGAGTACAACTGACTAGGATGGAAAATCATTGCTTATTCTGCAGGAACCATGTTAAATTTCCCACAAGTTCACACATATCTTCATGCACAAGAAAGCCAAATTTTCCTTCAAATACTGAAATTTTTCATGAAGGTAGTATACCAAACTCCCCATTAGTCCACTGATGATAACTGGTACCCAGTGAGAGAGAAAACATTTGCCTTTCACTTGCAAAATGCGAACTTTGAAAGTGACACACATCTGTAGACTTGGATGAAATGTGGTCTTCTGCAGCCTTTACTAGGCTTCTAAGAATAGTAGTTTCCAAGTTTTTTTTTTATTGCTGCATCTTTTCAGGTTTTAGATGGTCTTGGCCTAGGACCAACAGGACCTCCCATACCCCCAGATGCCCTTTTTTCTGTGATTCCATACCCTGTGAAACGTAAACCCCCGATTGGCTCAGAGTCTAGTGGTCATTATACATTCGTGGCATCCTCTGCTGATGATCCGTAAGTAGTTCCTTGATGTCAACAGTCTATAAACCAGGGGCTATGGCCCCTTTTGGGGCTTTAATAGTTGTGGAAGGACTGCAATAGGACACTGGAATGGTGGAACTATGCACTGAGTGAGGAGGAGGAAGGAGTAAGGGGTAAAGGCTTAGAAGGGCTTCGGTATGGTTGATACGTGCTGCTGAAGAATGCAGATTGAAAGTTTCCAGATTGGCAATAGACTCCTTGCTCATGTTAAATTTGCCATGACTTGCTTTGATATTCAAAACCACATTTATGCTTAATACAGAAAGAAGTTTTTAGAATATGTTTTATCATGCTCTTTTCTAAATACTCAACTTGTGATGCACATTAAACTCTTTCTGGTCAATCATGTCAGAATTTATTGTTATGAATGATTCTGATATTCATAGATGTAACAAAGTTACTTCTCATCAATCTCAATCTTTTTCTGTTTGTAAAAATATGGAAAAGTAATTAAGTTATGTTTCTGTCAGTTCTTCCATCTGTCTGTTGCAACAGTCTTAAAGTGACATTTTTCAGTGTCAAATCACTTTTAACTTTTTTTTTTATAAAAGTTGTGGGAAAATTTTCATTAGATGAATAAAAGTAATTAGACTTTGGAAAATGAATTGTAAATGAAAAAAAAAAACAAACAAAAAGATGGAAAACAGATGAAATATGTAACAAAAACCGTAAGCACTTGAGTGATTCTTATTAGAATATAACAAGTCAAAATAAGAGACAGTCATTGTAGGAGTTAGGACCTGGTGCGTTAAAGTTGATTTCAAAATACAGGAAGTAGTATCTTTTGCAATGTGTGATCAGATTTTCACTCCTTCACATGCAAATTTGAAGGTTAAACTTAAATTATTATGGTGATATTAAAATGATGCATTTCAATTTTTTGTCAGAAATGTTGGACAAGAAGAGAAGCCTAAAGATGTGGATCCTGATTTAGAGTCTATGACTCCAGATAAAACTAAGGTGTGAAACAGTCTCATTTTCATTTAAATTTCTTTCTTCTAGTCTTTTGGATTGCAGGACATTGTTTTGAAAGAACACAAATTGTTTTTGCCAATTCCTTGCCTAGCATGTGCAGGTGCTAGTTTAGTTGAAATTAAATCAGGGGAAATAGGAGTGGTGCTGTCTGAAGTTCCTACAGTAACCCACCAATTTTTTAACTATCTTCAGTTTGCTGTGGGTGATACACCTTCACCCCACCCCACCCCAGCATCCCTGCTAGAAGTCATGAATTTTAGAAGCAAAGCATTGTTCCTGATGTGAAATTTGGTTCTTTAGCCGACAGAAAATGCATTTGATGATTAGTGTTTACACATTCCGTAAATAAATATGTGTGTTAAGTGTCATGTTTGCAAGCAGGTAAAGTATGCTTCCATTCTTACTCCACCTTGCTTCAGTGTAGCACGTTGTTACAGTTCAGTATGAAGTGCTATATGATATAGAATGACTCTGAATGGACTTAGATTCATCGACTTGGGTTGAGCAGTGGAGAGTGAAATCGACAGTCAGGTCAATTACTGTTGCATCATAGCATATTAATAGGTAGTCATCTTAAGTTATCCAAATTTAGACATTGTTCTTTTCCAATATTCCAGCACAGATTATTCAAGTAACCTGGAAGTGAAGTTGAAAGGATGTCTTGTATAATGTGTATATCTCCATTTGACACTAAACTTTTTCATCTCATAAAAGTGCAAATATGAGTGATTTTGTGTACACCTTTTGTCATACAGGATGAGGTCTCTACCCCATCTGGGAAGGGGAAAGGCAAGGACAAACTGAGACCTGGAGCTGAAAGTTCAAGTTCTAGGAAGAGGTCTGCTAAGGGTGCAAGAGGACGGAAGAGCTCCTTGAGTGTTACCTCCCCACCTCCTGGTCACATCACTCCAGGATCAGATTATGATAACCAGAGTAGCACCACTGGGGAACTCTCTATTATACAGGAACCAAAGAATCCAAAGTAAGTATTACTAGAGGGAAAGTGTCAGTACGCATACCTGGTTGTACTCGAGAAGTCAGTTGTTCCCACTTTATCACTTGGTAATTGCCTTCCTTTGCTGAGACATCATGCAACAGATGGCTGAACAGTTCCCAACAGAAAACTCGAGCCAGATGTGCATGCATTTATGTAAGTGAAACTCAAAGAGAAAATAGAAAAAACAGGTGGCATATAGGATTGATCAAACAATGAAACATGGTTGCAATTATGTACAACATGCAAATGTACAAATTTGAATGTACATCTTACCAGAAACTGCATATCAATTTTGAATGGTAAATTAAGTATTTAGACTTGTCACCCACCATCACTGTATCCAACATTTTGTTTCAAGTGGAAAACCTAAGTTGCTTTTTGAAGTTCCTGGTACTCCACTGATGTGCACCTAGTCTCCATAACAACAAACTGCTACATGGAAAACATTCTATTTAATATACAAGGTTTGTATGCAGCCTTGAAAAACGTGAAAGTGCTTCAATTTGAGTGGTTCACTTTCAAGGCCTTGATAGTGCTTGAAGTTAATTATCTTACATGACGATCATACAGAAGAGTCTAATTCCAGTTTGTAGAAATCATATCTGGAAACATTCTTGTGTTCTTCTCATTACAATTATCTACGTCTGTCAAACAGAAAGGCCATTCTCTGAAAATGCCTTTCTCCTAGTTTTTTGGAAAACCCTGGCATAGTTGGGGCATGAGCAGTGGAGTAACATAGTAATGGGATTATGTGGTTGGAGGTGAAAGTTGTAAATTCCAAAGAACTTTTATCTATATTGTGTGCCACCTATTTGAATTTATTGTGTAAGAACATTCATGGTCTTTGGATGGTAAGACAACCTTTCTTCACACCTGATCAAATTGAAGTCATTAAAAACTTCAGACTTATCTTTGAAAACAGGAGCAATGCTATCTCAACGGTATTATCTCAGACACAATCAAAATTAACATATTAATTCCTATATTAAGATGCTATTTATTGTAATGCTGTGTCCTAACATGTTAAAAGACTTATGCATTGTACTGATCTCTAAATCTTTGTTTGATGAGGATTAAGAGCCTAAAAATTTATTTTTGGTGTTGTTTCCTTATTTAATTTGTAAATGGTGTCTTTCAACCTGCCAGATTGACTATTTTCCGTTGGACTGTGGAGCCGCAAGGAGAAGTCACATTACGTTTGTCTTTTGCATCTGATGACCTCGGACAGTTTGATCAGACTTTGAGTTTTGAGATTGTTGGGACCAGAAGACGGTATCAGCTCTTCTGTAGAGGGGTGTGTTCCTTCCCTTATATCAGCAGGGAACCAAGGTGAGTGAAAGTTGTTATCTCACTACCTGAAAATGAATTGCTCTGTTGCAGGGTTTGTAGTGGACCTCAGGACACCCCCTCTTTTCCTAAAATTGTGTACATGTACATCACTCTTCACTTTTGCCTACATCTGTGTTAGAAATAACAGCATTTTCAGTGTTGCTATTAATTGACAGAGTATTTGACTTGTCTCGAAGTTATTTTCACCTGTCATTTTTGGGGGTGGGATACCAAACTCAAAAATCTTTTTTAGTTTCTACCTATCATCAGATGGGGGGGGGGGTGGTTAATCCCTTCATCGAGAAATTGTAGTATAAGACTATGAGATGAAGAAATATGGATAGTGTCTCCTCACCTACAATATGCTCACAAACTAGATCAACTGTAAATCACCTTCTCCCTGCAAGGCAATGGCTAAGTAAACATTTCCTGCAGAGCCTGTGTAATGATGAGCAGTGGGCTGACCAGACAGAATAGAGGTGTGAAAGCAAAGCAAAGGTTCACACAGAGTCCTCAATCATGAAAGCACTGTATGGATACATTTATAAATGTAAAATTCCTTTATTTTTGGAAAAGCCAAAAATAGTGAATTTCTGTAGATCTGATTCTTCTTAATCCTTAGTAATTTGCTCTCTCCTGAAGGATTGTATTTCCCCACCGCAAAAAGAGCCAAAAATCAGATGAGATAGTCCACAAGAAATACCTGCTGAACTCTGAGTTGCTACAGATGGGTCCTCTGTTGGCAGGGAAACCCAGAGACAGGTACAGGGAAGGAAAATACCCTGAAAATATGGAGAAGCTAACCATCAAGAACACTTCACCTCTGGAAGCAGAGTTATCTTTTTGCTTTCAGCAAGACAGTAATGCTACCACCTTTCTGCTAGAACCTCCAAACCTTACTCTGAAACCTGGGGAATCACAGGTAGGTGAATGAAATCAGGGCCGTCTTAACGCATGGGCCCACTGGGCCCAGACCCAGGGCCCCGCGATGTCAGGGGCCCCGCAGATTGACCTCCGCGCAAAAAATCATATCTCCCCTTGCATAAAAGATTTTTGTGTGGAAATACTTTTATATACTCTTGAACAAGATTCATAACGGATTCTGAGTGTTCCAATTTCCATGCTTTATGCGCGACATGGGCGGGGGGGGGGGGGGGGTAAATGCAGGAATGTCTATGCTTGAGCGATGGTCAAGGATGTCAATTTTTCACGCAACTTTTTTCGAACACACTTGATTGAGGGGCCCCGCTCCAATGCCAGGCCCAGGGCCCGGTGATCTCTTAAGACGGCCCTGAATGAAATGAGTCAGACAGTGTAGAGATTTGCAATGCATGCTGGGACTTTTGCTGTATCAAGAGACTGGTTCAATAAATTTGGACACTTACTTCTTGAAGCTTGGGAGTGTCTTAGTACCTTTCTAACTACAAGAAAACATTACCACATTCAAACATTCCAGGCCAAGTTTAAGGGATTTACTTTGAGCATATTTTTATCAAAATTAATCACTTCACCATGCATTGTAATTTATGTCCAAAACTACAAGTTCTACGTGAAAAATGTTCCTAATAAAAGTTCATTACTGTAGAAGATACTGGTCGTTGGTGCAGCAAAAGTTTGATCCACCCCAGAGTGCATTCTTTAATGGCAAATTGGCCTTGGTTTCATTCTGTCTTTAAAGCATTGTTAGTTTATAAAGAAATAATGAAAAATTTTATCAAAATGCTTTCTTGTTAGAATGTCATGTGGTATGTGTTCTTATTTTTTCTTGTTTTTATTTTACTTTCGAAGTGATACGTTTATGCTTTTGAAAACCATTTCTTTCTCTCATTTATTACTTTTTAGGAGCTCACTGTTTGGGCTTACCCAAAGAACCAGGGTTACTTTGAAGATGCTATTGTGTGTTGCATCAAGGAAAACCCTGAACCAGTCCTGTTCAAAATTGCATGTTATGGTGTGAGGCCAGAGTTAGAACTGGACAAGAAACAGTTACATTTTGAAAGAGTTCTTTTACACAGGTATGATAATTATTTTATTCCTTATCTGCAAATATCGATCGTAAAGCTGGATTTACAGAAACTGAAAAAAGAAAAACAAAGGAAGAAATAAATGATCAGATGGGATGATTCAGATCTTGAAGGGCAGTTAAGTGACCGCAGTGTGGGTGAAACTGGGATGGGGCTCAGAAATATAACATCAGATGATTCATATCAGGTAGTTTTACAATTTTACATTTAGGCTGAAATTTGCACTTAATTTAGGAATGAAATGAGTATTTAAAATGGCCAAGAGGAAAACCAAAGGTTTCAAGTTCATTAAAATTTTACAGAACATTATAGTTGCGTTAAGGTTTTTACCTACACACTTGCTTCTTCTATCTTTGTTGACCAATAAATGACATCTTTTATAGTATTGTTTAAAATTTTCATCCTTTCTTATTGTATCCAGGAAAGACACCAAAACCATCTACTTGAGAAACAGTAAACTACTCCCTGTAGCCTGGAGGCTGAGTGGCCTAGAGGCCCTGGGAGATGAGTTTTCGGTGTCTGTCGATTCAGGAGTCATTGAGCCAAAATCAGAGTTTGCCTTAAATGCTAATTTCAGGGCATTACGTCCAATCAACATGAAGAAGATGGTTCGTTTAGAGGTAAGTATAAAGGGTTCAGAGTCTGTATCAGTTGTCTTTATTAGGTCTTAGTCATGAAGGTGTAGACTTGTAGTGAGTATACACTCATACTCACACATTCACATGTTTGCGTGTGTGGGTACTTGTGAGGTTGAATTTGTATTTATACAGACAGATCTTTAAAGTCAAGCAAAGATGGTAGTACAGAATTCTGTACTCCCACACATAAAAAATTACGTTCTTGTACTCATACACGACTAGAGACAATGTACTGGTACTCATACTAACGGCAGTGTACTCACACTTAATATACGGGTACTCATACTGATGGTAATATGCTCACACTTAATGTACTGGTACTCATACTAATGGCAATATACTTACACTTAATATACTGGTACTCATACTAATGGCAGTGTACTCACACTTAATATACTGGTACTCATACTGATGGCAATATGCTCACACTTAATGTACTGGTACTCATACTAATGGCAATATACTTACACTTAATATACTGGTACTCATACTAATGGCAATATACTTACACTTAATATACTGGTACTCATACTAATGGCAATATACTCACAGTTAATTATACTGGCACTCATACTAATGGCAATATACTCACACTTAATATACTGGTACTCATACTAATGGCAATATACTCACACTTAATATACTGGTACTCATACTAATGGCAATATACTTACACTTAATATACTGGTACTCATACTAATGGCAATATACTTACACTTAATTATACTGGCACTCATACTAATAGCAATATACTCACACTTAATATACTGGTACTCATACTGATGGCAATATACTCACACTTAATATACTGGTACTCATACTGATGGCAATATACTCACACTTAATATACTGGTACTCATACTGATGGCAATATACTCACACTTAATATACTGGTACTCATACTGATGGCAATACACTCACACTTAAGGTACTGGTACTCATACTAATGGCAATATACTTACACTTAATATACTGGTATTCATACTAATGGCAATATACTCACAGTTAATTATATTGGCACTCATACTAATGGCAATATACTTACACTTAACATACTGGTACTCATACTAATGGCAATATACTCACAACTTCAAGTCTGTGAAGGTGTGTGATACATCATGTAACCTACTTTACCCTTACATTTGGGAGAATGACTTCTTATTAACTGTCATTCACTACTAGTAAAGACTGAAACTGGGAATTTTAATCTTTTGCATTCTTTCCAAGGTTTCGGATGTTGAAAACATCATGGGTCTTCTCCAGACTGAAAACATCCAAGTTCTGGCCGAGGCATATGATGTCGCTCTTGATATGAGTTTCCCAAAAGGAGCTGATGGTGGCCTGGACTTTGGAATCATCAGGGTGATGGATGAAACAAAACAGACATGCTCCCTCAAGAACAAAGGGAGATATGAGATTTCATACAGGTATATCTTGTTAGAATTTTTCAAAAGTGGAAATAGTTAGGGCTTAATCATGCCCTGAACCCTTGCTCGGAGAAAATATTTTGTAAGTTAGAAAAACTATGGGCTGGATAAGCTTTATTTATGAAATATCTGGTTTCTTGTTCATTTTACTGATTGAAAAAAAAGACTTTGTAAAGGGGTTGCCTTAAGAATTATGATGATATTTCAAAGTCAAACTTTTAAATTTTGTGAACCATGGGCATTTTGAAAACAAACAGCTTTGACACGATTGTAAGGTTTGCCTTTGTTTTGACAGTTTCATCTTTGAGTCTACTGAGACTTGTGGTCCTGAGATAGTGAACCTGTTCTCAGTTATACCCCAGAAAGGTGTCCTTGTTCCTAATGAGAGACCCACCCAGGTACAAGTCATCTTTCGTTCAAGAAAGGAGTTGACCATCAAGGATGAACCCATTCTAAAATGTCAGGTAAAATGGATTTGACACATCCTGCCATTTTAAAACTTCATCTTAACACTATTTGTATCCAGGTTGTGGGGAGGGGGGAGGGGAGGGGGAGGGGGTTGGAGGAAATGTACAGTCTTACACTAGCTTCATTTTTAAACAGTGGACAAGCTCCTGTACAGACAAAAAAGGGAAAAGTAATGTTTGGCACATATGTGTAGGGTCAGTGGTGGCTCTAATTGTCAATTGTAACTTCCAAGCTGATTGGTACATCATGTAAGAAATGACTGTGTGTAGTGGTCTTTAATAGCTGAAATGAAAAGTATGCAAGAAGAATTGCAATTTTTTTTAAGAGTACCAACTTGCAATATATCAACAATTTTAGTTTGAACCAGTTTATCAAGGATAGAGAGGTATGTTTCTGTTTTGAGAGTAATGAGATGAGTTTGAAAGGTGAAGAAGCCTTTGGAAACTTTAGAATCTGAGAGCCTGAGTTTAATATTGAAGCAATTCATTATTAACTACTTGGAAAACATTCAGATTGAAAGGTATTCTTTTTTTAAAGAGCAAATAGGTTTCTGATAAATACATGTGGTCACTGTGTCTTGTTACCTTTTATAGATAATTGAGCCCAACATTTCTGACAGTGGTGAGACCATCGCCAGTATCCCTGTCAAACTCAGTGTTCGATCTATCTTCAGTAAGTATAATGTCTTCCCAACCAGTGACATCAACTTTGGAGCTGTTCTTGTTAACCAGAGGAAGCAGCGTTCCTTTGCAATTGAGAACAAGGGAGAGTTTGACTTTAAGTATGTCATTAACAGGATGATGCGGGATATGCCAGTGCAGCCCCCGATGATGCGAGGGAGAGCGTAAGTTTATAATCAGTCCCATTATTTCTTTTGGGAAGCACTATGTAGTACGTTCGTAACACACTGATACTAAACTATGCTGAATATATGACAGGATACAGTTGTGGGTATTTGTATTCCAGTGGTTAGAAATGATCTTAATAACCGATTGTCCTGAATTGTCATGGAAAAATGCATTGATGTAGATGTTGTTAAACAAAATGGCAGTTCAACTGCATACTGTACATCTTTTCTGTTTATATCAGTTTTGAACAGTAAGGAATTTAGAAAGGTAAGAAAGAGGACAGCATCTTGAAAAATCAAGTCCTTGAAAAAGGGTACCTGCTGCCTAGGCAGTGAAAAAAGTCATAAAAACAGTAATAACAAAGATGAGATAAGGCAAAGTAGAAATAAGTGAATTTTATGGCAGAAAATTTAAACTGGTTTTACTGTACATAACGGGCTTGTAAGGTTTTACTGTAATCTTTGTTGTTTCAATATTTGTAATGCTGTCAATGGAAAACATCTTTTAGGAAACGTTCAAGAGAATGGATACCTTATTTACTGGTGCCTAGTCTGTTGGCATTGTGTTAGATGTTGAGGTTATGAACATTGGAATTTTTAATTGGATATTTTTACTACTTTTTGTGATTTTCTTCATTTGAATTTTATATAAATCATTATCTCTATTACTCCTGTTGATAATGTTTCACTGGATCCAGGGGTTCCAAAGCTTCACTGTGGAGGTATATGGTGTGAGATTAACAAGCAAGGCTGCATATTAACAAAGAGTACACTGTTGCACTATATTTGATATAATGATAAAATACTAAAACTGCAAAGAAATTACACAGGACTTGCACAAAAGAGATCTTCTTGTGAATAATATGTGGTTTACTTTTGTGGTTAATTTCATGAGACTGCTGTAACAAATGCAAATGTTGCACTTGCATTATCTGTGTATTAAGCAATTGTATGGGAAAGTCCCACTCTTGATTTGACTTGACAAACTGGAACTTTTTGTGTTTGAATCATTAATACACTATGGTATTAGAGATAAGCCGGTTATTAGAGGTGAGCTGGTTATTTCAACATTAGGTTAGGAACCTGTTATATTGAATATTGCATTGTAGGTGTGAGTCTGTTTATGGATTTCTGATACTTCTTGCATTAGAGTTTGTCTATAGTCATCATCAAGACAGATTCTGTTTCCACTCTTTGTATTTTTCATGGATGTAAGAAGATGTTAAATGAAACCACTTTCCAATCTAAAAACAAAATAATGAAATAGGACAATAATATTGCACAAGCACTCAATTGTAATAAGCAATTCAATCCTCCTAATAAGCCAGTCACAACACTTCTAATATGCCTGACAGAAATTCTGATATGGCAGCCGACTCTTCTGATATGGCACTCCACACATCTCCTGTCAATACTTCTTATATTTCAGTCAACACTGCCATTCAACACTCCTTATATGCTAGTTAAAACTCCTAATATATCAAAAACACTTCAAAAATGCTAACAATGATTTCAAATATGCAAGTCAACACCCATATTATGCAAATAAGTTCCCCCATACCAGTAAACAGGCTTCATATGCTAGTCAACGTTAAATATGTCAGTCTAAACTCCCTCCAGGCCAGTCTTCTTTGAGCTCCAATTATCACATCTGTTTACATACTTTTTTGTTTTTTATTCTCTGGAAGATGCATATCATGCACATAAGAACCATTCCCACAAAAATAGGAAATTGAGGAAGTAACCGTATACAGAAACACTGCAAAATATCTTTTTTCAACATGTCTGGTTGTGATTTAAAATTAATGACAAATGTTATTGTTATGATTTAGTGTGAATCATGATGAAAATATTACAAGTCACAAACTGATAATAACGTTTTGTACTTAGTACAAAGGGGCAATGCACTATTAACTGCACACATTGGATATTTTCACTTTTTTAAACACCAAAGTGCACAAAGTTTGAAAATTACAAGCTTAATTTATGCAATGATGCTGTGTGGACATTCAGGTGATTGGGTTGTACTTATTGCTTTGAGTACAGGACTATGTTATCATATGTTTGTATGGTAGCAACTTTATTCATCTAGAATCAGTTGTTGTGTTGCTTTGGTATGTGAGGTGCTGGTTTCCAGGGAATCACACACAAACCTGAAACTATTAGTTGTATCAGTTCCATACAGTCAGTGTAGTTTGTCTATATTTGTATGCTGTAGAATATCTTTCCAAACTTCTGGTCTGTTGTTAAGCAGAATGTAGCAAGTTTCAATTGCTGATTTTAAGGAGGAGTTCAGGACATGCATGCCTCCCTCATGTGCCCTGAATGGGTGTTCCTTTCTTGTACACTGATTCCCCAGCATGATTGTAGATGCATTTGTAATGACAAATAGGGTTTAAGAGTGTGGCATTTCTTGCAATGTAGGGTGTTTAGGATGCCATATTAACTGACCTCAGCCACAACCGTAGTCAAGCTGAGGTAAGCTTTAGTCCCATGTAACACCAGTTTTAGGAGCAGGGATGATGCAAATTTCTCGGATCTGCTACAGATAAATTGGATGTACAGATTAATAGAATCTTATCATGAGTAATATCACGGCAAAGTAACCAACACATCTTTCTGAATCAAGTTAAGTGTTTTGTGTGAGAGCCCAATGAGAAATGGCCATTTTGATTCTTTCTTGTTTTAAAAATTGGCAAGACAGAAATTCCATTTACTTTTTACACCCTGTCATGGCTGTAATGAAGGAAATATATAGGAGGCAGAAGAACTACCATTCTCTGGTTATATTGTCACAAAAACAATGTAAAATAATTATGTTGTAATAAGAGCCATATATATGTAGAAGGTTTTTGTTTTATTCATCATTTAGAACTGCTGCTGCAGCTGGCAAAAGATCAAAGTCTAGAGATGGCTCAAGTTCAGGGAGATCTATTGCCAAACCCAAGAAAGCAGAATCTATCAGGTAGGCTGTATCCCACATTAATGAGAAGATTAAACATATCTGATGGTAGGAGTGGTTGATTTGAAGTCCTAAAATCAGTTTTATATTTTTCACTGCAAAATTTTGTTAATTAGATTTATTTGGCACAGCTATACCCCATATATCTATGATAGATTTTATTTGATGCCAAAGAAGCTAATGGTTAACAAAATATCCCAAATAAATGTTGCTTTTTCATTGGTACTTGAGATGAGCTTCTTAGAAGGGTTTTAGTTTCTATGTTACTCTCCTCTGTGTGTTCATACAAATATACATCTTGTGTTTTCAGTCTTTGACGGAAATGGAATCTGTTTATTAATGTAAATTTGAATTAGCTAGTTAGGTTAGTTAGATAACATTTAACAACACACCAACACGAATGTGTTATATAGTGTCAGCTAGATAAATTCGTTAATGTAAATTTGAAGTGCAAAACTGAAAATTCGAATAATTCTTTAGTAAATTTTGTCTAGGTCTGTGACTAAAGTAATGCCAATTGTCTGAAACAAATACTTTTTTTTACATTCAGTCACTGTATTTACATACCATTCACTTTTGTGCCATCATTTGGATGAATTGTCTGTAGGGCCCAGTTTCATGAGTTTTGCTTGATCGTAAGTTTGATTTACATGAGCTTCTTGTATGATAAAACTAAACTTAAGATTTGTTGTGTAAATGCTGTGGAAAAGGTGGTTTCTTCAAAAACATTTTACAATTAAGTAGTCTTTGATTAAATTTTATAATTTATTGAAAACTATCTGTTTCTGTATCTGCTTTCTGGAATTGTCACAGATTGTCAACAAGGTAAGACTGTTTGCTAATTGCATGTATTGCACTGTGTATACTGTCATTAAACCTTACATGCACATTGCACTCATATGGTCAAAAAGTTCATTCTTTTACCTCTTTGAAGTAATTTTTAATGCTCCCAAAAGAAAAAGGATTTGTCTAGGGGAGAAAAAGCATTTGTGCCTTTGTTATACGTTGGGTGGTGCTCACCAGCCGCAACCAGCACGTTGATGTACCTAGCATAAAGAACCAAAAATTTAGTAATTATTCCAGTTCCGACCAGCTCTGTCTGGTCATTGAGACCAGTTCATGGTCCTTTTGACTGCTTTATCAATTTGTTAAGATTTTTTGCATAAATTTACCAGCCAGGAATTTCACAAATTTCAACCAGCACTCAACTTTCCCTAGATTTCAATGTATTGTGTACACACTCTAAACGCATCCTGATTATTACGCAACCAGATTATTGTCACTGGATAGCCTTCCATATCCAGGTTAAAATGGCCAAGGGATCCTAATGAAATTCATTCAGGGAGATAATTATTTTGCGTGAGGATTCTTAACTAGTCCTTAATGTACCAGAAATAACTTAATTTTAACAAGGATTTTCTGGTTATCACAACAAGGAAAAGGTTGGATAACCTTTGATGGCAATCCAGATTAAATTTTATCACATTGTTTTTAGAATGTAGCCCTTGTTGTAGACTTACTAAATCTTGTATGTATGCACCATTTATCATTAAATATACATTCACCTTCATCAGTAAACTCATGTTTCTGCTATATGTTACAATGTTGACCCCATTATGTCAACATTTTAGAGGTTTTAGTGGTATAATTTCATCAGAGGATGTGCATCAGAACTATTTACAAACATTTTCATCTTTGACAATTGTTAACATTGTGTACAGGCAACATTTGAAAGACTAGTCTGAAAATAATCCTAAACATTAGAAGGTATTTATAATTATTATATAAGCTGCTTTCTGAATCTTCCCAAATATCTGCAACAGGTACAGTATTACTGTTTTTGTTTAATAACTGTCCTCCCTCATTGTCTTTGCATCATTGATTGCTCGTTTCATAAGCCACACATGATTTTCCTGCAGAGTTCTTACCTGCGTCTTGTGTCTTTTTCATCTTCTTGAAATTATAATTATAAACTTTTTTACGGTTGGAAGTATTTACAGAGAGTCTGACATCCTGTCTGCCCTTCACAACACACCAGTTATTTTAAGCTGTTCTTGCATCACCCCAAACAAATTTCAGGAACCACTGGGTATCTACATTCACAATCTGTGACTGCACTTTGATTGATATAATTTCAAAGTATATAAGCCATTCTTATTGGTCAGTTATGATTGGTGCAGATCAATGAAGTGTGAGTGTAGCCTGCAGGGAATTCCCATCACACACTTTAGTGTACTCAAGAGAATATGGCCATAAGCAAGTTAATTCATTACAGACTAGCTTTGTCTGGGTCAGAGGAGTAGCTGACATAAATTTTTATTAACTTGGAGGAGAGGCCAAATGTGAACTTGTGAAAATGTTCACCGTCTAGGATGAGGATATTAAGCCTTTAACTCAAGGTTCTGTGATAGCATTTAAAGCAGTATCTGACATGTGGAAGAACTCATAGTGATCAGTATGTACATAGTTTAACTACAAAGTGTTTGTACAATTTTGTTTGCAGACAAGAGGGAGGAGGAGGCGGTGGTGGCGGTGGAGGTGGTGGTAGTCAGACCAGACTCCAGCTTGGTATGTTTACTGTCTACCCCGCATATGCTGTGGTATCACCAGGGAACCAGGCAGTGGTCCAAGTGGACTGCTTACCTGAAGCCATTGGCAGGGGTGATGAGGTAAGTTTAAAACTAACTTTGACTGGACACTTGTTCTGTTCATTGGAGATACTTCCATACTTTCATATCTCTTATCAATCAGATTAAGAATAATTATTTTTGATCAATTCTTAAGGATAGGTGTGCTGGAAAGGCAACATTTTGTACATGCTATGAAATTATTTAAAAGACCATGTTTCGTTGGTTTTTTTGGAAATATAACCCGATTTTTCCATTATTACTGTCCTTTTTGCATCCCATGTGTTTCATTATCTTAAGAAGCTTTGTATCATGTGAGAGTCATGTGACAAAACCAGATTGTAGCTTTCTTGTAGATGATAGTGGCATATTTTAGTGGTTATTTTTCACTTAAGACAAATATTATGGATCTTTTTCCCCTCATAATAGGACCTGGCCATTGAAATCACTGACAGAGATCCAGCAGACCAACCCCAGGGTATTCCTTACAAGCTTCTTGCTGAAGCCTGTATTCCCAGCATCAACCTGACAGATTTTGGTGCCATCTTTGAGGAGCATAGGGTGGTCAAAAATCTCAGTGTTTTCTTAAACAGCCACCACCTGGAGCTTGGCGGAGGAGGTGTTTTTGGAGAGGATGAAAACCGTTTCATCTTTGGACATGTCTTGGTTGGTCGGAAAGCAAAAGCAAGGTTTAATATTTCCAATAGCCAGAAGGTAAAGGAAGTTTGATAGCAATTATTGGAATACATTATTTATATGATTTCGATTTAGCAATGACAGCTCAGTGTGCTGTAAGGTCATTTGTTTAAAGGAGCATTCTCTATACCTCAAAACATACTCACAGAATAATGCCTAAAATTTGTGACAGGTTCCTGTACTCTGATTGGTGTAAAAAGGCTGAATGCAAACTCTAACTTCAAATTTATATCAGCTGTTCTGATTGGTCAATAACATGTGCAAATCAGTGACACATAGATAACTGTTATACAGCAGAGTGACTATAGAGAGAGGCAATTTACTTAGATTTAGAGAGAGGTAATTTACTTAGATTCACAAATTATATGAGGGTAGATTGTTTGGAAAGAGCTGGCAAAATAACACAGAGAATTACCATTGCATAGTGAACCAGCTTAGTGGGAGGTGCTCAGAGAGTTGTTGAAACTGGAAAAGGGGCTACAAGAAAACTTTTTGGGAGAATTTTCATTATTTGGAATGAGAAAATTGGCCATCACATTATCACACAAACTTAACATTACAAAATATTTTCTTGATACATACTAGCTGTGCTGCCTACTGGTGCCACTAATATATAGGTCAGGTCACCTTTGAACCTCATTTTCTTGTTTCCTTCTGTAAGTATTGATAATATTTACTTAATGTGAACTGTAAAGACAGCTGACACAAGTAAGTATGTAAAACCCTGGCCACAAAGCATAGTTTCACACTTGACTTTTCTGGGCCCCAAAAGGCGTGAAAGGAAATTTCTTTTCTTTTCTGGTAGTTACATTATTCCCTATAGAGGTTTTTCACTGACATCACCGCGTTCGCGCGTCTCTCTATTTTGACGGCCAGGCGTCCAGTGTATAACAATCGTAACTAAGATCCTGCAGTCTTTTGCGCATGAGCAGTGACGGCCAGTGAAACGCGCTGACGTCACGTGAAAAACCTCTATTGAAGAACATTCGGTAGGTGGAGTATATTCATGTTATAGTGAAAGGTGTTTAGTAAATAATTTCCCTCAAACTGTCATTAAATACATGAAAGTTGTGACCATATCTGACCATACCTCTGTTTCTCCATTTTACTATTTGATTAGGTTGTATGTGATGTTGTTATCACCTGCAAGATGGCATCCTCTAAAGCATCCTCCAAACTTCAAGATATCTTTGAGGTTGATCCCCCTAGAGCATCCATTCCTGCTCATGGTCATCTCTATGCTACTGTCACCTTCTCTCCTCCATCCATGCAGGTAGGGTTGTTGGTAAAATTCATTCCGATCTTTTACAACGAAAATTATTGTTACCGTGGCTCCTGCCAGACAGTCGCAAAAATGTGGGAAACAATACCATTGCAATATGATTTAGTTGAATGTGTGGAATGCAGGAAACAGAGCCCAGGTGGTTGTCCTCTAGAAAGGCAGAGCTGCCTTTAAACTTCACAATTTGAAGTATCAGGGGGGGGGGGGGTATTTATTTAAAGTTCAAGATACTAGTATAGAATATCATTTTCCGTATTTTCCTCTGATCATAAGCCAAGGTATCATGAATGTTTTTTGCCTAGGTATCAAAGGGAGCTGTTTCTCAAATTGGCAGAAGCATTATACAATTTAAGTGCAGAATAGTTTGTCCTCCATTCAGTATCATCCTTCAAACAAAGAATATGCATTTATATGATAGGTTAATAAAGCCAACAGATGTGTTTTGAAAATTTTACTTAGTATACATTCATACTATTCATGAATTATGTCTAGAAATATGGAAAGCTGATAGTATTAAGGAGATCCAAACTTTCAAGAGTCCTTTCCGTAAGTTTTGCTTTGTGATATTTTTCTGTGATATAGACATACATTGGCACCTTTGAGGTACAGGTGGAAGGACTGACTGGACCTCAAGCCAAAGCAAGAACATTATCCTTTGAAGTCCAAGGAGAGGGGAACCTTCCACGAGTTGCCATTGTCAAGCCAGCCCTGAAAAACAAGAAGGGTGTCCCACTTCTTCTGTTCACCCGAATCTTGCTGGGCAGGTCTCAGACACTACCTCTTTGTTTGAAGAATGATGGAACTTTGCCAAGCAAGGTATTTTTATCTCATCTGTTTTCTGGATAAAAAATAAATTTGGTAAAACCCATACTTTTATAACCAATTAGGTGGTGGACAAGAAGGAAAACATGATTGGCGGAATTTCTTTACGCAGATGGTTTGTATTAACGTATGTGAAGTCCAGGAATGGAAAGTACATCAACCTAGACTTTCTAAGCTGACTTTAATTTTTTGTTGTTGTTTTGTTGGACATCAAATGAATTAAATAGGAATGTTTCAGATATGTTTGTTGAGGTCTATATTGTACACATGGTTGTCAAGTTTGAGGGAGTCATGTCAGTTACTGGTGGGAAGTGGTTGGTTGAAGATGTGCATCATTAAAAAAAAATAAGAACTTGAAACGTATTGCAATTTTTATTTGATTTTATAAAGTCCTAAATTAAATATGAAACAAAATGCAGACTTGGAGATAGTAATCTCATTGAATTGCCAGTTTTCAGGGTGTTGTACTCACCGGTTCAATTCTGTCCCTCCTCTTTTCCCTCTACTGGGATAGGTTTTGAGAGAATTCATCAGATGTAGTTGATATGGAATGATTTTATCACAAAATACATTTGCTTTCTTTCATTATCATTTTCTTCTTGAAAAGGTTGCCATTGATCTTATCGATGATAGCGGATATTTCAAGTTACAACCGACTGGGGATACCAAACTAATCTACCCCCACCCCTCTGTAAGATCAAATGAAGGTAAGGAGATTACTTTTGTGTTACCCTTTTCTTATGAGTCGATTTACTATTCTCAGTTTACCTCTGTAAAACTTTCTGCTTCTGAGAGTAAGACTTGCAGCTGTAGTGATTGTTTTTCTCATTTCAGTAAGTAATCTTCATGTTTGCATAATTTTTTGATATTTCTAAATGTGTAGTTTGTATTTTGGCAAATTGGAAAACCTATGCTTTAATGAGGTCAGATGTATATGTGTGCATGTGTGATCTTGCTTTTAAACATATTTTTTCTTAACTTGAATGTCTGTAAAGCCTCATTGCCCCTGTGTCTTCATAGTGTATAGTATTCATATGAGACCACAATATGACCGCTGTGATTTGAACTAAATCAGTGGATGAATGCACTTTGCAAGTCATGTCATCTAAACCTCTGTGTAATTGTACAATTCTGATTTCAGAGACAGACTCCAACAAATATCCACACACTGCCTCTCTGATTATCACTGTTGGGGAGGAGGCCAACTTTAATGTGACTTTCACCCCCAAGATGGCAGAACAAGTCCAGGCTCTTATCAAAATTTCAGTCTCAGACAATCAGTATGAGGATAGGACCATTCAGATTGTGGGGGAGGGTTATCAGGATGACATTACTCTGGATAATATCCCAGCCCTGTTTAAGGATGACACAGTTGAAATGATGTTGGAAGAAGATGATGTGGCAGGTATGTTTCATTAGATCACTTCTTTTATTCATTGAATAGTTGGTAGTACCCTTATCACCTATACATCCTTATTGTAGACACTTGACCTTTATTATATATTCATCTTGGAAACAGGATATGGAAACATTGACACACTGAATGAAAATTTGCACCAATTTTGAAGTTAGAATTCCATAGAATTTGTTGACCTTTGATAGAGTTATAGTCAAGATTGATGGTAAATTAACAGTAGTCATTCCCACTCCAGGGACTGAAAAATGTTATGCCAAGAAAAATGAATAACACTGTAAGTTTTATTTTTCCTTTTGGATTGGCATAAAGAAATTTTTGGTCTAACCATGACCATCACCAGCTTTAAACTACAATAAAGAGGATTTCAGTCTACCACAAAGAGAAGCTTGTGAACATTAGCCTGATAAAATAAGTGATAATGGATGGACATTTAACATTTTTGCTTAATATCTACCTAGTAATAATAATCTAGTTTGTATTAGTATAGTTGCAGAGGTTTTTAAAGTACAATATTACAGATTATTGTTGTAAAAAGATGTTATAAGTACAATACATTTCAAGCTTGTATGATCTGCTTTTTTTGTAGCTGCACCCTCCAATCTCATTGAGTTTGGTGACTGTCATGTAGGAGAAGAGAAAAGTTTGATCTTTGCGATCACTAACCACAGCCAGACTGATGCTGTCCGTTTCCAATGGCCTGATAACCATGCACAGTTGAAGTTTTCTCCAGCTCTTGGTCACTTACATGCTGGGTGTGCTAAAGATATTACAGTGATGTTCAAATCTACTTCCCCCAAAAATTTAAATCAAGAATCTATTGTCTGCAAAGTCTCAAAGATTTCTTTTGACAAACCAATTGATCAGGTAAAGGATATGAGAGATACATTGGTGCTTTGTGTTATTTATGTTTTTGCTCATTTAAATAAGAACCTGGGTTGTATATCTCTCATTATTAAAAAACATCATGAAATTTCATGAAGAAAATACTAGCTTGAGGGGATTGTAAATATTTGGTAATGTTTAGAGTTATACAAATTTCTAAGTACGAAAAGGAGTGGAAATTCAGTGCTGAGTTTTGGATGATCAATCCTGTTAAAAAGATTAAAAGAAAGTAGTTTTAGTGACATTGTTTACTTTGATACCTGTTTTACTTTGATACCTGTTTGAAAGTCTTTATAATAAAGTGTCCATTGGGAGAAGAACATTTTTAAGATGACTGTCAACAGAGTAAAATATGTAATATATTAACTTTTCGATCCCTTTCTTCATTGAAGGTGATTATTGTCATTCATGACTTTCTAAACTCTTTACAATGTTTTCTTCTGAGAAATTACTGATATACATTAACCTTTTTGACCTCTTAATATTGTATTCATGTAACCCTAAACTAACTGCATTAAGAAAAATATTTTCCTCTGAGAAACCTCCATTCTGTTTCAATTGTTACAAAACATTCATCATCCCTTTAATACTGAATTTACCTTTGTTAGGTCTCTGACTGGGATGATCGTCTGAGAACTGTGAAGTGGGTGGATATTCCTGTAGCAGTCCAGCGTCCATCGACATCAGGAGACCCATCTGGAAGGCCCAAATCAAATGAAGGGAAAGAAAAGGAGAAGGAAGGCAAGAAGGAAAGAGACCACAAAAAGGGGACCTCTACGGGCCAGGCTGCTGCAGCTGCTGCAGCTGCTGCTGCTGCTGAGGCCCTGGAGAAGGAGAGGGCAGAAGTTGAGTTGAAGAAAAAAGAGATGGCAGTAGAGACACCAAGACCAGCCAAGAAGAAGGTGAGGAGGAATTTAGATGGACTGAGGGTTTGAAACATATGTTGAACATACTGCCATGTCTTGCTGAAAAAAATATACAAGGAAAAGATGCTTATAGGGCACATGTAGTCAACCCAGTAGGAATTGTAGTATTGGGATAAATTTGTCAAATTGTGTATATACATTACAATATGTATTGCTCTTTGAATAAATCATGTGATAAGTATTTATGAATTGTTAACCTTGGGCATGATCACTTTGTGGTTCACCCGTGACGTGTAATTCTTTATCATGGAAGATACTTAGGTATCAGTTGAAGCGATATTTAAAGGGTAAACAGTCTCACCCAGAAAGTAAAATTCTTACTAGTAGCTTCTCCTCCATTTAAAAAAAAAAAAAAAAAAACTCACCTGTTTAGTGCACCTCTCAGACAAAACTACAGCAGCCGGTATTGTGCAAGTCATCATTGATTAATCAGAGTGGCTATTTTGTATGAATTTACTTCTATCAAAGTGCAGTTACCTCTTGTAAATAGAAATATAGGAAACATTCCTAAATATGTTTGGAGTAATGCAACAACACCTTTAAAAGTAGCAACTGTTTAAAGAGCAACTGCAGTTACCTCAATTTGACATACTGGGACCAGCCCTCATTATTGGAAATAAGATTGCTCAACTGTGTCACTTGAATTATCCAGGTCATTAAAGAAGATACTTGTGAAGGAATAATTATTTTAATGCCCTCAATTGCTATCTCAAAATGTGCTTTGAATAATTTTACACATATTGTAAGTTATATGTGTGGAAAACAGTGAAATTATTGAGATGTCTGTTCAATTGCTTGAAGAATGACTTGCAGAATTTTTCTCATAGGAATGCGTTCTCAGAAAAGTATGATAACTACTTGTTACATGGGATTAATTGTCATGTGTACACTGCACTTTGTATGCAATTGAGGGTCATAAGTGATGTAAAGTGGGACAAATTTCTTTGGATAGAATTTTTGTGGTATGACTTGACATCATTTTGTTCCTGTTCTTTTCCTACAGGTGATTGAAACTGAACCAGAGCCTCCCCACACATTAGTGGAAGAATCCAGCCGAGCGATTGACCTTAGGGTCAGTGGCAATGCAGATTTTTGCAAATTCAAATGCAAGACTGACTCTGTCCATTTTAGAGACACACTTATGTTCCAGACCAGGGTATTTGTGTAAGTCAATTTTAATAGTCATTCTGCATATGAAAAACATTTTATTATTCATCTGCAATAGTTTCATTGTACAAATGTTCAAGAAACTGGCAAAGTGCTTTGACCTTAATCTACTTCAGCGAATGATTAATTTAAAATAAATGGAAGTTAAATTGCATAAGAAAGAATTGCAAAATAAAACTGATATGTACTGAAAAAACTGTGGTACCATTTGTCATTTAATAAATTGTTGGACAATTTATTTGATGCCGAGAAATTAAATATTTAAATTTAATACTTGATTATTTGAAGTCATCTATAGTGATCCCTTTCTTTTAATACTTACTCATACATCCCTTAATGATGTTGGAATCACCCCCCCCCCCCCCAAAAAAAAAAAAAAAAAAAAGTAAATAAATAAGTAATTAAGTAAATAAAAAATTTAAAAATAGAATTAATTGAAAAAAAAGACAAGCACCAATTTGGTGAGCTGATCTTTCTCGAATCCTCAATTTCAGTTGTCTCCTTCAATTGTTCTTTCTCATTATATAAACATTTCATATGGAACTGTTGCTGATAATAATATCATTAATTTCCACTTTTCATTACCTCATGTAGATTTCAGATGACAAACAAAGGAACTATCCACCTTCCATTCAATTGGCAAGTGGTAATGGAGGAGGACCCCTCAGTTCAGAGAAAATCTGTAAGTTTTGCAGACGGTGACCAGATGAGACTTCCCTCCCGTGCCAGCACGGCATCGGCTGATGTGGTGGACGTGTTCCCATTCACCATCGAACCTGATGTGGGGTCCATCCCTAGTGGCAAGAAGCAGAATTTTACTGTCAAGTTTTCTCCATTGGATGTTAGAGACTATGAGGCCAGACTTATTTGCAGGTAAGGTTATTACCACAGAAAACAATTCAGCTCCTCACCTTAAAGTCAAATTCATAAGGTATTTTAGGAGTAGTTATAGAATACCTGCACATCGATGCGTAAATTACTACTGTGCAAATTTGCATTGTACATACGTGCGTGTCTGAAGCCAAAGTGTATAACCTCGTAGCCTTGTGTGTAGCCACTCATCCATGTACAAGGTATTCTATAGTTGTACTGGTATTTAAGACTATGTGTAAAATCTTGGTTTAGATTGTAGGGTTCCAGTAACTTTTATCAGGACTCTACATTTTTCTTGGTGGATAGGGACTCTGATCATGAAGTTATATTCACACGTTCATTTGAAGAGTTGGGCTCAGAAAGTAGGAAGAAAGAGGGGCACGGGTTCGGTGGACTTTTGACTGGAAAGAAATCTTCAAGATTCAGATTGCATTTTAAGCACCAACCAGGTCAGACTGACTTTCTAAAGGTCTGAATGAGATGTTGAATGCTGTCCACATCATCTTTGGTTCCTCAAGTAATAATAGATGAGAAACTTTTTCCCTCTTCTCTAAAAATGTTGCTACATAACCTGCTTGAGATCCCTGGATTCTTACATTAATTGGTCTGATGAAGAGAGTTATTATAATTATGAGGAAGACATAAAATGACATTTCCTAGAACATAGTAGATATTATGTTCCTAAACTCATTTGTATGATTGATCGTAGTCAATGACACCCGTTGTTTTTAGCCTTTGCCATTTTGTGTGACTGGTGTTCTTTCTTATACTACTTTTCAAGTACTTTTAATATTGCCATTCATTTTTCCCTTTTTTGCAGAATACCTAACTTAGAAGAAGGTAAACAAGGTCCTGTGTTAGCTGTAAGGGCCAAGAGTGTCATGCCTTACTGTCACTTTGAGTTGGAAGATTCTGATTACATCACAGGTTCAAGACGTAACCCTGAACTGAAAGGACCTGGTGGGGCCCCTCCTGGGGCTACTCTTGACCCCAACACTAGGGTTATTGAGTTTAAATCTGTTGGTGTAGATATTTGCAACCAGAGACACTTCTTCATCTTTAATCCCACAAATTCACCATACACATTGATGTGGACCTGTGAAGATGAGCTCAACCCAAAGGAACCTTCCCCCTTCAAGTGTCTGACCCCCCAGGGGGAAATACTGCCAGGGAAGAAGATTGAGGTAAGGAACCATGCATTCTTTTTGTTGTTTACACAAGAGTGCAAATTGTATGGTGGGGGGCTAGGGGGGGTATGTGTTGAAATTCCAATGTGCACCTTATAAAGAGAGCAGATGATTGTTGCAAAAAATATTTGTCACAATTTCCAGCGTTTTTTAAAGGGGATAGGGGGTTGGGTGGGAGATTGTACAAAGACAAGTAAGTTATGTACTCTTATGAAAACAATGTCTAGCAAAAAGCAAAGTGAGCATAAACTGTAATTAGTGCAAACCTTCCCTCCAGTCAAAAGGGATATGTATACTTATTGCAATCAATGAAGGCTTGCTGCAATGTAACAAATATACCACAACATCAAAAGAGCAAAACTCTAGATCAGTGTCTTCTTGTAGTTTAAGACTATCCTGGAATTAAATGTTTGATAAAGAGTGTGCTTTCCGGGGTCCTTGATGGCAATTACTCTTGTGAAACTACTGTGAGTGACTTTTGGGTTCCTTTTTGTGGAACTGAACATGGAGGCCTTATCATGTGAGCTAAAAAGTGATATTTTCTATGAAGTTAGAACATAGAAATGCAAATTTTGAACATGTGGCAAGTTACATGGTAGGAAGGATTTGATAACTATAGGAACAAAATGGAAACATGTTTTCAAGTTAATTTCAAGTCCTATTGCATTACTTTTATGTTGCCAAGGTAGGTGTGAAGGTGTTTCAGTCCTAGTTTTACAAAGATGATACACAACTGCAAAGATTATATCGACTTGGACTCATGAGCTTGTTTAATGATGGCCAGCTGTGGAAAGAAATGACAGTTCTTTCAAATTTTAGAGGATACTGGAGGTATGTATATATATATTCATCCATCAAATAAATTGTTGGCAGAGTGGAATGTTCACTTATACTGATATCTCTTCCTTTACAGGTTGGCTTCCAGTTTTCTCCAACAGAACTTGGTATCCAAGAATCTTTCTGGAGGTTCACCATCCCAGAACAGAATATCTCTGTTCCCTTTCTGTTGGTAGGGGACACTCATGAACCAGCAGTCTCAACTGACCGCTCCCACATAAACTTCAAATCTCTCCTGCTAGGAAACAGTGCGGAGGAATGTGTCTTCTTGATAAGCAATGAAAACAAACCTTTTGACTTCGAAATCAGTGAGAATTCTTGTCATTCAGAGGCATTTTCATCCCATCTCCATGTGTCACCTATGAAAGGGTCTATACCAGCCTATGGAAAGTGAGTAGTTAACAGAGGATTCTTCAAAAACTTGCAAAGCAATTTAAAGGTCTCATTTAACACAAGCTAACATAATATTTTCAATGTATTGAACCCCTTGTTGATGTTGAATATGCAGTGTTATTGGTTTATAGGTTGATTATTGATGGTAGAAGAGGCCTCAGAATCATTTATATTTAGTGTCATAATATAAATGAGCACTACAGTGGAATGCTTGCCTCTTGTAATGTGTATTTTTGTAGGGAGTGTTAAGTTGATACCACTTAAATAGTCAAAATGGTTTGCTTGCTAAATCTGCTGCATTCATTAGGAAGCCTTGCTACAACAGAGGTTTTTCATCAGTGTCACAGTATTATGGTTTTTGAACACTTTGATGATTTAGTATTGGTTGTACCACAATAACATCTTATGGCATGATAATAGCACACTTTCAGAACAGTACCTGTGATTGCCACAGCTGTGGTTATAGGATGTGCACTGACTTGGATGAAAAACCTGTTGTGTGACCAAAACTGCAGTTGCTGTTATAATGTACAAAATGCAAATTGCATTGTACCACTAGGGAAATAAATTTCTCAGGTATTTAATGTAAATACAGGTTTGTTCATCAGCTGAATGTATAAATTGGATCAAGAAATGTTTCTGCTTTTTTTTAAGCCAGTATTGATCAGACCTAAGCATGATGGACACATGTAAACATCTTAAAGAGGTTGAGTCTAAAAGTTTTCTGTCCCTTCCAAGTTCCAGGTCATAACTTCTTGGTAACAGTTTCAGGCCCCTGCCTACAGCAGGAAATAGTGTAAAGAACATTTTGTGGAAAGTATTCATAAGTCATTTGTAACAGAAATCAATATTTTCAACTTTTCTTCATTGTACAGGATCCCTCTGAATATTTCTTTCAAACCTCACAAGGAGAAAGAGGTCAATTTTAATGTTGAAATAAACATCAAAAAGAAGACCAAACCAATCTGCCTCAATGTAAAGGCTGAAGGGTACTCTATGAATGCCATGTTGGTGTGTGAGGACTCTAAAGGCCAGAAAGTTGAACTGAGTCCTCAGGGCATCAATGAAATCATGTTTGGAGAGGTAAGTTCTTCTTTTGCACTATTTGCATACTGACAGATGAGTCCTTAGGGCATCAGTGAAACATTGTTTAGAGAGGGATTCTGTGTGCTGGATGATGTGAGCATTTGTGCAGGCAAAGACAGTTGAACTAATCTGTATGTCAGTCATGTCATGCTCACATTACCAGTGGGTAAGTACTATTTCCTAAGGTCAAGTTTTTTGGACTGGTCTTAAAATGTATTTGCTGTTATACTGTACAACCTCTACCTCTAGAAATGAAGAAGCTACTCATTTGTCAAGCTGATTGTTCAAAAAAAAATTTGAGAAACTAGTATTGCCAGTAAAGTTGTCATGTTGTCTTTTAATAGCTCATAAGGTTTGTTTAAAAAGGGGGAAATGATGGGAAAGTAAACTCTGCCTGAAGTATTACTGACCCAAAGGTTATTTTTTGAAGCATTGGCTGCAGTTTAGATGTAAATATTTTTGCAGTGAAGTGTTAGAGTCATAAAAACAGTATTATGGAAGTACATCAATAAATTCATATCATTTCAGGTGGAGGTGAATGAGAAAGCTGTGCGTTCACTGTTTATCGTCAATACTGGCAAGTTCAATTTTGATTATGAGTGGAGCTTCAATGAAAGTAGCCCCCGACTTCTAAAGATGTTGAGCATCACTCCTGAGAATGGGGCTGTCCCTCACAATGATCGTAGGCGATGTGTCTTGGCATTCAGGCCACCAAACAAGGCCTCTCTGAAAGGAGTGGAGCTGAATCTGAAGGTATGTCAAGTTTTCGTGTGCAGTTTTCTTCAGTCTTGTCTAGTCCATTTTGGCATAGTCCAGTTTTTAGCCTACTTCTTCTTCAACATGGTCAAAATTTATTAATTTTGTCCCAATTATAACATGTCAATGAGTCGTTTTGAATATGAGTGAGAAGATAGCAACCATTGTAGTGGAGGTCCTCACCTAATTGTAGTAACTTGAGACAAAGTGTCTGAAGTTTTGTCATATCATCCCCAAATAGACCCTTTTCCAAATAGCAATTACAAAGGATTATGGGATAGAGTTTTGTGTGCATTGTTTTTGTCAATAGCGAATACTGTGGACAAAAATGATGTGTACCAGAATGCTACCCCATAATCCTTTGTAAGAGCTATTTGGAAAAGGTCTATGATGAATGTAACATATTTTATGTTTCACGTGTGACATTTTGTATGCATATTCATATCCTGAATCCACTGGTTACTGGGTATTGTGTTGCATAATAACAAGTTGTTACTTTTCCTTCCTGGATTGGATAGTTTTTAAGGCCTACTTAAAGTATGTAAGAATCTACGGCATATTTGTAAATGACATTTTCCAATGCAGGTATTAAATTGTTTATTGCATATTAATTGAATGATTGCATATTAATTGAAATGGTGTGTAAAGGTGTTGCATATTCATGATGTCTTTTATTTTCAGATTGCAAATGGCCCATCATACACAATGAAGCTTCAAGGCCAAGGTGTGGCACCTGGACTCCACTTCTCTTTTGTCAAACATGACTTTGGGCCATGCTTCATCCACAGGGCTGGTATGCCCCCTCACCAGGCTTTACTCACCCTTTCAAACAGGGACTCTAAGGATATCAGGTAATGAATAAACATAGCATGTTAATGTGAATTCACTTATTCATTATCTAAATGGTTAATGGAGAGAAACATTAAATATTTTGATGCTTAGTTGAATTGCTGTTGTCATTTGGCGTTGTTCATTATTGTTGTACCTTTGTTACAGTAGTTTAAATTCTTACTTTTTTTTCTAGTTAATAAGTAAATGACCTTATGAATCAACTAAGGATTTTCCTGGAGTTGAGTGTACTTTAGAAGTAGGATTTTAGGTAAGATGTTGTAGAAACAAAACAAAAGTGTTAAAACTTTGTATTTAACTGAATAAAATGAAGTAAGATGAAAAACAACTCAAAATCCTCGTGAGGTGAATATCAGGCATAACTATTTTTAACAATGTTCGTGCCTTATGTATAACAATTCAAAATTTGCCTTTCTAGTTGTGTTGGGTAATATGCCCATAGATAAATGTGTAGTAGATTTGTGTGGTATTCATGTCATATCAGTTGTTCTTTCACACGTAGCAATTGGAGAGACACTGGTTCTCAGATTGCAATGCATACCACCTGATTTGCCCCTGCATGTGTCATGAATATTCATGTAAGGTTAAGTCACATCTCTTACATCCCTCTCTATCTTGTGACTGCTAGTTTCATATAAGCATACATGTTTTTTTAGTTTTCACCTAACTGAAATTCTTTCTCCTCAAACAGTGTTGACTGTACCTACACCAACACAGCCTACCTTGAGATAAACTTTGAAGCTGTTGTCCTGAAACCAGGTGATACCAAAGAAGTCAACATTACCTTTTATCCCAGGGAAGCACAACGCTACCATGAAACCATAGTGTTTGATGTCAACGGCTTATCAAAATCTCAGGTACTTTGTAATTCTCTCATGAGCAGACTATTGTTTTAAATCAGTGAGATCATGCCTTGGGAGAAAATTCCTATTGACACCTGTTGAAAATGATTACTGGTTCAAACTGGTATTAACAGGTATGAAGTAGGAATTCATTTTACCTGTTGAAGTCAACCAGGACAATAGTACAGTATCAACAGGTGACTCATATGAGTTAACAGGTTAAAGTTTCTGTTGGCACCTGTTAAACCTTGTTGCAACCTGTTGATATTTTTTTCCAATAACCTGCTCTTCATGTTCAAACCTGTTCATTAGGTTTCAACAGGATTTTTGCCAGAGGCATGGGGGAGGGGTGCCTTTGTTGAAAATATTTTGACTTTGTAAAGAACTGCTGAGTAATACTATCTGAAAGTTACACACTTTGGTCTTTGGTTTTATTGTAACTCACATGAGGTGACAGGCTGTCAAACTAAAATTGGTGTTAATGTTACAGAGTTAATTGGAACAAACTTGCATCAGTTGGAGATGGTCATGAATGGAAACAGTAAAAAGAAGAGAACCTAGCTTTGGGGGATTCTCTAAATTTTGCAATTTTGAAAATGTTAAAATGTTTTTTACTTTTCTTTTTTCAATTTTATGATTTTTTAATTGCTTGTAGAATCAACCATGTAATGTAAAAGTGGTTTCATATGTGATGGATGCATGTTGTGCATGAAAATGAAAACTTTTGCTTTTTATTACAGGTTGAAATCCTTGGAGAGGGCACGGAAATGAAAGTTGAAGTAGAGAACCCAAAAGATAAGGTTGTCAAGTTTGGCGCCCTCAGAGTGGGACAGACGGTGAAACGTACGATACCCATCATCAACCGAAGCCCTGCACCACTGTCCTTTACGGTTGCTCTCACTCCTCTCAGCCCTCTCCTGCAGCAGATTCCAGCTGTCCTTAAACTTGCTCCAAGTCAGACCATCGACCTGAAGCCTAAGGGAGGCAAGGCTAATCTGGAGATGGTCTTTGCCCCTAAGAGTAGAATTCCTCAGTTTACAGAGGAGGTATGTTTGAGACTGGTGTGAAATATGCTGAAACTTTTGCTTAATCTTCTGCTGTATTGACCAAGCCTTGCTTTTTGTGGGCTTGGATCAGAAGCTTATCCAACCCAGGTTTTAATATCTAGTTCTGCAGATTCTAGCAAAACCAGTTATGATTTTTCATGACCAGGTGCCCTTTTTGGAAGGAAAATGTAAACTTTACATGATGTTTGGCATAATGAAAATGTATTGTAAACACTATGGGTATTCCCTGGCATTACAATTCGCAAATTGTGTATACAACATCTGAGATGAGCTCCGGAAGTTGAGTTATATTACCAGGTGCTTTGCACAAAAACTAAAAGTCGCCAGGTCATGTGATTTTGAAGCAAATCAGGTGCTAAATCTCAGGCACCGTAGGATGTGATTTGCCTGGTGCCTGCTTAATGTACGGCTTGGTCTTGACTGTGTACTTAATATCCATGTTTAGAGGGCAGTACTATCATAACCTTCAGTTTGTCCAAAAAGGAGGTGAGTGGACAGATACAAAGAATAGGAGAAAAGAAATCAATCACACTCAACAAAAATAATACTTAAAATGTTTATGTACTGAAATGTATGAGAGGAATGGAAGGACTTTTCAAAAAGTTTTCCATTGTTTCAATTGAAGTTTTTTACTATTTTTGCAATGACGGTAGTTAATTTTTATAGGTTGGTTTGTTTTGTGATCCATGCCAGTAAAGTGAGGTTGGTATTACTATTATGTTGAGTCAGGGAGGGCATAGGGGCAAATTGATCCCTTTGATCAAATGTTGGTGAGGACAGCAATTGTCATAGATGTTTGCAACTTTTTATTGTGTTGCATCTGTTTGCTGCCAATGGAAGAGAACTTGTCAGTTTGCTTTTTGAGGTACTATCATTGTTATGAAGTTACTATGTTCCATTTTCCAACTCTTTGCACCATCAGTTATATGGTCCATTCAGCAGTAACAATTTTTTCATCAAGGTGTTTTGGTTAAATCTCTAGTTTCTGTTCATAGGAGATTTCATTTTCTCTTTCAGGTCATGTTGGAATGTGCTGGCTTATCCCAACCATTGTTCGTGGTGACTGGATCATGCCAGGGCATTGAAATAACCCTGGATCAAGAGTCTATACCATTTGGGGCTGTTGTCCTTCGAAGCAGCACAACACGTAAACTTGTCATGTACAACACCGGGGACGTTGGCGCCAGGTGAGGGTTTACAAAATTTGGAGATCTTTAAAGAGGCTTCCAGTGATGTATTAACCACCATTCATGCCCTCAGGCTGAGTTTATTTTGGCTCCACAATTTGTAGTTTCCATTCCTGTTTTCAGAGTTTTTACTTCTTGACAAGCCATCTGCCCTTCTTGGTCCATGGTCTTAAACCTTCTCAGCAAAATGGGTGGTCCTTGCTAACATGTGTTGTCAGATGCTTTTCAAATGGAAGATAGGTATAAATTTAAGTTAAAAAATAGGAAACTAATTGGTAGACATAAGTGTGTTATTCATGAGCCTCGTGTTTGTGAAGTGATTACAAAAGAGAAAATTGAAAGAACCTTGTATCAGCTACAATTCTTTTTATGAGTAAATTATCTCAAATTTTTACCTGTCAGGAATTCATGCCACAGTATAAATGAAAGAGACCTGTAAGGTGATAGAATCAGACTGAGGTATGAATAGAGTTCAAACATTTCTCAGTTCATATATGAAAACCAGTCTTTTAACCCTTCACTGCAAACTTTTTCTTTATAGGTTTAAATGGAATATTGAAAAGTTTGCACCAGATTTTTTTATCAGTCCAGCAGAAGGTTACATATCCCCTGGTATGAATGTTACCCTGGAGATAACTTTCCATCCAGCAGCTATTAGCCAGGATATCAGATATGATGTAAGCTTGTTTTTCCTTGGTTTTATTTATTCTTTTATGTGATGCATATGTTTTTATGTGATTCATAAGATGTGAAAAACCAGAAGTTTCCATAGTAATTTTATCTTCAGCAAACTTTTTTGCAATTTGTTAAGTCCATGAAGCTGAAATTAGTGCATTTTTAAGGCTCTGTGATATGCTCAAATCCTATCCAATGGTGTAACACAAATTATACCTGCCAATATGAGCAGGTTCTGTTAGGAGAACCTGTTACACTTGGAGACCATCTCATCCAAAAGGAAGCTAACTTTGAAATATGCCGTGTCAACTTGCTATTTACCATTCTAAACTTGGGTGGGGAGGTTCAGTGAGATATAGTCTCTTCCTGAGTGATACAAACATAGAGTTCTGGCCAGGAATCAAATCAGTGATTCTTGAAACAACAGTTAGAACCTTTATAGGTGAGATGGTAGTTGAAGGAAGTAGAGTTAAGGGTTATGGATAGGGGAGAGGTAAGGGGCATGGATTGGGGAGGGCATGGATAGGGTTGGCGGGTGATCTATGTCCGATATGTGATGGGGAGGGCGGGGGGGGGGGGGCATCTATAATGCTCTTTAATACTATGCCAAAGGTGCCATCAGAAAGTTGAAAAAGTGATTTATAACCACCAGTGCATGATGCTGAAGGTTAGTAATGCAGTTTTTTATAATCCAGTGGTTACTTCATAATTACCTCTCAATCTAGAGAGGGTACTTGAGAAAAGGGAAGGGGAAAATTAACCCTCCCCTTCCCCATCGTGGAAATCATGTATTTTGTAAGCTTGTATTGCACTGCTTGTGTATATTACCAAAAATGCATACATCAATTTGTAACTAGTTTGTTTATATTTTTATATCACCTTGAAGAAAAATGAATTGCAGTCTTTCTCACAGTTTACACATCTTTTTGCTTTAGAAACTTCAATGCACCATTGAAGGTGGCCGACCGCTGAGACTGGTCTTGACTGGGATGTGTGTTGGTTGTCAGCCACAGAAAGAAATCATGCACTTCAGCACCCATGTGCGTATCAAAGATGCTCGCAACCTCACCCTTCACAATCGAACCAATATGCGTTGGGATCTGAGGCCAGTCATTGAAGGGGAACACTGGAGCTGTGCTGATGCTGTGGTTGTAGAACCTCAACAGAGTAAACCATTTGAAATTATGTACAGACCATTGATAATGACAACAGAAGGCAAGAAACATCAGGTATGTGAATAGCTACAGATTGGGTGATTAAAATGTTTATCTAAATATTGAAAGGTATGTTTTAATTAAAGTGGTATGTAGCCATACTGGAAAGGGTGTTTGTTTTTTGCCAAAGGATTATGCCAAAATGGGCATACAAAATTTTAGTATGTTTATGCCAACACTAACACCAGTTTTTTGATGTACCAGTAGTGTTTCTCCAATAACTTAAACTCTAAAGTATTCCAGCAAAGATGTGGTGTCAGACTGTCAGTCATATTGTATGCTGTAAGATACATTCATGAACAATTCAGAATTGTAATCCACCCCTATGTTGTATTTTCTCTCACAACAGTGAGGCAGGCCATCTGTCAAATTTGTTAGCATAAAATTTTATTTGTCAAAGATCTTTGTGTGGAATGTTGCACTTCCAGTGTGGGCATGTAGTTTGGATAGCATTTTCTCATGCCCTTCTGGCTAGATCTTTTGGCCCTTCACATACAAAATGTAGTAATCATGGGTCAGAGATTTACTCGGGAACATTTTGTTGATTTCTTTCTATTCAAACTCAATAAATATTGTGTTACCTTTGAGTGCAGGGAGTTCTAGGGTTTCAGGGGACTGATTACAGGTGAATGGCTTGGTAGACGGAAAGGGGGTGATTGGTAAAAGAAAGAGGTGTCACTTTAATGGTCTCAAATATTTGATCAGTGCCCATGTATTACATCCAAAAGAATTAGCAAATGTGTTAAAAACACAGAAAAGTCATCTGTCTATATATTCTACATACATGAAGTTAACATACTGCTGTAGGGAGTTCATAAAAACTTCACACCCAATCACTCTCATAGTTACAGAGTTTAGAGAATGAGTTATATTTTGTTATGGACCAATCAAGTCACTATTAAACTTATTGCACAAACCTTCAAGATGTCAACGCTTAAATAATTTTTGTTTCTTTGCCTTCAGGGAACTATATTCTTTGCCCTCCCTGATGGCACAGGGTTGATGTATAATATGGTGGGGGTATCTGAACCCCCCAAGGCAGCAGGAAATATCACCCAGGAAGTACCAAGCAAGACCATGTACACACAGGTCCTGTCAGTCTCCAACTGGCTAAAGAGACCTCAAAGGTATTAATATTCAGTAAAAATCCTTGCAATTGTCCAAGTTATTAAAGTTTGTCTGTGCTTGCCTGTTGTGTTTGTCTCATGTGCAAGTTTCCTCCCCAAAGTTATCATAGCCTGAAGAAAATATTTTACTGTATTGTTTCTTTTCAGAATTTTATAAGGTCAGTGTAGGTTGGGGGGGGGGGGGGGGCTAAAGTATGGGGTGCAGCAAAAAAGGCATGCTTGTAAAAATTCCCTCTTTTGCTATGGATTCCAGGGACACATAGTATGCTACCTGTTTTCAGCCATCAAGCAAATGACAAACTTATGTAGTTTACTGTTTACTTCCCAAAATGTGTGGAGTGTAAACCAACCTCAGTGCTATGTGTATTTTCTTTGTATAGGTTCAAGGTTCTTATTGAGATGTTGAAACCAGACAAGCTTGACCCAGCGACAACATTGAAGGGATTGGATTACATTGATGTACCTGGACTGAGCAAGAGGGACTATAAACTGCATTTCTTTTGTCACAAGGATCAAGCTTCTTACTCTGCAAGGGTAGGTGACATTGGTTAAGATCATACACAACACTTTCCCCATTTTTACTATTTCTGTCTGTCTCTCGTACAGATTTTATCCCCAAAGGAGAGAGTGGTTACGACCAATTTCTATAAAAAAAATGTTACCAGTTTTAGTATTGGGAAGTAGTATAATGAGGTGTAGGGAAGCCTTAGATTGAAACATGTCTCGAGATAAATTAAGCCTTGAAGTACCTTTGGTATGACTATGTGAAATTTGTGTAATGTATATATGGTGTAAGTATTTATTCAGCCAGTGATACAAGTCACATGGGAAATCAGGTGACTATTCAACCTCCAAGCAGTACAAAACAGTAAAAGATGGAGTGAGCAAATACATGACAAATCATGGAGAAGAGGCATGATGTATAGGCTATAAATAAATATAAAACATAGTTGTGTGGAGTTTTGAAAGATAAATGGAGTATTACTAATCAGGACATCATTATATCCATCTGAAATGCTCAAGGTTAAAGTTGCCTCTGTTTTGATAGATGCTGTTGGTGATGCCCTTGAAACAAGATATTGTTTAAAAGGATTTCAGTTAGACCAACCTTACATGGACAGTGTTATCCCTTTCTCAACTATGATAAAGTTGTTTTCAATAATTAATAGCCACAGAAAGGAGGTAAAATCTACCCTAACACATTGTTGTTACAGCTGAGTACTCTGATGCTCTCATTAGAATAATGTTTTAGCTTTAGTAGGAACTAAAACAGATTTTCTTTGAACAGTATCAAAGTTAACAAGATTAGAAACAGTCGATAACTTCTCTATGGGATTGTTTGTTTTTCTGACAATCAGGTTGTTTTCAGAAGCGAACAAAGTGGAGAATTCCAGTTTTATTATGTGACTTTCAAGAGCACCCCTCCTGGTGTGATGGGTACCATAGAGATGACCACACCTGTCCGTCTCACCACCTCCCACACCATCACAGTAGAGAACCCTCTATCTGTGCCAGCAACATTCCAGACAAACTGTTCCATACCTGATGTCATGTTACCTCCACAGTTAATGGTACCCCCACAGTCAGAGGTAAGTTCCCCCACCTCCCCATCCCAGCAGTTTTTTCTTATCAGGATCTCCCTCAACTCTTCATGCCTTGTCAAATTCATTGTATTTCCTTCTGCTCTTCACTGGTTCTGCTAAATAAATTTTCATGAATGAATTTTTTGGAATATTTTTGTTGCTGATTTTAAGCCATGCTCAAGTAGGTGGTTTGCAGAAGTGTAAATATCTATGAAACATGACTAGCACTTTACATGATTCAGACCAAAGTTAATCATTGTTAGAACCCAGCATGGAGTAATGATCTAATCAGAGTAGGGTAATACAACAGTATCGTGAGTGCTCATGTATAGCTGCTTTAGGAATTTTTTTATTTGTAACACAACTAAGTGTTGCTACCTTAGATTACATCTAATGAAATTAAAGCAGTGATAAAATTTCACTTATCCCACAACTGAATTTTTATAATTGTATTGTCACACTTTGCTGCCTACCATTATAATTCTATATTCTACCTCAACAGGGAATCCTCAGTATTGAGTACCTACCATTAAAGGTTGGGGATATCCCAGGTAAGCTTCAGCTGACCAGCAATGACCTGGGACTCTATCAGTATGACATGGTGTTGACTGCAACCCCTGCTGGACCTGAGAAAGCTGTCTACTTCAGGGCACCCCTTGGAGGAACACATGTCCAAGGAACCAAGTTCCTCAACTTTGCTAAAGTCAAAACAGAATACACTTGCAAGGTATGGACCTAACTTTATTTTTTATGCCCTAGGATCAGGCCCTAGTCAAGAGGGTGGGGGAGGGGAATTATCCCTTTTAAGATCAAAATATTAGGTAGCATACCCCCAATAAATCTGCCATTGACTTACACACTAACTTGAAAAAGTAAAGTGGCCACTAAAACCTTGTAGAAGTTTTCACCAGGTACAAGCTACCCATCACAAGAAAGCTGACAAGTTGGCCATTCAATGGCAATTTTCAGTTTACCATACCATGACGGTGAAGATTTTTTGCTAGCGGAGCTCAAAGCTTCCGTACCTTTACCCAGAGCCTTTTTACTCGGTCAAAGCCTAGTATATGATCGCCATCTTCTAAGCCCATAATTTCCCCAAAATTACTTCAATTGACCCCATTTTACCACCAGAGATACTTCATCTCGTCCACTTTTATATCAAATTGACAAAAGACCTCATCCTATTCAGTAACATATCACAAAAGTTATTCCAATGTCTCTTATTGGTGTTATTTGTGAAGGTGAACAAATGGATGCATTAATACAACTATGTAATGGGGGCGTGCTACCATTAGTGGTTGAAGAATGGTTCATATTCTGTTACATGATTCTCTTTGTAGATGATAGAGGGCGCCAGACATAAACAGTGGTTTATGATACATGTTGCATTTGGCAGCCAGTCTGTTCTCTTGTTTGTACATTCCTGTTGGCACATATGCCATTTTGATTCTTACTTGGCAGGTATCTACCAAATCTCCTTACAGGCTGAAAGACAGCTTTAAATAGTAGCTTGTGGTCTTGGGTTACTTATTTGAACTAACTTGGTAAAACAACAGATGCTTTACACAAACATTGTTGAAGTCTAACTTAAATAGAAATCTGTGGTTTGTGATATTTACACAGGGGATTAATAATCCTGGATATTCATTCTTCACCAGACAATTCAGCTATAAAACTATTGGAAATACTAATTTTAATCTTCCCGTATTTGAGTACTTCACTGTGGGGCTAGCTTCATGTTGACATTGGACTGTGGTTTCAATTCCTTAGCTGTATGGGACTAGAGACATGGCCATTAATTTAGCCCTTTGACTTTATGTCCATTCCATCATACACTGCAGGCCTTATTGACCATGGTGCTCTTCTGTAGTATTTCTGATATGTGCTATGAAGTTTCCAACTATTAGCCTTAATAACCCTCTGTTTAGTTTCAGTTTCATAAACTTTATTTCAGGCTCTTTCACCTGATGACGAGATTCATATAATATACATACTATCATAATAAAAAGAAAGAGACTGTGGGGTGATTACAGAAAGCTTGCGAAAGCTTGTAAAGGTAAACACCCCGAGAGAACACAAAGTAAGACTACATGTAGACCACATAAAGAACACAACACTGGAAAAAACACAAGAACTAACAGAAAATCAAAACGAACTAAAGGAGAAAAGGCACCCCCCCCCCCCTTTTCCAGCTTTTGTCATAGTACCTAGCAAAATTTAAATCAGTTGAATTCACATTTTTCTTGTCCTTTTTGGTCCTCCTTTTGATGTTTTTTAAGGAGTTGCTTCTACCTTTACTAGATTGTTCAGTTTTGTGTCAAAGTATTCACATTTGTCATCTTAACAGTTTTAATGGTGGGTGTCAGTACTGGGTGAAAAATCAATACTTTCAGTTCAGAATTGGATATTTTTTGCAATAATTATTGTTATATCCATAGTTTGACAGGGAGGGGGTTTAATATAACATATCAACTTTTCAGGGATAGTTCCTTTTGGGTATAAATGTGAAGATAGGAACTGTGGAAAAGTTTGTCCTAGTTGTACGAAAATTTCAAGGTAGAATTATTTATGGATGTAGTTTCACAATCCTGTCGTATGTTTCAAGTAAAGGTCAATCTTAGATACAGGAATTAACAGTTTTGTAAAAAATTTCTTTATTTATATGTATCTCTGTTTTTTCAAGTCAATTTCCATTTTGTAGAAGTTGGGATTCTGTACTGTAATGATAGGAGTAGTTCATTTCATTTCATTTTTTTTAATCAATTACCAATAGATACAGGATACAATTATGGCATGTATAAACACTGTAATATAAAACTACTAAAATTGGCAGTCTGTTGCAGTATTTACACTGTTTGTGGTCCTGTGGAGTCTTAATTGAATCACATTTGAGTTTTGCAATATATGTTTGAAAGCGATGAGAAATAATTGAAGTTACCATGTATTTGATTATTTTTGTGTGTGTGTTTTGTTTTTCATTTTCTTAATTTTGTACTCCGATTTTTGTGAATTTTGCAAAATAGGTAACTCCTGTATTTAGTCAGTCTTGAGCGAAAGGATATGTTGCACTCACTGAAGGTACAATTGTGGTATGACTAAAGAAGTAACAGGGTAGGTGTGGTTCCAGTGTCACTGTGAACAAAGGGCCAATGTTTTGAAAGTGATGGGCCTGTTGTTCTTCATCACTACTTGATCGAAACAGCAAAAGCTACAGGCAGGCCATAATGCAACACTCTCGTCAAGTCTACCATCTGGTAGAGCAGGTCCATATCTCTGACCCTTGGAGGGTATCTTGGAAATGTCATATAAAGTAATATTTAAAAGTTCCCAGAATTCCACCTCAGTAACTCTAGGGTGTTGTAATATTGAGTTTCCATTCATTTCATCATAGTCACATCCTTAGCACGCAACTTTGAAATATGAGCTGTTATTGTCTTAGTGTATGCCTGAATAAAATCATGTTCTTTTACATTTCATTGAAGTTCCGTAATGGTATTATCATGTTTCATTTTAGTAGGTCAATTTGTAGATCAGACCCCTTGTTAAAGTGTAAGAAGTATTGCTACCCAGAATTATGAAAAATTAAACCATGAGAGTGGTACCACTATCTTTTTGTTCAAGTTCGGGGAAGTCATAGCTAGATTGAAGGGCACACAACCAATAAACATAAAAGCCTTGGTTCAAAAGTGTTGTTTGACATCATTTTACATCAATGTTGTTTTCCTGTGAAGTAAAAAAAGTGCACTTAAACAACAATATTAACCCCATTTTCAAAGTAGTTAAAGGCCTGGTGACATGAAATTTTACATAGTTGGATATTTGATGTAAAAGACATTAAAAATCCAGAAAAAAGCTACAATTCCCATCAAATACTGACCATTATACATGGAAAATTCTATTCCACACTTATATTTTGAATGAACATGAGTTGAATATGCAAATTTGTGATGTCAAAAGATGGACATACCAAATATGGATAATGTTAGCCTTTGTTTTTTCAACCTTCATTTCATAGACACTTGTATTATTGTTATCTCCTGAGGCATTTATTATTGAAGTTAAAATTGTTTCCTTGAAAAATATTGATATTACTCACCAAACTGTAAACTATCTTATCAGTATTTAAGAGATAATTTATACAGGGTTAACAAAAGAAATCTCATCACTGTGCAATCACATCAGTATTTTTACATAGGCAATGAGTTACATGAGAAACCATCGAACTTTTAGGAGGTATATATTGAGGAGGGTAAAAAATATTGAATTCCAAAAATCTTTCATTGGTGGATTTTATTCTTTAAGTGTCAAGTGAAAACAGTCTTTTTGGTAGCACGTCACCATACCTGTAATGGCGTGACTTAATGTTTCTCACAAAGAAGTCTACTAATACCATGTCACATCTTGAAATGTTTTTCAAACATATTTTCATTTTCTAGGTGGATTCTAATGACTTCCATTGTGACAAGTCCATCACAGCTGCACCAGGGTCTAGCGGAGGTACAGAGGTCAATTTTGAAATAACTTTTGAACCCTCTCATCTTGGCGAGGCTCGAGCCTCGTTGACCATTTCATCCCCAGTAGGGGGAGAGTATACATTCCCCTTATTTGGTACCTGCATCCACCCCAAGCCGCAAGGACCCTACACTGTCAAGGCCAACTCTACCATCTCCATACCCTTTAGGAATGTCTTCTCTCACACTACACCCTTCACATTCCAAGTCGACAATCCATCTTTCTCTTGCAAAACTGGTGAGAGTATAAGAGGAAAGAAGACACACAATGTTATTGTTGGGTTCGAGGGTAACCTTGATGGTACCAAAGCACCCAAGATGGGGAAACTGGTGGTGAGCTGTGCCAGGTCAGCAGGTGGTGCTGCCAATGTGTCTTGGACATTTTACCTCAAAGGGATCACACCTTAGAGGAAAAATTACCTTGAATCCTTTTTTCTTTTCTTGTTTCTTTTTTTTTTTATTTTTATTAGTTTTCAAGTGTAAATATACAGATGGAACACTTTTCTGGGAGAAATTTGTTTACCTATCAGAGTTCAAATGTATGATTTTCAACTAAATTGTATACTTATTGGTGAATTCATATTTTAGTGAATGTTTCAGTAAGCTCTTTTACATCAGAATTGATGTCTTCTGCAGCTTTCGAGAGACTGTAGGTGTTAATGAAATGTTAGGATTGAAACTATACCTTTTTATTACTCCTACAGTGAATACTACTCCATAATTGAGATTTTTTCTGAGTGTGTGGATAATGTTCCACAAAAAAATCTATTTGAATATATATTTCCCAAGAAGAATTTTAAGGCACTCCATTTTGAAGTATATCTCCTTTTTCTTGACCAAATTGCCTTAAAAATATTACTATTTGTCTTTCCTTGTCAACTTCAAAGAAAAGCTTGTCTAAGTATGTAATGTTGAAGTGAAAAGCCTTGTATAAGTTAGAACTATAGTAGAAAAGTTGTTTTCTCACTAATGTCTGTAAAAAATATTTACAGAATACATCCTTGGCCTAGTTTTTTCTTTTCCTGCTTACAGTTGTAATGTTTGCTGGTGGTCCTTAAAAACAATTAGCACAATTTGATAAATGTTGAGATCTATTACATGTAGGCTGGATTATTGATTCGAAGCAGTGTTAAGTTTTTCCTGCTTGTATGACTATGTAGTTAATTATTTTATTTTTACATTCATTCTTTAATATATTTTGCCTTTTCTCTTTTCTTTGAAATTGAAAACACCTTGAAAGTAAAGAAAATTTAGCAGGTCGCAAAAGGACTTTTTGTTTTGTTTGTGAAGTCTAGATATTACTTTGTCAATTATTCTTTCTCATATTTTTTTGACATTTTACAGTTAAATATCAATTAAACATGTATTCCACATGCACTGTGAACGTAAATGTTACAGCCCGTATGATGCGTGAGTGTTTGGCACATCTCAGAACTCTTCTTTTCTTTTTGAAAGGAAGTAAAATTCTGAAAAAACAAAAATTTTGAAAGCACCATGGTAAACTTGTGATAGTGATGGCATATTTTTTAACCATTCTTCCTTGAAAAAAAAAAACACCTTGAATGTGGTTCCGTCCTCTTGTGATGCTGCCTTGAATGGAAACCATCCTTTTTAGTGAAATGTAAAGTTTATTCTTCTGCCTCTATTTACATGTTTTTTCTTGTCAGCATTAATTTTTGATACTTTCGTTTTATTTATGTCAACAAGTGTGTATAGATTTCATTTGTAAAGGTTGGTAAGAACCTCTTTATGGGAATAAAATACTTTATTGAAAATTAATTTTCACCTTAGCTTGATGTGAACAGAGTTTAACTGGATTGAAAATAAACTGCCTTTTTCATTTTGGAATGTTCTCCTTTCCTTGTGAATATTTTGTGAATGTTGGGTATTGACAGTTTGCATTACTTTCATATCAAACAGATTAAAAAAAAAGGCAGTTAAGATGTGTTAAAAGGAACATGATTTCATTATGGGCATCAACAGGTTGGGGACAGAGGGGGACATGTCCCCCACTTTTGAAAGTGAAGGGATTATCCCCTCCCCCCACATTTTAAGGAAAATAGTAGGCCCATGTCTGATTCCAAAGCTTGCAATATAGCTAATTCAATGAAATCAAACTGGAAAATGGTGGAAAAGGCCATGTAATGGATTAACATCGTGGGGAAATGCTGCAGATTACACAGCAGATCATCAGGCCTCTAAATTTTTTAGGTCTTTTAAGTGAGTCCCAGATCACTTTCTTCAGCTTCTCAATTCTCATTTGAAGTAATTTTAATGAAGGTCACATCCCCCACCCCACATCACGGAAGCTGTTGGCCCTCATGGATCTCACTCACAGAGGGCCTTATGGCCTTTCACAGGACATAAGGGCGACTTCCTTGTGTCCCGATTGGCACTCAACAAAATTTGGTACTTGTGAAAAATGTATAGGACTACACTTATCTTTTATTCTTTTGTATTAGAAGCGAATAAAAATGCAGTGCATTGTAGGGTGTAACAGAGCTCGGATTACGAAAATGTTTTAAAATTGAAATGTTCAGAGTGTTGATGCTCATCGATCACAGACACAGGTTGTACTATAAATATTTACTTCCCATTAGATAGTTTGAGAGATATTATTGTTCAAACCTTGCAACATCTACCATCATTCATGCTTCCAAAAAGTCCCTGCATTATCTGGTAGAACGGGCTGCTAGTCTGAGTTCAAGGCTATGTGGAGGGTATAATGTGCTTCCAATGCCATTTTAAGAAAGTTTAGTACTTGGTTCTTTTCTATGCTGCAAGCAAAAGTGTATTAAAATACAACAGGGGCATAGATGGGGGGATGTGTGACACCCCCCCCCCCCCGTAAATCCAGTGTCGGTCTCCAAGTGATCCTTAGCCTCGGTCTTCAAGGAAAGGAAAAGGAGACGAGTGAAATTTGTACTTTCTCATTTCTACTTGACTCATTAAATCGTCCAAAATGTTCCTTTAGTCTCTTTTCAAACTTTGAGTCTAAAGGTATACACTACAATCATCCATTGGCTCTTTAATATTTTTAATAACAGCCCAAAGGACAGAAAATTTTTTATTCAATCCACCAAAGGCTTCACTTCGTACATTGCGGATATATTTGTTTATTTACGGGTGAGTTTTATTTTAGGCCTATCTCTATCTTCAAACGCTTTCTGGTTTTCTTTCTTTCCTTACAAAACTAAGTGAAGGACACCAGAGAGAAGAGTCCGACTTTAAAGGTTCAACCTATTGCAGAAAGGAAGCAGACGCGTAGCCACGGAGGGGGGGGGGGGGGGGTAGATGTTCGCTAGGCCCCAAAATTGTTTGTGTCCTAATAACGTCTAAGAATTAAGGACGGCGATCAATGCCGTGACCCCCCATTTGAAACCTAGGCCCGCCTAAAGATTTCATCCTAGCTGCACCCCTGAAAGGAAGTTGATGTTACGGGCGAATGGTCCCAATGTTTAAAAAAATCAGTCTCAACATTAGCATTGCATGATCATATCAATAGATTGAAGTGATACACAGGGTGTTGTGCTAATTGGAACGTCACTTAGCCCTACCTTAGATATTAACGGTTTAAATTCTATTGCTTTAAATTATATCGCTTACATTTACCCCGGGTGAGAACTGCCTTTTAAAACTGCAATAACACTGATCTCCTTCGATACCTTGCTAAATTTTGCAATAGGATGATGAAGCTTTACACATGTCGTAATTGATTGCAATGAAAATTGGGTCAAGAAATAGTTTTAATAACTTTCTACAATATATGCTGATTTGTTGCTGCATTTTGAACGTTAGCATCCTCTATATACCTGAATTCTCAGAAAAGTTCATCAGGGATCATTTTCCCTCTCTTCAGTAACATCTTACACCAGTGGCACTGGCATCGTCGGTCATGGGGAAACGTGCACACCCCAACATAATCGATTTCCGGAAATTTCTGAATATTTAAAATTGAACCCAAAAGGCATTTAAGCGATATATTTCTCTAGGGGTTAGAGGGAGGTGTGTTTTCGACTGATGGATCGAATTTAATCACTGTCCACACAAATCCTTCGCAAACTATCAAAATTTTCGCGTGCTCCGCTCGCATTTAGTCTCATTGTGGCGGTTTTTTTTTTTCTTTCTTTTATCAATAGGCTTACTGTCTTAAACGTATTCACAGTATTTATGGTGTGGGCTTTAGGCCTACTATTCGCCCGATTTTTGGTGTGTATAGACAGATTACGGAAGAGCACGTCATTGCAACAATGCAGGCAAATTCTCTTCACCTTCCCCTTCTTTTGTGAAGACTTTTTTTAACGAAAATTGAAAGCTTTAACGGATGACCAGGCAGCAGACTAGCTTTGAAATTGAAATTGGCAAACACATTTGTTAGGGAACTGATGTCTGCATGGGTGTAGACTCTGCATGCAACTTTTACCATGGAAATGATTTTAATGCAAACTTTGGCGCGCTTGGGCCACATTCATTACAATTCGCACTACATATCGTATGGCCATTATTAGGAAAATACTATACGAAAATATCCTGGCCAAGACACATTTCCAAAGGTTAAAGGTACATCTCCATTCTCTATAGGGCCCGCGCACCAAGAAGGGATCGCAGAACAATCTAATATAATGAGTAGCATACGGAAAAATTTGTAGTTTGATGTGAAAGATTGGAAGTATGTATTTGTCATTACACATTTTTCAAAACAATTTTACGGCGCTCTTCTTGCTCACCCATTATAGGTAGATAGGAATGTTAATACCTTTGCAAAGAAAGAGCATTCTGTTTGTTAGTCCACGACCCTTTGGTTATTCCTACTCTCCCTCTCGCTCATTCTCCCTTGCAAGCTGATCGTCTAAATTCTTATTGTTCATGATAGTATCGCCACATGGTAATTACCACAAAGCTTCCGGGTCTTCTCACGCAGGGCCCCGCTGGTGTTGTACCGCCCAAAGGCCTAACACAAGGCCCTGGACCACGCAGTTGCGGAAACATTCTTCCACGAGGGTCTTTTTAACCTACGGTGTAAATTTCTACAAAAAAAAAGCTTAGATGCAACTTCAGGTCTGGGAAGGGCCATTTTCTGCAATATGGTATGGCGGTTTGGTAAACAATTTTCTCCTCACGCTACGCGCCAATTGATGGTGGTGCCCCGCTTAGTGACGTGATATGGTTTGTTTTGGCTGAATGCACCAAATGCCCTGGTATTTATGCCTCTGTATAGACGAGGAAGTTTGCCACTATACGGAGAGCCCTAAATTTTTGCGCCCTACTTTGCTCTCATGTGTGCACTCTAAGGTGGTGGGCTATCTAGGGTAGGCCCTACGACATTCTGTCATTGTGGTGCCCCCGTGGGCCCCAGTGGCGCCTCGATGCAGATTCTGAATGCAGGTTTTGTCATGGAAATCTCATTTAATGAAAATTTCGCGCGCTTTGCGCGCATCCTCTACGGTTTGCACTCCATCTTATGACCATTATTAACATAAACATCTGTAGGGGCCATAGCATCAATATGCGATCTTTCAATCTAAGTTGTTGAAGCATGATTTGGAAAGTTGAAATTATGCCGTTATATATTTTCCAGAAAATTTTACCGAGCGCTTTGCGCGCAGCCATTATAGATGGCAGACACGTAGTTGCGCCAACCTATGGTGGCGCCTTAAATAAGCAAATTTCTCAAAGGGGAGGGGGACACCCCCTCCCCTTAGATTTAAGCGTTGCTACTAAGTTGGATAAAAACATCCAGCCAGTCGGAAAAATTAGAATTCACTAAACTATGGACAGGTATGTGATCAGCTCCAAAAATATCATAAAGATAGCACCATCTTTCATCTAAGCAACTTTCCCGTGGCCAGCTCTTGGCTGCCCCTTTTCTTTAAAACGAATGATGGACTTATTTTAATTCTGTCAAAAGATCTTTCGCAAACTACCAAAACTTTTGCGTATTCCGCGCGCTTTAACTTTTTAACCTTCAGTTGTATTAGTTTTCTTGAATACTGTTTCAAACGTATTCGCATTGTTCGACGGTAAGGGTTGTAAGGCGATTCCAATGCAAAATTTCTGTGCGCTTTGCGCGTTATTGCCAAGATCTACACTCCATACATGACAACCACAAAATGCACGGAATTATTATGGCGTAAACTATTTTTCGGAAACTAGAGGTACAATACTTCCCCCCTTTGTTCATTCTCCCATTGGAAGCTTATCGTCGTAAGTCTGGTTCAAAATTAGTTAAAGTTCGATTTTTTTTTGAAGTTCTTGGTGCGCTCCCCTGTAGTGTTATTTGGATGTTATGATGTTATTTAAAAGCATTATGCTGTTGTCTCCATTCTGCAATTACCCCAGAGCTTCCAGGACGAAAATGAAGGTGTCGTGTACCACCCTTGGAGGGATGCCATGCCATAGCCAAAATATCGTCAAATAATAAGAATTGCTAAGCATGTAATCAGTTCAAAGCTTTGTCAAAGATAACACCATTTTGAATGTAAGCAACCTTGCATAAAACAAATTCGAGCAACCTTACCTAAAACAAATTTTGAAAGAGGAGTAGTTCCCCCTACACTGAGATTACATACCCTTCTCTTACACCCAACCATAAATAAAAACAATTCATTAACTTATTAAAAGCTCGAAACTTTGCCAAAGGTGGCACCATTTTTGCATCTAAGCCACCTTAAATGAAGAAATAAGAGGACAAGACTCCCCCCCGTACACCCCTCTCCTGGACGGCACCTCTGCAATAGGTGACAAAGGAAGTTGCACAGTCAGTGCGCTGACTTCCTGGGTTTACATGAGTGGGATGTCGACACATCTTCTGTGGTTTCCCCAGTCACCAACCTTCACGCTTCGCCACAACCTCAGACTATCTGGTACACAGAAGGATGTCACTATCCTCTCATGGGTATCGTCCCTTCAATATCTATTTATGTCCCTCCATCTTGAACGAGATGTCGTATACTCAGGTTGAAGTAACAGGTTAATTTTGAAATGTAGCTGTAGTTTCAGTAAAAAGTAACTGTAAGCATGTAGTTATTTAGTTAATTTTTCAGCATTGTAACTATGGTAGGCTTAACTGTAACGAGTAACAATTTATTGTATGGAAATAACGAGTTACTTTCAAAGTGTAACGGTAACAATCCTGTACTTTTACCTCTAGACTCCACATTCGGCAAAATAACGGACTCGTCTTCGTCCGTTACTTTGTCAAATTTGGAGTCCCGACCGGGGATTCACCTATAATAATCAGCATTTTGGGGAGGGACTGGGATCCTGGTTTCTTTTTGTGGGGGCGGGGTCTGTGTTATAGTACACTTTCTGTTCTGATTTTGTTGGTTTTTCGTTTTTGTTTCTTTATATCTTCATTCGCGGCTAAATTTTTTATGTTCGTATTCAGGGAGTGGACTCAAGTGCCGAATTTATGTTCATTGGGACACGTAACCTATCATATGAGACGACCTTTCAGTGTCATTTGTGGTGAGATTATTTGTGGGATGGGGCTAATACGTCAAACTATCTAGGTGGAGCGCCACCATAAGGCGTGTAGCCTACGACAAAGTAAAATTTTGGCAAAAATGCCGATACCGGCAGATTACCGGGAAATGGACTTCCCTCTCCAGGCCTTTCAATTTGCATGTAGACTTTTCTGTCTGTCTTGATGTAGAAATTTGCACCTCCGCCCCATCTCAAAGAGTGGAACTCGGATACATTTTATTCTGTGAAGTTACTGTGTAGGGACATAGAACCTAGTATATTTGCATACAACTCTGTGCTACATTCATTTTTATTACGTGTTAAACAGGAAATCGAAGATAACATCTTCACATAACATCAGTATCAGTATAGAAATCCAGATGCGGTTTTGGAAATTCCCAGTTCGTGTTAATCGAAAGTAGCTGGTGTACCTGCATGCAGGTAGTACAGTAATCGTTACGTCAATAACCAGATACAGAAGCGCGCTTGGGCGTTCTGATGGTAACCACAGCATACGTTGTACAGTATATATGCTCAAGAAAATCCATATCGGGCTGCAGGGAATTTCGGTGCAGGACCATTACCTGTAGTCATGTAAGTACAAAAAGTTTCAAATGAAATCTGTAGCTATTAAAACTTAAAAAGAATACTTTCAGTCGCAGAGGTACATGGGCGTCAATCCGGGGGGGGGGGACGGGGGGACACGTCCCCCAGATTTCGATGGGTGGGGGACACAATATCAAATGTCCCCCCACTTCGTAAAGAGTAGTGTCGTGGTTCTATTAGACTAGCTTTTTGAGTGGCATGGAGGTTTGTTGAAAGTGTCTTGATGCAGATTTTGTAAGGGAAATCTTATTTACTGAAAAATTTCGGCGCGCTTCGCGCACATGCCTCACAGTTCGCATTCCATCTCATGACCATTAAAATGCTGATTATACAAGGAACTATTCTGATCACAACACTTTCCGAAAACAGAGATACATCTCCAATTATCTGTATAGGGGCCCCTTATTAATATAGGATCCTTCAATCTAATTTGTAAGCATGATGTGGAAGGTTCAAACTTTAAAGCACGTTGTTGCCGTTATAAATTTTTCAAAAACTTTTACCGCGAGCTCTTCGCGCGAAGCCATTATAGGTATAGATGGTGATTGTTGATACACTTACGAAGAAAAAGCTGAAATGTGCTTGTTAGTCTTTCACACCTTTTGCCTACATCTATCAGGGAGGTCTAACATCACCTTACTGCACCTCTTCTCTCCCTCTTGCCGATTCTTTAGTGCTGGAAGCTGTTCGTCTGGATTTTCGTTCAAAATTAGTAAAAATACGATAGATGTAAAGTGCTTGGCGTCATAATCTATATAACCATTTGGATGTCAGGTAATAAGCATTACGCCATTGCACCATTTTATATCATTGATCCAGAGCTTCCAGGAGACCCTACAGGCATTTGCCAGCCTTAGAAGCCCTTTTATAATGCACATTGAAGGAAAGGAGCAGTAAAGTAGCCAAAAGGGGCTTCAGAAAGGCTGTTGAAAACGTATTCTTCTCTTAGACAACATATTCCCTTCTTTCACCTAACCAAAAGTTAAAGTTCACTACATTATGGACATTTTCCAGCCATATACGATCAGCTCAAAAAAAAAAACCAAAGATAAACCAATTTCCATCTAAGCAACTTTAAATTTACGAAAATTTCTCAGTCAAAGGGGGACAACCCCTCCCCTTAGACCTCTCCCCAAGGCAACACCTTCATGAAGTGACAAAGGAAGGATTCCCACTGCTGTATACAAACGCAGGGTGCATAAAAAAGGTGCAATTTACGCGTCGCCACTGCAGTTAGTAAAAGCATCCAGCCAGCCGGAAAATTAGAATTCACTAAATTATGGACATTTTCCAGCCATATACCATCAGCTCCAAAAAATATCCCAAAGAGAGCACCATTTTGCACCTAAGCAACCTTAAATTAACAAAGTTTCCCAAAGGGGAGGATACACCCCCTCCCCTTAGACCCCTCCCCCAGGACGACACCTTTATCAGTGACAAAGGAAGGATCACCACAGCCGTATACAAAACGGAGAACACATAAAAAAGTGCAATTTTCACGCCGCCACTTTGTTAGGAAAACCAGTGGCGCAGCCAGGCTTTGGTGATTGGGGGGCACAACAGATGATGTCGTAAAGGAACTTCAGTTAACCTCCCCAGTCTGCGCAAAATGCGTTTTTTATGTGCTCCCTGCGTTCATACACACAGTGTGGATCCTTCCTTTGTCAGGTGTCACTACACTAAGGTGCCGTCCTGGGGGAGGGGTCTAAGGGGACGGGTTTCCCCTCCCCTTTGAGAACCCCTCCCCTTTGAGAAATTTTTGCATATCCAAGGTAAAAAAAGATGTACACCTCATAAATTTCACAATTCAGTGAGAAAAATATTGTCACATGATTCTCAAGAGCACTACACTAATTCAAGTTGGGATGACTGCATTTACCCTCTACTTCTGGCAAACTTTATATACTTCCTATTTGCAAATTACGTAATTCAATTTACGCTTCACTTCTGGCCTGCTGTCTAGCCTGCATGTTGCCGTAGCCACCAGCATTCATGGATTATTAGCGATTAAATTATTACCAATCAGAATCCATCGTCAGCTCCGCGAGGCTTTAGCTCGACGCTCACGCTCAGCTGGTAAGAGGTAATGCACACTACAATCAGTGCTGTATGTAACGGCGAAGTGTGTGTGTGTTTGGCCTTTGACTTCGTGAGATTAGGGCCCTGACAACTCGCCTGGGTGAGATCAAGACAGTGACTGCTAGCTCCCTGACGAAGTCTTATCTGGACAGCTGTGAACTGGGCCAAGCTTGAGTCAGTGTCAAATCAAGTAAGTTGGCAACTTAGTCGGATAGACCAACGTAGTACTAACGTCAGATAGCCTAACTTTATAGCCTATGTGACTCGATGACGACAGTTGACAACTCGCCCTGCTCAATAATTGTACTAATGTTAGGCCCACAAAGTATTACTGTCGGCGGTACTAATTTAGAATCAGTGCCCAGAAGTGACGTAGCATTACAGCTTAAAACTTGCAAATCCAAATTAAAATTTCAGTGACAAGTCAAGTTCCAAAAGAGCGAGGAAGAAGCATAACAAGTGTGGAAAGATAGGGTGTTCAGTGGGATTCGAACGTGGTATAGGCCTAGAGGCCTACTGCAAGAGTACGAACGCGATGCACAGTAACAGTATTGCAAGTCTATGCCTAAGGCTAAACTGATTGTGTTGCGAGCTAAGCTGGCAGCCATCGATTTTAAATATTTTAAGTACAGATTAATTTGACATATTGTACAGACTAACTCCAAGAGAAATACATGTCTATGTTAGGCCTATGCATATATTGTCTCTTTATACGTATGCCTAACCTTATCTCTATGGGTACCACCACAGGCGCCCCTTAAAGTCCCAGTACGACTTTGTATAAAGAAATACTTAAACCGCCGAAAATTGTCATAGCATGAGAGCCAGATATGTGAAGTTGGTAACAGTTTAAGAGGCTCTAACATACCAAGAAGAACAGTGTCAGCTTCTTTCGGGAGTAATCTTTGTCCGAAATGCAGATGTTGAATTCGGCTTGCCAACTCAAATTCGAGTTCTCTCCTCGTAATGAGCTTATCAGTCACGAGTATGAACCAATGAAAGTCTGTTTGTTTCTGATTATTCATGAATAAACAACTGTAGGTGCCTTGCCTTACATGCTCAACTGTAGTGAAATGTACTCACGTAAACAGTGCAGAGCATTTGCTTGTATATTCGAACGGATGGACTGCACAAACAGCCCAGGACTATACTCAGGTTAGCGTGGGCTTAGAATTGAATTGTAGTTAGAAATAATTACCCACGCCAACAAAATTGCAGCGCAACTAACATGAAAAAGGAGGAAACCTCACCTGAAATGCTATGCAAGATCACAGGCGTTAGAAACATAACGTATATATACTACACACACGGTATACACTATAATAAGAGAAGTAGACCCGGCCAGTCGCAATTCACTGCCAGTGCTTCCACACTCTAAATTCATTTTTCCTGAAATGGCCAATTTCAGGTAATTTTAGATTCCATTCAGGATAAATGAATTTAGAGTGTGGAAGCACTGGGTGGCAGTGCAGCCACGGCACTGGGCTTACTTCTCAGATTGAAACATCTTACCTTGTCTTATTATATATGTTTACATAGTGTTTAGTACGTAATGTTTCGAATGCCTGTGCCTAGCATTTGCTGTTGATTAGTGCACAATGAAAATACGGTAAGCGAGTGTGTATGCAGTAGTAGGCTTATCTGGCAATTCTCTAAGGGTGACTATGGTGCTATGAGAAACGATACCCGGAGCTTCACATTGGGGTACTTCAATGGGGGGCAAAATAACCGTACTGTGGACGAAAACTGGCAGCTGATTAAGTCCTTTCTCGAAAGAACTGTTAAGAAGAATGTTCCCACCAAAAGAACTGGAGCTAAAACATCTCTCCCGTGGGTTACCGATAGCATTCGTAAGTTGATTAGAAGAAGGGACAGGCTGCATGCTATCTTCAAAAAAACTAACAATACCAAGATGCATGACAAATGGGCTGAATTGCGGTCTAGAATCAAAAGGGAGGTCCATATCTCCCATACAAATTATGTTAATGGTATGATTGGTGATATAAAACATGACACTAAACCTTTCTGGAGGTACATAAATGGCCAAAAAAAGGATAATCATGGCATCCCCCCTCTCAAGACGAATAGCAAATTAGCTATTACTGATCTGGATAAGGCCTGTGCTTTCAATGCTCAGTTCACAAGTGTATTTACCAAGACTTTGTTTAGTGTTATCCCTTTCTGCAGACCAGCTTGTAGCAGAATGGCTGATATTACCATATCTACTCATGGAGTTGAAAAACTGTTAAAGGGCTTGAATAAAAACAAAGCCGTTGGACCTGATAACATTCATCCTTGGGTCCTTAGTGAAATTGCCTCTGACTTTGCTCCTATGTTAAGTCACTTGTATCAGCAATCCCTTACAAGCGGTAGGATACCGGCTGATTGGAAGATGGCAAACGTCTGCCCTGTTTACAAAAAAAATGACAGTTCTCTCCCTAGTAATTACCGGCCTGTTTTGCTCACTTGTATTTGCTGTAAATTGTTAGAGCATATTATAATTCCAACTTGATGGACTTCTTTGAGGCAAACAATACACTTTCAACAAAGCAGCATGCTTTTAGAAAGTCGCATAGTTGTGATACCCAACTAGTATCAGTCGTCGAAGACTGGGCTTCGGCCCTGGACTCACAAAAGCAGGTTGATGTCTTCATCTTGGACTTTGAAAAGGCCTTTGACACCGTGCCTCATGAACTGCTAAAAACCAAACTGTTTAGCCTTGGTGTTTCCAAACAGGTTCTTCGGTGGGTCGACGACTTTCTCTCTGATCGTAAGCAAGCTGTTGTAGTTAATGGTACTCGGTCCCCTTTTGATGATGTTGTCTCAGGTGTTCCTCAAGGATCTGTCCTAGGACCCATTCTTTTCCTTGCTCATATCAATGACATTGTAAATGCTGCCTCCTCTAATATTAGACTTTTTGCTGATGACTGTGTCTGTTATCGGGTCATAGAGAATGTTAATGATTGTTGTTTGCTCCAGAAAGACATACATAATCTAGGTCTTTGGGCCAAGACTTGGGGCATGAGATTCCAGCCCTCTAAGTGCAACATCATTACTTTCGCTAGAAAAAAAAATCCGGTTAACTTCGATTATGTCTTGAATGATGTGAAGTTAGTTAAGGTTGACTCGATAAAGTACCTAGGTGTCACGATTTCTAACGACTTAAACTGGGATAAGCACATTCAATCTATCTGCAATAAGGGTAATAAGATTTTGGGTATACTTTATAGAAATTTATCATTTTGCTCTCGCGATGTGAAGTTAGCTGCCTACAAGGGTCTCCTTCGGCCTGTTTTGGAGTATGCTTGTTGCGTATGGGACCCACATCAGTCTTATTTACAAGATAAGCTAGAGAGCATCCAGAGGAGATCGGCTCGTTTTGTAAGCTCCGAATTTTCTCGCGAGCCAGGGTCGATGACATCTATTTTGAAGGACCTTGATCTCCCCACGCTAGCTGATCGTCGCAAGCAAAACAGACTTATTCTCTTCTCGAAAGGTTTTTTTGGTAAGGCTAATATTCCCATGGACAAACTCAGTCATCCAACTCGGAAAACTCGTGGGATGCACAACCTCCATTTTTGTCAACTCTACTCTTGGTCTAATTGTTATAAATTTAGTTTTCTTCCTAGTACTCTGAAAGATTGGAATAACCTTCCTGCTACTTTGATTGATGGTTTAGATAGTCATAGAGATCCTATTCAATATATTACCAATTTTATTAGGGCAAATTAGGGCACCCCTGACGCATGTGCGGTGTAGTAATGTCCTTTGGATGTGTCACCGTGATCCGAAAGAAGAAGAGTAGATGTACACTGGCTGCAATGTGCTGCATGCACAGTCGACTAGTCATCCACATGATGTGATCTCGAAGCAGCTGAGTAATGAATATTCATAATGATTTAGAACTTCCCACCGTGATGAACCTTGTGCATATTGAAACAGCCATTACATTTACAACCACGATTTGTTTAAAACAACCTTTCACTTTCGTAAATGTCTTTTTTCTCCAACAAATCATTTCTCTGGTTATGTTTGGGTTGAAGAAACCTTAACCACCACTCATTTCTGTTATCCAAATTCGTATACAAAGTCGTACTGGGACTTTAACATTGCATAGTATACCATATACTATGTAGTATATATAGACAGAAAGGTATGTCACAAATCTCCTAGCTCGAACAAACAACCTACGTTTCTGGCACAATTACTGCACTTTTCTCGCCAAAATTTGTCTGTGTCGAGACTTTTGATCATAAGGTACCTCAAGGCAGCTCTTTTTCCGGAATAACTTCACTTGGCGTTGTCTGAAGGATGAAATTTCGGTGTAGTAACAGTCTGATGATGGTAGCTTCTGATAGGAGAGCATTCAGCACTTCCACACTATATAATAAAATACTCCTAAAATATTCTCTAAAGTTCTCTTAACTTTCTAAATTTCTTCCAAAATTTGTTTAATTATGGTTCACTTTTTATTATTGCAAATCTTGCAGATATATATTAGCATCAATATGAACAATTTATGAAATTAAATTTCATAAAATTTGGAAACCTTTGTGCCGGAAACGTAAGTTGTTTGTTTGAGCTAGGAGATTTGTGACACCTTTCCGTCTATATAATACATAGTACATGGTATACTATACAATGTTAAGGGGCGCCTGTGGGTACCACATATGTAACCCTATCCCTCTGTATGCGTACCACGAAACCCTAACCCTATCCGCATGTGTACCGTATATAACCCTGGCCCTATCCCTATGCGTACCAAAATACGTCGCTTCCGGGCACCGATTCTAAAATTGAGCCCTGTAGGCCTATGTAGGTACAGTGGCTTGTCGTAATACCCCATGATTGTAAAGCCTGGTACTTTTGGCTAAGGCTTCAAACTAGGCCTAAGGGGTTAATTAATAGGGCCCAAGGGTTAATTGCTGGTTCTGGTTCATTTTGTTGTGGCCTTGGGCAAGAAGTTTTATCTTGATTGATTGATTGCCTTTTCCCCAGGGGTTCAAGGGGTACTGACTCGTAAGGTACAGTAGCTTGTCATGATGGGTGGTGTATCCTATACCCGAGCTGGAAAAGTCGGAAAGGCCAACGTAGTAGCCTACTAACGTCAGTTAGCCTAACATTATTGGTAACTCGATGAGTATGACAGTTGACAGCCAACCAACCCTGCTTAATATAATATAATAGTAGCCAGGGATGTAGCTACGGTGGGCAGCACTGGGCGGCCACACCCAGCATTCGATATTTCCGCCCGGCTCTCCAGGCAAATACACGTCTCCCCGCCCACCACAAATCTGCCAGTCAAGACCTAAAACTAACCCCAAATTTACTCGCTAAGTAAAATGAGGGAAAAATAAAAATTTATTGGCTGAAAAATGGGGTAGATGCCATGGAGTGGGCTGAGGTGCTTTCCCCAGATCAGACTTTTACCCGGCACTCAAATTTGGCTAGCTACATCCCAGATAGTAGCTACTACTGTACTAACGTTAGGCCTACAAAGTATTACTGTAGGCCTATGTAAGTACTTAGCTTGTCGTAATACCCCATGATTGTTATTTAAGCCCGATACTCATGGCTAAGGCTTCAAACTATAAGGACCAAGGGTTGCTGGTTCATTGTGTTGTGGCCTTGGGCAAGAAGTTTATCTTGATTGCCTTTCTCCCCAGGAGTTCAAGGGGTACTGACCCGTAAGGTAGCTTGTCGTGATGGTTGGTGTATCCTATACCCGAGCTGCAAACTGAAGGGATTGCAACTGGGACGGGTTTCGTTGAGTAGTGGTAACATTTGTAAAAAGTGCTTTGACGCGTATCGTTGGTGTAAGGAGTAAGGATAGGCACAACCGCACAAGTGTGAAGAATGATAGAAAATTTTACAAATTTCTCTCTGAAAGGAATCCTTTGTTATCTTGTACTAGCTTCTACTAGGTTTAAAGTTATTGTCAGGTTCGAGTTTGTTGTAAGAAGGTAGTAAACAGGGTAAAACTAAAGAATACAGGGCCACACTTGAACGCATCAAAGCATCCGCACATCCATGGTCCACTCCAAGACTGATATTGTTGAAATCAATTTACTCTCCATCCAAGCTTCTGTGCATCCACTCCATAGTATTGCTTGTGGTCGTAAGAAATGGACAACCAGGATTTTCACTCATCATCTTTTTTCAGGAGTCACAGACCCATTAGAATAAATTTACAAGAGTCAAAATTAAAAGAGAAGGGGTCAGAATGAATTTGAGTTTCCTGCAACAAACTTTATTCCTATTTTTTATTTATTTTCTGTATTTGTGATGCTTTGCTACTATCTTTTCCTTGTAAGATACCATAATGAATCTGTCGATAAACAATATGGGAACTGGAAAGTGCTACATTTTGTGCATAAATTTGTAAATGTATTGGGAAAATTGCTTTCTCATTACTGATCGTCGGGGTGAAAAAGCTGTGTGTCAGTTTGAACCCAGAGATTTTGTCCCTGTGCGTCAAAATCAAAAGTTGTGCGTCATTGACCCGGGTGCCCGAGTCAGTGAAATCACTGGACAACAATGAGTCACTCAAAAGATTGGACATGAAACCTAAAGTAACTTTTTTTCTAAAGATCATTCACTTGGCATTTGATCATGTTAACCCAGTATATTCATGAACTGGAAAAATCAAAAGGCTCGTCATACAGCCTACTATGGACCTACGTATAAGTTGACTGAGCCTCAGAGCATCAGGATGCCCAGATACATCCCTCGAGTGGCCCTGTAAATTCTATAGTTACTCTGTGAACTGTTTTGCAAAGCTTGACATGAAGTTCAGCTTCTCTAAATGTTGTGAAATAGTCTGCCTGAGTGGGTGGTTAACTCAACTTCAGTGCACTGCTTAAAGGCTAACATTGACAAGTTCTTCCATGAATGTGGTAGAATCTAACTTAACTGTACAGTACTGGGCTCACTTGGTCTTGTCTGTTTTTTTTTTTGTTTGTTTTAGTAAAGGGTTACAACTTCAGGGCATCTTGTGGGGCCTTAGCTCTCCTTTGCCCTTTTACTGTACCTGTTATAAAGTGGGGGATACCAACTAGACTGAAGGTTCACTTGAAGGTTTGCTAGACTGAAGATCTGCTCTACTAAAAAGTTTAGGATTAGGCTAAGGATAAGCCTCAGGTAGGATTTAAGGCTTGGTTTAGGATTAGGGTTAGGGTTAAGGTTATAGAGTTAGGATCTTAGGTCTAGTGAACCTTCAGTCTTGTGAAACCTGCTTGTATAAAGAGCTCTTTGAAGGAAATTATCATAGAGGACATTGTCTGAGATCTTGCTGGTATGTACATCCTGGTCTCATCTATTGTAGCATGGCGGGTTGGAATGTTGCACACTGAAGGAGTAAAGTGGTGATTTTGGGAACAGAGTAGCAAAAAATAATCAGATGTATTATTTCAAGTGATTCTTACAATTCTTTCCTGTTATCTGCCTCAAATTTCTGGTGATCAGCAGAATTTTGCAGAATATTGCCCTGTTTTTGATTCCTTGCAGAAGGTGAAAGGAATCTAGCAATCACACTCGCGAGTGGGTGTACTGTTTGTGTGTGTATGGCAGTATGAATGTGTTTGTGACACTTGGCTTGTAAACACGATATCTCAAGTTGGATACTCCTCATACATGGCATATGCATTTCCCATATTGAAAGGAAGATCCCCATTATTTTTGGTTGAGGTCAAACTGAGGTCATAAACTGAAGTCACTGTAGACACAATATCTCTAGGTAGGAAGTATGGATTCAGTACTTTTCATATTTGGTATGTAGATACTGTATGTTATAGTCAGAAAATGAACTCCTGTGCTTTTAGTAGAGTTCAAAGATTATCTGAGATCACTGGAGGTGAAAATACAGAATTTGTAAAAACTGCTTTGTAAACATGTAAACATGAATATTATCTCAGGATAGCTATGATAGGCACTTTCATACTTGGTATATACATTTATCATATGAGGTAGAAACAGGTTTATTCTTTTTCAGTGGAGGTCAGAGATCATTTGAGGTCATCAGAGGTCAAGAACTGAAAACCTTGAAAAAACAATATCTCAAGACAGGGATGGTGGATGCTTTTCATATGTGGTATATACTGTAGAATTATCATTTAAGAGAGAGAGAACTTATGGATTTTGTTGGAGGTCAAAGGTTATCTGAGGTCACCAGAGGTGAAAGTACTTAACTTTTGTTAACTAGAACTGTGGGCGGTACATTCGAATTGTGTCGTTTTTGTGACCACCAAAAAGTGAAAGGCTAAATTTTTGTACCATTTCAAAGATGAAATGATAGATAACAACATACATTTTTTCAAAAGCATAACTTTTACAGTAATTGATAATCTTATTTTAATTACCCATACCTTATTGTGAGCAAGTGTGAAGGATGCTGTCACTGTAACATAATACAGTAACTGTAGAAACACCATACATGTAACAAGTTTGTTGATGGCATTTCCGTTGATTCTGAAACCTGGCAGGGATGGAGCAAGCCAGTTGCACCAAAGGCTCTGTGGAAGTGTGAAGCTCACCCCCTGATGTCTTGGGGTCCAGGGGCCTGATGGAGATCCAGGAGGCAAAGCCCCTGGAAGCTCTGGGGTATTTTAAAAATTGTTAGCATAGAGTGAAGCATTTTACTACATCTAAAGGACTTTGGATGTGCACCAAGTAAGACCACAGGAATGATAATTTGACCATTTTCTTATGTTAGTGGGGTAGAGAGGCAACTTCCTAGATGAGGCTCGGGGAAAGAGCCCCCCCCCCGGAAGCCCTGGGGTATTTACAAAATTTGGAACATTTAAATGAAAAGAGATTTCCAAAGGAAATTGGATGCGTACTTAACAGACCACAAAAATGAAAAAAAAAAAATGATAATGTTACCATACCTCTCACTGGCCTTAGCCAGCCAGTTTCATGATTCTTGCATGTGGGCAGTGGTCTGTATTTACAGTAGGTCACTTGTCAGGGTCAGGAGGCAAACAGGTTTGTCTTCAGATGGACACTATACCGACCAGGTTCGAATACGTGATGCTCAGAGACACCTCATGGAATTTATCTACATAAGTTCTGTAGAGCTTCACAGAATTTTATTACGGGAGGGAATTTTATGATAGGGGAGGTTTCAAGTTGGAATGACCCAATAGTTTGGAAGCACAATGAGCTCTCCTTGGGGTGTGAATTATTTCATGATCTGAAAATGCCAAAGTGGCATTGAATTCACTCTAAACAGACCCTGAAATTGGAACTCGACAATTATATTTTGTAATAATTGCATTGGTACTGATGGCAAGTGATTATGATTTGCACTGGGATTTTGGGTGGGAGAGGTGGATAAGAAGTTGCATTAAAAACATATTACTACTCAAGCTGTCTAAAAGGAATTTGCTTTGGCTCAGATATCTATAATGGGTGGGTGCTAAGTTTGCTGAAAAATAGCTTTTTTTAAAGACAGTGTAGAACATTGTGCTTTATCTGGCATTACAAAGGCTTGCCAAGGTGCATTACAGTGCCCTTTCTTCTTCCACTAATTTTGCCCCTTCAGCAGTCAGTAATTTGAGCCATTCTTCCCTGTCAAACAGTGATGGGTTTTAGCCGGCAAGTGTACTGGTGTTTGGTATTTTAGCTGGCAGATAAGTTGCCGCACATGTATGTGGTTCAAGAGGATCCCTTGTGGTAGGAGTTGCATGGGTCTTTGGAAAAATAATCTGACTCAAGCATGGCATGTAGTAATCACCGATGTAGATACTGTATGTACATGACATATAAAGGTATTTCATGTAATGTCAAGCGATTGGCAATGCTGGGCACAGCACACATGCAGTAAGCATGCAGTAATTTACGGCACATGTATATGGCATTTACCATAGGTACTACTAAGACTGAATGGACGCTTGCCTGGGAAAATGTCTTACAACCAAAGAAATGCCTGATCATGTGACATTGGTAAACCACTTACAATCCTGGACAAAAATGATGGGACACTTTGGCACAAATGTCGCAAAATACTGTGACAGATTCGCAGTCTTCAAAAATCCCTTCCCCCTTTGATCAATGTTGTCCCAACCCAGAGATATTCCGAATTTAAAGAAATTCAACATTGAACGGGGGAGCGGGTTTGCTGTCCCATGTATTTTTGTCCAGGATTCAATCCTGGACAAAAATGATGGGACACTTTGGCACAAATGTAGCAAAATACTTTGACAGATTCGTGGTCTTCAAAAATCCCTTCCCCCCTTGATCATTGTTGTCCCAACCCAAAGATATTCCGAATTTAAAGAAATTCAACATTGAGCAGGGGAGCGGGGGTGCTGTCCCATGTATTTTTGTCCAGGATTGTAGATCATACATGTCATCCCTACAGATCAGTGGTAATACTATGACAACAATACACAATGAATGTACAGTACACCAAAAACTGAAAAAATAACATTTTTTAAGTTACAGTAAGTTAATGGTTTACTTCATTTCACAGTATTCAAAAATTATCAATTTGATGACCAAAATATTGTAAAACAGAGCATATTATTTTGTAGTATTCTTGAAAATCTGGGGATGGTTGTGTAGGCCATCTCCCCCCTCCCCCCTTTTTCAAAATGTGGGAATATATGCCCCCATCCTGCAGGATTTCTGCCTACGGTCGATCGGGTGGTGCAGTAATTCCCAACAAAGACATTATTGTCTCCTAGGGGGTGATTTTGCAACTTACTCAGGGGGTAATGAGCGCCAATGGGGTGGCAGGGGACATTTGAAAAACTGAGATATTACATTTAAATCAGTGCTTTACAAGTTTCAAAAAGGTTTGCTTTAGTTGAGCTCTAAAATTGGTTCTCATAAAAAGGAGATAATTAATGAAGTCAACAAGTCGAGTAGGTCTTTCATTTCCTCCCCTTGTGTACTACAAACTTTGTGGATTATCTTAATTTCCAAATGCCAAGAAATCTCATCTAACAGTGTTTAATTTCAAGATTTTCTGGTGAGGACCCTCATATTCCCATCAGTGGCAGCGAAAGCAGTGAGTAAAAATCCCACCAATTTTAGTTTGTATATAATAGTTTTTCCCTTGCTGTCCGTAGACATGACATACTGACAAGAGTGGTAATTGTAGAAAAGTGTAACATAATAGATAACTTTTTCAATGTACTATGCAGTAATTATTAAAACATTTTCAAAAATTTATATTTTAGATCCACCGATTTCGCCTTTCTCAGAAATACCTGTACTGCTTGTAGGAAAGCTTGAGTGGCAAACTGTCTTTCAAAGCCCCATGCAACCCATGCCATCCTTCTTCTTCCTGCCCACAACACAAGCCCCTTGCAGTTTCAAAGGGAACTTGTTAGGAACTATTGAAATACAAAATGGTATAAGGGTGATTTAAATTGTAATCTCTTCAGTGTGCATTTAAGGTTATTTGGTAATAGGAAGATAGTAAAAATTTGACTTACGCACTTAATTCTTGAGTCAACATTGTAAATACCCAGAGCTTCCACAGGCTTCGCCCCCTGCTCTTTCACTGGGATGTTGCCCCTGGACCCCATTAGGAACCCTTGGAGGAATGCTCCATGCTTCCTCACCCTCTAGCACCCTTTCATTTACTCCTGAGGTCAAATTATGTTAATGTTTCTCCAGCTCTAACCCTGATTAAGTCTTCACACTTTCGTTAATCCCGGATTAAGGATTTGTAACAACAAACAGAAGTCAGCTTATTGAATCCCGAACCGGTGTTTTGCTGCCAGGGTTGGACCCACACTTAAAAATGATGTATGTTCATATGGGCTTACCCTTTCTTTTAACATGTTTTTATTATTGCATAATGAAAGGGGGGGGGGGTTGTTCCCAAAGGACATTTGCTGAAAGGGTGCTGAAAAGGTTTGGAACCTCTAAGGTAGTGGAAATTGCTTGGTTTTGGTTCCTTGCATTAGCTAAAGGAACCAATGTTGTCAAGTTGGCATGTGTTTGTGTGTGTGTGTGTGTGTGTCTGTGTGTCTGTGATGCTTGCTTGGGTACACTGTAACTCAATAATAAGGGAAAGCTGGACTAAACTGAAACTAAGTGTATAGATCTGCCATAGTGAGAAGGTATGCCCTATTGGTGGTGAAGGTCAAAGGTCATCTGGGGTCACCAGGGGTCAAACACCAAAAACCTTGTTAACATGATATCTCAAGGTAGGAAGTTTGGATAGATTTCATACTAGGTATGTGGATGCTTTATGGTAAGAAGATAAATGCTGTTGTTTTTGTTGGTCAAAGGTCATCTGGGGTCACCAAGGATCAAACACTGAAAACCTTGTTAACACGAATCTGCAGTTAAGAAGCATGGATAGATTTCATACTTGGTATGTGGATGTGTTATGAAGAAAATATTGATCCTATTGTTTTTGTTGGAGGTCAAAGGTCATCTGGGGTCACCGAGGGTCAAACACCGAAAACCTTGTTAACACGATATCTCAAGGTAGGAAGGTTGGATAGATTTCATATTAGGTATGTGGATGCTTTATGGTTAGAAGATGAATGCTGTTGTTTTTGGTGGTCAAAGGTCATCTGGGGTCACCAAGGGTCAAACACTGAAAACCTTGTTAACACGAAATCTCCAGTTAGGAAGCATGGATAGATTTCATACTTGGTATGTGGATATTTTATGAAGAAAATATTGATCATATTGTTTTTGTTGGAGGTCAAAGGTCATCTGGGGTCAATCCTATTGTTTTGGGTGGAGGTCAAAGGTCATCTGGGGCAGAGTTGTTTGATTCAAATCACACTGATTAAAATCAGTGATTTAGATCGTGATTTAAATCAAATTTTTTAAAAAAATCACTGATTTAAATCACTTTTTTGAGAAAATCCATTATTTTGCTGGTGGAAGTTTATTTATGGGAAAATAATCATTGGATATAACTTGTCTACAAAACCAAAATAGGATGGTTTTTAACATATAGGCATAGGCCTAGGTACATTATTAGGCCTAGACCTAACACAGGTTTCATGAGAAATTCCAAAATAAACATAACTGAATGGATACATGTACAACTTATCAAGTTGTTCTTTCCTCATTTTGAAATTCAAGTACTTTACTTTAATTTGGAATTAAATTAATTCTTTATTCATTCTATTTTACAACTGAACCCTTTCAAATGATACCACATGTGAAAATGGTTACCGCATAAGTGTTACAGAAGGCAGTACAATTCTGTGCAGGTTTGTACAATGTAGGCTTTCATCTGTGACTCAAATTGTCCACAAGAAGCAAATCAGTGATATGAGTTCCACTTAAGACTAAAGTTCACTAAACCTTTCAATCCCTGCCACTGAATTCAGTGCAGTCATTGATAGTCATGCATCAACCAACTTTAGAGGTGTTTGGTACCTGCACAACTCAGTGGTGATTGATGGGTGGTGATCAATTCTTTCATTCTTTGGGGACTAGAGGTGAATGAGGCTCAATGTTGACTTGTATCCATCAGATGAGGACGAAAATGGCAATCCTGGATCAAGTTAGGATTATAGATAGCATTCCTGCCTTGTACTTAGTCTCTGAGCAATGTTTCAAAAAAGATGCAATACAATAGTGTAATCTTCATTTATCACTATTTGATTGGGTACAGTTACCACTCAGTTCCAGAATGTATTTCCTGTGAATCTTGATGGATAAGCTGTAAAGGGAACTGCTGCTTGCACTTTAAACACTCTAATGAAGACCTGGAATTGATGTTGATGGTTGTAGGCCTGTTTGGCACCTGTGGTAGGCTATTTGTGTTTAATGGAAAAGATTGAGGTTCCAGGTCCCAGGTTAATAGCCTGTAAAGTATTTTGAATATAATATAGGGGTGGGTATGGGTGATAACAGTGAGATGTGATAATTCTAGCAACTATGGGGCTGAAGCTGTCAAACTGAAATGTCATTTTAAAAAAATAAAAAAAATCTGATTTAAATAAAAAAAATGCGTTTTTTTTTGTTTAAAAAAAAAGAAAAAAAATCAATAACCCTGATCTGGGGTCACCGGGGGTCGAACACTGAAAACTTGTTAACACAGTATCTCAAGGTAGGAAGCTTGGATAGATTTCATAGTTAGTATGTGGATGCATTATGGTGAGAAGGTGAATGCTGTTGCTTTTGGTGGAGGTGAAAGGTCATCTGGGGTCACTGGCAATTAACCACTGAAAACTTGTTGTTAACACAGTATCTCAAGATTGGAAGGTTGGATAGATTTCATACTTAGTATGTGGATGGGTTATGGTGGGAAGATGAATGCCATTGTTTTTGGTTCAGGTCAAAGGTCATCTGGTGTCACCAAGGATCAGACACTGGAAACCTTGGTAACATGATATCTCAAGGTACTAGGAAGCTTGGATAGATTTCATAGGTGATATGTGGATGCATTATGGTGAGAAGGGGGATGCTATTGCTTTCCATTGAGGTTAAAGGTCATCTGGGGTCACCGGCAGTCAACCACTGAAAACCTTTTTAACATGATATCTCATTGTTTTTGGTGGAGGTCAAAGGTCATGTGGGGTCACTGGGGGCCAATTGGAGGTTATCAAAGGTCAAGTTGAGGACTTAAGGAAACTTTGTAGACGAAGTCAACATTCACTGCCAACAACTTTAAAGGTCATGTAGCAGTCACCAGAGTCACAGGCAAACTTCACATTAGCTAATATTTTGTTTGTATGCTCATGGCTCAGTGTCATTACATTCAGCAAGGAACCATAGAACCACGCCTGCAAAAAACTAGACGCACAGACGCATTGCGTCCGCGAAAATCATGCCGCAGCTCGAAATTTTCATCCTAGTCCCAAATTAAATAGACCAGCTATAAACTCCATTCTTTATTATCAAATCACTAAAATATCGGTTGCTAGTCAGTCAGCAAATATTGGAAGAAATGTTTCAACTTGCATGCAGCTTTTTGCAGAAAACTACCATCATACCACATATAATCTCCGTATAAACACCGTATAGTACTGTCTTCTGTCACAGCACAGGTCTTATGTACATTGATGCTCAGTATATAAACCAACTTCAGAGCCTGTTCCCTTAACAAGGGAAACATATTTTCTCAGTGAAAAGCATCACAAGGTCATTATTACATAGTAGCTTGTTTACAAGATTCTGGTCATTGGCTCGTTGTGAAAAAGAAAACCCTGTAATAAAATGCCTGAATGTTCCCAAAAGTTTGGACCAGTTAATTTAGCATTCAAAACTTACTGTACGTCAAACATGTCGTAATTTTGATAGAGCTCCCCGAAAACTTTCACTTGAATTAATCGTACCCCAGGTAAGACTATTGGCACTGTTAATGTTCATGAAAAGTCACGGACCGAACCATGCTATCATGTACATTTTCTATTCACCAAAATGTCGATCATGCGAAGTTTTCTAATAGATTGAAAGGTGCCCGGATGTCAACACGAGGCCTGGGCTCGGAAGTTTTTTCCAGGACCAGTGGGGGCGATTTTCGGAAATCTCCTTTGAAATCATGAAAAATGATGCTTAGGTTAGGATTAAGGTTAGGGTTAGGGTAAAAAAATGAAATTGCCCCCATTCGTCCTGGCAAAAAAAACTTAAGCAAAACAAAACAAAAACTATGCAGCCCTGGCTAGCTACGTACATACATACGGATATGTGTGAGCTTGTGCCGAGCATCATAGTACTTCTGCAGAAGGCATTAGTACGTGTCGGCGGTATGAATTGGGGCTTACGAGGCTATTTTGAGTGCACACTGCATGCAGGCAGTCCCACACTTATCAACAGCTCTGCATGGAGGGAGAGAGTGCTCCACGTACGCAACATGTTTGCTTTGACACATGCAAGTACCGGTACGATGTACGAAGCTTGTCAGTGAAAGTTTTGCAGCATGTACCACACAAGGAGCAAAGATATGCAAGAATCTCGTTTGTTTACATGATTACGGATGAATACACTGCCTTGAGGCCTCTGATTGGTTGAAATTTTCCTGCTCTAAATGTCAGAACACACCCCTGATTATGTTGGAGTAGATCGCTAACATGAACAGTACAGAACCTCTGAACTTGGCGAGCTAGAAATTTGGGTTTTCAAAGTATGTGCGCCAACGAAGATTTGCAAGTTTTGCAGCTGTGCATAGAACCCATTGGGCTCTTGTTCACACAAATGGGTCAGGTTCAAATCACATGTAGGACACTTAAGTCTTTTTTTATTATTTGATTTTTGGTGGAGTTCAAAGGTCATGTGAGGTCACCAAAGGTCTAAGTGAAAAACCTTGTAAAACCTGATATCTCAAGAAGGGTGATTTGAGGGATAAACCACAGTGCAACAAAGCATTTCTTTTTTGGCAAGGAATCACAGAGCATTTGGGTTTTCTGGTTTTTGCATAACTTCATGAGATTTCGAATCATGTGAGTGTCATAATGCTGTGCACTCGATTGAAAAAATCTCTCACAACTACCTTTAGGCACTATCAGTAGGTAGGCTATGATAAGTTGATTCAAGAGTGGAAAACTGATGTTTACACAAATGCAAGTTTGACGTTCGTAACTTGGACACTCAGTGCAGTATGTTGATTTTATTCTGTGTCAGTTTGGTCATACTTGTTTCCAGCACATAAAAGCCAGTTAAATGTAGTAGAAATTCATGAACTTGAAGGCCATAGTTTGGCCACAACTAACCCATTTATATGCAGATCATTTTGTCCTAAAGTCAGACGTCATGTGTGCATAGCTTTGTGGAACCACTATGTAGTTACATGCATTTGTGATGGTGAAATCTGTGATTTTTAGACATGGGCAACATTAAGTGTGCAGCATTATGTATCATGAGTATATGCATGTACTGGGGTGGATGACATTCAGGTAGTCCATACAGTAGCAAAGTCACCCCTTACCAGCTTGCCCCTTACAAAGGTGCCCCTTGCAAATTAACTTCCTGAGCAAATAAACTTCCCCATCAACAAAGTAGCTGAAACCCAACTTGAAGTCAATATTACATCACAAAAATGAATTGCATCGAACTTTCTTAGGTTACTATAACTAATTACTTTACTTTCACTGCTGAATATGTGCTCAAATTTGAATTTGTAAGAAGAGGTGTTCAAACAACTCAGCTATGGGACCTGTCTGAATGTAGAACTGCTCACAGAGTACTGTGTACAAGCCTTTGCACCTAGTATATCATCATAGGGATGCCAACCAGTACAATTTTATCGTATTTAGTACAATAGAAACAGTAAAATATGACAGTATTAAAGATATTGCTGGCAAAAAATACGATTTTAAGTCATCTCCTGTCTCCTTCTCATTTTATTAGCTCATACCAGCATGCTGGTGTGAGCTATTGTGATCACGCGGCATCACTCTGTCTGTTTGTCTGTCTGTCTGCCTGTCTGCCTGTCTGTCTGTCTGTCTGTCTGCCTGCCTGCCTGTCTGCCTGCCTGTCTGTCTGCCTGCCTGTCTGTCTGCCTGCCTGTCTTTCTGTCTGTCTGTCTGTTCACACTTGTTCAAAATGCTTCTCCTCCCACATGCTTTCATGGATTTGTTTGAAACTTGGGAACAATGTTCCTTGGGTAGTGGGCCATTTGGGGTGTTCAGGAATTTGTGATCCAAGGTCCATTGTGGACCCTAGGGCCCATTTTATGACATTCTGCAAAATGCTTCTCCTCCTACAGATTCTCTTGTACAATGTTGATGGTTTGTCATAATGTTTCTCTGTTATTGGTCCCTTCGGGGTGTTCAGGAATTTTGGGTCCAAGGTCCAAGATGGATTGTCAGGTCCATTTTGTGAAATATAGCAAAGTAATTAACTTCTTCTGTATTTAATGTTTAAAGAGAGGTCACAGCCTCTCATTATAATGCTTGCTTAGTGATCTCATTATGGTGTTCTTGAATTTTGGTCTAAGGTCCCATGTGGGCCCCAGTGGCTCATTTTATGAAATTTTACAAAATACTTTTTCTCCTACAAATTGTGTTGTACAGTATTGATGGTTTGTCATAATGAAGCTCTGTTAATGGTCCTTACAAATTACTTCTCTAATTTGGGATGAAGAATACTTTTGATACCTTTCTCACCAATTTTGTGCCACCCCTCTATTTTACCAGTCTCACAAAATCACTTCACCACCTATTTTTGTCTGTACTGCACCCTCTTTAAAACTGTCTGCATAGAAGAGGTCAATCCAGTGCAGTTGTTTAGGTTACAGTAGTTTAAAGGGAGCTGCTTAGTGGGATTACCATTGGTATTGCCATTGCGTGTGCATTGTCAGAGCATGTGGGTTGTGTTTGTCATAATGATCCTCTGTTAGTGGTTCTTTTAGGGTGTACAGAAAGTTTGGGTCCAAGGCCCAATGTACCCTAGGGTCCATTTTGTGAAATATTGCAAAATAGTGAATTCCTCCTCCAGTTAATGTTAAACAGAGTTGAAGGCCTGTCATAATGATGCTTGGTTAGTGATCCGTGTATGGTGTTCTGGAAGTTTGGGTCTAAGGTCCCATATGGGCCCTATGGCCCTTTTTATGACATTTGCAAATTGCTTACTCCTGCAGATTCTCTTGTACAGTGTTGATGGTTTGTCATAATTATATTTGGGTAGTGGTACCTTCAGGGTGTTTAACAAGTTGGGGTCCAAGGCACAAGATGGGCCATAGGGTCCATTTTGTGTAGTATTGCAAGTGATTAACTTTTCCTCCAGTTAATGTTTAACAGAGTTGAAAGTCTGTTATAATGATGCTTGGCTAGTGATCTGTTTCTTGTTTTGTGGAATTTTGGTCCAAAATCCCATGTGGACCCTATGGCTCTTTTATGAAATGTGCGAAAGTGCATCTTCAACTACAGATTCTCTTGTACAATGTTAATGGTTTGTCATAATGATACTTGAAATTTGGGGTCCAAGACCGAAGATGGGCCCTAGGGGCTTTTGCTTTCTTAAATTATATTCATGAAACAACTTACAAAGCAAAGATAGCATGACAAATTTTTTGTGACATTCGGGGAGGTGCCATCAGGGTATGTGAGATTTGGGGTCATAAGCCATTTGACATCATTTAAAGTCATATGATATGCTTGTACTAACAAAAACTAGAAGACAGGGACCCTTAATTATTTGAAGGTATGAGCTTCAGCACCATTGGTGCTCTAGTAAATTCTCTACAAAAACAGTGTGCTGAACTGGCGCTGGAAAAGTCTGGTTTGCATTTGTTTGTATCCTTCGTGAGTGCCGACGATCTTCTGTGCGCGTGATTTGAAAAGTGTGACTTTTCACTGAAAAATCTGATTTTTCAAGAGAGTAAGTCCAATTTTTGTTTATCATAAGGTTGGCATCCCTGTCATCAGGCTAGGGTCTATGTAGGTGCTTGGTTAGAGACCTATGCACATTTCTTTCAGCATAGGCTAAAAGTACAGTGTGAAGGCTGAAAGCCCAGTACTGTAACTTGAGGGCTATCAGATCTGCCAGAGTTTTTGGCCAGTTATAGTACCCCTTCCTTTACCTCTTGGCCATACCAGATTGGCATACTATACTCCATAAACATAGGACCTATATGCTTTATTCAAATGCAAGTAAAATAATGTGATCAAATCATCATGTGAAGCCACATTGGCATAGTTAATATCTTTTGCATATCCTACTTGATACTCAAAGCCAGAGAATTGCATAATATGATGCTCAACTGAAAGCCTATGTCAGAAGAATCACGTCTGTGTCAAACTGCCCACTATGGTCCTGTTACCCTGTTCGCATCTTGTTCGTTTAGCAGCTGGGTGTAGGTTCTGATTTGATATTATTATGAGGAAGGAGACAAGTCTCAAGATGGCATACAACTTTGACTTCCTCTCAGTCTCTCTTGCTCTGAGCCCCCTTCCTGTCCCCTTGTTTTACTGGGTGTGCAGTTGCAATGAAGCTAGTGTACTTTTTTGCACACTAAATCTTCATCTTTTTGGTGGAGATGTACTGTACAGTAACCACTGTGAATGCTCTTTTGCTTGCACTGGATCTTCATCTGTTTGGTGAGGTGCAGTACATTGCAGTTTACTGAGAAAATATTGTGCAGGTGCTGTTGCTGTTCTTTGAGAACCACTGGGTACTCATCATGTGTGTTTTGTCATTTTTGTGGTGGCTAAGCAATTTAAGGAGGAGGGGTTGATTCCATGATTATTGGGCAGCCCTTCCACTTTAATGGTGAAGCATACTGTGAGGCTTCTGTAAATTTTTAGCACTGTGCATGCCTAACCAATAACCATCCTTATTCTCATAATCTCATTACTTACAGTGCTCATTATCTTGCAACCCTTTGACTTCTGGTGTGCAGCATGGCAGCTGACTTCATCTCAGGCTTCAATGGAGGTAAGCACTGGTAGGATTTTCATAACCATACCTGTATGTGGGTGAGGTGCATTTTTAGTTTCATGAAAATCTTGTGCTCTACAGCATTGTAATAGTCCTGGGATTTTATGGAAATGTTTTACATGTAAGTAGTTTTGACATTTCTGCTGTACAACTGGCTTTGTTTAACATTATGAAATGACAATATCATGCATGCAGATAATCATTCCCTTTGTAGTGTGCATGTTACTTTTTATAATGTATACTGTTGCATTCCAATCAAGCTAACTCACTGTAAGCGAGGAACTCCTTCAGTTGGGACATACCCTGTACTTTTCAATCAGAGCCCATGAAGTTGGAAAGTCACGCACTGCTGGTTGCATATTTTTAGCTCACATTTATAACAAACTGCTACAACCAAACCTCACCTCTTTATGACATTGTTCATGAATGTTAAATTGGAGGGCTTTTGGTCTGTTCATTATTATTTTTTGTACGTGTCTGGCTAGAACCCTGCATAATATAGTAATGTATGCTGATCATGATTGTATAGGGGGTTGTATCTTGTTCAGTTGGTAACTTCCCTATATAGTCGTTATGTAAAGCTAATAGTACAGCCTATTTGTCCTGTGTGATAATGGGTTAGAATAACAATCTAGTAGTCCCACAGCCTGTAGGTCTCCTACCCCATTGGTCCTACAGTGAAACTTCCCATTGATCCAATGACCTTTTACTCCTCCAGCCCATTAAGGTACAGCACATGTAGTATGCTAAATCCCTTTGACTGTTGGACCAATGGTCTGTGGTACCATTGGGGCTGAGGTATCATTCTACAGGACCAAGGAGCTTTGAGAATTAGTACTGAAGAGCTTAAACTGTTTGATTGGGCTTCTTGAAGGGGTGGGCTTTAGTAGACTACTCAGCATGTTAAGGTACAGTACAGTACAAACATACAGTGACAAAACATGTGACAGGAAGAGTGAAGGCCATTCAGTGATTGCCATCTTGGCCTCTTAGGGTCACAAGGGGTGTGCGTACTGATGCTGAGAAATTTTGAAGAGAAAGTTCCTCACTGTATATCTTATACTCAGTGTTAAAGAAATATTGTACAACTACACTTATAATTTACAGTATGAGCAAGAATTTTTTTTTTTTTTTGTATTTTCAGTAAGTGTAGTACAGTGAGTGTCAGTGTGAAGATGCAAAGCAGTTTTACGCTAAAACAGCTGGTCAAATTTAGGGACATTTGGTGCCACTGCCAAAGCTTTTGTGGGTTGGGTCCATTGCTCTGCCCTAGTGGCACCATGTTTCCCCATGCACCACTGAATACTTATGGCAACATTAAAAATTCCACAGAACTGTGGAAAATATTTTTTAGTCCCTCTAACAACAGAAACACATGAAATAGATCTGTATCACTCTGTCATGTGTCTCTCTGTTATCTGTACATTTTTGTCATTCTTTGAATTAAAATTGTATGCAGGGGTACAGTATATGTATGGTATTGCTGTGCACTCATATTTTCAACATATATTCTGTACATGACCTGTGACTGGCTCAGTAGTATTAATTGGAGACATGCTTATTCTTGGGAGATTGTCTTTTAATTTTTTATTCATTCTGTTTGATACTGACAGTCATGTCCTCCTTGTAATCCATGTGTACTTCCATGCATGCAAATTGCAGGGATCGAAATAACTGGCAGCGCCGACAGCCATGGCTGTCGGGCCCTTACTGATGGCCGTAGTGCCCCTCAGTCAATGTCCTATGAATTAACATAGACTGACAGCCAATTTGCTCATTTTGGCTGTGCCCTTTTTCAAACTTATTTTGAGCCCTGAAATTGTACTCTGCGCTGCTTCAGGTAGACCTTATCGTCGGGTTTGTGTGTATGTGTGTGTTTGTTTGTGTGCAATTGTATACACTAACTTTTGTTACATTCATATTTAATTTAGACCACAGGTTTGTAAGTCAGGCCTTGAGTTTTAGATTTTCCAGGTGTGCTACAATGACACTCCTCAGGAAATCAAGGAGTGTAATAGCTGTGCTATTTTATTTTACTTTATTAGATTTACCTGAGTTCCCATTCTTTATCTAGGTCTGCAAAAAAATCACACTTCTCACAGTGATTTGAGGCAAGTGATGGTGTGCGATCGTACTCGCAAACCTTAAAAAATTTAAGGCTGTTAAATGAGGGCCCAAGGCTACCTGCAAACTGTGATTTGCACTAAAGTGGCCCTTTGAAGATTCTTGGAGTTGGAGCCTTAGATTTATGTGAGGAACTAGTTACCCACATTCTGCTGTCAGTTGTCAGTTGTGCCTTTGTGTGCCTTTATGTTTGCTTTCAGGTTTGGAGTATAATTTGAAGTCAGTTTTATCAGGGAGATGCCTAGACTCAACTGTACCTGCATCTTTTAGGTCATCATTAAATAATAAAATTATCAATTTTCCTGCAGAAGTGTCAGTCACCTTTTATTGGTTATACACTCTGGTAGTAAAAAAGAATAAATTACTGTTTAACTGAAAATAGTGTCTTTCTCCCTCTGTTGGATATAGAATTTTGTTTGGACTCTAAAATCCTTATGCAGTGCCCTGATGTTACATCTGCATTGAAATTGGACTTTATACACGAATATCACATATTCTCCTTTAAACACAGTAAAGTTTACGAGCATACTGGTCAGCAGATTTGACAGACATTCAGAATTTAACTAGATCGAGAAAGCTTAATTAAATTCAGAAAGCACGGCCATTGTGATGCACCAGGTACTGTGTATCACTTCAGTAGTTTTCATTTGGTTTTACAGGTATGTGCAGACTGTGTTCTCATTCTCAATTTACTATCTGATGATTACACTACTTTGGCAAAAAAGAAAACTAGAAAAATGAAAAACAGCTCTGCAGTATAGCAGATAAAATTTTAGAAAGACTGGTATTAAAATCTAATATAAAATATATGTGCTCATAATTTATCTCATGAATGCAGTATAGTAGTACAATAAAATTGTTAAATCTGTAAAAGTAATTTTGCTTTATGGGGAGGAATTATCTACAGTAGATTTTCTTCTCATTTTCCTATCCACTATAAGGAGCTAAGTCTTACTTCTTTAGAATTATATTCTCTTGACATACCCTGTTACTCTACTTTACGGTTTGTCACAGTTTTTACTTCCAGGCAGGGTTAGGTTAGGTCAGGTTAGATGAGGTTTAACGTCCCAGTTTCCAACCAATTGGTTCAAGTCGAGACGACCACAGCCTTTTTTCCAGTTGTGGCTCACTGGCTTGTTTTCCCTACTCCATTGTTTATGCTGAGCAACAAGCACAAAGGCAGTAGGTTCCATTTTTAAAGTCTTTGGTATGACCTGGCCAGGATTTTAGACCTTCCGGCTGCAAGTCGGATGCAGGCAGGGAGCTCTGTGCTTCCATAGACATGTACAGTATGCCTGAATGGAAGTCCTAAAAAACTCCTGTCACTAAAGTTGCCTTGAGTTTAAAGTGGTTAAAACAATTTGACATTAAAAACTGATAGTAATTTAAAAGAAGGGACCTGAATCAAGTTTTGATATGTTAGAGGGGCATTCCAGCATTCGGATGAAATTAGTATTGAAATCCAATGTGTGGCTCTTAAGATGTTAGCAGATGAAGTTGTCACATTTTCATCCCCAAGTGAACTTAGAGGCACATGTGAAATCATAACTTCACATAAGCTCTCTTTTGTTTTATTCAATCTTATCAACCAAATTTCTCCTTCATAGTGTCATGTTTATAGTGAAATGTGAATGCATGAGAGGAAAAGGAAATTTGCAAACTTCAGTTCCCCATGGGAAGCTCCTATCCCAATTAATGTCAAGGTCAAAACAAGGGATTATTGAAAAGACAAAGAAAACAAAGCATTGCTTATCAGTATGAGAAGAAGATATAATGTACTGCTTGCTTCATGCTCACTTTCGGTCAGGAATCATTTGCAACTTCATTTGCTAGTATCTAAAGAACTGCAAGTCTGATTTGAATGGAAATTTCACCAGAATGCATAGATTCAGCTCTTTTTTTAAATGTCAAAAAATAAGTTTTTGCTCAAACTCTTCTTTTTTACAGGGGAAATTTTCTCATCCCAGACTTTCCCAGCTGAGTTCCAGCTGGCCTCCTAAAACTGTCTTTAGCTCCCTTTTGTTCAGACACACAGTTTACTGCTCAAAGCCATCTACTGTAGATCTCCTTGTGAGCATGCAAAGGCCCTATTGTGTAATTAGAATACTCTCTGCTTGCTGTGAAATGTGAGCTACTCTGCATCATTTGGATTTTCTGACTGTGATGTTAATCCAAGAGCAGTAATCAATGCCAAATTTTGGTTACCCCTAAACAAAAATGTACTTGGGGTGATTGGTGTCTATCTTTAAGGAAATAATGATTTCTGCAAATAAACACCTGTGTACTGTAGGGATGGTAGGGTGCATACTGTAGGTCTAGATGTATTTCATTACCATTCTGTACTACTGTGAGGGCTAAGTAATAGGTAATATTCAGGACAATCCACAGAATCCACAGTCCTCATGTTTGAGTAGTTTTCACTTTTTCCAAAAGAATTTACTTTTGAGTGGATTGGTGTTCTGAATTTCCTCCTCCCTTGTATTGGAATAACTCACAAGTGGAAACCATGTAGGGAATGAGCATGATGTGCATCACAATTCTAGTAGGAATTACATTTCATTTAAGCATCACCCCTGTCATCCGTCAGTCAATGCCCATTACGATTGGTTCAGATACTGTATACAGAAGTATTCTGAATCACCACGTGTTCTGTGCAAGCATACTACGTAGTCAAGTTGTCAGTGATCGTCATCATCATACAAGAAACTTGCTTCAGGTGCACAATGTTATTTGAAAGTAAGTATTTGCTATCACTTCACTTTTTATATTTAATTTTATTGCCTGTATCATTCACAGTACTAGCAAAAGGACAGTACAGTTGTTGGCAACTGTACAATACCAGCTTAGTTTAGAGTACTGTATATTGCACAGCTGGGTTGTATAAGGTAGTCTTCTGATGTTATTGGCCTGTTTTTGCCTTAAAAATCAAATTACCTTACTGTAGCATGAACATTTTCCAGGCTTTCACCTGATTCCTGCTTATCATATTTTGAGTCTCCTCCTACTTTCATTTTCTCTTGAAAATCCTACTTTATCATACTTCTTCCTTCTTTTTCCTACTTTTTTTACTTAAAGGCAAATACTCATCACCCCAAGTATGACTTTTACTGGGGGGTAACTAAAGTCTCAATTGGTGACTGCTCTTTGACTGATACCAGAGTTATAAAATTCAAAAGATGCAGAGTAGCTCATATTACCCAGCATGCACAGTTAGTTAGATGGTTAGATGGAGTTTTACGTCCCAGTTTCCAACCTATTGGTTCAAGTCGAGACGACCACGGCCTTTTTTCCAGTTGTGGCTCACCGGCTTGTTTTCCCTACTCCATTGTTTATGCGGAGCATCACGCACAACGGCAGTAGGTTCCATTTTTAGACTCTTTGGTATGACTCGACCTGGGAATCGAACCCGGGCCTTCCGCGTGAGAGGCGGATGCTCTACCGCTAGACCAAACACGCGGTCTCAGCATGCACAGAGTGCCCTGATTACACATTAAGGCCTTGTTTGCTCACCAGTATATGGCCTTACACTGTAAACTAGGTTGTGTCTGCAGAAGGAGAAGCTAAAGACAGTTGTGGGCAGGGCTAGAAGTATCCTAGTTGGGAGAACTGGAACTGTCTGGGATGATGAGTCTCTGTCTTTAAAAGCTGTTCAAAAATGACACCATTATAAGGAAAATGTGAAAATGAGTAATTGGAGGTTAAATATTTTTATTTTTAGAGAAACAAGTCATACATACCATACATCAGTCAAATCCTTATTGCATTTCACCGTGACATTCAGACCAAACATTGTGCATCTGCAGCCATACATAATTATTGTTCATTGTTTACAAGTGCTCTTCAAAGGGGTGTATATAAAGTTCTTCACTGACGTCACTGTGTTGCACATCTCCTTCTTTTGACGGCCAGGCGTCCATTGTGCAACAGTTGTAACTAAGGTCTTGTCGTGCGCGCATATCAATAACACACCTTTTGCGCAAGAGTAGTGACGGCCAGTATGCTAAAATGAAACATGCTGATGTCACGTGAAAAACTTCTATACAACTTTGTATTCTATTAGGCCTATACTGTAAAAATAGTATGCAAACTATTTTGCTTGGTGACCTCACTATCTACTTTGGGCATCTTGGCAACCATTCAGTGGGGGCTAATATGTACAGTAACACTATGTAGCAGGAGTGCCAGCATGGGTTAGCAAGAAAATGTACAAAAATGCCTCCTAGATTGCCTACCAGATAAGGCACTTCCCAGGTTTCAAAATGAAATTTAATGTTTTGGCAACCCTCCAAACTTTCTTAGGATCCCACAGTTTCAGATAGAAGGGTGTTAAAGCTTGGAAACGCATCCAAATAGTCCAACTCTCATCTTCACAGGACATTCCTAAGCTGAGATGTAAATTGTTGAAGCTTATTCACTCAATTTAAAATGGTAAATTGTGTAATAATTTGTGATGTCATTCTTGCACTGCTCAAATTACTGTCTATATTTTTCTTTATTTTTTCAAAAGACATAGCACCTGGTGCCAAAATGTTATCACGGTCTTACTGTTATAGAGTGACTTGGCTATATAAGCCCTCTCCATACAATATACTATGCAAGAGAACTGTAAATGTTTCAAGGTTATATAAACATCTTAATTTCAAAAGGCTGCAAAAGAAGGTCATGCCGCTAGAATTCAATAGGCTCGTTTAGCCAAAGTTTCCTGGGAAAAGGCCATTTTCCCGGGCAAAAATATATACGTCTTATGTCGCCTGATGGCTAAATCCTCCTATTGAATTCTAGCCTCATGAATGTGAGTTGTACAAGAAGGACATCACCAATTGTTGTGCAATTGACTATTTCCAATGAAGAGAATAAATTTCAGTATTTTCTATCTTGGCAACGGAGTAAGCTATGAAAACAGGAGTTGGATGAATGAAGTTCATTTTCCAACTGCTAAAATATATATTCTCTAACTTTAGGTCCATTTTATGTACTTTACAGTCCATATATAGAGTACATAGTTATTGTTTTTCATAAAGCATATAGTGTAGTATGAATAATGTGTTGTAGTTTCATTATTCTAGACTCACATAATCTATAGTCCAGTCCTTAGTACCCTCCTGCACTCAGTCACACATTGCATGCTAGTTAAAGTACCGCATGTTACAGTACTTCCAATATTTCTACCAAGTTGGTATTGAATTTATGGCTTCCATTAGAAACCATAATGGAGACTGAGTTTCATGGGTGGTGATCCCTGGGGGGCTGGGACTTAGGAAACATGTCAACCGAAGATTTGAGAAATCGCCCATTGACTTTGATTTTTCACAAAGCAAATTATTTGAAAATGGGGTCATGCTTCCTCCCAATATTGAGAACAAATCACCACCAGTGCTCAATTTGATTCCCACCCCATTTTGACAAAACACAAGATTTTACTGCTCAACACATTTTTAACATGTACTGTAGGCAGAGAATGGTGTACTGCACAGTAGGTATAAAACAGTATTGGTTATCATTAACAAACAGACATCATACAGTACCATTATCATGTACAACAGACATTTTTTTGACAAAAAGCTGTATAAAGTCAAGACTGGTATTGTAACAGAAAATAACAGAGGTAAATAAACATATTTTTTTTAAAAAAAATACTGTACTGCATATGTAATTAATGTAATAATAATGTGCTGTTAAAAAGAGATTAAGTTTAATACAAATTTTTCTGTTTATTGATGTTTATTAACATGACAAATTATCCCATAGAGTTAAAAAAATATATATTTGTGTTGTTAACTAAGATAAAACATGAACAAAATTATTCCTGCTGTGATTACAGTCGATTTGAGAATTTTGTTTAGGCAAACTCTTCAATTAATTTGTAAAAGTGACTTGGATGTAGGTCATGACGCTAGAAACGACTAGCAAGTTTTAGCCATCTTTAGTTGACTACTCTTAATCCAGAATCTATCAGAGAACTTCCTGTTCAAGTATCTTGAGATCAATAAAGTTAAAGGGGTTTGAACCCCTTTAAGGACTGTTTGGTCAATACAGTAAGTTTGTTTGTAAAAGGTATTAACTGTTGCAATTATAGAGATAAGCTTCACCTGGGAAAAAGCCTTTTTCTCGGGTAATATTGGCTAAAATATCCTATTCAATTCTAGCAGCATGGTGACACACACTACCCTTTCTACTACAATGTTTGATGGCCACAAACCTTGTGGACATTTGTAGTTTCAAAAGAAACTGAAAAGTGATAATGTTGAATCACCTGAATGCACTGTAGCATAGTTTTTCTTTTATTATGTTAAATAATTTTCTGCTTTGGCAACAAAATCTGCTTTCTTTTGCAGGTGTGGCAGGGGTTCTTGTTGGACATCCTTTTGATACAATAAAAGTAAGTTTTACTGTTTTATAGCTACCATGATTGAAAATTTGTCCAGTTGGAATCATTGTAATTTCCTTATTGTTTTTGTCTCCTCATTTGTAGGTTAAATATGTAATTTAAAAGAAGGGTCTAAGCTCATATCAAATTTTGATATGTTAGAGGGTACTTATTCTAAGCAGTGGTGAAATTTGGATTGAAATCCGATGTGTAGTTCTTAAGATATTAGTAGTTAAAGTTGTCACATTTTCAACACAAAGTGAACTTGAAGTAAGCCCATATGACCTTGTAGCCTCACATTAATGAGCAGTCATAAAGGTCTTTCTTTAAACTTTACAACCAGTTCTCACCTCCACAATCCCATGTTATCGGAATGTGATTGCATGAGAGTGACTCCTAGGAATTTTACAAACTTCACATTCCCCAGGGAGAGGTCCTATCCCTATTAACTTAAAGGTCAGCACAATAGACTGAAAAAAGAAAGGAAGCAAAGCATTTCTCATCAATGTGAGGAAATGGTGTAACCCCTGCTTGCCTCAAGCTCACTTTGGGTCACAAATGTAATGTAGTTAACCTCATTTGATGGTATCTCAGGAACTACATTAAGATTTGAATGGAAGTTCCACCAAATTGCATAGATTAAGTTCTTCTTTCACATATGAAATTTAATTTCTTGCTGAAACCCCTTCCTTTTATGTCTGTGAGCATAATTCAAGGCACATGTACTGCACAGAAAAATACCTCTACTCTGAGGAAGGCTGTTTACTGTATGTTTGCAGCACTGTGGCAGATGTCACATATAAGTTGGGATGAAATGGCCTACTTTTAATGACTTAATGAAGCAAGAAGTTAAATTGAATGTGGCTCATTTGCTTACAGGCTGGCATAATACCCAGTTCCATAAAAACAAGTTAAATCTCTCAAGCCCCAGTTTTACACTAAAATTGCATTTCTGACATGTATGCTTAAAGAATTCTTATCAGAAATCTTCAAGCAGGTGCTCAGGACTTGAAATAAAAGCCAAAGTGGGCAAGTCCAAGCACCCTCATCTGGCAGAAATTTGTCAGGACAAAGCCAAACAAGAAGGGAGTCAAGGCTGAACCTTGAGAACTTAACATAACCAAATATAAACATTACAGAGGGGCAGCAAGGTCATTATGGCCTTTGGTGTTGGTAAAGTTTAAGGGACATCAAGGCAAAGTGAATGGGCTTGAAGGCTGAAGTCCATGGTGTCTTCATGGTGCCTTCTGTTTATATTTAAAGCCCTGGATGCTGACCATTTATGAACCAGCTTTAATACGAGCAAGTAGTGAAATACCCTACGCAGAATAGACACAGGCTGTAGAGTGATGGCTACTCTGTATCTAAGCATGCAGTACCTCTAACTTGAATTGTGTATGTTTTGTCTCTTCAACCCCTACAAAGTTTTAAAGGCAGTATGCAGTCACCCCAATCAGAGTGAGTGTATCCTGTCACTCTAGTTCATGATTGGCCTATTTTGATCATGTGACAATATTTTTGTTGGTAAATTATGAAATTCAAGGAGAATTTCTCCTTGCTTTACCAATTGTTTGTAAGAGTTATGTTCAAAACATCTTCAGAGGTGCTTGTAATGCAATAAGAGGACATCTGCAAGAGTTTGCCGATTTTTAAAGAAAATTTTGGGGTGACTGCCTGTTGCCTTTAAACTGTGAGGCCTGTTTATTTTTATTATTTTTATTTTTTAGATATTTTCTTTCTGTTCTTCCCTCATAGATTCGTCTCCAAACACAAGATTCCTTGAATCCAAGATACACAGGGGCACTTCATTGCTTTTCTTCAATCATTCGACAAGAATCGGTAAGATATGCATGTTATATACCTGCTGTATGTAAGCTGTAGTACATGTACACATCTGCACATAGCCTCGACAATTTTGAAAATGCTGCAAATTCAATGGGTGTTGTGTCAGACATTTGAAGTGTTCAGATTTTGTTTTTTTCACATGATGATCATGGGAAAGTTCTTGAATTTGTCTTGTAGATTCATATTTGTTATTGTCTAATAAAAACATCCTCAAAATAGCTATTCAGATATCTTTGTCCTTGAGAACAACTGTAAAATGATCAATTAATTTCTTCAGGGTGTAGAGCCCATGTTTTTACTAATGATGTGGATAGTGTGTGTTGTATGCTGTAGTAGTTTGGATTTCAAGCAAGTTCTGTTCTGAAGTGTTCACATCATTACTCAAAATGCATCAGTGTGGTGGAGTCAGACCCACTTCAGTCCTTGCAGCGAGATTAAGTGTAAGTAAATATCTGCTTGGTATAGATGTAGTCAAACATTAAGAAACTTACAGCCAGGATAATACTGCACACAGTCTGAATTTGTTCAAGAAGATCTGTATGCAGTATATACTGTATGCAATATATACTGTATAGGTTCTTGCTTTACAGTAGTACTAGGTTCCCATCTCATGGTGTTGAGGGCAAACTGGAACTGTGGGTGAAGATAGAATGTCAAGAACATATCACACAGATGTCTGGTATCAGAAGGGGAAATAGCTAAGTGTTAGTGAAAGGTTGTGAGTTGAGTTCAGCTACGTGGGTGTTGTCATTGAGAAAGACACTTCTTTCAATGCTGGGTTTTCTTCTGCTCAAAACTCAAGCAACATGCTGCAACTCTTCATATATATGGTACTGGTTGGGTTGGAACTCATTTAAAAGCAGTCCGGCAAGTGATAATAACATTGTATGCCTGCATGGTCGTACATAGGATTTTTTTTTTTTTTTTGGGGGGGGGGGGGAGGGGATGTCTGAGGACAGCTCCATCAGTTGGCAGGTACTGTAGTGTACCAAGAAAAATTTTGCCAAAAATGCCTCCCATATTGCCTAAAATGGCACTTTACATGCCTTTTAATTAGCATCTTACACGGATGGATGTGATAAAAAGTTTACCTTGAAAATTTCTTGGGGGGAGGCCAATTGCCAAGCTGTTTGTGAGCCGTAGTGTTGTCCACGTTCCTGGTGTAGTTATTACAATAGGAAGTTGGTTGGGAACCACCGAGTCATCTAGGTTTAATACCCTTGTTTAGTTATTACATAATCAAGTTGGTTGTAAGCCACAGTGTTGTCGAGGTTTAACACTCATGTGTATTTATTACAAAATCAAATTGCTTTTGAGCCACAGTATCGTCCAGATTACTCTTGTATAGTTATTACATAATCAAGTAGGTTTTGAACCACAGTTTTGTCCATGTTTAATGCTCATGTGTATTTATTACATAGTCAAGTAGGGTGTGAGCCACAGTGTTGTCCAGATTTCTCATGTGTAGTTAATACATAATCAAGCTGGCTTGTATGAGCCACACAGTGCGGCAGTGGTGTCCAGTGTCACCGGATGGGAGAGGTTCAGCTGACCAAATCATTCAAAAACAACAGTACCAATGTTTTCACAAAACATGAACTTATATTAAAGATAAATTAAAGAATCGTGAAGAAAATGTTCATACATGATAGCCCTACGTGCACGAGGGGAGATAAATTAACTTAATTACCGGTACAAAAGAATTGATACTAACGGCCGTGTCTCATACCTGAACACACACACACAACCTCACAAACGCACACACAAACACTCTGTTAACACATATTGATTGCTTCGGCTTTCAGTTCCATAATAACTCGCTGTAGGACAACTAAGAATTCTCTGTCTCGTCTCACAAGTAATACTGTTCCATTTCGGCTCGAATAACGTAAAGAGTTCGCTTTCTTAAAACGTAGCAAATGTAAATTTCAGTTTCTTTTTGTTCAAATAAACAGTTCATTGAAGTGGCGAAAATAAGTCCTTCATAAAGACCTCTTTCTGGATTTGGTCCTTTTACTGCATACATCGTGATTCCAGAGCCAAAATAAGAGCCATCTATAATCAAAATATATACAACTAAGCAATAATTTCGTTTCTCTTGTTTGCTCTTCATTCTAAAAATTGACTATCGAAGTCTAATGACAAAACTCAATTTTATTCTTGTAATTTTGGACACTTTGAAGCTTTACTTCATAACCATTTGTATCTAGCCGACCCTCTAATTCTTTACGTTAAAATTAATGACATACTCACACTTAAACTGAAGAAAACAACATCTCATGTTGAACCAAGAAAACTTAGAAAAACTCAGGCAACGCTGTCCCGGGCTGTCCAGTTGTACGGTGGAATTGCGGTAGCCTGCATATTGCCACGCCTAACCTCCAGTACTTAACAACACCCTGATAGGAGCAACGAGGCCTTAGACCTCTCAGTGTAGAGGCTTCCAGACAGACTGACTAGATTTCTTTTCTTTACGAGAAGAGCATCTTACTCAATAGCGCGCATGGCATGCACAATGCATACCGAGTGCGTAACCACCTATCTCCCTGGTGCATAATTAGCTCACTTAAAGGGAGACTTTTATAAACACAACAGACAATGTGACATCCAGTTTACACGTGTTAGCAAATACTACATAATCAAGTTGATTGTGAGACACAGTATTGTGTGGTTACTCATACGTAATCAAATCAGTGTAGTCCAGGTTGTACTTGTGTACTTATTACATAATGTGTACTTATTACATAATCAATTTGGTTATGGCCTTACATTCATGAGATTAAAGATTACTGGGGAATTTGCCCCTTATACTGTACTTTGAGCCCTCTAGTTCACCCAGCTAATATTGTGTACTAGATTCGGGTGGGAGTTATCCAGAGGTGGACTTATGTCCCACTCAGGAGGAGTATCACACATTCATTTTCAAGTCATTGAAGACTTAGGATATATATACACCAGCTGTGTGGGATTCCTTTTCTCAATGGATAAACCTATGTGGGATAGAAAAAGGAGGAAATTTTGGAAGGGGTGTAACCATTTATTAATTCTAGTGATTTCAATAATTTGGTGTTTTTTATTCATGTTTTCCACAGCCTGTGGGACTCTTCAAAGGAATGGCTACTCCAATTATAACAATTGCAGGCTTGACATCTGTCATTTTTGGAACCTTTGGTTTCTGCTTACGCAGGCTGGATGAAGGAAAACTGTCCAGTCACGTTTTGGCAGGTTTTGGGGCTGGGACTGTCCAGTCTTTTCTCATCTGTCCTATCGAGCTGTCCAAGATAAAGATTCAAGTCCAGGGAATTGGAGTAAAGAAAAGTAATCTAAATAAACAAAAGTATGCTGGCTCAGTCGATGCATTGTTGAAAATCCTCAAGTCGGAAGGAATTTCTGGCTGCTATCGTGGGTTGGGAATGACTTTAATTAGAGATGTACCTGGGTACGGAATTTACTTTTTTGTCTTTGAAGGAGTGTGCCGCATGTTTTTACCTTACACACCCCCAGGGGAAAGTCTAGGGGTTGTTCCTTTATTGGTAGCTGGAGGTTTAAGTGGTGTAGCAAATTGGTTCTGTGTTTATCCCTTTGACGTCTTAAAATCAAGGTTCCAAAGTGATGGTACACACAAGTACTCTTCATATGTGGATTTGGTGAAAAAATCGTATTCTCAAGAGGGCTTCAGAGTATTCAGTCGAGGACTTGGGATTACCTTAGTAAGAGCATTCCCTACTTGTGCTGCTATATTTACCTCAGCTACATTGACCAAACGTCTTTTACACAGAAGCAGTCAGAGAGATTCACATTTTTAGAATTGTCAAATTTGAAACAAAGATTTTACACATAGCCTTCTCTGCCTCCCTCTTGTGTGTATCATCAGTTAACAGGTGTGGATGCAGGATTTTACAAAAGGGGGGCAAGCCTGGACCCATGAGCACTGAAAGTGGAAGCCCCATAAGGCCCCCTGCCCTGGGAAAAATTGAAATTAAACATAGTTTGATTCTGTTTCTGGCATCACTTAACAAAGAGGTAGCAAAAGAAGGAATGGGAACATCTCCCACCCCTCCCCACATCTGCACCTGGTGACAGTAGTAAATCTTCCTAGTTTTCTGCTGACTAATTGCTAGGAAACTAGGAAAATTTAGAAAAGTAAACAAAAGTGTGTGATGCTGCTGATCCTTAAAGCATATTTTTTCAGTGTTAACAGATATCAAAAGGAAGTGAATTTAGGTTTTATAGTGCCTCCTTATTTTTAATACAGTACTTTCATTTTTATATATTTCAATTGCAGATAGAATATAATCATGTGAGAAGCAGAGATTTGCTAATTTAGCATAATTGATGAATATTTATAATCTGAATATGAAATCTTATTATCCTCACTTGACTGTATTTACACAGTTAACAGATCAATGATGCATCATGTATTTTATAAAAATGATATTTTTGTGTTGAACACCTTGTGAGATTCAGAAATGGAGTGTGATTGGGGGGGGGGGGGGGATCGGGAGTATCTTATAGCCTTTGCTGCTCTTAATATTATATATGTAACATGTAAGACAATTGAAGAAAATGTTAAAGGTCACACTGTGACATTATTAGAGAGGTTTTTTTTCCTTCTATCAAATGGTGCTAAATTATAAAGATGTTTTATTCCTTTTCAACGTTTTTACAAACTCCTTTATATATTTTTGTATGATTACATAACAATTTATGCTTCTAAAGAGATGCTTCTAAAAATGCTTTATGTTTTCATGGCGATTTATGTCTACAGTAGTTCATTCCAGTATGTTCTGTTTTTCGCATGTGCATTCAGACATGATGTCACCATTCAGAGTCGGTACTGTATACATGTTTTCCTTACTGCTGTAGATGTTTTCATGTATGATAATCAGTTCTTTTTACTAAGGCACGAAGTCAGTCCCTTGGGTGCCTCTACTGGAGAAATCTCCCCTAAAAAATAAAAAAAATAAAATTTGACAAATTTATTTATGGGTCATTGGTGGATATTATTCTAAAGTGGTATTTTGTAAAACTGACTTCACAGAGCTGCAATTGTTGTAAAGATACTGTACCACCCAACCACACAACTGCAATAATGTCAGGAGCCAGTCACTTAACAGGGAATAATTTATCCGGTATTGCACCGCAATTTGTTACACAAGCTGCCCAAATTGCTACACAAATGCAGATATGTGTATCACTTTTTTGTGTGCATACCCATAGGGTTTTCAGTGATTTTACACTACAGAAGGAAAATATTCTCAAAACTGCTATGCAAAGTCGAATACTAAATTATTCCCTACTTTAGGATGTAGTAATAAGCTATGCCTTGAGGTAATTGCCATTGACTGTCATGTTGGTGGTCTTCCATACCAATTCTGTATGCAAAATAAAGTTGCCTGTCCTGCTCTGTGTATATTTTACAATAGTAGTTTGTCTGATGTGGCCTTTTTTCCTTATGACAGCTCTTAACTTGAAAACCTTGTGTAAAGTTACGCACAAAATTTATGCACCTTTTTTTATGAAGTGAAGGAAGTTTGGCTCTTGCAGAGTTTTTTGTCAGCAAAAGTATGAATGTTGTGGTGATGTATTTTACTATGGTCATTGATTTAGTCATGGTGGGAAAAGGACACTACTCATGGAGTGTGTAGATGTGGGGTCAGGGGGGAGGAGGAATGAAAATTTTTGATACTTTGAGTGGGAACAAGTTATACCTTCCCCCTCCCCAGCCCACTGTGCCATAGGTGTAGGAAGCTGTTCTGGACTGGAGGATAATGTTGTTTGGAACTGCTGTCCTGGGGAAGGGGTGTCCCCCCCATTTGGAAAATCTTTGAACATTTTAGTGTCCTTAGATGCAATTTGATTCAATCATATTGGGAAAATTTTAGGAATAGTTACTGTAAATCTTTGTCTTTTTTAGAGAGGGAGCAAGTGAGGGGTTTTCATCCTTGAATTTTTTGGGGGAGGGGAAGCATACTTCTGCCCACCACTTTTTGACTGGAGGCTCAGGAACTCCTAGTCAGGGTAACCCTTCCGCAAGGAAACATGATGTTATTTGGTCTTTCCATTGATACATTGACATCAGGGAGCAAAATGTGAAGAAAGTCATTTCCCAACCCCAAAAAACGATGGAAATAAGCTTCTCTTGTACCAAAACAATGTATCTTTTTCGTTGAATCCAATTCCTTTACCAAGAAGTCAAACACATGAAAGGATGGTAGCATTTGCTCCATACCTTTGTAATTTAGCCTCACGCCTACATCATCATGGATAAACATGGAAAATGTTCCGAATTAGTTTGTTACGGCGAAACTTGACATCATTGTTGTATGATTTGGGTGTTACTGGTTGAAGTTATTGGTTGAATGCTTCAAGTGACCAATAGTGATAGAGCTCCTCATAAAAATGTATGTTTAGACTCGAAGCTCAACCTTCACTGGAAGTGAGAATTAGTACGAAATGCTCCCTGACTTCGAGGTATAAGTGAAAAAATCAAATGTAAACACGTTACCTCACAGCAGGGTTACCCTGACTAAGGCGACCCCCAGCCCCTGCTTCCTGTGCCTATGCACTGTGCTAAAAGATTGTGGTTATGAACCAAATTGGTAATGACTGGATGGGGGAAACACTAAATGCACCAACACATTTGCGGACATGTTTACTACTTAAATGTATTTGTACGTGTATAGGCAGAGGCAAAGGCTGTACCATACATTTATTCATGTAGGCCTACTGTTTGATTGATATGGTCTATTAATCCTCACAGAGAAACGAGTCATATTGTAAATTTAGGCTCAAAGAGAGGGACAGGGTTTGGAAAAGAGTATGGTTTGTATGTTCCTATTATGAAACATTTGATAACGAATTATTAGAAGATCATATCATACATGAAATATTTTTTTCAGTTAAATATGTCATTTAATGATAAGATGCATAGGCATAGGAGGTGGGAGGTTCTAGCTGGAGGGCTTTACCCACATGCAGGTAGAAAATTTGCTATTTTAGGGCAAAATATGTACCATTTCCAGGTAATCATGTATTCAAATGCAAGCAAAGTTTCTGTACCCCCAACCCCTCCCCATACAGTTATATTGACATGCCATCCTTTCAACAGTAAAATAAACAAGGCTTACAGTATTACTTCCTTTTGTCTTCAAATATTGGAGAAACTTACTGTCCCATATAATACTGTATTTTCCCTAATGAATTGAAGAAAAATATATAACATTTCAGGAAACACAGTAGAATTATTATGCTACGTACTGTATGAAAATGTATTTTTTTATTTTTTGATTCTTTTCATATTGCCAAAGATGTTAAAACAGTACAGTAACAGTATACTTTCCTGAAAGGCAGTTAATTATTATAAAAGTAATGGTAAAACTGAAGTGATAATTTTGTACTGTTACCTTGATATAAATGCCAAAGTTACATAAATAGAAAAGTGTTTATTAATCACAATTCTGAAAGCATGTAGTGTTTTTCCTTTGTGTATTGCTTAAGTTTTTATGTTTTTACGGGAGGGGGATGTACAGTACATGATATTTAAGAAAGGCATGCAGGCGAAAACCTGAAGCTACTATCAAATGGAGTTCATGAAACGTAACAAGAAGTCCTCAGACAGACTTTCACTAGAGCAAGCAGTAACTGCTTTGAGCAGCTTCAAAACCAGTCACATAGCCAGGTTTGCCAGGATTTGGTCAGGAGGGTGAGGGGTTCAGAGCACCCAAACAATGATGCTAGAGGCATCACTGGACTGCAAAGTACTCCCAGTTGGCGTGGGATCCAGGGCACAAATGCTGACGAAACATGATGTGTGTGCGCTAAGCATGTGTATGCAGGGTCCAGGTACGCCCGAACTCCCCAGATTAGGCCCAGAGACAATGCCCAGATGGGGTTGAGGGGACAAACCCCCGGAAATTTTGGATTATTTTCAAAATTATGGGCATTAGAATGAAGTGTTACACTATCCTCAAGGCGTTTAAATGGGCAATAAATAGACCACTAAAATCCCTTTGAACCCTTTTTAAAGTTTCTTAACTCGGACTAAGCTGGTCGAGTTGTTGATGCAGAGAATTGCTGTGGGGGAAAAAGGCTGATTGTAGTGGTTTCGAACGGTATTATCACTCGAGCTTTCATACAGGAAGTAAGCAAGTAGCAGTAACGGATGCGCGCGAAGCGCGCCAAGCGAGATTTAGTTTGTGAAATTGGGGAGGAAGCAATTGCAATTGTTACAAACCCGTTAACGTAACTTTGGAAAAATACGTTTGGGATGGTATACAGGGTATAAAAGAAAAAAAATAGAATTTATCGGGCGCGGGGAGCGAGCGAAAAGTTTGATAGTTTAGGAAGGATTTACGAAAATTTTGATAGTTTTCCAACGATTTGTGATAGAAAATGATGAAAATAGATCCATCACTCAGTCGAAACACGCTTCATCCTACTTCCTACAGAAATCTGTAGCTTCAATGGCTTTTGGGTTGATTTAAAAAGTCGAAACTTCTCGAAAATCGCTTGAAGGCATTCACCCCTATGCCATCCGTGCCTACGCCACTGTCCTTGTCGTCATTTGGCACCATCCCTAATCCCAAACGTTGTACATTGCATAAAACTGCACACCGGAACACAAATTTGTCATTGCGATTCTGCGTCTGTCAGCACGCACGGGAAGCTAGCAGTGTTGTAGCAAGTCATGACACGAGTTGCCATCTGCCACGATTCGTTTGTCTCATGTTGGCCTTCTCTATAAAGTTTCAGTTGATTGACTCAATTGCTCAAACTGGGTGTCCGAACAATTGTGGAGGCCATTATGGTGGAAATGGATTCCTAAAAGCTCCCCTCATTCCATGCTCGGCTGCCATTCTATTCGATTTGCCATCCTTGTTTCCCTCCTTTTCCTCCCTCCTCCCTCATTTTCCTTCATTTTGCGACCGGTACAAAATTTTGTCATCTCACTGTGACACGATATCACACTGTTAGGAACAACTTTTGGCATTTCTGAGGAGCAATTATTGAAGTGCAGTCACCGACCGAATATTTGTATATACTTTACGTTTCGTGTGTTTTGACGTGTTTTGTCAAATGTTACTAGGTGAGTTGTCCACAGCCTACATATTCTAATTTCTGCTCCCTGACCCCCCCCCCCCCACACACACACACGCTTCCACGGGCGCGAGCGTTTCTTCCTTCGTGTTTCCTTCGGTTTTTCTCTTTTCCCCTACCTCCGCTTCTTTCCCTCTTTCTTCTCTTCCTTTCCATTCTTTATCGTCTTTTCCTGTTTCCCTCCCCCTTTTCCTCCCTCCCAATAACCCAGTGAGCTGTCTTCCAGCTCCCTGCTTAACCTAGTTTTTCCGCCTGGTGCAGAATTTGACCGGATCCGTGAATGGGGTATGTCATACCCCCGCACCCCCTCTAGCGACGGCCATGTTTCCCAAAAACAGTTGATTTTTGCGCATTCTGCACCCATTCCTGCCGTGGCTGGAAACATTTCATTACACTTGCAACAAAGATATTCAGTAGGATAAAGTTGTTCATGAAAAATATATTTGATTTAAATAATACGCGATTCCTTATCTCGAAAGCTTGGACAGAGAGTTGTGATGCATCTGTTCATTTCTTAAGAAACTCTCGCATGCCGATACAACTTTCAGTTAGGGGGCTGAGCACTAATTCCAAGCAAAATGTTTTCAAGTTGGTAGGCTTTCATTTTTGGCTTGGGAACCCCAGAAGGAAGCAAATGCATTGTGATTGTCAAATAAAAAATCTCCGTGAAGTGAAATAAATGTTTTTTTTCCTTATTTTCTCTGGCATTATGGAGAACAGTCCTTGGCAAGTTACAGTGTTGTTTAATAGTAGCCATGTTGCTGCAGGACGAGAACAGTGTGCACCCTCTCACAATGATTTCTCATCATGATCAGACTATGGCTGTCGTAAGCTTGTGAGCCATTGACATTTGATCTTCGTATGTTCCTTATTTCCCGTAGGCTCAGAGGTCCCTGCCCACATAACGTCATATATGACGTGCTTATTCCATGACCCTCGTCCGGGTTGCCTACTTGGCAAGCTGTACGGCATTCCCTAGGGTCCTACGGCAAAATCCCTAAGGACGATCAAACCACGATCAAACCAGGGAGCTCCGTGGCAGCTCCCTAATCAACTTGAACAGTCTGCACCGCGAGATATAGTCCGGACCTCATTGAGTAGTATTTGTTATACATCAGGGAGATGTTATAGTGGACAACACAAGTGCAACAACGATTTAGTCCTTGCCGCGCGTTGTTCGGTGGACTTGGTATCTACTCGATTTGTTTTACTAGATATGTTTTATGATACGACGTGATCACACCTGGGAGGTTCTACAAGTAAAACCTCCTTGGTGAAACATTTTAAAATATCTCGAGAAGCATTCTGTGTTTGATGTTTGCAAACCCACAGTTGTTTTTCTGTTTGGACTTTACCCCGAATTACTAGGCTATTTCTTTATTTTGCACAGTGTCGACTTCACGATAGGGCCGATATTTTTCCTGTGAGGATTTTCAAGGACAACTACCTTCATTCCCGTAGGTATAGATGTTTCTGTACCAGCTGGCCGCGGCGAAGATTACACCAGAGCAATTTCCACGGGACATCCCCGATTTCATTCATGCAACGCCACGAGCATTCCTGAGAGAAGATGGCGGTAGATTTCCTCGCCGGACTAAACGGTGGTAATGCGTGTCCTTAAAGTGTACCTTAAGTACAGAATTACAAGTATATATATTAGAGGTTGGAAAATGAATCTCATTCATCCAACCCTTACTCCGTTGCTGAGATATAAAATGTTGAAATTTATTCACTTAATTTGGAATAGGCGATTGGCGCAATAATTTGTTATGCCCTGTTTTTGTGCAACTCACATTACCTGGTTTTGATTCCTTTTGAAATTCAAATGTTTATATGACCTTGAAAACTTTACCGCAAAGCATCTTCTTAGGGGTCAAGTCACATTATAACAGTGATGACATTTTGGTATAAGGTGTGGGAGCTTTCGAAGAAACAAAGAAAAAGAAAAACACACTAATTTGAGTAGTAAAAGAATGACACTACATAGGCTATTATTTGCTATTGTTGTATGGCGAAAAAGGGGGGGGGGGGCTGAGGCCGGGAAAGCCCCCCTTGGATCCGCGCCTGTACAGAGAAAAATATGTTCAACGTTAATTATATGCCAACGAGGAAGGTCGTCTTCGAAAATCAAGAGTGTATTTTTAATAAAAAAAATTTGGCGCTGTGGCCCGCGACTCCCTCTTTCTTTGTTCAGAGAAGCAATAACATGCTATATTAATTATGGTCCTCGTTATTTTTCTCACAATTTTGATTGACCTGTCATGACCATAAACAATAGCAATCAGGTCAGGCGCGTGCAACGTTAGTGAAGGGTCTTTGAAGGACCTGAAGGGATTCCCAGCTCTACAATGATTCGTGAACGTAACTAATCACAATGCAGGCGATGATATTTCACGTAAAGTGGACGTTCTCGAAAGGGTACGGCGGCCTTGTGATGGTTGTAACAGTACGACACTGTTCAGGCATGGGTACAGGTTGGAGCTCAACTGACCCCTTACTCCCCCCCCCCTTCTGTTTTTCACATACTTGAAAAATCAGGATCGTAAAATTTGTGAAGTCAACCTAGTGTCCTCTTTTTACGTAAAACTGCTGAAAATTTCTCTGTGCTTAATTACGATGTAATGACCTTAGAAGCCGGTAAATCGCATATAGGGGCGTATTGTTTCCAAACTGTTCCCGCCGATCCCCCGCCCAATTTACGGAGACACACCTTCGTTGCAATGCCCTTATAGGAACCCACTTTCTCCAAATTGCAAATTTGCCCCCCCCCCCTTGTGGTTCATAGAATAGCAAATTATAGCAAGAAGGGTAACTCCGAAGGAGCTCATACTTGGCATGTAGATTGCCCATATTGAGTAGATGATCCCTATTGTTTTAGGTGGAGTCAAAGGTCATTTGGGGTCACAGGAGGTCAAAACCTTGTAAACACGATATTTTAAGAAGGGTAACTCCGAGGGATCTCATACTTGGCAGGTAGATTGACCATATTTAGTAGATGATCCCTATCAGTTTTGGTGGAGGTCAAATGTCATTTGGGGTCACAAGAGGTCAAATGTTAGATACCCTGGAAATTGCTTGTAAACACGATATCTCCAGAAGGGTAAATGTGAGTGATGTCACACTTTCCATGTACATTGCCCATGTTGAGTAGATGATCCCTATTGTTTTAACTGGAGGTCAAAGGGCATTTGGGGTCACCAGAGGTCAAAAGATCAGAACCTTGTAAACACTATATCTGAAGAAGGGTAACTGTGAGGGATCTCATACGTAGCTTGTTAATTGCCCATATTGAGTAGATGATTCCTCCTATTCTTGGTGGCGGTCAAAGTTCATTTGGGGTCATCAGAGGTCAAAACGTCAAAACATTGTAAACACGATATCTCCAGAAGGATACATGTGAGGGATCTCATACTTATTGTGTGAATTGTTCATATTGAGTAGATGATCCCTGTTGTTTTTAGTGAAGGTCAAAGGTCATTTGGGGTCACCAGCAGTCAAAAGGTCAAACCTTGTAAACAGTATATCTCAAGAAGGGTAACTGTGAGGGATCTCATACGTAGCTTGTTAATTGCCCATATTGAGTAGATGATTCCTCCTATTCTTGGTGGCGGTCAAAGGTCATTTGGTGTCACAAGAGGTCAAAAGGTCAAAACGTTGTAAACAGTATATCTCAAGAAGGGTAACTGTGAAGGATCTCATACGTAGCATGTTCATTGCCCATATTGAGTAGATGATCCCTATTATTTTTGGTGGAGGTCAAAGGTCATTTGGGGTCATCAGAGGTCAAAAGGTCAAAACATTGTAAACACTATATCTCAAGAAGGGTAACTGTGAGGGATCTCATACTTAGCATGTTGATTGCCCATATTGAGTAGATGATCCCTATTAGTTTTGGTGGAGGTCAAAGGTCATTTGGGGTCACAGGAGGTCAAAAGGTCAAAATTTTGTAAACTATATCTCAAGAAGGGTAACTGTGAGGGATCTCATACTTAGCATGTGGATTGCCCATATTGAGTAGATCATCTGTATTGTTTTTGGTGGAGGTCAGAGGTCATTTGGGTTCACCAGAGGTCAAAAGGTCAAAACATTGTAAACAGTGTATCTCAAGAAGGGTAACTGTGAGGGATCTCGTACTTAGCATGTTAATTGCCCATATTGAGTGACCATCTGTATTGTTTTTGGTGGAGGTCAAAGGTCATTTGGAGTCACCAGAGGCCAAAAGGTCAAAACCTTGTGAACACGATATCTCAAGAAGGATAACTGTGAGGGATCTCACACTTGACATGTAACTTGTTCGTATTGAATAGATGATCGCTACTATTTGTCGTGCAGGTCAATGGTCATTTGAGGTCATAAAAGGTCAAAACCGTAGTAAACCTGATATTTTAAGGAGGATTACTATGAGGGATCACATACTTGGCCTGTGGATTGTTCATATTTAGCATGTAGGTCATTTTGGGTCACAAGATTTCCAAAGCTTTTGACCTTATTAACATGATATCTCAAGAAGCATAACTGTGAGGGATCTCATGCTTGTCATGTGGGTAATTCATGTTTGTTACAATATACCCATATGGCAAGGAATCACTAAGCCTTTTGGCTTTCTGGTTTTAAACTGTTCCTCCAGACAAAAGCTGAAAAACATTCGCAGTTCGCGCGGGACTCCCACAGTGCGATTCATAATGACCATGCACATACGCTTGTCTAGCGAAATAAACGTAACGCACACAGTCATACGAGTGCAGGATGGGGGCGGGCTGGGGCTGACCCCTTCTCGCAGTTTGGGCAAACCTTTTTTTTTTGACCGATTCCTTCTCGCAGTTTGGGAAAATCGTTTTTTTTTGACCGATTACTGGAAAAAAGTTGGGCAGCTTTCTCCTGCAATAGTACATGATTTTCGCCAGAAAAAGCGGCCCCGGCCCCAGGAACAATATCCCGTACACGGATGGTAACGTGACCTTCATGTACCACGGCTAAAGGAATAATTTCTCACGGGAAATGTTTTCGTGAAAATATTCTAAAACTTCTTTGCAATACATTTTGTTTCTCTTCTTTAAAGGTATAGCCGGATTGGTCGCCGTCTACCCCATGGATACTATTAAGGTACTTTGAACACTACTGTTGTTGTATAGATACATGGGCACAATCTCTAAAGGTGTTAAGGCACGGTTATTGGGTTATACTACATAGATTTTCCCACCATAGTTGTTTACCTATCACTGATTTTGTTGGATCAGACCTTCAATTATATGGTAGCTGTTTGAGTCGTTGCAATCAGCCGCCGTCACTCTATCCGATCTGTCATGTCTGTGAGCAATTGTCCAGCGAGCTCTCAAACATTCATTTTCTGACGGATTGTAATGAAACTTGGATACAATGATCACTGGGTGTGGGACGACTTTGAGTAAGAAGAAGTGGAGGTCAAAGTTCATTTGGGGGTCAGTGTACAGACTGTTATGTGAAAATCTCAAAAATGGATCTCCTTTTTCACTGAGCATGCTATGTTCTTGAAAGTTGGCCATACAGATTCTCAAGAAATACTTCGCCCAGGGTGTACATAAATTTTGGATACAAGGTCCTTTAAGGCCATTAGAGGTCAAAGGGTGGGGGGGGGGGGTCTTTGATTTTAGAATTTCTGTGTTACCGTAAGTCAGTAGGTGTAATTAGCATTTGGCCGCCAGAATGCGAAGACCATTTTGAGGTCATTGGGGTCATTTAAAGTCAATTTGCAAAGATTTTTGGATATACCTGAAACTTAGTAGATGTATTCAAGGTTTTTTTGCCACAAGTTATGGAAGTATTATGAGGGTCATTTGGGTCGTTCAAAGTAACAGTATCGACAGGTGTCTCGCATACTGCGTACTTACAAAGGTAGTCTTTGGTACGGACAGATGTCTCACACTATTCATACAGCCGCCTTGGCAAAGCTGCCACCAGCCCATATATCGTCGTGCCATGTGCATATTGGATGGTCACTCTTACTCCCAACTCAACCCAACCCCACCCCACCCCCATATCCCAAGAGTGAAAACGTAAATGCCCAGAGTCACCCGCTTCTTGGGAAAATATTCCGACATTACTCATTTTAATAGGTAGCTTTTGAATTGTAATAGAAAATTAAACATTTACAACATGTCTAAAACTTATTTTTTGGGCACGCGCCGCTGGCACCCGTGGCAAACATGATAGCTGTCTTATTAATATTTAACCCCCCCCCCTTCCTCCCAACCAAATCCTGGCTAAGCGCCTGCCGTGTGGTCAAATTTCCGTTTACTTATAACAACCTACGGGAAGGCTAGAGACACCACTTTGTGGCTGATTTCTCTGTGAATGGAACTTATGAATATGGTGTCACAGAGCAGGAAGTGTTCGCTCGTTTGGAGGAAAAGCGCGTATCATTGCAAGTTACACCGACAAATGCAAGCAACTGATTTGTCAACCAATCGTATACGTGCGTGTGAAATGTACGCCGTTTGTGCACGTGTGTGTCATTGTTTTCCTGCAAACTGACGTAGGCGTGACGTCAATGCATAAGGTCTATAGACGATAAGTGGGCTGGTAAATTATAGGATGGGTTTCTGCACATCTGAGAGATGGAGGAAAAAAAATTCTGGGATGTCGCGTTGAAATGAAGAAAAAGCAGAAATTTGAAAGATTTCATATTTAGCTATGACCAACACGAAGGTCATCAGTTTCACCTGTATGCGAATCGTGTCAATTGGAAAATTATTCCTGCACTGAGGGAATCTTCGCCGTTTTCTAAGGAATGTGTATATTTAAGATGTCACACATTTGGTGTATCTAGACTATGTTTGCCTTTTTGACCGAATTGTACAGATGATACCTATGGATCGAAATGAATTTTTGAGAATAACTTCTTCAGAAAAGGAAAAATGGAAATTGACCAAAACTGAGTAAGATTTGTGCAAATATCTGAAAATCTTAAGATTCCTCACTTCAAAATTTCATCTTGCAGGTTCGATTGCAAATGCAGAGCTCTACAGCTCCTCGGTATCGGAGTGCCTTCCACTGTTTTGTCACCATCATTAGACAAGAATCGGTAGGAATCATATTTTGTAACATACTTTTCACAGTGTATGAATGTTTGGTGTACTATAGCCACGAGTTCCTATAAAGTGGAAATACCTCATTGGTTGCTTAAACCATATGGATAACCCTTAATAAAAGTTAAGTGCAAAAAGTTAGTGCAATGTCAGTTGGGAGAGTCACATCTTGCTGATCGATAAAACCGGGCGGATCTGACGAAAACCCCGAGGAAATGTTTTCACCTGACGTATTTGAAATTGATAAAAAGGAATTTGCACTGCAAACACGGCATTTCAGGGCAAAATTCACGTCATAATTGTCTACCATTAACCTAAAAGTCTAGGGCAAACACATCCCGCTCCCTTCGTGAAATACCTTCCGGTGAGTCTTTAGACTATAATCGAAGAACAATGATCTAGATACTAGGAGTGGTTTTAACGATGTAACGATCGGTATCGTTATCGTTTAGGGCCGGATTCACGTAGTGTTATGCAGAAAAAGTTACTTAACAATGGCGTAGCCAATGAGGGGACAAGGGAACCAGAGTTCCCATTGAAAGGCGTCAAACGGGAAAATTGGGGAGGCTTGGGAGAGGAAAAGTGAAAGAAATGAAAAAAAAAGGGAAAAGAAGGGGGAAAAGGAAAGGGTGGGCACGCATAAAAGGAAAAGCGAAAGAAAGGCCCAGGCCAGCCTCGCATTCATACCCAACTCAAGCCGAGTTGGTAGGGTGGGAGCTGTGGTGTAGGTTACAAAATGTATGCTAAGACAAAACATTTCCCAGTGTGCATGATTTAAACCCACATTTACAGGCACAATTTAACTCAGATATCATGGCTGGGCGTTGTGTTCACCGGATTGTTTAAACCCAAGACGCCGTTTGTGGTGCTAAACGAAAACTTCCACATGCAACTGTAGGAAATTTCTGCCCAGAAAAATAATGTTGGCCAGACGTCCAAACCACTAAAGACCGTACTACGGAGAATACACTCGTACTCAACTTCCCTCACTTCCCGAAAAACTACCCGGCATAACGCACGTAGCCTCCCTAAAAAGAAGTTTCAAAGGGCAATCCTTTTTGATTTGTACCCAGACAATGCTAAAGAGCATTGTGTACCTCCTTTCTGTGTCTTTTACCCCCTTCCTTTCTGATGCACCCACTGCCCTGAACTCAGACTACAATGCGACATTTCAGTTTTTCTCCGGCAGCCCGTTGGATATTTTATAGAAACTTAATATTTATCAAAACCTGAGATATTAACTAATATTTCCGAAAAAAAAACACATTAACGCTTTCTTATATAATAATGGGGACAACTACGATGTCGTGGGCAAATTATGACGTATCATTCATCAGACTGAAGTCGGCAAACACTTGTAAGGCGAACAGCGGCCTCACTTCTTAGGTAGTATGAAATGCGACATGTCAGAAACAATCAACTTTGATTCAGCAAAGTAAAGAGAGTTACTTTTTAAGATAATATTTTCTTCAACGCCAATCTCCTATCTCCGCGGTTGATGTCGAAAACTATGGTTTTAACGTCAAGATTTCGTGTGCTGATGCAAAAATATTACTGATAGCCTTTTTCGTTTAACAGCAGATGTTCAATTATTTCCGGCTTGCCTTGTGTAATTCTCTAATCTTGAACTTGCTTATTCCGTGTAGATTCTGACCCAGGTCTTACTCTGTTTTCGAATATTAAAAGAATTGCAGGGCTGCCAAGTCTCACGCATTGGGCGTGAGACTCACGCATTTGCGGTCAATCTCACACTCTCACGCCAACATTTGGATTTCTCACGCAAATCAGAGGATGCGAGGATTAAATACATTCTACAAAAGCGTGATTAGTCTATTGAAAACACAGCCGATGACATTTCAATCAGTCTATTTCTAAACCTCCACCTGTACGCCTGTCCTGTGACCCTCACAGGTTATCAGGCAACTGCGTGTTACCGTATAATTCCTCAGTGTACATAATCATATGTATCCTGTCTTTGAACTCATCTCATTAGAATTTCAAATCGCACAACGAAATTTATTTCAGTGAACTAAGGGATTGAATACCTAATACTGCAACAAAGGGTATGTTACTTCCATGTTAAACGAATACTGCGCTCTAGTGTGAGCTTTCCTCTTTCTGGAATGTATTCCCTTCTTCCATGATCTTTATCTCCATGGTTCCCACACAAATCACCCAGATGGCTGTTGACATGTGGTCCTCCGTTGTCCCGATGTTTTTATACAGATGACCGAGAGCACATTAGAAACGGACTTCGTTTCATCTTTAATGGATTTTATACTTCAGAACATGGGGTGAGAGTGTGGATTTTATTGTGCTTATTGTGCTTAATTTATTATTAAGCAAGGGACTACTGTTTGAATATATCCGCTCATCTACTCTCTCGGCATCCTTTTATAGCAGGTACCATAACGTCATACTAGAACACCCTCCTCTCTCAGCATATCCAGCTGCTACCAGAAGAACACCATAGATAACCTAACGAAGCTGGCTGGATTGGCATCCAGTTCATTTTGCCTAGGCCTATGTAATGAAAATAGTTGCATTGGTTGCATCTGTTTTGTGATAATGAGATGATGAATCAATTTTCAGAAAATTAGACACCAAAATATACAAAGCATTAATGTCGTTTCAGGGGCTGGGAAGGGCTATTTCCGACTATCTGAGTGGTTCGTTTTACCAAAATTTTCAGGTGCGCTACGCGCCAACTCATGGTGGCGCTCCGCTTAGATAGTTTCCTGGATAAATCTCACTCCACGTGCTCACTCAAACTTGGCAGCCCTGGAATTGTCCTTCATAACGCCGATTCTTCTCTTGAGAAAGAGATGTTCATAGACAATAGTTGTGTGACTAGAGCGACACGTATGGTATTTTGTTACTTCACGCTGTAGCGCCACCAACTTCGGAAACAAGCGTTTAAAATTATATTAAACCATACAATAGATTGCTGCAGAAAGTTTTGCAGTGAGAAAAAGTGTCATGATTAGTTAATTTTTAACAGCTGTAATTCTAATGTAATGGCTAAAAGATTGGGGAAAATCTCTTTAAATTGAGAGGATAGTGGTGGGGATGGTGAGAATACATGTACAGGACCTTTGTTCTTAAAATTAGGCTTACTCCACCAGGAGACATACTCCATCGGTGAAATATTTATTTTACAAAATAAAGTACCTTACGCATCATTCAAGAAAGTACGTTTGCTTCGAAATACTATAATGCAGTGGTTCCCAACCTTTTTCAGCTCACCTCCCATTTTACCGAATGGCGTTGCCCCTCCTCCCCCTCCCCCCCCCCCCCCCGCCGTCTATAGTATACCGTTGCCATGAATGAAGGGACAATTATAATAAAAACACACGGTGAAATGAAGGGGGGGCATACACATACATTGTTTTATGTACAGGTCCGACACAGGGAAGCAAAATAACAGTGCGGGATTCAAAAAGCTGACTCTCTTTTGTGATGGTGGATCACAAAGTTGGGGTTAGGGACGGAGAACCTGTTTTGAATTTTACAGATGCCAAAGGCCCACCGAAGTGTGGACAGTTCCCACAAGGACTCCTAATGGGGCTCAGGGGGCGATGTCTCAATGGGGGACCGGGGCGAAGCCCCCGGAAGCTCTGGGGTATTACCGAAATTGTCGACACAAGAATGAGGCACTGTAAGTCAATTTTGACTGTCTTACGATTACCTAGTAATACTTAATAACGTTAAATGTTCACTAAAGACATATGGGAACGATTCGTGTGATTTTGTTCACATTACATTTACCACACAACTCTCGCGCTGTCTGGATCACAAACGTAAACAAAGATTAGGACCGTACCATTATTTTTCAGGTGTAGTGCTGCGTGCATGCAGTGTACATACAGCGCGCAGCGATTGTATCTGCGGCCTACACTTGAATCGCTCGTGTTATGTTGTTCAAATTTGGCCAGTGAGGGAGCCGATGGTACGGTGTAACTTGTTTGGTAGGTCCCCGAGATAGACCCTAACGTAGTCGTGGAGTTTTCACTGATTTTTACAAAGATTTTAAGCCAGGTTGGTTGTACAGTAGCACCCGATACACCTATATTTTTACAATTTAACTGAACAAAAACTGTAGCACGTGTCAGTGTTGTAACGAGGTATAGCCAAGTCACTTTTTTTTTATTTTACAAGTAGGCCTAAAGCCTAAAGGGAAAAATCTTAGGCCCAAAACATTTACGTCATATTTCATAGGAATAAAGCGAAGACTAGCGTCCACTGACTCGTCCCAGATTTAGAAAGTAAACGACTCGACTCGACTCGACTGCAAAAGTAAGCGACTAATTTATCTGGCATTTGCCACGAGAAAACGCTTTCACTAACGTATGAGAGTAATTGACATTTAAATAGTAAGTTTCATCGTTGAGTTGATAAATAGTAAGATCTGTTGGCACAGTGGTCATGGGGGAAAACCCAAATTTAAACGTTCCGAGGTCAAATAAAGCCTAGCCCCCCCCCCGCTCCTATTCTTAACACTTAGCCTAGCTAGGGGGGCCCCCCCCCCCCCTTACGTTAGGAATAACGTTATGCCTAACAGTAACGTTAAGTTCAGTAACTTGTTATGTTAGGCCTAACGTTCGTGTTTGTAAAAGCCGAAATGCAAACCTGTTATTCTGCATGGTCCTGAATTGTTAATCCACCTTGGTAGGTGTCGGTGATCCATCCAATATGAACATATTAAACAAAGTACTAACTGTAAAATAAACATGGAATTGTACCACAAATCGAGTAGTTCCTTCAGAGAGTGGCCAGCCAGGCCTAACGTTAGGACTAATGTAGCTCCCAACGATAGACGCATAGCTCGGCTCAGCAGAGTCAGCATGCAATGCGAAGCGCGCGAACGACGTACTAGCAACAACATGTGAATTAACTTCCTTCGATGGATAAGGACCCGGCCTATGACGACAATGGCATTTAAAGAAAAAGTAAAGCCTCGTCGAAATTTCTAAAACCCTCACCCATTTGCCCCTTAAAAGTACGGTAGTTAGTTTTAGCCAATCAGATAAAATCTAAAAATTATGTAAATAAGACAAATTTTTTATACTCCTTTCCGTTTGAAATAGTCCATAAGAAAGGCACTGTTGACGAGTTACAAGGCTTATTGTGTGAGAACTTCGTAACAATAAGCGACTTTTCCATTAAGAAATTGAAATAAGTTTTTTTTCAAGATTGACAGTACGGAATTTAAATTTTTAAAAAGACTTGTGAAACGAAAATACTTAGACTGGGAGGGAATGTCATCTTCATGAAAATGGTTGAAATGGAGTGAATTATGGTGAGTGGAACTGCGTAAAAGGAGGATCAAGTTAAGAAATTTTGAAGTTTCACTGCTCACTTTACACACTGGAAAGAGCGCCCTCACTTTGTATGAACCAATCGTTCCCATAGTACGGAACGATTCGTGTGAATTTTGTTTCACATTACATTTACCACACAACTCTCGCGCTGTCTGGATCACAAACGGAAAACGAAACAAAGATTAGGACCGTACCAATTATTTTTCAGGTGTAGTGCTGCGTGCATGCAGTGTACATACAGCGCGCAGCGATTGTATCTGCGGCCTACACTTGAATCGCTCCGTGTTTTATGTTGTTCAAAAATTTGGGCCAGTGAGGGAGCCGATGGTACGGTGTAACTTGTTTGGGAGGTCCCCCAAGGATAGACCCTAACGTAGTCGTGGAGTTTTCACTGATTTTTACAAAGATTTTAAGCCAGGTTGGTTGTACAGTAGCACCCGATACACCTATATTTTTACAATTAACTGAACAAAAACTGTAAGCACGTGTCAGTGTTGTAAACGAGGGTATAGCCAAGTCACTTTTTTTTTATATTTTACAAGTAGGCCTAAAGCCTAAAGGGAAAAATCTTAGGCCAACATTTACGTCATATTTCATAGGAATAAAGCGAAGACTAGCGTCAACTGACTCGTCCCAGATTTAGAAAAGTAAACGACTCGACTCGACTCGACTGCAAAAAGTAAGAGCGACTAATTTATCTGGCATTTGCCACGAGAAAACGCTTTTCACTAACGTATGAGAGTAATTGGACATTTAAATAGTAAGGTTTTCATCAGTTGATAAATAGTAAGATCTGTTGGCACAGTGGTCATGGGGGAAACCGAAATTTAAACGTTTCCGAGGTCAAATAAAGCTAGCCCCCCCCCCGCGCTCCGTATTCTTAACACTTAGCCTAGACCCCCCCCCCCCCCCCCCCCTTACGTTAGGAATAACGTTATGCCTAACAGTAACGTTAATTCAGTAACTTGTTATGTTAGGCCTAACGTTCGTGTGTAAAAGCCGAAATGCAAACCTGTTTATTCTGCATGGTCCTGAATTGTTAATCCACCTTGGTAGGTGTCGGTGATCCATCTCAATATGAACATATTAAAACAAAGTACTAACTGTAAAATAAACATGGAATTGTACCACAAATCGAGTAGTTCCTTCAGAGAGTGGCCAGCCAGGCTAACGTTAGGACTAATGTAGCTCCCAAACGATAGACGCATAGCTCGGCTCAGCATGGAGTCAGCATGCAATGCGAAGCGCGCGAACGACGGCCTAGCAACAACATGTGAATTAAACTTCCCTTCGATGGATAATGGACCGGACCTATGACGTCAATGGCATTTAAAGAAAAAGTAAAGCCTCGTCGAAATTTCTAAAACCCTCACCCATTTGCCCCTTAAAAGTACGGTAGTTAGTTTTAGCCAATCAGATAAAATCTAAAAATTATGTAAATAAGACAAATTTTTTATACTCCTTCCGTTTGAAATAGTCCATAAGAAGGCACTGTTGACGAGTTACAAGGCTTATTGTGTGAGAACTTCGTAACAATAAGCGACTTTTCCATTAAGAAATTGAAATAAGTTTTTTTTTCAAGATTGACAGTACGGAATTTAAATTTTAAAAAGACTTGTGAAACGAAAATACTTAGACTGGGAGGGAATTCATCTTCATGAAAATGGTTGAAATGGAGTGAATTATGGTGAGGGAACTGCGTAAAGGAGGATCAAGTTAAGAAATTTTGAAGTTTCACTGCTCACTTTACACACTGAAAGAGCGCCCTCACTTTGTATGAACCAATCGTTCCCATATGTACAGAAATCACCCGCAGAGCTACTACCGAAGGTTCCCTTTGATGCTGCAAGGTGCTTTTCCTGTGGGTTGGAGGAAGGACGGTAGGGGTCGCATGGGTTTTTAAAAGACTTATGCCACTCAAGCTGTCGTATGGGCAAAAAGTAATGAGAAAGCCGAAATTGGCAAACCGCAAGATTGCATTTTTTAAAACCATTTTAACGTTTTTCTTGTGTTTTACTTCATAGTACAATGCAAAAGTTATCTCTTATGTTACAGTTATCTGCAATTTTCACTTCTGTTAGTATGTCATGTTGATGGAGCGCACGGATCGGAAAACCTACATTAAAGGTAAAAGTGGCGGGACAATTTTTAGCCATGGCCATCGCTCACCGCTTTCACCTGGATGCCACTAATGGGAATATGAGGGTCCTCGCCAAGAAAAATTTGAAATGAATTACTGTTAGATGCGATTTCGTGAAATCTAGCAATAAAGATACTTCACAAACTTTTTATAGCACATGAGGAGTAAATTTTAGACCTATTCGACTTGTTGACGTCATATACCTCCTTTTTAAGGGAACGAATTTGAGAGCTCAGCTAAGGGAAACCTTTTGGAATCTTGTAAGACCCGGTTTAAACTTAGTATCTCATTTTTTCAAAACGCCTCCCCCTGCTGCCCCCTTTAAGCTATCGCCCCCATGAGTTGCGAAAATGCCCCCAGGGAGCGATAACGTCCACGTTGGGAACCACTGCTATAATACTTTGCATAAACAGTACATTAGTTTGTCTCGTCTGGATAGGCGTATTGAAAGTCGATTCACAAGGGGGGGGGGGATTCTGAGGGTGTCTGCATTGTCATTTTGCCCTAAATGAAAAACAAAAAAAAAAAGACTCCAATTTTGACCTGGAAACAATATTGTATACCTGAAATCCACACATTGCTGGTGGGGGGGGGGAGGCATCCGCCACAGTCACCCGTCGTATACATCTATGGGGGCCTCGCTTGGGTGATGTTACATTCAACATCCAAACCAAAGATAAAGAAGAATATATGTTTTCGACCTCGAAGTGCGCCACGTGTCCAGAGTATTAATTGCCCATTGGCTGTATGGCAAGGATCCCCCGAATGACCGACCTTACCGACAGAAAAATACAGAAAAAAGAAAATCATGGTTTTGATGACAGGCACAACTTGGGAGGGGGAAGGTTGAAATGTTTATTTTGGTGTATGGTCCTAGTCCTGCTACTGAAAAGTTGTATCAAACTGTAATTACATCAATTCTCCTTTACTTTCAGCCTTTGTCCCTCTTCAAAGGAATGGCTACCCCAGTTTTGACTGCTTCTGGTCTGAACGCTGTTGTCTTTGGCGTCTACGGTCCCTGCATTCGACGATTGGATTCGTCAAAGTTGTCTCACCACTTTACAGCCGGTTGTATCGCAGGACTGGTTCAGAGCCCAATATGCTGCCTCGTCGAGTTATCGAAACTCAGGGTTCAGATGCAAGGCGTCGGCGAGAGGTCAGGTAAGGTCAAAAACAGACTTTACAGTGGTTCGATAAACGCTGTCTACAAAATTCTAATGACTGAAGGAATCGGGGGCTGTTTTAGAGGTATGGTACTGGTAACTCTCCGTGACGGGCCTGGATTTGGAGTCTATTTCGCTTGTTATGAAGGATTATGCCGATACCTTGGAAAGTCCTCGGAAGAGGAGGACCTGCCATTTGTACCGCTCATGCTGGCGGGTGGTTTGAGTGGCATGGTTTCCTGGGCTAGCATATATAACCTTGATGTGATTAAAACGAGGTTTCAAGTTGACGGGGTCGGGGGAAAGTGCAAATACCAGACCTATCGCGATGTCGTGAGGGATATTTATAAAACCAATGGACTACGAGGATTTTTTTCTGGGCTCGGGGTAACAATGGTTAGGGCTTTCCCAGCAAATGCAGCTATCTTTGGTGCTGTTTCATTAACTTTCCGTTTGTTTGGACGCGAAAGCTAGATTGTATTTATGTGTACACACATTGCCAAGGAATATTGCCAAAGGAATAAAGTTCTATGCATGGGAGCATCTCCTTACTTACTAGGCAAACTGAGATGGTGGTTGTTCAATTCGCCGTCAAAGTATAATTTCTTTTCTGGTGAGGTCAGCTTCTCTTTCTTAGCGACGGCTCAAACTCGAGCATAAACAGCGACAGTTTTTCGTCGTATATGTTATGTGCGCATTGCAGAAAAGAGATGGCTGTTTACCATGATTTTTCTATATCTCATGGAAATGCGCCACACAGATGGTCACGTGTGCAGTAACATTTTCTCTTTACAGCTGTGTGGGCAATCATAAATGTTTTGTTGTCATCCTTTTTTTTCTTAGAGTCCGGTAAAAATAAAACTCACTGATTGAGTTTAACACATATGATAGCCGAGGATTGGTGACGCTGCTCTGAAATCGTATTTATTACGCTTTCCCATGTACGCACGCACATTCGCACACAAATACACAGACAACATGCGTCATGGAATTAGACTTGCGCAGCTTAGTCCGATTTAGTCGGTATTCACAAACATCAACCACTTCCGTTTTGTTAGAAAAATTTTACTGTGAAAGGGGCTTTAATTTGTGGTACAGAAATTTTTTACACCTTTGAAACTCATATATGCCTATGTCAGTGGGGAATCCAAAGCCACGTATCTGGATAGCCTTATTTGTAAGGTATGCTGTATGGTTCTCACAAAGAGAAATTCTTTGTTTTGTAGCAAATGACCAGTTTGTTGGTTCAGTTTTCAAATCTTTCAATTTGATGCAAGTTTTGTACTTTGTAATATGTTTGGGAAAAAAGCTACTTTTTCTTTAGTTTGATGGAGAGACTAAGTGGTTTTCTAATGATAACAGATATTTTTTGTCTGTGCCATATGTATGCAATGAAAACGCGCTGTACCTAGTATTTCGCTTTGAGGCTGGTTAATTTACTTGTATTTACATGTATTTTTAACTTAAAAAGGAATGAGAACATTCCCTTTTGATAGTCTTACTCGAACGTTTCTATTTCGTATGAATGACGCTTTTTACATGGTAAATGGCTTTTTTTTTGTTTATTTGTTTCGCATTTTTGTCGGTTTTTGTATCCTGTCTACACCAGTGGTGAAGAGTGAACTATATTTTCTGTGTGCTTTTGATGAAATGCAACTCATGCAATATCTCGAAACGTTTATGTGATATTACAATTAAAGTATATTCTTCCTCAGGGTGTTCGCAAAACACTTTACGATAGCTTCTTTTATCCCCATCCCTGGTATGGTTCCATTTCCTGGTGTGGGACCAAGAGTAAAAGTCTAAATCGGTGATTCATTTTAAAGAACGAGCTATTTCGTCATATTGCTTAAGCTGGCTCACTTGGTCTCACGAGTCTTCTGTTCCAGAAGTTTAAGCTTTTAATATGAATCCGTATAGTTAGAGTTACCATATCATGTTTGCCCATAGAGCTTTAAATAATACTGTATTTCCCATATTTGCAGATTTTTGTCTTCCACTATCCATAACGAAATTCATAGCAATGGCACCAGAAATGCAAGTTATAATCAACACCTTCCTTGCCGTAAAAAATTTGGTCAATTTAGTCTACAAGCAAGTGTTTTAGTGTCTGGAATGTCTAAATGAATATTCAACGTTTGCATTCGACATGCACTACATTATCACATTTAGATGAAATGTTTGGGTTATATCCGAGGAAATGCATTCCATAAACAAAGGAACGCATTTCCTCTGCACATATCCGTTAGAGGTGTGCTTTTTCAGAAGGATATATCCATTAGAAAGTGTGTGATAACTGGGTGCGACATCCTTATTTACCGAAGACTATAACAGTGCGTATGCTGCAATATCAATTGTACATAGTAACCAGTATGACTGCCGGCAAGAAATACTCACTTTTTTCCTTTCGTGTACAACCGAAACACCCTTAACTTTTATTTCTTTTTCTTTGTAACGGTACATGTCTTCCCATGGAATATTATACTTTGCTAAGATTTATATGACTTTTTAGAGCACTTCCATAGACAACTGTATATTTGTCAGTTGTGTAAATCTGGTAAATTTATGATGAATATGTATTTTTGCTGTTTGGAAGAAACGAGTGAACTGAAAATACGATTAAGTTCTGTGACACAGGTTTAGTTATTGTTCAGGTCTGCAAACTTCAGGCCAGAACCAAAAGTAGGGTAGCAAGTACCCCAATGATAGACAATGAGAAAGTCACGTGGAGAGAACTGGGCGATGGGCCCTGTCCCCTTTCCTCTTCGATTCGGTGTCAGAGGCCATGATATGAGTACTAAAATGTGTAATATATGTTTACATGAAAGGCGTGGCCAGGGGTCAGATGGAGACATCCCCCCCCCCTTGTTTGTTAAAAGTAAATGTTTCTTCAAAGATTTTTGTTTGGTCGCTGATTACTAGAATAATGATTACAAAATTGTCAATATTTCATATCAACTATTGCAAACAAGGTCAGATGGGTCCTAATTAAACAAAGGCGTACCCCCCAAACTTTACAGGCCTTCTCAGATTTATAACTCAATTAGTTAGAAACGCCCCTGTTTGTTTGTAATAAGAACCATTTCATGAGTATTGACATTGTTGCGACTTCTACTATGATGTCCAATGAGAAAGTCTATATGCAGATGTACCTTTCTAGAATGTTCCGTTTTTATTTCTTCTTCTTTTGGGATAGGGTGAAAAACCCATAGGGACATTAACTCACCTCGCATGCGTCGAGAGGTGCTTTATCCCTAATGTGATTAGCAATAAAATTAACAGGTCTTTGTGAAATAAGGAGTTATTAGCTAAAGAAGCAGGAAGACTATTCCAGTCTTTGACCACATTGGGCAGGAAACTGTAATTTGCAGCAGTTTGTCTTGGTATACAGATGACAAAAGTGTAGATTATGCATCAAGCGAATCCACAGGGATATGAGCCGATAGCGTTAAGTATCCAAAATGTGAGCCGTATGGTAGGATCAAGAAACTTTCACTGCCGAGAAAAGGGAGAGAAGGATGTTGTGGAAGGGGGTAAAGCTACTTGTGGATAAGGTGGGGAGACTTGCCCGCCTGGGGGAAATAGGGTTGGGGTTGCCGCAAACTATGCACTATGCATCAGCACACTATTCTTTTTTTGTTTCTAAACGGGGAATTTTTCATACCTCGCTAACCGTCCTCTGTGAATAAGAGGCTGACCACCGGAGGGAGGGAGAGGAATTGTGGTCTTGCCCAGTATCGGAACAAGTTGAAACATTTGATTCCATTTGAAAAGAAGAAAAACATTGATGTAGCAGCAAATACCTAGTCATAGGGTGGCCAAGGTAGCCAAAATATCTACCTTATCTATGGAACAGGCGAAACTAATGTTGACTTCTTACCTACCAATTCCTCAGCGGTGGATGGACATCTCAGTCACCATGAATTATGAGGTACACCATAACATTTGGAGCCTATCTTCGCAAACTCGGAAGCGTGCGATCGGTTTTACTAATTTTGTTTTTGTTTATAATTTACTTGGTTATTTAAATGAGACCCCAAAATGACAGGTTGAAACCTGCGTGCGATTCAACATTCCATTTGTCTTTCAACTATACAGATGTATAGCTGAACTTGAAGTTTGAGTGTTATTTCAGATAATCATAACTAAGGTTATAATATAGTTCTAATGCCTTATGAGCAAATGATCAGGTTAATAATGCAATGTTCCCAATTTAAAGTCTTTCTATTAATCAGACTGGTCAAAACTTATCATTGCCTGAAGACATCCTAACATAAATTATGTAGCCTTTTGGAAAAGTCGCCCTCCGGAAGCCATCACGCCCCCTTCAAGACCATGACTGGCTACGGGTCTTCTACTGCCTTACTTCATGGAACCCAGTTTACACATTTAGTGTAATACAGTGTGCACCCTGTAACTGCGCAAAACGCTAGCAGGCAAAAGGGGGTGCGTAGTTTCCACAATGCGCTCTGCCAGGGAGGCAGGAGTGTGAGTCCACCTTCCTGACCACACTGCGTCATTTTGAAGGAATAATGATTGGAACCGGTAAAGGCAGGTAGTTGTTCCCTTGGTTGATATTTCTTCTGCCGTTAGTGTAAAATCGAAAGTTATTAAGAAGCAAACTCGTAGTCAGACAAGGCACTGAATAGGGGCGAGAAAGCATTCAGGGGGCGAAATATTTTTTAGAGGCGAGATATGATTAAATGCATTAAAAGCATGGTCTGGTGACCAAATTTGGTGCTTTCAAAAAAAGCAGAAAAATTTTCTGTGTTAGGCAGTGAAAACCCCATCTCAATAGCATCTTGCATTCGGAAGATACAAATTTTTGAAGAAATACTACATTTTCAGTTTCCCTAGTGCATGATGGGAAATCTGTGATGTCATCTGGGCAAATGGATTTGATGTAGCTTTTGTATTTCTTTATAATATTGATATCACTATAGTGAATGTTCCATAATTTTATTTGCTGTACCATAAGTATGGAACAGTTTTTCACTATATCTACACGGAAAAGCATCTAAACATTCCAACGGTATCAAATTTCAAGGACAAACAAGGTAGTCAATTATAAAGAATAACAAAAGGAATCTGAGGCAATTTGCCCACATTGGATCACGTTTTGTGACCTTGAGGAAACTTGGAGGTATTTCTTATTAAAAGTAACCAATCTTTAGGAAGAGATATCTTGAGTTAGGAATAGAGTTTTGATATGGGGTTTGGATGACAAGTAACGAAAAATATTTATCTTTCAGATAAGACCCCTAGAAAATGCCACCAGACAATGCCTTTAAGGCATTGGAAATTTTTACTTTTTAGGGGGGAAAGTATTTAAAGGGGCTCCTGGCCCCCATGGCTATGGGCTTGCTAAAAAGACCCCCCAGTGTAGGTCATGTCAATTTGCAAATGTGTGTGATAAGTATATCTTACCTTAGGCCTAATGTGACTGGACTTGTGGCAATAAGATTGGTTATTTCTCGCAAACTTATATTTGTCGGCTTTGTTTCATTTTTTTGTCAAGAAAAAGATAATGATCTGCTGTTTTGTAGTTAGTAATGTGTATAAAGTCATTTACGTTCGAGCTTGTTACGTGCAACGAGGCAGAACATGGAGGTATGATGTTGTGTAGAAAAAGTGGAAACGGAAAACATGGCTATGTTGTCTAAAATGAGAATGTTCGATTGCGTAGCATACCTCGTTGTCTACTTAATCAGTTGATTCTGAACCATTCGCTAGAGCAAATCATTGCTTAATCTAAATTTGCAGGGATAATCTATGGAAAGGATGTTTTTTATGTTTAGTAGCACTCGTTCAGTAAAACAGCCATTGCCTAAGTATATTTGTACGTAATTCAGTGTGTGAAAGTCTTTTGCAAGTTTTAACAACTGCTGTTGGTTTTGATTAACAGTTTCGGTTTGAAAGTTTGACTAAGTTGTCCCTTGCTCTCTAGGGAAACTTTGGGTGTACAAACTAGAAGCGACGGTTACTATAATCCCGATTTTAGTTATTTATTTTTTTACCAGGGAGGTGTTATTTAGCAGACGAAGTACCTTTTATGCTCAGCTCCTAACATCTTTTAAATCAATTTAATCTTAAGAATCACACAAAAGAGAGATGATTTTCGGCAGCTGGAAAGGTGTAAAGAAATTGATGCAGTTGTATCTTTATAATAACACCTCCCTTAGCATTGTAAAGGTGATATTGCTAGATATTGTGTAAGATACAGGTTTTGCATGGATGCCCCAGTAACATAATTTATTATGAGACTGAATATTGTGGCAGTCAATATGGAAATGTTCATTCTTTTTTATATTCATTCTTGGCTTGAATGTACAGAGTATCATGGCATGCAATACTCAATGAATAATTTATTTATATGGTTGGGATGTACTGTATTAGTGCTGTATTCGATTATCACATGTGTCATTGCTCATAAAGTTTAAGGTGGCATAGTGAGCCATCCTCCAGTCCTCTGGGAATGTGTCTAGAAATTAATTGTACATTTTGATCTTTATGACATACTTCAGATATTTTTTTATTATGTTTTAATTATGTTATGTTATTATGTTATGTATTTTTCCACGGGTTGTGTATCCAAAGGTGCAAAGGTCTCAAATGTGCACTCTCATCTGCCTAACATTGTCTCATATAGTGTTGAAAGTGACATTTTCGTAACCTAATGGACAGATAATTAAGACTTCAAGGTCTTGGACTTATAGTCTGAATCTTGCCGCTCATAATGTCAAGAAGGAGTACGTTGACCTCACCTCACCCAGTCTCTTCGGGCATACTGGTCCATGGCGCTGCTAGGATCTCCACTCCACTGTCTTCTGCATCTGGCCACGTGATTAGCATCTTTCCGTTCGTTCAACCCTCGTTTCATTCATTCTTTTGTTACCACTGTTACCGTCGTCATGGGTAGTTGACTTTGGGAGTTCAACTCTCCAGTGCTTCTTTCTAATACCACCTAAGTAAGTGCTGTCATTCAGTGGCTTTACTGTGCCTTTCTCTTCGCACATGTCCAATCTACATCCATCTCCTAGATTTTATTGCTTCAAAATTCGTCGTTTCATTCGTGTTGAGTAGGTCATCGGCCATCGTTTAACCAAAAAAAAAATAGAAGAAAATACGACCATCATATATGAGACCGGGCCCTGTTTCATAACAACTTGCCATCGTCTTAAGTTCGAATTCCCATGCTATAGGTCTTCACAGATCAAACCTAAGATTGAACATTACTCTTTATGAAACGGGGCCTAGGAGAACGGTGGTCATTTATAAAGTGTAGGGTCGTTACCTCGAGAGTATTTTTGTAACGATGAGAATATTTTGCATCTTAAGGTGTGTGGGGGTTAACATCTTAAAAACAACTCACCAGAGGTCTTTCACAAATGGAACGGGTGTAACCCATGAATGCAAACTGATACCTCCTAGACCAGGAGTGCCCAACTAGTCGATCGCAGACTTATCCCAAGTCGACCGCGAGAAGTGTAGGAAAAATGAAGAAAATAAAGTTTGTTATGTGTAACTGTATGAGAGTGTATGTTGTGTGATCTCGTGAGGTTGGCTACTTGAAAAGTAGATCTTGGGTCAAAAAAGGTTGGGTACCCCTGTCCTAGACGGTCACAAGAGCTATGAATGGTAGAACGTCGGATTTAGGATAACATTCCATAACATATGAAAGTTAAAAGAAATCACTCTTTTATTTTGTTGCACAATGTACACGAATCAGCGATGAGAGTGCATCTTCCAAAATGCAATTGGTCAGTCCTATGGTATGGGTATCCATGTAGCAAAGTTTTGTTTTCATAAAATTGGTGTATGGCCATGTTTTATTGGCCTAATGCTTTAACGTAAGATGTTTAGTTATGAAGTGATAGTAACATGACCGATAAACATGAATGATTACCAGTTTGTTTTGGTATTTAATAGCCTACCTTACTTTATCAAATTCTACGTGTAGTGAGGGTGTGTTCATCTCAGCTTCATCATGATACCGGGACTAACTGAGCATTGATGTCATCATCCCTTACACACGTAGCAGGTGGACACTGGAGGTCGCAGCCCCTCCCCCATTCGGACAGAAAGTTTGCTGCTTTCGTGCGAAATCTATGTTATTTTGTCCAAAAACTTTATTTTTTGGAAAAAAGTGCTGCTTCCCCTCATTTGGAAGTTTACCCGTACGCCTGTGTCCCCTATGCACCTATTTCATGAGAAAAACGATTGATGTAATTTCATAGTCGCTTTGAGTGTTACGCAGGATTTCCGTTCACTGGTGGTAAGCACAAGAAAGGTTAACTTATGTATTCAGCTGAAAGTTACTTAAAATATAAAAGTCCCTTCGGCTGGATGCCGAAGGACGAAAGCAAACGTTTGAGAAAGTCCCCAACCCAGGCGAACTCAGTCGGCAAGAGTTACTATTCCCATGAAACCATCTGTTAGATGATAAACGGCAATCATGTCGTACTTAAGAAGTAATGTGACATATCCTGACAAGAACTTCAACCTTTCTTCGAGCACAATGGCCGGAGGGAGGGGGGTTGGCAATTGCGAATATAGCCATATTCCAAACCATCTAAACGTTGTTTAGGGCAGTGTGTTTGGACTGTGTATGGACGGAAAAATACCAAAAGAAGGGGCAGGCCTAGGCCCAGCTGGATCTACCCCTGGGATACAGTTCAGCACACTGCGCACTTATCAGCAGTAGCCAAATAGTTACATCGTTCATTCTCCGTTTAGCTGGAAATTAAGTTAACACGTAAATTGCTGAATTTTGCCAAAGAATGTGTTTTGAAGTGAGACGCTTTGCTGAATATTAATCCATCCATATCGGACACATTTGATTGAGAAAAAACGGTCAGAGGCTTAACATATTTGTTGATCTGCCCCCAAAGTGGGTAGTGAAGGGAATCGTGGTGTATTTGTCCTCTGTCCATCTTCTTATATATGTTTATGTAAGTGCCAGCCTGAAAAAAAGACCCACTTTGGCTAGCGGCCAGGGGTATGTATTTGCCGGACTCCGTTTAAAACCGAACGCACACGGGCGACAGAAAACGCGAAACAGAAAACACGTCTCGTGTTTTCTCACGCTGACATCCGTGTGCGTTGGAGGAAAACAAAAAAAAAAGCGAAACACTTGTTTAGCTAAACACTTGTTTCGCGAAACAAGCAGTGCTCGTTTCGCGAAACGCTGTTTTCTGTTTTTGTCTAACGCACACGAACGTCAGAAAACAGGAAACATATTTTCTGTTTCGTGTTTCGCGTTTTCTGTCGTTCGTATGCGTTCGGCTTAAGGACTGAAGAATTAGTGTCCCATTTCGTTCACATTATTGTCACATTTCATTCTGTTGTGCTGATCTGACGTTAGTATGGTCTGAACAATAACAGGTCACCTGTAAATCAAAAAAGACCGCAGCAAACTGAAAAGCTAGAAGACAAATGTGGTAGATCAAAATCCATAAAGGAAAATTTGTTTTTTATAATGTTAACTTTATTTTGGATTAACCATGTCCAGACTGGCAGACCCCAGAGTTGTGCATTGCGTGTGTTTGTATGCAAAATACAAAACTTTTTTTCGTTTGTGGTCTAATATATTTTCAGTTGCTCATGGAGTAGTTTATTATTTGTATGGTTTTAGAGGTGGGCATATAGTCCTACTGGCTGATATATTGTATATGACCATCTTACAGAGTCTGGTGCTTATTGTGCTGCTTGCTACTGGAATGAAGTAGAATTGATAGCGTGAGATCAATACACAGTGCTTATTATTTCTCACACCAGTTTCTCAGTCTGTAAAGTCTACTATTTCCGAAGGCATCTGAGGATTTGCAATGCAAACAATGATCTAGTTAATAATGCCGTGCCAAATGTTTTATCTACTGTTCGTCAATCTTTCATTCCGGCCTACATATCGACTTTCTGCAACCGTCGCCAGATTTTGCAAACGCTGCTTTTTTGGCTAATACATACAAATTAAGTCGAAGCTGGGTCGCTAGTATCCCCATACTGCCTCGACCGGACTCAGCTACGATTACACCCCCCCCCCCTCCCCGACATCACTTTGAATATCAAATTTTTGATATGTCCGATATGGTCACAATGAAGACCGACTGTCAGATTGCGGTCGGGTCCGACAGTTAGGTCGAGAACAAAATTTGACGTGCCCTTAACCAACTGACCAACCCGGCTGCCACCCGAGTGGTAATCACTGCTGTGTCGCAGTCGGATCAGCTCATTCTGCGCCGACTTTAATTAACGAGCCTTTTTCCACTTAGTGCGTATCCAGTGTTATTTGCAAATAATCAAATGCATTTTTTCTAGCGCCCACAATTTTGTAAATACCTAGAGCCTCCGGTGGCTTCCACTGTTCCCCACGGGGAACATTACTAGAACGGGGCCCCACCTGAGCCCGACGCCCCAGCTGAGTCCAACGCCGAAGACGGTCTTGTGCTCCCATTTCGTGAGAGAGACTTGTGCGATTAAATCGGCGTTGAATTTCTCACAGGCAAATGGAAACGGATGCGCCAAGTCATGTTGACATTGCCGAACGTTAAACGGCAGTGTTTTCAGGATGAAACTATTTTGAGATAGCGGGTATTTTTGCGATAGAAAGTCTTTTTTCACCCTTGTCAATATTGACCAAAGTGAGGTGAAATCAACTAGCAGTAATGTTTTTCTGGTAGTGAAATATTTTCAAATAAAAATTGAATACATAAAAGCCACAAAAATCGTATCTAAAATCGTATCTAAAATGGTAAAAGATGGATAAAAATGACTTTTATTGTTTTTCATTAGTTTTCTACACAATGACTGCAGGACAATTCAAAGCAGCTCAAATTCAGTTATGCTAGCTGATATTAAATGAGGCTATACAGATACGTCAAATTTTCAAGTTTTTTTCTTGCGAAACCTATCGCGGTAATGTTTTTTAAGGAATGAATAATGGAGTTCATGTACCTTAAAGGTCAAAAAGTTCACTTTGTCACACTGGCTAAAATAATGAACTCTTAGGCTTTTAAGTCAATATGGGACTGTTCTTACTCTCTTGAGAAAAGATTTCTCACATTAAATGTAGTGTTCATCATAAGCGTCAACAGGTTTTGAAAAGTGTGGGACATAACCTTGACGAAACCAATTCAAGTCCAAGTCGCGAAGCCCAAGAAACGACGGATCCTGGGCCCGATAAAGGGCCCCGGAAAAAATTAGATTTTAGAAGATCTGAGGTGTAATCTGAGGCATTTTCCCGTCATTTTAATTCATTAAATGGCTGTTTCCACCGTTTTTTCAAGCTTGATTTTCATAAATTAACTATTTTGTAAGCTATGAAATCAAACATGTACCTGTTTCGGTCTGGAAAAGGAGGGGCGGGGGGGGGGGCAAACGATATGATATCGGCCCACTTTCAAAAGTGATAGGGACATGTCCTGCCAGCACTTATTGACACATCTGATGTACATCATCGTTACACTATGTGAAATATCGGGCATTGTTTGCCGTAGAATGTCTTTATTTTTTTTTTGTGACTTTATTTTGTCAGCATCGACCAAAATAGGGATGAAATTGACTAAAATTTATATTTTCCTTACAGTAAATTATTTGGAAATACGGATCTCACCAAAATGATAAAAATCATATGTTTACCCAAAATGGTCCAAAACTTGATTTTCAGAAAGGCCAGTCCACCACCTTAATCCTTACTATACGTAGACCGGATCTAGCATGGCTGGCGACTTAAAACTAAACAATGCCCACATCAAATTTTTGAAGGTTTTTCTGCCAATGGCTGGCTGACTGATAGATAGATAGGTCTCAAATGGGCCCCAAAAATGAAAAAGTCACTTTCGCATGGAAAAAAGGCGCATTTTCAAGGGACTTATATTTTTAAATGTAAGATATCTTCTGCAGATATGTCGTCAGTCTCACATTTGACCTTATGTGGGGGTCCCTCTTACTTTTAAGATATCGAGGGCACTTCGTGAATTAGTGTTTTCCAGTGGAATTTGCATGTAAATGTGGAGAACACGAGAGTAGCCTTCCCAAGAGGATTACCGCTTCAGCCTAGGCAAGGGTCTTCTGTTGTGTTTAGTTGACCATGGGCAATGCTCAACCTCTTGTGTTTAGAGAGGTGGTTACTTGGTTTTGGCAAGTCGGAAGAGCGTGGAATACTAGGCACCTTGAATTAAACCTTGAAATAGTTTGCCTTTGTGTTCACGTCTGGCCCGGTTTTGTTTTGTACTTTGTGTTTGGTCGTGTCCGTTTCTAAGCACGTAAAAAGCTCCTTGAAGTAAACTTTTTCCGATGCCCAGGGAGTGGCAGATCGGGCCAAACCATGTCGGTAGCGTTATACTGTTCTCTTTGTCCGACTGTACTGACGGTTGAGATGCAATATTCTACATTAATGGATGTATTTCAAGTAAGAGTATCACTTTGTTCTTTTACAGGTTTAAGCAGGGAGGTGTTACCTTGACAGGAGATCCAACTAAAAAGTAATTTATTCTAATCCTGTTTGATCCAATTAAGAGAGAGGAGATAATCATCTAATGACAGATCATAGGAATTCAGAACCTTCAGTTCTTTTGTCTAATACTTACAGTTAGTACTACTTCCTGTCCCAGTCAACCTTTGTTAACGACTACTACGCTGACAATAAGATTATCAGGAACAATGGTGTGATGTTTAGCAAGTTACCGACAGCCTAGTGAGCACCAATGTTTTAAAATTCAAAACGACTGTTTGTCGCTACTAAGCCTAAAGATCCTTGTGGTGAAAACACTGCTTATGCTATTTGCAAATGCAAAAAAGAGGTATGAGGCTATAAGTTACTGTTTATTTTTCATCAATTTGCGCATTATTTCGCAACTTGAAGGTGATGTATTCGTGTTCAAAATGTAACACGGGATGACAATGGAGCATTTTTGAAAGTGGCACAATGCGCCATAAAGGCGCAAATTAATTTGCAACTTGAACGACTGGCAATATAAGATAAATGGGCAAATATTCACGCGCCGCTCTTCAAGATTTAGCAGACGACGTGACCCCTTGTGTTTAGTTTCTTAAGTACCTTTAAGCCTATTATATATGGAAGATTACTACAAAGAAGGAATTACAGTCGGCAACTAGCACAGTTCAAAGAAAGGATTGAAGATGTGTCTCCTGTCAAGGTAACACCTCCCTGGTTTAAGGTACTTTAGGGTTGAACCAGGGAGGTGTTACCTTGACAAGGTAACACCTCCCTGGTTGAACCATTGAAAGCCCTATAAGAAACGCACAAAAACTGCTTCAGTAATTGCAGTTAAAGATGTGGTAAATACAACGAAACAATAATAATAATAAATGGGATAGGAAGTGTGAGCCTTTTAATTGTAGATAAATGCTCATATAAAATTTATAGGGATGAATTTAAAGTTTAAACGTCGCTCATTGGCCCTATAGATTGCTCGAGTTTTCAGCCTAGTATGCAAGGCCGAGTGATACAGGTAACTGACTAACAGGTATGGAAAATAAAGACTCACAAAAATGGAACGCAACTGATGTCAAATATATTTATGAGCAAGTGAAAAGAAACGCGCATTCAGTTATGGCCATGATTAGAACAGGGAGTTGCTATTTAGAAGGAGATACATCGGAAACTTTAATTTATGGTAATCTGATTAGATCCACCTCATCGTTTGCATAGTTTCAATTCATGAGTGATTATTAGAGCTTAGGGTACCCACTTCTTTTGTCTGATCCTTTTCAATTGGTAAATGATACCCAAGTAAACCTTTTATACACCCACTTATACCGTATGAATAAGATTAGGAGGAACAATGCTTTGATCCGAAGGTTTTTACCGACAGTCAAGTAAGAAACACTGTCTAATAAAACAAAACGACTGTAATTCCTAAGGAGTCTATAGAGAGACTAACTAATAACAATAAGGTCTCACACTGGAACAATGCGTAAAGGACTAAAGAGAGGTGCAAGACTATAATTTGTTTTAAGATTATACTAATTTCCGCAAACTTTCGCAATTTCCGAATGGTAAGTGCATGATCAACATGTTACATAAAATTTAACAAGCCTATTGTGATAAGCGTTGCATCGCGTTGGAAGCTGCAAATTAATTTTTAAGGAAAGCGACTGGCAATGCTATAGCATATAGACAAAATTTGTTGACATGTCTTTTCAACGTAGCAGACGACATGGACCTTTTGTTAAATACTAACAGTAGCTCTATCTTCAAGTGCTATACAAAGCAAGTGACCTTGGCGGCGACTAGGCGCGGACAAAGGGGAGAGCTGCCGTTTTATCTCCTTCTAAATGACAACTCCCTGATTAGAACAAGTTAGAGCCAGCTGTAGGACGTTGAATTTAAAAAAGAATACTGTTGATCAATTAAAGGTACCGTTCCCACGGGGATTCAGTCATTTATGTGCTTGAAGTTATATTAATTTCCTTTTCCATTTATAGCACAAAAGAACACCACTTTCGTCTGTATTTCTTCTGTAAATATGGTATACCGTTCAAGAAAACGCAAACTGTGTGTTTAGCTCATGATATTGTCCTTGTCTGTGATGTGGCAATTTTGTGGCAAACTTTTGGAAATAATTAATTAATACGTACTTGGACGTTGCACCATTACAGGGTGCCTCGTGACAATCAGAATCTCAGTAATTTGCCCATAAATCCTTCCACGCGCTAATTTTCGGCCATTTACCTTATTCTCATACAAAATCATTTGCCTGGAAAATTACTAGAAATGCCAGCTAGTGAGTATTAGGCAACGATTTCCGTGGGCCGTAATTTATGAACCGTTCATCCTACACACCTGAAAACTTCAATGAGTTAATTTTATCTATAATGCTACATTATGAGGGATTTCAATGAAAATATGCTTTATCAAAACTCAATGTGGGCTAAATCCGTTCTTTTTTATTTGGCAGGTAAAACCTGGGCGTTTTCCCATATTGAGGGATAAAAAATTGTACCAAAAACGAAATTTTGAAACGAATTCACACGAAAATGTTACAAACCGCATTATAGATAATTGCTAATTTAATAAAAAGCTGTCTTTCAAATAATTCTTGAAGGTACGGTAGCCATTTAAAATATTTCACGTCTCATAAAAATGAATTATTTCTGTTGGTTGCACGTTATGGTTTTTGAGTTTTAAGCAGGTATGCGCAATGTAGATACTTGCTTATTAAATCCATTTGACAGAATTCCTTTCGTAGTGTCAGTTTGTGAACACGAGACAAAAGTGGGTTTTGAAAGCCTTTTTTACTGTGAAAATGATCATGATGACATATCGACACTTAGGACTTGCCGTTCGCAGTATATGGCTTTTAAATGCTTTCGCCGATGCAACATTGACCGACAACACTGTTTGGAGCTACGGATGGGATGGAATTCTGGCCTACATCCCTGCTAATCGCCAGCTCATCCAGGAGAAACTAGACACCTGGCACAACTCGATATCGGAGACATGTAACGGTAGGTTTGAAATAACATTCTTGTTCAAATATAGTAATGCTTTTGGAAAAGAATGGAACCATTGTCCTGTGCAAGTAGTTTCGTGTCTTCATGTGTAAGTTTAATTCGGAAAATGACATAGGCGTAGGAAGCAAGGGGGGGGGGGGGCTTTAGCTCCCACACTCTAAAAAGCGTGTTTAGGATTTAAACACAATTTTTGCCCCCACTTTGGAAACATGTTTAAATCCTAAACATTACGTGTTTAGTTCCTAAACATTATGTGTTTAATTCCTAAACGTGTTTAGAGTGTAAACGTGTTTCTAAAGTGGGAGCAGAAGAGTGTTTAGAAAAATGTTTAAGTCCTAAACACTGTTTTTATAGTGCAGTCATAAATGTGAGGGGGCTGAAGTATGCTTCTGTCCCTCAAGATCCAAGGGCGAAAACCCCTTATTTGTCCCTTTTGTAAGAAATGTCAAAAATTTGCAGTAAAGTTTGTCCAAAATGTTGCACCAAATTGCATCTGAGGACCCTCAAATACCCAAAAATTTTCCAAAGGGGAGGGGGACATCCCCTTCCCTTAGACCCCTCCCCCAGGACGGCGATCCGCAACAAGGTTCAGCTCCCAGTCTAGAAAGCTTCCTACGCCTATGGAAAATGATATAACCTTACGCCTTTATCAAGACAAGTGAAGACGTTCAAAAAAGCATTACCTTGTATAATCTCATCCCAGACAGTAAAATTTTTCCGTACTAAGTTTACTTCTAGCCCCTCCTCACAAACACACCTTTCTGATACACCTCTGAGACAGCTGCAGAAGCCCGTACTCAGACCGAGTTTCACCTCCTCAAGGTCATATTGACACACAACTGAGTGTGAGCTTAACTGCATGTATATACAAGTCATCATTGACCAACCAGAATGGAGGTATTGTTTGAATGAATGTATTGTTTAGAATCGTAGGGGCTATTCCTGAACAGGTTTTGGATGCCATAGCCACTTTAATACAAGTTATGTGGTTGAAGAGGAGTTTGTTTTGTCAGGGGATTATCCAAAAAAGAAATGCAAGAGATGGGTTACCCTTTCAGTCCACGTTGATGACTTGCTTTATTCGTCGTAAAAGGCTTCAATTTAATAAACTGTACAAAGATTGATGCAAACTTTTAACTCATAATAGTCTGACCTCTCTGAAGTCTCTTTGATCTCTTCCAGGGGCGGATCCAGAATTTGACAAGGGGAGGGGGGGGGGGGTACGAATCCTCGATAGGGATGTGGGAAAAACTTAAAACTTAGACACTTAAATTTCCTGGCATCTGTCAATCACAATAAGCATACACATTAAACAGCAGCTTCGGGATATATCAAACAAAAACAAATGTGCCGAAAAAGGGGGGATTGGAGCCGGGAAAGCTCCCCCCCCCCCCATTCGTACCTGTCTTCTCATAACTTCCGCTCTCATTGCATTCTGACTTTCTTCTCTTACTGAGGTTCCTGTCTTGGGAATTCCTTTTGGGAAAAATCTACTTGTTCACCCCAAATTACAAGTTGTAACCTTGACATGTCATGATCACAGAGGCTCAAGGTAAACTTAAGTCACAACCATTTTATTTGAGGAAGCACGGTGGCTCTAGAAGCTCAGTGACAGCTACGTAACTTCCTTCCTGTTGTAAAATCCAATGTTTAATAGATAAATTAATGTATTCTGTACTGACTCTCTCTGATACATCCATAATGGCCTGAATCAACAGACTCCATTGATAGCGAGAAGTTGAAAAAAAAAACAATTGTTCAGGAAAACCTGCTGTAATTCTAGGCAGGAAGCTTTTTGTTACTAATTAATTAAAAATTACTACAAGAATGTTCAAAGAGGAGGGGGGGGGGGTAGCTACATGAAAGTGTATTCCCTGTCTTCGATTCTCTAGTGGCAGCTGTCAGAGAGTCAGACGACATTCTTAATTTTTCATTTCCGTGGCTAGAAATTACTTTCACTCCTGCCCTCATTTTCGAAAGAATACAGCAACATGAATGTAAAGGTGCTAACAAAAGAAGCATATCCCTCAGTTTTGGATCGTGTACTTAAGTTGATTATTATACTTATTAACCTTTGTGAAGACCTAAAGACGAAAAGACCAACAAGGCCGTAAGTAGGTAGAGGTTTTCTTGATGCTACATTAAAGTAACAAAAACAAAAAAGTTGTGAACGAAAGACAAAACACCCTTTGATTAAACATTTCAGTAACTTTTAAATGTTTAAACCCTTTAGAGGTGTTTCTTTTTTTTTCCACAAGGTCCTAGACTGTATTTACCAGAAACTGAAGCTTTTCCGGGTATCCTAGATAAAGATCAACACGTTGTGCACATCGAAATCGGATATGTGAATTATCACATTCCAGACAAGTGTAACTCAGTCAATGGAGTGGAGTTAGGATTGGTCATACCTTTGCTTAGTGACGATCCGAAGGGACCTCCTAAATATTCTTTGGCTCTGATTAAGTTCTATCAGCGTGATCGAGTTGAACCTCCTTATTCCAATCATTCCTTTCCCTACCTACCTGTCGATGAGCTAACTATGACTGATAGTAGCGTGGTCATGCGCAATGGAAGCGACGAGATACTACTGTCATTCGAAAGATTTAATAAACCATGTAAGCCCGCCCCCGCGATGAGCAAACATGAGCTAGATGAATTTCTTACACGAAATTTTCAATTCGGTCTTCCTCAGCCAGGATTTTCGTCTTGCGACAGACGCCCTTCCTACAACCAATTCTGCAAGTGCATAGAAAGTATCCAGTGCGATTTACCGCGGTGTTATCCTGAAGTCTGCGAGACAGCATGGTACAGTAATGAAAGAGTCACATGTTCTGCTTCGGTACAAATTACGAACATCAGCGAAGGATTTCGTGACTTCATGATGCTCGGTGATGGTCCAATAGAAGTCATTGCTGCTGACAGCATCACCGGCGATTTTACAATGAACCAATCTAAATGTCCCTGTCTGAAATAAAATTTTTATTTGCCTCACGCACTCAAGACGGCGTTTTCTAATTTATTATTTACAATGATGTATACGTATTTCTGATCGACAACAAATCAGCAAAACTTACATTAGGTAGGAACTCTTTGGTGGTAGTATTGTATGTTTAAATGTTACTCTGCAAGTTATTCGATATATCGTGCACAGGTGATAGCCTAATTATTCGGTCCCATCCGATGTTTTACTACAGTTTGATCATTTGGGTTGTATACTGGCCATCTCATTATACGACTATATTGAAAGTGTTTGTAAATGTTAAAAGATTTTTTAATTATCTTAATAAATGTGATCATGAGTTATTTCCTCCTTTCATCCTTATTCGAATCTCAATATACTCTATGCGATGCCAGAATAAAGTACAACAGTAGTCGAGTAGAACTGTTACATATACCATTTTCCAAACAGCAATTAAAACGGATTGTGGGATAGAATTTGCTATGCGTCGTTTTTTCCACAGTGAAACACCATTGACAAAAACCACACACACCAAAACTCTGTCCCATAGTCCTTCGTAATTGCTATTTGGAAAATGGCTTTTATCCGCACACATTGTCGATCAAACACATAGTAAACTGAATAAGACTGTTAGTCTGATTTGGAATTTCACTTACAATAGACTGCAAATGCAATAGACATACTATAAACACAAACAATATTCAGAGGTTACAATTTGCGCTTATTATTTTATATTTCATCATGACTTCACTAAAATAACAGTTGTTTCTCACATAACCAAGAAAAGTTTTTCACGAGCGCTGCTGAGTGACAGTCTTGTTTTTCGTACGGACAGATTAGATGCTCCTTATATTAGGCCTACATCTCTAACAGAGCATAATCAAAACATTAATAGAAAACAAAATATGGAAACGTTAAGGATGGGCAAAGATCAATCCATGGGGGACATTTGGTTTGTATCGCTCCACTTGTTGGACCCCTACAAGCGAGAATATATCAGCCTTAGACGAGCAGTGGTCCAAGAAGTGGTATAGAATATTATGTTATTGTGGGATTCTGCCTAACACTATCGACATATTTCCCACTTAATGTATATCCGTAAGTGAGAAGATCTTTTTTAATTTGAGTATTAGTGTGTGCGGTACTATGGGGCACGGTTCAAATAAAATAATGCATCACAAATTTCTCTAGTACTTTCTTTAGTCATTGTTCATGGATAGTAAAGCTTTCTAGTGTGTTTCATCGCCAGTGATATTCCAGATCATATCTTGAAGCATCCATTGAATATACGATATCACTTCTCGTACGTTCCACGGCGCCGCGAAACAGTAATTTGGAGATAGGCAAAAATCACTGGAGTTATCCTCCAATCAGTTTGGTGATTAGAGACACAATCTCGCAGAGGAAAGGTGGAGAGTTTGCAACGAAAATCCTGATTGAATAGCCTATAGATGGCCGATAGGATGTCGTGAATATTGGGCAACACGAGGCAGATTACTTCATAAAGATTGTTACGCACCTATTCACAGCTTGATTGCATCAGAGAGCTACCATTCTACCATTATAGAGTAACAGCTCCCTGGGAGATGAAGCACCCGACATAAACTATGATACATGTTTGAGCAAGTTACGTAATGAGACATCCAGTAGGTGATAGGTTAATCTTTCTGCGCTGTGAGCAAATTAATTCCAGATCGCCGAGAGGTATGAGTATGTTGATGGTATTTTAAACCTGATCATACCCACGGTTGCCAAATCTCCATAGGCACAGGAAGCCTTTTCGAGACTGAGGGGGCTGAACCTTGTTTCGGATCGCGTCCTGGGGGAGGGGTCTAAGGGGAGAGGGTGTCCCCCTCCCCTTTGGAAATTTTTGGGTATTTGAGGGTCCTCAGATGCAATTTGGTGCAACATTTTGGACAAACTTTACGGAAAATTACTGCAAATATTTGGCATTTCTTACAGAAGAGACAAATACGTTTTTGCCCTTGGATCTTGGGGGGCGGAAGCATACTTCAGCCCCCCACATTTTTGACTGGGGGATAACCACCCTAGCCCCCCTCCCGCTTCCTACGCCCTTGCAAATCTCACACATTGAGCGTGAGACTCGCGCATTCAAGTTTCCTCACCCTCTTATGCTGATATATATATATATATATATATATATATATATATATATGCGACTCTTTAATACAGCGTTGATTTGACATATATATATATATATGCGACTCTTTAATACAGCGTTGATTTGACATATATATATATATATATATATATATATATATATATATATATATATATATATATATATATATATATATTACATACTTATAATCGGCTTCCTCATACTCAATTGAAACCAGGCTTGGGCAACCCTTTTGATCCCTGGGTTACGTTGTACTTCTGTGATATGCATCGGTTGGACCATATGGGAAGTTGTCTCAAACAGTCTAGGGTGAGGGAAAACCTTTTCATGTAATTACGACTGCTTAGTTCCAGTACTGTGACAAATATCGAAATCAAAAACCTATCTGACTCGCAGAACTTTCCTCTTCATCATACATTAATGTTGTCGAATATACATTTGCTAATTGACACACATTTAGCAGAATGCTTCTGATTTCGAGGAATGTTCAATGAATTACTGTTCATCGCAGCGTTTCCTTTTTTTTTTTTTTTTTGTTAGTTGTATGTAATGAATTAATTCTGTCTACGGCTTTTATTATGACTTATGAAAAGTAAAAGTGGTAGCGAAAAGTGTGGGGGGAATTTTTTATTATGTCCCCCGGATCAAAAGTGGGGACGTACCCCCTGTCCCCCAGGATCGACGCCCTTGAAACAAACTCCAACGTATCATTCCGTGGAACTCAATGTCTTGCGTCTAATAAGCTTTCGCGTTTAATAAGCTTTCACCAATATCGGTAAATCTAATTAAATTATTTTAACGAGAGGACTATAAATTTAAGTACCTTAAGTATTAAAATTAATGATTCCTATGTGAAGAGAGTTGAATACGTTAAGTTCCTGGGAGTTTACGTCGATTTCAAACCTTGATGGATTGAGTAAATCAATCATGTGTCAAGACAGGTAGCAAAGGGTGTAGGTGTATTGTAACAGTTAAAACACATTTTACCAAGACGTGTTCTATGGTGTTTGTATAATTATGCCCCATACGACGTATTGTTGTATATTCTGGTCGGGCGCCAATCATCAGCATTTGAATAAGTTAATAGTTCTACAAAAGAGCCATCAGACATATTACTCTCTCAGGTTGCTATGATCATACCAATCTTTTGTTCAAGTCCCTTAATCTGCTCAAATTCTCTGACCCTCATAAGCCTGAATGTGGCTGTTTGTTTATCGCTCTCAAAGCAATCAACATGCCACCTTCTCTGAACGAAGTTTAGATTTCTGTAGTACATGACCACTGCACTAGACAATCTGATTACTTACATGTATATCTCGAGCTGACGCACAAGCTTTTTAATGAGGGGATTACACTACCGTGTAGTTACCTTTTGGAATTCACTTTCAGATATTTTAAAACAGAAACCGTCTATTTACAGCTGTAAGAGGAATTTGCACATATATTTCATCGAAATTTATTAATTACTTTTTTGTTGTTATGATTCCTTTAGGATTAGGGCTTGCTCCTTTGTAGGGTTAAGAGGCGACATGGCTTAGGTTTTAAGAGGGGGTATGGGCGGGTGATCTTCGACCATTGCTTTGCAGTGCTTTCAGCGCTTAATGTCACCTTGTTTTGTGTCATCTCCTATGGTACTTTAATTTTTTTAGTACTCTTGTTTTTTTCAAGGGAGTGTTCTGCCCAACGGGGTTTGTTGTTCACTCCCCGCCCCGCGCTACCGTGACTACGATGAGTTGCCTCTGTAACTGTGTAACTGCAATCTTGTCATATTGTACATGATAGTGGAGAGAAAAAAAAAAGAAATGAAATAGCTCGATAAGAAATTTAATTGTTAGCACCGTACGAGCATTAAGTGTTTGTGATCAATGCCATTAACATTCATCCTCGCAATAGTAAATCAATACAAATTTTTCAGCTTGTATTCAGCTGCATTAGGCTATGACGATTGCCAACTGTATAAGAACGTTATATCCGAAGACAAGGTTGTAACAAATGCGAAGTTCTTAAACTTAATAGTGTTACTATTTGTTCAACCACGGTATAACACTGGACTTACGGCTCGGCGCAAATGAGTAAGTGACTCTAGCTTAGGCCCAATATAGGCCAAAGTTTAAAGTTATTAATTGAAGCAAAAAGTGAGGAGATCATAAGAACGTGAAAGTGGTGTCTCTACCAGTTTAGCCTGGGATACACAACAGGCGCTGCTCAACACTGAGACTTTCACAACTTAGTCCTAGTGGCGTAGCTAGCCGGAAGGTTGGAGGTAGGGGGCGATTTTCCCCGCACAAAGTCTCTAAAGTCTTGGAAATTTTTGCTATCTTAAAATTCCATGAAACCCGTCGACGGTGGTCATTGATTGTACCCTAGCGATTGCAAACGCAATTGAGAGACCTACTACCCGTATGTGCGGTACAATAATAAAACAAAATAATCATAATCGACTATAATGAAATACATAGCATGCAAAATATTTCTTTGGCCTTTTCGCGTTCACTTGGTATAAATAGGTGTTTCATGTGCAAGGTGAGAGGAATTGTCTCGGTGGAGGTCAAAAGGTCATTTGGGGTCACGAGAGGTCAAAAGGTCAAAACCTTGTAAACACGATATCTCAAGAAGGGTAACTCCGAGGGATCTCATACTTCGCAGGTAGGTTGCCCATAATGAGTAGATGATCCCTATTTTTTGGTGGAGATGAAAGGTCATTTGGGGTCACAAAGGGTCAAATAGTAAATATACTGGAAATTGCTTGTAAACACGATATCTCAAGAAGGATAAATGTGAGGGATCTCATACTTTCCATGTAGATTGCCCATATTGAGTACATGATCCCTATTGTTTTGGTGGAGGTCAAAGGTCATTTGGGGTCACCAGAAGTCAAAAGGTCAAAACCTTGTCAACACTATATCTCAAGAAGGGTACGTGTGAGGGATTTCATACTTAGCATGAGGATTGCCCATAATGAGTAGATGATCCTTACAGTTTTTGGTGGAGGTCAGAGGTCATTTGGGGTCATAAGAGGTCAGAAGGTCAAAACCTTCTAAACACGGTATCTCAAGAAGGGTAAGTGTGAGGGATCTCATACTTAGCATGAGGATTGCCCATAATGAGTAGATGATCCTTACAGTTTTTGACGGAGGTCAGAGGTCATTTGGGGTCACTAGAGGTCAAAAGGTCAAAACCTTGTAAACACTATATCTCAAGAAGGGTAACTATGAGGGATCTCATATGTAGCATGTGGATTGCCCATAATGAGTAGATGATCCCTATAATTTTTGGTGGAGGTCAAAGGTCATTTGGAGTCACCAGAGGTCAAAAGATATAAACCTTGTTAACACTATATCTCAAGAAGGGTAACTGTGAGGGATCTCATACTTATCATGTGGATTGCCTATATTGAGTAGATGATCTGTAGTATTTTTGGTGGAGGTCGAAGGTCATTTGGGGTCACCAGAGGTCAAAAGGTCAAAAACCTTGTAAACATGATATCTCAAGAAGGGTAACTGTGAGGTATCACATACTTAACTTGTGTATTGACCATATTGAGTAGATGATTAGTATATTTTTCGTGCAGGTCAAAGGTCATTTTAGGTCACCAGAGGTCAAAACCTAGTAAACATCATATTTTAAGGAGGGTAACTATGATGGATCTCATTCTTAGCCAGTGGATTGTTTATATTTAGCATGTAGGTCATTTTGGGTCCCAAGGTTTCAAAAGCTTTTGACCTTCTTAACACGATATCTCAAGTAGGATAACTATGAGGGATCACATGTTTATCATGTGGGTGAGTCATGTTTGGTACAATATATCCATATGGCAAGGAATCATTAAGCCTTTTGGCTTTCTGGTTACTTTCTTTACGACACCGTTGAGTGGACTTCAGTATTGTTTTGGAAACCATTGCAACCCTTCCTGCAAGTCCACTTTCCACAAGTCACTACCCCCGCAATCACTACCCCCGCAATCACTACCCCCGCAATCACTACCCCCACAATCACTACCCCCACATGCATTCGACCGACCGGAAGTTAGTCTGACTGAAGTACTAAATTTGAGAAAAAAAATCAGTTGTTGACTCAAGTCGCTGACTTGGACTCGAGTCCGATCTCGAGGCTCACTTTTTCTAGACTTGCAACTTGACTTGAAGAAAAATGAGACTAGAAATTTTGCGATTCTTCCGACCACCTTATTCAAGGCTTTAGATTACTGGCTCGTGTTGGGAAGCTTGCTCTTCACCCCCCTTACATTGTGATTCGACGGAATAATTTTCATTTTTAATTTCTCTTTTTGGGAAGTGCAAGTTTCTAAATCATGACGTCACAAAAAACTTACAAGGTCTAAGAAAGACATTCCCGTAGGGCTATATGATCTGAGTCCACCTAGAGCAAGTCAGATCCACTTCCGATTGCAGTGGCATCCATTCCCAGCTATTTAACAATGTAGCGTAATCATATCCATATTTTCCATCTCATCTCTCTTCATGTAATGTATAGGGAGATGAGATACAATAGACGAGTTGGGAAATTAGATTTTGCTGTATCATGTAGTACCACAGATCAAGTCCACGGACATTTTTGCAAAGATACGAAGGCTTCAAGCGACTGTTGTTTTTGTCTTCCACAATTTACTGTCATTCTGTCCAACCTTTTCGATCCAAAATGAGGAGATTAACCTCAAAGAGAACCTTTCCGCTAAAGAAAATTCTCTTTGACCCGTGGCTGATGTCTAGAAAGCCATAGTTTTAAACTCGAAAATTGTGCTTGATTATACAAAATACCTTTCTTGCACATGCAGTCTCTGTTATGGTACACTTTCCTTCCCAGCATGCATTGTACATCGAAGTTTCCCTACTCGTCTATTGTGCTTCACCTAAACTCAGAAATGTACAGCTATGTGTAAATGTCGCAGTAACCGAATATCTTTCCGTGTATCTGGGTGTGTGTGTGTATGTGTGTGGGTGTGTGTTTGTGTCTTTGGGCGCGAACCCTCAAATGGCTAATCGCAATTTATCTGTGTTATGACTAACCAAAACCCGGAACAGTGTTACCCAGTCAACCGTGTATCCTGCTAAAGTTGTCACGTTCCTCTCGCAAGTACAAAGAACACTAAGCAAATATACCTAACATACAAGCAGTTAAAGTAACCATGATTTGAGATAACCTAACTGCAAGATAAAAATTACAAGCAAATTCGTCGCATACTTACCGTAACATGTTGCCAGGATACGAAATACTAAAGGTTTATTATAGGTGTGGTAAAAAAATATTACACCTACCTACGTGATGCATAAAGGCATTGAAAAGGGAGAAAAAAAAACAATCTGTAATTACTTTCATCAAATGGTGGCAGCATGTTTTTAAAATTTTTTAGCCCTGTTATTAAACAGTAAAACATGCTAATATGGTTGCTTCATAGACCCTTTTCCAAATAACAATTACAAAGGATTGTGGGATAGAGTTTGGTATGCGTCGTTTTTGTCAGTGGCATATTACTGTGGCGAAAAAGGACGCATAACAAACTCTATCCCACAATTCTTTGTAATTGCTATTTGGAAAAGGGACGATTGCAGGAGTGGACCCATAGCTCTGAATAAAAGCAAGTCTTCACAGTGGCATACCAGCATATATTTTAACCCCAATAAGTATCCATCTTATCCTTTCTCTTATATTCTTTTCAAAATTTGTGTTTTTCCCGGGCTCCTGGTCAAGGGGGCTGGGAGGGCACTTTTGTTTGTTGAAATTACCCAAGGACCACCAGTTTCACCATAGACTAAAAAATATAGGGCCATTTCTGTTTGTGACGAGAACTAATTTTCGTATAACAGTAAATTGTAGAGCCCGCCCTTAGTTGTGTGTTGCCTCCTTCCGAATCAAATGTCATACCAAAGCCCAATACCTAAAATATGCGACTCTATAGTGCAAGAGAAGTATTGTCCAGAAGTCAGCGGAACAGGCTGTAGGGATCTATTCTTTTAGCGAGCGAACTAATCTGCCGGAGAGCGCGAACGGAGGTTTGTTCACAAGTAAGTCAATTCCACAACTGAGCAACGTGCACGAAACCCGGAAATTCGTATATGCGAGGATGTGTGCTTGTGTACCTTGTGCTCATGATCAGAGTTGTTAGAGCGGATTGCACTGGTGGTCTGTACTCCAATGAGCAGTTATGAATAAGCATGAGTAATTTTGTATCCAATCACGTAAAATTATTTCGAGAGGGGGTAAAATTAACTGCTACAAAACCCCCTCTCGAAGACATTGGTGTCGAAGACTCAGAAGACTCATGATCCTTGGATGCAATCAGATGATTTAGACTGACTGCTGATCGGGAAATTACTAAACTTTGTCGTTTTTACCGAGAGGTCTCTTCTTTATCTAGAATTTCGTCCATTGGCAAAAACACACCACGGCCCTCCCATTACTTACTTCGCTTCGGCATTGTGACGAAGCAAGTCCACTCTGCTCGTTACGGATCTGTACTTTACCATACGAGACAAGATTCAACATTAAGCAAAATGCACCACTAAAATTCTGCTTGTGTCGGATGGGAAAAACTATATTAAAATTATGACGGAAAAAAGACTTATCTCCTTTTTGCATTTTTTTCGGCCGACTTTCCGGTCCACCGCATGGCGCTCTGCGGTCCACCGGTTGAGAAACACTGCCTTCATACATCTTACATCTCGCCCACTGCAAAGTATTTCGTCCCACCTGGAAGATACCTCGCCCCCTTCAGTTCATTGTGTAGCTACGGGTCTGGTACTTCTTTTTAGTTATGTATGAAATCGGTATTATGCCTTTCAGCCCTTGTCTACGGGCCACTACTGCTAGGATGTGAGAATAACGTAAACCAGGGAGTTCCCTGGTTGGAATAAATGATTCTGTCATTTAGGGACCCACACTGTGTATTGTTTGAACCAGGGAGTGTCCGCTGGCAACTCACTGTTCCAACTGATGTGCACCAATGTGTTTCACAAGTACATGCATTCAATCCCACTTGAGGTACGTGGGTTTTTCTCCCGTTACTCAGGCTTTCCTCCCACTTGGCAAGGGCTTGCCATCAAAACCGGTTGCACAGCCGACGAAGTTATCCAGCCGACTTTGCTATTTGATACTAAACTGTCAGAACGTCGGGCAAGGATATTGTGTGTCACAGTTCCCTGATCAATGCGTTTGAACATCGCAGATATTCTCTTCAAATGCTGGGCACGTGTGCCCCCTTGGGTAAACACTACAAATTTGAGTGTAATCTTACACATCATGGGTACTTAAAGGCCCATGAGATATTTTAGGGAGAGAGCGGTTAATGCCAGAGAAAGCCTGTATTGTCCGAGAAATTTACCCGATATTTTCCAAACTTGGTCCGAGAGATAGGTTTTGCCTGCCTGAACTCGGGCTGCAACCGGGCCCCAGCCATACGCGGTGTGGGTACGTTCTAACCAATTAGGTTAGGTGTTTCACAGACAGGTATATATATCCTGCCTGGATAAACAAGAAAAAAGAAAAAACACTATCGCCCTACATGCCTGTATTCATCAGATGATGGCAGAGTCATCTTGCACTGACAAGTAAAATGTTGAATCCGTTAGTAAATGTGACGGAGGAAGAAGAGAAAACTCTCCACCCGCCTCAACAAATTGTTAGAGAGGACAAAGCCCCCTCGCCCTACCCTCTGCGATTGCAGCCTTTGACCAAAATAACTTGTGAAGTTATGGTCGAGAACAACAATGTTATTGAAACAAGCGAATGGTGCAACAAAAGGCAGACTCTCACAGGATGAAAATGCACCGGCAGTTTACGCCCTTTTAATTTGTTGTTACTGGTCATCTTTCTTGATTAACGTGAAAGAAGAGAATAAAGAAACGGGGGGCGGAGACAAGAGTTTATCCTGGGAGGGGGATGAAGACCACACCAACAATAGGTACCGCCGGACCATTAAGCGCTTCCTATAGACGTGGAATTCAGGGACCTACCATAGGGAGTTTCTTCGTTACGTGGCTTGTAGGTCCGGGTGCAGGGAGTCATATCGGGATATTTCCCAAAGAAGCAGTTGATTTTGGGGCATAACCTTCGCACTTTTTCATGGGGGATTGAAGCCCCCACCCCCGTCCAATCGTAGCCACCCACCTGAAGCAGATGGCAAACGCAAACAATTCTAATGTGTATATTACACATTCGTTGGCGTAGGCGGTTACGAACTATGGGGCTGAGGACTACAGCCCCCTAAATTCAGGTTAAACATTCTTCGCAGCCAGAGTTTTCGAAAAGCTCATACACTAATTATATTAGGCAATACAGGTTTGTCTCAGGGAAATATACCCCGTACATCATAGGAATAGAAAAATTGCACAGCTGGCTCGGTACACAGAGACAACACATTCAGGTTGTCAGCTGGTAAGAAGACCTCAATTACACTGAAGGATACTACGCAGGCAACTGAAATAAGTTATACGGATATTTAGCCCTACCTTCTTACCATTCCAGTTTTGTCATCGTTCGTCCGAACGGTGAAATATTTCAGTAGTTCATTAATGTTCTTTTGGTCTCAAAAAGTTGGTTTGATAATATGTTTGCTGTGTGTTTCATTTTCATTCGAGAAAATTGTTTCGATTAAGGAAAAAATAGAAAAATAGTAGCTTTATTGTTATGGCAACAGAGTATAACTAACATTGGTTGAAATAGAAAATTTTATCGTCTTGGTGAAAGAATACGTGAACACATGACTATGAAATCGAACAAACAGCCTGGAAACTGGTGTCCATTTTGAAAAACATCTGACTGTTATTGCTGCAATAACTGTTAGTTCGTCCGTCTTTCCTTTGTTTTTTTTTTTTCAAGAAAGATGAACGGAGGGGGTCATGAAAAGGAAGGGAAGCGGCCAGTAACTGTAGCCACGGGAGAGGACATTCGGGGAAATGCTCCCATCATTCGATTCTCTCTCATATTTTCGCAACCATAAATTTGAATTACTGACTTTCATGATGAGAAGCTGGCCACGGACCCACCTTGGTTACGGTCCTCGTTATGATCTCCTTGTTGTACTTTAATTGCCCTTGGGGTATCATTTCTTCCCCTTTGTAAATGTTGGGAACATGTTGTGCAGGAAAGAAGTAGTGAAGGTGGACAAAGTGGCTTTCAGGGGTGGGGGCGAAATATGTTTAGGGGGAGGGGAGAGACACAGCAAAATGAATTAAGGCAATAGTAATTTTTAATCTTCTAGGGGCGAAAATTTTTCAAAGACGGGCGCCACCCTCCTGGTCCCCTTTGCTTCTGTTGGTGCAGAAACATTTGCACTTGATGGGGTGTGCTGACCAGAGATAAGCCGTTGTGCTCGGTGACTCCCAAAAGTAAAATATTTTTCTTTATTCCTAAGCACATCTATTATTACAAATTATTTCCAGTCAATATCAGTGCATATTGTTTATTATTCTTGAAACAAGAAGTGCTGGATGCAATTCCGCCTAAGTCTGCTTTTACATACCTGTTTTTCTTCAAAAGATAGCTATTTTTGACTTGTATCTGCTTAGTATCGTAATTAGTTTAGCTTTTCATTTGAACAAATGCACGGCGTTCAGTCAGGTCAGGGGAAATGATGAGTGCTCTTAAAGTTTGACCCCAGAATACTTGCTGGTAGATAGCGAGTTCATGGCTCAAATAGATCAAAACAAGACAAATACACACACACCAAACCAAAAGCAAAATGAGGAAAAAACGCACTAACAAGGAAAAATAATTCGTGCAATTCCGTACCTTAATTTTTGGAGTGTAAAGTTTTAAGGATGATATTAAAAAGGCTTAAAGGTCGTGTGACATGCCACCAAAAAGAGCTGTTTCACTTGTCAGTTAAAGAATTAAGTTCTCCAATCAAACATCCGTTGAAATTATTTCAATATCTTTTACCGTTCTCAAAATATACATCTTCAAAGTTTGATGGTTTCTGAAGAAACTAATTGCCTATGTAAAAATAATGATGTGGAGTGTTGCACAGTGTGAAGATTTCTTTTGTTAACCCTATATAAATTTTCTTAATTACTCATCATACAGATTACAGTTTGGAGAGTGATATCAATATTTTTCATGGAAAAATTTTTAACTTTTATAATGAACCACTCGGAAAATAACAATGCTACCAGTGTCCTTGAAATTAAGGTAGAAAAAACAAAGGCTAACATGTGCCATATATGGTATGTCCTTCTTTCGATGTCACATATTTGCATATTTAGCTAATGTTTATTTATGATACAAGTGTGAAATAGAAATTTACCTGTAAAATGGTCAATATTTGATGGATTTTAATGGGAATTGTGGCTATTTTCTGGATTTTTAATGCTTTTTACATCAATTATCCAACTATGTTATTTTCGTGTCACACGACCTTTAACACCACATCAGAAAGCAGTCGTTCTTAAAATATAATTCTCTTCAGACTAAACATAGGCTTATGTTGTAGTCTGAGTGTTATACGATGAGGGGGGGGGGGGGTGGTATACCTTAGCGTAGTCTCATAGGCGTAAGAATAAAGGACGGCTGAAGCTTCCCCTCCTTGAGATGGGGCGAAAACACTTTGTCGAGCTGGGAGGTTTCAATTCAGATTCTTCTTAGATAAAAATACCCATCTCGAAAAATATCCTTCACGTCAATGCGTAGTCTTAATTATAGACTGGAACGTGAGGGACAATGAGCTCAACAGTAACATTGTAGTCACGGGTGTCTCAGTGACAAACCTCTAAAGAACCACCAAATACTATGCGAGACATACAAATACCATATTTTACTACCGTCTACCTCATTCCCCTATTGTTTTAGAATAAGGGTAGAATCAGTTCTTTTTTACGAAGTTACACTTCCAGTGACGACAGAAAGTAACCCCTATGTAAGAGGGGCTGGAGAATGGGGGGCAGGTGAGAAAGACGGCGAACAGTTAAACCAAGGAGCTAGTACCTCCATGGTTATATACGCACTAATGCAGTTCAAAAGAAGTAATAAATATAGTTACGCCTTTTCATTGTCGTAGACCAGGGTTGCCATTTTGACTATGCTGTACATCTCAAATTTGGCATTTAAAGTTTAAAGTGTTGTTTGTTAGCATGTGAATATTTCAAAAGCTGTGCTGCTTTAAATTGCAATTGTTATCTTTTTTCAGGTTAAGTTGCTTAAAATATATTAATAGCTATATGTGCTTTTTGTACAGCCTCTGTGTTTAAGTTTAACATGTTTAAATGGAATCTTTTGGCCACATGTTGATGACAGTTTGGCCAAGAATGTCACCAAGGAAAAACTTTTAACTCAGTCAAAAATCCTGAGTCTCACAGACCCTTCTCCAGGTAGCAAGTACAAAGGATTATGGGATAGAGTTTTGGTACGTGTCGTCTTTGGCCACAATAAATTTCCATTGAAAAAAGTGACGCACTCCAAAACTTTATCCCATAATCCTTTATAATGGCTTTTTGGAAAAGGGACTATGGGAACGACCATTTTGTTCAAAGATGTGTGATATCTAGTCCCGTTGCCAGGCAGGTATCATCAAAGGAGGCGAGGTATCTCTTAGGGGGCGAGGTATCCTAAACCTATTAAGGTAGTGGTAAGTTATATTTTCCTAGATGTTGTAAATTTTTCTAGGGACTCGAGGTTTCATCCCCTACCCGGGCTGCCCCCCCTCCGAAACGGGCTTGGTGAGATCCCAAACTTCCTACCCGGCTCCTTTCCAACCACCACCGTCACTATTCAGGCTCTTATAAACATATAAGACTACTACGTTTATTGCGCGTTCATGCCAGTTCGTGGCTAGTTCAGGAAATACCATATTGCGGGTTTTCCTTTGTAAGAAATTCAAGGTAAAGTTAAGCTAGTACCGCGTTGTGTGCAATAGAAATTTAAGTATACTGGAGACCTCTTTAAAATGAACTTTTTGGAATCTTCCGTTGTGTAGGCCTACTTTTCTTCTGTGACTCAACTGGGAAACACTGTTGTTGCTCGTTTGGTTTCATGCTTCACACGAGTGGCGAGAGCAAACTTTGACTCATAAAAGTTAGATCAACTAACTGGTCCTGTCTTTGTTCAGTGCTTATTATCAGAATCGTCCTCATTCAACATTTGAATGACTTTTTAAAAAAGCTTCAGATGGATTTCTACCAATCAGTGCGAGTCACGTTTTAGGGTTATCTTTCTCATACTCTTGTCGTGCATCGATCAACCGCTGGTAAATGCTGATTTCGGACGAACTATGACGCATTTAAGGCTGTCGTGACTAACTGGACCTCTGCGTTTTTCAGAGAAAATCATCTGAAGTTTGAATGACTTTGCAAAAACTTCAGGAGGGTTGCTGCTTTTTAGAAGACTTGAAGCAATATTACAAATTCCCGAGCACGAGTGCGAGTGCAATGTCTTGATTACGATTGCGAGTACCGTGTTTTTCTCTGAGTATACGAGTACAAAGCCATGAGAACCGGTACGAGTTCGACAAGTCTTCTGATTAGTGTGAGTCCAGCGGCGCCGACATGAATTCAAAAGTGAGGCGCGGGAGAGTGGGTGGGGTGGGAGCAGGAAATTAGAGGAAATTTGCATGTGCTCATTGCTTCTGTACATTGTATGCCTTGTACAGGAGCGGACTGGGGGCAACTGAGTGGGGCAACAGGCTTTGACTGGGAGAAAATGCCCACTTATGCTTCCTCCCCTGGTGGCCCGCCGCTGTGTGAGTCACATTCAAGAGATACTTTTTTACAATATTGTCGCATGGACCATTCAACCGACATAGTAAATGCTGTTTCCACAAACTGAAAGCATACTTACCGTAACATGCTCCCTTTCCCATGCCTAAGGGTAAATCCAGTCGAAAAGGATTTCAAAGCGGGTCGAAAGGGAAGCGCAATTTTTGTGTAGTCTTAGTTATTTCATGCACTGATCGCCATATTCCTTATCCACATAATTAGCCTAAACATATCTGAAAGTCGATTGCCACTCAATTTAGAGGCCAGGATCCCCCCATGTCCCCCCCCCCCTTGCTTATTGAACAGAAGTCAATGTAAACTCAGGCTCATTCAGTTCAAGCTTGGTTGTCATCGAGAAGGTCAAGAAGGGTCATATGTCTTTCCACCTGTGCAAGTCGTGCCACTCCCATGTACAACACCACCACACCAGGGCCCTGTTGCAAAAAAGTTGACGCACGATATTAGAGAGAGATTTGCATCACCCTAAGTATGAATTTTACAAAGGGGTAAGCAAAAGTCTCAATTGGTGATTATTCTTTGATTGACATCAGAGCTGCAAAATTCGAAAGATGCAGAGCAGCTCACGTTACACAGCATTCACAGAGGTGTTTTGATTACATATTCGGGCCTTTTATACTCACCAGGATGTGGCCCTGAGTAATAAACTATGTTTCTGTCTGCACAAGGAGAAGCTAAAGACAGTTATGGGCTGGGCTAGAACTAGCACAGTTGGGAGAATTGGAACTGTCTGGGATGAGATTTCCCCTTTAAGGCTGATTTATATGAGCCTATTGTATGGTAATTGAAGCTTGAGTGTTACTTTTTGTACAACGGGACCCAGGCCCTTTGCAAGGATTGTGGAGAGAATGCCTGCGAAGATAATTGTTTTACTCCAGGAAACAAACAAAAAAAAACAACAAACAATCAACAAACACTAACAAAAAACAAAGTAAAAAAAAAAAAACTTGTACACCACTAAAAGCGTGGTACCAAGAAATTCATTCTTTTTCCAAATCCATCAGCTGCATGCCGAAGGCGAAAGCCACACGTTACCCCTAAAAGGGTTCTGCTCCCTGAAGGAGCTTCTTTGTCGCCAGGTTGAGGTGGGACTATAGGAAATAACATGAAGGCATATCAACCATCAGACCCTTCCCAAGAGATCCATAGTGGGACAAATAAAGCACAAACTTTTGTACTAAGAAACAGTTGGTCTTCCTGATGACACATTTATGCATAAAGTTGAAGCTAACAGCTGTAAAAAACACCGCTTAGTCATTTTCGTTATACTGGGAATGCAGAAAAAACAAACAAACAAATAGGCCTATGGTTACAGGCCTGGCAAACTTTTGGGTGTTTATTATGGGAAAGTTTCCATCCAGACAATAAAAGTTCAATGTGTATTACTTCAAAGCATGAACCTTGTGGTTACGTATGAGGTGGCAACTCCCTGGTATGAGTGAATTCAGGATATTTACATCACACGAACGTTTTGTATGAAAGTACAGTACGGTACCGCGAATTTTTACAATCGAAATTTAAACAGTGGATGCCTCCCCGAGAATGTGGACCGGTGATTGGTCAGACCAAGATCATGTGATGTTTTATATAGCCCTTATGACATTGGGATATCTTTGGGTGTTCATTGATGTGATATACTTTGGCACTAGGTCCATAAGGGGTGATCAGAAATTTAAGGTCAATGGTGCATCTAGTGGTCATTTTATGGAAAAACAAAAATACCTTGGTTTCTACAGATGTAGTAACAGTTTGGGGTGTTCATTGTTGTGATATAAGTTTGGTAATAGCCCAATAAAGGGTGTTCAAGAAGTTTATATGAGCGGTCATTTTGTATAGTCATGCTGCGGTCATTTCATGGGAAAACAAAAATGCATTGCCTTCTACTAATGTAGGGAAGATTTTGGGTGTTTAACTTTATTGGAAGTTCTACATGAAAGGTGTTCAGAAGTTTTTCACATCTTGCAGTGATATTTTTGTTCTCATAAAAACAACTGGAACTTGAGATTTACAGTGCACCATTTTGCACCTCCCCCCCCCCCCCCAGCAAAAACTTTCCAAAAGGGGATGGGGAATCCCCTCTTCGTTTACCCACCCCAGGACGGCATTCACTTTATAAAATCTATAATTTTCCGTATTTTTTTACCCTGCACTCATTGTACATCCCTGCTATATACACACCATGATTGCAAACCAATGCATAGTTAAAAGCAGAAACGGAAAACTTCCCTTCACAGGTATTTGGCCAGTGGCGCTAAAACATCACACCATGTTTAGCCACAGATTCCTGGGAACAATCTGTCCTTAAGTTTTTCCTTAAGCTGATAAATTCATTTTTTTTTTGTTTTTTGTTTTTTGTTTTTTTGCAGAAAGGTAAACCCACCAAGCTCGATTATACTTACAAGCAGAGTGAATGATTTTATTTCATGAAAGATGTTGAAAGGTTGCAGATTTATCTGACTGAGTTTCAAAGTCATAAAACAAAATATGGTTAGTGTACCATTAACGATTCTATTGAAAACTCTTTTTTGTTTGATTTTTTAGTATATGCATTTTTAGAGGTACTACTACAGAAAAATTGTAAATCTCCAGGTTTGAGGTGCCATTCTCCAGGCTTTTGTGTGAAAATCTCCAGGTTTACAAATTTAGAGGTTGGCAGGTCTGCAATGGTGCAAGACAAAGCAGCTGAAGAACGGCGATATAGCCCACGCTCGGCCTTGGTTGGGGCGTTAAAGGACAGTCTCACTATAGGATCGATTGATTACACACAAATACCTCGTTATCCTCTCTCCATCATGCATGTAATAGGCCTTATGCAGAACGGAAAGTGATCTCCGATGGAGGTAAGCGCGTATCATTGCTACTTACACCAACCAATACAGACAACTGATTTGTGTGCCGATCGGATACGTGCGTTAAGTCTACTACACTGGCGCGTGAAGTCTACGTCGTGCTTACAGTGTCCTTCATTGTTTTAGTACACTCGAAAATAACGTCAGTGCGTAAGGTCTGTTGAAGGGACTTTGAGGAATCTCAGCTGGACTTCTAGGGATAAACGGCTTCAGAGTAGCAGTTTCTTTTATCACTAATCTAACAAGTTTCTTTTACTTGTCCTCCAGAAATGTTACAAATCAAAAATCTCGTCACATTCGTGGTATTCTTTGCCATGGTGCAAAGCCAGCCTCGCAAGGAAGTGCCCTATCTGAGATCCTATGCACGTAAGTGAATAGTTCATTTGTTCGTTCGTTTCGTCCAAATATACAAGAAAAAGAAAGGACGTATTGTAAGGGCATAAAGAGGGTACTAAAAAAACCAGAAGTGTTTGAAATAGCGATTAACCTTACAAGGATTATTTCACACAATCCTGTAAAGTCACTGGCTTCCTTTTAGGTACAGAATACTTTTCAGACTCTTATGTATGTCTTATAAATGTATCAATGACCAGGCTCCCAATTATTTAGCAAATTATTTTATAAAAAAGAAAGGTGGGTACTCTCATAGGTCTACAGCTAACTACGTTTTAACCAGAACTAGGACGAAGGCCTTCAGTGATAGGGCTGTGGCTGGTCCAAGGGAGTGGAACAACTTACCCACTGAACTTCAGTCCTGTGTTATAAATGTATCAATGACCAGGCTCCCAATTATTTAGCAAATTATTTTATAAAAAAGAAAAGTGGGTACTCTCTTAGGTCTACAGCTAACTACGTTGTACCCAGAACTAGGACGAAGACCTTCGATGATAGGGCTTTTTCTGTGGCTGGTCCAAGGGAGTGGAACAACTTACCCACTGAACTTCAGTCCTGTGTTTCTTTCACTAGTAAGCTTAAGACATACCTGTTTCGGATGTTTTTCCACCATTTTTCCCACTGTTTTTCTGGATGGGGTTGTTTTGTAAAGCGCCACTGCATAAAGTCTCTATAGAAGTGTGCGCTATAGAAATGTAATTGTTATTTATTATTTATAAGTCGTCTTTCACCCGTGTGAAAGGTTGGCTCATGCAGTGTTTCAAAAAGCAAAATCAAGGTATGAAAATAAATATCTTTTCATTCTGATAAACTCATATCCACAATTAAAAAATTGATAAAACTACACAAGCATAAACACGTATTTCATCTAAAGAAGTTCAAAATCTCTCATACGTGCAGAAAGCACGGGGGAGGGGGTGAGTATCAAGTAAATCAAGCCTTTTCAATAGATTTCCTCCCCCCCCCCCCCTCAAAAAAAAAGAAAAAGAAAAAATCAAAGCATAGCATCAAATTACATCTGGATGACGCTCAAATATTATGACAGTTTGTTAAGAGGAGGGGTGTTCCCCTCCCCGTAGACCCCTTCTCCTGCACAACGTTCTGAAACGTTCAGCTCCACAGCTAATAGCAGCTCCCTATGGGGTCGGTGGGTCATCCGGGTCTTTCCCCGCTACCCTGGCGACTTTGGAGTGAAAACAACTGACTACATTATGACCATATGGGAACACTTTACGCGCAATAAATTGTTTTCACTCCAACACATTGTTGTTGTCCGGAAGTGACGTATCCCCGACCGACCCCATATACACCTATACACCTATATCCCGTGATTTCCTTGTAGCATGTAATAGATAAGCATGCCAATGCACACGAACTAGACATTCTTGAACTCAAAACAGCCATTAAAATATATGGTTTCTAGTTGCTTCTTGGGTCCCATGTTCTTGATTACACAGGTATTCCCTTAAATTGTTCAAAGAAATTTAGAGTATTCCTTCAATTCTCAATTTTTTTAATTTTTAATGTACTTACATAAAATTTTACATATAAGCCTAGTGAAAGTGTTGAATGAATTACCCAACCATTGAGTACTGAATGTATAACTTTATTTTCTACAAAATTTTAGAAATGGTCAGAAATGTGTTTTCTCCATCTGTGGTTTCACCGTTTTGTGCTTCTCCTTCGTTCTGCAGGGGATCTCCCCTTGACATTTCCTTGCGATAGCCTCGAAGCAAAACGAGCAGAAGACTCCGGCAATCTTTTCCACTGCAACGCTGCATTGTGCACTGACAGAAAGTTTGTTTGTGACTCCATCATAGATTGTCCTAACTTTGCTGACGAAAATGCAGAGAATTGTAGAAGTGACTGGAATGGTACGTAAGGTCGAGTGAACAGAGAGAGGGAAAAAGAACGCAGGGGCACGGATTAGCGACGGGGAGGGGAGGCAGGGTGCAACACCACTTTGATTTTCAGATAAAAAATGGGGACAACAAGAACTTCGCAATTCCAAGAAAAAAGACAATACCTGAACCATAAAACTGGGGTAAATGGTAGACTTTTCCGCCTCTCTTTCTATGAGGACCAGCTACTCGCTCTACGGCTAGGGGCAAAGGAAATTGCTTTTAAATATTCACGAGGAAGCTTCCGCAACTCTGTGGGCAATATTGACTCCAAGATAGGTACTGAAGTGAAAAGTTATGTCACACAAATTCCCCTGCCCATTATTAGGAACTTCAAGCTCTTGCTTGTCGCAATGGAATTATGAGTTTTTTATTCCTTGACGAAGGGAAAAGGAATCAATGCGATGGTGATGTCGTGTGTGTGTGTGGGGGGGGGGGGTACGGGTGTGTATGTGACGTTTTGCGTGAAAACACGATATCTCTTACTTGACGTGTGGATACTAAATATCACGCAGATGATCCCTATTTTTTGGTGGAGGTCTAAGGTCATTTGGGGTCAGGAGAGGTCAAAAGGTCAAAACTTTGTAAACGTGATATATCAAGGAGGGTAAGTGTGAGGGATCTTACAGTTAAAATGTGGATGACCCATATTTTGTAGATGGTTTATATTATTTTTGGTCGATGTCAGAGGTCATTTGGGTTAGTCAGTGGTCACACTGTAAACCTCGTAAACATGACATGTTAAGGAGTGAGACTGTTATGAGTCTCATACTTGGTATTTCAGGTCAAAGATCATTTAGGGCTACCCTAGGTTAAATGCTATATACCTTGCAAACTGCTTGTAGCCACGATATCTCAAGGTGAGTTATAGTGAGGGACCTCATATGTGGTGAAAACCTCGTAAACATGATTTGTCAAGTATGAAACATGTAATCAAGAAACTGATGTGTGACCATGTTAACATGAATCAATCTGATCTTTACCCCTGGAATTTAGTCTTAAGCACAATCAATTCACAATGGATCTGTGTCTGAACTTCAAACCACAGTATTAAAATTATATCCACATAGTAAGCAATCACTAAGCCTTTTGAATTCCTGGTTCTTTTATGGTACGTTAGCTGACCTTTTGACGGTTAAGTCTGTGTTGTGTAACAGGTTCGTTCATGACGATGCCGAAGAAATTTACCTAACAATAAAAGAGCGCAGGGGCCTTGTGCTTCCCCAGATATATTTAGCGTCGTGAAAATGGACCACTTCGAGTGGTAGAAGCATGAGGCGAAGAGCCCTGGGTGCGAGCTCTGACTACAAAGTCCTGTTGAGAATTACAGACAGGTTATCTTCGATCTCCTCCCTGACTTACCTCTCTATTTTGATATCAGTGGAACGTAATCCTTGCCTTTAATTGGGGGAACTCTGGCCCCCGTGCCTCCATAGGCACGACGCCTCTGAAAGAGTGCGTCGCCAGACTTTTGGGCCGCCTTGGTGGTATCTAGGGGGGGAGAAGCTGTAGGAGGCTCCAGGGTATTTACAAAATTGTGACGAAGAATGAAGCATTTAACTATCTGCTAATGGCATCGAATGCGCACTAAGCAGACGACAAAAATAAAAAATGCACTTTGAACATATTTTGTTATCCAGACTCGGACCGACCACTTAATGATGAAGGGGGGGGGGGAGGCTGTGAGTGGAGAGCGGGAAGCACGAAAGGTTTATTTTCGAGAAGAGTTTGTGTTAGTTTAGCCTCTTGATTGGCTGAAAAAGTGACAGTGGGCCCTCGTGTCCAAATCGCTATATAAACAGTGCCTGTGCATATTTTTGATACCCAAAATCTCATGGGGGCACGCGGGGGGGGGGCTCCCCTGGTGACGCCTTTGTAAAAGGCATCTGGTTTGGAAGTGTGGAAGGAATATGTTTCCCCCAAGTGTTTAATGAAGTATATACAATTAGGTAATTTGTCTTGGAGGCTGAACCGTGTTTTGCCCGAGAAAAACATGTGTTGCACGAGAAAATTGCCAGATTCCTTCCAAACATCTGGCAAAGAAAAAGTTTTTGCCAGATTTGAGGGAGGGGGTGAGCTGCAAACCCCAGCACTATGGCTCATGATACGCCTGTGGTGACACATGTGGTGATAATGACCGCAACATCGTCAACATTTTCTCCCGCAAGGTAGTTATGTTTATTCGTTATATTTATTCGCCAACTCGGCTTCCCAAGAGGAAAACTAACTTACATCATTGTCACAAATACAATTTGTTGACTGTTGGGCAGAGCAATACACTCAAGGTGTCTCTTTTGCATGTATTTCCAGGTCCCCCTAGATTGTAATAAGTTACTGTGTGGGAGTTCAACAGTAAAACTAAGGACGCATTTTCGAGTCTCCACGTTTTCTTCTTCGGCTCTTTGATGTTCGTACTTGCATGGGAAAAATTAGAACTAGCCAAACACTTGTACTATTATCAAATGAGTCTTTACGATTGATATTAAAGAGGGAATGAACTTTTTATATTTAGGGCAGAAGTATATTTCCGTAGGCTTTGAATATCCCTAGAAGGCAGGGATATAAAGTGATCAGTTTGCCTATGAGGAGAAAGCCTCGATAAAACACTGCCAAGTGATCATCTCGAGCTACTCCTATACACAGATGGGCAGGATGAGATGTTAAAAATGGTTAATTGTAAAGTTTGTTTGATAATAAACCATGTAAGAAAAGTGAATTTACTTTTATGGTAGAGTTAATTATGGGCGTCCACCTGATTCTGTTCTTTTCGGTTAAGAAGTACTGTAATCATACCTAATAATTTCCATCGAATGCGTTTTCTCTGATGTCTCTACAGCAAATGAATTTTTCTCTACCGCCCTCTTTCAGAATATTGTGCTATCATCACCAAACCGGACAATGGTAAACCGTTCAATGCAACCTTCTGTGAAAATGGTATGTGTATTACTGAGTGTGACGTCTGTGACGGCCGATTCTTGGACTGTTCCGATGCTTCTGACGAGTTATTTTGCACAGTCAGCCAGCGCCCGGACCCGGGGAGATGTGAACAGTACGACACAGGTCTCCCAGAGGGATTTTAGTTTGGTGAAGTTCTTGGGGGACAGAGTCTGGCCTGGGGAAACGCTGTAGACCACAGGAGCTGACGGTCTTTAAACTGTCTGAGATGGATTCTTGGCAATATGGGATTAACATTTTAACTTAAATTATTTCGTGGTAATGGTGCACTGTAAAGTTACACAGTCATAACATTTCCTCGATATATTCAATATATATTTAGCACTGCACAAATCTGATTTTCATTTACAACTGAAGAAGTAAGGATTGCCCATTCGGTCATAAAATAATCCCCAAGGAGGCGTTCGAGGTAAGGAGCTGGGCTGTCCTTTCGGAGGTGGGGCACAATCATTTTCGTGAGCAGGTCATCGGGAAAGCCTGGGCTATATTTTATCAAGTCATACAGGCTTTTCTCGGTCTAAAGCGGCTTAGCTTGCCCCGTAAAATATTCCCCAACGCCATGAAACCCTAGAATCATGCAACTTGAGCCATCAGAGAACCTGATTTCTAAAATGTCACTCCGACTTTGGCGGTATCTCCCTCCTTCATTTACCAGTATATACTCATGAGTTTGTTCAATAATTTATTAATTTAGAAAGTTTCTTTAAAAGGGACAATGAATTTAAATCTATGTGTAATTTATATGTACCTTTAGGGAACTGTGGGGGTGGGTGGGTGGGTGGGGGAGACGAAACCTCCAATTCAATCTGTTACAGCTACCTGCTTGAAGTGGTTCCTGGATAGCCACCAACGGACAATTCCCACCCGGATAATTCTCCCAGACAACCCCCCCCCCCATGGGACAATTCCCATCCAATTCCCCATGATTGCACAATGAGTCGTCAGGGCAATTCCAATTTTTCTATAGACTTTAAGCACTGACGTCACTTGACGTCATTTTAGAGGCAAAACAATAAAGCACCCTGCACGCACGACGTAGGCTTCACACGCGCGCTCAGGAGACTCAAGCGTGTATCCGACCGGTCCACAAATAGACCTTATGCACTGACATCACACTGACGTCATTTTGGGTGCAAACAATGAAGCACGCGTGCACGAACGGCGTGGATTTCGCCGCACGTGTAGTAGACTTACGCGCGTATACGATTGGTTGACGAATCAGCTGTCTGCATTTATTGGTGTAACTTGCAATGATACGCACTTTTCCGCCATTTTTCTCCAAAAGAGGGAGCACTTTCTCCATTGTGTCATCATATGCATAAGGTCTATAGACCCCCTTGCATTGACGTCACACTGACGTCATTTTGGAAGAAAACAGTGAAGCAAATGGCTCACATGCAGTAGATTTCGCACGCGGGTGTAGTAGACTTACGCGCGTATACGATTGGTTGACAAATCAGCTGTCTGCATTTGTTAAAGTAAGTTGCAATGATACGCGCTTTTCCTCCAAACGAGGGAGCACTTTCTGCTCTGTGACATCATATGCATAAAGTCTATTAGCGGTATGCATTTGATGGTGTAAGTTGCAGTGATACGCGCTTACCTCCAACTTGACGTCATATGCATAAGGTCTATTGGAGAAAATTGTCTGTGGGGTAATTGTCATGGGTGGGGTGGAATGACTCGGGTGACAATTGTCTAGGTACAGATTGTCCGGTGTCCGGAGGGAATCTTCCGGGTGGGAATTGTACTGGTGGAGTTATCCCGTAACAGCTTGAAATAAATATGAGAACTTGAGAAGGTGGTCAGTTCAATTTAGGGTTAAGTGTACGGCTGTAACTCACGGGTCTGTGCTCTGCTAAATTCCGAACCCGTGTTCGTTTTTAGTAGACTCGGAACCGTCCCGAAATAGCAGGTCCCCAAATCGGAATTTTTTCCGGACTTGTCTGCCAATTGACTTTGAGCCAATTCTATGGGAGCCAAACATGAAATTTGTATGAAGTTTATGGCCTGCGTTGTTATGGTACACAATGTGATATATCGATTTTCACACACCAGACTAGGAGATCCACTTCGAGTGATCAAATTAATTCGCTGTATATTTAAAGCTCGCAAAAGCCTTGTTTACTATTGCTATGAATTGGAAAATATACTGCTTGGGCCGGGTTGGGTATTGACAAGGAACTAGGACCAATGGAATCGAAATTGGGTCTGACACGGGTCATGTGGACTCGGATTGTGCCCTGCAGTCGGGATCGTAACTCTTCCAATTAGTTGCAGGAGTTTCGCCAAAGTGGGAATATCGCCAGATGTTTTTACATGGAAAGAACAAATGCATGCAGACAGTTCTCATCACTTAAGCTAGTAATAATTGTTTATATTGTATATGGTATCTTTACTGTGCAATTTGCTTTTGAGCTGTAGAAGATGTATGACAAATAACATGATGTTTTTCTTTTGCTATCATACAATGTGTATGATCAGTAATGTATAAGTATGGTAGCTATGTAACAATACCGAAAGGGAAAATGTTTGCAAATGCAGTAAATATGATGCTGGCAATGTAAGCAGTCTTATCGCATGTTACAGTAATGTTGTGCAATGTCTGACAATGACAGTAAACGGCAAACCTGTTACATTCAGAAAGTTTAAAAATGTTTTTTTTTTTTCATGAATAGTTGGAAATAAATTCACATTATCAACAGGAAAACACTTCTACTTACCACCTTTGCATGCTTGCAAGTACATTCGTAATACTTTGCGTGTCAATGAAGCTTGTAACTGATTAGAGCGACCGGTAAAAGACTCCGAAGTTTTGCTTTAATTGTCCATATTGTGCTCATCATCTTGTTATCTCATCGCTCCGTGAGGAGGATGAGATATTGTAGTCACTTGACCTGTTGGGCTATATTCGGCAATGCCAGCAGAAATAACAACCGTTGCCATGGTAACAGTTAATTTTCACAAGTTACTAGTCTAAAGTCCTAACCCATGGTGGGGTACCCCAGGGTGACCAAAAGTCCATAACGGATGGAGGGGTCAAAACGTGTCCGTGTGTGTGTGTGTGTGAGTGTGTGTGTGTTAGTGTGTGTGTGTGTCCAATTTTGTTTTCTTAATATCTCCAAAACGGTAAAGCCGATTTTCTTCAAATTTGGTGGGAAGGTGCCCTAGGTGGAACCCCAGTTCTGCATTGACTCCCGGAAGTAAAGGTCAAAGGTCAGAGGTCAAAGGTCAAATTATGTGAAAACCACTCTTTTTATAATAACTCCAAGAAAAAACATCCATTAACATGAAACTTCACACATATAATAAGAGTGTCAGGCACTACGAAAATATATGGTTGCCATGGCAACCAAGGTCAAAAGTCATGTGATATTAACATTTTAAGCAAAAAAGTGTTCCACGAACTCCTCCTTGTGGGCTAGACCGATTCTTTTGAAATTTGGTGGGTAGGTACCCCAGAGTGTAAACTTGTGTCTCCGTGACTTTCGGCAGAAAAGGTCAAAGGTCAGAGGTCAAATTCAATTTTTGGGAAAATTCACGGTTTTTTAGTATTTTTAGTATAATTCCAGAAGGAAACATTCCACGTACATGAAACTTTGCACATATGATGAACGTGCCTAATACAACCAGAAAATATGGTTGCCATGGCAACCAAGGTCAAAGATCAATTTTTGTGAGAAATCACATTTTTTTAGTATTTTAAGTATAATTCCAGAAGGAAACATTCCACGTACATGAAACTTTGCACATATGATGAACGTACCTAATACCACCAGAATATATGGTTGCCATGGCAACCAAGGTCAAAGATCAATTTTTGTGAGAAATCACATTTTTTTTAGTTTTTTTAGTATAATTCCAGAAGGAAACATTCCACATACATGAAACTTCGCACATATGATGAACCTGCCTAATTCTACCATAATATATGGTTGCCATGGCGACCGGGATCAAAGGTCACGTGAAATAACGTCAAAGGTCAATTTTTGTGGAAAATCACATTTTCTTAGTATTTTAAGTATAACTCCAGAAGGAAACATTCCACATACATGAAATTTCGCACATATGATGAATGTACCTTCCGCATATCATATTGTGTGCACAGATTTTCTGTAAAGCGCACTGAATTCGTCCTTTTTGCAGAACAAAAGGGCGCATGGAGATGCAAATATCAGGGCGGCAGTGCGGATTGACATAGGGCGCTTTCTATTCGGTGATGTGCGTATAATAGGCACGCATTACGGAAAACGTCATTGTTAGAACAACGCAGCTTGCGTAAGCATTGTATACGCGCAGAATTTAGTTGGCCTGTCTTTTTATCTAGAATACTTCACACGTACTTCTGCGTTATCATCGATGAACGTGCTGGTAGTTGCTTTCACTTTGTGAGCGCGTGAAAAATTAAAGGTCGATATTAAAGTGAGTAATTTGAAGATACCATAGAAACTGACATACATATGGATAGACTATGAGCTTCAATTCAAACCACTCATTGTGCGTTCATATTCAAGTGCACTTATTCAGAGACCGGGGAGCCAATTTTGAAGTGCGGGGGTTAATAATCGAAGCCGCCCAATATGTTCAATAAAATAAATGCAGTTTACTGTGGCCCAAAATACCCACGGCAGAAAAAGCGTGGGGGCTACAGCCAGTTAGCCTCCCGTCTCAGCGGTCCCTGCAGTTATGAGTAGGCCTTATGTCACAAGGAAGAGAGAAAGTTCTTCCTGTGAGTTATATGGCTTAATGCGTGTGCTAGCGATGAGATAAGCAACTCCGTGGATTGCCCTCTTGTTTTTTATTTTGACTTCTAAAGACTATTCTCGGATGTTTACCACTTTACTTCTAGTCCAAATATCTTCGGAAAGCTACTTAAAAATTATTGAGCAACAAAATTTAGCAATAAGTTGCATTCAGCATGTGCTGCACTATGAAAATGTACCATTAGGTCTCCGGAAATGCCAAATTCTCAACGGTTTTGCAAAATTGGAGCCGACAGCTTTCCTTACTACTATCTTTTATTTTATATCAACTTATTTCAAGGGGGTAACTCTGTTAGCTCATCAGAACTTATCTTCTCAGAGGCCCTCGGAAAATATAAAAATGCATGTAAAATAATATAGAGAAAAATGTGATGTAAACATATCCCGTTTCCTATTGGTTGCTTGATTTTGTCGTTAAACCATTCAGGATGACGTCTTCTTTTAACCCTTTTATGTTTGGGCGTGGCGTGTTTATTGAGTACTATCATAGTAAGCCACAGTATCGATGCACTGTTAGGGTCAGTTTGACAGTAAATTTCTTGCCAATCGCAGGTGGTGAGGTCCGACAGAAATTAGACTTTATTTTCGTAACATCTCTGTACATTACAGAAATGCATGGGCGTTGATCATGGGGGGACGGGGGACTCGTCCCCCTCACTTTTTGAAAGGGAGGGCATCTCCAATAAGTCCCCACTTTTTCAATAATATAACATAGATTACGAACTGTCACTACACTTTAAAAGCTAAATTGCGTCCAAATATGGCACTATTTGCCATATAGTCACCTTCCAATTTCGAGTCCATTTTTTTCAAAGGGGAGGGGGATAACCTCAAAGGGGAGGGGTACCCCTCCCCTTAGACCCCTCCCCCAGGACGGCGATTTGCAAATGGTGAAAAGTCTCCCCCCCCCCCACCTCTGGAGATGGATCCACGCCCTTGCAGAAATGTGGTTGGCTTTATGAATATTATGCTTTTAATATTTCAATGTAAAGTATACTGAAAAATGGTCACTAACATGGACATTCGGGACGCTAACACTTTTTAAACTTTCATTTGGACAGTATATGTTATCAATGAGAGTCGCTGAATTTTAAGTGACTTTGGTTGGTTGCTTGACTTATTGACGTTAATTGAAGTGAAAAACGATTTCATTCTAGCTTCTACATTCCGTGTTCCCTAATAAATCAAAATTGAAATCGCCCTTGACAATTTTAAGCTTGACAATTACTGTAAGGTACATCAAGCATATTGTAAAATGAGCCGCTCACCCATTCAGGTTTCGAGTGAGGTGGTCGATATCCAAACACACATGCAAGCCTTTAGAAAGTGAAATCTTAACTTCATTCCAAATGCATTCAATGTCATTTATTTCAAATTCGTTCCTCCGCACGAAACTTTGAATGAGGTTGTCAACATAAACTAAAAGGCCACCTCAATTCTTACCCATTCTATGCTAGCGCACTCTCTGAATACCAGGTATACTTATTGCGGTATGCTAAAGCTACCTTAACGTTCAAAAAATATTCTGTTACCCCTAAAATTTTTTCATCTTCCTTCTCGCCAGACAGAAAAGCCCCAAGGTGATCAAGTTTAGGATAAAGATGATTAATGTTGATGTATCCTATTCCCGGGCCTTTGTCATGAGTTTTCGGTTGAGGAAGCAGCGAAGTGTAACCTTGCGAGGGTATTTCAATAGACGAGGTGAGTAATTCAGTACTTCCGGTGGGGTCACAAGGTCAGCTGTATCATGACAACAGTTCGTCAAGGCAGTGGTTCACTTGCCCTTTGGCCCATCCCCTGATGCATTGCGTGAAAAGCATTTTCCCAACTTGTCTATTCTTTGCGAAAAGAAAGTTTCCTGTTGGCACTCTCTTCCTGGCCTGTGTCCTAATATGTGCATGATTTTTTCTTCATGACCCTCGCGACCACATAAGCGGCATTCTTTTACCCCGCGGAATGGACTCTGTTTGCTCAACCCCTCTGCAAGGCTTCCCAAACACCCTCCGCCCAAGCGAAGAGGACTACGTCCAGTTTTTGACGCAAACTTCATTACCATAGTATAACTTATTCATGTTCTCTCTCATTACCCATGCCAGGGAGGTGATAAGATCACCTCCCTGCTCACGCTACTTGGTTTTGAGTGTGTTTACTCCAGTAGTCGTAAAACTGAAAGTCTTGACTGAGACCTGGGAAGTTCGATCAATACTGTGTTGCCTGACCACCCGTGCAGTGGTCGATATTTTTTCCGTTAGGATAGCGAGAGAAAAATATTCACGTTCTTGGAGTTTTTGCTCATTATTATTCATAGCGTCTTTCTCGCTCCGTGCTTCATAACAACTCCCTGACACATAATACGGTTTATATAGATCACGACAAATTTGTTTCGTGGGGGAAACGTACCTCACTCTTCAGGTGATCGAGTGCGACTGAAGAACAGTGACCAAGGAAAAGTAACAGGTGGTCTATTTATATATTCATGTATTAACTAGTGTCTTAAACTCTGTGCGTGTGCGTTTGGACACTCAAACAAGTTTCTCCAGGGAGTTGCTATTTGACAAATAGCAACTCTCTGGTTTCTCCTACATTCCAAACGCACTTTTCATATTTAGTGTATAGATTGGTCATGTTGAGAGGAAGAACCCTATTGTCTTTGGTGGAGGTCAAAGGTCATTTGAAGTCACTAGAGATCAAAAACCGAAAATCTTGTAAACACGATATCTCAAGGTAGCAATGACGGACACTTTTCATATTTGGTATATAGACTTCCCATGTTGAGAAAAAGACCCTTACTGTTTTTGTGGGAGGTCAAATGTCATTTAAGGTCACTAGAGGTTAAACTGCAAAACCCTTGTAAACACGATATCTCAAGATAGCAATGCCAGACGCTTTTCATATTTGGTGTATGGATTTGTCATGTTAGGAGGAAGAACACTATTGTCTTTAGTGGAGGTCAAAGATCATTTGAGGCTACCAGAGGTCAAAAATCGAAAACCTAGTAAACACGATATCTCAAGATAGCAATGACGAACACTTTTCATATTTAGTATATAGATATTTCATGTTAAGAAAAAGAACCATATTGCCTATTGTTTTGGTGAAGGTCAAATTTCATTTGAGGTGACCAGATGTCAAACTCTTAAACCTTGTAAACACGATATCTCAAGATAGCAATAACAAATACTTTTCATATTTGATATATTGATTTGTCATGATTAAAGGAAGAATCCTATTGTCTTTGGTGGTAGCCAAAGGTCATCTGAGGTCACCGGAGGTTAAATTGCGAAATCCTTGTACATGGTTTGTGAACACGATATGTCAAAATAGCAATGACAGACACTTTTCATATTTAGTATGTGGATTTATCATGTTGAAAGGAAGAACCATATCATTTTTGGTGAACGTCAAAGGTCACTAGAGGTCACCAGAGGTCAAAAATTAAAAGCCTTGTTTTAACGTGATATGTGAAAATGGGAATGACAGATGCTTTTCATATTTTGTATATAGATTTGTCATGTTGAGAGGAGGAACCGTATTGCTTTTGGTGGAGGTCACAAGTCATTTAAGGTCACAGAGGTCAAAAACTGAAAGTTTGTGAACATGACATTACAAGGGAGGAAACAGACACTTGTTGTACTTAGTGTGTAGATTGTTCATAGTGGGTAGAAGAACCCTATTGTTTTGGTGGAGGTCAAGGTCATCTAACGTCAGTAGAGGTCAAATTGTGACAAAGTAGAAAACGATATAGTCAAAAGGGATTAACATGAGGGATTAACTTCAGTGCAACAAATCACCCACTTTCGGAAGGAATCACTAAGTTTTGGGGCTTTCTGGTTTCATTTTTTATGGTAATTTCTTTCTTCAAACTAAAGGTACTGCCATGGGCATCAAAATGGCTCCATGTTATGCGAATATTTTCATGGACAATCTTAAAACAAGAATGCTATCTACTCTCCCATTGAAACCCCTCCATTATTACAGATATATCGATGATATATGTCTCATATGGACACACCGCAAGGACACCCTCCATCATTTCCAGTCCTATGCCAATTCTTTTCATGACAGCATTAAATTCACTTTTGAAATTTCAAATGAACAAGTTGTACTCTTAGATGTTTTAGTCCAACACACTCACAACTTCAATCTATTACAAACCCATCATCAATCGTCAATTTCTTCATTTTCGTAGCGCCCATCCAACTGCAATTGTGTACAGTCAGTGCCTGCGTGCCAAACGCATATGTTCTGAACCGTATGATTTTGAAATTGCTGTTTCCCGCCTCACGGGATTTTTTCATTCCCAACGATTATCCTGTGCAAACTATTAAGCACGGGATACTCAAAGCCAGCTTCATTAGCCGTGGGGATCTCCTTTCTTACAAAACCAAATCATCAAACATTCGTAGGCCCCTTGTCTTCGATTCCCATCCACTCATCCCCACCCCACCCCGAACACTAAAACGCGATTTCTCTCCTCTCAAGAAAGATCCTCCCCTCTCAAACATATTTACTGAGCCCCCACTACTCGCTTTACGCCAACCCCTCCCCCAACTTGAAACAGATACTTCTTCCAAACTTCAAACCCCTGAACAACCAGTAAGAAGTAGCACCGGATGTGGGAAAGCCACGGTGTCAAGTCTGCACACATATCACTAGAGGGGACAGAGCCTTCATTCCCACCGTAAAATTTCCCCCACACCCTCAATCTTAACTGCGACTCAATCTAATGTGTTACAAGACGACTCGTCAGGAACACCAGATTGAATCCGTCGACGAGCGAATGGAAAGCTCCAGAGAATTAGAACCGCTACAACAACAATATCACCTTCAACGCAGCCTTTCCAGAATTCTGTAGGAGAACTGTTTACGTAATGTGCCAATTATAGCAGCGGCCTGGCGACACTTCTAAGAAACATTGCCATTGTTTACTACTACTGTGCACACAAGGAACATTCTTGTAATTGCTGGACTTTGTGCACTGAAAGTTTCAATTCAATTCCGGAGATGTCTCGATTGAAAGCTTAGGATATAAAAACAATTCAACGACTGTTGTATGAGAGAGAGAGATATAATACTTCATCGAGACCAGACGCTGTCATACTGCTGTGTTATCATTGTCCGTTTGTTGAGAAGTTACTTTTGGAAAAAAAAAAGTTATTCTCTGACCGAATCACCTGAAGCCAGCCACTGACACTGCACACTTGTGATAAAAAAAACTTATATATATATATATATATATATATATATATATATATATATATATATATATATATATATATATATATATATATATACCGGTATATATAAAAGAGTAAAACGATAAAAAGGAGTCAACTGCAGGTTTAAAGGATGTAAAATGCATCTCACCACGGAGCTTTCGTCTTTCTATTCAGACTTCTTCAGCGTGACTGTACAAAGCAAGTTAACGCAATTATATATAAGAATGGTAAAAGCATAGAAACAGGTTGTCAGAGTACGTAAAAATTCAGTAACCAAGCAACTTAAAAGTCTAAACCTTAAATCATGATAAATCCTATTGAAAACACCCTAGCTGGAATGGGTGAATAAAAGTAACAATGCAAAAACTCTGTAGAGACCGCTCAAAGAAGTTCAAGAGAAGTAAACATAAGCCTGCGTAGTCGTTCCACCTTTTTGGCAAGATACCTGTGCAAAATAAACTTAAGAATGCTAAAAAATTAAAATAAACCTAAAAGCAATCAAAACGCAGGCTAACTAGAGACTAAAAGCAGTACGGTATTTTGTAAAAACGAAATCCAGTCGATAAAATGAATTGAAAATATAAAGCTGTAATACAAGCTAAAACCCTAAAAATCTAAGCAGGTAAGAAGCTTACTCTTTTATCAGAGTGAAACGCTTTTCTTTTGTTGAGCCCTAACGGATAACTTAAGCCGATTGCAGCTCGGCTAGCCAGTACCTTCTCTTTTAGTTAAAATATTTTCAGCGTTATTTTTGCTAAAAATTTGTTCAATAATCATGAATTGTATGTCTTTGATCTACTTTTTTTTATCTACTTTTACCATTTAACATATCTGACTTATGAGTTCTTAAAGGAATTTTAAACTGATTTGTATAGTAGATCCAACATATTGCACGTTACATTTACAGCAAGTGGCCAAGTATATAACTTTTGAACTCGTGCATGCAAGCTAGTTACCATGATGCAAGTGCGTATACACGGCGGTTGGCATAGGAGGTATACTGTGTGAACACAATGGTTGCTAAGTTGTACAAATTTATTGACGGAGTTGGCGCATTTCACTATGTTCGTTAAGAGCGCGCAGTATAGCACCGTAAACGCTTCACTGAGTAGACGTTTTGCCCATCCAAGGCGCAATCTCATTGTTTGATGTTTATATTCAATTTATTATACAGTTGATGAGGACACCAGGAAGGTGTCGAAATATCCTGAGCATTAATAAATCAGTTGGATTTCAAAGTCACTCTATATTTTCACACATTTTCTTGTAATTACTTGGAGAATACGTTTACACCTACTTTATATATATATAGATATATATATATATATATATATATATATATATATATATATATATATATATATATATATATATATATATATATATATATATACATATATATATATAAGTTTGTGTATATATATATGTGTGTATATATATAAGTGTATATATATATATATATATATTTATTTATTTATTTATTTATTTATTTATTTATTTATTTATTTATACCAAGTGTATGGGAATCGATGGCTTCCCGACTACTAGGCCAAAGATGGAACGCACGCAGATTTGCCAAAGCTTTCGGTTATCTATTCAACCTTCTTCAGTGGAATGATATAAGAAGTAAGCAAAACCGTTCAAGTACCAATGGCTGAAAACGGGATGCAAGAAGCACAATTTAAAACCCGGATTAAGACATGCTGGTAAAACCCTTAACAATACAACGTTCCATACACCAAAGTGCATCTGAAAGATAACCCAGTAGCTTATTCTATTACAAATAGCTTGTAAAAGGAAGATTAAAACAGTCCGAAATGGCAAGAAAGACCCTAAAGGGGGAATTGAGGAAAGAAAGTAGTCAAAAGGTTGAGCTGTTGAGTGAAAGGAAGGAACGTAAGAGACAATAAAAGATACGTCTTAAACGTGTCAAGAAAATGTCAAAAAAAAAACGGTAGAAAATAAAGGTAACAATACATGAAAGAACCATATGCATATGATTAAAAATAAAAATACATAAAAAATGAGTAAATTATAGATAACAGACTCTTTTGTGCAAATTGAACCCTTTTCTTTGTTGAGACCGTACGGATGGCTGGTACAAAGTTGCGCAATCCAGTTGATTATATTTAACATCAAAATATCAAACGTGTGCAAAATAGCAAAATATATGCGGTTTCTTCTTTCCAAAATCCAGGACTCTCTTTTTCATTGCCATGTTATGAGTATGGACAACTTGCCAGAGATTCAGTGTATCCTGAATTGAGAACAAAAGTGAACTGAGTTCAACATGCTGGCCCACATTCAACCCATTAGATGTCTACTTCTTGTGGTCCACTTTCAAGATGTATACTGTCGATCCAAACATGCCATATGTAGCCCATCCCAAATGTTCTGTGGCTAGTAAGCAGACTAAACTCAAAATGAATATCCTAAGTACTGCTTGGTGGGATTTCCACATCCTTTCAGTTAAACATAGGCCGAAAATAATTCTTAGGACATTCAAATTCAAGGGAATCTTCTTGCTTAGCTGGCATACTGTTATTTCGATTCAGATGGACCCTGCATAAAGCAATATTGGATGGTCCACAGATCTGAGGACCATGTAGCCTACTGTTAGTCTAGAGCAGGAGTGCCCAACCAGTCGATCGCGATCTACTGGTAGACCGCGGACTGTTCCCAAGTCGACCGCGAGGGGTGTAGGAAAAAATGAAAAAATAAAGTTTTTCTATTTGTAACTGTATGGCAGTGTATGTTTGCAGATCTCTGGAGGGTGGCTACTTGAAAAGTAGATCTTGGATCAAAAAAGGTTGGGCACCCCTGGTCTAGAGGAACCCCACATAATGCCCAAATAGGACAGACTGTGATTGGCCCATGAGCTGCTGGCCCAGATAAATGTCACTTGATGCCCATATGTGGAATGGCCCACATTCAGCCCATATTGTTGGCCCAGATGAACCCCATGTAATGCCCATCTCATCACTTAAAATGTTTGGAAATGGATCCCCTGACGACATTCACGAGAAGGGGTATGCCCGACGCTCATTTCCTCACGCAGACCAAGGCATTGTTCATTGCTGTGTCGATAAAAATTGGTAAGCCCTCCAGCTTGGCTGACCCTGTGGGTTTCGGTCTAATACTATACATGTGTACATAGTACATACGAAAAGATCGTGGACCTGCCATACAGTCCTTTGCAAAAATGTTCAGTTAGTTTAGATGTGAAATTATCCTTTGCCAGGGAAATGTTTTGCAGATGGATGGGCTCTACTTGATTCTCAGGCAAAATGCGATAGATGTAGACGAATTTCACTTACAATAATGTGTAGCCAGTCGAGGTACTACCAAAGTTTTCTGCTTGAAAAGTGTATAACGTGTATTGAGCAATCACTTCAGTTGGACCCACTGAACTAGACTATAGAGGTTCTCCACGTGACGTCAGCGCATTTCAGTTTGGCATACTGGCCGTCACTGTTCATTCGCAGGTGTGATATATAGCGATACCTGGCCGTCAAACTAGAGACCTGCAACGGGGTGACGTCGCTGAAGAACCTCTATATGCTAGGAAGGATCATTCCACAATAATGTTATGAAGCCATCATGGAGGGTCACGTGATGTAGGTTAAATAACTCAAGTCGATTCCACCGCCCTAGAAACGCGTATCTAGAAATGAAAACTCTGGGACAATGATGCACATACTAACGCGCTCTAACGGGCCTTAGCGCCTCTTCGACCTCTTGGATGCTAATTTGCTCGCTATCACGCGTTAGCATGCACGCCACTGGGCCGAGGTAAAGTTGACTCGGTAACCTTATGAAAGGATCTACATCACAATAGCCGTATAACATACAGACCACCAAACGCTTACCGTGTAGAGGGATTTCATGTGACGTCACGCACAATGGATTCCCAGGCACTGAAGGGCAAAACACACTCGCAGTAAGCGTATTTACAGCACACGCGCACAGAATAACCATACTTCTGTGACACAATGGACGCGTGCTCCTCAATACTAAATACAATACTTTACTTCTTACTGACGGCATTATACAAAAGTACACTTGAACATGAACGCACAATGACTGGTTTAAAGTTCATATTCTCCTATATTCATTGGTCAGTTTCTATGGTATCTTTAAGTAACGATCTTTATATGCGCGTTTAATTTCTTACGCGCTTACAGCGGAAAATCAATTAGCGCGTTTGTTTCCCGAGTGGCAGAAGTGTGCGTCAAACATTCCGTATAATACACAAAGAAATTTATTCTGCGCGTATAGAACGCGTAGTAAAAGTGCACCGGTGCTAACCTCTTTGAACAATGGAATTTTCTGTAACGCGTTTTTATATTTGTACGCAGATCGCAGAGTAGTGTCAAATTGACACCTCCGTCCCGATATATGCGTCTCCATGAGGAGTCATTGAGCGTTACAGTCAAAGATATTACAAGCATAGATTCCAAACTTAAAATGGCGCGTTGACTCCTCATGGAGGCCAATATATCGGGGCGGGAGTGCTGATCACTGCTCAGTCGTTTTGAAAACAAACAGGCAAATGAATGTCTTACAAAAGTATTAATACTTGTTATTTCGGAATGTTGTTGACTGAAGAAGTACTACGCCTCAAAAAATTCCACTTGAAAAAGAATAACTTTTTTCTTCAACGCGGCATTCCACGTATTTAGACTTGAACATGAACGCACAATGACTGGTTTTGCAAGTTCATGGACATCCATTGTTCAGTTTCTATGGTATCTTCAAGTGACGCACTTTTGTATGCGCGTTCAATTACGCGCTAACAACGGGAAAGCAACTAGCCCATTTGTTTCCAGAGCGCGCAGAACTGTGCGTCAAGTATTCCGGATAATACACAGAGAAATGTATTCTGCGCCTATAGAACGCGTTGCAAATGTGCACCCGCGCTAACCTCTTTGAACAGTGGAATTTTCTGTAACGCGTTCTTATTTTTGTACGCAGATCGCGGAACAGAACGACGCGCATGTCAAGTTTACACTTCCGCCCCCATATATACGTCTCCATGAGTAGTCACTGAGCGTAACGATGTAGGTATAGAGGGATTTCATGTGACGTCACGCGCAATGGATTCCCAGGCACTGAAGGGCAAAACACACTCGCAGTAAGCGTATTTACAGCACACGCGCACAGAATAACCATAGATACTTCTGTGACACAATGGACGCGTGCTCGTCAAAACAAAAAAGACGCCCGATCTTGCCCTTCAAAATTGCGTCTAGTTGGTTAAAGTCACGTGCCTGAAATCCCTCTATAGAGGGATTTCATGTGACGTCACGCGCAATGGATTCCCAGGCACTGAAGGGCGAAACACACACGCAGTAAGCGAATTTACAACTCACGTGCACGGCATAACCATAGATACAACTGTGACACAACGGACGCGTGCCCGCCAAAACCAAAGAGACGCGCGATCTTGCCCTTCAAAATTGCGTCTAGTTGGTTTAAGTCACGTGACTGAAATCCCTCTATAGAGGGATTTCATGTGACGTCACGCGCAATCGATTCCCAGGCACTGAAGGGCAAAACACACACGCAGTAAGCGTATTTACAGCACACGCACACGGCATAACCATAGATACTACTGTGACAAAATGGATGCGTGCCCGTCAAAATAAAAAGGACGCGCAATCTTGCCCTTCAAAATTGCGTCTAGTTGGTTAAAGTCACGTGACTGAAATCCCTCTATAGGAGTTTGGAATCTATGCTTATAATATCTTTGGGAAATTATATAATCTTTACTTGCAAGGGCGCAGATCCATCTCCAAAGGTGTGGCGGGGGCGGGGACTTTTCACCGTTTATGAATCGCCGTCCCTGGGGAGGGGTCTTAGGGGAGGGGGTGTCCCCCTCCATTTTGAAAAAAAGGAAATTTGAAGGTGTGTGTATATGGCAAATGATGCCATATTTGGCCGCAATTTAGCTTTTAAAATGTAGTGTCAATTCGTAATCTATGTTATATTATTGAAAAAGTGGGGGACTTATTTGGAGATGTCCCCCTTCCAAAAAATTGAGGGGGACGCGTCTCCCAGTCCCCCCCCCCATGATCGACGCCCATGTTTACTTGTTTCGAGCTCATCGAGCTCACTTTCGGTCACAAATGTACAATGTCATTTGCTAATATCTCGAGTAATACACGTCCGGTTTGAATGAAAGTTTTACCAGATTGCGTATAGATTTAGTTCCTCTTTCACTTACGAAAATTAATTTTTTGCTTAGACCCTTCCCACATTTCCTGAAAAGGGCCCAAGTGCACTTCCTGTCGAAATTTCGAGCCTTCTACGCTGGCAAGAAAGACTCCGCCCTTATACTTTGAACCCCTTTCCCTTTTTAAAGTCCTGGGCTTACATCTGATGTGAACTTCAGTCAAAATCAATTTTAGCGATGCTTTTTGTTATATTTTGAAAAAGAGAAATAAATGTTAAAGCCTGGCTTATATTGAAAAGGGTGAACTGGTTCAAAAACCATTGTTTTATAGTGAATAACCAATTCAACCAATTCAAATGTGGTACTAATCAATGCCCAGAAGTGACGTAAGTCTTCATAAAATCGTAAGTTTGGCCTAATATCACCCTAAACTTAACCTAACTCTCAATTTAAACCATTATTTTGGGTCACTTATTCTAGGTTTAAGCCTAGGCCTAAATGCCTTTTCAAACCCCAAATTTGGCAGATTCTTACCAAAACCTTAATCCTAACCATCATCACTAGCCTTCACTTGTGGGCACTGATTCTAAATTAGCTAGAGCTTTGAAACTTGTCATAACAAGGTCTTTGTCAAAATTACTACTCTCTTTCCTACTTTCATCAGGTTCAAGAGTGACGCACTCGCCTCCGCAGTGCATACATATATGCTTGCACACTACGCGAGTGGTTTATCCCCTGGGGAATGAGAAACGACTAACTTTTTACCACATTTTAAGTCATCATGAACACACTTTCAGTGCAACATTAGTTAGTTACTGATCTCATGTCTTTTTTCGTCCCATTTCTTCTTCTCTCCATTCCCTCTTTGACCGACGTCTGTCATTTTGTTTAGCTACTTGTTGTCGTGCTGCCCAAAAATCGCATGCAATAAGTTCAACAGTGTTTAACTTTCAACGACAAGGTCGCGCACGACAAAAGCTAAGCAAAAGTCCATTCACACGCAACGACAAGATCGCGCACAACTTTTTCAGAAAATCGCACGCGACTTTCATTCGACTAAAAACATTCATTCACACGCAACGACAAGGTTGCATACGACAAATCGCACGCATCCAAAATCGCACGCGATCTTGTCGTATCGTGTGAATGAAGCTTAAAGATCCCCTACTCAGTTAATTACAAGAACGCTAGAGACGTGATGAGAATAGTAACAAAGGATTACTTTAGCGTGCACATCAATGATAGCGTGCACATCAATGATTCTACATTACATGACCTTCTTCTAGATACGCGTTTCTAGGAAGTAAAATCGACTTGAGTGAGCTTACCTAACTCACGTGACCCCCTCCCCCCAGGTCGGCTCCAGTTTCGAGGCGTATTCCGCACTGACGTGCGTCTTCCAGTTATATAGCTCAGTGGTTGGACCTAACATGACGTCATATTGGCAGTTGGCCAAACTCTCCTACTATCGGCTGTAGGTTTACATATGTATATCATGTTTCTGTTTCCTGTTACAGCCTCTCAATTATGCTCTTGTTCAATCGGTTAGGCTACTTTTAAACAGTCTGCGTCTGAGCGGCGACCTGTGTTAGAGTGGCAGCTCCCTGCTGTGACCAAGTTAGAACATACAGCCTAGCGAATTACTTCAATCTGTGTAAGACTTCCTTGAAAAGTTTGGGTAAAGATTGTCGTCCGAAGATGTTTCACGCGAAGAATCCGAGCAGGTGGATCTCTCTGGCGAAGTTTGCAGCAAGTTCTGCAGCAATAATTACTGCTATAATTTTCCTACACGCAATGCCAAGTCACCTTGTAAGGTAAACTGTTATTTTTGTTCCGATTGTACATAAAAAGTGTCCCTATACGGCTATACATGGAGTTAGATTTCTTATACCATACTCTTAGGCTTTGAGAATAGTTATTTAATGGTAATATTAAGTCACGCAAGTCAAGTGAATGAATATCATGGTGTGACCTACAATTTCTGGTACAACTTCTCAAAATAAGTGTGCATCAGTGGTGGCGGAAGCGGTTGGGAGGAAAGGGCCCAAGGCTCTCCTTTTCTGTCTCTAACTTTTTCCTCGAAACATTCAGGAACTCAGAGGTCACATTAAGTACAGAGCATACATTGCAATACACATAAACTTATCATATAGAAAGATGAAAATAAGGGAAGCAGAAATAAAAAAAAATGAAATTTTCTGGTCTGGTCTCGTCCCTTATCTTGCACATAAAAAAACAACAACAACAACAACAACAACAAAAACAACAAAAATGGAATCTAAAAAGTGTGCAATAGGAAAAGGGAGAGTGAATAAAGAAAGAACGAAAAAAGAAAGCTGTGTAGTAGGTACATTCCATTTGCTATTCAAAAGGAAATGTTTTTACCTGCGTTTTGAATACGTTTACTGTAGGAGAACTTTTATTGTCATGGCTAAGAAAATTCTCTAAGTATACACCTGTGTTTAGTATTTGAGAAGTATAGGCTTGTTATGAAGTACGGATGGTTTACCTATAAGCTATAGATAGTTCTCACATGACGTCATAGGAGCTTTTCACGTGTATTATTTCAGCCATGTCTGAGGGCAACCCCGGCATGTGTGTACAGGCTTGCCCTCAGACATGGCGGTTGCTAACCTCTAGCTGTGACGTCATATAGCTAATACTTGGACAGGAGGAGAAACTTCCCAACTCCCTTGAAGAGACGATGATACCGGTCAAAGTCATAAAATTAGTTAACACCACTGATCTCTTTCGTTTGTACTTAAAGATTCAATAAGGTTAAAAGGTGTTAGGAACTAAGAGTTTCATGTCGTCTGCTACATCTTAAAGGGCACATCAGCGAATTTTGCCTATCACTTTAGCATTGCCAGAGACGCTTTAATTGAAAATTTGCTCGTTTTGTCGCTTGTACGTAGGTGTGGCTTTGATTCCATGTAAAACGCTGTATATATACCCTTTGCAATATATGCGATATAATGCGAAAATTAATCAAAATTCAACTGCAAAGTATAGACTCGTAGCTTACGGTCTGCTCATTTGCGTATGGCATTAACATTACTTCTAGCACCAGCACCTATTCTTACGAAGCAATAACCAGTCGTTTGAATTTTTGGCCTGAATTTCTTACTTGGCTTTCGCTACCTTTCTCGAAATCAAATGATTGTTTCATTTAATCCATTTGTTAGGGTAGCAGTAGACATGAATGAGATTGAAAGGATAAGAAGTGTGGATTGTAAGAACGAGTCAAAAGAACTAAATAGCCTTAAAGGGACAATGGGCAATCGCCCCAAAAATTGCTTTGAAAAATCAGCAAACTTGCAAATCTCGTATTTGCTTTACGAGTACGGTACATCTGAAGATGTTTTTGAACATAACTATTACCTGATTACAGACAGATGGTAAAGCAAGGAGTTATTGTCAATGAATTTAACAATGCAGTAACAAAAATATTGCCACGTGATCAGAATAAGGCCATTGATGAATTAGGATTACGGGGTACACTGATTCGGATTTTGGTGACTGAATTTTCCTTTTTTGTGTGATATATGATATGACAATTTATTGTCCACGGTTTGGAAAGTTGAGTTCCATCAGCGTTACAACATAAGCATATAGCACAATTAACACATGCATATGGATAAAGAACTTTACAATTACATTTGATGCGGGTCCCACTTGGGCAAAATTCCTCTTATCAAATTGGGATGTACTCCTTACAAGTTGAATGGAGTTTGGGATGAAGTACTGACGGGAACGGGGAACGATTTGTTCGAGGAGCACACAGTCTGATCCCAGAAAGATTGTAAAATACTTTTGATTTTGTGGATGGTCTTCATATTTCCTAATTTTTTTCCTATTTAAGCAAGACTCTTTCATCAAATAGAAAACTAATTGTTCTCCCAATGTTACCTTGTGCCACCAGTCGGATACGGTGAAAACAATCGGCTATTCACTTGCGTGTCGTTTCCATTATAACAAACAAAGTTGAAAGTCAAGAAGCTTTCAATTAAAGCCTAATAAAACAGAACCTGAAGTTTCGTATCTACATGGAGATAGTTCAACGTTCTTAGAAAAAACAATCTTTGATTATCTCTTTTATACAAAGCTTGAGTATTCTTCGTCCAACTAAGTGTATTAATAATCGTGGTTCCCAAGTATTTATATTCACCCACCTGTTCCACTTCCTTGTCTTGTATGACAACCGGTTCATGCCGTACTATTTTTCTTCGAAAGTCGAATAGTAACATTTCTTTTGTTTTTTTTTAGATACATTTAGCTGAAGGTAGTGCGCACTATATCACTCAGTAAAACCTCTACAGTTACAAAGTAGTCATTTATGTTGCCATTTATTTTGTCATTTATGTTGCCATTTATGCTGTCATTATTTTGTAAGATACCCATTGATTACTGTGTCGTCGGCATATTTAATAATAGAGCATGACTAGTGCACTTACGCAATCACTTGTGTATAGTGAAAACAATGGGGGAATATAGCACGCACCTTTGTGGTATACCCGTGCTGATAACCAGGGGTGACGCCAGGATTTGCCCGACAGGGAGGTTAAGCTCCCCGACGGGGGAGCAACCAAAAGCCCCGACAAAGGCGGTGAGTTGACAAAAGGTTTAGAAACACAAAATTTTCGGCGCGCGAAGCGGGCGGAAAAATATTGGCCCTTTTTTACATAAAAATGAAAAATTGGGAGTTTTATCGAAATAGTTTGTAAAGTTTTGATTTTTATGGAAGAAACTTTGAAAAATTTGTTTTTTTTTTCAATAAAAATTGGAAAGTTTTGGGTCTTTGTCGAAGAGGATGCCCTTTCTATATGGGCAAAATCGAGCAGATGGTCGGGACGACTGAAGGTAATTGGGATTTTATATTTTATCGTACGGATTAAGGCTCCCCGACGAAACTGGAAAATTTCCCCGACGGGGACAGCCTTCCCTCTACGGGGGTATGGCCCCCTGCCCCCGCTTGCGCCACCCTTGCTGATAACGTTGGTAGTGTACTTGATGGTTCCCATTCGCACAGCCTGAAGTCTACCTAACAGAAAATCGTGAGTTGAGTCAATAACACAGTCTGTGGGTGTGTGTTCATTTCTGTGATGTGAGCTTTTTCGCAAGTTAATGTGGTATTATAAGCACCTGAAAGGTCTACGTATAACGTTTGTGTTTGGTGCTCAGCATAAACAATGGAGTAGGGAAAACAAGCCAGTGAGCCACAACTGGAAAAAAGGCCGTGGTCGTCTCGACTTGAACCAATTGGTTGGAAACTGGGACTTTAAACCTCATCTAACCTAACCTAACCTAACCTAACCTAACCACGTATAACGCCCTAATAAAATTTCCAGTAATGTCTAAGTGTTCCCAAGTACTATGGAGAAAGTTTAAGACGCCACTTTTTTGAGGTAGACAAATTACAGTGGGTCAAGATGGTTTCCCACTTGTCCCATAAAGAGCTTTAACACCAATTTTTCTAGACACTTCATTACATTACACATTAACACATTAAGGATATTGGCCTAAAGTCGTATTCGACACATTTAGGTCTCTTTGATACAGGGGTTATTCATTGTAGAGGTTTCCCTCACGGTTGGCACGCTGCCATGATCTAACGAATTCTGAAATATTCCCTGAAAACCCATGCAAGCTGATTTCTGAAAAATTTTACTCTATTTCACTCAAACTTTTACTCTGTTACATAATCCGTCTGGATCCACAGCTTTACTTATATCAAGATTTGCAATCAGTCGTCTTAACTCATGCTCTGTAGCACATACTTTGGTCTCATTTTCCTCTTGAAATTTAGTGAGTAATAGACAGCAATATTTTCTTTTTATCCAAGCAAACGAACAGTCTTTTTTGTAATTTACTTAATCAACTTAACTTTTTCAGTAGAATTTCTGGTTTAAATATAAACTTTAGCAAGTCGTTTTAGTAGGATTAGGGGCATTGTCAGGCTCTAAAATGATTTTTAATAAATGTAAGAACGATATCCATTGGGTTGTTGGGGAAGACTTTACATTTCTCCTATGACTGCAAAAAACTATGAAAATGCTCAGCTTAAATTAGAGAGTATAACGAGATTTTGGTTAAAACGTAATATTTTTTTTTATTGTTCTCCTCAATCAAAGGATGTACAAAATAATAATGTAAGTTATTACAATTATAAACTATGTTAAAGAAAAATACAGGGGATGACGAATGAATTACGTAATATTAAAATCAAGATGTAGGTTATTTAACCATGGCTGCCATTGTCTCATAAATGCATTAACGTCAAAAGAAATACACGCATTGTAATGCAGTGATTGTAACAGACTCCTTGCATAATTTTGAAAGTGAACAAAATTTAAGATTGTATTTTGCATTTTACACTTGTAAATATAGAACTTAAACCATATCATCAGTACATTTACAGCTTTGTTGTCAGGTTGATCATTCACGATGCCAAAGATCATAGTCTGCGGGTTAACATATAAAGTATTATTAGTGTTACTATTAATAAAATTCTGAAACTCTCTCCACAACGGTTGTACTTTTTCACAGTTAAACATAATATGACTAATTGTTTCTCTTTCCTTTAAACAGAAAGTACAAAGATCATGATCTAAAATATTAATTCTTTTCAAGTAAGTATTTGTTGACAGAATTCTAGAATTGATTCTATACTGAAACCAAGAAAATTTACTCTCCAAATATAAGCTAAAGGGTAACTTATAAATTAAATTCCAATTTAAATGATTGCATCCAAGATCAGCGGACCATTTTTCTTGAGATTTTAAGGGTAGATAATTATAATCTATGTTTTTCCTGTAAACATCAGAGCCCCCTTTTTTCGATTTATTTAGAATAGCATAAAACTCTGGAACGAATGAGCGTTTTAATTTACTAAAAGTTCGACCATTTAAGAAGCATTTAATTCTTTAAACTATACACAGATGGAATTGCTCGGGACTGTGTACACTGAAAGATATGCAACTTAACCAAGATTATCAAAAGGTTAGCTACTCGAGCAAAATCTCCCCCAAATAAAACTCTTAAAACTACAATTTTGCTACGCACTTCGCGCTCATCTATTTGTAAAACTATGTGCATAACTGCCTTATTGTGAGATGTAATCCACAGGTATTGTTTCTACATTTACTTTCAATAGCTACGGGACAACTGGGAGTCCTCTCCTTTTAATACAGTTCCCACATAATCTTTCAGTCAGATTTTACGTTCGAAAACTGTAAAAAGTTGCAGTTTTCGTTGAAATTTTCAACTCGTATCCGAAAAGGATAATCAAATAGCTTTACTCACAAGGGCTAATGTCCGTTTATTTTAAGTACCGGTGCCTTCAAATTTGCTAGTGGAAACGTTGCTTTCCAGAATTCTCGCCGATTTGCAGCCAAGTACCACACCAGGGATCCCAAAGTGGTGATACCTCCGAAAGGCTGAAAGGAGTATAACATGCATTTTGCACGGATTTTTCATAGATGCTCAGTATCAGAATTTTCTGGTCACTTTGTGCGTGCACCAGGGATGGTTTCAGTTGGCGCTAGCCAACCTTTTACAGTTCACATTTGTCGTAATCATAATTTTAAGGCATCCAAAACCTATTAAACCACATTCAAGGGATTCTTTTTCCAAATTTTCCCCGGCTAGCCCAGGATCTGCAGTCGTATATTCACCTTCGATGGTTTATTGTGAAGACTCCCCCCAAAGGCATACCTGGAAGGTAGTTGTCTCAGTAGTTGTCTCTCTTAATTTTTATTAGGCATCATTAGTGGATTTATTTTAAAGCTCAGTGCAATACTCAACATGATCCGCCCTCTCATGTCCCCTCCCCTATCATCAAATCCTTAGTGCGAGTAAGGGCAAGAAAGAATGTTCAAATTGTGATTTCGATTTTTGTGGCCTGTTAAGTGCGCATCCAGTGCCATTTTGGAGGTAGTAAAATGCTTCATTCTAATGTTCACAATTTATAAATACCCCAGAACCTCCCGGGCTTCGCCCCCTGGAACCCCAATATAGCATTGTCCTTGGGCCCTCTGGCCCTACAGTGGGACCCTGGGGCCCAGCGCCTACAGAGGAACTCTACGGGCAACTACGACCCCTTCAATGACTTCAGTCATTCATTTTGCTTTGCCCCTCCGGCGGAACCCTTGGTCCCCCTATGGCCCCACTTCGAAAAGCTTGGCGACGTCCAGTGTGTCCACGTAATAGCTCCATGATTTCTTCTCCTTGTCTAGAAGTGAACGAGGAAGGAATTTGAAAAGGCCTAATCTTATCATCATAAACCTCCACAGTAGCTCCATGCTTGTATTGTTGGTGTAAAAGTCGTCGAAGGCTGAAGAGAGTGAGTGAATAATGGGATTTATAAAGAAAAATTCCCAGCTGATGCTTATATGAAAGGTACAATGTGTTTTTAAGTCTATGGATAGGGATGTGTGTTCCTAAATTCACAGTGCTTGTATTGCGATTGACATACTTTCGAATTGAAATTAACTATTGACTAGGGTGTTTTGGATTTTTCCAAAAAATAGGCTACAGTTGACCTCCATATTGTACAGGTAGTAGCTCCATGCTTGTATTGTTAGTGTAAAAGTCTTCGAACGCTGAAGAGACTGAGTGAATAATGGGATTTATAAAGAAAAATTCCCAGCTGATACAATGGTACAATGTAAGTGTTTTTAAGTCTATGGATAGGGACACTATGTGTGCTCCTAAATTCACAGAGCTTGTATTGCGATAAACATGCTTTTGCATTATCATTAACTATTGAGTAGGGTGTTTTGGATTCCCCAAAAAGAAGGCTACAGTTGCCCGAGGAGGCATAAGAGCATTATAAAGAGTAAGAATAGCTTTCCTAGGCAGAAATTCCGTTAGTATATTGATTACAACATTAAGTATGTTTCATTCAGAACAGAATGATCACAACTTCTCAGTTAAAGCCCCAGTAGGGTTGCCAGGATTTGATGACTGGGTAGCACACAGAGGATGATGTCGTAATCCCAACCAAAATAAACTCAGAAATTCATGTAAGTGTGCATATGCGTATAAACGATACTTCCCTCTTAAAACAGAACCCCAGAATTTTTAAGTAAAATTTTATGTTTAATTTCCGGTAATGTAAGAATTGCCTTTATTTTGTGTAATTGCTCGAGAAAAGGACAATTTCTACATCATTTTTTTGCGTAACTTTATTGCACAAGATGTGTGTAATTTTTACAGTTATGATGTAAAATTTTTTATTTAAAATGTTTTGGAGGTCTTATTTTACTTAAACTTTGAAGCATGGGCGTCAATCCTGGGGGGGGGGGAAGGGGGACAAGTCCCCCCACATTTCGATGGGTGGGGGACACAATATCAAATGTCCCCCCCCCCCACATTTGCGTAAAGGAGTAGTGCCGTGGCTCTATTTGACTGGCTTTTTGAGTGGTGTGTAGGTTTGTTGGGCAATTGTTAAGTGTCTCGATGCAGATTCTGAATGCAGATTTCGTCAGGGAAATTTTATATAATGAAAAAATTTTGGCGCGCTTCGCGCGCATGTGTCACGGTTTGCACTCCTCATGACCATTAAAAAGGTAAATACATGGAACTATTCTGATCACAACACTCTCCAAAAACAGACATACATCTCCAAACATCTGAAGGGGCCTCTCATCAATATGGGATCATTCAATCAGTGGCGTACGCAGAGGGGAGGGCCATTCGGCCATGCCCCCTCACTCATTTCGATTTTTTTAAGTTCCTAAAAATACGTAAATTTTTTAACACAAATTTTACTTCAAAGGGTAGCATATTTGGCACCAGATTTCATGTAAGGACACCTTATTTTTCAAAAATTTTCAAAGGGGAGGGGGACACCCCTCCCCTCAGACCCCTCCCCCAGGCCGGCGGTCACACAACATACTGCATTCCCCCGTCCCCTTGAAACAAATCCTGGGTACGCCACTGCATTCAGTCTAATTTGTAGCATGATGTGGAAGGTTAAAAGTACTTTATTGCCGTTAAGTATTTTTCAAAAATTTTTACAGAGCGCTTCGGTATAGATGGCGATTGTTAATACACTTACGACTTAAAAGCATTCTGAAAACGCCCTTGCTAGTCCTTCACAACTTTGCTATGCTACGATCAGCTCCAAACATATCCCAAAGATAGCACCATTTTGCATCTAGGCAACCTTACATTAACAAAAAATTTCTCAAAGGGGAGGGGACGCCATCTCCTCTTAGACCCCTCCCCAGGATGACACCTTTATATAGTGACAAAGGAAGGATCCCCACTGCTGTATACAAACGCAGGGGGCATAAAAAATGTATTTCACCTGGCAGATCTCAATGATGATCATGTTAACTTTGAAATGATAATTCTTATTAGACAGGCCCGTAGCCAGGCCGGGGCACGAGGGGGCCGTGTCCCCGTGCGGACCACTGTGCCCCCCCCCCATACGGAAAATCGATCGAAAATAAAATTTTAGTACATGTAAACGGTGGCCCTGGTATGACACCAAGCGATTTGTAACCAAAAATGATCCCAAAAGGAGTTTAATAATGAACGTATTTTGTTCTCTGTAACATTTTTGTTCTAAAATCACAAAAATTTTCGCGCGCTACGCGCGCTTTCATCTTTAGTTACATATAGTTTTAACACCCGTTTCAGATATGTTGGCTTAATTTATAAATGTACAGGTTCCACAATAAGGCTATTGTTCTTTCGTGTAGGTGTGATTTCCTGAAAAACACAAAACTGAATCCATAAAAAGTTCCATCCTCTTTCTCTTACGATCGGGAAGATTCTTCATTCAGATTCAACATCATGATTATCATTTTGTATGAAACGTAGTGTCTCAATGTCCAGGGGTGGTGGAAGGGGCATCCCTTCGCTACCAGTCGCCCGGCGTCTTGGTTTTGTTCTTAAAGACAGACACTCATCACCCCAAATACATTTTGGTTGGGAGAAAGCAAAATTCTCAATTGGTCATAGGTGAATGCTCTTTGATAAACATCAAAGCTCACAACACACAGCATACGCAGAGAATGTTCTGGTTACATATTATGGCCTTGTACGCCCAAAAGGATATGGTATGTGTCTGCACAAGGAGGGGCTCAACACAGTTTTGGAAGGAGTAACTTAGTCGGGAGAATTGGAACTGTCTAGGACGAAGAGGACAGATTCTTCCATAGAAACCCAAATTTTCTAACTTTCCTTAATAAGAACCAAATATTTTCAATTTTTCTTCAACAGAACCCCAAACTTTTCGCCGGTCGCCCAAAATTTCGCGTTCGGTATCCAATCTGTAACCCATTGCTTCTGACGGGGCTTCGGGTTCCTGAACCTCTTAGGGGAGCTTGGTCCCTTCGTCGGGCTTATCTTTCCACCATCCCTTGCTGAGTCTGTATTCAGGTTTTACCGTGGTAAATAATTTTCCTGCAAAATTTTCGGCGCGCTTCGCGCGCAATTCTCACTATCACCCATGAACATTATTAGTACAAAAGTTCAAGTGAACTCTTCCAGCCAAAGCTAGGTGAAGTCTCAAAGTTAGATCCCGGACATCAAGGGGCTTTCATGTAGAAATCTAGTACCTTGAGTAACATTCGCTCCGAGACGACTATACGGTTTGAAGCTAAATTTACTCGTACCAAAAATTTATTCCAAAATTTACTTTTTCTCATGTTTTTTTTCATGTAAAATTTCGTTCAAAGTAGAAATACGATAACGACCATCCGAAGTGTGAACTGTGAAAACATTGGTGTGCTCTCACTGTCATTCAAAGTCCTGCTCAAAGCTCCATGCTAGTGTTCCCATATTGTTAATTCGCCACATTTTCGGGGAATTTCCCTCTGGGTCCTAACAAAATCATACTGGATCACACCAAGCCTGCCTAATGGCACCCCCTGGTCCCGCCTCGCCTTTCGCAAAGTACTTAACCGGCTTCACCTGCGCTTGCTGAGCTGAAGATATATCGTGATTATAGTGTTGTTCCCTTTACTTGTCAGCTTGTGGAGAATTTCTACGTCTCTGTAGTGCAAGCGGAGGGGAAAATGTCCATCAGAAGAGTGAAATTTTCGCGCACTTCGGCGCGCGTATGTGCACACGTAAAACCAATACCTTTATGCTATGTGCGGTAAGCTTGAGATATAATCCCCTGTAGTTCCGTCAAACTGTAATCCTGTGGTGGTACTACTGACAACAAACATAATCTTCTTCGGTGCCCCTCTATGAGGTGTCGGTGCCCCCCTATATCAGAATTCCTGGCTACGGGCCTGTTATTAGAATAGGGCGTCAGTCATCATAAGGGGGAGGGGGGAGGAAAGGGCCTATAGGAAGACCCCCTCTCTTCAAAACCAAAGGGATTGGTTTGTGCTAAGTCATGTATGTCCCCCGTCCCCCCACATTTGAATACGGATTGACGCCCCTGCTTTGAAGCTTATTTCTGTGCGTGTTTGAACTAACCCGAGGTGGCACCTTCCTTTTGATTTCTGTAGTCTTACCAGTGTTACGACTTTCCCATCAATGTCAAAATCTTAAAGACAATGAAGCAACAACTTTGCTATTGTTCACACCGATCAATGCATTTTCATAATCAATTAAACGGAGAAATCATCTTCACATAAGCCTATAATTTCAAGGCTTCTTCCCAGAATCGTTCATAAATTAAAACTTCCTTATTTCTTTCCTTCGCCAGTTCTCTTCACAATTACAACTTAACCATTTTGAATTTCACTAATCTCGCTCTCCACTTTTTATTTCTCTTAAGTGTGATATTCAGGAATGTGTTTAGAAAATCTCCAGAAAATTGCCCGAAATTCTTCCAAAAATCTGCCCGAGATGTGGGTTTTCCAAAACTCGGGGGGGGGGGGGGAGGGTGCTTCCCCAGCTCCCGGCTCGTAGGCCTGTTTTTTTGAAGTTGAAGTGACGAAGTCCTAAGCATGGGGGATTCCAAAGATTGGCGAAATGATTGTTACATATTCCATTTTGGATCTTGTTTTTGTGTTTTATGATTTTTAAATTAGGAATAAAAAGACCAGCAAAGACGTTTTATCACTCACCAGAGGGGAGCATGCCCCAACCTCTGTAATAGATTCATCTTAGTTGCATTTCAGACGGGTTTCCCTAGTATTTTCTTCGCTGAATGTTTTAATTGAGCATCAGTTTTGCGGCTACACGATAATGATGACATGTAGCCTATATGTAAGCCTTTCGTCGAGCACAGACCGTTCGCTATACCAGGGAGTTGGCAACTCCTGGCTATACTAGCAGCGCAGGATGGATGTACGGCATAAAAAGCAAGTAAAATAACATAGTTAAAAACTGCTGAAAACATGTAGCATTCAAACAAGCTAAGAAACCATAGCTAAGAAAACCCTCAGAAAGGTTACAACCAATACTTTAAAAACGTCCGGATAAATTTGACCCTAATCCGGATCGGAGGGGCACCCAAATCCGGGTCATTTGTAGTAATCAAATTCGGATGAAAATGATCCAGTTTGGATCATTTTTGATCCATATCTGATTAAATTATTGATCCGGATTTGAGAAGTTCTATCCGGACTGTAATAAGTTTTTACCCGGACCATTTTAGAGTGATCGGCCGGCCGTCCGGCCTCTTTTAGCTACCGCCGGTTTTAACCGTTTTGAGGGTTTTCTTAGCTATGGTTTCTTAGCTTGTGTGAATGCTACATTTTTCAGCTGTTTATAAGTTTGTCGTTTTGCATGCTCTTCATCCACCCAGTGATTGTGAGCTCTATTCAGTGGCGTAGAAACGGGGGGAGGGGGCCATGGCCCCCAATATGATTGTGGGGGGCCAAATGTCATTTGCCCCCCCCCCATATCGCGACAGTTTACAGTTTCGTTTCATCCGTTTTTGCTCGCAAGAGGACCATTTCTTTAAAAAAAAACCGCAAAATTTTCGGCGCGCTACGCGCGCATAAGAGCTACTCTACTTTTTTCAATAGTTCCATTCTACATCGCTAGATAGCGCAAGTCCTTTCCACCTTACCAAGTAACATGTTAGACTTGGCCAAGTCTCTCGTGAGTGTTCTCGTACTGCTAGTACCTACAGCTCACCATATTTACCTTGGGTTTAATACGCCCTCTATCGGCTGCTTATTTGTATTGCTTCTCAACGAGAGAAGCAATACAAATAAGCAGCCGATAGAGGGCGTATTAAACCCAAGGTAAATATGGTGAGCTGTAGGTACTAGCAGTACGAGAACACTCACGAGAGACTTGGCCAAGTCTAGTAACATGTAGGAAAAGTACACAGTTTATGTAGAGGTCGCACATTTCATCTCATATCGCAAAGCCTAGTACTAACTGTTCTCTTGTGTGTGTCAAGGCCGGGGTACGGTCAGTTGGTGAGGGACTCACGGAGCAATATTTGGCTTTTTCATCGAATAGGTAAGGTAATTTCCATACAATGCATATTATCTCCTATACGGTCTAGAACCCCTACAAATTTTCTTTCGTTTTTGTTCTTAATATTTACATATGTTTTTTGTGGAAACCTACCAAAAATTTTCGTGCTTCACGTGCTTTGCAATTTTTACACCTTAGATTCCGAGGAAAACATTTAATCAATGCGGAACTATGCTTCTCTAGCATATACAAATTTTATGCAATATATGCCCCGAATGAAATGGTCTAGTACACAGGTTTTCTTCAAATCCCACTTATACCCGATGGCATTGGGGCTGTCGGGGCTGCGGGTCGGTGGCCCCCGTCGGGCAAATCTTGGGGCCATCAACTTAACAATAGTAGACTCTGGCTGTGGAAAATCTCCATTCCAATCAATCCACCGAAATCCATGGGGCTAACTCCTCTCTGAATAATTTTGAATAAAGTCGGATAGATTGTGACAAATTTAACGTGTTTTAGAACAAATTCAAATCAACCTTTAAAAAATTTTCACAACAATTGCACATCTTGATGACTTCTATCAAGCCTGGCAAGTGCCATTGGGATCTAGGATGTATTGAAATCTCAAATTTTCTCGGTTTGCTCCGTGCAAACTCATAGTGGCGCTCTGCTTAGATAATAAATGGGATTCAAACCTGCAATCCTCGGACCCCAAGTCCGGCCAGCTCAGCTAATCCGTCCTCACAGAAATGTGTTTTAGAATAAAATCAAATCAAGATTTATATTTTTTCACAAAAATTGCATATCTTGATGGCTGCTATCAAGCCTGGCAAGTGCCATTTCCGGCGATCTGGGATGTATTCAATTTTAAATTTTCTTGGTACACTCCGCGCCAACCTATGGTGGCGCTCCGCTTAGATAGTAAACGGGAGTCCACCTCCCTCCCTCCCTCCCCCCCCCCCCAAAATAACTCCAGTCCCGTAGCACCCGAAACCTAACAACGGAGAAATCATTCCCCGTCAGTAGCTTGTGGGTGTCTGATACTTGACCCATTGATTCTCTAAGACGTCTAGATGTTAGTGGCATCTTAACAGGGGTTGTCAATAGGGAATAAAAAAAGTTCTCACCATATCTCCAACGAACCTTGGGGTGGATTCTGACACCGCTCTCTAACGACGACTCATCCCCCTCTACGAGAAATAAATCTTTCGTGGTGGTGCCCAACGGCGCAAGGATTTTCTTAACAGCTAAAGCGTTTTAGCATCATCACTGTTTATACAGCTATAAGCCACACCAAACCTTACGACAGCTGTTCGTAAACCCGAAGAAGACAAATTGGGTGTAGTCCACTGAGTTCCTTTTCAGGACTGTGACAAATGTATATTGAGGAAACAGAAAGAACACTCGATAACAGTTTGAAAAAACATATTGCCAAACCTGCTTCGAATCAATCGGCCCTTGCAAAACACAAAAACTTGACATAAAAAGTGTGAAAATGCCCTGCAGAGAGAACAACCTTACTCCTCTCAAATTAATAGAAGCAATGTTTTATCAGGCAAGAACAGAATCCCATTGAACAGGGACGGGGCGAGAACCTTCCAGTAATTACGATTCTCTATTGGCAACCTCAGTTAAGACGCCAACAACGTCTAGAAATTTTAGAGGATCAGTCAGTTGAGCTTCAGCCATCAAACACTGATGACAGAGAATGTTTTCTTTGACATATATGGACCATAGATGTGAGCGCTGATGAATTTAATTTTCTTTTCGATTGCTTAAGTCGTTTTAACTTTGATCTATAATATCGTGCGGTAGTTTCCTATCTGAGGTCGGGGTCTCGCGAGGCAGCTAATTGTTAATTTCAAGGAAAAGATATGTCGCTTTTTCAGGGCGAAATTCATGTGATGATTGTTTACCAATTAGGGAGAAATTCAGGCCAAACACATTCTGTCCCTTGTAAAACGTATTCCCACTTTGCCTAGTAACTTTTAAATCTGCTAACATGCGTTTATTCGTATATACAGTGGCGTAACTTTGGTTCAGGGAGTGCCCGGGGCAAGAATGGGTTGGGTGTCCCCTGACGTCCAAATGGCATGTGCACATGAAGCAGCACAGCGAATTAAGTTTTGAAAGAAACGTGCATTTACAAATGATACTTACTTTCCAATCAATTTTTATTTATGTTTTAAATAACTAATCATGTTAAAGATGACGGGTCGTCATATTCAGTGGGAGAATGACGTTCATGTTTGTAAAGTCGAAAGTTGTGTGACTAGTTGCTAAAATATACTGTAATTATAGTAGATGAGTCTGTAACACAATTGCTGAATTACTTCAGAAAGGGAAATGTGACGTCAGCCGATTACGGGGCATTTGCTCCGTTTCCATTTCCAAAAGTCAATTGCAAACAAAGTATCATCGTGGGCGCCAGACCCACCGGGCGCCCCCTAGCCCGGGTGTCCCAGGATTCGCCCCCTAGAGAGCATAGGAGTTACGCCACTGTTCGTATACATGGGGAAATGTGCGTTATAACATTATTTAAATTTTGTCTCACAGATACCAGTTGGAATCATTCCAAATCTTCCACTTCAAGGGGAGAGCCTCTCTGGAGAGGTCAGCTTCCTTCCCTAGTACCAAAGACGCGAATCAAACGGTTGACGCACGGCTAACGGATCCAGTTCCTCGCACATTGAAAACGGCAGAAGGGACCAACTATTTTCAGTCAAGTGTACAAACCATTAATCTGAACAATTATTTACCAAATGCATACCTATATCGTCATCTAGCTAAACCTTACAACACGTCCATACTTACGTTTGTTCACAATCCCAAGAGTGGAGGCAGCTCCCTGAAACAATGTATGTTAGGGTTGTACCGTGCTATGAATAAAAACAAGCCGGTCGTCGTGGCAATGGATACAGTGGGGGAGGAAATGGAAAAGTTGTTAAACCACGTGACACCTCCAAATGATTACTACATGGGGGACGCTGCGTTGGGAATATGTGACTCAGTTGATGATCGGCCCTGCTCTTATTTCACTGTGGTCAGGGAGCCGTTCGAACGGGCGATATCCCATTATTACTTTTGTAAAAATGGTGGCGACGGATGTCCACCATCTGTTACCACTTTAGAAGAATTTACAATGTCTTCGTGTAGCCTCTTTTTCCGCCAGTTGACTTCTCGAGTCCTTTGCAAAGAGGATAAACAGAATACGAGTTTGCCGTGGAAATGTGACAGGATACCGATCAGTATCGATCATCTTTCCCCAAATCAGCAGGAGAGAGAAATGCTTCTCAAATACTTTCTAGAGAACGTTGACAAAATATTTGCCGTAATAGGTCTGACGGAAGAATTCGAAACCTCCTTGAAATTGTTAGAGGATACGTTTGGGGAACCATTTCACGAACTGTGCCACAAAAAGCACGCAAACGCCGGTAGTTACAAAAAAGTTGGCGATAAAGATGTCACAGAAGCCGTCCGGGAAAGAATTATCTCTGAGGCAAAAGAAATGTTAATGAAAAATGAACAGATAAGTCAATGCATGCATGAGGACGTTCAACTCTACAATAAAATGTACGAGATTTTTCAGAAGCAAAAACAATTTATCGATGAAGTATGATATTGTTTGTAATTTTGTATGACTAACCTTGTAAAACATTACTTACGTATATGAAGATAAGTGCTCTAGTGTTCAATACGTGAACGGGCATTTGCGGACAACTCGGACACCCCCCCCCCCACAAATTCCCCTCGGAAAACTTCCCTGGATGCCTCTCCCCTTGACATCCGGAAAATTCATGACAATTGCCACTCAAACACAGGGGCGTAACTAGGATGAATTTTTTAGGGGGGGGGGGGAGGTCACGGCATTGATCGCCGCCCTTAATTCTTATACATTTTATTAGGACACGCACAATTTGGGGGGGGGACTGGCAAACATCTGGGAGGCCCAGACCCCCCGTAGCTAAGCGCCTGCTCAAACAACTTTCCCCTTAGCCCGCGGACGGACTCTGCATGCTCACCCCCTATCCCAAGCTAGGAAGGACTGTAAGCAGTTTTGGACAAACGTCTTAACCAAAATATGAATTATTCATGTACTCTCTCATTATTCATGTTGCTGTTTTTACTAAACGAACAAGTTTCACTAGTAAATGTGTGTACTCATGTAGTCTTAAAACTGATAGTCTTCTCTCTAAATGTAAAAGAGTGATTTTCACTGTTCGACGATTGCCTACAGTGACCACTCTCTGTTTCGAGTGGAATTCCACTCTGCCCGGAGTGGTAATTCACTCATTTGGAGTGAATTACCACTCTCAGCAGAGTGAAATTTTCACTCGAAGAAAGAGTGGTCACTGTAGGCAATCGTCGAAGAGTGAAATTTACTGTTTTACATTTAGAGAGTTCACTGAAACCTGAGAAAGTCCGATCATTTCAGTGTTGCATAACGGGAACAGATGTCGCATTCATTAACAATTAACTAGTCTTATGGTCACATATTTCCTTGAATATCCAAAGAATTTGTCTTTTTTTTTTATTTGTGCGGGCAATAGTTATATGACTCAACAAGGAATACGCCGTACAGCCTGCTACGTAGGCAACTTCCTCACCGGGAAATTCGGAAATACCCAGAGTGAAATAGTCTCAGCAGTAGTAGTTGTCCAGAAACAGAGGAGAGATAAATCTTTTCAGCCCGGCAATTTTCAAGAGTTAACGCAACCAAACTTTTAATACTATGCAGTTTAGCTATTGTGAAAATAACAGTGTGTATATCATATTTTATAAAAAGTTCATTGGGATGAATAAACGTTGGAGAAAAAGTTCATCCGTTGATCGCACTTTTAATTGGCCCACTCAGTGGGCATTGGAATCGCTTGTAGACTTAGTTGAAAACAATTGCTGCACAGCCTTTCGTAGAATTAATGAAATTGCATAATCGAATAATGTATGCGAACGCTCGAATTAATGGAACCATATTATTTGGAAGTACTTAGGATCATGATTTTGTCACCTCTAGCCAGCCCGATATTGAGAATTACGTACTTTCATTACACGACACATGGTTAATGATACTCATCAACATGTGCAAAACACTAGTACCCACAAGCTCGAAGTGAATGATACTTGAAACTGTCGAATATGCTGAAAGAACTTCTTGCTAGATGCCCAGAACATTATTATCAGTAGGACTGATGTACATACATGCATGCATACATACATACACACACAAATGCATACATGGTACATAGATACGTATACATACATACATACATACACACATACATACATACATACATACATACATACATACATACATACATACATACATACATACATACATACATACATACATACATACATACATACATACATACATACATACATACATACATACATACATACATACATACAAACACACACATACATACATATACACACATACATACATACATACATACACACCTGCCTGCCTAGGGCTCAGATGGACTCGGAGCCGATTATAGTCCTGTCCACAAAAATGAGTTTCATCAATGTTACCTAGGCAACATTACTATTGGTGCACAATTTAACGAGTGAAATAATTACATGGTCAGCCAAATTTAGAAATTAATTCCTGAAAAGTGCCCGTTTTCATTATAAAAGTAAATTGTTAATGGTACAGAAAGTATTTGTATGAGGCACTACATTGTCGAATGACCGGACTCGGAACTGGCCTGGAAATGGAAAACCTGCATCGACTAGGAATAGGAAGGCACTGGACTGGAATCTGCCCGGAATGGTGGCCAATGGAATCGAAATTGGCCCGGAATTGGGTAAGATGGAACTCGGTTACAGCCCTGACAACTAGGCCTTTACTTACTGTATAAGTCTAGGCTTGTCATACCGCTACTAGTGTATCATTTTCATATATTTTCTGGTAACGTCAGGAACGTCAATTTTAATTAACTGTCAGTAAACCCACCCAAGTGTAAGCAGGGAGTTGTTAGGAAGGAGATACAACGACCAAATGTGTCAGACATTATGTACTTGAAAATGATTTAATTCTTTTCAGGCACTGCCATTTGATTGACAGGTCTCTTTGTTCCTATTGTTAAGTCTCTGTTAACTAAACCCTTTTAATGATGATCTCCTTTCTTTTGCAAGTAATCCCGAGACAAAGGTCATTGTCTATACATGCTTTGAAGTTAGGTTTGTTTCCGCTAATGAACATTTTTAATCAGGATTTTCAGTAAAACGACTGGCAACAAACGTTTAAATAATGTACTTCAATTGTGCCCCCACGATTTTAATACGTCACCTGCTGGAAACATTGTTCAAGCCTATACATTTCTCTTAGTTTTTAGCAAATTTCCCCATCATTAAGAAACATTCGAAAAGTAAGTCGTAAAGAAATTCTTATTAACTGACTTTAAATGAAATGACATTTACTGCGACGAATAACGACGAATGGTTAACATTTTACATTTTTGCAAGACGGCTGGCAGCGAAAAGTTTATGTGTTCAACGTAAGGGGTGTGTGTTCAGGCTTAAGGTCACTTTGACAATGTCTCAGTGATCCTAGTTGATCTAGGTATTGAGATAGGAATTTTAAGAATAAAGGCAAGGTTACTGTCGGAACCGAACATTGCTTCAAAGAGTCTATAGAACGTTGTATCTCCTTCTTAACACCTCCCTGGTGTAAGTTACGAACTTTCGGAACACATCGTTCGACTTCTATAAATTCTTTCAATACATAGGCCCAGGGGCGGCGCCAGGGTTTTCCGATAGGGGGGGCAAAGCATGCTGGGTCGGCCCCAGCTTTATTGTTTGGGGGGTGCAGGCACTGAAGACTTCCGAGCCTCACCCTACCCCCCCCCCCCCCCGTTTCAGAACCTGCATTTTTGGCGTTTTCATTTTCTTTGACTTAATTTTGCTCTCTCAAAAAAACTTTTTTTCTAAAATAAATACGAACTGTGAGAAGGGTTAGTTGTCTGTCAGTGAAAATCGGCCCCTCACTGAATGAGACGCTTCAACTATGCAGCAGGTGCGGCGGAACGAAAAAATATTGGGGGGGGGGGGGGCTGAGCACAACAAGACTATCTAAGCGGAGCGCCACCATCAGTTGGCGCGGAGCATTCAAGAAAATTTTGACTTTGCAAACCCTCCAGATGGCCGGAAACGGCACTTCCCGAGTGTTCTAAACTGTATGTATTCATCCTTGAAATATGGATTTCATGTCTGCAATTTCTTAATTAATGAGAAAAAATTAATCCTCATTATGTGATTTTTTTTCTTGCTTATAGAAAAGCCGAATCACTGAGGAAGGGTTATACGCAAAATTGAATTTTATAAAAGGGAGAGGAATTATAACTCTTATGAGATAACATTAAATTTTTACCTATAGTTTTCGAGTTTTTGAACCAATGATGTAACCAAATTTGCAAGCTAAAGGAAACTTTACGCAAACAGGAATGACGCCATTTTCTCACATTAATAGACTGATTCATGTATATCGTTAAATTTAAATCCAATTTAGTGTCCTTCATAATCGTATGGTATCATTGCGTAATATGCATAGGAGATATTGAAATTTTGCAAATTGCACCCTTAAGGGTCTGTAAGTCAAAACGATTGAAAGGCACAGAAAAGGGAGAACTGCTCATCAATGTGAGAATGTGAAATCACTCCAGCTTGCTTTGAGTTCACTTTGCTTTGAAAATACAGTTAAATCAACTATTTATATGGAAAGAAACGCGCATAGAAAATGCATTTTTTTGGTCTACAAAGAACTGCCAAATTTTAGCTAAATTTAAAGTGTACCTAAAGGCTAAAAATTCAAAAACATATGTAACAAAGCTTGAAAAATGAATCCAAATGGTCTAAATGCCATCTTTACAGGAATTCCTGATCTGAGATATATAAAATGTTGGTGCTTATTCAATTTAAAATGGTAGATGGCGCAATAATTTGTAATGTCATTCTTTTACTACTCAAATTACATTCTTTGTATTCTTTATTTTTTCGAAAGCCTCTGCACCTTGTGCCAAAATATGATCACTTTCTCACTGTTATAGGGTGACTTGACTATAAAAAACCTCTCCGTACAACAGTATTTTTTGCAAGGTTATATAAACATTTCAATTTCAAAAGAAAACAAGAGGGCAATCCACGGAGTTGCTTATCTCATCGCAGCACAGGCAGTGCTAGGCCGTATAACTAGAGGATGCACATCAATGTGGAATCCAAAGATATCAGCATAGATTCCAAACTCCTATACCTACACTGTTAGGCTCAGTGACTCCCCATGGAGACGCTAATATCGGGGCGGAAGTGTTTATTTGACATGCGCGCCGTTCTATTCCGCGATTTGCGTACAAAAGTAAGAACGCGTCACAGAAACTTTCATCGTTAAAAGAGGTTAGCGTGCGTGCACTTTTACAACGCGTTCTATACGCCCAGAATACATTTCTCTGTGTATTATCCGGAATACTTGACGCACAGTTCTGCGCACTCTTGAAACAAACGCGCTAGTTGCTTTCCCGTTGTGAGCGCGTAAGTAGTTGAACGCGCATATAAAATTGCATCACTTGGAGATACCATAGAAACTGACCAATGAATGTCCATGAACTTGCAAAACCAGTCATTGTGCGTTCATGTTCAAGTGTAAATACGTGAAATGCCGCGTTGAAGAAATAAGTTATTCTTGTTCAAGTGGAATTTACAGATAGTTCTCAGTGACGTCACAGCTAGGGGTTAGCAACCGCCATGTCTGAGGGCAAGCCTGTGCACACATGCCGGGGTTGCCCTCAGACATGGCTGAAATAATACACGTGAAAAGCTCCTATGACGTCACGTAAGAACTATCTATTGAAGCGTAGTACTTCTTCAGTCAACAACATTCCGAAATAACAAGTATTAATACTTTTGTAAGACGTTCATTTGCCTGTTTGTTTTCAAAACGACTGAGCAGTGATCAGCACTTCCTCCCCGATATATTGGGTTCCGTGGGGAGGCAACGTGCCATTTTAAGTTTGGAATCTATGCTTGTAATATCTTTGGAGGAATCACAGAGCAATATATATCCTGCTCTATGTGTGGAATATAGATAGTCCTCAGTGACGTCACAGCTAGAGGTTAGCAACTGCCATGTCTGAGGGCAAGCCTGTACACACATGCCGGGGTTGCCCTCAGACATGGCTGAAATAATACAGTGAAAAGCTCCTATGACGTCATGTGAGAACTATCTATACCGTGCAAAATTGAACCCGAATTGGAGATCACGTTATGTAGGTCACCTTCGGAAATAATGTAACACTGACCAATGTGGGCATGGTAACGCGCCCTACACCTGTAGCGTGTCCTTAACGCCTCTTCGGCCTCTAATGCTTTAATTCGCACAATCACGCATTAGTTCTCATCCACATCATTGCACTGCGCTAGTACATGGATTGCCTTAGCAACTTAATGAAATGGCTACACATCAGAGTATCTGACGCAAATGTACTAATGTGTGACAAAAAACGATAAGTACCCTTATTTATTATTACCTTTGGGTTTACAAGTAAATCCAACCCCAAGAATACGAATCTAAAACTCCATTGGCCTACAGACTTCATGATAGTGCTAATTCTAAATAGGGTGTGCGCTAAATGGAAAGATACAAAGATGTTATAAACATAGATTCCAAACTTAAAATGGCGCGTTGACTCCCCATGGAGCCACAATATCGGGCCGGAAGTGCTGATAATGCTCTGTTCAGCTGTTCAGTCGTTTTGAAAGCAAACGGACAGATGTCTTACAAAAGTATGAACACTTGTTATTTTGAAACATTGTAAAATGATGAATGCGTGTATACTCGAACATTCCAAATATTTTCACGAAGGACTATTGCAGTATGGGGCGGATGTACAATGAGTTAGATAGAGAAGACAACGCGCGCTAAGCGCGCAAAATTTTCGAGGATTTACACCGAAAATGTCCTATATGCGACGAATAATGTATCACAATACTTTATTCCATGATACTATTACACCTCACCCACCCCCTACACAAATTATGTGTCTTAAAACGTTATTTAGACGATTTTATTTTTTGGGTCAAAAACCATAGGGGGGCAAATGCCTGCCCTGCCCCCCCTGTGGCGCCGCCCCTGCATAGGCCTAGTATACAATACAGGTCTAAACTCTGTACCGCCGTGCACCCTGTTACTTTAGTAGGCCTACTTCGAAATCATCGCGAATAGTCGAGTAGGTTTGTGACAAAATGTACCTTTACCCAAGAAAATTCTACAAGTGCCATATTTTAACTGATTTTTGGTATATTTGGACATGGTAAACAACATATCAAAAATTCACCAAAATCAGTTCATGGGATATTCATTCAACTGGATCAATTCAAAATCGCAGATTTTATGTCATTGTAAAGTAATGCATCCAGAATAACACCTTTTGGTGATTGTAGGGAGTTTTGATGTAGTCAATAGTTTGATTGACATGATGGTATTAGAATTTAACTACTTAAGACCTGTAGTTTTATAAATCACCTACATGATCTTACACTTAAGTCACAAAACCACCAAAACATAATCGTAGGAAGCTATTCTCCACTGGGGAGGGGAAGGGTGCCGGAGGGTGGGGTGAACGCTGTTTGTAACTACCGTCCTGGAGGAGGGATCTAAGGGGAGGGGGTTGCTGGAATGATATTGAACACTGTAAGGTTACTTATTTCTTTAATAAATGAAGCGGTTACCTGGATTCGGAAATTGCATTACTGTCTAAATTTCTTGTTAATGAAAAGAGCGTCAACTTTACTATAATCCTAATGCAGAATAGCTGGCGTGATTCTACAACAAACATATTCTTAGACGCGAAGAATTAGTCGGCATTAAACTCCCATATTGAGAGGCTGTTATGCCACAGCTTTGTCTTTCGTGTTATCGTTTTGCACCGATGTCTTTCGTTATTTTTTAGAGTTTTCGGCGTATACTCGATGTACGGTATCTTCTACCCTGATGCTGTATCTCATATTAAAAGGAGTTGCAAGGGACTACATTCAATTCTTCGGGGTAAAAGAAAATTTTCTGTTTGAACAGGTAAAAAGCCCATCTGGGCTCTGAAAATAGCATGTAGCATTTGAAGATATTGATTTTTAATGAAATGTAGTTTTCCAGTGACTCAGTGCATGATGGGAATCTGTTGTGTCATCGCGGCATATCAATTAGACCAGAGAGCTGTTACTCGGAGTAACAGCTCCCTGATTAGACCAAGTACTATATTTCTTAATGATGTTGACACCGCTTTACAGAGTACTTAGTTTGCTGTACTCTACTTATACCAGAGTGTTATGCTGGATCTAAATGAAAAGATATTCAAACACTCCAACAGTGTCAAATTTCATGGCAAACAGGGCATTACATTATAAAGAAAAAGAAGATTCTGAGGCAATGTGCCCACTCTACATTACAGGACCATAGCCTTGGTAAATTACCAAAGGGGGGGGGGGGGCAGTTATGTAAGTGGAGCCCCCAGTGACGTACCTAGTGTAAGCATAAAAAACTCCTCATCTTGTTTGATATTATCTGTGGATAGTTTTTGACTTGTCTTACTCTACTTCAGTTCTACTTCTCTGTGCTTTCGTTATTATTTAGGTTTTGTTTTGTGTGACGAGTTCTATGTCTTTGTGACTGTAGGTTTAGTTCAGGGATAGAGGCAGTTTAAGTATGCAGTGGGGTTTTTGTTAAACAAACTAAGTCTTTATTTAGGAGAGAGACATGACGGGAGAGCGGGAAGAGTGAAAGGCATGGAATGGTTAGGTTAAGGTGGAGTCAGTTTGGTTTGGAGAGTCGTACAGAAAGGGACGAGCGAGTGGGACTGTGTCCGAAGTTGGAAATAAAATAAGGAAAAGTGGAAACTGCGGAATTCGGTTTTTGCGATATTTTTGTTGACCCTCGTGTTTAAAAAGACTCTTAAACTAGGATAGTTGACACCGGGGCGAATCATTACTTTGCCACCCAAAACCTGGGAGTAGCTCTAAGGGACGGGTCTAAGCGGGGGGCGGGGGGATTGACGTAAGTCAGCTGAGTTGCAAACTGCTGCTATCTTTTGAAAGGGCTTGAACTGATTATAATTACAATTTTCATTATAAGGTGAATACGTCATATCTGGCTTGGTTAAAGCGAAGGGGTATGGTCCTGGGGAGAGGGTTACACTTCACCCTTTGGAAAATTTTTCTTTATGTTTCGATGTAGAATGCTGCTATCTTGTGAAAGCTTTGAACTGATTATGTGGTTCTAAAATTTTCATTATTTAGCGACTTTTGAGATTTTTTTGCAGGATGCAAACGGTCTTGCCTAAGGTGCCAACCCTGTGAAGATTTTGCATAAATTATGATGGCTTTAACTAATTAGATGCAAAATGGTGATATCTGGCAGGAGAGCACCTACAGCTTTGAACTTAGTTTATGTTTAGAAATTCTTTTAGTATTCAGTGGTTTTTCTTCTGTCGTGGCATGGCTCCAAGGCCATCATTCGTTGTCGCGAAAAGTAGGCGCATCACGAACTTTTTTGTCAAATATGCACTCCACATTGCGGGAAATGGTACTTTCTAGGCTTTGTATCTTGCATCTAAACATTTATTTCTTGAGATTTCACGCTTTAGAAGTTTAGAAGGGGAAAGGACAGATTCGGAAAAGCTATTCAGTAAAATCATTTTGTAGGGGAAACAGGAAATGAAGTTACCTTGCAAAGTCATTGATTTAAGATATTGAACTAAAGGTAATCTAGACTAGTATTTTGTAAAGGCATGTTGTAGCATGCGTAGAAAGAAAGTAAAAACGGTAGAGAGAGAAAGATAGTTACTAGGCGCAAGAGTGTCTGTGGCCACGGATGTGGACCTCCCAGGGTCAATTATATTTGCTGTCCTTTCGGGGACGTAGCTCCCTTGGGGAACAGAACTCGAGAATCATTTTAGTTTCGCCCCTTGGTTGTTCGCCAGAAAGTCGAGGGGACTTTAGAAAAAGAAAGAGTGGGCCCACAATAGAGCTTTAACGTACAAGTCTCAGGGGTGTTCTGTACATCATGTTGTTATAGTTACTGCAACAACATTTGTAAACATTCGTAACCGGATCCAATAACATCTTAGCGCGTCTGCAACGGGTTCCAGGAATCTCCCTGGGAAAATTTGGGAAAAGGGGGGAACCCTGTATGGGATTTCCCAGTGACACGGTGTCTTAAAATCATAATTGCGACAATGGAATTTTCAGTGTGTTGGTGTTTTTTCTGTAAATAGGCCAACTATTATTAGGGTCTGGAAATTTCGGGGGGCGTGGCGGGGGAGCTGCCCCCGCAGGCTACGACCCTGCATTACACTCTGTGGCCCTACGGAGAAACTGAGGTATTTGTTTACAAATGGAACCATTCTGTGAAAACAGATATCTTGAATTAGGAAATGAGTATTTTTCTAAGGTTTGGGGTCATTAATTGAAAATTTTTCCTCTTTCACAAGGGCCCTTATGAATTGCCACTGTACTATGCCTATAAAGTTCATTTAAATCTTCAAGTCTAAACAGTTAGCACTTTCATGAATTAATTATTTCATCTTAACTGGGGGATGAACGTTGCTTCGGACCGCCACCCTAGGGGACGGGTTTAAATAGAGTAGGTGAAAACGTTTTGAATATTTGAGGGTCCTTAGATGCAATTTGGTGCAACAAATTGGACAAATTTTAAAGAAAGTTACTGAAGAATTTTGACATTTTTTTCAAAGAAAACAAATAAGGGATCTTCGTCATTTAATTGGGGACGGAAGTGTTTCCGCCCAACCACGTTTTGACGGGGTGGGGGGAGGGCTTTAGGAGACCTCCCTCTTGCTATTCTTATGATTTATTTAATTACACTTAAGAACAATTTATGCGTTTATGTTTAATATTTAAGCTGTTTTCTACAAAATTTGTCACTTGTTAGAAAACATGATTGGACCCCAGCTTTGCAGGGCATTTCTGCAGTCGTTGACCATTTAATCAAGTACAGAATGAAACATTCAACTTCCTCCAAAATGGCATTTGATACGCACAGAACAGGCCACAAAAATCGAAATCACAATTTGACCATTCTTTGTTAGCCTTACTCGCACTTATCATTTGATGAAAGGGGAGGAGTATGAGAGGACGGATCAAGTATTGCATTGAGCTTTCAAATAAACTCAGTAGTAGGAATTAACGTCAAGATAACTACCTTCCCGGTATGCCACTGATTGGGAGCCTTCACATTAGAGCATCGAAGGTGTATATACGGCTGCAGATCCAGGGCTAGCCGAGGAAAATTTGGAAAAAGAAGCCCTTGAATGGGTTAAGGGGTTCAATGGGTTAAGGATGCCTTAAAACTATAATTACGACAGCTGTATTTCCTGCATTTTCTTCAGCAATAAAGGTAAAAGGGTGGCTAGCGCCAGCTGAGACGTAGCCTACGTAGCGCCTCTGCGGCTGCCGCCCCTTGTTTTTTTCGCAGCCATGGGCTGAACGAAAAAACTTCGTCCGCTCCGCGGGGTAGCTGAGACCATGCCTGGTGCACGCGCAAAGTGACCAGAAAACTTTAGTACTTTAGTTGTTAGACTCTTTTCGGAGGTATCACCACTTTGTGATCCCTGGTGTGGTACTTGGCTGTGAATAGGAGAGGATTCGGGAGAGCAAAGTTCTCCCTTGCAAATTTGAAGGCACCAGTACTTAAACGGACATCAGCCCATGAGAGTGAAGCTATATTTGATAATAGTCTTATTGTTTGGATACGCGTTGAAAAGTTCAACCAAAGTTGCAACTTTTTACAGTTTTCGAACATAACATCTGACTGAAAGATAATTGATGTGGGAATTGTATTGAAGTGAAAGGACGCACGGCTGCAGTTGCCCCATAGCTGTTGAAAATAAATGTTGGAGCAACAGCTGCGGATTACATCTCCAAATAAGACAGTCCTTCACATACTTCAACAAACAAATGCGGAAGTGCGCCGCAAAATTATAGTTTTGAGAACATTTGGTGCACTGGCATTTTAAGCTGCATGCTTGAATAATAAAGTTATAGTGGTCCCTTGTACATATTTTTTCATACCAAAAAATCTCATTAAGGGGAACACAGGGGTACAGCCAATGTTGGGGGGGGGGCGAACATGGCCCTGCCTCCACCCCTTGGCAAAGCCACTGAGAATGGACAAGAGAAGAAACTTAGAACTTTAATTTGGGTCAATGCAATTAATTCTAGACAAGCGTGAGGAGATAATCCTGTGATGATCAATTATTAGACAAATTCAAGAGGAAAATGAGACCAAAGTGTGCTACAGAGCATGAGTTAAGACGAATGATTGCAATTCTTGATATAAGTAAGGATGTGGGTCCCTACAGATTAACGTATACTAAAATACCAGGGCACTAAAAGCTTGCAGATATCAGCTTGTATGGGTTTTCAGGCAATATTTCAGAATTCGTTAGATCATGGCAGCGTGCCAACCGTGTGGAAAACCTCTGCAATTAATGAATAACCCCTGTATCAAAGATATCGAACACAATACGACTTCAGACCAAAATTCCTTAACGTGTGATGTCATAAAGTGTCTAGAAAAATTTGTGTTGAAGCTGTTTGTTGGACAAGTAGGAAACTTTATTGACCCACTGCAAGTTTGGTTCCCTCAATAGAGAGGCGACACAGTCTTAAACTTTCTCCATGGTATTTAGGAACACTTAGACATTACTGGAAATTTTGTTAGGGCGCTGTACGCAGACGTTTCAGGTGCTTTTAACTTGCAGAAAATACTCCCATCACAGAAAGGAATACACATTACACACCCACAAGTGGGACCTATACATCAAATGTAATTGTGAAATTCTGTATCCATATGCATGTATTAATTGTGCTATATGTTTATGTTGCAACGCTGATGGAAGGCAAATTTCCAAACCGTGGACAATAAATTGTCATATCATACCATCTACAAAAATGAGAAAAAATAAAAAAAAAAGAAAGAAAAACGATAGGCTTCAATAAAACGAACACTACTTTCTTCGGCGCTCTATACAGGCATCTGTTTTGAAATATATTTCGTGATTACTTCCTATAGAACATCTTGCGTGTTCCATAGTGTCGTACAAGCTTTCCATTATAATTGTAACCACCGACAAGTCCAACCCCCTTTATCATAAACTGCCCTGTTATTCTGAATAAGGCTATTATTGAAATGGTCAAAATAGGTATTTTTGTGATCAGTTCCGTGTTCATCTGATGAGTTTTAAGACAGCCAAATGCTAATGGTTTTAATTCTATGATACCTCAGGCTTCCGGGACCGTTGCTCCTGGACCCCACCAGTGGCCATACGGCGGTCTCGGGATCCGACGCCTTCAAGGAAGTGATTTGCTTCCCCGGTGTCTTCTGCCCCATTTGGTGTTCCACCCGGGGTTCCCCACCCCACACTTTCAGACATGAAATCCCGCCCCTGCTTTTAGTTTTAATATCATACATAATGATAATATTATTTTGAGAATTGTCAATTTTATAGTGAAACTGTATCAAATTTGCTCTTAAGAAAACAACATCAGGTGTAGTATATTGCTCAGAGCTTTCCAAAAAACAAGGGGCTGGTCATGCTTCTAGGCCTTTTTGGCTAACATCACGTGATGTATTTGTTTTTTCAGCCAGTCTACAACGGACCACGTTTGACAGAGTAGGGAGTTGCTATTTAGAATTAAGGAAACAGATCGGAAACTTTTTATTCACGGTAATCTAGTAGATCCACCTCATCTTTACTAGAGTAGGGCCTATCAATTCATGAGTGATTATTGGAGCTTTGGGGACCCACTTCTTTTGTTTGGTCCGTTTCAATTGATACCATGATACCCAAGTAAACCTTATTTAGATTTACACCTACTTATACCCTATAAATAGGATTAGGGGGAACAATGCTTTAATCCAAATGGTGTTACAGACAGTCAAATTAAGAAACACTGTCTTATAAACCAAAACGAATGCTATCTATAAGGAGTCTAGACAGACCAGAGAGTTGTTAAATAACAACTCCCTGGACAGACTAACGTGTCAGCTTAAGCCCCGATCACACCAACCAACGATTCCGGATCCGATACTGTGACGATTTTAGCATAGCCTAGAAATAGTTTCCATACAATTTCAACAGAGTGGTCACACCGAAGTACTAAACAAATCGAAAATCGTCCCATTATCGTGCGAATTGTTTGAAGAGCGATAAACACAAGACAGATCGATACGATAAAATTCTAAGCCAATGAGATGCTTCGTTTACATGTGACGTAGCATCTCCCTCTCGCTCGAAAAGCGACAACCAGCTGCCATTGTTGTAAACCTACAGTGTGCAAACACTGTGTACATACAGCATAGAAATGGATCGCACGTCGTGTAAACTGTTTTTGACCTAGCCTGTTTGTGATATACTCTGATTATTAGAGGAAGGGCCCGATTCTGTAGGATAAACAACTGCATGACTTCCCAGTGTGAACAAAATGAAACGCTCAGACGTAAAGAAAGTAAGTGGTAGCCTATAAATTGTTTTACATTTTCGACTCGTGGGGTGATACTGTATACAGCTTGCGTAGTATGTTTACAGGAGCAATTGGGCTAGGTGCTTGGCCTCAAGAGCTGGCTCTGTAGTTTTTAAATGACATCGGAAGTTACCCGTATCATAGTACACCTTATTTCTTCCTTGAAAGAAGGGATTGGTGATTTTAATAACCCGTTTGAAAACTACAGAGATTGTGTAGAAGAGTCTTCGGGGTTTCATTATCCGTCGTTGTAGCCTAAAAATACTTACCGTAGTTTGTTTGTCTGGTTTCGCAAAATCAGTACGAATTTCGTTGTTGGTGTGACCAGCTCGGTGCCGAACGATAATTCGTTATAGTATCGGATTCGGAATCGTTGCTTGGTATGATCGGGGCTTTACACCATAGGCGTAGGAAGCGGGGGGCTGGGAGCTTTAGCCCCCCAGTCAAAAATGTGGGGGCTGAAGTATGCTTCCTCCCCCAAGATCTAAGGCCAAAACCCCCTTATTTGTCTCTTCTGTAAGAAATGTCAAAAATTTGCAGTAATTTTCTTTAAAATTTGTCCAAAATGTTGCACCAAATTGCATCTAAGGACCCTAAAATACCCAAAAATTTTCCAAAGGGGAGGGGAACCCCTTCCCTTTAGACCCCTCCCCCACGCCGGCGATTTGAAACAAGGTTCAGCCACCCCCCCCCCAGTCTCGAAAAGCTTCCTACGCCTATGCTTTACACTAATACAATGCGTAAATGACTAAAGTGAGGTGCAAGACTATAATGTTTTGTAGTATACACGTTCAACACGTTACATAAAATTCATCTAGCCTACTGTGATAAGCGTTGGGAGCTGCGAACTTTTTTCAAGGAAAGCGACTGGCAATGCTATAGTATAGCACACAAACAATTATTTTCTACCTTACTTTCCAGCGTAGCAGACGACATGATCCCATTGTTAAATACTAACAATAGCTTTAAGACCATTAGGCTATATCTTCAAGTGCTAGAAAAATAAGTGACCTTGGCGGCAACTAGGTGGGTACAAAGGAAAGAGCTGCCATTTTATTTCCTTTTAAACAGCAACTCCCTCCATGGACGGACCCATGATGTAGAGGTCTGAAGGTCAAAAGCTTGGTCATTTTAAGTCTTGTGTCCTTCGGTGTACGTTGCTCCTTTAAGGAGCAAAAACTCTTCGGGAGCCTACGTTTGGTTTCGCTCTTCGGCTCTTCCCCCAGAGAGTCAAGGGGACTTTGGGAAAAGTATTTGCAGCCAGTTGAGAATGGAGTCACGCATGACAGACCCATGATGTAGAGGTCTGAAGGTTAAACGTAGGAGTCCAAATGGATTGGGGGGGGGGGGCTGAACGACTTGCCCGAAAAATAGAACCCACATTCCCGCGCGCGACACGTTAATGTACATCATAAAGGCATGCATCGGTTATCACAACGCATGCCAATTACATACAATCAATTTGCCGTGCTATTACCCTTCCAAATTGGTTATAATTTTTTGGGAAGTTGATTCAATAATAATGATAATAATCAGTGGCATAGCCAGGATTTCTCTTATGGCCGGGGTGGGGGCATGCATTGTGCTGTGTGATCGCCGGCATGGGGGAGGGGTTCAAGGGAAAATTTTTGAGAAATTAGGTGTCCTTACATCCAATCTGGTGCCACATATGCTTGACGTAAAATGTGTGTTAAAAAATTTACGTATTTTCGGTACTAAAAAAAATCGACATCAGTGGGGGAGGGGGGGGGGGTGGCCAAGTGGCCCCCAAAATACACCACTGATAATCATAATATAAGTCAAACCATTAAAAAATACACTGGTGAATTAATAACGAATATATAGGTGCTGTTGCAATTCATATCAGAACTTTATTTTAATTACCAAGGAAGTTTCTTAAACTATTAATTATCTTTAGCTACATCATTGCATTCTTTTTCTTTCAGTTCAGCAGTAGGTACCCGAAAAATTCTCAGCATATTGCCCGAATTTTCACAAAAATATTTGGTTGGGGGCTGCAGCCCCCCAGCCCCGCCTCCTACTCCTATGCTTGCCGTCTTCTAGGGGACGTAAAGCTCCTTTGGGTGACAGAACTCCGGGAGTAACGTTTGATAACTTTGCCAAAGAGTTGAGGGGACTTTGGAAAAAGTAGAGCTCTTAGGCTAAACTGATTTTCCCTTGAAGTTGATAACACTTGGAAGCAGAACTCCTTCGGGAGTAACGTTTGGTTTTCGCGCTTCGGCTCTTCACTTAAGAGTCGAGGGAACTTGAGAAAAAGTCATATGATGATGTAAAGGTCTGAAGGTCAAGAGGTTGGTCACGCTAAGTCTGAGTCAGGGGCGCAAATCTCTGTTTGAGAGTGGGGGGGGGCGAAAACGAATATGGTGTACGCGTAGATTTGAAACTGTGCACGCGTAGCGTACACCGCGAGCGCGAAGCCCTCGTGGGTGGGGTCAAGGGGCCCGCCTTAGGGCCCCTGGTGGGGTCCAGGAGCAAAGCCCCGGTGGGGGTCCAGGGGCGAAGCCCCCGGAAGCTCCTGGGTCTTAGTATTTCAGAAGCTGCAGAAAGATTATTTCGAACGAAAGATTTTTAGTGTAAAGGCTCCTGGGTTTCAGAACATTTACACTTGTCAAAAGGGTTAGGTGGGGCACAAAGTTAATTAATACTACTGATGTGCTTCACGAACCGGGGCACAAAATGCAGAGATAGATCGCTCTGGCCTAGATTAGGAAACGAAGTGAAGGTATAACTAAGAAATGTCTTAAGTGTTTTCGACTGAAAATTGATTCGTCTGCGCCGGGTTTCAGCTTCAGATGATATTCCATACGGCCTTGGTCAACAGACATTCAAATACTATGTCAGTTACAGCCTATAATTGTATTGTTGTCATGTGCTGTTATCAAAGGGATGTCAAAAGTGACCAATCGGCGAAAAAAATGAGTATTGCTATTCACATTTGGGGGGGGGCAAATTAGGGTTTGGCCCCCACTTTTTCACTTGAGGGGGCAAAGGCCCCCCTTCCCCCGGGATTTGCGCCCCTGGTCTGAGTGCCTTTTGGAGACGTTACTCCTTTCGGGGAGCAGAAATCTTTCGGGAGTAATGTTTAGTTTTGGCCTTTCGGCTTTTCGCCAAAGAGTCGAGGGGACTTTGGAAAATGTGACTCCCGATATAGTAGGCTTCTCGGCCTTTTGGCTAAGATCATGTTCAGTATCTGTTCTTTCCAGCCAGGCTAGAACTGGGCCACACATAATAGACCCATGATGTAGAGGTCTAAAGATCGAGGGTTAATCAGTTCAGTTTCAGTATTCCTTCTTCAGTTATCGGAGACTTGTAGTGCGAGTACAAACTCCCGAGTACGAGTGTACGAGTACGAGTACAAAGTCATTAGTACGAGTACGAGTTTAAAGCCCTGAGAACAAGATAGGCGTAGGAAGGTGGAGGGGATGAAGTATGCTTCTGCCCCCCCCCCCCCCAAGATTCAAGGCCAAAAACCCCTTGTCTTTTCTGTAAGAAATGTCAAAAATTTGCAGTAATTTTCCTAAAAGTTTGTCCAAAATGTTGCACCAAATTTCATCTGAGGACCCTCAAATACTCAGAAATTTTCTAAAGGGAATGGGGCTCCCCCTCCCCTTAGACCCCTCCCCCAGGACGGCGATCCGAAACAAGTCTCGAAAAGCTTCCTGCGCCTATGGTACAAGTACGAGTACAGAAAAAATGTTCTCGAGTACGAGTACGAGTATGAGTACATTTCTGAGTACATGTATAGGCTGGAGGAACATAACAGCAGTAACCGACAAAAGTCTTTAAGGTAATTTGAAGACTTTTATTGTCTTTAATTAAAGAATTTAATTGTCTTCAAGGTTGGGGGTGGAACTGGCTGGTGATCTGAGTGTCACTGCCTTGCATAATAGAGGCCCCGGAGGTGATCCCAGTGGGTATCTGATTGTTCGACAAAGGAAGTAAGTCGTCCACTCTGTTTGGTTCAGCTGTTTATCAGTGGGGCAGAGAAAGAAACTTCCACCCTCCCAGCCTTTGGAAAGTGGCTAAAGACTGGGGATACGCCCACGTCTGTCAGGTGGGACGTTTAATGACCATCCCAGGAGCAGGATTGGGAGCGATCAGTACACGCCTGCCTCGGTAACCTCTGAGCCCTAGTCGAAAAGAGAAGGCGAATCTCGCCGGTGCTCATCACTCTGGTACAGGGTCCTTGATGGGCCAAGTGGCTTTCTGATCCTCAAACCTGAAACTTTAACTGTTTGTCTGTTTGAAAAGCTATTAGAAATAAATGTTGCATTTGATTTCTATATACCGCTATCAATATACATTTTGTAAAAAGTGAAATGCTGGTGACTGACTCTAGATGCGAATGGAATAAATCTGTTAATTATGATTATTTCTAGTGCGATAAAAACGCTTTGCCTTCTCCAATTTGTCCGACCTTAAGCAACATCACCTTGGGGTTTGAAGCCAAATCAAATGACCAACTTGCAGGAAAGGTCACTTTGTACTACATAGATCACAACTTGCAGAAGCTTTATAGTGAAAACTTGTGATGTCACTTGGATGCTATACTTAGCAGTGGTACATGGGAAGTAAAGGAAAATCCAACTGTTGTTTCAATGTCATTTTGTTCTAAACGGAAGCCTCTGTTAAAGAATTTTATTTCAAAGCTAGCTCTGAGAGAAAATTAATTTTGGTAAACTGCAGTCTGCCGAGAGGCAGGTTTTTAAATTCAGTGGAGGGGCAATTATAAAAGGTTTGTATTTACCAATAAAAAGAGACTAATTAAGATTGATTCAAGCCTGTAAAGAAAACTGATTAAACAGATGCTTCTTTTGAATTTTGGCTTGTTTCTTAGAAGGGTTTGTTAGTTTCTAAAGATTTTAGCATTGATTCAAGTAGGCTATTCCAACACTGGTCAGTTAAGTTTCAGTTTTAAGATCTAATGCATGCTCTCCACATACATGTCGACACAGTCTGACAACTTTGTTATTGTAATAGCACATTTGCTGACAACTAAAAGTAATGTCAGCCGAGTCATTAAGTTTTGAGAGAGAGGCCATGCCTAAGTTACTGTCGAAGGTAATTTCAAACCATAGAAATAAAAGTAAGGGAGAATTACGTCTGCCGATCTGGACTGAAGCCATTTATTTGGCTAGGCTGTACGGCAACAGAGCACCTGCGTGTAATACAAATATCACATTGCTTTTGCCCCAAGTATTGGCAAAGAAACTACAAGTTTTCAAGTTAGTATAAAACAAAATACTTAAGGCATCATGACTTATTCCTGTTGTGAAAAATACTCCTAATCTTTCGAAAAACGGATTAAATAAGCTATAACTTTTGCAGCAGAATGCACACTGTACGTACGGAGACACCTCAATCAACGGTCTTTTGCCGTACAACGAAAGCGCCCTCACAATTTTCGTGGCTTCAACGGTTAAACCTGCAGGGATGCATTGTGTCAGCGTTCTCCCTTACTTTTATTTCTATGTTTCAAACACCGTAGTTCTAGACTACACTAAGACAAGATGTTTTTTTCAGCAGGAGGTCAAAGCTGCATACGGAGATGATACTCATAAGATTACTTAGTACCGATTAATACTATAATAATTTCTTCAGTTTGTTCAAGACAGATTCCTTTTAATCCTTTTGTTACTGCTATTCCTAGTAGCACAATTTATTTTTTTTATGTGCAAAGATAGTCTGTGTTGACCAGCACAGGACGCTTAAAGATCAAGTATTACAGGTAAGCTTATCACCCAGTAATGATTAAAAGGCTCATATTTCCACTTTTTTGGTGGATAAATATTCCCCCACAAATAATTACACAGAAAATTGAAGAAAAATCAAATTTTCCCGTAGATACCGAAGAGGGGTAGAAGCTGTAACGATCAGTTCCGAAGGGCTTCGAATGCCGAACTTATGTATGACGTCATAAGTGGAGTTGTGGACGGGTGCTTCTCACGGACCAGGGATAGTGCACACAGTAGTAAAACGCTACGCGGACTTTTTATTATATGAAATCCATGTACACGCCTCGCCGGCGGCCGGACTTCTTATTATATGAAGTCCATGTACAACGCATTAAACGGTGTGACATTACCCAGTTTGTAATAGTATTTTAACCCATTCAATGGCTTCAGAATTTTAAGTTTCCATAGACAGGTCCTTTACATCTATGAGAACGTAGAACACTCAGTGTTCACAATGGGCAGAAAAGAAAACTTAAACTGTAGTAAGAATCCGTAAAATATTGCTAGAATTATTGGAGTGGCCAAATCACGACTTGCTGAGAGTGGAAAACAAACAGTATAGCATAGCAAGATATTTCTACCAATCACAAGTTGGCTTTCAAACTTGTCACACACATTTTCACTACGTGTTCATTCTTAAGAGTGTTCTGATTGGCTAAAGTAAGGCTTACAATACGTTGGTACGCCGCGCACATAAACCACTGTTACTACCTTTCGTATGTACTACTACTTACGTTGGTACGTACGCAATATATACTCATTACTTAAGGTAGAGCTGGAACTGTGCCGTTCCGTTATAACGTAAGGAAAAGTATCGAAGGATTTTGAACAGTTCGCGCCAGTGCTGGATATATTATTTTTTGGATAAAAAATGGGAAATCATCTGCGAAGATTTGTACAAGTAAAGTAAGTACACAAGTGATCGTTGGACGAGAGAAAATACTCTAGAAAAGGTATGGTTATCTTTCAAGCAGAAAGGTATAACAGTAGGCTTAGTGTTGTACAAATGGCACAATGTAGCCTATTCATTGTAACTAGAACGTTCGATCACACAGGCAGGAACGTTTGTATTCTACAGTTGGAACATACTTCGCTGAAATTTAACATGCTAGGCTTTACTGGTGCAATCCTGCAGCTCATGTAGTGAGCATAGTATAGATTCTTAACCCCAAAATGCAATCAACTAATGCTCAAGGTGAAATTTTATGATTGTAACCAACGTAAAAAATGACCACCCCGTAAATTTGCCCTAGCGGCAGTTGCACAGGCGTTCGAAACATTAGTTACGTATATATACCATACGCTAAAATAAGACAAGGTATGACATTTCTCAGGACGAAGCACGGATGTTGGCCTCATATTTTTACACTCTTACTCTTTCCGCGAACCTCAAAAGACTTGGTCGATCATGTCATCTGGTCCAGCAGAATATCCAACACGTCTTCGGATGCAACTTTGTGCATAAGATAAATTCTAAACAGTAAACAAGGTGAGAATAATAAAATAAAAATAAGAATAAAAACTGAGAAAGAGTAGGCCCAAGTCGAACAGCCAGTGCTTCCACACTCTAAAGTCATTTTTTCCTGAAGCGGCCTATTTCAGGTAATTTTATACTCCATTTCAGGAAAAATGAATTTAGATTTGAAGCACTGGCTGGCAGTGCAGCGCACTTGGCCTCCTCAGAAGAAATGGCTTACCTTGTCTTATATATATATATATATATATATATATATATATAATATATATATATATATATATATATATATATATATATATATATATATATATATATATATATTGTAGTATATGTACGAAATGTTTCGAACGCCTGTGCCAGGGAGTTGCTATAAATTCTCGAATAGGATAGTATGTCGGGAAAATAAGGTTAAAGCTATTTTCCCGACAGTCGGAAAAATTATAGGATATGCTTCCTTATTTTTCCGACTGTGGACGAAAGTAATGGCGCTATTCTAAGTCTGTAGCAAAGATATTTAAGCATAGAAGATTCCAAACTCCTACAGATAGTTCTCAGTGACATCACAGCTAGGAGTTAGCAACCGCCATGTCTGAGGGCAAGCCTGTACACACATGCCTGGGTTGCCCTCAGACGTGGCTGAAATAATACACGTGAAAAGCTCCAATGACGTCACGTGAGAACTATCTATAACTACACTGTTACTCACAGTTACTCCTCATTGAGTCGCAAATATCGGGGCCTCATTCACACGATACGACAAGATCGCGTGCGATTTTGGTTGCGCGCGACTTGTCGTATGCAACCTTGTCGTTGCGTGTGAATGAATGTTTTTAGTCGAATGAAAGTCGCGTGCGATTTTCTGAAAAAGTTGTGCGCGATCTTGTCGTTGCGTTGGAATGGATTTTTGCTTAACTTTTGTCGTGCGCGACCTTGTCGTTGAAAGTTAAACACTGTTGAACTTATTGCATGCGATATTTGGGCAGCACGACAACAAGTAGCTAAACAAAATGACAGACGTCGGTCAAGGTGGGGTGGAGAGAAGAAGACATGGGACGAAAAAAAGATATGAGATCAATAACTAACTAATGTTACATTGAAAGTGTGTTCATGTTGACATATAATGTGGTAAAAAGCCTCAAAGTCGTTTCTCATTCCCCAAGGGATAAACCACTCTCGTAGACGCGTAGTGTGCAAGCATATAATTATGTATGTACTGCGGAGTCGAGTGCGTCACTCTTGAACCTGATGAAAGTAGGAAAGGGAGGAGTAGTAATTTTGACAAAGACCCTGTTATGACAAGTTTCAAAGCTCTAATTTAGAACCAGTGCCCAAGTGAAGGCTAGTGATGATGGTGAGGATTAAGGTTTTGGTGAGAATTTGCCAAATTTGCGTTTGAAAAGCCATTTAGGCCTAGGCTTAAACCTAGAATAAGTGACCCAAAATAATGATTTAAATTGAGTGTTAGGGTTAAGTTTATGGTGTGATTCTAGGCCAAACTAACGATTATATGAAGACTTACGTCACTTCCGGGCATTGATTTGTACCACATTTGAATTGGTTGAATTGGTTCACTATAAAGCAATGGTTTTTGAACCAGTCCACCCTTTTCAATATGAGCCAGGCTTTAATATTTATTTCTCTTCATCAAAATACAACAAAAAGGATCGCTAAAATTGATTTTGACTGAAGTTCACATCAGGTGCAAGTCCAGGACTTTAAAAAGGGAAAGGGGTTCAACGTGTAAGGGCGGAGTCTTTCTTGCCAGCGTAAGGCTCGAAATTTCGACAGGAAGCGTACTTGGGCCCTTTTCAGGAAATGTGGGAAGGGGCTAAGCAAAAAATTAATTTTCATAAGTGAAAGAGGAACTAAATTCACGCAATTTGGTAAAACGTTTATTCAAACCGGACGTGTATTGCTTGAGATATAAGCGTATGAAGTTACTACATTTGTGATGCAAAGTGAGCTTGAAACAAGTAAACATGGGTGTGGATCATGGGGGACGGGGGAAGCTCCCCCTCACCTTTTTGGAAGGGGGACATCTCCAAAAAGTCCCCCCACTTTTTCAATACTGTAACATGGATTACGAATTGACACTACAAAAGGTAAATTGCGCCCAAATATGGCACCATTTGCCATATAGACACCTTCACATTTCCTTTTTTCAAAATGGAGGGGGACACCTCCTCCCCTAAGACCCCTCCCCCGGACGGCAATTCACAAATGGTGAAAAGTACCCCCTCCCCACACACACACACACCTTTGGAGACTGGTTTGCAAGTAAAGGTTATATAATTTCCTCAGATGGATAAGGAATGTGGGACTAGACCTATAAATACACTCGCTCATACGACGGCTTTTTCGACATCCATTGCATCACATTCAATAAAATCGCGCACCTTTGTCGTATCGTTTGAACGCAGAGATGGTGAACTTGGAACGATCTCTTGAAACACTTACAAAGTCGCGCGCAATCAAAGACAAGTCGTTCACACGCAACAACTTTGTGGGCCACGAATTTTGCTTAACTTGGCGCGACAAGTCGTGTGCGACGAAAGGTTGGGTGAAAATCCATTTACACGAAACGATTTGTTGCACGCGATGGTTGCGTACGACAGGTCGCGTGAAAAAAATCGTATCATGTGAATGAGGCTGAAGTGTCAATTTAACATGTACGCCGTTCGGCGATCTGCCTACGAGAAAAAGAACGCGTTACGGACAACGCCATTGATAAAAAAGGTAAACCCACGTGCTCTTTGGCAGCGTGCTCATACGCGCAAAATACCCTTCTCTGTGCATTTTATCGGGGGTAAATTACGTGACGCTCACAATCGCGTGCTTTAAGAAAGAACGTGCTAATTGCTTTCCCCGTTAAACGCGTGTAAGAAGTTGACGCACATTTTTAACGGCGTTTTTGATGAGACCGTGGTAACTGGACCTATTCATAGATTGCAGGCCTGAGGCCTGGCCCCCAGATGTTTGCTAGCCCCCCCCCATTGTGTGTGTTTTAATAAACTTTATAAGAGTTAAGGACCGCGATCAATGCCGTGACTACCATTTGGAACCTAAGCCCCCCTAAAAATTCCATCCTAGCTACGCCCCTGCCCTTGGTGCCCTACGTTTTGGACAAAAATTCAAGGCGATCTTTTTGCCCACCCCCTCCCCCGAAAATGCCTTGCCCTCTTCGATTCTTAATTCGAGGGGTGCTAGAAGGGTTGTATTGCAAGGACAACGCACTTTGCAAACGGTATAGTCCATAGTGTACTGATGTGTAAGTAGTAACCACACATACGTAGGTACACACCACAGAATTATATATTATTTTGCCGGTACACACGTACACCGTACCGCGCAAACTAACATTTCTTACGTCACAATTTCACAAGCTCGTTGGGGTGATATGATTGGTCGATTGCTGTTGGGAAAATAAGAAAACTGAACTTCCAATTTGCCCGACTGTCTGGCAAATAGCCACAACGTTCCGATAAACGCTGTCTGCTGATGTGACGTCACGAAATAATTAGTTTACATTTCATTTTCGTAATCCTCAGATGCAAATCACACATTTGCACAGGTTGGCAAATTTTTGGCTCTTTCCCACCAGGGATGGAGACGATTTTAACTAAAACTCACAAAAATCGGACCGTTATTCTATCCGAAATCGCTGTGTGACCTGCGCTTAAGCTTGCAGAAAGTGTAATTAAAGTCGAGCGCGAGTGTAATACGGCGTTCCATTGCTTCGGTGCGCACCACATATATTTCCCCTGCAGTGCAGATAGTCCAAAATTATAACTACTTATATCCCCTGCGTAATAACGCTCGTGTACACCGTGATCACCGACCTAATGAACGACGTATTATTACTCCACTTATGATGTCACAGATTTTCTTTCCGGAAATGCATGACAAAGTACGACAAAGCTGAAAATCCATGTCCACAAAAAAAAAAAAAAAAAAAAAAAACAGGAAAAATTAGCCAAAATTTTCATTTTGCAAAAATGATTGTGTCAGACGTTATTTTCCAGACCCATTAAACATTCTGAAGGCCTAACTTTAACCATGATACTTGGACTTTAAATAATTATAACTTCTATTAAATTAGAAAAGTATCAATGAAGGTTACAAATATTAACATCCTGAACTGAACATGTCTGTACTCATGAGTACTATTCTCACAGTACGAATACGAGTACAAAATCCTGAGTACGAGTACGAGTAGGCCTACTTGGATTTTCAAATTTTCTGAGTACGAGTACGACTACAAATCATGGGTACGAGTACGAGTACGTACTCGAGTAGTACAAGTTTGAGTTATTGCACGCAGAAGGGGACAAACGAAAAGTGTACGTAAGCTGTAATGGCTCGAGCAAGGTCAATGATAGACATACTACAAAGGGATAACTGACAGTTTCAAAAACAACACTGAAAGTTTGCAAAGTGGGTTCGTTATGGTACTCTCACAAATATCACGTAGGATTTATCAAATGACAAAAAAATGCATCGCGAACTTCGTTCCTTTGCTTCGCTTCACCTTACGCTTACGCTTTTTAGACAAAGACGGCATGGATAGCCGCGCAAGCTACTATCATCTCAGTGTATTTGCCAGCTGTAAAGTGCGACTGGGCAATGTTTTACCGTTTAAAAGTGATCTTACGCACAAGGTTGCATCCATAGAGGTGTTGGATATTCTGCTTAAACAGGTTTGCAGTAAGAGCAAGGGTTTAAAAATTGGCCAATTTTCGTGTTTCGGTGTTTCGTCTGGAAGAGTGTCATACCTTATACATATATAATATATATATATATATATATATTATATATATATATATATATATATATATATATATATATATATATATATATATATATATATATATATATATATATATATAGTAGGTAGTATTTAATATAGCGTGGATTGACTCATTCATATGAAGTCGCTACGTCACTCTACCTACTCATTCATAAACACTTTTATTGATTTCCTGCATTCTGATTGGCTGAAAACCATTCGAGACCGGTCTTAAATCGCATTTAAGACCGGTTTGCTGACAGTTAGGAGAATCAGAATGCCGTGGTTTACGTGCGCATGGTTTGAGCGTGTAATACATTTCCCTATGTTTTTTCTGAGTACGCGTACTACTAAAAACGAACGAACTACATCTTGAAAGCGAACGCGTCTCTCACAACTCCCGGTACATGCAGTAATTAACCCCGTACTATACTGTGTGCCACTGTGTGTGTAGCCAAAATAGAATAGTGTTCTACCTTTTTATCGTTTTTTATAAGCTCTTTGGAAAGTTACCAGCCTTTATTCGCTTTGAGATTCTTACCTTTTATCACTGTAACGCTCAGGCATTTTTTTTAAGCTTTAACTTGCTCAAGTCGTACGTTTTCCTCTTTTAACAGTTTGTATGCTTGCTTTTTATCAGTTTGGCTGAAGAAGGTTGATTAAAAACCGAAAGCTTCCAAGCCCGGTGCTTTTTGTCCATCTTTTTAGCTTGTAGTTGACTTTCACCATTTACTTTACCCTTATTATATATATATATATATATATATATATATATATATATATATATATATATATATATATATATATATATATATATATAGACAGACAGACAGGATAATAGGTCGAAAGTTGTGTAAACTGTTTCGATCATGAAATTTAATCAGTCCCAGGTACTGGCGTATTCTTTGTGAACAAGGGAAAGAACAGAATAAATAAATCAGAGAGAAAATTAAGCCATGAACGGGACTTGAACCGAGCGGCTGTCGTTCACAAGACGACCGCTCTAACCACTAAGCTATCAAGGCTTTGTAGTGTCAAATTTAGGTAAAAATATAGGCCAATCTCAATTCCCTCACCTGTTACCATGGTACCACCCCAAGCGGGGTAATGAATATTCAGTAGGTCGAAATATGGTAGATCGAACTATGAATAAGCAGGTCAAAAGTTGTATTAACTGTTTCGATGATGAAATTTAAAAAAAATCATGAAATATATATATATATATATATATATATATATATATATATATATATATATGTATATATATATATATAAATTTCATGATTTTTTTTTAAATTTAAAAAAAAATCATGAAATATATAGATATGTATATATATATATAAATTTCATGATTTTTTTTTTAAATTTCATCATCGAAACAGTTATATATATGTTGTTCGTCCCACGAATTCGAAGATGACCATGACAAAGACTTCACGGCGCTAATCACGGTGGGTGCGGTTGTGACTTATCAATCCAATTTGAGCTCTGGGAAGGTTCGTCCACATTTTACACACATAAGACCAGGATTTGCAGGAGGGCCACGTGTTGCTCTCGACTTGCGGGAGGAGCGTTTTTATTCGGCTGCAGTAATTTTCCTCAATTCTGCAGTTGACACTCCAGCTCTGACCTTACTCCGCCAAGCGGTGCGATTTGCGGCAAGGTTCTCCCAGGTACTCACATCTATGTCAAAGTCTTTTAGGGAGAATTTCAAACAATCTTTGAATCCCTTTTTCTGTCCTCCAGCTGCCCTCTTTCCAGAGTACAGTTCACCGCATAAAGCTTATGCATTGACGTCATGCGACGTCCTCCAGCTGCCCTCTTTCCAGAGTACCGTTCACCGTATAGAGCTTATGCATTGACGTCATGCGACGTCATTTTGGCGCCAAAACAGTGAAGCACAGTGCACGCACTACGTAGACTTCGCACGCGACAGTAGAATACTACGCGCGTATCCGACCGATACACGAATCAGCTGTCTGCATTTGCAGGGGTAAGTTGCATTGGAGGCAAGCGTGACATCATATGCATAAGCTCTATAGCAGTTGTTTTGGTAGGCGGTTGTCAGACATGCGAACGACGTGACCAGCCCATCTGACTTACCCAATACACATAGCATGTCCAGTTTAAACTGATCTTCGCCTCGTCCTTTATTTTGCCAAATTTGGAGTCTCGACGGTTTATTCACCAATAATAGTCCGCCAAATGCGATTTATTCCTTAAATAATAACAATATGAAAATCTGAAAGCGCGCCTGGAAGAGCCATAGATACGTCATCAACAAGAGCAAAGCGTCTTTTATGTATTCAACAGATTATTATCAACCTCACATGCAAACAGTGTACGCGCAAGATAGCGGTAGTATAATAAAAGCAAAGCGTCATATATGAAAATATATGTAGGTTACAGAGCAACGGCGTCGCGTGCGAACAGTGTACGCACAAGATAGCAGCCGTATAGAGCTTATGCACGTGACGTCAGCGCGTTTCAATTTGGCTTACTGGATGGAACTGCCATACGTAGTAGGTGTGTTAAAGATACGCGCTCACGACAGCACCTTAGTAACAATTGTTGCACAATGTACGCCTGGATGGAAAAATAGAGAAACGTGACGTAGGTGCATAAGCTCTATAGTAATAGCTTTTTGTGACGTCAGTGCGTTTAAATTTGGCATACTGGCCGTCACTGCTCATGCTTAAAGGACGAAAGGACCTTAGTTACAACTGTTGCAAAGATATTATAAGCATAGATTCCAAACTCCTATACCTACACTGTTACGCTCAGTGACTCCTCATGGAGACGTATTTATCGGGGCGGAAGTGTAAATTTGACATGCGCGCAATTCTATTCCGCTATCTGCGTACAAAAATAAGAACGCGTCACAGAAAATTTCATTGTTGAAAGAGGTTAGCGTGTGTGCACTTTTACAACGCGTTCTATACGCGCAGAATACATTTCTCTGTGTATTATCCGAAATACTTGACGCACAGTTCTGCGCGCTCTGGAAACAAACGCGCTAGTTGCTTTCCCGTTGTGAGCGCGTAAATAATTGAACGCACATATAAAAGTGCTTCACTTGAAGAAACCATAGAAACTGACCAATGAATGTCCATGAACTTGCAAAACCAGTCATTGTGCGTTCATGTTCAAGTGTAAATACGTGGAATACCGCGTTGAAGAAATGTTATTCTTGTTTAAGTGGAATTTATTGAGGCGTCGTACTTCTTCAGTCAACAACATTCCGAAATAACAAGTACTAATACGTTTGTAAGACATTCATTTGCCTGTTTGTTTTCAAAACGACTGAACAGTGATCAGCACTTCCGCCCCGATATATTGGCCTCACGGACTTCTTATATACATGGACAGAGCATATTGCACTAACGTCCTATGCGTAAATTGTCGCCACCGTGTACGTACACGAGTAGGCTTACCAATATGGCTACCTGCTATAGTCTTGTGTGTAAAAGTTTAGACTTGCTCAAGTGGCTCAGTATCGACAAATTGTGTGAAAAACTTGTAATATTTTCGAAAGAATGCAAGCTCAGGTCAAATTCATCAAATAGAATGGAGGACTGTGATATTGTTCTTCCATTCATACTGATATTTTGTCTGAAATGTTGCAGATTCATCGTCAAATTGGGCAAATGGTAGTAGCCCGGCGGCCATCTTGGTTAGTCTAAATTTGTTCGAACAGTGGCGACCGTATTGATTGCGCAATCCTCTGTCCATGTATTGAAGTCCGTGATTGGCCTCCACGGGGAGTCAGCGCGCCATTTTAAGTTTGGAATCTATGCTTGTAATACAATGTTGTACAATGGACGCCTCACCGTTAAAATAAAGAGGCGCGCAGCGCAGTGACGTCGATGCATCTATAGAGAAACAGTTTCATATATGAAGAAGCTACAACGGCGTCACAAGCAAACGATATATGCGCAAAATATTGGCAGTATAAACATAACAGAAATGTAGAAGTGTCTTTTTACGTCATTGCAAATCACGAAAGTTATTAAAAGATAATAGATTCTTTTTACGGTGTCTACAGCTGCTTGTCAGTTCATTCCTATTATTCAAGGAAGACATATGTGGTCTGTAGATGATAAAATATTTCTCGGTTATACAAAGGTTGCACCTTTTACTAGATGTTGAATATGGTTTACCATATGCAAGGATTCTCCATTTGATCGAGTACGGTACGTTATTGTCTTTTAATGTCCAGATATATTGGCTCAGAGTAGTAACGTTCCTCTGGTTTTCATTTCTGAAACTGCTGCTATGACCGCTGAATCTTGTTTTGAAGGAATTTTCAGTTAATCCGACGTATGTTTCCACCTTAAGGTTATCCTGTCTTGTTACTAGGGCTTGATATATTACACCAGATGCTAGGCAGTTACCTTCTAGAGGGCATGGGTTATCTTTCCGGCAGTTACAGCTTGGAGTATCTCGTGCACGATCTGCAGTTTTCTCAGCTCTTAAGATCGATTTATTGTGTGAAGTGATGATTTGATGCACATTTGGCATACAACTGTAACTTATGTTGACGGTATTTCGGTTCAGTATTTTACGTAGCTGATGTCCTGGGGGAAAACATTTCTCGAGCAAATTCAAGAACTTCTTACCGACGTTGGTGGCAACGTTTGCACTGTACGGCGGGTTAAACCATGTTATGTTGCGTTTCCTTTTACGTTTTTCGTTGTTATTGTTTCGGGATGGTGGCTCATATCTCAGTTGGTGCTGATACCCGCTCTTTGTGAGTGCTTCCTAATATGGCGGTGCCGCTGCGTCAAATACTGCATCATTAGATGATATGGTGGAGAGGCGTCTGTTGACAGCTTTTGGGATATTCTTAATGATAGATGATGGGCGATTGCTTTCCCAATGTACATATAAAGGTATATATATATATATATATATATATATATATATATATATATATATATATATATATATATATATATATATATATATATATTTATATATATATATATATATATATATATATATGTGGGCAATTACACAGTAAACCAACTCAGAATTATTATATATGCATATTTTGTTTTGTTAATTAGTTTCATATGATTTATTGATTCCTTGCCGTAGGCAGGCAAGGAATCTATGCGATGGTGATGTCGTGTGTGTGTGTGTGTGTGTGTGTGTGTGTGTGTGTATGTGACACCGAGCTTGTAAACACGATATCTCAAGATAGCAATGACCGACACTTTCATATTTGGTGTATAGATTTGTCATGTTAAGAGGAAGAACCCTATTGTTTTTGGTAGAGGTCAAAGGTCATCTGAGGTCACCAGAGGTTAAACTGCGAAAAACCTCGTAAACACGATATCTCAAGATAGCAAAGGCCGACACTTTTCATATTTGGTATACAGATTTGTCATGTCAAGAGGAAGAAGGTCAAAGGTCATTTGAGGTCACCAGAGGTCAAAGACCGAAAACCTTGAAATTGGGATATGTCAAGATAGGAATGGCGGATATAGATTTGTCATGTTGAGAGGAAGAACGCTATTGTTTTTGGTAGAGGTCAAAGGTCATCTGAGGTCACCAGAGGTTGAACTACAGAAACCTCGTAAACACGATATCTCAAGATAGCAATGACAGCCACTTTTCATATTTGGTATATAAATTTGCCATGTTGTGAGGAAAAACCCTATCAATTTTGGTGGAGGTCAAGGTCATCTGGGGTTACCAGAGGTCAAGCAACAAAATTTCCCAAGAATTCCCAAGATTGTCATCTGGGGTCACTGGGATCAAAAGCAACAACAGTTCCCAAGAATTCTCAAGATTGTCATCCGGGGTCACTATAGGTTAAAAAGCAGAGTTTTCCAAGAATTCCCAAGATCAGCATATGGGGTTATCAGAGGTCAAAAAGCAAAATATCGCAAGTATTCCCAAGATTGTCCTCTGGGGTCACCAGAGGTCAGAAAGCAATATTTCCCAAGAATTCCCAAGATCGTAATCTGGGGTTATCAGAGGTCAAAAAGCAAAATTTCCCAAGAATTCCCAAGATCGTAATCTGAGGTCACCAAGGGTCAAAAAGCAAAATTTCCCAAGAATTCCCAAGATAGTCATCAGGGGTCACCAGAGGTCAAAAAACGAAATTTCCCAAGAATTTTCAAGATCCAAGATCCATTGGAGTTGAATTCCTTTCAAGACACTTTCGTTTTTCTCTTTTGTTATATTTGGTGGGGTTCAAAGTTCGTGTGAGGTCAGCAGAGGTGAAATTGTTAAAATATCGTAAAATGATGTAGTCAAGGAAGATAGATTTGAGGGATAAACCTCAGTGCAACAAAGCATCCCCATTCGGCAAGGAATCACTAAGCCCTTAGGCTTTCTGGTTATGTTCAGGATTAATCCTTAGATGTACAGAGATGGCCTAAAAATATTCAACTTGCTACCTCAATTTTGAAAAAAAAAAGATATTTCTATGTAGGTCTTCTGGAAAATATAACGGGCGAACATTGACATAAATCAAGAAAAATAAGGGGTGTAACTCATTGACATACAAAATAGACAGGATTTTTTTTCAGAAAGTTTATCATGTACATACTTTTTGCCATTTTCCGAGGACGATATGTAGCAATACCTAAAAACAAACTCACTGAGGGCACGTTTTGATCAATATTAAGCTCAGGAGACCATAAATTGTAAATGTATGTCAGTGTTACACCCGTTATGAAATTGTGTTCGCCCGTTATAAAAAATTCTGATAAAATGCTAAAAAACGTTTACCATGTATGGCCCTTGCTTTATACCTAGAGGTTAATATGTATGTGATAATTGATAATAAACAAGGAAACATCAATTAATGATTTTCACAGGGTAAATTATAATTGTTGGACATGGATATGCATCACATAAATGTATGTCAAATAATTTCAAATGTGCTTCATGGGTTCTGTTTACATCATGTTTTGATGTTACCTTGTTTATTATCAACCATTACGACATATACCAACCTAAGTTATTGGCAAGGTCCATATATATATATATATATATATATATATATATATATATATATATATATATATATATATATATATATATATATATATATATATATATATATATATATGGCAAACTTTTTGAGTTTTGTCATTTTTTTTTTGTAACGGGCGAACACAATTTCATAACGGGTGTAACATTGACATACATTTATAATTTAAAGTCTCCTGATGAGCTTCATATTGATCAAAAGGTGCTTCCGCTTGGTTTGTTATGAAGTACTGCTACGTATCATCCTAGGAAAGTACCAAATACTATCCACGTGATGAACTTTCTGAAAAATAGCCATCAGTATGTTGTTTGTCAATGTATTACACCCGTTATTCTTTCTTGCTGTATATCAATGTTCGCCCGTTATATTTTCCATAGAACCTCTGTAGAATTTTTTGTCTATATTGAGGTAGCAAGTTAAAAATTTTCAGACTAGCTCTGTACATCTAAAGGTTAGCCTTGAACATAATAAAACAAACTAAATTAGAATGGAAATTAACCCTTATGTGATGCTACTGTGTTGGTTTACTGTGTATTTGCCCATATAGACCTTAGGGAGACAATTTTCTTTGTTATTTTAGAGAGTATGCTATTAGGGAGACATTCCTTGTCTCCTTAATGTTTTAGGTACTTTCTAGACGTTTTTTTTATCATCGGAAATAGCCTAGTTTTAGAATGTTCTTCGGACTTAAAATATCATATTATGATACTGTAGTTTCTTAGGTAAGAAATTAATGTGCAAGTCAATGGAAATGTCTTCCAAACATACAATTTAGGGTTTTCATATATATATATATATATATATATATATATATATATATATATATATATATATATATATACTTAATGCTGAGAACGCCTGTGTCGGTGACCTTCTGACCAGTGGTGTTTCCAACGGTTCGCTGTAAACGGAATGCAACAATAATCTCCAGTCTGCTCGCTAAGATGCAACATTATGCATATTAAATTAAAGGGAGAAAGCAGTCGACCCAGTTTTATTTAAAAAAACTGCTAAATCTTACAAATCTCTTGTTTCGTTCACAAGCATCTTTCATTATGTTTCTGTATAAAAACATTGTATTGAAGGTAGAGCAAGGAGCTATTCTGCTTGAATTTAACAAATAAGTAAGAAAAGAGATTGTCACATGATTGAAGGAGATATTCCTGCACTAGGATGACTGGATACACTAATTGAAGTTGCGGGGGGGGGACTGCATTTCCCCCAGTCTTTCAGGCGCGGATCCAGAAATTTTGAGGGGGGAGCCCAAGATGGACAATCTCATGTGCATCGAAGGTGCACCACGAGCGCGGAGCGCGAGTTCCTACGCGTGGGGTCCAGGGGCCCGCGTTAGGGCACCTGGCGGGGTCCAGGGTCGGAGCCCCGGTGGGGGTCCAGGGGGCGAAGCCCCCGGACGCTCTCGCAATATTGCATTTTAAGAGCACAGAAATCGACCTCCAGTTCTTACGTCAGTGAGATTTTATACCTTTTCATGTTTCATGGAATTTGATGTGTATGGCTCAGTATAAGTTACTCTATGTACCTGCAGAAGTTCCGGAGAATATAAGTTATCTTAAAACTTACACGCCAACATCATGAGCCCTTGTAGGTAACTTGAGATGATTTTTGCCATAATGAGTGTTTGATTTTCGTTATACGGTATTCGGGTTTAGGACGTTAGATGAAACAATTGCCCGCGAAGCGCGCCGAAAATTTGAATTTACATTAAAACCATTGCTATGACTAACGGTGTCAATCCTTTATGTATCTATATCAATTAGAAGGTGGGTTCGATACTTAGTTTTCAGTTCTCATAAGAAGAGGAGGGTGAAAAAATGAATATCAGTTGCTTTACATCCTTACAATGCTGGCTCCTCTGAAATCACGTTTATGCACACGAATAATTGGCTTATGGTAGAACCCCACCGATGAGTAATGCGAATACGTTTGGGACCTTATGGATAGTAAAAGGAGCAATTCAAGGCTAAAAGTACGCAGATCAAGCGAAAATCAAGAAATATTGAGAAGACTTTGCAAAAATCGTGAAAGATTTCAAATGATTTTTGGTAAAAAGTGATAAGAATAAATCCATCACTCAATAAAAACGTACCTCTCGCCGTAAGCGTAAACAATTGCGCGCGAAGCGCGCCGAAAATTTTCGGTACAGAGCCTCCCGGGAGCTCTGCATTAATTGTACACTGAAAAGGGGGACCAACAGGACTCTCACAACCTGACATCCATATTGGAGGAAAGATGATATATCACATTCTTTTTAGGTATAGCAAGAGGGATGGTGGACGGGCAAAATTCGTTTCAGAAAGATTTTCGTCGTTATTTAACATCGCGGTAAAATGTTTGGAAAATAAGCAACGGCAATTACGTACTTTCAATCTTTCAAATCATGTGCTAAACTAGATTAGTCAAAGATCCCATAATAATGAGAGCCCTACAGAGAAGGAGATGTACTTTTTACAAAAATGTTTGCATTGGAATAATTTCTTGCGTCATAGCTTTGTCAATGGTATATGAAATCGGGTGTGAACCCTGTCGTATGTGCGCGAAGCGCGCCGAAATTTTGAGTATAATATTAGTCCATGACAAAACCTGCATTCAGAACCTGCATCGGACACTTTCACTTTCCCACCAACCTATGCTATTCAGAAACGAATCTTCTGACTGAGAATTCTTAAAAAGCTTTTTTGCTCCTTTGTTCCCCCGTGAGTAGTTACCGAGAACTATTGATAATAAGGACAACTCTGACACAAGGCTTGACGCTAGCGGAGCGTGCGAAAATTTGGAATTTGTCAAGAATTTCCAAAACTTATAATACTTTGAGAACAGTTTGTGAAAGAAAATGGTTAGAAAAATAAACCAATCATCAAAAATACATCTCACCCTACACCCTCCACAGATATCTGTAGCTTAAACGACTTTTGGGACCATTTTATAAATTTTCAAGAATCGATGGTGGAGGGGGACACACGTCACCCATTGCCCACTGTGCCGACGCCACTGTCTGTAGCTTAAAAGCCTTTTAAGTTCATTTTAAAACTTTTCAGACAGTTTCGAAATCGAACAGGGTATGCACTCCGCTACTTTGCCTGCAACGGCTGGTGCCACTGTGCACAATATCACGTCACCTGACAGCTTGTCTTCTGTAGATTACAAAAAATTTCACTCTTTAACGCAAAATTGTTACTACATTTCAGTGCAGCTAGCCGGCCCATACCGCATATGTCACGATGTTTACTTATTTAGATCTTAAGTCAAGGATCATTACTCAGCTATTCACCTGTTTTCGATCATTGTAGCTCTCCTTTCGTCGCCAACCACTTTGAAAGATATCTAAAGAGATAATCTAGCTATAGCTCCACACAACCCCTACAGAAATATATACTTTGAATACGTTCTTAGACACTTTTATTCATTTTTTGCTCTTAATTTTTCTTTCTCCTTTTCTTTTTTTTTCTTTTTCTTCCTTTTTTCTCCTTTCTTTTTTTTCGTGGTGGGGGGTGGGGGCCCGGGCCCCCCAGGCCCCCCTGGTACCGCGCCTGCAGTCTTTATTGATAGGTAGTTATATGTATATCTGAAGTTCACTAAGTCGAGAGCCCTTACTCGCTCATAGTCCCCCACTTGACAACAGTACAAGTTACTAGTAACACTGCTCAGATACTATGAACACTAACATCACAGTCTTTTTTTAAGATACGTGCACCACTATTGCCTAGGCCACGCCTAAACTACGACTGCGGGGTCTTCTTGCCTCACAATTCGGACTATTGATCTTCCTCGACCCAAATATTGTGGCGCTCTACACTTATCAATCGCCGCTACAAGCACCGTTCATTTCTTCATAGTACTGTATATGTGGTTCGCATACTGGACGGCCATAACACCAAATCGCAAATCGCCACCATTAGCTGAACTACTTTGCCTCCCGTCCCAATTCTGTATTGTCCTTAGTGGTGCTAACGGATAACCAATTCCTTCCACGTGGATCGAAGTTTACGTGATTGAATGGCTTGGTCTTGAACGTGAAATTCGTTCCATCCAAGAAGAAAGCAATTTTGTCTGTGAAAAGGTTTCGTTAGTAACACTGGCATACTGCTTTTTGCAACAAATCGCCGTTTGAAAGTAACCAGCTAGCAATCCTTTCTCGAGCCCGCAGAAACAAATAACCATTTTTAGTTCATTCAGTGCCTTACAGTCCTGTCCATATGCGGAATTACGTGGGGGGGGGGGGAGGGGGCACTTGTCCCTCCACTTTTTGCCAGAGCTTAAAAAGCAATAAAGACACTAAAGATTGAGCAAACGGAATCGAGATCAGAGAAATTGTAAGAGTATTTTTAATATCCTATGATTAGATTTTTAATGAACAAACGTATAGAATACTAAACCCTGGCTTAGGGCCTAGACTCACGTTATGTACAGCTGTAAGGCTAGGCTGTAATGTGGTCCTCCTGGTAGCTGTAGTACGCTTTCGCCTCACCCAACGCAGTCAAATTCATGGCAAAGTCCTCTACAAAGGTGAATATGGATTTCAAGGAGACCTACATGTAAATCATTTCGCCGTCTCGATTGAGTTCACTGGTACAGCAAACTACCGTTAATTTATTCGTTTCCTGTACCCACTCAGTCTGAAACCATACCACAGTACTACCTAACTGGACAGCTGGTTTTGCAATATGCATGGGTCCTAGTAATATGGCCGCCATGTACTTCCGGTTGCCTCATTTGCTAGCCTATGGTTTGCGCAATCCAGGAATTTAGATCAGTAGCTGGAACCCACTTAAAGTTCTTAACCCACCCAACAGATGAAGCAGGCTGTTTTGCCTAGCCCAGTTAGGGATATGACTGAACAAAGAATATATTATACAGCCTGTTACGTAGGCTAACGTCACCCCAGGGAAATCATGTTATTCCCAGAATTGAACAGTGGGGTTTATGATATGCCCAGGGACTGCATTTGTAAATAAGACTCCCTATAAGAAGCTATACAGTATTAACAGATAGATCCTTAAATTGAAACGATAGACAAACCACATAACCAAGCCATTTAATTAAAAAAAGTTTAAGAATTAACAGATGTACCGGTATTGATATCAACGCTGTCGCTGTTTTGCAAAGGCTGTCGAGGTGTGGCCGTATACCCTACACAACCGTGCCAAATACAATAGCCATGGGCGGCTCTAAGAAATTTTGCTTGGGGGGGGGGGCAAACTCAAGTCCGTATTCAGGGAGGTTCGGAAGACCACCCCCCCCAGCAATATTAGTGGTCAGCTGCAGATAGTAATATAGCCTCAGTAGGAGTATGTATAGGCGTAGGGGCCCAAGTTGATGGGGGGGGGGGGCTGTAACGATCTGCCCGAAAAATAGAAACAAAAATTTCCGCGCGCTCCGCGCGCGTTCAAAATGTTAATGTACATATCATAAAGGCATGCATCCGTTATCACACCGCATACCAATTACATACACTAATTTGCCACGTTACTACCTATTCCATATTGGTTATAATTCTGGGGGAAGTCGTTACAGAAATGATGATAATAATCAGTGGTGTAACCAAGGTTTCTCTCATTGGGGTGGGCAGGCACTATGTTGTGTGATCACCGGCCTGGGGGAGGGGTGTAAGGGGAGGGGGTGTCCCCCTCCCCTTTGAAAATTTTTTGAAAAATTAGGTGTCCATACCTGCAATCTGGTGCCACATATGCTACCTTTGAAGTAAAATTTTGTGTTTTAGTTTAGGTACTAAAAAAAAAAAAATCGGCGTCAGTGACGGGGGCATGGCCTAATGGCTCCTCAAATATACCACTGATAATCATAATATATAAGTTTAACCATTAAAAACACACTGGTGAATTAATACCGAATATATGGGTACTGGTGCAATCCAAATCAGAACTATATTTTAATTACCAAGGAAGTTTTTTAAAGTATCGACTTCCGTTAAGCTACATTATTGCATTATTTTTCTTTCAGTAGGTGCCCGAAAAATTCTCAGAATATTGCCCGAATTTCACAAAAATATTTTGTTGGGGAGCTGCAGCTCCCAGCCCCCTGCCTCCTACGCCTATGGGAGTATGGTTATTATTATGTATTACAAGGATGCCCGCTCTTCACAAACCCTTTCAGGCAGTTAGTTATGGGAAAACTACTTTAAAAGTAAATACAACCATATCAACCGATCGCTACCGTACTACCATAGGGGTGGGGTAAGAACCGAGTGAAATGGGCAAAGCGGCTTGATTCATCTGTATAAAATAAGCCCCACCTTTAAATATTTGATTGTTTCTTTCATTGTGTCACAATACGTTTCAGCTTTGCCAAGAAGCAATAAAATGTTGGTTTTCTGGATTGTTTTCTTAAACTAACGAAAATTTTGAGCATGAAGACACTTGAAAACGATGAAATGATAGCACTAGTAGTTTGGATCTCAGTACCGTTCCGAAACGAAATTTTTTTTAAAGGGGGAGGGGAATTCGCGTAACTCAGAACGACGTCTCATCCTATATACAAATAGCTAGGCCACTAGTCAAAAGTCTCATCCTACTGAGCTTAGATTGACTATTTGGTGTGTTTATTTTAAATCAATTGAAACGTTATATACTTAAGCACAGAGGTGGAGAACCTTTTGCTTATAACAGACCATTTGACAGTCATAAGACCGCTCGTGGGCCAACGGCGCTGTCAGTTTGGACAAGGGAAGGGAAACCTCTCCTTCTATGGGAAACACAATACTTTTAGATTACATGCCCGTTACAACTCTTTGTAGACAGATACCTATGCTAATCTGGCCAGGTGACACCCTGGCAAAACTGCTTTTAGTCATGGATGATAATCAACACGGCTAATGGGTTCTGTATCTAATGACCCCGAAAGCTCTGAAGTATCCTCAAAACTATGGACATTTAACTCCAGCATTTATACCGTTACACTCTGTAAATGACATTATGATGCCTCAGCTAATCAGGTTACAAATATCGCAGCGTGATCATTTGTTTTGATTACCTTAGCTCGCACTAACGGCAGGTCCATTTGTGATGTCTGAAGTATATATACGGTATTAGCAAACAAGCAACTGAGAAAACGCGCGCGAAGCGCGCCGAAAAAATGGCGTTTTGAAAGCACTTTATCAATGTTTAACCTTCGCATTGCATTAGAAAGTTATTCACTCCTTTAATTTTAAGCCCACGCAAGGAAAAGGGAGGGCCTAAACCATCTCGAATTACATGTTTTTTTTATTTATTATTTTCATTTTTGAAAATTGAAGACCATGCTTTGCAAACTTTTGGGGGGGGGGGGGCAAGTGCCCCCCGTGCCCCTATGGCGAGCCGCTAATGACAATAGCACTGTACTGGCATCAATACGTTTAAATAACATGAAGTGCTTTGAATTTTAGCCTCTCGTCGAGCAGTGGGAAGAACTCCATAGTTTGGAGTGATGGCGGAATACCATGCCCAGTTTTACCAATGTGGTGGCCCTTGGCAGGAACCTATGTAGGGTAGGGCTTGAACACTCTTTTGGACTTTTCTATAAATATGATACAACAGAATAACAGATAGATGCCCCCACTGGTAGACCTACCTCTTCAAGTAGGCCTTGGAATACAGACATACAGCTGTAAGCATATACTTTTTCAGTGGCTTACGGTACCTTAAATATCAAGGAGTTAACTTTTTGTGCCTTCTGCGCGGTGAAGTTCTGACAACGTCATTAAAATCTAACTCCCGTGAATCTCTATTTGAGTTTTAGGACGAAAATGGCCCGTTGGTGCAGCAGACTTGAACCCCAAGCCCTTTGGCGTGGGGTCCAGTGGGTTGCCTTCAGGACACAGGCGATGTTTACGGGAACCGTTGCGAAGAACCCGGCAGCTTTGAGATATTTACAACATTGTGGGAACCAGGGGCGGACTGAGCAGTCGGACGACCGGGCACTGCCCGAGGGCCCACACAGATAGGGGCCCACACTGTCATTCGGAAATTTTAATGAAAATCGGAAAATCATATTATTATAATAATTGTATTTAAACATAACATGATCTGTTTACTTTAACTAAACATTAGTCTTTTTTGAAAAGTGAGCTTTGTTAATGTGAAGACTGGTATTGAGTTGGTAAACTATGTGGGATAGGTTGTGGCCATTATAAATAGTGTCGGTGAGGGAAAGTTGATTCAGGTTGGGAAGGAGGGGGGCCCCATACCCATTTCCCCGGGGGCCAGTTCATTGTCAGTCCGCCCCTGGTGGGAACTAAAGTAGGGCATTTAAATATCTGCAAATAATATTGAATAAACATTAATGGACCATAGAATCGAAGTTTGCCAATTTTTTTCTTCAAACAAATAGTCAAATTGGACTAAAGGCCGGTCAATTTCTCCATGATGCGGCTGGTTCGGTGGTGAGTCAGAGGATGGATGATCTTAGCAGTTCTACGGGATGTTGCCATAATTATATTCTCTTTGTTTTATGAGACAATTAAGGTATATTATAAATGCGCAGGAAGTATCCCGAAAAAGAGCACTTTACAGACAGTTAATAATGCTTACCACTATTTTACGTAGCATTTACGTATCTACGAAAGGCACTAAATACTCAATACGCACTGCCTAAAAATCCCACTTAACGACGTAAAATCGGAATATCGGCTAATTTCTTCATGGTTCAGTGGGCTTGAAGGTATACAGTTGCGGATCCGACTGGGGAGGGGAGAGATATAAAGAGTGTCTTCCCTTTTGCTTGTTGGCCAGAAATTTTTGAAATGTAAGCTTATATATCACGCTTCGCTCAGTGGCGTCACCAGACTTTTCATTCTGGGGTGCACAAGGGGGCACAACAGTTCGATGAGGGGGCACAACTAGATATCGGCGTATGCAGTATGTTGTGTGAACGCCGTCCTGGGGGAGGGGTCTAAGGGGAGGGGGTGTCCCCCTCCCCTTTGAAAATTTTTGAAAAATTAGGTGTCCTTAGATGCAATCTGGTGCCACATACGCTACCTTTTTGAAGTAAAATTTCTGTCAAAAAATAACGAATTTTTAGGAACAAAAAAAAAAAAAATTATGCATGGATTGAGAAATTTTCATAGAGTGGAAAAAACGTGCATGTGTATTGCCGAATCAACGATCAAATATTCGTTCGATTGTGGACTTTTCAATTAACGTGAAATTCTCATGATCCACAAACTGAGTGATTGGAGTCTTACGGGATTAAAGTGATCATAGAATTTTGTATCACATGTTTCTCTTTTAAAATTTATTGGAATTATTTTTTTCGAAGAAGAAGATACGGAAAAATCTCCTTGAAATTGCTGGCACTGAGCTTGCATTACAATTCGCAACGCAAGTGGCAGGCAAATTCCATGGTACTGTACGTACCAAACAACACCATTCACTGTTTTGGTCAATGAGTCCGCGAGGCAGACATTTCCGCTATACACTTTATCAAGGCGTATACTCACACCTATTGAGGCGGCGAGGATTATGGATAGATTACCAAGACCGATGCTCAGCCTCCAACACAGAGAACACTGTCTGCTTTATGAGATGGGGCCATTTTGTTATTCGAAAAAATACAAATTGCTGCCTTTTCTTGTCCTAAGAAGAATCAAATCATATGAAACATGGTAGTCAGATATTCTAAGTACAGAACTTACAGAAGATCTATACATTTTTTTTTCAAAATCTCAGATCTCAGTTGGGGGGGGGGGGCACACGGGGGCACAAGGTTTTCCAGGGGGCACGTGCCCCTGGCCCCTTGCCCCCCCCCCTTGGCGACGCCACTGGCTTCGCTATGCAAAAGTAAAAGTATTTTGTTCAGAAAGCTCCTATCAATTTGACTGGTATTTTATGCCAATAGGCCTTCAACCGGTGGTATGAGACGACTTTGCTGACACTTTGTGGTCACATGAAGGCTATTTTCGGCCCTCTTCGCGACCACCTTTCACTGGTGTTCATGGCATTTTTTCATTATTACTATAGCAAGGGCCCCGGAATTCGGTATTAGCTCGGAATCCGTTCATTTGTTATTTTCGTACAGAGTCGGGCATTTGATCCACTGAAAGGTTCAAAACATGCAACGATAAAATTCTAGAATGACTCAATGGCCGGGCATAGGAAAACTTCCCATCTTCTTTAATAGCCTTTCAACCACACCTAGCAATTTATGATAGTAGTTCATGGCCCTGTAAAGCTACAAAAAAACAAAACAAAACAAAACAAAACAAAACAAAAACAAAACAAAAAAAAACACTTTGGCATTTTCCTTTGTTTGCAGTGTTTAAAAGTTTTAAAATCCATTTTGAGATTTTTCGAATGATGTTCTATTAATACGCAGCGCAAACACAAGGAACCAATTGCAGACCTTATGCGAAACTGGTTTCTGGAGTTCCGAGTCAACTGATTACTTCCATTCGACCGTCTGTCCTTGTAAGAATTGTGCGTGACAAGTCTCTGTTCACTCTAAGGAAATCTAACACAATTACACTCGCAACCAGCACAAAATACAGAAAACACAATAAGCCCATGACGCGATCCTGGCATCGAGTCAAGTACATAACAATCACACTGCATTCCTCCACAGAGAATGATTCTGGATAAAACAGCCCATGACGCCGCGATCACTGACATCGAGTCATTTACAAAACAATCACCCACTGCATTCCTCCACAGAGAATAATTCTGGACAAAAAAAAAGAAAACTCAGAACATTCCACCAGTTAACAAAATCTGTCACACAGAGTCAACTTTGACAAAAAGCCTTTATAACTTGATCATGACACACTTCACTAAGCATTACTAAGCATCAACCTTGTACAAACGACCACGACCTCAAGTGACAAGCCCCCTTTAAAGTTTTACACGTAAGCTTATTTTGTTTACAAACTCCGTCATATTTTCTTACACTTCTGTATGTTTTGGTTTATGTAGTTTTGTGTATATTTATGTATATACTGAATGCCTACTTATGTATCGGCTATACATATCCATGTTAAATGTATGTAAGGGTACAGGGACTGTTGTTTAGATTTGCACAAGTCATTGGTTACCCAAATGACGATACATGCGTACATACATATAAATGTACGTACATGTATGTAAATCTTCAAAGCTGGAAAATCCCGATAAGGTGACAAGCAAAGTTTACTCCACCAGGATTCAAACTCGGGACCACCCGCTTGCTAGTGAGGCTGCTCTTTCTACTGAACCATTAAGCCAAAATGGGTTGGCCTTTCTTTAAATACTTGATGAAGCACTGGCAATTCACCTCCTGCTTTCAGCGAATAACAACTCAAAACAGTACTATTTCCGATATAAGGAAAATAAACTCGAATTTTTGGGCCAACATTGCTTTTGTTAAGCTTCACCCTTCAAATGAGGAACAAATCAGACGTGAGTTAGCACTTAACGACACCTAAGGTAGGTACAAAAACAGTACACAAGAAAAAGATATACATCTGTAAATCAGGGCTAATGAAAAAGCCCACTTTAAATAAAAAATTGACGCAGTAGAAGGAATATTTCCAACAAGGGGGACTGAATTACTGATAAAATCAACGGGAAGAAGTGTCCTTAATGGTCTGGTGACATGAAAATAACCACCCAGTTGGGACAAATCTGATATGCTTCAAAGCATTCTACAACAGCGCTTCTCAACCTTTTTTAACTCGAGGACCACTTTGATTCTCAGAATTTTTCTGAGGCCCACCTTACAAAAGGTTTATTCCTTTTTCTTTATTTTTTATTTTTTATGGCAGATCTCGCGGCCCTCCTGGGAGGGCTTCGCGGCCCACCGGTTGAGAAGCGCTGTTCTGCAATGTAGTTTTTCATGCTATATAGCACTGGTTCTGCAGTTCCCAACCTAACCTGGGATATTAACATAAATTTAAATAATCTCATTCTTCATCGTTCTGCAGTTTTTCATGCTTTGAAGCATGAATTGACAGGACAGAACAGGAAAAATTGTCCCAATTGGGTGAAATAACAGAGTTGGATGTGAATGAACATGAGCTAAATATGCAAATTTGTGACGTTGAAAGATGCACATACCAAATATAGCTATTGTTAGCCTTGTTTTTCAACCTTCATTTCAAGGACACTTGTAGCATTGTTATCCCCTGGGGGATTTATTATGGAAGTTAAATTGTTTCCTTGAAAATAATGATATCGCTCTCCATACTGTAAACTATCTGATCAGCATTTAAGAGATAATTTATATAGGGTTAACAAAAGAAATCCTAACACTTTGCAACACTCCACACCATTATTGTTGCATTAGCAATGAGTTACTTCAGAAACTATCAGACTTTGAAGAGGTACGGTGTATCTTGAGAACCGTAAAATAGATTGCAATAATTCCAATTGGGGGATTTTATTTTTTCTTTCACCGTCTAGATAAAAAACAGCTCTTTTTGGTGGCATGTCACCATACCTTTAAGCAATGACGTAATGGAACCTGCTGAACGAACCTAAGTCGAATCTGGATCTTTTGTGTGACAGTCAAAGCCGTCATCGTCATTCTAGCCCTTTGGTGAAATAATGCAGAGCGTATTCCAAATCCAAACATTTTCCAAGTAGGTAAGTTTCTACTGAGAATTATTAGTTTATTTAAGTTTGCTTAAATCAGGGTAACTCGGTTAGCCAGGGCTGATCTTCTTCGAGGCCCTATGTCACAAAGTGTAAAATATAAATCGGTAAAAAGAATAAGAAAAAAAAAACGAGAAGAAGCATAAAGAACAAGAAAACGTAAAAACTGCAGAATGTAAATCGTGAATAACATACAAGAATTAAAGAAGCATCAAAAATGAAAGGATACCAATGTCTTAGTAACGGAAATAAAAAGTTAAACGAACACATTTATATATTTACATATGTCTATATATATAGAGAGAGAGAGTACAAGAGGGAAGAATAAGATAAAAGCTTTCAAATTTAGACTAAAAGGGAAGATAAATTATAGGAACATAAGTTATAAAAACAACATAACGATGGGGAGAAAAGGACGACTTATACAGTAAAACGGTCAGCAAAAGTTGTGTAACATATCGTTAATTAAAGCTTTAAAACGATTCGGGGGTTACGGCACTCTTAATGTTGATGGAAGATCGTTCCCTTTTTCTTTTGCCCCAGTATGAGACAATGCTATCGAGGAGTAACCCGTGGTTGTGAACATAACCTGTATAATTATTTAAACACATCTTTTATGTACGATCGGGTCATTTAGGCATGCCATTTATACACCATTATCAACCGCTTTTGTTTTAAACTTTGCCCAGATGTCTATTAAAGATGTGAAGGGAGCCACGTTAAGTCAAGGTGTCCCGTCAGGGGAGAAAAATCTCTTTTTGGGGAGCAGAACCCCCTGGGGAGTAATGTTTGGTTTGAACTATCCGCCTTCCAGCTAAAAGGATTTTGTAGTAAAAGTCAATGACTTTTAACTATTCATATGGTATTTCTATTGATGTCGTTTCACATGAACGATTCGTTGAATCCATAGAGTGCAACTCTTAAAAACTGAAATATTTCTATACAAAACGATAAAAGGATTTGTTTTCAAGTTTTCGAGAATTTTCGAAAGAATGAGTAGTACAGAGACTGGTCTATAGCGCTTTAGTATAGTCTCGACCCGATTTGTAAATCAGCACGACTTTTGATATTTTTAACTGAGTTGGAAACATTGTAAGGGATATGTTTTGTATTCGTAACACTAGAAAGTACATATAGCCCTCACAGTTTCAGAACAGAAGCACTTATTCCATAGGTATCTGTAGCTTTATTCTTATAAATAGTGTTTAAAGGCAATAGGAAGTCGCCACAAAATTTTCTTTGAAAAATCAGCAAACTTGCAAATCTCCTCTTATTGCATTACAAGCACCTCTGAAGACGTTTTGAACATAACTATTACAAACAATAGGTAAAGCAAGGAGAAATTTTCATCGAATTCCACAATTCACTAACAAAAATATTGTTACATGATCAGAACAGGCCATTCATGAACTAGAGTGACCGGGCATACTCACTCTAATTGGGGTGACTGCATTTTCCTTTTAAATCTTTCCATTAATTACATGCTTAGAAATTATCAAAATTTAATGATATTTTGGCTGTGGCATGGCACTTATTATAAAACGAATGTTACCGTGTATGCCACTCATCATATTACATTGCTCTAAGATTCTCTACTGATGCGGGGTCCCTGCAGAAGTCGAAGTGTACTTTTTCGAAGAAATGTTTTGGTCAGGGTAATGTATTATTGTCCCAATAATGGTTATAAAATATGAAAAGTGTACCGTGACGAATGCGTCCGAAGCGCACGGAAATTTTGCATTGAAAATGATTTACAAAACAAAAGTTACGTGCAGTGCAGACTTTGCACTGAGACACTATAAATTCCTAACAACAAATGCATCCGCCAATTAAAGGGCGAGTCTTCTCTCTAGTAGTTCGCATACATTTTGCAATTTCATAAGATATGTCTTCCTCTGAATTCCAGTCCTATGCATATTTGTAATGCTCTGTTCCTCTATAATGACTCCTATGCACAAGAACAATCGGCGTATTTGTAGAACCCTCACTATTGAATAATGGGAATGTTTGAGACGGTACTGATAGTAAACACAGCCACTTGGTGAGGCTGCACGCACGCGGAGAGCGCGAAAATTTCGATACTTTGAGAAGGATTTGCGAGAATTTTGATAGCCTAGTTTGAGAACTACTTGATAAGAAATGATTAAAATACATTCATTATTTAGTCAAAAACACACCTCAACCTACCCCCTACAGAAATCTGTAGCTTAAACGCCTTTGTGGCTCATTTCAAAATTTTTGGGAAAATTTTCGGAAATCCGTTGGGAGCAAGTGCCACCCCCATGTCCCCCGTGCCGGCGCCACTGACATTTTTGTTCATTTGTAAAATACTCCTCGAAGACAGAGGCCTACAAATACTAAAAAGAAAAATTAAGTTTGCCCAATTGTTTTACTATCATCCATTTCTTTGCAATATCATTTTTTTGCTTTTTTGATCATGTTGATTCACAGGGTGAAGCAACATATTTTCCACGAGCAAAGAGCAGCATCCACATGACAAAACATCACCCCACCTACAGTTTGCTTGGTCCCTTATAAAAGGTTTCCTCTTATTTATCTTACTGAAATCTTCTTACGTTATTGTGGTATATCCATCCTTGCAAATTTGCTCGTTTCCGTATTTTAAACTAAAATATTTTTAGGAAAAGGATAACTGTTTCTGACCTCAGGAACGTCAACAGCTTTAATTAGCCTCTCTTCTGTTGTATATATGTGATTTATCGTGGAACTACGGCAGTACCTTGAATACTTTATTAGAGGAGTGACTGCTCGCCACGGTACACTTTACAAGGCCTGTGAAATGTTTACAGATCTTATTGTAGTGTTGGCTAGGCACTAGCATTCCTCGCAGGGCTATTTTTTAAGATCCGAAGGCTGGAGCAACAACTCTTTAATGATCGGTGTATTAACTTCATAAAGGGTCAGGTCAAACTCCCGTTTAACATTACTATAGAAATTACGTTTAAAACTCCTCAAGAGGAAATGTTTGCCTACGACAAAGCCATCTTTGTTCCCATTGCAGTGCCCGATTTCTGTAAGTAAAGGTCGTATTGAACTCACGGATATTTTACTTGAGAACAATCCACGCCTGGCACACGCAGCATACTACGCCTCCCGGTAAATGTCTCCTGCGCAGGATGCTCAGTGATAAAGCATTTTGCACGGTAGGCAGAAGGCCGCTGGTTCGAGTCTGGTTCGAGCCTAAGTTTTCCATTCATATTGTCTCTCACTTTAGGCAAATGCGTATGTAAGAAGTAAAGGGCCTAAAGTCTCCAGGAGACTAAAACATACACAATCTATTATATCTCTCTACCTATCTAGATCTGTCTTTCAGCTTTTGTCCGTCCGTCTGTACGTCCGTCCGTCCGGCTGTCTGTCTGTTGTCAGTTTCTTTGTCTGTCTGTCTGCTGCATGCATTCATGGATGTATGTATGTATGTATGTATGTATGTATGCATGTATGTATGTATGTATGTATGTATGTATGTATGTATGTATGTATGTATGTATGTATGTGTGTATGTATGTATGTATGTATGTATGTATGTATGTATGTATGTATGGGTGTGTGTGCATTCATGCATGCCTGATGCATGCATTCATGATGTTTAATTAGAAGTGTCTCGAAGGAAAACCAGGAGGCAGGTATTTCTTTCTTTACAATCTGAAAAAAAGGATAACCACAAATTACCAAGAAAAAAACAAAGGGCATTTCATTTCTAGAGAAAGAAGTATGCACGTTATCGCAAGGGAAACGAAAAAGGAGGCGGGGAGTTTTATCAAGGGACACAGGATGAGGAGCATCCATAATCTTAAACTTAGCTTCCCATGTTAAGCATCGTTACCAGTGACTAGATTAATTTCTTTCTGACATTTCCTGCAACCTCCATAGTAAGCCATTCCCTTCTCATTAAAATGAAACACATTTCCTGCCTCCACCTCTTTTAGCTTACTCGCCATTCTACAAACTGAATGACAGTGATAGACCATATTTTCCCACATCTTTATTTTGTAAGAATAGCCAAATTTTCTCCAGGAATGGTACATATTGTACTCGGATTCATTGTTACCTACTCTCTTTATATACGCTGCCAGTTCCTTCAAGGAAGAAAAATCTTGAACGAAAATAAACGAGCCTGGAGGAGCGATTCTCTCGTATTCCTCCCGAGTCGCGCCGTAAACTACAGGGACTTGATTGTATAAAGTTAAAGCATTCCAAAACTTCTCTGTTATGTATTCAGAACAACAACTATTTTCCAACGCGAGAGCAAATTTATGCGATCTCATTGATGCATGAAAATCGCTTCCGTCGAGTCTTCCATCCCCGCAAGATCCGTACATGCTGATGTTTAAATATTTTCTCAATGAGTACACGAAATGCCTCCTTCTATAAGTGGACTTAGGGAGGGGACAATGGCTGCTCGTCCACGATATCAAGTTCTTCTTTTGAGAAAACCAGTTAGTTGATATTGATTGTTGCTTCCTATACTCTTTATATCCTCCGTAAGGGGTCGGAAAATCGGTTTTGCTATGGTAGGTATATGACCAATTGTATACCATATTCATATCCTCTGGGGGGAGCAACACTCTGATGGTTTGCGGTGATTCCATAGTTCCCAAGACCCACACTTGGGACTTTCTTCTCTTACTGTGATATTTACGCCACTCATCCGGTGTCACGTTGCGTGTTATACCATTAGTAAACACTACAATTTGCGCCTTTTGTATATAAGAACTGTCATTCGTCACAAGGTACTTTGAACCGTCACAGTCGCAGTTAATGGGGTATTTATGTTTGAAATGCATCCCGTACCCGACGATAACAACTGTGTTCAAAACCTCTGGTGAAGTTACGTTACTTTCGTTTGTTGAACCACTTCTTACAATGGTGTTTCCTCCAATGTCTCTAAGCTCAACGGCGCTCTCTCTGTTAAAGGGAAATGTTTTCATCATTATCAGCCAAAAAAATAGGATCATTTGCAGGGTTTCGATGATCAAAGCAAACCTGACAAGCGCTATCATAGGAGCCATTACTCCGATTCCGAATCACAAAGAAAATATATAGCAGGTAAAGTTTCCTCAAACTTTATCGTCATAAAATGACCAAATTTTTGAAGGATTCTTGTGATTTACTACGGTACATTCAGTACAAGTACTGATAGAGTAAAAAAGATTCTTTAAAATGCTTGTCAGGTATTTTTACTCCAAATGTGGATGGCTTCTCCGGCTTTCTGTACATACAATTTCTGTGTAACGTATGCTCTTATAATATGTTGTCTTGAAAATAGACGACGAACATGTACATACAGATTTCACTTTACACCTTCAGCACTTTCAGCGCGAATTCTGCTATATTACTGTCCAAATTCTGTCATACGAAATGATAAGAACTAGTTATCTCTTTATTAACAGGAATCGAGTGATATAAAAAGGATAGAAAGACTCCCCAAACATTATTTTCCAAAATTTCTTGAATTCTCACGAGGAAGCACTGTAGTTAGGTCCAAAGGCTTCGAAATAACAGCGATAATATGAATAATGCAACAGGGTAATTTAATTAAGAAAATTCACGGTTCATACCCTTTACTATAAAAAGATCAACGAAGCGTAGCGACAATCTCTGTGCATCGGTATTTGTTTCATGATACTTTTTGTTGAAGTTGGCAGTTGCAATAAAATATTGTAAAAAATACTTAAATTGAAGGCCCGAAATGGACGCCTGCCTAATAGCTACCTTACGTACATCTTTATTGATATAAAATACAAGTTCACTTGAAGAACTCTCCCTGAAAGCACATCATACACAGTCAATGGACACTAGCACTTTACCACTTCCTATGACAGCAACTGGACAGTATTATAACAGAATTCGCGCTAAAACTACTGAAGGTGTGAAGTGCCATTTTTATGTACATGTCTATTTCAAGGCAATATATTATATGAGCATACGTTACACAGAAATTGTATGTACAGAAAGCTGGAGAAGTCATTCAGATTTGGAGTACAAAATACCCAAGAAGCATTTCAAACACTCACTTTCACTTTATCTGAACTTGTATTGAATGTAGTAGATTCCAAGAAGCCTTAAAAAATTTCGTCATTTTATGACGACAAATTTTCAGAAAACTTTATCTGTTATATTTTCTTTGTGATTCGCATCGGATTAATGGCTTCTAGAGAACGCTTGCCAGATTTTCTTTGATCATTGAAACCCTCCAAATGTTCCCATCCTGTAGAGCCTAAACACGGGGTAAGTCAATTTAGGGTCTTTAGGCAACTTGCTAAAACAGAAATATATATGGTTTGAATTTGGGCCAGTTTTGTGTTGTTTTTCCAATGGAATATGAATCCCTTAACATCACATTGTTTCTGTGGTACAGAACAAATAATAACGAAAAGCATCCCCATGGGTACTTAATGATTTTCGTAACTTGAAGAGATGTCGGCAATCTTTTTCTAAGTGTGTCAGTTTCGGGCCCACCATTTTGTACTACAACAGGCATAGGCTATTCAGTACATAGTATGCTCCATTCGCACATCGAGAAAAGAGGCCTATCTTCAATTCTTCCACCTCTAACCGTCCGTTATTTCGTATGCTGCATTCTGATTGGTTTAACATTGACCCCTTACTCTGAAGCACACAATCAGTAATTCTCATCAACTCGAACATACACAATACACTAGCAACAAGAACGAATTGATGAGACTCGAGGCTGTCTAGATCTACTGTTACGAGGGCAACTAAAATTGCTAGAAACCTTGAATATTATTGCCTACGTAGGTGTACACATGCACTAACGAAATAAACATAATGATCACACTTTGTACTGCAACTACCTATTGAGAACCGTCAAAGCGAAGCATTTTTTTATTCATTGTATTTTTCACAGTTTGGCAGACTGAATAGTAACTTGCAATTGGCAATTTTTTAGAGACCTACTCTTTCATGTAATGTTGTTTGCACACTGTAATTTTTCTTCGGCTTTGAGAAATGTAGTCTGAACTTCGGGGTTAATTTTGAAGCCGATAGCGGTTGTGTACCAATGTAGGGTAACCCCAGGTTTTGACTAATTAGTTTTCGCCTTCTGTTTTCTCATTTGGAAACACTAAGGTTTTATTCGTACGTTTTTCAGACTTTATGCCAAAGTAAATGCTTAAAAGGTAGAAATGTATTTGATAAGGGTTATTGACATTGACATGGAGAAATAGTCCATCTACCCGTTTTGTAATTCGTGTATCAGTTCTTATATAGTAGGTCTTCTAAATACATCTGTTCACCTGTAGCCCTTCTCCCTGTTGTACATAGCCTAATATTAGACCTACTTGTTAAGACTATCTTGTATAGGCCTATACTGTAGGACTATACTGTGAGCATAAGTTGAGTGACAGTCAGTATTACGGAGTAAAATCTTTCCATCATTGTTGCAAAGTGAGTGTATTGTTTTTGCTTCTGTGTGCACCATGCTGTACCTGACTTTCCACAGAAGAAACATTGGCAACTTTGTTGAAATTCTGGCATAGGACCTCACATCATCAGATATTTCAAGGAAGGTTGATTTGGTTACTTCTATATTGTTGTTATATGTTTATGTTGTTGTTCAACTTCATGCCTGTGTAGCTTTAGTCTGTGTGAATTAAAGCCGGTGCAGACGAAATTTGTAGCCTATTCGCACTGCAGTAAAGTTCCATGTGTGTACGTGTGCGTGTGTGTCAGAGTAAGCCCTGTAATAGATTTGCATGAATCTTTCAACCGGTTTCCTTCATCATGAATTTGTAAGTGGCATATCATGAAGAAAGTTCTATAAAGTATATTTTTCTGTTTCATTCAACCTTGGTTTAGTTTTATTTGGTTTGGATTCAGGTGGTCTGCGAGTGTTGCCTTTTTGCTTGGTTTGGCTTACCCCCTGACACTGATGCTGATCTTGAGTGGTCTCGGGTTATACTCCGCACTGTAAATAGGTGACCTGGACTCTATAAATCTTATTTTTATGCACAGCTTTTACTTTCAAATGCTTCCAGAAATGGGAGACTAACAAGATTTGACCCTGTCTTTATCAGGTGCCTTTTGTAATATACTGACCGTTTTGAGATTCATAGTACCATTACATTAAAGGTAAAGGGAAAATACAGTCATCCAAATTTGAATAATATACATTATATCCAATGCCATGTACATAAGGTTCACTCAATGCATGGCCACATTTAATATGCAAAATTAATGTAGACACGAAATATCTTGAAAGATACATGAAATAAGCCCTAGGAGATTGATAAGTTTTAGTTGATTTTAAAAGAAGGGAAGCATACTCTAGGATGACTGCTTGTTCTCTGATTGTCGCAAACTCCTTACACTGTCTTCTGACACATCTTTTTCACGTTGCATCAGTAGTGTGCCATTTTGATGCAGTGAAAAAGGAGGAGGGGAAAAAGATGCTGCAGTTGACGCAATACACCCAGGGGGGGATATCTCAAATGCTGCACAAAGTATTAACATTGATGGTATCAATGCAAGCAAAACAACAGAGCACAAAACCTTTTACATCATGGTAGATGAGCGACATAAGCATTTTTGAGGTAGTTTGGAATCTTTGTAATAGATGCCCAATGTTTAATTTCACACGTCAACCCTATCAGCTTAGTGACTCTCTTGCATCTTCTTACACAAAGCTTGTGTGTCCATCAGTGCAAGTACTTGATTGTCTTTGCGCTACTAAGTTTGGGGCACTTTGGCTCATCAGAGGAAAAAGAACGCAGAGTAGCATTGGAAGTACTGATGTACGCATTGTCGTTTAGATCAAAGATGGCAGTACAACCTTCGTGTAATAACCAGATCATCAATGTGTAATTTACTGTATACAACAATCGATTGTAAAAAATCATTCTAAAGGCTTTGTATTTACAAATGAAAAGAATAGTTACAATAGCAACGTTGCATTTAAAATCACAGAGCTGCTACGTCATTACATTACATTGCAATATTTTTGTTAATTTTGTTAAGTTACCGAAATACTGAATTGGTAACGTCATGCAGAAAAAGTCCTTGGTTTACCTTCAAAGTGCACTCATTAAAGTTCCAATTTATTTTGTGGCAATTTGTAAATGGGTAGATCTTAGAGCAAAGTTTTTCAACTGAGTTTTTTTAATTTTGACAGACATCTAAGTGAATAAAATACACTTTTATAAGAGGACATGTACAAAATGTAGATTCAAGGGTAAAATTCAATTCAGCTAATAAGGCTTTTCAGGCTACTAATTACAATCAGTTACAAAATGATACCGTACATCGTCCATATGTGCAGTGCATACGTTATGCAAAATGGATTTCAGTAGTCATTTGAGAAAGGTAAAATTCTCTCGTAATTTAGGTTCCAACACTCCTGCATATTAAAACTAAAACATCTGTCTAGGCTGTTTCCCCAGAGTGACGAAGCTACATAAGCCCACAATAAAAAAGAGTAATACAGGCCAACTTTATGTTTGATATTTTACGGAGGAGCTTAATGCAGCCATTCTCATGAAACGTTTATTCGTTCATTGTGTTGGGCTTTCGAAATATTACCAATAGCATTTGCAGTTTTCACAATTTCCTACCAAAACGGAACTACTTGGGACATTGCAAATGTGATGTCATGTGTTGATGTTTATGACCAATGATTGCCTTTTCTCTACAATTAAACATTTTTGATTCCTTGCCGTAGGCAGGCAAGGAATCTATGCGATGGTGATGTCGTGTGTGTGTGTGTATGTTTGTGTGTGTAAGGGTGTGTGTGTTTGTGTGTTTGTGACGATGCTTGTAATCGCGATATCTCAAGATATGATTGACCGACACTTTTCATATTTGGTATACCTGTATAGATTTGTCATGTTGAGAGAAAGAATCCTAATGTTTTTAGAGGAGGTCGAATGTCATCCGAGGTCACCAGAGGTCAAAAACCGAAAACCTTGTAATCGCGTTATCTCGAGATAGGGATGACCGACACTTTTCATATTTGGTATATAGATTTGTCATGTTGAGAAAAAGGACCCTATTGTTTTTTGTAGAGGTCAAAGGTCATCCGAGGTCACCATAAGTTAAACTGCAAAAACCTCGTAAATGGCTTGTAATCGCGCTGTCTCAAGATAGCGATGACAGACACTTTCCATATTTGGTATATAGATTTGTCATGTTGATAGAAAGAACCCTGTTGTTTTTGGTGAAGGTCAAAGGTCATTTGAGGTCACCAGAGGTAAAAAGCCGAAAAGCTCGTAATCGCGATATCTCCAGACAGGAATGACCGACACTTTTCAAATTTGATATATAGCTTTGTCTCCTTGAGAAAAAGAATCGTAAAGTTTTTGGTGAAGGTCAAAGGTCATTTGAGGTCACCAGAGGTCAAAGATCGAAAACCTTGAAATCATGATATGTCAAGATAGGAGTGGTCTGTATAGATTTGTCATGTTGAGAGGAAGAACCCTATTGTTTTTGGTAGAGGTCAAAGGTCATCTGAGGTCACCAGAGGTTAAACTGCGAAAACCTCGTGAACGGCTTGTAAACACGATATCTCCAGATAGCAATGACCGACACTTTTCTTATTTGGTACAGAGATTAGTCATGTTGAGAGGAAGAAGGCTTTTGTTTTTGGTGAAGGTCAAAGGTCATTTGAGGTCACTGCAAGTGAAAAGCTCGTAATCACGATATCTCAAGATAGGAATGACCGACACTTTTCATATTTGGTATATAGATTTGTCATGTTGAGAGAAAGAATCCTATAGTTTTTGGTGAAGGTCAAAGGTCATTTGAGGTCACCATAGGTCAAACACCGAAAACCTTGAAATCGCGATATGTCAAGATAGGAATGGCCCATTTAGATTTGTCATGATAAGAGGAAGAAGCCCATTGTTTTTGGTAGAGGTCAAAGGTCATCTGAGGTCATCAGAGGTTAAACTGCGAAAACCTCGTAAACAGCTTGTAAACACGATATTTCAAGATAGCAATGACCGACACTTTTCCTATTTGGTACATGGATTTGTCATGATGTAAGGAAGAAAACGTTTGTTTTTGGTGAAGATCAAAGGTCATTTGAGGTCACTGGAGGTAAAATGCCGAAAAGCTCGTAATCAAGATACCTCAAGATAGGAATGACCGACACTTTCCATATTTGGTATATAGATTTGTCAGGATGTAAGAAAGAACCCTACTGTTTTAAGTGGAGGTCAAAGGTCATCTTGGGTTACCAAAGGTCAAAAAGCAAAATTTCCCAAGAATTCCCAAGATTGTCATCTGGGGTCACTGGGGTTAAAAAGCAACATTTCCCAAGAATTCCCAAGATTGTCATCTGGGGTCACTGGGGTTACAAAGCAACATTTCCCAAGAATTCCCAAGATTGTCATCTGGGGTTATCAGAGGTCAAAAAACAAAATATCCCAAGATCGTCATTTGGGGTCACCAAGGGTCAAAAAACAAAATTTCCCAAGAATTTCCAAGATTGTTATATGGGTCACCAGACGTCAAAAAGCAAAATTTCCCAAGAATTCCCAAGATCATCATATGCGGTCACCAGAGGTCAAAAAGTGAAATTTCCCAAGAATTCCCAAGATAGTCATCAGGAGTCACCAGAGGTCAAACAGCGAAATATCCAAAGTATCCCCAAGATCGTCATTTGGGGTCACCAGAGGTCAAAAAGCAAAATTTCCCAAGAATTTTCAAGATCCAAGATCCATTGGAGTTGAATCCCCTTCAAGACACTTCAGATTTTCTTTTTTGTTATATTTGGTGGGGTTCAAAGGTCATGTGAGGTCAACAGAGATCAAATTGTTAGAACATCATAAAATGATGTAGTCAAGAAAGATAAATTTGAGGGATAAACCTCAGTGCAACAAAGCATTCCCATTTGGCAAGGAATCACTACGCCTTTGGGCTTTCTGGTTCAAATTTTACACTACAAAACTTTAATGCCCACATAGTATGAATACTTCTGGGCAACTTAACATACTCTTAGGGTAAACCAGAAACCCTATCTAGTTCAAGATCAAAATACTAGCTTGAAATTAATTTTAAAAATGCAAACCAATGGTCACCAATGCTGAACAGAATCTCTATAAGAGTGGTAATTAGATATGTAAAATTGGGAACTTCATTCCTTTCCCTATTAACATTCTAGCAAGATGCTTGAATTGATAAAATTATTTTCTGATAGTATGTAAAGTATATTGCTTTGCGAAGGGTCATCCATGTTTATCTACCTGTTTGCAAACATAAAAGATTTTATTCTCTCTACGCACTCTTATTTCCAGAGCATACTTTTAAATATTTGAACAAGGGTGGCTTTTGTCAAGAAAAAATGATTTATTTTATTGTATTTTGAATAATGTGCATGGACATATGGCACTCTCCTCACTACCCCAACCCAGAAACCATTGTACATTTGGTATGCATAGGAAAATGAACAAAATGGATGTCCCCTAAATACTGCGTACATGTATTTCCTTGAAAATTACTTTTTACGATTTACGCAATACCAACACTTTCCTTTTAAGAGTTTTTTTCGCTACCAACTTGGCAGGTAGACAAGATCTGTGATACCACTCTTGACAGCCACTACAACAACCCTGCATAGAATGGTATTTATCCAGCATTTTCTGCCACAAATTTGATACAGGCATTTGCCTGCATCTGCATTATCATTGTTATGCTCGAAATACTTCCTTTGTTTAAAAGTTCCTTCTTAGAAAGCCTTCTACATGAAGTTAACAATTCTTTCCTTATGAGATCAATGGCTTCACATGAGTTATTATTATATGGCAATTCGTTCATGAGTTATATTCTGGTGTGTTGTAGTGGTTTTACTGATATCAAGTGTTTAGGGAAACCTGTCTTTGTTATGGTGTGGTCTGAACAGTATGCTCTTTCAATGACTAAGGTTCACTGTCTTTTTGTGGAGAGGTTACAGAGGTTTGAGAGCATTGTGTAAATAAAACATACAGCTTGTCTGTTCTAGTGGATACACTCCTGCTGGAGCAAAGCTCTTATCAGTCCTTTCAACATCTTCCCACATTCTGCCTAGAATACGCCCAACAACTTTCTGTGATACAGTCTCATTAGGATGTTTCCTGACCCATTTTCTTAGCTTCTACCACCACAGTTGTTTTGTGAAGCCAAAGACGCCAATCTCAAGTGGCCGCATGAAATGAGTTGCATCAGGGAGCAACCTATACAGGTGCACATTGCTTTCTTTAGCAAATTAAACAGATTTAGTAGATTTGACCCTGATGACGATCAGTCAAAAGCACCACTAGTTTTTTCCTTACCAATGCACGTAGAAAAAGATCTTGAAACCAGTAGATAAAGTTCAGTTTAGGTATGCACCCTTGCTCTGTGAGAGAAGCAAGGTTCCTTTGAGGTGCACTAACTAGAGGGATCCCTTGAGGTTGGAACAGACCCCTTAAACAAAATAGAAGGGGTAGAAGTTTTTTTTTCACAGTGAACGTTTTGGCTTTTTGCAGAATTTCTGATAGATTGGCAGGTTCCATCAATCAAGCCTGGCAAATGATGATGCATTTGTATTTCAGATGCCAGTGGCCCATTCAGTACACAGTCTTTGTAGGTCTGATGCTGTCTACCTGTTTCTTCTTTGCTTGTGTTTGAATGCTTTCCTGACTAAAAGTAGGACCAGTGAGTCGTTTTAATGGGATAGACAAGTCAGTGTCAGCCCAAGTACTTTTCTGGATCAGAACATATCCCATTGTGATTTCTTGCCGAAGGCAAATGGAATCAGTGCAGTCAATGACGTCGTGTATGTGTGCATATGTGTGTTTGTGACGCTTGGCATGTAAACACGATATCTCAAGATACGAATCAGGGATACACTTTATACTTTGTATATGGATTTATCGTATTAAGAGAAAGAACTCTATTGTTTTTATGGAGGTCATTCAGGTCAACAGAGGTAAAAAACTAAAATCTTTTTAGCACGATATCTCAAGGTAAAAAGCTTGAATACTTTCAATACTTGACATGTGTATGTTTTATGGTCAGAAGATGAAGTCTATGGTTTTTGGTAGTGGTCAAAGGTTATCTTAGGTCAGGGAAGGTAAAAATTCAAAAACCCTTGGGAACTACTTTTAAACAAGATATCTCAAGATACGAATAATGGATACCTTTCATACTTGGTATATGGATTTATCATATTAAGAGAAAGAAAACTATTATTTTGGTGGAGATCAAAGGTTATCTGAGGTCAGGAAAGGTAAAACTTCAAAAACTTTGGGAATTGCTTGAAAACACGATATCTCACATTAAGAGAAAGAAAACTTTTGTTTTTGTTGGAGATCAGAGGTCTTGTCAAGTCACCAGAGGTCAAAAATCAAAAACCCTGTAAACACGATATCTCAATATAGGAATAAACATGGATACTCTTCATACCTAACATGTAGATGCTTTATACTCAGAAGATGACACCCATTTTTGCATTTTTTAGGTCAAAGGTCATGTGCGGTTACCAGAGGACAAAAACTGAATTCCTTGTAAACATGATATCTCAAGTTAGGAATGGTAGATACTTCCATACTTGGTATACAAATTTATCACATTAAGAGGAAGAGTGCTATTGTTTTGGTAGAGCAGGTCAGTTGCAGGTCATGTGAGTTCACCAGAAGTAAAAACCGAAACGTTTTTAAACACAATACCCCAACATAGGAAGCGAGTATACATTGCATACTTGACTTTTGGATGTATTATAGCCAGAAAATGAACCCCATTCTTTTTGATAGAGATCAAAGGTTGCACGAGGTCTCCGTAAGTGAAACAGCAAAACCTTTGGAATTTCTAGTAAATGCAATAGCTCAAGATGCAAAGATTGATACCTTTTTATTTCCTTTCGGCAAGGAATCACTAAGCCTTTTGGCTCTCTGGTTTTTGTGTGTCCCCAGCACGAAATGAAAAGAATTTCGGTGATGGCGTTATACCATAAAATTCAAATTTAGGAAGTCGACATCGTACGATGATTATTAGACCAAGCCGACATCCGAACTTAGGAAGTCAAAACAACTTGTCTGACGAAGACGACATATGAATATAGGAAGTCGACATTTGAGTGATTTTTTTTTTTGACCATGTCTACATCCTAATTTAGGAAGTCGACATGGTGAGATTTAGCTGACCAAGGCGACTTTCTACTTTAGGAAATCGATATGGCGGGATACTTTAGAACAAGAATATGGCACGCCATAATATATGACTACAAGCAGAAGCAAAAGTGCTGTGTAGCCAGTGACCCCCACCGAATTTTTGGGAGGATACCATACTTTATCGTACACACTAAACAGTGACATCGCTAAGGGGGATGGGAGGGAAAATAAGGGCATGCCCGTTCAATTGTGGGTATTGTAAAATAACGTTCAGGCACATCTTTATGTATACAGTTGGATGCAAGGATCACTTGGAGTGTCATCGACGTATTGGGTTAAAATTGCACACAATGGTTTCAAAGCACTTTTAATGCGGCGTAGCACAACGCACTTATCAATGTGGAGAAGCATACCATCATTACCGGGACAATTTATATTGAATAAACGTTCTAAGATCTATGTTTAATGGCCCTGAGACCAATACTGCTACGAGTCCTCCCTTTTTAATACACTTACCTTCTCAAATCGATTATCACCTATTCCAATTCTATGTTCAAAATCTGTTCAGACTGTGATTTTGTCGCCTTTTCTAATGCACACTCAGTGACAAATAGGGCACTTAAAATATCATCGTCACAGAGCGTGGACAAACTCCTCAGCAACGGTGATTCTTTCACAAAGGAGAATTACTTGCATGGAAATTTCTTTAATAATTGAATGTATATTTTCCACGCTCTCCGCAGTACCAGACGTGGACCCTGGAAAGTCATCACTGGCTCTAGCCTCCTTTCTTCGTAGACTTTTTTATTGCATTCATCCTGTAGTTTAAAGTCCTCGATGGAAGTGCTGAGAATCTCATCGTTCTGGTAATGACGGTAAGGCGCTCAGCACCCACAAAATCGAAATAAGGACTAATGGGATTCGAGCCAGGGACAGAGAGATGTAGCCTTCGGAGATCGGTTAAACCTATTTCTCGGACTGGGTTTGTAAAAAGAAAAGTTGGGCGAAAAACGGCACAACCCCAGAAAAAATATCTCATACGCCTATGTAAGGGCTTTTGTTATTCCAATTTATTTAGGGATGCCAATCTTGAACGCACCTGGGGCTATTATGTGGGGACCATACCCTCTCAGTAATGTAGCCAGGTAGGTTCAAGTGTTGAAAAAATTAATGAACAGAAGGAAAATATAAAACAATAAAGGATAAGGGAGAAGAGAGAAATCAGAAGGAATGTTAACGTTATGGATGAATTTTGAAATGTAAAATGAATGAAAACATTACTTAAATGTTCCGCGTCCATCACAAATACTTGCTTTATTATCAATTTCTGTTGGACAGCTTGAATGGCATTGCTGTTTCAAGGCCAATGCAATCCCTAACATCATCCATCGTTCCCACCCATATCCCCTCTACATCGTCAAATCGTTTGGACATTATGGTCCGAGTTAGGCTACAACAAAAAGACATGATCGAACTGTGATTTTTTACAGCTCCCCAATTTAGTACACAGCCAATGCTATTTGAAGACAGTCAATTCCTTCGTTCTAATGCCATCGGTTTCGTCAAAAACCCAAAGCTTCCGGAAGCTTTGTCCCCTAATCTACATGGGGGCATTGTCCCTGAACCCTACAAGGGGCCTTAGATGGGACCCTGTGCCCACGCACACAGGGAAGTTCCCTGGCGCTTCCACTGCGTCTCAGGCTCCATTTAGTTCTACATAACGGTGTACCCCTACGGTGCAGCGTTGTGCATCAAATGCTCTCTCGGAAGGTGTGGAGACGTCATTGACACTAAACTGGAAAAACCATTGTAGTGCTGTTGTAGTCATCCACGCGAGCTTTCGACAAGTCAACCACTCAAGACAGTGATAAATACATTTTTCATATTCTTAACATAGGCTAGGATGTAAGCTCTAATAACTCTTTGTAAAACTTAAGAGCTGTGAAAACTTTTATTATCATTCTTCTGCACTTCTCAGTTGCTGGTCTGGGTGTTATACAGAGTAAGAACAATATACATGCATTCCACATTCCTCTCCTCCCTGGATGTCACCCCCAGCGCCACACCCCACTAGCTACGGCCCGGGTTGATCATGCAATCGTCGTAATACTAAACTTGGTCAAAAATGTACACCATTGTTGGTTGGTATACACACCGTGTATCCTTATGTTTGTACACGTGTATAACACACACGATGATTTTTGCCCAATTGGGGCTCCATAAACTTTTCCTCATGGTTATTTCATCATGTCAACTTCAGAAATTGCTATGCCGACTTGGTCAGATAAATTATCTCGCCATGTAGACTTCAAAAATAAGGATGTCGAATTTGGTCGGGTAAATTATCTCACCATGTCGACTTCCTAGATATAGATGTCATTTGGCGAGATAAGTTACCTTAACATGGCGACTTCCTTAATTAGTATCTCGACTTTGTCAGATTATCGTGCCATGTCGACTTCCTAAATAAGGATGTCGACTGGTTGGGTTAATTATCTCACCATGTTGATTTTCTAAATATAAATGTCATCTTGGTCAAATAAATTATCTTGCCATGTCGACTTACGCAATGGAAAATGTCAACTTTCCCAGATAAATTAACCCATCTTTTGTCTTTTTAAATTAGGATATCTACATGGTGAAATAAATTATCTCACCATTATCATGTCATGTCGCATGGTACTTTGAGAGCGCCGTAGGTTAGTGCCAAAGAAATGCCAGTTAAGCACAGTTGAAAGCTTCAGTCTAATATGCACAATTCTGTGAATATACCAGAGCTTTCGGAAGCTGTGCTCCCCAGCCTCCAAGAGGGGCCTTATGACAGACCCCCAGACATCTGCACGTTCTGGTTACAACGCTTAATTTGCACTGCGAAACCCTAAAGTCGTTTCGAAATAAACGAGAAATGTTTGTCGGTACTTGCAGGCCCATGACTGAAGATGTAAACTCTGTGAAATGCCATTGGAAACGATAAAAGTCGCCTGAAAACCTGAAAATGAAAGTACACTAGGCTGTGCAGTAACTAATGGCTGTAAAACAAGGATGCGTAGGTTCTTATCACAAATATACGAACAACCGTAACACCAGGGAGTTGTTATTTGGAAAGAGGTTGAACGGAAAGTTTTAATTTATGCTAATACCCTAAGACCCACTTCATCCTGGTAAGATTATCAATGATCAGCTATGCATTCGGCTTAAGGGGATTTTTTTTATTCGTTGGCTTCAATTTGATATAAATACGCTAGAAACATCATTCACGTATAGTAATCCGGTCATAATTGACCCTCTCAGAACAATAGTATGATGTGTCGGTTGAAACTGCCACCAATTTAGTCTGTTAGTGGCAGGTGCTTCGAAACTAGAAACGACTGTTTAATTGTAATAAGCCAATAAGGTTTACCCCTAAAGGGTCCTATGCACGAACCTCATGCAAATGAGCTGTAGAGGGAAAAGTATAATTTTTTTCACAACAATCAAGAAAGTTAACTTCCTGAAACACCAGGTATAGAATCATGTTCACATGCATTCAGAAACCCTTACTGGTATACTTTCATCCGCGTCATCGAGCGTCCAAACTTGCAATATTTTTTTTTAATTTCCTAGCGACTGGTAATACTGTGGCAGTAGCGAAAAAACCCCAGTCTTACAGTAGATGGTAGCGGACGACAAATCTCTACTGTATGAACTACCTAATCCAGTGTAAATCCTACAGGAATGCCAAGAAAGATACAAAAGACATAATACTGTGTGATCTTAGTCTTGTTTAAGACTCTAGTTCATTTTCGTCCACCACATATCGGCTGTGAAGCATACCAAAGATATTAAAAGCATAGATTCCAAACTTAAAATGGCGCGTTGACTCCCCATGGAGGCCAATATATCGGGGCGGAAGTGCTGATCACTGCTCAGTCGTTTTGAAAACAAACAGGCACATGAATGTCTTACAAAAGTATTAATATTTGTTACTTCGGAATGTTGTTGACTGAAGAAGTACTACGCCTCAATAAATTCCACTTGAACAAGAATAACTTATTTCTTCAACGTGGCATTTCTCGTATTTACACTTGAACATGAACGCACTATGACTGGTTTTGCAAGTTCATGGACATTCATTGGTCAGCTTCTATGGTATCTTCAAGTGACGCACTTTTATATGTGCGTTCAATAACTTACGCGCTCACATCGGGAAAGCAACTAGCGCGTTTGTTTCCAGAGCGCGCAGAACTGTGCGTCAAGTATTCCGGATAGTACACAGAGGAATGTATTCTGCGCGTATAGAACGCGTTGAAAAAGTGCACCCGCGCTAACCTCTTTGAACAGTGGAATTTTCTGTAACGCGTTCTTAAGTTTGTACGCAGATCGCGGAATACAACGACGCGAATGTCAAATTTACACTTCCGCCCCGATATCTGCGTCTCCATGAGGAGTTACTGAGCGTAACAGTGTAGGTAAAGGAGTTTGGTATCTATGCTTATAATACTATTGAACTCTCAGAGTCTAGTTCTGTATGTTCAATCACTATCGGGAGGTAGTAGATTTAGAGGGCGCACTGCTACGTATGCTTCAAAGATATTACAAGCATGGATTCCAAACTTAAAATGGCGCGTTGACTCCTCATGGAGGCCGAATTATCGGGGCGGAAGTGCTGATCACTGTTTAGTCGTTTTGAAAACAAACAGGCACATGAATGTCTTACAAAAGTATTAACACTTGTTATTTCCGAATGTTGTTGACTGAAGAAGTACTACGCCTCAATAAATTCCACTTGAACAAGAATAACTTATTTCTTCAACGCGGTATTCCACGTATTTACACTTGAACATGAACGCACAATGACTGGTTTTGCAAGTTCATGGACATTCATTGGTTAGTTTCTATGGTATCTTCAGGTGACGCACTTTTATATGCGCGTTCAATTACTTACTCCTCACAACGGGAAAGCAACTAGCGCGATTGTTTCCAGAGCGCGCAGAACTGTGCGTCAAGTATTCCGGACAATACCCAGAGAAATGTATTCTGCGCGTATAGAACGCGTTGTAAAAGTGCACGCACGCTAACCTCTTTTAACAATGAAATTTTCTGTGACGCGTTCTTATTTTTGTACGCAGATCGCGGAATAGAACGGCGCGCATGTCAAATTCACACTTCCGCCCGGATATATGCGTCTCCATGAGGAGTCACTGAGCGTAACAGTGTAGGTATAGGAGTTTGGAATCTATGCTTATAATATCTTTGGTATGATTCAAAGATATTACAAGCATAGATTCCAAACTTAAAATGGCGCGTTGACTCCTCATGGAGGCCAAAACATCGGGGCGGAAGTGCTGATCACTGCTCAGCCGTTTTGAAAACAAACAGGCAAATGAATGTCTTACAAAAGTATTAACACTTGTTATTTCCGAATGTTGTTGACTGAAGAAGTACTACGCCTCAATAAATTCCACTTGAAAAAGAATAACTTATTTCTTCAACGCGGCATTCCACGTATTTACACTTGAACATAAACGGACAATGACTGGTTTTGCAAGTTCATGGACATTCATTGGTCAGTTTCTATGGTATCTTCAAGTGACGCACTTTTATAAGTGCGCTCAATTACTTACGCGCTCATAACGGGAAAGCAACTAGCGCGATTGTTTCCAGAGCGCGCAGAACTGTGCGTCAAGTATTCCTGATAATACACAGAGAAATGTATTCTGCGCGTATAGAACGCGTTGTGAAAGTTCACCCGCGCTAACCTCTTTGAACAGTGGAATTTCCTGTGACGCGTTCTTATTTTTGTACGCAGATCGCGTAATAGAACGACGCACATGTCAAATTTACATTTCCGCCCCGATATCTGCGTCTCCATGAGGAGTCACTGAGCGTAGCAGTGTAGGTATAGGAGTTTGGAATCTATGCTTATAATATCTTTGGTATGCTTCACAGCCGATATGTGGTGGACGAAAATGATTAGAGTCTTGAACAAGACAGTGTGATCTTGGCGGTGCCAAATCTCACTTCAAAGCGATGTATCTCCTTCCAAATAACAACTCCCTGGTATAACACTGGGAAGCTATGTGTATTGGGTAGGAATATGCATACTAGCACTAACAGTAACTTCATGCCGCGATAGCAGTGTAAGGACCTGCTGCACTGACGGTGGCGAACTTGCTTGTGAAACGTGGCTATGAACTGACTTAAACGACAAGAATTAATGTCTTCGATGGTTCTATATTATGATTCATCCTAGATATGCTGTTACTTAAAAACAACTCCAAAAAACACCTTTATACTGCGCTTTTGTTCTGGGTTCGACCTCTGTTCACTATTCGAATTATGTTCGAATCGCCACAAAGCTTACTCAAGAAAATGTTTCCACAATTAAAAAATGAAATTCCTGATACACATGTACTGTATAGTCAACTTTCTGAAATGTGATGGCTATTTTTCGAAATTTTCAAGAACGCTTCATAACTTTTACTTCTTTTATGGTGGATATAAAGAAAAATAAAACAGTCTGAAATCCATTTACATGTTAAAACAAGGCCTTATCCTTGTCGCTTGACTAGCCCTTAATCTCGGTAGGGTGGATGTGCTGACTCTGACTGAATGTTTTACTTTCTTATCATGATGTAAATTATAAGACTACCTGCGTAATTGCTTGAAATTATTCTACATACGGGATAGATATACCTTATTGACTGCCAAGCTTCGTAAATTTTGTATGTTACGGAGGGACAGGTCTTTTATTTAATTGCGTAGTTGCTAGAAATTGTACACTTACATTGCACTAGGCCAGCGTTGCTCAATCTGAATTTATTCGTCCTGCCTGCTTTGCTCGTTGGCAAAGCAATCCCTACAAGCTGTAGGCTTCGATTCGATTAATAAATACAGGCAAAATCCAGGGCACGCACCTGTAGCCCACCAGATACATGATGGAAAATTTGGCCCTGGACCCCCCAAAAGAACCCCTGGTATATACACCATGTTGCTGAACAGATGTATCCTATGTATGTGCGTGTAAGTGTGTGTGTGTGTGTGTGTGGGAGGGGGTGACTGTAGTAAGTGATGTGTACCTCAAATGTGACAAACGTTGGATAATAATTTTGAATTATTTTCTAGTAATCGTGCACTGTAAGCTATAACATCGATGCTAATAAACTCAAATTTTAGAACTGCACAAAACCTGATCTAGTAATGCACCTTTTCCATTAAGAACTGCGCAAATAGGGGTCTACGTTAAGATATAGCATGGACTTGATGATCTTAAATGGTTAAATTTGTTGTAGAGAAATGTGCCATGTTGTCGAAAAAAGGGAGTCACCTAATAAGTTTAGCTTCTCAATTATCCAGCACATAATCATTGGAATCACATGTAATTGACTTTATTTTTTCTAGCGTGCATATGCATGCATCTATGGCTATGCCCAATGGGTTACTGCAACGTACCGACGATGATAGCTTCTTAGTGGCCCCTGCACATTGCGACTAGTACTATCTGTGTCCACTTGCACATCGCGACTATTGACGAATGGAGGCGATCACGTGATAGATATGCAATGTTTACACATACCGCCGTAAGCTGTAAGTATGAAATTGTTAAGTTTGAAGGTTGAAGGTTGTTTATCGCAGTTGTGGCATGCAACTAGGGCAAGTTGACACCGTGAAAGTAAAGCATAACAATATAAATTTGGATTGGTTACGACACAGTGATTATCGTAATAAAGTGCGTGCATGCCTCGCTACCACGTCCAGACCATAGAGATATCAACCCTTAACCCCTTCTGGCGTTAAGTTTAATGTGTGGTAACGGTATATGAAAGAACCGTCGTGAGGAAGAATACGGCAGGTTGCACTAACCGTGCTACTTGAACGTTGTTTTCTAACAGCGAGATAAGAGACTATGAAGGCCTATGCAATACTGAGTAGGTTTAAGAATAAATCTGATGATCACCAAACAATTTGATTGTCAGATATGACACTATCGAGATTCGCTGGCCGAGTTGCCATTCTTTCAGGAGCTACCCTGGGGTAAGTATCATATACTCTCCAGTAAGTAAAGGCCTAATCAGGACGGAGGATCCAGGAATTTTCGAGGAGGGCTACGAAAGAGAATCTCAAGTGCACCAAGAGCACAAAGCCCGGCCGGCAGCTCGACGTAAATTCCCTGGCGGGGTTCAGGGTGGAACTTCAGTGGGACTAGAGGAAGTGTAGCCCTCGGAAGTCCTTCCAGTATTAGATCATTAGAACGCAGGAAACCCGCAAAACTGACTGATTTTACTTCATTCCAGATGTTGTAAAATTCGATGTTAATGGCTGACTTCAGGTTTATTATATGAACATCGAAGAACATATCCATTAAATAATGTATAAACTTATAAGTCTGCATGCTTAGATTTACCCGATTAAAGGGATTTCTCGTTATAGGTGTGTAACTTACTGATCAGCTGATGGTAGGATGATTAAAGTGATTTCCAACTTCATTGCTCTCATAGGCTATTTCATAGCAGACGGACCATTTCGGAGTACACTAATTGATTGCACAATGACAGGCTTTCATTATGCTCAATAGCATATGTGACTACTTTCATGGGGGGGGGGGGGACGGACTGCAGCACATCTGAGCACTTTTGCCCATTTTCAGCATTTTTTGCCGAGACATAGCATATGCCTTGCCCGAAAATTGCAAAATGTTTGCTCGAGAAAAAGAGGGAAGCATTTCGTACGTCTTTGCATATGCTGAGGGTAAAGGCAGCGTCGGGGTTCCAAGACGGCAGAAGACACTGAAGCAGGGACGGTGAATCGTTTCCTCCATTGCTAAAGATGGTAGCCGGAAAGGAGTCTGAAGCAGGAAACCTCTGACGCTTCAGACGCTCTAGATGGCAGAAAATCGCATTTAAGTCACAAATATGTGGCAACAGTTCTGCGTCTACCATGACAGGGCGGCGGCGGCGATAAATTTGGAAAAGATGGAAACCCCTTAGATTGTAGGAAAGTGCACTTTCCAAACACAAGCTTTGTCACTACAGATCTGCGCATCTACCATGCGGGAGTCGCCGGTATGGAGCGGAGTAAATTTTTCACCCCAGACGCCCCAGATTGCAGAGCATCGAAATCAAATTTGTCACCACAGTTCACAGTTAATATACCGTTCAAGGGTAGCAATAATGGGAGACATTTTTTATCCTAAACTCCCTAGATTGCACGCTATGGCACTCTGAAACACCCTGTTAATTTTTTCGCTACTACAGCTCTGCTTCTCACCTTTCCCTTTTTGATTCCTTGCCGAAGGCGAAAGGAATCTATGCAATCACGCTGGCGAGTGTATGGGTGTGTATGTGCGTGTATATGTGTTTGCCTTGCTTGGCCTGTAAACACGTTTATCTCAAGATAGTAATGATGGATACTTCCCCATACTTGGCATATGGATTTCCCATATTAAGAGCAAGATCCTTATTGTTTTTGGTGGAGGTCAAAGGTCCTGTGGGGTCACCAGTGGTCATAAACGAAAAAACCTTTTAAACACGATATCTTCAGTAGTAAGCATTGATACTTTTGAAACTTGGCGTGTGGATGCAGTATAGAAAAAATGAGCCCTCTTCCATTTAGTAAAGGTCAACGGTTATCTGAGGTCACCGGAGGTGAATATAAGGAATTCGTAAAACTTGCTTGTAAACATGATATCCCAAGATAGCAATGATGGACACTTTCATACTTGGTAATATATTTTGGGAAGAAGAACCCTATTCTTTCAGTGGGGGTCCGAGGTCATTTGAGGTCGCATGAGGTCAAAAACCGAAAACCTTGAAAAACACGACATTTCAAGATAGGGATGATGGATACTTTTCATACTTGGTATAAAGATTTGTCATTTTAAGAGAGAAACTATGGGTTTTGTTGAAGGTCAAAGTTCATCTGAGGTCACCATTAGTAAAACTATGAAAACCTCGTAAACTAAACAGACAGTGGTGGATGCCTAAGAATTGTGTCGTTTCGAGACCACCAAAAAATTAAGGCTGAATTCTTGTACCATTCCAAAGATAAAAATTATTTTTATTTATATTTTTTCAAAAGCATAATTTTTACAGTAATTGGTAATTGTAATTTAATTACCTTATTATGAACAAATGTGAACGATGTTGTGACTAAACGTAATTAGAAGTACTATACGTATAACGAGTTTGTCGATGGTGTAGTGGAAAGTGCTCGTTTTCTAACACAAACGGTCCAGGTTCGAATCGCATCTAGGGCATCTATTTTTCATTTTTTTTTTGGGGGGGGGGGTTTCAATTTTTGGTGGAGTTCAAAGGTCCGGTGTGGTCACCAGAGGTCAAATTGTGAAAATATCGTAAAACATGATATCTAAAGAAGGATAATTTGAGGGATAAACCTCAGTACAGCAAAGCATTACTCTTCGGCAAGGAATCACTAAGCCTTGGGGTTTTGTGGTTAAATTTATTTGGGGTATGGCTGGAGGGCCGATAATGTCCCTAAATTCGCACCCGGGCCGAATCGTGGAAACTTGGGGCCAGTCTCAATGGTGTAATATACCGCTTTTCTCGAAACGTAAACATATATGGTCACATAATTCAGCGAAAACACTGAGGGACGTAAGCTGAAACGTTATCAGATAATATAGACCGGCTGTGGGCTAAGTCGAACTTTATACTTAAATTTTCCATCATTATTTCTTTTGGACAATAGGAGAAGAGGCTTGAGATCAATGACGCTATATCTAAGCATCATAACTAGTTTTTGCCAAAATTACCTTCTATATCGCAGCAAGTGACACTTTTCAGGCCTTGTAAGCAGTATCTAAGCATCATTATTTTCAGATTTTATGTTTTAGAAAAGAAAAGTTATACAAAGGATGTTTCCGGAAATTCACTTTGAGGGAGAAACAATTTTCTGCTTCATTCGTTGTTTTGCACATGTAATTGAAGGTAATCACAATTTTATTCATGCGATTGAAGGAATAACAGTGCAAATGATCAGGACATTCGGGTCAAAATGAAATCTTTCCTGACTAACTTAAATACTTATTTGAAATCCTTGTCAAATATTACACTTTTCCTTGTAAACCCTAACCGACCGCACTTCAGCCGCGGTCACACTACAACGAATTCGTATCGGATTCCGATCCGATTTTTGTGATAAACTGCATGAACACTATGAAAACTACTGTATGAACACTATATGCCACTATGCCCACACATTTCAATGGAAAATGGTCACTGTTCATTGGTTTGTGTGCTATCAAGGGCAGGTAGCTGCCTATGTGTATACAATGACTGCAACCAGCACTTATCCAACCCATTGTATCCTGTGGCCCTGAAACACCATGTTCTTTAACTGATAGGAATAGTATACGGTGGCTGTCGCGATCGGGAAGGGGGTGGGACTCTGGGGCCCACCAGAAATTTTCAGGGAGGAGAATAGCCTCTGGACTGCCAATGATCGTATATACTTTGGATCGAGAAAATTATTTCATGCAATTTCATTAACCTCCTAACATTCAAAATTACCTGGTTAGAAGAAACTTTGTGACATCAGTACCATTTATTGGTGGTACTGAATGAAGATATTTCCGTCCCGTCGCACTGAAATAGCAATTTCCTCACTTTTTCCCCAAATTTCACTTGAAATACAGAAAATTGTGGAGTTTTCAATTATGAAAAAATGAACCTCAATATGTGCCTAAAACAATCGCGTAAAAGTTTCCACTGATCATTAAAGTTCATTTTTACACATTAAGGTTGACCACTTTTGGATTTGACCCATATCTTCAACGAAAATACTTTGCAGAGTTCCTTGCATTTGCAGTTAAGCTGCATTTATAGGGCGCGGGCGCGCGAGCGTCAACGCGGGCGTTTCGCTGCGTCAAAAAATCGATCTAATGTATTTCCTTGGGACCATTTATACGGCGCGGGCGTCTTGCACGCGTCAGCGCGCGGACGCGGGCGTCAAAATTCGAATCGCTCATGTAGCGATTTTTGACGCCTGTCGCGCCTGACGCGAGGTATTGCGCAATCATTTTCTTGGAAAATCCCACACTCGTACATGCATATATCAACACAAAGAGGATTGTAGCTGTTCATTAGCACATGCAACAAGGTTGTATCTGTACGGTTAGTTGCTCGTGTGCGCTGTGCTTGTGGTATGCGCCTTGTGTTTTTCTCCTCCTGTTGATGGGGTGAACCCCCCACCGGCGCTGTCTCCTCGATCGGCACTTCCGTCGATTCCTTCTTCGAAAGAACAATGCGAGGAGTAGAATTTCCTCATCGATGAGAGAAATTCGCCGCAACGTAGAAAGAACCACCATGTTGTCTGAGAACCATGTGTTGTATGGCGGCAAGAAGCTGTTAAAAAGCGCCAAACTAACACTTTACCCGCGCCGCTCACCCGCGCTGTATAAATGGTTCCGGGCGCGTCAACGCGCGGCAAAACGCCCACGTTGACGCCCGCGTCCGCGCCCTATAAATGCAGCTTTAGGCGATGGAAATCGTTACATGATATACCCCACATACGCAATAGAACGGTGGGCTTTAATAAACAATTTAAGGGCTGTCAATACAGCATGAGTTTTCTCTTTCCTTTTCAGCATTGGGTTGGCAACAGCAAAACGTTTAGGACAAGAAGGGTGTAAAGTTGTTATCAGTAGTAGGAAACAGAAAAACGTTGATGATGCTGTTGACTATCTGAAAGACGAAGGAATTGAAGTTTTGGGGGTAGTATCAAATCAAAGAATCAAAGAAGACCGTCACAGTTTAATTCAACAAGTAAGTATAACTGTAAAAAGTGCGTTATGGAAGGTTTCCAACCTTAGCTTATGAAATATGTGTTGATAGTGTCATTACCATTTTTTGCGTATGAGGTGAGGGGGTTGCTGGCTGCAGCCCCCTTCTCCCGATAAAATCGAAATGTGGATTTCAGGGCTAAAATGTCGATATTCAGAGTGCATTGGCATTTTGTATTTAGGGCATTGCGTTATATTTGTGTTTTGTCCTCTGTCAAACGGCGAATTCTAAGATTACAGAAGTACAATGCATGCTGGGAAAGTTTGCACTTTTGCTGCACCAACCACAAAAGTTGTATGTAGGCCTAGCTAAATAACGTTTTATTTGCATATTTCAAATCAATGCAATAAACCAGAGACCATGAAGCAAAATACCATACGAAAAACACAAAAATAAGTAAGACGGAATGAAAACACTGACTTGTTATAAGTAAGCACATAATTCCATAAAATTGTGGATTTCAACTATCACTAGGTGAAGTGATTGGTTTTGAAGATTGTAAATCTCATAGGTTTAGCTAAAAATGGATTTAGCTAGATAGGGTTTTGCTAGATACGGAATTGGGCTGTTGGTACATCAAATGTCTCAGCATGTATTGTCTTTAATGCCGAACTTGCTTACTATTCTCAGAAGGCCAGCTATTGGCAGAGAAACCTACAAAAAAGGCATTTTTGGTATAAATAGTCAGCTATTCTACATCTAATCAATACACAGTTAGCATTACTCGGGAGGGGGGGGGGGTAAAACTAAAAGTTATATGGGACTAAATTTGGGCAAAAAATATGATTGTTTTAAATTTTGGTGTACTCTATATTTTTAAAAATTTTGGATTAGGAAAGTATAATTTTAGTTGATTACTCTTGTCAGTTGGTCAATATTGACAAAACAAAGTTACAAAAAGAAGGAATAACGGGTTCTATAACAAAGGAAGCCTGATATTTCAACATAGTGTAACAATGATGTTCACGATTTTTTATAATTTTTTTTTAAAAATAGGAATATCATGAGTGTGAATACAAGTGTATTGAATCAGGGTGTGAGTACTAATGTGAGTATCAGTACGTTTTTCATGCCGTACGAACTCAAAGTTTTGTATGAGTAACAATGCTTAATTTTTAAATCTGAGAGTATTATTAGTACAATGACAAGTACAAATCCATTCTCATGATAAATGTTTATACACAGCAGGAAGGTGTTAGGGCACCTCCCTGTGTACAGACAATAGACCTTATGCACATGACGTCACAGAACAGCAAGTTCGCCCTCCAATGGAGGCAAGCACGTATCATTGCAACTTACATCAACAAATGCAGATAGCTGATTTGTGTACCGGGGAATACGCGCGAAAGTCTATTACACGCGTGTGCGAAATCTACGTCATGCGTGCAGTGTACTTAATAGACGAGTTGGGAAATGTTTTCACGCAATGCAATATAGGAATGGGTCAAAGGTGAAGTGTACCACGCTTACAGTGTCCCAGCGCGAGTGTTGAACGCTGAGCGCGCAGAGCTAAACGGTTGCCCGTTGTCATGGTACACTTGACCTTGTGACCTCACCGGAAGTACCGAATTTCCCAACTCGTCTATTGTTTGGCTCTAAAATGACGTCCCGTGACGTCAATGCATAAGGTCTATAGTGATACATTTACTTTTGTTTGTGTTCAAACGTTTGCAGTAGCATCAGTACTTTCAAAATCTGTGAGCAGGTGAGGGAAGACAAACAGGTTGCCGGAGGTACGAAAGGAATGTTAGAATGAAAGACGTTTTTGACCGCAATTCAGGGTATGGGTACAATTACAAGACCAAATCCACACAGGCTAATGTGTGAGCCACATGTACTGGCTAATGAGAGAGTATGTGTACGTATAAGTCTATTGTAACGAGGAAGAACGAAGAGAATATGTTTACAATTACCAATTGTTGAGAATCTTTTATTGTTCCTTTCTTTCCAAAGACATGTGCTGTGTTCGGAGGATTTGACTGTCTATTCATAAATGCTGGAGCCAGTCCGCATATTAACAACTTACTAGAGGTGAGTAACGTAGGCTCACTCAATTGGTTTATTGTGCTTCAGTCAGGCGCGTAGCCAGAAATTTGCCAAGGAGGGGGGGGGGGGGCGCGAAGCCTGTAGGCAAACTATCTAAGCGTAGCGCCACCATAGGTTGGCGCGGATCGTACAAGAAAATTTGGCCGAAAATACCTCCCAGATTGCTGGAAATGGCACTTCCCATGCCTTGTAAGTTGCATCTAAACATTTTTTTTTTATTTTGAGTTACTAGCAATATCACAAAACAATTCATGATTTAAAACATACAAAAAATATGCTCAAGGGGGCGGCTGCCCGGTTCGCCCCCCACCTTGGCTACGTGCCTGGCTTCAGTGCATTTTAAAGACAGTCGGATGTATTATGATCAAAAGCGTCTTTCATTCTTACCGTCCTATCGTACGTCCGGGCACCTGTTTGTCTTTCAGTCCATCCTCAGGGTAAAATACTTAGTAACCTAGGCCTTTTTTTAAACTAAGGCGCGGTAAGGGGGTTCTGGGAGAGGTTCCCCGTGCAAAAAGAAATGTCAATTTTTGGAGAAAAACGTTGATCTCGGGGTAATGGCACATTGTAATTAATAATCTTTCAATCTTACAGCGAAAGTAATTCTTAGTGTTAAAGGTTTACTCTAGTAACTTCTAAATAGTGGTGCCCGTAAAGTGCTAGGTCAAACCTTATGCAAGAGCCTTTTGTGGTCATTCGTTGTTTTTGCAGATGGTTCATTCCCCCAGATAATTCATATTCTTGAAATTAGTCACCTTATTCGTTACTTACGTATGTTTAAGTTCTGTGGTGAAAATAGGAAGGGGAAGGGCGAGGGTTAGGAGCTACAGCCCCAATTCGAGCAGAATAGCTGCTAATTTTGGCGAAGAATGCTAATTTTTGGGCCTACTGCTGGGTAAAATATCCAGCCCCCTTCACTAGAAAGGGTCCGCCTACGCTTCCGCAGGGAACACCTCCGCACTCTCAAACAATCCTCATATACAATTGTTTTTTATGTTTCGGCAATTTCGTAGCTGACTACAGAATGCTACGGCACATAAGTCACACAGTTAAAGTTGTAGGAGGGTAATCTGGCAGACTGCCCCCAAATTTTTCAATTGCTCAGCCGCATTGAGATATTGCTCAAAAATTGAAGGTTCAATGTAAACCATTGGCCAAAAAAAGATTAATATTGAAACTATGCAGAAAAGCTCTTCTTAAACACATTACGAACTTGGGTGTCAACAGGTGGGGGACGGGAGACATGCCCTCCACTTCGAAGGTTAAAGGCAAAATATTGATAGTTTTTTATTTTCCGTCATTAAAGCGAATATAAATATTTCGTTTGTAGTGAAGAAAATTTTCGTATTTTTAAAGCCATGAGTTATAGATACAAAATGACAGGTATAATTAAAAATAAGGCAGCATGGTATCTTTCTTTCCAAAGTATAAGATGCTCACAGAAAGGAATTTGTTTTTTTTTTTGTTTTTTTGTTTTTTTTTTTTTTGGCGAGCTCAAGAATAACTTGTTGGTCCAAAATTGAAATTCCAAATGAGGCAACATCCATAACTCTTGTAATAGACCTTATGCATATGATGTCACTGATCAGAAAGTGCTCCCTCGTTTGGAGGCAAGCGTGTATCATTGCGAGTTACACCAACATAATGCAGTCAGCTGATTTGTCAGCCAATCGGATACGCGCGTAAGCCTACTACAAGCTCGTGCAAAGTCTATTGCGTGCGTGCCATGTGCTTCATTGCTTTACATCCAAAATGACGTCGCGTGACGTAAGCGCATAAGGTATGCACATAACATTTTGGGGGGAGATAAGCTACTGGGTTAGTTTAAGTTGGAGACTGGTTGGTTTGATAATGATTATAGTTACTATCTTTGTATGCCAGGTTGGTACATTGTAAATGCAATATTTTCCTTAAATGTGCACCCACTTATCAATAGACGAGTTGGGAAAATGCTTTCACGCAATGCATCATGGGATAGGTCAAAGGTCAAGTGAACCACTTACCTTGACGAAACAGTTGTCACGGTACAGCTGACGTTGTGACGCCACCGAAAGTACTGAATACCCAACTGGCTTATTAGAATTAACACCCACGATCACAATAGACACTATATTATTTAATGGTCATGGCCCTCGCCTGGCGCCACCCCTGCTTGTCGTCACCACCAGATTCCGATTTCTGTTACGCCCAGCTGAGACAACTGTCTCTCTGTATTAAGACAGATTAATCGATAGGGCTTGTAGGATTCGGTTCCTTTGGAACATTCTTGGAGTCATTACAACAGGTTTGTTGCCAGATTATCCAATCTGGAGATCCGAAGAGCTTCTCCGTCCAGAGGGAGGTAGTCTAAGGGAGTGTTGACTACATCCCCATTGGCAGTAAATTGTTTGTTATTTCAGATTCGAAGTTTCCAAATAAATGGTCAATATTCTTTATATTTCTACTTTACATTTATGTCCCATTTCTCTGTTTTCCCTTGTAAAAAGTAGGGATTGATAAAATTTGGGGGTCACTTACCATTCATGCCCAGTGGCTTAAGTGCATTCCCAAAAACTTTGCCTGTGTTCGGCCAAAGCAAAATAACTAAAAACTGCTGTTATGATAGAGTGGATGGCCAAGTGACACTGAAGAATTGGGAAGTCCATCGACTCATAATAACTAAATAAGATGAGTTTTTATTCAAGAGAGTTCTACGATTTTTCCATCTTGAAGGACCTTCTTTATTGAAAAGAATCGCATTTAGGTGAAACTGTTATTTGGAAACCAGCTGTCGTTGCGGATGTATTCCCCAATAAGCCCTCCTCCCACCTTTGCAGTCGCTTAGCAAAGTAAAATATGTTATCGCAGGTCATCGCCTTAATGTGTATTACAAGTGTCACGTTTAATATGATACACGAGTCAGAATTCTCTGTAAGCAATCGGTGTTTAGATATCCTCTAATAAGATGCCCTTTTCCCTTACAGATAACAGAAGAACAATTTGACCGGGTAAGTCAGGTTCGACGTGAAGAAATTTTAATGAGGCTGCATACATGATTTGTGCTTTCTTCATTTATTGTAAAGAGAATATTTTTCTGATCATCAAGTGATGGCAAAGTCGTCTGGTACTCTGAGAGAAGAGGAACGAAAAATACTCTTTTACCCAACAAAATTTAAGGGGTAATGATCCCCTCTATCCCACTGTGACTGGATCCCTTGAAAAGATCTGTCACCTTCGTTCTATGAATACCCTGAAATATTCATCGAATTTTTAAGCCTAATATCCCAGTTACGAGTGATTCGATACACCTAAAACAGAAAGCTAGAAAGGAATAGCTAGATATCATTGGTCAGTATAGTGCACAGTAAACACCGAAAGATGAACTGCCACAAAATGATTGATGTCTTTTCCAATTAATTTCAACAACTGATGGATAGAGAATGTACCCAACGCTCCTGGAAAAGCAATGCCTATTTAACCAACCAAACTTGGAAAGTCTGCGAAATAGATAAACTTGACCCACGTGGTTTAACAAATAGCTGGGAGTTGTTTGCCCAACTGTGGATTTGCCAACTTTGACCAATCCTGTTGATCATTTCTTGCTCAACTTTTGAAGTTGTGGAATATACGCTCAACGTTGGTTGGTTGGAAATATAATTAATTTCAACAACTGATGGATAGAGAATGTACCCAACGCTCCTGGAAAAGCAATGCCTATTTAACCAACCAAACTTGGAAAGTCTGCGAAATAGATAAACTTGACCCACGTGGTTTAACAAATAGCTGGGAGTTGTTTGCCCAACTGTGGATTTGCCAACTTTGACCAATCCTGTTGATCATTTCTTGCTCAACTTTTGAAGTTGTGGAATATACGCTCAACGTTGGTTAAAAAGTTGGGTAATTTCTGCCCAACTTTTTTACAGTGTAATATTTAACATTCTAAGGGCGAAAATTTTCTAGGGGCAGCCTCCCCCGTTTCTCCCCTTGGCTACGGGTTTGTAATGTACTCATATAATTCTCAGTTTTTCCTATTGTAGCATACTTCAAAGGGTATAGTTTATCTAGGAATACAGCCTTTTGCTTAATAAGAAGTGATATACGGTATGTGTTGAAGAGATCACAGATCAAAACTTCATTCTACAGAATTTTAGAGATTTTCTGTAATGTACGGGGTAATGAAAATATTCAAGTTTTCCTAAGGTTTTATATACATGCGCGTCAGACCTATTAGTCTCTTATCATCTGTTCTTCCAGCGGTATGGAATTAGTAGCCTAGCAAAAAAATTCTTAATTACCGATATTTATGTCCACGTCAACAAATTTGAGACGAGATATCACTTACATAATTGACTGACTCAGGTCCAAGAGATAATTAGCGATTGTAAAGGCTCATTAAAAAGTATGATAGTTGAAATGATTGTATGAAATATGAGATGTATTTGAGTTTGTATGGGGAGTTTGCACAGTCACTTGGGTTAGCTATGGTAATTCTTACCAGGCAACCAAGTGTAGGAGGGCTTACAAACCCATGCATGTACTTGTATAAATCTAACCTATGCGATCAACAAGTAATCGTTGTCTTTTGAGCTGGTTGTCTACAACGCGAACAACGGCGTGCGAACGCTTGCCACTCCTTGCGAGCTCCTTGCGATCGCAGGAGCTCGCAAGCAAAAGTGGTCGCAAGCACACGCACGCCGTTGGTCGCTTAGTAAGTACCAGTTTACACTCACTGACCAGAATACAGGAGCCCTGCCTATATCATGTGTTTACAGCACAGTATGGAATGAGATCATGCTGTGGAGGGCGGCGATTTGTGTCGGACATTGGGGTGGGGGGGGGGGGGTGGTGGGTCGGAAACCTCAAAACGATTGAGTAAATGTGTACATGTACGTATATGTATGTATACCTACATGCAAACGTATACGCATATGTATGTAAAGGTATACACATACCTATATGTATACGTTAACGTATAGGAAAATGTAAATGTAAACGTATACGTTTATGTTTATGTAATGCTGGTAAGGATATGTACTCTTTAGTGGAGCCAAAGAGGCACAAATCTTCCTTTTTCCTAGTCGTAAGTAGCATTAGGTGTGCGTTCAGAAGTCGGTAACAGCCAAACGTTCTCCATGTAGTGTTATAACTAACAGCCGCTTGATTTGAGCAGGGAACGGTCTCTCACAGCTCCCTGATTTGAATGGTTGACAGAGAGGATGAATGAAATAACAAGAAGGTTCCAGACACTGACATGAGAAAGCTAAACGTGCGCCCGAAGCGCATGTTGAAGGAAATGTAAGCAAGTATAACATTATGACTGACTGCGAAATCCGAAGTAGTATACGCCCATGCTGTGATCCAGTAGGCCACGTATAGTCAGGGTGAAGACTCCAGAGGCCCCTATTAACAAATTTGTCGACAATCGAATGAAGTTCAGTGGTGTAACGTGCAAGCAAAAAGTAGTTTTACCTGTTTTGAAAAGATATAAGCTCAAAAGCTAGTGACTACTATAGAAAACAAAGTGTGTTGAATGGAGAGATTAATGAAAAGAGGGCTCCATGGACATTAAAAAAGGGTTCCGTGGACCGTAAAGTTAACTGTCGGGACATTACCTTCTCGCGTTTTCCCCAATATTACTCTTAGGCATCTAGCGTGCGGAGCCTGCGCTGAAATACACTATCAAAGTCACCCATCCATTTGGGTTGGGTATGTGGATGGAGGATAAAATTTAGGTCTACCTTGGCGATCTTACTGTGGATTTGCTGCCATTCAGCCTGATGTGTCAATAGAACGAAAAAAAAAAAAAAATTCATTTCAATATGCAAGAAATAATTGAAATAAGTATGACGCTATTTTCCCGAAGAAACATTCATGTAATAACGTCCCATTAAACTTTGAAAACAATCTTATCAATGGGCACGAACAGATACCTGTTCATCATGTTATACTAGATTAGATTAGGTGTTCCTTTTTAACCAAATCTAGTAAATGTTAAATTTTGTCAAGTTTTTACAAGATTCCTGCTCGTGCCCCTATTGTTTTTAGAGCACTCCAGCAACTCCCATAGTTGCAAGGTGGGATATCTCAATTAAGTGTGTTAATTTGAATACCCTGAATATGAAGTTGTATATAACATTTGCCTAAGTTGTGTGCAGTGGCGGATCCAGGATTTGGCAAAAGGGGGCCCAGGTCATAGTGGTTTTATAAAAATCCGATTTGGGGGTGGGGTCTAAGGAGAGGGGGTGTCCCCGGGGGACAGTGTCAGGGTATTTTGATAGGGGAATGTGATGAGTAACCACCGTCCTGGGAGGGGTCAAAGGAGAGGGGGTGTCCCCTCCCCTTTGAGAAATTTTTGTTAATTTAAGGTTGCTCAGATGCAAAATGGTGATGTCTGTGGTATATGTTTTGGACTGATCATATATGGCTGGAAAGCGTTCATAATTCAGTGAATTTTAATTTTTGGTTGGGTGAAAGATGCTTTTCTGGGGAGGGGTCTGAGGGGAGGAGTGTCCTCTCCCCTTACACCCCTCCCCTTTGAGAAATTTTGTTAATTTAAGATTGCTCAGATGCAAAATGGTGATGTCTGTGGTATATTTTTTGAACTGATCATATATGGCTGGAAAATGTTCATAATTCAGTGAATTAAATTCAGTGGATTTTAATTTTTGGTTGGGTGAAACATGCTTTACATGGGAGGGGTCAAAGAGGAGGGGTGTCCCCTCCCCTTTGAGAAATTTTTGTTAACTTAAGGTTGCTCAGATGCAAAATGGTGATGTCTGTGGTATATTTTTTGAACTGATCATATATGGCTGGAAAGCGTTCATAATTCAGTGAATTTTAATTTTTGGTTGGGTGAAAGATGCTTTTCTGGGGAGGGGTCTGAGGGGAGGAGTGCCCTCTCCCCTTACACCCCTCCCCTTTGAGAAATTTTGTTAATTTAAGATTGCTTAGATGCAAAATGGTGATGCCTTTAGTATATTTTTGAACTGATTATATATCGCTGGAAAATGTTCATAATTTAGTGACTGACTTTTAAATTTTACCCTAAATTCACAGCACATTCCATTAAAATAAATTAGAAGGCTTAAATAAGACACTACAGGGTAATATTGCAGCAAGTTATAGTTAAAGGTCTAATGTTGTCGAAAATATTCCTCTAAATATTAAAAGAATTCTGAAATTCCCTTGAAAGTAGAAGCAGTGCTCCAAATGCTGTGGACCTGGCCGGTAATAGACTGAAGTTAGCAATCCATTAATAGAGCGCTCATGAGTAACTCCTTGTAATGCCCAGAGAAAGTTACTGAGGCCAGTATGAGCCAAAATATTATCAGCTGAAAGTCAGTTGCAGAGTTATTAGCATAACACTTATTTTCTGAGGTAGAGAATAATGAAAAATCTGAGTTTCACTCTGACACATCTCATAGGCCTATTTCACTGGAATAGGGCCTTGTCCTATGCTTCATGAAGTTCAAAAAACTTCAAAATTTTTTGGAAGGGGGGAGCCTGGGTCCCCTGGGCCACCCTAAATCCGCCCTTGGTGTGTCTAAGAGTCTTAGTAAATCACCAGGCATGTATGCTGCAACAGATGCGCGCGAAGCTCCCCGAAAGGTTTGCCTTGCATGATCAATACATACTACGGTCGTTGACAAAAAATACAGAGGGGATGAAAGACATTTCGTCTCCCTTAGGGGATCATATCTTATGGGCCTAAATGCAGATATAAGCAAAGATTGCGGGTTTGACCAAAGTACTAAAGGTAACCCGTCTTCCGTTAGCAAACTATTGGAAGGAGGCAGTCTCACATACACCAAGTCTAGCAAATATAACTGCAGTTTACCATGCCCTAAAGGAAAATTAAACAAAACAACTGGAAAAAAAAAGCCGTGGCCGGCCCGACTTAAACCAACTGGTTAGAAACTGAGCCGTAAAACCTCATCCAACTAACTACTTTCCCAACCAAATTATAGAGTAAATGTACAAATGTGTCTATGATTGTTTTATTGACAAAAGATTATGTACCCCGAATAGTGTGCTCGCAAAGCGCGCCGGGATAAAACAGATTTTCATGACTTCTAAGTCATAGAAAAGTCTAATATTCACACAAATATCAGCAATGATGATGAGTTTTGCCAAAATATCATAAATATTCCGTCCCCCTCAACCAAATTATTGGAGGGGACTATGTCTCACACTCCTAGTATTAGCAAATATTATGGTCGTTTACCAACTATTAAGGTGGTTCCACCCCCCAACCAAATTATTGGGAGAACCATGTTGTCCCCCCACCCCAGCGATCACCGCCCTTGACTGTGATTAACACCACGTCACTGAAATTGACATTAAATGCAACTCATCATGTTTTCGCCATAATAACTCTAGCATTGCAATATATCCATGTTGTATAGAAGCAACAACTTATCTATATTTTCTTCTTTTGCAGACGTTCGACACTAATCTTAAAGCAAACTTTCAGTTTATACAAGAGTGTGTGCCCTACTTCGTCAAGAGAGGGTAAACTAAATTTAGTAACCTATCACATTATTCTTATGCTCTTTGATAGTTGCGTATATCGTATTTACGTAACGCATTGACGTCATCAGCTACTCAACAACATTCTCGCCCAACCTCCGTGAACATGATGTTGTAATACTGTATTGCAATCTACACATTTACGTGTAAACTTGGTAGCCATGTAGCAATACTTATTATCTAGTCGCTCCGGAAGGAGGATGAGAAATTGTTGTCTCTTTGCCAGTTGAGCTGAATACGGTTATAGACCCTTTTCCAAATAGCAATTTCAATGGATTGTGGGATAGATTTTGGTACTTGTCGTTTTTGGCCTCACAAAAATTGCCTTTGACAAAAACGATGCGTACCACAAGTCTATCCCAAAATCCTTTGCTCTTGCTATTTGGAAAAGGGATTATGCCAGCTGAAATAGCAACCGTTGCCATGGTATCACTTAATGTTCGCAAGTTACTACTCTCATGGTATAACCCAAGGTGAGATATCCCAGGGTGAGCGGAAGTCCATGACTGAAGGAGGGGGTGAAACGTGTCCTTGTGTGTGCGTGCGTCCGAGTGTGTGCTTGTGTGTGCCCATTTTTTGTAAATATCCCCTGAACAGTTACTCCGATTATCTTCAGACTTGGTGGGAAGGTACCTAGGTGTAGTCCTTGTAACACACTGACTTACTGAAGTGAAAGTCAAGGGCCAGAAGTCAAATTTTGTGAAAATCGCTTCTTTTACTGAATTTCCAAGAGGAAACATTCCACTGACATGAAACTTTTCACATAAAATAAAGATGTCTAGTACTATCAAATTTCTGGTTGCCATGGCAACAAAGGTTAAAGGTCACGTGATGGAAGCGAAAATTTTTATTTTTAACGAGCATTTGTCACAAACTCCTCCAGTAGTGGGTTGGACCGATTCTCCTCAAACTTGGTAAGAAGGTGCCCCAGGATGGGAAATTGAGTTTCGAAGTAAATGTTGAAGGTCTGAGGTAAAAGGTCAATTTTTGCGAAAATCGTTTTTGGCTATAATTCTAGGATCGATGAATACATTGCACTGACATAAAACTTCATACGCATAATAACGATGACAAGTTCTGCCAAAACATGTGGTTGCCATGAAAACCGAAGTCAAAGGTCACTTGACAAAGGTCAAATGTACATTTCCTTGTTTTCAAAACTACTGCTAGTCGGCTGGACTGATTCTCTTCAAACTTGGTGGGAAACCGGGTAAGAGATTGTGCCTCACAAACCTCAGAGGTAAAGGTCAATCATGGTAAGAGGTCAAAACTCAAATTGTGTAAAAATTTTTTGTTGGCTATAATTCCAAGAGGAAACATTGCACTTACATGAAGCTCACGATGTACAGTAGGGATGACCAGTTCTACCAAAATATGTGGTTACCATGGCAACCGAGGTCAAACGTCACGAGACAGAATGGTCAAGTGTACATTTTCTGTTTCAAAAACTGCTGCCAGTCGGCTGGACTGATTGTCTTTAAACTTTGTGAAGAGGTGGTTAGCGGTGGGAAATTGTGCCTACTAGACCTCCAGTATTAAAGGCCAAAGGAGTAGAGATTTTTTTTTTGTCCGTATATGAGTCGATATTTGTTACTCTTATCACATTCAGTGACATGTGTGCTACCCACGAGACATGCAACTTCGTGGATTGCCCTCTTGACTTTTTTTTTTTTTTGGTCATTGCTTATGACTTTTTGGACATGTTTTTCTATGACACGAGCGTGAAATATTCTTAAGCTAAGAGTTTAAAGGATAATTCTACGTTTGAAAGAATTTAGCATGGCACAGACTGAAAATATGCATGATTATAAGCCATTCAGTTTTCACAAACTCCGACAATAGCTTTTGTTTTCAAAGTGGGAATTGTAAAAGTTGCATCATTTGAAAATTTGGGTGAAAAAACCATTCACAAGCTACAACATACTGAGAATGTTTCTTTGGGAACCGTAGTTTAAATAGTAAATTTCCCCGGCTACATTCATGGTATGTACTTCATTAATGGTATGAAAGTTTCAAATTCGTTTGATCTGCACAAAAATAAAGACACTGTTTTAGTGGGAAACGAAGGTCAAAGTTTCGTGTAGTCGGTGCACTCAACACCCCTGACACCACTATCGATGCACTTGTACTGTTTGGTTGTTTTTGTTAATTATTATGTTCCGGAAGCCTATTTTGTCTAAAGTGACACAGTTCTAAGTGAACAGGAATTTTGTTTCCAAATCTTTTCTTTTATTTGAACTAGTGCAAAATTTATGTGCATGTTGATTTAAAGGGGAATTTTCGTGATCCCAGACAGTTCCAATTCTCCCAACTATACATCTCCTAGCTCCTCCCATAACTGTATGAAGCTCTTCCTTGTGCAGGAATAAACCTGTTTTATTGCTTAAGGTCATGTCCTGGTGAGCATACAAGGCTATAAAATGTAATAAAAGTACTCTCTCTGCCTTGTGTGGAA